>OX327002.1:1762385-6562385 GCA_946800695.1 Geum urbanum | reverse complement strand
TATTTATAAATGCTTCGATGCATCGGCTTCTCAGTTGATCATTGATTATGCCCCGGGAAGGCCATGACAAATACCTGACCCGAGATTACGCTGCACTTGCCTCCACACACCTATGATATATATATGTTTACTTAGACTTGCTATGTTTTTAATATATGATTTCGGTGAAAGACATAAAAATATGTTTTTATGATTTTCTTACGAAATTTTATTTTCGTCCACTCACTCTAACAGTTTTCATGTTTTATATGCCTTTCCCCTAGGCCCTTCGATTTCTACCACCCAAGTTGCAGATTTTAAGTTGAAGTCGGACGGGCATGCAGATCGAGGTATAACAGCATCCGTCGTATGATCCAGGGTTGATCCTACGAGTTAGCACAGATAGTTCAGAGAGTCTAGCGGCTCTGATGTAATAAACAGTTTTATGTTCTTAGTAATGGGATGTTATAAGTTGTTTCTGGAAATTAGTTTCGCTAACTTATGATTTTCAGATTATTGTTTTTCCTTTCAGTTTTCTTTTGGACTATCATGTTTCGGTTCTAATGGTCATTAGGGCTTAATCATGATTTAGACAATTAAATCAGGGTCGGGTCCTTTCAACTATGATGTAAACAATACTAGACTCGGCAAGACTAAAAGTTAACCTAAAGTTGTCAAGTGGAGGCCTCCTGATCAGAGCACTGTCAAGATCAATTTTGATGGTTCTGTGAAAACTGGCAACATACATTCTGCAACTGGTGGTTTTGTGATCAGTGATACTGAAGGTAAAATCGTTGTAGCAGGGCCATAAGGTTTTGGCAATACAAGTGTCCCAGTTGCTGAAGCCTTAATGAAAGGACCCAACCCCGATTTAGCTCCCTAAACCGGAATCGAACCCCTCCGAAAACACGAACCAACAAAAACTTTTCGAAATTTGGGCAGAGTTTCGTTACTAACGTGGAATTACCATTACCTGCACGCGGAAAATACACTTCATCCTATGCCACAAAAAGCAAACCGTGGGCACCAATCCCATCCGGATTTCTCAATATATCAACAGTAAAGTAAAGTAGTAAATATATATATACACTTTACTGAAATCCAGTGTAAAATCGTATAACGTATTCAATAGGAAGCTCAGAGCGACATCTAATACATAATCGTATACGCATACCACAGTAGGTAGAACAATAAACCTACTGGATGAAACAAAGTAGCTCGAGCACTATGCCTCCGACCACGACGTGCGACACCAGAGCCTGAACTGCAAACTGGGCACGGAAACCGAAAAGCCCAGGGGAAAGACAATAAACACGTTAGAGTGAGTGGACGAAAATAAATGTCTTTCACCAAGTAATATATATACGTATAAAATCATATGCGAGTCAAATGCATGAAAATCAAATGGTACGTGAGGAGACGCTGACTACCACTCACGTACAGAGCATGCAACGTAAAACATATCGCGGAGACTCTCATGGGCTTCCACGCGATAGCACAGTCTGAATCACGGGATCCCAGACCCACACGTGATCCTAGCCAGAAAGGCCTCGGGTCAGGATATCTGTCCCCCCCGGAGCGTACTCGGGGATCAGCCGAGAAGCCAATGTGTATCGATACCACAACATATACTGAGACTGTACTCTGTGTAAACCAAATCATAAATCTTTTCTATGCACATGCTTAAATCATATTATGTACGTATAAATATATTCGTATACGTATATTCATATAAACATAATCGTAAAACACATGCTCGTAAAATCATGATCAATCCGCATGCTCAAGTTCATAAATCATAAATAAGGACTCGCAATCAATCCGTGAAAATAAAGTGTCCACTCACAGACTGGCGTAACGCGTATCGCGTTAACCCGTGATCCGGCGGAAAGTCCCTCGCCAAAACAACGATCACGAACCCCTGAATATTCACAATGTCCCATATTCAAAATCATAATCCGACAATACAAATCAAACCACGAGAAACCACCATTCTCGGAAACAGATAATTCAAAGTCGACGAATCATCGAAAATCCGTATATACCACTTCAATACCTCGCTTTACGTTCGGACGCTCAACTCGAAAAACGAACCTCCCCACTGCGATCGGGGCGCGATTTCGAGTCAAATGACATGCGACTTGCCGAAAGTCAAAAAGTCAACCCGTTGACCGTTGACCGCCGTTGACCGCCGCCCACGGCGGCGCCACTGTTGACCGGAGAATTTCACGGCGGAGCAACCCCTATTCCATGAAAAACCACCCACTGAGCAACTTTGTCAACTGCATCGAAGTCCAATTCTCACTCTAACATGGTCAATTTCATGAAAAACCGAATGAACACACAAATTTCAAATCCAAAATTCTCCTTGTACACATCGAATTGAAACACGAAACTTACAGGGAAGCATCAAGGGGATAAGAGCTTCAAAGCCCACTCAAAGTTGTAGCTCAATTCGGCCAAAAACCATGAACCCGAATACACCTAATTTTCTCCAATTTTGGGCCGGAAATTCCTTCTTTTCCGGCGACCCACGCCACAAACGGTGGCCGGCTCCACCACGGGAAGGCCGAGGCGCACCTAACGGACCCTTCCCCAAGCCTTGGGGTGGGCGGAAAAGACTCCACCGCCGTGAGCCACCACAAGCCGTCGAACTTACCCTCTCTCCACCGAGTTGACCGAGTCAACTCGGTCAACACCCAAATAGGAAAGGTCTGACCTGCCCAAAATAGCAACTTCTATTTATAGACTTTCCATTTTTGAAAACTTCATGTTTATCCAATTCAACGAACTTCAAACGCGCGTAACTTTCTCGTCGTAATTCTGATTCCGATAATTCTCGCGGTCACAAACTCGCCTCCACGTACTCTTCCAATATTACCCGAAGTCAAACATATCGGCCAACCGAATAAAAAGTCAACCCTTCAAAGCAACACACATTAAATCGACTAAATAATCAACAAACGGAAAAATTCGCAACTAATTCCTCGTAACTCCAAATTATGCTCCGGAAGTTCCCACGAACTCGAAATTAAATTCTGAACAACTTCCGTGAAGAAGCCGAAACCAAATTCTCGTCCGGTAATTTAGTCGTTAAGTAGCCCACCATTTAAATCCGAACTTCAAATATTCATAATTAATTCCTCGGTCGTCCAAATAACGATCCGGAACCGCCCACGAATTTGTAATCACACGTAGAACGACTCTCGAGAAGAGACCCAGCTCCAATTCTCAGCCAATAATTTAGTCGTTAAGAACTCTGGCGATTCCAATATCTGTCGAAAATCCGCGACTGCGCTGTAACTCACGAATCAAGCTGATTATACTTCTGATTCTGGTCCGGGTCGTCACACTTAACCTTGAGAGATAGTCTCCTACAAGTAATACAGTTTGGTCTCTCCAATATTTATATCGAAAGTGACTCCCTTTTCATCATAAACTGTATTCATGAGAAGTGTGAAGTTCCGTGGAGGCTCAAGGCAATTATCCATGACATAAAGAAGATTGCAAAAGACCTCAACATCATTAATTTCTCTCATATTTTTCGTGAGGCTAACTATGTTGTGGATAGAGTTGCAAGTGCGGGTCGTCATGACTATGAAGATTGAAGAAGATGGAGAGTTCCTTACCTCCAAACGTTGCAAGAATGCATACGTTTGATCTTATTGATATTGGATGTCAAAGAAATATTTTCTTCTCAATTAATTTGTTCTTTTCCGAGGAAAAAAAAACGATTTTGAGTATTGGGGCCTAAAGCCAGTGTCTACTTACAGTTGATCAATCAACCAGGTTCTTTGTTTGTTTGTAAAACCCTCGATCTAACCCCTACTTCTCAGTAGGACAATGCAATGACTCACTATTAAGCATTGCATTACAGTTTATAACTAGATTAGATCGACATCATAATTTGTTGACTCACTTATTGAAAACACCATCATATTTTCAGACGTTTGCACCAACTTTTGTTGTCCCATAGCACATATAGTGGTGTTTACATGCGCCCATCTAATCTAGTTAAATAGCGCTACCAACTCCATTCACAGCATCATAGACACTTGGATCCACCAAGGCTTTCCAATACTACCGTTGTGTCTGCTCTGGTGTATATATGTAGAGCCCTCGTCTTTGATTCTGCTACTAAAATACCATCGCTCTCATCACATCAGTCACTAGCTAGCTCTCTCTCTCCCTCTTTCAACGGATGCAATGCATGTTTCACCTTTGGTCATCGATTCTTTGACTCCTTTTGTCTTTGGTTTTTCCTCCTTCCTTAATTTCCCCTTTTTCACTCTCTCTCTCTCTCTCATGAATTATTACAGCCACGGGTAACTGTCGGTGGAGTGCGAGTATCCTATGAAGTCTTGCAGATATAAGTTGGTCCCGTGCTCTGACTTTCATTTCCAGACGTTGCACATGCAGTAATTTCTGGGTGTGTTTCACTTTATAGTCAGGTGAGAAATTGTCTTGTTCTTCTTCAGCTAGCTTATGGTGTTGTTCTTAGCTTGAGAGGCACAGTGTGTCTCCGATATCGATCATCATCTTTCATCTGTTGAATTTAGAGGTGGCCGATTCTTTTGTTTGTCTTGAATTTCTTCATGCATGCAGCTCAGTTCTAGCTCTTTGTTCCTGTACATGCTCTAAGCCAGTCAATTTTTTCGTTTTAACTGTTTTCAATATTATCCAAGTTTTAGATATAAGTTTATGGGAACACTGCCTAGCTGGTAAGTTGCTCAAGAATTTGTTGATATCCACGATGATTCAATTACCCAAGACTCGATAATTTTCAACACATGCTACTGCTGTAGTAGATGTAAGGATTTAAATATAGCAATTTGGTTAAGAAATCCCAGAATATAGCCTTAATACGAGGAAGAGCTGAGAATGCCATTCTCATCATCTTCTTGATCAGTGACTTGGTCCGAGTTCTGATAGTCTTTTACATCTCTGGATCGATTTTAGTTTTAGTTCTTTTGGATCGATCCTGCATGCACTTTGGAATTTGGATATCTTGTGATTTACCCCAACT
Source organism: Geum urbanum (assembly GCA_946800695.1). NCBI lineage: Eukaryota > Viridiplantae > Streptophyta > Magnoliopsida > Rosales > Rosaceae > Geum > Geum urbanum. The sequence goes on along the minus strand of OX327002.1, from coordinate 6,557,380 downwards.
CAGTGAATAATGTTCTTAACACATCTCTCTGTTCCATATTGCCTCAGTTTCTGCTTGAGGAGGCATCATGCGGTCAGTGATTGGCTTCTTTTATGTATATTTGTAAGAGAAAGTGTTTAGATGATTTACTTAGTTCCTCTTGTTGTTCAGATTTGTCCATAAACATTGTTATCAAGTAAAAGTATTGTGAATTTGAGGACAACAATCGTCTTTGGTGTTTCTGTTACTTGTATTTCAACTCCAAATTTGTTTACAGTTGGTCCTTTTTCTTTCAATGTAAAGGAACTTTGATGTTAGCCCTTTGATTTTGTCTCTAAAGATTAGGGTTATCTGTATATTAGGTAGAAGTAAGCATTTAAAAGTACTGGTATGATCATATGTTACCTGCTTTTCTGCAGAGGTTGCACATTAAGGCAATTTTTCGACAGATACATTCTTACATGCAAAGTGATTTTAGTGCCTCACCTAAGAAGAGTGTAGATTATTCCATTTTTATTATTGCGATAGTTGCTGTAGGGACTTAATACAGATGGCATCTTTAATGATCTTCATATTTGTTCTTGAATTGCAGCTGAAATCATGGACCACAAGGCTTGGCTATGGAGGAAAAATTCTTCAGAGAAGACAATTGCTTCAACTAACAAACTTGCCATATCGTTGGGAACAATTGAAGAAGAGGTACACGCGCATTTATCGCTACTATAACGATAGCATTGCTAGATCCTGTAAGGCTGTACTTTTGGTTGTGATGTTGAATTCATTTGTGTCGCCAATGCTTCATGTTAGGTACAAACATATCAAACTGAGAAAGCAAATGAAGCAGAGAGAGCAGGGAAAAATCTAAATGAGAAGTTAGCTTCGGTCATTCTTGACTGTCCTGTTAAAGAAGAAGCCATACCAGGTGATCCTCTATCTGCCTTTTCCTCTTTCCTTGATTTTTCAAATGTATCATTTTCTTTAGAAGAATAATTAGCATGGGCATCAACATTTTCTTAGTCGTTTTGTTACATGTTGGCTATTTACAGCAGAATTCGTACCAAAGCAAGAATTAGATGACGCTTTGAGGCAGGGGGAAGCTGCTAATGAAAGATCGAATCATTCAGATGATGCGTTGAAAGATTGCATGGAACAATTAATCTTTGTTCGCGAAGAACAGGAGCAAAGAATACTTGATGCTGTTATGATTACATCAAGAGAGTATGAGAAAGCTCAGAAAAAATTAGAAGAGAAGTTGAGAGTCACAAATGAACAGATTACACACTTGGCTGTCGAAAATACTAATTTGACAAGGGCTCTTAGATCAAGAGAGATATATATGGAAGATTTACATAGACAAAAGTTTCAGACAGATGCAGAATTTAGTGCACTAATGGCTAGGCTGGATTCCACAGAAAAGGAAAATTCTTTTTTGAGATACGAATTTCACATGCTTGAGAAGGAACTCGAGATTCGGAGAGAGGAGATGGAGTACAACTGTCGCTCTGCTGAAGAATCACGTAAAAATCATTTAGAGAGTATGATGAAAATTACAGAGTTAGAACAAGAATGTCAAAAACTGCATCTCCTTGTGCGAAAACAGCTGTCAGGTACAAAGAATGAATTTAAAATGGGGAGAAGTCAGAGAGAGACAAGACGAAAGAATCTTAATCCAACTAGAGATATGATTGTAAGAGACGCAAATATCGGAAACTCTCCTGAATCTACAAATGAGAAGATGAGTTTCTTGATTGAGCAGCTGCGTAATATGGAAGAAGAAAACAAAGTGCTTAGAGACATATTAACCAGGAAAAACTCTGAGCTCCTTTCTTCGAGGAATATGCATTCTCAAATAGCTTCAAGATTGTCACAGGCTGAGAAGCGTATGGAGCTGACAAGATATAGTCCTTTTTCAAACGATGTTTCTCGGTCTTTAAGGTATGATATTGGCAGTGATGACGGGATCAGTTCCTCTGAATCTTGGGCGGGTGCATTATTATCAGAGTTGGAACATTTTAAAAGTGGGAGGCTTAAAAGTCCACATGGTCACAAAGAAACTAAGGTTTCAGATATGAGCTTAATGGATGATTTTGTTGAGATGGAGAAACTGGCTATAGTTTCTGCGGATACACCTCCTAAAAATGCACTTAGTTCTACTGGTAAGGATCTGGTACCAGTCAAAGTTCAATCCAGCTCCAGTGATAAAAGAATGCACAGCAAATCAAGAGACTTAGCAACTGAGAATTCTTTTGACTGGCTTCAAATTGTTTTAAAAGCAATGCTGGAGCAAAAAAATGTTTCGAAACAAAGTCTAGATGAGCTATTGGAGGACATCAAAATTGCTTTGGGTTATCTGAAACAACCAATTAAACATGAGGCTCACGAGATAGCAGAATTGCAAGAGAAGTCGTTGTGTTTGGCTCTAGTTACTTCTTCAAATCAAAACAAGGTTGATCATAACCTGCAAGAAGAAAACAGCAGATTAAAAGATGAGCTGAAGAATATGGAATCTGCAAAGAACGAAGTGGAAGCGAAGTTACAGTCAGAAACGGAAAATAATGAAGCGCTGAAGGTTCAACTTCAGGAGTCACAACAAAGCCTTGGAAACTTACAAACCGAGCTCAAGAGTCTGAAAGAAGTAAAGGGAATGGTGGAAGAGCAGCTCGAAAATCAGAAGTCGATTAATGAAGATCTCGATACCCAGCTAACTATTGCCAAAGCAAAGTTGCATGAAGTCTTTCAGAAGTTCTCATCTCTAGAAGTTGAATTGGAGGAGAAGCATAACTGTTTCGAAGAATTAGAGGCAACTTGTCTTGAGCTCCAACTTCAGCAAGAAAGGTAACTATCCCCACATGACATTTTCTTTTGCAGTAGTTTTTGTTGATAAAATCAGTTTTTTTTTACTGGTGAAAATGTCTGATTCTCAGTGCTGCAAAGACAGTAACTCTAGAGTGTGGCATAAGCAAAGAGGAGAAACAATCCCGACCTGTAAGTTTCTTGTACCTTTCTTCTTAGCAGCTAATGGAGTTAGATACCAACAAATCACCCCGAATCTGTTATAAAGCTAAGCAGCTTATGAAAAAAAATTGAAAGATTGATAATCTCAATCATTTAAGTAATGTTGTTTCTGTAAACCAAAAACTAGTTCAAAAAACAATAAGAGCACACTTGTGTTTTACAAGGAGTTTGATTTGTCTTAAGTGATTAAATACAATCTACTAACTAGGTAGTATGCTATGATATTCTTTCTTTCAGGGATGGGAAATTACAACAGCTTCAGTGAAGTTGGCAGAGTGTCAAGAAACCATCCTAAGCCTAGGAAAACAGCTGAAGGCACTGGCTACACCAACAGAAGCAGCATTGTTTGACAAGGTGTTCACAACGACCACTGCTGCTGCCAACACCACCAACAGTAACTTGCACCAGCGATCATCCCTACGTGACCGACTGCTAGCTGATGAGGATCCCAGAGCAGAGGTTGTCAAGTCTCCAAAGGATAAAGAAGCAAGCAATGCAGATGAACAGAAACCACCCTTTGTTCACTCTGATAGTCATAATGCATTGTCCACTCCTAGAGCTCTGGCATATACACGGCATGGACATTTGGGTTCAAAGCATCTGGCTATTGTGCCAAGTAAGAAACAGGGAGGTTTCGGTTTTCTAAAGAGGCTACTGATGAGAAGGAAGAAAGGAGGCAGCAAGAAACCACAAACCTTGGCCAAAGCTTGATTTTTATGAGGTAGGAGAAACTAGAAGCATTTGACTCACTATCGAGTTCTTCTGTCGTTTGGTCGTTTCTCATTAGTGCTTTGGATAACTAGAACTTTTGGTACTTTTCTAGCATAATGTGAGCGTGTAACAGAGCAAGCTGTGACAATTGCAATTTGGTTCTGCCTGATGTATATATCTTTGTTTGAAGAAGCTTGAAAGACTGCAATGACATAGCAGTGATAGCACCAAGCATAATGTTTGCCTTTCATAACTTTCCCCATCCTGCGTGGTAATGAATCTTCTATATAGTATATAATCAACATTATTGTACAAATCCTCTATGTGAATCATCTATCAATATTCTTCCTTACATGTACTCTAAAGTGTATTCTAGTCCGATGAGTTTATGGAGGTCCTTTTATGTTTCTGTGATGGCTGCCGCTGCTTCCTTCATATCAAGCAAGGCTTCCTCAAAGCACTTTGCAAGAAATGCCGGGTCAGGGATGACATCTTTGGCCACCAAAATTTGCATGTCTGCCCTAACTGCATAGCTCACCATGTGCATTGTTAATGCCTGCATAACCAACCAGCAAAAAAAAAAAAAACAACAATTTTATTAAAACATCTATTTCATATCTGCTCTACTCAAACAATCAGTTCTGCTAGATTTCGAAGCAGTTAATTAGTACATGGGGTAAACTCGACGAATTGGCTCTTAGAAATGTTATAGGGTTTCCTCCAAGTGTAATTTCTTCTTGTGGACCAATTACATTTGAGATTGTAAAGCTAGTGTTGCAGAGAATTCTGTAATTGAGCCAGGTAGCTATCTGCATACAAAAGAAACAAGCATTTTCAACATTGAACATACAACAAATTTGGACATCCTGTTCTTTTCTTATCAAAAAACTCATTTTGTTCCTAACCTTTGGTCCAAACAATGTCATTATAAATAACCCAATTCTGTATGAGAAATGACCCTCGAGAGATTGCTTCTTCTTGTCAATCATCACCTTCGACCTCTTCAAATACACCAGAGGATCGGCATTGCTCTTAGAGTTGTGATAATAAATCGGCAACAGAAGCATGCCGAATTTGTTACCCCAACTTGACCCGGAATTGCTTTTCATCAAATCCGCCAATTCCTGATCAGTTCCGTTCATATCAAATCTCAATCATTCCCACAAGGTCTCAACAGAAACATAACAGAACACAATGAAGCAGTGGTCAAAACAAACCTGCAATCCTGGTTGCTGTCTTAGATTGATCATGGCTACCCCTGTAACTTGTTGCCCCTCAGGCAAAGCTGACAAAGAACACTTGGATAACTCAGATTTATTTATGGTGATCCAATGTCACTAATAAATGATTCAAATTAAATGGAAAGTACATACCTTTTGATTGTCTGTGGTCCAAGTATCTTGATATCCCTGAAGAAATCACTCCAAAAAGTACATCATTGATGGTCTGCATAGTAACAACTTAGAAGCAAATTCAAACTCAAGAGATGAAACAAAAGTTACCCACTAGTTCACAAGAAATGAAGAAAATGTTTACCGCATTAGGGACAGCTTTCTTGACGAGCTTCATGTCTTGCAGCTTAAACTTAGCCGTCACCAACTTCCTAGGCCAAAGCTCAACCCCATCGCCGCCACTAATCTCCGTCTTCCGATCACAAACCCACAAACACCTCATCACAAACTCCACCACAGACACAACACTAAACCAAACCATCACCAACAAACCCCACAAATAATTACCCATCTTCTTTCTCTGTTGTTGGGTTTTCACGTTGGTATTCTTCAGAGTCGGCATCTTCTCGCCATCGTCGGCTCTCCGGCAGCTCGCCAGAAACATGGACATAAGCGAGATCCCATCTCCCAGAGCATGGTGAATTCTGAAAATTACGACCTTGTGGGCCAGCAGAAGATGAAACTCCCATAAAGGCTTGTCGGTTTCTAGCCCCGATGATGCGGCGAGGTCGGCCAGGTAGTCGTTGACGGCTGCCTCATCGTCATCATCGGAGGAAGAGACGGGGTTTGGGAGGACGATGACGTGGCGGTGGAGGTCAATTTGCGAGATTCTTTGCCACCGTTCGCGGCCGGAGGAGTCGCGGAGCATGAGGCTGGAGAAGCGAGGGTGGGTGAGCATGAGGGAAGAGTTGAGTTCAGATTTGATGGAGTCGACGTCGATGGGGTTTTTGAAGCCCATTACGCAGTGGATGATTTGGTTCATTTGTGGCTGAACGAACATACGCCCCGCCGGAGTCAGAGGCTCGTCGGACTCACTCGCCGCCGCCGCCGACGATGAACCCATTTTGATTATGCGGACGTAGGTCGTGGGAGTTGAAAATGGAAAGCAAACAAAAAAGAACCGGGAAAGATCGAAGAAGGGAGGAATTAATGGCGGTTTAACGTGGCCACCTGGCGTGGGATCCAAGCAACAACTTGATTAGGGCGATCGACGCTTAAGGACTTTAAAATTCGATTGCGAGATAGAAAAACAATGTGGATTCTTCACTTCTTCTTCATCTGGATCGGTTCGCTGTGATTAGGATGGGCTGAGAAAGGAAGACGATTTGTTTTGTGTACTCCAAAATGGAAAATGGGAGGTAAGAGAAGAGGAGCTACCGAATTGTTTTTTCTCACATAATAGGTTATAGTCACTGTTACATATCTTTTTTTTTTTAATACAAATGGAAAAGAATAACAAAGACAACTAAGTACTAGAACTTCTCAAGCAACCTCTTTCTAACGGATGAAACTGTAAAGTGTTCGTGAGATTTAGATCCTTGACCTTTTGACTATTGATTAATCTAAGTCTAAGTGAATTCCTCTTATCCGCAAATATAAATGGTCAAGTTATAATATTTGTAAAGAAGTTGAGTGCCGAATCTACGAGGATTGACCACTTAAACTCCTTAGCTTGATTCGATTAAGCACTTGAAATCACGGATTAATTAGACACAAGACATGACACTAAAACTAAAGTAAGATGTGGAAGTGTATCTCACAAGACTAAGTCCTTAGGAGACTTAGCATTGTAAGGGATGGTTGAACTACAATGAGTGGTTAAACGAAAGCTTGATCGAATGTTTACTACTAACTAAATTAAGTGAAACATAAAGTAAGAGCAAACAAAATGTAAATATTTGGTCGGCTAGAGATATCGCCACTAGCCAACAAAATGTACCGACAATATATATCCAAGTTATAAGTTTAGTCTGATTCACACGTGATTGTCCAATTTATGATCTTTTAGAGTCACCATTGGTTGTGAACTGAATCTCCTAGGCCATTAGGGTACTAGAAGTGTTCCGGTCCAACATTCAAATATAAAGCAAACCAAAACTAGAATGCAACTCAATTACGAATCGTATCCTAATCATACTACATACCTAATGAGTTTAATATGTGTTCACTTATGATGAATGCGAATGACTTTTCTTCTTAAGTCTCTATTAGAGGACATGAAAGTATGTTCTAATGATTTTCCTAATCCACACCTTTTAGAACATGAATTAGAAGAAGTAACGATTAGCTACAAAGCCCATTCGAGTCAATGAAAGCTTGACTGAAGCTCCTTGAGTCATTTTGACTTCAAGAAGGCTTCGGTCCATGCTCAAGCCCAATGAAAATCAAACCTTAAGCCCATCTTCTCAAATGCAACCTAAGTCATGTTTACATGCTTATCTTCCTTAGGTGAGTGACTAATTCACTTAGATTCATTTTTAGCTTCCTTAAACATATCCCAACTTAGTCATGGCTAAGACATGAGTATGAAAATATTGAATCAAGCCTAAATATGCAAACATACTACAATCACATCACAAGCTATCAAACACATTCACAACATGTAGTAAACTAACCCAAATTCAAATCCATAATTTAAAACATAGTTGTATGTACATCAAATTGGCTAGGGCTAACCAAAAGGCAACTACTCACTAAGCATAATATAAAGCAAGACTAGATACATGCTAAAAATAAGAAGAGGAAATAAATAACCAAGAGTCCCCCTATTCAAAGCTCCACCAAATGACTGTAACACTTCTTGCTCAACTTCTTCACTCCAAGCTAGTACCAAGTCTTCAAGAGGAGGTAAGGGTAGTCCTTAGGGTTCCAAGGAGCCAAGAGGAAAAATGATTACTTCCCACTCTTTTGAACTCTAAAAACCAAACCAAACCCTAGAGTCAAAGATGAGAGGATGAACACTCAAATATGCCAAAGTGATGGCGTGGTGGTGGAGAGGTTCGACTATACCTAAGAGAGGGAATATGTAGGTCTCTAATGGTAGTGGTTATGGAGGTATTTTGGCCTAGAAAGGGAGGAGGAGAGGTCGAAGAGAGTGCTAAAGGTTTGAAATTAGGATAAGGGGTCTAGAGAGTGTAAAACTATAATAAATATGAAAATGAGGTGAGTTATCTATGTGTGTGAGGGGGAGCTCGACCTTATAGTATTGAGGGAGATATTTTGGGTGCAAATAATTCAATTTAAGCTTAGACATGATCCACATTTTTAGGCTTTAAGTGGTGGTCCTAAGATGACTCGCCCATGTCATGTGAATTGCATGTGCATGTCTCCACACCAAAATATCTTCTTATGTGGGTTTTTGTGGGCTTGGGCTTTAAAGTCTTGGGCCATCATATCTTGACATGGTCATTGACCGGTGAAGACTTGCCGGATATGACCGTTGACCGCCAGAGTTGATCGTTGTCGACAATTGACTTTTTGTCTTTTTCTCAGTTTTGGTCATTCTTCTCCAAATGCTTAGGAAACTTGCTTGGCTTCTTAAAAAAATGGTTAATCTCCATCTTTAAGCTCGTTTCCACGCAAAATCATCATTTCCTAGCATGACAAGGAAATGTATCAAAAATGATGCTTTATTCCAAGAAGGCAAGCATAAAGCATAATGTTACACACATAATTAGAATATAATTATGGACCTAACCTAAAGCATTTCCAGCAAAAATATGAATCATATAGTCCCATAGATGTAAGTGAGTAGTGTTGTGCCTCCAACTAGTCAACTTATCTGCAACAAAGTTGACCTCGTGATAAACATAATGAAAGCATTTGGATGTCTGCAATTCTTGTCTTGATCCTCCAGGGGATAGAGCAAATGCCTCTGACACAATTAATGATAAACTTGGACTCTCCTTCCACTACAACTTTCTTCATGTTCATTCTCTTAGCATGTATAAGCCCATCTTTAAGCGCTAATGCCTCTGCTGGCCAAAGGAATAGTAGTCTGACCAAATTTTCTTGAACCAGCATTAACATGAGCTCCCATGCAATCTCTAATGATGAAGTCCACAATTGCATTCCCCACCCCAGAATTATGAACAGAACCATCAAAGTTTATTTTAAAAATATTTTGGGGAGGGGGATTCCAAGAAATGTGTTGAGGTATGGATTTCTCTTTCAAAGTTGTTTGGTTATGATCCATGTAGGCCTTGAAGGTTGTAGAAGAGGAAGAGACAATGGTGGAAAAGTTTGGACCATCATTCCTAAAAATTGCACCATTCCTTGCTTTCCAAATCTGTCCTAAAGTAGTTAGATTTTTTTCACGAATGTAGTTCTCATTTTCATTTTTCAAAAGTAAGTCCCCCATTCTCTGTGTAAGAGTATTATTCTATTGAAAAATATTCAAATTTTTTAACCTCCACACCTCTTTTACCATTGGAGAATGAGAAAAGAGATGGTCAATAGATTCCTCATGAGAGCTGCACATAGGACAAACATTAGAATTAATCAAACTGTGACAACCTGAACCTGAAATTGTATGTTAATCGTCTTGATTTGCGAGTTTTGCGATTAGTCGCGGTTTTGCCGTAATTGGTCGATTTGGCGGTCTTGTTTGCGACTAAATTATCGGGCGAGAATTTGATATGGGCTCCTCTGTGAAAGTTGTAGAGGATTTAATTTCGAGCTCATGCAAATTTTTAGGGAATGTTTCGGATAAGCGAGCAGTGTTTTATCGAGTTTTGAAGTTGGTTAGTGAAATAGTCGAAAATGTTAATTTAATTGTGACCGTTCGATCTTGATCAGATTTGTTTTGAATTGTTAATTTGGGGCTATATATGTAATGTATAATTGTACGGTATAAATACATGATATTTCGGGAAGTTTCCATTTTGGGAAACCTGGGTCGTTGACCGAGTTGACCACAGGTCAAAACTGACCCGTTTTTGGCCGAGCATTTGTTGCCGTCGATGTGACATTTTCTGGCATCTTTTGGCCGTGGTTCCTTCATGAAAGTTTTTGGGCTTGAGCTCCTCTTTCTTTTGATAGGTGGATCACTCAATTTGGTTGCCGGATAAAGAAGTTATGGCTTGTTAAAGTTAGGAGAATTTCGGCCAAATTCGCCGGCGACGGAAGCGGCTGAGTAGGTGGTCGACCTTGTAGGGGTTTTGTAGCCCTTGGGGAGAGGAAACTTTTTGAATTGGTCTTGCACCTTGTCGTGGCCGGTGGTGGCAGATCGGAGGTGGAGAATTCCGGCGAGGGTTTTTGAGTTCAAGGTGAGTTTTGGGTGTTTTCCGGTCAAAATTGGGCTTAGCATTGAACTACAAAGTTGTTGGATATGAAGAGATCTTCAAATCCATGTATTGGTTGCAGTTTTTTGGGCCGATGAGTTTTCCGGCTGCCGGTGGCAGCGGCAACGGTCCCACGCGCCGCTGTGCGCGGCGGAGTTCCGGCTGAGGTGGCTTTCGACAAGTTTTATGTCGTTTTGCTTGGAATCGCGCATTGATCACAGTGGTGAGGTTTATAGTTTGAATTGAGCATCAAAATTTGTAGCGAGGTTTTATAATGTGTTTATTGTGATTTCGGTTATTCCCGTCGAGATATGAGTTTGTGTTTTCCGGGAATGCTTGGTTCTCGCCACATGGTTCAGTATATTGAATTATGATATTAATCGGATATTTTTGTTATTCAGGAGGATCGTGGTCATGTTTGTGGCGAGAGATTTTTTACCGGACCATAGGTATAACGCGTTTAGCTTTGTGCTTGTCTGTGAGTGGACATTTCTTTTCACTGTTGGTTGCGTGAGCATGCAGTTTTGATTATGAATTCTATGAGCATGTGTTTTATGATTATGCATTTACGAATATTCTTTTATAATTATGCATTACGAGTATGCTTTTACATTACGTTTTTTGCATTTGCATGGAAACCTTTATGATTTGGTTTACACAGAGTACAGTCTCAGTAGTAGTTGTATCGATACACTTAGCATCTTGGCTGATCCCCAAGGATGTTTACCGGGGGGGGGGGGGGAGCAGATACCCTGAATCGAGGCCCTTTCTGGATGGAATCACGTGAGGATCAGGGATCCCGTGATTCAGACTGTACTAGCGCGGATGTGTTCATGAGTGACCCTGCGGGATTTTCGATGCATGCTCTATACGCGTGAGGAGTTAGAGTCTCCCTCGTTTACCATTTGATTTTTATGCATCTAGACTCGCATATGTTTTATAAACATATATATTTATTTATTCGGCGAAAGACATTTATTTTCGTCCACTCACTCTAACGGTTTATATGTCTTTCCCTGAGCTCTTTGTTTAAATGCCCAGTTTGCAGTTTGGATTCAGGTGTCGCACGTCGAGGTTGGAGGCTTAGTATTCGAGCCACTTTTTTTTCTCAGTAGGTTTCTAGTTTGGCCTACTGTTGTGTATATATGTATATACTAGAGGTCGCTCTGAATACTATTATGTTTATATTTTCACATGATTTTCCAGGATTTCTGTAAAGCTACAGTTTTGTGTATTGCTTTACGTTATGATATATTTTTGAGAAATCCGGATGGGATTGGTGCCCACGGTTTGGCTTTTGTGGCATAGGATGAAGTGTATTTTCCGCTGCAGGTTAATGGTAACTACGTGATATAGTGGAACTCTGCCGAAATTTTTATGATTTTTGAAAGTTCATGTTTTCAGAAGGGGTCTGATGCTGGTTTAAGAAACTAAATCGGGGTCGGGTCCTTTCACAAACCAAATCTCATAAGTCTATCTCTAGTTTTCAATCTACCTTGAAAAAAAATTCAAGCAAAGATCTTAATTTTCGGGGCCACATTGAGTTTCCATAGTTTATTCAACATATCAAAATTCACATATTTTTGTTGCTCATCATACTGAAGCCAAGAAGCAGATTTAATAGAAAATTCATCATTAGAACTTGGACTCTAAACAAAAGCATCATTTTAATGGTTCACAGGCAAATGAATACGACTGATCAACAATCTCCACATCCAAAACTTCTAAAAGTTTGGGTCTATTCCAATTGCCATCAATAATATAATCTTTAATAGTATCTTCCAAACTCGTTATGCTACTGTGGTTAGGAACCATGTCGACAAGAGGAGAAGAAAAAACCCAATTAAAAAACCAGAAACTAATGTCACTGTCATCCCCTACATTCCATCTTAAACCTTTAGAAATCAGATTTGGAGAATCTAAAATACCTTTCCAAGTCATAGAGGCAGAACTGCCTTTTTTTAGCTCTAAAGAACGAGCTTTTTCTCAAATATTTTCCTTTAACAACCTTAACCCACCAATTATCTGGCTGGGTTAAAAGTTTCTAACCTAATTTACAAATAGCGGCATTATTAAAGATCACAGGGTCTCTAACACCTAAGCCACCAAAGCTCTTAGGCTTGCATATGTTGTTCCAAGCAATAAGAGAGGATTTAGAATTGTTATCCCAAAAGAACTTTCTGGACTCTGTCCTAATCATATCAGTGACTTTAGCAGGACATTTAAAATAAGACATAACATGATTAGACATGCCTAAAACACAAGAATTAATTGAGGTAAGCCTACCAGCTCTAGACAGGGAGTTTTTCTTCCAACCAGCAAACTTACCATTGATGTTAGAAATGAGCTCCTTAGCATTAATAAGATTTTCCCAAAAAATAATATTGTGAATACCTAAATATCTTCCAATAGTAGACTTATGTTTTATACCTGTGATATTAGATATATCATTCTTTAAACTATGAGGAACCTTAGGGGAGAAGAAAATTGAAGACTTATGAACATTTATTTTCTGACCAGAAGCTGCATAATTTTTTTTGATAACATTCAGGACATTTCTAGCAGCTCTAGAAGAGGCAAACATCAAGTTTGAAATCTTTAACCCTGAGGGGTAGCAAGAAGACCAACCTGAGATTTAGTATTTCTAGACAAATAGTTCAAGTTTCTAATTAAGGGCTTTATACAAAGAATGAAAATATACGGGGAGAGTGGGTCTCCCTGCCTAATACCTCTAGTAGGTTGAAAATAACCTTCAGGTTTACCATTTATGATTATAGAAAAAGACACAGTAGAGATGCAATTCATGATAAGATTAATCCAACAACTGTCAAAACCAAATTTCTTAAAGCAGTCTCTGATATAATCTCAACTTAGAAAGTCAAAAGTTTTTTTTCAAGTGTAACTTGGTTGCCATTTCTCCTAGTCTTCCTTTCTTCTTTTTAAATCCGAAAACAATTCATGTGCTATCTAAATGTTGTCCTAAATAGCTCTACTTGGAGCAAAGGCTCCTTGATTTTCAGAAATGCACTTTTGTAATAATGGTCTAAGACTTTTGACAATGATCTTGGTTATGACTTTATAGACAACATTGCATAAACTTATAGGTCTATAATGACTCACTGTTTCAGGATTTTCAACTTTGGAGATCAAAGCAATATTAGTAGAATTGATTTCTTTAACAAAAGCTCTATTTTGGAAGAAGTCTTTAATTATAGGGATAACAACATTTCGTATCTCAAACCAATTTTTCTGAAAGAAGATGGCATGAAGATCATCGGAGCTTGGAGCTTTTAAACAACCAATAGAGTTAAGCGCTTCCAGAATTTCCTCATCAGAAACCTGTTTCAACAAAACACTATTGTCTTCATTACCTATACAAGTGCATATAATATTTAGGAACTCATCTGATATCCTAGGATTAATAGTAGCATGACTAGAGAATCTTCTCTTATAATCATTAATAAAAACAGAACCAATAAGCCTTTGGTCAATAATGTCAAGATTATTTTCATACTTGATTCTTGTTATCCAAATTTTCCTTCTCCTGATGGAAGCATGAACATGGAAATACTTCGTGTTTTTGTTCCCCAGCTTTAAACAATTTTCCTTAAGCTTTCTGAGCCAAGAGTAACTCTTCATTCATAAGGAGATCATTGAGCTCCAAATTTATTTGTTTATTTCTTTCCTGCAAAGTAAAAGAGATAGGATTACTCATTAATTGTTGTTGGATGCACTCTAGGTTTTCCTGAGTTCCTTTAATTCTATTGAGGAGGTTCCCAAAGACATTTTTGTTCCAATACTTTGCTAATGAGCCAAAGCTACTTGCCAGTGTGAGGTAGTTCATGTACCGGTTATCATCATATTGATGTCTCCAAGCTTTCTTAACCAATTCCTGAAAAGAAGGGTCAGATAGCCAAATAGCTTCAAACTTGAAAGGATTAGGAAAATATTGTCTGAGTTTGTCCATAGTTATATTTGTGGGACCATGATCTGAACCTGTGATAGGTAGATTCTCAACAGAAAGATTGGAAAATTTAGACATACAAGCAGTTTTAGCATAAGCTCTATCTAATTTTTCAAAAATTATAGTGTGGTCCTTGTGATTATTAGTCCAAGTGAAAGGCATACCAAAACTGGAGATGGAAACCAGACCATTAGAGTTCAAGAACTTGACAAAATTAGCCATATAGTTGGTGAATCTAACATTACATCCTATTTTTTTAGTTTTTTTTAGAAATACATGGTGGAATTGAAATCACCCATGATAATCCAAGGTTCATTGTCAGCTGGTTTTCATTGTGAATTTTCATTCCACAGATTAAGTTGCTTCTCCTTTTTTAGGATACGCATAAACAAAAGTTATGTAATAGTAGTCATTAGTAAGAATGATAGTAACCAAGTAGTAGATAAAACGATCATGATGATGGAAAATATCAATTTTAACAATCTTGGATTTCCACAAAAGAAAGTGACCACCACATTGGCCTATAGCTGGTACTACAAAATATTCATCAAATGCGAGTAAATCACTAGCAATGTTAATGCCTGAATCAACAAAAGCACTAGTATCGATGATACAGAAAATATCAATTCCCAATTTAGAGACAAAAGCTAAAACCTGCGCTTTAAAACTAGGCTAGGAACTTCCCTGGCTATTCCAAGAAATGATCTTCATGGTTCAATATTGTTTTGGGGGAGGAGGTTCCCTCCCTAATTTTGGCCTTCCTGGTGGCCACATCCGTAACAGAATCTTTAGTTATCCTTTTATTCCATTTTCCCAAATTTATGAAAGCAACATATGCTTTTCGCACAACATTAGTTCTAGTCTTACTGTGAACAACAAAATCATAAGTGAGAGAATCTTTCCTAATACAAGCTGCTACTTCAAAAAAACTCTATCTTAGAGTTATAGCAAACCCATATTTTCTAATAAAAAAATTCTAGGACCATCAGTTGTAGGTGACAACACACCTAACAATTATCACTTTCTAAACTCAAGTTGGTAAGAGTAAACATGTGCAGATTGCAAGCATAATTAAAATGACTCCAATGGATTAAGAGACGCACATGGAGCGGAGTACTCGATAACTTACTCTCAAACGCTTAATTTAACCCATCTTGACCGAGCTTAAGATGTGGGCGGCATATCAATAACTTCTGATCCAACAGTATCAAGGGGTGGCTGAAGTCTCGGCGTAGACATTTAGAATTTTTGTATTAAGATTCGGCCATGGTGGCCACCACCAACACGCAACAAGACAATACCTAAATGTGTTATGAGTTTTAAATTCTGAATGGAAGGAGTGAAACTTGAAATCTTTCACCTAATCTGAATTTCAAACGTTGGTAATCCAAGACAAAAAGGAAAAAGTTGTGATTTCCACTCAAATAATCAGCAAAACACGTAGAAATCGATCAAAAACCGTAAGCCTTAATTTCCCCAAGTTCCTCGACTCAAAGCGTGAGGCACGTTCTAAACGTATTCTCATTGTCACTGTTACATATCCTTACTGGTCATATATTGTGACTTCTGTGGTTATTTATTTTTGTTAGAGACAATTTGTTGGGACATATTGTTAGAGAAATTTTCAAAATATAAAATTAGGAAGATGTGAGATGATCGAAGATGTGTATTTGGTGAATGGAAGTAATTGTTGGTGATTAACCCACATGTCTTCTTATTGGGCTGAAATGAACGAATTGATGCAATCCTTTCTTGAAAGGGTTTGATTCATTTGAAGAAGCACATTAACTCCTATATATAGGAGTGATGCATGCCACATTCCATCGTCCAACTCAATTATCTTCTTCCTTTTCTCTAGCTGTTATTCTACCAAATTGTCTTAGTTTTTCTATAAAATCTAGAAATTATTATCCTGCATGAATAATTTCTAGTAACTTTGAGCCTCTTATAAAACTTTTGATTGAGTGTTAGGCTGATCTTTGTTAGTACGAACTGACGATCAACATTAGTAAGTTGCTAGACTTCATTGTATCCTAAAGGATTATTGGATTATTCTTCATTGCACACTAAGTAGTAGGGCAAATAAACTCTAAAGGAAAGCTTACGTGCCTTTGAAGTGTTTTTTCCTTTTCTTGTCATACCCACTAACACAAAATTACCAACTATCTTTGGACTTTATTTTTGCAATGACATCATTGAATGAGTTTACACCAAATTTCGTGAAACTTGACCACTTCAATGGAGCAAACTTTTGAAGATGGCAAAATAAGTATCACTTCTTGATTTCTAGCCTAAAATTGGTTTATGTCCTTACTACTCCAAAACTCAAAGAAAGTGAAGACGAGACGATCGTTGTCCAACGTAAAAAAATAAAGTGGGAACAGGATAACTGTGTATGCAAGGCCCATATATGCACGCAATGTCCGATTCGCTATTTGATATCTACCATGAGATGAGTACCGCAAAGGAAATATGGGATGTGCTTGAGGCCAAATATATGTCCGAAGATACTACAAGTAAGAAGTTTCTTGTTTCTAAAATTTTCAATTATAAAATGACTGAAGATAGATCCATCGTGGAATAATTCCAAGAGAACATGTATATACATAATCAGTTTACTCAAAATCAAATGCGCATGGATGATTCCACAATTGTTTCAGCAATTGTGGATAAACTTCCACCTTCTTAGAATGAATGCAAGAAAATCCTCAAACATAATAAAGAGGACATGTCCATGGAGCAATTGGGACAACATCTTCGTACAGAAGAGGAACTTAGATCCGAGAGAAAACTGAAGAAACATATTCTTCCACGGTTCATATGGTTGATGATGGGTCTAAAAACTCAAAACTTAACCATAGAGAAAATAAGAGAAAGGGAAACTATTCCAAAAAGGGACACAAATATTTGAAGTCAAACAAAATAAAAAGGAGTATGTTTCCATTGTAGCAAACCGGGTCATTTCAAGAACGATTGTCGTTTGCTCAAAAACAAGCCAAGAACTAATGATGAAAAGTTCGTAGCAATGATATATGAAGTCAACATGATGGAGGATATTGAACCTTGGTGGGTCGACATCGGTGCTACCAGACATGTTTGTAAACATAAGGGCATGTTCAAGCGATCTGAACAATGTGGAGGTGAAAACGTCGTCTACATGGGAAATTCTTCGACTTCAATTCTCAAAGGTAAATGTATAATTGAAATTGAGTTCACATTGGGGAAAATACTTACTCTAACTGATGTCTATCATGTTTTGGATGTTAGAAAGAATTTGGTTTCTACAAGCCACTTGAATAAGCATGGTTTCAAACTTGTCTTTGAATTAGACAAGTTTATATTGACCAAGGCTAGTATCTTTATTGGAAAAGGATATATATATGGTGCAATGTTCAAACTAAATATAATAAAATATCTACTATTTCTGTTTACTTGTTGAATTCTTTATCTTTATGGAATTATAGAGTAGGTCACGTTAATACTAAGAAAGTAATTGATATGTCTAATCTAGAATTAATTTCAAAGCATGAAAATGATATGCATGATAAATGTGTTACTTGCTCACAAACAAAGATAACAAGGAAATCTTTTCATAAGGTAGAAAGAACCTTTACTTTGCTAGAAATTATTCATAGTGATGTATGTGATTTACATAGTACATCTACTAGAGGAAGAAAGAAATATTTTGTAACTTTCATAGATGAATTTAGTAGATTTTGCTATGTTTATCTTATGCGTACTAAAGATGAAGTTCTTGATAAACTTAAAATCATTAAGAATAAAAGTGGAAAATCTTTGTGAAACAAAGATAAAATACCTACGATCCGATAGAGGTGGAGAATACCAATTTTCATCTTATTGTGCATCCGTAGATATAGTACGTGAAACTTCTATAGCCTATACTCCATAAGAAAATGGAGTTGCCGAAACAAAAAATAGGACCTTCCTAAAGATGGTTAATGCAATGCTCCTTAACTCTAATATAAGTAAGGGTTATTGGGGAGAAACATTACTCACCGCGTGTTACATCTTAAATAGGGTACCTAAAAGGTTGTTAAAATTAACTCCTTATGAGTTATGGTTCAAAAGGAAACCAAACTTAAACTAGTTTAAAGTTTGGGGTTGTAGAGCCATAATTAGGTTATCTGAACCTAAAATAAAGATATTAGGAAAAAGGACTATAGGATGCATATTTTTAGGATATGCGGAAGATAGCAAGGGATATACATTTCTGGTTATATAACCTAATGAGTCTATATCAATTAATACCATCATAGAATCTAGAGATGCATAATTCTATGAAAGCATATTCACATCTTTATCTAAAGATGCTAATGAAAATGTGGAGGTTTCATCATGAAACAAGGATGGTGATTTAAATTTACTACGTACACATAGACTCTGTGGTGAGTTAGATGAAAATGATGAACTAACTGAAATTAGAAGAAGCAAGAGAAGAAGGATAGAAAAATCTTTTGGACCTGAATTTGTTGTGTACCTGGTGGAAGGTACAAGAGACTCACAAAAAAAGCAAACAATGGTTACACCTAGTGTAGAGTCTGATCCTCTTACGTATAAGGACTTACGTATAAGGAAGCAATGAAATCACAAGATGTTTTTATTTTGGAAAGAAGCCATCAATGATGAGAAGGATTGCATCATGGGAAACAAAACTTGGAAATTGGTCGACTTACCACGTGGTTCTAAACCAATAGGGTGTAAGTAGATATTTAAAAAGAAAATGAAAGTTGATAGAACTATAGACAAGTTTAAAGCAAGACTAGTAGCCAAAGGGTATACTAAAAAATAAGGTATATATTATTTTGATATCTATGCTCCAGTTGCTAGAATTACTACCATAAGGGTACTTATTGCTTTAACTTCTATATATAAATTTCATATTCACCAAATAAATGTGAAGACTGCATTTTTAAATGGTGAATTAAATGAGAAAATTCATATGCACCAACCCGATGGATTTATCATGCCTGGACAAAAACAAAAAGTGGGTAAGCTAGTTAAATCATTATTAGTTTAAAGCAAGCACCTAAACAATGAGATGAGAAATTCGATAAGGTCATTTTCTCCAATATATTCAGAATATATGAATCTGATAACTGCGTTTATAGCAAGTTCCAAAATAATAAGGGAGTGATTATCTGTCTATACGTTGATGGCATGTTTATATTTGAAAGTAATATCGAAAGTATAAAATCGACTAAGAAATTCTTATCTTCTAGTTTCGATATGAAAGATATAGGAGATGTTGATGTCATTTTGGGTATAAGAATTAAGATGTAATGGTAGTTTGGTTTTAACTCAATCACATTACATAGAAAAAGTTAGAAAATTCAACCATTATGATAGCAAATCAGTTTCTACACCTTTTGATTCAAATTTGAAGCTGAATCAAAACAATGGTAGATCTGTAAATCAATTAGAATATTCTAGGGTGATTGGATGCTTAATGTATGCCATGTCTTGTACTAGGCCTGAAATAGTTTTTGTTGTAAACAAGCTTAGTAGGTATACTAGCAATCCTGGACAAGCATATTAGAGGGCAATCTCTAAGATATTAATGTACTTAAAAGGTATAATTGATTATGGAATATATTATAGTGAGTATCCTTCACTTTTAGAAGGATTCACTAGTGCTAGTTGGATATTCGATAACCAAGATCATAAATCAACTACGGGCTGTATATTTTCACTTGGTGGAGGAGCCATATCATGGGACTCTAAGAAACAAACTATTATTCAGATTCCACTATAGCAGCTGAATTTATAGCGCTTTGGCTTAAGGTAGTAAAGAAGCAGAATGACTAAGGAACTTACTACTAGAAATTCTGATATGGCCTAAACCAATGTCTCCAATATCTATACATTGTGATAGTCAAACAACACTATCACAAGCATATTATCAAGTTTATAATAGCAAATCAAGACACATTGGTTTGAGACATAGCTCGGTGAGACAATTGATAACTGACGGGATTATAACCATTGATATTGTAAGATCATGCCATAATTTGGCTGATCCATTAATGAAAGGACTTGCAAGAAATTTGATGTGGAAAATATCTAAAGGAATGGGGTTAAAGTTCAATTTTATTAATCAACAATGATGAAATCTCAACTCAACACTTGAAACATCAAGATCTTGAGTTCAATGAGCAAAAATACATCATATGTAGTGATTGCAAGAACTAAATAAATTAAATGAGTATATATGTATAAACATATATATACCATATCTATTCCGAGGTAGAAGTGCTTGGTACATGTAATGAATGATAGAGGTTAAGTTATAATTAAAACTCTTAATAAGTATGACGGAAAATATTTTAGTTACATGGATACTATCCACCTATATGAGGAAAGGTGGTGCCGCCTTCTATGCGACTTGGGCTAGTCTCTAGAGCACTCGTGAAAAGGATACAGACACAAGGCCAATCCATATATCGGCTTTCTAGAACACTCGAAAGAAGTAAAAAACTAGTGTATGAAATGTGTCCGGTTAGATCACTATAAGATCACGAGTTTAAAGCAAAGCTACTTCGCCACCTTAATTTAACTTTGATGCGTTCTCACTAAGCTAAGGTTCAAGTCCACAAGACACCTTAGTTTATGCATTATGTTTTCCAAGAATTTGCTCAAGGATTTTTCAAATGTTTTAAAAATAGTTTTCAAAATTTTTTTAATTTTGAAAATGGTAGAGGATTGTTAGAGAAATTTTCAAAATATAAAATTAGGAATAGGTGAGGTGATTTAAGAGGTGTATTTGGTGAATGGATGTGATTGTTGGTGATTAACCAACATGTCTTCTTGTTGGACTGAAATGAATGAATGGATGCAATCCTTTCTTGAAAGGGTTTGATTCATTTGAAGAGGCACATCAACTCCTATATATAGGAGTGATGCACGCCACATTCCATCATCCAAATCAATTCTCTTCTTCCCTCTCTCTGGCCATTATTCTACCAAATTGTCTTAGTTTTTCATAAAATCTAGAAATTATTTTCTTACATGAATAACTTCTAGTAATCTTGAACCTCTTGAAAAACTTTTGATCGAGTGTTGGATTGATTTTCGTTAGTGAAAACCAACGATTAACATTAGCAAGTTGTTAGGCTTCATTGTATTCTAATTAAAGACTTATTTGATTATTCCTCGTTGCATACTATGTAGTGGGGCAAATAAACTCTTAAAGAAAAGCTTACGTGCCTTTGAAGCATTTTTTTCTTCTCTTGCGATACCCACTAACATAAACTTTCAAGACATATATGGTTCTCTTCTTGGCACATGTAGGATGGTAGAAGATGACATGAATTTGCCGATCACAAGATGAAAGTGGTCATCATACCAAATCAATCAACACTTGTCACGTGGTCTTATTTCTCAACCATGGTTAACTTAGAGTAGTTAACCCAATTTGAGTTAAGAGAATAAGCCCATGTCGCAGAAGTTGATCGTTTTGGTCTGATGACCACACTCCTTTTGTGCTCGTTGGGTGGAGGATAAAGTGTTGTTTTATATTTTTTGTGAATGCTGGTGGTTTCCATATTGGTGAAATAGAGCAAACCAAATGAGACAGAGTCGTTGATGGAGGTTATGCAATTTCTGAAAGATCACCTGAGAAAAAGAAGAAGAAAAAACACAGCACTAAACCGTACATTTTTGAAAGATTTCAAACTATTTCGTAGAACTAAAAGAGACGTTTGATATGGCTAGGTTACTCTCTTAAACAACTCAAATGGTGAAATAAAGGTACAAGAGACATCTGTCCCAGGTTAACATCCTCAGAGCACCGTAATTAGATCATTGTGATGAGGAAAAAAAGATAGAAAAAAAATTAGAGTAAATGTGAATCATATTCATAGAATTGGCCAAAAATTGACGACAATTTACAATGTCGCCTCATTTGGTCATTTGCACACAAAAGAAAATAGAGATTATCTCTATGCTATGTTGGTTAAGCTCATGCCAAACAAAGTAACTAAAGTAACAATATGATATATGACAACATTGACGATGAAAAGGATGGGAATAAACCGAGAATTTATACGTTAAAGTGAGGATGATCCACATGAACATGAGCACCAAATCGCGGGGATAACCAGAAGGGATCATATTTTGAGATTTTTGTACCTTCTGCAAGCTCTACAATTTGTACACAGGAGTTTGTGATAACATTTTTTGGACCCCAGTAAAAATATCACTCATCTGAGCCTCGTCACAGTTGGCAGCAACCTCTTCCAAAAATTGTCATCTAAGAGCAAGTCTAATGGTTATGCCAAATCAAATTTGTCAAATTTGAATTTGAAGGTTGACTAAGCATTAGGCTACTTTGGCCAATCTCATCTCTAATGAATGAGCCAAAAAATTCTTACTTTCTATTGTTGACGTCTACTATTTCTTGTTTTTCATATGAGCAGAGTGAAATTATTCTTCATGGTGACGTCTATTTGTGAGTTCATGTTCTTCATATGACATGAGGAAAGCAAACGTTGGAAAATGCAATTTTTATACATTTCCACCGTCTCCTTCAAGAAGTCAATTATCCCTTTTTTTTTGGGTCGAAATCGATTCAATCCATTAATGAAGAGGATCGAACATTACAACAGAACTTATAGAAGCATCATAACAAAGTAGAACAAAGTAGAAAATAAACCGATGATCTTTCCAGCTCAGAGCATCCCACAAGTGCTTTCTCCAATATTCCGCAAGCATAATAGCAACTTAGAACATGTGCCTCCAAAGGGTCAGACCAATGTGCATGCATATTAACTCCAATGTTCATTAGTCTCTTCTTACCAAACATATCAAGTATCTGCAATGATCAAGTAAATAAATTGCTTCTAATTGAGTTGTTTCGCAACTTGACAACATCCAAATAACTAATATATACCATCATACACATAAGTGGAATAGGATGATAGGATTAACTGCAAATATATTATGATTGTTATCCACCAATTGAAATCAATAACAACATTAATTGTTTGTACTCTGATCATTATATGGCCACTCAAGAGTGAAGATTGCATATTTAGTTTTTTTTACCCAAAAAATTCAGCTGAATGATGCAAGAATAACCATCAAAAACTTGAAGTACATTCTCGAAATCCTAAGGCAATTCTTGTTGATTATGTATTGCAGTCGATGAGACTCCAAGTTTGAGTGGTTGTGACTTGTGTCTTTTATCAATTATGCGTAGTACATTGTAAATATGCTCTTCAGAAAACCCATGTCATATTAACTCATTCACTAAAACCCAAAAAAAAGCATAACAATAACCATATAGTAATAATCACCTATACATCAATAAGTTGTTCTATGCATCTTGATTTGACCCATTTGAGAACAATCTCCACTTCCAGACCCAATCAAGATGAAGAAATTGAAGCTACAAATCCTACAATTCAAAGTCGAATGCCGATAGATTTCCTCAACCCAGTCGTTTGTTTCTAGGAAACAAATCCTTCATCGATACAGTAGGAAAAATTGAAGGCAACAACTTCTTGATTGAGGTTTAGTTGTTGATTCATGATCTCTCCAGATACCTAATTTGCACAGCAATTCAGGATTGACCGTTTGATTGAAGAGAGAGAGAAGAAAAATTGACCGGAGAGAGACAATAGCCGAGAGAAGAAGAAGAAAGGAGGTCGTTTGAATAGTTTGGCAGCGAAGGCAGAGGTTGCTAAATTTGGCAGGTTCTTTTGGTTTGGTCAACCACGTGGATTTGGCCAATCCACTAGAGAGAGAAAAATGTCAAAATTTTACTATCAAAACTTACCGAATATTGCCAAATAGACTTTTGACAAAACCATTAGACTTGGCCTAAGATATCAAACACATGCTTCATTCACCTTTCCAGACTGAGAAGCACTAGGACTCTTTGTTTTTTTGGCATCGGGAACCAAATGATACAAACACATTACATGATAGATACTATTTTCGGCGACCAATTTTTTCATACGCCTTGTTGCCAGCCATAAAAGTCTCAATGCCACAAAAAGGAGTAGCCTTTGATTTTCTCTTGCGCCTGGAAGAAGTCATGGCTTCGAAATTATAAAAAAGACAATTCTTGGCTGCCCAGTCATGAGCAACCCTTCCTGACCATAGCCACTGAAAAAGTAACAGATGTCCTTTTTCCCCCTTCCTTTTCTCCTTTCTTTGTTGGGTTGCGATAGAGCATACCGACCCTCTTCAACTTGGAGCTCGGACTCACCAATAATTGCTGGTACACCTCTTTGGGAAGATGAAGAACCATATTGGGTATATCTAATGGGTGGGTAAGATGAGTGAGTTGGTCTCGATATTGTAGAACTAGGTCTTTGTTGTTTCTTGGGCTTTCCATCGCTTCCCTTCAGCGCCTAAATAGGTTGCTACCACCATGCCATAGCAGATAGGAATACGAGTAATCTTAAGCCCAAAAACTCTCAAAAATTTAATCCTGAGAGAGAAATATGAAACGAAAATAGAGGATCTAATTAATTTTTTGGGTAAGTACTAAGTAATTGGTGGTGGTCATACAATCCAAAGAGGGAGGATGCTAGGGAGGAAGGTCGATGGTGATTTTCACGATGGGTTTCTAATAGAACCATTAGCGACAAAATAGACACAATATGTCATTTTTTGAGTGGGCGTGGTCAGGAAGGGCTATCCAGCCATGAACAACCAAGAATTTCCTTCATAAAAACTAGCCAGGGTTTCAGCCAGAAAAATGATCGGTGTGATGTGAAAAAAAATTAACATAAATGTACGGACCCTATTTTAGACCAACCCATCCACAACCAACAAAATAATGCCCGTTTAGGCCCATTATAAAGAAAACCCTATAGCATAAATAGCCTCCATGACTTCCCTCCCCAATTCGCATATACTAGGGTTTTTGTTAGGGAGGCATACACACAGCGACTGAGAAACAAAAATCTTCAACCATGGCGGCGGCAGTTGTTCTCGGAAAGGAATCTGTCCAGTGCTTCGGCCACAAGAAGACCGTGGTTGCCGTAACCTACTACAAGCGCGGTTGTGGCCTCATCAAGATCAATGGCTGTCATATCGAGCTCTTCCAACCAGAGATCCTCAAGTTCAAGGCCGTCGAGCCCATCCTCCTACTCGGATGACATCGTTTCGTTGACGTCGACATGCGTATCCGCGTCATAGGTGGAGGTCACACTTCTCAAATCTATGCTATTCATCAGAGTATTGCTAAGGCTTTGGTCTCGTTTTACCAGAAGTATATGGATGAGGTCAACATGAAGGAGATCAAGGATATTTTGATTAGGTATGATAGGACTTTGCTTGTTACGGATCCACGTCGCTGTGAGCCCAAGAAGTTTGGTGGTCGTGGAGCCAGGTCCAGATTTCAGAAGTCTTACCGTTGATTTCTTCACTCGGAGACGAGAGGTTTATGCTTTTGTAGTCTTTTTTTTGGAGATGTTTTGATGTTTTTTTATCAGAGAACTTTGATGTTATGGAAATGCTTATTGTTATATTTTCCTCAGTAATTTGAGACTTGACTTTGTAGTATGATGAAATTTGGAATGGGCTTGTTCTAGATTATTTAATGGTGTTTAGAAATTGTGTGGTGTTTCATGTGCTATTTTGATGCTTGCTGTTAGAACTCTGGGAGATTAGAATGATTGGATAATGGTATGTGTAGCTCAGTATGGCCATTTGCTATGTATTTGTTCTATCTAAGTTGAGGTTTATTTTGTAGGTTGGTTGAGTTTAGGGATATACAGTTCAACTTCACTTTCTCTATTGGTTTTACATTTAATTCGCGAAAGATCAGTTTGTTTTGATAATGCTAAATTTGTTTGATTTAATGTTCACAACAAGTCAATTCCTGAAAAGATCAACTTCTTTTTATAAAGCTAAATCTGTTTCATTTATCAAGTACACAACAAGTCAATTCATGAGAAGAAATTATTTTCATAAAGCTAAACCTGTTTCATTCATCAAGTTCACAGCAAGTCAGTTTGTTATGAGTAGCCCCCAACTTGAAATATGCATATTGAGTAGAATTGCATTTCTTTTCTCCCTAACTCAAAATGTTCATTCTCGTCTCTAGCTACTTTTGTTTGTTGGATTGCATTTATTTCCTCCCTATCTCAAACTTTAGGGTTCAAAACTATGCGATTCAGGTTCCATTCTTTGTCTGTGTGGAATGTGCACTATAATTTGTAGGGTTGTCAATGTTCATACTTTTTTAGGGTATTCTGACTTATAAAATTGCCATTATGATTTCAAGTGTGAATGGCGGACTGCAATTGTTTTGGAAGGTTGAAGGTTGAAGGTTCCGCTTGTAATTTTAAAGGTCATTTGGTTTTCTTTGAATAAGAAATGTTAAAGACATTGTGGATGGAATGTAACAATCAATGTTATCTTTCAGTTAGGAGGCATGTCTTGTGAAGATTGATTTGTTTCTGTCATATGACAGAAATATATGTTCTCTTTAATATTTTCTTGTTTCTACGGTAGTATCTGTGATATGGCAGAAATGTATAAGATCTGCAAATTATAAACCATCTTCGGTTTATATATTGTTAGTTGGGATCGATGTTTCTTCCGGTATTTCTTCTGGCTTAGTAAGGTGTTGTGTGTCTATGTCTTATACCAAACATTATTACCTCATCCTGTAATAATGGGAAGTAGAGCTGGACACGAATACCACAAATCTCGAACCTGACTCGTGAAAAATCTGACCCGTGGCAAAAATTAATTTTTTTACTATTGTGTCTTGTCATGACCTGTTCCTTTTTTTAGGGACGAGATTTGATCATGATTTTGAAATTCTGATAGATCGGTCGAATCCTGTATAATATATTGTCTATTGTATTATTTATTTTATTAAAAGTTGACATATTGAATTATCAAACAATTAGTAATATTCAACAAAAAAAAATTATCATATGACAATTAAAGTATTACACTATTTCTAATATGAACTAAATGTAACAATAAAAATTGAAACAAAATTGTTTGTAGTTTTATTACTTTTAATTAAATATTAAGTAAAACGGTATTATTTTGTCATGTTTTATCAACTATGTTTATCTTATATTTAGCCTGAAATTTGATCTGTCATGTCTCATTCAGATTTTTTTTGTTAAATACTTATTAATTGTTCATTTTAAATTGAGCCTGAAATTGAGATCGTCTCGTCCTATCTTGTTCCGTTTTCGAGACAATCGGGACGAACTTTTAAAATATTAAATCTCTTCTCGTGATAATGTTAATGATCATTGGTGAATTTTAAGTCGTCCGATCTATTTTTCATATGAAGCTGATGTCACTGTATCTGATCGATGGTTATTACTTGAGCTGAACTTGAGTCGTGTTCTAACATTCTTCAGTAGCGTTTGCATGTAATTATTGTTTCCTGGAGTTGAATGCATGTGTTTCTCATGTGCTAAGTGCTAACTACTTACTTACAGAGTACCGAGTATCTTACATGAACTTTGTAAAAAAGATACTCAATCTCAATCTGGTATATACTTATCAAAGGTTCTCCGGTGAACACAGTTCACCTTGAACCTCTTATGAAAACAGTACAAC
The DNA here is from genome assembly GCA_946800695.1 of Geum urbanum. Taxonomy (NCBI): domain Eukaryota; kingdom Viridiplantae; phylum Streptophyta; class Magnoliopsida; order Rosales; family Rosaceae; genus Geum; species Geum urbanum. Next base: position 6,529,631 of record OX327002.1, on the reverse strand, counting down.
CCACACCATGTATCCTAAACGATGCCGCATTGAGTTGTCCTAAACGACACCATTTGTACCCTAAAGACGTCGTTTGTTCACCGTGCGTCTGCAATCAACACAAAGTACAACGAATTTTCTTGATATGAAAAAGGTGTGGGGTAGTTAGCAGTGGTGGACAAGAAATCCTCAGTCGCCTTTACCCCGATCTTTGTTGTCTCGATCCCTTACAAAAACCCCTTGGACACCACCAGACTGATGACAACCCTCTTACCAACTTGAGATTGGACACCTTTCACATGAATCTTCTTAGACAGTATCTCAAGTCGTCGTTGACTTTTATTTTTATTTGAAAAAAATAAGGGTGGTGTGGCGGCCCTCAAGCCTCGATTAATGAGATTGTTTGATATATAAGAAGGGGACATAAAACCTGAACCTCAGATTAAAAAATCCTCAGATAGAGCATCTTGAATAATAACAAGACACCCTATAAAATCTATGTAAATAAACACGCACCAAAAAACATATAAGAACTCTTCAACAACTATTCTATCTATTTTGAGATAATGACGGCACATCGAAAAAGACAACCAGCTTTTCTGTCGAAAGCTATGTATCAAAGCTTGCTTCCGAACAGCTTTCTCAATATGATGTCGACGTATGTCATTGATGCTAACTTTTATCCGAACACTGGGAGGCAACGCCCATTTGATCATGACTTGCTTCCATCGTAAAGTCATTAAGATACATAGAGTGCACACACATGCAGATCGCCCGACATACCCCGCTACCCAAAGATTTATTTGCGATAAGAAATCCTAAACAAAAATAAACAACTGTTTAAGGAAAATATATTCCGAGTATCCCGAGTGTAAGTCTTGTTCTAATTAGAGTATAAGTATATATTTTATCAATCCTCGATTTATAAGGATATGAATTGTAGCAGATTGTAATGTCTACATTTAAGACCATATATCAATAAATAAAGATATAGTTTTCATTCTACAGTTATTGCATTTACTTTTCTCCTTCAACACGTTATCAACAGCTCTTGAGTTGATATCCATCACCATAAAGAGAAAACCCTAACCCTAAACACATAATCCCCATCACTCCCGCCTGATCGCTTCTTTCTATCGCCGGATTTCTCCACCTTCGCCGGCCACCATCCCTCGCAGTTCTTCTTCCCTTAATCTCTTCTTATTTTGAGCATAACACCCTTGAGGTAAATTTTCTGTCACTCTTGTATTTAGAAATTAGGTTTCCAAACTTAACTACCGCAACACCTGGCCTAGATCTAGGTATAGACTTATGTTGATTTATTACCATGATTTTTATTTCAATTATATGCCATAGTTCCTATGGATTGATATATGTTATCAAAAGTTTGATATTAGTGATGATCCTGAGGGAGTCACTGTTATTAGTGAATATCACATTTTGTGAATTCACATTGAAAAAAAAAGAAATTGATATTTGTGACGAATTTTGATAGTTACGGTTTCTTGGTGTGGTATGAAGTCACCGTTTATCGAGCATCAATTTTTGTGACCATACATCTTGGTTCTTATTCCCTAAACTTGATATTAGTGATTGTGATTTTTGATCGACACTAATGAATCTTCTTTATCTCTTTTGTAGATGACTTCTAATAAGCTGATTTGGCTTGAATTCGAAATCCTTGATGCCGATGAAAAAGAGTATTATCGGTGGATTTCTGATGTGAAAAATACATTCATCGGCAAAGATCTCATCGAAATTTTCACCCACCACCCAATGTACCCGATGTGAATGCTGTACACCTAACTCTAGCTCAAAAAGCTTAAGCCCTCATGTTTTTGAGTGCCTATCCTCTTGTGAATAAGCAATATTTTAAAAAGGATGATACCAAGGATTTATGAGACGTTTTGAAGCATCACTTCAACAATGTGCATGATGCACTGCATCCAAAATTGACAGGGAGATGGGACACTATCTGGTTATTGGATTATCCAAAGGTTGCTACTTACAACCAAGCTATGTTAGAGCTACAATCGGATAAGAGTTTTTGTGAAGTTTTCAAGATCGATCAGGATATGATCGAGAAGTCTTTGAGCATCTTTCCTTCTTCCATGAGTATTTTAGCTCATCCGTACTAGATTGAGTTCGAGCAAGGAAGAATTACTACTTTCAGTGATCTTATGAACATCCTAGCTAAAAAGGAGAGGCATCATGAGATAATTCTCAACAACAATGCAAGGCCTGTTGGACCAAGAAAATACATGAGAATTACAACACTGGTGGGAAGGTACGTAAGGACAAGAAGAACAATCGTTCTGAGCCTTATAGAAATCGTGGTGGGAGAGGAGGACGAGGTAGAGGGTGTGGTATAGGTCATAGTTAGAACTTGACTTGGACTCGCTAAGATGCAGGCGCTAGTCATTCCAACAAGAATCAATCCAATTCAGGTCCTAGGAACGATGGAAGTTCTTCATAATTTGTCCATTTGGCACGTACCTATGCTATAGGTGTGGATCTATGAAACATATGCACAAGCGGTGTCATGCAGACAAGGATATCTAGAATACCTACAAGATGTGCCAGCAATACTTAGCATGAAAGGCTAATTTTGTTGGGGAAGACTATGAGATTGAAGATGACGGTGATCGAAGTCTATTTGTATCGTAATCCGAGTGGATATAGGTTAAACACCTGATGGTGTAAACTAAACGGAATAAAGTACTGGCTTTGCTTTACCTATACTGAGCTGTTAAGATTGAGAGAAACGTCAGAAGTGTAGGCGAGGTTGGTCGCCTAACACGCTCTGATGCTTAAGTAAGAACGAGTAAGAGTGAGGTAGACAAGTATCAAATAAGGAAATGACTTTATTAGATGATTCGGATTATCCTCATTAATGAGAATTAGTATACTATATAATTACTTGGAAATGCACCATCTCCTCTCCCTTCGATGTGGGACTTGATACGCTATCGTTATTCTTTCTTCTTTCTTTTGTCTCTGTTTTACCTTTTAGCAAGCGTGCATGAAATTGGGTAGGAAGCCCAAGCTTATGCCAACAAGTCTCCGAAGTCCCCATTGTCAAGATCATTCTTGAATGAAAAGTTGAATAGGTCCGACCATTTCATACACGCTTGATTTTATCTTTATCAAGCTTTATGGGCATGCCCCATAGTCCCCTTCAACTCCACAGAAAAGAATAGTCAGTTTAAAATATAAAGGGGAGATCATAGGATAGATATGCAAACATAAAAAAGCACACCACTTTGGTGATTGTGTTACTTATCTGTAGGCTGAGCGGGTCGCCCGAAATCGGAGATGACTTACTCGAACCAAACAAGGAGTATCACTTGTTGGTGAGTGTAGCGTCATGTCACTCTTACTTCATAGAGTAGCGAATAGAGGGATGTCACACATGATGATCATTCATGGGGTTCACTCAAATGGTGTGTGTGTTAAATGCCAAGGTAATAGAATGGATTTTGCCAATGCAAGTGACCGAACCAGCTGCTCAAAACAAAGCAAATCTTATGTCTTGAGTAGTGCGGGAACAAAGAAACTATTTCCTAGTTTGAATGGATCGGATCCATTTACTGTAGAAGATGTGTGTACCTGAAAAGTATCGCAAACACGTGTATTCAGAGTTATGATGACAGAGAAAACAAAACGTCGTGCACCTTCATTGTGAGATTACGGAAATGTTTAAGGAGAATAACGCGAAATTTAATTTGTAATTTCGGTGATCACGAAGACCTTCGCAAAAATTTTATGAAATTTCGAGTAAGTGATAATTCTTGGTTTAAAGATTCGGAAAATAAGTATGCACCATCAAGAGTTCGTGGTAATTTTGTGGTATTTTTCAGAAGCGTTCTCTATTTATTTCTAATTTTAGAAGATTGAAAATGAGGAAATATTTTATTTATTGGATGTTTTTGGACAATTAGATTTAAGTGGGATAATCCAGACCATTGTTCACAAGTCTTGTGATTTGGGCTTGAATGGAAGTTCTTTTACATTTGGATCAGTTTAGAAAGGAACCAGAGTGAACATAGCTACTATTTTTTGTCCTAAATACTATTCCCATTAGATGCATTCCAAGGCCCAACTTGACATGCTACAGCTCTTTTTTCCTTTGAGTTCTTCATGAAAGTTTCTCGAATTGTGTCTTCGGTATCATATCCAAATTTTGTGACGATCCAACGGTGGAGTCATTCCATATCAAGGTAAAACTACCTACTGCTCAGGAAGAATATCATTTTATTATGAAATTGTGATTTTGATTCTCAATCCTATTTGCATGTCCTTTTATTTTCCAAATTTAGTTTCCCCATATTGTGATACCAACTCTAGTTGCGATTGAGTTTAAGAAGTACATTTGGTGATACTTTGTTCAATGCATACCAAGTGTTTGATGAAATATCTAGGCATGTGTTACATGAATCAATGGATTTAGAGTGATTTTTGAGATAACATATACTTCTTATTTTGCTAAATGTCTTTTCAGTTTGAAAGTAGACTCGTTAATGATCATTTAGAGACCTGTTTCATAAACATCAGAGTCCAAATGAATTAGTTATGTTTTTTTAAAGTTTGTCCTTCACATCAGTTTTTCAGTAGAATTCTGTTTTTGATACTAATTTGCATGGCTGTTTCAGTACCCAAATGAACTCCAAATTGTATGAAATTTCAGTATGTTCTGCCTTAGCATGTAATATTTGAATCTGGAAAGTTTCATATTCATCAGTTAAAATCTGAATTTTCGATGATTTTTCAAACTTGGGCGGTTATTCCATATAGGCACCCCCTGGGCCATTGAGGATAACTCCAGCGATGCTTGCTTGTTGGTTTCTCGATCCTTCCACGTACAACTCCCATTTAGACTTCGGAGAGGAGGGGATGTCTATACACTTACCAGTTTTATCGATGACCGACTGGGCGGATTCAGGATCAATAGATTCGGCAATGAAGTCAGTTATCGTCTGACCCTTGAGAGCAGTACTAGGTTTGTACTCAATATCGAACTCGCTCAACTTTATGGACCATTTACTTAGGCACCCATTATGGTCTGGTGACTGAAGAATTTGTCGAAGTAGCAAGGTGGTAAGTACATGGATGTTCTGCACTAGAAAGTATGGACGAAGTCTTCGAGCAATTGTGACGAGCGCCAAGGCAACTTTTTCAAGAGTGGGGTACCAAGCTTCGGTATCAGTCATACCTTTTCTCGTATAGAATATTAGGAGCTCTGTATCGCTCTTTCTCCTGACAAGGGCCGAACTAACGACAGTAGTAGAAGCCGCAAGATACAAGAACAAACTTCCCCATTCATTGGGAGGGATTAGGTAGGGATTGATGCCAGATAATGCTTTAGGTTAATGAATGCGGCCTTGAACTCTGGCGCCCACTGTAACTCGCTCTTGTGAATTAAACAAAGTGCTTTAAAGAATGACTCGCATTTATCTGAGTAGCAGGAAATGAAGCGATTTAATGATACCAATTTGCTGGTCAGGCTTTGTAGTTCTTTTTTATTGGATGGTGCACCCATTTCCATAATTTCCTTTATCTTGGCCGGATTTTCATCGATCCCCCTTTGGCTTACCACATAGCCTAAAAATTTACTGACGGTTACACCAAATGTACATTTGACCGGATTTAAGCAGACGCCCCGAGCCAATAAGACTTGAAATATTATGCGAAGGTTGGCAACATACCCCTGAGCGGTGATACTTTGACTAATATGTCATCCACAGAAACTTCGATGATGTCCCCATCCACTTCTTCCATAATAAAGTTCATGAACCTTTGTAATGTAGAGGTAGCATTCTTCAATCCGAATGACATGCCATTGTAACAATATATCCCCTTATCAGTGGTAAATGTGGTGGCCTCATGATCGTTCGGGTGCATCTTTATCTGATTATATCCTGAATATGCGTCCATCATGGACAATAGCTCATAACCTGCTGTGGCATCTACCAATTGATCGATATGGGGTAGTGAGAAGCTATCCTTTGGGCATATCTTGTTTAGATTGGTATACTCCACACATATGCGCCACGTCTCATTACTCTTTTTGACCATTATTGTGTTAGGAATCCACTTGGGATAATTCACTGGGCGGATAAAACTAATTTTTAACAGGCGCTCCACTTTCGCTTGCATTGCAGTATACCGCTCTTTGTCATAAGCGTGTCTCTTCTGATTGATAAGGCGGGCCCCTAGAATTATGCTTAGCTTATGTGAGATGAGATCTACAGAAATACCTGGCATGGTAGCATATGACCAAGCAAAAATTTCCTTGAACTCTTCAAGTAAGGTGGTAAGGTCCCTAGAAATTTTTGGATTTAATTGGGCCCCAATCTTGACCGTCCGCTCAGAATAATCAGGGTCGATCTGGACATCAACCAGGCTATCCATATCACTGGCCGGGCGCACAGAGTTTGCACCATCCCTTGGGTCATCTGGAGTGGTAGTAGTAGGGTCAGTATTTTTGACTTCAAAAATTTCCTATCGAACGACCTTACCTTTATGGGGATTCACTAAGCATTCTACGAATTGGGCACCGCACACAAAGCTGGTACCACAATCGGTGAGAAACTGGAGATACAGCATATGTAGTGCCAAAATGACTTTGAGCTTCATTAGAGTGGGGCGCCCGAGTATAATGTTGTATGAGGATAAGATGTCGCAAATTATGAAATAGGTTATGACCTCCCATTGGGGTGTCCCTGGTTTTCCCAAACATAGGCGTAGAGAATCATAACCTAATGGGTATACAATGTCGCCTGAAAAACCCATCAAATTTTCACTATTCTGCAATAACTTTCTTTTTAGGCGGCCCAGCTGATCGTAAGCAGGCAAGAACATGAAGTTTGCAGTAGTTCCGAAATTGATTAGGACGCGCTGAATTTTGAAGCGATCAACCACCACATCGATGACGATCGGGGCATCTGTTGGATTTATACCACACTCGTCTACCTCGAAAAAGGTAATAGGGTCCCATGAGTGCTTCTGAGCCTTGATGCCATTGTCAGTGGCTAAATTGAACACTTCCCAGGTGTCGCATGATTTTTTCTTTCCCCCAAATATTGTGTTGATCATCCCCCTTGGTTTGATGAGCGAGACCTATCGCGGTGGTGGGCCGCTCGCTTTGTACTGATCCAACTTGCCCTCGTCAAATAACTTTTGGATGTCTTTCTTTAGGGTAAAGAAGTCCACCGTATTATGCGATTTGTTAGAGTGATAGTCACACCATTTGTTAGTGTTGCGTAGGGAAGCCGTTTGGCGTCTAAGCGGAGGTGGAACATCAATGAGCGTCTTACTATTGGCCAAGATTTTAGCATATGTCTCATTCGCAATAGTGAAAACTGTCTGGGCAGGGTGCCAGACCTTCCGGTTTTAATCGGTAGTAGTATTATGCCTATGATAGGAATTTTCATGTGGAATGGGCGGGGTGTCCTGCTTATCGTCCTTAGTGAATTTCTGCCTTTTGGATTAATGCAGATGTGGGGTTCTGCCATACGAGGCGGGTGCAGAATTTTTCCTTTGTGGGCGGGATTGACCACCGTATACAAGTTTACTAATCTATGCCTTCTCTACGACCATATCGACAAGCTCATCATAGTCCAGCGAATGTTGCTGTTTGATGATTTTTTTTTCCTTGAACGGGGAAGGTGTGAGGCCCTGGATGAGTGTTGCAATGACTATCTTCTTGTCGAGATGATAACATGATTAGGCAGATGTTCGAAATTAATCAATGAAGGATGACAAGTACTTGTCAATAGCCTTCTTGACAGTAAATATGGCATCATTTGTATCATACGTGCCCTATAACCTGTACCACTTGAGAAAGGCATTTGCAAAATCTGTGTATGAGTCGATGGAGCCCTCAGGTAGCTCAAAGAACCATTTCAGCGATTCTCCCGTTAATGTTTTCTTGAAAAAGGTAACATGGTGTGGCATCGTTGAGATGTCGTCCTGGAGTGGTAGAGAGAAATTCGTTCAGATGAACATCGGGTCATCCTTGGCATGTTGTTCCCGCTCGAATCTGGTGATGGATACCCAGAAAGGAGTCGTGCTAGGTATGTAGATTGCGTTCAAGCCTTATTGATCGCTTAAACATCCCTGACGAACCTCAGCCTCTAACTAAGCCAGACAAACTAAAATCTGGGCGACTGCGTCAGATGTGGTAGGCTGCAGGGGAGGGGGCGGCCCATGAAAGAAGGGATGATGGAACGGAGTTGCGATATGGATGCACGGGTGGTTTGGGCGATTTGTTGTATACTTTTAAATGGATTCCCACTCTGAGCGGCCATGCCGAAGGGCGTCTAAAGTACACTGAAGTTCTTGTCTAGCCTAGTGCTCGGTGTCACGCTCATGCCTGAGGATTTCTAATTCTCGAAGGAGCCGAGCAGAGACTTCTTCGCATGCCTTCTCAAGGGAACGCGGTGTCGGGATTTTTGAGCTAGACGAGACCTCATTGCCAGTGCCAGGAAGCTGAGGAGTTGGTGTTATAAAGTCGGGGATGATAGGCGGTTCCATAGCTGGAAAGAGACTTAGGCGGGCTTTTCCTGATGTGGGGGAGAAAGAACCCATAAACGGTGCCAAATGTTTGTACCGTAATTCGAGCGGATATAGGTTAAACACCAGATGATGTAAACTGAACAGAATGAAGTACTGGCTCTACTTTACCTGTACTGAACTGATAAGATTGAGAGAAACGTCAGAAGTATAGGCGGGGTTGGCCGCCTAACACGCTCCGATGCTTAAGTGAGAAAGGGTAAAAGTGAGGTGGACAAGTATCAGTTAAGGAGGCGCCTTTATCGGTTGATTCGGATTATCCTCATTAATGACAATTAATGTACTATATAATTACATGGAAATGCATCATCTCCTCTCCCTTCGATGTGGGACTTGATGTGCCACCGTTATTCTGTCTTCTTTCTTTTGTCTCTGTTTTACCTTTTAGCAAGCGTGTATGAAATTGGGTAGAAAGCGTAGGCTTATGCCAACAAAATTTCATTTTTATAAGAAATACTTCCCGTTGTTAGGGAGAGATAGGAATTGTTCTATTTCGGGTTGGAAAAAAACCTCTTTACAAGTGGGAACTGTACTATACCGATCCAAAAAAGAAAAAAAGGAATCGCACTGAATAATGTGGGAGTAAGTTCATCGACGAACTGCATTACTACTGAATTAACGGGCTGTTTGGAATTGAGCAACCAAACCGGCAGAATATACTGCACCGCATTTAATTTTTTTTATATATATATAATGTAATTTTTCATCATGTTTATATTTCATTGGTATATTTAATAGAGCTTATACTTCTCAACATCTATCTAATTCGAGTCGTCACAAATGGTATCAGAACAAGGTTCAACGCTCAGACCAAGCTAATGTTGGGCGCTTCTGTTTTCTAAATTGATTTGCATAGTCTAAATGTTCGTTTCGAGATTTAAATTGGTGATTTTGGTTCTAAAATATGACGCGTTCAGAATTGCGTCCAGATTAATTTCAGTGTATGACGCTTCAGATAAGCGTCCAGCTCAGATAAATATCAGCTTACAGTATTTCATTTGTGGCTCTTATAGCCATTACCCTGAAGGCTCAGTTCAAATTATATATGAATGTACATACGAGTCACTCAACTAATCATCGAGTGATTATGTCGTTTAGGCTAGCTAGACCTAAGACGACATTAGCGATAGGCGCTAGTTTGACAGCTCGATGACCGCTTCCCTAAGTACACTCTGATTATTTGAGCTATCAGATTTCAGAGTGCCTGCTCGATCACCTAGATGTTTCAGTATACAGTTTTCTGTTTTTAGTGCTGAAGCCCGTAGGCATAGATTTCATTTATTGCATCAATGCATAGCTACTCGGATGATCCTCGAAGGCGCTAGGATGGTTCAGATGCCCTAACCTGGGATTTACTGCATAGCTACTCGGTTGATCCCCGATGGCGCCAGGATGGGTCAGATGCCCTGATTTGGGTGCATATTTTTCGTAGTTTATCATTCTTGATTAGCACTATAATCAATTCGAATTCCGAATATTATTCAAATATCACTATTTATGTGAAATTAATTAGTTACTCGCATCTATGTGGATTATTTACGATATATCATCAAAGATTATGTAACAATCCGATGATGGATTGTTCGTATGTTTGAGATTTCTATCGAGTTCCAACTCTGTCTACTTCCATTTACAAGTTATTATGTTTGATTTGTTCTCAAGTATCAGAGACTTCTTTTGATAATTGTTAATGAATTTGATGTGTAATTTAATTGTACCTGAGCTTTGTGTGTATAGTTGTGACAATGTTGAAATGTGAGAGTTAAGAAATTTGTACGAGCATTGGTGGCTCGCGGTATAGGTTGTGAATTTTGATTTGAAGTGTAATTAGACATTTTAGCAGGCTTGGGAATCCTACTTTCAGGGGAAACTCTGCCCACTTTTTCATAAAAAATTTCAGGGTTTTCATAGTTTTATATTGTAATTTTGAGGATGAAATTAATTTATCGGGGGTAGTTTGTCACACCCTGAATTTTTATAATTGTTAATATTTACGAATAATTCGAGTTCGATTTAGTGATCGCGGCAAAAGATTTTTTTTAACGTCGGTAAGTACCGAGGTGTCTCGGGTTGAATTTTCATTGTACTATTAAAGTCGGTTGACTTCGGGTAAAAATTGTAGAATTTGTCGCGTCTCGTGGACGCGAGAATCGTCGAAATCGGAGTTACGATGAAAAACATACGATCGACAAAAGTTTGTCAAAAATTAATTACCAAGTTACCGTATTTGAATATATATATATATATGTGAGGTTTCGGGAGGACACAAGTCTAGATAGGGGTTGACTTTTGGTCAACCCTCTCTTCCAAGGAGAGAGAGAGCAGTGGCAGTTTAAGGCGGTCGTCGGCGGCGCCACGCCGTCCGGCCACCTCCGACCACAGGACTGGTCGGGTTTGACTCGGCTCCATCCCCTCTACATAATTTCGGCCTTAATTCCGGTGATGGAGCATTAAGGAGAGAGAATCGAAGAGAAGAAATTTTAGGGTTTCAGGTGGTTTCAGGCTCGCCACCGCTAGCGTTGTTTCCAGCTGATTCAAGTATGGAATCGAGATTATGAGAACCTCTTTATGGATTGTCTTATCTTGTATTAATTGTATTTGCAGGTTTTGCATCGATTAGAATCAGAGTCGTTCGATTTCAATTGGATTTGGTTCAAGCTTTGTCAGACAAAGCGGAACCAGTGCTTATTGGCGGCAGGGTGAGAGGGGTTTCGCTCCCTACCTCATCATGAGTCGATTGAACATAGTCTCGAGCTCCGCTGTGGCTCAACGATAGAAATCAGAGCCGTATTCAATTTCTGAATGTGAGCTTTCGGGGCCGATTCCAACCAAACGTGCCAAAATCTGCCTTTGGTCATTTGAGTAATGTTGTTGGGCTCTTCATGAGCTTTCCATCAAGGTACTCTTCGTCGCCACCGGTGGTGGTCGCTGGTGGGCGCCACCACCGCCGTCTGTGGTGACGCGTGGCCAAAAATTTGTTCAGAAAACTTTATTTTTCTGAAACGCGTCAAGTTTTATGTCGTTAGGTTTGTATTAGCGATATGGACACAATCATGAGGTTTAAAATGCGATTTAGGGTTCGTCGTCCCAGTGGGTGAGTGGTCGTGACGGAGTTCGCCACCAATGACGGTGCGGGCGACAGAGAAAGTAGTTTTGTTGTATGTCGTAACAAGTTATCAACTTTGTTCTTCGACTAATTTTGTCGAATTGAGTTTTCTGATCGAGTACTTCCTCGATTTATTTGATTATTTTACTTTTTTGACAAGGGTCGGGTTGTCATACCAGATCTGAACACCCCACCGCTTAGACGCAAACTACCACCCTGTCGGACTCGAAAAAAATGCATGCGAGCTTTCATACTGACCTCAGCTTCATCCTCCACAGCGCACCTCTATTGACCCGAACCTATAGAGTGAGCGTTTGAATCCAAAACCACCAAGCGAGAGACTAAGAACCACCATTTCCTATCAAAATCATATTGACTATTCCCAAACATAGCACCTTGTCGGGTAAAATCGCCCGTCTGGTAGCTCTCAAGAAACAACGATGTGGCCATAGGCCGGTGCCCCGCAGAGAGCCGCTGGACGAATGAAATCGCAAATCCTAGTGATAGTAGCATATTTATGTGGCTATATTGTGTTTAATTGAACTCATATACTTGGTTTATTGTTATTATTTGAGTGATTTAATTATGTTTATTGTTTTATTAGGTTTTGTCGAGAAATAAAGAAAAAAGTGACAAAAGAAGGATTCCTAGCGCAATAAGAAGAAAATGAGTTATGTGCAAATAAGAAGCCGAAACCAATAAGGAATGTGAGAGATCAAACCAAGGAGTATATAAACTCACTTTAGGGTTTTGGAAAAGGCTAATCACCAATTTGGAGAGCATACATTCGAGCAAGAGAAGAGTAGTAGTGCAAGCCAGTCGACCCGCCTTGACCCGTCAAGCTGACGATGTAGCCTCTCTTCTTCATTCTTTCTTGTTTGTATCGACTCCATGTTTTTATTTGATTCTTCAATTATGACTTCAGTAGCTAAACATTTTGTTCAGGAGCTGCTTGAAGCCCCGTATATAGTCATTTTAATGCATATACTTTAACCTAATTTAGCATATTTTTCAAAATGAGGTTTCTTTTTCTATGTGGTTCAACGATGAATTTATTTTATGTTTACTTTGGTGCGCAATTGACTATGCATGTTAGGATTCGATTGTCATGAGATCCAGGCAGCTGAAGATAGTTTCTTTCACCAGATTCTCTACAATGATACACTGAATAGATTATTTCCTCAGGAGATTGAACCCCTAAGTCTAGCAAGACACCCCTATAGTATACTTGTGAACCCTTCTAGTTTCTTAAACATTTTCTAGCACTTATGATTTATTCTTTGTAAACTTTGGGGTCTATGACTACGGGTTCAAAGAGGGATGGATGTAGGAGAGGTTCATGACAAACCTACATAGGCATAGGGATTAGGTAATAGGATGTGGTTGTAACGATCAACTCTTCACATGAACTTTCATTCATTGGATATGTGCATTGAGTTAAGTATGTATTAGGAAGATGAAATGGCGGCGGTGGATTGTGTACCTCTGAACTCATTCATCATATAGTTCACACTTGCATTCATAAGCATATTTACTTTTCAGCATTTAATTTCTGCATGTAGCTGTAGTTCACTGAATTATTTCGGTACCCAAATCATCTCAGAAAATCCTCAAATTTTGTGTGGTGGTCTGCCAATGAGTATATTATTTTTTGTTAAAGTTTCGTGACATTTAGAGTAGTCTAGATTATGTTAGTGGTTGGGTTTTTGTGTGTTGGTCTAAAATGTTAGCTTGTTGACTTTTGCGTCTAAGTAGTGTTTTAAGGTTTAATTTCACTAATCATCTACGGTTTATATAATTTCTCAAGGATATGGATATCTTTGTGGGTAATTTTTCACTTATCACCAAGCGACAAACCTTTTCTGGTGTGCTTGATGCGCGTTTTTTCTAAGGAAAAGAGTATCTCATCCCTGATTTTTTGGCGGAGAAAATACTAGCTACCCATTGATTAAGGATGAGACATTAAAAATCACAACCAAATCATATGAAACTCGGGAACTTATCTGGGATATTCTTTTCAAGGATAATTGTATTATAGTTTGTATTATAATTCGAGGTTTTGGCTCTTTGTCCCCCCTCAGTGTACTCTCACAATTTCATAATAATATACTAGGGCGGGGCTGCGCGGTGAAGCCTCCTTGCTTAGTGTAGGTCCCTAGTGTTTTTAAAAAATAAAAAAAAATCATATCTAATAACTTGCTATTCTTCTTGTGCGGCTTCACATAAGGCAACATATTGTCTTGCTAATAAATTGTTTTCTACGGCGTTATCATATATAAATATGCCTTTTGTTTTTACCGAGTGACATAACGTCCGTTTTTTTTTGTTAAAAATAAGTCCAACTAGAGAGATCAGTCTTTTTCGTGGAATCTCTATCTTCTTTTCAAAAATTAATATCATCTCTTCTTTACGGTTTGGTTTATTTTTGTTGGAGATGTTAAGAGCATAAAAAGAAAACCTTGGAAACAGTCTTACTAGATTTGTCAATGCCTATGATGTAAATTGTCATTTGGAGGATCGTCTTAAAGAGTTGGACTCTCTGAGGGTTGGTGGGAGTTAGATAGTCATTTACAAATCGAAGATCCATACTTATCCCACGACTGCTGATTCCATTTACCAAATGCACAATTAAGTACACCATATTTCAACCTTCTGAGAACTATTAGGTAATTTAACTGCAGCATATTAACAGCAAATTAAGAAGGAATACTATCACATCACTTTGGTGGGTAGGTGTCTTGGTCAGTAGGTGGAGTGGAGGTCATGATCACCATGACAAAGATATATAAGAAGATATATAAGACTTATTTATCTTTGACAAAAATAAAGACTTATTTATCTTTATGGAGTTTCTAAACTCATATTAAAAATTAGATGTAATGGAAACAGAAAATACGAAAATTAAATCAGCACAATTCAATATGGTAATGCCTTTCAATCCTCCAAACAAGAGCATATTTTGGCCCCAAATTACATCAAAGTAGACATGAAAATAAGGAAAAGAAACACCATTTGTTTGCCTCTTATCATACATAAATTGACCGGGAAAACCAACGGCCCTGATCATTTGATCCGACGGCAGAGGGTGATGCCATCACCAACTGGAAGCATGCAAATCTCAATTCTGGAATCAGCAGCAAGAGCAGTGTTGAGCTCGAGCACAAAGTCCCTGTAGTACCTAACGTACTTGCGGAGTGGAGCATCAGCTGGTGCAACCACAGAGCCATTCCATAGGGTGTTGTCGTAGCCGATCAGACCCCCGACCTTGACCAAGTCGATCAGCCTCTTGTGGTAGTTGATGTAGTTGTCTTTGTCTGCGTCAACGAAGATGAAGTCAAACGATCCATGATTCTTCTTCTGTTCCACCAAACCAAACCATGTCACTTTCATTTTCATTTCCTATTCTACAAAGTATTAGTAACTTAGGGTGCATTTTACACAATCTTTATACATTGGCGAAACTCCTGGAAATACGACATATTCGACTACATTATGTTTTTCTTTTTGATGATGACGATTCTGTGACAACATAACAAGAAAATGTTAGGCCGAATGAATCAATTTAATACTTACATCTTCGATCATATGGTCGAGGACAGGGAGGGCAGGGCCTTCCCTAAAGTCAATCTTGTGGGCAACACCAGCTTTTTGGATGACTGGTAGACCTAATTCATAGTTCTCCTTGTTGATGTCCATTGCCAAGATCTGTGACAAACCCAAATGAGTAAATACAAAAATTTGACCATACACCCAAATAACTAACTACAATAAATTGATCACTTAAATTTAAATTATTTACCTTTCCATCTTCAGGGAGAGCAAGGGCAGTTGCCAAGAGGGAGTAGCCAGTGTAGACACCAATCTCCATGGTGTTCTTGGCATTGATCAGCTTGAGAAGCATGTTCAAGAATTGACCTTCATCAGCTGAAGTGGTCATGATGTTCCTGTTTTTAATTCAAGTTTCGCACATAACACCAATCAATCAATCTTGAACAAGAAATCAAAACAAGGGTATCCTCTAAATTGTTGATGGAATTGAATTGATTGATGAGATCAAATCAAAGACTAAAGAAACATACCACGGGTGCTTTGCGGTCAACTCTCTGAGCTCCTTCATGCACTCAGGCTCTCTAGGGTACACACTTGTTTCTAATATGTACTACAAAATCAAATCCAAACAACCAAATTCACAAACAAGAACAATAAAAAGTCACCAACTTTCCTACAACTTTTGTAGATTTTGATCCATTTCAAAGCGCTCTAATTCAATCGTGGGTAGTGGTAGTACCTGGTAAAGAGCATCGCTTTGAAGAAGGCTCTTGTGGCCAACTTCTTGGTGCCTGCTCTTTTCTTCACCATTTGCTGCCATTGCTCTGTGATTTCCTTCTTTAATTGCTTTGTGATTTCCTGAGATGTAGCTTGATTTGCAAAAAGAGGAAAGACCAAGATATATATGGAAGAAAATTAACCGGTTCAAACCGGAAGGTTGGTTGGATCCGCCCGCTAAACCGGCCTGGGGTTGGTGAAGTCTGAGTTCCTGTGAAATTTGGAACTCGAAACCAAATAACCAATCAAACCCATCCTCATACTTTTTGCGAGGGCCCCAAGTGATGGATGTTAGGGCATCGGCTGTGGGTACTGGTAGAGACTTTGTGGAGTGTCGTGGTTGGGTCTTGGTGACAGTGGTGACCTAAGCACATGAAAATGGGGGCGAGTACATGAAAGTAAAGGTTTTAAAATATAAAAACATTTTTTTAAAAGTAACTACCGCCGTAAGTATCGAAATAAAATAATAATAATAATAATATATACATCTCTATCTTTACTAATATAAAGCCAAGCGTAGCTTTTGGTGTCATCCCATACCAAATTATGGAAACCCGAAAATACCCCTATGAAAAAATAAAAGCAGCCTCAAGAAAAAAAAACAGAAAAGAAAGAGAAAGAAAAGAAAAACCCACGTGTACACACGGGTGGTTAAGCTAGTATAATATAAAAAGAAGCCTAAATTTTTTTTTAAAAAATTGTTATGAATTTCAAGGCGTCAACAAAGAAAGAAGGACCGAGTATCATTTAACAAGTTGATTACCGCCATTGATTTCCTCTTATATGGCTAGGATAGACTTCAGCTTTACTTCATTCTTTATAGCAGCCACATGTGATTCTCTTCCATCTTTTCTTCTCTTCCCACTCCTTCTTCTGGGTTTGAATTTGGGTGGAGGCTGTGAAGATGCAACGACAGAGGTAAAACACATCTTTCTATCAATAATCATAGAAATTGGCTGTTGTTCAATAATCATAGCTCCTCCGTCGTTCAAAGACACATGCACCCAATATTGTTGTTGTTCTTTTGTTGAGATCCTTTCATGATTATTATTCAATAATCAAAATTTAACTTGACTAAGCCACTTAATTAATCAAATCGATGAAGGTAGTTGAGTCCAACTTCCAAATCTCATACAACCCGATTACCCTGACATCTTCTTCTTCTTTCTCATAATTATTTTGGATGAAGTTTGAAGCAAACAAACATAACGCTTTCTCTATATTGACAAAACACGATTCCAAAGCACTTCCGTTTTGTTCAAAATTTGGAAGTGCACTTCCGCACTATTGCACGCACCCGTATCCGCATTCTCTTCGGAAGCACAGAACGCATGTTCAGTGAAGCTTCCATGCTTCTTAGGTGGTGACACTATATCGAGTACATATTAGATCATCACATTTTTCAGGAATTATATAGATCTTGTTCTTAATTTGTCGAGAACTTGATATTAGCTTTGTAATAATGTTGTGAGAGATTTTTTGTTCGATACACATGAAGGAAAAAGAAGAACAAAAATAATTTCTTCCCGGATACTCTCAGTCTACAAGCTCCATCAAGTAGAAAGCATTCCTTGCATCGGAAGGCAAGGTATCCTCCCAAGGGTACAAAGAGTTTGCGGTGAGAATTTTGATTCTAACTAACAAGCTTATCCGCAATGATTTTGCATCTCCTAAAATATGGTAAAAATATTTATCATTAAAGTAGAAGGCAATGAGTCATGCAACGATTGTTAATGCAGTCATGAAACTTCTCGAATTCAATCTTCTGGCTTATATAAGACTGCCACAAAGACAATATGGTGAGAGTTGCAAGTTTGAATTTTATAGCTTGTAAGACTAATTGATGCATTTTCAAAATGTGCTATGATTCTTTTATTTAAGTTTTCCCTGTCCATTTGTAAAATACAAAGTCCATTGTGCATAATATGCATGCTGCACATTTGTATAGTTTTTGACCGGTAAGAAAAATCTTCTATTATGAAGAAAAGCCGAAGCAGTTAAAAGAGACTAATAATAGAAATTATTATGTCCAAAGGAAGTTTGTTTAAGATAAGAAAATAACAACAGAAAACCCTTTTTATTCCATGTGAAAGGCGGTCTTGAACTTCTGATTATTATTCCATGTGTTAGACATAGTTTTTTTTGTTGAAGTAAGGCTTACGGCTATCCTTATGCTTTAATTAATGAAATGGTAGAATACAGAGGGAGAGAACATAAAACTTAAACTCCGTAAGAAAATAACAACCCGAAATACTATCAGGAAACTCAACTTTACAAGAATGACGACACAGTAATGAAAAGTTAACGTGATAACGCATGGAAAGTTGATATAGTTTCTATACAGTGCAAATCCGGTGATAGAGTAAGGTATTCTCCAGTTCTTGTGCTGCGGTACAAAAATTTGAAGTTGTTTTATTCTGGAAGAACAACGACATACAAGCATATGGGCGGCGTAAAAGTTCTTAAGAAAAGCGTATGATATACGTGACTCAACTTAGTTTATCTTCTTATCCAGAATTTATTCTTTGTTCGTATGTTTACATTTTACTAATTATTTAATTAATATTTATTATATTATATTTAATTTAATTTAACTTATTTTTCCTACCGTTACATCTTTGCTGGTGTGCTTGGTGTGACATGCACACATGGAGTGTTAAAGAACAGATCTTGTGTCCTTATCATGCAAATTCAGCTCTCGATCTTCAGATTCTTCTCAAGGCTCACCAACCCCATGGTCTAGCTGCTGGTTAAGGAAGTATTGAAGAGGCATGCATTGATGCATATGCTGATATGCATGTCACCGGCCTTCTGCATATATGGAGTGTCTACCTTGAGCTCTTGATATATGGAGTTTACCAAAAGTACTCTCTATGATATACATTCTATAACATTGAGCTCATTACACTTGCTACTTGCTAATGCAGATGTCCTATTGCATATATACTCGACATGGCAAACTCGAGATGAATTAATTTGCCCATATATATATATATATATATATATATAAGTATGTAGGCGAAGATGTAAGAAGCTAGCAAAGAGAACTCAGGAAGGTCATCATGAGATCAAAGGAAGGGTCTGTTTGAGTCTGAAATAAATATTTCATATTAGGAATGGTCTGTTTGGATCTGAAATAAATATTTCATATTGGGCTTAAAATGCTGGAGTTTTAGCGAGCGGCCAGGTTAAAAATGAAGTTTGGCGAGCGGCCAAGTAGAATAACGGAGTCCGTTTCCATATCAATTTAGGATTGTAAACTAGGATAGTTGATCCATGCGGCTTAATGTTTATCTGACCTTTCCTGCTTCGGTTAGGTTTCCTTCATGAAAGGAATTGTGATAACATTAGAACAGTATAAAGATAAGACCCGTGTGCTGGAGGTATCAAATTTATATTAAGAAGCAAAGAGTTGAAGACGTTAAAGAAAATTGAAAGACGACTACTGAGCATTATATAAGGAGAGCAAGAGCAATAGAGAAAGGGTCCCCGATCAAATACAAAAGCTTTACTATATGCAAACACCTAGACATCTCATCAGAGATTCTATCCCTACAACCAGATGATCAAAGTGTCTGTCACCAATCGAGTGAGAGTATTACGATCAAAGGAAGCAACGCAACTGGAAGATTGAAGGACTTGTCACATATCGAGTGAGTTCGGATATCCAAGGAAGCAGTGTTCTTGATATATCGTCAAAGAAATTGCTCTACTTTGCACTCGTACAGGGTAGTGTGAGGTATCGATTTCTGTGGCTCTGCTAGAGACACAAAAATCCCAAAGTCCTAGGTTAATAGGCGAGAATGACTCATTCAGGCAAGGTTGGTGCTCTCCTTGTCTTAATCGCTTAATCAAGAAGTCAGGAAACTTTATATTCATATTCTGTTGAGAGATGATGGCACGCCTGCACACGAAGCACAAACAGGATAAGCTGACACCTGTAGTTAAACTATCTTAAATCAGTAAAAGAGACAGTTTGCAAGATGATCTCTACGCACTCCTCGCAAAGATATTTTGGAGTCAAACATTTTGGCATGCCCAGTGGGACCATCTTTTGTGTCTCTAAGTGACAATAGGGGATCCTTATAGAAGAGAGTACCCTTAGTGTCGTAAACATCAACAACTGACATACCGTGAAGACACTTCTACTCGGTGTTGTTCATTAAGTAATCAGGCGGTTTATATCATCTTCGCTAAAGAACTCTACTCAATCATGTCGTTTAAATCTTTGAACGAAGCGGAGATTATGGAACTTACGTTGCAAGAGTACCTAGCCTATGCGGCTTGGTGCGACGAACATCAGACAAACTACTACACGACTCTCGGTGAAAGAATTGAACAACAAGCAACACTCCTCACTACTCAAAGCGAGAAAGTAGACTTAGCGTTGGCCGAAATCCAAGTGTTAAGGGTAGAACTCCACAAAGACCAGGAGGAGAGAGAGGCAATCGGAGCTCAAGTAGTAAGTCTTGCGGAAGGTCTAGACAAATTACGGATCGACATCATGCAAATCTTGGGAGCAAGTTTGGATGAATACCGCCGACACGCGGCAGCACTGTCTCAAAGGATAGACAGAGACATAGCGTCTCTAACCAAATCCGTTTCTGACCTCGCTAGAAAGACTAGACAAGAAAAGTCTTTCCCGCCTGCATGGGAACAAAGATTAAATAGGTTCATGAATAACTACGACATACATCTCTCCAAGATGTATGAATCATATGAAACACCATTCCCTCCCATGCAGAAAGACGATCCAGGTGCTTAGCAATGGACAAGATACTACCGTCATCAAACCTTGTAGACTTTCTCTGGTGATGATGATTCTAATGCGGCAACTCATTTAACGTATTTCACACTGCAACTAGGGCAGTTTACCGATAACAATGGATTCAAGTTGAGAGTCTTTGGATCATCTTTGTCAGGATCAGCCCTCGTGTGGTATATGGGATTGGAAAAGGGTTTAATCAATGAGTGGAAGGACATGGAGGCTTTGTTTATAGATCACTTTGGAACGATAAGATCTGAAACCAGTGTTGGAAAGCTGGCTTCCTTAAGCCAATCGGTGACAGAAAGTCCAGTTACCTTCCTGCACCGTTTTTGGTTAGAATATAATCTATGCAAGACTCCATTAGGCAAAGAAGAGGTAGTAGAGATGGCCAAGAATGGCTTGGAGGATACATACCACCAACTGTTTTTGAATAGCAAGTACTTCTCCTTGAACGAGCTTATTACGGCTGTAACTAAAGCTTACAGCACCATGCAAGAACGGGACAACAGAAGGAATGCGTCCAATGGAACGTACACTGCTAGGTCTTACGATAGGCCAAAACCAAAGACTGTGGCTTATGTAGAAGAAATGGAAAACGACCAGGATTTAGACTCTGATGGAGACCAGGTGGGGGCAATGGATTTATCGACAACCAAGGTTTTGAAACCCCATAAGCTTTAGAAGATTAAGGGCCCCATTAAGCTTTCGACAGTGGCTTTTACCAAGCCAGAGTTCGAAACATACACATATGATGCCAATATGACTCATGAAATCCTGGATGAGTTGTACAACATGCGCGCTATCAAAGCAGACTTCGGACCTCTTCCCACAGCCGAGCAGTTAAAAGGTAAAAAGTATTGCAAATTCCATGGAGTATAGAATCATGTCACGAAGGACTGCATCAAGCTGAAAGATCATATCCAGAAGTGGATCAACGAAGGTAGGCTAAAGTTGGAAGGAATATCTAAGGCAGCGGCATTAGTAGATTCCAAACCTTTCCTAGCACCTCAAGTTAATATGATCGATATCGGTTGGCCGCCAGCCGTTAGCCATGCATGAGGAAATGAGGAAGAAGAACACATGGTTCTTCCATATTATACCTTTCCACAAGATAAGGTGGAATAGATCTTGGACGGACTGCAAGAAATGACGCTTATCGTTTATTATCCAGTATTTAATTTGAAACACATATGGTATGAGCGACCAAGCCAACATTTCTACAGGTTCCACAATAAGTTTGGTCATCGAACAACGACGTGTTCAATCTTGGAAAACAAGATTCAAGGTTTGATCAATTGGGAAGCGATTGTAATTAGCCAAATAGGAGTGGTAGAGTGGCACATGAAAAATCTTCACGCACCATAGCCTTCCGCTACACCATCTACTTCCCCATAAACATCATTTTCTTGCGATGCGTCCAAGCCCACACAAAGAAGGAAAAGATCCAGATGGAGGCCTAAACATAATATTGCATTTATCTAACCTACGCGAGCCGAGATCACTTATGATACATCCAAGCAAGAAGAGATATTTGAAGAGATACTCCAAGCAGGGATAGCAGTGGTTCCCGATAACTGGGGGACACCAGATCTGCATCCTGAAAATGTAAAGGGTCTTCCTTACTGTCGATATCATCATAAATGGGGTCACCATTCCACGAACTACTGCAATGATTTAATGTTTAGAATTTAGTAGTGGATTGACGAGGGAGAAATGCTGATAGACGAGCCCTCACCTGTCTTGGCGACTGAAGAATCTTTGATGGTCAGAATGTTAGAATTGACTAGGGGCAACCCAGGCAAGAGAAAACAGACCGTTGATATCAACACTACTGGCGAGAGTCCACCCAAGAAACAACCGACAAGTCAGCTAAAGGTAAAGAAAAGGTGCATCTAAAAGCAGAGTCGCCAGTAGCCCTTTGTGCTCATTGTAAGCTCAAGAGCAGACTGAAGATTTCCTACGAAGAATTGGCAGAAGCAGCCAAGGTTTTCCCAGAATTATTTTCAAATCCAGAACATCATCAGCCACGTAGCCCACGGAAGGCAAGACAAAGGGATTCCCCAGCACCCAAACATTCGCGAGCAACAGAGACGGTCAGTAAAGCAAAGAAATCCAAATCAGAGATAGTTAACACGCTCGCCAAGCCATACGTTCCACCAGCTTCAAGAAACATCACTAAGTAGAATATATGGTACGTGAAGGAAAATGGAAAGACCATCGAGGTGACTCCAAGTAGAAGACAAAACCTTTAATGACGATTTAGAGAAGCCAAAAGGGCATTGGAAGCTTATGAGATGGGCATTCTCAAAGAAGAAGAATTTGTTTATTCCCTGGAGAAACTGTAGAGACGGTTGAATGCACTTGCAGTAAACCCTTTGGTGGTTTTTGGGAAGAAGTCTCGTAAGCCTAAAGTACGAGCACAATGACCAAGCGTCTTTGACCATAACCCAAAACTATGGTCCAGAGACAAGACACCATAACCTATACATGAGGTTCATCACAACGCCTGAGAGCATAAGTCAGCAAAGCAGCGTCTTAGGTTCGACGACGAGGCAATGCAAGCAGTGGGGTAAATAGTCCACAGAAACAAAGGGAACATAACAAGGGGCACATCACCGTGAGCGAGACTAAAGGCCTA
This sequence comes from Geum urbanum, assembly GCA_946800695.1. Classification (NCBI taxonomy): domain Eukaryota; kingdom Viridiplantae; phylum Streptophyta; class Magnoliopsida; order Rosales; family Rosaceae; genus Geum; species Geum urbanum. Next base: position 6,506,240 of record OX327002.1, on the reverse strand, counting down.
CAATAGAGACCGAAGCCCTTGATTGTGGAAGAACAAAAGAAGGCCAGCATGGACAAGACTTTTCCCCCACTCCAACAATAAAGTTCTAGAATATTCATGCCAACAACTATAAAACCTACACCTGAGGTTCAGATGCAGCAGGTTGCTTCCCTAAAGGTCACCGCAAACATGGACCTCGAGGGAGGGACACCTGGAGAGGACAACAACGAGAATGATGAGGAGTTGTTGGAATACGGTGAAGATGAAATAGATGACATAGAGGTAGAAGAATATGTGGATGAGGTAGACACTAATATAAAAATAGTGTTTGTCTTATCCTCCAGGTATGCAATATCTTCACGAGAGACAACAGTGGTCGAACCAGTCTTGAGGAAAGATGTAAATAATTTGGTGGCGCCAAAGGATGAAACAATATCAACAGAACAACCAGTGCCCGCCAAACAATCAGAGACTAATCAACCATCAACCAAGGGACAAATGATGGTCGCAAAGACCATCTTGAACAGGACCATCCACATGCGGCCACAATATGTGACAGGGAATATCCAGGGAATTCAAATCAACAAGCTTTTAGTGGATTCTGGGGCAGCGGTGAACATCATCACAGTCAAAGCGATGACCCTACTAGGCATTCCCCAGTCTGTTATCCAAGAGACAACCCTTAACGTCAAAAATTTTCAGGGTAGCATATCTAAGACTTTGGGAATCGTTTTTCTACATGTGCACATTGGACCAGCCACTAGGACCTATACATTCTTTGTAGCGGAGTGAACAGCTTCATACAGTGGAATTTCTTGGGTGTGACTAGATCTATAGGAGTTATTGTGTACCTTCATCTCTTCACCAGCAGATGTTACTTTGGAATATGAAGTCTGGTGAGGCAGAAATTGTTGATGCAGACCCTCATCCATATTCCGTGTCTACTAATTTTTTAGAAGCCAGTTATTACCACATTGACCTCATGCCACTGGAGGTATATGGCATCGATAACAAAGGCCGCCCAGTTGGTGTTACGGCTTCTGAACTAGCTCAATGAGTTATTATTCAAGCAGATCACGATAGTAGCAAACCCTACACCATTGAGCTACCATCCAAACCATCTCAATGATTGGGTCTCTATCAAGTATAGAGGCCGAGGCTTGTTACTCTTTATATGAACGCTTTCACAATTTTTTTGATGGAGAGCCAAGCCTATGAGAGGGTTCCAATGATTGCGGTATTGGAATATGTGGATGGGGATGTATTGAATGAATTAGACGAGGAGGAAGAGATCAAATTAGCACAAGCAACTTTAGATGATATACCTCCTAAAGTTAAAGATCCCATTGAAAAGGTTAATCTTGGGAGTTCAGAAGAGCCAATGTCTATGGCTATTAGTACCTTCCTAGAACCTAAAGAACGACTAAGGCTTATCAAATTGCCATAAGAGTACGTTGATTATTTTGCAGAAAAGTACGACGACATGCCAGGACTGTCACCAGAATTGGTTTGTCACAACTTACCTATCATGGAAGGAAAGAAGCTAGTAAAACAAGAGATGAGTCGAATGAAAATAGAAAAAACAATCTTAGTCAAGGAAGAAGTTAAAAAAATGCTCAAGTCAGGGATTATACGAGTGGCCAAATACAATGAGTGGCTGTCCAACATAGTCCCAGTCAAGAAGAAGAATGGTAAGATGCAAGTTTGCGTTGACTATAGAGACTTGAACAATGCAACCCCAAAGGATGCATACTCAATGCCAGTAGCCAATTTGTTGGTAGACTCAGTGGCTCATCATGAAATGTTATCATTCATGGATGGAACGGCTGGTTATCATCAAATACCAGTGGCAGAAGCAGACAAACATAAAACCGCGTTCAGTGCCTAGGTTTTGCAGGAGTATTTGAGTACATAGACATATCGTTTGGACTCAAAAATGCAGGGGCAACCTACCAGCGAGCAATGAACTTAATTTCCATGACCTCATTGGCAAAACCATGGAGGTATATATCGATGATGTGGTAGTTAAAATGAAATGCTGAGTTAATCACATTGAAGACTTGAGACAAGTGTTTATCCAGATGAGGCAGCATCAGTTGAAGATGAATCCAGCCAAGTGTATATTTGGGGTCCAAACGGGAGATTTCTTGGGATTTTTAGTTCATCAACGTGGGATTGAGATATATACAAGAGGATCTCTACGCGCTCCTTGCCAGAGATATTTTCGAGTCAAACATTTTAGCTCATCGTCAGAGATATTTTGGAGTTCTTAATGCAATTCTGCCAAATAGTAAGAAATAACTATAGCTCCTATTGGGAAAAATCAATTTCTTATGACGGTTTATTACCAATGTTGTTGGCAAGACACAACTGTTCTCCACTTTGCTCAAGCTTCAAAATCAGAAAGACTTTGTATGGAGCCTACTCATCAAGAATCTTTTGAAACCATCAAAGCATACTTAATGAACCCACCCGTCTTGGTACTACCAAGGCCAAAGGTTCCCCTCAAGCTGTACATCTCAACTACTGATCATTCTATTGGGAGTCTATTAGCTCAGAACGACACATCAGGAACGAAAGGTGCTATTTTCTATCTCAGTTACACCTTGACCGAATGTGAAACAAGATACTTGCCAATGGAGAAGCTGTGCTTAGCTTTGTATTTTTTAGGATGCAAGTTGAGGCATTACATGTTATTTTTCACCACGTGCGTAATAGCACAAACCGATTTGGTGAAGTATAGGCTTTCGAGACCTATACTCAGGGGAAGAATTGGGAAGTGAATTCTGGCTCTGTTAGAGTTCTCTTTATAGTATGTTCCCCAGAAAGAAATCAAAGGCCAAGCGGTGGCTGACTTTCTGGCTCACCATCCAATAAAGGATGTTCGTGAGGGGCCGGAGCTAGAATTAACCCGTATTGATCTAGCACCTTGGTGTTTGTACTTTGATGGGTCAAGCACGAGTACTATGGCTGGGGCAGGAGTGACATTAGCCTCCCCACGTGGCCAAACGTTTTCTTATTCTTTCAGATTGGATTTCCGGTGTACAAATAACCAAGCGGTATACGAGGCACTTATCATTGGCTTGGAACTTCTCCTTGATATGGAGATCACAGATGTGCACATATACGGAGATTCCCAGTTAGTAATCTGACAACTTGAAACCAAATATAAGGCTGGACCAGTATTAGAACCATACGATAAGCGAGCCTGTGAATTACTCAAGTTATTTACCGAAGTTGAGTTGAGCCATGTTCCTCACGAGTTGGCCCAGCTAGCAATGGGGATGAGCTTACAAGATGGAGTACATGAACGTATACTGAAGGTTGAACAAAGGACCCTGCCATCTTTCATCGCTCTCCAAGAAGCCAATAATGAATGGTACGTTGCTACACTTGATCACATTAATGTGGATTGGAGACAGCCTATTATTTCCTATCTCCAGAATCCTAATGATCCGACAAACAAGCGGATTCGTTTCTTAGCTTCTAATTATATACTCAAGGATGAGGAGTTATATAGAAGAAGAGAGGAAGGCATATTCTTGAGATGTGTCTTCAGACGTGACGCTAAGCGATTAATGAAAGAAGTCCATCTGGGGACAGTAGGGGCACACCAGGCCGACCCAAAGATGAAATTGTTGATACGAAGACATGGCTATTATTGGCCAGGTATGCATAAAGATTGCATCACGTTCGCTAAAGGTTGTGAAGAATGTCAAAATCATGGTCCAATCAGTCACATGCCCAGAATACTATTACAGCCTATAATTAAGTTGTGGCCAGCTCGAGGATGGGCTCTGATCTTAATTGGGATGATTAATCCTCATTCATTAGACGGGCATTAATACATTATAGTGGCGACTGATTTCTTCACAAAATGGGTTGAAACTCGACCTCTCAGAGTATCATCGGCAAAGGCCATACGCCAGTTCTTATTTGAAGATATCACTTGCAGGTTTGGTATTCCTAAGAGTTTTGTTTTTGACCGAGGGGCAGCATTCATGTCTGGAGATGTAGATGAACTTATGAAGGATTTTGGAATACATTTTCTACATTCTTCTCCATATTATGCCCAATCCAATGGTCAAGCTGAAGCAAGCAACAAAATTATCATACACATCCTTAAACGAATGCTTGCGAGCAATGCTAGATTGTGGCATGAAGAGTTATTCAACACACAATGGGCTTATCGAACAAGCAAACGGACCCCCACAGGCTCCACTCCTGATGCGTTAATGTTTGGCTATGATGCAGTCTTGGCTTTGGAGATTAACGTACAATTTTAAAAGTAATGGAACAAAACACCTTGATCGGTGAAGATTATGTGCAGGCTATGTGGTAGGAACATGAAGACTTAGATGAAAAGAGAATACAAGCTTATGATAGTCTATGTGCTGAGAAACGGAAGGTGGCTTGTACCTATGACAAATGCACTAGGGGCATGAGTTTTGCAGAAGGAGAATTGGTCTGGCGAGTGATATTGCCCATTGGTGAGAAGACTAAAGGCCGAGGAAAGTGGTCAGAAAAGTGGGAATGACCATATATTATCGATCGACTCTTAGGTAAAGGAGTTGTTCATTTACGAGATCGAGATAGAACAATTCATGCTAATCCTATTAATGGTCATTTCATCAAGACGTATATACAACCAGTCTGGGAGTATGAAGACCTGCCAACAGTAGCTTAATCCAATTCATTCATGCTCATTGGCGACGCTCGCATGATTGAACTGAAGGGGCAACACATAGGGATTATTTAGATATAGTTAGCCTATATGCGAGGCTAAAATTTGTTAAATTTTTAACTATTATCAACCTATACTTATGGCTAAATATTTATTTTTTCTGATTAAAGAGTTCATGCTCGCCAATCACTGTGGCCATGTTTTGAAACTATATTAGAGTTTATTAATACAAAAGACATTTTGCATAAGGGAACTCTTTACTTTGAATATAATCAGATTACATCGAAACAGAAAATTACAAAGGCTTTGCGGCCTTAAGCTTCGATACCATATGAAGACAGACTACAATCATCAACAGAACAAAAAGATAAATACAGTTTATTTTTTCAAAATTCTCAAACAGTTAATAGCAGGTCATTGGGTTCACATATCGAATATGTATACATTGAAAAGAGGGACCTCAAGAGACAAAAGAAGGAGGATTTGAAACTAGTTCAGCATATCAAAAGACCATTTGAAACAGGCTTGGTGTTTGTTGCCTTTCCCCAGGTTGAACTCCCTCTTCTTCCTCTCCAGTGCAACCGCGTCCATAGGACTTGCAAACTCTATGCATATAGAAACTGAACGGGTGCTGGCAAGGAAGACGAGGTGAGTTGTCCTTCAGGATTATGGCTTCATCACCTTTTAGATACTTAGGGTGAGTCAGCCAAGGCAACACCTTAACATAGATATCACCACCTAGTCCAGGTATGGACATGGATATCACTATCTAAAGTCTATAATATGGGAGATTTTTATTTGGAGAATTTCCAGATAAGAAAGCCAGAGCAAACATGAAGAAAGGGAGTTCATCTCGTGAAGAAGTTTGGAAGGTATGACCACAAGCAGTGAATAACAAAGCCTTTTATAGAAAGAAACTGTATTGAACTGTAGCGGTAAGGCTTTGCTAGATTAAATACACCCATTAATAAAAGACACGCGTCTACTGGAGATTGCACCATGAAACAGTTTATCTACCCCGAGATAAAGGCATGATGAGTGAAAGATTTTTGGGCAGGTAAAACGTATCTTAAAGATTTGATTGGCGGAATGACACATTACGGATTCCAACCTTAAAATTAAAGTCCATTAAAGTCAATTGACAAGGGCATGTGAGCTGTTAGGTTCTATGAGCAGGCCTAGCATTTGTTTGTATGATCCACGGAAGGCCTAAGTCTGAGGCCCAAAAGGATCTTCAGGGCCCAATTAGAGAATAAAAATACCAAAATATGAGCTATGAAAGAAAATACATAGTAGAGTTTTTGGAATGTCATAATACAAAGAAAGGGTCTAATCTCTGTGGCCCAGTGATTATAATAGGAGGGCTCTTTCCCTCAAAGAAATTTTTGCAAGCTTGAAGTCTCGCCAAGATTGTGCGTACAAGTCTAGAGCGCTCGTGGGTTCTTCTTTTGCATCCTGGAATAGCAGAGGCTGGTTTTCTCCTTCGACCACAAGCTGGCGGACAGATGCTTGATTTGAATGAGCATTTGTACGCAAGCAGTCCACTTCAGTTTGGAGGGCAGCTAATTCAGCTTCTTTGGCTGCCAGAGTTTCTTTTTGTGACAATGTATCTTTGAGAAGTGCCTGGATTCGCTTGTTTTCTTCTTGTGTCTGGTGAGCCAATGTCTCCACTGCCTCTTTCTTATGGTCGGCCTCAAGTTTCAGACGGTGTTGGGCTTTGTATTGATCTTGGAGTTGGTGAAGCATTTCCTCAAGGTCGGATATGGTTTGGAGACATCCAGCAGAGGCAGTGGTCTTCAGATTCCTGACTTGTTTGATGTCTTGAGAGGAGTCCAGTTTGCCAGAAAGGATCTTCTAAAGGGTAATGTTGACAATCGGAGGGGAACTCAATGCACTCAACCTAGTCGAAAGCTCTTGCAAAATTGAAATCTCATCTTGAGGGCTAGGTGCTTGAGTGCAAGGCCCCGTTGATGAAGAGGGAGTAGCAGTTTCTCCATGAGAAGTATCAGTTTCTTCATCAATAATGGTTAGCGAGCTCGAAGGATGGTCCACCGTGGCCATTATAAAGAGCTCAAGAGAATGAGGGTTGTTTAAAGTTTGGAGTTGGCCTTGCAAATTTGCCTCTTCCTCTGAATTTGCATGTGGTTTAGGAAAGACTTTGTCGCTATTCAAAGAAATAGGCGTGGACTGGAAGGAAATGTGAGAGGTCAAGGTTCAATCAGAAGAAGTTAATCTATAGACAGAGTAAATAAACTGAAATGTTACCTGAACAGAGGGTAAGTCTTTGGATGTAACCAACTGTCGTGGTTCCTTAACTATGACTTGGAGCTCTGGCGAGGGTGGAACTTGAACATTTTGTTCCAAAATGACTTGCTCATTCTGAGAGCTATTGTCCTCGCCAGAGGAGGAAGGAAGGAAGCAAGATTAAAACTCAATATGTAGGTGCCAGAAAAGAATAAATTGATCAACTACCTTTTTCTTTTCTTCTTCTTCAAGTTCCCCTAGTATTATTCCAGCCAGGAACCATGTTATGAAGTCTTTGTAGCATTCTTTACTGTTGTTTATGACTTCCAGCCCTATTTCATTGTCCTCGTTTCCAAACATTATGCTGGAATCATCAAACTTCAGTATGTATGCTTTGCGACATCCTTCAAAAAGCCTTTCTCCCAGTGACTAGACAATGTTTGGCTTCAGCCTCAGCCTTAAGGATGAAGAAGTGATCGTTCTAGCTCACCAAATACACCTGAGGCTTAGTGCTCTTGCATATGTTTTTCCAGATTTCATCGAACGATGTGAGATCACTCAGGTTCACAAATTTCTCTGGGTTTAAGTACCTTACGAAGGAGTCATCAAGAGAAATCTTCAGAGGCCTGATGTTTTCCTTCAGAATAATATCAAGATCAAAATGTTGATTAGGATAGGAGCCGGCGCGGGCCTCGTCCTTGCAGAGCTTCTGCCATTCCGAAGAACCTTGAACAATGAGGTCATCAAAATTGAAAACCGTGGGCACATCGTTTGGGTTTGAACATAGCCAGTGAGCAATGGGGAAGACCAATGTTGAGCACGTGCTTGCTCCGGATGCTTTCTCACTTCGTTGATCGAAGGAGGCATAGAAGACATGGGCTTGTAGCTTAGCTTGTTTGTCTCTGCTTGCGATCTCTTAAGCTATCCAGATATCACTTGGGGGCTCTTCCAAAACCAAAGGAAGCTTGGAAACATCTTGGCGAGCGGCTTTGGAGCCTCGAGTCTTTAATGTTTCTCCAAAAGAAGAATCAGTCCTCCTACGCTTTTGCAACTAATAAAGAATAAGTGGGTCAGTTATATTTAGTGAGAAAGCAGAAAACACAATTAATCTAGGTAGAGAATTTCGATACTTACCGGTTGCCCAGAAGTGTTAGACCTTTTCTTCTTTAGGACTGGCGAGGCAATGACCACGTCTGTTTCTGGAGGGTGTTGTTGATTAGAAGAAAGAGGAATTTGTTCAAACACTACTAAGAAGTTGCTAACGCATGTGGCAATGTTAAATGGAAGAGATATACCTGTGGCTAGGGAGTTTTGCTAGTATTCTTATATAACTTCCTAATTATCGCCAAACCTTCTTCATTTGTGAATCTTTTGTTAAAACCACAGAAGATGCTGGTAAAGAGAGCAAGCGGTCCTATCCTTCGTATGCTTTTCCAAAGCTGGGGATGCCATACCAAGTATGTCTCGGTGACCGATTGAGAAATGGCAAATGGCTTCGACAAATCAGGAATAATTACCATCAGGAAGCCAAAATGGACATCCTCTAGATCAAGTGTGGAAGGATGACCTGACCCTCGCCAAATGTTGTATTTGTTTAAAGAATAAGCGAAGGGCATGGAGACATCTTGGGTCAGCCCAAGTTGTCTTGAAAAGTGATTCAGAGCATAGAACTCATAGCCAGGGCTCGAAGAATCAGGAACTGGCAGGTCCTTGCATGTGTGACTTTAAAGGAAGAGGTTCCTTTCAGAGTTATCTTGCTCTGGCGAGGGCATAAATCCACTCGCGAGGCTGCAGGGATGGCGACAGTTCATAATCGCTTCAACTGCAGCGATCGAAAAATTCTTATGCGAGCAGAGGTAGTTGAAGCAGACTAGGTAAGACCATGCTCTGACCCTAGAAGGTGTAGTCACCAAAGTTAGGCAAGGACGGATTCAGCCAAGCCCAGTTGTTCACGATTGAAGAGGCGTTCGGCAATGTTGGTTCAGCATTTATTGACCTTGGCAGAGGTAGGACAGAAGATGTACTTGGATAGCCAATATTCCAAAAAGGATATGTCTCCTTAATCGATGTCTTTCTCCTCTTGTACAAAATGATTAACCCAAGTAGAGTAGGAGGAAGATCGATCTTTAGAGGCTTGGATTGGTGTCCCAAACGTGTGATTGTGAAGCCAGATGTTTTCAAACACAGAAACTCCAAATAGAGCATAAAGATCAAGGATTGTGATGCTCACATCACCACAAGGGAGACGGAAGCAGTTGGCGGAGCAATCCCAAAAACACATGGCGGTGGCGAACGGTGCTCAGTTTCCACCAGCAAGAAGTGAAAAGCATAAATCAATAAGTTGGGTGTTGTTGGCCGCTTCCCATTGATCGATATCTTTTCCGCGACGGAGCCGGTACCAAGTGAGGTTTTCTGCATTTGGGTGCGGCCATGTGCCAATTAAACAAAGTATGTCCTTGTTTTGTCTACTCTTTAGGTTCTGCTTGTGGATGTTCTTGAAAGATTAAGACTGAATTGCAAAGGGGATGGCGGAGAAGAGGAAAAAGTTCTAGATTTATGGGAGATTCTAGAAAGGGACCAAGCAGGCCAGTGCCTTTTCTTTGGTCAACATTCAGAGAGATAATGGCCTCTGGATTTTGTCGTCTAGCGGCGGTTTTGAGGTTTTTGGAGAAGTTCTTGACGTTTCGTTCTGAGTACGAGATGATTATGTCTTTGCGTGGAGGCATGATTTCTGATCGAAGAAGATCGACGGCGGTAAGGATGAAAAGTTTAGCTTTTGGTTAAGGAGGCTAAAAGATTGAAAGCAAGGCAAGCGAAGGAATTTTGTTAGAAAGTGAGATTTTGTTGATGTGGACATGTGCTTTTATATTACATCATTCGAGTGACGCAACTTTTTAGAGGAACTGTGTAACGTGGCGCTTGCGTGTGACGTTACCGTTTGGAATAATAGCATGTCATTCGGGTAATATTCAAGTCTTTTTGTTTGCATAGGTAATTTAAGCTCAAGGCTTGATGGACAATATTTGGGCCTGAAATAAATATTTCATATTGGGTTTGAAAGGTTGGAGTCTTGGCGAGCAGCCCAAGTGAGCTGAAGTCTTGGCGAGCGGCCCGGTTAAAAATTAAGCTTGGCGAGCGGCCAAGTAGAATAACATAGTCCATTTCCATATCAATTTATGACTGTAAGCTAGGATAGTTGATCCATGCGACTTAATGTTTATCTGACATTTCCTGCTTCGGTTAGGTTTCCTTCGTGGAAGGAATTGTGATAACATTAGAACTATATAAAGATAAGACCCGTGTGATGGAGGTATCAGAGTTATATTAAGAAGCAAAGATTTGAAGACGTTTAAAAGAATTGAAAGACGACTACTAAGCATTATATAAGAAGAACGAGAGCAATAGAGAAAGGGTTCCCGATCAAATACAAAAGCTTTGCTATACGCAAACACTTAGACATCTCGTCAGAGATTCTATCCCTGCAACCAGACGATCAAAGTGTTTGTCACCAATCGAGTGAGAGTACTACGATCAAAGGAAGCAATGCAACTGGAAGATTGAAGGGCTTGTCACATATCGAGTGAGAGTTCGGATATCCAAGAAAGCAGTGTTCTCGACACATCGTCAAAGAAGGTGCTCTACTTTGCACTCGTAAAGGGTAGTGTGAGTTATCGATTTCTGTGGCTCTACTAGAGACACAAAAATCCTAAAGTCCTAGGTTACTAGGCGAGAAGGACCCATTCAGGCAAGATTGGTGCTCTCGTTGTCTTAATCGCTTAATCAAGAAGTCAGGCAGCTTTACATTCATATTTCGTTGAGAAACGGTGGCACGCCAATACACGAAGCACAAACAGGATAAGCCGACACCTGCGGTTAAACTATCCGAAATCAGTAAAAGAAACAGTTTGCAAGAAGATCTCTACGCGTTTCTCACAAAAGATATTTTGGAGTCAAACAGGGTCAAAATTTGGTGAAGATGTAACGTACTCATGTAAAAGATTGATGGAGATAGAAATGCAGACTTGCAGGACAAATTAAAGATTGTATCACATTAATTTACAACAACAAAAATTACAACGTACTAGAACAGTATGAAGGTGATCATACAATCAACACAGGCTAGCTAAGGCCATTACATATCGATCATTGATACATACAGAAATGCTATATAGGTTGTTTGAATTGCTGAACGTACTGAAATGAAGGCAAACATAATCGAATGTAGTTTAAATATGAGAAAATTTATATAACCCCCAGAAGATTATGGAAAGAATCCAAATGAAATGGGAATGAGTTCTAGTTGGTTCCTCTTCCTAACGGTTAGTCCAAAAGATTCAGTCAAATCAAGTTCTTGTGGTTTTTTTTTCATTTGGAAGCTTCCAGTTGAAGAAATAAAGCAATTGAGCAAGTGGCAGTTCAATAGCTGCAGTTGCAAATGCAATGCCTGGACACATTCTCCTACCAGCCCCAAAGGGAATTAATCCAAAGTTAGTCCCTCGAAAATTGATAGAAGAACCTCGAAACCTCTCTGGCCCAAAGCAATCAGCTGCATTGGCTCCCCAATATTTAGGGTCTCTTCCCATTGCCCAAGCATTGACCATCACTTTGGCTCCAATCGGTATATCATAGCCACCAACTTTGCATGTTTCATTTTCTTGTCTTAAGATTAAGGGAACTGGAGGGTGCAACCGTAGAGTTGCCTGTATGACCAACTTCAAGTAGTCTAGCTTCTTGATGTCAGCCTCCTCAATATTCTCCACTCCTGCAAGAACCTGTCGAACCTCCAACTGCGCTTTCTCCATTGCCCTTGGATTTCTAACAAGTTCTGACATCGCCCACTCTATGGTAGTAGCTGAAGTCTCACTTGCAGCAGCATTCATGTCCAGAAAATTTACTGAAAAGGTCCATGTCTTCAGCTAATCAATCGAGTTATTTACATATATCTATATGTAAAATTGAACTATATATATATATATGTGTGTGTGTGTGTGTGTATCATACCAGAGTGACAGCTTTGACATGGTTGGTTGTGAGTTCAAATTGGAAGTCACTAGACTTTTGAAGCTGTAGAAGCACGGCGACTAGATTTTGTTGTTCACCAGCTGATTCATTGACGTTATTGTTGCTGATATTTCTGTTCATCACTACTAGTTTATGATCGTTGATAATCTCATCAAGAATCCTGTCCATTTTTCGATGCACTTTGTTCACGGTAGACTTGGTACTTGTGACGTGATGTAGGAATTTGAGCGAGGGGAACAAATCCGGCACACCAAACCCAACCCAAGTCTCATCGTCTCGTGCACTAATGATGTAAACTCTTGTTGATGTTTGCAGTTCTTCCCCAACGCAGCTCGAGCCGTAAGGCTGTTTACCATGGAGTAAATCATTTCACTCAGGTTGATTGACTTCCCTAACTTACTTGATACGTGATCTCTAATTGATTGAATTAAACTCTGTGTCTCTTCTTGCCTCAATAATGCAAACGACTGCACACGCTTTGCACTGAGGAGCTCCAACATACAAATCTTGCGCATTTCTTTCCAGTAGTCATTACAAGGACTCGTGACGATACCTGAAAGATTGTGGGACATGACTTGTATGGCAAGAATGTTTGGTCAGTTTGAGAAAGCTGAAGCCTCATGTGTCTTCAACACTTGCTCGGCTAAATCAGCTGATGATATGACAATGGCTGATACTTGTCCCAATCTCAGGTGCATGATATCACCATATTTCTTGGCCAGGTCGGTCATGAATTGATGTGGTACAGAGACGGCAATAGACACAGCTAGCTGATGCAAGTATCCGATAAGAGGCAGCTTCCATGGCCCTGGGGGCAATCCAAGAAAACCATCATCATTTGTCCTCTTCTTCCAATACCGATTCAGAGGAACTAGGATCACTATGACAACCAGAGAAGTAAAGAGAGCAAGATCATCATGAGAATCATATTGATTTTTTGGAACATGTTTGCTACTCGATCCATCGATCTAGGACAGGACAGACAGTATGAAAGTTAGATTTGCAGAGGAGAAGTAGTCCAACTTTGGTGATCGAAGATAATGAAGAGACTGATCGAGGTAGAATGAAATCAAGACAGACATGTTGACTTGCAAACCTACAATTATTTCGTTTACGTTTGAACAAATGACACAATATTAGCAATATAAAATTCTAAACAAATCCCTCTCAGATCAAGATTTTAGAATCTCCCCAGCAGACTAAACAAGATTTTTGAATTGTTTAATTATCAGATCAAAATATGTCAAAATGGTCACTCCCTCCAACGTTTAATTACAAAATTAATTATCCTTGCCCGTTAACTTGTTTCTGTAAACATTCTCCTGCGAATTGTTTAATTACAAGATTTTAGAATTGTTTAATTCTCAGATCAAAATATGTCAAAATGGTCACTCCCTCTAACGTTTAATTATCAAATTGGTCACTCCCGTTAACTTTTTAGGGGTAAAAATATTTTTTTATCATTAAATTGTATTTATTTACAAAAATACAATTACTAAAAGTTTAAAATGGTCATTGATTTTTGCCCAAAACGACACTTTGATCACTATCGTATGACATATGTCAAAATGGTCACTCATATTCGTTCTCCGTCTATCAATTTAGTCACTTTATCTATTTTAGACGTTAAATACTTGATATGTAAGAGGTACAAATGTCTTTTTATCATTTAATTTTATTTAATTTACAATAATGTCATTATTACAAGTTTTAAAAAATTATTAACTCTCTCTCTCTCCACCTCACAATCGCCAGTCGATAGAAAGCCTGAGAACAACACGAAGGAGCCGTAAACCCTAAACTCTAAACGATGAGGACCTACAAACCTCTCTCTTCCTTCACCCTCGCCGTCGCCGCCCTTAGATTCTCCACAATCGCAGTCACCTCATGGCATCCTATGCCTCCTCGCGGCTAGCCAAATGAAGGAACCCAAGCGTCGCGTCATCTCTCCCCCGAGCTCGACGTAGCCACGGCCAGCTCCTCCCGACCTTCCCAACTTCCGCCTTCTGCCTTCGCCTTTATCTCACTCTCGTAGGCTTCTCACTCTACCTCGGAGCATGTGGCTTGAGGTGCTAACAAGCCTGGTCGAGGTAGAGATTGATCTATCGGCAATAGATTTCGGTTGCGGTGTTACTACAAATGTCGATCGACGAGTCGTCGCTGGTGATGGCTAGCCTCGGGGGAGGAGAGATAGAAAGGATAATTTTTTTATATTTTTTAGATTTTTAGATTATTTTTTGTCAAATGAGGATAAAAAGATAAAATTACCCCTGAACATATATGAAATATTCTTTTTTTAACGGACGTTTGAACTCGAATGACCAATTTGAAAATGAAACCTTAGCGGGAGTGACCATTTTGACATATGCCATACGATAGTGACTAAAGTGTCGTTTTGGACAAATATTAATGACTATTAATGCAATTTTGCCAAGATAAAAAGACAAAAATACCCTTAAAAATAGTTTTTTTTAACGGGCGAATGACCATTTTGATATACTTTCGAAAAAGACGAGTGACTATTTTGATATATGTCATACGATAGTTACCAAACTGTCGTTTTGGACAGAGATGAATGACCATTTATGCTATTTTGCCAATATTTAATAATGTCTTTGGTCTATTATTCGTGGGTAAGTTAGTTAAATGATTCAGGTTCTGACATTCTGTAATGACAATATAAATAATTATATATGCAGTGCAGAACTAAGGTTAACAGATTACATTTGCAAAAATTAGTCTAGTAATCCTTTGGTCCGCAGCTCACAGACCTTGCAATAGACCTCTGCATTTTTCATAAATCGTGGTTTCTTAATATTATCCTAGGCAAGTTCCATTTTGTCTTAGTTTATTGAAGCCACACCAAAAAGATTAAGCCTTTACTTCATCACTATATGGATAATGCTGTTGAACAAACAGTCATTAAATCTCAAGGAGCAAAGCTCTCCTCTTTGTACTCTGAACATTATTGAACATGCTAAACTGGTCTATTTGAAAAATAAAAGGTATATGACTGCAGAAACTAAAAAGCAAAATCCTTTTCAAATAAAGAATTAATCCAAGCAAGAGACCTCTAATCCGAGTAAAAGACACCACCGATTATAAAAGAAAACCCATATGTGACTATAAGTACCTGACAGAACAAAATTGTGCTATATCAGCTCTCTTTTGAACAAATCTCCTAGGTTGATTGCAAAGACTGCAAAGAGCTAGAATTGGTCGATAAAATCGAGTCTTGAAACTCTCTTGCTTTAGTAGCCAACGCATTTCTTATAACAGAAGTTTTCCTCTCAACTGATTCCTCCTCCAAACTAGTACTGTCCCTATAATACTGAGTCCTCTGATCACAATCATCTGTTCCGCAAGACATAGCAGAATAGTCCTCCCTCATCAACAAACCATTGTGAAGTATCGAACAAGCACCAATATAGGCAACAGCAATCTTCGACCCCTCTCGAATCGGTTTGCTCAAAACACCCCAATTCTTCAAACTATCAATGGCTCTGATCCCCGAAAGACGCATTCGTCTGTGTGCTGCATTGAACTGCTCCTCATTCGAGCCCGGCATTGCATCAACAAAGGGCACCATAAGCCAAGGAAGCAAAGGGTATCCTTCATCTCCAACCAAGTACTGATTCACAGGCACCCCATTGACACTCACCGGAGGCGAATTCAATAACTCCCCATTTTCGATATCTGCATACAATGTCGAAGATTTCAGCACCCTCGCGTCACTCTTGTCACCCCGAAAACCAGCCACAATGCTGAGGATTCGACACTCCCAATCCACCACCACTTGCGCTGCAATGGTTGTAGTTTCTTGAAAATCATCAAACCCATTATCATCATCTGATTCATTTCTAGTACTACTACCAATCTTGAACCTTGCACAGTCTATCACACCGCAGCAATTGGGCAATCCCGTTTGGGTTTCGAAACCCGCTGATAACAATTCGAGATGATTCCAGTTGGGAAATTCAATCCAGAAACGGTAGTTAGTGCAAAGAACACGACACAACTGCTTGCAACAGAATCTGGAGACCTGTTCCGAAATCCCGAACTGCTCCGAGATTTCGGGGTAGCTAGCTCCTTTAGCCAGCCGAAACAGGCCGATACCGAGACGGAGATCGGCGGAGAGATTGAGAGGAGACCCAATTGGGTCTCTGCACTCGAGTAACGGCTCCAGTAAGGCGCAGAGCCACTCGAAGGTTGAAGACGTCATTAGGAAAGAGGTCTTGAACGAGTCGGGAGTCCGATTGAAGAGGCCGGGTTGTTGGGGTTGTTCTGGGTCGGGTTCGGGTTCGGGTTCAGAGAGGCGGGCCCGCTTGCGGCGTTTGCGGGAGAGGGAGAGGAGGGAGAGGGTGGCGGCGATTTCTTGGGAGGAGAGGAAGTGGTGGGCGGCGGAGAAGGCATTGCTTGCGGCGGAGGAGGAGGAAGACGAGGAGGTGGGGGAGAGGAGGAGGAGGAGGATGAGTTGAGAGACTGAAGAGAGAAAAGCTACAAGGGTTGAAGATTCCATTTGATTTTTGTCGATGTTTGGGGTTTTGAGTCTGCTTTTCGTCTTGGGAGTCGTGTTCGTTGAATCAGGGAGAAGAAATATGAAGCCAAATGAGTTGGCAACTGCCACCTCACATTTTCGTGCCACACCCTATTTCAAGTGGAATTTCTTCTATTTTTTTATATTAAATGAATTCAATAGCAAGATTGAAGACGAGCAAACAAGACGGAGGTACCGGAGGACGACAATGAAAGAGGGGTGGTGGCGGTATACCATAAGCTGGACATAGGGATGTGAGCGAGCTTTCTTGGTCGAGCTCGACATCGAGAACCGACTGCCCTTTATGACAGTGATGTCTAGGGGTAGGCACTTGGGCCAGGCCCGTTTGGCCAGTCCTATTACCGTCCTAACCCGTAACAGAACGGGACGAGTTTGACTTTTATAAATTAAGGTCTGAACCGTCCTGATCCGTTTGATTAATACATGGCAAGCTATGAGATACAAAATTTAGATAGGGAAATGCCTGATCCGGCCCGTACTGAGAAATCCAATAAGTAACAAAAAAACTCAATACACTAACCTATTCTCTGATTTCTCTCAACAGCCTCACACAGTCATAATCCCACAATTGAGCTCGCCTCTTTCTCATTCTCATTCTCTTTTACAAACTCTCGCGTCAATTTTAATCTCACTCACTCGCTCGTGGAGTCTCGGTATCTCAGCCTCACAACCAAAGTAGGCACCTCAACGCTCAAGCTCTCACCTCTCGACACAGGTGAGCACACATACCTCTCTCTTACTCATATTGAATGGCTTCTAGTTCATTTTGTTAGTAATTTTGTTATGATTTCATTGATTTGAATGACATTTAGTTATTCAATAGTGTTTGTAAGTTTATAATGATTTGAATAGGCAAATAGCTTCTAGTGTTCAACAAGCTCTATGCTTACTTTATGCTTGGAATTGAAATTAAAATGCAGTGAAAATTGTCACAATACTTAGCTTCTGCTTATGTGAGATGAATGGTGTAAATTTGTAATGTGAATAGACCTACTTTGAGCATTTTAAACATGTCTGAGACATTTACAGGTCACTTTCTTGTTAAGTTGTTCGATTCATTATATAAGAATTAGAAGGGTTTAGTTGTTCACTTTGTTCAATTGTTCAATTTAGTTACGGATAAAAATATACTCATTAGTGGAATTGGTCTTGCTTCAGCTACCATGGAAAAAGTGAAGACACGACTGCCTCGACCTCGATCTAGTGCTTATGGATTGAAAAACTCTTCAACCGCGAGTCCAAGCAATCCTTCAATTGATGCCTCATGGGAGTTATGGCTTACAATCCCTACACCTACGGCGCCTCCGCTACAAATTCTACAATCTGAGATGGAAACTGACCATCCTAATGAAGCTAATCTTTCAGAGGATGAGGATGGGAGTCATTCGACACATGAGACTCAACAAGCTGCTTTAAACCAAGATCCTATAAGTGACATTGATATTGGTGTTAAGCGTAGTTTGGCTTGGGAGTGTTTTATTGAATATAATAGGTTAGTGATTGATGTCTAAGGATGCAAATGGTAATCTGATTGAGATTAAGAAGAGGAGAGCTTACTGTAAATACTGTCCTAGAGGAGTAGTGATTGATTTTTCTATTCATTCCCAAAGTCATGGAACTTCTGGCATTTCATTGAATATGATAGGTTAGTGATCGATGTCTAAGGATGCAGATGGTAATCCGATTGAGATTAAGAATAGGAGGGCTCACTGTAAATATTGTCATAGAGGAGTAGTGGGTGATTTTTCTATTCATTCCCAAAGTCATGGAACTTTTGAAATGAATAGGCATATTAAAGATTGCAAGTTTAATCCTTTGAGATAGGATAAAAATCAAACAGTTCTTGTTGATGATAAGTCTAAGGGAAAGAAACTCACGTTGGTGTCTTTAAGTGATCAAAAAGAGTACTTAGATGCATGTGTAGAGATGATTATAATTGATGAGCTTCCATTTAGCCATGTTGAGAAGTTAGGGTTCAAACGGTTTTGTAGGAAAGTCTGTCCTTTCTTTGATATCCCACTGCGTAGGAAGCTTTGACAACGGTTCCTTTAAATGTATGATATGGAAAAGAAAAAACTAAAGAAGGAGTTGAAGAACTATAGGCTTAGTTTGACAACTAACACTTGGACAAGCGTGCAGAATGTGAATTACATAGTTATCACTGCTCACTTCGTCGACACTGAGTGAAAAATGCACAAGAGGATACTAAGATTTTGTATAATTCATGACCACCAAGGGTTATGTCTCATCATTTGGCCCTTCGGCCTTGAGCCTCATTCTAACCCGGCCAAAGCCTAGCCCAGCCTTAACTGCCCGACCTCTTTTGAAATAGGGTAGGGTCTGAGTTATACATTTGAAGCCCAACCCAACCCATTTGAGCCTCTTTGTCCTAACCCATCCTCGGCCTCATAAGCCTCGTCAAGCCCAGCCTCTTTTCAAATAAATAAATTTAATTAATATTTAAATATATTTATATCACTTTAAAGAACTAGAGGTCAAACCTAATCAGGCTCATTTGGCTATTTTTATTAGAAAACATACAATACCAGAAGAAAAAACAATTTTGTCGACCTGTAAGACATTTTCGTTGGCGAAAGTAAAAGTCGACGAACATTCGTCAGCTATAGTGTCGTTGGCTAAAGGTCGTCGATCATACTTTAGCCGACGACAATAGTAGCAGTCCTCAGTTTAAGTATGGACTTTAGTCGACGACAAATTTAGTCGTCGGCATAAAGTTTGGACATTAACCGACGACTTTGTACACTTTTGTCGACGAAATATCGTCGGCCAAAACTTCCCCACTAGTCAAAGTAGTTGACCCGAACTGGACTTTAGCCGATGACTGGTAAAGAATTTTGTCGGCTAAAGTTTTTGCTCATCGTTGGCTTACGTTTGAAACTCACTAGCTTAAGTCTGCACTTTAGCCGACAACTTTGACTATTGTCATCAGCTAAGGTTGCTGATTTCTGAAGAAGAAAAAATGGTAGATTCTGGTTTCTATTTCCAGAACCTGCCAATTCCACAATTTTATTTCCACCATAGCCAACAACACATAAAATGAAAACAAAACACATATTCACCTAAACTAAGAGTTATCCAAATCTATGTTTTGAAAAATAGATGGGTTACTACCATCATCTTACGGATCCTCCTGCTGATTTGGAGCATCGAAAGGGAGTTGGATTGATGGAAATGGAGGTGGGGCCGGTAGTCCAGAAGCCTTAAATTGTTCACACCACGCCTGATATGAGGAAGACATCTGAGCCTGCTCGACAGCCACATAAGCACGGGTCTGAGCCTCCTCCATTAATCTCGCCTGCTTCATCTGAGCCTATTAGGCAGCCACAATAGCACTAGTCTCAGCCTCCTGCGCTAATCTCGTCTGCTCCATCGCTTCCATCTGTCTCTGATGCTCCATCGTCTTCCTTTGCAGTTGCTCCTGTAGCTGAGCAGCCTTGGAAGATGCCGACTTGCGTGAGAAACCGGGAGTGTTCTTTAAGACCCCATCGCCCTGCTATCCTAGAACTCTACGATAGTTATTGTTCCCTTGTGGTGGGAAAGTGTGGCCGAAGATCCTCGCCCCTACAATCACATCAAATTGATCAATATGAGAGATGGCCTGAGGGAGGTCATCATCCTGCGTCTCTGGCCATTGCTCCCTGACCATCTGAGTCAACACCACTTCAGTCCCTTCCCTCAATCTCGCCTAATTGACAAGGAGAAAAAATAACATATTAGTAAACATATATATAAAAAAATGAGCGAAATACTACTATAAACAAATATGTTAATTAAGTTATAAGGGCATAAGACTTACAATATCTTCGATGGATTGAGGATACACTTTCTCGTACGTATACACATACGGGTTGACTTCAGGATGTTCGATCGCCTCCTCTATCCAACTCGCAAACGGTCTAGACCGGGCATGATGGTTACTCGTGTTGTTCCCCCGGTTCGCCGCGTTTATTGCAGAAATGGCCTTGTTGGATAAACATATATTAAAAAAATATTAGGAAACTAATTTACCAAATAGAATACAAGTAAACAAAAATATGATGTTACACACCTCATATTCTGGGTAGTTGAAGTGGACTAGAAGCCACTACCACTAGTACTCCCTATACATAAACTTGATAAGGCTACCTAAACGGTTGTTGCCATGCGTCTTCCAGTGGTTATGAAGCTCATTTTTCCACTCCTTGTACATGTATATGCAACACAAATGTTAGAAAGTAACAATACATGATCAACAAAATATCTCAATATATAAAATATAACTCTCACCACCTTTTTCCTTGTGTGTCATTTGCCCACATGGATTTAACATGCTCCGGAACAACAAACCACACCTACAATGTACCCATTTATGGTAATATATATTTATTAGGACTTAATTAATATAGGTAGACATACATAATAAATATCTAACATACTCACCGACATAGTATTGTTCACTATGTCTTTCACACACTGCGGCACCGAGAACCACTATCCCCACAGAAAAAAGATTATGTCCCGTATGATACATCCTACTTGGCCGGAGTACTTGCACGTCTTTCCCCACAACTTCATGATTCATCCTTCGTGGTCTCTATGACCACTGGCCTGCTGTTATTGACAGTTTTGTCAAGACCCTTGCATGTGACAGAACATCTGGTCTTTTTTTGTTGCCTCTGACATTTGTCACATAAAATAAAGTAAAAATATTAAAACATAAGCACTCAATTTAATATACAAATTATTAATAAGTTATAAATTAAATAACCAAGATATTTAATATTTACCCGATTCTGACGTCGATGTGTTTGTTACCCTGACATTAACAAGAGGTATATCAAACGACACATAGACATATGCTTGTTGCGGGGTAATATAACAAAGATGTCCTGGAATAGGCACTCCCCGCTCATCGATAGCAGGTATGACATGTACGCTCTGGGGCATGAAGAGGTAAGGCGCCAGCATTTGTACCCCCGACGACGAGCTACATGAAGCATCAGCCTGAGAGGTAAGAGGAGCTTGAGCCTTAGAGGGAGAAGGCTCTGGCCGGTTAATGAGAGGCATACAGACACCCGAAGGAGTGGGACCCGTAGAGCTGGCCGGTGACGGCATGGGAGAGCGATAAGGCGTGAAAAGTTGTCTCGTGCTCAGTGGTCCGTGGTGGCGGCGGACTTCATCCTGCTGTAGTAGCTGATCAAGTAGTTGACAGTGTCGAGAGTTCATAGGGCTGCGAAATGTGGTGTGAAGGTGTTGTGCATAGAGGTGGCCTCGAAACTATCGACGCTAGACCCTTGTCCCTTAGATCCCTTCTTGGACTTGAAGATATTCATGATGCCTACAATAAAAAGCACCTATAAATCACACAAATACATATAAACTGCAATTACCGATACCAAAATGTTTATCAAATATACAATACTAATACCAAGCTGCAATACATATAATCTATCTACCAATACCAATCTGCAATACCAATACCAATACATAACCAATCGTACACAATACATAACCAATCTGAAATTGTAAGTGAGAGTGAGAGAGACATGCATTAACCGTATATCACATTCCACATTAACATGAATCCAACCAATTCATCAATGCTCTAATCATTAACACATTAACCACACATCAACCAATTCAAAGGAATAGTTGAATTTTTCAAAAGCACAGCTTTTAATCATCACATAACCACACCCATCATTACATAACAGCCCTAATTATTCATCACTTACCCACAACCATCATCTAATTCACAGTCCTAATTAATCGTCACTTACCCACAACCATCACCCAATTAACAGTCTATAAACCCTAAAGTAATTCGCAGTAGCAAAAAAAATTAACAAAATACTCAAACCTTAATTAGCACAGCAATGTAATCATCACAGTATTGCAAAAAAAATAATTAACCATGCATATTCCTAAACCTTAATCAACGGCTTCATCACAGTCCTGCAAAAAAGTAATGCATAAACAAAATTTTCAGTAAATTCACCAGATCCAGTACTGCAAAATTGATCCTAAACCCTAAAATTACCTTGAAATATTGAGAGAGATAGAGAGACAGAATCAGAGAGAGAGCGAGAGATACCCTTATTTTTGGGCCGGCGGTATCGGAAATAAAGAGGCGAGGTGGATACCGGCTTTGGTGGTTGAGGGAAGGGTGGCGTGCGCCACCGATGAGGAGGCGGCATCAGTAGAGGCCAGAATCGAAACGCATTAAGGAGGTCGACTACTTTGGTGGTGATGGAATCGGGGGCTAGGGTTTAGGGAGGCCGGAAAGGGAAGAGGCAGCGTCGGCGTCAGTGGGTTGGAACTAAGGTGAGGCGGCACGACGGTCTGAGAGAGAGAGAGAGAGAGAGAGAGAGAGAGAGAGAGAGAGAGAGAGGAAAATTAGGTTTTGGAGAGAGGAGGCAGTGGTCTGGGCGATTTGTGGTAGTTAAACCCGATGACTTAGCTGACGACATAAAAAAGTCATCGGCTAAAGTATAGCCGACGAAAATGCTATTTATTATCTTCGGCTATACTTTGGCCGACAACACGTGTCATAATCGTCGGATAAAGTGTGGAGATACTTTAAAAAATTAGGCTCATATGAAAACACGTTTCACATAAATTCTTGTTTAACTAAGGCGCTCATAATCAGAATCATAACAATCATGTGATCGAAGTGTGAAAAATACTTTAAAAATACTTCTCATGTGAAAACAAGTTTAACACAAAGTCATGTTTAACTAAGGCTCATATTCAGAATCATCGGTTGAGTCTTCCTCGGTGTCTGAGTTAATTTCTGGTAATATGTGTCATTCCTCGTCACCGGAGTCTTCATTGTCTTCATTTGGATAAACATCAATAAGCATTACATCTTCATCATGAATTCGAACCACATGACCCGGTCTCACATTATTCAGGCGAATTGTAGAGGATTCAAGAATACTAATTGCATACGGCTCTTGGTATGCAGTATCTTCTTCATGATCTGCGGCCTCTCCAAGTGTAGCAACACTCTATATGTTTCTAGGAACAACATGGTTGACTACTTTTCAAGCGTCTTTGTGCACCAGATCATCAAGATAAAACATTTGTTTTACCGCTGTGGCTAAAACAAAAGGGTCATCTTCATACCAGCTTCTAGCAGTATTCACCGAAAATATTCCATATTGATCGGTCCTTGTGTTTCAAGGGTTAGTATCAAACTATCTACACATAAACAAGTACACTATCTGCCTTCTCCATAAATTAGTTCAAACACTGAATGGAGAACACAGTAATAGTCAATACAAATCTCCCCACCATACACCATTACCTTAGAATTATGTGTTCTCTGTCTGCTGTCTCTATGTTCACTTATAAATTGCACGTCATTGACCTTATATATCGGATAAACTCTTGAAGTTATCGGTTTCATCACCAAAAGCCTCAATTCGTGTGACCAGTTTAGGTGACCATCAAATTGTATATGGTTTATCCAAAAAAATAATCGCAACCATTAACTTTAAATATGAACATTGATATATATATATAAATATATATATAGCAGTAAATATATATATATATAGATGTACCTAATTGCCAAAATAGTTTGCAAACTCCCTATTGTGGTATTCAAGATCACCGGCAACCTCATCACAGTAAAGATGGAAGTCTTTCTAGTATTGAACTTCTGGACAGTTAATCAATACCCACCAGTGGGCAATGACTAGCTCATATGGTTCTAACTGGTATGAGTTTGGCGACTTCTCATAAACTTCAACATCATAGGAGATGATAGAAAGATTGAACTGTGGTTCATCTACTGGAATATGTTATGGAGGGTCCTCCAATGCTCCCAAATACAACTTGGTGTACGTTACATACTCGTGCAAAAGATATGCTTCAGCTATACATCCTCCAGGTGCAGATTTATTAGCTACATAGTCTTTGTAGTCCCCCAGTTATCTATCAAGTTGCAAAGTGCATGTTATGATTATTGAAAAATAATTTTCTATAAAAACAGATTGATCTTCGGATGTTGAATCATACCTTTCCATGGGATACATCCAAATATAGTGTACTGGACCAGTAAACAACAATTGTTCGGGAAGATGGATCATCAGGTGAGGCATGATGTAAAAAAAATTTGGAGGAAATATCCTCTCAAATTTGCACATGATAAAAATGATGTCCTCTTGCATTTCTCTCAGGTCTGATTTTTTCACTTCTCTAGTGCATAACTTCTGAAAGAATTTTGACAACGCTACTAACGGCTCTACTACCTAACGGGGCAGGTATGATCGAATGAAAACAAGGAAGAGACGTTGAAGCAGTATATGGTAGTCATGACTCTTTAATCTGTACATCTTATTGTCCCGGAAGTTTACATACCGACCTATATGTCCTGCATTGCCTGAAGGATACCTAACATTACCCATCCACCTAAAAATTTCATCTTCTGTTGAGGCTTGACGGTGTAAGGAGTTTGAGGAATTTTTTTTTTCCCTTCTTTCAACTACAAATATTTTCGTAAACTCATTCTTTTCAGATCCATGTGTGCTTTAGGGCTGTCTTTAGTTTCCTCTCCCAATTCAGCACTGTGCCCATCACACTTTCGCACATATTCTTTTTTATGTGCATGACATCTAGGTAGTGCTTGATCATCAACTTACTCCAGTATGAAAGTTCCTAGAATATAATTTTGTGTGTCCAGAATTTATACATGTCGGGTCTGTTAGGTATTGCCGCCACAATATTAGGATGATTGCTGAGCTGCCCAAAATCATACTCATCCAGCACTTCCAAAATTTCATCCATTGTCAATCTCTTGGGTTGCACCATCCTTTTTTATAGTCCCATCAAATGCCTTGTCATCCTCCCACCATGGGTGCTCAAGTCCAAGCCAACAACGGTGACGCATCTGGACAATCTTCCTGCAATGAAGTTTGCCGCACTCATTAGTTAGACACTCTGGACAAGCTCTGTATCCCCTAACAACGTTGCCCAACAACATCCTGTGGGCAGAAAAATCACTGATGGTGCCAACAACCATGGCACACATCTGGAACATCTCGTGATAGTACTTGTCATAAGTGGGATGACCAACGTTCCACAGAAACTTAAGCTCATCAATCAAGGGTCTTGAATACATATTCATACACTTTCCTAGATAACCCGGCCCTGGAATTAACAAAGTCAGCATATTATATTCCTTCTTCATGCACATCCATTCACTTTCTTGGATAACCCGACACTGACAATTCGTACAAGGGTAATAATAAATTGTATTACCGTTAGCATAAGCCTTCATATATTCTACAGAACTCCACATTCCAACAGCATATCTTCAATCCCATTTTGGAAGACAAATCCAACTCTTGTTCATCCTAAATATATATATACATGCACTAATTAAAAATAATTAATTATATATATATTTAAACTATAAATTACATTAATTCTTCTACTACTTAATTACAAATTAAAACACATACTATATATATATGCATAATATCAACAATTAACATATAATTATATATATATTCATCGAAATCAACTCAAAATCAACAATTAATATATGTAATAATTGAACTCAAAATCAACTCAACTCAAAATAAACAATCAACACACATATATATACTTACTTATATATATGTAGCGGGATATAGCGTCACAAACTCATTTTGCACAGCTTCCGACAACACCCAACGATTTGAGAGCAATTTGTGTTTTTCTCCTTTTTTTTTTCTTCGAATGAATGAGTTGCTGCTCAAATTTGTAAACATAAAGAACTTTAGCCGATGATATTATTATTTTGCGGCTAAAAGACATAATTTTCGTCGGCTTTACCCAAAAAATTTCATCGGAAAAAGTCACACTTTAGCCGACGATTATTTTCAGGTAAAGCCGACGACATTTTTTTTCCCCGTTGGCTAAAATACTTTAGCCGACAAGTAAAAATTTTAGATGACGACGCAAAGTTGTTGTAGCTAAAGTGTAGTATAGCCGACGAAAAAAAAAGTCGTCAGCCTGTTTTGCTTACTTTTGTTGAGTAACGTGTTTTTTTTCTGGTGGTGATAATATAATCTACAACTATTATCATATTTTTTCTTTATTAATTTTATTTTCTCTCCGCACAAAATATATATTCAAAATACATATTATACATTAATAATAACAATACATTAAAAATTTTATATATTAATTTTTCTCAATTTAAGGCCCATCTTGGCCGGGTCCATTGAGGCCGGCCCGACCTCTTTAGCCTCATTGACCTAGCCTTGATGGACGGGCTAAGGCTTATCAATTCTGGCTTCGGCTCAGCCCAGCCCAACCTCATTTTGTTTGACCGTTGACCAATCCCAACCCAGCTCAGCCCTAAGCCTTAAATTTAGGGCCGAGACCAGCCCAACCCTGCCCATGATGACCCCTACCAAGGGTCCAGTATATGCAGACTTATTGAACATTGTTTGTTGAATTAGGAAATTCAAAAGGTCATGTTCATAACTTTAGACAATGCTGCTGCAAATAAGAGTGTTATGGAATGGTTGATTGCAAAGATGAAGAAGAGCACATCCTTCCAACCCCTGTTAGATGGCAAGTACCTTTATATGAGATGTGCAACACACATTACCAACTTAATTGTGGGTCATGGACTGAAGAGGTTGCAGAACAGTGTCCTTGCTATTTGGAACTCAGTAAGATATGTGAAAAGTTCGGCTAATAGGCTGGAGAGTTTTAAGGTGGCTATAGAGATTGAGCACATTAAATATAGAGGCTTGGTATGCTAAGATGTTCCAACGAGATGGAATTCTACATACCTAATGTTGGAGGCAGCCCTTGAATTCAAGTATACTTTTGCTAGAATGGAGGAGTTCCAAGACAGACAGTTTCTGAGCTATTTTGGAAAATCAGATGAGAAAGTAGATGAAGATGGAAATTTTCTGCCATCGAGGAATAGCAAAGGAAGGAAAGTCGGGCTACCAGATGCTGGTGATTAGGAATAAGCTGAGATTTTTGTTGATCTTTTAGGTGTGTTCTATGATGTGACATTGAGGGTTAGTGAATCTTTGCATCTCACAATTCACACTACATTTCATGATGTATGTTCGATGAAAACAAACATTGAAGGTCTTTTAATCACACCTCAATCAAAAGTTGAACACACATTGGTGGACATGCCCTACAAATATGAGAGCCAAGTACTTGAAGTATTTTGGCACATTTAAGGAAGTGAATCACATGGTGCTTAGCGGATTAGTTTTAGATGCAAGGTTCAAGCTCAAGCATGTGGATCACACTTATATTGAGCTTAAAGTAGATGTCGATGAGGTACATCGAAGAGTAAGAGAGATTAAAAAAGAACTTATGGTT
The DNA here is from genome assembly GCA_946800695.1 of Geum urbanum. Lineage (NCBI taxonomy): Eukaryota > Viridiplantae > Streptophyta > Magnoliopsida > Rosales > Rosaceae > Geum > Geum urbanum. The sequence goes on along the minus strand of OX327002.1, from coordinate 6,478,404 downwards.
CTTTATGATGAGGTACTCCTCTTTTCTTTACTTTACTATACTACTTAATTTCTTCATACAATGAGTGGTCTAATTTTATCTATTGTATGCTAAGATGTATGATTTGCTGCACTCTAAAACTAATATATGATGAACTGTGTTATCTTCTGCCTATATATTATGCACTTTATAATATGTTGCACACTCTAAAACTAAGAAATAATGTTCATGCATGTATCTAAAGTTGCATATAAGTTTATATTCAACCTCTGCATATTATTGATTTAACTTTTATTCTTCGTATGCACCTACTGTTGATGGTGGGAGACATATGCATAAGCAATCTAGCCCGAGTTCTTCATCTAGTTCAATGATTAGCTCTAGATCAGCTAGAATGAGGGGGAAGCTTCTTAATTCTTGGAGAAAGGTTGTTAGTGAAACTGTTGAAGCTACTGCCATATATGAAGTGGATCAATATCTAAGTGTTCCACTAGAAAAGACAAAGGAGGAGGATAAGTTCAACATCCTATTATGGTGGAAGGTCAATGGTTACAAATATCTTGTGTTAGCAGCACTTTCAAGGGATGTTTTGGGTATACAAGCTTCATCAGTAGCTTCAAAATCAGCTTTCTCAACTGGGGGCAGAGTCATTGATCCATTTAGAGCTTCACTGATTTGCATGCAAAAATGGTTGTTGGCAAGTGAAATTGCTCCCAAGGAAGAGGAACCTTCAGTTGAAAATACCAGGATTTATGAAGAAGTGGAGATCGGTAATTCTTTCTAACATTGTATCTTTTTTCTTTTTATATATTTGATGACTTGAGATAATAATTAAATTCTTATTCTTATATTTTGTAGAGCATGAAAGTGATGAAAGTAGTGCATGTAGCAGCTCTTATCCAGCCCCACTTCTATCTGTAAGAAGAAATGGGAAAGATCATGTTGTTATTCATGCTTGACGTTTATGAATAATGAAGTGAGGGACTAAGAGGACTTTTGGTTGTATCGAATATTGGTCTGTAACTTATTAAGAATGATGTGCTGTTGTTTGCTGGTTTACGGTTAGGTTAACTTTGTCACTTTGGATATTTGGTTTGTAAATCAACAGCTTATTTGGATATTTGGCGTGTTTATTTTGTGATTGAGCAACTAATTTGAGATTTTAGTCATGGATATGTGGCATGTTTATTGTAATTGAGCAGGACAACTTATTTGTTAGACTCTAGTCATTTCAATGATTTCATTATTTTCATATTTTACAGCTTATTTTGGATACTTTACAGTATTGGGCCTTATGCAAAAAAAATCTGAGGTATGTATCCCGTGTTGGGCCTGTACCGTCTTGAACCCAAACGGGACAGACCTCTACGGATTTGAGTTTTCTAACAATGAATCTTGTTCTGTCCCGTCCCGTAATAATTTACAGAATGGGCCAAGTTTTGACAAGGTCTGTCCTGTCCTATCCTGTGCCCACCCCTAATGATGTTTATGAGGCAAGTCTTGGTTTTTTCTTCTTTTTCAGCGCCGCCTCTAGATCTACATTGAATTACACCCAGGCTCTTCTTTTTCGGCTTCCACCCATGTTCTTGTTTGTACTTTGAATTGCTAGGTAGTATTCCACTACGCTGAAAAGGGGTTCAGGCAATGATTTTAGATCATTGTCTGATATAGGGCTGAAGTGTTGTCTATTAAGCTAAGGAGTGAAGTCATATCAAGCAATATGGTCAAATTGTCGTTGTAAGAAGAGACATCCATCAATAGTTACCATGCAAAAAAGTATTATCTAAAGTCCAATTAGTTATCGGCATATAAAAAGTGCTATTGTCAGATTGTTCTACATACAATTTTTTTTTTACGTATTTAACATTGTCAATTAACAATTGGACAATGACATAATCATCAAAAATAACATTGTGTCTAATAGTTAATGGCATCAGTATATACTGTTTAGCTATTGTTTTATTCTCAACTACAACTTTATGGTCAAATATTGTCAAAATTCAATCATTCAAAAGCATTCACATAAAAAAAAAATCCATTTATCATTCATACTTAGAATCTGAAAGTATCCATAGCATGTATTACAAGAATCTAAAATTGCATTATATTCATTATCTTGTAAGAACATAGTAGTTTATACAACAAAATACTCTACTCTATGTCAGCTAAATCCTCCACTTCTTTCCCAATTGCACCCCCGAGAAGAAGAGCATCTGATTAAAGAACCACAGACAAATAGCAAGTGTTACAACATGTATTTTATCCAATAATGAGCTGAACAAAAGATATATACACATATAAGATATCACATGGCAAGAAGAGTAAATGTAAAGCAGGCTCACATTTTCTATTACAAGTAATCCATTGTCAACGAAGAAAACCATTCCCATGAATGAGAAAAGCACATCAAATCTCTCAATCTTAGTCCAATCTCTGCCACATATCAAAACTTCATCCACTAGCAGTGATATCAAATAATTAAACTAGAGAAAAATACCGGTACACTCAACTATGTAGTCAGCAACCATAATGTGTAAGATTAAAGCAAATTTATAAAGAGTTTTGCAGTTGTTATACTGATCTAAGAAAACCATAGCACAGAGAATTAAAGGGTTTTGCAATCTATTTTTCCAGCTCCAATTGCTCAATCTGTCTCGACAGATTGCAGCATCAATACTCCATCCTTTTCCGGGCGTTTAGAATCTGCATCTTCTAAATAGCATACCCTCATGGCCTTGTCTTTGAAACGAGGTAAATCATCGGGTACCTTTAGTAACCTTTCTGTACCAGGAGATGATACCTTCAAAACAAAAGGCAATATCGCTTACACATATTTGTATGCATCAAATATAACAGACTTAGATTGAGAAGTACAAAGAAATAGCTAACCACTAAACCTTTCTCCAATGAACTTCTCGTCAATTGCTTTGTTGCTGGACTCCAACCAGAGCTCTTATATGACGTTCAGAATTAGAATCCATCCTTGCTGTCTGAGGCATGCTCAAAGGGCCTTGACACGTCCTTAGAATAATGGGCCACCCAGACCGTCACAAGCCAATGCTCCTCAGTCGACTCACCCATGGCTTTATAGCTCCTCCTCTACCACGTCCACAACATGGCCCTGTTCCTCCACACAACCTCAACAACTGAATATTAACTCAGGTGGAGTACTAGGCTCGCATGGCCATTACAGAATTTGGGCTATGAGTTTTGTATGGAATAGTGAACGGTGACGATGAGTAGGACGACATGGTGGAGGTAGATGACGGCTAAGGTTTCGGGGAAACCATTGGATTGTGACAAAATATTTTTTTTTGGGTAAAGGAGAAAATTGGATATTAATTTTAAGTTATAATTGAATAAATATGATGACATTGCAATTGTCACATCATTTGGTATTAGTTTTTTGTACTACATTTACTCTTATAATATTCAATTTGATATTACTAATATTTGATTTTAATTTCAAGTTATACATAATAACTCCACCTAGCTTCGGCTTAATGGGTCTAGCCCGAGTCAACCCAAAAAGTAGGGGTGGGCACACAATATGTCAGGTAAATTTTTGGCCGTCCATATCCCTATTCCGAACAGGATGGGACAAGATTTGACATTTTAAAAGTTCGCGACGATCATCTTGAAACCCGAACGGGATGAGACGAGATGAGACGGGATAAGTCCAATTTAAAATGAACATTTAATAGACTGTTTAACAACAAAATCCGAATGAGACGAGACAAACCAAATTTTAGGCTCAATATAAGATAAATATAATTTGGTAAGACCTAAAAGTCTACAATTACACAAAGTAATAAGGTTTTACTTAATGTTTAATTAAAAGAAATAAAACTACAAGTAATTTTATTTCATGTTTAATTGATATATTTAGTTCATAATACAAATAGTGTAATATTTTGATCGTTGTAAACTAATATTTCTTTTGATTGAATATTGCTAATTATTTGATAATTTAATATGTCAATTCTTAATAAAATAATAATAAAATACACAAAATATATTATACGGGACGTGACAGGTCTATTGGAATTTCAAAATTAAGACCCGATTTCATCCCTAAAAATGAGACGGGTCAAAACGAAACAAAATGATTAAAATTTTAATTTTCGTCCGATCCCTCGAGAGAGGGATCGGGATCGATTTTGGAATTTGCCTCATGCCCAGCCCTACCAAAAATTCCGAAGTATTTGCTAAAAATTTGATAGATAGCCCACCTCAAATTTTGTGTTTCGTTAAGGGACAGACCAAAAATTCCGAAGTATTTGCTAAAAATTTGATAAATAGCCCACCTCAAATTTTGTGTTTCGTTAAGGGACGGACCTCACGCAACAATGGCAAGCTCTACTATACATACGTCTATACCTCTCGCTCGATGCTCTCATCATTTAAACGTAGTAGCTTATACGGCTACGGGCCACGTCTACACAGGGCGATAGGAACACGTGAACGATTCGCCCATCAGATATTCCTAAAATTAAAAATAAACAATAAAAAAAGAAGCGCCAATTAGCAGATCGGAGTAGAGCCAATTAGTAAAACATCACGGTACGAACTGGCCCCACTTGATGACATGGCATGCAAGCTGAGCTAGGTAGCTCTCTGTGTGGATATCGAAATGGGGATCCATCTCTCTCTCTCTCTCTCTCTCTCTGTGAATCACTGAGAAGAAGAGAAGACGCCACACCTCGCACTTCTCTCTCTCCCACATCCGTTTCTTCAGTGCGTTTGTCGTTTTACGGTTGTCTGTTCCCGACCATATTCAATTTAATAAAAAAAGTAACTGAAACTCACAAGGACGGACCGACCGACCACCAGGAAGGAAGAAGAGAAAAGAAGAGCAAGAAGAGACAAGGGAAGAGCTAACGAAACCTATAGCAGACCAAATACTTGATCTCTATCATATCATCTCACTCGCCTTCGGTACTTCTCTCTCTCTCTCTCTCCCTCTCTCTCTCATTTCATTTCTGATTATCTATTTTCCAAATTCTGCTTCTTTTTTTTGTTGGGGAAATTGGTGATGGTGTTTGGTTTTTCATGAGGAGATTTGAGAGAATCACAAGGATCGGAATCGACCCAATTCGTCATTTTTGTTTAATTTTATTGGGTAACCTACCAATTGGTTTCTGTGTGTCTTTGTGAGAGGGTCATTGTTGCTCTATGGTCGTTCCTTGAATGAGTTTTGAGGTTGTTTTTGGGTTAAGAATTGCAAAGATCGATGTGGGTACCAGCTCAACTTTGGGCGATGTTGCCAAGCTTTGTCCTTTTTGAGTTTCATATGTATGTGTTTGATTGGATTGTCGATTAAGGGATATCATAGCTTCTAGATTGTGCATTTCTGTTCATTGGTAATTGTTAGACTAGTGACATTGTGATGCAGGATTATGAATGGAGTTAATATTGACCCACAATATCGAATTTGGCTGGCATTGTTTCAATTTGGGTTATAGTGCCAAAGCCTCAACCTAATACTATTAGATTATAGTGCATTTGGGTTATATAGCATTTGGGCAGCAAATTGAATCACCTTGTTGTTTCTATATGGTCATGTGATAACATATGGTTGGAAAACCAATGGATATTTGCTGTTAGGATAGTTGAATAGGCACTAGGCATATGAGTGCAAAACCAATGACCAACTAGGCACTAGGCAGTATGCTAAGCAGCTCTCTTTATTATAGTGCATCACATCCTTGACCCTATAACAAGAGAATTTTAGTAATGTTCGAGGATTGAAGCTACTTTTTGAATATATGGAATACTCCAATATTGATGATTGAATTTGACTAAAAGTTTTGTCTAATCTTATTGGTATTCTCAACCCAGCTCTTTTTCTGTGATAGACTAATAATTTAACATGTCTCTAACTCTGTAATTGCACTCTTTTACCGTATGCTTTTCATATTCTTTTCAGGGTTTCAGATGAAGACATGCACCTAATGCAAGAAATTGATCTTGTATAAACCGGATCTATGCTAGTAAGTAATGGGTCCCCTCTCTCTCTCTGAATCCCATTTGACCTCTTGCTCTTGTTTACTATTTGTTTTTTATACATTCAAGCTACCACTTTGAGTTGAAATACATCATTTATGCTGCTATGTACAGATTCCAGATGTGCTGGGGAAGTGCTTAATCTGAACCACCCTGTGGATACGTTATTGTGCTTTCTCCGCTTCATCAGGTTATCAGGTGGAAGTTGCTGACCCTAATGCAAGGTCAAGGGAGTAGCATTGATGCTTTCCCAGAAATCACTGATGTTGGCCTTGGATCTGTATCCAACAGCACTGGTATGATTTAGAAGTGTTATGTAAATCATTGGCTAAATCCTGTAGAACTCGAGTTCTCAAGCATCTATAGTTCTCTAAAGCAGACTCGTAATTTTTTCTTTCTTTCGTTTCTTCAATTAAAAGTTGTTGTTTTTTAAATGGTGACATTAGATTTTTAGATGCTTCTAGTCATGAGACCTAGCTTTATTGGTTCAGGCGAACCACCGAGCTCTAGGTTGAATTTGCAAAACCCAGTCAATGATGATGGGGCAAGAATGGAACATAGGTGGTCGAGTCCATATAGTGCTTGTCCTGTGATTGCTCAAAGATCAGAAGACAGACGAATTGAGTCGAATATCCTCTTTCCTGGTAGATCCATTATTGGCATCAGTGGCAATCGGATTCAAAGCGGACCTTCTTTTTCCGAAGGCTCCAGCTCTAGTTATGTTCCTCAGCATGGTACGGAAGCTAATACAGAACCCAATTTCTACAACTCGAGTGGAGTAGACGCAGAGGAGACATATCCTGGCAGTGCTTCACCTGATATTGTTGGGACTTCATCTGGAAGCTCTGATTATATGGTTGGGGAAAATGATGGTAGTCCGGAGTCTTCTTTTGGCAATTGGGGTTTATCCTGCAAGCGAAAGGCCCTTGAGGGTACGTCTGGGCAGTCTTACCCTGGTGGAAGTTCTAGTTCAACTTCACAACCTGATGTTCGAGCATGGAACACCACTCCTGCATGTTATAATCCTTCTAGTAGTTTAAGTTTATCCACACCCTTGCATAATTCCTCTAGTGGCATTCCTTCAGAGCCACAGAACTCAAGAACCAGACTTGGTTTGAGAGTTGGAGGTTCTGATACCTTTCCCTCACTAACTGTGACGGGAAATGCAGAAAGCCCACTGAGACAATATGTTAGGGGTTTCTGTAGTATTGGGTCTGAGCAAGATTCAGCACCATCAAATTTATCATCAGCAGGAAGATCCACAACAGTAGCTGCAACAAATTCAGGTGGTTCTCATAGCCAGTCACCCCCTATGCATACTAGTGGTTCGGCAACGAGCATGCTTCCTTTTCCCCGGAATGGTGCTTCCAGTTCACGGGTGGGCAGCTTAACAGGTTCTCTAATGTCTGGATATAGAGGTGCTGAATTAAGAGAAGAAGCTAGTTCACGAACCATTCCTAGAAACAGTGTGGATCATCCCATGTTTGTAGCCGTTACGGATGTGAGAAGTTCAGCACAGGATCCAACAGGTTGGAGTTTAGCCCCCGGAAATTTAGGCACTTCGGCAGGTGCTCCTTCGTCTTCAAGATTTGGCTCCACTTCCAGTGCTCATTCTTTGCTTCAGCCCTCATGGATACCTCCCAACAATCCTCCAACCGAAAATTATCAAAGGATAACTGAATTTACTCCTTGGTCTTTGTTTCCATCAATAGATTCTCAACCTGGAGGTCATAATCATTATAATCCAATACAATCAGGACCAATTGTTTCATCACAGGATTCTGCAAATTCTTCTGGACCTAATAGTCAGAATCGTCAACAACCATATTCTAGGTCATCATTGTTGGATAGACAAGGTGATGATGTTCTTAATATGCCCCATTCACTTCGAGCGTTGGCATCTGATATTGATGGGAGGCGCCGACTAATATCTGAGGTTTGTGCTGGGTTTCTCTTTTCGTCTGCATATTCCATTTTAGTTTCCATAAGAAAGTCTCAATTTCACTTTTGAGACTTTCTAGTGTGGCATTGAGTTTTAGTGTGTCCATTTGTTGTACTTCTACCTCCCATTGTTTTCACATTTAAAGTTGCCTCTTGTTTGAATAGGTGTTATTTTACAGTTTTCTCTTGCATACCATTAATTATTGACTTTATAAGAAAAGTAATTACTTGAAAAGGGTTGCACGTGCTGACTTTTTTTTTTCATTTCTTGTCTCTGACCTGAAATATTGTGCCTGTTTGGGATAGATTTTAAAGTGATTTCCAGTACAAGTGCTTTCAAGAGGAAGCACCTCCCATGTGCTTCCTAAAAAACCACTTTTAAGGCTTATAAGTGATTCCCTAAATTTGCTCAAAGTACTTTCAATAATAATCAAACACCATGAAATTGATAAAAGTACTTTTTTAAGATTGAAAGTGCTTTTAAAAGCTATACCAAACAGGCTCATTATTAATGCTCTCAAGTTGTGTGTGTGTGGGTTTTTTATTTTATATTATTTATTTATTGTAAGATATGCACCAAGTTTTGCATTAGTCATATCCTCTCTGGAACTAAGAATCATTCTTTTTCATGTGTTTCTAGATTCGTCAAGTTTTGAATGCCATGCGCAGGGGTGAGAACTTACGAGTTGAGGTTTGATATTGACTCTACCTTAGTTTCAACTCAATTCCTCAATTTGTTTGTATATATATATTTGAAGTTCTGTATCTAAAGTTTATCCCTTTAAAAAAGAAACTGATGTTCTCTCTTTATGAATGATCTTAAATTTACTTGTAAATCTCCATAAGTTCTATTAGGTAGCCATAACAGTAAAGACATCAAGCATAGTGTGTGCTGATAAGATTTAGTTAAATTGCAGTAACCAATTGTTCCAAGCCTTTACAATTCAGGTCTATTCTTCTTGTTATACTCATTCTGTATCATGCTGATGCTATAGTGTTTTCGATCTGCTTTCAATCTGTTTACAAGCTTCAAGAATGGAATCAAATCTAATGGATTTAGAGCAACATATTGTTCCCTAACTACTTATTCCATCTTTCAATGGTTATTGTATTATAGCTTTTATTTCAAAGGAAAATACTGGTATCTAGAGAGTAGTTAAATAGTCCGGAGAAATATTTTAAAATAATGACTAATCAGGTCACCATATGTGAGCTCCAAGAAAATGTTATTGTTAGGAGAAGGTACACACCTTGATGGTTCTGTTTGCATCTATATTCTCTGAAGTTTTGCTTGTCCTTATATACAACAGATTATATATCTTTAACACTCGAGATTTGTATGATGCTTTTCAGGATTATATGCTATTTGACCCATTTATATATCATGGCATGGCCGAGATGCATGATAGGCACAGAGACATGCGCCTTGATGTTGATAACATGTCTTATGAGGTAAAAGGGGAGCAAGTATTTTCCTGAAGGATCTTTGCTTTTAAACTGTTTCCATAACTAAGCTGTTGAATCATAGGAACTGTTGGCACTGGAGGAACGTATTGGAGATGTTAGTACTGGACTGAGTGAGGAGACCATATTGAAGCTGATGAAACAGAGAACATGCCTCTCTGTTATAACAGAATTCCCAGCAGATATGGAACCCTGCTGTATTTGTCAGGTATGAAATTTTATCTAACTCTACAGTGCATGATTGTTTTAGGGGTATTATGCTTCTGATTTCTTGTTTTAACTTCTTTCACACTCAATATGGCAGGAGCAATATGTTGATGGGGATTATATTGGCAAACTAGATTGTGGGCATGATTTCCACACCAACTGCATCAAGCAGTGGTTAACGCAAAAAAATTTATGCCCAATATGTAAAACGCCAGCCTTGCAGACATGAATTGGAAGAGCAATGTGTCCCAACCTGCAGTTTGATTTTCTTGCTGCTGTATTGTTATACCCAAAGGTTGGTCAGAGAATCTACTTCCTTATGCCTATCGAGGTTATTTATATTTTGATGGAGAAGCGAAAGTGAAGAAGTCATTAAAAAAATAAAAAAGGGACTGCTACGTTGATCATAAAAGGATGTGTTTCTCCGTTTATATACCTTTTAAGTGCTTTGACAATAATGAATATTTTGGAATAATATTATGTATGAATCAACTGCTGTGACTGGATTAAAGACTCTTATTACCTTAATTCAACTGTATTAGTGTAGTATCCCCTTCTCTATACTTTCTGTGGTATCTCTTACGTTAATGAATGGTCGGGAGAAGTCGAACATTGAGTTGGTGGAATACTTATTCCCCAGTCTGTTTATGTCCAAAAGATGTTCAAGCGATTTAACATGGACAAAGCACACTCTCTTAGCACACCAATGGTCGTACGCAGTCTGAAACCTAATAAAGATCTGTACCATCCGAAAGATGACAATGAGGTATTGGGAGCTGAGGTGTCATACTGTAGTGTCATTGGAGCTTCGTTATACTTATCTCAATACATAAGACCAGACATTGCATTCTTTGTGAACTTGTTAGCTCAGTTTAACTTTGCGCTTACACAATGTCATTGGAACAGTATAAAAACATCTTCAAGTACTTGAAGGGATCCATAGACTTGGGTTTGTTCTTTTCCTACAAAGAATACATAGAGAAGCATGAAATTTCAGAAAAATGAATGATTGAATCGCAGCATGCTGGTTCCAGAGCATTCGACCAGTCGAAGAATCCTCCCGACCCTATTCTGTAGTATCCCCTTCTCTATACTTTCTGGTTTCAGAAAAATGAATGATTGAATCGCAGCATGCTGGAAATTGTCCATTATAGCCGACGACAAAAAATCACGTCGGTTTTTTTTTTTTCGTCGGCTATAGTGAAAATGCTGGTAGTGTGAGAAAAACCTTCGAAGGGTCGAAAAAAATGCCAAACCGTTCCAGAATGATACCATAGACGGGCCGAGGAAAAATCTCGACGGGTCGAAAATCTCTAGAGTCAAATTATTCTTTCTTTTGTCTCGTTTTTATAGAACTTTGGTGTCATAATACCATAAGATTTTGTAGAATTTGAACCTTGTAAGCAATATGTATGAACATGAAAAATCTTAATACTTTCAAATACCGAAAGAAAGAACTTTTATTCCTTTGCCAACATCAAAATTACATCAAAAGATTGTTCTTATTCAATAACCATGACTAAAGATAAAGTCAAATACAATACTAAACTTGATTACATAGTAGAGATATCATCTAAGCGAAATTTGTAGTCGTTTGGTTTACATTTTGGATATCTTCTATAATTAGATTGGCTTCTCCGCCATCTTCCATCTCTTCATCCGTAGTGTAGTTGGTCTCATAAGCCAAGTACTGCTTGCATCTTTTGTAGGCATTCTGAAAATATTTAGGAGCACGACACTACTTGTGCATATGCTTGCTCGAACCACACTTATAGTAAGGTGCTGAGCTAGACTTTGAAGGAGCAGACCTTGAAGAGTTTCCATTGTTCCTGGAACCAGAACTTAGTGGATTCTTGTTGTTCGAGATGTCTTGGCGAGTCCAAGTCAAATTTCGATTGTTTCCTCTTCTACCATGACCTCTACAACGTCCACCTCTACCTCCACGAGTTTGATAAGATTCTGAACGATTATTCTGCTTATATTTTCGTGTTTTTCCAGTATGATGAGCCTCACCGTCTTTCTTTGTACTGGATGGCCTAGCATTGTTGTGGAGAAGAATCTCTTGATGCCGTTCTTTCTTGGCCAGCACACTCATAAGATCACTGAATGATCTAAGTCTCCCTTTCTCGTAATCAATATGATATTGATGAGCAGGTGTGTCTATGGAGGTAGAAAATGTAGTCAATGGATTTTCAACCATGGCTTTGTCGTTCTTGACAACGCCACAAATAGCAAGCTTAGACTGTAGTTCTAGCATATCCAGATAAAAATCGTAGATCTTAGGATAATCCAATAACCGGATTTGGTCTAATCTCTCTAGGAGTTCAGGAAGCTGTGTATCATGCACATTGTTGAACCGTTCTTGTAAAGTCACCCACAAATCCGCAGGGTCGTCCTTTAACAAGTACTACTTCCTTAAAGCATGATGAATGTGTCTCCGAAGAAACACTACCAGCATTTTCACTATAGCCGACGACATTAAAAAAAAAAGGCCGACGACATTTTAAATCATCGGCTATAGTAGACTATAGCCGACGATAACACAAACAATCGTCAGCTATAGTACTATAGTTGACGATTTTTGCAACAAAAAGTGTCGGCTATACTTTTGTCGACGCTTTTTTGCCGACAACACCAAAAATTGTCGGCAAAAGTATAGTCTACGCTTTTTGTTGCAAAAATCGTCGGCTATAGTACTATAGCCGACGATTTTGGTGTTGTCGTTGGTTATAGTCTACTATAGCCGACGATTTAAAATGTCGTCGGCTATAGTGAAAATGCTGGTAGTGAAACATAAGAGATTGAGCCTTGCGAGCTGTAGTGTTATAATCAGCTTGTGTCCCCGATGGTAGTGGTTGGATCGTATCCGTGAGTCTTTTATCGATAAGAGTATTCCTTATATCTGAGACCCATCTATGGTACTCTACTTCTTGAAAATATCAAATTTTAGTCTTGTTGGCTCAGTCATCTACAAAAGACAAGAGATGGATTAGTTTACCGATCGAAAAAACTACGATCACTAATCAAGTTTAGGAAATAAGAAACATGATCCATTGATGTATGTCACAAATATTTATGTGATAACCTGTGGTTTCATACCACACCCCACAAAATCGTGATTGACTCAGAGTCACAAATTATCGACTTCCCTTTTTCATGTATACCGTGACTCCTCCAGGATCGTCACTATTGTGAAAACTTTTGAGGAGGAGGATTTAATCCTTCACTCACTCATACCTGCAATAATCCATAGGAACTAGAGGCATATATAAAATTCTCGGTATTTAAACCTAAATCTAGACCTAGATTTAGGGTGTTGCGGTAATTAAGTTTTGCAACCTTTCTACGATGAAAGTTAGTTGATTTACCTCGAGGGTGTTATGCTCAGTATGAAAACTTCACTGAGATCGAAATTTGAAGAGAAAAATAAATCCGCAAAAACCGGTGTGAGAGATCTCCGGCAACGTCAAGGTGGTCGGTGACGGTGCTGGACGAGTTCTAGCGACTTCAAAGGTGATCGGCGATGGGATATCTTCTTGCAAGGGAGGAGGCCAGTGGTGGAGGATTGTAGTGTTTAGGGATTTTTTTTTTTTTGGGTTTGGGTTAACTATCAACTCAAGAACTGTTGATAACGCGTTGAAGGAGAAAAGTAGAAATTATACGCAATAGACTGAAACTGTACTTTATTCATTGATAGATGATCTTTAAATGTGCATTATAATCTTATACAATAAATCTTCGGTAAATCAGGAATTGAGAGAATCTGTATATCTACTCTAATTAGGACAAGACAAACAACGAATACTAGGAGGATTATTCTCTTAAACACTGTATGGTTTTTCTGTCTTTGCATAAGTTGAGTTTTAACCACGTACGTTGCAGTTGGTATGTATATTTTAGGTCGTCAAATAAACTATTGGATCTATATATATCTTGGACCAAGCTCCATTTTTTTCCAGAAATTAATGTATACCATCGATGAATAAAACTATACAGCAATGCCTTGGACCTTTCCCAGTTTTTCCATCTAAAGAAAGTAATGATATACAACATAAATATATATGCTAAATATTCAATTGATTGAACTGTTCATACCCAATACCAATCAGTAAATTAATTCATGGTTGGGTATAGGTAAGTAGGTTCATGACCCAAGATCAATTGTGTTACTGGAAAACACTGATAATTTGAACCTTGCTAAACCCCTTAATTTTGTCCTCTTCCCCACCAAACATTAGCAGAAATCTAATTGTTTTATGCATATTGAAATATGAGTGTGTGAGATGGAAGACAAAATGTAGAGGTAAGAACTATCCAGAAAAGAACAGAAATGGTTTCAACCACATAAGAATCTTTATTTTCATAAATTAGGGTAAGTATTTGTTGAGGAGAAATTCGGTATTAATTTCATAAAAATTATTTGGAGGTGTAAAGAGAAAATCTGGAGGTCTCAATAAAAATACTCTTTTAGTAATCAGTGTTTTTCCTATTTATATAAGCCGTTCCTGTTTAAGGCTATTGATGTCAAGTTCTGGATAAACTATCCGAAAAATGACTGAGAAACACGATTTTTGATAATGTGACATACTAGCGAGTATACAATATTGGTGGCATAGATTAAACACATTGTGAATGAATGAGCATGGTAACTAAGGATAATGAACATGCGTCTCGAAAGTTATCGTGATTCATGAGCTTGTCTGGTTTTAATCTTAATGCTGAAAGCTCTGTACAAGCTTGAAGAAAACATAGAGATAAAATGAAGAAGATAAGCTCTGTATGTATTTGATTGTTTTTGACTTGTTATTGTTTACATACACCGTAGAACTATTTATACAAGCCAAACTAATGACTCACAGTGAGACATGTAGCCTACAATTGTAAGCCATACATATCTAATTAAACACGGCCCACACACTCATTAACCGGCTGGAATAATACGTCAACACCCCTCCTGAAATTGATGAGCAGGTTGTTCAAAAGTGTTGACAAACTGCAATTCTAAAGAACTAGCTTTAATTGTCTCTTGGTAAAGTGCACATCCACTTCAACATGTTTTAGCTTGGAATGATAGACTGAATTGGTTGCAAGAGCTAGTGTAGAAACGTTATTACAATGAAAGGTAGGAATGGAAGCTAAACCAAGTCGCAAGTCCTATAATAAGTGAGTTAACCGTTGTATCTCTGAGGTGGTATCAGCCATGGACCGATACTCAGCTTCGGTGGAAGAGCGAGACACTACTATTTGCTTTTTAATGCACCATGAGATAAGAGATCCATTTAACAAAATCTCAAATCCGGTAGTTGATTTTCGACCGTTAGGATCGCCAGCCCAATTAGCGTTGCAATAAGCCAGAAGCTTATGAGATGAGAAATGATTGTTTTGAGGGCCATCACCCTTCCTGAAGGTGTGCCATAGTCAATGGTGCCTCTAACATAACGAAGGATCCATTTAGCCATTAAGAGATGAGCTTCAGTGGGTGAGTGAAGGAACTGACATACCGAGTCGACACTGAAAACAATATCAGGCCTAATAAAAGTGAGGTATTGAAGGCAACCAACCAAACTCAGAAAAAGGAAAATGTCTGAACCAGTGAGAGGAGGACTACCATCAGAGTACAACTTGAGACCATGAATTGACAAGGAGTGAGATGATTATGGCATTCATCTAGGCCAGACTTGTGAATAACATCATGTGCATACTTGCGCTGTGAAACAAAGAGACCCTCTGAATGATATGCTATGTCCAGACCAAGAAAGAAGTGAAGAAGCCCCATATCTTTCATGTCAAATTCTCTTTATAAAGAAGCTTTGACCTCTTTATCAATGACTCACAATCTTCTGTGATGATAATGTCATCAACATACAAAAGAAGATAGACACAAGACTTGTTTGTGACCTTAACAAATAAGGAATGATATGCATATGAGGCTTTGAAGCCAAGAGAGGGAAGAAAATTGGTGAAGCATTCATTCTATGCCCTCGGAGCTTGTTTGAGATCATACAAGGATCTGTTGAGCTTACAAACAAGACCAAGATTGAAAGTGTTCTCAAAATCACCAGGTTGACTCATATAAACCTCTTCAGCTAACAAGCCAAGAAGAAACATATTTTTGACATCTAGTTGATGAAGCTTCCAATTTTAAGAAGCTGCCAAACCAAGAATGATGTGAACTGTGGTATGTCTAACAACAGGGGAAAAAGTTTCATCGTAGTCCACACCATACTCTTGACTAAATCCACGAGCCACAAGTCAAGATTTAGGGAAAGCAACTATACCATCAGCATTGCGCTAACTTTGAAGATCCATCCATTGAAAGATGAGGTGTAGGCCCACATACATCACTGTGAACAAGTCCAAAAGGTACTAAGCTCTATGTTTGAGATTTAGGAAAATGTAGTTTCTGAAAATTTCCAAGAAGACAAGCTTCACAAAAAGTAGCTGTAGAATCTGGAGTACTAGAAACATTACACTTCTTAAGCATAGTTATAACTATATCACTAGTTAAATGTCCTAGTCTCGTTCTCATGCCAACAAGAGTGCGTTACAAGTTTGCCAAGATTGGCTGTTTTATTTCCTAAGATAATAGAAGACTTGGTAGAACTTCCAGAAGGATGGTGATGATGACCATTAAGCATAGGCAGATCCACTAGAATGGGGTATATACCATCTTTACTCAGTCCCTTGTGCAATATTCTGCCCAACACCTTGTCCCGTATCACAATAAAAAAACTCATCAAATGTTATGGAGCAATTGTTCTGTTTGCAAAGTTGATAAATAGAGTTTACAGACAACAAATGTCCAGCAAGTTCAGGAATCAATAATACATTTTTAAGTGAGAGAGAACCCAGTTTAGCATCACCAAAGTGAGTTATATGAAGCTGTTTACCATTACCAACTTGAACTATATCGCCAGTGGGTTATAGAGCCACATTGTTGAGCAGCTGAATCTCATTGGTCATGTGTTTAGTAGCACCTGTGCCAGCAAGCCAGTATTGAGGAGCATTAGGAGTACCAACAACAACAAACATGGCATTGACAATCTGAGCTGATGTATTGTTCTGAGGTTGTTGTTGCCTATCTGGAAATCTCTTGAGCCAATAGAAATCCTCAATGATGTGATTAGCATAACCGCAGTAGATACAACCTTGTACAGATCCATTACCAACACCAGTTACATTGAGCATACCAACATGAATATTACCTGCAGTAAAATTGACATTCCCACTGTTCCTTAAATCTTGAAGTGCATGAAAATTCCTTACAACATGACCAGGCTTGCCACAAAAATGACAAATAATATTGTTGTTCTATCTAGGAAGACCAAGATTGAACGCTCCTTGAGGATTTGGAAGTTGAAAGTTGTCTCTCCCTGCATCGAAGTTAAATCTGCTACCACCTCTGCCATTGTTGCCTTGAAAATGACCTCTACCAGCATAAAATGCTTGATGACTTCCAGCAAAACCAAAACCATATGGATTGTAAGGTACATATCCATAAGACATGGCAATTACAGGGACATAAGTCATTAGAACTGGTGTGGAAGGCATAGAGGAGAAACCAAGTGGTATCATAGGAGCACTGGAAGGCATTGATCATTGGTGAAGGTAGCACAAGTGAAGGTGAGGGAGCAACCATCTGGTTGGATATATACACTAGACGGTGCATTGGTAGACGAGCTAGCTAGATGAAGCCACATTAAAACCAGACTTGGGCACTGAGGGAACCTGTGATGCAACCATTACAGAAAGGATATGAGGTGATTCATCTGCTTCATTCTCAATATCATACTCAACTTCTTTAAGGATATCTTTTAGTTCAGCCATAAAATAGTTAACATATTGAGCTCTTATCACAGTCTTGATTGTAGAATATAAAGAGAGAAATCCTCTGAGCACAATCACAATAACATCTTCATCCTCAAGAAACACACCTACTGTGGCTAAGGCATCCCTTGCAGCTTTGACCTTGTCCAAGTAGGTCTCAATATTGCCGCTTCCTTTCTTCAAGCTCTGCAAGTTGGACTTAAGTTGCATGACATTCTGACAGTTTGGTGCAACAAACTTCAGTCTGAGATTTTGCCACATCTCATAAGCAAATTTGCTTCCAACAGTACAAGACTCAGCTGTAGATCCCAAGGTTTGACTTAACATCTGAACAATCTTCCGATCTTGTGTTTTCCAGGCAATATATGCATGCAGAAGACTCCGTCAGAGTACCATCTTCATTAGTAACAAAGAATTTTGGACATGGAATTGTACCATCCACAAAACCAAAGATGTGTAGGCTATTCATAAAGGATGACACACGAAAATGCCATTTCGAGTAATTAGTAACTTCAAGCTCAATAGTAGGAAGGTGAATTGTGGTTTGAATGATATGAGAAGTCTGAAGAGGTTGAGACGAAGACATGATTGTATGGAAAGGGCAAGGGTTTGGTGAATTTTCAGGTTTAAGAGCTACAACAGCAAGAATACACACTTCACAGCTATTTCTCACACTCGAAAAGGGTTTGAATACAATAATTGGGGCTGCTGATGAATTTAGGGTTTTACTTAACACAAAAAATTTAGAGCTACTTTGATTTAGCTGAAATTTCACTACAATTCTTCACAAATATCATAAACCACAGTAATCCAAAGCTTCGATGAATATTATAGTTTGTAATAACAAATCTCAACAAATCATTATCTGTAAAATTGAGTATCTACGTTTCTGAACCATGAGTATGTATGAACCGTAGTACTTATCTTGTATGTTGATCATAACCTCAAGGTCTGAGATCAACGTACCTAAGCTGCTGATACCATGAAATCTCTATACAAGCTTGAAAAAAACGCAGAGAGAAAATGAAGAAGATAAGCTCTGTGTGTATTTGATTGTTTTTGATTTGTTACTGTTTACACATATTGTAGAACTATTTATACAAGCCAAACTAATGACTCACAGTGAGACATGTAGTCTACAATTGTAAGCAGTACAAATCTAACTAAAGACAGCTCACACACTCTCATTAACCAACTGAAATAATATGTCAACAAATGCTTATTTCATGAGTAATTCTACAATGTGGGAACACAAATGTGCAAGTGAACAATAGACAATTTCGTTTTTCTTATACACTATTCAATTAAGCCCAATACAACTGAGATTATAGCAAGTGTTCCACACACTTGTGTTCCATACACTATATATGCACTCTTTATTTCATCATTAGAGACGTAACTCGGAACAAGAGAAAACGCCATGAGGTAGGTAGTGTAGACTACCAAGAATTGCATATATTACACAAGAGAAAAAACCATGATGTTTGATTTTTCCTCGTACACAAAATCAGATACCACAACTTATTTAGGTATATGCTAGTTCAGTAGTTCTAGCAAGCCGAATTCTTAGCACGGTGGCATATCCGGCGGCGGAGGCAGCAACTTTTCGTGTTTGTCCTTCCCATTCTTGACTATGAAAACTGTGTCCATTCCCCATGTTAGGTGACGATCGAAATGACAGTGCAAATACCATACTCCTGTAATAGCAAAATAGTAGTTAGATTCCAACAATAAGCATTAATCTTTATGAAAGATCTAGAATAATTGTATTCATTGTACATAGTAAAATTACACAAATTGGAGAGACTTTAGTACGTACCAGGATTTGTGGCTTTGAATCTGATTGCAGCCCATCCACTTACGGGCACAGTCACAGTGTTCCTAAGAGGAGGATCAACAAGGTTGTAGCTCAATGGGTCCTTTTCTTCATCAAAATTCCCAAAGCCAGTTCCAACAATGTGGAAGTCATGGCCATGAAGATGCATGGGATGATCTAAGCCAGCTATTATGTTTGTGTTCTGATACACAACTTCCACCTCTTCCCCATACTTCAAAATCTTCACCTTGGTCCCCCTCTTTGGTATTTGCAGAGCCAGAGGCAGGTCCTCACCTGTGAAATTAAACTTGTATGGTGGTGAATCTGGAAAACCCTTTTTGAAGACCCCATGGATGTAGTAGTAGTAAGCTTCCAATATATCTACGGTTTTTGGCTCCACAAAGCTTATGTTGTTCATGCTGGCAGCTAGTCGCGTCCCGTTGGGTCCTTGACATGTTTGGTTTCCAACACAAGGAAATGCGTTGATCGAAACAGTCGAAACTATTCGAGTGGTGATTCTTTTCGGAACTTTTGGCTTCGAATCGTCGGGTAAGCTTCTAAGTCTTTTGAAAAAGCCAAAGGCTGCGTTTGTGTCATTATAGGAAGGAAGGTTCGGAAATTGTACTGGAGTACTGGATCTATCACTCTTGTACTTAACAATTGCTGTGGTGGTGGTGTTGTCGAAATCAACCGTAGGGTTACTTAAGTAAGCCCTAGCAGCCATGTAATAGCTACGGGGTTGTTGATCTGTGACCAACAAGGCATCCATGGTTTGGCCAGGAGCTATTGTGATGTAATCTGCTTTGATTGGCTTCGTGTAGCTTGCGTCTATGGCGACAACCGTGAGCTTATGGTTTGCCACTGAGAAGAAAACGATCTCGTTCATGACTGCGCTGACAAAACGGAGCAGGTAGGTCTTGTTTCGGTTCACAGAGAGTTTGAATGTTTCTGCATAATTGTTTGTGTGACACAAAGTACGTACACAATATTATTGATGATCATATATACAAAGAAAATAGCTAGCTAAGTAATTAAAGACTTAATTGGGAGTTTATGGGGACATCTTTATATATATACCTGATTTTGAGCAAGGATAGAGGTCTCCAGGTTGACCATTTATGGTGTATGCATCAGAAACATTAGGGGCTGCTCCGGATCTAACAAACTCTTCCAGAACCTCCATGACATCTTTCTTCCACCACTCACCTGCATTTTTTCAACATGCAGATCCCTAGCTATGTGTTAGTTTTCAGTTCTGAGGACGTTCCACAATACCGGTCAATCATCTCCACGACTCCAAAATTACATGCTTAAACTTACAACTAGCTAGCTAGGTTCAGGAAGAAGGACATGAACAGTTATTGGCTTCACAAAGTTAAAGAAGGGATACCTAAAATAATGGGAACTTCATGATGGGGTTTGGGAAAAGGGTAGCTAGTTCCTGGCTTTGGATAGACATAGATTGCTCCATGAACTGTTGCGCGCGACCAATCACTATGAGCGTGCCACCAAATGGTACCTTCTTCGGTAGAAAATATGATCTTCTGGTTGAAACTCTTTCCAGGTTGAATAGGACACTGTGTGATGTATTCTGGACCATCAGACCATGGATTCCTTGGTTGCCTTACTCCATGCCTGTTGTCCCCAACCAATTATAGAGGCTTAGATAAGTAAGAGAAAACAACATGCACTACGTACGTACTTCAAAGTAAATCAAATAGTATATAAGTTAAACAAATTACCAGTGAAGAGTGATATTGTATTTGCCTCCGTTATGAACGCTGACATAGATTGTATCTCCTCTGTAAGCTCGTAAAACTGGTCCTGGAAATTTTCCATTAACTGTCAATATTTTCTTGCTGCTGCACAGCCTTGTGTATGTTGCTTCTTTCACCTGTACAAGATCGAGATAATCAAATCACCAAGTAATGAACATTAATTTCAGAACACAGTTAATTAAATTAAATTGCATATATCATATATGCAAGTCGAGGAGGTAATTAGCAAGTACATACAACCCAGTTGTAATCTGTCTGAGCTTGGCAATGAACGAAGAGTAGTAGAAATGATAAAATCTGCAGGGCGAAGTTCCGCTCTTTAGATCCCATCATTTAATTAGTTTTGCTAACAAGAACTGAAACACAATCTCATGCACAGTACGTTATCAACTCATTTCTTCCGCTTTTGCTACGTAATTGCGCCATGGAAAGGTTCTAATTTGCTAACTGAATTTATAATGAAAGGTCGATGCAGGGTCGTTTTCATTGATACAGATGTAGATTGATTCGAAATTACCAACAACACAAGATTGACAGTGTGTTTTCTTAGGTTCACACATTATTACAGATTAATGTTAGTCTCTTTCTTTGTCCGGGAAAATTTAATTTCTACATGTAGGACTTGGCTGTAAGTTAAACTTCATATATCTTGAGGATAAAGGCCACTCTAATCTGAAATTCAACACTCCATTTTTATGTATATGCACGTCTCGTCTGTTATCGTAGATAGTTTAACCACTTCGAAAATGATCTTAATTGATTCCATGCCAGAAAGTAATGAAGGTGATCTGGCCGGTCAAAATGATATGATAGAAACATTGCATGTGGAGTTGACATTATTAGTTAGTTTTCGGGCCTCAAGATTTCCATTCGAGCACGAAAGACATAGAAATGGGGAGAATATATAATAAAGTTCGACACTCGATCGGCTACCAGGAAATTTGCGTCTGTTTCAACTTTTTGGTTAGACATGAGTTGCATATCACACGTACATCTTTGTATTTCGAGATCGAACAATTGCGACGTACCAACAAATTCATAGTTCTAAAGACTACTAGCATGCCACTATCCTCTATTCTATCTTCTATGTAGTTAACATATGCATGTACGTTCTAACTTTTTCCTTTTAACCCAACGTGAAACGTACAGATATACCTAACGAGATTATACCTAACCATTTTGAACCACATCGTAATCATTAACTAATTTTCTTTTAATTTACTTGCAAATGGTGTTTTCTTAGAGCCTTAATTAGATTCCAAATACGCAATCATGATCGATGGATGACATCGATCCCATGATATATATATATATATATATATATATATATATATATATATACACACACACACATACACACACGCGAACAATATTGTCACATTGAAACTGTCCCGTGCATGCATATACGTACATGTATTGACGATGGGAATAATCTCGTCAGCAGCATATGGTAGCTAGCTAGCCACTCTTATATTCGATACTTGAAATAATCTCCTAGGTTTGTTTTTTCATCAATCTCAAACCCCTTAAGTATTAGGGAAAATGGTTAGAAATATCAGTCAAGTATAACACGTTCTAAACTTTATTCACTCAAATATGACAAATATCACTTTGATCACTATCAAATTACATTTGTATTCACTTTGCTCACTTCAAATTCTGTAAAATTTGGAGTTTTAAAATCGAGTTATAATCGGTCACGGAAACCTATTGGGCATTATAGATCTCTTTTTTGTGAATCTTTTCATACCAAGATCGAGTCTCAATTCAACCCGAAGAAGGAGAATCAGAGATTGAAATTTTAGGTGTTCTTGACTTCAAAGATTAATTTGACAATTTTCATGATGAATTAGACTTGGTCTAGTTGATAAAAGTGTTTTTGGGTTGATTTCGCACAGATTGAATTTCGCCAATTGGAGTGGCGTCGCCAATTTTCCGGTTCGGAGTGATCAAAGTGAGTGAAAGTGTAATTCGATAGTGAGCAAAGTGATATTTGTCATACATGAGTGAGCAAAATTTAGAACGTGTCATACTTGAGTGATGTTCCTAGCCATTTTCCTTGAATATTATTTAACTAAGACAACTTAACTTAGTTATTGTGTTTTCTTGGAAATTTTCTTGATTATTTCATCGATAGCTAAGAGTCTAAGAGGCAGAAAACATTTTCTTTTAGAAGAAAAGGTTGTTACTCGCGACATGATAGAACATTACAACGACGTAGCAAATGAGTTCACTGAAACTTTGAGGAGAGAAAAGGTTCACGTACTACATTTATACGCAAGTAGCTAGAAGTTCTTGACATTCACTCTCAATTACCTAAAGGGACATTAATTGTTGATAACTTGGTGTCATTCTTCTTATTAATTTAAGGAAAATGATTTTAGGCCCAAAATGGCCTAAGACGTGGAGGCCCTAAAATAATGTGTCAAGCTACATAATTACCATATCATATAATTATTTAAAATAAAATTAATCATATATTGAAAAAGATAATTATATCCTTTTTATATTTAGTGCCTAGATTTTTTTGAAACATATCAATTTTCGCTATTTAAAACAAGATTAAAATTATATCAATTTCTCATCTTACACTACCAGAAGAAGTACTATATCCGACGAGATCCTCAAAGAACGACCGACGAGAAGGGATCTCGTCGGATATAGTAAACTATAACCAACGACATGATTATCTCGTCGGTTATAGTTTTTTGACCGTCGAGATTTTCTTGTCGTCGGTTATAGTCGCCGGAAACTCGTCGGTCATAGTTTTCGACAATGTCCGACGATTTTTTTTTACTATTACCAACGAGTTTTTCATATCGTCGGTTATAGTTTCTTATTTCAGATCTGGGCAGCAGCTCGATCTGTCATTCAAGAAACTTTCTATTTTTTCTGAAAATGCTCTGAAATCGATCTTTGGGTGATGTCGAGAATGAGTTCGTGATGATTCATGCGCATTATATATATATAGCTAGGTACGTCGTGCTTAATTAATATATATATGTGTTGTGCATGATATGCATGTACGTATATATTTATGCTTAATTGGTTGAATATATAGATCGATCGATATTAATTGATTTTGAATATATATATATATATTGATCGATCGAGTTAATTAATTGATTCTGGAGTTTGAGTAATTGATCGATGGTTGATTTTGAGTACGTACGCGTGATTGATCGTAAATATATATATTAATTGTTGTTAATTTTAATTTGATTATTGTGAATATATATATATATATAGCAATAACTAGCTAGCTAGCTAGGGTGATTAATTTATTTAATTAATATATTGCATTATATATATATATAATTTTCAGGATGGACAAGAGTTGGATATGTCTTCCAAGATGGGATGTAAGATATCACCGTGGAATTAGAAGTTTTGTAGAATATGTGAAGGTTAATTGTGGAGGGATGACAATTCATTATTGTCCGTGTACGAAATGTCAGTGTCGTAGCGAGCGATATCGTTTTCACATCGATAAAGTATTAGAGCACTTGAAGAAAAACGGGTTTTGGGATAAGTACACATGTTGGATTTATCACGGTGAGAGCTCAACAGTTGGTCAACATGATCACGGACAATTTTTTGAGAGTGGCAGTACATCCAATGATCCAACAACAAGGTTGATCAAAGATATGTTTCCTCATGAGAGCGGTATATTTGCTCAAGCACCAGATATCGATATCCCTCCCGCCGTTGAAGACTTCCCTCATATTGAGCCGGTCCAGCAATTACCTACAGCTGTCAACACTGCTGGTATGGACAAGTACAACAACCTCATTGCCTTCCAACAGACCCCGTTGTACAACGGGTGTAATAAGACTGTTCTCGAAAGTGTTATGAGAGTAATGAAGCTCAAAGTGGAGAACAAAATGAGTGTGAAGGCTGTTGATGATTGGCTGAAGTGGTCTGGTTCATTGTTGCCCCCCGGTCATCGTCTTCTTACCACTCATCGTAAGGTGCGACAGATCCTTAAACATCTTGGCCTTTCCTACATCAAAATCCATGCTTGTAGATATGATTGTGTTCTCTTCTGGGGTGAAGATGCTTATGGGAATGATCTTGAATCCCTTGATGAATGCCCGGTATGTGGTACAGATAGGTATAAGTTGACTCCTGCCGGAAACAAGAAAGCTGTGAAGATACTTCGGTATTTTCCCCTGATAGATAGGCTAGAACGGTTGTTCATGTCTGCACACACGGCTGAAGCTATGAGATGGTGGGCCGAGAGGAATTTGCCCGACGGTGATACGCTTATACACCCTGCTGACGGAGAGGTTTGGAAGCACATGGTGAAGGAGTTTTCTTATTTTGCATCAGAGGTTCGAAATGTTTGGCTGGGGCTTTCATCTGACGGATTCAACCCTTTTGGCAACATGAGTCTTCAATACAGTATATGGCCAGTTATTTTGGTACCGTACAACCTTCCTCCATGGATGTGCATGAAGAAAGAATACAATATGCTCACTAGGATTATTCCAGGGCCGGGTTATCCAGGAAAGTGTCTCGATGTATATCTGAGACCCTTGATTGAGGAGTTTAAGTACTTGAGTGAGCATGGTCATCCCACTTATGACAAGTTCAAAAATGAGATGTTTTAGATGCATGCCATGCTTGTTGGCACCATTAGCGATTTTCCTGCACGCGGGATGTTGTCGGGCAACGTTACCAGGGGATACAGGGCTTGTCCAGAGTGCATGACGGTTGAGTGTTGCAGACTTCGAATTCATTGTAGGGTCATTGTACAGATGCGACATCGTTGTTGGCTTCCATATGATCATCCATTTCGGGAGGATATGGAGGCATTTGATGGGACTGTGGAAACAGGTGAGCAGCCGAGGAGATGGACGGGGGATGAAATCTTAGAAGTGCTAAATGAATACGATTTTGGGCAGCTAAGCAATCATCCTGAGATAGTGGCGTCAATACCTGACAAACCCGACAGGTATAAATTCTGGACACACAAAAGTATTTTTTGGGAACTTCCTTATTGGTCCAAGTTGCTGATCAGACACTACTTAGATGTCATGCACATAGAGAAAAATGTGTGCGAGAGTGTGGTCGGCACAGTGTTGAATTGGAAGGGAAAAACTAAAGACGGCCCGAAGGCACGCATTGATCTTAAAAGGATGGGACTGCGAAAACATTTGAGGTTGAGAGATGGGAAGAAAAAAATGCCACAAGCTCCTTATACCGTGAAGCCTTCCCAGAAGAGTGAAATCTTTGGTTGGATGGGTAATGTCAGGTATCCTTCAGGCTATGCCGGAAATATAAGTCGATGTGTTAACTTCAAAGACAACAAGATGTACGGACTAAAAAGTCATGACTATCATATACTGCTCCAACGCCTCTTCCCTGTTTTCATTCGAGGGTACCTGCCCAAAGAGGTGGTGGAGCCGTTAGTGGCTTTGTCAAGATTCTTTCAGAAGTTATGCACGAGAGAAGTGAAGAAATCGGACTTGTTGGAAATGCAACAGGACATCATTTTTATCATGTGCAAATTCGAAAGGATATTTCCTCCAAACTTTTTCGACATCATGCCTCACCTGATGCTCCATCTTCCGGAACAATTGTTGCTTACTGGTCCAGTACACTACACATGGATGTATCCTATGGAAAGGTACGTAATGCATCTCTAAATCTGGCTATATATATGTCGATCTTTAATATTATTTATTCACTTATATATTGTTGCAATAAGCATAACATGCTCGATTTGTAATTACCCATTTACAGACAATTGGGGGACTACAAAGACTATGTGATGAACAAATCTGCACCCGAATGGTGTATCGCTGAAGCATATATTGCGCATGAGTGCGTAACGTACACCAAGTTGTATTTGAGAGCGTTGGAGGACCCTCCACAACATATGCCCGTAGATGGAGGGCAGTTCAACCTTTCGATCATCTCCGATGATGTTGAAGTTTCTGGAAAGTTGCCCAACTCATACAAGTTGGAACCTTATGAGCTAGTCATTGCCCATTGGTCGGTATTGATTAACTGTCCAGAAATTCAATATTGGAAAAATTTGCACCTTTACTGCCCTGCTATTTCCGGTGATGTTGAGTACCACAACAAGACGTTCGCAAACTATTTTGGCAACTGGGTAAGTTGATACTTAAATTGACCTGTATATGATCGATGTTAAATGCATGTCTCGCATCCTATTTATACGTACTTAATAAATGATTATTTTCAGATGAATCATGTACAAGATGATGGTATCCCTCAGTGGTCACACGAATTGAGGCTCTTGGCGCAGAAACCGGTAACTTCCAGAGTTTATCCTATGTGTAAGGTAAATGGCATGCTATTTATTTGTGAACATAGAGATGTCAGACGAAAAACACAGAATTCTGGGGTAATGGTGCATGGTGGGCAGAATGGAGTTGACTATTACGGTGTTCTCCATTCAGTTGTCGAATTAATATATGGGGAAGGCATGACCGTGCACTTGTTTAAGTGTAGATGGTTTGATATCGACCCTCAGAACACAAGGACCGATCAATACGGGATTTTTTTCGGTGAATACTGCCACAAGCTGGTATGAAGATGATCCGTTTGTGTTGGCCACGGCGGTGAAACAATTGTTCTATCTTGATGATCTTGTGCATAAAGGCGCGTGGAAAGTGGTTAACCATGTTCTTCCACGAAACATATACAGTGCCTCCACCCTTGGTACTGTGACCTCGGATAATGAAGAAGTCAGTGCATACCAAGAGCCGAACGCAACTGGTATTCCTGAAACCTCAACAATTCGCCTTAATAATGTGAGATAGGGCAGTGTGGTACGAATTCCTCAACCGAATCTTCTTGATGTTAATCAAAATGAAGACAATGAAGACTCAAGTGACGAGGACATACACATCTTACCTGAAAGTAACTCGGAAACAGAGTCAGACTCAAGCGATGATTCTGATTATGCGCCTTAATTAGTGTATATATATATGTATGTTATTTCGACTTAGAACGTGCAATGTAAAATGAATTTTATTCATATTATGGACAAAATTGTGTCGATCGATGAAATTGCTATATATATATATTGATCCCCATCATAAATGAGAGAGATCGAGAGATCGATCGGAAAAAAAATACAACGTACCGATCGATTAATAATATCGTATTATTAAATAATAATTTTAATATTTCGTATTAACTATTAATAATTTCGTATTAACTATTAATAAATATATATATTAATACACTACATATTTAATTAGTTTAATTACCGGCATAAATGAAAAATAAATAGAGGAACTATATCCGATGAGTTGCATATGAAATCTCGTCGGATATAGTTTCGGTTCAACTATATCCGACGAGATTACTTAACTCGTCGGATATAGTTATGTTTTATATCGTATCTGGGTACGATTTGGGGCAGAAACGAAACTGCCCCAAACCGGAACAGTCGCCTCCGCCTCCTCATTCTCCGTTTCCTTCGTGTTGGAAGCAAGGAATCGAAGCTCAAGTGTTATTCCATCGATCCTCAAGCCAAATCCCTCGTCAATTAGTGAAAAAACAGGTTTGAAATCCCTAATTTCAAATTTTCGATTTTTTTTAAATTTATGTTAGATTTGAAGTTGTGGAATGTGTTGATCGATAATGTGGATGCATGTATATGTATAGTTCTGGAATTTGTTAATTTTATGCATGTATTGATATATATTGGAATAATTTAGAATTTTAGGTTAAATTCAAATATTGGAAAATAGGGGAATTAATTCTAATTTTAGGTTAAATTGGTATATTGGAAAATATTGGAATTTTATGCATGTATTGATATATATTGGAATATATTGGAATTTTAGGTTAAATTTGGATTTGGAATAATTTTAGGTTAAATTTTATTAAGTTTTAGGTTAATTGGATTTGGAATAATTGTTGAATTTGGATTATTGGAATTATTAATATATATAGTTAAATTATTGGATTATATATGTATTGGATGAATTATATTTGGATTATATATATATTGTAATTATTGTGGATTTTATGGAATTATTTTTAATTTTTATAATTTAATGGATGAATTAGGAATTATGAATTATTTTTAATTTTTATAATTTTATAGCAACGATGCAATGGTTTAATTGCGGACCTTCCCGAGGGGCCGGGTCGCGATCGAGTACTTCGAGGGGGAGGTCCAGAGGGAGAGGGAGATCGGGACGTGGGGATGAGGGCTCGGGAGCTGGGGATCCTGATGGCACCGGAAGTCGGTTCGCATCAGGATCCACCAGTGTCCCCAACACTTACAGTCTTCCGCTGACCTCTCGACACCGTCGGCTGATGGGCGAGGGACAACCTCAGCAGCAGCAGCTCAAGCCGGCTCGATCCTCAGGTGCGAGGAGGGTTCATCAGGTCAGTCGCACGCCAGAAACATATAGTGCGACTCAATCCTCGGTCCGAATGCCGGACGTTCATCACGAGGAGGGTTCCCCAGTCATCCACCAGACAGCTCCTCATTCTTCCGAGGAGGCTGGTGGATCCACTCAGTCCTCGGCGAGGATGCGACTATGTCCGCCGCCTACATTATTCTTACCGTTGGAAATCCCGACGATACCTCACGTCGATTCCGACGGGATGCCTATTCCGGGACAGCTAGGGTTCATTACCCCGGAGCAGGCATATGCGTATATACCATTCCCGGCACCTCTCTGGAGTGCAAGGATTCCGGGACAACGCACCGACGAATCAGGTAAATATTAATTAGTGATATCTTTTTACTCCCTAATATTTAAATTCAATTAGGTGTTGATGTTTAAAAAATCGTCTACATATATATGTGATAGGCGAGATCGTGCCCGGTGCCAAACAGAAGAGAACCAGAGGCCCCGTCGTCGGCAAGTTACTGGACGAAGCCATTCAGGCTAGCGGTGGTGGCCAACTTATGATTCCGACCGGGGATAGAGGGCAGGTGATCGAGAGAAAGGTCACTCGAAAGTACGCGGGGATGGCGGGCAGCCTCATACGGGATAGAGTCCCAATGTTGTGGCAAGATTGGAATTCAGTGCCACAAGCCGTCAAACATCAGCTGAATAATGCGTTGTCGGTGAGTTGAATTGTATATTCATTATGAAAATTTTCAATAATAAATTTTTAATATTATTGATATATATATATATATATAAATATATGCATTGCAGAGGTGGTTCCGCGTGGATGAAGACATTAAACCCACGTGGGCGGATGAAGTGCATGGGAGCAGGTTTGCAGACGACCATTTGTTTCAATTTTTTCGTTTCTTTTGATTATGTTCATACAATATTGTTAGTTACTAACGCATAATTTTATGGGTATATATATGTATAAGGAGTGGAAGGCCGAGCTGAAGAAGCATTGGAAAAGGTACGGGGACGATCGTGAGGGTACCCCTAGCGAGTTTCGTTATAGGCAGTACGAGTGGCGATGGCTTGTGGTTCACTTCAACAACCCTCGATTGAAGGTACGCAACCTTCAATCGATTTAATTTTTGTTTTATCGTACTTCCCTTAAATTATTTGGCTAATGAGTGTTTTTTTTATGTTGACTTAATCGCGCAGACTCTTTCTGAAGTCAACGCAAGGAACCGGGCCAAAAACACCACAAATCATCATGCCGGTACCAGATCATACTCGGGTTGGATCGAGGAGGCGGCCAACCACCCAGAAGATGATCCCCTTGTCTATACGATGCAGCACGCGTATCCGCAGAATCCCGAATATGCTGTAAGTGTCCTTATAACAAAATAAACTTATTTCTTATTTATTTAGATTGTTTTTTTAATTAATATTTTATTGTTCTTTAATTTGTCAATTAGGCGAGAATTCAGGAGGCGATTCCGGAGGTGTTGACTCATGTGGCGAGAGAGCTCTATCCCAACACCCCCGATGCGGAACTCCCGATTGATCAGATTGATCGATCTGATCCGATCGTCAGGGCCAGGATTACTTCAACTGCGATCCCTCCAGGGAAGAACACATTCTACTGCAGGGGTTCCGGAAAATGGGGTCAAGGGCTGCTGAAGCAAACCCCTGAATTCTCTCGTGGATCGGGATCATCATCATCATCTTCGAGGACTAATGAGCTAAACGACCGGCTTCATAGGCAATCAATTGAGATGGAAGCTCTACGGCGTCGGATAGAGGAGATGGAGCAAGCGCAAGCTGCAGAGCAGAATCAGTTGGCCAAACAGCAGCAGCAAATGGGGACATGGATGCAGCAATGTTATGCACAGTTGCAAGCATCTGGAATCCAGATAGCTCCCCCCCCCTCCCCCGCCCATTTTCGGTGCGCCACAACCACAGCCTCAGCCTCAGCCTCAGCCAGACCAGGACCAACCAACTTTCTCCAATCCGTTTGACCACATAGACTTAGGACCAGGACCCCCCTACATTTGAACAATTGTCGGTTTCATTTTTATTTTCATTATTTACTACGCATATGTATACAGATTTGAACGATTTCGGTTTTTATTAATTTATTTATTTACTACGTACTCTAGTTTCAATGGTTGTTGATTTTCAATTTGAACAATATATAGATAGCGTGATTTTTTGTGAATGCAGGTTTTGGGATAAAACTCAAAACCTGCAAAAAAAATTTAAATTTTTTCACTATATCCGACGACATGTGTCAATATCGTCGGATATAGTTTTCTCCAGAGTCAACCATTTTGACCATGGAGAAAACTATATCCGACGTGACCGACGATAAATTATCGTCGGTTTTAGTGTATCTATTTTCCAACGATAACCCTAAATCATTGTCGGATATAGTATTACCGACGGTGTATTTCCGACGATACTATATCCGACGATGTGTCGTCGGATATAGGTATGACCGACGATAAACGGAAACAGACCGACGACACCAAGTCGTCGGTCATAGTAATTCTTCCGGTAGTGTTATTTCTGGTTTTGATTTGGATTTGGATTAACATGCAAAACCATAAGATGATCATTTCGAGTTCTCAAAAAGCGATTTTGTTATGTATAATCATTGAATTCCCACACGAAATTTAACCCTTTCAATTCCTGTAAAAAATTGACATACAAACATCATTTTGCAATGACATATTATTGATTCATACAATTCTTTAGTTTTCTGATTTGGTAAAATTATAATTTCTTTTTAAATTATAATTTTCGAACTAAAATTCCTTTTTTATCGACCTGTGTATTAGTTCCGATCATTTTTCAGAAAAAGTCTATTAATTAAGATTTTATTATTTTTGTATTACATAAACTAATCAATCTAATTGATAATTAATAGAACTCATATTTTGATATTTTGATTTCAAACTTCATAACAATCATATAAAAAATATCAATCATAATTATAATTAGAAAGAATTATAGAATGTATTCAATAAGATTCCATATTTATAAATTGGAAAATTATATCTCTGAATTTGTAAGAATTAATTTATAATAATTAGAATTTTATATTTAGTTTACAATAATTATTTCGATTTGGCAATAATTTTATTGTTTGATTTTAATTATTTTGATTTTGTAATAATTTTATAGTTTAATTAGATAATTAAATTATTAAATTAATTGAATAATTAATTGTCGTTAGATACACAATGATAAAATCTTTATTTTATAAATAAATATTAAATTATAATTATATAATTATATAATTTTATATTACATAAAAATGAGGTCGATACATCATTTTGTTTATCTTTGGTCCATCATTCCCCTTAATTTAATTACATTGTAATTATCCTTTCCCAGCTGTAAGTTATCCTGTCAGATCCTTGACGTGTAGAACAGTACTAGAAGTCGACTTCTAACTTGAGGAGACTCTTAATTTGTAGCATTCTATTTGTAATATGTTCTGTATAACAGACTTCACTATCAATGAATAATTCATTCAGGCATATGTCGTTTTCTATAGACTTGATTGATGGTCGATAAAGTAGCTAGATATTATGGTATGTCTACTAGTCCACTAAACTACAACTATATGCGACAACATCGTACCATCGTACTGTCTTTCCTCATGAGTGGGCGATGGAGCAATACATGCATGTTATTATAGATGCAACGATGATGAGATGATGTATCAGATCTATCAAGCAATCAATATATCTCCCATGAGTAGAGATTTTCAATTATCATAGCCAACTAACAAGCCAACCAAACCCTTTTCAATTGCCAGGTTATTGTTATTTTTTCTTTATTGAATTCTCTAAAAATAAGGGGAGAGAGAGAGAGAGTAACGAGTACAAGCAAAGTCTCCAGCAATAAGAAGCCTATTCAAAACTTCTATGGGTTCAATCAGGAAAGAATGTGATATAAGCAGCTTTAATATCCATTTTATAATAAATTAAAAATAACGTGAAAACGATGTTTCTGTACAAAGCACTCACTTTAGTCATTGGTACCACAACTCTACCACGCGCCAATTTTAATGTTCTAACTAGGGCTGGGACCGGTTCGGTTTGGGCTGGGTTAGACATTTTTATAAGTAGAAACTAAACGGGACGGTACCTGTTATGTTCGGTTCGGTTCAGGCCTATTTTCTATTTTTTCAAGCATTTCGACCTTTTTCAATTTTTCAAGATCTAGACTAAAATTAGTCCAAATTTGACACATTTTTAAAACACCCTACTACACTAACATATTTTGTTATACACATACATTTAAAACCTGTCATAACACAAACTATCACAAAATACAATTTACAATCTAAAAACAATAACAAACAATAACATAAAAAATAGTGTCCAAATAGAAATTAATGATCAGTCTAAAGCACTTGCAAACTATAGTCTCAAATAAAAATTACTTGCAAATTACAACCTCAACTAAGAATACAGCAAACACGTAAAAATTACAGTCCCAAATAAAACACAATTCAACTTGATTCCTCCTCAGAATCTTCTCCAACATCATCATCGCCTTCAGAATATTCATCCGAATCATCTTCACATAAATTCACGGTTTTAGGAACGGATTGTATAGTATCTTCTAGATCAATTATGTGCTCTGAAAATATCAAATCCACCAAAAAGTAAAAATTAAATAGCAAATCAATAAAGATTCAATTCTAAAAAGCATACACAAACTAAACACAACCGAAAATGTAACTAATATTTACCTTTTTCACAAGCTTCATATAACTCGGTGTCTTTAATGCTTGGAATATCATCCAACGACATCATATCACTGCTCCTTAACCAACTTTGCAGACAAATCAAACTTTCTACTGACCTAGGAGTCAATGAGCTCCGAAAGTTGTCTATGACCCTCCCACCGGTGCTAAAAGCACTCTTAGATGCAACTGTGCTCACTTGTATAGCTAGCACATCCCTAGCAATTTTTGCCACCACTGGATATTTGGACGCATTAAGCCTCCACCAAGCTAAAATGGGATACTTCTCACCACCGGCTCAAGATCGTCTTCAAGGTACTTATCTACTTCATAGGCAGGGGTTGAAGAGACCAAATCTTTCCAGTTACCAATTAGTTTAGACCTAAAACCATAATCTACCCTTTTGCTAGTTGTGTTTTGCACATATTCCCTCTCACTTGTTTGTTTGTTGTCACCTGGCTGAACATACTCCTTATACATGGTCATGAAGAACTCTCTAACTACTTTGGTTTTACTCGTAACCACCTCATCATCATAACCTTGAATTTTGAGCAGATGAGTCAAATGAATAAGCTTGAATCTTGGATCTAGAACCAAACCAAGACTAATGAATGGATTCATATCTATAGTACTTCCAAAGTACTTGTTAAACTTCTTCAACATCTCTACTGCCATCTCACTCATCATCTTCTCCGTAACAGTTAAGTCTTGAATGATAGGAGGATCCACAATCAATCTCAATCTCGGCTTCAATACTCATCACATCATGGTAAGTGGTGTGTATAGTAGGATGTGTGGATGCACTAACCCTCAGTGTAACCTCATAAAATACTTTTAAGAACACCACAAATTCCTTTGCATTCTGCCAATCATCATCACTTGGTGGTCCACATTTCCCTCTCTCATTTGGCGAACAAGGAATATGGACATCATCCTCATCATATTCCTCTTCTGGCTCTTTGAAGTATGCGATAAAACACTCTTCATCCTCCCCCATTCTTCTGAAAGCAGCCTTAAACTTTAGGGCTGCTTCCAGCATCATGTATGTGGAATTCCACCTTGTAGGGACATCCATCACTACCAGCCCTTTACATGGAATATTCTCTTTTGAAATGCTATTTTTGAAAACATCTAACCTATGAGCAGAGGACCTAACAAACTTAACTGCATTCTGAATTCCTAACACAGCCTTGTTTAATTTCTTCAACCCAGATCTCACAATTAGGTTACAGATATGGGCTGTACACCTAACATGCATATGTTTTCCCTCTAATAAAGCTTGAGAATGCTTAACCCTGTTCAATCTGGCCCTAACATACTCAATAGCACACTTGTTGGCTGCTGCATTGTCTACTGTTATGGTAAGAACTTTAGTTATACCCCACTTAATCATGCACTATTCAATAAGATACCCAATTGAATTCCCACTATGGTTATGAATAGGGCAGAAATTTATAATCCTCTTTTGCATCTCCCATTTCTTATCTATGAAGTGTGCGGTGAGCACCATATAATTTATTTTTTGAACACTCGTCCAAGTGTTTGTGGTTAGACAGATTCTATGCTTAAGCAAATTTCTACCAAGCTCTACCCTCTTGCTGTCATAAAGGTTTAGAAAATTCTTCACAAGTGTTTTTCTACAAGGAACATCAAAGTCGGGTATGCCAACATTACAGAACTTCCTAAACCCCAACTTCTCAACAAAACTAAATGGTAGTTCATCAACTAGAATCATTTCAACACAAGCTTGCATCACTTCTTTGGGATTAAAACTATGAGCTCGCATTTGGTTACCCTTAGTTTTATCCCCAACCAAAATTTTCTGAAATTTATCAACTTCATCTTTCCTATTCATATACTTGCACCCACCTTTTATGTGTCTATTCATCCCCCCAGTCCCATTTTTTTCCACTTTCAACAGCATAATCCCCTTTAGAACCCTTAGGACAGTAATTACACTTAGCTCTTCTTTGAATAACTTCCATATCAGGTTTTCCCTTTTGCTTAACATACTTTATATGCTCATATTCAGTAAAATGACACCATACTAAACTACGTTTTCTAGATTCGATAAGTGAACTTATAGAAGATCTAGCAGCCTGAGCTTCAATCATTGGGACTGGTGGAGTAGTCCCAATTGAAGAAACATCGATACTCGGAGCTACATCATTTATCCCTTGAGTGATATCTTTGTTCATTTTGCATTTCTTCAACTGATATAAGAGTAATAAAAGAAACAAGTTAATACATTGGATTTCACCATAGTTCAAGTCTTCAAGACAACAACAACTACATAAAAATAGTATCCCTCGACATACTTACATTGGGTTTCACCATAGTTCAAGACCAAGGTAGCAACACAGCAACAAATAAACAAGACCGCGAGAACTGTTAATCCCATATATTGCAACTGTTAATTAATGTAAGAAGTAGTAGCTAGAAATAAACACATACTGTGAGTAAATAGTAACAAAACAACGACCAAAACGTTACAAACCAGCGACCAAACCGTTACAAAATAGCGACCAAACAGTTACAAATTCATAATCAAACAGTTACAAAACAGCGGCCAAATATGACCAAAACAACGACTAAAATAACGATCAAACATAAAAAAAACAATAACATGAGCTACAACCAAACAGTAACAAAATAGCAACCAAACATAAACTAAACAGTAACATGAGCTACGACCAAACAGTAACAAAATAGCAACCAAACAAGTATGTACATACATTTGTGATTGGATACACATTGAGTATTTGAGTACTGCATAACTCCTCCAACAATTCGAAAATGTACACTGATTGTGTGATATATTAAAAACTAGTCAAATATATCAAGGCACCTAAAAAATTCAATTTCTTAGAAGAGACAAATCAAAACTATGCAAATCCATAATCGATTAGAGCTTGCAAAATAACTAGACAAGTAAACGTAAAGAGAAAACTAGATCAAGAAACATAATGAAACAATACTTGGGTTAAACCTGTTGGAACTTTGTGGGACTTTAGTCCCACATGGAAGATGTATAAGGACTCCTACCCTTAATAAGGGATACCTCATGTTAGGTATTAAATGGAAGTGGGCTTGGGTGAGGGAATTTCTATGGGCTTCATGGAAAATTTCTTTGGGCTCCTAGTGGGCTATGAAGATTATTTTATAATCAAAGACTGGGCCTTGGGCCTTGGGGCTCTGGGGACTTAGTTAAAATCAGTATACGTTTTGAATACCGATCCTTTTTACGTAAAGACGTAATTGTTCATCGAACAAAGACGACGTTCTGCCGAAACAGAACAAAGACGACCTTTTGTTCAAAACTCCGAACAGGCGTCATTCGTCTATAAAAGAAGCTTGAAGGATCAGCATCAAACCACTGAAAATTCGAAATACATCTTCCTTACTATCAAGAGAAAAACACATATTGAAGTTCGAGATAGAATTCAAGGGAATCTGCAACACCTTGAATTTGAGAGTTGTATCCTGGGAGACAGACGTCAAGACGATTCCACGAGCAGAAGTGCAGAGACGAATTTCTGTCTTAGAACATTGCATTAAGCGAGCCTCTCTCAAAAAACAAGTTAGTGAATTCAAATTGTTTTCTCTGTTTTGATCTCATACTTCATCTGAAGCATTCAATTCGAATTTAATTCTCTGCTATTTAGTTTCATTAAATTACGTTATAGTAATAATTACTGTGATTCATAGCTTGATCCATACTTATAATACATATTTTATAACAATCTAAGACATAAATTCTTCAATGGATCAAACTGTGAATGTGGTGAAAAGCAACTCGTATGCTAAGAAACCTGAGAAGTTCAAAGGGGTTGATTTCAAGTGATGGCAACAAAAGATGCTGTTCTACCTTACAACTTTGAACTTGGCACATGTGATCTCTCAAGAGAAACCTGTGGCAGAAGAACTTTCGGTTTCAAAGGAAACTTTGAATGCCATTGATGCATGGACACATAGTGAGTTTTTATGCCGAAACTATATCCTTAATGGATTGGATGATACTCTCTATGATGTCTATGTGACCTGCAAAACTGCCAAAGAATTGTGGGAATCACTGGAGAAGAAATATCTGTCACAAGCTGCAACTATCGGGAAATTCATCATCGGCAAATTCATGAACTATAGGATGGTGGACACAAAGTCTGTTCTCAACCAAGTTGAAGAATTGCAGATTATAATCCACGAGTTGCACACTGAAGGGATGAACCTTGACGAAAAATTTCAAGCATGACTTGAAACACATGATTGAAGAATTGTCGGTGGAAAAACTGGTGTTAAAGCTTCGAGTTGAAGAAGGCAATAGACAGAATGAAAAGAATGATGCTCCTTCTTATGAAGCCAAGGCAAACATTGTAGAAGGAGAGTCTTCTAAATCCAAGTCTAATTCCCAGAATAAAAACAAGGGAAAAGAAGGCAAGAAGAATAGTTCTTATGCTCCAAAACAGAAGCAATTCAAGACCAAAGCTGCTTGTTGGGTTTGTGGAAAACCAGGCCATAAGGCACAGGTTTGTCGCTATAGGAAGGACCAATCCGATGCTGGAAACCATGCTAACAAAAATCAGGCTAATGTGGCCATTGACTCTGATTTTGTTGGTGTGATTTGTGAAGTTAATATGGTCTCTGATACTAAAGAATGGTGGATTGACACTGGTGCTACAAGGCATATATGTTTTGGCAGGAATCTGTTTGTCACCTACCAACCAATTGAAGGCGAAAATCTGTTCATGGGAAATGCTTCTGCATCGGCTGTCAAAGGGAAAGGTAAGGTTTTGCTGAAACTTACTTCTGGAAAAACTTTGGCTCTTCTTGATGTGCTGCATATTCCTGAAATTCGAAAGAATTTAGTTTCTGGCCCTATTTTGAGCAACAAAGGCTTCAAACTTGTATTTGAATCTGATAAGTGTGTAATCACTAAAGGTGGTGAATATGTAGGAAAAGACTATCTGGCAAATGGTCTTTTTAAACTAAGTGTATTGCCAAACGATGTTTCTATTAATATAAATAATGCTTCTACCTACTTGCTTGAGTCTATTGATTTATGGCATGAAAGATTAGGCCATGTGAATTACCAATCTATAAAAAGGATGGTGAATTCGGGATTAATACCCAAATGTAATCCAAGCTCTATGGAAACACATAGATGTGAAATTTGTACTGAATCCAAGTTTGCAAAACAACCAATGAGATCGGTAGAAAGATCAACTGAAGTATTAGGATTAATACACACTAATCTTTGTGACTTTAAGTCAACTCCTTCAAAAGGAGGGAAAAATTATTTCATCTCATTTATAGATGATTGCAGCAAATATTGTTATGTATACTTGATACAAACAAAAGATGAGGCTTTGGACATGTTCAAAGCATACAAAGCTGAAGTAGAGAATCAACTTGACAAGAAAATCAAGATTATTAGATCTGATAGAGGAGGAGAATATGAATCAAATGCTTTTTCAGAATTTTGTACCTCTCATGGAATTGTTCATCAAACGACGGCACCTTATACTCCACAACAAAATGGAGTTGCTGAACGTAAAAATAGAACGTTCAGAGAAATGATTAATTCCATGATAAACAGTTCTGGAGTTCCTCAAAATCTGTGGGGTGATGCTCTACTTGCTGCAAATAAAGTCTTAAATCGAATTCCTCATAAAAAGTCCAATAAAACTCCTTATGAGGTATGGAAAGGAAAAATCCCTTCTTATAAAAAGTTGAAAGTGTGGGGTTGTCTTGCTAAAGTCAGAGTTCCTTTGCCAAAAAGAGTTAAACTTGGACCATAAACAATAGATTGTGTATTTATTGGCTATGCTGATAATAGTGCAGCATATAGATTTTTGGTTTTTAAATCAGAAATCAGTGACATTCATGTGAACACTTATATGGAAAGTGATGAGGCTGAATTCTTCGATAATATATTTCCTTATAGAGAAAGAAATATCATCACCAACAAAAGAGTACGTGATGTCAGTAATATAGATCAATCATCCTCATCTCGAGTTCAGGAGGAAGAAAACACTGACCCAAGGAGAAGCAAAAGAATGAGAGTCCCTAAAGACTTTGGACCTGACTATTTAACCTTTGTAACAGAAGAAGAACCTCAAACCTATAAAGCTGCTATGGAATCTTCTGAAGCACCTTATTGGAAGGAGGCTATTCAAAGTGAAATTGAATCCATTATGCAGAACAATACATGGGAATTGGTTGATTTGCCTCCCGGAAATAAACCAATTGGACATAAGTGGATTTTCAAAAGGAAAATGAGACCGGATGGTACCATAGATAAATATAAGGCTCGTTTGGTAGCAAAAGGGTATCGTCAAAAGTAAGGGCTTGATTATTTTGACACCTATTCACCAGTAACTCGAATAACGTCTATAAGAACGTTAATAGCAATAGCTGCTGTCTACAATTTGGAAATACACCAAATGGATGTAAAAACAGCCTTTTTAAATGGTGAATTAGATGAAGAAATATATATGGATCAACCCGAAGGTTTCATTTTTAAAAGGGCAAGAACACAAGGTTTGCAAGTTAGTTAAGTCTTTGTATGGGCTTAAACAAGCACCAAAACAATGGCACGAAAAGTTTGATCATACTATGTTATCACATGGATATAAAATTAATGGATGTGATAAATGTGTATATATCAAACAATTCAAAGATGCGTTTGTTATCATTTGCTTGTATGTGGACGATATGTTGATAATGGGAACAAACAAGGATGTGATTAACTCTGAAGATGTTGAACTCTTCCTTTGATATGAAAGACATGGGAATAGTAGATGTCATCCTTGGAGTACGAATTTTACGAAATGACCTTGGTTATGTACTTACTCAATCCCATTAGATCGAAAAAGTGTTGCGGAAATTTGGACATTATGACTGTAAACCAGTTGTAAATCCATTTGATCCGAATATCCACCTTATGAAGAATAAAGGTGAGAGTGTGTCACAATTAAAATATACTCAAATATTAGGAAGCTTGATGTACATCATGAATTGTACAAGACCTGACTTGGCTTATACAATAAGCCGACTAAGCAAGTACTCAAGCAATCCTGGAAAAGAACATTGGAATGCTTTAGTTAGAGTATTCAAATACTTAAAGCATACGATGGAGTATGGCTTGCACTACACGAGATATCCTCCAGTATTGGAAGGATATTGTGATGCAAATTGGATTTCAATGAACACAGACAGTAAGTCTACAAGTGGATATGTATTTACACTTGGCGGAGCTGCCGTATCATGGAAATCAACCAAACAAACAGTGACAACACGATCAACCATGGAAGCAGAATTCGTTGCTTTAGATAAAGCTGCTGAAGAAGCAGAATGGCTTCGAAATTTATTGGAAGATATTCCTTCGTGGCCTAAACCTGTAACTGCTATTTGTATTCATCGTGATAGCATGGCCGCACTCACAAGAGCGAAAAATAAAATCTATAATGGCAAGTCCAGACATATTCGAAGAAGGCACGAAACGATTAAAGACTTGCTCAAAAATGGTATTATATCTATTGATTATGTCAAGTCAAAGGAGAACATAGCTGACCCTTTGACTAAAGGGCTATCTAAGGAGCAAGTCATATATACATCGAGGGGAATGGGTTTAAAGCCAATTCAATGAGTCATAACTTGGCGGAAACCTAACCTAGCTGATTGGAGATCCCATGGTCTAGGTTCAATAGACAAACTGGTTAAGGAAGACTCAAGGTAGCAAACACACACACATGCTCATTCCTATGATGAACGAAGTGTGTTTTCCTGTAAGTTGTCTAGGGTGAATATTATTCTTAATGATACTAATATCTTACTAAAGAGGAATATAGCAGGATATTCTCAAAATTGGTATCACCTATATAAGAGTGATGTGGGTCACATCTATGAGAGTTATATGGCTATACTCTCTAGCGCTCTCATGAAAGCCGGGAATTGTCCAGGACCAAAATGGACACAAACGAATGAACTGAAATGTGTTATATTCGATATCTGTGACACTTGTTGTCTCGGTTTACTACTCAAAGCAAATAGTTCAAGACTTAAGTTCACTACCTTGCATAGTAAATCCGATAAGTGCTCACTACGGATGGTTCAAGTCCAAAAGACACCTCTCTGGACACGTATCGATTATTTCATTTTCTCTTGAATATAAAACTCTTATTTTCTATTCAAATGTGGGGTATTATTGGAGTTTGAATAGAAAATGTGGGGTATTGTTGGAACTTTGTGGGACTTTAGTCCCACATGGAAGATGTATAAGGACTCCTACCCTTAATAAGGGATACCCCATGTTAGGTATTAAATGGAAGTGGGCTTGGGTGAGGGAATTTCTATGAGCTTCATGGAAAATTCCCTTGGGCTCCTAGTGGGCTATAAGGCTCTTAATGGGCTATGAAGATTATTTTATAATCAAAGACTGGGCCTTGGGCCTTGGGGCTCTTGGGCTCTGGGGACTTAGTTAAAATCAGTATACGTTTTGAATACTGATCATTTTTACGTAAAGACGTAATTGTTCATCGAACAAAGACGACGTTCTGCCGAAACGGAACAAAGACGACCTTTTGTTCAAAACTCCGAACAGGTGTCATTCGTCTATAAAAGAAGCTTGAAGGATCAACATCAAACCACTAAAAATTCGAAATACATCTTCCTTGCTATCAAGAGAAAAACACATATTGAAGTTCGAGATAGAATTCAAGGGAATCTGCAACACCTTGAATTTGAGAGTTGTATCCTGGGAGACAGACGTCAAGACGATTCCACAAGCAGAAGTGCAGGGACGAATTTCTGTCTTAGGACATTGCGTTAAGCGAGCCTCTCTCAAAAAACAAGTTAGTGAATTCAAATTGTTTTCTCTATTTTGATCTCAAACTTCATCCGAAGCATTCAATTCGAATTTAATTCTCTGATATTTAGTTTCATTAAATTACGTTATAGTAATAATTACTGTGATTCACAGCTTGATCCATACTTATAATACATATTTTATAACAAAACCCGCTGGAACTAGACCTAGCTTGACACCCCAATCTAAAGGACCTCGAAGAAAAAAACACATATATTTGTTTCTGATTATGATGTACTGGAGATATATTTGTAATTATGATGCACTATGCTCTTCACTCAGAAATCCTAGATGCACACATTGGATAATGGATCAATCACCAAATTCATATGTACATTTTATTTGAGAAGTTTGCAGAATACAGTACAGAACATGCATGTGAATCGAAGCTCTTACAAGATTTTTATCAAATCAAATGTAATTTTACTAGCTAGGGTCTGCTTAATTTGGTGGGGAACTAAATAAACTTATCACTTCAATTTGCTCCATTAAGAATCTACATATCTACAAACGCATCCTGTAACAAATCTGTTGCTTCACAAATCACAAAACAAAACATACAAAAATACCCTCAAATTCCTAGTTCACAATGCTCTAAACATAAACTAAAAGATTCAATGACGAAAAAGGTTACCATTTTCGGACCAATTCCTATGAAATGTGAAAGCTCAGCCTTGATTTCATCAACAAACAAATCTCTGAAGTACTCCAAACAAAGCTTTCCCCTCTTCTCAA
The DNA here is from genome assembly GCA_946800695.1 of Geum urbanum. Taxonomy (NCBI): domain Eukaryota; kingdom Viridiplantae; phylum Streptophyta; class Magnoliopsida; order Rosales; family Rosaceae; genus Geum; species Geum urbanum. The sequence goes on along the minus strand of OX327002.1, from coordinate 6,434,684 downwards.
GTAAACAACTCAACATGTTCTTGATACAACAAGCTTTTGTCTTGGACAAACCGCCGCATCTTATAGCATTCTCTAACCTTTGTGAATCAACAACCACAACCTTAAAAAACAAAAACAACAAAACCAATGTAAATCAACAACTCCATTACATCGAAACTCGAATCAAAACATTGAAAAGCTTACCTCTTCCCAAGTTGGAAAGCAAGACTTGAGAGAAGCAAAGGCCTTTAGGGAGTTAGCTTCTGTGGTATTCTGGGACAATCCAAGACAGTCTCTTTCTCATCCGACAACTTCGAACTGAAGCTAATGTTGGAGGAGTGGCTGTTGTCTGTACTTGCCGAACTCTTTGGGGAAACCATGAAGGGCCAGGAGGTCATCTTGAACTGAATCAGAGGAGAGATCGTCGAATCACCCCGAATGAATTAGGGCTCGACGGAGGGAGAGGAATGGGAAATTTTTTCCATATATATATATCTGAGAGATATCAGATACATGCGAGTGTACAATAGATAGAATGTACAACTTCTCATATAGCGACACGTGTCCAAAAAAATTCGGGACAAATCGGTTCGGTCTGGGTACCAAACCGAAACTGTACCGAATTACACCCTCGATTTCGGGCCCAATTCGGTTTTGGGCCAAAAAATTCCATATCCCTTATTTTTCGGGCCATTCTGTTTCGGGCCGAGTTTTCGGGCCGGTTTTTCGGGTTAAAGTCCCACCCCTAGTTCTAACACTCTCTCACTCAACGAAGCACTCAAAATGGACACTAAGTCGGACTAGCTAGATGCCAAAAAAATTATTTACCGATATTGTGATACAAATTACATTTAAATTCAAAATTAAACTGCACAAACTCTATCTTAACCTTGAGAACTAAGCTAGCTAACCAATTGACAACCATGGTTCCCTTAAAAGTTTTCTTTTTCTTTTGGATAGAAGTTCAGTTAAAAATTTACAAGTGAAGTGAAGAGGCTTGCTTTTTGTTTTTTTTTTGTTTTCGTAAGAGGTTGGATACCGGCCTATAAACTAAGAGACTCATATCCTCACGCATGTTTTGATTCAACATAAAATGTACATATATAAACTAGAAGGAACATTTGTTACTACCTGAAACGAAATTACGCGTTTAACGAGTTATATTAAGTTTTATCGCAGATTAGTCACGTTATCGAGGTTGTTAATGACTTTTTCACCAGACAAGAATTTGATTTGACTTTATTCACAAAAGTTGTAGATTATTTAATTTTCAACTCGTAGGAATTTTCAGAGAATTTTTCGGATAAACAAGCTATTTCTTGTGTTTATCGGAAGTTCACGAGAGAAATTATTAAAAAGAAAATAATTTTTAGTCAGTTAATTCTCGACCGTTCGATCGCGATAAGTTAATTTTGGGCCGGCGATCTGTCGAGGAGCTTGGGGGTATAAATAAGGGAATTTTGGAAATTATTTTAAGAAAATCAGAAAATTCCCCACGGCGCGACCCCTTTTTCTCTCCCCATGACCCGACCCGACCTGTTTCACCAATTCCAGCCACCTCTGGCAACGAAAAAGGTAGAAAAATGATGAGTGATGTTTCCTTGATTGTTTATTGTAGCTATTTTTGAGAATGTTTCAGGTTTGAGCACAACCCGATTCATATTTAGTACCGTCGAATAGCCACCGTAAGTGGCGGTGCTCCAGCATGTTTCCGGGTTGAGGGGTTTTGAACCTCTCCTCCCCCTAAGTCAATCTAGGTGGGTTGGGAGGTCCGACGAAGCTCCACGGTGGAGCTTTGACATCGCATAAATTCTGGCCGGTTTCGGGATGTGAATTTTTGAGGGGTTTTCCAGCCATTTATCGGCGAGTTACGGTGCCTACGGCTAGGGGATATGTTGGGCTTGGTGAGAGGTGTGTTTTGAGGGGTTAATTGCCGCTGTTGGTGGCTGTTGAAAGAAAATAGATTTCCGACTTGTTTACGCTATTTCGGCTAAATGCCAGTGAATTAGACCTCGGTCTAGTTATGAAAGTTGAAGGGCTCACCAAGAGCTTTCCAACAAGGGGTCAACCACCCCTATCAGAGCACTTTCACCAGAGACGCGTGGACTACACGCACCGCCACCTGTGGAAAAGCTTAAGGGCCACCCGCCATCGCCCACAGCGGTGCTCCGACGAGAAAGTATTTAGAAATCATCGGCGGGATTTCCGGGTTTGTTTTTACAACTAATTTCCATAGTTTTACACATATTCTGATATCATATGATCCGTATTTATAGAACCTCGAGATCGCGACACTAGTAGCGAAGAAAATTTTGTTGGACCCTAGCAGTAGTCGCAGACTTGTGAGTGGACCATTTTTATTCTCACAGTCGTAGCGAGTTCAATTTTTAGTAATTCATTATTTCAATTTAATTTATAGTATATTTTAGAATAGATTAAATTTGAAAGTTTTTCTTGTGATAACATTAGTTAGTTGCATCGATGCACTCACTGTTCGGTTAATCACAAGATAGTCCAGTCAAGGGAGGTCACGTTGCCTCGTTTGGCCGTTAGGGGAGATCATGGTGCCTCGTCTAGCCCATCACCTCTATTTTTACATACAGTTTGTCGAATCAGGTTAGGGAAAAACTCATAAGCGACCACCTCCATCAAAATTCAGATTTATACGTACTTGAACTCGCTTTATTTTACAAAAATCAGTGGAAAGGCATTAAAACATATTTTATTATTTACACAGATTATTATGAGATTTTGTCCATTCACGCTAACGTTTTATATTTTAAATGTCTTTCCCTGGGATTTTTGGTTTTCGTCACCCAGGCTGCAGTATAAAATATGAGTTTGCGTGGTGTCGTCGAAGGTGTTGAGTCCACATGTCAGCTCTTCATTCAGTAGGTCTTAATCCACTGTCAGACCTGTTTATATGTATCATATGTTTATAGAAATCGCTCTGAATTCCAATTGTATATGTTGTTTTCAGTTACTCAAGTAGTAGTCGAGTTTGTTTTCCTTTATATTCAGAACCAGCATGTTGTAATTACATTTTTAAATTTCTAAGTTAAATTCCTGGTTCTTGTTCATGTGTTTTGTTGAGAAATCTGGATGGACATTCGATAGTCCACAGTTTGTTTGTGGGAATCTAGTTAAAAGTGTTCTCTTCTTGCAGGTTTTTGGGTTGTTCAGTTTTAAGGGAAAATCATGTCAAAATTTTCATAGAATTTCTCAAAGTTAGTTAATTGTTTGAATTTAATTCTAGTTTACTAGCTAAACTAGGGTTGGGTCCTTTCATCTTAGTATCAGAGCATTAGATTACAAATTATGTATACTCTTGGTCATGTCAGTATAGGCATTTGATAGTGTACAATACTCCAGGGAGGATGGCCCAACCGGCCGACGGATCCCCATCATAGCTCCAAGTGTTGTACATTGTTAACTGTCGAGAGTCTCTAAGTTGAGCCATTTTCTTGGTTTCTTTAAGTGAGCTAAATTTGTTTTGTGGGTTCTTAGGTCATTATGCCTCGACAACCAGTTCAACAGGATGAAGCACAGTCTTTGGCATAACAGATGCATGAGTTAATTACATGCATGATGCAAGCACCATGTGAGGGTCATGATGATTTATTCACCAAAGTTAAATGAGCAGGAGCCGTTCCCTTTGCAGGATCCCATGACCTTGAGACTTGTGAGAACTGGCTTATAGAGATTGGCAGAGTATGTGACCGCCTGCGTCCCCAATTGACCCCAAAGCAGAGAACAGAGATAGTTATGGGTCTGTTGTAGGATCATGCTTACCGTTGATAGGAGAGTACTGAGAAAAATGAAACCACCACCCCGTGAGCAAAGTTCAGGGACTTATTCATGAGTCGCTTCTTCAGTGAAGCAACAGAACAGAGGAAATATGAGGAGTTTATGAATCTCCGGCAAAGAGACTTGTCTGTGATGGAATATCGGGATCGTTTCACCTGCTTATCCCAATTTGCACCAAATTCTGTCAGGTTAATGGAGGAAAAATGTTGGAGGTTCGAGTAAGGTTTGGGACATGAGACTGCCACATTCATGTCAGGTGTACCACACACTGATTTTGATGAGTTTGTCAGTTCAGCTGTGAGATACGAGGATAAGCTTCGATCTGAGCGGGGCCAGATTCGACGATTCGAGGAAGGTGGGCCCAACCAGGGTCCTTAAAAAAGGGTGAGCTCCAGCACATCTGGTTCCACATCATCTTCTGGTGAGGGATCTCATACCTCTAGCGCACGTTGTCCAATCTGTTTTCCAAGATGGAAGCGGAGTCGACCATAGAGACAGGTATCTGGGACCAGTTCTAGTGGGTCTAGTAGATACCGATATACTCCACCAACATCCAGAGAGTTTCCTTTATGCAACATCTATCAAAGATGCCATTCTAGATAGTGTCGACTTGGGACTTCAGCTTGTTATCGTTATAGCCAAATGAGCCATTTTGTCAGGGAGTGTCTGCAGAGGGATACCTCAGGTGGATTTCTAGTGAAGAGTTCTAGTGGTAGTCAGGGAGTCACTTCAGGGGTTAGAACCACACCACCACCCAGACAGCCAGCTTATCAGGACTGTAGCTAGAGAGGACGACCGGTTGGACAGATTGGACGCGCCCGATTTTATCGGATCAGATGACTCTACAAGAGGGCAGATCCTCTCCAGAGGTGATCATTGGTACATTGCAAATTTTTGGTTATGCTGTTTATTGATCTACACATTTTAGGCGTATTAATTAATATACTTTCTCTACATTTTTACTTTGATAATTTCTTAGTTTTAACTTATTTTGTTAATTTCAGGTGTTGACCAAAAGAGACGGAGTAAAGGAGTCTACAAGCATGCAAAACACAGCAAAATAATGGAGAGAAGAAATTGGTTTGAAATTCCAAGGAAGAAAGGAGAAAAATTGAAGAGAAAAAGAAATCATTTGTTGACTAGGAAAACCTTTCCTATGTTGACTAGGATTTGAAAGCTTCCGGAAGGATCTTGAAGAAGAACAAATGAAAATGGGTCCAATTAATTAGAAGACCATTTAGTTAGCCCAAATATGAAGATCCAATCAGCCAATTTCATGGAGATCAAGATTTGGTAGGAAAAGGATTCCTAAAGTCAAAAGAATAAGGAAATCATGAAGAATAAGGAAAGCAGAATCTGCCTATGCAGATGGGTCAACTTCGAACGATAACTGAGAACGAATCAGGTGGATTTAAGATGCGATCAACCTATGGTTGGAAAGATATTTGAGTCTTCTTTCCAACGACATCAAAATCATAATTTTTGGAGATCTACAACTCCGGGAAAGTGCAAATCTTTTACAGACTACCAGATTTTACCGAGAATAGAAAGAAAACCTAATTTTAGTAGGAGAATGATTCTTGTAAGGCCTATAAATATAAGAGGCTCGGTCTCAAAGTAGATCATCACCTATTCTATGTCCTCTTACTACCAAAATACACAAAGAAGCTTCACCACGAAGTTCTCCAAGTGCTAGGCCGAAGTTACATCACCACCACCCTAAAATTTCCATCCCATTCCCTCTAAATACGCTTAGTCCCTTTAGAAGGTGTGTAGCTTCCACCTTAGGCTCCATCCACTCGAGATTTTGCAGGCTTACTGGAAATCAAAAAGTGTAAACATGGAACCTTTGCTCCGTAACTCTCCTTGTATTTGTTTTATTTTGTTTGTGAAGAATACATGTTTATTTTGGTTTTATACTATTTTTGAGTTTAATTTATCTTCCATGTGTTTATGAGTTTTGAGTCTTGATTGCATGTTGTGTGTCATTCTTAATGCTTGAGTTGGGTCTAAAGATGAAACGCTTAGTCAGTCACTTTTTACCTTAAATCAATGGAGTCGAGATTAGAGTATTTAGACGCTTAGTTGCACTTTAATTCAAAGTCATGACATGTAATCCTGAATTAAAACCTTTAGATTTCGTAGGTAATTAAATGAGATTATTTGTGTAATTGCAAAGTATGTGGGATGAGATGATCACATGTAAATAATTAATTTAGGTTTGTTTTTGTCGAAAATATGGTAAGGGTTTTTGGGTTCTTTTTATGTGTTTGCTTGTCTATGAGTCAATGCATATTAGATTCTTAGGATTTCTTGCTATATATTTCGATGTTTTAGGTAGTAATTAGATAGAAAATTAGGTAATTAAACAACTATTTTATACCCCCCTTTTTACTACACAAGAATTGCATGCACACTTCAATCCCCGGTTTAGAACGATACCCTACTTATCAATGCTACATCTACACAAAAAGGGTTTAAATTGCATATGGTTGAATTATGTGTTAAGTGTTTATTTGATGCATGTTTTGGTCGTATCAATTTTTATTTTGCTTTCAAATCCTAGTCAACATAGGAAAGGTTTTCCTAGTCAACAAAGAATTTCTTTTTCTCTTCAATTTTTCTCCTTTCTTCCTTGGAATTTCGAACCAATTTCTTCTCTCCATTATTTTGCTGTGTTTTGCATGCTTGTAGACTCCTTTACTCCGTCCCTTTTGGTCAACACCTGAAATTAACAAAATAAGTTAAAACTAATAAAACTAAGCAATTATCAAAGTAAAAATGTAGAGAAAGTATATTAATTAATACGCCTAAAATGCATAGATCATTTATACCTTAGAAGATCCGGAGGCGACACGCTTATTTATCTCCGTGAGATTAACATCAATAATTAACGTACCTGTCACTCCTTTATCAAAAATGTGGCAAGTGATATATCCTTCTGGCGAGGTGATTTTAGTGGGATTAATGTATCAAGACTGTAGCATGATGGTGGGAGGTTTTAGATTGTCTGCCGACCTAATACCTCTTGACATCGTAGATTTTGATTTAATTCTGGGCATAGACTTTCTGAGCAACCATCTGGCTTTGGTTGATTGCCATATAAAAGAGGTAATATTTAGAAGTCCGGGGTTTCCTGATATTTTATTTTACAGAGAAAGAAATGTTCTTTCATCGGGCCTTATTTCAGATGTGAAGGCTGAAAAGATGTTGCAGAAAGGGTGTACCACATATTTGGCACATGCAGTGAATACCAGAATTTCCACCTCTAACCCTGAGCAGATTAAAGTGGTTGGGAAATATCCTGATGTATTTTCTGAGAAATTACCAGGTTTTCCTCCAGTAAGAGAAATAGATTTTATAATTGAGCTACTTCCGAGTACAGGCCCCATGGCTCAAGCTCCATATAGGATGGCTCCAACTGAGTTGAGAGAATTACAGATTCAACTTCAGGAACTAATTGATAAAGGTTTCATCCACCCTAGCATATCACCATGGGGAGTTCCAGTTTTATTTGTGAAAAAGAAGGATGGATCTATGAGGTTATGCATCGACTATCGAAAGATGAATCAGGTTACAGTGAAGAACAAGTATCCACTACCCCGGATTGACGATTTGTTTGATCAACTTAAGGGAGCTACGGTGTTCTCTAAGATAGATTTGCGATCGGGATACCATGAGTTGCGGATTAGAGAGTCATATATCTCTAAAACCGCATTCCAATCTCGACATAGGCACTATAAGTTCCTAGTTATGCCGTTCGGCCTGACAAATGCACGTGCTGCCTTCATGGATTTGATGAATCGAGTATTTTGGGAATATCTTGATAAATTCATCATTTTTTTATTGACGAAATCCTGATTTACTTTTCAGATGTGAGGCAACATGAAGACATTTACATATGGTTCTGAGGGCCTTGAGAGAATCTCAATTATATGCCAAGTTCAGTAAATGTGAATTTCTGGTTTGACAGAGTTAAATTTCTTGGCTATATGATTTTGGCAGATGGAGTTAGTGTTGATTCTGACAAGGTGAGGCGTTGTTGAATTGGAGCAGACGTGCCAGTGTAGCTAATATCAAAAGTTTTCTGGACTTAGCTAGTTACTCCTGTCAGTTTGTGCAAGACTTTTCACGTATTACTGTACCTCTTACTCAACTTACGAGGGAAGTAGGTAGATTTGAATTGTCAGAGGCTTGTGAGGAAAGTTTCCAGACGTTAAAGATAAGGTTGACTACTGCTCCAGTGTTGACATTACCTGATGATAGTATGGAGTTTACGGTTTTCATTGATGCATTCAAAGTAGGCAAAGTAGGCTTAAGATGTGTATTGATGAAGCAAGGCAAGGTTTTCGCTTATGGTTCCCGATAATTAAAGCCTCATGAAGTGAATTACCCAACTCATGACTTAGAATTAGCAGCAATTATTTTCGCGTTAAAGGCTTGGAGACATTACTTGTATGGTGCCAGGTGTTGAATTTTTACCGACCATAAAAGTCTTACGTACTTCTTCACATAACCGGAACTGAATTTGAAGCAGAGGAGGTGGATGGAATTGTTGAGTGATTATGAGTACAGTTTTGAGTACCATCCTAGAAAGCCGAACATGATGGATGATGCTCTCAGTCAGAAATCAGGAGTTTCTCTATCACATATACAAATGACTCAGATACCACTACTTTCTGAGTTGCAAGTCACTGGTGCATTTCTGTACATAGATGATGATAAATCGAGAGTTTTACTTGCCAACTTCCAGGTTCGACCTAATCTTGTTGACAGAGTTCATGACTTACAAGATTCTGATGCCTCATTGCGAAAACTAAAGGAAGAAGTACATAGTGGTGGACAATATATTTTAGTATGCTGAGATATGGCTTGCTAGTGATTAAAGGTAGACTTTGTGTTCCGAACGATGAAGAGTTGAAATGAGAAATACTTGATGAACCTCATTATTCAACATATGTAAAGCCTCCTAGTAGTATGAAGATGTATCAAACTCTTAAGGAGTATTACTGGTGGTCTAATATGAAGAGGGAAATAACGACATATGTGAGCCAGTGTCCCATTTGTCAACAGGTGAAGGTGGAGCGACAGAAATCTTCAGACTTGATGCAACGTCTCGAGATTCCAGTTTGGAAATGGGAGCATGTTACTATAGATTTTGTCTACAAGCTACCTCGTACATCCAAGGGTCATATAAGTATTTGGGTAGTTGTGGATCACTTCATGAAGTCTGCACATTTTATTCCAATTCCAAAGAAACTTTTTCTGTGAGCAAACTAGCCCAATTGTATATGCAGAAGATTGTGAAGCTACATTGTGTACCTGTTTCTATTATCTTGGATCAAGATTCCTTTTCACTTCACAGTTGTGAAGAGCTTTACAAGAAGTTATGGGAACTAAGTTACGATTCAGTACAACTTTTCACCTCCAGATAGATGACCAGGCTGAGAAAATAATTCAAACGCTGTGTGTATTGCAATTTCTAGGAAAATGAAATAAGTACCTACATTTGATGGAATTTGCTTAAAATATCAGTTTCCACTCCAACATTGGTATGTCACCATATGAAGCCTTAATCGGAAAACAATGTAGGACCCAACTGTGTTGGAGCGAGGTAGCGAGAAAAGCCTTATTGGTCTAGATATTATGCAAGAAATGACAAAGAACGTGCATATCATTCGAGATAGGTTAAAGGCTTCCCAGGATGGACAAAAGAGTTATACAGATGTTAAGAGGAAGAAACTAGAATTCGAGGTTGGTGACTGGGTATTTTTGAAATTGTCTCTATGGAAGGGTGTTATGAGATTTGTAAGGTGTGGCAAGCTTCAGCCACGATACATCGGACCATATGAGATCATTGAACGTGTTGGTGATGTTGCTTATCGTTTGGAGTTACCATCATAAATAGCACGTGTTCATGACGTATTCCATGTGTCTTTGTTGCAAAAATGCATCTCTGACCCTACTCATGTTATTGTGCCTCAACAGATCTCGTTATGTGAGGATTTGGTCTATATTGAGGAACCAGTGGAGATTCTTGACCATAGCGAGGACGTTCTCCGGAACAAGACCATTTCTTTAGTAAAAGTATTGTGGAGGAATCATGCAGTGGAATAAGCCACGTGGGAACCAGAGCAACACATGAGGGAGCAGTACCCTTATCTTTTCTAGTAAGTATGTAAATTTTGAGGACGAAATTTTTGTAAGGGGGGTAGATTGTAACGACCCGAAATGAAATTACGCGTTTAACGAGTTATATTAACTTTTATCGCAGATTAATCGCATTATCGAGGTTGTTAACAACTTTGTCACCGGACGAGAATTTGATTTGACTCTTTTCACGAAAGTTATAGATTATCGAACTCTGAGGAATTTTCAGGGATTTTTTCGGATAAGCAAGCTATTTCTTGTGCTTATCGGAAGTTTGCACGAGATATTATTAAAAAGAAAATTATTTTTAGTCGATTAATTCTCGACTGTTCGATTGCGATAAGATTGATTTTGGATCATCAATCTGTCAAGGAGCTTGGAAGTATAAATAGGAGAATTTTGGAAATTATTTTCAGAAAATCAGAAAATTCCCCACGGCACGACCCGGTTTTCTCTCCCCATGACCCATTGACCCGACCCAACCTGTTTCACTTATTTCAGCCACCTGCCACAACAGAAAAGGTAGGAAAATGATGAGTGATATTGCCTTGATTGTTTACTATGGTTATTTTTGGGAATTTTTAAGGTTTGAGCACAACTCGATTCAGGCCGATTTAGTACTGTCGAATCACCGCCGTCGGTGGCAGTGCTCCAGCGTATTTTCGAGGTCAGAAGTTAAGGGATTTTGAAACCCTCCTCCCCCTGAATCAATCTGGGTGGGTTAGGAGGTCTGACGAAGCTCCACGGCGGAGCTTCGACGCCACATAAATTGCGGCTGGTTTCGAGCTATGAATTTTCGAGGGATTTTCCGGCCATTTATCGGTGAGTTGAGGCGCGTAGGGCTAGGAGATAGGTTAAGATTAGTGAGAGGAGTGTTTTGAAGGGTTAATTGCTGTCGTTGGTGGCGGTTGCCAGAAAATGGATTTCCAGCATGTTTACGCTATTTTCGGCCAAACACCAGTTAATTGGACCTCGGTCTAGTTACGAAAGTGGAATGGCTCGCCAAGAGCTTTCCAATGAGGGGTCAATTGCCCCCATCAGAGTACTTTTACTTGAGGCACGTGGGCTACACGTGCCACCGTCTGTGGAGGCACGTGAGGCCACGTGCCATCGCCTATGGCAGTGCTCCAGCGAGACAGTTTTTAGAAATCATCAGCGGGACTTCTGGGGTTATTTTTAGGGTCAATTTCCATATATAGCTTTACGCATATTCTGATATCGTATGATCCATATTTACATGACATCGAGATCGTGACACTAGCAGCGAAGAAAATTTCGATGGACCCCAGCAGTAGTCGCAAACTTGTAAGTGGACCCTTTTATTTTCACAGTCGCATCAAGTTCAATTTTCAGTAATTCAGTATTTCAATTTCATTTATAGTATATTTAAAACAGATTAACTTGGAGGTTTTCTTGTGATGACATTAGTTAGTTGCATTGATTAACTCATTGTTCGGCTGATCACCGGATAGTCCAGTTAGGGGAGGTAATGTTGTCTCGTCTGGCCGTCTGGGGAGGTTAGGTTGCCTTATCTGGCCCATCACCTATATTTTTACATACAGTTTGTCAATTCAGGTCAGAGAAAAATTCTTGAGCAACTACCTCCATTAGAATTCAGATTTATACTTGAACTCACTTTATTTTACAAAAATCGGTGAAAATGTATTAAATTATATTTTATTATTTACACATTATTACGAGATTTTTTCCGTTCATGCTAATGTTTTATATTTTAAATTTATTTTTCTTAGCTTTTCGATTTTCGTCGCCCAGGCTACAGTATAAATTCTGAGTTTGTGTGGTGTCATCGAAGGCTTTGAGTTCATATGTCAGCTCCTCATTTAGTGGGTCCCAGTCCACTGTTAGACCTATTTATATGTATCATATGTTTATAGAAGTCGCTCTGAATTCTAGTTGTACATGTTGTTTTCAGTTACTCGAGTAGTAGTCTAGTTTGTTTTCCTTTGTATTCAGAACCAGCATGTTGTAATTATTATGTTTTTAAATTCCTTGTTCTTGTTTATGTGTTTTGTTGAGAAATCTGGATGGACAATCGATGGTCCACAGTTTGTTTGTGGGAATCTGATTAGAAGTGTTCTCTTGTTGCAGGTTTTTGGGTTGTTCAGTTTTCAACGGAAATTATGTCAAAATTTTCGTAGAATTTCTCAGAATTAGTTAATCGTTAGGATTTAATTCTAATTTACTAGCTAAACTATCTAATTTACTAACTAAACTAAGATTGAGTCCTTTCAACATTACACCAAAACTCCGGAAAATAAAACATTATAAACAATCTCTTCATATATAGCATATGTCATGTAGAGTTCTAGATTACCAAGCACTAGCTAAATGTTTCGATGGATAATATTATTAGCTTCACAAAAACCTAGTGTACATAAATCAATTCAGTAGAGGATTTAGAACTCTAGCTATTGGCCCTCATAAGCATAGAAGAAGCCCAATCAACACAAAAACGTTAATAACCGGAACTCTTGATTTTGGTTACCAACTCCATGAGAACTTTTTAACCATATGCAGTAGGGGTGGGCACGTGAAACATTGGATAAATTTTTGTCGTCCTTATCTCTATCTCAAACAAGACGGGGCGGAATAGAACAGGACGCGTACGAGACGAGATTAAGTATTTTAAAAGTCCGACTCGATCGCTCGAAATCTGTATGGGACGGATCCAATTTTGGAACCAATTTAAAATAAATATTTCATATAGTATTTAACAAAAAAAAATGTGTATGAGATGAGATGTACGAACCAAATTTCAAGTTAAATATAAGATAAACATAGTTTGATAAGACCTAAAAGTCTACAACTACACGAAGTAAGTAATACATTTTTACTTAATATTTAATTCAAAGTAATAAAACTACAAACAATTTTATTTCATATTTAATTGATGTATTTAGATTATATTACAAATAGTGTAATACTTTGATTGTTGTAAAGTAACTTTTATTTTAGTTAAATATTGCTAATTGTTTGATAATTTAATACGTTAACTCATATTAAAATAATAATATATAAATAGACAAAATTTAATATCCGAGATGGAACAGTTCAGAGTCTACAAAATTCGTACCAGCCCTAACATCCAATGATATATCATATATGCGTGATAATGAATATGAGCCATCCCTAAGCCTAAGACCTCCTGGTTTTCTAGCAACGTACATCATATATATACTCTTCTACTCAATATTCTCCTTTGTGTGTCCAATATAAAACATTCTCTAAATAATTTAGCATATGTACTTCTTGCTTTCTTAGAATAATAGCGTGCTAATTCACTGATCGATCTAAATACGTTAAAAGATAATTCTTAAGTACTCATGGGTATTATTTATCACTTGATAACAAATTTTGTGATCATAATGATAATTTGAGTTTTTTTTTTTCAATTTTAGATATTTTTTAAGTAATTACTTTACTTTAAAATCTAGTTACAATTTTTGAAAAATAAATTGTTCTTAATGTTATAAATTTGATTTAATTAGTTGTAAACATAATAAATAATCCTAAAATCATGTGGTCATATTATAGTAATATTGTCTTAAATATTGTAATTTTTTGTTCAAATATATTGTAATTTTGGTTCTTAAGTTGTTAACAAGGTTAGGACATACCCTGGGTACCCAAGAATGTCCCGTACGCTAAAAACTTGAAAGAATATTCGTTGTTGCTTATACATTGAGGGCATGTTTGTTACAACTTCTTTGACTCCTTGTATAAGAGATAGTGTATTTTTTATAGTAGAGTGTGTTAAACAATGGGTGTTTGAGTCTTTGTATACTTGGATTCATTATATAAAAGATAATATGAGTATGTTTGTTATAACCTCTTAATTAGAATTCTTAGCTTATTCTAAAAATAGTCTAATCTCATGTTTGGTTTAAATGAGTTTATGTAAGCCCTTAAGAACATGTTTTTTACACCTCTTTATATTAGAATTCTTCGCATGTTATGAAAATAATCCAATCTCATGTTTGGTGTCATAAGAGACTATTTTAAATGAGTTTATATAAGCCATTTGACCTTCTTATATAAGGAGCCCAAAAACTTGCTCTTTATATAACACCCCTTATATAAGGGGTGTTATATAAGAAGCAAGTTTTTGAACTCATTGTATAAGAAGGTCAAAATAGTGTTTTAATCTTTAATGGCTTACATAAATTCATTTAAAATAGTTTTTTGTGACACTAAACATGAGATTGAATTATTTTTATAATTTACTAAGAATTCTAATATAAACTCATTTAAAGTAAATATGTTCATTTAAGGAGGTGTAACAAACATGCTGTTAAGAATTTACATAAACTCATTTAAAACCAAACATGAGATTGAATTATATTTATAATAAGTTAAAAATTCTAACATAAAAGGTATAACAAACATACTAACTGATAATAGATAGAACCAATCAAATAATGTACCCAAGGGAGTGAAGAAGGGAAGGATAGCCAGCAGCTGGGTTCTTGTCTGTACGTATACAGGCTTCTTTCCTAGAGTGAGCAACAAGTTCTCTGCAGAAGCAGTTTCAATGCAGAAAATTGTCTTTATTCATATTTAACGTAAGCACCGGCCTTTTTTTTGTGTGTAACTGCCATGTACGTCATGGAGCCGGCCAGTATATATGTTTACAGTGCATGGCATGATTACCTTTTAGTTCTTGAGCATCCTTTACCGGCCATCGCCATTATCAAGAAGAAGAACTTGGAGAAGCTAGCTACTGCATCTCGAACTGACTGCTGCATACATGTACGTGTACACGACGACAGTAGCTGTTTATTATTTATTGTTGTTGTTGGGTCAGTATAACCAGATCATCTGAGAACCATATAGATTCCGAAAACCAGAAAGATCCAAGCTATGCCTAGATCTCTGCGTTTCAATTATGCCAAGCAAGTGTTAGAAGACAAAGGACGCACAAGAGTACAAAGAAGCTAGAAGGTTTCTTTGGTGTTGTTTTCTTGCTCAGTGCCACCGGAGTTTGTTTCTGTAGAACCTGGAGACTGAAGTCAGTTCACATTTGGCTCCTAGCCCTAGTTAGTTTTTTTTGGTTCTTTTTCTACAATCAATATTGATTAGAAACAATGTGTCCAAAAAAAAGAAAACATGTAAGTGGACTATTTTATGCTAATGAAATTGGATATGTAGTCAAAATCATTTGACCGATTTATTATTATCTTGTCCTGATTTGTAACGATTTTTAAAAAAAAGAATAATCTAATAATATTTACAATAAACGGGTTCAACGACCAAATTAGACTATAGTGATAGCACATGACGGACAAAGCGTTATATTAAATCAAGTCTCGTCAAAATCAAGAAAATTCTTCATTAGTTATGAATCTTATCTTATGTACGTACTTTCTCAATCTATCCAGCCTGGTTCCACACATAGAAATTAATGACAAAGTAAATCTCATAAAAATCAATATGTTTTTGCATATACTTTATTTGTAATGGTCTTATATACATCTCCAAAATAAATGACTTACGAGGGAAAAAAAACATTAATTTGAAACCATTGAGGTAAATCTAGGGTAAATATATTACTATTTTATATCAGAGTAACCGTATGGTCCGGTCCCATTTTCATATACCCCTAGGCTATCCGTTTCTGTTTTTAAGCCGAGTAACGGCAAACCCTTATGATTATATTTTGTGTTGTTCCTTTACCAGCTGAATGCACCACTTTTTTAACACCTAGCTTCCCTAAACCCTCTCCCTCCTCCTCCATCCATACTCTCTTTCTCTCTAATTTTTTTTTATCTAATCTCTCTAAAGACTTGAGTTTTTTTATCAGGGTGTGTGTGTTTGTGGCTAGCTACCAGGCATGTCTGAACTAGAAATAGGGAAAGGTGGTTTTCTAGTTTTTGATGGTGGTTTGTGGGGAAACCAATCCTGGGCTAATTTGTCCAATTATAATGACAATTTCTTGATAAACTCCAACTATGAGAATTCATCCAGTAATGGAAATGAGGGCGAGGACAAAGTGAGGGAGAAGGAGAAAGAATTGATGGAGGCAAAAGATCAGGAGCAACCAAAAAGTTCTACTCTGGTTAAGAAGGCTAGGGCGGCTAAAAAGATGGGTGAGGGAAAGAAGACTAAGGGGAATGGCACCAAGGGAAAGGGAAAAGGGAAGGGGAGTAGTGATAAGGCAGTGAAAGCAGGAAAAAGAGGGAGCGATGATTCTGAGGATGATCATGAGCTCCATATTTACACAGAGAGAGAAAGGAGGAAGAAGATGAAGAACATGTTTTCCAACCTTCACGCTTTGCTTCCTCAACTCCCTTCCAAGGTATATATCCCTCTAATTAATTAAGATATGTATGAATTGCACACATATGAGCTGAGGTTTTTTTATCATATATTTGCATCATGTCTCGGTCGATTATTTGAGCTAGTGTTCTCTTTCATTTATTTCCTAGCCCTTACCTATCTCTATTTTCGGTCTTACCCTTTGATCGATTGTTACAAGTGCTTGGAAAATTTATGATGTTTAGGGAAAAAGAGAAAAGCCTTTCAATTTGATTGTCTTTCCCTTTAAGGTAATTAAATCAAGCAAGACTTTATGCATGTAATGGGAATTCAAAGATAAAGTTTTGTCCCCCCCCCCTCCTCAATTCTCTCCTTTCAGTTCATGGTTTTTTGAAGAGAGATTTCCGCATGTACTAATTAATGATTTTGGTGCTTCAAAAATTTGTTTCATGATAGACAAAGAGGTTTCATCTAAAAAATAAAATGATTTAATTAGGCTAAGTTGTATTCTGAACACTTACAGGCTGACAAATCCACAATTGTTGATGAGACAGTTAGCTACATAAAAAAGCTAGAACTCAATCTCCAATCCCTTGAACAACAAAAAAGGGATTGGATCTGCAGCCTCACAGGGAGCAATGTAGTCAATTACAACCCATCATCGCTACTTATTAATCCACAAAATGTAGCCTATGACTCAAAAAACCCATTCTTAAACACCCATGCTTCATCTAGTAACTTTGTCACTGCTTCTACTACTGCAAACATATTCAACATAAGTCCCAATTATCCTTTAAGCAATGCTCTCTCAAAATACTCGCATTCTATCAAACCTATAGGGTTTGACACATGGACTTCATCTAATGCCGTGTTGAGCATGTGTGGAAATGAAGCACACATTAGTGTTTGCACACCAAAGAAAAATGGTATATTTACCCAGATTTGCTACGTTTTGGAAAAATACAAACTTGTGGTGGTTTCAGCTCATATTAACTCGGACTCTCACCGCAGCATCTACATGATTCAAGCCGAGGTAAGCATGTATATTTATAGAATCCTCATTTCTCATAATCATTAGAATCTATCTTTATTGTTCTTTTATTCCCGCATCTGATCCAATACTGGCCTGAAGCACAAAAGCATGATACATACATATACAACACTCTTCCACCAAGGCATACCTATTTTTGGTCATTTTCAAGTATATGACATTATACCAACTTTTCAATCATATTTTACTATCTCCACCTTTCAGATCTTAGGTCCCAATGTGTAGATAAAGCCTGTAAATTTTCAGCTAAAATTGTGATCGTTAAGGTATTCAAAACTGCAATTGAAATTTATAAGTATGAACGGTTCAGGTTTGACAGATTTGGTCCATTCCTTGATTTAATTTAGTTCGATACCTTAACGATCACAATTTTGGCTGAAAATTTACATGAATGATCTACTCATATAGACCTAATATTTGGACGGTGGAGATGTTAAAATATGATCAAAAAGTTTGTTTAATGCCCTATATCTGAATGACCAAAAATAAGTATACCTTAGTGGAAGGGCCATATATATATATATATATATATATATAGAACCTGTTGGCATATAAAATTTGAAAAGGGGTTTGGTGAAAAAGGCTTTCAATTTTATGCCTAAACAAGATAGTTAGATCACTTAGATGATTCAGTTTATGGCTAGATTTCTTGTTCTATTTTATTGGGAGATTCTAGGAGGTAAGCCTATTGTGATGAATGCTTTTAAAGCTGTGTTGAGAGAAAATATGAATGAATAAAACCCTTGCATGAGCAAGGTTAGTTACAGCCAATTGAGTGGTTTACAGTAATGTAGTCTAACCCTAGCTAGCTAGTAGAGCTTCTCATTGTACGTACCATATACACTTTCACTATCATGTTTCGTGTTCATTAATTAGGAAAGTATTTTGTAATGGTAAAGAAAACATATGATTAGCAGCAGTTTGTGAAAGTCGATTTTAGTACTTATTTACAATCTTTAACTTTATAACTGCGTCTTATATAATGTATGTTTTCGATTTATATATACTTATGCATGTCAAATTAATGCAAGTGTTTTGTAATAGGCAACCAGAGCTCCAGACAATCAGTTTCTGGATATGTCTTCAGCTGAAGATATATTCAAGCAAGTTGTGGCTGAAATAAATTTGTTGGTCGCTGCTTTTTAATTAACGTAAAAAACATGTTGATGATGCTAAGCACACAAATCCTGGCCTAGAAGTGTTGATCACCGATAGCCTATGAGTTGTTGAGTTTTCTTAGTAAGTATGTTATGCCTGTTTGTTACATTTGCTTCAACAAACCAATTGTTATGTAACCGTTTTATTGTGGTCGTGCATTTGCACAAGACTCGCTAGTTTATATATTCAGTGCCAATTTCTGAGACTTAGATTTTAAATGTTACCTCTGTTCATCGTTCATTAAGATTTAAGAAATGGTATTTGATCAAGTAAAGACCCACCTCAAGCTCTTGTAGAAGAAAACATTCATGCATTCCCTAAAATCCAGGTTTAAAGCTATGTGCACCATCAGTGAAAATGATGCTGAGGCAATTGGGTCTTGGATCTTTATCAAGAAGTTGGACCTTAATTAGCGACTGTAGAGTATCAATCATTTTGAGCATCAATCACATTTGCAGAATTAGGCTCGCTTGGAAGAACTTGATCTGATCACCGTTGTTGGACGCCGCGGATATTGGCGTAGGGTACGGTTTATAACAGTCTCTGCAATTCCATCCCTCATGTCCTTGAAGTAGACTAGTAGAGTGAAGAAAAGAATCAAGAATGTATAGTTTCTCTTGCTCAAAACACCTACAACTCAGAAATGCTTGATTTGAGTTGTTAAGTATTGAATTCGTGATTGGAGTGCAGGCCAGCCAAGGTTATGGGAGGCCCTGTATCAAATTTGAAATCAGGCCGCCCTATTTTTTTTATGTATTCATATAACTCATCAAAATATAATTTAGCATTAAACAAGAGCACAAAAACTTAAAACTTAAGCATTTACATTAACATTACAATAAAATATTAACCAACAAAGAAGAATTTTTGCTGAAAAAAAGAAGGAAAGAAAAAAACCAAAGAATAATTTGCTGCAAAAAGAAAAAGAAAAAAAGAACAAAGCGGTATTTCAAACCTTGGTGGTTGGGTCTAGTGGGCTAATATGCAAACCCTTAGTTAGCCAATTGAGCTACAAACTTATCTATTAACATATGAGTTTTTTTTTACTTACTATCCATATATTAAAAAAAAATAAAAAATTAAGGCCTTGTGCGTTTGAACGGGCTGAACGGCCAGGCTAGCCATGTTGGAGTGGAATAAATTGTGTATGTACTTGGTTGCCCGTTATTAGAGTTTGCTTGTTGAGTTGTGTTCAACTTCTTTATGGCTCCAGCATCGTCTTGCATGGGTTGATATCCATATTCGGTATATGGAGGTATCACGTGTCATATATTTGTACAACACTAGAAAAGAAAATCCATATGAGAAGGTAGATGTTTAAGTGAGATTATGATTTAGGTTAAACCTTTTTTACAACAAAGTTTAAGCAGAAGATGAAATTGTAAAAAAAATAATAAAAAGTAAAGTTAAAAGATAAAAAATAAAAGTTAAAACTGTTAAAAAAATAAAAACATAAAAAACCAAAAGGGAAAGTCCAAGTAAAAAGTGTAAATTGTTAAAAAGTAAAATATAAAAGTTAAAATTGTTAAAAAGATGGATACATGTCAAAACAGTTAAAAAGATAAGTAAAAAATTAGAAAAAGATCAAAATATCCCCATAAATAGTAAATATGAATAGTATGACCAACTTTGTTATATTATAAATTTGTGCCTGCAAGCTTGAGTTTGGTGTTAAAATTTTCATACAACAACAATAAATAGTTGATAGGCAGCTCATACATGTCATTTTTTTATAACTTGGATGGGGTAAGAATTATCCATATCCATTATTTGTATTAGTAGAAGGATGTAAAACAATGCTAGGCATTGAGGGGATAAAGAACCTAGACCCCGGCCTACATTGAAAGCCTTATACATATTCTTGTAGAGAACATCCTGAATAATAGCAGGAGTCTCCTCTAACCACAATTCATCAACACCACTCTTAGCAACATGCACTAGTCTATTAGCTACAAAATTTGCTTCCCGGTGGTACATCAAAAGTAGACATAAGCTTAGTTTGGGATTGAGGTGAAAATATTCGACTTTACAAAAACACAGTTCATAAAAAACAACCATTCACATGCTTTTTTTTAACCATGGTTTTGAAAATAAGCAATTTTTATTATTTTACCAAACACTACTTCATCAAAATAATTAAAAATAAGCTAATTTAAATCATCAAACTCAATCTCAAACAGACCCATAGTAGAAGCATGTCTAAGTGCCCATTTAGCTAGAGTATGAGCTACCATATTACCTTCCCTCCTCCAATGCCAAAAGGAAGCATTTGAGATCTGCATAAATATATCCTGAACATCCTTCGAGGAATATCGGAACTGAGCTGAAGTTATGGATAGATCCTCCATGGCTTTCACCACAATCATGGAATTGATCTATAAATGAGTCGGGGCCAAGGAGTGATCCAATACCATCCCCACCGTTGCCCAAACCGCCTCAATCTCCACAAACAATGTTGAATACTGCCCATTCACTCTACATGCCATACTTCTGATAAACTGACATGTCCAATCACAAACTACTACTCCAATACCCCCTCTTCTTAGGGTTGTATCATAGGTTATGTCCATACAAACAGAATATGAAATTGTAGATGGACATTTCCACCGTTGAGCCTCCCTATTCGGGCGGTCCAGAGACTTGTTGATCATAGTATAATGATTATGCCAAGCTCATGTCTGCACCCTAATAACTTGACTATCAAACTCCACATTGTTTCATGTTTATTATTCTGTCTCTTCCATATAAACCACATAAACACAAACTTCGCCTCTCGGTAGAATTTTTCCTCGACGAATGAAAGTTCTTATTTATGTTAAATCTTGGGTGTTCGATGAAAAGCCTGTGAGATATATGGTCTCAAGACCAAGATAAATATGTCAGAAGAAATTAAGCAGGAACTTTAATTTACCAAGTTTGTAAGGTGCATAAATGAAATTTTGAGGGAAAGGTGCTGCTTAATATTCTAATTTTGAGTCGAGCAATTGATCCATGTGATCATCGAATATACAGAGGCAGCATTCATGAGATTTGATCCCTACCAAGATGCTACCATTTATCTCATTCCTAGACTAAACAGCTCTCAGCTTTTCCAATCAATACCCGCTCACATCGTCGGACTAAAGAACTCCATCTTGGGAAGTAAGGCGTGGTAGCGAGAGGAGAAGCCGACTCTACAAAAGCAAATTTGTATTAACAAAAACTGAAATAGATGGTTTTAGATTAAAGCGGAGGTAGAGCCGTAGATGCTTGTCTTACCCATTGAAATCCTGCCAATGCCAACCAGATACCCGCTATACCGTATCCTTTATTGCTGACAAGCTGTTCATATAAATATGGTCAGGATATGTTCAAAAAGTAAATACTGCAAAAACCACCAGATCTTACCAGCAATAGAAGTGCACCCAGAGAAGCATCCATTCATGGAGAGACTGATAAATCTAAGATCTCGTCCTGCCTAAAAATAATATTTAAAGCTAAAGTTTGTGCCTACCAGATCAAAGAGATATCTCTCCATATCAATACATAAGACGAGCACAAATACGTTGAGACAAGTTTGATCTCCCAATTATAACTCATGCATAGTGGACTTATCTAAAAAAAAAAAAAACCTCATGCATTCTGCCCTGCACAATCTCAGAAACCCACCCACTGATGTATGTGTTTTTGCTGTAGTTCCAAAAAATACATTAAGAGGAGCATAATGAGTTGGGAAGACTATATCGCGTTTGGCTTATGTTTGTAAACAGGTTCTCAGTAGGTAATTTATGTGATGAAACCGTTGTGTGCTTGACACAGCGATGTACATGCCAATTATCTGAGTAAACTACAGGCTGAAGAAAATTTGACGCTATCATCTTAGTGGATGTGAGCCATTGACCCGGACGAGCAGTAAAAGCAATCAGAATAGAGTTTTCTTTATGCACAACAGGGGATTCTTGTCACGGAGAATGTTTGAGAAAATAGCACAAAAAGCTGTATTTTCACCATAAATCTGACCTCAGATGATGGACCGGGTACATTAGCATATGCAGCGGTGGTCGGATTTGGGGACGTTCTCGCACAAAGCCCGCCGAAATAGGACGACAGGCGCAAAAATGACGTGCAGCGGTGAAGAAATGGGGCGGCGACCCATCGTTGACGTCGAGGACGTCCTTGCCGGCGTCAGGAAATCGATCGAGGGAGAGAACGTTCTCCCTGGTGGTCCCCACGCACGTGGGAGACGCCAGGGGGCGCGTTATTTTTTTTCACCCTGGGATTACACGCGCCGGTAATTCAGTAAATAAAAAAAATTAACCGAATCAATCAGTGCGTTACACATGGTCAGGTCGTCGGCCTTCGCTTCCCAACAGATCTTTTAATCTGGGCTGTCTATTTTTAACGGATTTCAGCAATCCGACGGTCCACGTTCAAATGAAACGGTTACTTCGGCCAGAAATGTAATATTTGTAATTAAACCCCAAAAAATTGCAATTGACCCCCTACAATTTTTCTATAAATACTACCTTCATTTCATCCATTTCTCACACCAATTTGTGCACAATAAATTTATTCTCTCCCTCCCTCCATCTCTCCTCTCAATCCTTTGATTTTTTTTTGCAAAAAATGGCTACCAATTGGCTTCTTTCAGAAGATGTACAATTTTGCATCTCTTATTGTCATTTTAGTGTTGATTCCATCATCGGAAACAAACAAAAGGTCGACAATTGTGGGAAAAAGTTTATGTCGATTACAATGAGAATTGGGAGCTAGGTCATGGTAAATCGAGGCCGGATGCTAGGACCCAAAATGCATTATCCTCTCGTTTCGCTAAGTTGAAACCAAATTTGAAACTTTGGGATAGTGTTCTTGCTTTCGCACGAAGGAATGCACTATCCGGCTCAAACTTACAAGATGAAGTAAGTTTGTCATCTCCCATTTTTTTAAATTTTGTTCTTATTAAATACAAGTTTTTTATACCATATTGTTTGAAATTAGTATGTCTATTTTTTAAAATTTTGTTCTTATGAAATACACATTGTTTATACCATTCAATTTGATATTATTATGTCCATTTAATTTAATTTTGATTTTATGAATTACAAGTTATTTATTCCATGTTATTTTATATTATTATGTCCATTTTATTTTATTTTATTTTATGAAATACTAGTTGTTTATGCCATTTTATTTGATACTATTATGTCATAGCAATTAATTAATTTTATTTTTGGTTAGATGAGACATGCTCAATCATTTTATGTGGCAAAAAAGAAGAAAGAGTTTAGAGACTTTGATTGTTGGGAAGCGGTGAAGAATCATCTTTACTTTATCCATGTTGAAGCTAGTACACCTCCGCCTTACTCATCATCTACTCCTGCAAGCTCAATGCCTCCCACGGTTGACTTGGACGAGGATGAAGTGATTGCTACACCAATGAGTAATCAAGGTCCCTCTTCTCCGGTTATACCTATGGGAGTGAAAGCGGCCAAGGAAGCCAAAAAAAAAACAGAGAAAAATGTCATGAATCTTACAAACGAGAGAGTCGAGGCTTTGATCAAAATTGCGGCAAATCAACAAATTTTTGTGAACAATAAAAAAGAAAGTGATGCTCTTGAGGTTGCCTTTATGGAAAAGCAACTCGCCCTTCAAGAGAGAGACTACAAATTGAAGGCTTTGGCGGAGGAAACTAGGATTATGTCAATGGATACCGATATTATGACTCCTAAAACAAAGATGTATTTCACAAAGAGGAAAACCGAAATCCTCACTCAAGTAGATGGGGTTGAAGAAGAAACTAGCGAGGAAGCCTTTTCAAATTGTTATCGCCCTCTTTTTCCAAGCACTTAAAATATGTAATTTAATTTTTCAAGCATTTAAATTATGTACTATGTAGTTTCCCATTTCAAGAAATAAAAATGCACTTTCTTTATTTAGATCAAGTTCCTACACATTATAATAAGACATGGTCGAATGAAACACACATAATTGAAACACACATAATTGAAAGACATAATTCAAACACAGAACAATGCAAACACATAATTAATACAATATATTTACAGTTGTTCACCCGTCTCAAGAAACCAGTTATGTTTAATTAAGTCCTTCTGAAGCTCTCCATGGATGTAAGAAGATTAGAGATCTACAAGACGGTCGTTAAACCGTTGTTCATTCTATCCATCTCTTCCAACCGGCTCGAAAGGAATCCAGTTCCCTTGTTGGTCCACTGGGCCATCATAAACTGTTAAAGTAGTATATGGATTTTAGAGATCTTCTTCTTCGTTCTCCTCAAACTCATCCTCCAAGATTTCTTCCTCAACGATCATGTTGTGCATTATGATATAAGCCAACATGATGCTTTTTAATGTCGTTAGGTGGTGACACCGAGCTGCATGATGAATAATCCCCGAACAAGCTTGTAAGATGCCAAAGCACATCTCCACATCCTTGTGGTATGCCTCTTGTTTCTATTCAAAAAGCTTTTGTGGTAGCTCCTGAGGATTGAAAATTATTTTGACAAACGAGGAGTACCTCGGATATATCCCGTCAGCAAGATAATAAGTATTGTGGTATGTCATACCGTTGACTTTATAAGTCGCAGTCAAACTTTTTCCAGCAAGCAGTGCATCGAAGACATCTGATTGGTAGAGTACGTTAATATCATTTTGAGCTCCTGGAACCCCAAAGAAATTGTGTCATATCTACGTGTCATATGAGGCCATTGCCTCTAAGATGATAGTGGGACGACCCTTCCTCCTTGAGTATGACCCAGACCAAGCCATTGGGCAGTTCTTCCACTCCCAATGCATGAAATCAATGATTCCGATCATTGCAAGAAATCATCACTGTCTGGCTCTTCTTAGAAGTCGAGTGATGTCTGTCTAATTTGGGGCGCGGAGATAACGGTTACCATAAAGCTCTACAACTTAGGTGCACCACTTCTTCATGCATTCTAGAGTTGTTGATTCCTCAATCCTTGTGATTTTAGCACACTGATCTGCAGCTGAGCCGTATGCCAACATTCGTAGAGCATCGGTCATCTTTTGTTGGGGAAGTAGTCCGAGCATTTCAGTGGCGTCGAATCTTTGATGCCAAAATTGGTCGTAGTTGCAGAGATCCATCATTATACAGTTGAATATATTCCGGCTCATTCGGAACCTCCGGTGAAAGTCGTGGTCGTTGAACACTGAGCCTTCGATGAAGTAATCTTCCATCAGATTTTGTCCCCTGGACTCCCTCATCCTTGGTTGATTTGCATGGTGGCATGGTGGTTCATCATCAAATGTTGCATCCACTGAGACTGCGTCGGTTATGAATGCATTGGCAATTTCTTCATTTCGCTGGCGTTGTTGTCGCGTCCTACTGAAAAAATTATTCAAACTCTTATACTATATCCACAAAATTCATTGTAAATCTCAGAAAAAGCTAGATAACACATATATTCAGCAAAAAGCAACTATACATATCAAAGGTTACATGAAATGATCAATCTAATAGCCTATAATTGTCTCCACTGAGGCACATAGTTTGGAAACGTTGAATGATAGACTCATTTTCAATTTCATTGAAAACATCTTTCTCAAGATACACAGTTAAGCTATCATTCAACCATCGATCTCCCATTTAATTGCGCAATCGATTTTTAATAATGCTCATAGCTGAAGAAAAAAAATTCGACAGAGGCTGTATCAACTGAAAGTACTAATGCCAACCTTATCAGCAAGTAAACATAAGGATATGTCTTATGTTTTCCTGTCTCAACAAGTTTCATTGCAAGATTAGTGATTCCTTGCAACTTCTAAAACTTTGTATTAGATTGCATATCATTGATATACATCTCGAGTTGAGTTTCAAGTACCAACAACTCTATTGTAGAAAAATCATTCAAATAAAACCGAGCAAGTTGCATCAAAGTTTGCTTGTCAAAAGAAGCAAAGCATTCATTCAGACTTAAAGATGCTAAAAAAAAGAGGAGTTATGTATTACCTTCATTGAAACGATTGTTTAGCTCTTGAATTTGGAAGTCTATCACAGCACAATAGAAATCAAAGCGGTAGAAATGCATGTTGGTCATCTTCTGCCTATTGCATTTTGATTTCCATTGAGGAGGTAGATATTGATCACTCATTGTGGGAACAGTTATCTTCTCTTTGCCACAGAGCATAACAACTTGCTCTAGTAAAAAATCACATCCAGTCTCCCTTATATCCTGTAACTTTCTCTTACAAATTTTCACCCAGTCCACAGCATTTACTATATCGTAATCATCTCTTTACAATGTTTGTGATAACTCATGAGTACTGCCAAGTATAATCCTTATCAAATGAAGACTGAACATGAAGTCAAATGATTGCAATAACCCCAATAAAATGAAGGCATCATGTTTCTGATCAAAACCTATACTATCAAATGCAATTTCACCCAACACATCAATTATGGAAGAGAACATAGCAGAAAAGTTTATAAGCGTACAATAATGTGAGCTCCAACGCGTGTCACATGAGCACTTGATTTCAATATCTTGATTCAAACCTCTTTGATTTGAGAGTTCTCCACTACTCAATGCTTGAACAACTTTTAGAGCTAGCTTTTCACGAAGAATATCACGACGTTTAGAAGACGTCCCAACAATGTTGACCACTTTAGCAACAGTATTGAACAAAGCACCTATAATGTCGTGCTTCTTTTCTACATCCACTAAAGATAATTTAAGTTGATGTGCAAAACAATGGACATAGAAAGCACTTCAGTTCTCCTTTAAAATAAGAGTTTTTGAAACCATTGAGTACACCACTCATATTGATTTCTTCGCCATAACCCTGACCACGTAAACTTGACATGCTTAAACCAAGTTTACAAAGTAATGCATCTATAGCCTACTTAAGTAATATGGCGATGGTATTGGCTACATGCTCAATGCCAACAAAGCTTTCAATCACACAACCACTCTTATTCACATAACGAAAAATCACAACCATTTGCTCTTTAACATATGCATCCCTAGCTTCATCAACTAGAATAGAGAAGAACGAATCACCCATGTCTTTAATTATTGTATTTATTGTTTCAACTGTTGCAGCATTTACTATGTCTTTTTGAATCATAGGTGATGTTAACTTTAGGTTTTCAAGAGCATTCTTTACACAACTGCTCAAATTTCTTCATCATGATCAGCAAGAAACTGCAAAAGTTCAAGAAAATTACCTTGATTGCGTGAATAATATGACTCGTCATGACCTTGAAATGCAAGGCCCTACCTTAGGAGAAATCAAATGCAATCAACCGATGCACTGAGACAAATTCGATAGTCTATTCTAGACTAATCTGCATTCTTGTGCATAATGTTTCGAATGAGTTGGTTTTCATTCATCAAGGTTTCAGACATTTTCAAAGCTTGGTTGTGGGCATTGTTGTGATCTCCAACATGAATTTCAAACCTTTCTTTCTTCTTCCAAATTTTCAAACCCCTTCCCAGTAAATGCATCACCATCAGCTTGTTCTCCGAAATTTTTCTTGTAAAGATAACAACATAAGCAAAATGCACAATTAACATCTACGCTATACTCCAGCCAATTGGGATATTGATCAAACCAATCTTTAAAAAACCTTCTTCTAGTCGCAACTCCACATTCAATGAAAGGAAAATCATGGTTTTTAGGCTAACAAGGACCTCTCTGTAAATATTCTCTTCTAACTTGATCTCGAACATTCGGATGTCTAGAATTCTTGTTCAAAGTACAGGATCAGATGGAAGATCTACTAATCTAATCTCCACAGACATACGATTCTGTTTTGATCTTTCACTCTCTACAAGGGATGTTACATCTGATTTTCTTTTAAAGTATTTCTCCATGATTCTTCACACTCCACAACTATATGTAGAGAAATCAATAAAACAATTTACTAGTCTAGAACAAACACACATCTAAAGATAATCTAATTTCAATTTTGAAACTTTCAATCGGCAACTTAAGGGAAACAAAATATAAAACGGTGAAATTAAAAAGACGTACCTCATTCACAAGAAAAGAAAAAGAATCGGTGAAACCCCTCAGTCTTTAACTCAATAATCAAGTTGGAGAGCTATTCCCCTCATTTGCATCTTGATTCTTGAAGTAGAGAACAAGGAGTCTGCAAGGTTTTAGGTAAAAAAGGAAAAGAGACTGAATATTTCCGCAAGGAGTGCAAGGACGATAGCTACTTTTGATACATTGAAACTTGAAAGACTACAAGAGAAGTTTCATTTAACTTTACATCACTTTACTTTTGAGATGGGTTACGTACGGACTTGAGCAAAGTCAACAAGTCTTATTCTACCACAAATTTATATAAAATAATATGGTAGTATAAATATATACATTGTTTGATAATTATAGTGGGGGTGAAGTGCATCAAACAGTGCCATTTCAATTACATATCGTACGTAATCATATATTTGAGAGGGGGGGGATCGCCTGCACTAGACCTGAGTTCCCTCCGCCACTGCCAGCAATGTTCCCTCTTGGCAGTAAGTTGGGGGAGTCACAACTAACACAAGAAAATATGGAAGTAGCACTTTATACATATGCGTCATCATATGCTTAAGTATCAAGAAGAATTACAGTTATGGAACAGAAGCTAAGTGTCAAACTAAAAAATGCAATATCATTATGGATAGATGGCAATGAGTCAGACTAAACGCAGTGTCATAAGTTTGGTGGAAAGCTATAGATACTATAAAATGATGACAACTCAAATAGGGCTATGCCTTGAAACCCGAGTAGATTCTTCCCAATTATCAAAATGAAAAGCACCGATTATGATTCTGAGAAGCTAAAGAAATAGGATTTGGCGAGACATTAGAGCATCTCTAATAGTAAAGTTATATCTATAGTTATTTTCGACTAAAAAAACTAAATGTAGCTCACATGATTTTGATTTCAACTTTAGTAGTTGTAGCCAAAGTTAAGTCATTTTAAATACTTGAACCATTAGATCAATTGTTGGATAATGAGACCACTTTTTTGATGGTGGGAGATATAGTTTTTACACTTTTTTCTCTCTCCTTTGTAGCTAAATATAGCTACTCAAAATAGTTTAAAGTCAAAAATGTAGCTTAACTTTAGCGACTCTGTTAGAGTGATTTTTGGTTACAATTTAAAAATTATAGCTTTTAGCTACTCTATTGGAGATTCCCTTAGAGATTTCAAAAGGGAATTAAAGAAATCACCAACCTCCTAGACGATCTTTTGGTCTAGGGTAAAGATATTTACTATATAACAATCTCGGTCCACCATACAAAAACACATTTACTTGGACTGATTTCACTGTTCCTAAGCTGAGGGGCATTTTAGTCACGGAAATGCAAAAAAATCTCGCGTCGCTCTTCACCCTCTCTCCACTTTGCTCATTCGCGTCTCCACTGTTCTGGAGAGATTACATTTGCATCTCTCTCACAATCTTCATAAGTCTCTCAGCCTTCACGAATCCACCTTCAATTACAGATCCAGCCTCCATTAGCTTCCTCAACAAATTTTTACAAAGCTTTCAGGAAGACAAAAAGTCTTTGCCGGCAACGCATGAATCGGTTAAAGCTTTCACGAAGATAAAAAGCCTTTGCCGGCGTCGCATGATTCGATTCACAAGGTACTAGCTTGCACTACAAGAAAATTGCTCTTAGATGACGGAACCTTTACGATTCCATCGTCTAAGTATACATCAGACGACAGAAAATAGTTGTGTTGTCTAAGACACACTTGGACGATGGAAAAAGTATTTATGTCGTCCAAGTGGACAATGAGACAACGAACCGATACGTCGTCGTCTGTGTGGCCACTTAGACAGCCGGGTGTCGGTCCATCGTCTATGTGAGTACTTGGACGACGGAAACTACCTCGGTCCGTCATCTAAGTGGTCACTTAGACGACGCACCGACGCTACGTTATCTAAGTGGTCACTTAGACAACACACCGACGCTGCGTCGTCTAAGTGAAGCATTATATAATGTCCATGCCAGACTTTCTTCCTCTCCGTTCACTCGTCTCATTTTCATCCTCATCCTCATATCGATCATTCTCTCTCGATCAGACTCTCCTCACACGTTCAACTAGCTAGCACTATATATATATATATATATAAATCTTCGGCTCCGACCATCAATTAGCCATATATCGGAGAAGGCTAGGTACGTACGTACGTAGTTAATTTCTGACAATCTTACTGTTTATATATATATATAACTAATTATATGTTTGATTGATTGCATTGTTAGTACGTCTAATATTTATAATTAAGTTAAGTAATTGATTGATATATATATTAATTAATATAGACTAGTAGTACGTATCTATGCATGGATGTTTAAAAATTTGACTAATATTTAGTTAAAACGTACATGCATATTAGATATATTAAAGTAATTGATGTATAGTATATTCACCGATAATTAATTGAGGTAATTAATAAATATTTTAATTAATTATACGTTAATAGTTAATGTAGATGAAATTATATATATATAATAGTTTAATAACTACTTGAAAATCTGTATATATAATAGTTGACTAATATGATAATTAATTATTAAATTTCGTAGAAGTATGGACAAGAGTTAGATGAAGTTGCGGAATAGAAGTGATGTCCGGTATATGGATGGAATTAGAGAATTTGTGAATTTTGCGATAGAACATGGTTAGGGAAAGAAGCGTTTCAGGTGTCCGTGCAAAAAATGTCTTATCTATCAGTATGTGGAGGTTAATGTTATGATGCAACACATGTATGAAAATTGTATGATGTGGAGTTACACTACGTGGAGCGAGCATGGTGAAGCAGTAGACTTCAGCTCAACAGACTTCAGCTCAAGGTACAGTTACCATGGTGCCTCATCCAGCGGCAATAGTGCTGGCCCCCTTGCTTGGAACCTAATTGCGGATTTCTGGGATTTAGTCATGGTGGACACCAACACCAAGAGGGAGTTTACAGTACCACTCATGGACTATTGTGTGCTGTTTTACAAAGAGAATAAAGATTTGGACTATTGTCCCGTATGTGACCAGTGCAGATATCAGCTGAATAGGAAGAGTTTGAAAAAGAAAATTCATGTGAAGGTTCTTAGATATTTTCCATTGATTCTCAGATTGCAGTGTCTGTACATGTCTCTATACACAGCATAGGCAATGCGATGGTACGCAAAAAAGTAAATAGATGACGATGTGCTGAGACACGCTGCGGATGGGGAGGTTTTCAAACATTTCGACATCGAATTTGGAGACTTTGCCGCAGAGGTTTGAAATGTTAGACTCGGACTATCTACAGATGGATTCAATCCTTAGGGTAGTAATAGCTCTACCGTCAGCACTTGGCCAATTATTCTGATGTCGTACAACCTGCCTCTGTGGATATGCATGAACAAGGAATTTAATTTCCTTACTTTGCAAATAGAAGATAAGTGTACAACAAGATGCCAGCTGCACCTTACACAGTGAAGTCAGCACTTAAAGGTTCTGTATTTCACTGGTTTAAGAGCGTTCGTTATCCGTCTACATATGCAGCTACTATAATTGAAGCAGTGGACGAGGTGCAACACAGAGTTGCTCTTTCACGGCGGCTAACAGTCAACTCATGATGACAGTGGGTGTCGCCGTCGACGTCACTGTGCGTATTTAAGGTTACCAGTTCATAGAGTCGATACAAATGCTTGAGGTTGAGGGCTGCGATTTGATACTTGGGGCTGAATGGCTAGAAGGCTTGGGCTTGATTGGTTGGCATTTCTAGAAAAAAAAAAAAAAAAAAAAAAAAAAAAAAAAAAACATGGTCTTTTCGGTTGGGAGGAAAGCCCATGTGCTGCAGGGCCTTACAACGTCATCCCAACAAGCCTAAAAGCTTCAAAAGGTTCAAAACAGTGCCATCCAGGGTTATATAGCAAGGTTGCTAGATGAGTTTCAAACTTTGTTCGAAGAACCCAAATCCTTACCACCTAGCCGAGAATTCAATCACCGAATTCATCTCACTCCCGGTGCCAAACCCGTGAATTGTCGGCCATATTCACATTGTCCATCTCAAAATGATGAAGTGGACCGATAAGTGAAGGAGATACTAGCTCAAGGTATCATTAGACTGAGTCAAAGCGAATTCTCTTCGTTGGTGATCCTCATCTCGAAGAAGGACAACACTCAACACTTTTGCGTAGATTACCGAGCGCTCAATGCCATTACCATCAAGGATCGCTTTCCTATTCCGGTGGTTAAGGAATTGTTGAATGAATTACATGGGGCAACACATTTTACCAAGCTTGATTTACACTTTGGGTATCACTAAATTCGCATGCACTCCGATGACATACCAAAGATGGTCTTTCGTACACACGACGGCCACACTATGAATTCTTGGTAATGCCTTTTAGTTTGACTAAGCTCCCTCCACATTTCAAAGCCTTATGAATTTGATTTTTCGGCCATATTTACATAAATTTGTATTAGTCTTTTTGGACGATATACTTATTTATAGTAGTGGAAGAGATGAGCACACACAACATTTCCTCCTAGTACTCACATTATTGCAGGAACATTCGGTGAAAACTAAGGCAACAAAATGTTCTTTCGGGCAACCTAGTGTAGGCTACTTAGGCCACATTATTTCTGCCACAGTTGTGCAAGTTGATCCACTCAAAATACAAGCTGTTTGTGACTGGCCTAGGCCTAAAACTATCAGAGAGCTTCGTGGGTTTCTAGGCCTCACTAGATATTATCGAAAGTTTGTGCAAGGTTTTGGTGTCCTCTCCAAGCTTCCCACCAATCTTCTCAGAAAAGATGCTTTCCGATGGTCATTTGAGGCTACGACTGCGTTCGATTCCCTCAAAAGGCTGTTAACCGCAACGCCGGTGCTCGCTCTTCCCAATTTCCAGCGATAATTTATTGTGGAGACTGACCCCTCGGGCGGAGAATTAGGGCGGTGTTGCAACAAGATGGGCACCCAATTGCTTATCTTAGCAAGGCATTATCCGAGAAGAACTCACTCTGTCGATCTACGACAAGGAAATGATGGCCATTGTCTTTGCCATTCAAGCTTGGAGGTCATACTTGGTGGGTCAAAGGTTCAAGGTCGTGACAGGCCATCGAACCCTGAACTTTTTTTCCAACCAGCACCTTACATCGCTGAGCTAGAACAAATGGATGCTTAAGCTTCTTGGTTATGATTTCAAGATCCGCCACCGCGCCGTGGCCATGAACAAAGCAGCATACGCTCTCTCTCGGTGCCAAGACTCACCTTCAATTTTGGGTATTTCATCTCCACTCTTTGATTGCCTAAGGGATATTGATAATGCTTGCTTAGTGGATAAAAAACTTCCCAAGTAATCTAATGCCTCAAGACAGGGGCCGATTGCAAGAAATGATTCACATGGAAACATGGCGCACAGACTCTTTTTCAAGGACCGTGTGTTCGTTCCCGTCACATCGCCTTGGCGCTAACAGTTGTTACAAGAATTCTATTTTTCTCCAACATCGGGACATTCAGGGGTCCTTGCGACTTACAAGAGGTTAAGCCATAATTTTCTATGGTCGGGAGTTTGGTGAGATATCAAGCAGTTTGTCCGTGCTTGTGATGAGTGTCAAAGGCAAAATTACGAAACGATTTGCCTCCCGGATTGTTGCAAGCACTACCAGTTTCGGATGGAGCTTGGCTCTCCGTGTTGATAGACTTTTTAGAAGGGATACCAAAATCCCAAGGCAAGAACACCATTCTCAAAGTCGTGGACCGTTTCACCAAGTACGCCCACTTCATCGCCTTGACACACCCATACTCCGCAGCTCTGATAGCAGAAATTTTCACCAAAAAGATCTTCAAGTTACACGGAATGCCTAAATCTATCATCATAGACCATGATCCCATGTTTACAAGTCAATTTTGGAGGTCCTTCTTTGCTCTTCAAGGGATCAAACTATGCCGGAGCTCGGCGTATCACCCTCAATCGAACAGCCAAATCGAGGTACTCAATCACACTCTTGACCACTATTTGTGATGTTCTGTGTTGCATAAGCACAGTCGATGGGCAGAATTGTTGCATTGGGCTAAGTATTGGTACAATACTAGCCATCATACGAGCATCAAAATGAGCCAGTACGAAGCTCTCTATGGGAAATCCCCACAGTCAGTGCTCAACTATATGCCTAACTCATCTTTGGTCGCTTATGTTCATACTCAATTGAGAAATAGAGACATACTGCTCTTCTTGCTCAAAATGAACCTCCACAATGCTAGAAACAGGATGAAGCAGTGTTGGAGCATAAAAAATTGTCGAGGACTAGTTACCTCAACAAGAACTAATCCCAAAGGTACCACATCTTTGACATGTCAGAAGTTGACTCTTCGACTCCAAAAAGTGGGGGGTGTACCTGCAAAGACACCCCGACGCTTAAGTCACTAAGAGCTCCTCCAAGCAGGATTTTAGTAATTAGAAGTGAATAAATGAAACAAGAGTGTAAAGTAGTATTTATAGGCAGAGATCCTCCCCAAAAATAGGGATAATGGCGTGGGCTTCAAGGATTGGGTCAGCCTCTGTTGAGAACTTCTCGTCGGCGTTAGCCCCAAGCTTCTTAACCACCGTAGCATGTTCTCCAGCTTTTCCCTCACTTTCCACTGTATTCGTGCCATCTTCTCGTTAACTAACACGACTGGGTCGTTTTAGCGCTTACATGTTTACCACGTGCATTTTTACCGCCATCATTTCCTCGTTGCTGGCCATGTCCATATTCTCTTCTCATTTTTGGGCTCGGTCTCATTATCCCACTATTTTTTGGGCCTCTTTTATTCCCTTCATCCAATTACTTACGTGTTTTCCACATGTCTTCTACCACCTACACTTTTTTGTTGTTGAGCTCATTTATCCTTATTTTCCACTTTGGGCCTGCATCATATTTTCCCTTTGTCCTAACCACTCAACTTGGGCCCTAACATCTTTGTTAGCCCATCACTAGTGATACTTCTCTGATCAAAACTTGTATCCCCCAAAAAATGCCCCCAAAATTCTCTTTCAGACCCAAGGTCCTTGTCCTTGGCCCAAAGAGAATTTTCCTATTTCATAGCCTCTACACCTTCATCTTTTTCCCCGTACTCGTTTCCACACGTAGACCACGTCCACCTTAGTGCTTTATGGGTTGATACTCACAACATCTACCACATGAAATTTTCATGCCTCCTTGCCTCACAGAGGGAGTGATATCATCTCATCTCATCCCGACCTTACTATTATTCCTCAAGATTTCTTGGTCCAACTGGATGTTTCATTTAGCTTCAAGACGTTCTCGATCTTCAAATCTGACAACTATTCGTGGCTTTTCAACTTACTTCAAGATTCAATTTAACTCGATATTGCATGCCTCACTCATTCCTCATCACATACTCCAATGTTCCATAACTGCACCTTCACCATGCATCTTTCCCAACTCTCCGAGTCACGTATTTTCTCAATAGTGCACCTTGAGTTACGCTTATCCAATAATCAACATGCTCTTTCTCTTCTCCAATGACTTTATTCTCGACTCCTATTGATAATCGCATATCACTCACTTCTTCCCTCCTTTAGAGCCGGCATCCTCATCGCTGAATTTTTCTTGGCCTTAACACCATATCTTTCACAGTTTTGGGTCATGTCCATGTTATCTTGCCCTTGGCTTTTAGATATGATTTTTCCATTTTGCTTTAATCTTCTTGGCCATATTAGTGCCATTTTTTCCTAGACTTTTTTTTTGTCATGCCATTTTACCCTTGGTTATTCGGCTCATGCCATTTTACCTTTGGTATTTTGGTTTATGCCTTTTTACCCTTGGTATTCTAGCCTACACCTTTTTACCCTCAGTATTCTGGCCATACTAACATTATCTCACCATCTAGCATCTCAACCTTTGGGGTTGAGATATATTCATTGAATGATAATGTCATTTCTCCAAGAGTTTTGGCCAATTTGTCATCTTTGCAAAATGAGCTCTCAAGGTCGATATTTAATCGACGCACTATATAAATTTACTTATTCACAATCAATCTTCCATTGTTCTAGACTTTTAGCCTTTATGAAAACAGACGTACCTCCCAAAGATTATAGGTACGTAATGCTCTTTCAAGTATACGACATTCTAATTCCCCAGGAAGTGTCACCATGTGCTAACTTCCTTTAGCCGACATGCTCCCTGACTATAAGCCTCGACGATTTTATATGGGTCTTCCCATAGATTTGATGTCTTCCGCTGATAGTTTAACACCAACTCTTCCTTGTTGAAGACTCGGGGTCTGATACTTTTATTAAAGTATCACCTTATAAATATCATTCATTCCCTTGCATATACTCGTGAACAATTTGTCAGACACTTGTTCTCAACTAGAATTGTAGGTCATGTCCCATAAATAAGTGCATATGAAGTCTCCTTGGTAGTATTCCTTTGGGTTGTTTATAAGCCCATAACACCTTGTATAGCTCTTGAGACTACAACATGTGCTTTTTCTCAAACCTCTTTTCCACATCATCAAAGAAAATTTGATTCTTAATTTTTTTGCTCATTTCTCCTTGGATAACTTCCCAAAGAAAACCTCGACTTAACTCCATGTTTAATGTACAAGTTGTTAAGCGTTAAGTTCTTAAATTGTGTGTCATTGTCACAAACAATTTCTCGTGGTACCCCGAGCTTTATTATTTGCTTCCACACGAAACCGACTACATTTTTTGAAGAAATGGTCACATACGGCTCTGCTTTCACCCATTTAGGGATCTAGTTTGTTGCCACGAGCACTAATTTCAATCCTCTGGGAGCGGCTGGTAATGGTCCTACGATATCCTTTTCCTAACGAGCAAACGTCCACGATCTAGACTGTGCAACGAGTTCTTATGTAGATGCATGGCTCACTAGCACATGTTTCTAGCAGCGTGTGCATCTCATCATGTATGGCCAAAAGTACCCTTGCACTAATAACCTTTTGGCTAATATTTTCCCCCAATGTGGATTCGACACACTTCCTTGTGAACGTCTTGCATGATTTACTCGGCTCAACGGATTCCTCAGGCTGAATTTCAAACTCAAGATAATTGACTATTTCTCCTCTCCATTTGTTTGTGATCAAATTAATCACCATAACTCGATGCTCAATATTTTCCTCGATGTTGGGAGACTCTAATACATCCACCCAAATCAAAATGGGATCTTGGGTGAACTGTGAAGCCATTTTTGCTATCCAATTCTCTAGCTGGTGGTATTTTTCAACGAGACTTTCTCGGACTCTCTGGTCATGGCCTGCACTAATCCTCGGTACTCACATATCTTGGAATCTCTCATTGCACAATCACCATTCGACTGCCATAATATGAGCTGAGAATCCAAATGTTTCGTAATGCGGGTGATCTGTAGTTGCTTGGCTAACTTTAACCCAGTCATTAATGGTTCATACTCCGTTATATTATTTAATTGTATCCATAATATGCATCCTCGAATAATAATCTCTCATAGCCAGTCTCCACCTCTTGTTCTTCTTCAATTTATGTGCCTCTTCATCGGCCAATAACTCTTCTACCAAAACAAACTTCTTTCGTTCTCTATCAAGGAAAATCTCCCTAGTTTCTTCCATTATGATTGGCATATGTCGCTCATGTTCATTCGTCCTAGCCTGTGCCCCCTGGCTTTCTTATATTTTCTATAATTTTGATGTACCGGCCTCTTCCTTACTATCACGACTTTGTCAAGGTACTTCCTCTATATTACATTGTGTACAAACTTTTTTCTTGTGGCTGGTCCCCACATACTGACACAACCCCCTTGCAATCTTCGGATATAAACTTCAACACATGATACCTTATCGATGCCCCTGCATCCATTTGGTGTAGCCTTCCTCAGCCAAGCATGGCATTATACGACGAAGTTTTATCGATGATGACAAAGGTTACCTCTACCCTTTTTCCAGCCGTAATAACTGGTAAAGTGACTTCTCTGTAAGGTCAAGTTTCAAAGCCATCATATGTTAGTACATGGGATTTGCTCCTTTTCTCAATCTTCGGGTCTACTCTCAACTTTTCAAACGCCCCATAATAGATGATATCAACACTGTTTCCAGCATCGTTAAGTACTCATCGCACCATACAATTACTCACCCGCGTGGAAATGATCAGTGTATCCCGATGTGGAAATTGAATCTCAATCCCGTCTTTGCTCGAGAAACTTATCACGGACTGTCCATCCATCTTTTCCTCATTCACTGATCCCCATTTCCACTTAACAAATCCTCCTTATCTTCTTAGCATGTTGTGATTCGCTCCTAATGCGAACTTCTTCTTCTTGCATGGTTGATGGTCCCCTATGTACAACGAGAATTTCTCACTGGAGGTTCATCATCAACATTTCTTCGTTGTTGTTGGACATGTTTCCTCTTAATTGTACTGTAAAAGTTTTCCCTACCTGGTGAGCTCCAGTATAGTTGGCTTAATGGCTTCACATGTATTGGCGCCATGTCTTTTGGCCTTACAGAAGATGCAACATCGCCTTCTCTCAAACATGTTTGATGACTCAGGCTATGGACATGGCTCCTTGAAAATCCCTTCTTATTGATACTTCCAAAAAATGTAAGCAGGGCTACACGTGAACCATGGTTCTCCATTGATTGACCCTTTCTCTTGTTTTCCTTGTTGTTTTATCAATTTGTTCTTGCCCCCAGCCTGAGTCTTTGCTCATTTCTTCCTTGTCGATGATTCTGGCTCCTATTTATCCTCGTTGTTCTCAGCCATCCTACTTCGTCGAGCATTTCTCACTCTCTATAACAATATCTCACCTTCTGCCTTATCAAGGATGTCGTCCATGTACTTTGGTGGTCTTTTGGTCAATTCTTCAAAAATATGTGACACATCTAACAATCCTTCGCGGAATGCGATAACCGCCACACGCGATTCACACTTGATACTTGTCATTTCTTCTTTAAACCGATCAAAATGTTTCTCTAGGTTCTCACCATGCTTCTGTTTGACATTGAACAACACCGAAAAATCCTTCTTTTGTTTCCTCGAGCAGAAATATTATGAGATGAATGCTTGAGCAAGCTCATCAAAATTAAATATTGAGTTTGGCTGTAACTCTCTGAACCACTTAGGAGCCTACCCCGATAAGCTTGATGGGAACAATTTGCACATCAGCCTTTCATCTACGGTTTCAATCCTCATTACCCCGGTATATTCTTTGAAATGGGCAATAGGATCTGTTATGCCCATGTATTTGGTGAGCATTGTTGTAGAGAAATATTTCGATTTTCGTGCTCTCAAAATGCGGCTAGTGAATGGGGATTGAGTGATTCCCCTCGCAAGTTCAGCGACGATATCTTGTGGCCTGGTCCCCTTTGCTCCATTCATGGCCTTTGCCACAAGTTCCTTTAAATTATGACCTGTTAGAGCTAAATTACTCGAAATTTTCTCAGTACAGGTCTCGCCCCTCCGAAATTTCTTCGTCGGTTCATAATCCTCGTCATCCTTAGGTAAGCTATCCTCCGAGGCTTTATCATCCTCCTTGGCATTCTTTGCTCGTCTTCGTCTCCTTTCCTTTTCTTTTTCCGTAATGTGTTCCATTTCCAGCCATATTTCTTGAATATTCTCAGCAGTGAAGTTTTTCTCAAGGATATTCCTTTTCTTCTTGAGCCAGATTTCGTTGAGCTTTCGCCATTTTCACATACAACTTGAACCTCTGATTCTATAGGTCTCTTCTCTGCTTACCTGATGGTTCCTCCCATATAAATTTCCCCACTTTCAGCTTCATCCGACGAGTTTCCATCATTGTTGTGTAGTAAGCCTTCATTGTCTACATTTCCAGGTATGTTTGATGCCATCATTTCTCACAGACAGCGCCACTTGTTGGAGCATAAAAAATCGGCGAGGACTAGTTACCTCAACAAGAACTAATCAACAAACACCAAACGTACCACATCTCGACACGTCAGAAGTTGACTCTTCAACGCCAAAATGTGGGGGGTGTACCTGCAAAGACACTCTGACGCTCAAGTCACTAAGAGCTCATCTCAAGTAGGATTTTGGTAATCAGAAGTGAATGAATGAAACAAGAGTGCAAACTAGTATTTATAGGCAAAGATCATCCCCAAAAATAGGGATAATGATGTGGGCTTCAAGGATAGGGTGGGCTTCAAGGATAGGGTCAGCCTCCATTGACAACTTCTCGTTGGCGTCAGCCCCAAGCTTCTCAACCACCGTAGCATGTTCTCCATCTTTTCCCTCGCATTCCACTGTATTCGTGCCATCTTCTCGTTGTTGGCCATGTCCATATTCTCTTCTCATTTTTGGGTTCGGTCTCATTATCCCACTATTTTCTAGGCCTCTTTTATTCCCTTCAGCCCATTACTTACGTGTTTTCCACATGTCTTCCTGCCACCTGCACTTTCTCGTTATTGAGCCCATTTATCCTTATTTTTCACTTTAGGCATGCATCATATTTTTTCTTAGTCCTAACCACTCCACTTGGGTCTTAACAAATTTCTTAGCCCATCACCGGTGATAATTCTCTGACCAAAATTTGTATCCCCCACAAGCAGCAAGTCGATAAGCACAGGACCGAGCTTCATTTCGCAGTCGTTGACCTTGTCTACCTCAAGTTGCAGCCTTACTGGCAACATTCAATTGCGGCTCCTCACTGCCACAAACTTACTCCACGTTTCTATGGCCCATTTCCGGTGGAGGCAAAGATCGGACAAGATGCTTACCGGCTCACATTACCACCAGGGAGCAAGATACACAATGTTTTTCATGTGTCCCCTCCTCAAAAAACGGGTTGGCTAGAACATTCCTATTCCCACCGCATTGCCTCCAGTTAAGGACTCCGGCCAATTGCTGTGGGTACCAGAGAAGATCTTGGAGAGAAGCATATACAAGAGGAAGAATGTTGCGGGAGTGCACTGGCTTGTCAAATGACAGGGTTTACCGGAGGAAGATGCTACTTAGGTCGATGTGTCTGAATTCGAGGCCAGGTACCCGGATTTTCCAGCATGAGGACATGCTTCTTCTCGATGGAGGGTGGAGTTGTTGCTGCCCAAGTTCCTAGCCAAAGCCCAACAACTTCTGGTCCTAACCTCTCTGGTTGCACTAGTTTATCTCAGTACTTCAGTAGCTGACTAGCTGTTATTTTGTCTTATGCATAGTACTTGAAGACATCCTGTAACCATTAAGCTGTTGTGTTGGCCTATTTTGTTTTAGGTCCCAAGCTTATCAGCTGGGCTCTATATATGCTCAGAACTCTTTTGTAATGGTTATGTTGAATTGAAGCTTTAACTATTTTCCCAAACTCTCTCTTTCTTTTTCCCTTTCTCTCTCTGGTTCCAACAAGAGCGAAGGTCGAGGAATTGAGCAGCTGCGGCAATTACGGTTTAGGAGAAGACGGGAGAGCGGAGGGTGAGCTATAATAAGGGTTTTGGTCTGCATTTTTCTTAGGGCAGAGAAAGCTCCGCTCCATTTGAGAAAGAAGAAGACGACGACTTATTCCTCAAAGTCAAATTGAATTGAGTTGACCGCTTGTTCTTCTTTTTACTTTTTTTTTAACTAAAAAAATTTAATATGAGAGAAAAAAATGTGCAGGTAGAAAGGTAAATTCACCTAACACGATTGTTTGTGTATACATATACATATATACCTGTAGTCGCCGGAAAATCAATATCGGCGGAGGGAGTTGCAGACAGACAATCGTGTTGGGATTTCACAAGCATTAACAACACCTCAAGGTTGCAAATTTCTATACTCTCTCTCTCTCTCTCTCTCTCTCTGCTTTAATTTTCGTGGATGTCAGCCATATAATTCTTATGGATCACACAGACTAGTTATAAATTGAAGTTTCTTGAAGATTCAAAGCGG
Source organism: Geum urbanum (assembly GCA_946800695.1). Lineage (NCBI taxonomy): Eukaryota > Viridiplantae > Streptophyta > Magnoliopsida > Rosales > Rosaceae > Geum > Geum urbanum. Next base: position 6,392,433 of record OX327002.1, on the reverse strand, counting down.
GGATTTGATGTGAACCTTCAATGGTCGGCTCTAGAACTTTAGGACCATATATATCCATTAGCCATTACTCTGGGTTTGGTTCGACCGTTCGGGTTCTTTTAATATGGGGCAATGAAATGTGTGTCACATGTTGAATTGCAAAGAGCTAAGAACTGAGAATCCTGGAATACAAGGGACACTGTATATATGATGTCATTATTGAATCATTAAATTCAAGTATTCGTATATATCGGCTTCGCAGGTTGTTTGTATCTCTTTTGATCTTGTTGCTTTGGTCTTTTCATTTGTCAAGGAATAATGGTATCAGAGTTAATCAATGCGAACCCGGTCATCTACGAAAAGAAAGAGCGGCGGGCTCGTTGTATTCCTAGTACTGCAGATGAATTTGCTGTTGAACCCATTGATCAAGAAGAAATTTTTGATATCCTTTGTGAACGTAAGCACATGTGTCTTTGTATAATATAGCATTATTAGTATTATCTGATGATTTATGAATGAAAGGTATGTTTTTTTTTAAGAAAAACTAATCACTATACTGTTGCAGTTAGTTTTAAATTAGTTTCAACTTTATAAAGAATTTAGTGTTTCTTAACTATTCTTAAATCATATAAGAGATATTAAAGACCCGGAACACCCTTACTCTTTGGAAGAGCTCAAAGTAATTTCGGAAGATGCAATTGAAGTAGATGATGGCCATGGTCATGTCAGGTAGACTATCGTTCTTTCATACTCAATCAATTTTTTCTTCCATGATGTTGCATCTTAAGCCTGTAGAATAAACTAGGATTTTTCTCCTCTTCAGGGTCACTTTTACTCCTACTGTTGAACATTGTAGTATGGCAACAGTAATTGGTCTTTGCATACGTGTAAAGCTCTTAAGGAGCTTGCCTCCTCGTTTCAAGGTATTGCCTATTTTTACTTACAACTTAATTTGTTTTATGTTGAACATCATTTTCCATTTAATGTTGCTGAAACTACTCACTGTTTGGGCTGTGTCAATATTTTCATTTCACTTTCTCATCGTAGTGCTGTCAGTCTGAAATATGTGAAGCTATCCTGGACCACTTCATCTTACAGTGCATTATTTTCCCCAAAAATATTGTAATATCTCAAGTCTTTTTTTCTCTAATACATTTACTAAAGTTACTAGATACTTGCTGTGTCCCCTATATGGATTTGAATTCCAAACAACTATGTGTTCTTCCTTTACCTTTGTCTTCGTGTCTTCATATCTCATTTATCTTTTTCATTTTCTATTGTCTTTGTTAATCTACAATTGTTTGATGGATTTTGTTGCAATTCCTTAGGGCTCACTGCTTGAGACTGTTACATTTTTGTTTTGTCACGATTGATGGATGTGGATGTGAAAGTCAGATGAGTATTTATATGGGTAGTTATCTGAAAATTAAAAATTAGAGTGGCAAATTGTCAGCAATATCCATGTGGGAAGTACACGCACTAGTTTCTTGTAGGAAAGTACATCACATGGATGTCTCAATGCTTTGAAATTGGTGATTTTTCTGTTGGGAAACATAAACTGTAATACCATTTAGAAAGCTGACTTTATCTTTCTATCACTTAAATGTACCACCAAAAGAAATATCTGAGTCAAAGTTCAGTATTGTGATAAAACACCGACCATGTTAAGGTGGAGTGAAGACTGATCAATAATTTGCCAACTGCAATTTTATTTGCTCTTTTGTTGTACCACAAACATTTGTGAGAAGCAGAAATAGGTCAATGTATAAATTTAGCAAGTGAAAGTGATTCCAATAGTTTCATGTTCGACTGAACATGTTGCCCGACATTCCCTATGAATGTTTATACGGGTCTCACAACTAGATTAGGGAGCTCATTATATCTTTGTTTTGACTTTTCCTGTTTCTAATTTCTGAAGCGAAGGGACTCAACCCATAGAAAGCTATAGACTCCTGCAAGTGAATATTGTCCTGTTAGTTATTTGTAAAATCAACAGTGTGTGTCATGAGCCGAATTTTATAGGCGTTTGAGCATGGGTAGGGCCGGGTGTGTGTATATATATACACACTCCAGTTTTGTTCTTAAGTAAGTTCTACCACGTCAATGGTTGCTATGTCCTTGCTCTATGCCTGGGTAGTTGGTTTCTGCATTTTTTTTTATTGAAGGGATGCAGCTTTGATCCTTCATCTCTGTCAAATAGGGCATAGCTTCATCTCTAAGTGGTTGGAGGACAAAATAATGAATAAGTGCGTAATGGTTAAAGTGAACCTTGCATCCACACAATTATGTATGGGATACTTGCCTGGCCCTTGGCCTCATGTATACTCTGATGTCAACTTTTTGTTAATCAATAACAATTAGTTTAACCAATCAATTGTTAATGATCGCATGTTATTATGCTCTAACCAATTTACATTACAAGCAGCTTTTATGTCTTATATGAAACCTTCATCTTTTCTAAATTTTCTCTCTCCTTGTGTGGTTTAGGTGGATATTAGGGTGGCGCCTGGATCTCATGCAACTGAAGCTGCAGGTACTGTCTCTTTTATGTATACATCTGTATATGCCTGTACATGTGCGTTCATACATGTCTGTGTATATGGAGATTTTAAAATCTTGTTGGATTTGCTAATGTGAATTTCCATGCAATTGACTATATGGATGCCCTAGTCTTGTATGACCAGACATGCAACTGAGCTGTTGGTAAAGACTATTGATGTCTTTTGACAATGCCTCAGTTGTTTTCCAACTTCTGCTAAATAAGCTTCTTTAAGAAAGATATGAAATGAGTGTTAATTCTTAGTCTCACTCATCTTTCATCTTCAAGACATCTTGATTAAATAACTTCCAGAACAGAAATATAATGGACATTAGAAAGCTACTCATGTATTTTGTGCCTATGCATGTTGTTGCAAATATGTGACCAGTGCTGATTTCTTGGTTAAAGGTCAGTTAATTCTAGCCTAACTTTCATGCTATTGTTCTCCTACTGGTGCACAGTTAATAAGCAACTGAATGATAAAGAACGGGTGGCAGCAGCATTGGAGAACCCAAATGTAGTGGAAATGGTCGATGAATGCCTTACACCTTCGTATGAATGAATGAGTTAATCATCTGTAATTGTTGCTGATCAAACACGCCAGTGATTTCATCAATTCTGCCGAATTCTTAAACAGCCGCTGAATCCTAGTGACGAAATAGATATTAGTAATCAGAACTATAAACTCTTCTCACATTTATAAATGTCAGATGTGACTTTGTATAGAGAGCGGTTTCTCCAACTTATGTATAGATGTTATCCCTGTCTTGGTGATCCAGAGTTACAGGTCAGCTTCAATAATGAGAGATAAAGCCGGGCCTAATAATGAACGCTTGAAATCAGATTAGTTCAATAATGGAATAACAAGAGGGAAGGGGGGTGAATATAACCTCCCTTGGGGGGAGGTGAGCAAAAATGATCCCAAAGTTTGTGTTTTCTGTAGAAACACAAAAGCACACATTAATTTATTCATTAGAATAATGGATTTTGTTATTAATTGCTTGAATATCTATATTTCTCATATGCAAGAAGAACAGCCCAAATCCCTTTTGAAAATGGATGAGTCGGAGAGAGTCGGCAATCTACCAAATGATATTACACAGAAAAGAAGATATTGCTACTTTTGGCCGATTCAAGGATGCGGTGAGGACAAAGTGTGTTTTGTCCACGAAAGATGGCATGTCCCCATCTTGTGCTTGATGGTGCATGCATGTGTCTCGTCGCCTCAAACCCGCTAGCTCATTGTTGATCGATCATGTACTATTTAGTATTTACTCCATCTTCAACAAGGTTCAACTCTTTCTACGACGACATTCTATCAACTTCAGTGATGCCGATCGATGGATCAGTCATTTAATTATCAAGACGTAAAAGTATGATTGGATTTCCCTTAAATTTTTTCTTCTAAGTTCACCTGTGCTTAAAAGTATGATTGTTAAGCCTACTTCGGTTGATGGTTCATGGGAACTGCTAAAGAAGTTGCTCCGGCTCGGTGCATTCAGAGATTATATACTTGGATCCATGATTCAGCTGTGAAATGAGAGAACCTGCTTCCAGTAAAGAATGTGAGTTTGGACAGTTTGGTATGCGCCTCCATGACTGTCTGTTTGTCTAAAACTTACTCCTGTATTTCCTTTACTAATCTCATGTCTGTGCAACCATACAAAGTGACTGCAGAAACTACTGATATATGCATGTCAGAAGTTGTAAAGTTCTGGCAGTGTAACCAGTGGCGGTGCTAAGAATTGTATCGAGGCATGGCGAACTATTTTTGTTGTTCTTTTTTACCTCTAATCGGGGGAGCCGAAATTTTTTTGAACAAAATAAGATTTCCATAATATACAGTTTTAATTGTAAGTCAATAATTAATAATTTTTAAATAATGATCATTATGTAAAAAAACGAGGGTATACAGTCTAATTAAGAGAGGTGATCAAAGAAAAAATTACAAAAAGAAGTTGAGGAGTTGAGGGCAACTTTGAGTGGAGAAAAGTGAAGACAGAGAGATAGATGAGTTGTTTTCAAAGAAAAGATAGCTAGAAAATTTTAATGAAGAACATGAGAGGATTTAATGAAGAAAATTCCATTATGAAAAATGTGATAACTTAGTGTAAAATATATGTAGGTTTTTTTACTTCCCAAAAATCTCAAATCTCAGTAGTGGCACTGGTCTCCTGACCCAGTGCTGCCTCCGCCGCTGAGTGCCCAATGAGCCAAAATTACTCTAAACATAGCATTATTATTCCAACAATGGATCTATGTTTGTGCAATCATGTACTGTAATGACACTCATCCCGTGGTACTTGAGATTAGTTTCAGTTATTTTCAAAAAACAAATCTTTGGTGACGATAACTGAAAGTGTTTTGACTGTTTTCATTTCCCATCGTTTATGTACATAACTTAACTTCGATGTGTTGTTCCAATCTATAGTTTTTAACCTTAGTAATTAAAAGTTGAGTTCCACACACTCCATTCCTAACATAGCACCTTCTTTACCCAGGGACTTGCTTCTGCAGAGCCATTCCAGAGCACTTTTTAATATGACGAAATCTATCTTGATAGAAAATTTTGAATAAGACCCTTCAACTTGGACTAGATATTGTAAGATACAAAACAATTATAGTAATTGATCAAAAACGAACCAGCCGCAGCTGAATATGGTTGTTGACCCCGCTCTCGGTCTGGCATGTCTGATATTGACTAGTGCAGAGTGCAGACTTCAACTTTTGATACTTCGTACAAGGATGGCATTGATACATCATACATGGAACTTTGATTCTTACTAGAGCCATCACTGTTTTTCTTGTATAATCATCGCTCGTGTGATACCTACACTATACAGCTGACTTCTTCTGGTTTATACCAGCTCATATCTTCAGAATAAAGTATGCCATCAGGTGATATAAGGCGCCGTGCAGAGAGGAAAAGCCGGGTCTGTAAATGAGAGCTTGTAGTCAGATGTGTTCAAAAAGGAAAATAATAAAATGTGAAGCCATAGATTGCGTCATACCCATTGAAATGCTACTAGTGCCCACCAGCAGCTTACTAAACCACCTCCTCTACTACTCACAAGCTGATCACAAAGGGGATGGCAGTGAGTACATAAAAATTCAGCAACTGTTTACGACACCAGAAAGATGAAAGACATGAACCTACCAGCAGTAAGAGTACCCCTAAAGAGAAGCATCCACTCATTGATAGACTTAGGAATGTAAGATCTCATCCAGCCTGAATGGATAATGTAAAAACGAAGCAAAGAACACTGTAATCATTTTTTTTTTGGACTAAAAGGATAATTTCATTGAAGGAACCAAAAAGTACATAGGATAAGCAAACAGGAAGAAAACAGACTAGCAACCTCACAGAGGAGGAGAAACAAAAGGGAAACAAGGTGAGCAGGGAAGCCCGTCACTAGTAAGCACATTCACCAGCGAAGTTGGGGGTCGGTTGACCCATACTTTCGTCCACAACTTCAATAAACCAAGCTTTGCGGCAGCGGCACAGTTAGTCCAGAAGACGCCTAAGATGACCAATTTCCAGAAGATACGGATATACCTGCCAATTGCATTCATCTACATCCTTTTGTAAATCATTAACAAGCTCCTTACAATCATATTCCACCAAAATATTTGGAAAGTTCAGATAAAGAGCCAACCTCAAACCTTTTACCAATGCCACAGCTTCACCAATCAGGGAAGATGAGGCTTGAAAGGAAGAGATATCAGCTGCCACAAAGGAGCCCTTATCATCCCTTATAATTGACCCCGCTCCAGCCAAGAGGGAAGCTTTGTCCCAGGCCCCATGGGTATTAAGCTTGAGACTACCAATAGGAGGTGAGTGCCAGTTTTGATGAGGTAAAAGTGATTCCTGAGACAGATCAGAAAAATTACCATAGACATAAGTCCTCCTAGCTTCCATAGCCGAAACAAATTCTGTGTTGAGATTGTTGGACAAGATAATGACTTCGACATGATTAATGGTCTTCATCTTGTATATAGCTCTAGCCTTCCAAATACACCAGAGTGCACAAAATCTTAGATCTAGAATAGAGCATAAGGATAAACAGTAGATTGCTTAGACTGCAAATGAAGCATAAATGAGACACGTAGTTTAACCAATCTTTGGCCCATAGACGGTCACAAAATGTACATAAGAAAATTAGTATAAATTACATATGAATAGAGAACCAAAAATACCAGCAATGTACCCTCAAAGCAAAGAAGGAAAGTTCAGGGTGACCAAATACCCACCCCCCCTGTTTGTGCAAAGAATGTGCCCCCAATTCACCTTGCATTTTCAGGCTGTTCAGGGTGAAGCTGTTCACCCCAGCCGTACTGTGAACATTAAGAGGAGTTGTAACTTTTATCAGCTTGCACCTTTCACGATGACCATTATTTATATATTAAATGGTGGCTCGGTTAAGTGCAGTTGTCACAGAAATTGCATCTCACATTCAACAAAAATTACAATCTACTTGTACCAATGGATTTGATTGAAAGCTTCACACGCTATACAGTTTTGGACAACTTAGTATAACAGATACAAATAGAAATTTGGAAGATTGGAAATAGTTCCTAAAGAAGAAACCAACCTGCTGTATGATATTCTGATCAGATGTATACATGTTAGGAAAAAACCATGGAACAGTTGTTCCAATTATTGCTCGAGCCTAGCCAAGGATAACTCCGATGATGACTAGTGATTTGAGCAGCATTCAAGCCTGAGTATATCACTTAACTATCAGAAGACTATAAATAACCAATTATCAGTATATGAAGTCACTATATCTAGATCAAAACCATTATATTAACCCAAAAGAAGAGCATTATTAATGACTAAGGACTCTCAAGTGTCAACCAATACAACCAAGGATAGAAGTTAGGAGTTGCCATTAGTCATGACGAACCTTTGGCAAACTACGATTCACTCCATATAGAGACTGGGGCATAAATGACTGCAGTTTGAGAGAGAGGTTCGCCCCACACCGTACAGATGAAGAATGTTTGAATCATGACCTAGAGCATGTGGTAAGCAGTTAACACAAATGTAATTCCTCTTTAAAAAGGATAGTCAACTGGCATGACGAGTTCAACCGACTGACCTGATGAGCAGCCATTGTGTATGTGCCCATAGATGTCACAAAATATACAATCAGAGAGTAGAAAGCGACCTATACATCAGAATGTCTAAATTAGAGAGGATGTGAGCTCAAGTTAAAAGAATTGTTTTCTAATGTGTTGTATGAACTAGTCTCATAGATTACGTAATTTGGTAGTCATACAATAAGAAACTGTGATTGGGCTTTGATAAGTTGAACCCTTTTTCAAATAAATGTTTTCTTCTTCCAGTGATTTAAAGTAATTACTTTTCTCAAATATTTATGAAAGAATAAAGAATTTGTTAACCTTAGATATCATTATCACCAACACAGGAGCAGCAAGCCCAATCAGTGTCAGAAGTTCTTTGGGTGACGGAACAGAAATTGCATACGAGTTATAACCTTTCTTCTGGTTCAGAGCTTCAAACATCATGAATCCTGCAACAACGTAAAAATTGAAAAATTTCAATGGAAGTAAAAAGGAAAACTTGAGACTATAAATGTCACTACCAAGAACATATGAAAAAAATTCAGACTATAAATTATGAAATAAAGTTCTACATACCTGTGACACCATTGTCGGCCATGCTGCACCAGCAATACCATATCCTAAAACGCTGCAGAGCAGGAAATCACCGAGTCCATTGATAGCAGTAGCTACAGCTAAAGCCTTCAAAGGACCCCATGAATCTTTCATGCCAAGACTGGAAACAGATTGAGATTATCAGTGTACGAACATCAGGTAACAGCTGCTCACAATCTCATTAACCTCGGCATTTAAAACTCCCTGCCAGAGATAACTTTCCCTTAGGCAATGAATAAGTAATGAAACCAAAATGAGAATTAGTGTTTGATACATTCTTTTTGGCATGATATTTGTGTAACACTTGGTAAAAAATTCATGTGTCAATCACAACACGATCCATATATTTTGTTCATTTCAGCTGGTATATTCTTGTCACGCAATATAATATATACTGCGTTCAAAAGATTCGTCCCTTTTATCCACTACATTGTTGCTTCCAATAATTAACAAACTGAACATGTATTTCTTCCATCATTTTACAGTTTGCTATAATATATTCAACTGGTTAGATATGTATGCATAAAAAATGCATGAGTAAAATATGTAACCTAACCCAGCCAACAAGAACCGCAGGCCATGCCAAACTTCGTATCTACCAATAGAAAAATATGATGTTTAGTTATAAAGTCATGTGGAAGAATCAAGTGTGGATTACATAACAAACATCCAGGATAAGAATTCTGTGTACTGGTCAAAGAAGGAGCAGAAATACATGAAAATGACAATCCTTGGAGTCCTATAATCTTCAAGTATAGACAGGCAAGACAGCTTGTTTAGGTTCCACATATTAATAAGATACCAACGGGAAATTAGTTACTTATTCAGGCACAGTTCAGATGCAAAAAAAATATTCAGAACTTCGTTTACAAGTATTATTCTGACCTTGCAAAGGATGACTATGAACAATGAAGCTAACCACATTCAATCACCAGAAAAGAAAAAAAAAAGTAAAAAAAAATAAATGACAATAGAATGTAGAGTCAAACAAAAAGTGACTCTTACTATGTTACAGGATCTTTTCAGGACTAAGAGCAAACAAAATACTGGAAAAATGAACAGAATGAAACAACAGTCTTCGTTCATAAGTTACTCCTCTGAACCAGCTTAATGAAATCCAACCAAAGAATGTTATGAAAAGAGGAGCACAAAAAGACTTTAGCTCAAAGAAGAAAGTGTACCTGAACGTATGTATTTGCTGCCGAGATAATACCAGGGTTCCTTGATCCAGTAAAAGCTGAAAATCCAGAGTTGCATCAGTCATTAGTAATGTAAGCTACTTTAGAGACTCAGAGACTATCATGACCTAATTTTGACTATATTGCATTCATGAAAGTGGCTAGAAGAAGAGCAAAGTGCCCATGAGCCGAAGAATCTTGTAAATAGAAACATAAAGAAGCCACAGGCCAAAGCAACAAAGAGCAAAGTGGATATGTGATGTTGCACTTCATTTTTATCCTGCACAAAAACTAGATAGTAAAACAGAGCGGAGGGGGAGAGCGAGAAAGGGAAACCTCTAGTGATCAAATATAATTCCCAAGATAAAAAAGTTATGTATTTTAAGAGATGGCTCTATGTCATTGCAGTAATTAGTCCATCACTATCAAATATCATCAATTGACACGTTATCTATACGGCTGAGACATATGGAAAAACAAGTGAGCATGATGCGTGAACATAAAGAATTACTATTTTATTTTGTTATGCAAGAAAATTCTTGAGTTGATTCTAACTTAAAAAAAAAAATCTCTTGTTTGTGAGATCATCGGCTTGATTTCCAGTTACCCCAAGTCCCCAACCAATCAAACTCCAAACATTCAGTTAAAAAGATGTCATCCCACATCTGGTTCCGGATTATCGGACCAATTTACTCTCTACTTTGATTACATTGTGAAGCATAAGCATGGAACAGAATAAACTGTATTAATTCTAAACACGTACCATGACTCCCGATCCTAAACGTACATAGTGAGAAGTATACTAGATTATAACTAGAATATGAGCAACAATGAGTCTGTCTTTACAAAATCTGCTTTAACTGTGCTATTAGCTATGACAAGCCCTCAGTTTCAAACAATGGAGTTCTAAAAGCTTCCCTTTGGCTTATTAAAACTTGTTTAAGCACAAAAATCCCCCTAGAATGAAACCATAACAAAATGCAAGAACATACATCTAAAATTAAGTACTGATCCTCCTCAACAACTCTCCTTGAACATGCATTACTGTGATACTTTTGACACATTTGAACACACTAAATTGCATAAAATTTGATGGTGTGATATCACAAAGCTCTGAAAATAAGAGAAACTAACCCCTTTTGCAAGCAAAGTAGTGAGACCATATTGGAAGTGGCTATGGAAAGGAACATGAACACGTAGCTCATATTGTCACACAATACAGTTCCAGAACCTATTAACAGTAACAACATTCAACTAATTCCATTCCACCTCAATGTTTTATACCTAATTCAAATCAAAACTAGGAAATTGGAATGAACGAGAATACCTAGAGCAGCGAGCTCAATGGAGCTTCCCAGACCCTATGCAGCGTTTATAACTGAAAGTGCATAAATATGCTTCATTCAAACAAAAAGGAATCCTCAATTTCAAAAAAAAAAGATTGACATTTGCAACCTACTATACCAGAAATCCTGAGTAAGATGAACTATATGTCAAGCATCCAAATTGATGAGAAGATTATCTTCTGCAAGCAAAACTACTGTAAGTAATGAAAGCATTAATACAATAAACAGATCTCCCTTTCCACGTGTCCTCAACTTTTGGCATGACCATATGCAGCTAAATAGAACTGGTTTACTGGTCTACTAGATCTTCCAAGTTACAGTAAAACCTCGATAATTTAATACTCGATTTATTAATAACCTCGTTAAAATAATATTTTTCGCCGGTCTCAACTTGGGGACTTGGGTATTAATTTAATACTCGATTAATTAATAACCTCGCTAAATTAATAAATTTTGTCAGTCCCGAGGTTATTAATTTATCGAGGTTTTACTGTGCTTATATTGAATTAGGGAGTAATCATATATTGGTTAAACATAGATATGCCACCTGATAAGTTGATGCATGATGTATGAGACGGCAAAGGTCACCATAGCTTGCACTTTGAGCAACCAATCCAAAAAGAATCGCAGGCCATGCTAACCCCCTAATCTACATACAGCAAGAAAGTATTCAGTTGACAATAAACATGTGTTACACAAAACTTGAAAGCTTACTTATAAATATTAGGTAAGAGATTCATCCACATGAAAAACAACCTGAACATATTTGCTCACTGCAGGTATAATATGCGCATTCTTTGGTCCAGCAAAAGCTGAAAAGTAAATATCAGAAAAATCATCAGACTTAATGGCTCATCTTACTATTGCTGCATTTTGAGAATCCAAATTGACAAAATGCAATTTGACAATCCAAATTAATTTCGTACGTCAGTGCAAACTGACATAGTATACTAATCAAATATGAAACCAGTAATCACTACCTGTTAGTGCCCATGAACCAAAGAACTGTGTGAAAAGGAGCATCAGAACTCCACAAGTCAACCCAACAAAGAGCAAGATAGATATCTGATGCTGCAGTTCCTTTTTATCCTGCACCAAGACTATCTTCTCAAATAAATAAGAATTAAACTACCTATTACCTACTAGGCAACTCATTTAAAAACTCAAAAAAAAAATGTAAGATTATGAATGGAACGGTTAAAATTGAAAGAGTAACCATGAGCAATCCAGTAGAGTATTAATTATGCAGAATAGGATGCAAAAGTTTTCTCTAAATATGCAAGTAGAAAAAATCATTTATTCATGATGCAATTGCAAATCATCACTATATGTTTTCTTAAGTAGCCGAGACAGGTTGGAGGCAAGAGAAGTATAATCATGTTAAGGGAGGAGTGACTCAGTCTCTCAACGTTAGAATCACCAAAAAAAAACCCTGATAATTTCCACAAGCACAATTCTTATGCAATATAGTAAAGGTGATGCTTTCTCAGAGTATTTATCAATTAAATGCACATAATTACTATCCTAGAAGATCATCAATCACCACAGACTTATATAAACAGATGTAAACACAAGAGTGCGTATGTGATGCAATAATGAGCTTAGGGAACTCAATATCCCTCACTACATGAAACACTAACCCTCTCGGCAACCATATTCGAAGTAGCAATCGAGAGAAACATGAACAAAAAATTCATATAATCACAGAAGACTGTCCCATCCAAATTATTCAAAATCTTTGAAAGATTCAAGTAGCTTACCCAAAGCAGCAAGCTCAGTGGAGGTGGCCTGTCCGAAAACCGCGGTGGATATAAGACTCATCAAAGGGCCACATATCCACAACCCGGTTGCTGGACCCGAAAACATGACAAATGTCCTTCATCTGCTCCCAAAGGCTCCGCTCCACCATCTCTTCTTTCTTCATCAAAATCACAACCTCTTCCTCCTCCTCCGCCGCCACCGCTTCTTCAAAATCACTCTCATCTTTACACGCCGTCACTAACCTATAGCTCCGCCGCGGACAAAGCAGCAGCGAACCTCCGCGGCTGGAGGTCGTAACTAACAGAGCTGCTGCTTCGAGGAAGAAGGCTATGAGAGTTAGGGATTGGATTGAACGAAATTGACGGGCGAGGCTTATGAGATTGCAACAACATGTGATGATGAGTATTGTGTGAATGGAGTGCCATGGTTTTGAGATTCATTTTTGTTGTTTCGGAATCGAAAATCGAAAGAGGAGCGAAAGGGAGAGTTTTGCTGAGTGGAGAGAGAGGTCGACGGTGGTTGTGTTGAGATTACTGAAGGCGTGGCAAGCTTCAGCCACGATACATCGGACTACATGAGATTATTGAATCTGTTGGTAATGTTATTTATCGTTTAGAGTTACCATCAGAGCTAACACGTGTTCATGACGTATTTCATGTGTACTTATTGCGGATGCATCTCCGATCCTTCTCATGTTATTGTGCCTCAACAGATTTCATTACGTGAGGATTTGGTCTATATTGAAGAACCAGTGGAGATTCTTGACCGTAGAATGCAGATTCTCCGGAGCAAGACCATTTGCTTTGGTGAAAGTATTGTGAATGAATCATGCAGTAGAAGAAGTCATCTGGAAACCAGAGCAGTACATGAGAGACCAATACCCTCATCTTTTTTAGCAGGTATGTAAATTTCAAGAACGAAATTTTTGTAAGGGGGGTAGATTGTTAGGACCTGAACCGAAATTACGCGTTTATCGAGTTATATTAAGCTTTATCATGGATTAGTCACATTACCCATGTTGTTAACGATTTTTTTACCGGGAGAGAATTCGATTTGACTTTCTTCATGAAAGTTGTAGAGTATTTAATTTCGAGCTCGTAGGAATTTTCGGAGAACTTTTTGGATAAGCGAGCTATTTATTATGCTTATCAGAAGTTCATGCAAGAAATAAATAAAAAGGAAATTATTTTTAGTCGGCTAATTCTCGACTGTTCGATCGTGATAAGATTGATTTTGGACAGTCAATCTGTCGAAGAGGTTGGGGGTATAAATAGGAGAATTTTAGAAATTAAAATCAGAAAATCAGAAAATACCCACGGTGCTCAACCCATTTTGCTCACCGCGACCCGTTTCAAAAGATCTTACCCGTTTCACCGATTCTGGCCACCTCCGGCGAAGGAAAAGGTAGGAAAACGATGAGTGGTGTTCCCTTTATTGTTTGGTGTGTTTATTTTGGGAAAATTTGCACGCGGGCAATCCGATTCGGGTTTCGAACCGTCGAATCGCCGTCATCGATGGCGGTGCTCTGACGTGTTGTGGAGGTCAGAAGTTTAGGGGAATTTATCCTCTCCTTCCTCTGAGTCTTTCTGGGTAGGTAGGAAGGTCCAACGAAGCTCCATGGTGGAGCTTCGTCGTGTTGAAATTTTCAGCCGGTTTCGGGCCATGATGTTTCGAGGGGTTTTCCGGCCACATGGTGGCGAGTTGAGGCGTGTAGGGATATGGGATAGGTTGGGCTTGTTGAGAGAAGCGTTTTGAGGGGTTAATCGCCGTCGTTGGTGGAGGTTGCCGAAATTAGGTTTTCGGTTTGTTTCGGCTAATTCCGGCAAAAAGCCGGTGAATTGGACTTCAATCCAGTTATGAAAGTGGAAGGGTTCACCGAGAGCTTTCAAATGAGGGGTCAACTTCCCCATCAGACCACTTTCACCGGAGGCGCGTGAGCTACACGCCGTCGCCTGTGGAGGCGCCTGAGGGCCATGTGCCACTGCCTATTGAGGTGTTCCGGTGAGGCAGTTTGTCGAAATTATCAGTGGAACTTCCAGGGTTGTTTTTAAGGCCGATTTCCATAGTTTTACGCATATTCTGATATCATATGATCCGTATTTACAGGACATCGTGATTGCGACCCTAGCAACGAAGGAAAATCCGTTGGACCCTAGCAGTAGTCACAGACTTGTGAGTGGACATTTATTTATTTTCACAGTTGCTGCGAGTTCATGTTTATGCAAATTTACAGTCCCCTGTGTTTTATTACAGTCGAGTTTAGAGGTATGCTTGTGATGGTTTCATTTTCAACATCGATGCTTTAACTAGACGGCTGATCATTGACTAGTCGGGTCAGACCGAGTAAGGACAAACACCCTACCGACCCAGATTTTCTCGGGTTAAGACAAACACCCTAGACGATCCCATCACCTTGTATTTATAGTCATGGAGTCGCTTTGCGTTAGGAAAAACACCCTGAGCGCCCACCTCTATATTTTATTTCAGTTTATTATATTAGAACTCATTTTATTTTACAGAAATTAGCAGAATGGCATGTTATTACAGATTTATCGTTTTATGTAGTTTACGTTATTTTTGTCCACTCACTCTAACGTTTTATATTTTAAATGTCTTTCCCTGGGATTTTCGGTTTTTATCGCTCAGGCTGCAACTTAAATCCTGAGTTTGCGTGGTATCATCCAAGGCTTTGAGTCCACCAGTCAGCTCATCATTCAGTAGGTTCCAGTCTACTGCCAGACCTGTTTATCTGTATCTTATGTTTATAGAAGTCGCTCTAAATTTCAGTTGTTTATGTTATTTTCAGTTACTCGAATAGTAGTCGAGTATGTTCTCTTTGTATTCATAACCAACATGTTGTAATTATGTTTTAAATTCCTGAGTTAATTTCTTGGTTCTTGTTTATGTTTTGTCGAAAAATCCGGATGGATAATCGGTGGTCCACGGTTTGTTTGTGGGAATCTGGTTAGAAGTGTTCTCTTCTTGCAGGGTTATGAGTTGTTCAGTTTTCAGGAAAAATTATGTCAAAATTTTCGTAGAATTTCTCATAGTTAATTAGTCGTTAGGATTTAATTCTACTTTACTAGCTAAACTATCTAGTTTATTAGCTAAACTAGGGTTGAGTCCTTTCACCCGTCCCAAGAGTTTCGGAACCAACGGGTTTCGGATCGGTATATTTCGGTTTCGGATCGGTTTTTCGATAAAAATGAAATGACCCAACCCCGATTTAGTTTCCTAAACCGGAATCAAACCTCTTCTGAAAACACGAACTTGCAAAAACCATAGAAATTTCGGCAGAGTTTCACTATATCGCGGAATTACCATTAACCTGCACCCAAAAACACACTTCATCATATGCCACAAAAGGCACCAATCCCATCTGGATTTCTCAAAATCATAACATAATATAAAATAATAAGCAAAACTGTAACTTTATAGAAATCTGGGAAAATCATATGAAAATATAAACATCAGAGTATTCAGAGCGACCTCTAGTATATATATACATAAATACACAGCAATAGGCTAAACAAGAAACCTACTAAGAAAGAAAGGTAGCTCGAACACTAAGCCTCCGACGTGCGACACCAGAATCCGAACTGCAAACTGGGCACGAAAACCGAAAAGCCCAGGGGAAAAGCAAATAAAATCGTTAGAGTGAGTGGACAAAAATTAAACATATGTCTTTCACCATTTACATAACATAAAAATAATGCGAGTTCTTAAAATAAATGGAGGTGTCGGGCGAATCTCTCAAGCCCGACGGTGATAGACTAGGCGAATCTCTCAAGCCTAGTGGTTTCGCCTAGTGGGCACATCAGGCGAATCTCTCAAGCCTGGAACTGGACTACCGGTGATCAGCCGAGTAGTCAATGCATCGATGCTAAGTAAATGTCATCACCAATAAAACATAAAACAATACATCCAAAACAATAAATAATCTCAATACTGTACTGAAAATAAATACTGAAACCAAGAACTCGCTACGACAGTGCAAATAAATGTCCACTCACAGATAAGCACAGCGTGCAGACGCGCTAATCCTGAGATCCAGCGGAAGATCCCTCGCCAAGCGTATGATCTCGACCCCCTGAATAATCATAAAATATCACTGATCAAAATCACAATTCAATACTCTGAACCACACCTCGGAAACCAACCATTCCCGAAAATATAACTCGGATAACAGAAAACTCGTCGAAAACCCCAAATACTCCACATAAACCCTCGACTTAAAATCCACTACTCAAATCAACTCGAAAACCTCAAGGTGACGATCGGGGCGCGATTACGAGTAAAACGGCATAAAACTTGTCAAAATTCAAAACATCAACACGTCGCCGGAGCTCCGCCGTTGACCGCCGACAGCGGCGCGCCGTCATTGGAGAGATTTTCTGGCGACCAAGACCACCACAACTTCCTCTCCTCAAACCAAGACTAAAACTCTTCTTCACCAACCCTCAATTCCACCGGCAACCCTTCCAAAAATAGCTTGAAAGCTCCACGGCCAAGAATCGCCAGAAAACTTTCTCGGCCGATTCCAGCACCGATCCGCCACCAAAATGCTTCAAACCAAGGGGGTTTTCACCCTTGGCTCGAGCCTAACCTGTTCCAACCCAACAACTCACCGGAAAAACGCCGAAGCACCACCCACTGTTAAACCCGATTCCGTCCAAATTCCTCCTCAAAATTCTCCAAGCAAACCACCACCAAATCACACCATATATATATCAAACGAAAGCCCAAAGGAAGAGCTTCAAAACCATGTCTTAAACTTCGGCAACGGCGTCGTATTCTGGCAGCCACCACGACGGCGAGTTCACGACTCATTGAGTCAACACGGGTTGACTCGGTCAACTCGGCCAGAATTAGTCAACTCAGTCAAACAGTCATTTTTCGATAACTTTACGACTATTCGGCTATTTATACGTCGCGAATCAATTCTATCCACAATTCGGATAAATCAAATTCAAACGGATAAACACAACTAACTCGGTGATAATTTCAAATATTCATTTTATAATCCTCAATTATCCAAAAAATCCTCGGAAAGCTCCCACAAACTCGAAATCAAATTCTGTACATTTCCCACGAACAAACCCAAATCAAATTTGTGTCCAAAAATTAAGTCGTAAACAAAGTTGCATATCTGATTAATTACGATAAACCTCAATTACTCGTAAAACTCGCAGATTAAACCGATTACTATACCAATTCCGGTCCGGGTCGTCACAAAAAATTTCTAAGTCTAAACAATTATATAAGTTAAGTTTTTTTTAGAAAGGCAAAACCGTAGAGAGATATAAAAAATGTGAGAGAATGAAAATATATTTTGTAAATGTTTTCTATATATATGTCTAAAAAGGCTTCAAAATGGGTGAGTGTATTCATTTATGTAAAGAAATAAGCACAATTTTGACACGTATATCATTGTGGAAAGGTTCAATTTTGTTTGGTATCGTACCATAAAGAGTTATTCGGTTTGGATTTAGTTTGGTTTGGTTTGGTTTCTAAAATATCTCATCCCACGAGTTTCGGACCTAACGAGTTTCAGTTAGATTTTTGGTTCAGTTTTTGGGTAAAACATCACACCCCTAAATGCAGCACCTCCTGTCTTTGTACTGTTGTGGTGTTGTGTGGGCGTCATTTTGACTGTTGAGCAGCGTCGTTTTTGGGTTTACACGAGTTAAGCAGCTTTGCTTACTAAGTTACAAGAATGAAGCAAGTGGGAATGGAATAATAATAATCTGGAAAAGAAAAAATCTTCAAATTTTTCTTATTCTAAATAGGTAAAATTCATCAAATAATTACTAATATTTGTCCAAAATGACAGTTTGGTCACTATCGAATGTTATATATCAAAATTGTCACTCAACTTCGATCGATATCTATCAATTTGGTCACTCGTTCACAAATGGATGTTAAAAAGAGAATATTTTGTTTATTTCTAGGGGTATTTCGAACTTTAAATATTTTTCTGTTTTGTTTTTTTTCTTTTGTTTAAAAATAATATTATGGCATTTTCCAAAAAAAAAAAAATTACAAAACCAGATCAGGAATTGGGGTTCCGGATCGATTTTCACTGGTCCACCGGCGACGAAGAGGATCAGGTGGTGATGTGGCTCCAGTCGCAGCTGATGGTCACGCTTTTGTTGTCGCAGGACACGGTGGTCGTCGAGCTGAGGCCTGATGAGGAAGAGGTTAACGTTGGCATGGATATGAGAGTGGTGAGACGGCGAGAGCCGTTGAGAGTTGTTAGTATGACCAAGTCGGCCAGGTCAGGTCACCAGAACGATGGGACCAGAGTCTTGACTAGATTGCTCCGGTCCAATTTCTCTTCGTCGATGCCAGCTATCACCGAAGGTGCGGCGGCTTGTGACGTGCATTGGTAATGTGTCACTTTCGTCTGTCTCTATGCTTGTGCCTCTTTGTGAGTCCTTTATCTATCAATTTTGGTCTGATGATTCTTCCTCTCTATCTCTCTTCCCCCGACGCTCGCCACTATCGGCGAGCCTTCGACGGTCGATGTCTCTTGAGATCCAACCCCAACGACGCTGATGGTGCGACGCTGAATCTGAGAGTCGTGGAAGCCACATGGCCGGCTTGAGGGAGCTGGTGACCGAGGCGGCTGGAGGACACACACGCTGCTGAGGCTAAGGCGCTCAGCACTAGCACTCAAAGGATGACGACCGGGCGGCAACAGAACCCAGTTGCTTCTGCCAATTTTGAGAAAGAGATATATATATATATATGTAATAGCAGATTTCATAATTTTTGAAAACTTGTAATAATACTCAAATTGTAATAATTGTATTATTGTAAATTTAAAAAATTAAGAGATAAAATATATTTTGACCAATCATAGGGGTCAAGCGTATAGCGTTTAAATTAGACGGAGTAATCAGATTAATAGACAAAGATTAAATGAGTGTCCATTTTAATATATAACATTTAATAGTGACCAAACTATTATTTTAGACAAACATTAGTGACCATCTCATAAATTTTGCTCAAATTAAAATGTTAGAACACATTTTCTTTGACTGTAATTGAATTACTTGAATATGAGCAAGTATTACACTTCACGCCGAAATTAATTGTGGTGTAGTTTTAATTTGTTTATGTTTAAGGAGATTTATTCTCATTAATCTCGGTGTGTGTCTTGTCCTACTTAGATACGGTTATTGATTAGATAGATACAGAGAATCCCTGTTATATCAGGATAGTGATTATAACTGATTGTATCAGCCTATATTTAAGGCATTCTATCAATGAGAAGAACGTAACTTTCTGTCTATTCTACTTTCTCCTGCAACACGTTATCAGCACGACTCTCAGAGTTAATAGAAAAACCATAAACTAGGAGAAACCACTGCCACCACCGTCGCCGCCGTCAGTCGCCGCCGTCGTCGCCAATCACCGTCGGCCTCTCCTTTTTCATCTTCAACAAATTCCAAGAAATTTGAAGAAGTTGTCAAGATTGCACGACTTCTAAGAAATCGTTTCAGAAGAACTTCTTCTTCATCAAGAGTAGCAGTCATACCGAGCATAACACCCATCGAGATGTATCAAGGCAAAATTGAGTGTCTGGCAGATAGTGGTACTACTCATACCATTCTACGGAATAGGCAATTGTTTGTGGATCTTTCCCATACAAATCTTCAGTGACAACCATGATTGGTGCAGCGCCCGTTATTCAGGGGCGTGGTAGTGCAGAGTTTCTGCTACCCCATGGTACAAAATTATATATCACTGATGCCTTATATGCGTCAAAGGCCAATCGAACCTTGTTAAGTTTCAAGGACATTCGTGCCAACGGATTTCACTTGAAAACCTATTGTGAGAATGGAAAAGAATTTTTGTGTATAACCTCTGTTGAATGTGGCCGCAAGCGCATTCTAGAGAAGTTTCCGACAATTCGTAGTGGTTTGTACTTAACCACAGTTCAGATCATTGAATCCAATCCGGTGACTCACGCTACTACGTGTGATTCTGATTCATATAAGCTTTGGCATGTACGACTGGGACATCCAGGTCGTGATATGATGATCAAAATCTTAAAAAATACTCATGGTCATCTGTTCTTTAGAGCCAAGAAACATGTGGGATTACCTATTTCTATCGGTTTAGATGGTGAGGATGAGACTACCCATCTCAATCCTAACTTGGTCTCCACGACAAGTATAGCACCTTCCTAACAACATGCTGTTGAGGCATTGTGCGTTATCCCACCGGATTCTTATGTTGCCATCTCTGATGCGCATCGCTCGTTCTGCAAAGCTTGTTCTTTAGCAAAATTGACGGCTCGACCTTCTTTTGCTGTTGATAACAATGAAAATATTCTATTCTTACAAAGGATTCAAGGTGATATTTGTGGACTTATCAAATCTGAGTGCGGACCATTTAAATATTTCATGGTTTTGATAGATGCATCAACACGATCGTCACATGTTGCTTTGCTATCCACAAGGAATACTGCATTTGCAAAACTCCTAGCTCAAATCATTAACCTCTGGGCTCACCACCCGGACCATCCAATCAAGTCTATTCGATTGGATAATCCAGAAGAGTTTATATCAAAATCTTTTGATGATTACTGCATGTCTCTTGGGATTGATGTTGAACATCCCGTTCCCCACGTCCATTCTCAGAATGGTTTAGCAGAGGCTCATATCAAGCGGTTATATCTTGTGTCCAGAGCTTTGGTAATGCATACAAATTTACCGGTCTCTGCTTGGGGCTATGCAGTGTTACACACAGCAATGCTCCTTCGTTTTAGACCTGTTGCCCGTCAACCATTCAGCGTGTACCAGTTGGTAGCTGGATATGAGCCTGACATTTCACATTTACGCATTTTTGGTTATGCGGTCTATGTGCCTATTGCGCCTCCACAGCGTACTAAGATGGGTCCTCAACGAAGATTGGGCATTTATGTTGGTTTCGAATCACCCAAGATAATCTGCTATCTTGAACCTTCGACATGAGATCTTTTTACTGCTAGATTTGCAGATTGTCAATATGATGAGACATATTTCCCGCCGTTAGGGGGAGATAGGAATAGTTCTATTCCAGTTCAACGTCAGGAATTGACGTGGTTTGATCCAACTGTGTCTCATCATGATCCGCGCACATCTCAGAGTGAGATGGAAGTGCGTAGGATACTCGATCTTCAGCAAGTGGCATACTCCATGCCTGAATCATTTGCTGATATCACTAAAGTGACAAGATCAGATATACCTGCTGCTAATGTTCCTGCAAGGTTGGAAATCCCGAAAAAAAGATTTGTTAATAGCAACACTGGGCAAGGAGGCATTCCTCGTGCTCATGTGGATGATGTTGCTTTGGTCTCGGCTCCCACCAGAAAGAGAAGGAGACCAAGAAAATCCACAGATGAGCCGCCGGTTAAAAGGCAGACCATCAAGGCACCAAAAGATCCACTTATCATCAACATTGTAAATCCTTCACATGAGATTGTCTCTCATTATAGTTATGTCCTTGAATCATAATTGGCATCTCTGGGGGACGCTTCAGAACCTTTTGTGATATCAGAGAACTCAGAAATCTCACTTAGAACAAATAATGTGCATGTTCTTATGGATAGATCTTCCATGTTAATTGATGATATGTTTGATTATTCCGTCGCTTAGGAGATTATTGACGACGATGAAGTGAAATCCCGCTCAGTTGATGAATGTCAACGTAGAGCAAATTGACCAAAATGGAAGGAAGCAATCCAGGTTGAACTAGACTCTCTGAATAAAAGGCAAGTTTTCAGTCCGGTTGTGCTATGCCCACCGAATGTTAAGCCAGTTGGACATAAATGGGTCTTTGTTCAGAAACGTAATGAGAAGAATGAGATCTTGCGTTATAAAGCTAGACTTGTAGCGCAGGGTTTCTCTTAGCACCCTAGAATTGATTATGAGGAGACGTATTCTCCAGTTATGGACATCATCACCTTCCGCTACCTGATAAGCTTGGTAGTGTCCTAAAAGCTTAGTATGCAGCTGATGGATGTGGTTACTGCATATCTCTATGGGGATCTTGATTCAGAGATATACATGAGAGTGCCAGATGACATTGCTATACCCAAATCAAGTAACTCTATACCACGGAGTGCTCATGTTATAAAATTGAGACGTTCACTGTATGGATTGAAGCAATCCGGTAGGATGTGGTATACACGCCTCAGTGACTACTTAATTGGGAAGGGATATAAGAATGATGATTTATGCCCTTACGTGTTTATTAAAAGAACAAGTTCAGGATTTGTGATAGTAGCTGTCTATGTTGATGATATGAATATCATCGAAACTCTTAAGGAGATCAATGAGACTGTTTGCTACTTGAAATCTGAATTTGAGATGAAAGACCTTGGTAAGACTCAATTTTTCCTCAGATTAGAGCTAGAACATCGAGTTTGTGGAATTCTTATTCACCAGTCTGCTTATGTCCAAAAGATGCTCAGGCGATTCAATATGGACAAAGCACACCCTGTTAGCACACCAATGGTTGTACGCAGTCTAGACCCCAAGAAAGATCTGTTTCGTCCGTTAGATGATGATGAGGAGATCTTGGGAGCTGAAATTCCATATCTTAGTGCTATTGGAGCTTTGTTGTATTTAGCTCAGTGCACACGTCCAGATATTGCATTCTCAGTGAACTTATTGGCAAGATTTAGCTCTGCACCAACGCAACATCATTGGAACGAAGTGAAACAGGTCTTTAGATACTTGAAAGGCTCCATTAACATGGGTTTATTCTTCCCTTACAAAGAATATAGAGAAAAACATGAGATTCTCGGAAAAGAGAAAGTTGAGACAAATTCTGGGGATTTCGACCCATCGAAGGATTTCCTCGACCCGTCGAACCCTACACCCTGGATCGACCAGAGTCACTTCATCAACCGGTCGAGGGATTCTCTTGACCCGTCGAAAATTGGTTCTGTTTCCAAAGGTTTTCATGTTGTCCCCTATTCCAAAACACCGGTTGATGTGTTGGTTGGATTTGCTGATGCTGGGTACCTCTCTGACCCACACAAAGGTCGTTCACAGACCGGTTATGTTTTCACTATGGGAAACACGACAATCTCTTAGAGATCAACAAAGCAAACCCTTGTTGCTACTTCCTCAAATCATTATGAGATAATTGCTTTGCATGAAGCAGTTAGGGAATGTGTTTGGCTTAGGTCAATCATTGGTCACATTCGAGGCTCTAGCGGATTGAAATCTACTGTAATTGATCCTACTTGCATCTTTGAGGATAATGCTGCATGCATTGAACATATGAAGTTGGGTTTCATTAAGGGTGACAATACAAAACATATATCGCCGAAGTTTTTCTTTAATCAACAATAACAGCAGCTGTTGAATATTCATGTGAGCTAGATAGGTTCTGTTGATAATGCTACGGACTTGTTTACCAAGTCACTTCCTAAATCTACTTTTGTGAAACATGTGAGAAGTATTGGTATGCGCAGGTTATCAGAACTTCTTGACTGAGTTTACAGTCAGGGGGAGTTACATTTCTGTAGACATCAGGGGGAGTCTACCTCACATGTAGTAGCTTTAGTAATTGGTGCGTTGTACTCTTTTTCCCTTATATCAAGCTTTTGTTTTACCCATGAGGTTTTTGTTTGCTTGGCGAGCTTTTTAATGAGACAACAAGTCATGCGTACGTTATTCTTCTGGCCATTGACACAAGGGGGAGTGTTTAAGGAGATTTATTCACATTAATCTTGGTGTGTGTCTTGTCCTAGTTAGATACGGTTATTGATTAGATAGATACAGAGAATCCCTGTTATATCGGGATAGTAATTGTAACTAATTGTATCAGCCTATATTTAAGGCATTTTATCAATGAGAAGAACATAACTTTCTGTCTATTCTACTTTCTCCTGCAACAGTTTATTATTATTCCAACTGAAATTAGTGTAGGAAGCACATACACATGCATGAAACCATTTTCCACTATTTATGCCTTATTTGTTTAAGGAAATAATAATTTTGATATTTTGATATGTGTCTTGTCCTAATTAGAATAGAAGTATATATTCTCTCAATCCCTGATTTATAGGGATATTGATTGTAACAGATTGTAATACATATTTAAGGTCATCTATCAATGGATAAAGTACAGTTTCAGATCAATCTCTTGCATATCTATATTTCTCATTTAACACGTTATCAATACCTCTTGAGTTGATAGTCATCACCACCTAAAAAGAAAAAACTCTAACCCCTAAAACACATAAAGCCTCCACTGTCGGCCTCCCCTACCTTGACAAAATCTTCATCACCGTCGATCATCATCGCCGGAATTCTTCCGCCGCTGGAGTTTGTGGAATTTTGTTTCTTACTTCAAACTTTTTTCAGCAAATTTTTCATATCGAGCATAACACTCTCGAGGTAAATCGATTAACCTTCTTCGATTTAGAATAAAGTTGAAACTAATTACCGCAACATCTTAGATCTAAGTCTAGAATTATGTTTAAATACCGTGTATTATTATATGCATTTAGTTTCTATGGATTAATACAGGCATGAGTGAAGGAGATTTAATCACATCTTCCTCAAGGTTTAAGATTAGTGACGGTCATAGAGAGTCATAGTTATTAAACATTGAAAAAAAGGAAGGTCGATCTTTGTGACTATTTTACAGTCATGGTTTTTCTGGGGAGTGGTATGAAGCCACCAATTTTGCATCGATTTTTGTGACCATGCATCATGGATCATGTTTCTTATTCCCTAAACTTTATATTAGTAATTGTGGTTCATTCGATCAGATACTAATTACATCTCTTGTCTTTTGTAGATGATTGAGCCGGCAAGGCTAGAATTTGATATCCTTGACATTCAAGGAGTAGAATATCATAGATGGGTATCCGACGTTAAGAATACTCTTCTTAGAAAACGTCTCACTGATACCATCCATCCACTACCACCTGGCACTGAAGCCAACGAGGAAATCATAGCTCAAAAAGCTCAAGTTCTCATGTTTCTCAGGAAACATATTCATCCTGCTCTGAGGAAACTATACTTATTAATCGATGACTCCGAGAATTTGTGGGTGACTTTGCAAGAACGGTTCAACAATGTGTATGACGCACAACTTCCAGAGCTACTAGAAAAATGGGATAGAATCTGGTTATTAGATTATCCTAAGATAAAGAATTTTATCAACATATGCTAGAGCTACAATTAAAGCTTGCCATTTGTGACGTTGTAAAGACCGACTAAGATAAGGTTGAGAAGTCTTTGAGCACATTCCCTACTTCTATAGACACTCTTGCACATCCATATCATCTTGATTATGAGCAAGGAAGGCTTAGATCATTCAGTGATCTTATGAGTGTGCTGGCTAAGAAACAGAGGCATCACAAGATCCTTTTCCATAACAATGTTAAACCAGCCGGTACAAAGAAAGTCCATGAAACTTACAACACTGGAGTGAAGGCACGAAAGAATAAGGGGAAATAGTTGGAATTTGACGTGGACTCATCATGACAACAACCACAACAACTCCAACAAGAATCAATTCAATTCTAGTTCTAGGAATGATGAAAATTCTTCAACTTCTGCTTCTCACTTGGCACCTTGCTATAGGTGTGGTGTGACTATTTATATGCATAAACAATGTAGAGCACCAAAGGATATCCATAATGCGGACAAGATGTGTCAACAATACCAATCAAAGCAAAGGGAGACACACTATACTGACTATGAGAGAGAATATGGCGGAAAAGTCAATCTAATTGTAACATAAATCCCCAAAGCAAGGCTAGAAACTACGAATTTTGCTTAGTCTATGTATTAAGCTTATCATTCGGTTGTTCAGAGTAAACTTCCATCTCACATCAGTGATTTCAAATGCTACGGTTCCAGATTTTTTTATCGTCATATCAAGGAGGGAAACTATGTTTGGTTTCATGATACATGTACGATGGACACTGATGCAGTGAAAACTGCATTTAGTTAGTGTGTTTTGGATAGAAATGACTGCTTTTGACAATCTTTTCTGCAGAGAAGAGTCTTCTAACAATGAGAAGAATCAGAACCTGTGATGGCGTTTCTTTATCTCTTTCTTATTTTGCTGGTCTGTTCTGTGTTTGTAACCAATTGTTGATCATGGTGATCTCTAGTTGTAATTGTTCTCAACTGTGTTTCTTTTCATTGCTGGTCTGGATAGTGCAGGTTAGTAATCGCTATTTTGCTTATCTCTTGTGAAGTGAATCAAGTGATCTTATCATTGCAACTCGTTTCTTCCAAATGATTCATCATGGACATTTTCTACTAGTAATTTATCAAGCAGAACACCGAAGAATTAGGGAATCGATCTAAGAACATGAACACAAAAGGTGTCAACAGGTTTCTGGAGTATGAACAGGATGAGCATATACAATAGTTATTAGCAAAAGAGGTGCATGTTGACATCTTGAGACCACCAACATCATCCCTAAAATTATAACAGATCTACTGAATTGCATGCATGCGGGACTTGCAGCACAAGTAGTTCATAGATCAAACCTCGATAGTGTCTCTGTAAGCTAGCTTTCCGGCTTCTTCATACTTTCAGCTACTTTTACTTAAAACTCATTCCTCAACCTTAAAACAACACCCCAGGAACTTGTTTAAAACCATAATATTTGATCCAAACATGAATGACACAAAATCCATTTCATTTAATACACCAATAAAAGTCATGTGAGCCTACTTTGTTTTTTATTACATACTGTAGAATGTCATCGGGAATGAAATAGGCATTCCATAAGGAAAATGTAAAATTTCAAAGCTTGCTTAATGGCGAGTGCACCTTAGAACCACCACATAGATGTGCAACTAAAGTATTACCAGTTAATTACTACAGCTGCAAAGGTTGATGTATATCCTACTAGCAATTATTCAATTGTATTGACACTCTACATCATCATGAACCTCCATTTCCTGCGCCTGAAACATGATATACAACGCGTTTCAGTCTCATAAAGTACCAAAACTTGAAGTATATATTAACAAGATTACATCTACCAATCAAGTCTTTCCCGCTTCCATTTACTTCCTATCTCTCAGTTTATTTATGAGACTAGCCAATACCACCATATGAAAACTCTGAAGACGACAATATTTAAAGGGACTAGAAAGGAATCTGCATGGTGAGGTGCCAATCGAGATGCATTTGTAATTAAACACTATCCAACATGCTATGTAAATAATTAGCATGGTGAGGTTAAGCAGAACCAAGAGAAAAACGTAGAGAACGTACTAACCAAAAATTTAAGAGCAGTCTGACTGACAGTTTTCAAGCTCTACTGAAAATTTGAGAGAGCCTCTCACACTGCCATTTTCATTTCAAATTCAATGCATGCACTATGAGCGTGCAAACTTTACTGGTTGTATAGCGAACACTAAAATCAAACACAGGTTTTAATTTTTATCACTTAGATCTTAGATTACAGTTTTTTCTGTTGGCTATGGTTGCCGTACATTGCCAAAATTGTGTGTAACTGACACCATAGCAACGAAGGATCATCATTATCATATAGGTTTACTTGCATTCACCACGATCATTGTGGAGATCTTTATAACTTAACCCTAATATAAAACAAACTAATATTGACATTCACTATATGTCGAGTATTAATTTCATCTAATATCATTGTATTGTAGAATTGTTATATAACTGGGAAAGCTATCTCAATTATTATAGATGGAATTCGATCATTTGTACGTAACTAATATGAAAATTAAACTACTTAGATATAAGTACAAAAGTCATACACTACTATCAGTTCATCATAATGTGATGCGCTACATTTAATTGTGACTAGCATCACACAAGTTGTAAGAAAATCTCTTGGCTCTAATCAATTGTCCATAGAAATAATATATGGTGATGCGCTACATGACCAGCTAGATATTGACAAAGTGATAAATTAGAAAAGATCGACCTTAACAGTTGGGGTGAAACACTTAATCTAAATTACGTATCAACTTATAACCATCAACGTAATTATAAGAACAGAACACTAACCTGATGCATTGGTAATGAAAGACATGGTGAATAAGAATTAGAATGCTCTTGGTTTTCTCTTCTCTTTTGTACTTGAGCTCCTCAAATGGGATTAATGACAGAATGCTCAGCAACGAGAACAGGGACTTAGATGCTCTATATATAAGTTACATACTTGTGTCTTACCCTTTAAAAAGTACAAGTTGTCATTTTACTACAAGGAGTATAAGAGCTTTCCATATTGTGTTCCATAATGATTCCCCCCAAAAAAAATACTGCTTATATATACAATCTGTGTATTACATGGTTTAGCATATCCATATGATTCTTGCAAGCTAATGTCAGTTTAAATCAATTTACTTATTGTACAAGATACATGAATATTGTTTTAGTCCATTCTTATAATCTTCCACTGGACTAAACAAAGTTCATATTCAGCAATCTGAACCATAAACCAAAACTAAACAACAACTGAAGGGGCCCTGAATCATTTCATTGCTTAAAAACTAATGAATTGAACCAAATTCTGTCACTCCACATGTATAGCTGTAGAACCAAGAACTCATTGAATTCATGAGAATCCATAAGTTAAAGACCACTGCAGTAGTTTTTGTGAAGCACATAAACTTCATATATGGAAATATGAGTCTTGCCAACTTGTACATCAAAACTGAAACGTCAAACTCATGTCCTACTTAATGATTTTGCCAATGCAAAACTAACAATGCAGACACTGAACACCAGTGGATATATCTACTACTTTAAGGTATACATATGCAGAACAAATACTGCATATCAATCATCATCCACTTGAAAATAAAGCTTAAATCAAAATATTAACCATAATGAAAAATATGCAGACACTGAACACCAGTGGATATATCTGCTACTTTAAGGAATACATATGCAGAACAAATATTGCATATCAATCATCATCCACTTGGAAATAAAGATTAAATCAAAATATTAACTATAATGAAAAATTCTAAGTGAACTGAATATTGCAATTTATAAACTGGAAATTTTTAAGCTTTATTTATAACCAAAAATAGTTTTACAAAAGTACAGACTTATAAAATACCAAAAACAGATACTTGAACAAATATTTACAAAAGAGCTGTCAAAATATCTGCTTAAATATCTACTTAAAGATCTGTTACTATTACAAGAACTTATTAATCTGAATATGAAATTTCTTAACAAGAATGAATGCTCCCACTGATCCTAACAATCTAGGCTAGGAAAAACTCCTATATTTGCATAATGCCTTTTGAATGTTACCACTGCCAACGGTTTTGTGAAAGGATTTGCTAACTGCTTCTCTGTCTAAATGTCTAGAACTTCCAGTTCGTCATTTTTGACAGTTTTTCTCATACTGTAGTACTTCAAATCCAAATATTTTGAATTTGGTGACCTCTTGTTGTTTTTACAAAAGAATACCACAACTTCACTATCACAATAGATGCTAAGTTTCTTTCAAACAATGTTGCTTAAGACCTTTGTGTATGTCAGAAAATTTCTAGTTGGCAAACCTTCACAGACTCTCTCATACAAGGCTATCACTTCAGCTTGCACAATGGAAGTGGTTGTCAACTTCTGTTTCATAGTCTTCCAAGCTACAACTTCTCTAGCAAGTACAAAAACATAACCACAAGTGGACTTTGAAGAATCTGGATAGTTACCTGCAAAATTTGAATCTGTGTAACCCTCAAGCTTAAGATTCTTAACTCTCTGATAGACATGCATGTGATGCTTAGTCCTCTGTAAATACTTCAAGACTGTCTTTCCTGCAACTCAACGTTGAGGTGCTGGACTAGATTAAAATCTTGAAATTATGCCTACCGCAAATGACAAATTAGGTCTTGTGCAGACCTATGCATACATAAGGCTGCCTACTAGTCTAGCATAAGGTTTAGACTTCATTGAAACTTTCTTTGCATCAGACAATGGTATTTTATGTTTGGTCAATTTATCTCCTTTAGACATAGGGACTTCACCTGCTGCATATGTTTCCATTCCAAATCTTTTCAGAATTTTGGAAATATAATTGTCCTGAGACAAACCTAATAAGCCTTTGGCTCTGTCTCTTTTAATTTCAATTCCTAAGACATAAGATGCTTTCCCCAAATTTTTCATGTCAAAGTGTGTTGACAGAAAGATTTTAGTGTCTTTAAGAAATTTGATATTGTTACTAGCTTGGAGAATATCATCTACATACAAGGAGTATGAAATTATTTCCTACAGTTTTAAGATAAACACATTCATCAACTATAATTTCTGAAAATCCAAATATTGATATAACTAAATCGAATTTCTTATGCCATTGTCTAGAAGCTTATTTTAAACCGTATATTAATTTCTTCAGTCTGCATACTAAGTGATCATCTCCTTTCTATATAAAACCCTCAGGTTGCTCCATATAGATGGTTTCCTCAAGCTCTCCATTCAGAAAAGTAGTTTGAACATCTATTTGATGTAACTCCATGTTATAATGAGCTACTAGAGCCATAATGATTCTGAATGAGTCTTTTGTTAATACAGGATAAAAAGGCTCAGTGAAATCAATACCTTCTTTTTGAGTAAAACCTTTAGCTACTAGTCTAACTTTGTATCTTTCTATACTTCCAGCAGAATCTTTCTTGGTTTTGTATACCCACTTATAACCTATAACTTTATGATTTATATCAGGTTCTACTAACTCCCACACTGTTTTTTGACTCGTGGAGTCAATTTCTGCCTCTATAGCCTACTGTCATTCTGTAGCCTCATTACTTTTAATAGCTTCAGTAAAAGATGAGGCATCACAGTCATCTACTAAGGTTTGCTCAATTTCTTGAGCATACACAACATAGTTAGAATTCTCATCAAAAGTAGGTCTTCTACTTCTTTGTGATCTTCTAGACTTTTAAGGTTGTGGGATAGGTTCAGATTGTGGTGGTGGTACTTCTATATTTCTAGCTCGTTGATCTAATATTTCAAGTTCCCCCATATTCTCAGTTTCATCCATATTTTGAGATACTATAGTCAAATCTGAAACTAGAGGTAATATGGCCACTGTACCAGCAAGTGCTAAGCTAACTGAATTTTTAGCACTCTACAATTTCCTCAAATTCTACAGACAAGTCTTCACCTATGAATTTAATTAGACGAGTTTCAAAAATTCTAGGTGAATGATGTGCAGAATATAGTTTATAACCTTTAGACTTTTCACAATGACCAATAAAATGACAACTAACAGACTTTTCATCAAGCTTCTGCAAATTTGAATTATAAATCTTTGCTTCAGCTCTACAACCCCAAACATGCATGTGGTGTAGACTAGGTTTTCTACCACACCATAATTCAAATGGTATAGCTTCAACTGATTTACTAGAGGTCATGTTGTAAATGTAATTTTCTGTTCTTAAGGCTTCACCCCACAAAAACTTAGGTAAACCACAAGCACACATCATGCTCTTTACCATATTCAATAGAGTCCTATTTTTCCTTTCTGCCACTCCGTTTTGCTGAGGAGTATATGGCGTAGTGTACTGAGCCTTAATGCCTTGTTATTCTAGATATAAGGCAAATGGACCATTTTGCTGTCCATTCTCAGCATACCTACCATAAAATTCCCCACCTTTGCTGATCTCACAGTCTTGATTTTCAAGTCTAACTGAAGCTCAACTTCTATTTTGAAGATCTAAAAAGCTTCAAGTGCCTGTGATTTTGCAGATAGTAACTTAATGTGATAAACCCTGGAAAAAATCATCTATAAATGGGATAAAGTACACGTTTTCACATATTGTTTGATGTCTAAAAGGTTTACAGATGTCAGTATGTATTAACTCTAAGACTATTGTACTTCTTTAGGCACATTTACTGGATATTTGTTGTCATTTTCCCCTTAAAATACTCTACATGCACATTCATTTAGGTCTGAAAAATCAAGTTCTAGAAGTATGTTGTTTTTCACTAATTTTTGCATTATTTCTTTTGATATGAGGTCAAGTCGTCTATGTCACAAATAGGCTGATTTCTCATCAAACCAAGTTCTTTTAATGCCAACAGTAGCATTAAAACTTGATGTGTTACTATTCTCTATAGAGAAAATATACTTAGATTGAGATATGGAGCAACAAAGCTTAATGTAATCATTCTCTTTCACAGTCGAACCAATATATGAAGAATTTTAAAAAATCTTTATTTCATTTAATCCAATGAGACTAAATAGACTAAATTCCTTTTCGAAAGTACAACCAATATCCATCAAAAGACCTAAAGAGACTAAATTCTTTTTCATGTCAGGAATGTGAAATACATTATCCAAAACTAGAAAATTTTCTAAGCCTAAATCCATCTATAAGCTTCATGTGGCTTTGACTGCAACCTTCATGCAATTGCCTACTTTGATGTGTCTTTCTTCATTCCTTGAAACTCTCTTCCTTATCAATCTCTGAGAAGAAGTAGATATATGTAAGAGATTTCCTGAATCTATCCAAAAACTATTTGGCTCAACGTTTATCAAATCAACTTCAAGAAAAAAAACTGAAGGAAATACATACTCACCATTTTTCTCTAACCATGCTTTGAAATCAGCACAGTCTTTCTTCATATGACCAGCCTTTTTATAAAAATAGCATTTAAACTTGAAAAGTTTATCTGCCTTGGCTGGTCCATTTTTTGCTTAGGGTTTAGAGATGTTTTTCTTGGCCTTAAGCTTGCTTTTCCACTTGTTATTCTTGCTAACCAGGTTCACAGTTCCTGAGGTCGAGGCTTTTGAAGTAGAGGCTCCATAATTAGGGTTCTACTTCATGATTGTACGTTCTTCTTCAACACATATTGAAATCAGCTAGTTCAAGGACCAGTTTGCCTGATGAGCATTGTAGCTAGACTTAAGTTTACTGAATTCAGCAGGCAAGGAATGCAATGCAGTGTGAACTACATATTCTGGAGATAAGGTGATGTTGAGGTTCTTAAGCTTTGCTGCTATGTTCTCCATCTTCAAGATATGCTCTCTGACATTCCCATCCCCAGCGTATTTGGCACTATTAAAGGCATGAGACAATGTTGTCACCTTAGCCTTATCACTCTCCCTGAATTTTGTAGCTATGAATTCTAGGAAGTCATAGGCATAATCAAGTTCCATTACGCTCTCAGCAATGGTTTCAGACATGGTGGCTTTGATGATGGATTTGTAAATAGAGTTCTTCTTGTATCACTTAATATAGAACTCATACTCCTCTTTCATATTCTTCCTATCTTCCTCTAAAACAACCTCGGGTTCTAGTTCAGTCAATCATAAGTCTGAAAGTACATTCAATCTATTTTCTCCACTTCTTCCAATTGGAACCAGTCAACACCTCATTGGTGTTCAAGGGCATAAAGGGGGCACCTAAGGAGAAAACACAAGAAATTTCATTTAGTTCTTTGCTGAATATTTGTCTAAAGATCTGTTGAAAATCTGTTTAAAGATCTGTCTAAAAATCTGTCTGAATATTTGTTTTACATGTTTTCAGCATTTTATGTATTTTGTAACTTAAGTACAATCAAGCACATAAAACAATCAATGAAACATAATAGTAGCACAATACATAATACATATCATGCATAAACCCAACTGAATACAATCTTTAACAACACCTTTGTGGCAGAAGATTAAACATTCTGAAGTTTCTAAATAACCAAACCATGAAAATTAAATCCATGTTATAAAATTAGCAGTCAACACCTTTGTGGCAGAAGAAAATCTAAGATTATCTAAATATGAACTTAAGAACATGTATGATGTTGTTTTATGACTCTAAAGACTATGCAGTAAAAAAAATTTGGAAGCCATAATTGACATAGTTTTAAAACCACAAACACAAGCTCTTAATCTCTTAATATTTTTCTGTAGAATAAACTTATTTTGCTTTGTGCAATATACAAACCTATACTAACATTCAATGATAGATTATGGAATTATTCATAGTAGATACAGGTTTTAATCCTCTGAACTTAATTTGACCACAACTATGCGTATTCCATTTATATAGGAAATAATCAATCCAAAAATGGTCAATTTCAGATTCACACTTGCATTTGTTTCAATCAAAAATAAATCAAGATTCATACATTTGCCTTTGCTATAACGCTGCAATTAACAGTTAGGCGGATAAAAAAATATTTGCAGACAATACATGCATACATAAGAATACAATGGCACACGAAAGTAAGTTTCATCCGGTCACCATCTATGCTAGCCTATGTGCATACCAGGAGATGCTTCTAGGGTCCTTAACAACATTCTTAATCTAACCTTGTCACAGGCCCAGTTCTTTATTTAAGTAGGTAGTTTTTCATGGCTTGCTTAATTCTCAAATTTATTTTTACGTTGATTTTTTAGGAAATATAATTATATTAAACTAAATAAATTCTTATAAATACTAATTATTTAATTAATAAAATGTAAACATATAAGCAAAGAACAAATTCTGGGAAAGAAAATGAACTAAGTTGAGTCACGTGTATCACACGCTCTCCTTAAGAACTTTTAAACCGCTCATATTCTTGTATGGAGTTGTTCTCTTAGGATAAAACAACTTCAAAGTTTTATACCGCGACACAAGAACTTTTCGTCGAACTCAAGAGTACTTTATTCTATCACCGGAACTGAACTCGCTTTAGAGGGAGCGAAGAGATCAGAAGAGAAGATTGTTTTCTGATGGGATAAGAAATAAGGATGATAGAAGCCTCTATTTATACATGTTGGAGAAAGGTTCATCATCATTGCTGGCCAGTTGAAAGTTTGAGAGTTACAGACCATTAACCCAGCAACATAAATTCGACAAATAAACACCATAAACCTGCCAATAACCGGAGAAGTTTAAAGGCCAAAAGTCTTTGAGGAAAGTGAAAGGTCATACCAGATTTTCCTGAGTGCAAAAGGAAACTCATGTGACTCACATTTGTGTCCGCAGGACGCAGGCATACACAAGTCCAGTCTAGTCCAGATTTTCTGTATGGTTTTGATGCATGAATAGCCAAAGCTCTAATACCAATTGAAACACTTAATCTGAATTACGTATCAATATATAATCATCAACGTAACTATATGAACAAAAGACTAACCTAATGCATTGGTAATGAAAGACATGGTGAACAAGAACTAGAATGCCCATAGTCTTCTCTTCTCTTTTGCACTTGAGCTCCTCGAATGAGGTTAATGACATAATGCTCAGCAATGAGAACATGGACCTAGATGCTCTATATATAAATTATATACTTGTGCCTTACCCATTAAAGAGTACGAGTTATCCTATTACTACAAGGAGTATAAGAGTTTTCCATATTGTGTTCCATAATGACTCACAAATATACACAGTTTATATATATAGTCTGTGTATTACATGGTTTAACATATCCATATAATTTTTGCAATCTAATGTCAATTTGAATCAGTTTACCTTGGTACAAGATACATGAATATTGTTTAACCGTTTAAGTCCATTCTTACCAAACTAAAAAGTTGCTCCATATCAAAGGAGCTGTGGGTGGACAAACTGAATTCCACATCTGTTGTTGTATGTGACCAAAAGTGTGGGCGTGTGCAAACAAAGTTGGGTTGGCATGTGAGCACTAGTAGCCATCACCCCCATTGACAAAAGAAAAGGAACCCAGCCATGTGATTCCATGCTTTTATTCCACTAACATGTGAACAACATCATCCTAGTAGCTTGCCCTTCTCTGGTTCTCTATATTTTCAAGCCACATAGTATTCAAAATTTCTAGTTATGTATCCTAGAGTATTGAATATGTTACTGATCACTTCTTTTAAACTGATATTTCGTATTCGGTGATATGTTTTTCGTTTCGCTTTAGAGAAATAGAGCTATAGAGACCTCACTTAGTATCATGCATTTTAACGCAGGGAGGTGAAATTGTCAACCTTTTTTTTTACAGACCGCACTCTTTATAGACTTTGGCATGCTGGCATGCTGTGGTCAGTACTCAGTAGAGGCCATCTTTGAGTAGTGTACTAACGCAGTAGAGTCGAACCAAATAGACATTTGTTTTCATTAATTAGGTTTGCATGGGCTCGTTAAAAAATTTGCAGACCAAAAAGGCCAACACCTAACCAGTTTAAAACTCCAGAAATAAAAGCCCAGACAAAGCTTGTCAGACTGACAATCCTTTACACAGTATATGGATTAAATGTGGTCGGCAAATTATTCAAGGAAAGTCAGTGACAATTACGGTCACGTTGACCATCATCATTGCTGATCAGAATCTTTTTCTTATAAATTCTAATAATGACGTTGTTCTTATGTTTATTTGAAGTTTAATGTCATTTAAAACTCATGTACTTTAAACCAGTCGCCGGTCGAAAATAAGTTCAGTTAGACCAAAGTTACCGATCTACCGGCCGAGGGGGTCTCAAATACGACTTCACCACATCAAAGCATCTTTAGAGAAACTTTACACTTCTGTCACCAAGATTGAAGATACGAAATGTGTCCTCAAAAATAGAAAGAGATACTCGCCATATCCATCATGCCCCCAAATTCCATTTTTGGTCCTTTATTCGAGTGGCATGGTGGCACTGGCCACTGGACATTCCCATTTCACCCAATAAGCTATAAGCATAAGATTCTTCCATACACAACGCAACAAGAATCCACAATCAAAGAACCCAACAAAATAGAAAGAAACACAAAGAATTTACCACAGTAACTTTTATCTATCTTTTCATCATCTAAACAAAAATTCATACGTACAAAATTACACAAAAAATTACCTCCCTTTTATACACCCAATCAACGTCCTCAAATCTTCCCCCCCTTTGCCTTTTTTTGTTTTTTTTTACTTTCCTGGTTAAACTAAGAAAATGTAAAAAAAACTCACGGAAACCCAAAACTACCATACGACCTCGCTGCAAACAAAATCATCAGAATTCCCGACGGATTCTTCGGGCCAGGAGTTTCTCAGAAGCTTCAACAACATCTGCGCCTTCCGCTTTGCCCGGTCGGTGCAGTCACTCTGCACCAGCAGCAGTAGCTGCGTCATGATCCCCGCCGCCACGGCGTCGTTTTGACACGCCTCAAACTCCGAGCACAGAGACAGCAGCGCTCCCGCCGCGTACTCCGTCGCCCGGTCGGAGATCTTCAGTATCGTCTTCACCAACAATGGCACCGTCAGCGCGTGCGCGGCGAACGCGCCGCAACCTTCGGGGACTCGGCAGAGAAGCTCGATGGTCGCAAGCGCTCTCTCCGAGTCGCATTTCTCGAAGTCGGCGAGGGCGTTGATTAGAGCCTCGGGCGCTCCGGCCGCCACGGCTTTCTCGCGGGTCTGTTTCACGAGGCAGAGAGCGAAGAGAGCTTTGATTCCGATTTTTAAGGCTCTCGGGTGTGCGATCGGGTTGCGGAGGATTTCGACCACGCCTTGGTGGATTTCGTCCACATTGCTTATCTGTGCTCGGAGCTCCGCCGTCCGCGATCCGGCGAGGAGGTTCTCGATCAGCGCGGCGGAATTTACCCTTACCTCCATCGAATTGTGGAAGAGGATCCGGGTCAGGAACTCGACCCGGTCCGGGTCCGACGCCACCGCCACGCAGTCCGGCTCCGGCAGCGGGAACATCACCAGAAGCGCCAGCGCCTCGCGATTCAGCTCCGAATCCGGACCCGAATCCGTAAACACAATATTGACCAAAATTTCCCGCGCGTTGATATGAGAAGATATAATAGACCGGTTCTTATCCAAGTCCCTTGCAAGGCCTCGTAAGCGGCGGAGCGCGGCGAGTCGGGTCGGGTACGGGTTGGAGTGCGACCCGGCCTGGGAGAGCAGCGTCCGTACCAAAGTCGGGTCGGCGGGTTGCTTCGGAGTCGGAATCCTCTCGACGCCGAAAGAGCGGTTGGCGACGCACCACTCCTGGATAAGGCGGCGGAGCGTGTGGTTCGGGATGAGTGTGAAGTCGGCGAGCTGAGTCCGGGTGACGGGACACGTGGTGTTGCCGGTGGCGACCCATGACTCGATGCTGTGGCGGTCGTAGGTCTGACCCGTGCTAATAATAACCGGGTCGCGCATCAGCTCTAACGAGATCGGACACCTGAAATGGTAAGGTATTTGGACCCCGACCAAATCCAACGGCTCTAAACTCGCCGGCATGATTAAATTAAGTGGGGGGCGCTCTCTGCAAAAATTCTGAGCTCTTGGGTTTGGGATTTTGCTTTTGGTAATAAGCTGCCCTCTGATCTGGTGTGGGTTTGGCTTTGTTTTTATATTATATAGGAATAGAGAGAGGGGGTGGGAATGGATGGAACAGAGAGACATGCCCAACAGAGGCTTTAGGAAGGGGAGTGGACTGGACTGCTCGTCTGACTCTTTTGGCCACACGTGTGGCCGTGGTGGCATTTTTAACTAAATCGGGGACGAGTTTTAACCCTGGTTGGTTATTTGGTTATGGTTCTAGTCAAATTGAGAGAGAGAAAGAGAGAGGTTGGACTGGGGAAGGAAGGAGAGGGAATGTGGGGCCCGAACCAACTCGGCCTCTCTCTCTCTCTCATTCTAAATTCTTACTTCTGTTTACATCATGGATTCATGGATGTGTTAACGTGACTCGCTCCACCATATTTGTCTACTAACGGGCATCATTCATTCGAGATGGGTGGGTGGTGCCGCTAGTAGTGCTCTTTGCTCCCATGTCCTTCTACTTCTGTTAAATTCTCTAACTTACCCTCATTATATATCATGTTTGTCATATTATACGTGTTTAGTTGCATTATCCATGCATGTGTGGGGTCGTAGTTTTTCCAATTTTGCAGTATTTTTATCATGTTCTCGGGTAAGTTTTCGTTCAACACATTTAGAATTTCCATGGAAGCTAAAATGTTGAACCTTGAGCAGTGAGCACAACTAGGTAAAATGGTGACAAGAATGGTATGGAGAAGAGTACAAACATACGAAAATGGAAGGGCGTAATACAAAATATAAAGATATGATGAAATCAATTAGGTTTGAACTTTGTGGTATTTAGTGGGCAGTCAATGGTCAAAGATGAACATATTGAGTGAGAGGAATTGCGGGTCCAGGTTGTCGCCAAGTATCTCCATGAGCCAAAAAATAAAATTAAAACTAAAAAAGAAAAAGAATGAAAGGGGCATTGTTCGTGTGGATAACATCAAGCTGGGGAGTGGTGGGTTTGCCGTGGACAAAAGCGGAAATTGATGCTGTTTTTAAGTGTGTCCCACCACCTCTTAACCTTAACACAATGGACCCGCAGCAACAGTGGTGCTGCAAATTTGGATCTACTACTTCACGCTATGCCAGATTGCTAGCCCAGCACTACTTTGCTGTGCTGTATTCAAACTCTCAAAGACAATGTGAGACTACTATTTGTGTTTTCTTTCTTTTTTTTCTTTTTCCCGATTATCATAAAAAAGGCAAGGTGAACACTGTCCGGTTACAGCAAAGCTCGACTATTTAACAGGTTGATCCTTTTCTCTAAGAAAAAATTGTCACAAACTGGAGGCGATAATTGTAAGTCTACTTTTATTTCTATTTTTTTAAAAAAAAAAATCAATCCGCCCAGACTTTTTTTTATGGAGAATTGTAAGCCGTACTTACTACTCAATATCGTTTGTTTTTTCAAGTAATTACCCAAAACTTGAAGGAAAAAAAATAATTAAAAAAGAGGATCAAACTTGAAATTATGGATTTCGAGTTACTGTACCTTCCGCCGACTAAAGCAACTACCAATATAATATTCAGTTTGGAATTTTAAATATTTTTTTGTAAATTAGAGAAAATATATTGGATATGGACATAGGGTTTTAAATGACATAATTTTCTTTACAAAATAATTTCTACCACTTATTCCTTACATGTATAATATGTATAATATGTTA
The DNA here is from genome assembly GCA_946800695.1 of Geum urbanum. NCBI lineage: Eukaryota > Viridiplantae > Streptophyta > Magnoliopsida > Rosales > Rosaceae > Geum > Geum urbanum. Next base: position 6,352,079 of record OX327002.1, on the reverse strand, counting down.
AGTTGGGTTCAATGGCATCAAAGACTTTACACTGACAATTAAATAGACAGAGGCCCTAACTTCTCTGTATGGAGAAACCTTCTGCGTTGTCTCGTACACTGCCTTGTTCTCCTCTTTTTTCACTCAACAGTCACTATGTTCGATACCATCGATCAGGTTTTAGCATCCTTCTCCTCCGCCTTGGCTCTCGACGTGGGGACGGTGGACATTAGCAGTTGTTTGGGGGGATTCGCAAGTTTTCATGCCGAAAAGGTTCTCAGCAAAACAGTCGAGCCTAGAGAGTTTAGGCAACAGTTTCGTCGAGTCTGGTTCTTGGATGGTGATTTTCGGGTTCAAGAAAGGTCGCACAACATTTTGTTGATGACCTTCGACTCTGTTCGCGACAAGATTAGGGTTTTGAGAGGCAGTCTGTGACATTACCAAAAAGCACCACTTGTGGTATTTGATTATGATGAGGCGTCTCCACTCGCCGAGTTTGTCTTTGACGTCTTCTATTATTGGGTTCATATTTCTAATATTCCACCTTTTTTTGATAAGGATGAGAATATTGTTGTCTTTGCTGAGGAGGAAGGAAAGTTTGAAGAGTTCGGTCCACTTGCTCGGAAGAAGGGGGTGGTTAGGATTTGGACAAACCAACTTTGTTCAAGAAGGTAATGAAACTGGCTCCATGTATAGTGGATATCATTGAGTTCTTCTTTGAACATCTTAAAGGTAGGTGTGCACATTATGGTTTGGTGTTTCATGCTATTGGTAAATGTTTGGAAGCTACAATGAGGACTTTTGATGAGCTTGTGAGCTGAGGTTGCTCAGAGGGGGTAGCGGTCCAGGGGTCTTCAAGGCCTCAGTCGTCATCAAGAAAAGGTGTTTCTTCGATGTTCTCGTCGGAGGCAATGATTGGGTTTCGGGAGGCCTTGGGGTTCAATGAAAAGGATGGGGATTTCAGGTTCGGTACACATAATGTGTCAAGATGGGAGGATCATCCTATTAATTCAGATTCTATTGGCGTTCCAAGGACATGTAGGATTGGTTCTATTATTATTCAGAGACTAGAGGTAAGTGAGATGGAGATGTCTGAAGTACAGCCAGAAGTGGTGAGTGGAAGGAAGAGAGGTCAAGCTGTAGGTTTGAAAATCTCTCCAAAAAATTTAAAGATCAACCCTGCTACGGTGTCTTTTATGAATGGGGAACCTAAGAGACTGAAAGTACCATCCTTTCCTGGTCGGCTTCAAGCAGCCTCCTTGGATCTTTTGGAGACACCTGGTGAGAAGGTGTTTCAGCGCAAGAAAGGTCCTAGATGACCGCTGGGTTTGAAGAACAAGCTTAGAGTACTCCATAAGACTAAAGGGGATATGTCTTCTTCTGCTAGTCCATCTATGGCAAAGAAGAATGAAAGGAAGGATGGGGCAGCTTCTCTTCGATTGACATATCCGGTAAAGACTCCTTGCTCATTTGATTTGGGCAAGGAGAAAGAGACTTAGCTAGACACCTCCTGGTGTTTGCTTATTTGCATCTTGCATAGACTGTGTTAGTCATGGAATTTGAACATGCCTACCATAATTGAGTTCTCAGGGGTATGTTCATCTCCATGTGTCATGTCTTACGTGCTATATGTAAGATATAAGTAAGCCCAACGTTAGTTTGGGCTTAGCATTTTAGATATCAGTTCCTGCTCTAATTAGTTTCTTATTCTCTTATTTAGAGTTATGGTTGCTTATTTTCTATGTATGAACTTTTAAGACCGTGAAAGTTTTTATGAATTCTTCTTTTAGTCGAGAAAAATCAAGGATTATAGACAAGATTTTATACCAAATTTGAACCATTATACTTAAAGAAGCTCAATGGTTCAAATTAACTAAAATATGTCATTATATTTATTTGTTTTTCTATTATATTCACCTTAATGAATGATAACTAATCATACATTAACATTCTCTCACTCTTTAAATCATATATTAATCATACATGAAAGATGAGGTTGGGGAGCCCATCTTACACTTGGCGGAGTATCATTGGCTCCCGACCTATATTAGAGAGAGGTACTCAGTGGCTTTTAGGTAGTGGAAGCCGGATTAATGGTTGGTAAGGATAGCTGGATGCCAAAGCCTCCAACCTTTTAACCTGAGGAGGCTTTGCAAGGTCCAGATGGTTTGATTATGAGGCAGGTCTCTCAGTTTATCACCTCTTCGAGAGCTTCAGATGTTGACATATTGGCTTAGGTGCTTGGTCTTACGGATGCTGCTACTATACCCCCTATTCCATTGAGTAGATCAGGGGAAGACAGATTGATATGGCACTATAGATTTAGAGGTGACTTTACTATTGGTAGTGTCTATGGTATTGCTAGGTATATTAACCATATAGCTCAGGTGGTGAAACATGGACCTGGAGAGCGCTTCTAGAAGGCTTTATGACGTTTGTGAACTCCCCTATTAGCTTTGGTGTATGTCTAGAGAGTGTGTCAGGGCTATCTTCCCACTACCACGAGATTGAGGAGTAGGATGATAAATGTATATGTGGTGTTCCCTGTGTGCGAAATTGAGGTCGAGTCGGAGCTACATTTTTTTTGATATTGCTGCTAGTTAGGCCATGATTCAGTTAGTGCCTTCAACAGTGGGATCTTTAGCGTCGTCTTTTATATATTGGTTATATGTATGTTCCATTACTCTTTCTTCAGTCATTGCTTGATTGTCTGATAGTGTATTCTGACTACTGATAAACTCCAATCTTGGACAAGCTTGCAAGCTTGCCAAGCAGCCGCAATCTCTAGAACTAAAGCCGAATGCACTTGCTCCACTTGGCATGCAAAAGCTAGAACAAACTGGCCCTCCCAATCGCGAATAACTCCAACACCTCCAAGATACAGTCCAGAATCAAAACACCATCCATACAAACATAATATTGACCCACATTTGGTATTTTCCAACATTAGACCTCCCTAGCTAGGCGGTTTGGGGGGGGGGGGGGGGGGGTGGGGGGCGATTCACTATAACATAGTGATCGTACCAAGCACCTACCTGTGCTCTCAGGGATCGACTATAAAATTGCTTTTGACTCCACACTTTATCATTTCTGCCCTTCCATATAAACCACATTGTGTTCTGACTCTCTGATTGTAGTTAAAGCAACCAGAGATTTATCGACTGTGAGTGCTACTTTTAGGGATTTATGCCGAGATGTCAACGAGATATATCATGAGATCCCAAGTGACTCTTTCCATCATTTGAGGAGAGACGACAATCATGCATGTTGCACACACTATGGTGAAGTGGGCCATGCGCAATGGTGTTACCCCTTTTACTTTTAGTTATGTTTCCTGCATTTCTTTTTGATGTACTCATGACGGATTGTATGTCTTGATGTTTCATCAATTAAATTCTATTGTTTACCTCAAGAAAAAAAAAATTCTTACTCTTTAGTTTTTCTAGTGTTTCTACCAAATTTTTCTGCTGGGATGTTCGCTAGAAACATGGGTACATATTACAACAATATGCAAATGACGTTGGAGGTGAAAACAGGGTTAGCCCGCCTTCAACGCTCTGATGGCTAAGTTAGTAAGCATGTAGAGTAACGAGTAAAATTATTAGACTAGATGAGATTACCTTGAGTGTGGTGAGAAACCTTTTTATATAAGCAAGGGAATGTGACATCTTCTCTCCTTTAGCAATGTAGGAGTGTATACACACTTAATATGGTTGAGAGCAGATTAGTCCTTTACTCATAGTTGATGACTCACTACATGGCAAGTGGCATGCATAATATTCTCTTTTGATTCTTTCTCCATGGATTTTCTAATTTAACTATTAAAGTGCTAAGCGTGACCAAATTTAGGGGCTAAGCCTGGCATACTAACAAGTCCCCCAAGTTTCCATGTTAAAGAGATCAATCTTGATTGAGGAATTGAAAATTGAGACCCCTAGTGTGGCCACACTTAGCCCCGCAAGGCCTGTGTAGCGTAACATACCTCAGAGTCCCCTCAACTCCTCAACCAAGATTGGTCTCCTGCAACAAACAAAAAGTAGCAAGGAATTACTTAGAGGCAGGTAGCATTTAAAGCAATGTGGTGTTACACTTAAAAACGTCATATGTAAAACTTGAAGCATCATGCATAAGAGCAGGGAGCGGTAAGCAAGAAACGACGTGTGCTAGAGCAGCGTGCATTAATCTTGAGAGCAGCAAGCATTAAGCAAGAAATAAAGTGCGCTAGAGCAGCGTGTGTTGAACTTGAAACATCATGCGTGAGAGCAGTGGGCGTTAAGCAAGAAATGACGTGCGTTAGAGCAGTGTGCGTTAAGCTTGAAACATCGAGAGTGAGACCAGGCAAGCGTTAAGCAAGAAATGACGTGCACTAGAGCAGCGTGCATTAAGCTTGAAACATTGTGCGTGGAAGTAGCGAGGGTTAAGGCATAAGACAATATGCACTAGAGCAGGTGTCGCCTAGCGCTTAATAAAGGCATAGACATCGTTCGCTGGGCATTGCCGTTAATGTTGTTTAAGGCTGCCTATGGGTTGCATCGGCGCTAGGCCTTTTTTGGGTCCAAGAGGAGTATAAATTCCTAGGTAACCAATGCCACTAGGTTGAGTATCGCATTAGGAGACATCATGCCTAGGTCTTGTTTCACTTAGCTCCTATTACATAGCAAATCTTATGTTGAGTAAGTTGGCGTCAGGAGCATATCCGTGAGCCATTTGTGGTAACGTTAAGCGGTAAAAGTGTCGATTGATGTGTCGCTAGGCCGAGAGTTGGGCTACCAACACATGTTGGTCTGGTGAGTCTTGACTACTTAGCGTTTTTCCATTTTGTGGCAGACTCGTAGGTGAGCTCATCGGACCTTAACACTTCCCATTGTAGGAGGACGCGTAGGTGAATTCGATACCATGGAGTCCCCTTTCATGTTAGTGAAGCATATAACTTTAATTTTATTTGATTTCATAGGATGACATGACATATTTAAAACATGTTTGTAGCATATATATGTGAGGCAGGTATAGGGTACATAATCACTCTAGCGATCTGAATTAAAGCACTTGCTTAAATAAAGATGTTCGTGAAGTACTTAGAACATATATATTGTAGCATATAGAAAAAATTGTTGTTTGGTGTATCAATCTAAATTGGGTCATACTCGATTGAGTCAAGTTTGTGAGTTGGTGAGTAAGTATCAAGAGATTGTCGTAGACGATGTAACCATGTCTCGGAGGACGTAAAGTATATCCCGGAGGATGTAACTCGTACGAACTCAATATGATCAAATTGGCTACAAACCAATTGATCTATTAAGCGAGAAACAACTTCCATATATCACACATGCGTAGTTTAGGTGATCCCTTATTTTGTCTGAATGTAGAGTAATCATGCTTGGTGATGAAGAGTTTGTTCATATATGCTATATAGACATGTTTGAGTAGTTTAGCAGGAGACACCTGGCGGGGGCCTCTAGCAGGGGCACCTAGTGGAGGCTCTTGGCAGAGGTGACTGGGCAAGAGCGCCTGGCGGGGGTGCCTAGGCGAGGTCGACTAGCTGGGGTGCTTGGGCAGGGGTCTCTGGGGGTGCCTAGCAGGGGACTCTGGGCGAGGACGCCTAACAGTATCCTCTGGGCTGGAGCACCTGGCAAAGGCACCTAGCAGGGGGCATCTAGGCAGAGGCCTTTAAGGGGCGCCTGGCGGAGGTGCCCAGGGGACATCTATTGGGGGCGCCCATCGGGAGCCTCTGGCGAGCATCTTGGGGGGAGCCTAAGGGGCCTAGTAAGATAGGTCTAGCTTAAGTGACGTGTTTGTACTTTTATGTGGTGTTTGTACATGGTTTGGAATGTACGAAACATAGACGACACCAAATGTTTCTACCGAATTTCGCTAGGGTCTTCGCTAAAAACATGAGTACATGTTACAATAGCATGCAACCGACGTTAGAGGGGAAGACAGAGTTGGTCCGTCTTCAATGCTCTGATGTCTAAGTTAGTAAACATGTAGAGTAATGAGTAAAATTATTAGACTAGACGAGATTACTTTGAGTGTGGTGAGAAGCCTCTTTATATAGGCAAGGGAATGTGACATATTTTCTCCTTTAGCAAAGTGGGAGTGTATGCACACTTAACATAGTTGATGGTGGATTGGTCTTTTACTCATAGTTGATGACTCACCACATGGCAAGTAGCATGCAAAATATTCTATTTTGATTCTTTCTCCATGATTTTTTTAAATTTAGCTATTAAAGTTCCAAGTGTAGCCAAATTTAGGAGTTAAGCCTAGATGTACTAACACCTAGCGTTAGCCCCTTCTTCTTCGATCATATTTTTTTTTATCCATTAAATCGTAGAAAATTCTTATTCTCTTTTTCAATACCGATCGAACTGAATACATACATCTCATACTCTATTGCAGTCCCCTTCCATGATTTTGAACTGAGATTTACTCTAAATTAATTTTTATGGTTTTGAGTTAGTATTTTTTTACTTCTTCTGGTAGCTTATGTATCCATCTAGACCTAAAGCTTTAAAGGAACTCGAGCTAGCTGGAAATATGGCCAAGAAGCTAGCTTGATCCCGCTCAAAGGTTGGCAGGAGGAGCACACACTTCACCGAATGACTTCATCCATCAGTAATTTTATCACCATAATCTGCCAAAATCCAAAATTTCTAGAAAATAACATTTGTTCGAGCGCTAGTGATGCCCCTAATAATTCTTTAAAGTTCTTTGAAAATTTTCTGCTTAGACCGAGATAAAGAAGAGCAGCTTCACATATGAAAATTCCTTATACTACCTTAGAATTCTTTGAAGTTTTTTAGAAAAACTTTATTGTATTGTGATTTGATTTTTTGATAGAAAAAAAATATATAAAAAGAAGAACTACAGGAAATGCTACAAATGCGAGAAAGAAATAAAAGGGGGGAGGATTAGTTAATTTTCTGTTAAGTGTAAATAATAAAAATAAATAAATATAACTACATAGTTCATATTATTTCAGTTAATCTGAACCATTAAACTTTTTAAAATCTAATGGTTCAAATTTTGTGTAAAATCTTTGATGTCATTAAACCCAAACCTAGTATGTAAGGGTCAAAATAACTTGACATGATAGTTAAGAGAAACATTTTGGAATGGTATTCATGATACAAGTCTAAATATGTCATTAATGGTATCTTTGATGCCATTAATCCTTGATTCCATCAAACCCAACCCTAAATATGTTCTTGCATTTTCAGACTTCGAATTATTTACAACAATGTCTTTAGATGAGAATTTTGAAAAGTTATGAAATCTATAATTGGCAGATTTCTCTCTCACTCACAACTTTCGATAGCCCGAATCATTCGCCCATCCCTGCGTCCCAAATCTTAGTTAAGATAAAATCGTCCATCCTACTACACTAATGACACTACCAGAGACCGGTGGGGCGAGGTGAGCCGCCAGATGACACGCACCACAGTTCCTCTCAACAATTTATTTTTTTTCGCATGTGAGGCATGTTCCTCTAGAGCTTTTCTTCTCAAGAATCAAAATTTGATTGCTAGGAAAGATATCTATATAGCTTGAATGTAGCTCCGGCAAGTAGTTGTATTTTATAGGTTATAAAAATTGTGTATTGTATGGAATCAACTGAAATGACCCAAACACGATTTAGTCACCTAAATCAGGATTAAGCCCTAATGAAAATTTATCTCTACTTATACTAAACCAAAAATCGAAACAAGACAGATAATCACATAACTATAAGTTAATTGAACTATTTCTTAATACTGAATACATAAACTCTATTTGACATTAGAGCATCTACACATACTTAACTAGCTGTGCTGAATAAACTACCAGGGCGTAGGATCATCGTTAGATCCTACGACGGGTACCGTTATACCTCGATCCGCGTACACATGCAACCTCTACTGAAAATCTACATATAAGTTGCAATTTATTTATACAACTTAGAGCATCTCCAACAGGTTCCCCATTTTATTGGTATTCTCACTTTTGGAGAATTTTGGGCTTTTTTTTTGTCCAACAGATTCTCCATCCCATTCCCCAAAATAGGGAAGGAGGAGAAAAAAAAGGGAGGCTTCCCCATATTTGCAGCATTCGGCAAATTTTTGGAGAAGCAAAAATAAATGCAAGATTCTTCAAAATGGGAAAGCTGTTGGAGTTGGAGCAAAAATAATTTGGAGAATATGGCTTTTGCTTCCCCATTTTGGAGAAATTTTTGGGGAAGCTGTTGGAGATGGTCTTATAAAATACTATTAGCTTTATCTACCAAATGCCTCAAACAATATCCAGTGTGAAAAATAGAGCAGAATGCGCGCATGGGCATAAGATCTTCAAAACTGAATCTTATCAGTAATCGCAGAGCCGCTCTCCTACGTAACAGGATTTGCAGACTCAAATGGGATGGCAAAACGCTAGCCCTTCATTCATTAAGGAATAGAATGAATGGCTCAGATTAAAAACCCTGATCTCTCGTGCAAAATGGTGTATTCGAGTTTGCCGATTGATTTGCCTTCGCCAGTTCATCAAGCCGGAATCGTTCTCCGATCGTTGTGTCTCTCTTCATCCAACCCCTCTCCCTCATTGTTGTTATTGGCCTCCTCGATGCGTGGCTCTTTTTCTATCTATCTATCTCTCTGTCTATCTGTCTGTCTGTCTGTCTATCTGTCTGTCTGTCTGTCTGTCTATCTATCTATCTATCTATCTATCTATCTCTTCCACCATCCTTGATTAATCCCTCGTCATGTCATAAGGGGCTGGGAATTCTGATTTATGTGTACCTTAGTTCTGATTTATGTGTTATCAACAAGGTTTGGTCTGATTTAGGTGCTAGAAATATCAATTATGGATATGTTATCAAATTTGTCGGCGGTGACGGCCGGAAACGGTGGACAATTACCATTGAGGTTGATGACGTTTCCTGGCGATATTAGGAGGCAAAGATGCCAGACGATGATTTTGTGTGTGTGAGAGAGGGGGCTTTTAATCTGAGCCATCCATTATATTCGTTAATAAATGAAGGGTTGGCGTTTACCATCCCATTTGAGTATGCAAATCCTGTTACGAAGGTGAGCGGATCTGTCAGTAATAAATTGCTCACGACGTCACCATTAATTTCTCGTGTGTATTTTAAATAAACAATTGTTCGAAATGAACTCTATACTCAACGAGCTGCTTCTAGTCATGCTTTAAGCCTCGCCTTCTCAGTTCCGTCCAACATCACTCATCTTGCCTTGGCCTCAACCTTAATAAATCCCCATATGTTCTAGTAGCCTCATCCTAGTTATGCATTGATTTGGTTTAGTTTTTTAAGTCACCATTAGAAATTTAGTGTCTGCAGTTTCGCACAAATGGAATGCCATTCTTGATTGCATTTACGTTGTCAAGTAGCAATAATGATTATAATTGTAATAGCCTTTCATGAATCACTTGAACAAGATGTTAGCGATCGCAAACTATATTTTGATTTGTATCTTAGCTTAACTTTGTCAACTACTTAATCTCTATTTTTAGTCAGACTAGTAAGATGGTGATTGCATATACTAAGTTACTAACGTACCGTTGGTTCTTAACAACTAGCTTGCGAGATAGCTGCAACTATTCAGCCTTTGCATTCTTACTCCCTTGAGTAGTGTGATTTGCAATTTTTTTGTAATCATAGTTTGGGCCTTTGGGCTTTGGAAAAGAAAGGGAAAAAATTTGGATCCCATGTTGGGCCCGTCCCGTCCCGAGTCCATACGGTACATGCCTTTATAGGTTTCAGTTTTAGAATCCTACTTCTCGTCACGTCTCGGCTCGTGAATAAAAAACAGGACGGACCGGGCTTTGTCAATGTCCATACCATCTCATCCCGTGCCTACCCCTACAGGCACTAGTGTCAAGAGAGGTAGATGAATGCGAAAAGTCAATGTAAGCTGAAATGGAATCCATGATACAGAACTTAGTTTGGAAACTAATCAAACCAGATCCAAATCACAAAGTCATAAGTTGTAAGTGTGTTTATAAAACAAAAGGTGATGTCAATGGTAACATAGAGAGACACAAAGCTAGACTAGTAGCTAAAGATTTTATACAACATGAAGGAATTGACTATAATGAAACTTTTTCTCCAGTGTCTACCAAACACTCCTTTAGAATCATAATGGCTTTAGTTGCTCAATATGATATGGATTTAAATCAAATGGATGTAAAAACTGCATTTTTAAATGGAGAATTAGATGAAGTCATTTATATGAAACAACCTGAGGGTTTTGTAAACCAAGGTAAAGAGAATTATGTATACAAACTACAAAAATTAATTTATGGACTCATACAAGCTTCTAGGCAATGGTACAAGAGGTTTGATTAAGTTGTTTCATCTTTTGGTTTTACATAGAACATTGTAGATGAATGTGTATACATGAAAACAGTGGGAAATCGATTCATCTTTTTTGATACTGTATGTAGATGATATCTTACAATCTAGCAATAACATGAAGTTGCTTAAGGATACAAAAAGGCTTTTATCAGATTATTTTGATATGAAAGACTTAGGAGAAGCTTCATACGTTTTAGGGATTGAAATTAAGAGGGATAGATCACAAAAACTTGTAGGTTTATCTCAGCAAAACTACATTCAGAAAGTTTTGAGAAGGTTTAACATGGAAACGTGTTATGCAAGAGATGCTCATATGACTAAAGGTGACAAAATGTCCAAAATTTCTAAAAATCGAGGGAAGATGTCTTCTATTGAGAGTAAGACTTATGCAAAATTAATAGAAAGTCTCATGTATGCACAAGTCTGTACTAGACCTGATTTGTCATTTTCAGTTGGAATTTTGTCCATATTTCAATCAAACCCAACTCAAGAGCATTGTATTGCTGGTAAAAAGGTTTTACGATACTTACAGAAGACTATATCACACATGTTAGTATATATACAAGTCAAAATTTAAGAATTAGTAGGCTATACTGATTAAAATTTTGCTAGAAACTACCCTAACTCTAAGAAATCTACTTCAGGTTATGTATTCATGCTAGCAGGAGGTGTTGTTGCATGGAAAACCATGAAACAACCAATAATTTCAACTTCTACTATGTATGTTGAATTCATAGCCTTATATGAAGGAGTATGTGATGGCATTTGGATGAAGAACTTTCTAAAGTACTGAGTTCAATTGTCTCAAAGGCGTTGAAAATGTTCTGTGACAAAGAAGCTGTATTGTTTTTTAGCAAAAATAGTAAAAGGTCTAATAACTCTAAACATATTGATCTTAAGTACTACGTACGGTGTGAGAGAAAGAATTAAACATGGAGAGATTGATGTATTGAATGTAGGAACATATTTTCAACTTGCTGACCATTTTACCAAAGCCTTGTCTGTATCAAGTTTTCAAGAACATGTAAGAAATATGGGGGGGTTTTATCACATTTGGATGCATAAATTCAGTGGGGGCATGGAACATATTTTATTTTTCTAGTTTTGTGTAGTATGTGTTATTTTCAGATTGTATTTTAAATTTTGAAGCATTGTGTTTTGGATTAGATATGAATAAAAACATTATTCAGATTACATGTCATTCTTGTTCACAGTTTATTTTTATTCAAGTTTGTGATTGAAATTGATAGTATCATGCAAATATATATATATATATATATAACAGTTCAGTATATGCAGCAAGCAAATGGTGTAACCACTTTAAGCATTTGCTGAAGTTTTGGACTTTGAAGTTTATCATAGTCATTTTGCAGGACATAGAGATGTTGATATTGTAGGAAAGATATAATTATCAACAAATGCTTGATTTATCACTTATTAGCTTATGTGATTACAGTTTTGATATTAGTAGTCTTCAATCAGTTTAGTTATGCTAACTGAATTTGATTTTGGATTCCATATCATTTCTGTACATTGACCAAGTTGATTGAGTTCATGAGCCATTGTGGTTTCAGTGCACACTTTAGCTATTCTTGTTGAGAGTGATTAAGTTAAGTAAGCACAGACACTATGAGTCCAGTGAGAGAATGTTAGAAATGGATTCTATACTATATGTGACAATCGAAATAAGCAATAGGGAACACACAAATAGGACTCTAACTCTGTATCTTCCAAGGTTTATATCTCCTGGATGAATTAGGAAACTCAACATGCATAGTTATATGCTTAACATTAAGTCTAAGTGATAAGCCTCATCAAGTTATTAAGATACAGATTCGAACCGAACCTAGAGACTCCTTATGGGATGAATCTTTGGGGTATAGATCAATATAAATAGGAGAGGTAGTCCCTGTGTTCAATACACTTAAGCTTTAAGTAATCAACCCCATTATGAGCATAGTATTGAAGCACATAAGCCTTCTCTCTTCTCGTAACTATTCCCAGGATGTGGAAGATCTTCTCCAACTATGGCACTCATTGGCGAATCCTTTCATGGGCTAGAGGGGGCCATGGCCCCTTCGACAGTTTTGAGTTTTCTTCTTAATGTGATATAATTGTGTAATTATTAGAATTGAACTCAATAAATTTGGCCCCTGCGGCAATTATTTTTCTTTTCCTAAAACACTATTGTCAATAAATAGTAATGACCTTTTCCTAAATTAGTTTTGTGATTTCTAGACTTGTAAATCACGCATGTTTCTTAATATTTCAAAAATAGTAAAGTGACAAGAATATGAAGAGCCAAAGTTCCTCAGTGAAATCGCATAATTAATCCATTTCAATTAAACCAAATCAACTAATTCAAAAATGAGAAAATGAGAATTCTTATGAGAACTTGATTACTGGATCATCTTCTAAGTTTCAGTATCGATCATGTTTCACAAAAAAGAGTTGAAGAAAGTAAAGAGATGAAATAGGCTAAGTTCATCGATTTGTTTAAAGAATATTTTCTTTTACATATTGTATAATCCCATTGATTCAATGCTTGATAAGTGTTTACTGGCTAGCTTCTTATATAGACATTTGATTATTGTGCCTCACTAGATTGAGTTTTTGTTTGTGAATTGATATTTATTCTTAATTAAGAGAGCACTTCCGTTTTCATATAAAAATTTGATTTTTGCCTTAATTTCGAAAAATTTGGCCCCTTTGGAGTTTGCTTCCAAGTTCCGCCACTGATGGCACTGATGGCGATATAGTCTCAGCACCTCGTTTATGGTTCTGATGGTGTGATTCTATTTAGTACAACATCTATAGTTGTGTTCGCGTTTATGTGTTTGTGAAAATTATCAGATGTTGCATCATATAATTTTAACAACAATATTTGTTAGAGAGGGAGTTCTGGTTTTAAGACACTGTCAGACCACTTATTTGTGATCGTTTCCCTAAATTGATGCCACTTTTTTCCTCTCTTTTTCTTGATCGACCGTGCACTTCTTCGTTTTTGTTATGAAGGGTTTTTTTGGTCAACATTCTTCTATCCATATAAAGATTGAAAATTATTCTATACAAGACGGTACCCGTGCAATACTTATATAAATAAGGATAAAAACTAAATTTAACATTTTTTTTGATATTTTATTCAATTTTTTTTTATTAATTTTGAATCAATAAAATTTTGACACATAAACAGTACAAGTGCACTTATTTATGTTCATAGAAAGATGGGAGCTCCGAATTCATTTTACTTTCAAGGGTTCTACCGTTCTAGCTTTGACTACTTAATGACAACACATCAGTACGTACCTACTGGAAACATGCATGCATGGCAAAACCGTGGAAAATGGGAACCAGCCAACTAGGTGTGAAAGACATAAAATAAAATAGTACTGTTTCTGGGTAAAGGCTTCTTCACCACCTAGCTTCCCTCCCTCATAATTAAAATCTTTGCTCGATCAGGTACAGCGAGCCATGCCAGATCCATTCAGGCGGACCCGATCGATCGAATTGGAAGTCAGAGATGAACAGCAAAAACCAAGACCCCCCGCTGGCCGGGCACAAAGAACGGTCCAAAAACGGTGTCGTCGAGCGGTGCCACAAACACACGGGTGGGTTCTTGGTGACCCTGTTGTCTCCGGTCAACCGGGCATTTCCAGCTCGATCTGCTGCTACAGCCTTCACCATTATAAAAAAAAAATTCCCTAATCTTCTCGACACGTGCGCTTTCGGCTCCCTCGCACGTGTTTTCCAGCTCTGGCGTCTCTCGGTCGTTCTTTCATTCTCTTCTTTCTTTTGACCCACCCACATGCTTTGTTTTTCCCGACTCCATTCCCATATATATATATACTGTGTACGGAACTCTGAGCCGTCGGCGGGAAGTCTAAGGCACTCCGTGAACACGTGTAGCTCTGGAAACTGGAAAAACGAAAGAGTTCCGGGAATTCAAATCCTGGTCAAAAGTACGACCGAGAATTGAAGCTATATATATGTGAAGATTCCTATTATTTTTATTTTTGTGTGTATTTTTTATTACATTTTTAAGTGAAAAGATAAAAAAGAGGGGTGAAATTATAAAAAAGAGAATGCCAATTTCATCCTATATATAGCATGTCGGGATGTACGTACGTCAGTTGATAGGATTTCGAAATCTTAGGATTAGGGTTTCGAGTGCAATTCCTTAGATTAAGCTGAAACAACGTACGTAGTCAACTTAAATTGCGATGAAGCTCCCCCAATTTATATTGTTTATGGAGCACAACCATGGTTTTACGACGTGACTGTCGAAAAAGATCATCGATTTACGACATAGCGTGGAGATATTGTACATATATGTTATTCGTATGAAGCTGATCTGAAACATCGTATGTATTCGAAAGGAATTTAGAAATGCAATGATAGTATGAAACGATATACTATATCGTATGTATAAGATATATATATATACACACTATTTTGATTCACCGTGAAACAAAATATTGGATATATTTTGTTTTGATTCTTCGATGGATAGATGATCTAGTATAGTTTGGATGATTTGAGAAAAATGATTAGCTGGTTAATTACGAGAAAACTCTTTATTGAGAATTCTTATAATAAAAACTTGGTGAGTACCTTTTCATTAGACCCATTTTTTACTTATATTTTAACAAATCTACCGTTAGATAGATAGATAATAATGAGTAAATTATTTATGCAAAATTTCAACAAAATTAAAAATTTTTAAGACCATAATAATCACAATTTATCATTTATGAATATGAATGGTGTATGTTTGACAGTTTTGGTTCGTCCATTGTTTTAATCTTGTTCGATATCTTAACGTTTTTTTAAATTGGATAAAAACTTGTAGAAATGAACTACTCATCTATATCTAAACATCTAATGGTTGATTTTGTCTAAATATAATCAAAACGTGGCTCAACCATTAATTGAATGGATAAGCTCATACTAGCTTATTACAGAATGCTCAATGGATAAGCTCTCATTAATTATATTATAATTATGGACGATTACCTCATAATTCTACAAAAACTACACTTCTGTGTGTATGCATGTACGTAGCTGGAAAATCTTTCTTAATCTATCGTGCACATTTACAAATGCTCTTAAATTGATAAAAGCTTTGGCTTTGTGTTTAGGGAGAGTAAAGTTTCCCACGACTCACTCGTAAACCCTAGCTCTCCTTGTCGCCATCTCCGGCCTCCTTCCGCCGTCGTCGTCCACCTGTCGCACCCTTCCTTCAGTGACCTCATACTCCGGTATCTCATAGATCTCGTTGCTTTGATATTTTGCAATCCTAATCTTTCTCTTTCCAAACCCTAGTTTCGAGTTTCGAGTTTCTAGTTTTCTTTCTTCTCTTTCCCAAACCTTAATTAGAATTCTTTTGTTTCACCGTTTTCCTCTTCTTGCCCTATTTTTCTATCTTCTTTTAGTTCTTCTTGTTGAAGAATCGATCCTTGGCACCTCGATGTGGATCGATTCCCCAGGTTCATCATGAACCTCCTCTCGCGTTCGACTTGTCCTTGTATGGCGAGGAGGAGGATGATGACTGCAAGTTGGCAGTCATAGAGGTCTCTTCTCGGACTCTTATCTCTAAAGAGAATGCGGATTCAATCAAGTAATGGATGATTAGGCTTTGGAAAGGATCCAAAGGATCAAGCGCGATCTCTATTAGGCATGAGACGAAGGATCAATTTCTAGTAACGTATAGCAACAAGGGTGTTTTAAGACGGCGGTGAGCCGTAGTCCTTGGTTTTATGAAGACATCACAGTGGTGGTAAAGGTTGTTGATGCATTTGAACTTGTGGAGGCGGTTCCGATCGACAAGGTTCGAGTATGGGCTTCTTTGCATTTTACAGGCGGTGACTTGCATGGCGAAGAAGCGCCTTTGGCATGGTTGGAAACCCTAGGTGGATACCTAGGTAAGTGTGTGAATTATGATAAGTGTCGCTTGACACAAGATGAGGAAATTTGATTGTTTGTCAAGGTTGATCTGAGTAAGCCTATGTGCAACAGTTTTAGAGCACAGTTGGGAAAATAGACTTAGATTGAGTACCGAGCGGAGTATCTGACCCTGAATGGGATCTATATCAGTTGTGGCATGTGGGATCACAACCTTGATGGCTTCCCTATTCAGTGTCCCAAGATTGAGATGAGATGGAAGAAGAAGAAGAAGAAGCTAGAGTTGAGGAGCGAAGGTGGAGGTTGCGGGATGAGATCCATGTTTTTTCTGAACCTGGAGGTGGAGCGGGTGACTACCAAGAGGTGATGATGGATACATGAGGCAGTGTAGTTGTCACAAAATCGAAAGATTGTGCGGCCAAGCTTCACAAAATCGCCAAAGGACCCTGACCACAGAAGGGCATCACCTCCCTACAAAAGCTCAAGTTCTACAACTGGTACCACCAGGAGGTCGAGGATGCAGAGAAATCTAATAAGGATACTGAGAATAAGAGACAGAATATAGACCCAGGATCTGTATGTGCTATGTAGAAGGGCCCCTAGCTAACTAAGGAGTGGTGCAACCTAATTTTTAAAGCCTTCTCGTGCTATTTTGGTTTGTTAGTCTAGGTTCATTGTGCATCATGTTGTTATCTAGTATAGATGTAATTTAGGATTTCTTCCTTTAGCTTGTTGGGTAATCCACTTGAGTTCTGTATTCTTATCACAACTTCTTCTGAGTAGATATAAAATTTACGCCCTTCAAAAAAAAAAAACGTAAGTGGAGTTACACTAGAACATCTAAATATGATGGATGAATAATATCATCAACCCTAGCTAGGGATTGAAAAAAGTTTCTTGCAATTGCAATCGGCTAGTTTATCAAATGTGAAGAACATGGTAACCGGTGTATACTCAATTTTGTTCGATCGATCGATTATGCGTCGAGTCATCCTAGCTACAAGGATCGTTTTTGAGAAAAGACGTTCAAATAAAAAAAAACATTTGGTCATCTTTATTACGTACTCCAATCATCCTCTCAGTTCTATTAGCTAGGCGAAAATATTCCAACCGAGAAACTAAAGAAATTGCAACGTAATTTCCGATCTGGCTATATTTTTCACATACAGAATTTCAGGAAAATGATCACCCACGTGATGAATGGTGGTTCAAACGAGAAAATATTCATTTAAGAGGTTTTGTATATAGCATATGGATTTCATCCATAGATTGATTTATCTTTACCTATCAATTCAAACAACAACAACAAAAGAAATTTCAATCTTAGAGAGCAATATATCATAGTTATCTTTAATTAAATAATTGAAAAATATACGTAAGAGCTAGGTAAGATGCATCATTGTATCATGCATGCATATATATTGTTAATTGGCTTACCAGCTAGTAGCTACAGCAATTTCAATTGGAATTAATCATCCTCGCATCAGAACCTAACATAAAAAGATATGTTATGCAAGGAGGATTTCATCTTATATACACTAATTAATTAAACGATATATCTATTAATATTTGCAAAAGTAACCTTACATGGTAAAATACAAAATAATTACCGGTACTCCAGTGAGAGAAATGAACTCCGTAGTGAGCTTGTGGTAGAATACTGTGCTGCGTAACCATTTCTTAATTTAATTGATAATAGAAAAATTCTTAGTGAGCTTCTTTGCTTCCACTAATATAAAAATGGTTGTCTTCTCAACAAAAAAAAATATAAATGGTTGCACTTCCTTAGTTTGATTCTCTATTAACGTACCCAGTGCTCGATCAACAGATCGATCTTGTTTATGCTTTATGCTATGGGAGCAAGGAGCCGATCCCCTACGTACTAATATATATATATATAATCCCCACCCTAAAAGTGACCAACTAATCAAATCTAGCTTCATCTGAATACAAAACTTAAACTTTATCAAGTGCTTGAAAACTATTGGTTCACTTGGTTTACCAATCAATTAGTTTCTAATGCAATGTGCCCAAGATGCCGGTCTTCGAATTCCTCGGTATGATCATTCTCTAAAATTGAGGCTTGTTTTCAACTCTATAATTCACTTTTTACTCTTTCTTTTTTGGTTTTCAAAAGATAGCATATATGATTTTCAGATGAATTGGGTTTATCGTGAACTCAACCGTACCGCAAGTTTAAACGAGATAAAGAGTCAATTGTGATAAATTCTTTCTTCATTAATTAAAAATATTTGTAATTTTTTTTAAAATGCAAATCTCATTGCTATATATGCTTGTAATTAAATATCGAACCTAGCTAGACACATAGTTTTCTTTTAAAATGCGAATTTTATTATTTTATTCTTATACTTTGAATTTTAATCTTTATCTGTCACATTATTGTAGCTGGTCTCCACGTGGGTGGTCCAGTTCAACATCATTTAGCTTGTTTCATCTTGATTGTGATGCTGATGTGGTCCAATAGGTAACAAACGTCCATTTTTGACTAGAAGTCGATCATATCATGCGTATTAATTGTATGTGTAAAGGGGTCTCAAAAGGGCTCTTTGTAGTAGGTCGGGTAGACGGGCGGGTTCGGACGGGTTATTAATGGGTGGGCCGTTAACGGATTCAATCTGATATTGCCTGTTAAGCTTAACGGGCTATATCGGGTTAGCCCGATAAGATAGTGGGTTACCCATTGGGGCCCGATAAAACCCGTTACTTTTTTTTTATAATAAAAAAGTCCTTTTATTACCTCAAATTATTTATTTATTTTTTATTTTTAAAGAAAACCCTTTTGATTATCTCAACTATTATCTCAACTACCGAAATACTAAACCACAACTATGAATGCAGATTATCTAGTTAATTCTATATTAATTGTACCTGAAAGTAACTACTCTATGCTATTTTAAACAAATAATGTTGTTGTGATACATAGAGTGATGAAGCAACGAACATCTTCAGGTAGTGCATATTCAACATCAGTCTCACCAAAACCTAAATGAAATAATGTGTTAGCTACTTTGCTTAGCTTAGACACGTTGCTGCAAATGTAATTCAAACGAGACTATAGATCGCACAAAATATTTCAAAGCACACTGTCCTAATCCGGCCATTGCTTTCAGTTAACTACTCAAAAAATAAGAAATGCAACTCCAATACACCTAATTCTAGAAATATGTTTCTCACCCACCTAAGAATTAACGGGCTGCAGTTTCCAAATCACCATAGATCACGACATTTATCTTCAATTTTAACTAACAACTCTAGATGAACAAAATAGAAAGAAGTCAAATACAAAGTCTATCATATTCGAAAGTAAAAAGGTCTCATTGCTCTTGTTCTCGGTCTCTTCTTTCTACCTTCCTCCTCTTTCTCCAATTTTTCTCTAACACTTCTACAAGCAATATCTCACACCTAGCTAGTACTCAACCTGAAGCATCAAATTTTTAAAGCTCATATCAATTTTTTATTAACTTATGTAACATTGCAGAAATGAAAATGTAATTTTTTAAGAGTAGCATAGTACCAATCAAACCGTCCCCATACTAGTATCAAAGCCCGATTGTGTTTCTGGCATCAATGACAAATCAAATATATCTTCTGTGAGCTCTTCGTCCTTGACATGGTTCTTGCCTAAACTCAAAGAAGAACCAACATTTACCAACAAGAAAAAGCAAATGAATTGTGTCCATATAACGATACAACAACCTATTAGATAAATCAAACATGATTAAAGAATAAGCATGTCAAATGTGTAATGTGTAATGTGTATTACATATGCAGATTCTTTTCTCTGTTTTTATCTGTGTATTGTCAATCCAAGCCTATAAGGTCATAAGCTAACCAGGGACGGAGGGACATGGAGGCCAGGGTGGGTCTGGGCTCCCTTGAGTTTATGTGAAAAAAAAAATTAGTATACTATTATTATTATATAATATAAATATTATAATTTATTTGAAGTATATCTAAACTTCAATGACTCGTATGCGTATATAACTAATTCAAATATGATGACTTTGTAAGAATATTATTATATATTATTTCAATAATGAAGTCCAAATATTAGGTCAATTAGGATTCAATCTCTTATCAGGTTTATGATTTTATGATATTTTTTCTTTATAAAAACTCTACCATTCTTGAGATTAAAATACAATCATTTTTATTAAGTTTATTAGATATGGAGAGATACTTCAAAAGAAAAGAAAAATCCTCTTGTTCTACTCCAACATCAGATGAGCAACCACCTATGAAAATTCAAAAGAAGAATAGTAACAATATGAAAAAGTCTCGTTCTGGAGATATTACAGAAAAGTATTCATCGGATCCCGCTAAACGCCCGCCAATTTCAAGTTAGCATCCTAACATTCCAGAAGAAGTTCGATGATATTATCTACAACAAGGCTTTTGTCGACCTAAAAATCATACTTTTTCTTTAACAGAATTTGGGGAAAAAAAGAAGAAAAGAAGATTTATTCGTGATTGTCTTATTGAATTTCTATATTGGTTAGAGTACAGTATTAAAGAGGATGTTGCATTTTTTTTATGTTGTTATCTTTTCAAACCAGCTATTGGAGAACAAGGCGGCGGTGAAACTTTTGTTGGTGGTGGTCATGGATTTAGTAATTGGAAGAAGAAGCAAACACTAATATCACATTTTGGAGGATCAAATATTACTCATAATCAGGCTGCGAGTAATTGTGATGCTTTATCAAACCAAAAAAACACATTGAGACTGTTTTGGCAAAATATACAGATCAAGATCAAATTGACTGCCCTAATCGAGGCCAATTTTTAAGTTTTTCATTTAGACCCCCTCTAACTGAGAATCCTGCCTCCGTCCCTGAAGCTAACTATTCTGTTATTTACTATGAAGAGCCAACAAATATAATTGGACTTGTCCTGGTAAGTTTCAGCAGTTTCTAATGCACTTAAAAAAAATTATAATTAACCACAAAATGTGGTATGCAAAGCTCAGATAAAAAATATGCAAAGTTTCATCATATTATATATATATATATATATTTTTTCTTTCTGACATGTGCCTTTCAACTGCTGTGAGCAGTTCCGAATACTCAAAACTCCAACTCTAACAAATAATTTCAAACAACTATCCATCATTAAGCATAAATGACAAGCAAATAATGCATCAAAACTATATCAAGAAGGAGCTTGTTATCTATGTATGTATATTAGCAAGCATCTGTAGTCGTAAGTCAGATGCAATCAAGACAAAATTGAAATATTCCATAAACAACATTGTGATACCTTAGAGTTTGATATGCTTCCTTTACAACATAATAGAGTTACAGTCATTACACTCATTACAGAAAGCAATGCCAACTAACTCTAAGCAAGGCCAAAGTTGTTAATGCAATCACTTCTGAGAGTTCAATATGCATCATGTGCAACATCATTCAAAACAAGGTAAGTACGAAGACTCAATAAAGCAAAAGCTTCTTTCATCTAATTGAAACCAAATATAAGTTTCTAACTACAATGTCCTTATCAACCTAGCATTTGCGGGCAAACATTTCAAAACACATGCATTGATTTACCAAATGAAGTAAAAGCACCAACCTTAAACCTTAAGCCGAACACTTTACCAAACCATTCAATTCAATCAAATTACTGAAGCAACGTACCTAGGTCCACTTATAAGGGATCGCTACATCAGAAGGTGAAGATTAATTTTGATGAGGTAGCTTTAACATATATATTGCATCCATTATTATAGCAATCAATTCTCACCTAGCTTAGCTTAACACCACATCGATCACAATCAACAAATTAATGTAAAGGCTGCTTCAACGTATTGAACTCACATACTACAGAGCTTCTCCTAATCTAATCATGAACCCGAAAGAATTCAAACCCAAAAAGAAATTAAAATTAGAGAGAAATCCATCACAAATTGAAGAACTTTATCACACAAATCCCAGAAACAGATCAAGAAAAGAGGAAATCAGAAAGAGATGAAAAACATGGAATGCATACCGAGAAAAGGAAAGAGAACGAGAATGAGAGAGTGTTGGTTTCTCGTTGGTGGTCGAGGGCTCTAGGCGACGGCGTCGAGGCAGAGGCAGCGAGGTAAAGGCGGCGACGACATCGTGAATTCTTGATAGACTTTGGACTTTGGTTTTTTGAGATTTGATAGAGTTAGATTTTGTGAATTCTTATCGGGCTTAACGAGTTTAACGATTTCACCTGAAACCACCCGTTTTGATAATGGGTTGTTATTAGGCCACCTATTGCCTGCTTAATGAATGAGCGAGTTTTACTAGGTCGTTATCGAGCAATAACGAGCGGGTTAATAAATGACCCAGCCAAATGCCAGGCCTACTTTGTAGTGTTTTGTCACAATGGACACCACTAACTATACGTGGTATTCAACTCGATCATTCAATACCAATTAGCAGATACACTGTTACAAGAGCTAAAGATGTGTATGTTCTTTCATATTGATGAGTGTACGTGATGTCTGTGTGAGTAAGCTCTCTATCAGTCTATCATGTCTTTACTTTTCTTTTCGAATTGCAAAGGAAGAAGATAAAAACCTTTCCTTTTCTGTTTGCAGTTAGCACATAGTTCTTTTTCTTGATGAGAAAAAAAACTTAATGAAGGCTACAAGGAAGTTCTTTTGGGGCAGCCACTAGGGCTGGGATCGGTTTTTTAATGTCAATTTTTGGCGGGAGCTGAACTCCAACCGCACAAATATATCAGTTTGGTTACAACACTTTCAAACTGAAACCGAAGTAGAACCGAAATTGAATAAGTCGGTTCGGTTATTCAATGCAGATCGGTTCTAATCGGGTTTTTCAACAAAAATTGACCAATTATCTTCATTCTCCAATTTAAATCAGGTATTGCTACTGTGATAGTTTATTCAGTAATAGCATTTGAGTGATTCAATCAACTCTACGCATTCAACAATCAACTCAATAAACAACCAAATCAAATCTAAAATTCAACTGAAACAAACCAAATCAAAATACTGAATTATCAAGTATCTAAGTTACAGTACCATAATTCAAATACTAAAACTGTTGAGTACTTAAAGTTACAACACCAAATTCAAATAATAAAGCAAGTAGCAATAACACCTTGATTTTATAACAATTAAATATAGAATTCTCAATTTCTCATTTCAACTTCACACTAAGTATTACCGGCCAATAAGTTTTGAATAGAGTTTTTTTACGCAGCTAAGGGTTTTGCCCCCATAAGAACTGGAACCTTCGTCAGCGATCCATGAAGGTCGTGGCGTGGAATTTTCGTGGCCTTAACAATGAGGGGGCGGTGCAGGCTCTCATGCTTTTGATACAGAAGCATCAACCTTCAATCATCATCTTGTGTGAGACAAAAATCTCAGTTTGGGAGTATATGCATGACCTGAGGTTGAAGTTAGGTTACCTCAATTGTGAATCAGTGTGAAGTGTAGGGCGAGACGGTGGTACGGGAAAGTCTGGGGGTCTTGCTATGTTCTGAAAAGATGATGTCTATATCAACTTCAAATATAAATCCCGTAATCACATTGATGTGGAGATGTGGACGGGTGGTGTAACTAGTGCGAGGTGGAGACTTACGAGGTTTTACGGGAATCCTGCCATATCGGAGTGGCATCGCTCTTGGTCTTTGCTAAAAGGATTGGCAGGTGAATCATCTCTCCCATGGGTTGTGATAAGAGAGTGTGATGAACTGGTCTCCCTTACTGAAGACAAGGAATGAATTTAGAACAGAAAGTCAGATGTAAGCGTTTCGTGATACGTTTAGCTAATTCAAGTTGGGAGATCTAAGGTTCCAAGGTTCTCAATTTACATGGAGAGGAAGAGGAATATGTGAACGTTTAGATCGTGCAGTTAGATCTCTCACATGGATAGAGCTATTTCCAGCGGCAAAGGTCCATGTTCTTGAACTGATTCATGGTGATTATGCACCATTATTGTTGGGAGCATATGGAGTTGAGCCGCAGCCTTTGAGGAGAAGGTCCCGATTTCGATTTGAGAGCGTCTAGACTCAAAGTGAAGTATGTGAAGGAGTTGTAAAAGCCGGGTGGTCAACACAGGTCCTTGGCATACCAGTGTTCTCAACAGTTGGGAAGATTCGAGAGACAAGAATCACATTATCAGCGTGTCAGAGGGCCACTTTTGGTCACCGTAAGAAAGAGATAGCAGAGGTTCGGTCTAAGCTAGCTATGTTGATGGAAAATAGTGAAGGACAAGTAGCTAAACTTGAGAGTTTCAACCTATCAAAAAGGTTGGAGGAGCTGTTGGTGGAGGAAAGTCAATACTGGCAGCAGCGTTCGAAATTACAACGGATGAGAGAAGAGGACAATAATACTCCCTACTTTCAAAGAAAAACTTCCAATAGAAAGGCAAAATATTGAATCTCGGGGTTGTTTGATCAGACAGGGAGGTGACAATCTTCTGTGGAAGGTATCGAAAATGTTATTGTTGGTTATTTCTCTAACATGTTTGCTACTGAACATGTGGACGGTGAACATATGCTACAAGTTGTAGCACTTTTAGAGCCTAAAGTGACTGAAAGAATGAATGAGGCTTTGTGTATGCTGTAATCTATGGATGAAATACGTAAAGCTCGTTTTCAGATGTATCCGACAAAATCACCTGGGCGTGATGGTATGCCGCCATTTTTTTATTAGAACTACTGGGACATGGTGGGGAATAATGTGGTGGCTGTAACTTAGAGCTCTTACACTCTGATATACTTTTGGGGGATGTGAATTACACATATGTGTGTCTCATACCGAATGTACCTAATCCTTCATCGATGGCTGAGGCAAATCCCCTTGTGTAACGTGATTTACAAGATTTATTCCAAGGCTATTGTTAATCGCATCAAACCCTTGTTGTCATAGATTGTGTCCCCTTATCAGAGTGCATTCATTCCGGGTAAGCTTATTACGGATAATACTTTGTTTGCTAATGAGGTTTCTCACTTTATTCATAATTAGCAGTCAAGCACAGAGCTAGTGATGTCATTGAAGTTAGACATGAGTAAAGCCTATGATAAGATGAAATGGAATTTTTTAGAAGCTGTTTTAGGAAGACTAAGTTTCCAAGAGTCATCGATTCGGACCGAAAACTACTCTTATTCATCATTTTCTATTTGCATATGATAGCCTCCTTTTTGGTAAGGCAACGCAGGAGGAGTGTAGCCATATTCGAGAGGTAATTCGTGATTATGAACAAGCTTCGGGGAAAAGGATTAATTTTGAGAAGAGCAACATTATTTTTAGTAAGAAGACTCTGAGACGGATGCAGGGGTTGATTACTAGTAGACTTAGTGTGGAAGTTATTCCTAAACATGAGAAGTATCTGGGTTTGCCGACCTATTTGGGGAGGAAGAGAGTATCGACATTTGCTTTCTTGAAGGACATGCTGAGCAAAAAGCTAGAGGGGTGGCAAGGGAAGCTCTTTGGTGCCGGAAAGGAACTACCTATTCGAGTGGTGGCACAAGCGTTGCCTATATACACTATGAATTTTTTCCTCTTACCTAAATATTTCTGTGACACTTTGCATCAAATGTGTGCAAGGTTTTGGGGGGGGGGGGGGGGGGAAGCAAATACGAGAACAAGGAGATACACTGGCCATCCTTAGAGAAGCTCTGTCTACCAAAAGAGGATAGAGGTATGGGATTTCATGATTTGTATACTCACAATCTTGCTCTTTTAGTGAAACAAGATTGGAGAATTATAAAATTCCCTAATTCGTTGGTGGCAAGATTGTTGAAAGCAAAATACTTCCCGACATGGGATATTTGGAGGTGTGAACTTACTGATAGGCCCTCAGCATGTTGGTGAAGCATCTATGCTTCTGAAGACTTATTACAACAAGGTGTGAGATGGAAAATAGGGGATGGAAATGATTAACATTTGAAGTGATCCTTGGATCCCCTTCTTTTCTTCCCGAAGTGTCTCCTTTGCCGCTATCGGCCTCGATGGTGAGGGTCTCTAAGTTGATGCTTCCAGGGGGTATTTGGGATGTGGAGAAGGTGACAAATTGATTTGTTCCTGCTGATGCTAGCCAAGTTCTTGCTATCCCTATTAGTTGACGTAAGGTAGGAGACCGACTAGTTTGGCATCATGACCCTAAAGGTATGTTTATTACTAAAAGTGCCTACAATTATTCTTCTCTTTGAGGTACGATGTTGTAGGACCTTCTAATCCTAAGAGGAGTATGAGTGTTTGGCTCTCCTTATGGGTTGCGAAGGTTCTGGGTAAGGTAAAGGTGCATTTTTTGAAAGTATACCGAAGCATTCTTCCAACAATCACTCAATTACGTAGCAAGAGAGTCAATGTTACAGGGGGGTTGCTTGTTCTGTCAAGCTGTAGATGAATCTATTTTACATTTACAAGCCCAATGTGGGTTTGTTAAGGAGTTGGTGAGCTTATTCCCAGAGTTTCCTGTGGCCGAGCTCAACACTACAACTCAACAATAAGTCCAAGATTGGTTTGAGCTGTGTGCAGAGAAGTTTTCAAAGGACAAATTTGTACGCTTGATGTTTATTCTCTGGTCGATATGGAAAGAGAGGAACAAGAGAGTTTGGTTTGACAAGTTTCTGTCCATTAATCAGCTTGCTTTTCAAATTTGGTCTCATATAGACTTCTATCGATCAGTGACTGTTTTGCCTCAATCACGTGTACGATGTCCTCAAAGTCCATGGTCTCCTCCTTGTGTGGGGTGGCTAAAGCCAACTTTGACGGAGCGTTTGATGCAGAAAGACAATGTGGAGGAATTGGAGTTATTTTCCGAGATGAACTCGGAGTCATTATTCGAGGTATTTGCAAAAAGGTAAGCATGGTTTTGAATCCGAAGCTTGTAGATGCACTGGCATGTCGGGAGGCTATGGCATTGGCAACAAGACACTGGGTTGCACCAGTCTATTTTGAGACAGACTGTATGGAGGTGGTGAGCGCTGTAACTAGGGCTGACATTGAAGGTGAAGACTGCTCAGAAATTGGTAGGGTACTAGAGGACTTATTGGTCTTGAAGAATGACTTAGTTGGTAACTTGCTTAATCATATTTACATGGAGGGTAATTCCCTTGCACATAGACTAGCAAAATTTACTTTATGTTTAGAACATGATGTTAACTGGTATGGGGAGTCCCTTGCCATTATGTGGATTTCTAGCCTTGTGCAATCTTTGATTCTTCTTAATGGAATGAAAGGACGTCAGAACTTTAAAAAAAAAATGAAATCTAGAAACCATAGTCCCATTACAACAAAACTGCGCATTGGAGAAAGAAGTGCGCAATAACAACAGTCCTCAGTTTCTTAGTCTTTATGCAGCAAAGCAAACAGAGAGTGAGCATTTAAGTTGAATTCGACAAAAAAATGATATGTATTGGACATGTAACAATTAGAAGCAGAATAAACGAGAAGCATAATATTACAGAACGTATTTCAACCACGAATACCATAATATAATCATCCATAGTTCAAATACCTGCTCACTAGTTTTTCTTTTTCTTTTTAATGCTTTGAGAAGTAGATTGTACAACAACTGCAATGTTCTTTAGTTTTGCAACCCTTTCAGCCTTGAAAACAGATGAGGGCTTCACAATATCATTCTTGCCCTTTTTCGCAGTCTTTGCAGGTTTGGAAGTGGTTGCAATTACTTGACTTGGTTGCAGCCTTTTACCGCCTTTCACATACTTTGCAGTTTTGGAGGTGGTTGTAGTTTCTTGCTTCTCTCTATCTTCTACTTATTTCTTTATGATTAACACAAATATGACTTAATTGTAGTTATGGACTTCACATAACACAAAAATAATCAACATAACAAGCTATTTATAAAGTACCTTTCTCAATGGCTTCTATTAGCTCAACTTCATCCATGGTTGGGGTATATTGCAACCCAATGATGCTATTAGCTTTGACCTAATTTTGATAATATATGAGTGTCTCCACTGACTTGGGCATTAATGAACTCCAATAAAGGTCAATAACCCTTTTTCCAGTACTAAAACTTGGCTCACTAGCCACACTTGAAACTTGGATAGCCAACACATCCTTTGCCACAGCTTGTAGATTTAGGTATTTTGATCCATTGTCCTTCCACCAATCCAAAACCTTAAATTTATCTTCTTTATCATCACCTTGTTCTTCAATAGGATCTACCAAATACCTCTCAAACTCATGTGAAGCCACCACTTCTTCATCTTCTTTAAGTTGCTTCTACCAATTAGAAAACATTCACGCCATCTTTCAACCATTAACAACTTTAATAGATTTCTTCCCCTTCTCTCTGTGACTTGAATTATTTCTGCTCCTTTTGTTTACACAACACCATTTTGTGCTGCATATATGTAACACAACCTCATCACCAATTCTTTGACCCTGTCAGTTTGTTTTTTAACATCAACATGCTCCATTTTAAGAGTGGTAAGACAAATATGGATGAAGTACTTGAGTTTGCATCTGGATCTAAAACTAAAGCCACAAACAAAAACTGATTTGCATCTTCAAGTTCTCCAAAATATTTCTTATACTTCAACTTCATTAGTCTGACCATGTCATACAACACCAAGTTTGCTTCAGTTGACTGAGAGCTAAATGACTTCTCATACAAATTATTTAACTCTGCCTTAATTCCCATAATGTCATGGAATGCTTTATGGCTACTTGGCTTCAACTGAGTACTCACTCTCAAGGTGACCTTATATTTTTTTTCTTCAGAAATGTGACAAATACTTCTGCCTTTTCCCAATCAACATGAGTAGGCGACCCAACCCTATTTTTAGGTAGCTTAGTCTTTATAGCTTCTGTTTCCATAAAATCTTCATCATGCTCTTTAACTTCCTCTTCATCAAAGTACCCCAAATACTTCACATTCTCCTCCTCCGCCAATCTGTCAAAAGCTTTCCTCAGCTTAAGAGCTCTGTCCAACATAAGATTGGTGGAATTCCACCTTGTTAGAACATCTAGAATGCATACTTTCTTGCATTCCAACTTCACTTTCTCAACACAAGCCTTAAATACATCTAGTCTTGCGCTTGGACTTCTAACATACCTCACTGCATTTCTTATCGCAACTACTGAATCTTCCATCAAGTATAAACTAGCTCTCATAATTAGATTAACAATGTGGGCTAAGCACCTCACATGCATGTGCTGCCCCTCTAAAACTACAGGTTTTTCCTAAGTGTTCATCTTCTTCCAAAGATAATCAATAGCTTTGTCAGTGGCAGATGCATTATCAATCGTGATCATATCAACCGTGATCGTTAACACCCTCTCTATTGACTAGTTAATCAAACACTCCTCTAAAATCCTCCCAATTGTAATACCTTGATGGTTTGGACTCACACAAAAGTTTAAAATCCTTTTATGCATATTCCATACAGAATCTATAAAGTGGCAAGTCACCACCATATAGTTAATGCTTTGGCAAGAGGTCCATGTGTCTGTTGTCAAGGAGACTAAATGTTTCCTCAATTCATGCTTTAAATTATGCTTTTTCTCATCATACATACGAAGAAAATTCTTAACTATAACCCCCCTATACGGAATAGTCCATCAAAGACACGCAATTCTACAAAAGTACCTAAACCCATCCTTATTGGCATTAAACACAATTTACGTCTCCTCTAACTTGATGAACTGAAGTACGAAATACTTGATGAAGCTCATTGTTCAGTCTATATCATGCATCCAGGTAGTACGAAAATATTTTGGACACTTAAAAACTTATTACTGGTGGCGTAATATGAAGAGAGAAATAACAATCTATGTGAGCAAATGCCTTATTTGTCAACATGTGAAGGCAGAGGGGCAGAAACCTACTGGAAAATTGCAACCATTAGATATTCTAGTTTGGAAGTGGGAGCATAGTACTATAGAATTTGTATATCAGTTACCTCGTACATCCAATGGTAATACTGGTTGACCGCCTTACGAAATTTGCCCATTTTCTAGCTCTTCCGGGAAAATTCTCCGTGAGTAAATTAACAAAGTAATATATGGAGGAGATTGTCAGGTTGCGTGGAATGCCTGTGTCTATAGTTTCTGATCAAGATACTCAGTTCACATCAGAATTTTGGCAAGCATTGCAAAGGGCGTTGGGGACCAGATTACATTTTAGTACAACTTTTCACCCTTAAACTAATGGTCAATCAGAAAGGACGACTCAAACTTTGGAGGACATGTTGTGATCCCGTGTGCTACAATTGAAAGGGAATTGGAATCAATAACTTCACTTGATAGAGTTTGCTTACAATAATAGTTATCAGGCCAATATTGGTATGGCTCCATATGAAGCTTTATATGTGAAACAATGTCGAACTTTGTTGTGTTGGAGTGAAGTAGGGGAAATGTGGCTCATTGGGCCTGACATAGTGAAAGACACCGCAAATAACATTCAAATCATTCGAAACAGGTTGAAGGTTGCACAAGATCGGAAAAAGAGTTATGCTGACCTAAGGAGAAAGGATCTCAAGTTTGAGGTTGGTGATCGGGTGTTTTTGAAATTATCTCCTTGGTAAGGTGTTGTGCGTTTTGGAAAACATGGCAAACTCCGCCAAAATTATATCAGCCTGTATGAGATTATTGGGCGAGTGGATGTAGTGACATATAAGTTGACACTATCTTCTGAGATGGCTAGGGTGCACGATGTGTTCCATGTGTCTATGTCGCAGAAATATATTTCTAATCCATCTCATATTCTTACACCTTATCAACTTCCGATATGTGAAGACTTATCGTATGTAGAAGAGACAATTCAGATTCTTGATTGGCGAGAGCAATATATACGCAATAAAACTATTCCACTAATGAAAGTTCTATGGAGAAACCATGCAGTTGAAGAAACCACGTGGGAAACCGAACAACATATGCAAGAGCAGTACCCCTATCTCTTTTCTATTAGAAAGTATGTAAATTTCGATGACATAATTTTTGTTAGGGGGTAGATTGTAACGATCCGATCCAAATTTACGCACTAATCGAATCATATTAAGCTTTATCGCGGATTAGCCGCATGACAGAGGTTATTAACGAATTTTTCACCAGGTGAGAAATTTAATTAACTTTGTTCACGAGAGTTGTAGAGTATTTAATTTCGAGCTCATAGTAATTTTCGGAGAATTTTTCAGATAAACGAGCTATTTTTTATGATTTTTTGAAGTCGGTGTGAGAAATTATTAAAAAGAAATTTATTTTAGGTTGGTTTAATCTCTACCGTTGATTTCTGATCAGATCAAGAGCTTAGAGGTATAAATAAGGGTAATTTTTTGAACAAAAAATCAGAAAATTAAACAGAAAAGAAATTAGTCGACCCATTTCCAGGCGACGAGTTGACCTGACCCGATATCGGATCGGCCTGAAAGGCCACTGTTTTCAGCGATTTCGATATGATTTTGAAGTTCTCTTCTCCCTCTTTTGATTCATGTATGTATTGTTGATTTTTTGGATGGTTTAGGATGCGAATCGACGAGGTAAACCCGTCAGATTTCGGGTTTAATCGACGGCGGTGCTCCGACCATTTTTCAGAGATGGAGTGGGGTGGAATCAGTTCGGTTTCACCCCAGGAGTCGAACCCCTATGGTTTGGAGGACCGAGGTGTGACAACGACGTTGGATTTGGCCGGAAACTATTTTCGGCTATTTTCGTGCTGTGAGGTTTTGGGCCATTTTTTGGCCAAACGACCATGAGTTAGGGGTAGGTCCAGTTGGAAAAGTTGTAGGGCTTGTTGAGATCTTTCCAACCATGGGTCCGGAAGCGCATGATGACCACGCGCCACCGTCCATGGCAAGATTTCGACGAGGCAAAAATTCAAAATTGACCGGGGGGGGGGGGGGGGGGGGTTTCGGGGTGGTTTATGAGTTGATTTTTGCACATGTTATCGAATTTAAGTGTTAAATTAATTTATTCTTTATTCAGGAGACCGCAATCGAGATTTTGGTGAGGGAACTTCCGTCAGACCACAGAGCTAGTTGTGTACTATGAGTGGACACTTTATTTTCACTGTTATTTTGTGAGTCTACAGTTATGCATTAACTTGGAGGTATATAACATATTGTTTTATCCAAAGCATAGTCACAGTTGTTGCATCGATGCACTGACTTTTTCGCTGATTCCCAATACGCTCCGGGAGGGCCAGGGACCTGACCCGTGATTTACTCAGTACCTAGGAGGGTTAGGACAAACACTTGATCTAGGTGTTCTTTTGGCTTGAGGACGATTGACTCAAGTCACTGCCTCCACATATCACACCGTACCTAGGAGGGTCTGGACAAACAGTTGACCTGGGCATGTACATTTTTTAGAATCGCATCAATTTTTATATACTCTTTGGAGAAGAGCATGATAGATATATCTTTCAGTTTAAAATGAAATATTATTTTCGTCCACTTGCTCTAACAGTTTAATTATTTTATATACATTTTCTTGGGCTTTTCGGTTTCCTATTGCCCAGTTTGCAATTTCTATCATGTGCTTGCACGTCATCGTCGAAAACCTAGAGTTCGATTCACACTTCTCTTCTAGTAGGTTCCTAGCACAGCCTACTAGTTCTGTATATTATGTAAATTAGAAGTCGCTTTGAATACTATGTTCAGTTTGCTTACGTTGTGTTGTATTTCTAAATAATCACCATATTCTTTGAAACGTTTTGAAATCAATACATATGTTGTTTGTGCAGTAATTTGTTGATTTGAGAAATCCAGATGGGAATCGGTGCCTCACGGTTTGTTTTTGTGGACTATTTTAGAAGTGTGATTTCCTTGCAGGTTTTGGGTTTCTTGAATTTTAAGGGAAACCATGAATTTTTTTTTGTAGGTTTCCTTGTCGTCAGGGCCTAATTCCGGTTTAGACAACTAAATCGGAGTCGGGTCATTTCAGTGGGACTCATGTCTTACCCAAACATTTGGGAGAAAAAAAACCTATATATAGGAGTTAACAAGAAAAAAAATTCCAATCTAGAAACATTCTACCAAAACTCTAGCTCTAACTTGTGTTTTGTAGCTTTCTAATCTCATTCCTCGAGATTGTAACATCGTCTGCAACCTATTATCAATTTATTGATTCTCTTCGGTGCTTCACCTTAGTGAATTTAATGTGAATTTAATTTGTATGATAATGTTTGAATTTTTGTTCACTTCATTTCCCAAAATTGTGAATATCTCTAATTCAATTTTGTTCGGTTATAGTCAATTATATTGATGAAATTGAGGTGGAACTTAGGTAGTACTTATAAATTTGACTAATTTCGATGACATTTTATGTTATTAACTTCCCATGTTTCCGTTTGACTATTTTTTATTTTCCTTTAACTTTCTTATGATATCTAGGCTTATTTTCTTGAATTTTGTTCGTTAAATTTTACAAGTTTTGATCAATTTCTCTCGTATTTGGCTCAATTTTTGTTACATCTAAGCATTTTATAAATAATACTTTGTGTAATTCTAGAAATGGCTTACTAAACCCCTCAGTCTCGATATATAATATTTGTTTTTCTATAAATTTGCTCACACCGTCAAATTTTCTTTGATAAAGTTAAAAATTCAAGTTCTACGTACCGTATTTCTATTCCCGGATCCGCCTTTGATTTGAATCTTGAAAAGAATACATGAAGCTGTAAATGGATGAATGTAAACGGAGAGTGAATTTATATCTAACTTGTATATACTTATCGGGAAATTAGCAATACATACGTCCGCATATTTGTCTGTGACTCAACTTAAAAAGTGATCCATGCACAAATAATTAAGCAACCAATCACAAAAGCTAGCAAATGTACAAGTGCAGCACTCTAGAATACATTAACAATTTGTATTCATGAAACTGCTGTAAACCACACACGGTCAAGGGAGAGATCGATAACCATAGATATGTATGGAATATATATATATATATGTTTATGATTAGAACTCAACTGAATAGAGCATGTGGATTGTGATGCAAGGTAGCCATTTAAGCAGTCAAACACAAGAATGTGCGTGGGTTGCTTTCAAAATTGGCAACTGATAACACGATCGTTTCGTATCTATAACGTAAAAAACAAATCAAAGATGCGCGCATATGGGTGTAGTGGGAAATATGAGATCCTCCATTCGGTTGTTTTTGAACTCAGAACCACATACTACCGACCAATTAGTGAATTAAGAATCCTAGCTAATTAATTGGACCTTATGCATGATTTTTTTTTTGAGATGTTGATAATTCATTAGATAATAATAGTTAATAATAGTAATACGGAGGCTCATCGGATTATTTGGTCTGATAAAAAGAAACCCTATAAGCATCACTGTTGTGAAGCACAGCTTGGTTATACTTAGACCAATAAACTAGAGCAACACTAGACTAAAAAAATTCGGGCACACCACTCCTTAGTTGTCTTGCACCATCTCTAGAGAAGCACACTCGCTTGCATTCTCCAAATCTGCCACTTGAAGGATGTGTGCTTGGCGATATGCCGAGTCGGTCCTACCTCAAAACAACATTTCTCTTTTACCGGTGGCCGGTTGAAACGTGCCCTCACATATCTACCAACAGGGTCATCCCCATCAGTACCACCTTTTCTAGCTACACTAAGAACGCTTGAAACAACTCCAACGTCTCAACCAGCTAGTGTTTTCGAAGTTGTAATCACTGCACTTGCAATAAACTTAACCTGCTCGGGTACCCAGACAGGCGGTCCAGAAACTTGAACGTCCAAGTTGCTATCTTCGGCGGGTAAGCCCGGAATCCCAGTAAGGACATCAAAGACACGAGTTGGTGTTATGACATGAGAATCCAGTACGTCGAGTGTATCTCCTAATGGTTCCACGTACTCCAAGTACCAGTAGACCAAAAGGTCCTGATACATAATTATCGCTTGGGAAATCCACATTCGAAAAGCCATCCAAATCCATAGGGCAGGTCAGGGGTATAGGTGAGACTAATGCATGCGGAAAAGGAAGGATGCCGCCCCATAGCTTCGAGGCAGAAGTAAGCCCCAGACAAGCACCACCACCATGAACAAAGCAACCACAATCCGAACACAAACCTCGGATAGCTTCATACCTAAAATCCACAGGAATCACACAATCCGTAGAAAAATATATCAAATCACGTACCAAGAGAGGTTTAGACAAATCCACTTCCACTCGCAGCCGCATACGCAGATGAAAGTCCAGTGAAAAAAGATAAAAACCACGATATGCACCAAGACTAGTACCAACAACTCGGCACCAAAACTTGTGAAAGAACGCCGACACAATACACTGGGATGTCGGCACCACCGAAACCAAAGTAAGAACCTTGCATGCAGGGATCTGCAATGGGTCCATAAAGCCATCAAACGCCTCAACAACCACAGTTGCCGATTAGAAGAACCACAAGCCACTCTTAGTCGCGCGATCTTGATTGCACTATGATAAAAAAATGGCACACAAATATGTCAGCAGCCATTTGATTGAAGAACACTTGGCTTGAGCCTTCAACACAACGCCAAAGGAAAGCCATCTGATTCTTGAATGATTGCACTTTCAATGGTGCAATCATTTGGGAGGAGAATATATCACTACAAGAAAACTGGCCTATAGTGACCAAATACTTAGTGACCATATTCAAATAGTCACTAATAGTATAGTTTTAGTTACTAATAAGGAGTGGTCAGTAAAATATTTGAAGATATGAAACTATCTGCATATGTCTATAAGTGACCAACTCATTTCATAACTAGTGACCATTTACAAGCTGGTAAGTAATTCTCTATCCTATTAGTGACCAACAGTTGACTCTAAGAGCCCTCTGTGATGTTAGTGACCAAAAGGATTGAGTGACCAACATTTGATTTTAAGTAAATGGGATTAATGGCGGGTTATTTTGAAAATTTTGGCGGTATTTGAAAAAATTAAACAGCTAAATTTCTTAGGGGTTTTCAGTTTGGCACAATCAAAATTATCGCGGCTCAGTACCATATCTTATCAAAAGCTTTGAAAAAATAGGTTTCATGGGGAAATCCGAATTCCAGTTCATAGAGCATGGATCCGTCGGTTGCTACCGCCAGATTAAGAACAGTGGCTCTCCAAAATCGCGCTTCTGCCGAAAATTGCCTGACCCCGAAATCACGTCGTCCCGACTTTGAATCCTTCGCCATTCACCTTCTCTCCTGCAATTACGGCGTTTGGCCAATTGGGTTTTTCTTTAATTCTATAGAACTTCAAGTTTTCATACCTTTTCTTCATTATCTCAATCTATCATATTTCTCAATATCATCACATAATTGTCTTGTATAGATGGGTAGTTCGTGGGCGTAGTTTTCCAGCTAAGCTAAGGAAAGTTGTTGGTTTCTAATGATGTTAGTCATATTGAAAGATCTTCAGGTCTCTTCTTGCTGTTATTTTCATTGTTATAAGAACTTGTTATTGGGTGTATTACGAATAAATGGAATTTGTCGTGAAAGAATCAAAATAATAGAATTCATGCTACTTATTTTGAATATTATATATTTCATATAGGCATTTAATTTTATTGTTATCAAAAGTAAGAACAGGACGTTACTTTTGAGTTACTTTTGAGAATGAAATTGTTATTCTACAAATGCAATTTTAGTTTTTTTTGGGGTGATATAAGTTATTTCTTGTTGTTAGAGGATTAATCAACTACTTAGTTTAGTCGATTTGCCCTTCTAAGTTACAATTCCATGATGACAGTAGCTTAATCTTGTGTCCTGATTTCTAACTGTATCATTATACATCTTGTGGTTCTCATATTTGAATCTGTTTTTAGAGTTTCATATACGAAACTTGAATATTTAGTTCAGGCTTGTTGCATTCTGTTGACCAATTTGTTCAATTTTTGTTAGGATTCGGCTATCTGGGTTAAGCATAGTACGTCTTTTGTAGGTGGTGCAGCATCAAATAATTCCTTAATGGTATGTTGTAGACAAATGTACCTCCAAGTTTTGTAGTTTACTATCTTGACATGTACTTTTATTTTTTTTATTCTGTTAAAAGTACTATCAATCTTGATGCATATAATATATATATATATATATCACTTTTCATGGCATAGTTCTCTGATGCAAGTTTATGGGCATTGCCGCATTGGTCTATTGAATTACTTTTGATGTAGTTAACTGTAATCATGGTGTTGTTTAGTCATAAAAAAATAGTGTTATTGAAACAGTCTGTTCGCTTAGTTGCACTGTGTAACTTAAAGGGTGTCTTCTAACTCTAGGATATCTTGGGAAATTCTCAAAAACAAGTGTAGGATTATGCGAATGGAATTGCAGCTTTTAGGCCATCTCTCTCTCTGCTTGGAATTTCAATCTACTCACTCTTATTTTCAATTCATGTATGAAGTTTCCGGATTCTATGTCGTATTACAAACGGTTTATTAATCAGTACTAGCATAAGAGGTTGTTTGCGATGGTTTGTTTCTGGATTCATGTTAGGTAGCTCTCTTGTACTTTTACAATGTTAATGGTAAGCATAATTTTTCAATACTAGGACATTTTATGTTGCTTATATGGTATTAGTATTTGTAAACTTGAGATAAGATGAAACAACCTCTCTTTTACACTTTGTTGATTTTAGTTATATGTAGGAGTTCCAGTTTCGCACTAGATCCACTTTGCCGATTTCGGTAAGTTATACACATTGCTTTGCTTAACTTCATAATATTCTCATTGACATCCTATACTCTTCTATTGAACCTCATTCTAATTTCGATGTATGGAACATATTGTCTATGATAAGGCTAATCATGTTCGGTATAGTCCATGTTTTACACAAGTTATTACCAGGATAATCATATTTGAATAAAAGTTTTAGTTGTTTCCATGTCAATCATCTATCTACTTTCATACAATTTAAAGGGTCGTTCTGTGTTTAGTTTAAATTTGATTAATGTAGTTGTAGGACACTATCAGCTCTCATTACAGAAATGTCCTCTTTGTGATTACTTCGCTGTAGATCAGTATAAGAGTAGCATGAGCAAGAAACTATAACCTCATATAAGAATCAAATTTTGTATCCAGTTTTATCCAGATTTTTCTTTCTATGATTCATTGATCAGTTATATTTGCTTTCTTGTATTTGCAGGTTTAATAAAAAATGTTGCCAAGTTTACTCGATACACATCTTGTGTGGAGTTCTATGAAGAATCAAGTTATTTGTTAAATATCTTCGTACAATGTGTCTTTGTTTTGCTAACTGATGTACCCAAGGAAATGGCAATGAATGTAATGGCAATGAATGTTACAGAACCAATTTTATAAAGTCTACCAAGGCTATATGAATTATTCATAATTTTTTTTTGTTGGCAATCAATGATTTAGTGGCCAATTATTAGGTCACTAACTATGCACGTCATATGGTCAATTGACCAAATTATAGTATTTTAGTGACCAAGCGTGACCACGTAAGTGACCAATTATGCGGTCACTATTGTTAAAATTATCAATGTCCAAATTTTAGTGATCATTAAATTTTTTGGCTTTAGTGATCAAGTCTTGTAAGTGTTCAATGAATAGATTTAGTGACAAATTTATAGTGACCACTCAGTGACTAACTTCAATTGGTCACTAATTACAACTAGTGACCAAATTTGCCACTTTTAGTGACCAAGACTTTGGTCACTATCCCCACTCTCTTGTAGTGTATGTGCCACGGCGAGAAACCTGTCTTCTGTGTTGTCGCCGTCATCTCCCATGGTGAGGTCGGCCTCACCCATCGCAAACGCCGCAGCTGGAAGTAAAGGGATTCAGCAGCAGGAAGGGGGTCAGGTTCCCAAACAAGGTAACAAATGAGACATGCAAGGATATTAGGGTTGTTAATATCGAACCAAAAACCGAAAAAAAATCGAACCGTAACCGAAAAAATTGAAATCGAACAAATACTGAATCGAAAAACAAAAAAACTAAACCGAACAGAAAAATTTGGTTCGGTTTCGGTTTTCGAATAAAAAAAAACCGAACCGAATCGTTAGAACCGAAATGAATAAAACGACGTCGTTTTACAAGTGTCAATCAAGTTTGATGTTGTTGGGGTATGTTGTTGAATAACTCTCTTTGTCCCATATGAAAGTAGTATTTGGTATGTGCCATAGTTTGATACTTAACAATGATTATTAGGGTTCTTGTAGGTTTAAGAAAATGAATGCTAAGTTGCCAAAGCAAAACCCCCTAGCTGAGAAAGTGAGAATGCTGGACAAATTGAGTATAGTTTGAGAATGGATTCAATTGAGTGTTTTTATGTGATATTTGGATTGTATTTTTATTTTGATGAATCGTAAATTGTTTTAAATTTGGACTATGGAATGTGGACTTTGGTTTATGTTTGTTGATGTTTGAAACTTTGAATTTGTGATGTAAACTTTCGGTAAACGTTTGGCCATTTGCTATGGTTTGAAACTTTGAATGTGTGATTTGTGACTAATTATATTTGTTGTAGTTTGATTCGATTTGACATAAACTATATATGTTTCACACTTTCACAAAGTTATTGAAAAAAGTAGATAATGAAGATCTTCGAATTTTTGAAACTAATAGAAAGAAACAGTATTTTTTTTTAGAAAGTTTTTTTTATTAAAAAAAAACCGAAAAAAACCTAAAAAACTGGAAAAAAAACCCAACTGAACCGAACCGAACCATTCGGTTTTTTGTAAAAAAATCAGGAAAACCAAATTAAACCGAACCGATTAAAAAATACGATTTGATTTTCGGTTCGGCCTAATAATCGAATCGTTTGTACCGATTAACAACCCCTAAAGGATATGATTGGATAGATCTCAACGAGAAGAAGAAGAATATGGTTTCAGATTGGGAATCGGGGTTTAGATGAGGTCAACATCTAAAAAAGGAGCTGGTGGATATAGGGAAAACAAAAACAAACTCGCTGAGAGAAAATAGAAGGGAGAGAGAAAGGCCGTTGTTCTCGGAGCATTGTTTCGGGCGCCCCTATGTATGACTTTACTATGTGCCTTTTCTAGAAGGCTTTATCTGTGCATGATTTTGAGTGTGGCTGAGGACCTATTGTTGTTATATATAGTGTATTTATTTTGACTTGAGATTATCAAACTTGAGATAAACTCTGAAATATGTGATCTTATAACTATAATGTTCATGTTAAAAATCAAAATAGGTTGCCACTATTACACAGGTTGCATCATACAACTGGAAAAAACTGTGACAACCTGACCCTCGTCAAAAATCATCAAAATTAACAAATAAACAGGTAAATCGAAGAAGTATTCGATAAGAAAATAGTTTTGACTAATTTAGTCGAAGAACGTATCAGAC
The DNA here is from genome assembly GCA_946800695.1 of Geum urbanum. Classification (NCBI taxonomy): domain Eukaryota; kingdom Viridiplantae; phylum Streptophyta; class Magnoliopsida; order Rosales; family Rosaceae; genus Geum; species Geum urbanum. Next base: position 6,311,591 of record OX327002.1, on the reverse strand, counting down.
AAACTTGTTAAGATGAAACAATCGTAATAATATAGGACAAACCTAATTTCTTCGTCGGTCCCATCGCCATTGGTAGAGACACTCATCACCACCGTCCGCCCACTGAGTCGACGAAGCCTAAACATTGATTAAAAATCACCACTATGTTCGTATCATCGATACAAACCTAACGATATATAACTCGACACGTTCCAGAAATATTTTTTGGTCAAACGCGCCGCGATAGACAGCGGTAGGTGGAGCCCACACACTACCACCATTGGTGAATATTGACCCACCAAAACAAATCTCTCGAAGAGCCCAACAACTTTGCACAAAGAACGTATGCTTGATTCAGGCACGTTTGGCTCGAATCAACCCCGAAAAGAAATTGGTCCAATTCAACCAGAAATGAAATCAATGGCGCAACGGTGTCGTTGAGCTGCAAAAGACCTTTGGTCTAGTCGGAAATGACTCAAGGAGGAGAGAGGAGTAAGACCCCTTTATTCGCTCCGCCAATAATCAACAACAATAACTTGTCACGGTGAAAACAATACGAAATCAATTTTGTTTTTAACGGTCAAACCTGCAACCAAAATTCTCAACAACAATAATAACACACTAACGGGAGAAAGGGCTCTCAAAATATACCCAAAACTTGACCGGAGACGACATCGACGATGGTGACCCGAATCTCCAAAACCCTAGAAATTCACCGGTTTGATTCGGCTTCCTTGATGCTCCATCATCGAAATCAAGACCACAAAAGTGACGAGAAGGAAGATATTATTTGATTCCGACCGGAATTGTGATCGGAGATAGGCTGGACAGCGTCACACCGCCGGCGACCACCACACCACCACACCGCCACAAAACTCTTTTTCTCCCTTCAAGAGAGATGGTTGACCTCGGTCAACCAGATCCTTTTACAAAATTGATTTTTTAGAAAAGGAAAGTTCAATGTATAGTCCCTCATTTACGGAAAGTAATTCAAGACAAACTTCCGATAATCATAAGTTTCTCGTCGTAGCTCCGTTTTCAACATTTCTCGCGTCTACGATCTCATTGATCTCGAAAAATTCTACAGTTTCCATCCGAAGTCAACCAACTTTGTTAATTCGGTAAAAATTCAAATCGAGACCTATTGTCTGTCGATAAAAAAAGTTATTTACTGGAACCACTGAATCGACACAAATTATCTATAAAATATGAACGATTATAAAAAAATTTGGGGTATTACAATCTACCCCCATTAATTAATTTTGTCCTCGAAATTACAAAACAAAAATAACAAAATATTTTTCTGAAAAATTGGGCAGAGTCTCCCTACAAATAAGCTACCCCAGTAAAATGTCCAAAAACACTTCAATAATCACAATTACCAACCTATACCGTGAGCCACCAATGTTCAACCGGATTTCTCCTCTAACATATCAACTATATTTCAAATCATATAACATATAACATATCAAAAATAATAAACTGAATTCTCAAATTCAACTCGTTGAAATGTAAACAAATCAAATAACAGTAATCATCAATGATAATATAATCGTCGAATCATTAAATAATATAATGTCTTATTTCTATGTTGTTTCGATAAAATTGATAATCACTGTTTCAAATTTCCAATCATTGTATTACCGCGTAAGTGCAGAATATTATAATCACAGTCGTGCACGTTTCACGAGTTCAAATGATATCGCATTCTTATATTCATCAAATGAGTTTATATTATACCATTATACTCGTACTTCATGTTTAAATTATCACATATTTGTATACTTATCACTTGAGCGAATATTATATTATATCGTCATGTCCGTTGTATGGTATTGCTCATTTCATGAGCTCGTCTCAAATCACAAATCACGAGGCTCGTCTCTCGAGCTCATATCAAACATCTCAATAAATTGTTTCACGTTTCAAGTTATCGTTTTACATTTCGAATCGTATTGTCTTATATATAATATACTCTCTAATTAAGAAAATCTACAACACCCCGTCCATGATGGTAATCATATATCTCATATCATCAAATATAATGATATATTGAATTAAGAAAATCGAGAACACCCCATCCACAGATAGGTTTATATTATATCACCTCGAATTAATGAAATTGAGGACACCCCATCTAAAGATGGCAATCTCATTTATATGTATATTCTCGAGTTAAGAAAATCGAGAACACCCCCCGTGTTACGGAAATTGGGGACACCACCTGAGTTGGTTTTAGGTCTTACACCCCAGGGAGGCACAATCCCTACTTGAATTCCGTTGAATTCTAATCAAGTCAAACTGATCATAAATCATGATCATCAATTGTATATATAGGTGCATTAATATGCAATTAGTCATTTCATATATTTGTACAAATTGTACAAATAATCACAATTATAATAGGATATAACTCTTTTCATTTTCATTTCGATATTATGTTTCAGCTTGTGTCATTTCCATTTATCATTGTAATATCATCTCGTTTCAATTTCATTTGTCAACCAATGGTGTCATTCCGTTACTACTTTGTAATGGTCTCGATTTTCGTATTTCGAATGTCATTCATTTTATGAAAGGACCCAACCCCGGTTTAGTTGCCTAAACCAGAATCAAACCCCTTCGAAAACACGAACCAACAAAAACCGTAGAAATTTTGGCAGAGTTTCGTTACTAACGTAGAATTACCATTACCTGCACCCTGAAAATACACTTCATCCTATGCCACAAAAATCAAACCGTGGGCACCAATCCGATCCGGATTTCTCAATATATCAACAGTAAAGTAAAACAATAAATATATCTATACTTTACTGAAATCCGGAGTAAAATCGTACAACGTAAACAACAGATTTCTCAGAGCGACCTCTAATGTATAAACATATAGGTATACCACAGTAGGTAGAACAATAAACCTACTGGAAAAAACAAGGTAGCTCGAGCACTATGCCTCCGACCACGACGTGCGACACCAGAGTCCGAACTGCAAACTGGGCACGGAAACCGAAAAGCCCAGGGGAAAGGCAAATAAAAAAGTTAGAGTGAGTGGACGAAAATAAACGTATGCCTTTCACCAGTTTATATACATACTCAATATAAAACAGTGCGAGTTCGGAAAACACAACACACATATATATATGGAGGTTGTCGGGCGACCTCTCAAGCCCGACGTCAGGTGAATCGCTTAACCTGACGGTGATAGGCCAGGGGACCTCTCAACCCTGGCGGCACTCAGGGGACCTCTCAACCCTGCTTCAGAGGAATCTCTCAACTCTGGGCCAGAGGAATCTCTCAACTCTGGTAGCATCGATGTAATAAATGCCATCACCGATAAATATATAATAACACCTCCGAAAATAACATATATCTCAATCATTGTATAAAATAAATACGGAAATCATAAAATCCACGAACTCGCAAATCAACAGTGAAAATAGAAACTTGTCCACTCACACGCTTGCGTAACGCAGTTCGCGTTAACCCGTGATCCGGCGGAAAGTCCCTCGCCAAACGAACGATCACGAACACCTAAATATTCACAAAATCCATCTCTCAAAATCATAACTCGACAATACAAGACAAATCACGAGAAACCACCGTTCTCGGAAACACGTAATTCGATTACGACAAACTGTCGGAAATCCGGATATCACACCTCAATAACTCGCTGTATTTTCGGATGCTCAAATCGAGAAACGAACCTCCCCACTGCGATCGGGGCGCGATTTTGAGTGAAATGTCATGCAATTTGTCGAAAACCCAAAGAGTCAAACTGTTGACCGCCGTTGACCGCCGCCCATGGCGGCGCCGCCACCCGACCGGAAAATTTCACGGCGGAGAAACCCTCACTCCACTCAAAATCATCCACTGAGCAACTTTCATAACTGCAACAAAGGCCAATTCAATCTCTAACTAGTCCAATTTCATGATAAACCGAATTGGTACCAAATTTTTCAATCCAAAATTCTCCAAGCTCAAGCAAAATTAGATCACCAAACTTACATGGTAGCTTGTATGTGAGGAGATCTTCAAAGCCCACTACAAATTGTAGCTCGAATCGGTCTAAATCATTGAACCCGAATCACCAAGTTTTCCTCCATTTTTGGCTGGATAATTCTCTCTCCACCGTGGACCATGCCGGAAAAAGAGGCCGGGGATAGCTTTGGGATATCAAGACGAGTTGAATGGGACAAACGCCAAGCCGTGAGGTGGCCGGATAAGGCTCGCCGCCGGCGAAGCCGTGGCCACCGCCGTGAACTCTCCTCCACCACGGTCAAACCCAGTTGACCGGTCAATGCCATTTAATACCAGAGTTTGACTTTCCCATTATCGAAACTTCACTATTTATAGCCTTTCCCAAAGAGGAAACCCCCATAAATACATTTCGCGACAAACTTTAAACTCCCGTAACTTCCGCGTCGTAATTCCGATTTCAACAATTCTCGCGGCAACGAACTCAACTCAACATGTTCTTCAATAATCATCCGAAGTCAAATACATCGACCAATCAGATAAAAAATCAACCATTCAACCCAAACACATACATAATCTGACTAAACAATCAACAATCAGAAATATTCATAACTTAATCTCTGTAACTCAAAATAATGTTCCGAAAGTTCCCGCGAGCTCGAAATTAAATTCTGAACAACTTCCGTGAAGAAGCCGAAACCAAATTCTCGACCGATAATTTAGTCGTTAAGTGCACCACCATTTAAACCCAAACTTCAAATATTCATAATTAATTCCTCGGTCGTCCAAATAACGATCCGGAACTTCCCACGAACTCAAAATAATACGTACAACAAATCTCGAGAAGAGACCCAGCTCCAATTCTCGGCCAATAATTAATTCGTTAACAAACCCTGGCGAATAAATCCATTATCGGAAATCTACGCTGATACGCTAACTCGCGAATTGAGCTGATTCCACTACTGATTCTGTTCCGGGTCGTCACATTTTAGCACAATGTACATAATCAATATAATATTCAAAAATATATCGATAAACAAATATCAAAGAAAATTTTTCTATAAATGAATATCGATGAATGAATATCATTAAAATATATCGATAAATAAATAATCAATAAACTAAACTGTGTATCTATGACAAGAAGTAAAGAACCACGTAGTTCAAGTATAGCAATGACAATGCATAACCACTTCTCATCCATCACCACCATACACCGTCCTCGCGATGATCACAGGAACACAAATTAATAAATTTCTAAACTTATACTTCAGGACTAAACTCTAAAACAAGAAACACAATAGAAGCAAAGTCTGAGAGTTGAACCGAGCTCTGATACCACTTGAGAAGACCGACCCTTGTCAAAAATTGTCAAAATTAACAAATAAACTGGTAAATCAAGGAAGTACTCAATCAAAAAATAATTTCGACTAATTTAGTCGAAGAACGTATCAGACCAACTTGTTACGACGAAACAATCGTAATGATATGAGACAAACCTAATTTCTTCGTCGCCTGCACCACCATCGGTGGATACACTCATCACCACCACCCACCAAGTGGGTTGACGAAGCCTAAACGTTGATTAAACCTCATCACTATGTTCATATCGTCGATACGAACCTAACGACATATAACTTGACCTGTTACGGAAATATTTTCCGTTCAGACGTGCCACTATTGGCGGTGAAGATTGACGCACCAAAACAAAACTCGCGAAGAGCCCAATAACTTTGCTCAAAGAACTTAAGGCTGATTCTGGCACATTTGGTCGGGATAGGCCCCGAATGGCAACTGCCCTATTTGGCCAAAAATGAAATCGATGGTGCAATGGCATTATTGGGCAGCAAAGAACCTCAACTCCAGTTGAAAATGACTCAAGGAGGAGAGAGGAGTAAAACCCCTTTATCCCTACTGCCAATAATCATCGACAACCACCGCTCATGGCAGAAACCAAACAGAAACCGTACAAAATTGATTTTGATTTCAATAGTCAAACTTGCAACCAAAATTCCCAACAACAACAATAGCACATTAAGGGGAGAAAGGGCTCTCAAAATATACCCAAAACTCGGCCGGAGGCAATGACCAGAAGCTCAAAAACTCCAAGAAATTCACCGCTTCGATTCAGCTTCCTTGATGCTCCATCACCGAAATCGAGACCACAAAAGTGACGAGGTGGAAGAGACGATCTAATTTCGATCGGAATCGTGATCAGAGATGGGCCGGAAGGTGTCGCACCGTACACGACGTTTGCACCGCCACAAAATTTTCTCTTTCCCTCGGGAGAGATGGTTGACCCCCTTCTACAAAACTGAGTTTCCTGAAAAGCAAAGTGTAATGTATAGTCTCCCATTTACAGAAAGTAATTTACGTCAAACTTTTGATAATCATAACTTTCTCGTCGGAACTCCATTTCGACATTTCTCGCGTCTACAATCTCATCTCGACAAATTCTACAACTTCCATATGAAGTCAACCAACTTCGGTAAAAAGTCAAATCGAGACCTCTTAATGTTTATCGACAATAATTTTTTTTTATTACTGCAATCGCTAAATCGTACGCAAATTATCCATTAATATTAATGATTATATAAAAAGATCAGGGTATTACAAAAACCGTTGTGAACAAGTGTTGGAAACCATTTTGTTACTACATGTTGTGTGATTGAAATCATCAAACGACGGTGAATTAATAGTTGTGTGACAAAACTCCTACAACGATGTTAATTTAGAACTTGTTGTATAATGAAACATGTTAGTTCGCTTGCGACAAAGAGCAAGCTTGGCATTCGACATGGCATTCAGTGCACATGGCATGGCATTGAAATCAGACGACAAAGTTCAGTAAAGAAAATGGCATCACTCAACATTTTTAGGTTTTCTACTGTTGTGAGATTTCGTTTGTTAATTGTTCAGACATGATTATATTCATAATAACTGTTGTTGGATATGTATTTATTTATGTGTATCTGGGTCCAACATACAACGAATGTTTTATGAATCCATTGTTTGATTTTATATCAGACAACAATTGTTTAATTATATTATTGTGTGAGTTATTCTTATAAGGTATATATACTACATTGAACGTCTCTTTTAGTTGTGTGAAGCTTTATATACATATCCTCATACAACAAATTATAAGAGTGATATGATGTATGTTTTGAATTCAAAATATATCAAATAAACAGTAACCAATTATAATGGCTTTGAAAATGACCTAATGAAAAGTACCAAGATTTGTAATCAATACCAAAAGAGCATTGAGTCATATTCCATTTTTTTCTACAATTCTAACAATTTAAACATACATTTCTGACAATTCCAAAAGCAGCAAAAAAAGAACTTGCTAAATCATAATGTATTAAACCTGAACCTAACTAGTTATTGCCTAAAAATCTTCTTGACTGATAAAACATGACACACTTGATTCAGATTCTAAATCTACTTAAACAAACTAAAAAATGTGAAAGGACCAGGTGTAAACTTATACCAACACAAGCCATGTGTTTGGAGTGGAACCACCAGAACCCAGCACAAAAGTGTCTTGTAGGCAGAGGCACTGGAACTGCTAGCAGCACTATCCTTGTTCATGCCAACCATCCGCAAAGCACATCTAGCAAGAACTATCCATACACTTCATTGCAATGGCCTATCGCAATGCAGTCAAGTCTCAGCCTTGCAGTTGATATAGTCACATTGCAGTTGCCACCAGCTTCCCAATGTTTTTACATCATCACAACCATTACAACAAAGTCTGAAAGCTTCATAAAATAATGCAACAAACTTCAAAATTGCATAAATTGTAACATACTTATCTATTTCAGGTATTGAAAGCGAGTAAAGTTACACAAATTTACATATATACTTATCTATTTTAGCAGCAGTAGTGTTTACTGAATCTTTAAGAGCATCAATTCTCATGCAAATTCTGTAGCTCTTTCTTGCCAGCTCAGCAATACCTCCAGCATTATCACTGGTCAAACCATATGCATTGATAGCTAATCCAGTTTCCATAGTGCTCAACATTCTGATGATAAGGCCAGCCCACAAACCAACACACACACACACACACACACACACACACACACACACACACACACACACACACACACACACACACACACACACACACACATTAAAACAACTCGCTTGTAAAACCAATTGAGTCCTAATTACTTGGCAATAAAGACTTTGGACGCGCATAATTGAATAGGTTAGATACTTTTTTATAGACTAAGTACTCAAAATGAGGAACACATTCGTAAACACAGATACAACCTTTATCTTCGAGAAATCGGATCCGCAACAAGATGATATGATAAATGAAACCCTAACAGAGAGAGGCTGAATTTTATAACCTGAGCTGCCTTGTAAGCAATGAGAGTGCTCCCGACAGTCTCATTGCGCTCGGTGAGGTAGCGATGGTAATCTCCCTTCATCTTGTGATAGAAAACCTTTGAGAAATTGAAACAGGCCAAATGAATGAGCAGTGAATCAAGTAGCTTGAGGCCTCTGCGACCCAGAGATTAATGGAGATTTGCAGCTGTATTGATCCGGATGAGGGCTTTGGGGAGTGGCGTCGAAGGCGAGGTGAGGTCTTCTAGTGGTGAATTTCAAGGGGAGTCGTGGTTGAGCTCAGGCAAGATGAGGTCGACGTCGGGATGCGATGGAGGTTTGGGGGTCATCGGCGAGCAAACGGGAGGTAGCAGACGAAATCAAGATTTTTTGCATGAACAGAGGCGTGCGATAGAGAGGCTGACCAAAGCTGTAGGAGGCCGCGCAAGACACCGAGGGTGCAGTGGCGGTGGTGTAGATCGAAGATGGTTGGTCTGGACAGTCACATGTGGAGGCTCTAGTGTTGGTCATAACAAATTGAAGATTACTCGGTAGAGTTAGGCCGAGCATTGGTCAAAGATCGAGTTCGAGATTTCTTCTCTTGCAACACCGATGATGAAGAGGCTGCATGAGGATCACCTTCGAAATCTTGTATCCTCTTATCCCACGACCATGCCATGTTTTTTGTTCTCAGAGAGAGAGAGAGAGAGAGAGAGAGAGAGAGAGAGAGAGATGTAAAAATATTTGTGATACTAAATCACGAATGAATAAATATTTTATAAAATCGACCGTTGGATGTGACGTCAATATTCTAAGCATACTATATATATTTTTTTGGACTTGAATCTGACCTCAATCGTGGTGTCCAACTACTGTGACCCTAGTGCCACTACGATTAACATGCAATTTATCACTATGTAAAAAAATAATTTGAGACGGAGTTCCAAAAACATAATCTTGTAGGGTTCATATCTATCTTATTATAGGAAAATAGTTCAGAATATAAATCGATTTAGCTACTCCCCCATATGGAAATGAGGAAAATCCATCAAAGGAGTTTAATTAAGTCTTTTCACACAAGTTGTTTGACTTTATTGATGAGGATCTAAACGGACTCCGTTGAGGCAAAAATTTTCATATGGTGTCTACTACTACAAGGTTAACACTTGTGTGTATGTTTCTAATTATTTAGACCATTTTGATTTCACATATTGCTTAAATTCCGCAAATGACTACTAATGTGGTTAACTTTGTTTAGAGATTATATGGAATATCAAACCTTTTTGAAAATAAATGGCTAACATATAATCATTTTACAAATTTTATGGTAGATGGATTGATCGAAATAGTCTAAGCATGTCGTAAAAATTTTATAACTTTTGGACTTGAATTTGATTTCGATCCTTGTATCTAAGTATTGTTACCGTATTGTCTTTACGACTAAATTGTGATTAATAACTATTTAAAAAATTATTTATATCAAGTTTGACATACATATTCTCGTGAGGTTCATATGTATATCATCATCTCAAAATAATTTGAAAAAAAATATTTATCTACTCTCTCCATAGGAAAAAGTGAAAAACCCTTCAAAGGGGTATTTAAATACTATTTTCACAAGAATGCTTTGACTTCATTGATCGAGGTCAATACAAACTCCGACGAGGCTAATATTTTCACATAATGTCTATTACTACAAAGTGAATGCTTGTGTATAAGCTCATTTCTTGTTAGACAATTTTGATTTCTTTTATTGCTTAAATTCCTTATACTACTAGTGTTCTTGACTTTGTTGATTGGTTATATGAAAATGTAAATCTTTGTGATCCATACTCATGAATGAATAATTATTTTACAAAATCGACCATTAGACTATCAAAATAATCTAAGCGCTCCATAAAAATTAGAATTTTTTGGCTTCAAATCGACCTAGATCCGTGCGCCAAACAATTGTTACGTTAATGGCCTTATGACTAAAGCTTAATTTATCGCTCCTTACAAAATAATTTGAGACCGAATTTTGCATGCACGTTCTCGTGAGATTCATTTCTATTTTAATATGTTAAAAAAATTGACAAAAAAATCGATTTAGCTACTCCCCCCATAGGACAATATGCAAAATATAAGAAAGGGTATATAGGTCTTTTAAGATATTATTCAATGTAATCTTACCATTGAAAAAATAAGTGATCAAATCTGAATGGTTTAGTTAACTTTTACCTTTTAATTTTTATATTTATAAATTGACAAAATATTTTTACCCTAACATGTAAGGTAATAGTTTATCCTAAACCCTTTATTCATATATATAAAAAAAATCCTAAATCCTAAACCTGAAACCCTAAACCCTAAACCTAACCCTAAACACAAAGAAATAGAGAAAGAAAAAATGTAAGATGCAGCTGATGAGCACGATCAGTGCCTTAGAGCTTACACAACGATATATTATATACTTTGTTGTGTGACAGTTTCGACATGGGAATAAGCATTCAGGTTTACATCATATAACAAAATGTTCTATGTTGTGTTGTATCAGCATTTTGACTTGGGGAAACAAAATTAATGGAATTGAAATGTTGCCGCCAACATTTTTTTTCTTCATACAACGACATACAATAGATTTTTTTGTGTGAATATGTTTAAATTGGGGGGAAACAAAAAGACATTCAATAGTTTCCACAAATATTTCTTCATACAACGACGTGTGATAGTTTTCGTTATATGAAAATGCTGAATTGGAGGAAACAAAATGACATTGAATAGTTGCCGCCAAGAATTCCATCATTCAACAAAGTACTATATTCTTCATTGTGTGAGAATTTGAACATTGGGTGGAAACACTATGGCATCCAATTTTTGCCGCCAACCTTTTCATCAAACAATGATGTACTGCATAATGTTGTGTGATCAATTTGAGATTCGAGGGAAACAAAATGCCATTGAATAGTTGCCGTTAACATTTTCGGCATACAATGAAGTACTGTATGTGTTCTTGTATGATCAAACTAACATTAGGAAAAAATTTGCATCAAATAGTTGCAGCAGATATTTTAGTCATATAACGAGTTTTTAATATATGTTGTGTGTTGTGCTCAAACCTATCATGTTCACAGTAAGTTTTGGCTTCAAAAATGGAGGAGGAAATGCCACTCATTTTATCACCATAAAAGATGAAGTTTGTTGTGTGATAGAGCTTTCCATTTGTAATAGACAATGGTGATGGAAACAAACTGATGTATGATAGTTGTTATCTATTTTTTCACTATCATACAACATATTTTTTAAACTTGTTGTGTAATAAGCGTTGTATATTACACTTTTTGTAGTAGCCATGTAGCTATACATGTGAATACATAAACTACACCTGGTTACTATTAAGGGAAAAATCCTTAAATGGTACCTAGAGTATCACCCAATTCATATATTAGTACATGGTCTTTTAAAAGGACTCAAACAGTACTTGTACTTATGCAATGTGGCCCAAAATAGTACCTTCTAAGGGTAAAAGAGTTAAATTACCAGTTTAAATACTTTTTTTTAGCACTTTTACATATTTCTATGTATTTTTGAAGCATAGTGGGTCCATAATTTGTTTGTTTTAGCACTTGCAGCTAAAGATCTATCCTCAAAACTCAGAGGTAAACAATTATTTTTCACGATAAAGATTTTTTTTTTAGAATCACTCTTCTTCTTAGAAGAAAGCTCAAACTAATCCAAGAATTTATTATTAATAGTAAACAAAAAATCAGACTTCTAGAAAAGTTAAGAAGGGAAATTCTTCCTCAAGAAAGAGTAAAAATTGAAAGAAGAATTGCTTTAAAGCAATCTTTTGTAGCTACTTGTCAGAAAGATAAAACTAGGTTTGAAGAACAATTGCATAAACTTTCCATCTGAGCTTTTGGCTAGATCTATAGTTTACTGGTATCAGAGCTTACTATAGCTCAAAATTTTTAAAGATGGGATCAACATCTGAGAACAGAATAAAGAAACTAGTTTAGAATTAATAGATACAAGGTAGCAAGAATCTTTATCAACGATCTCTAGATACAGAGAATATCTAGAAATTCTTATAGCAATTAGTATCCAATTACAGAAATTAGAAACTAAAATGGATTACATATAAAATCAACGGGAAGAGAAGAAAGAACTATTAACAAAGGTTAATAGTAAAATCGAGGGACTAAATCTTCAACATATGAAGATCCTTGATTATATTTAAAGGATAGCCCAAGAATATAAAAAATCAAGCAGTAGTCCACCTCGAACAGTCATTAGAAAAACTAATGACTTCAAACCACTAGAAGTTCCAAAAGGGAACTCGTTGCCAAAACTATTTTTTCTAGATTCCCCAACAAATCAGTCAAGTTTCAGATTTAGAGAATCTAAAATTGAAGATGTTCGTGACATAAATATGTTAAGTAAAAAATTGGTACAGCTGTTGAATTCAGGAGAATTTGAATTCAATGAAATTGAAAACAATGGCCGAAATGCTTTGGTCCCGAAGTTTGAATTCAATCAAATATACAAAAGAGAAAATCTTGACATGTTGGATAGCTATCAGTTCAAAATTCTTGAATTCACCACTCCATCAACAACAGGAGAGACAGGTTTCCTTCTGTTGACACCTGAAGAGGTTGCCAAAGCCAAAAAAAAGAAACTTCAAATTTATGCATATTGGAGCAGTCCAAGATGGCATAAAATTACTCGCCAAAAAAGGTCTAAACTGTTCAGTCTTATGTGTCTTATAAGACAATAGGCTGATTGATTTCCAGAAAAGTCTACTGGGAACCATTCAAGCATCGCTATGCAATCAGGTTGCATACTTTAACTGCTTTCTAAACTTATCAATCTGCCCGTCTGATGCTGCTCACTGTTTAAGTCTAAGAGTAAAAACAGATGACACATCCATGAAAGAAGGCATGCAAGAGCTTGGTGTAGTTTATAGAATATACTATAAACTAATTAGCACAACAATAGAACCAAAGACCAAGATAACAAATATCTCATGTCTTACTGCTAGATTCCTCAGAAAACCCAAAAACCATTCAGAGTAAAGTCACAAGGTTATATAGGATGAGGTAACTTTACCACTAGAATGGAAGTTGTCTAGCCCTAAAGAAAAGGCAGAAAGTATGAAAGCAGCAGTCTATGAAAACAGGAGAACTGGAGATGTTAACCTTAAATTTGAAGGACACAGAAATAGTGATGTATCCCTCGAAAGCATAAAATGTGAGAGCTCAAGATCTCTCAGAAGATGCAATTCAACCAGAGAAAGTTGTACAAGAAGTACCAGAATTTCAATAAGAAGAGAAACCAATCCAGTGATGGAGGAAGACTTAGATGCTAAGTTAGAAATAGACATCAGCATGCTAAGATCTGAAAATTCAAAATCAGAAAAACTCTTTAAGCTTTATGAAGAAGCAGAAGAGTGTAAATATCCCTCTCGTTTGGAACAATTGATCAAAGATATCGAATGTTTCACATTCAAAACGGAACGAAAAGTCTTTCCTTATCAAGAAGTGGAGATGAAAGAAGGAGAGCCTTCAGAAACCATCATCATCAAAATTGGTGGAAATACCAGACTTCCACAAGGAAAATGACCTAGTGGAAAGAAGGGAGAAAGTAGTTCCCACAAATTCATTCGACAGGAAAATACACCAAAAGTGCCAATTATGCAATTTGGAGTATGGCTTGATCTAGACAAATCTCTAGACAAGAAAAAAAAATCATAGATGAATGGGCTGCTAGCCTAGTCATGGCAGCTTGTACCATCTACAAAAATTTTGAAGCACAAGACTTGCAAATAGTCTATGAATCAACCCTCATAGGAATGGCAAGGAAGTTCTATTTTTCCTTCAAAGAAACTTTCAGAGGAAATGAATGGTTGGAGAGAATAAAGACATACAAGTCGCCATATACTTTTGCCACTCCACTATATAAACAATTATGTAGAGATATCTCATATATTAGAGATAGAGCTAGAGAGCTAGCAAAAACCAACATATATGCTTTCAAAATATGCAATATGAAGTACTCTGAGGAATATCTGAATAAATTCCAAGAATACTATTGCACATAGGAGAGTTGGAAAATGCCGACTTGATACACCTCATACATAAAAAGCTCCCAGAACCTTAGAGTACAATTATGAGAGAAAGCATAGAAGAAAAATATCTAGAGAGGTTTTCCGTTGGAGGAGTCATAGAAAGAATTAGACAGCTGATGCATGAACAATGTAAAGCCAACACTAGGACAAAGGCCGCCAAGAAGCAGCTTAAAGGAACAAGTGACTTCTGTGCCAGTATGATTGATGCTCCTACCAACTGGGGATGTTATGAAAAAAGGCAGAAAAGAAACCACTTCCAAAAACATTTCAAAGGAAGCGAAAAGAAGAATTGGAGGTTTAAGAAAAGCTCCAATTACAAAAGGGAGAAACATAATCCCAGAATGAGATTTTTCAAGAAGACAAGATTCGCTAGAGGAATAGAAAAGAAGAAAACATACAGATGTTGGTTATGCTAGGCTGAAGGGCACTATGCTAATGAATGTCCTAAGAAAAAAAAAGAGAAATTCGAAAGCTCTTCTTAAGGAGTATAAAGGAGCCATAGAAATGGCAAACATGAAAGGCTACGAGGTAGTCTATTCAGAAGAAGAATACGATTTATCTGTCTACTTAGCTTGGACGACACATGAATCGTCAGAAGAGTCAAAAACAGATTCTGATGAAGAATATGAACATAGAGAGGTTTATCTTCTTGAAATAAAAAATTGGGAAGAGTGCACTAAAGAAGAAAATATTTCTTTTTACAAAGTCAATCTCGGATGATTTGTCTATGAGTACTGTCTCTTCCATGAGAAGGATGGTTTTCTCATGTTTTGTGAAGAGTCAGAAAAAAAAACGTATCACAAAGAATGCTTCGTAGCTGAAGCAAAGAGAAAAACAAAAAATGGTTCAATAAATCATATTATTGAACAAGAATATGAAGATTACTTCTATGAGATAGAGAAAGACAAGAAATTCTAGAAAGAATGAAGTTTGATACTACTATTGAAGAAGAAGTATCTGCAGAAAGCTCGGTTTGTAATACTACTAAAGAAGAAGTAATATCTGCAAAAAAATCCAGTTTGTAAAGAAGAATAATGCAGTCCTTTTATAGAAGAAAGAGAAAGTTCTTTGAAACAAAATTTGTGCAAGGTAGCAACTATTTCTACAAGCAGATTCAGTAACTACATGGAGATTGGATTAAAATTTTCAGGATACAAGAACTATCATTTACATGCCTTTGTAGATAACGGTTCTGGTTTCAGTCTAGCAAAAAAGTTTGCTATACCAGAATAGTTATGGATAACTAATCCAAAAAAGTGCAATTGGAAAAATTGTAGAAGGAAGAAAAATTTCAATTGCCAAGAATGTTCAAATCTCGATAGAAGGAAAAACCTTTGTCATTGAAGATATTTGGCAATCAGAAGGCCAAGACTACGATGTACTGATCGTCAATGATTTTCTTCTACAACAGACCTTCATCCAGAAGTCAGAAGTGAACTTATTAGGGTTAGAAAAGAATCACAAAATCTCTGGACAGAAAGGCTAAAGGAACAAAAAAAGTGTTGTTGATCCAAGATGTACAGAGCAATATCAAAGATCGCAGCAGAATAGTGGTGGATATACACCAAAATTAAAAACGATATTGCAATTTAATCAACAAGAAGAGTTTCTTATTGAGGAATCCTCAGAAGAAGAGGATAGTATGGAGTTCTGTAGGTTTTATGACAACAGATAATTTAAGCATCTTAATGCTCCATCTAATGCTCCTACCAGAATCTAACGTAAAGAACACATTGTCTACAACATTCGCAAGAGAGATTGTAATAAGTGTAAACTAGAAAAAAATCCTCAAGAAATGAATGAAGAATTCCAAGAAGCCTTGTATGAAAACAAGGTTTGAGAATGGAAATCCTACCATTGTGCCGCTTCATGATCAAGATAAGTATCATTACTATGTGTCATATATCCTTCTGATAACCAACATATGCAACAAGAAGAGTTTCCCAGTGAAGAATCATTAGAAGACGAAGATGAAGAGACACTTGAAGCCATTTTAATAAAAGAGCATAATCTCAAGCACTTCAAAGCTAAGCTTAAGAAACAGAAGATTCATATCCTTGGAGAGATCAAGGAAATGCTCAAACAAAACATTGACATCAATCCTCTGAAATTCTGAGAATAAGACCCAGTAGTCTGTGAGCTTAAGCTACATGACATGAATTCCATCTGTCATGTAAAATCAATCCCTCAATACAAAGAAGAAGATCAGAAAGAATTCAGAAAAGATATAGCTGATCTTTTAGAAAAATGATTGATAAGACCATCAAATAGTCCTCATCACGCCCCAGCTTTCTATGTCAGAAATTATGCGGAAGAAGTTTGCAGGAAAGCAAGAATGGTGATAGACTATAGAGATGTCAATAAGAAGACCGTAAAAGACGGTTATCAGATAGCACATGTAAGAGTACTAATTAATAGGGTCAGAGGAGCCAAAGTGTTCTCAAACTTTGATGCTAAATCAGGATTCTGGCAAGTTAGAATGCATCCAGAAAGCACCCCCCTTACTGCCTTCAGAACTCCACAGGGACACTACGAATGGCTAGTAATGCATTTAGGGCTGAAACAAGCTCCATCTATTTTCCAGAAAAAAATGGACAACATATTCAAGCAAGTGGTAGAATTTTGTGTCGTCTATATAGACGAAATATTAGTTTTCTCAAAAAACAAAGAACAACACATGAATAATCTCTTTAAAGTAGTCAAGTTCATTGTTAAACATGGAATCATTCTACGAGAAAAGAAAGTCTTTCTCGTCCTAGATGAAGTTTCAACCTTATATATTAGAGAAAGTCTGAAAAATCCCAAACAAAATTCCTAACGCTAAAAGTCTATAGAGATTTTTAGGGGTCATACAATATAGAAGAGATTTCGTTCCTAAAATTGCTGGATTAACAACAATATTGTTACCCAAAACAAGCTCAAATAGAGCTTGAAAATTCACAGAAGATGATGAAAAGATCATCAGGAAAATCAAAGAGCTGTGCAAAAATTTACCACCACTACATCAACCTGAAGAGAATGATGATATCATTCTTCAAACGGATGCCAGTGATAACTTCTAGATAGGTGTAGTGCTAGCAAGAACGCTAGACACTAACACTGAAAAGATTTTAAAATTCTGCAGTGGAAAGTTCAATTCTGCAAAACGGAATCATCCCACATGAGAAAAAGAAATTTTGGCAATCAAAAAGACAATTGAGAATTCTCCTGGCTTCTTAGAAAAATCATTCACAGTGAGAACAGACTGTGCTATAGTGAAAATTTTCAAAATTTTCAAACTTGGTAAAGCTGCTGATAGGGGAAGATTAGCAAATTGGCAATTATTTCTTAACCAATATGATTATGATGTTGAATTAATTGCAGGTAACAAGAATTATCTTCTAGATGCTTTAACAAGAGAAATGAGGATGTTTAGAAAGAATGAAAGGGACGATGAAGGTCGGAACCCCAGGAGCAGGAGGCCAGAAAAAGAACCAGATCAATAAGATGAGTCTATTGAAAAGGTTTTTTAGAATTTTTTGCTGTGTTCTAAAAGCCCAGCCTTAACTGATCAATTCCAGGGAAAATGATTGGCTTGCCTGTCTCAAACGGCAGACGATAAAGGCTCATCAAGACCGTTGAATGTAGTTGTTTTGCCAAAAAGCAGAATTTTTCCTACAGGGTTCGTGAATATCTTCAATTACCACCCGAACACTTTATCTGAATCAGTCTTCTCGACTGACCTATGTTTAGCTTTTCATCAGAAGGCTCAATTAGATAACTTAATGTTTGCCTTCCAAGAACAAGACAAAAGGCTTATGGTAGAGACCATGGATGCCTTAGCGAAGGAATTAAGTCAGAAGAAGAAACAACAAAGTGTTGTTAATGAACCAACATTGTTATACATCAGAACCCCTGAAAGTGCAGAGGTACCTATTCAGGCACTGAAAGAGTCATAATGGTTCAAGTTCCATAACCTTATTGGCAGACATTCATTCAATTCAAATCTCCCAGATACTCTCTTCATAGTTCCAAGACCATTTTTGGGTAGATATTTGGGGAATGTTTAGAGCGAACATCCTCAAGAGCATAAAATGTGGCTGGTTGAAAATGGATTTGTTCATAACCTATGGACAAAAATAAATGATGATCTCAAGGGACTACCAACTATCATCTACAACACCGTCAAGAATGTAAGGAAGTCTAACTTCATTCTTAGTCTAATGTTCAGATCTACACCTCCAGAGTGGGTGCAGAAGTCCAATGGAGAAACTGAGTATATTTCTTCATACCAATATGTTAGAATCATCCAAGGTCAGTACCTAGAACCAGCATGTGTTGAATACAATTGAACTCTAAAATCTAGTATCCCATGGATGAGAGCGATGACTTTGGAATATGTCAAGAAAATAATTGAAGAAGATTATGAGATTACTTTTTTGGCATCAGAAGAGAAAATAATTGTCACTGCCTCTGACCACCCAGAGGCCATAACCAGTGATCTGATTATTTCCTTTAAGAGAAAGGAAATAGATTCCACCCTTGCATGTGTTTAGTGGCTCGAAAATATCGAGAGAGAAAGACACTACAAGATGTATGTTGATACAGACAAGGAAGAGAATGGTATAAGAAGAAGAATTACCTTTGAAGAACCCTATCTAGGGGAAAACTCAGAATATACGATGACCTGTAAAGACAGGAGACAGGTAAAATTGTATTGTCCTTTTCTTAAGTGGGGAACATCTCTTATCGTGAAGGAATCAAGTTTCCGAAAGAAGACAATGGAGGAAAGTGGAAGCCTGATCAACATGGGTCAATACCCTGAGTGAAGTCACTATTAATAATGTTTTTTTCAATTCCATTTTGAGGTTCGCTCCCTACATGAGGAGCTTTGAGTCTTAGTGTTAGACATCGAAAATCAAAATAGAAGATATCTATCTGAGAGTAGAAAGCCTAAGTGTCTAGTTTGTGAGTGAAGAATCGAAGCAACTGTTCAACTTCTTTATCTTTAAGTAAGTATGTCTAGTATTATGAGTAGCTAAACAACTTATAGCTATTTATCAGAGCGTGAGGCTTTGGATGTTTGGTCTATAATTCTGTTAGAATAAATAAACTATGGTTTCCCACTATCATTTCTTTCAAATTGTTACATATATGTTCATAAAACTCATTAAACTCCCCTAAGAGGCAAACTACCGCCTAGAAGGAGGAAGAAATTGAGTTGTTCATATCTCTTTATACTCATTTGATTCTCTAGAAGGAGGACTACCGCCCAGAAGGAGGAAAAGATGGGTTGTTGTAATTACTGAGCATCTTTATTTCTTAAGTAGTTCTGCATATTTCTCACTTTGTTCGGAGAGAAAACACACCATCAAGAAAAAAAGCATTCAGTAGTTAGTCCGTCCACATAAGTAACCCAGTAAGGCTGAGAGCTATATGTGAATTCGTGACTTGACGAATGATAGTTTTGTTTTTGTTTTGGGGGTATTTTTCTTTCCTTTAAGTATTTATTAGTTACTAAGGGCATATTGCGAATAATATTCACCTAGGTACTATATTGAGACATATGTCATAAGTTTAGGTACCATATGAGTATTTTTGAAAGCCTAGGTATCAAAATGTGCAAAAGGCCGTACTCCAGGTACTAAATGGAGATTTTTCTCTAACATTAAAGGCAATAGATAATATCAAAACTAGTAACTTCTCTCAATTTCCCTTCAATGGATTTTTCACTATCTGACCTATTAAAATCAAGCATCAAGGTAACTTCAAGTTAATCGTAAAATTAACTGTTACTTATAAACTCTATAAATAGGGAAACATACAAGTGAAAAGGGCTGACTGGACTCTAGAGCATTCACTTTATTATCTC
The DNA here is from genome assembly GCA_946800695.1 of Geum urbanum. Lineage (NCBI taxonomy): Eukaryota > Viridiplantae > Streptophyta > Magnoliopsida > Rosales > Rosaceae > Geum > Geum urbanum. The sequence goes on along the minus strand of OX327002.1, from coordinate 6,291,342 downwards.
ATAATAATCCACATACAGAGTGCATCATAAACTCGATCGAAAGAATTTTCATGTAAAATTGAAGACATCTACACTAGCAGAAAAACTCACTTAGGCAACGAAACCATTAAGGTTTTGTCGCCTAAGTACCACTTAGAGGATGAAATCATATTTCGTCGCCTGAGACTGAAATTTCATCGTCTAAGTGTACTTAGATAACGAATTATAAAGCTTCGTCTAACAGAGAGAAAATTCGTCGTCTAAGTAACACTTAGATGACGAAACAAAAAGTGTCATCTAGGAGAAAAAATTGGTCGTCTAAGAAACACTTAGACGACGAATTATGGATTTCGTTGTCTAAGTGAAACTTAAAACGACGAAATATTTCGTCACCGTAGTAATCGTACTTTGACAACAAAATAGTTACTAATTCGTTGTCTAAGTCCATACTCTAACACTAATCCCTAAACCCTGACCCTAAACACTTAGACGACGAAATGAGTAACATTCATCGACTAAGTGGCACTTAGATGCTGAAATGAGTAACATTTGTCGTCTAAGAGGTACTTAGACGACGAATGTTACCCATTTCGTCATCTAAGATGAATTTCATTGCCTCTGATCAAAGAGCATGACCATGTATACCATCTAAAAATATATATTTTTTTGTCGAGGGCATACAGTAAACAATTCTTGGACTATGAGTGTCGAAGGTTCAAAAATCAGAGTTACGAAGATTCGTATATCAACGTTTCCGTTTCGTTGAAATTTTGGTTTTATGTTTGACTACGCCAATCAAACCCGTAACGAACTTTGTATTTACTAAAAATTCGTCCACTTACATATTATGTTATGATGAATATATCCAATGTTTGTTTGGTCCAAATTTAATTACGTTAATATTGATGTGGAGTGAATATAGACTTACAAATACTTAAGTTATATAACATTAGTAGATATATAACAAGTTTTTAGTCTTAAATTAATTTTTTATGTCAAATTTAAATTAATTTCTATTTAGTGGATAAATTATGTTTTTACGACAAGACAAACATCCGTAACTTTGGAAATGGGTTTACGAATTATTTTTTACGATAGTTTTTGTCTTTTAACTATTTTTTGATAATCACTAATTAAATTCATTCGATTGAATCCTAAACTAACCCGAATTAGGTTGAATTTTTTTCTACAATATTGTATAAATGTAATAGTTACATCTTACGGTTGATTTAGGCGACTAATGATTTTAAAGCAACTACCAAAAATTAATTTTCATATATTTTTTTTTAAAAAAATTAACTTAGGCGACTAAGTGAAATTTTTTTTGTTTTATTTAAAATATCTTTAAAAAATCAGTTAGTCGACGAAAAATATACAGTTTCGTCGCTTAAGTGAAATTGTTTATTTTATTTTATTTTTATTTTCACATTTTTTTAAATTCAGTTATGCGACGAAACTGTATATTTATGGGCGGAAATTCATTTCGTCGCCTAAGTTATTACTTAGACGACGAAACAATTTTTTTGTTGTTGTCTAAGTACTTAGACTACAATTGTTAGACCATGAAACTTAGGCGATGGAAAATCTAAGTGTGTTTTTCTGGTAGAGCTATTACAAAAATTTAAGTTAATTTATTGTGATAAAATTTATATGGTTATTACAACTCAAAAGTCAAAAGGAGGGACTAGGGGTGGGAGTAAAAACCGAAAAACTAAACCGTTTGGGCCGAAATCCGAATTGGGTCGAACCGAACGGTTTGGGCTTGCTGAAATACCAAAACCGAAAAGAACCCGAACCGATAACTATTTTCAGTACTGGTTCGGTTTCATGGTAAATCCGAAACGAAATGGTACCGAATAGCAAACTACATGTGTATACTGGCCTGGGCTCTACCTTTACTAACATGTACATGCACCTACACTATTACTATCGATCATATATAAGCTAAAATCCCTAATTTTTAGTCAACAGTTCTGATTTCTGAAGCGGTGAAGCGGTTAAAGCCTTCGTTGCCTCTCTTAGTCTCTTCACTAGTCTTCATCTATTCTATTCCTCAGTCTTCGATATGAAATCAGAAACCCCTACAAAACTACTCATCTCGAATTAATCGATTAGCCCTCTTACAGTCTTGCATCTCGAATCAGACTACTCTGGTCTCTCGCATCTCGGCCTATAGCCCTCTTGCCCAGCCTCAAAGCTTCAATTAAAAAGGAAAGGCAGGATGTCGTCGATGATGTCGAGAGTCTCCTGTCCACCGAGGATAAGCAACAGCTGGCTAGTCTTCAATCTGGCCTCAAGCCCAGCACTTCAAGCTTCAAAGCACTTCGATCTATCTCCCTTTCGGCCTCCCTCTTGCCCAGTCGGCTACGTAAGCCTTGAAGCTTCGATCTGTCTACTCTCGGCCTCCCTCTTGCTCAGTCGGCTACGTAAGCCTCATATCTCTCTCTCTTTCTCTCTCTCTCTCAGTTAGGTACTAATTCGAGCTTTGATTGATGTCTAGTGTTGTTGTTGGCTCGTTGCTGCCTTGTTTGTTTTAGTTAGAGATCGGAAGCTATAGCTGGGTTGGGTTTTGAACCATGGTGAAAATCAATGTAAGTATCTACATTTCATATGGTAGTGGAATGATCTGTGTAATAGAATGGAATGATGAATGATCTGTGTAATGGAATTTTGGTTTTAGTATATATTAGTTCATATGATTTACTGATCAATATATTAGTTCATATGGTTTACTCATTGATATAATGATTCTTATATAGGAATTTTGGTATAAGTATAAAGTATCCATTGGGTTCTAAATATACTGAATGATGAAATATATGTATTGTAAAATGAGTATGTAATATTGTAAAAAATGATAGATTGAATGAGGAAGGATATGTAGCTGAGTTTGACAGTTTGTATTGATAAATTGAATGATGAAGTATATGTACTGTAACATGAGTATGTAATATTGTAAAAAATGATGAAGCTTACTTAAAGAGTTGCATTAGTAATATATGTGTTAGCATCTTTTGTTTTTACTGAGTTTGTAAACTGAGTTCGACATTTTTTACTTTTTTTTAGTGCTTGAATGATTATTGATTAGCATCTTTTGTATTCCCCAGCTTAAGAAGTCCAAAAAGACGAAGAACAAGGTAGTAACTGAAGCGGGCAATGACTCAGTTCCATCTGTTGCTACGTCATCCATTGGGACTACTCAACTTCAGCCATCTATTGCTACTTCATCCATTGGGACTACTCCAGTTCAGCTAGCTGATGTTGAGGCTGTTGATTGTACTGTGAGTACAGATCTTGTCTCATCTATTTCTTCTAGAAAACGTAGTTGGGTTTGGGAGCATTTTACTGAGTATGTGTCTGAAAAGATAATAAAATGCAAAGGGAAACCTGATCAAATTGTGACTAACAGGAGGGCTAAATGCAAATATTGTCATAAGGGAAAGTTAGGAGACTATGTTGTTGAGAGTGAAAAGAATGGGACTGGAGGGATGAACAAGCACATTAACAAGACCTGTAGGTATTTTCCAGGGGAAGTTAGTTGATAAAAATCAAAAAACTTTGGTTGGGGATAAAACTAGTGGGAACAAAATGAGAGCTCACATATTTAAACCTGACGAAGTAATGTAAGTTTGTGTAGAAATGATTGTTATTGATGAACTGCCTTTTAGCTTTATGGACAAGCTAGGATTTTGGAAATTCTGCAGAGTAGCTTCACCATACTTTCAAGTACCTTGTAGGAGAACTCTTGTTACAAACTTTTTAGCCTTTATGAGAGTAAGAAGAAGCAAGTTTGTAAGACTCTACGAAATTATAGGGTTTGCCTAACCACCGACACTTGGACTAGTGGGCCACAAAATATCAACTACATGGTGCTTACTGCGCACTTTGTAGATGATAATTGGGTGTTACATAAGAGGGTCATCAACTTCTGCACTATTCATAACCATTATGAGAATTCAATAGGGAAATTAATTAAAGAGTGTTTGCTGAAATGGGGTATTACTAAAGTCCTTACTATTACAGTAGACAATGCAGCAGCTAATAAGTGTGCCTTAGAGTATGTGACAGCTAGATTAAACAAGGTTAGAAATGCCCAGCCTATACTTCAGGGGAAATATATGCATATGAGGTGCACTGCACATATTTGTAATCTTATTGTAGGAAGTTGATTGAAAATGCTTAATAAGGCTGTGTTGGGGATTAGGAATGCCGTTAAGTTTGTTAAGTACTCTACTCATAGACTTGATATTTTTAAGAGCAACATCGCCAAAGAAAAAATTGCTTGTAGAGGGCTAGTTGTAATGGACGTCCCCACAAGGTGGAACTCGACATTTTTAATGTTGGAAGCAGCGCTGAAATTCAGGGCTTCCTTTGCAAGGATGGGGGAGGATGAAGAGTGCTATAGAGCCTACTCCAAGGACCCGGATGAAGAATTTGATGAGGAAGGAAATCTGATAATTTTTGTCCCTGAGAAACCTAAGCGTGGCAAGTGTGGACCACCAAGTGACGAAGATTGGGAAAATGCAGAGGTGTTCGTGTTCTTTCTCAAAGTGTTCTATGATGTAACTAAGAGGGTAAGTGCCTCCACACATGCCACAATACACACTACCTTCCACGATGTGTTGTCAATTGAAACGGAGATTAGCAAGCTGTCTAACCCATCTACTCTTCAAATTGGAGGTAATACTAAGAAGATATTGGCAGATATGGCTAAAGAGATGAAGGAGAAGTTTTCAAAATACTACCATGACAGTAAGCAATTAAATCCATTCATGTATGTGGGTGTGATTCTTGATCCAAGGTACAAGCTTGTGCACTTGACACATCTATTCACTTTAGACGGTTATGGGAAGGAAGATGTGGTCAATAGAACAAAGGTATTGAAAGACTTTATGATGAGCTTGTATGAGGAGTATGTGCTGCCGGAAGATGTGGCAGTTGTAAATCAGCAACTACGTCAATCTCAAAGCACAACTAGTAGTGGTACAGCCAGTACTGGCAGCAGAGCTGAAATCATAAATCTCTGGAATCAGTTTGTCTCCTCCACCAATGTGGCAGTCCCTACTCATAAAGTTGATAAGTACCTTGAAGATTCTATGGAGATAAGCACTGATGACAATTATCCAATTCTGGATTGGTGGAAGCTCAATGCAGTGAGGTACCCAGTGTTGGCAAGAATTGCCAAGGATGTGATGGCTATACAGGTCAGCTCAGTAGCCTCAGAGGGTGCTTTTAGCACTGGTGACTCCAAAATTAGTGGAAGCTTTGGTTTGTCTTCAAAGTTGGCTAAGGAGCAATGATGTTTCCTCAATCGAGGATATTCTTAACATCAAAGATACTGAGCTTTACGAGCAAGTTGAAAGAGGTATGACTCCTATAATTTCTAGATATTGTTGTTGTTTAATTTGGTTTTTGCTGTTTGTTTTGGTTCAAGTACCTTGTTTTGGTTCTTTGTTATTTTTGAACTTGTTTTAGTAGTATTGTGTAACTTGGTTCATTTTTGTTAATTTGTAGAGCATGCAAGTTCATTGAAGATTACTACACAAACTGTGGAAGTGAGTGGAGATGAATCAGTCGATGTTGAAGAAGGAGAGAGTGATGATGAAGATGGAGGCAGTTCTGAAGATGGTTCAGATTCAGACCAGCTAATTGTTCATTGTTATTTCAGTTTGTTATATTTAGTCGTTGCTCAGGACATTTGAGACTGTAATAGGCTAGTGAGTAGTTGATTTGTTGTGTTGAACACTTAAAAACTGTTTGGGACTTGACTCTTAAACAACATTTCTAGTTTTTCACCATTTTGGGACTGTAATATGTCTAAGTCAGATTAAGAATTTAGGACTATAATATGCTGAAACTGAATTGCTGATTAGTTGTTTTTAAGTGTTTTAGATTTAGGTTTTTAATCTGCTGAAACTGAATTGCTGAAAATCCCCTTAAATGTTAGCACGATATGACACAGTCACAGAGACAAAGTTGTTTACAGTAGAAAGAAAAAAATGTGCTTTTCAAAAAAGTAGCATTTGGTACCGAAATGGTACCGAACCGAACCTATTCGGATCAGACCCATTCGGGTTGGATGTTCCAAAAGTGAAACACCGTACCGAACCCGTACCGAATACTATTTCGGATTCGGATTCTGATCCCACCCCTATTCAATATGATTGAGCTCACATACAGGCGAAGTCTTACTTTTGAGCAATTATTGACGGCAGATTTCTTGCGCGGACGATCTAAAGTTGTTTAATGTTTATGGTGTATAGCAGTATGTACCTTGTTGTAGTGTGTATGGTTCGAACGGAATCGTATTAGGAATGAGGATGGTTGTTTTCAGACCTTAAGGTTCAAGAGGTTTATTTTTGTATCACTTTGTGAAGTCGCGTTATGTTCATTTGCCGAAGCTAGAAACAATCAAGGTGGAAGAAGTGTTTTCGCATGCCTGGGTATTTCTCAACTGAGAAGTCAAGCCATAGAATATATTTCGGTTCGATGGCACCCTCCTCCAATCAAATGGGTTAAGGTTAATACAGATGGTCCTTTTACGGCGCCGAATTCGGGAGGCTATGGTGGGATTTTTCGAGATCCAACTGGTGAGTTCATAGGATTCTTTGCTTGGCAGGTTAACGTTGACAGTTCATTGGAAGCTGAAGTATTAGCTGTGGTGGAGGCTATAAGGGCGGCATGGGATAGAGGTTGGCACAGATTATGGATAGAGGTTGATTGTTCTTACATCATAAGCCTCATCAAATCTCCTAGATTGATTCCCTGGAGAGTTAGAACTGTTTGGTTGAATTCTTTGACATATTTGAAGTTGATGAATGTGAAAGTAACACACACATTCCGTGAAGGCAACACTTTAGCTAATAAGCTTGCACGTTTTGGTGCTCAGAATCAAGGGTCGGTGGTGGCGAAGCCTTCCTAATTTCTTAGCTACGGATTACAATTGTGAAAAAGCTTCTATGGTGTCCTATCGATTTTGGTAAAAGTTATTGGGATGTTGAAATGTGAGTTTTGTCAATCTTCTTTGTTGATAGTGCGTGTTGCTTGGGGAGTGCAGTCTGTTCTTATGAGCATGGAGTAGTGCGTGGGTCAGTTCCATAGATGACATGTTTGTTAACTTTGGATTCTTGATGTAGGCAGATTATTTTTCTACGCACGCTCTAGTGATGCTGCTTCTTATTTTGTTTGTTTGTTTGTTTTTAGTTAGGTTGGATTTGGCTTGTTCCTCCAAAAAAAACAATTGAGTAAAATTTTTGATTTTCTTGATTTAGTGACATAGAAACTAAGTAAAGAGGGACATGATAAATGATGGAAGGATATTGATCCCATGGATCGAAACTGTTGGCCAGCATTATTTTGTTCTAAATGAAAGAGCCCGATCAAACTCCATTATCCACCTCTCAGAGATTCCCAACAACATTTCTCTTTACTTATCTAAAGACCGAAAATAAAATTAAAACTTGTCAAACTATGTACCAGTCCGCCGGATAGAATCATGTCGAATGTGAGATCATGTGAATTTGTCGGCAAAGTTGAAATCATCCATATCAAAACATAAGAAAAACCAGTATTGGAATAATTTCATGCTTATGTTTGTATCTAATATTTTTTTTTTGTTTTGCAGGTCATCGAGTTCAGAGCTACAAGTTTAATTTATGCTAAGCCAGTGTTAAAAATGACAGCAGCGTTTTTAGAACTGGATCCCCCCCCCCGTCCTACAGAAACAGACCGTATATTCCATCCATTAGCGATTGATTAGCTTTAAGTTTTCCCAACATATTGGTTCGATCCGAGCGCTTCATCAGAGACTCAGAAGGATTAAGGCGATAATTGAACGGAAAGCCTTTGTTAATTAGTTATTATGAGTAAACTAAACTATCCTTAACCTTGAAACCCTAATATTTTTTAGTAGGCTCTTCAGGGTTCCTTGAGCCGTGCGTTATTAGATTTGATTCGCTTAATTACTTACATATGCATAAACGGGGAATCATTTGTCCCTTGATTCATGCATGTTCACTAGTTTAATTACTGGATCCCTAATTCCCTATAGCTGACTTAACATATATATTGTTTGTTAGCTGTCCAAACTGTAAAGCATTAGGAGCTGACTGCTGTACTAAACTTTATATAAATATGAGCATGAAACCAGCTGAACACTTTGCTCTGCATGCAATTACAAGGTCATATTCAGAATAGTTTGTTTTTTCTGCACTCTTGTTGAAGTTAAGCGCATATTTCTTATATATATAACAACCCCCAGTTATTTCTATCGTTCATAATAGGGTATTTTCATCTTTTTCTATTGAAGCTTTCATATTTACAACTTTGTCACCTCTCTCTCTCTCTTCCCGCAGTACCGCGGCGGCTACTTTACTAGTCTGTATATATACACACGTACGGCATAGCTAGCTTTTGTAGCTCCCAACTGCTTATAATTAGGTCGATATAAACGCATTTATATTTATTAACTCCATACTTATTTTGTGTTATACGAAAACTACGGTACTTATAAATTGATATCTGTTTGTTTTAAACATGATTTTTGTTTTCTTTTAAAGAGAAGGACGTATCTCATATCAGTTCATTTTTTGCTGCAAATGGTCATTTTATCATCCGTAACGTCGCTTATATGTAAAGTCGTATATATGGAAGTAGATCGAGAAAGGGTAACCACGTTGTGTAAAAAACACAATGTTAATAAGGAACTGGAAATTCAGATACGTATGAGCGCTATCGATCCTTTGTTAGTATTGCAATTACATGATGCTGGCCATGTAAATTATTATTTCTAGCTACAAAGCGCATGGGTACGTTGGAGGCTTCGACGTCGATCTTTAGAGCTGTTTTAGCCAGGTACAATTGAAGCTGGAATAGTAGTCAGAGGCTGTGAAATTTTTTAAAAATCGGTTCAGCTTGCACATTTTAACAGATAATTGTAGAAACTTTGGTCTTTACTTTTCCTCGATCTAGCCATCTATAGATGCATGCATGATAATGCAAATTAATTACACTTTGTTAAGGCGTTAAGCTACGCTTTAGGTTAGTCAGGTAGTCTGGTAAGTTGTTAGCGTACAGAAGCGAAAGATGGCCCATGGACTTTATACGATGCAAAGAAGATATGAAAATTACAGACATGGATTGTGATTTTGGAGAAGAGTTGAGAAAAAGATATGAAATTGTCGCCATTTCAGCCCATTCATATATGAAAAGTTGTTCATCCCATGCATTGTGATCAACATTAGAGATGAGTGGGATGACTCACTGGATAGTGAACAGTACTAGCTAATGACTTCGTTTCTTATCATTAGAGATGACTCACTGGTGTCTTTCGCAAGCTCGCAATCGAGCTTTCATGAGTTGCATCCCATGCAATGTGATTAATATTTTGCAAATTCTTCACTCAATAAATTGTCTCCATTTGCTAGGTGATCGATAAACTAACTTATCCTCTAAGGCTAATCGTAATGGTAATCACATCCCTCGATCATTTTATTTCTTATTGATGTACGTACATAGAGTGTGATCAGTAAATCAGTAAAAAATGTAACATGCAAATATCACATCGATCAAACTGTCGAGAGCTATATATGTACGTGACCGATGAATGTGTGATGTACGAGCACTTACACCATGAAATGCAGGAACTTGGCCAGATAGAACCGATAACAAACTGTGTAGATCATAAAATAATATTTTATTAGACGGATTCTTACGGTCCGTTTAATAAGTCTAATTTGGAAAGAAAATCAAGATTATCTTGCTGTGTATCTTGCCGAGCAAGGAAGAATGAAATATAGCGAATCTGATATTTAGAATCCTTCGAGGATTCTGATTTCTTACTCTTTTCAGTGAGAGATATGCTTGAGCAATCACTATAAATAGAGGCTTCATGACCAGACCGAAGGGCACTTCTACAATCACACAATTTGTCCTCGGAAAACACAACTCTCCTTGCGAGAGAACCTGCGATGGTGTATCCAAAATTCTCACCCGACAAAGCATGATGGATTCGAAGATCCTCTATTGTCAGACGACGCTGATCAAATGATGTTTCACCAAAAGGAGCATGAAAGTTTCGACGGTCAAATAAGTCACAAACCAGTGTTCTCAACACTTGCCAAGAAGATTGCTCTGCCTTGTACCGAAGGAGCTGTGTGGTATCGATTTTCGTGGTTCAACAGCGACACATGAACCCAAATCCTAAGTCACTTAGGCAAAAAGAACTTATCAAGCGAGATTGGTGCTCTCCTCGCTTCAATCGCTTCTTAGAAGTTTAATAGCAGCATAACACATATCAATATTTTGTCTTAAACAGTGGCACGGCGAACACGCATAAAAGAGGCAATTTGTAATTTATCTAGAACCAGCACACATCTACTCACTACTCACTGGGAAAAAATCGAGCCAAACACAAACGGATTTAATTGATCCATCAAACATAACACATAGTACGTAATTTGTATGTATCAATCTTATATGATTAACTTACGGTAAGCACATCTTATCCGTTTGGTTTAAACTTTTAATTCAAATTGGAGCAAATGTTGCGTAGTCCATCAGCAATTAATACTAAATGGGATATTTTAGCAGAAAGGCTCTTAAAAGCTTGTGCTGATCTAAGATAGGAACCACTGAAAAGCCTTCATGGAGATCTATATGATTTTGCAAGGCTTCTGCCTCAGAGCAAAGCTTGTGCGGCATTTGGCAGGAATTTGAAAATCTCCTAGTGGCATTAGGAAAAGGAACTATAAACATAGCGGAAAACCAATTATCATAATAAAGAGATCGGAATGGAGAACCCATATATACATGACTTCCAAGTCTCCAACGGCCCACTGACACCCATTATAACCATTTGTTTGGATAATGCATAATTGATTGGCAGCCAGAGTAGACAAACATATGGACACGGATTCTTCACTTCAACAACTCACATGGTCACCAACAGAATTTGTCCCAATTTATACACTAGTCAAAGACGAAAATCGCAGCTCAGCTCAATAATTTAATTAAACAAATGAAAAAGGCCAATTGCATGAAGACCAAAGATTAATTAACTTGAGGCCAAAAGAAAGTCCTAACGAAATTAAAAGCTGCGAGAACTAAACAGAACATGTTTTTGAGTTTTTCTATACATCGATCTCTTTGAGGATCAGATCACATGAGCCCCAATAAACGAACACTAGTCCAAGTTTCATATTGGACAAATAATGCGCATGCTGGTTAGAAATCCTAGCCTTTTCTGTTTTCATTACGCTATGTATATATACAGATCACAGAGTCGAATAATAAATGGTTCAGGTTACATGATCTACAATGACAACAAAAAGACAAGGGTGAGAACGATAGTCCCAAACAGCCACTGGAATTGCACCAGTCCTGATCTATTTGAATAACCAAAGCTGCTTTTTCCATTCTCTGGTGCGCCTTCAGGGACTACACCAGCCTCAGGTGGGCATATTCCGTAGCTCACATTGGCCTGTTTCACCATATATAGGAGTGCATTATAAGCCAGATAGGTAAAACTCTTATTAATTCTATATCTAAGCGTTAGCCGGTGGTTAGCCACCCGATTAGTGGAAAAGGCCTATAAGGTTCAAGGAATCGAAACTATGAAATTATGATTTACTCGAGAGAATGGAACAAATACTTCCACACCCGCAAAACATTATGATTAAAGACCGGTGCATTATAGTGATTTACCTTGTAACGACTAGTACGGACTAGAAAACAAATTAAGAATTGTTGTAACACTTTTTTTTTTTTTTGATCGAAAAGAATTGTAACACTCGAACTTACCCTGCAGGTGTAGATGCTTCCACACCCGCAAACTAATCGACCATTTACCACATCGGTAGCTTTAGGAGCTCCACCGCCATCGCTTCTCTGAATTTTTAAACAATCCAAGAAAAAGAAACTAATATGAACTTTCTCTCTCTATATGTATCATACGAATTTGAACATCTACCTAAGTTTAACATACTTATTGGTAGTGATTTGATGATCAAGAACTTGAAACTCATACCTTGTAAAAATCAACAGCAATGAAATTAGGCCATCTTTTACCAGCCACATTGTAACAGGTATTAATCATGTTAAGCAATGAAGCTGAATTATCTTTGCATGATTGGGGTAAGGCTGGGTTATCACGGAAGTAGTTCACTAGGACTAATGATTTTGTTGTTGTGTTCATGGGTGATGATTCTCCACGGTTTGGACATGATCCAGCTTTCATGCCACCATTTCCATCTGCATATTTCAGTTACATCACACTTGCCTCTAATTTTATTGGTACCACAAAGTAAAAGTAGACTAAGTTGTAAGGAGATGCTGGAGTAAAAAACGAAAAGAAAAAAAGAGAGAAATGGGGGAACTCACATTGGTTTTCTACCATGTAATTCCACTGATAGGCAATGCCTTCTTCAGCTTCTTTTCTTTTCTTAGAAGTGAAAACCAGCAAACGTCGATTTTTCTGGATCATATCAGCAACTGTTGGCCAATCTCCACCATTTTTGGGAATTCTTGATACTGGGAACCAGAACTTTCTCAAGCCAGCAGCATCGAACACTTTGGTCAAGCCCTTTGGTGAAGTAACATAGTCCTCAATGATGATGGTCACAATCTCTGATGGATTTGTTTGAAGAAATCCTGTGATTGCTTTGAGTTGTCTAACAGCAGGTTGCTGGCATAAATGCTGATTATCGAGTTTCATCAATCAATGCCATTTTCATTCGAAATTGTCAAACTAATTAATTACATTATTGCTTCTGCATATATTAACTTACAAAAGCAGTGTAGTTGTAGCACTTGCCACCGTACGAGTGACATAACCAAATATCACCTAAATAGTCATACAGGTCGAGCATGAAGCCTCTAACACCATTCTGCAAGATGATCATACAACTTTGAAAACATACCTCATGCATAAATTTTGAAACGAAAATGAAGAAAACAAAACTAATGCACGTACGAATACAAATTACATGCGGAACGGTTATTATCATGTCATGCATGACCGTATCTCTTCTTAAATCTTATAATTTTCAATTAATATTAATTGGAGTACCCAATCGATTCCCTCGTTTTTATGGTCAACGTGTATCTTTATTATTAAGAACAAATTACACTCAAGCTCATTTGAAACATTTCTCTCCCAAATAAGGCCATTTCATTTTTCTCTCCCAAATAAGGTTAATTTTATGGACAATATTTTAGTGTGTTAACACAATCTATAATAAAATACATGTTTATAAAATAACCATAAAATGGTAAACTAATTTACTTCTTTAAGGCTGTAATATCAAGTTTAGTTTTCTCATAAGAAACAGTACCAAACATAAATAAGTAACATTTTAATTAAAATTTACAATTTAATCTTGACTATTCATTTTTTTAAAATTTGATCTAACACAATAGTGAAATAAAAAGCTACTTATTTAGGTTTGGTGTTGTTCCTTATGAGAAAACTAAATTTGATATTACAACCTTAAAAAATAAATTAGTTTACCATTTTTATGGTTATTTTATAAATATATATTTTATTGTAAATTGTGTTAAAACACTAAAGTAGTTTCCCACTTTTATACCCAAAAAGATACAACTAATTTACACAGTTACAAACATGCTACCATTCCCAAATTTCCTACATTTCTTCAACCTCTAGTCAGAACTAGCATTCATCATGCTATTGTTTCACCTACTGGCTTCCTGCCTGATTACTGCTAACAGACTCATTGCTGACTGGCCTTTGGTTAAAAAAAAGTTTTTCGTTTGATGAACAGTAATGCACTACTAATATGCAATGAAGGTACTACTACCATGTAATGAGGGTATTAGACACTACTACTCTTTGATGTAGGTACTACTACTGTGTAATGCAGGTACTAGACACTACTGACATGTAATGAATGTACTATTATTATGGATAGTAGGTACTACTTACTAATATCAAACAACTCCTTTCTTTCCACCTTTTGGGTGATGGTCCGCCTCCTAGGGGATTAAAATGAGTATGAACAAGTAAAAAGAACCCATTTTCTTCCTCTTTCTGGGCGGTAGTCCCCCTCTCAGGGGAATTTAATGAGGTTTTATGGACAAATAAGAGACAAATTGAAAGACTGATAGTGGAAAACCATAACTTATTTATTCCAACATGAATATAGACAACAGCTCCAGAGTCCCACTCTCTAGTAAACAGGTATAAGCTGTTTATCCACTCATAGTAATAGACATACTTACTCGAAGATAGAGAAGCTGAACAGTTACTTTGACTCTTCACTCACAAACTAAACTCTCAGGCTTTCTACTGTCAAATAGATTTCTCTTGTTCTAATTTTTGATGCCTCACACTAAGACATGATGCTCTTTATATAGAGAGCGAACTTCAAAGCAGAACTGAAATACAAACTAATAACAGTGACTCCACTAGCTATAGTGCTCTAATGCAGATAGGGCATCTGCTTTCCTCATTGTCTTATTTCGGAAAGCAGAATCTCATGATAAAGATGTCTCCCACTAAGAGGAAGAAGACAACACGATTTTACCTATCTTTATAGGTCATCGTATACTTCTGAATTATCTCCAAGGTACGGGTCCTCATACCTCAACCTTCTTTTTGTCCCGTTTTCCTCTATATTTGTATCTGTATACATCTGATAGCTCCTTTCTTTCTCAAACTTTTCAAGCCAATGAGTACAGGCGAGGGATGAGTCTATTTCTTTCTTCTTCAGGGTGACGAACATGTCACTTGTGATTGCCTCTGGATGGTCGCATGTAGTGACTATTATCTTTTTCCCTTACGCAAGAAACGTAATCTCTTGATCTTCTTCTATTAATTTCTTGATATACTCCAACGTCATAGCCTTCATCTATGGAATACTAGAATTTGGGTTTCCATTGTATCTGTCACATACTGGCTGTAGATATTGCCCCCGAATGATTCTGACATAATGATATGGAGGAATATATTCAGTCTCTCCATTGGATTTTTGCACCCATTCTGGGGGTGGGTGTAGACTTGAAATTTAGTCCGAGAATGCAGTTGCTCTTCCTAACATTCTTGACTGTATTGTAGATAATTGCTGGCAGCCTCTTTAGATCTTCATTTGTCTTTGTCCATAAATTATGAATAAATCCATTCTCAACTAACTATAACTTATGCTCTTGCGAATGTTCACTCTGAACATTAACCAAGTATCTTCTTAGGAATGGGTCCTGGGACAACGAAGAGGGTGTCGAGGAGATCTTCATTGGGTGTATGTGTGCCAATATGTCTATGGAATTTGAACCATTATGATTCTTTTAGCACCTGGATAGGAACTTTAGCACTCTTTGGAGTTCTAATGTACAACATTGCTGGTTCATTAACTACACTCGGTGGTTTCTTTTTTTGACTTAGTTCCACCGCCAAGGCGTCCATGGTTTCTACCATGAGCCTTTTATTATTTTCCTAGAAGGCAAACATCAAATTACCTAACAGTGCCCTCTGGTGGAATGCTAAACTCTGGTCAGTCTGGAAGACTGCTTCTGAGAAAGTGTTCATCTGGTAGCTAAAGATGTTCACTAAACCTGTAGGAAAAATTATGCTTTTTCGCAAAGCAGCACCCATCAACGGTCTTGATAAGCCTTTACTGTCTACCGTTTGAGGCGGGCTAGCCAATCCTTTCCCCTGTGATTGATCAGTTAATGCTAATTTTTTGGGACGCAGCAAAAAACTTTTGAGGACCTTCTCAACAGGTTCTTCTTGCTGGTTGGACTCCTTTCCTAGCCTTCTGCTTCTTGGGTTGAGACCTTCGTCGTCTTTCTCACTTCTTCTGTACACGGCCATTTCCCTTGTTAAAGTGTCTGGAAGATAGTTCTTGTTTCCTGCAATTCATTTCACATCATAATCGTATTGGTTAATGAATAGTTGCCAATTTGCTAATCTTCCCCTATTAATAGCTTTATCAAGTTTGAAGTTTTTAAATTTTTTCACTCTAGCGCAATCTGTTCTCACAGTGAAAGATTTTCCTAAAAATGCAGGAGAATTCTCGATTGTCTTTTTGATGGCCAGAATTTCTTTTTCCCTTGTGGGATAATTCTGCTATGCAGTATTGAACTTTCCACTACAGAATTTCAAAATCATCTTAGTGTTAGTGCCTGGCTCTTGCCAGTACTACACCTGCCCAGAAGTTGTCACTAGCATCAGTTTAAAGGATGATTTCTTCATTCTCTTCGGGTTGATGAAGAGGTGGAAAATTCTTGCATTGTTCTTTGATTTGCCTGACAATTTTTTTGTCATCTTTTGTAAACTTCCAAGCTCTCTTTGAGCTTGTTTTGGGCGACAGGACTGTTGTTAATCTAGAAACTTTTGGAAGGAAGTCTCTTCCATAATTTTTGACTCCTAAAAATCTCTGTAGACTTTTGGCATCAGGAATTCTGTCTGGGAATTTTCAGACTTTCTCTAAGATATGTGGCTGAAGCTTGATGACTCCGTTATTTATGTTGATCCCTAAAATGTAAATTTCATCTAGGACTATAAAGACTTTCTTTTCTCCTAAGATGATTCCATGTTGGACGATGAGCTTGGCTACTTCAAAGAGATTCATGTGTTCTTCTTTGCTCTTTGAGAACACAAAAATATCGTCTATATAGACGACACACAAGTCTGCCACTTGCTTGAATATGTTATTTATTTTTCTTTGAAAAATGGATGGAGCTTGTTTAAGCCCGAAAGACATTACTAGTCATCGTAGTGTCCCTGTGGAGTTTCGAATGTTGTAAGAAGAATGCTGTCATATGCATTTTGACTTGCCAAAACCCTGATTTAGCATCAAAATTTGAGAATACCTTGGCTCCTCTAAGCTTGTTGATTAACACTCTTGCTTGTGCTATCTGATAACCATCTTTTACGGTTTTCTTGTTGATGTCTCTGTAGTCTATCACCATTCATGCTTTCCCGTGAACTACTTCTGCATGGTTTCTGACATAGAAAGTTGGAGCATGATGAGGACTCTTTGATAGCCTTATCAATCTTTTTTCTAAGAGATCAGTTATATCCTTTCTGAACTCTTTTTGATCTTCTTCGTTTTATTAGGGAATAGCTTTTATGTGATAAATTAAATTCATGTCATGTAATTTAAGCTCACAGACCACCGGGTCTTTCTCTCAAAACTTCAGAGGATTGATATCGATATTTTGTCTGAGCATTTCTTTGATTTCTCCAAGGGTATGTTTCCTCCGTTTTCAAGCTTAGCCTTGAAGTGCTTGAGATTATGTTCTCTTACGAATGCTGCTTCAACTGTCTCATCTTCGTCTTCTGATGATTCTTCACTGGGAAACTCTTCTTGTTGTATATGCTGGTTGTTAGAAGCTTTATAAGACATGTAGTAATGGTACTTGTCTTGATCATGAAGCGACGCAATAGTAGGATCTCCAGTTTCGAATCTAGTCTTCATACTAGGCTTTTTGGAGTTCTTTTCTTTTCTTTTGAGGATTTTTTTCATGTTTACACTTGTCATAGTCTCTCTTGAGAATGTTGTAGACAGTGTGTTATTTGAGTTAGATTCTGGTAGGGGCATGAGGTGGAGCATCTGGATGCTTGAATTCTCTGTTGCTGTGAAACCTACAGAATTCTATTTCATCAGAATCTTCTTCTTCTGATGATGATGATTCCTCGATAAGCTACTCATCTTGTTGCTTATATTGCAGTATGGTTTCAAATCTTAGTGTGTATTACTACTGTGATCTCAGATATTACTCTGTGAATCTTGCACCAACAATACTTTTGGCCTTTTTAAGCCTCTCCGTCCAGAAGAATTTTTGATTCTTCTCGAAGCCTAATAAGTTCACTTCTGGCTTCTAGATGAAAGTTTGTTATAGCTGGAAATCTTTGCCGATTAGAACATCAGAGTCTTGGCCTTCTGATTGCCAAATGTTTTTAATGATAATGGTTCCTCCTCCTATTAAGACTTGAACCTTCTTGGCAAATGTATTCATGAAGATTCTTCTTCCTTCTATAGTTTTTCTAGTTGCACTTCTCTTTGGATTAGTTATCTATAACTCTTCTGGTATAGCAAACCTTTTTGCTAGACTGAAACCAGAACCGTTATCTACAATAGTGTGTAGATTATACTTCTTGTATCCTGGAAAATTTAATCCAATCTCCATGTAGTTACTGAATCTACTCGTAGAAACAGCTGCTACCTTGCACAGATTCTGTTTTGAAGAACTTGCTTCCTCTTTTGTAAAAGGATTACATTACTCTTCTTCACAGTCAGATACTACTTCTTCTTTCATATTATAAACTTGTTTATTTTATTCTTCTTCACAGTCAGATATTACTTCTCTTTTCGTATCTTGGACTAGAATTTCTGCAAATACTACTCCTTTTTTAGTAATATCAAACTTTGTCTTTTCTAGGTCTCTTTCTAGAATTCTTTGCTTCTCTTCTTCTTCATTGAAGTAGTCTTCATACTCTTGTTCAATAATCTGGTTTATTGAACATTTCTTTGTCTTTCTCCTTGCTTCAGCTATGAAGCATTCTTTATGATATGTTTTCCCTGATGCTTCACAAAACATAGGGAGTCCATTCTTTTCTTTGTATTGACAGTAGTCGCAAATGAATGATCCCAGATTGACTTTATAGGAAGAAATATTTTCTTCCTCCGTGCTTTCTTCCCAATTCTTTATCTCAAGAGGATAAACCTTTCTAGGTTCATACTCTTCTTCAGAGTCTGTTTCTGATTCTTCTGTCGATTCGTCTTCTGAACATATTAAATAGAAAAACATCTCTTCATCGTCTTTTGATGAATAGACTACCTTGTAGCCTTTCAGATTTGCCATCTCCATGGCTTCTTCATACTCTTTAAGATAGCATTCGAACTTCTTTTCTCTTTCTTGGGATATTTGTTAGCATAGTGCTTTTCGGCCTTGCATAACCAGCATCTGCAAGTTTTCTTCTTTTCTAGCTTTTGATGGAATCTTGTCTTCTAGAAAAATTTATTTCTGGGATTTTGTTTTTCTCTTGGGTGGTTAGAGCTTCTCTTGAATCTCCAATTCTTGCTTCTGTTTCTCTGAAAACTATTTTGGAAGTGTTTTTTTGAAAGGACCCAACCCCGATTCAGTTACCTAAATCGGAAAATCGAACCCCTTCTGAAAACATGAACCAACAAAAATCATTCAAAATTTCGGCAGAGTAACGTTACTAACGTGGAATTGCATAAACCTGCACCTTGAAAATAACACTTCGTTCTATGCCACAAAAGCCAAACCGTGGGCACCAATCCCATCCGGATTTCTCAACATCATATCATAATCAATAAACAGTAAACATACTGTAATATATATATAATATATCCGAGAAAATCCGTATAAAACAAGTATCAGAATGTATCAGAGCGACCTCTAGTGTAAATATATACAATATACACATCAGTAGGCGAAACAAGAACCTACTGGAAAACACAGGTAGCTCAGATCACTAGCCTCCAACCGCGACGTGAAACACCAGAACCTGAACTGCAACTGGGCACGGAAATCGAAAAGCCCAGGGGAAAGACATGAAAACTATTAGAGTGAGTGGACGAAAATAAATGTCTTTCACCAGTTGATATATATGTTAAAATAACATATGCGAGTCCAGGTAAATAAGAATAACAAAGTACACGAGGTAAACTCATACTTCTCCAGCGTACTGAGCATGCAAGTAAAAATCTCACGGGGTCACTCATGGACACGTCCGTGCTAGTACAGTCTGAATCACGGGATCCTAGACCCACACGTGATTCTAGCCAGAAAGGCCTCAGGTCAGAGGTCTGCCTCCCCCCGGTAAAGGCCTCGGGTCAGGAGTCACAGCCTCCCGCGGTACACATCCTCGGGGATCAGCCGGGATGCGAGTATATCGATACAACAACATATACTAAGATTGTACTCTGTGTAAACCAAATCATAAATATTTCGATGCAAATGCAATACACAACATATAAATGCATATACGTAATGTATAATGGTATAAGCATAATCGTCTAACACATGCTCGTATAAATCGTAATCTCATATGCATGCTCAAGTTCGAAAAACGTGTATAAAGACTCGCAATCATTCCGTGAAAAGAAATTGTCCACTCACTGGTGAGCAAAACGCGCACTCGCGCTAATCTCGAGGCCCGGCGGAAGATCCCTCGCCAGAAGCACGATCTTGATCTCGATCTCCTGAACATTCATAAATATAACTGATCAAAAACATAACCCACAACTCTGTACTTAACCACCGAAACCAACCGTTCCCGAAAATATACAATGCAGTACAAAATGATTAACGGAATTCCCGAAATCTCCACTCGAAACCCTCGACTGAAAATCCGATACTCAAATCAATCCCAAAACCTCTGGACGATAATTAGGGCACGATTACGAGAAAACGACATTAAAAACGTCGAAAACCAAAAAGTCAACTCCTCACCGGAGCTCCGCCGTTGACCGCCGGTGGCGGCGCGCCTTCAACAGAGAGATTCTCCGGCGGAGAAGCTCCAGATCACAAGATCTTTCCAAGCCCAGTCTTTTTCACAACTATAACCAAGGCCAATTCCAATTCTAACATCTCCAAAACACCACAAAACCGAACGGAATATCCAGTTCCGGTAACCTAATCGGACCTCCACAAAAACTCAAGCAAAGCCAAAATTAAACACACCATGAGCCTCAGAGGGGCAAGGGGAGTCGAACCCCCCTAACCACCACCCCCGTGGCTCGCCGGAAAACTGAAAACCATCACCGGCGATATTCTTGAAACGGACCCAATTCGGGTTCCATCAAAACCCTAACAATTTCCTCAAATTCAAACATCATTCAACTCGAAATCACAAGGGGAAGCGAACCATACCCTCAACGAGGTCGGAAGTGGCCGGAAAGTGGACGTCGGACGGCAAAGCCAAATCGGGAAATTTCTCCCTTTCGTGGTCAATGGTCAACTTTCCAATTTTTGAAAGTCAATGCTCGGTCAACGTCAAACAGTGTTTTGCGACTATTTACGACTATTTCCGATATTTATACTCGCACCTCAGGTCGATCGACTATTCGAAATGGATAACCATCACGATTCGGATAAACACGAAACAATCGGATAAACTCGTCGAAAACTGAAACTTCAAATAATCGTATTATATTCCTCTGTTATCGGAAAAATCATCCGGAACCCCCCTCGAGCTCGAAATCACTTACTCTATAATTTCCGTAAAGACACTCAACTCAAATTCTCGGCCGAAAATATAGTCGCGAATAGAATCAACAAACCACACATATATCGTAAAACTGCGACTAAGACCAATCTCGTGAATCGTGCAGAATACATAACTGATTTTGGTTCGGGTCGTCACAAACCTACCCCCCTTAAAAAAATTTCGACCTCGAAATTTACGTACCTGTCAAGTGAACAGATGAGGATACTGTTCCCGCATACGCTGCTCAGTCTCCCAAGTGGCCTCCTCAATTGAATGGTTCTGCCACAAGACCTTCACTAGCGGGATCACATGGTGCCTCAACTCCTGCTCACGACGATCGAGAATCTGCACAGGCTCCTCCACATACGTCAAATCCTCTCTGATCGGTAACTGCTGCGGGGTTAACACATGTGAAGGATCTGAGATGTACTTCCGCAACATCGAAACATGGAAGACATCATGAACACGAGCCATCTCAGCTGGTAACTCAAGTCTGTAAGCAACAGCTCCAACCCTCTCTGTGATCTCGTACGGACCAATGTACCGTGGTCGAAGCTTACCACGCTTCCCGAAACGCACAACTCCCTTCCACAGAGATAGTTTCAGGAAGACCCATTCACCAACCTCAAACTCTAAACTCTTCCTCCTCACGTCCGCATAACTCTTCTGGCGATCCTGGGCAATCTTTAATCTATCCCGGATAATCTGAACATCCTTCATAGTGCTCTTCACCAAATCAGGGCCAATAAGCTATGGCTCGCCCACCTCACTCCAACACAACGGAGTACGACACTGCTTCCCGTACAGAGCCTCGTACGGTGCCATCTCAATACTGGCCTGATAGCTGTTGTTGTAGGAGAACTCTATCAAATGTAACTGTTGATCCCAGTTTCCGCGAAACTGTAACACACATGATCGCAGCATATCCTCAAGAGTCTGAATGGTCCGCTCGGACTGTCCGTCACTCTGAGGATGAAAGGCTGTACTAAATCGTAACCTCGTGCCCAAGGCTCGTTGCAACGCCTGCCAAAACTCAGAAGTGAACTGACTATCTCGGTCAGAAACAATAGACACAGGTACACCGTGCAAGCGAACAATCTCGGATAAGTACATCTTGGCCAATCTGCCCACTGATAACTTCCCCGGAAGTGCCAGAAAGTGAGCGGATTTCGTCAGTCGATCCACAATAACCCAAATGCCGGTGTTGCCAGCCGAAGTACGCGGCAACTGATAGACGAAATCCATCGTAATATGCTCCCACTTCCAAACTGGAATCTCAAGTGGCTGTAGTTTCCCTGCAGGTTTCTGTCTCTCCGCTTTCACCTGCTGACAGATCAAACATCGACTCACATACGCGGCAATCTCCCGCTTCATGTTGCGCCACCAATAGTACGCTCGAAGTGTACGAAACATCTTCGTACCTCTGGGATGCATCGCATACGCTGAACTATGGGCCTTATCCAGAATCTCCTTCTTCAGGCTCTCGTCTCTGGGCACACATAACCTGCCTCTAAACAACAACGTACCGTCGTCGCTCAATCGGAACTCTGTAGGCACACCATTCTGTATCATGGTCTTCTTGCCCGATAAGTAGGAATCTGGATCCTGAGCCTCTCGTACCTGATCAACCAATACGGGTCGAACTTGGAAACTGGCCAACAAAGCTCCCTCATCATCCCACTCGAACTCAGCACCCGTAGCTCGAAGCTCGGCTAACATCGACACTTTGGTCACACACATATGAAACAACGAGGCTCCAGATTTCCGGCTAAGTGCATCAGCTACAACATTGGCCTTCCCTGGATGGTACTCAAACGTGCAATCGTAATCATTGATCAACTCCATCCATCGACGCTGCCTCATGTTCAGATCCGGCTGTGTCTGCAAGTAAGTGAGACTCTTATGATCGGTGTAGATCTTACACTGAGCTCCATACAGGTAATGTCTCCTACTCTTCAACGCTAACACGATAGTGGCTAACTCCAAATCATGCGTCGGATAGTTGATCTCATGTGGTTTCAACTGCTTGGAACCATAGGCCATAACTCTACCATGCTGCATCAACACACAGCCAAGTCCCAATTTCGACGCATCGCTGTACACTACGAACTCACCACTATCGTCTGGCAATGTCAAAACCGGTGCAGTAGTCAATCTCTCCTTCAGGAGCAAATAACTCTCCTCGCATGCATCAGACCACTCAAACTTGACGCCCTTCTTCGTCAATCTAGTCAGTGGTGTAGCAATCCGGGAGAAATCCTGTACAAACCGCCGGTAATAGCCAGTTAACCCCAAGAAACTCCAGATCTCCGGTACAGTAGTAGGTCTACTCCAGTTCAGCACGGCCTCAATCTTGTCAGGATCAACACTGACTCCCTCGGCCGAAATCACGTGGCCCAGAAACTTCACACTATCCAACCAGAACTCGCACTTGCTAAACTTCGCGAACAACTGATGGTCCCACAAAGTCCGCAACACTGCTCGCAAATGCTTCTTGTGCTGGCCCACACTCCTGGAATAGATCAAAATATCGTCAATGAATACAATCACGAACTTGTCCAGGAACCGTCTGAACACCCGATTCATCAAGTCCATGAAAGCTGTGGGGGCGTTGGTCAACCCAAACGACATAACCAAAAACTCATAATGCCCATATCGCGACCTGAAAGCTGTCCTGACTACATCAGAGTCTCGGATCCTCAACTGGTGATATCCGGATCGAAGGTCAATCTTCGAAAAGACTGCGGCTCCCTTGAGCTGATCAAACAAATCATCAATCCGCGGTAATGGATACTTGTTCTTCATTGTAACCTGATTCAACTTCCGGTAATCGATGCACAAACGCATGGACCCATCCTTTTTCCGCACAAACAACACCGGGGCACCCCACGGAGAAACACTCGATCGAATAAAACCCTTCTCTAGCAACTCCTGGAGCTGAATCTGCAACTCTTTCAACTCCGCTGGCGCCATACGATACGGTGTCTGGGAAATCGGTCATGTACCCGGTAACAACTCAATAGTGAAATCAATCTCCCGCACAGGGGGTATACCAGGTAACTCCGCTAGAAACACATCCGGAAACTCAGAAACAACCTCAATACTACCAAGGTCTGGCACAGCTACTGAAGTATCCACAACATGGGCTAAATAAGCAACACAACCCTTTTTCATCAACCGATCTGCCCTCATCGCGGAAATCAAACACGGTAGTGAAGTGTTCTTCTCGCCGCGAAACAGTATCTCGGGTAACCCTGGTCGTCGAAACGCGACCTCCTTCTTGTGACAGTCAAACATGGCCCAGTGCGTCTCTAAGAAGTCCATACCCAAGATCAAATCAAAGTCCACAATATCAAGCAGCAACAAATCAGCGGCTAAACCATGGCCTCCAATAAACACCTCACAATCTCTGTAAACCCAACCGATACTCACAATCTCCCCTGACGGATACAACACTCTCCACAACCCCGGAAGTGGAGATGCAGGTACCGTAGCTAATGATGACAGTCTATATGATATGAATGAATGTGTGGCACCTGGATCTAACAATGCAAGTACTGGAATACCAAAGACATGTAACGTACTGATAACGACCTCCGGTGAAGCTCTACCCTCTCGTAGAGTCATAGCATGAACCCTCGCCTGTCCGGCTGGTCATCCTCGCTGGGGCTGTCCCTGTTGTCTACCCTGGCCTGCAAACTGTGCTGGTCGAGCTCCCAAAGTGGCACCTCGCTCAACTCCGGAACTCTGGGCCGCCAGTCCATCAACACCATCAAGCTGGAGACACTCCATCGCATAGTGACCCACCTGGCCACAGCGAAAACAAGTGACAGGGCCTCGCTGGCACGGTCCAAAGTGATGCATGTTACAGAAACTGCACAATGGGTACTCCCGCGGTACAGCAAACGTGCCACCGGTACGCCGATGATAACTAGAACCGCTGGAACTCCCACCAGCCTGTGGTCGCTGCGGTCGATCTCTCCTCCATCTCGGTCTCTGCCTCGGTACACCAACTGATGGGCGATAAGATCCACCACCTGAGGATGAAGCTGAACCGGAAGTATCAGAACTCTGCCTCTTTGAAGGCCCCTGACTCGGTCCACACTCCTCAAACCGTCTCAGTTGGTACCTCTGTTGCCTCTCCTTCTCTATGTCCTCACCTCGGAGTGCTGCACTGACAAACTCATCAAAGTTGTTCCGATGCATCGTAGTCAGAGTCCCCTTGATGTTCATATTCAATCCCAGCTCAAACCTACGACACTTGGCTTCTTCAGTAGCCACCATATCACGCGCAAAATGAGATAAGCGGGTAAACCTGTCCCGATACTCAAGTACAGACAGACTGCCCTGCCTCAAATCCGTAAACTCCTCATATTTGCGCTGCTGGGTAGCCTGATTAAAGTACCTCCGCATAAACAAATCACGGAACAAAGTCCACGGAGTATCAGCTGGAACTCTGTCGGTGCTAACCCACCAAAAGTATGCATCACCTTCAAGTAATCCGACTGCTACCACTGTCATCTGCTCGGGAGTAAAATGCAAGCGCTCACATACACGTTTAACCTGAAACAACCATGCCTCGCATATCTCTGGATCAACTGAACCCGAAAACACAGTAGCACCAGCAGTGCGAGCCTTGACCACAGGGTCAAAACGCTCCTCCAAACGCAGCACTCGCATCAGCAAGTCGCGCGTTTGACGATCCTCATCAGGATCCGCTTCCCGATCAACACGGGGACCACGTCGAGGAGGCATCCTACTGATACAAGACATGCATTAGGTACAAGTAGAAAGGACGTAATCCTGAAACCACAGATATTTGAGAATACACAACACCCGAAGTATTGATGAGTACCGTTGGCCAGTCGGGTCATCACTCCAGTCATGCTGTACAAACTCAAATGCCCTAAGCGTCACAACTACAAGAGTCTACTGAATCTGACAACCTAATGCTCTGATACCAAGCTGAAAGGACCCAACCCCGATTCAGTTACCTAAATCGGAATCGAACCCCTTCTGAAAACACGAACCAACAAAAATCATTCAAAATTTCGGCAGAGTAACGTTACTAACGTGGAATTGCATAAACCTGCACTCTGAAAATAACACTTCGTCCTATGCCACAAAAGCCAAACCGTGGGCACCAATCCCATCCGGATTTCTCAACATCATATCATAATCAATAAACAGTAAACATACTGTAATATATAAAATATATCCGAGAAAATCCGTATAAAACAAGTATCAGAATGTATCAGAGCGACCTCTAGTGTAAATATATACAATATACACATCAGTAGGCGAAACAAGAACCTACTGGAAAACACAGGTAGCTCAGATCACTAGCCTCCAACCGCGACGTGAAACACCAGAACCTGAACTGCAACTGGGCACGGAAACCGAAAAGCCCAGGGGAAAGACATGAAAACTGTTAGAGTGAGTGGACGAAAATAAATGTCTTTCACCAGTTGATATATATGTTAAAATAACATATGCGAGTCCAGGTAAATAAGAATAACAAAGTACACGAGGTAAACTCATACTCTTCCAGCGTACTGAGCATGCAAGTAAAAATCTCACGGGGTCACTCATGGACACGTCCGTGCTAGTACAGTCTGAATCACGGGATCCCAGACCCACACGTGATTCTAGCCAGAAAGGCCTCAGGTCAGAGGTTTGCCTCCCCCCGGTAAAGGCCTCGGGTCAGGAGTCACAGCCTCCCCCGGTACACATCCTCGGGGATCAGCTGGGATGCGAGTGTATCGATACAACAACATATACTAAGACTGTACTCTGTGTAAACCAAATCATAAATATTTCGATGCAAATGCAATACACAGCATATAAATGCATATACGTAATGTATAATGGTATAAGCATAATCGTCTAACACATGCTCGTATAAATCGTAATCTCGTATGCATGCTCAAGTTCGAAAAACGTGTATAAAGACTCGCAATCATTCCGTGAAAAGAAATTGTCCACTCACTGGTGAGCAAAACGCGCACTCGAGCTAATCTCGAGGCCCGGCGGAAGATCCCTCGCCAGAAGCACGATCTCGATCTCGATCTCCTGAACATTCATAAACATAACTGATCAAAAACATAACCCACAACTCTGTACTTAACCACCGAAACCAACCGTTCCCGAAAATATACAATGCAATACAAAATGATTAACGGAATTCCCGAATTCTCCACTCGAAACCCTCGACTGAAAATCCGATACTCAAATCAATCCAAAAACCTCTGGAAGATAATCAGGGCGCGATTACGAGAAAAACGACATTAAAAACGTCGAAAACCAAAAAGTCAACTCCTCACCGGAGCTCCGCCGTTGACCGCCGGCGTCGTCGCCGGCGCGCCGTCAACAGAGAGATTCTCCGGCGGAGAAGCTCCAGATCACAAGATCTTTCCAAGCCCAGTCTTTTTCACAACTACAACCAAGGCCAATTCCAATTCTAACATCTCCAAAACACCACAAAACCGAACGGAATATCCAGTTCCGGTAACCTAATCGGACCTCCACAAAAACTCAACCAAAGCCAAAATTAAACACACCATGAGCCTCAGAGGGGCAAGGGGAGTCAAACCCCCCTAACCACCACCACCGTGGCTCGCCGGAAAACTGAAAACCATCACCGGCGATATTCTTGAAACGGACCCAATTTGGGGTTCCATCAAAACCCTATCAATTTCCTCAAATTCAAACATCATTCAACTCGAAATCACAAGGGGAAGCGAACCATACCCTCAACGAGGTCGGAGGTGGCCGGAAAGTGGACGTCGGATGGCAAAGCCAAATCGGGAAACTTCTCCCTTTCGTGGTCAACGGTCAATTTTCCACTTTTGGAAAGTCAATGCTCGGTCAATGTCAAATAGTGTTTTGCGACTATTTACGACTATTTCCGATATTTATACTCGCGCCTCGGGTCGATCGACGATTCGAAATGGATAACCATCATGATTCGGATAAACACGAAACAATCGGATAAACTCGTCAAAAACTGAAACTTCAAATAATCGTATTATATTCCTCGGTTATCGAAAAAATCATCTGGAACCCCCTTCGAGCTCGAAATCACGTACTCTACAATTTCCGTGAAGACACTCAACTCAAATTCTCGGCTGAAAATATAGTCGCGAATAGAATCGACAAACCACACATATATCGTAAAACTGCGACTAAGACCAATCTCGTGAATCGTGCCGAATACACAACTGATTCTGGTTCGGGTCATCACATTTTTCTTATGCCTCGTCTTTTTACATCCCCAGTTGGTTTTTTCTATCATTTTGAAACAAAAGTCACTTGTTCATCTGAGCTGCTTCTTGGCTGCTTTTGCTCTTGTGTTAGCTTTACACTGTTCGTGCATCGGCTACATGATTCTTTCTACAACTCCTCTGACTAAAAACCTCTCTAGAGGTCTTTCTTCTATTCTTTCTCTCATAGCTGTCCTCCAAGGTTCATGAAGCTTCTTATGTAGGAGGTGTACCAAGTCTATATTTTCAAATTCCCCTATGGTGTTATAGTACTCTTGAAATTTATTCAGATATTCCTCGAAGTACTTCATGTTGCAAATTTTGAAAGCATATATGTTGGGTTTTTGCTATTTCTCTAGTTTTTTCTCCAACAAATGAGATGTCTCTGCAGAATTGATCATATAGCAGAGTGGTAAAAGTATAGGGATTCCTATCATTCTTTATGTCTTCCAGCCATTGCTTTCCTGTGATTGTTTCTTTGAAAGAAAAGTAGTACTTATTTGCCATTCCTAAGATAGTCGATTCATATACTGTATACAAGTCTTTTGCTTCAAATCTTTGGTAGGTTGTGTAGGCTACCATAAGTAGACTAGTTGCCCATTTGTTGATGGCTTTTTTCTTGTCTAGAGCTTTGTCTAGATCAAAGCATACTCCTAGTTTGGTGATTGACACCTTTGGAGTATTTTCCTGTGGAATGAATTTGTGGGAGCTTCTTTCTCCCTTCTTTCCACTAGGACCATTTCCATGTAGAAGTTTGGTCTTTCTATCAATCCTGAATATGGTGATTTGTGAAGGTGATGGTTGTGAAGAGGAAAGACTTTTCTTTCCTTTTTGAAGGTGAAACTCTCGATCTCTTTGGTCAATTGTTCCAACCACAAGGGATTTTCACACTCTTCTGCTTCTTGATAAAGCTTGAAGAGTTCTTCTGATTTTGAACTTCCTGCTCTTAGCATGCTGATGTTTCTT
Source organism: Geum urbanum (assembly GCA_946800695.1). NCBI lineage: Eukaryota > Viridiplantae > Streptophyta > Magnoliopsida > Rosales > Rosaceae > Geum > Geum urbanum. The sequence goes on along the minus strand of OX327002.1, from coordinate 6,261,939 downwards.
TCTAACTTAGCATCTAAGTCTTCTTCCATCATCGAGTTAGCCCTTATAGAGATTCTGGTACTTCTAATACCTATTTCTTTGGTAGAGTTACTTCTCCGGAGCGGTCTAGAGCTTTCTCCTCTGAAACATTCAAGGGATACGTCAGTTTTTGTGTTTTTGTGTCCTTCGAACTTGAGGTTGATATCTCTAGTTTTTCTATTCTCGTAGACTGCTGTCGTCGAGTTTTTTGGTTTCTCCCTTGAACTAGATAATTTCCACTCTAGTGGGAAAGTTACCTCATCCCATGTTACATTGTAAATATTTTAATTATGGTTCTTGAGATTTGTATGAACACCAATAGTAAGGTCTGGAATGTTTGTTATCCTGGTCTTTGACTCTACTGTTGTACTAATTAGTTTATACCTGTGTTTGAAGGAAGGATGAAGCCTGATGAGTTCATTGGCTGGCTCAATACTATTGAGCGAGTCTTTGAATATAAAGAAGTCCTTGAAGAAGAAAAAGTGAAGATTGTGGCCATTAAGTTGGTGATCTGCTTGGTGGGAGCAATATAAAGCTCGAACGTAAAAACTGGGAAAACCGAAGATCAAGGACTGGGAAAATATGAAGAAGGCCTTGAAAGGGAAGTTTTTACCCGAGAATTATACACAAGACACATTCTTACAACTACATGGTTTCTGATAGAATTCAAGATCAGTTGATGAGTATACCGAGGAGTTTGACCTCCTTACTATGAGAAGTGGGATTACTGAAACTTAGAAGCAAACAATCAGAAGGTATGTGGGAGGTTTAAAATGAGAAATTTATAATGTATTGGTCTTGCACTCCTACTGGACCTATGATGATGTATACATGTTGGCCATTGAAAAAGAAAAAAACAGCAAAGATCACGTTTTAAAAGAGTCGAAGATACTGAACAGAAAAAGAACTTCTCAAAACTAAGCTCGAGTGGTGAATCCAGAAAAGTCATTAATGGTCCAAAAACACAACCTCAAGAAGGACGTAACACTAGAAAAGGGGGGATGAGAATAGTTAAATGTTATAAATGCTCAGGACTTGGACACATAGCCTCTGAGTGTCCAAATCGAAAGATGCTAGCTTTGGTGGAAGATGAGGGAGGTAGGTAGGGAGAAACTCTGATTTGTGATGATTATAAGGATGAGGAAGAGGAAGTCACCTGGAGCGATTATGGAGAATCCCTAGTTGTGCCCAGGGTAATGAATGCTACAAAAATCGAGGATGATCCTCATTGGTTGAGGCACAACATCTTTCATATCAGATGTACCTCTAAGGGTAAGGTATGTACTGTCATCATTGATGAGGAAGTTTTAAAAATCTTGTGTCATAGGAAATAGTTGACAAATTGGGACTGAAAACAGAGAAGAGGCTAGAGGCTTACAAGCTTTAGTGGTTCAAGAAAGGAGGTGATGTGTTGGTTGATAGGCGTTCTCTTGTTAGTTTCTCAATTGGCAACAAGTATCAAGATGAAAAATGGTGTGATGTTACGCTAATGGATGCGTGTCATTTACTTTTGGGACGCCCCTGGCAGTTTGATCGAAGAGTGGTGCATGATGGCTTCAAAAATACCTACAATTTCCTTAAATATAACTAGAAAGTGATCTTAGGCCCTTCTCAAATTGAAAGGACTCCCAAGACTGTGGAGCTAGAGAACAATATCTTCTTAACTATGTCAAAATTATTGAAGGAGTCCAAGGAGAATGGTGGAAATATATTTATGTTGTTGGTGAGACCAGCTGCACCTGAGGTTTTGAATATTCCTCCGGAGTTTATGCCTATTTTATATGAGTTCTCTGATGTTGTACAAGAAGAATTACCAGCAACACTACCTCTTATGCATGACATCCAACATCATATTGATCTTATTCCAAGATCAAGCTTGCCAAACAAGACCCATTCCAAAATGAGTCCTCAAGAATATGAAGAGATGAATAAATAGGTTGCTAAGTTACTTGAGCGAGGAATTATTAGGGAAAGCATGTGCCCCTGTGTTTTTCTCACCTTACTTATGCCTAAGAAAGATGGAACATAGCATATGTTTGTTGACAGTAGGGCTATAAACAAGATCACTATGAAATACCGATTCCTAATACCTCACTTGGATGGCATGTTAGATAAACTCTCTGGTGCAAGAATGTTTTCAAAGATTGATTTGAGGAGTGGTTATCACCAAATTTGAATGCGCCTCGGTGATGAATGGAAGACTGATTTTAAAACTCGGGATGGCCTATACGAGTTGTTGGTCATGCCTTTTGGGCTAACCTATGCTCCAAGCATGTTTATGCGCCTAATGAATCATGTATTCTGACCCTTTATTGGCAAGTTTGTTGTGGTTTATTTCGATGATATCCTAATCTATAGTAGGGATTCAACTCAACATATGGTGCATTTGAGAGAAGTTTTTCAAGCTTTGAGAGAGCATAAATTAATTATATGCCAACCTTAAGAAGTGTGAGTTTCTTACTGGAAGTTTGATATTTCTTGGTTACGCTGTATCTGCTGAGGGCATTAAAGTTGATCATGCGAAGGTGGAAGCCATTGTGGGATGGCCAATACCTCAAAATATTCATGATGTTAGAAGTTTTCATGGGTTGGCTTCATTCTACTATAGATTCATTAAGAACTTTAGCTCTCTTGTAGCTTCTATGACAGATTGTTTCAGAGCAAAAGAGTTCATGTGGACACAGGCGGCTGAGGAAAGCTTTCGAGTTGTAAAGAAAGCTATCACGGAGGCACCAGTTCTAGCTTCACTGGACTTCCAGAAGGTCTTTGAGGTGGATTATGATGCATGTAAACTGGGGATATGGGCAATGTTGAGTCAGGAAAGAAGACCTATCGCTTTCTTCAGCGAAAAGTTAAATGATACAAGGCAGAGATATTCCACTTATGATGTTGAATCTTATGAAATTGTGCAAGCTTTGTGTTAATGGCGGTAGTATTTAATATCTAATAAGTTTGTGTTATTTTTTGACCATGAAGCATTGAAGTTCATTAATAGGCAACATAAGTTGAACCGGCGCCATGCACAATGGGTAGAAGAACTGTAAGAATATGATTATGTTATCAAGCACAAATATGGAGAGCAAAATAAGGTGGTTGATGCATTGAGTAGAAGGGAAGCTTTCTTGGTGGCCATGGGAGTCCAAGTACTCAGTTTTGACCAAGTGCCATTAACACAAAGCTTGCACAAGATGACAAAGACTCTGGGAAGGTCTGGAAGGATTGTGTTCAAACTATTACCTTTGGAGACTATCATATTAGTCAGGGCTACTTGTTTAGAGGTAATTAATTATGTATTCATGATTGTTCATTGCGCTTGCTTATTATAGAAGAACAACATAGTAGTGGGCTTGGAGGTCATTTTGGGCGTGATAAAACTATTGCTCTAGTCACATGCAAGTTTTATTGGCCTAAAATAGCAAGGGATGTAGTTCGATATGTTCAGCTCTGTAGGATTTGTTGTGTTGCCAAAAATAGACATCAAAACATAGGTCTATACACTCCGTTCCCAGAGCCTGTTGCACCTTGGCTTGATATCAGTTTGGATTTTGTGGTGAGGTTGCCTAAGACACAACAAGGTTTCGACTTTATCCTAGTTGTTGTTGACAGTTTTTCTAAAATGGCTCACTTTATGCCTTTTAAGAAGACGATGGATGAAACCAGTGTTGCTTGTCTTTACTTCTGAGAGATTGTTAAGTTGCATAGCATTCCTAGCACTATAACTTATGATAGGGATGTGAAGTCCGTTGGTCTTTTTTGGCGTACTCTTTGGTGCAAACTGGGAACGAAGCTTAAGTTCAGTAGCTCTCATCACCCCCAAATCGATGGGAAGACGGAGATTGTCAACAGATCTTTGGGAAACTTATTAAGGTCACTAGTCCGTGGAAGTAAGGCTAGTTAGCATGAGTCTCTGCCACAAGCAGAGTTTGCTTATAATAGCTCCCATCATCGAAGTATTAGGATGTCCCATTTTGAAGTCGTCTATGGAGTTAATCCAAAAACCCCACTGGATTTAATTCCTCTGCTTATAGAAAACCACTTTAGTGGGGATGCCAAATAAATGGTGGATCTTATTCAATGACAACATAACTTAGTGTGCAAGCACCTGGCCAAAAGTAATCTGAAGTACAAAGAAGCTGCAGACAAACATCGAAAGAGTGTAGAGTTTCAAGTTGGTGATTTTGTTTGGATAAACCTGGGCAAGGAACAGTTTCCTCATGGGAAGTATGGGAAGCTTCATCACAGGGGTAGCGACCCTTATAAGATTCTACAACGAGTTGGAAACAATGTATACATTCTTGAACTACCTAATGATATTGGTGTATCACCAACTTTTAATGTAGCAGATCTTCGCGCTTATCATGGTGAGAACGAAGTTGCTGATTTAGACTTGAGGTCGAGTCTTTCTCAACCCCGGGAGTTTGATGCAAGAGCACCAACAGAAGAAGACGTGAGGCCCAAGCGTAGTACACGAGCCCCTGTATACTTGGATGACTTTATTCTGAATTAAACCAAGCTTTTATGATTTATATGAAGGCTTTCTTCATGTTAGTTTTTGTTTTGAAGGCTGTTTATCTCCCGGCCGTTATTTAGGATTGGTGTGTAAACTTTGTAAGCATTCAGTTTTGATTATAGTATATCTGAAAAGGTGGCGTGCTAGCCCCTTGAGTTTTAAGTGTTACTGAGATTTCCAAGAGTACAGTATTGTGTAGCAACTTGGCCTAGCTTGGTAGCATTTCCTCATCATAGGTCCTTCCGGGTTTCATTTTTAGCATCATGAATATCGTCTCGTCTCGGCTCGTAAAAATAAAACGGGACAAGTCGAGCTTTCGTCAAAATTGTCATGTCCTATCTCGTTCCCACCCCTAGGTGCAGATGATCTTGAGGATCAGAGCTAAACCTAATTGGATAAAGATTAAACTCCAAACCAAGCTAGCATGCTTCAAAAGAAGTATCTACTTCAACTGATAAAGGGGACTATTGACCTTCAATCCGTTTAGCCATTCCTATAATGAAAAAACCAAACCAATCCCGTACCACAATACTGATTCCACCATGAGTAGAGGTCCAATCAAAAGTCACATCCATATACAATACGTACTTGTTGGTGGTGCCAGCCAATGTTGTGGTTGCTGAATAGGTTTAGGAGGCTTCCAGTTGACGAAGATTTGTGCTCATGCCAAGCTACAGTTTGAATACGTAGCGTATCACTAATAAATTCCTTCTTATTTCACACCTTGTCATTCCTAGCTTTCCAAAAGAACCAAATAATAGCGATGAGCCGAACTAGTAAGTTGTCTCTCTGGTAAACCAGTATAGAAAGCATACATCCACTCTCTAAATGAAGTAAGACTAATGCCAACATCAGCAATGATAGTTTGTATTAATGGGGACGTACATTGACAATCCTTAAACATATGTAATTCTGTTTCTGGTGCCATGCCACACAAAGCACATTCTGGTGGTATATTAACCATACGAGACCGAAGCCTAGTACACAAAAAAAGATATCGTTGCCAAGCTTTCCATGCACACATATTAGTAGTCGCTGCGACTTGTAGCTTTCAAAACTGCTTCCAAAAGTCTGATTGATTCTTCGAGATAAGGTTGGTCTGATGGAGAAGGACCACCAACTTTCTAGCTATGATATAAGAACTACTAACCTTGAAGTCATCGTGCGGTGTATGGTGCTAAATAAGTTGATCTAGCTCTATTTTACAGCTAAATGGGATCATCTGCAATGTTGTGACATCCTAGGGGTCTGAGACTTGTTCTATCAATGGTACATTTCAACTTTGATCAGGAAGGATAAACTGAAAGACATAGTGGATAGTCGTAGTGTACCTCCACAGTATAACTTGCCAAAACTGACCAGGACGGGATAACCAATTGTCTTCTCAAACAATAATAGAGGAACCATCACCTACCAACCAGAGAGCCTCACCATCCAATTCCCGCCTAGCATCTAACAGGCTACGCCATGTATAGGAAGGATAGCCACTCGCCTTGACATCCCAACCAAAATATGAGTGAAAGTACCTGGATTTATAAATTTGGCTCATCAATGAATCTGGGTTCTGTATCACTACCATAACTACTTTTTGAACATTGCTAGATTGAATGCATATGAATTCCTCAAACTCAGAACACATTGATCCTTCAACATGTGCATGTTTCCTATGTACACAAGTGAATTTTTTTTCTTATCAATCGAATCTCCCCAGAATAAATTAGCACACAACTATTGTAGCTCATCATGATAACCATTTGACAGTAGATAAAAACTCATAGTATAATTTGGCAAAGACTGTGCAACAACTTTAATTAGCAAATCCTTACTAGCATCATTGAGCAGAGAGCATTTCCATCCAGTAAGGTGATCTTGAACTTTATCTTTAATGTAGGTGAATGTAGTTTTATTACTCCGTCCTACCCGGGTTGGGAGGCCCAGATATTTCTCACGATAGGAAACCGGGTCCATCCCTGTGATTCTGACCAGGTTTTCTTGGCTACCCGTTGCCAAATTATGGCTGAAATAGCAAGATAATGCTTTTTTTTTATGTAATTTATGGATTGAAGAGATGCCGTTTCATAAACTTTTAAGATTTCATTCACAGTATCATATGCCATACCCGAGGCTGTGGAAAAGAATAGACTGTCATCTGCAAATAGGAGGTGATAAAACTACATACCACTGCTAGAAAAACGCACTTAGGCGACGAAGCAATTTCGTCACGTAAGTGGTATTTTTCTTCACCTAGGTTTCATCGTCTAGCAATCGTAATTTAACTACTTAGACAACGAAAAAAAAATTCATCGCCTAAGTGACATCTTAAACGACGAAAATTGTTTCGTTGTCTAGATGTTTAGACGACGAAATTTTACTGACAAAGGCGACAAATTTTCGTCGGCTTAGTGAAGAGTTAGACAATGAAACGAATAATTCTTCATATAAGATACAACACTTACATGATGAAAATACAAATTTGTCATCTAAGATGCACTTGTCAAAGAGGAAAGCCCAAAACTTAAGTAAAAAAGGATTAAAAACTGAAACCAGAAAATTCCTATGTAGATTTGTCAATTTGGACAGAATATTAGGAGCCGCTCAGAATGAACCAGATAATGATCTTTATATGGTGGAAAGCCATGGATGTCTAGTTTTTAGAACTTCTTCCATATCATGAATATCACTTTTCTAGAGAAAGTTATGGCCATTTAAGTACATTAAGATCAATCTGCTCGGGAATCTGTCTTTGACGAGAAAGTTGTGTTTTGAGGCCCAAGTCACACTGAGAAGCCCAAATCCAAAGAGGGAAATGAAAATAATCATTCAGTACCTTAAAAGTACTCTATTTGAGGGTTTTTTTTATAGGGAAATCAGATATTGGAGAGCACACAACTCAGAATACAACAAGGAGCTGCAGAGCAGATTCTTGTTGTTCTCTTATCTTTTATCTTTGTTTCCATGGATTGTTGTAGTGTAGCTTACCTATCTATGAGTAGCTCAACACTTAGTTATGGGACTATATTGAAGCCCCGTACATGAAGTTTACATGATACATACTCGTTAATCTAATTTTGCATATTGATTGAATGATATTTTCTTATATTGCTTTATCATTTATAATTTCTTTACATGTTGCTAACGAGTGAACAATCTTAGTATGCATGTTTAGGAGTTTAGTGTAGGAGAGTAATGATAGAAGCACATCATACTTTCCTTGATCTCTCTGTAATAGGAACCAATGGAGGTGAGAAATTATTGGATGTAAGAAACCCTAGGTCTAGCACGCTATACCCATGGCTAGCTTGTGAACCCTTATAGATTCCCAAATACTCTTAGCATATAATGGTTTTGGTTGAATAGATGAGTACTCACCATAGTACCAAATTTATCAACTAGAGATCACACTAAGGCGGATGACCATTCCACTTAGCATGCCCAGTATTAGATGTGTAGATACGATTGGTATGTCCAGCTTGACTGGCTCAATTGTGAAAACTTTCATTCATTAGATTGCATATTAGGTTAAGTATGTTTTATATAGATTGAATGATGGTGGTGGATAGCACTCCTCCTTAACTTGTTCTTCTATTTGGTTCGCATCATTACTTTTCAGCATTTATTTTTTTGTAGTAATTGTAGATTTACCGATTTATTTATTTTGGTCACCAAATTAATTTGAAACCCTCTGACATTTTACGTGGTAGTCCGCCACTTTCATTGTGCATAAATTTCGTAGTGTTTGGAGTAATCTGGGTTAGGTTCGTAATTACATCTTTCTCCTATGGTCGAGTCATCCAAATTTATGGTTTTTGCATATAATTATTATTTAGGACTTTAGTTTCATCAGTCCTCTGTAGGTAATGACCCATACTTCTAGTATAAGACATTGACACCTTTAGGAAGCATAGTAGAGATTATCTCTGCAAACAGATTTACCTTTGATAGGTGGTTTTCTGCCTAGCACAAAGCCTGAACGAAAACCTTGCGGCCCTGAGCAGGTTCCTATCAAGATCTACTGACAAATGCAAGCCGTTATTTAAAGCGCTGAAAAAGATCAAAGGGGACATATAGAGACGAGTGCGAAAAGGCATTTTAGGCCCTCAAGCATTCTTTACTCTGTCCCTAAACTGGTTTTGAGCAAGCGTGTGCTAGGGAATGACCTGTATTTGTACCTAGCAGTTTTAGAAGTAGCATATTGTCTGAGAAGATACTGGGGGATAGCTGCCCATATACTATGTTTTTAAAGCTCTCCTCAACCCAGAAACTCATTATCCCAAGTAGAGAGGTTGATACTGGCACTCATCACGTCGTCGCGTAAGCTCAGACCATACTTTCAAGCCTTCAAGGTCATCGTCATGACCGAGTACCCACTAAGGACGGTCTTGCATACCTCTGACAAAGTATGGTCACAAAGTGGGCTATAGAACTTGCCCAGCATGATATAGAGTACAAACAAAGGACGACGATGAAGGGCCAAACCCTAGTAGATTTTTTGGCAGAATTCACTACACTAGAGCCAGACGTCCAGGAAACAAGAGAAAAGGCTGAGGTAAACGAGCTGGGGGCCAATTATTGGACTTTGTATATTGACAGGTCGTCGAAGGACAAGGGAGCTGGAGAAAATCTGGTACTTAAAACCCCAGATGGCACGATCATGGAATAAGTCTTAACCTTAGGATTAAAGGACACAAATAATGGAGCAGAGTACGAAGCACTTCTAGCATGGTTGCGATTGACACAAAAGTTGAATGTGAAGAAGATCAAGGTGTTCTTTGACTCCCAGCTAATAAAAAATCAGGTACTGGGGGAATACGCAGCTCATCACGCCTCCATGGAAGCATACCTCAAGATTGGTTGGTCAATTCAAGGACTTCTCAATTATGCAGCTCCCACGAACCAAGAACACGCATACGGATGCATTGGCTAATCTTGCCTTGTCCATAATTGACCAGATGAGATGTACAATCTCAGTGGAGCACCTACCCATACCCAGCACAGACGTGGAAGATTACAAGGATGAGGCTGTCGCCGCTATGGTGTTAATCATCATGCTTGACATGGACTCATAGCTAGCCAGTAAGCTTATCAAGAAGAAGTCCAAGGTCCTATCTGCGGCCTACCATGAGGCCTTAGACTACGCTCGTGTTGAGGACTTATGTACTTATAGTAGAGAATCCCCAAGGGAGAAGATATTAGAGGGTACCATTAACACGAAGGGAAACTTGACCACCGATGGTTCCGAACAGTCCATGGGAAGCTACGATAATAAGAGCAAAGCCTCCGGCCACCAACCCCCAAGCTTGGGGAGAAAATTGTTTGTACCTCCGACAATTATACTGATCTCCACCATACTGCACCATATTAAGATTGAGTTGTGGCTCAAGAGGCCCCCACCTATGATGATCAAGAATGATTCAAAAGACTATTGTGCGTACCACAATGGGAACGGGCATAAGACGATCGATTGTGGGGTCCTCAAGAGACATTTTGCGGAGATAGTTTACCAGGGATATTGCTGGGAATACCTGGATAATGAGTATAGGAAAAAGCTTGAAGATTTGTTAAAGTCGCAAGGTAACAGTAAGCGTCAAATAAATAGTGAGACCTTACCGCCACCGCCTAAGGGCTAGGAGGAGAAGTACCCAGTGTTGAACTATATCATCTCATCCCCAGAGTACTTGGAGGATACAATCTTCCCAAGCATAAATTATATCATGGAAGAGGCAGAAGAGCTTGGGGTGACCCTCAAGGAGAAGGAACGAAGCACAAAGAGACCTCGAGTTGGAGCGGTATCCAGAGTATAACCCAGGACCAACATACTCGAGTTCTCAGATGTAGACCTACCAGAGAATAAGGAAGACCATATGATGCCTTGGTCGTTAACATCTGAATGGCCCACATGTCGGTGTAAAGAATCCTCGTGGACAAAGAAGCAGTGGTGAACATCATCTTCAAGGATGAAGTTGAACGAATGTGCTTAATGGGTGCGATTCAGGACCACTGCATGAACCTTATGTGGTTTGAGAGGTCGAGAGTAAGGACTTTCGGGATCATACCCCTTAAGGTTAGCATACCGCTCACCAACCTGACCACCTAGTTTGTTGTGGTCGATGCTCCTTCCCTCATAATGCCATCCTGAGAAGACCATGGCTCCATCAGATGGAGGTAATGGAATTTACCTACCACCCGGTTTTTAAATATCCAAACTTTGATGGCACGATCATTATCAGGGGAGACAGGACTGTAGTGAGATTGTGTACGGTCTTTGCCACCAAAGGGATGGAGAAGGAGTTAACTAAGAGGACTAGGGGTCCGAAGGTCCCAATCCCTCCAACATAGCAATCACAGGCTGGGGGTCGAGAAATTGAGACTGATGAGTTAGATATAGAGCTCGACCCCTAAGAGCAGCCTTTCAAAGAAAAAGAAGAGGAAGACGTTGTCCTCGAACCATTCGATCATGAGAAACTAGACCATTGTGCAAGGATAAGATCTGGATTAAGCAGAGCTTAGCGCAAAAGCTCGATAGACCTGCTAAGGGAGTATAAGGATGTGTTTTCATGGTCGGCGAGGGATATGCCGGGGATAGACAGGACGGTCATCGAACATCAGATCTACATGGACCTAAAAGCCAAACTTGTGGCTCATAAGAAGAGTACTTTCGCAGCAGAATGTAACAGGATAATCAAACAGGAGGTGGAGACACTACTCGCATCAAGATTTATCAAGGAGGTCCCACACTCGAAGTGGTTGTCCAATGTAGTTCTAGTTAAAAAGAAGAATAGGAAACCTACGGTCTTTGTTGATTTTACAGATCTTATTTAAGGCGTGCCCCAAAGACAGTTTCTCCTTGCCTAGGATATATTAGTTGGTGGATACAATGGCGGGGCATGAGCTCCTCGGCTTTATGGATGCCTACAGTGGGTATAACCAAATCAAGATGGCCGAGGATGACCACGCAAAGACAGCGTTCGTGACTGAGAAAGGGGTCTACGCCTACGAGGTGATGCCCTTTAGCCTGAAGAATGCTGAGGCAATGTATCAGAGGTTGGTTTACAAGGCTTTCTATCCCCTAATAGGAGAAACGATGGAAGTATACGTGGATGATATGCTGGTGAAGAGTAAGAAAAGGCATGATCACGTACCAGACCTTAGGGATGCTTTGACCTCTTAAGGAAACATGGGATGAAGCTAAACCCAGAAAAGTGCACCTTTGGTGTGGGTTCAGGAAAGTTTTTTGGTGGTTGGTAACTTAGAGTCGAATAGAGGTAAACCCGGACCAGGTAGCCACGATTGTAAAATTGAAATCGTCGTCGACGGTTAAGGAAATCCAAAGCTTGAATGAAAAAATGGAATCCCTGAGCAGGTTCTTATCCAGGTCGACCGATAAGTGCAAGCCGTTCTTTGAGGCACTCAAGAAGAACAAAGGAGAGCTCTGGAATGAGGAGTGTGAAAAGGTATTCCAAGCCCTCAAGCATTACTTGGCCTCCCCTCCCATCTTGAGTAAACCCTTGCTGAGGGAGGACATATACATGTTTTTTACGGTATCTAAGGTGGCCGTAAGTGGGGCTCTGGTCTGAGAAGATACTAGAAGCAACTACCCGTATACTACGTTTCCAAAGCTCTTTTCAACCTAGAGACTCGTTATCCTAAGCTTGAGAGGTTGATACTAGTGCTTATCATGCCATCACACAAGCTAAGATCTTACTTTCAAGCTTTCTAAGTCATCGTCATGACTGAGTACCCGTTGAGAACGATCTTGTACACCCGAAACTCGTTTAGTAGGGTAACGAAGTAAGTCATATTACTGGCATAAAATGATATCGAATATAGGCCAAGGACATGCATTGGAAGCTTTCGTAGATGAGTTCACGATACCAGAACTAGAAGTACAAGAAAGGAGGGAAAAAGCTGACGAAACCATTAAGTAGGGGGTCGATCACTGGATCCTATACATCGATGGGTCCTTAAAGATAAGGGCGCAGGAGCAGAACCGGTACTTAAAATCCTAAATGGGACTATCATCTAACAAGGCCTAATGTTAGAGTGGAATGGGACCAATAAAGGACTAAGTACGAGGCACTCCTGGAAGGACTAAGGCTAGCCTGAGAACTGAATGTAAAGAAAATCAAGTTGTTTTGTTATTCCTTGCTGATCGCTAACCAAGTGCTTGGGGAATATGTTGTCCACCATGCCTCGATGGAAGCATCCTCAGGTTGGCAAAGGGTCTGGCTAGCCAGTTTGAAGAGCTTGATCATGCAGCTCCCCAGGTTAGAAAACACACACGTAGACGCCCTAGCTAACCTAGCCTCTAGCATAGACTACCAGCTGAGACGAACGATCCCTGTGAAGAACATGCCTAGGCCTAGTACAGACAAGGAGGAAGTAGTAGTGGTAATGCCAGTATAGCTAGGACCTTTATGGATGCATGAGGGAATGGATTACATAGAAGTTGGAGCCCTCCCTGATGGGCAAGCAGAAGCCAGGAGGGTCATACGACAAGCAACACATTAAAATATCAGAGATGGTAATCTGTATTGTTGATCCTTCAGTGGACTAGATCTATTAGCAGTACATCACACCTAAGCTAAAACAATAATGTGAGAATGACACTGGGATATATGGCATGCACATTGGGGGCAGGAACTTAATGGTGTGATGCTCAACAGAGGGGTATTATTAGCTGACAATGAAAAATGACTGTTTGAGTACGCCCAAGCTTCTGAAGCTTGTCAGAGACATGCCCTTCAGCCACCGGTGCACCCAGAGGAGTTGCATTCAGTATCAATTCCATGTGTGTTTGCCCAGTGGGGGTTGGATATAATGGGTCAGTTCCCAATCGGGGCAGGACGTGGTCAGAAGCTATCGTAGGCTCAGGGGAAAGACCTTGCAGGATCATAGGAGAACCCAAACAATGGAATGCTTTCTACCTGATGGAGTATCGCTCGACGCAGAGCTAGAGACCTGGGACCAGAAGCGAGCAAGTGTCTAGAAGGGGCAAGTACTCTTCCTAACCAGCTTGGTTTTTGATTAGATTGTTTTACAAGTTGGAAGGTTTAATGAGCTATGTCAAGAACTTATTTGCTTATTCGATGAACATTGTACGATTATACGATTATTGAATAAAAGTTTATGTTTTTTGTAACACTGATTTACATTGCATTTTGAGTTCGATTTATTTTACTTTGTCCGATCTGTGTAAGACATTTGATCGGTTTATTGTTTGATGTGTTATTCAATCATGAAGGGCTTAAAGCCTAGGAAAGTCACAGAGCTTAAGTGGGATACACGGTGTTGGTCCCTATGGGAAGAATCTTCACCTTGCAATCTAGCTAACCCTCCCAAAGGTGAAACATCCTAAGGGGAGGGAGTTAGGGCATCGAGGGGATCGCCTATGTATAGGCCAAAACGCTCAGAGAAAAACTCATAAGCTCAAGTAATCCTGAGCTAGTAGGGCCTTAAGGTTAGTTTTGATGAGGTCAGATTGACAATACCCACCCCAAGGGGTAACTTAGCCATATCCTGGCATTTTGGGCATCTAAGTCCCAAGTGTACCCATCTAGCGACACCTAAGGGATAAGCTAAAGTCGATCAATGGAAAATTGGGACCCCACCATGGCATTCGAGACAAGTTGTCTAGTAAAAGTTTGAATCTTTAGGGAAGATCTTTGTGGTCTTTGTGTTAGCATGGGAAGCCCTGTGAAAGAAATTAAACCTTAAGCCATGAAATACTTGATCATGGGAAAGGCCTAGCGAATGATGGTCTTGGTACATACCTAAGGCTAAACATGTAAGCCTCTTGATAAAGGGCAATCCTGAAACTGCGTGTACCCTTTGGAGACCTTAAGATTATAAAGGCTCTCCTTAAGCCTCATCCGTGAGCAAATATACGTAAGGTCAGGGGTTCAAGAGTTGTATAGAAGCCACAGTCACTCAGAAGCAGGCCCCAAAGGACGAAATAACATGGGTAGAGAAAACAATGGTGCAAGAAAAACATGATAAAATGAGAAATAGAAAGATGTCATACATGATCTTAGGGTTAAGTTCCATAACTTAGTTCAGCGAATAAGGAAAGACATAGGAATGATAAATATAAAGTGCGATGCTATTCGAAAAAGGGGATCTAAGCTATTACAGAATACACTCCAAGGAAACAAGGAGGGGGCTTCATTCATTGTTGGAGGTGGCGGGGTTGTAAGTGTTCATAAGTTCCTGCTTCTTCTTCTCGAAGTCCACTCGCTGAATTTCAAGATCCAGCTCATGAGACTCATTTCGGGCAGTAATCTTCCCCTTGTACTCATTCTGAATGGCCCTCAGCCTTGTCTCAAGCTTCTTCTCAAAGGACTTAATTGTTTGGTTAAGATCAACGTGGGCCTTGGCTAGGTCATTCTTCAGAGCAGCTACCTCACCCTGATGCCGAGAATGTTCTGTTTCGATAGCACAATCTTTTGCATCCAGCTGGAGGGTTGACAACTCCTAGGTCTTTCCATAGTGGGGCCACTTGCCCCTCCAGCTGGGAGACCCCTTAGATGCTCGGCCTCTTCTTCAACTTAGACAGCTTTGCTTTCGGTTACCCGAGCATGGTTGGGCAGAGTGCCCAAAGCAACGGTGAGAGTGGCAGCGACCTGTAGTGAACGATGAATATTTAATAGCTAGAAAGAAGGGGTATTTATAAGTATGAAAATAGAAAAGCAAGCTTCAAGGAAAGTGCTCACACATAAAGAGAGGACCAGGACATGGCGACCAAATCAGATGAATCTAGAGAGGTCACATCCTCATGATCTTGCTCAAGCATTCTTATTGCCAAAGTCACTGCAGCAACATCCGGCCTGTCTAGGCCCAAGTAGAGGTTGGAAAAGGCATACTTCCCAATCCAAGGCAGTTATGCACCCTCTTCGAGACCCTCAGCCTCCTGCTTAGATAGCTCCTGGGGATGGTTGACCATGAATCCACATTCATTGTTCTTGCGTTTGAAGAACAAATGGCGAAGCTGTGGGTCAGCACCTTTAACTAGTGTTCATGAGGGCCTGCATAGATAAACAATATAGCATTTTATACGACAGTATATATTTCACATTATAAGGTTCAATTCACAATACGGGTACGCTCATCAAAGCACGAAAGAAAGATGGCGATAATTGAAAATATGACCAGAAGTGGAAATATTAAACTTACCAAGGGAAAAGGCCGCCGGCTGGGACGACTCGGGGGCCCCAATATGGGCCTTCTTCTTGGGTGGTGACGGTGGTGGAAGTTCATCTCCAGGAGGAGAGGAAGGAACTTCATGCTTCTTTGCTTCCTCTTGTTGGGGGTTCTCCTCAGACTCCTTAGCCAATGTCGGAGCCTTCTACATCTTCTTCTCCATGTCTAAAGCCTTGACCAGTTTCCTTTTTGGCTTGGGCTTGGAAGCCTCCCTTAGCTCGGTTAGAGCTTTGTCGTTGACATGCTTGGGGTGGAGGCTCCCTTCTTGTAGACCTGAAGAGCTCGAGGGACCTTAAGGACTTGGATACGATCTTCATGGGCAAGGGGCTTGATTCCATCTAGGCTCCCATGCGAGAGTGCTCGTGGCTCTACAGCCATCTAACTCAACGATGCTTGGAGAAGATTTGCAGGATGTCATTGACTAGGTCACGATGAAAGTAGAAGGCGTATAAGATCTTCTCTAAAGGCTTGATGGAGTTGATGACGGTGGGCACCTTGTGACCGGCCTTTCAGCCAACCTTCTCCGAGTCCCCAAAGATGAAGATGAGAGTCCTCTTCCAGTCCTTGCGAGAGTAGGGAGGTTCGAGCAGCAAGATTTCTTTCATGTACATAATGCGGTGGCTCAAGTAGAAGTGATTAGGAGGAGTTGGTTTGACCTGGAAGAGCACTCAAAACTCTGATAGCCCCATACGGCAGTCGAACCACCGATTGAGAAGGTCGAAGCAGGCAAGGATACGAAAGCTATCTGGGAACCACTGTTCCAAAGGATAACCGTAGAATTTTAGGGTGGAGCAGATGAACGAGGGGAACGGGAAGGTAAAACCATAGACGATTTGGTAAAGGTGGACTAGAAGTCCCAGAGAATGAGCTCTTTTGAGCTTGAATACTTTCGCCTTGTCGGATGCAAGCGTGAACTAGATGTTCTCATTGTCCCCTGGTAGGTTTGGATAAAGGTTATTAAGGCCTCATCAGAGTCAACCTTGATAACGGAAGGGTACATCTCCTCTCGGGTCTTCCTGGAGCTGGTGGGTTTGGTGCAGCAGGGCTGAAGAGATGGGTTGGTCGAATATGACGCGGCAGAGAGAAGGGGGTGGAAGGGGGCTGATTGATTTCAACCTCATCCACTTTTAAAGTTGTGGGCAAGGGGGGGGGGGGACCTTGGGCGGCTGCGGGAGGATATTCCTAGGTTGGTTCAGAAGTAGAAGGAGTGGCATCTGTTGCAGCAGTAATCAAATCCTTGTATACGATAACAGTTGTGACGATCGGCTTTGATCTATCGATCTTTCTGCCGACAGTAATGTCTTAAAGAGGAATGATAAGATGATCGATGAATTCCTTGGACTTAGGGGAGGTAACTTTCTGGGAGCTGTTGGAGGCCATTGAAGTTTCTGGGTTTTTGGGAGTTTTGAAGTTTTTGAGTTCTTTCTGGGAAACAGAGGTTTGAAGCTTTTTAAGCTAGGTAGAGGTTTTTTGGATTCGATTGAGTGCTGAGAAGAAGTGAAAAAGATAAGAGAGCTAAAAAAGTTTGATTTATATATGGTGAGAGGGTATGAAGGAAATGTGGTGACCATTAGAGATGATAGATAGTTTTGGATTTTAAGGGATACGATGGGTTTGCAATGAGATTGTGTAGGGAGGAGGCATGATCGTTGGAAAAAGGTATGAATGATGAAGATGTTTGATTACAGAAGATTTATGATAAAGGTGGAAGAGTTTTCGGGTTTCAAGCATTGGATGGGAAAGGTTGGAATTTTTTAAACTAGAAATAACAAAGGTCTGATGATAGCAGTACAAGGTCGACGCATGTCAGACCTCATACTCCTTTGAGGGTATTTGTAGGAGTCAGTTTTGGTCACACTAGGTTGGAGAAAAATGGGTTCTTCGGACCTGGTCCTAGATGAGGTTTGATAATTCAAATAATGGGTCTGAGTTTTTACGATTAGGGTTCCGATTAAAGGCAAGTTATCTAAAGGTTTCTAGCAGTATCTGGGATGATGTAGAAGCTTCGGGAATGTTTGAAATATGGCATGACAATCCCAAGGTACGATACAGACTCAAGGGATTTATAGAATCTTTGAGAAAAAGGTAAGATTTGTATGAATCCTAGAGGGATTACACCAAAGGGTCTGTGGTAATCATGAGACATGATTGGCCCTGGATGCAGAGCTCCATTCCTTAGGGGATTCTTCCTCTTTGAATGTAAAGTAGTCCAGTTCAATAAAGACTATGCTTAAACCTAACACGATCTCCATATATATATATATGTATATCATTCCGGCATGGTCAAAAGTAATGTTATTCTGCTCTTATCACTCTTTGATTCTTGAGATAAGTTCTGACTTAAACATCAAAGGGTCTAAGCACGGTGCCATACTGTGCTCTCACTTGTTTGACAGGTTCACGAGGATTCAAGCTAGAGGGAAGACAAAATCTGCTCTCACACTTTGATCATTAAACAGAGAGCAAGTGAGGTCTTCAGAAGTGAGATAACTTCTCGCGTGAGATTCTCTCTAGCTTTGTGTTATTCTTCTATAGTAAAATCCAACTAGCTTGGAGACGTAGGAAACTTCTTTAGTGAACCTCGTTAACAAGTTCGTGTGTTTTTGTTTTCTCGATCGTTTATCAATATTATTTACACTTGATTGCTTTAGCAACTAGAATTCTAAGTTCAACTCTTCACAAAGTTTTGGCATCAAATTAAGTATAAATTCTTACTGCCAAATCATGCATTTGGAAAAGGATATACAAGCTATCTCGATCATCTTGTTGGCATGCATATATTGACACCGATAGTTCATTGTCAAATAGTTTTGCATTCTACTCATGTAATTATGATAAATAGACCCCAGATCGAGACCCATATATGCACAAATATCGTATTGGAGTTGAAATTTGGCTATTCGAGAAGACGATTAGCATCTAGTATACCTTACGGGCACATTTACTTATTTGGAATCGGCATTATCAGAACTCGGAATCATCTGGAATTGAAATCAGAAGGAATTAGAATGGGAATATATCATTTCCATTTAGCTGTTTACTTACCATTTCAAATCATAACAGGAATCAAAATCAAAACGAGTTTGATTACTAAAATACCACGACAAATTAGTAGCTATATTTTCATATTCAATAACTTTATTTTTTTTTTCTTTTTATAAATTTGTGCAAAGTTTATTGGAAAAATGATTAAAACAATAGTGACATAAGAACAAATCATATGAGCTAACTAAATACAAAAAAATAAAAAATAAACGTCAAATCTAGCAAGCTCTATAGCTAGACAAAACTTCAAAGTCAACAAAATAAAAATCAGAATACCTTTAGAAAAATTTAAAATATAAACCATTCGTAGTAGCATTTTAAAAAATATATTAAAATATTAAGTCTAAACAAATTGGAGTCATTTAATAGTACATAAGGTTCCTTTAAAAAAATATGTATGAGTATTATTGGTACAAAAGTTGATTCCGGAAGTAATGATTTCCAGACCCACCTCTCCCCTTGGGAATCAAATTACAAGTGTATTCGGTAATCATTCCTAATAAGGAGGTGGGACCCAATTCCCTTATATGTAAATAAACACTAGAATGAAGGAGAATGTGAATGATTCCTCTACTTTTGATTCCTATTCCAGGTAAGTAAACATGCCATACATTTATCGTACATCTTTAATATATACAACTTTGCTACCATCATCAAATTTAAAGATAACATAAAACACAATGTTTATTGCATACATTATTACATCAAACGATACACTTATGGAAGATGTTCGAAGTGCTCTTGCTCATGTAGTCATGTTCCTTGGCTCTTTGCTGCTGCTTTTTATAAATTGCATCATGTATTGTAATCAAGAATATACATTCTACAATACACGTATGTATATATATTTCTATAATTCTGTAAAGGAAAAAATTCACCACCAAGGTTTGAACTTTCGTTGGAAATATGATGCCTGAACTTTAAAAATTATCAAAGTAGTGCCCAAAGTCTCAAAATCGTATCAACGTGATGCCTTCAGCCGTTTTCCGTCATAGAGCCATTTATGTCCCTGACGTGGCATTTAAAGAAAACAGAGGAGTCTTATTCCCGCCTCTCTCTCTCTCTCTCTCTCTTTCTCTCTCTCTCTCTCTCTCTCTCTCTCTCTCTCTCTCTCTCTCTCTCTCTCTCTCTCTCTCTCTCTCTCTCTCTCTCTCTCTCTCTCTCTCTCTCTCTCTCTTTCATTTGAGAATGCAGTAGTAGATCGACTAGCAGTGGTGAACCAAAATTCGACCAAGTGCCATGGCACCGACTCTCCGTCGTTGCTGCCTCACACCTTAATGACGGCACCTCTCGCCGAAGCCGCACACCGCCATGCTGGGATTGTGTCCCCGCTGGTCCAAATCCCCACCTCCCTCCCCGCCGCGCCTCCAAGATCCCTCACTGCCTCATTGCTGCAACCTCGCACCTCTAGCCCTAGATCCAACGCCTCCAGAGCCTCGGCTTCCCACCACACATCGGCGTCAACCTCCCCCTCTCCTCCTCCTCGAATCTCTACCCGACGTTAACTACGAAACCTCCAAGCCTTCACATTGCTGAAATCTAACCACCCCATCCCCCACACCACTGTAGACAAGTTAGGCACTATTAACCTCCGCCATTGGATGACCCAATAAACCCACAAATGTGATCCCTAATTCTGTGAATTTTAGATTCTAAGGTTAGGGGTTGACGACGATGCATTCAACATCGTGGATCGGATCGGATTGGACCTGGGTACCAAGACGTAGCTCATTTTGCCGACGAGGAACTCAGCCTCTCCCTGAGGGCCACGTCATCATCTTACTTCCCCATGGGTAAGAAATTTGATGGAGGAGAGGCCTAGATGTATCGCGATTGAGGTCGTGAGGCTTAGGAAGCCGTAACCATGTAGCATAGCTGATGATGGCGGAGGGAGGCGTGGCTTCGGAGGCCAAGTTGCCTATGTTGGTTGCTGCTCATTTTTGAGGGGGGGGAGAGAGAGAGTGTGTGAAAAATTAAAAAATGGTACTAAAGTCTTTTTCCTTTGTTTAAAAAAAATGGCACGTCAGCAAAATTAACCGAAGATGGACGGAAAATAATTCGGGATAACACGTTGATATGATTTTGAGACATTGAGATTTTAGAGAACATTTTGATAGTTTTTAAAGTTCGGACATCATATTGATACCCGTGCGAAAGTTCAGTTTCTGGTAATGAATTTTTTCCATCTATAAAATGTATCGATTGTAGGGTAGAAATTTATCCAGGAATGTTGCTTCACTGATTGCAAAATGCAAATTGTTCATATCGTATAGGTATCTAATAATTGACTTGTACTTATTGAATCTGTCCTTTCCAAATGTCAATTCCCATAAATATCATCACCCACTAAAACAACAGATGCAGCAGCCAACCATTTTTTTTGTTTCGATGAACGAAATACAACACAAAAGACTACAAGCAAAATTCTCTGTAACTCCTCCCTCTTATCAGATTAAACTGATAAGCAGCAGGCAACCAATTGCAGATCCATTATATATCATTCACTGACATTTAAACAGAGCCCAGCGACCTTTGATTGTTCGGGGTTATCTTCGTCAAACAAACAATAACCATGCATGTGACATATGATACTTGGACAAAAGTGTACGTAAGAAATCATCTGTTGGGGTCTTTGCTCCGCCATACTAGTGCAAAGGCTCATATCATCAGTAAGACTTATCAGGGACGACCCTGTTGCGCTCGTCCGCCGGGTTTGTAGTAGCTTAGGGTTTAGTTTGGTGCCCGGTCAGTGCTCATGAGGACAACATGCATGCTCATAGCTATCAAAACATATCAAAATCAAAGGCCACTTGAAGTTGGTCATCAATAATCGATGAAGAAAATATTTCGTTGCCTGTAAAATTAGTCGTTAGAGACACTTGAAGTTGGTCATCAATAATCGAAAAGTATACTAAATCAGAGATTTCCTCTCGACATATGCAAATGCTTTTATCATTCACTTTGGTCTTTGGAAGCTAGATAGTGGAGTTATCGCAAACTAAAACAGATGCAGCAGCTAGCCAACAAGAACATTTTGTATCTAGCTGCTGTACGTTATAATTAAACTTGTAAACGAGAATTAAGTATAATTGAGATTGAGACTAGTACAAACCAAAAACAATACGTGGATAGCTATGGCATCGACGATCTAGGGTAATCAAAATCGTCGATGTCGGCTTTGTGGCTACTGGTAGACAGAGAACAAGTGGCATCATTCAATAAGATGAAGGAGGAGGGAAACCAGGAGAAGTCGTCGTGATAACACGCTAAGCAATCGCAAGCTACTTTGGATCAGCCGTCTCCTTGCGGCGGCAAAGGAGCTTGTAATAGAACTTGTTATTAAGAGAGAATAAAAACATTCTACCATTGATAGTGGGTTCACAAATTGCATTTACAATAGTGATCAATTTTTTGGAATTAGCAAGTAATGTGTACGTGGGCAAGCAAACGAAGACGTAGGCATCAGAATCAGAATCACGTAGCAGAGATCCGTCTAGTATATACTCCCATACTTTCAATATTCAGCACAGAGATTTCTTTCGATTCTAGACGACTTTGCACGTACTTGCGTGGTTTCATTTCAGCCATGAACTACTCAGGTATACAAACAAAATGGAAAGATCGAATCAGATAAAGAGAAGAAAAAACGATCACTTGAGTTCACGCACGTACATGCGTCATTCTACTTGAAATTCTTTTTCTTGAGGAGGGCTGATCAAGAATGAAGTTTACTCGGTTACCCACCCCCGATCTTCACTATAAAATTATATATTTGTTTAATATATATATTTATTTAATCGTTTTAAGAAATTTTGTTACCCACTTAAAGTTCATCTTATCCTAAAAAAATAACGATATCTCTTTACAACTCTACACTCACTTCTTATTAGCTAGCTCTCACATTTTACCTTCCATCTCCACATGTCATTATCATTCTCTACAAAACAATGAATTAGTACATTTTGAAGTTAAATATTTCTCATTAAACTCTAATTTATTCTTCTCCAAATATCAAATTTCCATTTTTGTCTTGATGGCTCTTTTCTTAGGGGGGTGATTCATACGCTCCTCTTTTTTCTCTCATTCTTATTCTCACACTTCACTTTTCTCTCTCTTTTATAAATTTATTTCATTATTTATTTTATTTTATTTTTTATTTATCAAAATGACCCTTGAATAAATATGTTGAGAATAGAAATGTTAAGGATAGTTTGATAAATGATTGATAAAGAAATAGTATAATAAATGAGGAGACAAAAAAATATTGTGAGAATAAACGTAAGAGAGAGAAAATATGAGTGAAAATCACCACTCCTCTTTTCTTATGATCCTCATTTGTATGATTTACTCTTTCAAGTAAGTTATGAAATACAAATTAATTTTGTCCTACTGGGACAAAATTTCTGGCTCGGTGCCGATGTGCATGCATATGTTAGGGACACCGATAGCTCGTTGTCAAACAGTTTTGCATTCTACTCACGTAGTTATGACAAAGAGACCCAGATCGAGACCCACGAATATCGTTTTGGAGTTGAAAATAGGCCATTTGAGAAGACTATAAATTATCAAGTAAACCTTACATTAATTGTAGATATTTAATACAAGTTTGCTACCATCATCAAATCTAATGATCGATATATAATTATATATTGCATCAAAAAAAATCAAATTTAATGTTAATATAACATGCAAACTAATTAAACAACGATCTTTACTAATTTTGTGAAATGAATACAACAAGTGCACATAAAAATCGTTATTACATGCATGCATCCCTTATGATTATTCTAAAACGATTGCTTCAACTTAATTAAGTTATGAATTAAATGGACCTGTACGTACGTACGTTTCAAATTTTAACCTTTTGTACTTCTCCGGATCTCGTCTAGAAAATCTTCAAGGTTGCGGTGGGAGGAACCGCCTTCGGCCACAGCCTCCTCGGCTGCATTCTTCCATTTCAAAGCGTTTTGCTTCAGCTCAACCGCCTTTTCTCCCAACGTCGCCTCCAACAAGCACTTGGCAACCTCATCTCTCGTGACCAGCCTATTTTCAGCTTTCCCTCTACACAATCTCAGCCCTACACCAAAGACATCCACCAAGTACTTGGCATTGGTGACTTGGTCACCCCACTGAGGAAATGTCACGACCGGAACTCCCAAAGTCAATGCTTCTACCGTAGAGTTCCAGCCGCAGTGAGTCACAAAACAAGCCAATGAAGGGTGCGCCAAGACTTGCTCTTGTGGACTCCATTGCACCATTTTCCCATTATCCCCAACCTTGTCCAAAAAGCCATCTAGCAAAACATGGTCGTCTAATCCAAATGCTTTGTCAGGTGGCCTTAGAACCCAAAGAAATGACACCCCGGAACTCAACAAACCATGAGCAATCTCATCCACTTGTTCTTGCTTCAGGTACACAATGCTTCCAAAGGAAATGTAAACAACTGATGCCGGGGGCTTTGAGCTGAGCCAGTCAAGGCAGTCGTCAGCTTTCATTAAATCACCACGAACGGTGTTGTTGTTAGCTTCCGGAATCTTAAATAAGGGCCCGACAGGTTTCACTGTGCAAAACTTCGACATTTGTTTAATGGTTTCTGACTCGAGCTCTTGTATAGTATCCATCAATATGTAGGAGGACTTGGTTAACTTCTTGAACTGGCCTACAATAGCCTTACCGAGAACCTGATCGCAATTAAACCACCAAATCATAAGAAGTCATGCACGCATTTCCATTTTGTACTATTTGGAAGTGATGATAAGAAAGAATTGAAGAACTATAAAACAAGAGAGAGTCTTAATTTCCGTGAACCTAATTCGCCGTAAACTAAGACAAAAATTATTAAAACCAACAATAATGGGGGATGGATCTGATCTGGACGATGAATTTTATGGATGGTTCACGGCCAACTGTAACGTACCAAAAAACAAACAACGTAGAAGTAAACATTTACCGCAAAAGGCTCAAAAGGGTGCAGAAAGGTTGGAATCTCATCATGCTTCAGAAGAGGCATACTAGGGAGCTGAACATCCAACTCCGGTTCAGCTTCAGTCGGAAACGCCACCGTTCCGGCGTTGTAATGGTAATAAGCCTCGAACACGGCACAGGACTGAACCCAAAGAGTGGCGCAAGGGATTCCTAGCTCGGTGGCAACATCACAAACCCAAGGAATGAAGGGGTTGTTGACAAGACACGAAACTCGAGCGCCGCCTTCTTCACCGTGATTGTTTATCATTTTGGTCACCGCCGCCTTCCCTACTGTCTCAAGAAGCGGAAGGTAGATCTCTAACTTGTGGTGCTTCGGATCCTCGGGGTCGGCAAGTCCGTCGTGGAAAAACTCGAACCTGATAAACCCGTTTCCGACCGGCGTGGGGTGGTTGTCGACTATGCCATTAGCCTTTTTCATCTTTTCGCCATAGTTTGCGGTGGTGGTGAACGTGACTAGAAAACCCTTGGCGGCGAGGAGTTTGCCTAGCCTGAGCATAGGATTTATGTGACCTTGTCCAGGAAAGCAAACCAGAAAGATGTGAGTGAGAGTTTCAGATCGTACCGCAGACTCCATTTCGATCTTCCTCTTCAGCTTTTGCTTCATACACTCTTGCTCAGCTCTTCTTATATGTAATCAACCAACGGGGTGGTTGGTATCGACAAGAGTTGGATGGTTGTGATCTTACCGCGTCACTTCTCTTCTGCTACCACAAAATTTAATATTCAATTATTAATAGAGCAAATCAATTCAAATGTGTTTTTTTTATACAGTTATACAAAATGTTTTTTTTTCGATAGTGAGCAAATGAAATGTCGTGTATTGAACTGTTGATATATACGTACGTGTCTGCCTAATATTACAAACGACTGCGATAGTGCGATATTGAGTAGGGTGCCAAATATTTCATTGTTCAGTATCCACGTACATAAGCCTCCTCAGTATGCATGTGCTTCACTTCGTACGCGTATGTGAGGCTAGCTGTAATTGTTTCTTCCACTGTACGTCTGCATGCACATCTTTTTTCTATACTTGGGCTTCGGACACTCGAAACTACAATTTTTTGACATTTTGATTATCATATAGCTTACCAATTGATCGATTCAATGTTTAATTTTAGCAATCTGTAAGGTGTTTTGGAAATTGGAATGTTCTATTGAAAAAGGTAATCTTCTCTCTGTACTGGGATTTCGGTCCATCATTTCGCTAGGGTTTCCTAGCGAGCAGCTGTCTGGCATTCTTTATTAGAGGTGGGTGGTGTTAGCTTTATCTTAAAGTGGAAATGACTCAAATGAGGATGATGGCAGTGACGGACTAAAGTTTTAAACAGTGGCGCTCCACTTCGACAACGGAGGTACACAGTCCTTTTTAGAAATAGAAAACAAAGAAATGAAAATTAAAACTTAAAAGGCCCAGCCAAGTATGTAGCACACTCTCAGTCCAATATCACTTCCTTCAGAAGAGTGGACTTGCAATTATAATCAAAGTTATCAAACCTGACAAACCATGAGCAGCAGCAAATTACCTGTAGCTTCATGACACATTTTTTTTAGATTGCAATAATTTTCATTTCAATAGTTAATAGTAATACAGAGTTTCACCGAATTAATTATTCAGTCAGATAAGACAAAATCCTAACGCATTACTATTTTACACAGTTCTGAGTTCACAAA
The DNA here is from genome assembly GCA_946800695.1 of Geum urbanum. Classification (NCBI taxonomy): domain Eukaryota; kingdom Viridiplantae; phylum Streptophyta; class Magnoliopsida; order Rosales; family Rosaceae; genus Geum; species Geum urbanum. The sequence goes on along the minus strand of OX327002.1, from coordinate 6,235,514 downwards.
CTTAGATAGACAAATTAGAGTAGCGCAAACACTACAAAAAATCCGATGACACCACTGCTTAGTATATCTAGGCACCATCTCTACTGAGCGGCCATATGCCGCAATTATTCTATGTTCGTTCCTGTCGGGAGCAGGACCGGCTTCTTCTTTGGTGAAATTTTATTGGGCGCCCCATGAATCGGTCACAGCTTATTCTTATTCGTCATGTCCTCAGTTTTCCTCTTTGAACCTCCTTTACCCGTAAGAGCTCGAGGTACCTCTCTTACGAATTCAGAGGTGTCGCCCTCCATATGCCCACATTGTCCAGATGACATATGGATATCTCCATCAAACTCTCGCTGCTCAGCTATTGTACCATATAATTCTGCGGGTAGGCTTGAAGCTCCTATAGGAAGCTCTTGAGCTGGTACTGGCAACTCAGGAACCCTAGCAGGCATCGTAGTCACACCTCCTTGTGACTCGCTGACACCTAGAAGCGTTGTCATATGAGAAACCATTCCCTTAGATGAGGCCAAAGTTGGCTCTACATCTTTCATTTTTGGACTAGATGGTCTTGAGACTCAGATAAAACTCTGATCCTCCATCTGCAAAAGAACACACTTATTAGTCAGATCACTCCCAAACAGAGGGTTATCCATCTTAAGACATGTCGGTTCCATAATAACATCTGAAACCACTTCCATCGAGAGCCCACCTCCCTCTTGTGTACTGCTCAAAATTGGTAGGGAAGCCAGTGCCACCATCTCCTTCCTCTATACACTCACCATCGGAGCACTACCAAACTGATGCACTTCATTGAGCAATCTCAATATTGATGTTGCCTCACCTTCAGCCCCAACATTCTAACCCAAACCTTATGACACTTGCAGTCCTTGATCCAAAATGCCTTGTTCCCATCTTGTGCAAAAGGCCACAACCGAAGCCTCTATCCCAGCCACAATGCCAACCTCACCTGAAGCTGGACCAATTTTGGACAACTTAATTAGGTTCCTGCCCTACTTCACAACCTTACTCGCCATGCACAAAAGACATGTATTCCTAACATAAATCACGAATATTTTCATACATCATTACAGTATCCATAACATATATAGAAATCACTAAACCGAAACTTCTTCCTAACCACCAAAGGATGCTAGAAATCCAAATCCACACCAATCCACATTTTCGACTTCAAATCAAGTAATTGTGGATCATATTCAACATATTCATCGATGTTGTTTCCAATTTGTCAGCACCACTTCACTTAAAGAGCACCCGCTGCCAGTATTCCCATCATCGGCTTCACTATCACCAAAGCACGACCTCGCGCCACCGAGACTATCATAGGATCAACCATCCCATCAAACGCCTTAACCACCACCTCGATATTTTGGAAATACCACGGTCTGCTCAAAATTGCCCTGTTCCGATCCAACACTGAACGAAACTTACACAAAAACTGGTCCTCCTCAATTTGGTGAAACCGATTTTGTCGGTGGCACGCATATCCTGCCACTTCCCCCATCATACGAACCTTGGGCGATTACACCTTCTTTGATGCAAGAAGTGTAATGGAGAATACCCTAACAACATTGTAAATCCATTCATCCTCTTTGTCATCATCCGAGAAGGCAAGGTTTACCTCCTCAAACACCACCGCTAGTTGGTTCAGCCTTGAATCCTCCCTACTGTGAGGGAGGATGTCGTCCTCAGTTGCCAAACTCAACATGCAAACTCACTATATTGTAGAGAATTGAGAGGGGAACAAGAATTTGTGTTTATATTAAAATAAAAATTGGATAAGAGAGGAGGGAAATCAGAGGAGAAAGAGCGTCGGTGGCACTAGGGTTTGGGAAGGAAAGGGGAACATAGGGAAATAACCAGGCTGCTATAATTCGAACACGTGATCCTTGTTGTGACCTCAAGAATCATGGTATGAGTCCTTACTAATGGTCTACAACTCACCGACATCTATAGGTACACATGTACATACATATATATACTCTTGCCATGGGCTTTGTTGAATGGATTATATATATATAATCTCTATCCAGAATGGAGCTTCGCTTCGAAAATATGGAGCGAAGCTTCAATTTTCACAAGATTGTCAAAGTTTTTTTGTCATTGAAACTATTCATTATGTAGGTTACTATTCAAGGATTGCACTTATAAAAATCATTAAAAAATCGTCACCCAATAGGTATTTTGCAAGGAAGTTCTATTTGACTCATATAAGTTCTCGCCTAATAGATATTTTGCGAGGAAGGATTATCTGTAGTATAAACATTCAATGATAAATGATACAACTTGTTGCCTAATTGGTGTTCTGCGAGGAAGTCTATTTACCGCATTAAAAGTTAGCAACAAATCATATAAGTCTTTGCCTAATGGATTTTTTTATGAGAATTTTTATTTCTCGTATAAATATTCAACGACAACTCATAACAATTGTCGTCGAATTTTTCTTATGAGAGGAAGTTCCTTTGGCAGCATTAAATAACAACGACGCCTCGTATTAGTTGTCACATAATAGGTCTTCTGCGAGGAATGTGTGTTTGTTGCATTAAGTATCACTGATAATTTTTGTTAGTTGTCACTAAATACATTTTCTGTGATGAAACTGTAGTTGTCACTTAACATGTAGCGACAGATTATGAAATTCGTCGTCAAATAGGTCTTTTGCGAGGAACGAGTGTTTATCGCATTAAGTATCATTGACAACTATTTTTGGTCGTCACTAAATATGTCTTTGCGAGAAAAATGTAATTGTCACATAAATATTTAGCGACAAATCGTAAAATTTGTCAACAAATAGGTCTTTTGCGAGGAGTGTGTGTTTATCGCATTAAGTATCACTAAAAGCTCTTGTTAATCATTGCCTAATATTTCTTTTGCGAGAAAAATGGAATTTAATTTTGCGTAAACATTTAGTGACAAATCATAAAAGTCATCACCAAATAGCTCTTCCGTGATGAACTTTTAGTTGTCACATAAATATATTTTTACGGACAACTCGTAAAAATTGTCGCCAATTAAGTAATTAATCAGCGAGAAACTCTAACTTGTCACATATATAGTGAGCGACAACTCATAAATTTTTTTGCCAAATAGGTCACTTGCGATGAAATTTCATCGTCACTGAAATATTATGCGACAATTCTTACAAGTTATCGCATATTTACTATTCAGCGAAGAATTGATTGTCGCCAATGAAATCAATTGCGACGACTTGAAATTTCCCCGTCTATAATGACTTTCAACGACGAATTCACAGCCGTCACAACCCCATTTGTCGCACGTTTTTTCTTGTAGTGATCGGATCCTCATCTCACTCTAAGCTGCCTCATCAAGTCATCGTCATAGCTAAATCGGATATCGCCTCAGAAACTAGGGATTTCAACTGCATCCCACCCTATCCACTGTATCCAGCTAACAAATTAATTAAAGATAGATCCAATTACACGGATCCGGGCGTGGCCACGGTGCACTATTTAATATAAACATATTGCATGCATGCATGCAACTATATATAGCTATAACCGTTAGGTGTGCAACTTAATTTTCACGATGGTTTCATGTTGATCGATCATATGACTGTCAGCTGCCTTTAACCAACATATTTCTGATCGTATACTTTCATTTCAACTCTCAGTATCCTAGCTAACCGAAACATAACCCTCAGCAAAATTGAAGAGATCGAGGACATTGTTTGTGTTCGATCTCTGGACGAGTTATAATAACTTGGATCGGAAGAGATAAGGAAAGGTATGCATGCTGTCACTAATGAGCTAGGGAGAATGATAGAGTAGGAGCACGATAAATTAATTTGAACAGATGAGTTCACATTCCCAGATACACAAAAGTAAACTTACATCCTTACAACAAGAAAACCATTCACAGCGTCTTATAACCCTAGACGCCTACTTGTAGCCACACATAAATTCAAAATAAAGTTTTGTAAATAACACATACCGCATCTAGTGGTATTTCAGTTATTCCATACTAGTTCTGTTAATAAATATATTTGATGAAACACTCTCTCTTAAGCTTCGACCAGCTCCACCTTTCCATTGATGTGCTTCAACTCGGCGATCTCGACCTTTCCATTGACGTTCTTTGACTCGGCGATTTCAGCTATTCCATTGATCTTTGACTCAACAGGCGCAGTCACTAGCCCGTTCAGCTTTGACTCAACAAAGTCCACAACTCCATTGATCTTTGTTGACTTACAGCTACGGGCGATGCTGATCTTCGTTACCTCGTCAACAAACTCTTGGAGGTTCCTGTCCGATGAGCCGCCTTCCGAAAATGCCGCCTCGGCCGCTGCCTTCCATTTCAAGGCGTTTTTCTTCATCTCCGCCAGCTTAGGTCCCGAGGTGGCCTCTAGCAAGCACTTCTCGACCTCATCCCTAGGGATCACTCTGTCCTCGGCCTCTCCTCGGCACATTCTCACTCCCACCTTGAACTCGTCCACCAAGTACTTGGCGTCGGTCACTTGGTCACCCCATTGTGGGAATGCAACCACCGGCATTCCGGACGTGATGGCCTCCATGGTGGAGTTCCATCCACAATGAGTCACAAAGCACGCCGTCGAAGGATGCTCCAAGATCTTCTCTTGGGGACTCCACTTCACGACTTTGCCGTTGTCTCCGACCTTCTCCAAGAACCCTTCGGGTAGAGTAAGAAGTTCAAGGCCAGAATCGGGGTGAGGTGGCTTCATCACCCAAATGAATGGAACTTCGGAGCTCACCAAACCGTGAGCGATCTCATCAACTTGCTCCTGCTTCAAGTAGACCACACTCCCGAAGGAGATGTAGACCACGGAGGACTTAGGCTTGGTGTCGAGCCAGCCAAGGATGGAGTCGTCGGCCTTCATGAAGTCGCCGCGGACAGCGTTTTGGGCTGTAGGGTTCTTGAAGAGAGGTCCGACGGCCTTGATAGGGCACAAGCGCGCCATGTACTCGATGATCTCGCTCTCGAGTTCCTGGAAAGTGTCCATCAGTATGCAGAAGGGCTTGTCCAAGTTCCCGTACTGCCCCAATATGGCTCGCCTCAAAAACGGGTATGGGGTAGTAGGGTACAAGAAGCTAGGTACTTCATCGTACTTCATCACCGGCATGGATGGAATCTTGACGTCACAAAACATGTCTGACTCTGATGGAAAGGGGACCAAACCGTGGTAGTAGTGGTAATAGGCAGCGAGACAAGCAGCGGATTGAACCCAAAGCATGGCTGAAGGAAGCCCTAGGGTCTCTGCTACGTCACACACCCAAGGGATGAACGGGTTGTTGATGAGGCAGGAGACTGGTCGGCCTTGATCCTCGCATTTCTTGATCAGTTTCGGAATGACATCCTTTCCGATGAGCTCGAGCTGCGGGAGGTACAAATCCAAGTCCTGGCGCATAGGCTCGTCCTCTGCCCATCCGTCTTCGAAGAACTCGAAACGAATAAATCCAGCCCCGACGGGTTTCGGCTCGTCGGTGATGCCATTGGACTTGCGCATTTCCTTGCCAACACATTCGGCGGTGCAGAAGGTGACGAGAAGGCCCTTGGAAGCCAGACGCTTCCCAAGGCGGAGGAGCGGGTTAACATGGCCTTGGCCGATGAAAGAAACCAAGAAAACATGGACCAATGGAGATTCGGAACCCATGCTTTCTTTTTTTGGGATTGTCGAGTGGTTGAAGGGTTTGAGAGTGTGTTGTGTGTTTGGATGGAGAATGGGGAGGACGAGAGTAATATATACCCTGCGGACTAAGTGCTGGATGGGATAGATGTTGCTTTCTATGTTCTGTAAATCAAGATGACCGTTAGGTATATATGCATGCATGCAACTTGCTATCCTACGCGCCGTCTTGAAAGTTGGTTTAAGGGAGTTTCAAGTAGTAAAATCAAACACGAAACGAGACATTTAGGCGCAGAAGCTGAGTGAACTGCGGAGAAATTAGTTCTCATATATATATAGACTAAACAGATTTCCATCTAAGAGCTAATTAACTTTAGAAATTAGTTCTCATATATATATAGACTAAACAGATTTCCATCTAAGAGCTAATTAACTTTAGAAATCGATCTCTCCAGACTACATATGTACGTACACTAGCTCCGATCCCCAAAGCATTCAGTGCTCAATGTTAGAGGGGAAAACGCAAAGGAAACCTAATTGAAAACCGTACTCAATCAGAGTAGTTGACACAACAATATATATTTAGGTTGGGATGGAAGACATAGTCACACAGTAACTATCCTATAGTCATATTCATATATAAGTAAATGCAAAAAGTTGGTCGCATCTGCATTGCAAATTAGCTAGTCGTCGCACAAAATAGGAGCCCCCTCCTCCTTCCTCCTACATGGCAAGTGTCCTCTTAGCTAGGATCATATCTTTTAGAGCTATTCTAGATATTTTGTTTGTTTTTTTTTTGCTAAAAGGATAGTTACTGTGTGACTATGTCTTCCATCCCAAGTTCCCAACCACTACCAGAATACTTATATTAGACGACAAAATAGATTGGTCATCTAAGAAAGACATTTCACCATTTCAGATCTTAAGCGATGAAGGTTTTGTCGCCTAAGATTCATCGTCTAAGTTTCGTCGTAATAAATCTTAAACAACGAAAAATAATATTCATTGTCTTAAGAGTTTCTTAAAAGACGAATACAATTTTGTCGTCTAAAATTCCAGGTTACGAAAAAATTATAGCTTGAACGACGAAGTTTTTCGTCGCAAAAACATATCTTAATGACAAAAAATTTACTTTCGTCGTCTAACCGTTCATACTTCCTAATAGTTATTATAAGGTAAAAAGGATCTTGAACGACTTTGGCCTTTCATCTACGAAAATTCACGTCTGCAAAACAGTTGTGTTCTGTTTTACAAAGAACACGCGGACCTCCAGCACGTATTGTCCAGTTTGCGGCAAGTTGAGATGGAACATGGTGAAGAAGAATAAGAAGAAAAGTGTTCATTTGATGGTACTTCACCGTTTCCCGATGATTCCTAGACTGGAGTGATTGTACATATCTTCGTATATATATTACAGAGGCAATGAGATGGCACGGGAAAAAGATGAGAGACGACGATGTGCTTAGACACCTTGCAGATGGGGAGACTTTTAAATCTTTTGACATGACATTTATAGGCTTCGCATTGGAAGTTTCAAATGTCAGATTATGACTTTCTACTGATGGGTTTAATCTTTATACTGATGGCACGTACAACACTTGGCATGTTATTGTCATGTCGTACAACCTGCCTTCCTGGATATGTATGACCAAAGAATTTAATTTTCTTACTTTGTTAATTCTAGGTCCTTACTCACCTGAAAAGTGTTTTGATGTGTTTATGATACCTTTGATTGACGAATTGAAATATATATATATATATATATGGGAATCTGGCGTGGAAATTTGGGACAATTACACTAAAACTTCATTCATCATGAGAGCAGTAGTGATGTGGACCATTAGCAATTCTCCTGCTTATGGAATGTTGGTATCTTGCATGACTAAAGGGTACAAGGCTTGTCCTATCTGCTTAGACGACGTAAACTCTAGCTATCTCCCAAAAAAGTTGTGTTACTTGGGTCACCGTAGATGGCTTCCTGAGGATCACCAATGGAGATTGGATAATGCAAGTGTCCAAAGGTTGAAACCCCGAGGTGGTCTGGAGATGAGACTTTCCAAAGGTTGTACGGTAATAATTTTGGAATGTTGAGCAAGTGTCCATTTTTGAAGGTCAACAATCCTGTGATTGACAACGATCTTACATATTGGAGTCATATGAGTATTTTCTTTGAGATGCCTTACTAGTCGAAGTTGAAACTCAGGAACACCCTAGAATTCATGCACATTGAGAAGAATGTATTCGACATCGTGGTTGGAATAATTCTCAATATTGATAAAAAAAAGAATAAGGACACTCTTAAAGCACGTGAAGATTTGCAGAGTATGAAAATCCACCGTCACTTGTGGTTAAAGAAGTCAAGGGCAGGTATACCTGAGATGGCACAGATTATACAAGGAGAAAGACTCATTTGACAGTCAGGATGATGAAGAGGATGACACAGATCATGAAAGTGAATGATGCATGCCTCCTATACGCATACATATTTGTAATAATTTGTTCGATTTGGATATATAAGAATGATTTGTGGTGGTGGCGTGTGGTGGTAGTGGTGGTGGTGGTGGGCAATTTGATTAAGAGAGAGAGGTGGAGGGAGAGAAAGAGAGAAGAGTGAATTGAGAGAGTTGAGAAAATGATCAATTTAAAGTGTTTTAAAACACTTAGGCGACGAAACTATTAGATTTCATCACCGAAGTGTTTTAAATTTTGAAAAAACTGCCAAATTTTGCACTTATACGACGAAACCCAATAATTTCGTCGCCAAATTGATTTGAATTTTTGCCAATAAAATTTGGGGGAAAAACCTCCAAATTTTTGACTTAATTAGACGACGAGACATAATAGTTTCGTCGCTCAAGTTTTTTGAATTTTTGGCAAAAATTTTGGCGAAAAAAAAATTCGATTAATTTTTTGTCACTTAGATGACGAAACATGTAATATTCGTCATCTAAGTTTTTTCAACTTTTGTCAAAACTAATTCTCAGTTATTTTTAAAAAAAAATTATAAAAAAATTCACTTAGGCGACAAAACTTTAGTTTTGTCATCTAAGTGAAATTCTTTTAATTTTTTTTATAAATAACTAAAAAATTAATTTTGGTTAGTTGCTTTAAAATTATGAAAAAAATAAACTGTCAGATGTAACCGTTACATTTATACAATATTATAGAAAAAAATCAACCAAATTAGGATTAGTTTAGATTTCGATCGAATGAATTTAGTGATTATCGAAAAATAGTTAAAAGACGGAAATTATTAATCGTAAAAAATAATTTGTAAACTCGTTTTCAAAGTTATGAGTGCTTGTCTTGTTGTAAAAACTTACATTACCAGAAATACACACTTAGGCAATAAGCATTTTAGTCGCCCAAGTACTTAGGCGACGAAACTTTCGTCGTCGTCTAACAATCGTAGTTTAAGTACTTAGACGTCGAAAAATTGTATCTCTAAATGACAAAAATGTTCGTCGTCTCAGAGTCATCTTAGACGAAGAATACCTACAATCGTTGTCTAAGTATTACCACTTAGATGACGAACAATATTAGTCGTCTAGGTGTCACCACTTAGACGACAAAGAATAGTTCGTCGTCTAAGTGATTCACTTAAACGACGACATATTCTTTGTCGTCTAGGTCCAACAACTTAGATGACAAAGATCAATGTTCGTCGTCTATGGTTTAAACCAAGACTATGAATGCTTCGATGTCTTAGTGATTGACTTAGACGACGAACAAGGATGCTTCGTCGTCTAAGTTCAAATTTCTATTTTTTTTGAATTATAAATTAAATTAAAAATTAATTAAATCTATAAAATAATAATTAAATATAAAAATATATGTACATCGATCGAAATAATACAAACGAAACTATGAAACTAAACTAGGGGTAGACATGCCACTGAGTCCCCCGCCGCTGCTCGGATCGTCGTCATTAGGCCCATGACGGGGCTCGGGGGGATGGGGACGACACTCCTCAGAAATGTGCATCCCCATCATCTCGAGGAACTTGAAGACGGCGATCATTCTACTACTTTGAGCGTCAAGTTGACCCTGCATCGACCTTGTCTACTCCCAGGCCCGATCGGTTGACTCCTTGGCCAATCGAGTCTGCTCTTGGGCAGCTCGGAGCGCTTTTGCATCTTCCCCACTACGCCTAGTCGATGATGTGGATGACTAGAACAAATCTCTCTAGAGCCGTTCATCCAAGCCCACGAACCTCCTTGCTAATTCGGTGGTAGTAAACAACATTGACAATAGCGATCTAACTCTCATTCGATAGAGGAGACAGTTATTGAGGTGTCAATTTCGGGTTTTCCAGCTAGATTTTCGCCAATTGCTCCTGGGTCTTTTGTAGTAACCTCACTTTAAATTAATCATGTGAACAATACAAAAATATTAATTTGTAAAAAAAAAATTCTCATAGTTTCCCCTAAAATTGGAGGAAACCAAAAACCTGCAGGAAATATGACACTTCGAATAACCTATTCCAACATAACAAATTCACCGTGGGCGCCGATTCCCGCACGGATTTCTCAAGTTCAAAATTATAATTTAACCAACTAAAGCATAACCTAACTCAAGTTCAAAATCATATTCCAAGAGCACGACCTAACTAATATATCCTTATCATAATTCAATTTCTTAAAAATACAATTACTTTTATACTAAATTTCGATACCTTTTGGAAGTACACAATTAAATTCAATTGCTTTAGGAAAGATGAGTTACATACGCCACGTTCACTCACATCATTGACGACCCCGAGCTTGACATAAGCAAAGACGCTGACATCCAGGAAACAATACTTCGGACCCGCATCTTTGTGCTCTTTTGCAATGTAGATGAACCCGTTCGAGCCCGAAGAATGGTGGTTGGTCTTCTTGTCACGAGTTTTCTTGTTGGCCTCCGACCTTGTCTGTTTCACAACAAAGATCATTAAATAATAAATAAATATTTAAAAATAAGAAATTATTCAATTTTTATTACATTAAAGAAAATGAAGACGAATCTTATATTTGTCGGACTCAAAGTGTGTGACTAACCATTGTCACTCCTTTTCCCTTTCATTCTGTAGCTCCTGTGGGGTAGGCGAGGCGCCGTGTTTCAAGTAGTACTTATAGGGGTCGTTTTTCTAGTTCTTAAAAATGTGGGTAGCCGTGACATCAATGTTCTCCAACATCTCTGGTCTGCATTCGACATTAAATGTACGTACCTAGGAAAATAAATAAAAAATCAAAATCCTAGACTTTATGCCTTGTAATTAATTATAAAATTAAATAAAATTAAATATGAGTTAAAAACATGTTAGATTAATCTAATTGGTTCTTTAATCCTTAAGCTAATGGTTTAACCTAGGTAGTTAAGCTTAATAATCAAATTAAACATACTAAGTAATTAACCAATTAGCTTACAATTAGATTAATAATGTAATAAAATAAGTAATTAAGCTAAGGTCGCCGGAAACTATATATTAGCCGGTAAATTTCACCGGAAAAATTAATTAATCACCGTACGTAATTACGTACGGTATTAAATTTAAAAAAATTAATCGAATCGAGTTAATACCTTCACCGATAAGGGGATATTTAAGTGGGTAAACTAGAACTCCAGGGGTTGAAAAACTAATATTTGATGAATTTTGCCCGGCCGGGATCGGAGGTGGGTGTTGAGAGAGAGAGAGAGAGAGAGAGAGAGAGAGAGAGAGAGAGAGAGAGAGAGAGAGAGAGAGAGAAGTTGAAAGAGGATGAGATAGCCCAAAGAATAAAAGGAATCTGATCTAAATAATTGAGTTTTCTTACGCGACGAAATCATTGACGACCGCGCGAAACACGCGAAAAATATTAACACAGAGTAGACACCTAACTCATATTCCACGTGTACGCAATTTAAAACTTTTTTTGTGTAGATGTAGCGTTGGTAAATAGGGATCATTCTTACCGGGGATTTGAGGGATGCATGCGAAATTTGTGTGAATAAAAATAAGGGGGGTTGTAAAAGTTGATTTTTAATTTCCTAAGTTACTACCTAAAAATGTCACAAGCATAAGTAAAAATTCTTAGGATTCTAGTATGTAAAAACTCATAGACAAGCCACACATAGAAGACTCCTAAGAAATCTAAATCATGCTTAATTAAGACGAAAATAAACCTAACTAATTATATACATGTGATCGACTTATTCTACACTCAGCTCAATTATTAACATATGAAAATATCAAAACTTATCGAAATTCTATAACTCTAATTCTCGATTAAACATGCGTATTATCATAATTTTTACTCGGGATCCCCTATACACCATTGATTTAGACTCGAGATTCCCTATATCTAAAATCAAAGCATTAAGAACCAAATACACATGCTTAACAAAAATTAGAATATTAGAACACATGGATGGTTATTGAAATTCATATATGTAATAAAACCAAAATAAACACATTGTCTTTACAAACAAAGTAATACAAATACAAAGAGAACTACGGAGTAAATGTTCCATTAACACTTTTTGATTCCCAATAAGCCCTGCAAAATTGCGAGTGGATGGATCTTTCGGTGAATGCTACACACCTTCTAAAGTGACTAAGCGTATTTAGAAGTGGTGAGATGAAGATTTTGAAAGGTGGTGATGGTGTAGTTGCCTAGCATTTGGAGAACTTTGATGTGGAAAGCCTTTGTGGAAATTTTAGTATCAAGAGAGTTAGAGAAGTGATCGGCAAAGAAGAGTGGAGAGAAAATGAGGAGGGAAGAAAAATGGGAAGAGAGAAAATTTCAGGATTTTTGGATGATTTTTCTAAGGATTGCTGGATGGGCAGCCAACTCCCTATTTATAGGATTACAGGCTGCTCAGCTATCCCTCTTTTCTTTCTGCCAACCGGTTGCTTCTTCTTCCATTTTTCACCTATTCTCTATGCATTCAAGCAATCTTCTTCACATTTCTTCTTGCATTGCCGGTTCTTCATCTTCCATTTTTCTTCTTCTTTCTCTTCTTTCTCTTATTTTTCTTTTACTTTTTACTTGCTTTCTCCACTTCTCTACTCTTCTACCTACTCCCTTCTTCATTCAAGTAACCATTTCTTTCTTCTCCTTTCTTTATTTTTCCTTGCCGGTTGCTACTTCTTCCTCTTTCTCTTGCCTTTCTTTGTTTCCTTCACTCTTCCACCTACCATCAAGCCATCATTTCACTTCCTTTCCCATCTTTTCTTCCTTCTTTTCCTTGCATGTCGATTGTTCTCCATCTCTTTGCCTTTCTTTTCTTTGTTTTTCCTTACTAACCAATTACCTACTCATGCATTCATGCAAGCAAGCTCTATTTGCTTTTCCCTCTTCCTTACCGAATTGTTTCTTTCTTTGTAGCCAACCATCATTTCCTTCAACACTCTTTGCAAACATGGTGCATTAATTAGTGTAGTTAGTGTCCTTTACTCCGTCTCTTTTGGTCAACACCTGAAAATAAAAAAATAAATAAAACTAACGATACTAAGTGAATGACATAGTTAAATGTGGAGAGAAGTATATTAATTAATACGCCTAAAATGCATAGATCAATCATTCGTCGCCTAGGTATATAGTTAGACGACGAAAATAGTTTCGCCATCTAAGTGCTCACTTAGCCGACAAAACCTATATGTCGTCGTCTAAGTGTATACCTTGGTGACAAATTACATTTTCGTCGTCTAGGTTATTAATTCTAAGTCAACGATTTACATAATTCATCGTCTTAGTGATCATTTAGACGACAAAAATATTTTCGTGGTCTAATTGTGTCATACTTAGCCGACGAAAACAATTTTACGTCGTGTACATCTTAGGCGATGAAACATAATAGTCGTCATCTAAGTACACACTTAGACGATGACTTATGTGATCCATCATCTAAGCTATTTCTTAGGCGATGAATATCATATTTCGTCGCCTAAGTTGGACTTAGCCGACGAAAAATAATTTTGGGAGACGAAAAAAAAATTTCGTCGTCTAAGTCACACTTAGGCGACAAATCCTTAAGTGTGTATTTTTGGTAGTTTTAATTTATCAACTAGATAGAAATTAATTTAAAATAAAAAAATTAATTTAAGACCAAAAACTTGTTATATATCTACTAATGTACGTTATATAACTCATGTGTTTGTATGCCTATATTCACTCGACATCAACACTAACGAAATTGAATTTGGACAAAATAACCATTGGATATATTCATTATAACATAATATATAAGTGGACAAATTTTTAGTAAATACGAAGTTTGTTAAGGGTTTGATCGGTGTAATCAACCTTAAAACTAAAATTTCAACGAAACGGAAACATTGATATATGAATCTTCGTAACTCCGATTTTTGAACCGTTGACACTCACAGTCCAAGAATTGTTTATTCTATGCTCTCGATGAAAAAAATATGTGTTTTAAGATGGTATACATGGTTGTGCTCTTAGAGGTCAGATTGTGAAATTCTACTTAGACGACGAAAGTGGTTGAATTTTGTTGTCTAAGTACTACTTAGACGACGAAAAATGGGTTTTGTCATCTAAAACTTTCCGAGTTTAAGGCTTAAGGTTTAGGGTTAGGGTTTAAGTTTAGGATATGTTCTTAGACGATGAAATATTCGTCGTCTAAGTGTAAATTTAGGCGACGAATTCTGTTTTCGTCGTCTACCTGCATCTTTTAAGATGACGAAGACATTTTCATCGTCTAAGATAATATACTTAGCCGAAGAATTATGTTCTTCGTCGTCTAAGTCAGATCTTAATTAGATGACGAAAATTTGTGTTCGTCGTCTAAGACATTTCTTAGACGATGAAAGTCAATTTCGTTGTCTAAGGTTAGTCTAGACGAAGAAATTTTCTCTTGTCCGAAGAAATTTTTTTCGTCGTCTAACGACCACTTAGATGACGAGATTATTAAGGTTTCATTGTCTAAGTGTGATTTTTTTGTAGTGAGCATTGACTTGGCATAAGTAGTATATATTTGTCAACATACCTCTTCCCAAGCCAATTCAAACCGGCAAGAGCAGAGGTGGGTAGCTTCTCCCTTTGGGCGCTATTATATTTGCATGGACGATGCTTTCAACAGGAATATCTCGAGGGAAGGCATCAAACTTATTGTACGAGACTGGGCCAGCTGGGACTTTTGTGATGGGCTATGCCAAATGACTTCAGGGTTGTTACTCGCCCCTATACGTCTTACTTTGGATATATCTAAAATGAAGCTAGTGAAGTCGCACATCTTCTTGCTAAATGCGCACTACGGAATGCTCTTCATCCATCTGTTTTCTAAGTAGCCCATTATTCATTACGGAGACACTTACAAAAGGCTGTACTTAATTTATTTTAAAGAATTTTATCGACTTTTAAAAAAAAAGAATATGTTTATATAAGCGTAAGGTTTTCCTTTGCATATATTGTGGTGTCAATTTTTATAGTATATTTGGGGGGTTGGTGGCTCGATTTGGCGAGTCATATCTTTTAGGATCATATCTACCGATATTTCATTATATCGGTAGTTATTATTCGAGTCATGTACGAGATTTCGATAATAGATGAGCCAAGTGACGAACAGACAGAAAGAAACTAACAAAAATGCAATGGTATTGGTGGTGAAAGAGTACGTATAGCTGGTGACCTATATGGCTACATGGTATAACGAAAACACGACTGGTTGACATCCTTTAGTTTAAATCCTTCACTATATTTTCAATTTATTGATCAGACATATTTTGAGATTCTTTATTCTACGGCAGTGTTTTTCATATCAATTATCGAAAAATTTGTAATGGCTGGTGAGTGCAATTGTATATATGAACATGGCCATTTTGGAGTACGTCGACAGAAATCCACTGTGGTCACCGGTGTTAGAGGAATCAAATTCAATGCGTGTTTATTCTCAAGAATTTAACGAGGGCCATGAAGAATTGGAGATGGATTTCATTTGAATTTTGTTTTCTTTCTTTAGTTGTAGGTATAATTCTTCTGAATAATTTAGCTTGAGGATCAAAAGTTATAGTTTGTTTTGTATGAGACCGTTAGTTACGTATCTTACAATTCCAGAAAGTTCTTCTACTTCCAAATTTGGCAATAAGTAATAGTCTCGGCATATACATTAGTTACCGAACAACTCTTCTAGAAGAGTAATCATGCAGATGAATACGTACTGTAACCTCCCAGCGAACTGATAATATTGGTGAGGATGACCTGAAGTCCTGAACCCAGAACCTCTGACGGTTTGGTCGGGCTTCTCTTCCATTTTTGTTTTAAGTCTACGGAGGCTTACAGCTGGTTGTGCGCGTACACAAAAGATGAATGATAATTAAGAGCAAAACTACAAAACAAACAACAACAAAATAACGAAAAAACTAGCTATGCCGCAGACATATATGCCCCCTGTTGCATTCATGCCCTAGCAGGATTGATTGATATTGAGCACTCCATCTACTTTTTTAGTCAGATCACCCATCTCACCAGAAACAACTTCTGAATAGGTTTAGTGGTTCAAACCCCAATCAACCTAAGAAACAAACTGGGACCCTTTATTGGGATCCAATCTAGCATATACTAATTACCGATCGATCTGTAAAATAAGTTCTGTTCTTGAACTACTTGGAGGTATTCTTTAATCGAAACCTTTACAATATAAACTAAGGTGGCCGATCGAGTCTACTTACTCCACTGGCTTTTCCATGGAGAGCAGGACAGTACAACCGTAGGTCCAACTCCAAATTGAAAGTGAGCTCCGGAGAAGCTGTGGCTATTGTACGTATATCTAGCTACGGCCATGAAATTATAAGAGCTGGCTGCTACCTTGGAACTTGGAAAGTTTGGTGCGTCCCAGATCAACCTCATTAGAATTGTACTGATCGATGATGATCTGGTCAACCCTAAAGTTTCTGGGTTTTTAAATGTAACAGCAAGCGAGTGACTTGATACTGGTAAGAAAGGAGGTTGAGCAAATAACCGATCTGTCATGGGTCTGGCCGGCCGTCAATTCTAGGAATTAATAATTTGGTTCACAAGACGTCAAATCATATGTACTTTCTGAACGTAAATGTACGTAGGTAGTAATTTGCACTAATTAATATGTTGGATATGTGTACGTTTTGGTGAGTCAACCTAATTAAGTTAAACTCATTTGATATAGATAGAACATTAATGAGGGGAATTAGATTACTAGTGACAAATCCAAGATGAGAACCCTAATCCTATCCAGCCAATAAAATGCCATAAATTAGCTAGGTATTTGTCTATGCACTCGAACTGCACTCTGCACTCTGCATTGTAGTATTGCATGTTTCGCATTGTACTTTGTCCATGTTTTTTTTGTTTTCCGATGAAATACTTTGTCCTCGTTTGATCAAATATATGTTTCATCTTTAGATCCTTAATAAGAATCTTCTTTATGTGCTCTCTAATGTGTAATGTGTAATATTTGTAGGAAAATAATGTGATATTAAATAAAATTTAAGATTATTAATTTAAATAATTAATAAATATAAAATAAAATAGGTAAATCGTTTATGGTTTTACTTTTGGATCTCACCCCAAAACGTGTCTTGTTATAGGGATGTGACTCTCCACATATAAGGCATATCACCTCATCTCCCCCTTGTGTTGCGATGTGAGATCTCACATCATCAAGTGCAAACCACTCATAGTTTTCATTGATCAACACTCATTATCATATTCTCATTTTCAACCAAAAGACTCGATGTAACATCTAGTACTTTTCGTGTCTTTACGCATTCTGTTGCTTTTTCAGAAAACATACACAACAACGTGTTATTTTCCTAATCAATAAGTAATACCTCACATCATCAAGTGCAAACCACTTATAGTTTTCATTGATCAACACTCATTATCATATTCTCATTTTCAACCAAAAGACTCGATGTAACATCTAGTACTTTTCGTGTCTTTACGCATTCTGTTGCCTTTTCAGAAAACATACACAACAACGTGTTATTTTCCTAATCAATAAGTAATACCTCACATCATCAAGTGCAAACCACTCATAGTTTTCATTGATCAACACTCATTATCATATTCTCATTTTCAACCAAAAGACTCGATGTAACATCTAGTACTTTTCGTGTCTTTACGCATTATGTTGCCTTTTCAGAAAACATACACAACAACGTGTTATTTTCCTAATCAATAAGTAATACTCAATAGCTAATATCGGATATGGAAAACGTGTTATGTACATCATTACTTTTCGCTACTTTATCAGTTTGGTAGTGTCCAAAAATACTGAGTATGCAGCTTATAGATATAGTTATAATATATCTCTATGAAGATCTTAATTCAGAGATATACATGAGAGTGCCGGTTGGCATGATTCTACTCATTTCAAGTAACTTTAAACCATAGAGTGCTTAAGTAATTAGATTGAGACGTTCATTATATGGATTGAAACAATCTCACTACCAGATTTTATACTATACCCGACGAAACAGGAAAAAACAGCCCGATGAAAAACCTTATCGTCGGTTATAGTATACTATAACTGACAACTGACCCCGTCTTTAGTTATAGGTAATCTTGTCGTCAGTTATAGGTAACCTTGTCGTCAGTTATAGGTACACCCTATACCCGACGACTTTTTTTCTACAATTTCCAACGACATTTTTACTATTGCAGACGATTGAGTATGTCGTCAGCTATAGTTCTTATATCAGATCTATTTCGCAGCAGTTCGGTCATTCAAAAATAATTCGATGAGAAAAACTCAAAACGTTCTGAAATCGTTGGGTGTTGTCGGAAACTGTCCAAGAGAGGTTCGTGAAGCTATATATATATATAGCTAGCTAGGTACGTACGTATATGTTGATTAATTAATATATGTTGATTATTGTTGAAGTAGAGTTGAATTGATTGTTGATTTTGAGTAATATATTGATATATTGTTGATTTTGAGTTAAGTTGAGTTGAATTCGACGAAAATATATATATATATAGTTGTATATATATAAATTTGTAATTGTTGATATATATGTACGTATGTATATATGTTAATCGTACGTTGATATATATGATCGATATATATATATGTAAATTTGTAATTAGGGAGTACGTAGAAGAATTAAATTATGTAATTTGTAGAGATCGATATATATAATGATGAATTTTAAATTAATTAGTGCATGTGTGTGTGTATATATATATTGTTGGAATTTTCAGGATGGACAAAAGTCGGATGAGCCTTGAAAGATGGGATGTAAGATATCACCATTGAATTATGAGCTTTATAGAATATGCGAAGGTTAATTGTGGAGGGATGCCAATTCATTATTGCCTGTGTAATAATTGTCAGTGTCGCAGCGACCGATTTCGTTTTACCATTGAAAAAGTATTGGAGCACCTGAAGAAATATGAGTTTTGGGATAAGTACACATGTTAGATTTATCACGGTGAAACATCATCAATGGGTTTGCATGATCATGGGAAATTTGCTGAGAGTTCCAGTACATCCAATGATCCAACAACGAGGTTGATCAACAATGCGTTTCCTTATAAGAGCGGTGTATTTGCTCAAGCACAAGATCCTCCCGCCGTTGGGACTTCCCTCGTATTGAGCCACTCCAGCAATTACTTAGAGTTCTCAACACTGCCGGTATGGACAAGTACAATAATTTGATAGCATTGCAATAGACTCTGTTGTACAACGGGTGTAATAAGACTGTTCTTGAAAGTGTCATGGAAGTGATGAAGCTCAAAGTAGAGAATAAAATGAGTGTCAAGGCTGTTGATGATTGGCTGCAGTGGACTGCTTCGATGCTGCCCCCCGGTCATCGCCTTCCTACAACTTATTGTAATGTGCGACATATTCTGAAAGATCTTGGGTTTTTGTACGTCAAAATTCATGCATGCAGATATGATTGTGTTCTCTTTTGGGGTGAAGACGCTTACGAGAATGATCTTCAAAGCATTGATGCTTGCCCGGTATGTGGTACAGATAGGTATAAGTTGACTTCTGTAGGGAATAAGAAAGCTGTGAAGATACTTCGATATTTCCCACTGGTTGATATGCTAGAACGGTTGATCATGTGTGCACACATGGCTGAAGCTATGAGATGGTAGGCTAAGAGGAATTTTCCTGACGATGATACCCTCATACACCCTGCTGACGGAGATGCTTGGAAGCACATGGTCAGGGAATTTTCTCATGTTGCATCAGAGGTCTGAAATGTTTGGCTCGGGCTCTCATCTGACGGATTCAATCCTTTTGGCAACATGAGTCTTCAATACAGTATATGGCCAGTTATTTTGGTACCGTACAACCTTCCTCCATGGATGTGCATGAAAAAGGAATACAATATGCTCACTTTGTTGATTCCAGGGCCGGGTTATCCAGGAAAGTGTCTCGATGTGTATTTGAGACCCTTGATTGAGGAGCTTAAGAACCTGAGTAAATATTTTCATGTCACTTATGACAAGTACAAAAACGAGATGTTCCAGATACAAGGTATGCTTGTTGGCACCATTAGTGATTTTTCTGCCCGCGGGATGTTGTCGGGCAACGTTACCAGGGGATACAAGGCTTGTTCAGAGTGCATGATTGTTGAGTGCTGCAAACCTCAATGCCAAAAGATTGTCCAGATGCGTCACCGTTGTTGGCTTCCCCGTGATCACCTATTTCGAGAGGATAAAAAGGCATTTGATGGAACTGTAGAAACGGGTGTACAACCCAAGAGCTGGACGGGGGTCAAAATTTTATGAGTGTTGAATGAATATAATTTTGGGCCGCTGAGCAATCATCCCGAAATAGTGGCATCGATACCTGACAGACCCGATAGGTACAAATTTTGGACACATAAAAGCATAATCTGGGAATTCCCGTACTGGCCTAAGCTAGTGATCAGCACTACCTAGATGTTATGCATATAGAGAAGAATGTGTGCGAAAATGTGGTAGGGACAGTGCTGAATTAGGAAGGGAAACTAAAGACTGCCTAAGGCACGCACTGATCTGAAAAGAATGGGACTGCAGAAACATTTGTGGTTGAGAGAAGGGAAGAAAAAAATGTCTCAAGCTCCTTACACCGTGAAGCCTGACCAGAAGAATGAAATTTTTGGTTAGATGGGTAATGTCAGGTATCCTTATGGGTATGCAAAAAATATAGGCCAGTGTGTTAACTTCTGGGATAATAAGATATATGGATTAAAGAGTCATGACTGTTATGTACTGCTTCAACGCTTTTTCCCTATTTTCATTTGAGAGTACCTGCCCAAAGAGGTAGTATAGCCATTAGTGGCGTTATCAAGATTCTTTCAAAAGCTATGCACCAGAGAAGTGAAGCAGTCAGACTTGTGGGAAATGCAACAGGACATCATTTTTATCCTGTGCAATTTTGAGAGGATATTTCCCCCAATTTTTTTTGATTTCATGCCTCACCTAATGATCCATCTTCTTGAACAATTGTTGCTTACCGGTCCTATACACTACACTTGGATGTATCCCATAGAAAATTATATACGATTCGACATTTTTGTAGTGGCTGTGTTTTTATATATTAATACTTATTTAAGTATAATCATAACATGCACTTTTCAACTTGATAGACATTTGAGAGACTACAAAGACTATGTAAAGAATAAATCTGCACCTGAAGGGTATATCGCTGAAGCATATCTTACACACAAGTATGTAACGTACACCAAGTTGTATTTGGGAGCTGTGGAGGACCCTCCACAACTCATATGCCGGTAGATCAACCCCAATTTAATCTTTCTATCATCTCTAATGATGTTCAAGTATATGAAAATTTTCCTAAGTTGTACAAGTTGGAACCATATGAGTTAGTCATTGCCCACTGGTGGGTACTGATTATCTGTCCAGAAGTTTAATACTAGAAAGACATCAATCTTCAACACCCTTCTATTGTCGGTAATATTGAGTACCACAACAAGATGTCTGCAAACTATTTTGTCAAATGGGTAAGGTCATATTTATGTATATATAGGCGTGCTTGCATATATATACAAATTAATATCAATGTTCATATTTAAAATGAATGGTTTTTTTTTCGTGATGAACCATGTATAAGATGATGGTTACCCACAATGGTCACACGCATTGAGGCTCTTGGCGATGAAACCGGTAACTTCAAATGTTTACCCGATGTGTAAGGTCAATGGCATGAAATTTATATGTCAACATAGAGACGACAAACTGAGGACACAAAATTCTGGGGTAATGGTGCATGGTGGGTAGAATGGTGTTGACTATTACGGCATTCTCCATTCATTGGTAGAACTAATTTATGGGGAGGCCATGAAAGTACACTTGTTTAAGTGTAAATGGTTTGATACTAACCCGGAGAACACAAGGACCGATCAGTACGGTATATTTTCAGTGAATACTGCTACAAGCTAGTATGAAGATGACCCCTTTGTTTTTGCTACAGTAGTAAAATAAGTATTTTATCTTGATGATCTTGTGCACAGAGGCGCGTGGAAAGTAGTTAACCATGTTGTTCCTAGAAACATATACAGTGCTGCTACACTTGGTAAGACCGCAGATGATGAAGAAGTTACTACATACCAAAAGCTGAACGCAATTGACATTCCGGAATCCTCTACAATTTGCCTTAGTAATGTGAGATCAGGTGTTGTGGATCGAATTCCTGGAGCAGAACTTCTTGATGTTAATCCATATGAAATTGATGAAGACTCAGGTGAGGAGAAGCGACACATCTTACCAGAAATTAACTATGAAACCGAGTCAGACTCAAGCGATGATTTTGATTATCAACCTTAGTTAGAGATGTACGTATTTGAGTAAACAAAGTGTTTATATGAGAAACGTGTTTAAATAGTAATGATTCTAGTTATGTGAATGATCAATTAGTTATACAGGTATTTAAAGCGTGTTTCTACATGAGAATATTTTCCGCAAAAAAGTTCCCCACTATAACCGACAACATACTGCCTAAGTCGTCGGCTATAGTTCAGTTTAAAAAACCAGTCGCGACTACCCATCGTGTAGCGCTGCAAACGATCCTAAAACCCACCGCCCCCGTCGATCGAGTCTCTCTCGCTCCTCCGCCGCACGCCGCTCCAACCTTCTCTCTCTTCTCCTATCAGGCCGCGAATCCTCTCTCTCTCTCTCCGGTATCTCTCTCCACCGCTGGATCGGCACACTCTCTCTCTCCTCCTATCACGCCGCCACTGCCCCCGTCGCCGCCTCCCTCCACCGACTACCCCTTGGCCGGCCGGTATCTCTCTCCACCGTGACTATATATATATGTTTACATATATAATTAGTTTTTTGAATTTTTGCATATATATAATTGTAAATATATATAAATATAATCGTGAATAATTGTGAATATATATAAATATAAAAATATAATTGTGAATAAACTATATATATAAATAAGAATATATATAAATATAATTGGGAATATATATAAATATAGAGTATGTGAATATATATATGTAGGAGTAACAATAATTGAATGTATATATAATCATGATTTTTTGATTTTGTAATTGAATGTTGAATATGCTGATGAATATATGTGCGGTGGATATGAATTTGTGTTTTTGTTGAATTTGTTATTTTATTGAACATGTGCGATGAATACATTAATATAAATTTGAGTATGTGATTTATTGAATATATTTGAATTTATAGATTATTTGTTAATTAATATACATTTTTAGGTATGAATTTGAATTTTTTTTGCAAAACCTCAGCTATGATAAGCAATAGTTATTTTGGCCATATCACCTCTCGCCAACGTATTCTACTTGGTGAGGATGCAATGCCGCAGGAACCCAACCGACCCTCCATCACGAGGAGGCTCTATCAGGAGTCGACGCTGCAGCAGATAGTCATACGACACTTAACGGGCGGCACATCTCAGCAGTCGATCCATAAGCGTATGTCGCACATTGCTGAGCCGACGCCTACTCTCTCTACGACCCAATCATCTGAGGCATGTGCTTCAGGTAGTTCGAGGGTCGGTCTGCGATTATCACCACTGTCCACCATCTTCGTGCCCGACGAGATATCGGCCATACCTATTTTTGACGATATGGGGAGGCATATTGGAGGACATGATCATTTTCTTATGGTAGACCAAGCGTACGTATACATACCGTTCGAGACACCTCATTAGAGTGCTCGTATTAAGGGACAGCAGACAAACGAATCGGGTAAATATTAATAAATATTTGATTATTTAATTTCAAACTTATATAGCTCATATGTAAATTAAATTGGGTGCTTATGTTTTCATCTTGTTACCATTCATTAGGCACCGTCGTCAACGGCAAAGCCAAACAGACCAGAGGCACTGTCGTTGGCAAGCTTCTTGAACATGTGATCAGGCATGGACGGGTGGTCATTAGGACTATTGAAGGAGGCGAGGTGATCGAGGGAGATGATACTTGAAAGTATGCCTCAATGGCTTGAAGTATCATATGGGACAGAGTCCCAATGCTGTGGCCAGATTGGAATTTCGTGCCAAAGTATGTGTAGTTAGAAATGCATAATGAACTGTCGGTGAGTTACATTTTACATCATTACGTAAATTTTCTACTTATTAATTAAATCCGCATTTCAAACTCAATTTTTACCATTTATATATACATTGCAGAGGTGGTTTCACGTGGAAAACATACTCAGACACACGTGGGCAAATGAGGTGCAAGGAAGCAGGTGATGTCTCTCGGTTTTTGTATATATCGAGTTAGAATTTTGATTCTCAAGAGTTTCAATATCTAACATTTTTGTTGCATTAATATAGGTACAAGGAGTGCAAGTCCGAGCTCAAAAAGCACTGGGAAAAGTACGGCAGTGACCGAGATGGTACCCCTAGCGAGTTTCGGCTTAGGGAGTACGAGTGGCGATGGTTGGTAACTCACTTCACGCACCCGCGATTCAAGGTATGCAACTTGAGCATATTTATGTTGTGTCGTATTAATTATATGAAAAAAAAATTAGTTAATCATTTTTCTGACGTATGTTTATCCAACAAGGCCATCTCCAAGACAAACTCTCAGAACCAGACAAAAAATACCAAGAACCATCATTGCGGTTCCAGATTTTATTCTAGTTGGGCTGAGGTGGCAACCGCCAAACACCCAGAAGTCTCTCCATTAGTGTTTACTACGATTCAAGCGTATCTACAGTGCCCCGAAGATGTTGTAAGTCTCTTATAAATTAATTTACATATTTTCTTCATTATATATATATTTTTTTCTCTACATACTTTTGTATGTTTAATACGTTATTCGTATTTCCTTGACAATTATGTGAGAGTGGAGGAGGCGATCCTACAGGCGTTAACTCAGATAGCTCGAGACCGATATCCCAACACCTCGGATGAGGAGCTCACCCAATACGCCTCCCAGGTTGATACATCTAATCCGACTGTGTCGGCAAGGATCATGGCAGCTGCGATACCTCCTGGGAAGAACACCTTTTAGGTCAGGGGTTTGGGCAAGAAGGGCCAAGGGGTCTTGAAAATGACTCCCAAATTCTCCCACCAATCGGGATCTTCTAAGACCTCACATCTACATGAGCAGCTCCAGAGGTAGACGAGGGAGATTGAGGAGCTACATAGACATATGGAGGAGCAATGGAGACAGATAAGGAAGATGGACCAGGCGATTGCATTACAAAATGCAAGATTCACCAAGCAGCAGAGATTAGCCGAGTAATATGCATCTATGGCGGCATGGTGGCAGTAGTGTATGCCACAGTTTCAGGCTGCTAGAATCCAGATCCCGCCCCTACCTTCAAACGTTTTCGATGCTCCACAGCTGCAGCCACCAAAGGATCAGCGCGACCAGGGGAGTGACCACTCTAATTACTTACACAACATAGATTTTGATCAGTCTTAATGTAGTCGTGTTTTCTTTGTATGGATGCATACATTGTTGGATAATATATGTTGTTGGAAAAATATATGTTATATTCTTCAATTGCAGGTTCTAGAATTGGGCCGAATCAAGAATCTACCATTTTTATAAAAAAATGCACCAACTATAGCAGACGACATGGACCTATGTCGTCTACTATAATGTTCCCAGAATATTCCAAAATCAAACTATAACCGACGACAACGTCGTCGGCTATGGTATAAATTATTACCGACGACTTGTTGTCGTCGGTTATAGTCCCACTCTATAACTGACGACTGCCCTAACCGGTCATCGGTTATAGTATAATCGACGTTGTATTCCTGACGACGGTATGATCAACCACACGTCGTCGGTTATACCTATAACCGACGACTTAAGTTAATAGACCGACGACTTCACATCGTCGGCTATAGTAGAATTTATGGTAGTGTCTGGTAGGTTGTGGTATACACGTCTTAGTGACTACTTGATTGGAAAAAGATACAAGAATAAAAAGTTATGCCTATGCGTATTCGGTAGATGAACGAGTTATTTGAGATGATAGACCTAGCCTTGGTAGGACTCGATTATGTCTCAGTTTAGAGTTGGAACATTGAGTTGGTTGAATTCTTATTTACCAGTCTGCTTCTGTTTAGATCAGACAATAAACAAAACACACCCTCTTAAGTTCATCAATGGTTATTTGTAGTCTGCAGCTGGAACCCAAAAAGATCAATTTCATTAGAATGATGATGGTAAAGATCTTTTGGAGATGAGATTCTATATCTTAGTGCGGTTAGAGCTTAGTAAATAGAGCTTGGTGCACACGTCCAGGCATTTTCCTCTCGGTATACGCCAACGCAAAGTTATTGAAATGGGGTATAGTGCACCTTCTGGTACTTGTAGGTAACCATTAACTTGAGCTTATTATTTCCCTTCAAAGTAAACAGGGAGAAGCTTGAAATTTTTGAAAAAAGGGATGGTTGAATCGCAGTATGCAAGTTCTGGGCACTTCGACTCGTCGAGTAAATCTCTCGAGCTGTCGAAGGAAGCGAACGATGATAACCCGAAGATGACCTTCAACCCATCGAAGAATGGTTTCAACCCTTCGAAACCAGTACCCTGGATCAAACAGAAGCATTCCTTCGACCCGTCGAATTCCTCCCTTGTTGTGAGTACTTTTACCGCAGTCCCCTATTCTAAAATATTAGTTGATGTGTAAGTCAGATTTGCTAATTTTGAGTACCTGTTTGACCCACATAAAATTCATTCCCAAACAGGTTATGTATTTATCATAGGGAACATGGCGATTTATTGGAGAACAGTAAACCCTTGTTGTTACTTCCTCAAACAATTCTAAGATTAAACCTTTGTATGAAGCGGTTGATGAGTGTATCTGGTTTAGGACGGTCATACAGCATATTCGAGGGTCTAGTAGATTGACATCTACTATGACAGCACCAATTTGCCTTTTTGAGGAAATGCGGTTTGCATTGAACAAATGAAGTTGGGTTACATTAAGAGTGTCATACTTAATTTATTTCATCCAAATACTCCTAGAATTAGCAATAACAGCGGTTATTGATTATCCATGTAAACTAGGTTGGTTCGACGGATAATGTTGTGGACTTGTTTATCAAGTCGATATTCAAATCTACATTTGTGAAACATGTGAAACGCATGAGTATGCACAGGTATCTGAACTCCATGACTGATTTGACAATCAGGGGGAGTTACATTTCTGTAGACATTAGGGGGAGTCTACATCACATGTGATAGCTTATGTAGTTGATGTGTTGTACTCTTTTTCCCTTAGACCAACATTTTATTTTACCATGAGATTTTTGTTTGATTGACGAGATTTTTAGTAAGGCAACATGTCATGCATCATTCCTAAGGCTATCGACACAAGGTGGAATATTTAAGGAAATTTATTCTCCGTAATTTTTGCTCTGCGTCTTGTCCTAATTAGATACATATTTGTATAGACTGAGATATAGAGAATTCTTGTTATATTGTGAATAACCACGATTTATAGATTCATTAGTCATAATAAGGTGATCCTGTTTAGCCACTGTAACTTAAGATGCAAGTCATTGTTCAATATTTCGACTAGAGTCATGAGGTATGACTTTTTGGGTTTTTTTTGTCGATTAATTGATGCCTCAAAATTTTATTTTAGTGTTATTGATTGAATATTGTATTTTAATTTTGAGAAATGAGTTTAGGCCTCAAAAAGGCCTTCGGGTGGATGCTTCAATCTAATTTGGCATTGTCATGTTATTGATGATTTTGTATTAAAATATCATATTTTCCACACCATCATGAGTCAAATACCTAATTTACCCATCTCCATATTTTGTTTCATCAGATTTCTATTCTTAGTTTGTGTTTTCATATTTAATTCATTCTATCTCCAGGTTATTAGTTGTGTCTTAAAATTCGTCTTTGATCATGTATAAATCTATGCTCTTGAGCTTTAGTTGTGATTTAAACTTTGTTTTCTCCCCAATATATATAGTGATTTAAATCAGTCAGTAGATTGATCGTTATCCTTGTAGCTATATAGATTTTTGGCAATGGAATATGATGAAAGCAGACCCGGGGCCCAATTTGTTTTTTCTGTTAAAAAAACTGAAGATATCAAAAGTCTCGCCTGTTTCTTCTTCACTCTACATCTTCCCTTCTTCGATTCCTATTAATTCCCAATATTTAGCCTATAATCATGGTTCAATATACCCATTACGTTATCTTCTCTTCTCCAAAATTTCAATATAAATAGAGTTAAATATTCTCCCAAAATCTTCATGTTCTCTCTAAATCTCCCGATTCTCCTTCTCTCAAATACATCGTTCTGTTTGTTGATACCAATTGAGAGAGACAAAATTGGAAGCTCTACTGCTCTTGAGAGTTGAGACCCAAAGGTAATAAAGTTTCTATCAATTCTCCCTCTCCCAATTTGATTGAATTGATCATATATTATTAGTATATCTAAGGTGAAAGTTTGATTATTTTGTTGCTTATATTACAGAGAAGAGCTGAAGGGACTTAAGGATCACATTGAGTGAGTTGTGGGCACTGGGGAGAGCGGCAGAGGAACTCACCCATTCAAGCTTTTATGCCTTTCCAGTTTTCAAGTTCCATAATTCATATTGGAAAAAAAAATCAGGTTCTATTGGCTCATTTGTTTAATTGATATTTATTTTTGATCAGAGTTATGAAAAAATCCGCTTCAGGTTGTGAAAAAAGGAAAAAAAAAACAGGAAGTGGATTTTATAAACTCACTAAGAGGTTCTCTAGATAATTTTTTGAAAAAAGAAGAAGTGTTTTTTCGGAAAATCAAGGTAAACAGGAAGTCATCAAAGAAGTTGATATAGGTGAGAATGAAAATGTTCAAGGTATAGGTGAACATGAAAATATTCAAACCAAAAATATGGAAGAATCAAATGTGCTGGAAAATGAGAATATTGAAACAAATCATGTAAGTACGTGAACCATCACCAAGTACAATGCCTTTAAACATATTTGATCCTTGAGTTTGGGATAGTTTAGATAGAAACATGAGGGATTTGCTTGTTGAAAAGGATTCTATGAGAGAATTGAATATAGTTTTTCCTACAGATAAATTAAATAGGAGTTTTTCTTTGGATTATTATTCCCAAAAGGTGGGAAATAATGGTGAAGCTTCTGATAGAAAATGATTTGTTTACTCAAAAGAGTTGGATAAAGTATTTTTTTTTATTGTAAAGTTGTAAGAAAAATTCATTCTAGAAGTAAATTAGCTCCCAAAGGAATTGATGATTGGAAACATTTGGGGGAGAAGCTTAGAGAACATGAAAAGAATCGTGAACACCTCTCTAACCTTGGGGCTTGGAATGAGTTGCATGTGAGATTGGGCACAAGTCAAACAATTGATAAAGAATTACAAGAGAAAATTAAGAAAGATATTGAGTATTGGAAAGAAGTAATGGTTAGAGTAATTGTTGTTGTTAAACGTCTTTGTATGAATAATTTAGCTTTTCGAGGAACAAATGAAAAAATATTTGAGGATTCAAATGGAAATTTCTTTGGATTTCTTGAATCAATTAGAGAGTTTGATCCAATAATGAAGCAGCATTTTCGACTCATTCAAAAGAAAGAGATTCATTATCATTATCTTAGTCATAGAATACAAAATGAATTGATAGTTACGTTGACATCAAGTGTCAAGAATGTTATTATTAAGAAGATTAAAGAGGATAGATTTTTTTCTGTGATTCTTGATTGCACTACTGATGATAGTCATCAAGAGCAAATGACTTTAATAATAAGATGTGTAGATGTTGAAAGTCATCATATTAAAATATAAGAGTATTTTTTGGAGTTTTTAAATGTAAAAGATACATCGGGGTTGAGTCTTTTTGATGAACTAAAAGTTGCTCTAAGCTTTCTTGATTTGGATATTGATAATGTGAGAGGGCAATGTTATGATAATGGTTCGAATATGAAAGGGAAACACCAAGGTGTTCAGAAAAGATTACTTTATATAAATCCTAGAGCTTTTTCCATGTCATGTGGTATTCATTCTCTTAATCTAGTACTTTGTGATATGGCAAATTCCTGTGCAAAAGGAAAATCATTTTTTGGAGTATGCATGTCAAGCAATTTATAATGTGTTTTCTAATTCAACAAAGGAATGAAATCTTTTACTTCAATACGTAGATAAGTTAACTTTGAAATCTTTGTCGGCTACCCAGTGGGAAAGTCGTATTGAAAGTGTGAAAGCGATAAAGAATGAATTTCCCTAAATAAGAGAAGCTTTACTCAAACTTAATGAAGTTAGTGATGAATATGAAAATCATTCAAGTTGGGAAGCAGGTAAATTGTTTGATGGTGAATTTTCTAGTTTTGAGTTCATTTTAAGTTTTGTTATATGGCATGATATTTTGCACAAAATAAACATGGTGAGCAAAAATTTACAAGCTGGAGATATGATTCTTGATGTTGCTACTAAAAGTTTAAAAGGGTAGATTTCTTTTTTTGAAAAATATAGAGAAGATGGATTTATTTCTGCTATGATTGATGCTAAAGAAATTAAAAGTGAAATGTATTGATCATGTATTTCCTCTGAAACGTAGATTTACAAGAAATACACATTTTGATGAAATTCCTAATATTGATAGAGAACAACAATCAGCTCAAGAAAATTTTAGAATTGATTACTTTCTTGTTTTAGTTGATATGGCTCTTTCTCAATCAAAGAGTAGATTTGCAAATGAAAAGTTTTGAATCTATATTTGACTTTTTATTTGATGCATCTAGATTGGTTTCATTGGATGGTGACGAAATGAAAAAGTGTTGTTCGAAACTTGAACTTGCTTTGAAACATGGTGATGTGTCTGATATTGATACAAAATATTTGTTTTCTGAGTTAGAAATATTGCAGGAGATACTACCAAATGAAGAATATGATATTGAAAAACCATGAAATTCTATAAACATTATGGAATTTGAAAAAAAAGTCGACATGTTTCCAAACATTTTGGTTGCTTATAGGATTTTATTGACTATATCTGTTACAGTGGCATCTACGGAGAGAAGTTTTTCAAAATTAAAACTAATAAAATCTTATTTGCGGTCAACAATGACTCAAAATAGATTGACACTACCGGATTAAGAGACATTGCCGACGACTTTTAAATCGCCGGCAATGTTTTTTATCATTACCGGCGATTTTTGCCGGAAAAATCGCCGGTAATGTATTTTTTTTTTTAACATTACCGGCGACTTAAATGTAAGTCGCCGGCAATGTCCCGTTGGTAATGCAAAAAAAAAAAATACATTGCCGGCGACATAAATGTAAGTCGCCGGTAATGTTAAAAAAAAAAATACATTACCGGCGATTTTTCCGGCAAAAATCGCCGGTAATGATAAAAAACATTGCCGGCGACTTTTAAATCGCCGGCAATGTCTCTTAATCCGGTAGTGTGAATAACTTAATAATTTTGAGCATAGAAAATAAATTGTTGAAAGATGTCGATGTTAAGCACATAATTGATGGTTTTGTATCTAAAAATGCAAGAAAAAATCATTTTAAATGAGATTCGATTAGTTTTAAACAATATAATTTTTATATATCAAAGTATTTTTTTTTAATTAATATAATTTTTTTCCTATATAAAGGCCAAATTTTGCCTTTCGGCCTGAGCCTATGAATACCCAGCACCGGGCTTGGATGGAAGTCTTTCAAATCATAGCAAGACTATTTACCTCGACTTGAGAGTTGAACAAAGTAATGGCCAGGTTCTTATTCGGGTTTAGAACCCGGATTAGTCAACAACCCAAAGCCTGAGACTTATTTAATTAAGATAGAATGAGGAATTGAGGATTGAATAGAAAGGCTTCCCTTCCCGTTCTTGGATTTGGGGATCAAAAGGGGTTTCTTTAACATTCACCGATCGATCAATTGTGTCTAGATTTGATATATGAGTATATGGCAATGCAACTATGAAAATCGATCATGATTGATCTTAGACATTGGAGTTCATAAGCTAATTCATCTGGAATTATTGATCAAACGTACGTAAGATCTTCGAAGGCCTATATATAAATTCATTATAGCCTACATTAATAAATGAATTATATAGAAATTGTATAATTTTACTGTAGAATAAATTATGGTCGTTGGATCACTTGGATGTAGGGTGATGATATGATAATCTTTTGGCTAAAATAATAGTATATCTAATAAGTGATGTGTATACAACACATAAGATTGATGTCTACGTATTATGGCCTTGATGAGGGCTAAACTCATTTCTCCTAACTTCAATTATTACGGTCACTGGGATTTGAATCTTGAGGTGCCTTAGAATTCGTACAACTCGAACAGATGTGGTAGTCGGAGAAATAGCAAACATAATGATAAGTAGTACATTCCACAATAATATATGCTGAATCAGCTACCAAATTCCCTTGCATTTTTACACCAATTATTACATATCAATGTAGCTTAATTAGTCTTACAGAGGGACGTACCATCTAGCTATATATATAGAATACGTACGTAAGATCTCGTCCACTCAGGTTATCCTAAGTGCGCATGCAGCTGTCCGTGTTTAGTGATTTCCTCCACCAGGGCTAGGGCCAGAGTTCTTCACAGTAACAGCTAATCTTCGAAGGTTCACCAATCTGTGTCCTCCATCCTCATGCCGTCTGATCACGGTGCTGAAGAAAACCTCGCTACTATCTCTAGGAAAAACACTCTTGGATGATAATGGTCTTGAAGTGTTTCGCAGTGGTCGAGCATCTACTGGAGAAAGCTGAGAGTTAAGTAGGAGGAGAGAAGCAAAAACAATGGCAAAAATGGCAAGAGACTTGAGCAATGTTCTAGCCATTGCAGTGCTGTAGTCTGTTAAAGCTTGTGCGAATATGTAGCGGATTGCTGCCTATGGAAAGAATAGCGTGTGATTGACTTATATAGTGATTTCGAGTGTTGAATATTCTAACTGGAGGATGATTCGGTGCTATGGCAGAACTCAAATGCCCCGTACGTGTACACTAGCTTGTTCGAAATTAAAAATTGTGATAAGTGATGACTGATGTCATCGGTAAATATACAACGAGGTGTTCATTTTTTTTGGGCGCTAAAAGTGGAATATATAGTGTTCAGATCATGACAGACACCTTTGGATGATCCAAAATGCCAGGAACTAGGAAGCTGGCGGCTACTCTGTTTGGAAAAATGATCGAAACTGTGGCAATTAAAGTGGAAGTTTGGTATCTTAAAGAGACACCTCCATAAAGTAGTCAACCATTTGTGCGTATTCCATGAGATACTTGCATTTTTCTGTACGTTAATTATCCATTTACGTGCTTCATAAGGAAAAAATAAGGATCGATGCTAGCTAGCCTAGCTCTATTCATCATGCATGCATGTTAACTTCCCAACTCCAATAAAGAGTTTAGGGGTGAAAGTAAATGGTCTGCTTAATTCAGTTAGTTAATTCTAATCCTAGCTATATATATGAGCGCAACGGAAAAATTAATAGGCGTACGTTGCTCGATCTGAATTGATTGACTAGTTCATGTAGGAAAATTTGGGTTATATTTCTAGTTTAGTGGTAGAAAATATGAAGTGCACGAATTTAAAGCAAACGAGCGAGTTAGTGCATTGTGTATTGACAATATATTGAAACAGCTAACGGAACTATATATTACGTCGGAATCCACCATGACAATCAGACAATCTATAAGAAGACTATGCATGATTTCCCAAAATCACAAGTGTGGAATCCACAAAGGTGCCGGAGCTCGGTCTTCATATTCACAGTCAGTCTGCGTTAGTTCTAAGTTCTAACCATCTCAATCATTTTCGAAAAGTATATGTATACACTCAACGGAACAACTCCATCAAGGTGGCTAATTTCTTTCTATACATTTCACCTGGAGTTTGCCTTTTCAAATAGTCAATCTGCCCTGTGAGAAAGTCGAACTTGAAGACAATGATGAAGATCAAAGAAACAAAAGGAACAAGCACCAGTCACCACTAGATGTGCGTTGCGTTAGACATGGACGACTTAATTTGGCATAATTTATGTCTTGGAAATAAGTCAAATAACTAAGTCTCTGATTCTCTGTCCTTTCTGCATTTCTTAGATTTCCGACTTAACTTGCATGTTGCCAATATTATTAGGGGTTCCATATTGAATATTTCATTGTTACTACGGTATATATTTTTGGGGAAATAAACTCTTCAATATATATGATCGATGTTTCAAAAAACACGTATATCGATCAAAATGATCGATTCTGTCAGTTGCCTAAAAATCAAGAACATATATACGGATCAGATATATGCATGCATATATTTCATTTCTATATTTTAACAGAAAGCACGCACGACAACACACAGTTATTTAAAATCGTGCATGACATTGAACAATCGATCGATCAGCTTCTACAAGGGTGCATGCTTCTATATGGTCGGAAATTGAAAGTGCGCGACCAAGTACATGATCAGTATATGGATGTTGAAATCCAAACTTAATTCGGATTGAATCTCAACAAATTCTTTTGTGAAGTCAAATTACTTGCTTGTATATGTAATATGGTGGCGCTCGTTAGTGCTAACGTCGGGGTCAAATTAGCACTATGGAAGTAACTACGTACGTGTGTGGATGGATTAACATTATGCAAGTAACTACATGATATCATTTCGTAAAACATCAAAAGTTCTGAAGTTTTGTCCAGGAATTCCATGAAGAATTGTACGCATCTCAGGCGCGGCCATTTTTCTTCTGAGCTTTTTGTTACCATCCTTGCTTATCCATTGGCTCCCGTTGACTTGTTTTGTCGGTGATCTGCTTCGGTCCGACCCTCTCCAGTGGCGACGGTAAACTTTGTTTTCTCCGCTCTTCCTTCGGAAAGTACCGGAGAATCGTCCTCTCTTTTTGTTTCGTGCAAACAACATAATTCTAGCTTTGATCTCAGTGTTGACTTGCAAGGTCAGTCTATGATGGAAATTCCAAATCTGGGACAAATCTCTCCTCCACGGCCGGTTCCATCGTACGCAAGCAAACTTATAAGTCCCATATCAAAATATCACGATGCTTTGCTTGATTCAGATGTGGATGAGAGTGATTGTACTTACTTAGAAGGAGATCCGTGGGATGAATGTTGTTTCCTCCAACCGTGTTCATGAGAAGCTGGCCTTAGATTGGTGATGTTCTGTGGTTGTTAAGTTAATTGGGCGACCTAATACTAACATCACCTTTGATTTCATGCTCAAAGGTTTGCAGTGCAAATGGAAGCTCAGAGGAGGATGGAGGTTGATTAACCTGCCTAACAATTTCTTCATTGTGCGTTTCAACATTGAGTGGGATATGACCAATGCCCTCTGTGGTAGCCCTTGGATTTTGGCTGGACAAACTTTGGTTGTGAAAAAATAGAGACCAGAATTTGACCCAAGGACTGGGAAAATTGGCAAAATGGCTGTATGGGCTCGAATTGATGAACTCTTTGTTAAGTATTTTCATAAGTGTCCCATGGAGAAGATTTGCAGAACCTTGGGTGATGTGGTCAAAGTGGATCCTGTGACTTTGGGACAATCTCCTTATAGATTTAATTTCTTGACTCTGTGTCAAAGTTGATCTATCTAAACTATTGCGACCTTTTGTTGAAGTTGAGGGTAAGTCTTATCATGTCATCTATGAGGGTGTATCGTTAATATGTTTCGAGTGTGGATGATATGGTCATTCAAAGGAGAAATGCACTTCTGTGGTGTATGAAAAATAAGTTCCTGCTGTGTCTAGTGCTAAATTTGCACAAATTGATGGTGTTAAAGATGTGGATGTTGTGGACTGTGGTGATGCTGATTCTATGAACTAGGTCATTGTGACTACTATTAATCATATGGAGCTTGTGGTGAAGAAGGAGGATATTGGCACTTGGATGCTTATGAGCTATAAATTGAAAAAGAAAAATGGTGCTGGTGTTGTAGGGAATAAAGTGAAGCAGACTGGTTCTAGGTTTGTTGTTCTTGAGACTGTGCATGATGAAGTAAACAATCAAGTTTCAAGTGAGGTGAACCCTAAGGAGATGGTTAAAGATACATCTATCTTCAAACTAGCCAGTTGCCTTGAAGCTAAGCGAAGTCTGTTGTTGATAGGGGCTCTAGTACTACTAGTAAGGAAAAGGGCAAAGTTGAGGATCGATCTTAGGGAGACAAAAGTGAAAGTGGCTTGTAGTAGTGGGATGCCTAGAAAACCTACGAAGGATGTGTCGAATTCTAATATTGCTATGCCTAGAAGTAAGAGCACTACTTCTTATCAAAGGAAGAATTTCTTGTGCAAATCTCAAAAATGCAAGGAAACTGTGGTTCCTAAAAAATTAAATTTTGACAGTGTTTCATCATTTATTTTTTTCTAGAGGTGAGTGTGTGTTTGATCCCAAACCACCTGATATTCCTGAAGGGGGAGATATATGTATGAAGAATAAGGATGAGGATGCTGCAAAATTTGTTGAAGAGACTTTTATTGCCAATAACAACTGTGTTACGATAATTAACTAACCTCATCTCTTTGATGAGGCGATGGTTATTACATGATTACTAGGACTCAATCCCCTTTCC
Source organism: Geum urbanum (assembly GCA_946800695.1). Taxonomy (NCBI): domain Eukaryota; kingdom Viridiplantae; phylum Streptophyta; class Magnoliopsida; order Rosales; family Rosaceae; genus Geum; species Geum urbanum. The sequence continues at coordinate 6,198,962 of OX327002.1, read as the reverse complement.
TTGTGTGTTTCTATGTCTAAGATTTTATTCTGGAATGCAAGGGGTGCAGGTAATGAGAAGTTTAAATCTACTATTTCTGATCTAGTTAAGATCCATCATGTTGACATTTTGACAATTAGTGAGCCAAGGGTAGTAAGGCCAAAATAGTCTCTCTTATCTCTGGATTTTAATGAGTTCAAAGTTGAGGAAGCTGTTAGATTTTTTGGTGGCTAGTGGATTCTTATTTTCAGTCTATTTCTATTAAGGTCTTTTGCAACCAAATAGCTACGTCTTGGTTACGTTCAACAATTTATGCTAGTCCTCATAATACTTCCAGGGAGACATTAAGGCAGTACCTTGAAGAGCTTTGGTCTGATATAAGCTTACCTATAGTTTTAATTAGAGATTACAATGAATTAGTATCTGCTGAGGATAAGAGTAATGTGCTTCTTACTGAAAGGTTTGGAAGGCTTAGAACATGGATAAACAGTTGTGGTATTATTGATTTGGAATTTAAAGGTTCCAAATATACTTGGGGGAACATTTTGGTGAAAGAATGGCTAGATAGAGCAATATATTGTTATGATTGGAGAAGTTTACATCCTGAAGCTTTTGTTCATCATCTTGCAAAAACAAGATCAGACCATTGTCCAATTCTTTTGCGGCTGAAATCTAACATTTGGGTGGATAGAAGCAACATGCCGTCTCGATTCCAAGCTATGTGGTGTTCTCATGCTAATTATTCTGAGTTTGTTAATAGCTATTGGAAGGCCAGTGAAGGTGATTTGAATCATAAGTTGACTGGGTTATCCAATGCTTTGAAAGTCTGGAATAAGGATGTTTTTGGGCACCTGTTTAAAAAGAAAAATTAGTTGTTAGATAGAATTGGGGGGATTCAAAAGGCTAGTGATAGATTTTATAATTCATTCTTAAAGAAACTTGAAGCTGAGCTCACTATGGAATATGAGAATATTTTGCATAAGGAATGTCTCTTTTGGAAACAAAAATCTAGAGACAAATTTTTGCATGATGGAGATAAAAATACTAAGTATTTTTATCTCATTACCCTTGTTAGAAGGAAAAAAAATAAAGTTGAGGGTCTGTTTGATAGGAATAATGTTTGGACTTCTTGTAGAGCTGATATGAACAAGATTGCTGTAGTGTTTTTAAAAGAGCTGTTCTCTCAACATGAGGCTCAATCCAATGAATTTACTATTCCTCATCTCTTTCTTGCTATACAAGAACATGATTTGATTAAGATGAATGCTCCTATATCTATTGCCGAGATCAAAAGTGCTTTATTTAGTATTGGCAGTCTTAAAGCTTCTAGGTGGGATGATTTCCCTGCTTTGTTCTTTCAAAATCACTGGAATCTACATTATCTGGATATTATTGGGACTGGTAGAAGGGCTTTTGAAGATTGCAGATCGGAATTCCTGATGGTCTTAACCATACTATTGGTGTCAGTTGTGTTAACGGTGGATCAGCATCATGTCCACTAGCTACTTCCTCTTAGTTTCAGGAGCAATCTTCGCAAAATCCTTTTCTGCACCTTCATTAATATGTTGTTGAGTTGTATATTCTTCTTCCTCAGTAGCTGAGTTTAATTTAGGCGGTGCCTCGTGTTCTTTAGCAGCAGTGTAGTACCACTATCTGCTAGACACTCGATCTCGTCTTCAAACATCTACAAAAGAATTTGAATTTAATTAGTCTTCAATACTTGTTGACAAGTTTAAGTAAAGACTTAAAGATTTACTAAAGGGTTGTGACCATTAAAGAGTGCTGATATGACATAAGTAAACCGATATGAAATACATCAAGAACACCAATCCCGAGTGACCTCTTCGATGGGTCGAGCAGAACCACTTGACAGGTCGAAGGAACCCAAAAAAAACTTTGATTTTTCGACAACTATTTGTCAACGGGTCTAAAATGGTTTTCGACGGGTTGAAAATTAGAAAATTTTGTCACAGTAGAAAACATTTGACGGGTCAAGATAAACCATCTATGGGTCGAAGAAATCCTAAAACCGATATCGATTTTCTGATATCTTTCTCAACGGGTTAAACAAGATTTTCGACGAGTCAAATTTGTGACAATTTGGAGATAGGAGTGTGTATTCGACGGGTTGAATGAAAAATCAGGCAAAATTTTGACGAGTCAAAAAGTGCCAAAACCGTTCCAGAGTTAGACATTCGATGAGTCGAGAAAGAATCCCGATGGGTCGAAGTTCCCTAGAAGCAATAACCATCCTCTATTTTTGTCTCATTTGTATGGTACTTTGGTGTCATTATGCCATAGATATTTGTACAATTTGAATCTTGTAAACAATATGTATGAACATAACAATTCTTAATACTTTCAAAAATCGAAAGAAAGAACTTTTATTGCTTTGTTAACAACAAAACTTACATCAAAATATTATTCTTATTCAATAACCATGACTTAAAATAAATTCAAATACAAAGCTAAACATGCTTACATAGTAGGACCCACCAGATAATGCATTGTAGGTCTAATCTTAGCCACAATCAGCTTTGATATAATCTTGTACACAGTAGTGCATAAGCTTATAGACCTGAAATTACACATATTTTGTGGACCATCAATTTTAGGAATATTATTTATTAATCTTATTCCATATACATCATCAGTGACAACCATGATTGGTTCTGCGCCGATTATGTAAGGGCGTGGTTCAACAAAATTTTAATTTGCTACCACATGGAACACGAATCCATATGACTGATGCATTATACGCGCCTAAGGCCAATCAAACCTTGCTAAGGTTTAAGGACATTATTAGAGCCAACGATTTACACCTGGGAACTCATAGTGAGAATGGAAAAGAATTCTTATGGTAGAATACACATTTGAAAAGTTATGGGCAATTCGTAGTGGATTATATATTACTATAGTTCATATTATTGAATCCAATGTTGTCACACTTACTACTGTGTGTAACACAGCCTCATACAAGTTTTTCCATTATCGACTTTGACACCCAGGTTGTGATATGATGATCAAAATATTGAAAAACTCTCATCGTCATCCATTTTTCAAATGCAAAAAGCATGTGAAAATCCCTAAAACCATCGGATTTGATGGAGTGGATGAGATTAACAATCTACATCTAGTCTTAACACCTAGTGTTATTCCACAAGATTCCTTTATGGCAATCTCTGATGCTCATCGCTCTTTTTGCAAAGCTTGTTCGTTAACAAAGTTGCAAGCTAGGCCTTCCTTTGTTGTTGATAACACTGAAAACATACCATTCTTACAGAGAACCCATGGAGATATTTGTGGATCTATCAAACCAAAATGCAGACTATTTAAATATTTTATAATTTTGGTAGATGCATCAACATGATGGCCACATGTTGCTTTGTTATCCACAAGGAATATTAGCATAAATTATTAAGCTCCGGGCTCACCACCTGGACAACCTAATCAGGTAAATTAGATTGGATAATACAGGAGAAATCAGATCAAAGACTTTTGATAACAACTATATGTCGATTGGGATTGAAGTTGAACATCTCGTCCCTCATGTTCATTCATAGAACGGTTTAACAGAGGCAAAAATCAAGCAGTTATAGCTTGTGGCCAAAGCACTGGTTATGCATACCAATTTTTTGGTATCTGCTTGAGAATATGTAATATTACAAGCAGCAATACTTATTCGCTTGATGCCTATAGCACGCCAACTATTTAGTGCGTACCAGTTGGTAACTGGATATAAGCATGACAGTTCGTATATACGCATCTTTGGTTGTGCAGTGTATGTGCCAATCTAAAATGGATCATCAATGTCGACTAAGCATATATGTTGGTTATAAATCTCCAACAATTTTTCGTTACTTAGAACCTTCGACATGAGATCTCTTTACTGTAAGATTTGCAGATTGTCATTTTGACGAAACATACTTCCCGACGTTAAGGGGAGATAGAAATACCTCTATTCCGGTTAAATGTCAAGAGTTGACGTGGAAAACTTATCCCACTATGTTTCAAGAAGTGCGATTGAAGTGCGATGTATACTTGATCTTCAGAAGGTAGTAGACTCGATGCTTGACTCCTTCACTGATATTGCCAAAGTGACAAGATCACACATTCCTGCTGAAAATGTTCTTGCAAGGTTGGAAGTTCCTAAGGGGTGGTATAAAGAAACTCCAGGACAGAGTAATGTGCCGCTTGCTCATGTGAAAGAAGTAGCATTGGTCTCGGCTCCCACCAGGAAGAAGGGGAGACTAAGAAAATCTACTGATGAGCTACCGAAGAAAAGGCAGGTCATTTAGTCACAAAAGGATTCTTTCGTCATCAACGCTGTGAATCTCACACATGAGATTGTTCCTGACTATAGTTATGCCTTAGAATCATAAATGGCATCTCTGGAGGATGCTTCAGACCCATATGTGATGTCAAAGAATGGTGAAATCTCACTAAATAACAATGATACGCGCATTATTAGGGGTAGATCATCTAAGGTAGTTGATGATACTTTTCCTTATTTCGTCGCTCAAGAGATCATTGACGATGATGAAGTGGAACCTCGCTCGGTTGTTGAATGTTAGCAAAGAGCGGATTAGCCGAAATGGAAAGAAGCAATGCATGCCAAACTAGACTCCCTATAGAAAAGGTAGGCTTTTGGTCCAGTAGTGCTATGCCCACCAAATGTGAAGCCGGTTGAACATAAATGGGTCTTTATACGGAAGTGTAATGAGAAGAATGAAGTCATGCGGTATAAAGCTAGACTTGTGATGCAAGGATTCTCTCAATGCCCTGACATTAATTATGAAGAGACATACTCTCTGGTTATAGACATCATTACTTTCCACTACCTTGTCAGTTTGGTAGTGTCCAAAAAATTGAACATACAGCTGATGGATATGGTGACAACATCGAGTGCCAGAAGGTATGGTCATACACAATTCAAGTAACTCTATACCACAGAGTGATCATGTAATTAGATTGAAGCATTCACTGTATGGATTGAAAATATTCAATAAGATGTGGTACACACGTCTCAGTGACTACTTGATTCGGAAGGGATACAAGAACGATGATTTATTCCCATGTGTGTTCATTAACAGAACGACTTCAAGATTTGTCATTGTAGCGGTCTATGCTAATAATATGAATATCATTGGGTCTCTTGATGAAATCAATGAGACGGTTAGCTACTTAAAATTTGAGTTTGAGATGAAAGACCTTGGTAAGACTCAATTTTATTTTGGTTTAGAATTAAAATATCGAGTTGCTGGAGTACTTAATCACCAGTCTGCTTATGTCCAAAAGATGCTCAGGCGATTTAACATGGACAAACCACATTCTCTTAGCACACCAATGGTCGTATGCAATCTGAACCTAATAAAGATTAATACCGTTTGAAAGATAAGGATGAGGAATTATTGAGAGTTGAGATACCATACCTTAATTAGTGTTATTAAAACTTTGTTGTATTTAGCTCAACGCACAAAACCAAACATTCTCTGTGAACTTGTTAGCTCGGTTTAATTCTATGTCTACATAACATTATTGGAATGGTATAAAACGCATCTTCAGATACTTGAAGGATTCCATAGACTTGGGCTTATTCTTTCCCTACAAAAAATACAGAGAAAAACATGAAATTCTCGAGAAATGGGTGGTTGAATCGCAGCATGTTGGTTTCAAGGCCTTCGACTCGTCGAAGGAATCACTTGACCAATCGAAAGTTGCACCCTGGATGGACCAGAGCCATACCTTTGACCCATCAATGGAATTTCTTTGAGTGTGTTTGGCTTTACATTGCTTTACATGAAGCGATTAATGAGTGTGTTTGGCTTAGGTCAATTATACACCACATTCGAGGAAATACTGTAGTGCCAACTTGTACCTTTGAGGATAATGTGGCTTGCATTGAACAAATGAAGTTGGGATACATCGAGGGTGATCATACCAAACACATATTGCCGAAGTTTTTCTTTAATCAGCAACAACAACAACTATTGAACATTCATGTAAATCAAGTTTGTTTGGTAGATAATCTTGCAGACTTATTTACTAAGTCCCTGCTTAAATCTACATTTTTTAAGCATGGGGGTATGCAAAGATGGACAAAACACATCCTCTTAGCACACCAATGGTTGTATGCAATCTGGAATCTAATAACGATCAGTACCGTTCAAAAGATAATGATGAGAAATTATTGGGAGCTCAAATACCATACCTTAATTAGTGCTATTGGAACTTTGTTGTATTTAGCTCAATGCACAAGACCAAATATTCTCTATGAACTTCTTAGCTCGGTTCAGTTCTGCGCCTACACAACGTCATTGGAATGGTATAAAACACATCTTCAAATACTTGAAAGATTCCATAGACTTGGGCTTGTTCTTTCCCTACAAAAGATACAGAGAAAAACATAAAATTTCTGAGAAAAAGGTGGTTGAATCGCAACATGCATGTTGGTTTTAGGGCCTTTGACCCGTCGAAGGAATCACTCGGCCTGTCGAAAGTTGCACCCTGGATGGACCAGAGCCATACCTTTGACCTGTCAAAGGAATTTCTCGACCCGTCGAAGACAAGTCCGACTGCAAGCACTGTTCCTCAGTTCAGTGCGGTTCTCTAATTTAGAGACACCTTGTAAGGTCTTGGTTGGTTTTGCTGATGTTGGGTACCTCTCTCACCCACACAAAGGACGTTCCCAAAAATATTATGTATTTACCATGGGGAACACAACAATTTCTTGGAGTTCAACTAAGCAGACCTTGGTTGTTACTTCCTCGAATCATTCTAAGATCATTGCTTTACATGAAGCGGTTAATGAGTGTGTTTGGCTTAGGTCAATTATACACCACATTCGAGGAAATACTATAGTGCCAACTTGTATCTTTGAGGACAATGCGGCTTGCATTGAATAAATGAAGTTGGGATACATCAAGGGTGATCATACCAAGCACATATTGCCGAAGTTTTTATTTAATCAGCAACAACAACAACTATTGAACATTCATATAAATCAATTTTGTTTGGTAGATAATCTTGCAGACTTGTTTACCATGTCACTGCTTAAATATATATTTGTTAAGCATGGGGGTATGCGAAGATGGACAAAGCACATCCTCTTAGCACACCAATGGTCGTATGCAGTCTGGAACCTAATAAAGATAAGTACCGTTCAAAAGATAATTATGAGGAATTATTGGGAGCTCAGATACCATACCTTAACTAGTGTTATTGGAACTTTGTTATATTTAGCTCAATGCACAAGACCAAACATTCTCTGTGAACTTCTTAGCTCGGTTTAGTTTTGTGCCTACACAACGTCATTGGAATGGTATAAAACACATCTTCAGATACTTGAAGGATTCCATAAACTTGAGCTTGTTCTTTCCCTACAACAAATATAGAGAAAAACATAAAATTTTCGAGAAAATGGTGGTTGAATCGCAACATGTTGGTTTTAGGGCCTTTGACCCATCAAAGGAATCACTCGGCCTGTCGAAAGTTGCACCCTGGATGGACCAGAGTCATACCTTTGACCTTTCAACGGAATTGCTCGACCCGTCGAAGACAAGTCCGGCTGCAAGCACTATTCCTCAGTTCAGTGCCGTCCTCTATTCAGAGACATCTTGTGATTTCTTGGTTGGTTTTGTTGATGCTGAGTACCTCTCTAACCCACACAAATGACGTTCCCAAAAATATTATGCATTTACCATGGGGAATACAACTATTTCTTGGAGTTCAACTAAGCAGACCCTGATTACTACTTCTTCGAATCAAGTTAAGATAATTGCTTTACATGAAGCAGTTAATGAGTGTGTTTGGCTTAGGTCAATTATACACCACATTCGAGGAACTACTATAGTACCAACTTGTATCTTTGAGGATAATGTGGCTTGCTTTGAACAAATAAAGTTGCGATACATCAATGGTGATCATACACAGCACATATTGCCGAAGTTTTTATTTAATTAGCAACAACAACAACTATTAAACATTCATGTAAATCAAGTTTATTCGGTAGATAATCTTGCAGACTTGTTTACCAAGTCACTGTTTAAATCTACATTTACTAAGCAAGAGGGTATGCGAAAATTGTCTGAACTCCAAGATTGAGTTACTGATCAGGGGGAGTTCATTTCGTAGACATCAGGGGGAGTTTACATCATATGTGGTCACTTTTGTAGTTGATGCGTTGTACTTTTTTTTTCTTCGACCAAGATTTTGTTTTACTCAAGAGGTTTTTGTTTGCTTGACAAAGTTTTCAGTGAGGCAACATGTTATGCATCATACATTAGGATCGCGACACAAGGTAGAGTGTTTAAAGAAATAATATTCCTAATATCTCCGTCTGTGTCTTGTTCTAATTAGAGTAGATAGAGATCCTTTCAATCCCTGATTTACCAAGAGATTTATTGTGTCAGATTGTAATACATATTTAAGACCATCTATCAATGAATAAAGTACAGTTTCAAATCTATCTACTTGCATATCCATTTTATCCTTCAACATAACAAGATTTTATTAAATGACATGACATGCCACATAAGATTAAAGTCACACATCTTAAGAAAAATAAAATATGTCATCAAAATGATTCAGAAAATTAGAATTAACCTACCTATTGTACGTGTTTGGTTTCGGTTTCCATTTGTTGTTCTTAATTTACGTATAATTGTACAAGTCTATTATTAACATTAGACGTATTTGATGATTTCATGCGCTCTCATATTTGTCCACTTATAAAAAATGACAAAATTTGATTTACTAACTTGTTGAATGTATGGAGATATCGAATATCACATATGTAATATGTTGGCATGCAGCAACTCGATCACAATCAAAGATGTTTTACTTGCAGTAGTAGCGTCCGATCAAGTCTCTGTTATAGCCAACTTATTTGACGTAGAATCCAAATTGAAATCACATGTGGGTCGACAGTGGGAGGGAGCGAATTTCTGTGTACGTGTTATGTCGTGGGGGAAAAGAAAATGTCACCTATTGAGAGTCATATGAACGTGAAACAAGAGCATCGTGGGTCGAGAAAACCGCATTTGCTGATTTTTATCATGTGCACACTCTTTGCCGGAGGTCAATAATCAACATACACTTGATAATCCCAAGAGCTAGATTTGGGCAATGCAATTAGGGCATCCAAAGAAAGAAAGAAAGAAAACCTTTCAAATTTTAAGATTTATATTAGTTAATCGGTTTACTAGCTAGCTGAAACTGAACTTAACTTGCAGATTGCAATGGGCAAAGAGAAAAAACAATTAGGAAATAATTTACATCCATACTAATTAATTAACAAAAAAAAAACTAATTGCAAAAACAAAAGAGCGGAAATGGAGGCTTGCTTACATCGATTGCAGTCTGTGGTAACATGCATACGCATTTCAAGTGCAAGTAAGCTATTACATGTAGAAGAAACAAGAAATAAATAGTACTGTAATGCCTAATTTAGTTTTGTTTTGGTCAATGCATTGATAATGCTTCTCCTCCTAAATTCACTGTTGTCGTCTTCTTTCTTTGGCAAAAGCTTATGTATACAACTTCTAAACCAATGAATTAATAAGAAATTCCCCAGTTGTTATGTGGTTTCTATATATAAGGGACTCCCAGTCACTACAATCTTGAGAAGCCGATACCGCGACGATATATATATATATCTATATATATGCAGATTCGATCAAGCTTTGAAATTGCAATCCATTCTGGTGTATGAACATATATACCACGTGTAAAATGGCTGCAAGATCACACAATTTATCTGGTTCCCTTCTTTTTCTTGTTCTTCTTCTTCTATTGTTGGGTTTTAGCAGCCTTCTTCGTACCGAAGCAAGAGCGTTAAGCAGTTACAGAGGAATGGATGGCTTGTCACTTGGGATGGTGAAGAGTTCGGGGCCAAGCCAAGGTGGTGGAGGACACAGGCAAAGAGTTTCTCGGATTCTGCTTGTGCAACATGGAATCAAGAAAGACAAGTCTGGTCCGAGTCCTGGTGTTGGCCACGAGTATGGAAACGGCATGCACCGTTAATTCGCTAGACGAATGATAGCTAGATCGATCATTGTTAATAATGCTGAGCGCTGTTTAATTTTCTCTTACATATGAACTTGGTGCATGCATGTATACATAGCTAGCTAGCTAGCTAGCAAAGTAGCAAACTTGGAGACTATGTACGTATCTAGCTACTGAATCACTTGCACTGCATGTTTTTAATTTATGCGTTTGATCGATTACATGCACCATATTTTTTGCGTGTTATTTTGGGAGATTTTATTTATCAAGCTTTTGCATTGTTTGAAGACAACAATCTCGATCTCTAAGTGAACTTTGGAGAATATTACTGGATTAGTTCATTACACGTACATTTCAATGGGGATTTCAATGGGGATCACTGTCCGTATCACTATAACTATAACCGTAAATCATGTTCTTCGGGAAGCAAACTTAATTTGTTGTCGATAAGTTGGTCAATTATTGACACAATCTCCAGAATCTCCAAATTTGAAAACATTCTTTGCCTTCTCTTATCTGCTCTGTTATTGATTTCGATCAATCTAGCTAACGTAAGTGGGTTGCTCTAGAGAGTCTTTCTTTAAAAAAATTATCTTAAAATTTAATAAGATTATTTATAAACTAATCAAATTAAAGACCCATAAAAGACTCATTTTATTATTTGTTTGAGTTTATTAATTAAGGGAAATTTTACTCAAAAAGTAAAATAAAATAAAATTCGGGTTAATAACTAGCTGGGTACCACCGGAAACCGTTATGAATTTCCGATCACTAAAACCCTTCTCTCATAAATCCTAAAACTCCAAACATGCCTAACCATCTCTTCCTCCGCCGCATCCTCCTCCGTTCGCTTCTCCCCTCCTCCGCCGTACCAAGCAGCGATAGTCTCCTCAGCTCATCTCTCCACAACTTCCGCTCTTATGTCACCGCCCAAATCGACACAGAAAAGCGCGCCAAAAAATGGTTCACTCTGCCTCCCTTCAACGACACCATAAACGGCGCCGCTTTGGGCAAAGAACTCTATCGCAATCGACCAACCGCCGCCACCGCCAAAACCACCACGACGGCGCTTAAATGGGTCACCAGGTGTTGCCCTGACATACCCAGAAGCCTTGTACAGAAGCTCTTTCGCCTAAGACAGGTTGGACTCTCTTGAAACTTCACTACAAGTTGGAAATGGGTTTCTGAATGAGAATTAAAATGTGTTGGGTTTTGCTTCTTTTACTATTACAGGTTCGAAGAGAATCATCTGACATGGATCAAGGTGTTCAAACAGTTAAAAGGGTAGCTGAAATTGTTTAAAGCTTTGATCTTTTTTATGCAATTGATAAAGCTTAGAGCTTTTTGTTTTGTTTCTGATTTTGATTTTCGTCGAAGGTTGCGGCTAAGGATTCGATGAACTTAGGAGACCGAATATGTCTTCCTATTAGTGTCAAAGAGGTTCCGGATGATAAACAAGAAGAGGCACATTGTAGTGAAGAAGAAGTCGACTATATTCGTAGCCTTGTGTTGTATAAGGTTCATAACTGTGAACTCAGTTGCTTGTGTACTTATTGTCCGGGTTCGTTTGCTTAGGCATGTTGTTTTGTTCTCAGGATCCAGCTATTATCGTTGTCAACAAACCCCCTGGATTGCCTGTTCAGGTTAGCTACTGATACTTCTTTGGAAGGTTTCTGTTGTACTTTGATTTCATGGATTACCATGTTGAAATGTGTGATGTTTGTACAGGGTGGTATTGGAATCAGGAGGAGTTTAGATGAATTGGCTGTCACTTGTTTAAGTTACGACTTCTCAGAACCCCCTCGGCTGGTAAGTTTCTTGTACAATTCTAACTTATATATAAAGGATTCTTTATCTATCGCAATGCTAGACACCTGGTAAATGACGAAAGAAATGTTTTATGTAAGGCCGTAATCTAGAGTGTTTATGTAATCGAGAAAATGATATTCATTGCATGAATTAATATATGAAATTACGGCACTATTGAAAAGTTCTAGCTTCATTATTTTCTATCCCCTTGTTCAAACATTTCCTTTTCAAACAAGGCAGTGATGAGTGGAAGTAGTGAGTTATATTGTTATAGATAGCTTGGATGTTCAGATTGTCTATCTTTCGTCATCAGGCTTTTGTTTTGTTTTGTTTAGGTACACAGACTTGACAGAGATTGTAGTGGTATCCTTGTGATGGGAAGGACACAAACAAGTACAACAGTTTTGCATTCCATATTCCGTGAAAAAACATCTGGAGCTTCAGATGATGTGAGTAAATATCTGTTCTTTCTTTTTGTTTTTTCTTGTTACTGCCAGGATATATACATTCTTATGTGAAGGTGCAAGATTCTTACTTCTGGTATATTGTTATGTTTTGAAGGTTGTTATTCATACAAAAGGCAATCTGCAAAGAAAGTATTGGGCACTCGTCATTGGATCTCCCAGACAACAAGAGGGACTAATCGCAGTGCCTCTGGGAAAGGTTAGAATACCCGTAGCCTAATCCCCCTCCTACGTATGTATGCAGACCTAGAGATGTCTCTGTACGAAGTAATAAACTTCAGCTGAACTCCAGTTAACAACTAAATTGCAATGTGATTAAGTGGTTTCTGGTAGTAACATTGGGAAACACTGGACAGATATTTATGCATAAACCATTAAAAACTTCAAGATATTCGGCCAGATACCTTTTCTTATCCCTGTAATCTAGCCATTTTTATGCTGATTAAGTAGGTTTTGTTTTGGCATTTTAACTATTGGAGTTCGTTTACTCTGCATTCTGTATCACTATTCAATACTCATACCGCAGAAAGTCAGCAAATAACACTACTTAATTCCAGAATCGAACTATTAACCAAGCTGGGTAATGGTACAGACCTGAAGTGTAATATATAATATATCCCATATTTACTGAAGGTATGATATGTTGGTGCAATGAAATCTTTCAGGTGGTGGTTGACGATGGTAAATCAGAGAGGATCACCATTGTGAATAGAGCACAATGTTTGCCATCCCAACATGCAATTACAAAGTACAAAGTAATTGGATCATCATATCCCGGTAAGCAACAAACTCTATTTCTCATGTACGGTGTACTATTTAGAGGGACTGCCTGAAGTAACTTTGGTCATGTTATCTCTGCTGACTTTGTGTAACTCATATACTTGACACCAAGCCGCAAATCAATTTTAGAAAGGATGATTTAGCATTGCATAATTAGCTACTTTTATGAATTTATTGCAATTAATACTTCCCTTTGAGTATTATGTTTCTTACGTCAAATATGAAAATGCAGGTTTCACATGGTTAGAGCTACTTCCACTGACTGGTCGAAAGCACCAGGTACGGCCAGAACTAGGTACTCAAAAATGTTTGAAGCTCTATTCATTGGTTAGACTGACTTTTGACTGTGCTCATCTCTTCGGACCATGATTGTGGAACTACAGCTGCGTGTACACTGTGCAGAAGTTTTGGGAACACCTATAGTAGGGGACTACAAATATGGGTGGCGAAGGCATAAGGACTGGAAACCTGTAGCTTGGTCTAATATCGAATGTAATTCCAATGAGGAGCTATCGAAGAGTAAAAGTCTTCCGTTTGATCTCAATATGGGCAGTGGAAGCATCTGTGAAAAGAATCTGCGGCTACATCTACATTCTAAAAAGATGATATTGCCCAACGTGTCTCTGGCTTTGCAAAATTTGAAACAGCATCCGGATTGTGATCTTTCAGGAATAGAAAGCCTAAAGTTGGTTGCTCCTCTGCCTTCGTACATGCAAAGAAGTTGGGATATTACAAATTCTGGTTTTGATAGGGTGGATATTCCACATTCTTAAGCTACAGTTGAAAACTTCTAAAAACTATTATTTTTTGTGGTGAGCATTTCACTCGTTTCGTTTAATAACGGTCTCAACATGCATTTTTTGTCAGGGACTATGTGACATGCCTTGTGAGATTACTTTCTAACTCAAGTGTTTTAATTTAGGAAGCAGAATTGGCATTCCAAGGATGGAACTTGGTGAAACATTGGCGTTATAAATTCTCATTTACATTACCACTCAAGTGTTGATCAAGGTGGCCTGTAAGGATATATTATTACTACTAAAGAACCAAGTGCACGTTCATTATTTCACTCTTATTACTTTCAGAGTTATTTTCGAACCAATAGATCATTTTTGTTTCTTGCAGGACTAACATTTTGGCTTCCAAGTTAACGTGAAAACCAATCTCTTTCACTCGAACACAACCCCCTGTAAACATGTATGGCATCACCTGAATTGAATCGCTAGTTATCTTTGTAGAGGTGACCGGCATCACGGTAACATTTCTCTGATGTTTGTGAGGTTGTAAATGCGATTTACATTTATTTTTGAAGTTTTTTCATGTTTGTTTGTATTGTCCATTATTTCCTGTTATTGGTTTGGAATTTTTGTTTCACTGAACATATATGCAATAACAAAAACAATTTAGGCGTGCTTCCACTGTCATTTGAGGTGTATTAATTTCTTTGTGGTAATTTCTGACAACTGCTTATATCAATCTCTCATGGCACCAAACCCAAATTTAAGTTTTTGTACCCTATATAGATTCTGCAAAATCGAATAGAAACGGCAAATAATGTAAACAGATGATGGTGCATCGAAAATCAGTCTGAAAATCTGGATGCATAATGGAGGTGCAGTAGGTTCAGTTTTAACTGCTAATGCAGATGATTACTCTCTTACGTGAACTCCACCAAAGCTCATGATTATGATGCGATCAAAGCCTACGTGAACTCCACCAAAGATGCTCGAGCAAACATGGCAGAATGAAACTGTACAGGTGATCCTATACATGAAGCTGAATATGCTAGGTAGTTAACTTTCTAGAACTGCCTGGTGTCGCTGTAATCCCATTTGTGTCATGCTTTCGACTTTCGAAGCTTGTGAGTACGGTTGGCACTTTCTTTTCTTCTCTCATGTGAAATGTATCAATAACATTTGCATCAAAGCCAAATCCAGGATTTCTCAGCATTTATGGAATATCTGGATTTCTCATTATAAAGATTGTGCAGACTTCACTTGCATTTGGTATAAATTTAATAAAGCATGCAAAGTGAAACTAGAGGAAATCTGGAAGCATAATGGAGATAGGACTTGGGAGTTTCACTCTATCCTCTTATAAAGCACTGTACAAGGATTACACATGAGCATCGAAGAAAATGGCTATGAATGGGGCTCTTCTATTTGTTTTCTCCATTTTCATGCTGAAAATAAGCTTCCCTGTTTGCGAAGCCATTGATGAAAACAGAAGGGTTCATATAGTGTACCTAGGCTCACTTCCTGATAATGAGTCATACTCACCGTCATCTCACCACATTAGTATACTCGAAAGAGCCGTCAAGAATGGTTCAGCTTCAAATCTCTTGACAAGAAGTTACAAAAGGAGCTTCAATGGATTTGCTGCCAAGCTCACTGATGTAGAAAGGCAAAGGCTTGCTGACATGAAAGAAGTGGTCTCTGTCTTTCCAAGCACAAGCTTCCACCTCCACACCACAAGGTCATGGGACTTCATTGGTCTAACTGAGAAGATCCATCGAAATGCAACAGTAGAGAGTGACATCATTATTGGTGTCTTTGATACTGGAATCTGGCCTGAATCAGATAGCTTCAAGGGTGAAGGTTTTGGCCCGGCTCCAAAGAAATGGAAAGGGGCTTGTGCAGGAGGACAAAACTTCACTTGCAACAACAAGATCATTGGAGCGCGATTTTACGAGCCAGCAGATTCTGCAAGGGATAATATTGGTCATGGAACACACACGGCCTCAACGGCAGCAGGTAATGTCGTAAATGATGCAAGCTTTTATGAACTAGCACAAGGTAATGCAAGAGGAGGAGTTCTCTCTGCGAGAATCACGGCATATAAAGTCTGCAATGGTGGAGCGTGCACTAGGGATGGTATATTAAGTGCTTTTGACGACGCTATTGCTGATGGAGTTGACATCATCACAATTTCAATTGGAAGCATATTTCCATTACATTTCGAGCATGATCCAATAGCAATAGGTGCTTTTCATGCAACCGAAAATGGAGTACTAACCATTCAATCAGCTGGAAATGACGGTCCTAATGCTGCTTCTGTAGCAAGTATGGCACCATGGTTGCTGACAGTTGCAGCAACTAGTACAGATCATCGGATCATTGACAAGGTTGTTCTTAAAAATGGAAGCACCATTGTTGGTTCATTATCAATAAACTCCTTCACATTAAATGGAACAAGTTTTCCTTTGACATATGGAAAGGATGCTTCGAGTAAATGTGAGGAGTTTGCTGCAAGGAATTGTGATAAAGATTGCCTGGACAATAATTTAGTCATGGGAAAGATTGTCCTATGTGATTCTTACCTTGGAGGTAGTGTGGCCTATTACCAAGCTGGAGCAGTAGGTTCAATTTTGAAAGCTGCATGGGATGGATATGGTATTTTTCTACCTGAACCTGCAATAGCCTTGCAAGCTGTTGAGTACAATGCAATAAAGTCCTACATGAACTCCACAAAAGATGCTCGAGCAAACATATTAAGAAGTGAAACCATAAGAGATGATACTGCACCTGTTGTTGCTTCTTTCTCATCGCGTGGACCAAATTCAATTTTACCTGAAATCATCAAGCCAGATATAAGTGCCCCAGGGGTTGATATATTGTCTGCATTTTCACCTATTGCTTCTCTCACAGATGATCCTCATGATACGAGGCGTGTAAAATACAGTATACTATCCGGAACCTCCACGTCTTGCCCTCATGCCGCGGGTGCAGCTGCATATGTTAAAACATTCCACCCTGATTGGGTCTCCGGCATCCCTCAAATCATCTCTAATGACTACATCTTGGCTCATGAATGCTACTGACAATGCCCCCGGTGCATTTGGTTATGGTTCTGGACATATCAACCCTGTCCAAGCAATTGATCCAGGGTTGGTTTACGAGACTTCTAAGGAAGATTATGTAACGCTGCTCTGCTCAATCATGGGAGAGGACAAGGTTAGGCTTATATCAGGAGGGAACACCACTTGTCCCGCTCACTCAGACCAGGACTCGCCGAAGGATCACAATTACCCTTCAGTGGCAATTGTTGTTCCACCAAATGAAGCTTTTACTGTCACATTTCACAGAACAGTTAAGAATGTTGGCCTTGCAAACTCCACTTACAAAGCCAATGTCTATGCAAACTCCACTCAAGTGGAAATCAAAGTGGAGCCTGAAGTTCTTTCCTTCATGTCCTTGAATGAGCAAAAGCCTTTTGATGTGACTGTTGTTGGACAAGGATTATCAGATGGTGCACAATTACATGTGTCAGCATGGCTGGTTTGGTCTGATGGAACTCATAACGTTAGAAGTCCTATTATCGTCTACAGCAACCAACATTGACTATATCTGCATTAAGATTCAAACTTCATTGTTATCAAAAGAATATATGGTCTAAGGTATTTTTACACAAGCAAAGTCTAATTGATGAAATGAAACATAGAAACACAGAATTATGTAAAGGCAAATGAGATACATGTCCAAATTCGATCGCCAAGTTCCGGATTTCTGTGCTTTAACTCATGAAAATATCCTTCCCTGGAGCAGATTACACAATCAGATTGAGTAGAGCATATATATTAGATATATATATATATATATATATTTATATAGTCCTGACTCCTGACGCGGCAGATGATATCCTCTAAAACCAGATATTACAGCACAATTGAGAAAGAAGGATAGAAAAACAAAAACAGAAGGTTACCTGGACAAGGAGCAGATCAAATCTATATATAGAATTCATAGAGAGACAACAACTCTGAACAGTCCGATCTTGCACGAGATGAAGAGAAGAAGTCAAGGTTCCGTTGGAGTTGTTCCTGAAGTTTAGTTTTTTGTTACTAAACTTCAGGATATGCTTGTTACTGTTTTCCAATCGTTAGTTGGTTTTATTATGTTGCTGTAGTGGCAAACGTGAGAGCATCCCAACAGTTGAGTATATTTATAAGTCGGGAAAATGGGTAAAAAGGTCACCTCAGTTGGGAAATGCTCTCTCTCTCTCTCCAAGACTGAACTCAGTCTCACTGCTCCGGATCTCGGCGTCGATCGCCGTCGCGAATTCTTGCACCACCCAACATGTAGCGACCTCCGTGCATGTGCTCGCATCGAGCTCGGATCCACCGCGTCCCATCCACTGCGTCTCGTCACGCCGCCGCCCGCGCTTTCCTCTTGGTCGGCCGTCGCGTCGCTCTGACGCCTCAAATCGTCGCCTTCTTCGGTTCAGCCGTCGTGGAGGCGCCACTCGCCTCTTCTCCTTCGTCTTCTCTTAATCTTTGTCATGCATCATGGTCAGTCCCAATTTAACTCAGCTAGGATTTTGAAGAAGCTTGAAAGCATTGAAATTCTGTTCAATTAGAGCGTTGCTGTTTATATGGTAATTAAATTAATAGGTGAAATTGGTTAATTGAAGTTTCTACGACATTGTTTGGGTCTTGACTTTTGTGAGCTTTTATGTATATATGAACTTGACACAGAGATTGATCATAATGTTACTGTGACGAGCATGATGGTGATTCAGATGTGAACCTCAGATGAGCTCCAAAGCATCGATTTCCCTCGGCCTGCTTAGTTTGTTGAATTTAGAGGATGCAATATTACTGCTGCATGTTTGGAATCTATTTCAGGTTTGCTTTGTCTTTGCTCCTCATTCACATGTCAAATGTTGAATTTATATTATTTGTTACATGTTTTGGGTAAGCAATGTGAGAAAAAACCTTGGTGATCGCCAGTCAAATGCTGTTGTTATCAAAAGGGTTGTCTCTACTGGGAAGAAGGAAGTCGATGATGGTCAGTCAAATGGTGCTAAAGTCCAATCCGAGAGAGTTGTTCTGAGAAACCAAGAACATGTTGAAGTCTCGCCAAGGAAGATCTTGAGGAGGAAGCCTGTAATTGTTGGTCCTTTGAAGGGCCTTAGAAGCAATACCGAGAAAGTTGTGCTGAGACACCGAGATGTTCATGGAAAGAAAGATGACCGAAAAATGTTCAACAATGTGATTGAAGAGACTAACAGCAAGCTTGTCGAAACAAGGAAGATTAAACTCAAGGCCTTGGTTGGTGCTTTCGAGACTGTGATCTCTCTTCAGGACAAGAGACAAGTCACAGTAGATGCATGATGGTCTTATCAAATACACATAGTGAAATAGTGTATTGTGTACATGTTTGAAAAGAAAATTAACAGAAAAACGAAAAAGAAAAAAAAATGATGAAGAAAGTAGGTTTGGAAGTCCCATGGGATAGAAGTTGCAAGAAACTGTGAAGGTGCAGAGGCATAGATGAACAGAAACTGAATCAAGGTGAGAAGGTTCTCTGAGAATTTTGGGACATTTTCTTGTGTGTTGTACTATATATACTGGCTTTCCCTTAACAGAGGAGTGTATTGTTATATCGTCTATGTATTTTTCTGGCTTTGTTGATTTTGTTGTTGCTTATGGAAGACGGCATCTGTGCTTGTCAAGAGGATCAACAATTTGTCTGTCTTTTGCTTGTTGTCGGTGAGAGGATCAACACTATGACCATAAGAAATGCACAATTGTAAATCCTCCGAAGGAAGCCAAGTGATCATTTCTTTGACAAAAAATACAAAGGAAAGAGAGATGGGAATGAGGGAGATGATAAATTTGTTGTGCACAAATTGGTGTGAGAGGTTAATGAAATGATGTAGTATTTATAGAAAAAAATTTAGGGTCTGATTTGCAAATTTTTCAGAATTCTTTTGCAATTTTTTAGGGTTTCTTTTGCAAAACAATTTAATTCATGTCATTATATTGAAAAGTAGCCGTTTCAGTTGAATTTGGGCCATTGGGTTGGATTTTCGATTCAAAATCTACGGTTCAGATCAACTTTACCGTTCTGATTTTTTTCTGCACCGACCAGGACACGTGGCGGTTTCCTATTGGGCCACGTGTCCCCCCAGTAAAAAAAAATCTTATTGGCGCGAGTGGGTCCCATGCAAAAAAAGGAGGAAGCTGGCGTCACCCACGTGCGTGGGGACCACCAGCTTGCTCGAGCTGCTCGCCGTGCTGATCGAGCTCGTGCTGGATCTTCGAGCTGTGGTCAACGGGCGGTCGGCGGGGGAACGGTGCACCGCTACACGTCGTTTGGGCCGGCTCGTGCTGTCGCCGGCGGGGGCCACCGACTTTTGGAGGCTGCTCGTGCTGTTTTCCTTCTCCCGTGTACATGCTCTCAAAGAACAGTTAGAAAGCTTGAGTCTTGACAAGTATTCTTCATTACCATCCTGCTGTTATTGCCATCTCTACATAATAATTGTACTTCGTTGTGGTTCCCTATTGGCCTTATTTGTTTTAATGAAGGATTTCTTATACCGGTTTCCTCACGTAGATTGCTGGACTCTTCGCTGTTGATTTTGCAAGAACTTAATTTACATAATGATGCAGAGGAAAGAACATACATACAATATGGAAGACTTATTAGTAAGGACAGCATAGAATGCTCACTGTTACAGTTTTACAGCAAAATCAACCAAATTCAAGTTGAAATAATGAAGAAAAAGGTGTAACAAGTTTGCTATCTATTCTGACGATCTTATCGTTATGTTAATATGCCAGAATTCTTCTTACGCCAATTCTATGATGCCCTCACTTGCACCGGAGGACGGAAGCCATTCTCTCAAGGACGCAAGAAGGTGTGTTTCACTATAATCTATCATTTACATGCTTTACATAATAAACATAAGAGGTTATTTCGGAAGAGACAAACCGTTGGCGTATCTGTACCTTTCCCTTTACAAACATTAGATGCAGATTCAGGTTCCTTACAAATGATTATTCTCCTCATAGATTGTAACTATGTGATCATTAGATGCACACCTCCTTATCATTTTCTTTTACTCACCCTAATCAGGTTGTGCATTACAAGTTACATCATGACCCTCGGAGGCAAAATGTTCATGTAAAAAAGGAGTTTGGTTTACCTCAAGAGTGTTTGATGAAGAGAACTTGAACAAAATGTGCTATACTGGGAACTAAGTTGAAGAGACAGCTGCATCAGAAGTGGGGTATTAGATGGCAGATAAGCAAAGCTAATGAACAGGTTGATGTTGAGACTTCTGAGAAAAGAAGCTGCTTTTGACCAGAGGATACGCAACACACTATGAACTCTAGAATGTCCAGAACAAGAAAACTAATCAGTTTCAATTGGTAACTTTTTGATTCTATGCAGTAGTCAACTTTGTAAAGACTTCTTTTGGGATGTAAAGACGATGTAATTGTCAACTTTGTAAAGACTTTTTTTGTTTTTATGCAACAGTCAACAAGAACTAATCCTTATGTTTTACATTGGTTACATTATTCGAAATAGCAATCTCTCATGTGCTAATAAGGTCATTGCCTATGGATGAAATTACTAGCATTTTATATTCTGTCTGGGTAACTATCTAAGTATCTGTCTGGATAGTTGTCTAAATATCTGTTTGGGTAGTTATTTGGGTATTCGTCTAAATATCTATTTGGGTAGCTGTCTAAGTATCTTTCTGGGTAGGTGTTTAAGTATCTGTCTGAGTAGCTGCTTAAGTATCTGTTTAGGTAGTTGTTTAAGTAATTGTCTAAGTAGCTGCCTGAGAGCTGTCTTTGTCTCAAAAATCAATTTCCATTTGAACTAATAGCATCCTATACTACCCTACACTTCACTTAATTGATTCCATAATTTAATCAATTAATCATATTCTTTCCCTCTTAATCTCTTCTTCTTCATGGTTCATATGCATATATATACAAACTAAAGGGAGTATTTTTTTCTTGAGAAATTATATATGATGAGAAAGTAATGTTGAATCTAATTGTGGGGTCTTTTATTCAATATATTCCTCCATCACATCATTTTTTTTCCATGATTTTATGGTTGTAGCTGTCTGGGTAGTTGTCTAAGTATTCGTATGAGTAGCTGTATAAGTATCTGTCTAGGTAGCTGTCTAAGTAGCTGTCTGGATAACTGTGGATTTGTTCACCCACTTTGTCATTCCATTTTTTGGCGACCCGAGACTTGTTCTGCTCAAAATCAAACAACAAACAATTTTCTCTTCTACAACACCCTCCAATTCTAACTACAAAACGTTGAAATGACTTTTGAACATCAAAATCTCAAAATCTTCAATTCTTCGATTTGGAAAACACCGATTGAATTAGGAAGCAACCAAGTTATGATTAGCTTTGTGGAGGTAAGGGCTATAAAACCCAATAAGTCTTGCCGTCCGATTCGGCTGGAGAGAGAGAGAGAGAGAGAGAGAGAGAGAGAGAGAGAGAGAGAGAGAGAGAGAGAGAGAGAGAGAGAGAGAGAGAGAGAGAGAGAGAGAGAGAGAGAGAGAGAGAGAGAGAGAGAGAGCTATGAAAAATAGCTCTCTCTTAAAGAGGACAGTTAGAATTCAAATTAAGAAATAAGAGCAAAATCGATAAAAAAAATATGAGTTTTATAACTTATTGAGCCTTTTTGGGAGGAAATGATGTCAACTGGTCGTTGCCAGCGATTTTGCCAAGGGAAAGAGACGGTCGAGGAACAAAGAGAAGGTCAGGAGGGATAGATAGACTAAAATAGAAGAGGATGAACTAACTAACTAACAACCAGGGGCAAAATTGAAATGTCAAAATTGTGTTTTATAACTTTTTAAGTTTTTTTGGGATAAAATGATGTCAGCTGATTTTTTTTTAGAAAAATAAGGGTCATATGTTTGACATTTTTTACCATATTATAATAAGTTGAATTTTTTTAAAACCAAATATATTTTTGAATTTTTAAATAATTTCTCATTATTAATAATGGTTCGATTTCCACGTGTGTACACACGTGTTAAATCAGATCAACCACTACTCTATCCATTTCTATGACAATTTTTGTTGGGCAAAATTGTTGTTCACCTTTTTTTTTGTCTCCCGCCTGGTTTTTCTTTTCTTTCTCTTTCTTTTCTAGTGCATTACAATATTACATTCCATTTATATCTTCTGTTTTTTTTTTCTTGGGGTTGCTTTTATTTTTTCATATGGATATTTTCAAGTTTGCATAATTTGATATGGGATGACACCAAAAGTTACACTTGGCTTTATATTAGTAGAGATTAGACGGCCAAATATATTTATTTGGGCCGCAACTATAGCGAAGAAAACTTGTTCAAAGCCCAACCTGGGAATTTTACACATGCTGGACACAACAGCACTGCTCTCACTGTTTCACTCTCGCTACCTCACTATCTCATTCTCTCTCTAATCTTTTTCTGCGGTAACCAGTAATTATGCAAACACTGCTCTCGCCGGCAGCTCGCTCCGGCTTCTTTCCGGCGGCACCACTGCCGGCTGCCCGTTCTCGTCCGTCGCCGTATCACCTCCCTTTACGATCATTATCCGCCTGCCACGTCTCCAACCTCACCCTCTCTCCTCCTCCTCCTCCTCCTTCTTCATCTTCATCTTCGCCTCTACATCACAGAGGTCACAAGCTCTCCTTGCCCAGTCTTATAAGGTCGTCTGCTTCTCCGATCTCTCAGAGCTTCACTTCCCAAGGCGACGAAGCCGAAAAGGCCAAGCTTCTCCAGGTTCTCATTTGCACACTCTCTTTTGTTTCTCAAGAACTTAACACCATTACAATTGAATCAATTTTGCAATTTCATAATGATTGTGAGATTTTTAATGTGGTTGAAATTTGATAGTTATGGAGTGGTTTGATTTTGATATTTGGTGTTGTGTAATGTGTAGGTAGCTAAGAGGTTAGAGAGCACGGCGAGGTATTTCAAGAGGTTAGGTAGTCTAGGGTTTTGGGGGCAGCTGGTGTGCACTGCTGTGGCGGCTGTGATTCTTTCTTTTTCAGTTATTGTGACTGGAAAGATTTCGTCGCCGGCTACATTTTATGCCACGGCTGGTGGGATTGTTGCAGCGTTCATTTCTGTGTTTTGGTCTTTCGGGTACATTCGCCTGTCAGATAAGCTTCGGAAAACTGCAAGTGACCCCGCAAAGGTATTGTCTTTCAACTGTGGCAAAGCCAAACTGGACCTTTGAATTGTATTTTCGTTCCTGAAGTTAGTTATTTGGTGATTCTAGTGTTTCGCAAATGGTATGTCACATGGTCTGTGAGCTTGTTGTGGAACTTTTATAGGATTCTAGTGACATTGTTTCTTCAGTTACTTGGTTGATACGAAAACTGTTGTTGACTGACGCAAAGTGCTTTTATTATTGAACTGCATATTTCTTGATATTGATTCAGTAAGGCCTTCTCTTATATTGTCAGTGTCATCTTGTTGTTGAAGGGATTTTAGCTTATTTTACTATTGTTGAAATGCTGAGAGAAATTTGGTTCACATACGATCTCTTAACTAAAACACATTATTATAACATACAGGCTCCTCCTCGTGCTGATGTCGTCAAAAGCTTAAGGAATGGCATTGGACTGAACCTTTTGGGTATGGGTGCTGCTATTCTTGGCATGCAAGCCACGGTAGGAATTTTGGTTGCTAAGGCTCTTACTTCCTCGGCAACTCCATATTACCAGAATCTCTCTCCTGGTTACAGTCCTGTTCTTGCATTGGATGTATTCTTAGTGCAGGTATTCCTAATATCTCACTTTATCTATAGTTTTAAGACATTTTAGTAATTGGATTGCACAACTCCTTATATAGATATGGTTTACACAGCATAGTTGAACTTGAGAGCATAGAAGTATACAATTATTAAACTTGAGTGTGTAATCCAGATTCATTTTCCCATCCTACAATGATTAAACTTTCAGCACCTTTGCTACCATAATCTCTTCAAGCCTAAGCTGGCCATATGCTCCAAATGAAAATCAAACTATTAATACGACATAGAATATTCTAGTTTGCTTCATTTAAAAAATAACATTGTCTCTCTTAAAGAAGAATGATTAAGGGTCTGAATACTCTGTATATAGAATCACATATGCATTCTAATCTTGCAAGTGTCTGAGTACTACTGTACATTGAATCACATATTCATACTGACAAGCAAAGGTTCAAATGCTATTTTATATAAAATATATTGTTTTTAACAATTTTCTAGTATTGTCTCTTAAGTATTCATTGAACTTGATGCTTCAATAAATATTCTTGATGTGGTTTTCTTTTGTTATGATCCATATTTTAAATTTAAAGCACTTTAATCAGGATAACCCAAAGAAGTTTATAAAACAGGCAGACACCACATAAAGCTTGCTTTAAGTTGAAAATTTTTGTTTCACATATAAATTGATTCCTCTTTCAGGCATCTGCAAACACTATCCTCTCACATTTTTTGGGGCTTGTTTCCTCATTGGAGCTGTTGCGATCAGTATCGTTGCCACCTGCTGAAGGCACTCCGATTCCAAGGATGGCTTAAGTTCTGCACGGTTGGCTACCTTGTTTACATGGTTGGTGTATTTGGATGTCTAGGATGTTTACAAGCTGTGATTGTAGATGAGAGGAGCATCACTTTCCCAGGATGTCGATGAACTATGAACTGCCAGTTCTGTTATAATTACAATTTGAACTCTTCTTTTAGGCACTGTTTTATGCTCAGGTTTAAGTATTTAACTTATGCATTAGCTATCGTATTTAAATAACCATCTGGTGTTGAACTCGGTTCTAAACTATTGTTGTAATTGGTGGCTCCCACCGGTTTTGCCTACAAAGATCCTGTAAGAGCTTGACCATATACATTGATCAGGGGTAATTAGATTTTCTCATGATTTCCTATATTCCACAGAAGACTAAGGAATTCAAATATCCCCGGATGAGGATCACTGGATGACTGGATCTGTGGATCACACAGCTGCAAAAATAAATGTAAGGACGGCAACTCCATATATTTAAGAACTCAAAACATGGAAAAGAAAGCAGAAAAACGCACAAGTTAATAGGACAGCAAAAACAAGTACATTCTGTACTTCATTAGAATGATAGAAGTTCTCCTACTCTTTAATCCCACTGTACAGCACAACCACCAAGATGCAATAACGCAATAACTATTGACCAAAACTTAACAAGAATATAAGGTCAAAAGAATGTAACGCTGAAACTCAAACGTAGAAGCTTATGGATCCCACTCAAATGTTGTCCACCATGCCGTGTGGCTATCAGTATGTATAGCAACAGGATTCCAACAGATAGAAACGTCATATGTTGAAAACCACTCAAAACCATCTCTAAGGCTATTGTCACACTCTGAGTTCCATGATATCCTGCAGCATATGCACAAATGCCTCAGTACAGTACATATGAGAAGCAACAAAATTATTTGGCTGAAGCATGAAAAACAATAGAAATCCTGGGAATATTTTAGAAAACAGAACACAGATGAGAAGTCCTGGTGTAACAGGAATATGCCGGATTCCACCCTAGCTGGAACCTTAAACCTGAGTAGACTGGATTGGCTAACATGACGAGGTACTTAATCCTGATCTTACCTTGTGTTTAAGTACAACATAGAACATTCAATACCACTACCAAAAATCAATAGCCATAATAATAACTAAAGAAAGTCTGGACAGAAATGAATTATCAATTCAATCTAGTTAAAGCTTCTGCAGTATTGAATATGCAGGAACAACACAACAATACATGGTAAATTTTGGTTCATCAATGGCAAAAATTTGAAGATTCTGTCGATCTGAATTAGTCCCGGCAGAGCGATGGAGATGAAGAAATCATGGAGAGCTACCAAAGAACAAACAAATTCGATAAAGCCCCCAGATCAGTCATGGCAGAGCGGCAGTGATGATGAGATCAGTGAAGAACTAAGAAGGTGAAAGGTTGCGTGAGAATTGGAACAGTTGGATGAAGAAGAAGAAGACGAGGAAGATGTAGAGAGGCTGGAGGCAGAGTTTCAGTAGTGTTAGATACAGAGATGTAGCTTTGGAGTTTCGAGATATAATTGGTTGCAGAATATAATATATCCTAGCTTTCTAACAAGATTTTCTATCCATTTCTGACAGGAATTGACATCTCCAGTAGGATACCATCCGGGGTTCCAAACAAATTTAGTTACCTGACAAGAATTAAGTTTTCCCGTCCACCGTGTATTTCTTATGAAACAAACACGGCCAAGAGGCTAATATCATCAGGAATTAGCCTTACAAATCAGTTTTTGATTGCTTGCACTATGAGTATTTGTTTTATGTGATATAAGATCCATTTATTTAACAAACATGTTCTATACCGCCAGAATATTCAGAAACAATTTGGAAAGTACTTCACAGTAAAGCAAATTTCTTTTTATTATACGTCCTTGCACAATCAATATAGGAAAGTCTTCGTATCAAAACGACATCACTCACATCCAAATCTGTCAAGAATTAATTTCACAGGTAAGATGTAAGAACTCATATAGGTTCTCTTGAGGAAAGTGTTTGTTTACTGTAGCCACCATTGCAAAGAGATTTACATAATTCTCTAATTATATCAACCAAAAGTGTGCAAGGTAACTAATAAATACAGCCAAGAGCATAAAAACATTTGGGCTAATATCCCCCAACCAATTTAGGGAGTTCCACTCAGAAAAATAAGACAAGGAAAAGATCATCATGTTCCAAACAAACACTCGAACTTTTCATTCATATGACATAAAAGAGAAGGTCCCAAACATTGCAGTTTGCAGTAAGGTATCTGTAAAGGATCTATACACCCACTTACAGTGTGCCCAAACCCAGAAATTGAAAGGAATCGCGTAATTTCATTTTAGATTCTCATCATCCCTTAAAATCATTCAAAGTTCTGGCTACCCTTTCTCCTTTTCAGTTAGATGTTAGAGAATGGGTGGCAAGGTTAAAAAATTGTGAATATACTTCAAAATATTTCCTCTCAATATGTTTGTTATTTCACTGACGGAACCTAGAGTGTATGATAGAGCACACACGAAACCTTATATAAATTAATACAGCTTACGTAAAATCCCATACAGTACACTATCTTAAACAACAAAAGGTTGTCAATTAATTAAAATTTCAAGACCCACCACTAGTATCTATCTCCCTAAAAATTCCGCTCGTATACCACAATAAATGGGGAGGTTCAGACTTTTGACATTGACAACTACAAGATGTGGACATTACAAACAAAGATCCATTCAAATCCAGACCGCAGATAAATAGAGATAATGACCATAACTGGATATAGCCTGAATAATTATTCTATCGTAGGTGTCTTTGAACAGTCAGGGATGAGTGTGTGTGTGTGTGTGAACAAAACAATGTCACAGAGAGAGAGAGATTTACTTACCTATTGCACCTTCTTCGCCTTGTTTGATTGCATTGGTATCTTACTGAGGACGCTCTGATACTGCGTTTGTATCGTTCTATGTGCTACAGATAGATGATTGTCAATGTGGTGCTGATACTTATCATACACCACAGGTACTGAAAGACAGATCAGAACCCCTGCATCATAGTTAAAGAAACATATGTGTTACATATACTCTATCTTGCAAGAGTCTGCAACTAAAAATATACATTTTCCAGCAAAGGGCTTACCAATATAGGCAATAGTGAAGAAGTTGCAGAGACTTCCAATGTAAGATAATACCCACAAGAAAACAGCAACCTGCAGACCCAAAGTTATCCACATTTACTCAGATAACGTATTAAATAAAAATCAGTTAAAGACTATTAGTAACCATAAACCTAGTGGATACACCTAACCTGAAGAAAGAGCTTCCAATTTCTGCCAACAGCAATGTCTCTCGCAATAGACAGTCCACGATTGATCCAAGCATGCAATGCATCAGCAATGTTCACCACATCCTCCTCGTGTATTTCCATATCAGGAAGTGGAGGCAAAGGTCTAATTACAACATAAGTTAGATTTCATCCATTGATCAGATGCTTACAACAGTATATATAACTTAAAAAATCATAATCCTTCCGAAAATTTTAAGTCTTCTACTGCAGCTTAAGGCTTGGTCAAAGGCTTGGTCACTAAACATCTCCACGACTTACCTAAACTGTCAAAATAGAACACTTTCCCAGTGAATAATTGCAAATGATTTCTAATCTAAGCTAACAGAACGTAGACACATTTCGACATTTCACAAGATCACAAACACAGTAAATAAGTAGACTAAAAAGAGCAGAGAAAATTGCAAAATACCTATTGAGAAGTGAAGCAGCTGTGGCCCAGAAGAAAAGGATAACCACGAGAAGCAGTAGAACATTTGCTACAAACGACAAGAGATTGTAACCAGCTCGCTCAAATAAGAACCACGCCAACGTTGCAGACGTCAGCACTACGACTCCTCCACCCCATCGCTTCCACAGCAGCACATCAGCAACTACGTATCAAACAGAATCAAAATCAACTCCGACGAACATTTCGTAAACTATTCAATAACAGTTGCGGAATAGATTGATTGTATCTCATCGTAAACGAATGAAGTAGAGGCGATCCAAAATCCAAATCGGAACAGTAAAATATGATCATATTTTTCTTCATTATAAATCTGACATGAAAAATCCGAGAGAGAGTACCAGCGCCACCACCGAGAGCTTGATGAACGGGAATGCGACGCGGAGGCATAGAATCTCCCATGGAGATTAGGGTTTCAGAGAGATGGAGATGATAGCGAGGGAGATGGAAAAATACGAAAATTGATCTGAAAAGATAATAATATTTAAGGAAAATTTATTTTCAGTGTATCTTGTCCTATTTATATACGAATTAAATTAGATAAATACAAATAATCTTTATTATATCGGGACATTTATCGTAACAGATTGTATCGGCTTATATTTAAGACATTCTATTAATGAGAAAATGACACAGGTTTCAGTTTACATATTTTCTCCTGCAACACATTATCAGTAGCTCTTTGAGTTTGATAGCCATCACCATCAAAGAAAGAAAAACACCCTAACCTTTAGAAAAAGCCTTTACCGCCGCCACCGGCCATCATCTTCACTGTCAGCCTCTTCCCTGTGTGTTCCTGCCAATCGACACACACAAGTTTCATCTTCTCTTCCTACATCGTTAAGATTGCGCAATTTTCGAGGTGACGTTTTAGAAGAGCTTCCACTTCAAATCACTCATCAAGTGTACCGGTCAAATCGAGCACAACACTCATCGAGCTAAACTTTTCTAAACCACCAATCTATAGATCTAGGATCAAACTTGCTTACCGTAAAATTCTAGATCTAGGATTATTGGAATTGTGATATGAGTTGTTTTATATTACATGCTTTACCCTAGTTCCTATAGACATATATCCATAAAGTATAAGAGACGGTCATGGGGGAGTCACGGTTTAGAAAAGAAAAGAAAAGGGGAATCGATACTATGTGACGGTTAGTCACGGTTGTTGGGTGTGTTTTTTGCCACCGTTTATGATCGATTTTGTGACCATATATCATGGATCACGTTCTTATTCATTAAAACTTGAAGTTTTGTAATCGTAGTTTTCGATCGTTACTAATAAAACATCTCTGTGTATTTTGTAGATGAGTTCGAACAAGCCAGGAAGGCCAAAATTCGACATCCTTGACCTTCAAGGCAAGAAGTATCATCGTTGGGTCTCAGATGTGGAAACTACATTCATCAAAAAAAGACTGACCAACACCATCAAACCTTCTGGGCCTAGAATGAATCTCCTGCCTCCTACTAATGAATCAAAAGATCAAGCCATCGTGTTTTTGTGGCGTCACATTCATCCAACTCTCAAGAAACATTATTTAAACAAGACAGATCCCATGATATTGTGGGACGTTCTGAAGCAGTGCTTTAATAAAGTGCATGGCGCTGATACACGCTAAAACTAACTCCTAAATAAAAACTTAGAAATCACTCGAAACGTCCATGCAATTAAAACCCCTGTTTGTAGATGTAGCATTGGTACATAGGGTATCGTTCTTAACTGGGGATTGAGGGTGCATGCATGACCACGCTAAGGTTTAGGGGGGTGCAAGGTTGATTTTTATTATCTACGAAAATTAAAAACAAGAACATGGCAATTAAAACACATAGAGGAACCCTAAAATTCTAACATGCTTAACTCATATACAAGAAACAATCAAGAACCCTAAAATTCTCTAAACATGCTACTTTTGCCGAAAATAAAATCCTAACTAATATATACATGTGATCATCTCATCTTTTTCACCTAACTTTAACAACTTAGTCATATTATATGCAACCTATTAATATCTAAGTCTTTAGCTAAGATCACGCGTTTCATATTTCATACTTCAGGAATTTTCCTTATGACATATCTATCAACCAAAACAAGAAATTTGCCTTAGTCTAAATTGATGCATTAAGTATAACATGCTTAACATAAAGAAATAAATACATGGCAGTTCACATAAAACATTTAAAGTTACAAAACCAAAATACTTCATAAAATCAATATTTCAAATCTGAAAATTCATACAAGAAGAAGAAAATAGAAGGAATCATGTTACACTTTTTATTTTGGAAATTTGCCCTAGTACAAAGCTTGGAAGATTCTTCAATGGAGGTGGAGAACACTCAAGGAATTTGCCTTAGAGAGTTCTTGGCAGAAAGGAGGCTGTTTTGTGAATGGAGGGCGGCTTCTTGGATGATTTCGGCTTTGGGAGGAGAGGAAGAGTATTTAGGCAGAGTTTTGGCTTCTAAAAAGAGTGATGCCTTTATTTTGTCTGAAGCTCCCTTTATATAGGCCAAGCAAAGCCTAGTTCGACTCTTTCTAGGACTCTAATTACTCCACCCGGATAACCTGACCCTTCTCCACGAAAACAATAATTTCTTTCGTTCTACGACTCCAAATCGTGTGATTTCAGTTGTATTGGAAACTAGACTTTTAGATCTTTCCAACCATGTGCTAATCGCATCTAGATTCATCCGGATCTATTCATAATGGTCTTTCGAAGTGAGCTGATGTACAAAGGCCGATTTCTGATAGTTAATTTTAATCCATCTTTTTTTTTGGTGCTTCTTTGGACATTCTTGGTCTTTTCTTGAATAATTTGGGCTCCCATTCAGCAATAGGATCGACATTTTCAATATATAAACAAGCCTGTAACAAATCATTCTTCAATAAGGATTCCTAGTCGAAATAGGATTCTTCATTTTTCTGCATTTCCTCTCCATTTTAACCTCCTTAATTCATCTCCTTTATTTATGACCTAAAAATAACAAAGTAAGTTAGAATAGAGAGTACGAAGGTCAAAACAAAGCTAAATGTAAAAAGAAAGACGTTAAGAATCAAGCATAAAATGCGTAGATCAGACGCACAACTTCTTGAGTTGACTGCAAGATGGGAGAACACCAGACTTGTAGATTTTCCCAAAATTCAAGATTTCAATCAAGCGATGTTGGATCTGCAGTCGGTGTTGAGTTTTTGTGGGGTGGAGAAATCTGAGAATGATATGATTAAGCGTTCACTGAACACCTTCCCAACATCCATGAGCATTCTTGCTCATCAGTACCGGATTGAGTACGAACAGGGGAGGCTTACTACCCTCAGTGATCTCATCAATAATATTGAGAAAAAGAGAGATATCATGAGATCATCCTAAACAATAACTCAAGACCGGCTGGTACTAAAAAGCTTGAGAGTTATGAAACTGGAGGAAAGGCTCATAAAGACAAGAAGGTTGTTCGTTCAGAACCTTATACTCATGGTAGACATGCTCCATGTGGGGGTAGAGGAGGGTGTGGACGTGGCTAAGGCCGCAACCAAAATCTGACTTGGCATAGAGATCAGAACGACAACTCCAACAAGAACCAGTCTGGTTCTGTTCCTGATGGTCAACGATCTCAACAATCTGGAAGATACGTTTGTTTCAAATGTGGTTCAACTAAGCATATGCACAAATAGTGCTATGCTAGTAGAGAAATTCAGAACATCTACAAGAGGCACAAGCAGTATTTGGCTCTAGAGTCGAATTATGCTAGAAATTTAGAGATAAATGTTGACACCAATCTCGTTCTTTTAGAAGACAAGAGGAAAAATCTTGCTACCCTGGATTTTAATTAAGCATATGTAAAAGGTGTTATCTCTGTAATTTTTCAAGTTTTGGTTCTATTTTTGGCTTACTTTTCAGTCAAAAATTATTAAGACTCTTGTCTTGTTTTTGATTAAGAACATCTATGATGTATTTTTTGTTGGCAGTAATGAATTTTCTCTATTTTTCGGTATTTGAAAGTGTTGAGAATGTTCTATTTCATACAATTCTTATGTATGGTTCGATATTTTTACATATATGGCAAAACGATGTACAAATACCTTTAAAAACGTCCTTAAAACGAAGCAGTTTATTTTGATCGCTAAACATTTTCGACCCATCAAAAATTTTCACTATTGATCGTTTTAGATCCATCGAGGTTTGCCTCGATCCATTGAAGAAAAACTTCTGTTCCAAAATTTCGATCCATCGAATTTTGATATCGTAAATTCGATATCGTTTTAGGTTTCCTTTGATCCATTAAAAAATATTTTCGACCCATCGAAGCAACCACCCTGGACATCTTTTTCGATCCATTGAAGATTCTCTTCGATCCATTGAAAATCCAGTATCGGAAAATCACACTTTTATTTTGGGTTTTCTTCGATCCATCGAGGTATTTCTTTGATCCATCGAAGATGTTACTCGGATGTGATATTTTTAGATGAGTTTTTCATCTGTTTTATTGGCTAATGATGTTATTTATACATCGGTTTATGTCATGCCATATCAGTACTCAATAAGGGTCACACCCTTATTCGAATCTGTAAGTATATATTTAAAGTGTATGCCTGGTCTTTAGTACAAAGATTTACTTATTTACATTGATTTTGTAGATGTCTCAAGGCGAAATTGAGTATCTAGCAAATAGTGGTACTACTCATACCATTCTGCAGAATAGGCAACTGTTTGTGAATCTTTTTCCATACAAATCCTCAGTGACTACCATGATTGGTGCAGCGCCCATTATTCAGGGGCGTGGTTTTGCAGTATTTCTGCTGCCCCATGGTACAAAATTATATATCATTGATGCCTTATATGCGTCAAAGGCAACCTTGCTAAGTTTTAAGGATATTCGTGCCAACGGTTTTCACTTGAAAAAACTTATTGTGAGAACGGAAACGAACTATTATGTATAACCTTTGTTGAATGTGGCCGCAAGCGCATTCTACAGAAGTTTCCGACTATTCGTATTGGTTTATATCTAACTACAGCTCGGATTATTGAATCCAATGTCATGACTCACACAACTACGTGTGATTTTGATTCATATAAGTTTTGCATTTTCGACTGGGACACCCAGATCGAGACATGATGATCAAAATCTTAAAAAATACACATGGTCATCCGTTCTTTAGAACGAAAAAACATGTGGGAATTCCTATATCCATTGGTTTAGATAATGAGGATGAGACTACTCCTCAATCCTGGCTCGGTCTCCAAGATGATGCAGCACCATCCTAGAAAAATACTACTGAGGCATTATGCATTATTCCACCAGATACATATGTTGCAATCTCTGATGCATATCGCTCATTTTTCAAAGCTTGTTCATTAGCAAAGTTACATACACGTTCTTCTTTTGTTGTTGATAATAATGTCAATATTCCATTCTTACAACGGATCCAAGGTGATATTTGTGGACCTATCAAACCCGAACGCGGACAATTTAAATTTTTCATGATTTTGATAGATGCATCAACGCGATGGTCACACATCGCGTTGCTATCCACAAGGAATGATGCGTTTGCAAAACTCTTGGCTATCATTAAGCTACAGGCTCACGACCCTGATCATCCAATCAAGTCTATTCGATTGGATAACGTAGGAGAGTTTACATCAAAATCTTTTGATGATTACTGCATGTTTATTGGGATTGAAGCTGAGCATCCCATTCCTCATGTTCATTCTTAGAACGGTTTAGCAAAGGCTCATATCAAGCAGTTACAGCTCGTGTCTAGAGCGTTGGTAATACCTGCAAATTTACCGGTCTCTACTTCGGGATATGTGGTGTTGCACGCAACTATGCTTCTTCATTTTTGACCCATAGCCCACCAACCATTTAGTGCATACCAGTTGGTTATTGGATATGAGCATGATGTTTCACAATTACTCATTTTTTTTTGTGCTATTTATGTGCCAATTGTGCTTCCACAGCGTGTTAAAATTAGTCCTCAAAGAAGATTAGGCATTTATGTTGGTTATGAATCTCCAACGATAGTCCGCTATCTTGAACCTTCGACAGGAGATCTCTTTACTGCTAGATTTGCAGATTGTCACTTTGATGAGACATATTTTCCACCATTAGGGGGAGATAGGAATAGTTCTATTCTAGTTGAACGTCAGGAATTGACGTGGTTTAATCTCACTATGTCTCATCATGATCCTCGCATGTCTCAAAGTGAGACAGAAGTGCGAAGAATACTTAATATTTAGTAAGTATCAGACTCTATGTTTGACTCATTTGCTGATATCACTAAAGTGACGAGATCGAATATACTTGCTGCAAATGTTCTTACAAGGTTTGAAATCTCGAAAAAGGATTCGTTAGTGGCAACACCGGCATTGAGGCGGTCCTCTTACTCATGTAGAAGGTCTTGCGTCGACCTTGGATCCCATTAGAAAGAGGGGGAGACTAAGAAAATCTGCAGGTTAAAAGGTAGGCCATCAAGGCACAAAAAGATCTATTCATCATAAACATTGTGAATCCTTCACATGACATTGTCTCTTACTACAATTATGTCCTTAATCACAATTGGCATCTCACAGGGACGCTCCATAACCTCTTGTGATGTCAGATAACAAATAAATCTCACTTAGAACAAATGATGCACGCATTCTTATGGATAGATCTTTCATGTTAGTTTATGATGCATTTGCTTATTCCGTCGCTCAAGAGATTATTGACGATGATAAAGTGGAACTCCGCTCTGTTGTTGAATGTTAACGTAGAGCAAATTAGCCAAAATGGAAGGTTGCAATCCGGGCCGAACTAGACTCTCTGAATAAAAGGCAAGTTTTTGGTCCGGTTGTGCTATGCCCACCGAATGCTAAGCCGATTAGACATAAATGGGTCATTGTTCGGAAGCATAATGACAAGAATGAGGTCTTACATTACAAAGCTAGACTTGTAGCACATGGTTTATCTCAGCGCCTTGGAATTGATTATGAGGAGACGTATTCTCCTGTTATGGTCATCATGACTTTCCGCTACCTGATAAGCTTAGTAGTGTTCGAAAAGCTTAACATCCAGCTTATGGATGTGGTTACTGTATATCTCTATGGGGATCTTGATTTAGAGATATACATGAAAGTTCCAAATGACATTGTTATACATAATTCAAGTAACTCTAAACCACGGAGTGCTCATGTTATCAAATTGAGACGTTCACCATATGGATTGAAGCAATCTGGTAGGATGTGGTATACACGCCTTAGTGACTACTTGATTGGGAAGAGATAAAAGAATAATAACGTATGCCCTTACCTTTTCATTAAAAGAACAAGTTTGGGATTTGCCATAGTAGCTGTTTATGTTGATGATATGAACATAATAGGAACTCCTAATGAGATCAATGAGACTTTTTGCTACTTGAAATCTGAGTTTGAGATGAAAGACCTTGGTATGACTCGATTTTGTCTTGGATTAGAGTTGGAGCATCGAGTTGGTGGAATTCTTAATCACCAGTTTGCTTATGTCCAAAAGATGCTCAGGTGATTTAACATGGACAAAGCACACCCTGTTAGCTATTAGGACAATAATTATGTGCCTATTACGCTCCTAACTTTATGCTTATAGTTTGCTTTCTATTAATAAAGCATTGTTCTTATGACGTTTCATGTTCTTGTTAGGAAATATAGAGTTAGCTCAGAAATGCATTAAATATGAAAAATTAGATACTTATTGGAGAAGATGTATATTGGTGTTCCTCCTCTCATCTTTGCCTCTAGGGTTTGGTTTAGTTTTTAGAGTTCAAAGGGTATGAAGTAATCTATATTCCCCTTGACTCCATGGAATCCTAAGGACTATCCTTACCTCCTCTTGAAGATTTGGTGCTAGCTTGGAGTGAAGAAGTGGAGCTAGAAGCCTTGAAGTCATTTGGTGGAGCTTTGGCTAAGGGGACTCTTCGGTTATCTCTTTATTCTTCTAGTTCTAAGCATGTATCAAAACTTTATTTTCCATTATGATTAGTGAGTAGTTGCCTTTTAAGCCTTAACCAATTTGATATACATACAACTATGTTTTGAATTATGGATTTGAATTTGGTTTAGTTTACTATATGTTGTGAATGAGTTTGATAGATTGTGATGTGATTGTGGTATGTTTGCATGTTTGGGCTTGATTCAATGTTTTCATACTCATGTATTAGCCATGAATAAGTTTAGATATGTTGAAGGAAGCTAAAAATTTATAAGTGGATTAGTCACTCACCTAAGGAAAATAAGCATGTAAACATGACTTAGGTAGCATTTAAGAAGATGAGCTTAAGGTTTGGTTTTCATTGGGTTTGAGCATGTACCGAAGCCTTTATGAAGTCCAAATGACTCAAGGAGCTTCGGTCAAACTTACATTGACTCGAATGGGCTTTGTAGCTAATTGTTACTTCTTCTAATTCATGTTCAAAAATTTGTGGATTAGGAAAGTCATTAGAACATACTTTCATGTCATCTAATAAGGACTTAGGAATGAAAGTCATTCACATTCATCATAAGTGAACACATATTGAACTCATTAGGAATGTGGTATGATTATGATACAATTCGTAATTGAGTTGCATTCTAGTTTCGGTTTGTTTTATACTTGAATGTTGGACCGGAACACTTCTAGTATCCTAATGGCCTAGGAGATTTGGTTCATAACCAATGGTGACTCAAAAAGATCACAAATTGAAAAAACACATGTGAATCAGACTAAACTCATAACTTGGACATATATTGTTGGTACATTGAGTTAGCTAGTGGCAACATCTCTAGCTGACCAAACATTTACATTTTGTTTTGTTTTGCTTTATGTTTTCACTTAACTTAGTTAGTAGTAAATATTCATTCAACCGGATAATGATTCGTTGTAGTTCAACCATCCCTTGCAATGATAAGTCTCCAAATGACGTAGTCTTGTGAGATACACTTCCACATTTTGCTTTAGTTTTAGAGTCATGTCTTTTGTCTAGTTAATCCGTAATTTGAGTGCGTAATCGAGTCAATCTAAGGAGTTGAAGTGGTCAATCCTCGTGGTTTCGACACTCGACTTCCTTAAAAATACTATAACTTGACCTCGTATACTTGCGGGTTAGAGAAATTCACTTAGCCATATATTAATCAATAGTTGAAAGGTTGAGGGGATAAATCTTTCGAACAAGTTTTTGGCGCCGTTGTCGAGGATTGTTTTCACTTTGATTTCTTATATTCAGTTAGCGCTTGATTTTGGAGTAACCAAACATTTGCTTGATAATTGTTTCTTAGCTTGTAGTTTTCTTCATTTTATCACTTAGAACTTTGGTTTGCTTGTTTTTATTCCATAGGATACTTTGGTAGGTTTATTGGAGTGAAAGTGTGTTAGAAATTGGGCTCTAACCCTTGTTGCAAGACACTTTTCGATCCATCAAAGGGTCTATTTCGACCCATCGAAGGCAGTTTGCAGGGGAGACCCGAGTGCCTCCTTCGATCCGTCGAGGGTTTTTCTTGATCCATTGACGGGTAGCTGGTCAGTCTTATCTGGGAGGTTGCTTCGATCCATCGAAGGTATAACCTTCGATCCATTGAAACCGGGCTACACTTGAGGTTGTTTTACTTGATCACTCAACTCTTTCCTTTGATTATCTATATTTCTTTTACGCATATTTCAATTAAGTCTTATTTTTACGCATTATAATTAGTGTGTGTCTAGATCTAGCAAACTTAATTTCCGCTACACCCTAGATTTTTAGGACTTCATTTCGTGATTTTGGTATATTGGGGAACGTAAGCCTTTACCTTGGTTCACTTCGGTGTCCATTGCACAATGAACGCCACTACGCCATGTACCAAAATCACATTCGAACTCTTCGAGTGCTCCTTGATGTTTCCTTGAAGGGGGTGTCAAAGAAGCACCATGGAAGGCCCTCAAGGCTTTGAGTATTTTAAGAGTTTGAATGACTAATATCCATCGGTTGCTTAGTGTGATTTTAGGTGTCATGCCTTCTAATCCTCTTTTCGAGGAAGCATTTATCCTTGACGAGGACATCATTGAAGCAAGATCTTTGAGGGATAATGCTTTATCATCTTTGTCAAAGTATACCGGTTGCATTGTTCTTTAACCATTAGCGAGCGAATCCTTTGAGATCAAATTTACTTTTCTCCAACCTTACCAATCTTTATGGGACAACCACATTCCAATCCCAATTCTCACTTGTTGGTGTTCGAGGAAACATGTACAAGGTTCAAGATCCGGAACATGGATCCAGGATAATTGAAGCTTTAGATATTTCCTTCAAGTTTGTGGGATAAGGCAAAGATATGGTTTAACAAACTTGCTCCTAACTCGATTTACTCATGGGAGGCGATGCAACACATGTTCATGACCAAGTAGTTTTCACCGGGGAAGATCAATTAACGAAGGACAAGGTTGATGACATTTTGTGAGGAAGATGGGGAGTCGTTCTATGAGACATGGGAGTGTTTCAAGGAGATTGAGCTTGGGTGCCCTAACCACGGTCAAACCCAAGACATGTTATTGTCTTTCTTCTACCAAGGATTGTGCATGAAGACGAGAAGGAATGTCGACAATGCAAGTGGTGGAGATTTCATGGAAAAAACCTCCGAGGAGGCATATTTTCTACTTGAAAAGATGTCGAAACGTTCTTCCTTATGGGATGTCAAGCCCAATGTTCAAAAATCGGCAATGTCAATGAGAGAAGCCACCCAAGCCAACCGGAGAAGTAGGTATAAAGTCAAGGAAGACATATATGCACAAGAGGATGCCATCAAGCAACTTGAAGTGACCATGAACAAGAAGTTCAATCTTTTGTTAAGCAAACTCAAAATGGAGGCTATGTTAATCAAATTCTGGAGACTCGTGTGGCACCGTGCATGATTTGTAAGAGTGTGATGCATGAGGCTCCATGTTGCCCACATCAAGGAGACCATCCGGAGATAATTGAGGAGTGGAAGTAGATGTCATTTGGTGCACAAAGGAGTAATCTGGCTTGGCTACCAATCCTATTTTCTTATGGGATGATCCTAGCCAAGCCAACCATTATGGTCAAGTAAATGGTCAAGATTTTAAGCATGAAGCTACCAAAGTTACAAAAGCTAGTGGAAAGTATTTTAATGTTGTGGGAGGCAACTCTTGCCAACCACAGGCATCTTTCTCTCCAATGCCATAATAAGCTCCGATGCAACAAGCACCTCAACCTCGAGAGGAATTGTCAAAGTCTAACTTAGAGGAGTTAATGACTAAGCTATTCTCACAACATGAGATGCTTTTCTAAGAAAATTGGAAGCTCAATGAGCGGAAAACAAGAAGATGTACTTCGATATATTTAATATACTTGAAAGAGAACAAGGAGATCCGAAAGGAGAACGAATGTGCACTCCAGAAGATGGAGGAACAATTAAGTCACTTTTCAAAGGCACATCAAGTTCAACAAGGCGGAAGGACCAATGAATTCCCGTCTTGAACCAAAAAGGATCAAAAGCAAAAAGGTCAAGTGGTCAATGCGGTGTTGGCTACAGGAAGAAGATGTGATGATTATGGTGATGCTCCCTTGGTATAAAGCAATTGTGAAAGTGATGATGAGGAGGATGTAGGCACATCGGGTGCACCTAGCATACCTCCCGGATTTGATAATGAAGCCAAGCGGAAACATGAGGGTATCAAGACCCAAGTCGAGATAAAAGTGAACTTGGATGAACTTAGGTTCTTACCTTTTTCTCCAACCAATGCTAAAGGAATGCCACAAGCTATGATGGACAGGAAGGCAAAAAATTTCAAGATATTCAAAGAGTCTCCATCGATTATGGCACTACATGCTTATAGTGTTGATGTTGTAGGAAGCAAAGCCAATGATGTTGAAGAAGTTAAGGCACCGGATAGGGGCATGAGCCGCAAAAAAAGAAAAAGAAATTAAAGCCAAACAAGCTTGAGAAGTCGGCATTGGTAGTTAGTAGCAAGGTCACCTTGAAGAGCCTTAATCCCTTAAGGAGTGCTAATTACAAGTTGCTTGAGCTTTGTCCTCAATGAGTCTTCTATTTGATGAATTTGAAGAATAGGAGAACTTTCAAGCTCCATAAGACACAAATGGAGGCTTTCAAGCCAAACACAAAGTGGAGTGCGGAGGTCTATCACTTTAAGGATCCAACCATGATGGTTTGACCTCCTCATCCCTTCATGGACCATGTTTACGTCCTTAAACTACAACCCATAATGGTCAGACACCGTTGGTATATTTGAGGAATAAGTGAGGTTGGAGGACTATAAAACATTATCAAATGGGCATGGAAGTCAAGAACTAGAAGAAGGGCAAAAATTTCTGAAAATGCTAAAATAGTACAAACCAGAGGAACTTCTTCGACCCATCGAAGGCCAATTTTCGACCCTTCGAAGGAAAATTTTTGACCCATCAAAAAATCAACCAAAGGCACTCCTTCGACTCATCGAAGACCCATCAAAACTTTTTGCCAGAATGGATCCAGGGCTTCTACTTCAATGGATTGAATGGTATCCTTCGACCCATCGAAGGCAACTCCTAATGTGCAAATTTTCAAGTCCCTTTTGGAGTCCAAATACCATGGCTTTGCGCATATACCCTCTCGGGCTTCTCAATGATATCAATTTTAATGCAAAGGCGCTGCTTGTCGGTCCTTCCTTCACTTGTGAAATCTTTGGATGGCGAGACCTAATTTGGTCTTCGTTGGTTAACATATACGCGCATATGGAGCTATGAGCCAGTCGACAAAGCGTTTGCATCCTCTTTCTCCCTACTCTCTTTATTTTCTTGCTTCACATGGACTTGTTCAGGAATAATGCTTAGTGTCTATTTGTGTCATGTTAGCATGTGGTTGTCATAGTGTGATACATGTTGTGATACTTGTTCATATGTCTTAAACATATTTCTAGGTGTTAAAGCTCTAAGTGTGAGGTCCCCTCGTGTTACATGCTAGATTACAATATGATTTTCCTTCGAAATGTGATTAGTATGCATGCCCCCATTGTGGTTGAGAGGACTCTAATAGCTTCATTATTTCTTAGAGACTATATGGCCCTTTAAGTGTGAATGCATGTTAGTCACTATGCCTAGGAGAACATGTGTTATGTGAATAAATTTGTGAAATGATGATGCCTTGCTATCTTGTCTACACTTTTGTTTAGTATGTGGCTTTATGCAAATTGAGGACAATTTGGTTCTAAAGTGTGAGGTAGGCGGCTAAGTCATTATCACTCCTTATCCAGAAAATCCATTAAAATTGAAAAATGTGAGAAAATGTAATACAAAAATATGTGTGTTTTGGTATGTTTTGTGTCCCAATAACCACTCTCAATGATGAGATTAAACTAATGACTAGTAGATTGCATAATTTTGAACATGTTTAAAAAGAGAAAATAATGCATGTTTAATCGGTTTGAAAAGTGCATATGTCATTCAAAATGCATTCACATGACAAAAAGAACGACTGACCTATTTTCGAGCTATCTATACCCCATGTGAGATTTCGAGTCTTATTGTGCATGCATAGCTATATTGTGCACCTATTCTTTCATGTGTGATATCGATCAATTATTGTGTAATCTAGAACTTGCTTTAAAACATGTAAAACGTTTTCCAAATCATAAGTTGTTTTGAAAATGATAGAGGCATTAGGATGATCACCACTTTGGCCAAATTGTTTTTGAACCCTATAATGCATATATCCTTTAGATAGCCAATTTGAGCCTTATATTATTTATCCCTTTAATTCTTGAATAGTACAAATCCTTACCAAGCCTAAACACTTACTCCTACCATTAACTAGGCATTCGAGCAAGTAATAATGAAGTCCTTTTAGGATGTGCTTAAAGTTGTGCTTATTGTGAAGTTTGGCAAAAACTTAAGTGTGAGGTGGAAGAGGTTATTGTGATGTTCATTAGTGTTGTGTTTTATACGAAACTAAAAAGAGAGAGAAAAAAAAAGTACCAAAGAAAAGGAAAAAAAAATTAAAAAAATTAGAAAATAGAAAAGGGATCCACAAAAAGATGGTTGTGTATATAAAGAATAAGTATTTTGGGAAATGGTTTGTGTGAAAAAGGGGAAGTTAGTAGCACCTAGAGTATGTTTGGAACATCAACGTGTGAGTTGCTTGCTAGGTTGCTTGGTTCTTGAGCTTGTATACCCTTTTCTCATTTAAACCCCTTCTTTAAGCCTCGTTACAACCCGAATAAAAGTCCTCTTGATTTGAAATGCTTGTGTTTTGGATTGTTGGAGCATTGGTTGAAAATTGAGCCTATAGAGAACATGTGATTGATGTGATTTATGAGTGCAAACACTAACCCTCAAACATTTGTGTGCATTGAGTGATATCTAGTGAGTTTGACAATTAGGAAACATATCAATTTGAATACATCTCATTGTGATGCATTTGGCTTAGCATTTCTCATTTCGGCTTATTACATATGCATTGATTTTATGTTTTAAAAGTGTTGCTCAAAAGTAGTTCAATCCATTTAGCCATAGTTCTTTGAGGGATATCGATCATTAAGTTGGGAAATTTACATACTTGTACATGCTTTGTATGTTTTCATGCTTAGAGTCTAGCTTAGTTTCGTCCCGAAAAGGGGATTCATTAGTGGCAACACCAGGCATTGAGGCGTTCCTCTTGCTCATGTGGAAAATATTGCGTCAGCCTTGGTTCTGATCGGTGTTTAACCACCTTCAAAGTTATCCTATAATGAACTCAATATGCTTGTCAATGTAGTACAATAGTATAGGGGTCAATCCACAGGGAAAAATGAGACTCAATATTCTAAACTACAAACAGACGCGAAAGTCAGAATCCTGACAGCCTCGACCATTGGATACTAACGTAATTAATTAAAATAGCTAGACTCAACCTAAAAACACGAAATTAATACTGGACATTACAGACACAGTGGTGGACTACCACTCAAATTTCAATGTAATCGGAGTTGTTTTGGTTGTTGAAATAAATTCTACAAACTAGATTACGAAACTGAAACAGAAAACAGAGTATAAGTAAAGTTTACAATCAATGATAAAGAAGGTTAAGGGAAGTG
Organism: Geum urbanum; assembly: GCA_946800695.1. Lineage (NCBI taxonomy): Eukaryota > Viridiplantae > Streptophyta > Magnoliopsida > Rosales > Rosaceae > Geum > Geum urbanum. Next base: position 6,154,782 of record OX327002.1, on the reverse strand, counting down.
TTATCCACCACCGTCACTCCATCTAGACGACAAATGCTTAACTAAACGATGTAGATGTTATGAATGAAAGATTCCCAGGAAGGCCCCGAGCTGTGAACACAACCTATTACCCAATCCTTATATTTACAACATTGAAGGTCTGCTTATCAATATTGTATATTCCTCAAAGAACCTGAAGTCACGGACTCGAATTTACCAAGAGAAAAACATTACGATCTAGAAAGGGTTTGAGAATCTACAAGGTTTCATAAGTACACTACGGTCGTGTCTTACTAGACCTAGGGTTTCTTATACCAAGCATGTATGGGTTCTACGATTGAAACTTGAGGAAGGTAATAATCACCAACAGCCATCAATTTTCTTAGAATTAGATTCCTAAACATGCATACTAAGCGTGCACTCAAAACATACATAATAAAGAATCATCACTGTATAAATAACAAAGAAACCTCATTCGAATAACAAAAACAAAACTTAATTAACGTGCATAAGCAATCTAGATATCATGAACGGGGCTTCAAAACAGCCCCTTAACAATGGAGTTTAGCTCCTCATGGAAGCCATAAAATTCTAGTCGAAGAAGAAAAGAGAAAATTACATAATGGTCTCCTCTCCCCAAGTCTGCCACTAGCTATATATATAATTTAGCTAGATAATTTAACCTAGCAACTAGCTCACGTGCAAGCATAAATCTATATGCAAATGGACTCCTAAAGTCCAAGTCCAAGCCAACTCTTCTTACTGTTCCTCGCCAAGCAAATCAATTCAATTACAAATAGACTTCTTTAATTGCCTAGCAGAATTGCACGTGCAAGACTTCAAGTCCACTTCAACTTCTGTCTCTCACCAACCTTGCTTGCCAAAGACAAAACCTCCTCGCCAAGGTTTCCTCGCCATAATATATTATTTAATCTCATTTTCTTCATTAATCTCCAATATACCTAAAAAGAAATAAGCATAATTAAATCACTCTATTAATAACAATAAACTAAACATAGGGAACAAATCAAATACCGAATAGACGCATAAATATGCGACTATCAGGTTCCCACTAGAAAGAAGGAGAGACCAAGAAAATCTGCAGATGAGCCGCCGGTTAAAAGGCAGGCCATCAAGGAACAAAAAGATCCATTCATCATCAACATTCCTTTACATAAGATTGTCTCTCACTACAGTTATGTCCATAATCACAATTGGCATCTCTTGGGGATGCTCCAGAACCTCTTGTGATGTCAGAGAATAAATAAATCTCACTTAGAACAAATGATGAGCGCGTTCTTATGGATAGATCTTCCATGTTAGTTTCTGATGCATTTGCTTATTTTGTCGCTCAGGAGATTATTGACGACGATGAAGTGGAACTCCGCTCTATTGTTGAATGTCAACATAAAGCAGATTGGACAAAATGGAAGGTTACAATCCAGGCTGAACTAGACTCTCTGAATAAAAGGCAAGTTTTCGGTCCGGTTGTGCTATGCCCACCGAATGCTAAGCCGATTGGACATAAATGGGTTTGTGTTCGGAAGTATAATGACAAGAATGAGGTCTTGCATTACAAAGCTAGACTTGTAGCGCATGGTTTATCTCAACCCCCTGGAATTGATTATGAAGAGACGTATTCTCCTGTTATAGACATCATGACTTTCTGCTACCTGATAAGCTTAGTAGTGTCCAAAAAGCTTAACATCCAGCTTATGGATGTGGTTATTGCATGTCTCTATGGGGATCTTGATTCAGAGATGTACATGAAAGTTTCAGAAGGCATTGTTATACCTAATTCAAGTAACTCTAAACCACGGAGTGCTCATGTTATTAAATTGAGACGTTCACTATATGGATTGAAGTAATCCGGTAGGATGTGGTATACACGCCTTAGTGACTACTTGATTGGGAAGGGATACAAGAATGATGATTTATGTCCTTGCGTGTTCATTAAAAGAAAAAGTTTGGGATTTGCCATAGTAGCTATCTATGTTATTGATATGAACATAATCAGAACTCTTAATGAGATCAATGAGACTGTTTACTACTTGAAATCTGAGTTTAAGATGAAAGATCTTGGTAGGACTCAATTTTGTCTTGAATTAGAGCTGGAACATCGAGTTGGTGGAATTCTTAATCATCGGTTTGCTTTTGTCCAAAAGATGCTCAGGCGATTTAACATGAAGAAAACACATCCTGCTAGCTGTTAGGACCATAATTATGTGCCTATTACGCTCCTAACTTTATGCTTATAGTTTGTTTTCTACGAATAAAGTATTATTCTTATGACGTTTCATGTTCTTAATAGGAAATGTGGAGTTAGCTCAGAAATGCATTAAATATGAAGAATTAGATACTTATTGGAGAAGACGTATACATTTTCGAGGTCACGAGAGAATTTGGAGCAACTTTGGAAAAATAATGAAATAGCTTCACCGGAGTCGCCGGAAGTTGCCCTGAACCAGCCAGAATTTTCCACAGGTGGCCCAATCACATGAAGTCCAGCCCAATAGAGGCCCATTCAGCTTATTTATGCTTACCAATCTGATTTGGAGAGAAAGAGAAGAAGTTGGACCATATGATGTCACTAATTTAAAGTTTAGCCTTCTAAAGCCTAAAATAGTGGATCATAGTCTATCTAATTCAAAGCTAACCTTTAGATCTTCCATCTCACCATTTCCTATCATCCAAGGGTGCAAATTAACCTTCCCATTCAGCCCAAATTCGAGCTCTCCTCTCCCTACACACACAATTCACCTCATTTTCAGATTTTTCATTGTTTTACACTCTCTCTAGACCCCTTATCCTTATCCCAACCTTCTAGCACTCTCTTCTACCTCTTCTCCTCCCTTTCTAGGCCAAAACACCTCTATAATCGCCACCATTAGAGACTTAGCTCTTCCATCTCTTGGGTAGAGCCGAACCTCTCCACCACCACACCATCACTTTGGCCTATTTTGGGTGTTCCTCCTCTCATCTTTGCCTCTAGGGTATGGTTTGGTTTTTAGAGTTCAAATGAGTGAGAAGTAATCTCTCTTCCCCTTGGCTCCTTGTAATCCTAAGGACTATCCTTACCTCCTCTTAAAGATTTGGTGCTAGCTTGGAGTGAAGAAGTGGAGCTAGAAGCCTTGGAGTCATTTGGTGGAGCTTTGGCTAAGGGGACTCTTCGGTTATCTCTTTACTCTTCTGGTTCTAAGCATGTATCTAAACTTTGTTTTTCATTATGATTAGTGAGTAGTTGCCTTTTAAGCCTTAGCCAATTTGATGTACATACAACTATGTTTTGAGTTATGGATTTGAATTTAGTTTAGTTTACTATATGTTGTGAATGAGTTTGATAGCTTGTGATGTGATTGTGGTATGTTTGCATGTTTGGGTTTGATTCAATGTTTTCATACTCATGTCTTAGCCGTGAATAAGTTTAGATATGTTTAAGGAAGCTAAAAATTAACCTAAGTTAATTAGTCACTCACCTAAGGAAGATAAGCATATAAACATGACTTAGGTTACATTTGAGAAGATGGGCTTAAGGTTTGGTTTTCATTGGGTTTGAGCATGTACCGAAGCCTTCTTAAAGTTCAAATGACTCAAGGAGCTTCAGTCAAGCTTACATTGACTTGAAGGGGCTTTGTAGCTAATTGTTACTTCTTCTAATTCATGTTCTAAAAGGTGTAGATTAGGAAAGTCAGTAGAACATACTTTCACGTCCTCTAATCGGGATTGAGGAAGGAAAGTCATTCACATTCATCATAAGTGAACACCTATTGAACTCATTAGGCATGTGGTATGATTAGGATACGATTCGTAATTGAGTTACATTTTAGTTTCGGTTTGCTTTATATTTGAATGTTGGACCGGAACACTTCTAGTGCCCTAATGGCCTAGGAGATTCGGTTCACAACCAATGATGACTCAAAAAGATCACGAATTGGACAAACACATGTGAAGCGGACAAAACTCATAACTTGGACATATATTGTTGGTACATTGAGTTGGTTAGTGGCAACATCTCTAGCCGACCAAACATTTACATTTTATTTTATTTTACTTTATGTTTTCACTTAATTTAGTTAGTAGTAAATATCCAATCAACCGGATAATTATTCATTGTAGTTCAACCATCCCTTGCAATGCTAAGTCTCTAAATGACGTAGTCTTATGAGATACACTTTCACATCTTGCTTTAGTTTTAGTGTCATGTCTTGTGTCTAGTTAATCTGTAATTTGAGTGCGTAATCGAGTCAAGCTAAGGAGTTTAAGTGGTCAATCCTCGTGGGTTCGACACTCGACTTCCTTACAAATATTATAACTTGACCCCGTATACTTGCGAGTAAGAGAAATTCACTTAGCGAAAGGTTGAGGGGATAAATATTTTGAACATTAGTACACTAATGGTTATTTGCAGTTTGGACCCCAAGAAAGATCCGTTTCGCCCGTTAGATGACAATGAGGAGATCTTGGGAGCTGAAATTCCATACCTTAGTGCTATTGGAGCGTTGGTTTATTTAGCTCAGTGTACATGTCAAGATATTTCCTTCTCAATGAGCTTGTCGACTAGATTTAGCTCTGCATTTACGCATCGTCATTGGAATGGAGTAAAACAAATCTTCAGATACTTGGAGGGTCCCATTCACATAGGCTTTTTCTTCCCTTACAAAGAATACAGAGAGAAGCATGAAATTCCTAAAAAATGGAATGTTGAATCCCAAGTCCTTCGATCCATCAAAGGATGTATCCGGGATGGATTAGAATCACTCCTTCGATCCATCAAAGGAATCGTTTGATGCATCAAAAGATTGGCAGCAATCAGTTTTCATGTTATCCTCTATTTTGAAATACCGGTTAATGTGTTGGTTGGATTTGCTCATGCTGGGTACCTCTCTGACCCACATAAAGGTCGTTCACAGACCGGTTATGTTTTTACTATGGGAAACACAGATATCTCTTGGAGATCAACAAAGCAAACCCTTATTGCTACTTCCTCGAATCATTCAGAAATTATTGTTTTGCATGAAGCTGTTAGAGAATGTGTCTGGATTAGGTCAGTCAATGTCATATTCGATGGTCTAGTGGATTATCATCTACTGTTACAGCTCCCACTTGCATTTTAGAGATAATGCAGCATGCATTGACCAGATAAAGTTAGATTTCATTAAGGGTGACAATACAAAACATATATCACCGAAATTTTTCTTTAATCAGTAACAACAATAGTTGTTAAATATCCAAGTGAACCAGATTGATAAAGTTGATAATGCTGTGGACTTGTTTACCAAGTCACTACCTAAATCTACTTTTGTGAAACATGTGAAGAGCATTGATATGCGCAGGTTACCTGAACTCTAAGACTGAGTTTACATTTAGGGGGAGTTACATTTTTGTAGACATTAAGGGGGGTCTACGTCACATGTAGTAGATTTTGTAGTTGATGTGCTGTACTCTTTTTCCCTTAGACCAAACTGTTGTTTTACCCATGAGGTTTTTGTTTGCTTGGCGAGATTTTAAGTAAGGCAACAAGTTATGCATCATTTCTTAGGCCATCAATACAAGGGGGAGTGTTTAAGGAGATTTATTCTCCATAATTTTCGATGTGTGTTTTGTCCTACTTAGATACATATTAGATTAGATAGATATAGAGAATCCCTGTTATATCGGGACATGTATTGTATTAGCCTATATTTATGACATTCTATCAATAAGAAAATGACACAGTTTTCAGTTTACATATTTTCTCCTGCAACAAATAAATGGTTTGATTAAATTTTTACGAGGCTGTTATATTGGCCGTGCCTCCGTCTCCAGCCAAAACGGCTTAACACAGTATCTCTTCTCTTTACCTGCCAATCCTATCAAAAAATTTCCATTAAAAAAATAAAAGCATCTTTAAAGTTTAAACAAATCTAACTGGTTTTAATTCATTTTTATTGAAAAGAAATATCTTAAATTTAGTCCAGGAAGACAGTATTTATGTTAATTTACCGATAATTGGAACTAGGCATATACCAAAGGACACACATCACTACCTAAGTGGATATCACCTAAAGCTGAGAACAGATATATCATATATGTGCAACAGAAAATGTAAAAGCTAGGCTGTGCTATTGTAGTCATCTACAGAAGTTTAATTTTGTGTTCTCATATAGTCTTTACATAAAGCATTAGTTGAGGTTCACAGTAGGCAATGCAATGATCAATAGCCATAGACTTGTAATTTGTGTAGACACTTGCTTGAAATAACACATGAACATCACTGAACATGAAAACATTTCATGTCGCTGTTCAAACTAGCTCTTGATAACAAGAAATGCAGTTGGTGGATCTACTAGCAAAATACGAAACGCAGTTTAGTCATATTCTATATTGCTGATCCTTGGTGTTACAACTCAGATTATACCTACAACCCATCATCGCAAATACGGCAACTTCTAGACTTCAGAATAATGATCACTTGTTTCTCTAATTCGCACGAGAAGCATAATGTGCATTATAAGCTAAAGTATAGCTCAAGTGTGTTCATTCTGCATTATCATCATCAGAATTCTTGTCTTCTTCAGATGATTCTTCTCTCTGATTGTTCCCTTCGCCACCTGAATTTGTTTTGATTCTCTTCTCCTTCTTTTTCTGCTTTTTCTTTTGACGTTTCAAACGCCTCTTTTCTGTCCGTTCTTCAGCTGCTTTCAATCTTTCCTCTCTTCGCATGTTGAACTCCGCCTCTTCTTTTCTTTTCTGATAGTCGATCTCCATTCTGGCAAGCCTGTCCTGTTCTCTCCGTCTCATTTGCCGATACTGTGAAACAGAGTCGAGGTGAAGCATTCATGTAATAAAATTAGCTGCCGTTTACAGTCCGAAAATCATAACAAGACCAATACTTTACTTTAAATGTTATATACACATAAACATTCGTGTTTTAACTGTCTATCAAATGCTAACCGTGTTAACATCAAACAACTAAGACTTATTAAACCTATAATCATACCGATGGACTAGAGCCTGGCAAGGTTCTATTGCAAGGACAATTCTGTTGGTTTTATGGCAATTTTCCGGGCAATCCTTGACCCAAAGTTTTAACTAGAGAAAAAAAGGATACATTCTAAATTCTAGATTTCTAAAGAGTAAAGATAGAAGAAAACCATCCATCCCTTAGGCATGAGAAAAACAACCAAGGTTTCCAAATTACCCTGTTAAATTTAAGAAAGATCCCACGTTTGAGGAAATATCACATCCCAAATGCGGGGAGAGAAGTAGAGATAGTCATCTCTAAGGGAAACAACTCTGCTAACAGAGGGAACAGAACTATAGCTACTGCAATCCACAAGCAAAAGTGATTTAAGAATGACAACTCGCACTCCCCTAAAGTCCACACACAAAACAACAGTAATCACACTATAATTTCCACCGAGCAGCATATCCAGATTGTCTTTATTAGTAAAAGTGTTCAATTCTTACAAGGCATAGAGGCAGATATACAAATCTACTAAAACAGAATTTCAAGTTATCGCATTTATGGCATAGCAACCGTCTCATCTTTAGTTCAACTTGCAGAATCATAGGAAATTGGACTCAGCTTGCACAATTCTGTGTGCTTGATCCCGAGCAAAACCATACCATAGCTCCCCAATTCCATCCTACTCTACGCATTGGATGAAGAACACCTTCTAAACAACCTCATAATAAGTAAATTCCAATTATTTGATCATTGATATTCTTGTTAAAATCCAGACCAATAGGCAAACCCCGTAATTACATGATTAGATCTTGTCCAAGTTTTAGTAACCAAATTTCTTCACACTAAAAGCACATTACTTCAACAATTTCTGATCATCTCGAAAATCACAATCCCATTGAAATTGGGGGAATCTGCGGACATACCTGATGGAAGTCGCCCGAGCCGGAACCGGCGGAACTACCGGAAGTGTTGCTGACGCGGACAGGCACGTTCTCTAGAATCCGGCGGAGCTTGATCTCGATATCCTCTTCCTCCTCCTTGAACACCGGCGGCTTGTACTCCACGAGCGCCGACGACGACGATGGAGCCTTCGGCAGTTGCATCAGCTTCCTGTCCGGAGATGGAGGCTTCGGCGGCTGCATCAGCTTCCTCGTCAGCGCCGGCGCCGCCACCAGCTGCAAGTCGCCGTCTCTAGGGTTTCCGGACGCCATCAGAAACCCTAATTCAATTCTGATTCTTACTCGATTCGAAACCCAAGCTAGTCTGTGGCTGTAGTTCGGACTATGATATCGAAACTTGTGTGTGGTTTTGGGATTTATGAGATGAAGAACTCGGAGGAGTGTGAAGGGTTTTAGTTTAGCGCCATTGGTGAGATTCGAAGAGGGGGTATTGTTTTGTATCAGAACGTGAATTTAAATCGGAAACTTGCTGATATGCTCGATATTTTAGTACGGGAGATATGACATAGATTAAAATGGTCACTAAATTTTACTTTACGTATATCAAAATAGTCATTCTATCTATTTTAGATATTACATATATGACATATGATAAGTAAATATATCTTTACTTACAACTTTTTAATATTTATAATAATACCACTATTAATATTTCTAAAAATTACAAATTTCTGTCTCTCTCTCTCCTTTCTTCTTCAATCTTAAGCTGATTCTCTGATGGCTTCAATAGGGGCGTCGTATTAATGCTACATGTGCAGCCATCATATTCGTGTCTGCATCAGGGCCCAAGAATCGATCTTCTGCCCCGACTGCCGTGTCGGATTCATCAAAGAGATCCACATCCCGACCTGATTTCCACTCAACAACCATCCATTTTCGGTCGCCGCGATGTTCCTCGACAACATGACGATATCACAGATTCTAAGCTCGAGGCAGCTACACCAAAGCCAACGGAGCAGCTGCGATCAATTTCCTTTCAACCCGGTCATCGTCCTCCGCGGCCCGCCAGATTCCGGAGCCCCAGCCACGAATACCGACCTGTGGACTTTCGAGCTCTACTAAGACAAGGACACCAGGCTCGGACTCCAACCCTTGTCGTAGAGCTTGTCGGATTTCCTCATGGGGTCTAGGTTTGACAGGCTGCTCCACCAGTTGACTCAGCTCGAGCAACGGCGTCGTGGATTTCCAGAGAGAGAAAACAAAATTGAAAGAAAAAAATAAAAAAATAAATTTTTGTAAAGACGTAACCAACCTTAAAAAATAACATAATATTCCATGATTTAACGTCCATTAAGAATGAGTGACCATTTTGATATACGAAGACCAAATTTGAGTGACAATTTTGGTATATGTCAAACATTCGATACTAAAGTGTTTATCTTGACATAGTTAGATAACCATATAAGCAATTTTTCCCATTTAAATTTGTCGCGATTATAGATTTATAGGTAGAGAAGATGACGGTACCTTCAAGTTTAAATAGATTAGGCCTATTGGAGCCCATACATATATTTACTTCTACCACAAAACAGTTTTCTCACTTTTCTGTGGTTGATAACTTGATGGGTGTGTTTACTAATTTGGAATGGAAATCAAATATCTGGGAATGGTATGTTCTCTATTAAGTTTGTTTATTGGCTACAACGTGATAATGCTAATTTTTATCCAAATGCTAAACAACTAAATATGATTTGGAAATTGAGTATAATGTCTAAAATTAAAGTTTTTGCCTGTTAAGGTTATTAGGGGAAGGCTAAAAACTAGAGATAGACTGTTAAGGTTTGGCCTGATTAATGCAAATGTATGCCCCATGTGCGATAATGCGGAAGAAAATGTAGATCATCTCTTTTGTCACTGCCCTGTGGCAAAAGAGGTTTGGAGACTTTCCAATTTAAATATTTTCAACTAGAATGACACTCTACTGGAAAAATTGCAGGTTCTACTATTAAATAACAATGATGATTTGAAAACAGAAAATTTGTTAACCATTATTTGGCAGATATGGAAAATAAGAAACAACTGTGTTTTCAAGAATGACGATATCTCACCTGCATCAATAGTTGCAGCTGCTGCAGCATACTTCAAAGTCTATCTCTCCCACAATTCTACACCTTAGAAGACAAGAACAACACCTGGTACTATTAAGTGGACAACACCTAATCCAAACTTTGTCAGGCTCAACTTTGATGGAAGCGTCTCAAGCCTAGGAAATGGCAATGCAGCTGGGGGTTTCATTATCAGGGATCACAATGGGAAACCTTTAGCTGCAGAAGCAAGGAATTTAGGAAAAACAATTGTCTCAATTGCAGAAGCTTCATCTCTAAAGAAGGTTTGATACATGCCAGAAAACTTGATCTCCACAATGTTCAGATTGAAGGGGACTCAAGTTTAGTAATCAACTGTGTCAACAGAATTCATCCAACGTCGTGGAAGTTGAAGACCATTATCGCAGATATCAAGCTAAGCCTCATGCAATTTGACCAATTACCATTCGACATGTCCTCAGAGAGGCAAACTTTGTCGCCGACAAGATTGCAGGGTAAGGTTACAGGGCGAATGATCAACATATTTGGTATAATTGTATTCCTAACTGTGCTAGGAATGCCCTTCTATTTGATTTGAGTGGTAATGGTTGTACCAGAGGCTTCCGCCTTTAACCTTGTATTCACCTTTTTTGTATCAAAAAAAAAACCTCTGGGAATGATTTTGGGATGAGAGAGTTCCAGCATTTACTTGCACACTTGGGAATCGAAATAGAGGTGGGTCCCACCTCCTTATCAGGTTTCATTCCTGAATAAACCCAGAATTAAATTTCTAAATGGGGAAGTAAGTTTGGGAATCATTCATCCTGGAATCAACTTTTGTACCAATAATACCATTACATATATATTTTTTTAAAGAACTTTATGTATTATTAAATGACTCTCATTTCTTTAGACATGATATTTTAATTTATTTTCTAAATTGCTACTACAATGGTTATATTTCAAATTTTTCTAAATGTATTATGATTATTATTTAGTTGAATTTGAAGCTTTATCTAGCGCGCTATAGAGTTTGCTAGATTTTACGTTTGGTTTTCATTTTTTGGTATTTAGTTAGCTCATATGATTTTTTTTCTTATGTCAGTATCGTTTTAATCATTTTTCCAATAAACTTTGATCAAATTCATAAAAAGATTAAAAAAAAATAAAGTTTCTAAATACGAAAAGATAGCTATTATTTTGTAGGGGTATTTTAGTAATCAAACTAGTTTTGATTCCGATTCCTAAGATGATTTCAAGTGATAAGTAAACAACTCGATAGAAATGACATATTCTCATTCTGATTCCTTGTGATTCTGATTCCAGTTGATTTTGATATCTGGTGATTCCGATTTCAAGTAAGTAAACGTGCCCGATATAGATCTTCATTTTCTCTTGATAAAGTAATTGTAGGTAACCGTGATGATCTGCACTTCTTTTAAGACAACAAACAAACATCTTAGCACGTACTAGAAGTCTAAAATCCCCCAAAAAAAAAATCCTAGTTATGTCAGAGAAATATCCGAACCCCATAGATCAGTTATGCCTTCTTAATGGATAATTCATGTATTAATATATGTGGCTCATGTATTGGGAGTAAATACATGGGATTATTCATTCATGGTGGAACCTTGTAGAAGAAGATTAATGTGGAAACATCATGAAGAAGATGGATGTGAAAGATTCATGGAAGAACATTAATTGAAGAATGTTCATGAATGGACTTCAATGTATGGATCTAGACTCTAGAGACTTCCTTAAGCATTATATAAGGAGGAGGTCTTCTCCTCATTTGGTATCATCAAGGAGAATATAAACACATCACAAGTAGAGCGAGTGGATGCAACTTTAAGGTGAGTTATGAGTGTTTCAAGAGTGTGCATACCACTTGGGGTAGAGTCATCTTCTAGATTGAGAGAGTGTGTGCAAGGGGTATCATATTGGATATAAGTGCTCGGGTTGGGTATAAACATGAGTGGTGTAATCTTGTACTTTGTATTCTCTCATAGTGAAGGTAAAAACTCTCTGAGGACGTAGGCAATTTATTTGGCCGAACATCATTAAATCTTGTTATGTTTTTGGCTTGGTCGTTTCCATTTTTCCATTTCTATTACTAGTACTTGCATGGCGGAGGATTAATTTCTTAACAAGTGGTATCATAGCTCAGGTGTATTGATCGTAGGAGGTTTGTCATGGCAAGTTCTAGCGTCTCACATTTCAAGGTGGAGCAGTTTGATGGAAAATGATATTTTACTTTATGGTAAATGAGAGTGAATGACATCCTAGTTCAACAAGGCCTTGCAAGACCATTGAGGCGAAAGGATGTGAAGCCATAGAATATGTTAGACGAAGATTAGAATGAGTTGGAGTCCAAGTGTGCTAGCACTATTAGGCTTGATATTACTAACAATATTATAAATGATGTTAACGATGTAGATTCGACACCCGAGCTTTGGGAGAAAATGGAGAAGCTTTATCTTGGGAAGGGCTTGTAGACGAAGCTAAATTTGAAGTAGGATCTCTACAAGCTCAAGATGAGGGAGAATGTGTGAATCTCATAGAGCACATGAACGTGTTCAAAGGATTGATAAATCAACTAGAAAAAGTTGAGGCTAAAATTGAGGAAGAAGATCAGGCCCTTTTACTTTTTACCTCGCTTCCCGATTCATGTGAGGATATTGTCACTACAATTATGTATGGTAAGGATACATTGAAGATGGATGAAGTAGAATCGACTCTCTTGTCACACGAGAAGAGAAGCAAAGTCGATGATTCTCAAGGTTACGTCTTTAATGCTCATGAATAGAATTGTAGGGGAAGGTTCACTGCTAGGGGATTTAGTGAGCATAGCAATGGAAAGGGCAATTAATTCTACAAGTGTAACAAGTAGGGACACATAAAGCCATATTGTCCGTTGATGAAAGAGATTAATGATAAGGGCTCAAATTGCTCCTTAGATGGTGTAACGGAGATGTCTAAAGATTTTGGAGAATTTATCACAGTCTCCAAAGGTAATTACACTTTTTCTCAAGATGATTGGATATTAGATAGTGGTTTTTCTCATCACATTTTCTCTATGAGAGAATATTTTGATATGTTCCAAGAAGTCCAAGGATTTGTGACTTAGGGTGATGGCACAAAACGTTGTGTCATGGGTACGGGAACTATAAAAATCAAGATGTTCGATGGAGCAGTTTGCATATTGGGTGATGTGGTGTATGTCCCAAAGTTCCAATGAAATCTAATATCCTTGAGCCAACTAGACTCTAAGGGCTGCAAGGTTTCATCAGCAAAGGGAGTTATGAAAGTGTCACATGGCTACATGATCTTAATTAAGGGAGAAAAGTGAAGAAGTATGTTCTGTCTGATAGGGAAAACTCAAACTTTGAAGGTTGTTAGGAAACATCGTGCACGGGAGAACGGGTACCTGAAGCGGGTCTCGTTTGCGAGCATAGTACTTTTTTGTTTGTTTGTGTTCTCTGTAAGGCATGGGGTACCCAATCTATGTAGGTCTAAGTCAAGGTCTTGACCTGGATCTGATCTTAACCTGTAGGGTTAGGAATGATCCATTAGATCTGTAGGGTAAGGCGAACTGGTCAAGAACTTGAACATGGTTTGTGAATTTTTTTCTTTGTGCTTTTTGTGATGGCTTGTTGGCGCTTCGTTTAATAATACATTGAGTATATTCCAAAAATCTCTCTTTTATTGACCTTTTTTTTTGAGTGCTGATTATTACGCAAAATGAATCTGATTCTAAGAAATGGTTTCATATCACTAAAAACGAGCGACTGCGTCTCAATAAAAACCTAGCCACTGCGTCTCACTAAAAACTAGTGCAACTGGGTATGTCTCTAAACATCGCTACAAAGATCCAATCAAAACGGAAATTGCAAAGAAATTGGTTCTCAAAAGGCCAAAACTTTAGGCTTTTACAATGAAAGTAAAGAGAGGATGATGAGAAGAGTTGTTGTTGTTATAGAATCTCTTTTGGGTATAATGAGGTGGTGTTGGGCCACCGTTTTTAAACTAAAGAGATGATGATGATAATAGACTGGCAAATGGGTCATGGGTGGTTCGAGTTTTCAGGTTTGGGCTAGAAATAGCACTGCCAAGCCTAGTTGTGAGAGGGTGAGCCTTCGAAAAGAGAGAGGCTAGAGAATTTGGTGCCACGTGGCTTGTGGGTGAGTGATATATATATATATATATATATTTTCTTTCACTATTGTTAGGCAAACCTTTGGCAAGGACCTTGTGACAAAGTTAGAGGCGCCATCCACTTGTTTATAGATTTCAAATAGTGGTGAGAAGCAAAATTTTGTTAAGGAAGAGGTAAAGTCGAGTTCCCTCTTCGGAGCCAACTGGTGATTGTTGACTCGGAGCAGTTACACATAACATTGGCCATTATTGAATTAAGGGGAGCTAGGAATATATGCAACTGATTCAAATATGTGTAGCTGAAACAAGTACAAGGCCATTGGGGTGCTTATGGGTATAGCAAGTGGTGTCTCGGTTTGAGATGATGGACTTCAAGGATAGAACTGAATGTGCGACTTTATCCACCTAAGTCGGTAGAGGGAGATTGTTGAGTTTATGCCTCCTTAGTGGATAATTCATATTCTAATGCATGTGGTTCATGCATTATGAATGAATACATAGGGTTGTTCATTCATGGTAGAACCTTGTAGAAGAAGATTAATGTGGAAACATCATGAAGAAGATGGATGTGGAAGATTTCATGGAAGAAAGTTAATTGAAGAAGGTTCATGAATGGACTTTAATGAATGGATCTGGACTCTAGAGACTTCCTTAAGCACTATATAAGAAGGAGGTCCTGGCCTTATTTGACATCATCAAGGAGAACACAAACACATCACAAGTAGAGTGAGTAGGTGCAACTCTAAGGGTTTTCGGGCATAGAAGCAAGGTGAGTTGTGAGTGTTTCAAGAGTGTGCATAGGTTTGGGGTAGAGTGATCTTCCAGGTCGAGAGAGGGTGTACAAGGGCTATCATATTGGATATAAGTTCTCGGGTTAGGTATAAACATGAGTGGTGTAATCTTGTACTTTGTATTCTCTCATGATGAAGATGAAAACTCTCCAAGGATGTAGGCAAGTTATTCGGCCGAACCTCGTTAAATCTTGTTCTGTCCATTTTTCCATCTCTATTACTGGTACTTGCGTGGCGGAGTACCAATTTACTAACATAACGTTGGCAGCAATAATCGATAAATTGACTTCTCTATATATTCGGGAGTGAAGGTGATGAATGATTGTGTAGGAGTATATAATGCGTTCGTGAATGAGTCTACATTCTAGGAAGTATCTCATTTACAAAGTTATTAGTGATATGATTAATGAGAAACGGAGAATCACCTTTCACTTAGCTTAAAGACATGAAGGTGAACATAAACCTTAACCAAAGGGGTGAGAAAGAATGCTAACAATCAATCTGTTTCTCTGAACATGAACAGTTAAATTGGATTGAAAACGTGTCTCTAAAAGAAATAGTTTGATTGTTTCTACAAAATAGACTTAAAATACTTCCTATCTTTCATGCACCAACTAGTATCATGTTCCATGATGGTCTCTAGTTATGAAGCCAATAGATTAGCATGACCAAAGCCATGCACTTTGTAAGATTAAACCATAAAAACTGATGTTGAGTAAGTATATGACGACTATGAAGGGTGAAATTTTTAGGCCCTCATAAGGACTAAGGTCCGAATTATTTGAGCCCCCTATTTAGTAGGGGTGAAAATCTGACTTTGAGTTAGTCTGGTTAAATTGGGTTTGAATTGTTATGAGCAGAAAAAACATGTGTAGTGAAAAAGTGGAAGCCCATTCAAGGGGTAGTGGATTATGAGTCGAAGATTATGGGGGGTTATGGAACATTGAGAGCTTATTAGTGGTGCATAAGATTATGGGGGGGGGGGGGGGGGGCGTGGAATTGAGGGCCTATGAGCCCACGAACAAAGTAGGGATAGTGGTTGAATCATGCACCACCTCTATAAGTGTTTATTTGTTATAAATAGTCGATTATACTTGAGATTTGAGGAGGGGAAGTACGATCTAGTTTTTGAATTATGAACATCTAAGGAAAACTCTAACTTGGGCGTTAGAGTGTTTGTTCTTTTGCAGGTATCCCTTCCCTCGTGGTTTTTTATGACCCATGAGTTCATAATCATATTCATCTATCAAGGGTCAAGCATCTGCTCCAATCAAAGTAGTTTCGTCGGTGTGAAAAAGTGAATGACGAATTTTTTGACATCAACAAGTGGCGCCATCTGTGGAAAATAACGGTAGATGCTCGACTTAGTGAATATGATTTTCTGTCACTTGAGATTGGAAATTATGGATATATAAAATGTGAAACAAAGGGGTAAAAGAAAATCAAATTGGGCTCAATTTGCAATCAGAGGAAAAAAATATGAGAAATTGTTCAATACTTTCTGAGGATCATATATAGCAATTGATTGCAAAAAGGTGAAAACGATGAGTATTAGTATCAAAGAAGCACTGCTTGTAATGGTTAAATGATATTACAGGTGGTAGCGTTATACATATTTATATTGCACATTTATATATTTATGCATATTTATTTTTATTTGAAATGATAATGGTGATAGTGTTAACCTATCTTGATATCTTGATATGTGAAACGTGAGTGATCGAGATAATGTTATCAAATATAAATGTTAGCACACATATATTGTTTTAAGATTTGTAGGTGGTGATGAACGAATAACAAAGGATAAATTTCAATACTTGAAGTGAAGGCTCGAGGCAACCCTGCAAGCGAATGATGCGAGGCTTCGAGCAAATAGAGAAGTGAGTGAAGGCACATGTGGGGTTGAGGCATGGAGGCCTATAAGACTCGAAAAAGAATTGATAATATAAAAGTGAACATAGGCCATGACGCAAGAAGAACACTTGAAGGACACTGATGGGGTTGAGATAAATTAGTATTCTTCCCTCCATTAGGCAAGGGAGCATGCGATGCAAAGATATCAGAGGCAGCAAGTTGCAATCCTTAGAGCAAATACATCGGGGTTGTTTTTGCCCGACCAAAGGCTAAAAGTTTTTGCGAGTAAACCCTGCCACTAACTACTAAATGAAAAAGAGCCCAAGTAGATCAAACTCGGCGACAATTTTTGCCTTCATTTTTGGTATTAAAATTGTTGTGAAGGCCAGAGTACTTTATTCATTTGAACTGTAAACCCGTCCCTTTTCCTATTGTGATGCATCTTCTCTTAAAGCGACAAGGGATGGAGCATTTGGAATATAGCTCGAAGCTATTGCTTGGTTCAAAGGCTGGAACAAATTAATCGGGTATGAATCATTTTTTATTACACCCTTTGTGTTGACATATGATTCTTCCAAGTTTTTATTAACTAGAAGGTTGGTATCGATCATGATTTATTCTCAATTTCTCTATGCAAAGTTTGATGTTTGTAAATAATAAATTGAATAACTATATTTGTTGCGCTAACGAAGACTAATTCCTCAAATAGGACGATCATGTTTTATTTTTGTGATAAATGTGTTTAGCAGTATATAATCGTTGGTGGATAAAAATTCGCTACTCGCAAAGACAAGGTAAAAGTCCTAGAGGGGGGGTGAACATGCCTTTTACAACTTTTTCGCTTAAACTGTACTCGGGGATAGCATAATTACAACCTATCCCGAATAACAGGATATGAGTGTTTGAACTGTAAAAGTAGTAAGTAAAGAATAACACGAGGATAACTGTTTTGTTTAGTCAAAACAACAATTCGTTCCGCCCAGTTTCATTTGTTTGTTATGGTCCATGTCTTGTTTCAAGATTCACCCACTCAAATTAATTCTAGTTTATTTCTATTCCATTTCCTTTTATTTTATTTCGATATAATATTCGAAATAATAAAAGTATATATTGCTCTGAACTTAATACTTAATAAAATCAGGGTTAAAACTGTGTGCTCCTAACTCTTGAAGGACAAACCTTTCCACTATCAAGTAACACACACAATTACAAGACTCTTGTACTCTGGGGATACATAGCCCATATGCTATCCTGATTAGTCTGACTACCAGTTCTAAACAGAGCTACACTATTTGACTCATGTGTTTATACCTTGGAAAGTATCTAGAAGCATTAACTCAGATCTTAACTATTTGTAAGTTAAATCTTCTTGATCTACTTCTTCGGGTTGAGCATCTACATACCTATCTCAATGGAATGAACTTATGCAATGATGCATATGGGTTTTGAAAACAGTTTTTATGATTGAGAATCTATGACTTACATGCACAGCAAAGAGCAAGTAAAGACACAGAAGGGGAAGAGAAAAGAAGAGAGAAAACTATACAACTTTGTGCTCTCAAAGAATCACCCAAATATAATATCACTCAACCAAGGAACCAAAGCTGCCTTGTGATCCTTTATATAGACAGAACATCTCGGTTACTTTTGACAACAACGAGAACGTGCTGAACAACCCAAAAACCAGCCTATAGCAAACCTAAACAGAGTTATAGCCCAACAGTTATCAGTTTGAAGGACAAACGCATGCTTAAGAGACAAACACACAAAGTCAACTCTAGGGTTTCTATTTTAGGCAAAGTGTGCTAAAGGAGGCAAAAACTATTCATACCAGAAATGGCTAAACAATTTCAGCAGGTAAGCACGTTTTGTACAAAGACAAATTTTGAGGAAGGCATAAAGCAAAACCAGCTGTAAAGCAAAATAGATTTCTAGATACCTAAACCCAAGAAATCACATGTGAACCAAAAAGCAACTTTCTCCAAAAGTTCTTCCATAATTCAAAACAGCTTTTTCAAGGTCAATTTTCATGCATACTAAGCACATATAATTTGGAAATATAGACAATCTTAGCTGCTAAATATCACACATGAAAAACGTTCCTGAATAGTAGGGATGCATGCCTAGAGTGTTATCCTAAATGAAAACATGTTATGCAATATGAATGATCAACCTGTTTTCCATTGAGATAGATATGCAATGTCAACATCTTCAACATCTTCAACATCTTCAACATCTTCATTGATGATTCATCAACTATTGTGTTTTGTCCAATTACAAGGGATAGCCAACATAAGTATGCCTTCAATCTCCCCCTTTGGCATTCCTTGACAAAACACAATCCTTCAAAGAGTGCCTGCATCGAAAAGATTTAACAAAAATCAACATATGCAGCAAAGAGCATTATAGCCCATAAAAACCAACTAGGTCAGTACTTCCCCTGACCAGTTCACCATGATAGGAACATAAGTACCTATCCCAGTTAGTTCTCCCCCTTTTTGTCTAGGAAAGACAAAGGGACAAACTACCAATAAATAAAACGACAGTTATAGTAACATTGTTTGATCATAGATCACAAAACCAAAAGATGTTCAGAGAGACAAAAACATAAGAGCATAAACCAAAAAGAGTGCAAGAGTAGAAAAGAAGAAGCTTCTAGACAGCATAACCAGACGCATCGCCCACCGCGTCATCGTCCTCAGCACCAATGTCCCTAAGGTGGATTGTGGCACCTGAGTCTGAAGGAGAAGAGCCAGCATTACTGTCCTCAGGAGAGGAGGAAACTGTAGGTTCCTGAGCAGGGACTGATTCGGTCTGACTGGAGACGAGGATGGATATCTCAGACTTGAATTTCTTGAACTGCTCCACGGTGTGCTCCTTGAGTTCCTTCACATCTAAGGTCACCATTGACTACACGACCGCCTTTAAGAACTGCTGATCCATTAGCTTGACATACTCATTTGACTGATGTGCAGATTTGTTGATTGTGAGAGCATCAACAGGACTGAGTTCTGGATCGAGCACGTCACCTTCCCAAAGAGGAACCCCAGCATCACCGCAAAGCTTGGTGATGAGGCAAGGAAACACCAAGGCCTTGCCAAAGGAGTTGCGGTGGCTCACACCAGCGGTCCTGAGAGCTTGGAACATGAAATATTCAGCTTGGATTGTTAGTCGAAGAGGGTCGTGACTGAGGTATGCCATCAACACTTCTTGCTTATGAGGGATCTTGCTGGTTTGAGAAGTAGGATGAAACAAAGTCCGAACCAAGAAGCCCAAGGCCTTGAACCATTCGGTCATGTACCGACTGGTGAGAAATGTTCCAAGGACCGGCTCCATGGGAGGAGAGGAGTACAGACGAGGAGCTAAATCTTGGATTGAGAGTGAGGTTGAGTACTCAGTGTAGCTTTGTAAGACACCATTAGTAGACAACGGGAGAGACAGAGCATGACGTATTCCAAATGGAGAGAAGTTTACTTTGATACCACGTACAGTGACACAGACCTTTTGCTTAGAGCGCAGACAAACTTTAGCAGAGAAAGTCTCAGGGAAGTTAGTCATAAAACTCTTGTACCAAGGTACGATTGTACTTAGGCAGGGAGCTCAACGCAGTCACCCATCCCAGACGGGAGACCAGAGAGTGCAAAGTAGGATGCAGTGAGGAGAATTCTATGGGTCGTTCCGCAACAATAGGGCGATTCACAGTTATATAACCAAATAGACTATAAGCATCAGAGGAGACAAAATGAGACCTTGGAGAAAGTGAGGGAGAGTCACCCAGACGAGGCTTCGGAGGAGCTTTGGATTTTGGCTTGGTTGCCATAGACTTGCCCTTGGAGGCGAGAGGAGTGGATGCAACCGTTGTCCTAGCTTTGGAACAGGTGACCCGTTTACCCTTGGGTTCAGAAGAAGATGTCGGAGAAGAACCAGAGGAGCAGATGGTGGTCACGGTAATGCGCTTGCATTTCCCAAGAGGGACATCCAGGGAGAGATGGCGAGAAGCAGCAGCAACAGGGGATGCCGATAGAGGAGGAGGCAGATCTGGTTCCATGGTGGCCTAAGGCGGAGATGATGGTGGAGGCGATACCATTGAAGCGGATGGCACTGACTTGGGCTCCTTCGTTGGTTTGTCGGAGCCTTTAGGACCTCGCTTGTGGCGCTGGTAGGTGGCGGTGACCACTGGTGGTGTTGGAGGAGGCCTTTTACTAGCAATGGCTGGGCTTGGTGGAGTTTTCCGTGGAGGAGGAGGAGGAAGGATAATCACTTCTTCAGGGATGAACGGATCAATATTTTCCATGGGAGAGTTTGAAAGCTTGACGGGTTGAGAGGAGATGTTACACTGCTTGCCGTTTCTAATCCGGACCATTTAGTGAGAATAAGTAGGGGAGAAGTGGAAGTAAAATGGACCAGAGAGAGAGAGAAGGGCAGCGAAATCCAGACCACTTCCACTTAAAAGTCATAGAACCAAGAGTTTTCTCCATTTAAACACACAACCCTACTTTCAAATTCCTGTTTAGTCAAGTCAGCAATAAAGAGCAACAGTATCCTATCCCTAGGAAAAGCACACATGCAGCCTAGAAAGATACCTCAAAAGCAAACAAAAGACTACCATGCACATATACCTCTAATATCCACTGGGATATTTGGGAAAGCATGAACCTTGGGATGGAAACAGTCAGCAAAATCCAAGACATCAGAAAAGTTTGAGCATGACTTTCCAAAAAATGTGACACCTATTTTTCATATGTCTTGATGGCTTAAATTTTTCACATGAGTATATGACTATAAAGTAACATCAATGCTATGTTCTAAAAAAATAGTCCTTAACCATAAGAAGTGTGTGTGTGTGTGTGTGTGTGTGTGTGTGTGTGTGTGTGTGTGTGTGTGTGTGTGTGTGTGTGTGTGTGTGTGTGTGTGTGTGTGTGTGTGTGTGTGTGAACAGTTTAATCTAAGGGGGTACAAGTTTGAAGCATCAAATGAAATGAGGACAACAATAGTAACCATGTGACTTTGTCACCACCTTTAGAGAGCTCTGGAATTTCAACTTTATCAAGGACTTTGTCCCAACTTGACCTTTGGCCGTTGTCACTTAACTTCAAGGCATTTTTGACATTTTTTTTTAAATTTAGCCAAGAGCTCATCTAAGAAATACGTCCTCATAGATCCATGTAGCAGAGTAGTTATCATCATGCCCTGAGCGCAATGCTCGAAAGGATAATATGTGTAAC
The DNA here is from genome assembly GCA_946800695.1 of Geum urbanum. Classification (NCBI taxonomy): domain Eukaryota; kingdom Viridiplantae; phylum Streptophyta; class Magnoliopsida; order Rosales; family Rosaceae; genus Geum; species Geum urbanum. Next base: position 6,132,846 of record OX327002.1, on the reverse strand, counting down.
AAGGACACTCGGTGGATAACTAGTCTGAACCCATCGAAGGATAGATAACATCTTAGGGATCCCCACTGATTCCGATTAAGGTGAACCCAGCAAAAGACTAGCCCATTCATTTACTTTATTCATTTGACAATAATCACCAGATTTTCACATTTTAGTTCTTCAGTAACTGGTTCAACTCATCTCAGTTTTCTAGCTCAAACAATGTACACCCCACAAGAGTAACTTTATAGTGCAAAGATTCTTTCTAATTCCAAGAATGATTTTAGACCACAAGCACTAACATCCCTGAAGGCATAGACGCATATACACAAGTGAAAGATGCAGCAAGTGTCTATCAAGATACATGAAATAAGGACACAACACTTTAGGTCAAGTTTAGAAATATTTCCAGGGATGCTTACACAAACTCGTATCCCAGCATGAGCCAACTTTTATTTTCAGAAAATTATTTCACAAGAGAAAATGCTGAAAAGTAAATTTAGACCAGTGAAGAAGATATTTCAAGTGATGGTGTATACACCAATAGCCTTCCTAAGACTTTCAAACCTCAAATTGTCCAAAGGCTTAGTAAACAAATCAGCTAATTGTTGTTCAGTCGGAATAAATGTCATTTCAAGCTGATTATCTTCAACCAAGTTTCGAATGAAGTGATATCTAATCTCTATATGCTTGGTCCTAGAATGCAACACAAGATTCTTTGAAATATTGATTGCGGAGGTGTTGTCACAGAATAGGGATAACATACCTTTCTCAAATCAGTAGTCGTTTAGCATATGCTTCATCCAAAGGAGTTGGGTACAGCAGCTCCCTACATCAATATACTCTGCTTGGGCAGTGGACAAGGATACGCAATTCTGCTTTTTGCTATGCCACGATACCAAATTGTTTCCAACGAAGAAGCAACCTCCTGAGGTACTCTTCCTATCCGTGGCATCCCCGGCCCAATCCAAGTCCAAATACCCTGCAATCTCAGTGTCAGTGTCTATTGTGTATAGAATTCCAAAGTTACACGTACCTAAGACGTATCGAATGATACGCTTAACAGCCTTCACATGGGATTCCTTGGGGTTGGCTTGATACCGAGCACAAACACCCACACTAAAAGAGATATCGGGTCTGCTGGCTGTGAGGTAAAGTAGGCTCCCAATCATGCTTCTATACAGAGTTTGATCAGCATTGATGCCCTCCAAATCGGCACTAATTCTGCATGAGGTTCCCATGGGGTTTCGGATGGAAGAGGCACCTTCCATCTCGAACTTCTTCACCAAATCCTTTGCATACTTTTCCTGTGAAATGAGCAAACCATCTTTCCTTTGTTGAACTTGTAGTCCAAGGAAGAAGCTCAGCTTACCATAAAGACTCATTTCAAATTCTTGCTTCATTAGAGTGACAAACTCCTCAACAAGTTTTTGAGAAGTGGAACCAAACACCACATCATCTACATAAACTTGAGCTATAATCATATGATGGGAAACACTTTTAACAAACATGGTTTTGTCAATAGAACCTCGCATATACCCATGATTAATTAAATGTGTAGACAATTTTTCATACCAAGCTCTAGGAGCTTGCTTTAAGCCATAAAGAGCTTTGTCTAATCTGTAAACATGATCGAGATAACTAGAGCTCTGGAATCCCGAAGTTGTTCCACATAAACTTCTTCTTTCAAAATTCCATTTAAGAAAGCACTTTTAACATCCATTTGAAAGAGATCAAATTTTAGAAAGCAAGCAATGGCCAAGAGAAGTCTAACAGATTCAAGCCTAGCTACGGGAGCAAAAGTTTCATCAAAATCTAGACCTTCTATTTGGGAATATCCTTGCACAACCAACCTAGCATTGTTTCTAGTAATGATTCCCTTTTCATCCGTCTTGTTTTTGAAAACCCATTTTGTTCCTATTACATTTTTATCTTTAGGTCTAGGAACCAAATGCCAAACTTTGCTTTTCTTAAATTGATTAAGTTCATCTTGCATAGCTACAATCCAATCCGAGTCCTTCAATGCATCTTTAATGTTTTTAGGTTCAACATTTGAGACAAAACCATAGCATGCAATTCAATTGATAACTAGCCTATGCACTGTAAGAAAACTTTTGAAAGTAACAAGATTACTCACAAGCATGTTTGACTTACTCCGGGTCTTCCTTGGTTCATCAACCATGCCTATCACATCTGAGGGAGAGTGATCCTTTTGAACTTGGCGCTTCCCAATGCGATGTGACTTCTAGATAGCAAGAGTCGGATCTATCCCCGGCACCTTCAGTGTCAGATTCTGTATCCGAGGATACTTCAGCAGGTATGAGATTCTGCTTATCAATAGGAGTTTCAGCAGATGTGGGAGACATCTCAGTATTCATATCCTCATCCAGCACATTTCTTGAAGAATGATTGTGAGAGCACACAAGAGAGTCATTGATAGCCACATTTACCGTTTCTATAACTTTGTAAGTTCTTTTATTATAGACACATTTACTATTCAACGCATATCCTAGAAAAACACCTCGATCACACTTAGCATCAAACTTTGTCAAATATTCACGATCTCTATAAATGAAACAAGGACTACCGAAAGCTTTTAAATGTGAAATATTCGGCTTCTTTCCTTTCCAGAGTTCGTATGGTGTTTTACTAGTGCCTGGCCTAAAGATCACACAGTTAAGTGTATAACAAGCATTGAAAATTTCTTCAACCCAAAACATGTGAGGTAAGTCAGCTGAACTAAGCATTACCCTTCCTATCTCAACCAAAACTCTATTCTTTCTTTCTACTATCCATTTTGTTATGGTGTGATGGGGGCTGAAAACTCATGATGCACACCATTCTCTTCACAATACTCAGCAAACAAAGAATTCTCAAACTTGGTTCCATGATCCGACTTAATACTTATTATGCGTTTGTTTTCAGAGAGCTTTTCATTTGAAATTCATTTTGCCAAATCTAAAAACTTCATAAAAGTTTGACCTTGAGTTTTATCACTTAAGAACATAACCCATGTGAATCTAGAGAAGTCATCAACCACCACAAGCACATATTTCTTCTTTGCAATACTTTTAGTTTCAACATGGCCTACTAGATCTAGGTGAAGTAATTCAAGAGTATTATAAGTTGGTTTAACATTTAAAACAGGATGAGATGTTCGGGATAGTTTACCCATCTTGCAGTCTCCACACATACCTGTTGCCCTCCCGGTTAGTTTGGGTAATCCTCGAACTCCATCCTTCGAAGACAACTTCACCACATCTTCTGATTGAGATGGCACATCCTCCTATGCAAGCTTTCTTGTGACAATGACCGAAAGCAGATTTCTGGTTCCAACCTCTTGTTGGCTCGAACACAACAGCAATGATCCCTAAATCTTTTGCCTTTCATAACGCATCTTCCTTTTCCATCAAGAACAGTGCATTGAGACGTGTCAAATGTTACCATCTCATACTCATCGACAATCTGACTTACGCTTAGCAAGCATACTTCTAATCCTGCTATTAACAGAACATTCTTCAAGCCCGGGAGACCAGAAGTGTCAACCGTCCCACTTCCAATAATCTCAGCTTTGGCTCCATCACCGAACATGACATCACCAACTGGGTGAGAATCATCCATGGAGGTGAACCATTTCCGTTCGCCAGTCATGTGCTTCGAGCAGCCGCTATCCATGTACTAAGAATCAGACTTTCTGGTAGAAATAGTGGTTAGGGCTACATTACAAACAGCTACGACATTCCTTGCAACAGTGGGTGAGGCTTTGACTCTTGAAAAGAAACAAATAACGTCTTCTTTTTTCTCTTTGACACCAGGTTCCTTGGGAGAGATGACGCTTCTGGTATCCCTGATTTCTCGAATATATTTTCTGACCCAGTTTGAAGTGACTGGCTTGTTCTTTTGTTTCAGGATGGCAAGGGACTGTGCAATCCTGGTCAGTTCATCGAGTGATTTCCGAAAGTGGATTAGCAAATCGTTGTTCTGTGGAATCTTTGCCGGTACAGTTCCCCTTCTTAGCTTGTAACAGAACCTTCGAATGTGTCCACTGTTCCCACAGTGAAAGCATTTGATTTATGGGCTCTTCTTGAGTTTGGAAACCTTGGAAGCTTCATAGGCATTGATCTCTGGTTGAAGCGAAGGCTTTCCCAACACCGAACTGGTGCTTTTTACAAATGTAGTCTTCCCTAAGCCTTTGGGTTTTCCATCATCCTCAAACCCCAAACCCTTCTTGCTACCATCCAGTCTTCCCATCCCACAGATTTGGGATAGCTTCTCTGAACCGATGGAGAATTTTGCAAACTGGTTCTTGGCGTCCAGCAGAGATTCTTCAAGCTCTAATTTTTCAACAGTAAGAACCTTTATCGAGAAAGATTGACGATCTAGCTCTCCTTTGAAGAAGTTCACATGTTCTTCTAGTTGAGTTTTGGTAGAACTCCATTCATCTTTCTGGGATATGTACTTCTCGTGTAACCTGGAATGTGTCTCCTTACTCAATGATAGTTCATTAGTTAGAACTTCATTTTTAACAAGTATAGACTTAGATGCTTTACACAACCATATATACATATCATGACCTTCGTCATCAGAATCCTTGTCTTCAAAAGACTCATCTAATGTGACTTAGGTGACAAAAGCAACTTTCTCATCTTCTTCTAAATCGGACTCAGAATTTTGATTGGAATCACTATCACTCCAAGTAGCTTTGAGTACTTTGTGAGATTTATTTTTCCTATTTACACAGTAAATAGCCTTGTGTCCCACTCCATTACACTCAAAACACTTGTTGTCCATTCTTGGGATAGGAGTGGACCTGGTATCCCGATCTCTCCGTGAATCCTTGTTTCTAAAAAACTTAGAGCTAGACCCTTTAGAGAAATTCCGATTAGAATTGAAAGGTTTCCTTTTTGAGTTCCTTAAGAATTTTTCAAACTGTTTGTTTAAGAAGGCAAACTCATCATTACTATCATCTTCATTTTCAAGAACCTTTTCATCTTCAATTTTAACCGAACTTAGAGCAACAGATTTTTCATTCATAGGCTTTTTCTTGAGTGTCTCATAAGTTTTCAAATTGCCAACTAGTTCTTCTAGAGAATACGTGTCTAGATCATGAGCCTCATCAATAGCATTCATTTTTGAGTCAAAGAAGGGAGGTAAAGCACTCAAGAATTTCCTAACAATTTTCTTTAATTCTATGGCTTCACCTAAACTACGACATTGATTCGTTATATTAAGCACACGACCATAGAAATCATCAATAAACTCTTTTTCACTCATGATTAAACCTTCAAATTCATAAATAAGACGTTGAAGTTTTTGTTGTTTAACTCGAGAGTTACCTTCATGAGTGTTGATGAGCACGTCCCATGCCTCCTTAGTAGTAGAGCAATGAATAATCTTTTGACGCTCTGCTTCGGATACGGCATTGAAGAGACAACTTAGATCTTTGATGTTTGCTCTAGCTAAATCCTTGTCAACTTTTTCCCATTCGGACCTTAGCTTTGGAATTTTCTCATTAGATCCATCGTCGTTTGGTTTTGTGGGATGTATTCAGCCTTCCTCCATGACTTGCCACAATATACCATCATCTTGGTAGGAGAGGAAGGCACTCATCATGATTTTCCATTGTGAAAAATCATGTCCATCGAAAAAGGGAGGAACATTTATAGATAAGCCTTTTTCACGTTCCATTTCTGGCCCCTCAGAGGATCTCACTAGCAAAGGCTAGTGGCCGCTCTGATACCACTTAAAGGTCCTAGAGGAGGGGTGAATAGGCCTTTTACAACTTTTTCGCTTAAACTGTACTCGGGGATAGCATAATTACAACATATCTCGAATAACAGGATACGAGTGTTTGAACTGTAAAAGCAGTAAGTAAAGAATAACACGAGGATGTTTTTGTTAACGCAGAAATCCTACAACCAGGGTTAAAACTACGTGCCCCTAACTCTTGAGGGACAAACATTTCCACTATCAAGTAACACACACAATTATAAGACTCTTGTACTCTGGGGATACATAGCCCGTATGCTATCCTGACTAGTCTGACTTCCAGTTCTAAACAGAGCTACACTACTTGACTCATGTGTTTACACCTTGGAAAGTATCTAGAAGCATCAATTCAGATCTTAACTATTTGTAAGTTAAATCTTCTTGATCTACTTCTTCGGGTTGGGCATCTCCATACGTATCTCAATGGAATGCACTTATGTAATGATGCATATGGGTTTTGAAAACAGTTTTTATGATTGAGAATCTATGACTGACATACACAACAAAGAACAAGTAAAGACACAGAAGGGGAAGAGAAGAGAAGAGAGAAAACTACACAACTTTGTGCTCTCAAAGAATCACCCAAAAATAATATCACTCAACCAAGGAGCCAAAGCTGCCTTGTGATCTTTTATATAGACAGAACATCTCGGTTACTTTTGACAGCAAAGAGAACGTGCTGAACAGCCCAGAAACCAGCCTATAGCAGACCTAAATAGAGTTATAGCAGACCCACCAACAATTATCAGTTTGAAAGACAAACCCATGCTTAAGAGACAAACACACAAAGTCAACTCTAGGGTTTCTATTTTAGGCAAAATGTGCTAAAGGAGGCAAAAGCTATTCATACCAGAAATGGCTAAACAGTTTTAGCAGGTAAGCACGTTTTGTACAAAGACAGATTTTGGGGAAGGCATAAAGAAAAACCAGCTGTAAAGCAACACAGATTTCTAGATACCTAAACCCAAGAAATCACATGTGAACCAAAAAACAACTTTCTCCAAAAGTTCTTCCATAATTCAAAACAGCTTTTTTTAAGGTCAACTTTCATGCATACTAAGCACATATAATCTGGAAATAGAGACAACCTTAGCTGCTAAATATCACATATGAAAAACGTTCCAGAATAGCAGGGATGCATGCCTAGAGTGCTATCCTAAATGAAAACATGTTATGCAATATGAATGATCAACCTGTTTTCCATTGAGATAGATAGGCAATGTCAACATCTTCAACATCTTCATTGATGATCCTTCAACTATTATGTTTTGTCCAATTACAAGGGATAACCAACATAAGTATGCATTCACAAGGCATGAGAATAAAGTTGTGTGCTTGATTATGAAATTTCTCCGAGTCTTCAGATAAGGGGCACAAAAGGCTTGAGGGCATGAGATCAGTATTTTTCCGGAGTCTTCGGATAATGGGCACTAATGGCCTGAGGACCTGGGGTCAGTATTTTCCCTAAGTCATTGGACAAGGGACACCACATGCCCAAGGGCATGGGGTCAGTACTTTCCCCGGCCAAGTCATTGGACAAGGGGCACCAAAGGCTTGAGGGTCTGAGGTCAGCATTTTCCCCAAGTCTTCATATAAGGGGCACCAAGGGCCTGAGGTTAGTATTTTCCCCTAGTCTTCAGATAAGGGGTACCAAAGGTCTGAGGGCTTGAGGCCAGCATTTTTCTCCAATTCATTAGACAATGGGCACCATAGGCTCGAGGGCCTGGGGTCAGTATTTTTCCCAAGTCATGAGACAATAGGCACCATATGCCCGATGGCATGGGGTTAGTATATTTTCCAAGTCATTCGACAAGGAGAACCACAGGCTCGAGGGTTTAGGGTTAGTATTTTCCCCAAGTTATTAGATAAGGGGAACCACATGCCCGAAGGCAAGGGGTTAGTACTTTACACAAGTCATTGGATAAGCTAGGGGAACCAAAGGCTCGAGGGCCTGAGGTCAGCCTTTTCCCCAAGTCTTCGGATAAGGGGCACCAAGGGCCTGGGACCTGAGGACAATATTTTTCCCGAGTCTTTAGATAAGGGGCACCGAAGGCCAGAAGGTCTTAGGTCAATTTTTTCTTGGATTTTTGGATTCAAGGCACCAAGGGTTTGAGGATCTGAGGTTAAATATTTTCCAAGAAGGGTTTGTGGGTTCTAGTAACATGACCTTGAGGTGGAGTGGGAGGCCTCATAGAATCAATGAACCCTTTGGAAGGGATCACGGATGTTGAAGCCATGTTTGAGGCAGGGGCTGAAGAAATGATCGAGCCATCAACCAGTGAAGCCTTATCGAAGGAATAAGAAGTGTGTTGAGAAAAATTTCTAGGCCTTGTAGAGGTCACCGAATTTGGGCTTGGTAGTTTCAGAAGTAAAGGGCTCTTGGAGAAGATTTCTAGGCTTGGTAGTTTCATCTCTTGTAATCTTAATCCTCCTCACCATTTTCAGGGGGATGTTGGAAATGGTGATTACTGTACGAGCGACATTTTCTTTATCGCTTTCGGGGTGTGTAGGTTCTTTCAATGCCTGATCATTAGAGCTAGGGATGGAAGAAAACTTGGAGTTCTCTTCAACTGATAGTTGAAAGAGTTTTTCAATCTTCCCATGAAAAGTCTAAGTTTTTTTTGAGATTAAAGAGCTGTCGAACAAGGCCTAAACTTGAACGAGGCTCGGTGTATGGGCCGCGATATTTTGACAGCATAGCAGACATACGACTTGAGACCATCTCGTTGAAAAGTTCCTTGGTGCCGAATAAATTTACATGTCAAGAAGTCCTTATAATGTACCGCTCAAGCCAGTCCAACCTCTCTCGAGAAATATTGAAAGTCTTCACATCAATCAGGAAAGCTACATGAAAAAATTCAAAGGGATTAGAAAATTTTGAGGAGCAAAAAAGAGACAAGAAAATGAAGGGGGTTAGTAAATTTATTGATACCTAGCTGATCCCGAAAGCTTGAAAGTTATGGGAGATGATCTCGTAGACCAAGAAAGAAGAGGAAATAGTACAGAAGAGACAAAAAGGAGATGGAAAGATGGAAGAGAAATGGTAGGTATTTATGATCATTATTAAAAGAGAGAATTGTCAATAAATGAGTATTTATGTATGGAGATTGAAGTGGGATGCTTAGAAAAGTTATGACGAATGAAGGGTGACGTAATGAGATCAGTGACGTTGGGAAAGGATGTTAAAAAACCGATGAGTAGAAATTTACTTCTTGAGGCTTTAAGGGACTCGAGAAATAAATTTAGGGGCGTTGTGAGGGTGAAAGTTTTAGGATCTTGTCAGGACTAAGGTTTGAATTATTCAAGCCCCTTATTTTGTAGGGGGTGAAAGTCAGACTTTAACTTAGTTTTGTCAAATTGGCTTTGAATTGTTATGTGCAGAAAAAAAGCGTGCGTAGTGGAAACTGGAAGCCCATTCGTGGGGTAATAGATTATGGGGGTAGAAGATAATGGGGGTTGTGGAATAGTGGCAGTCCATTAGTGGTGCAGAAGATTATGGGGGACGTGAAATTGAGGGCCTGTGAGGCCATGAACAAAGTGGGGATAGTGGCTGAATCATGTACCACCTTTGTAAGTGTTTATTTGTTATAAATAGTCGATTACACTTGAGAATTGAGGAGGGGAAGTACGGTCTAGTTTTTGAATTACTTAACATCTAAGGAAAATTCTAACTTGGGCATCCTAGTGTTTGTCTTTTGCAGGTACCCCTCTCCTCATGGTTTTTGATGACCCCTGAGTACATAATCATATTCATCTATCGAGGATCAAGCGTCATCAACAACGACTTGGATTGAGAGGGGTCCCTCTGACCATACATGCAGTGATGGATGATCTAAATCATCTAATCGGGACACCGTTGTTTTGATGACGCGCAGCCCATTCTCTAACAAGTTTTGCTACACACCATACTCACATCTATCACAGTAAACTCTGAAACCCGCGCACTAGCAAATTTCAAGCACATCGCAAATCGAAGCATACATATGTCACCTGAATCAGCTGTATTTTCCCCATAAGAACATCACCAAATCCATCGAGAAAGATACCCCTACTACTAATGTTGTTAACTCAAGACATTTAGACAACAAAAATCTTGAGTTATGGTGGAAAATGATGGCGCACACCCCATTCTCTGACAAGTTCAATTACACACTACACTCACATCTATCACAACAAACTCTGAAACCTTCGCACTAGAAAATTTCAAGCACACCGTAAATCTGAGCATACATATGTCACCTAGATCAGCTATATTTTCCCCGAAAGAACATCACAAAATCGACCGAGAAAGACACCCCTACTACTAATGTTGTTAACTCAGGACATTCAGACAACACAAATCTTGGTGAATGAGTGTGAACCATTTTTTTTAGTGTGCGCATGGATGTGTCAGTCGTGTGCGGTGTACGTGTGAGTGTGCTAGCCGTATGCGTGTGGTGTGCATAGGTCTCAAGTTCGCAGGTGTCGCGGCTTCGGTGTGCGGGTATGGCTCTGAGACCAAGTTGAATTGTGACAAGTGTGGCATGTAGGGTCCATCATTGTACTGATATTGTCTCAACTTAACCACTTTTAAGGTATTGGGTTTTATTCATAAAAGGCCTCGGTACAATTATGAATAGTACTTCTACATTTAAGTTGTAGTTTGTCTTGCCATATTTCGATGTGGGATATCTGATCCAACATGTTGAAGTTAAGAGTTCACGACGGAATGTTGAACTGTAAGCTAGCAGCTACTGACTTCTTAATAAGTGATTTAGACGAGAAGAGCACCAACCTCACATGAATGGATCCTTCTCGCCTAGTCACCTAGGACTTTCTTATTTTCGTGTCTCTAGTTGAGGCACGGAAATCGATACTCTACACTTCTCCTGATGTAAAGCAGAGAAATCTCCTTGATAGAGTGTTAGGAACACAGGGTGTTGCGTCCTTAAACCTCGAAACTCTCACTCTTCTTGGTGACAAGCCTCTTGATCACCGGTTGTAGGTTTTTGCGTCCTTAAATCGCAAGAATCTCACTCTTCCTGGTGATAACTCTGTTGATCGCCGGATGCAAGGGTTTTCTCATATAGAGAAGGATAGTTTGCTGTGAGCAAAATATGTATTTGATCGAGGGATCCTTTCTAAATTGTTCTTCAATTCTTTATATAGTAGACTATAGCCGTATTCCACTTCACTTAGAACTCTTTGATATCGGTAATTAGACTCTTAATACAACTCTATGTACTCAATAGAGCTCATCGGATATTTATAGATAACTCTCATAACAGAGTCCTAATAGGAAATGTTATATAAAAAAAAGTCGCATGGATCAGCTTTCCGTATTATTTCCTTCAAGCCCATTCCGGCTCAGATTTGTACGCCTTACTCAGGCCACTAGCCTAATTCAACCCTCAGAGCCTAATACGAAATATTTTATTTTGGGCCCAAACATTGCCCCTCAAGCCTTGAGATTAAATTCAATGTAAACAAAGAGCCTTGTATTACCAAACGACATGCCGATAATTCCAAACGGTAACTTTCTGCACAAGCACCACGTTGTCTCTTCTTTCCTGAAAAGTTGTGCCATTTCAATTGACGTCACATAAAAAGTGCACACATGCGTCAGTCCTCACTTCCAACACAAACTCTTCTTTTATTCAAACTTTAAGCTTCCTCAAAAAGTCAACCTTTCTGTTTCTGCGCCGCCGTCAATTTCCGATTATTCAATATGCCGCCCCACAAAGGAAAATTTCCAGAGGTCACAAAAACTGTGGCAAACCGCCTTGCCGCTGATATTTGCATCATCACGGCTCGCAGGCAACCAGGTGCTACTCTTATTCTCAAAGTTACTTCCAAGGTCACCGGCTGCCTAGGCTCCTTCCTCAAAACACCAATCAACCCAGGGCTCTTTCCCATGCTCCATCGCCCTTATTGCAACTTGGCACTGATTTTTCAAGATAACCCGAAAGCCAACCCCACAGGATGGACAAAGAAGGATACATTTCATTCAATCAGCAAATGGCCCAACACTTCCGAGAAGAACCATGCTTGGTAAGCCAACCGCTAGGAATTGGACATAATCCAATGGCAAGCGGCTGTTATTGATCAACTTCTTGACCTCTGCTTTGCACTCCCCAGTGGTGGAAATCGCACTCCCTTCGCCACAGCCATGTGCTTCTGGGACTCATTCTGCAACTGCTTCCGCCTGCCTTGTGGCGATGTAAGTATCACTCTTCTTGATCTCTATGTTATATTCGGGGTTCCCATCACCAATCCCATCTAAAAACAAGGTGACCACATCGAATGTACTATTCATGCCGATTCTCAACGCCCCGCTTCATACTCCACTTGGACCAACGCCTTCATCAACGACCAGACTGATCAATGAGGGATAGCCTTCCTTGAATTCTGGTTATCCAAATACATTTTCTTCCCTTCTTCTCAGAAGGTGAACAAATGTTAGATCAACCTCGCAGAGCGACTTTTCGAGGGAACAAAATTAAGCCTCGCCCAGTCTATCATTGCCAGCATCTATTGCAGCCTAAGGTGGATTGTGCTCTCGCGACTCGAGCTCAACCAACCAGGACCACTCTGAATGGTAGAGCTATGGCTTCGAATGTACTTCCCCATTTTCCATCATCCCAAAATCCTACCATTCGAGAGAGACATAATTCTAGGGAAGACTCTGGCGACCACCAACTCCTTTGATGAGTGGACTTACCAAACATACTTTGCTGCCTTTTGCTCGCATTCAGATTTTCCTGAGGCTGCGGTCGACACCATCTTGAGCCGCAACTTTCCTCAAGACCTTGATACTGGCTTCCTTCCCTCGCCAAAACAGGACAACCTGGCGATAGTCATTTTTCTTCAGAGCAACACCTACGGCAATATACCAGTTCCTTATCCTTCCACACCTGGGCATGAACTATATGCTCCGAATCACTTCACCAGGCAACTTGGGTTATCTTAGCATGCCCATATGCCTCTCATTTGCTTAGTGAACCACTACAGCATTTGGCGAGCCACGTCTCCTCCCGACCCTGCTGACTTGATTGATGGTCACTATGGCTTCCTTCTGGTAATGCTTCCCGAGCAAAATTTTGAGCATCCTATTGCACCATCCCTTCACATGACTACCAACTACCTAGCCTCGAAATCCCACCTCTGGGACGGGATCAGATGCAAGCCACCACTGGCCCTTTTTGCCGCCATCTTTCGTAACTTTACGAAACAATTTGTGGATGACTCCGATCGACAACTATTACGCATGGTCAATGAGGATACTGATGACACCCCTTTGCTAAAACTTTTTCCATAGATGTTGGCAACATTTTTGCATTAATTTAATTCGTTTTTCTTTTGCTGGATTGAACAGTACTCTGAAGAACTTGAAGCCCAGAATGCAACTGTTGATGAGGAGCCTCGCCAAAGAATAGAAGAAGAACAAGAATAACTTCCACTAACTGTGAGTATTCCATTCTTCGAGTGCCTCACCATTTTAAACTTTCAAATAATCTAACTATCCTGCTCATTCCAGCGATCTTGCAAGCATACTCAAACCAACTCGACAACCAATGGTTCTCACAAACAAGCACCGCCGCCGTGAGACTACCATTGAAGGCGACTAAGAGGAATGAGCAGTGCAAGATGAACCTCCTCACCAAACCATAACAGAGCCTTCCCTTTCTATGGAAGCAACAACTCCCTTGCCACTGCCAGAGAATCAACCTATCGCAGTCGTTTCGTCCCCATATACTGATGACGTCCTTACCGAGCAACCACATGAGCTGGTTGAAATCCACCTCTCAACTTCTCTGAAGGTAAGATAATTTAATCTTTTAGCATCCTAGGAAACTTTTAGTTACATTATTATATTTCTAAACATCCATTGTCCTTAGGATTCACTCATCGTTAACGAGGAGAGCGCCGCCCTCGACACTGCATCCACTATCACCGAGAACGCTCCCACTCTTCTCGTGAATACTTCTAGCTTGCTCATCTCTGGATCTGCCTAAGATGCTAGACTGCCCCTTTGTCAATATTTACTGGATTTTGTTGAGGAGTCAGGGGAGCAAAACGCCACAAATGAAGGCGGTTTCACTTCCTTCTCCTATCACTCCTTGCATTACACTCCAGAGGAACAACAAGCTATGGCGGAAGGGCGCATAATATCAATCTCCTACCCAGAATTCTCAAGCGAGCCTATTGCTTTAGAGCAAAGAGTACTTGATATTCTGCACTTTCCTGAATCACATATGCTTGGCGAGCCTAAGGTATGCTTACTATAACAACCTAGCCTTACTTTACACATTGTATCAATCTTTATTCTGAATCAGGTATTTTAAACAGAACTCCTGGCCTAAGACTTCTTCTACCACATCTAGTGCTCAAACTACTTTACCATAATGTTCCATTCCCATTGTGATAGTTAAAGCAGCTCCTAGCAACCAATAAACGGCTTCGTTGGCCTCATCATCTTCATGCCCCGCTAGCCGAGTAGTTGCTCTTCGCGACCAAGCTCTGAGTTTGGAAGAATTGTTCACCAGGCTTGAACTCTTGAGTCCCATCCCGGCTGACATCGCTCTCTCCCGAGCCGTTTTCAAATACCTCTTCCAGGCCATGCTGGATTCGTTCAAGGATATCAACGACTCCCTAGACAAAGTCAGAGACCTGAAAGGAACTGCCCCTAGCAAACTCCTTGATACTATTTTCGAGTTCGAGCAAGACCTTCGCGAGCTCCATAAATTATGCAGCCATCAGGATGACTTGAAGCACAGAGTGGATCGCAAACGGGAGATGGTAGCTAAAATGGTCAACCACTTACAGCAGGATCGAGATCGAGTCCAGAAATTCTTGAAGAATGCTTCAATCAAAAGAGAAGCTTTAGCCGTTAAGAAAGAAGAACTAGCTATTCTTCAAGCCGAGGTAGAACTCTTGTGGGCTGATGCCAATTCTACCCATGCCAGCACTCAGTAACTTCTAAACAAGAGCTCTTGTCGCGTGAACCAACTCGCTGAAGCCGAGGATGACGCGTCAGAGCTCCTGGACTCATATAACTTGGCTTGGACGGACTTCAAATTCTTCAAAGTGGGATTGAAGAAAATGGCTCTTCTGTTATAGTTTCTCAGCCTCTAGTATTAGGCCCAACTTTTGTACTTCATGAACCCAAAACAAAGGTTAATTATTTTGGTACTATTACGATCCATTTATATTCTAAATATATTACTGGGCCTTAGATATAGGCCTGTTAAAAACAATCCAACAATAATTGGCCTGCTAAGTAAATTACCTGCCCTCTTATTGTCATTGCTTAACTTTAATAGCTTTTAATTTCAGACTTGAAGTCCGAAACGTGTTGTCCCATCCATCAAATCTCCATCCGTTTAACCGCCCAAAAAGTCTTAATTATGGCACCTTTATCTCGGGGTAGATAAACCGCCATGTTGTTCCATCCTCTATAGACACGTGTCCCTCATTAAGGGGTGTGTTTTATCCCGAGAGTCTTTACTGTAACAGTTCAATATTTACTTTTTCTATAAAGGCCATTCTCATTCTTTACGTTTATGCATTCCATCACTATCTTCTCGTTCGATGAACTCCATTTCTCTGTATTTGCTCTGGCTGTTGCTTCAAAAGAAACCTCCAGATACAATCCTCTCATACTACAAACTTTAGATAGTGATATCCATGTCCAAACCTACACTAGATAGTGATATCTATGTCCAGATGATTCCTTGGCGGAATCACCTTGAGTATCTTCAACATGATGAAGTCTAAACGCCAGGGATGACTTTGCTCTGGCTTCCTCACCAGCAACTGATCCGTTTTTCTGTGCATAGAGATTGCAGGTCCTACGAACGCAGACGTTTTGGAGAGGAAAGACATGGATTTTAACCCGGGGTAGGGAATCACATGCCAACTTGCTTCCAACACTCTTTTTGGGATGCTGAACTAGCTTCCTTGGCACTTCAAATCCTCATTCTTTTGTCTCTTGAGATCCTTCTCCATGCATGCATATTTGATACGTATGCCCAGAGAGTAGTTATAACCGTTTGAGGATTTGGGAGAATAAATGCCATTTTTTCCTTTTTGTTTCTCATGTCACTCATAGCCTATCTTCATATGGTATCAGAGCTTAAGGCCACAAAGCGTTTGTAATCTTGTACGTTTAATGTAATATGTTTGTATTCAAAGAAAAGAGTTTCCTTTTTGCAAAATGTTGTTCGTATTGATAAACTCAAACACTGTTTATATGTGAAACACTTATGAATTTGGCCAGAGAAGTTGGCAAGTACAGATTAACAACTAACCATTGGCAGCAGACTTAGCCACAGAAATTGGCTGTAAAAAGTTTAGAAAAATAATCAAATTTTTACTACAAAAGATAGCCACAGAAATTGACCGCTAGAGAAGTGTCTACGTTATGCCTCTTCAGTCCATTTAGGCGAGGACTTTCCTTTGAGCCTGTATGGAGTGAATTACTCTGTTGCTAGCGGATCATCATACTCCTAAACTGGATTCAAATATGGCTTGAGAAAACGGCTATTGATAAGGTTATCATGGATTGTACCATCTCGATCACGCAGATGCACAGCCCCTCTTCTGAGAATACGATCTATGATGTAAGGACCTTCCCACTTTTTAGACCATTTGCCTCGGCCGTCCATCTTCTCGCCAATTGGCAATATCACTCGCCAGACTAATTCTCCTTCTACAAAGCTTTTTCCCCTTGTGCACCTGTCATAAGCATGTGATACTCTTCGTTTCTCAGGACATAGGTTGTCATAAGTCTCCAAACGTTTATCATCTAAGTCCTCAAGCTCCTACCACATTACTTGCACATAATCTTCGCCAATCAAATTGTGTTGTTCCATAACCCTCATAGACTGAACGTTGATTTCTAATGGTAAAACTGCATCGTGGCCAAACATTAATGCATAAGGAGTTGTGCTGGTAAGGCATCGTTTGCTCGTTCGGTATGGCCATTGTGTATTAAATAAATCTTCATGCCATAAACAGGCATTGCTGGAAAGCATTCTCTTCAGGATATGGATGATTATCTTGTTACTTACCTCAACTTGACCGTTAGATTGAGCATAATATGAGGTAGAATGAAGAAAATGTATCCCTAAATCTTTCATTAGCTCTTCTACCTCGCCAGACATGAAAGCTTCCCCTCTGTCTGACACAAAACATTTCGGTATGCCAAATCTACAGATGATATCTTCAAACAGAAACTGGCGAATGGCATTCACGGAGGCCACCTTTAAAGGCCTAGCTTCGACCCACTTGGTGAAGAAATTAGTTGCAACGATGATGAACTCATGTCCTTCTGATGAATGAGGATGAATCATCCCGATTAAATCCAAATCCCATCCTCGTGCTGGCCAAGACTTGATGATTGGTTGTAAAGGGATATTTGGCATATGGTTGATTGGGCCATGTTCTTAACACTCTTCACAGCCCTTGGCAAACGTATTACAGTCTTTGAGCATTCCTGGCCAATAGTAACCTTGATGCCGTAATAACCATCTCATCTTTGCACCAGCTTGGTGTGCTCCTGCTACCCCTAAGTGAACTTCTCTCATTATCCGCTTAGCGTTATGTCCATACACACATCGTAGTAATAAGCCTTCTTCTCCTTGTTGGTATAGTTCACCATCTTTGAGCACATAGTTTAGGGCTAGAAACTGGATCCACTTATCGGTCGGTTCGTTAGGATTCTAGAGATACGTGATGATGGGCTGTCTCCAGTCTATATCGATATAATCAAGTGTTGCGACATACTATTCATTGTTCACTTCTTGGCGAGCAAAGAAAGAAGGAAGTGTGCATCGTTCAACTTTTAAAATTTGCTCGCGTACCCCATCCTGAAGGCTGACTCCCATAGCTAACTGTGCTAACTTGTTTGCTGCATATTTCTCCTCGCAAGGGATATGGCGCAACTCTACTTCAGTAAACAGCCCGAGTAAATCACAGGCTCGCTTGGCATACGGCTCTAACACTCGTCCGGCCTTATATTTTGTCTCGAGTTGCCTAATTACCAACATGGAATCCCCATATACATGCACATCTGCAACCTCCATATCCAGCAAGATCTCCAATCCTATGATAAGTGCTTCATACTCTGCTTAGTTATTTGTACATTGGAAATCCAACCTGAAGGAGTACGAGAAATTTTGGCCACGTGAAGTAACCAATGCGACTCCTGCTCCAGCCATAGTGCTAGTACTTAAGCCATCGAAGTATAAACACCACGGGGCAAGATCAATACGAGCTAAGTCCAATTCTGGGCCTTCGCGAGCATTAATCATTAGATGGTATGCAAGAAAATTAGCCACTACCTGGCTCTTGACTGCCTTTTGTGGTACATACTACAGGGAAAATTCAGAAAGTACCAAGATTCACTTCCCAATTCTGCCCCTTAGTATAGGTCTTGATAACATATACTTCACCAAATCGGCCTATGTAATTACGAAAGTGGTGAAGGATAACATATAGTGCCTCAACTTGCATCCTGAGAAATACAAGGCCAAGCACAATTTTTCCATTGGCGAGTATCGCGTTTCACAATTTCTTAGCGTGTGGCTTAGATAGAAAATAGCTCACTCAACTCCTACTGTATTGTCTTGAGCTAATAGACTCTCAATAGAATGGTCTGTAGCTAATATATACAGCTTAAGAGGTACCCTTGGTCTTGGCGGGACCAAAATCGGTGGGTTTGCCAGATACACCTTGATGGTATCAAAAGCCTCTTGATGGTATCAAAAGCCTCTTGATGTACAGGCTTCCATACAAAGTCTTTTTGATTTTGCAGCTTGAGTAAATGCAAGAATGACTGTGTTTTCCCTATTGCATTTGCAATAAATCGCCTAAGGAAGTTTATTTTCCCCCAGCAGTCATTGTAGTTCTTTCTTATTCTTTGGCGGGGTTGCATTCATAACTACTTCCTTCTTATCGGCCAAGACCTCAATTCTCCATTGATGGACCAAGAAGCCCAAAAAGTCTCTCGCTTGGACTCCACAAATGCACTTGGCTGGGTTCATCTTCAATCGATGTTGTCTCATTCGAACGAACACCTACCTCAGGTCTTCGGTATGGTCTGTCTTGTGCTTTATCTTGACTACCACATCATCGATATAAACTTCCATGGACTTCCCTATGAGGTCATGAAATATTAAATTCATAGCACACTGATAGGTGGCCCCTACATTCTTGAGTCTAAATGCCATATCTACGTACTCGAATACCCCTGCAAAACCTGGACACCGGAACAGTGTCTTATGCCTATATGTTTCTTCCACTGGGATTTGATGATATCTAGCCGTCTCGTCCATGAGTGATAACATCTCATGGCATGCGACTGAGTCCACCAACAAATTTGCTACTTGCATAGGGTATGCATCTTTCGGAGTTGCATTATTTAGGTCTCGGTAATCAACACAAACTCTCATCTTGCCTTTTTTCTTCTTTACCGGGACTATGTTTGAAAGCCACTCGTTGTATTTGGCTACTCTAATTATGCCTGATTTAAGCTTTTTTTCAACCTCTTCCTTGACTAGAATTGTTGTTTCTATGTTCATATGACGCATCTCTCTTTCTTCAAAGATTTCTTGCCTTCTAAGATAGGTAGGGTATGGCACACTAGGTCTGGCGACAGGCCTGACATGTCTTCGTATTTTTCTGCAAAACAGTCTGCATATTCCCTCAACAATTCTATAAACTTCTATCATTCTTCAGGTTCTAGGAAGGTACTTAGAGCCACAATCATTGGCTCTTTTGAAGTCCCAAGATTTATCTTTTCGATGAGATCTTTAACCTTATGAGGTGTATCATCTAAAGCTGTTGGAGCTAATTGGATTTCCTCCTCTTCATATAACTCATGCAATACGTCGTCATCCACATATTTCAATGCTACAATCATCGGAATACTCTCAAGGGCTTGACTCTCTATTAGAAAATTATGGAGTCGTTCATATAAGGAGAAGCAAGCCTCAGTCTCTATGCTTGATAGAGACCCTATCATTGGGATGATTTGGGTGGTAGTTCAATGGTGTAAGGTCGATGACCATCCTCGCCTACCTGGATGATACCCCATTGAGGTAATTCAGAGGTCGTTACTCCAACTGGGCGGCCCTTGTTATCTACGCCACATACTTCCAGTGGCCGGAGGTCACTGTTGTAATAGCTAGCATCCAACGTATTGGCAGATACGGAGTACAGATGAGGATCAGCGTCAATAAGTTCTGCCTCGCCTGAATCTATATTCTAAAGCATCATTTGTTGATGAAGAGAAGAGGGTACACAATAGCTTCTGTGAATCCAATCTCGTCCCAGGATTGCGTTGTATGGTGTTGTACATTCTGCCAAAAAGAATGTCTATGTGCCTACGGTTGGTCACACTTGCACATGTATGAAGACAGTTCCCAAAGTTTTGGAGATGTTGCCTTGGAAGTTTCGAACATTCAAGGTTGTTTCTTGGATAGCAGACTTGGGAATTCCGAGTAGTCATATTGTTGACAGCTGCCCCTGAATCCACCAAAAGCTTATTGATTTGAATACCTTAGATCTTTCCTGTGACATATAACGGTTGCATGTGCATAGCCATGTTCAGGGTAGGCTTCGCGAACATCATGTATGCCTTCTTCAAAGACAAGCTAGTCAACCTCAGATTCCTTGGCGAGCGACTGCTAATCAGATGATATAGTGTCCTCTTCTGTGGTCACCAATCGCTTTTGTCGAAGGTCTCACAAATTTGGAGGGTAAGAAAAATACTATATTAACATTAATATCTACATCATCCTCGTATTCTTGCATGGCCTCCTCCTCGTCTTCACCGTAGTCTACTAATTCCTTGTGGTCGTTGCCTTCAACATCTTCTTCAATCTTCTCAGCATCCATTTCTTCATCGTCAATGATATCTAAGGCGACAACGTGTTGTTCTGGAACCTCAGGTATAGGTTCTAATGTAGTTGGTTGAAGCAAACCGGAACTTTTATTTTTAGAGGGAGGAAAAGACTTGTCCAAGCTAGCCTTTTTCCTCTTTTCCTCCTCGATCAGAGGCTTTGGCCTCCAACAGAAACCCTTTTTTTTGCTTATTGTTACGTGTCCTCGAGGAACTTCCTTAGTTCGCTGAGGGCTCGTCGCTGTTTGCGTGACTTCTTCATCAAAGTGGAGACGTTGCCTAGCTATTCTATGTCTCCTCGGATCGCGGGGAACCTCTGGTATTGGTTCTGGTGTTTTCTGTCTGGCCCATAACTCTGAGTTATGATCGAAAACACTTGGCCTGGCTGCTCGGATTTTGGGTTCACGAGATTTCTTTCCGAAAACAACCAAGGGATTAGTGGCCAAGGCGTTCAGGTGCCTCTACAACTGTTCTGGCGTGTACTTCAACTGTTTTTCCTATACCAAACCCATCTCTAATGCCTCCAGAGCTCTCTTAGCTTCTCCAAAGCGCCGATGTAAGTTACGTCTCCTACTCAGAGTCACCTCCGCTGTCTTACCTTTCTCCTTCATATACCATACGTTCTCCTTAGTGATGTTTCTTGAAGAGGGTGGAATATATGGTTTGGTGAGTGTGTCGACTGCAGCTGCTTTGAATTTCTCTGATTTGCCAGACTTTTCTATAGCTCTTCTTCGCTTGAAATCTTGGGAAGTCCTTTAACTCAGCTCCCTTGGTCTATTTGGCTGATAGTGTTCTGGTGTTGAGATCAATTCTGGACAGACTTTAACTACTTCTTTTAACTCCTCATATGTGATCTTCAACCCACAATGGAACTTGCATCGTGAACACAACGCCACTGGCAACTCTTCCTTCAGGTCGACCTTCTCATTTCCTTTTGATGTATTATCTTGTGTTTTCCGTGAAGTATCCTCGCTACTGGTTCGAAGGTTGAGAGTTGGTTTTCTTTTGTTTGGGTTGCCCCGTGACAATTCTATCATTCCAACCATCAATGCTTCTTCAATCGCCATACTTGGCAAGGGTGTTGCAATCTGCACTTCTCCCTCGTCTATCCACTGCTGAATTCTATACATAGATGCATTCATTAGTGGAATGGCGCTGCCATTTATTATGGTATTGGCAGTGAGGTAGACCTTTTACATCTTCAGGATTTGGGTCTAGAGTTCCTCATTTATCAGGAACCACTGATCCCTGCTCGGAGTAGCTCTTTGAAAATCTCTTCTCGCCTAGATGCATCGTATGTGATCTTGGCTCACCTGGGTTGGACAGATGCGATATTGCGCTTAGGCCTTCGCCTTGATCTTCTCCATCTTTGTGCTGGTCTAGATGCATCACGAGACAAGGAATTTTCTGGAACTGTCACGGAAGGCAGTGATGTCTTAGGATGCCATTCTACCACCCATTCTTGTCTAATTACAATCACTTCCCACTTGATTAAACCCTGAATTTTGTCTTTCCATCAGAAGTGTAATCAGCTTAATCCATGAGGTTACGCGTAATCGCAGATCTCCGATAATTGATTGAATCGCCAGACTTGATCACGACTTAATTATTGGCCGAGAATTTGAGTTGAGCCTCTTCTCGAGAGTAGTGGTACGCGTGATTTCAAGTTCGTGGGAGGTTCCGGATTATTATTTCGACGACTGAGGAATATAATATGAATATTTGAAATTTCGGTATATTGTCGAGGTTATCCGTTAATATGTTTGTTAGCGACTAAATTATCGGGTGAGAATTTGATTTCGGGTCCTTCGTGGAAGTTGTAGAGAATTTAATTTTGAGCTCGTGGGAACTTCCGGAGGATTTTTCCGAGTTACGAAGAATAAGTTGTGAATATTTTAGACCGTTGATCGTTTAATCGGATAAGCTTGTGATGGTTTGACCCGTTGACTTTTTATCGGATTGGTTGAAGATGTTTGACTTCGGGTGGAAATTGAAGAATTTGTCGAGATAAGTTTGTTGACGCGAGAATTGTTGGAAACGGATTTACAACGTGAAAGTTACGTTTGTTCGAAGTTTGTCGAAAAGTATGTTTGGAAGTTTCTAAAAAGGGAAAGTATTTAAACTGGGTTACTATTTTGGGCAAGTCAAACTATGCATTTATTGTTGTTGACTGAGTCAACGCGGGGGAGGGGATGGAGTGTGACAGTGGAGACGGCTCGCCGGCGGTGAGCTGCCGTCCGGCCACCTCCGGCCTCGGCCTAGGACCCATTCAACTCGCCTCAACGTCCTCTTTGCATTTCCGGCCACCATCGACGGCGAGGACGCCGAAGGAGGAGGAAAATTCCGGTTGAAATTGGAGAAAATAGAGGTTTTGGGTCGATCATTTTCCGGCCAAATCGTGAGGCATGAAGTACTGGGCTTTGAAGCTCTTATCACCATGAATCTACCTATGTAAGTATGGTACTCCAATTCTTGTTGTACATGGAGAATTGATCGATTAAAGTTTATGTGGGAATTCGGTTTTGCATGAAATTGGACTAGTTAGAGTCAAAATTGATCTTTGGTGTAGTTATGGAAGTTGTTTGTTGGATGATTTTGAGTGGAATAGGTCTTGGTTCGCCGGAGAATTTCATGGTTGGGTTGCGCCGCCGCCGCCGCCGGCGGTCAACGGCGGTCCTCCGGTCAAAATTGACTTTTTGGGGTTTTCGTTGAGTTATATATCGTTTCACTCGGAATCGTGCCCCGATCGCAGTAGTGAGGTTTGTTTTTCGATTTAAGCATCGGAAATTATAACGAGGCTTTATGTTGTGATTATCGGATTTTCACAATTTCGTTGTTATTGAATTATATGTTTCCTGGAACGATTGTTTCTCGTGATATGATTTGAGATGTCGAGTTATGATTTTGAGCAGTGGATTTTATGATTATTCAGGGGTTCGTGATCGTTCGTTTGGCGAGGGATTTTTCGCCTGATCACGGGATTAACGCGTATTGCGTTACGCTCACCTGTGAGTGGAAATTTCTTTTCACGGATTGACTGCGAGTCTTTTATATACGTTTTACGAGCTTGAGCATGCAGTATGATCATGATTTTTTATGAGCATGTGTTTTACGACTATGCATTTACGAATATGCGTATACGAATATACATACATATATATATATATATATATTATGTTTTATGCATATGCATGGAAAGTATTTGTAATTTGGTTTACACAGAGTACAGTCTCAGTGAACAGGGTTGTATCGATACACATGGCTGATCCCCGAGTACGCTCCGGGGGGGGGGGGGGGGGACAGATATCTTGACCCGAGGCCTTTCTGGCTTGGAATCACGTGTGGGTCTGGGATCCCGTGATTCAGACTGTACTAGCGCGAGGGAGTCCATGAGTGACCCCGCGGTATTTACGATGCATGCTCTGTACGCGTGAGAGTTAGAGTCTCCCTCGTGTACCATTTGATTTTTATGCATTTAGACTCGCATATGTTTTTATAACATATTTTATTCGGCGAAAGACATTTATTTTCGTCCACTCACTCTAACGGTTTATATGTCTTTCCCCTGGGGTTTTTGTTTTCCGTGCCCAGTTTGCAGTTCGGACTCTGGTGTCGCACGTCGTGGTCGGAGGCATAGTATTCGAGCGATGTTTCTTTTATGGTAGGTTCTTAGTTTGGCCTACTATTTGTATATATATATATACTAGAAGTCGCTTTGAGCATTCTGATGTATACTTTTATACGATTTTTCCCCGGATTTAGGTAAAGTATAGTTATATTTATTACTTTACATTACTGTTGATATATTGAGAAATCCGGATGGGATTGGTGCCCATGGTTTGATTTTTGTGGCATATGATGAAGTGTATTTTCCGGGTGCAGGTTAATGACAATTCCGCGTTAGTAGCGTTACTCTGCCGAAATTTTGATGGTTTTTGTTGGTTCGTGTTCCCAGAAGGGGTTTGATTCCGGTTTAGGAAACTAAATCGGGGTTGGGTCCTTTCATCAGGGTTGAACACATCGTTGTTCAATGTCCAAACCCGTTGTGGAACCTGTAGAAATGCTCACCTGGCCATCTATAATTTAGATGTCTTAAATTGAACATTGACCAGTAAACGATAAGCTTTCTCTTGCAGTCCGTCTAGGACTTTTTCCACCTTACCTTGCGAAAAAGTATACCACAGAAGAATTAGTGCATTCTCCTCCTCAGCTCCTACGGCACAACTAACAGCTGGCGACCAACTGGCATTTACCATATTAACCTAAGGCGATGAGAATGGTTAAGAATCGACAACTGGCCCTCGTTAATCCACTTCTGGATTTGATCCATAAACTTGATGCAGTCTTTAGTCATATGATTTCATACACCATGAAACTTACAGTACTTTTTTCCTTTTAGTTGTTCCTTGCTAGGTAATGGGCTGAAGTCTGTTTTGGTGGCTCGTATACTGAAAAGCTCGTCAAGTATTTCATGGGCCATGTTGGCGTCATTTGTGTACGTCTCAAATTTTGGCTTTGTGAGCCCTTGTCATGAGCTTTATAGGACCTTTGTTCTTTTGCAGCTTGTGGGACTTTAGTACTTTGTTTGTCGCCAACTCAACATCACTCACTTGTTCTTCTTTGGAGTCTGACCCATGTTCTGCTTGGTCCTCTATATAAGCCATGGTTATTGGCTTGTGTTTATCGTACGCACTTAATGCATATGTCCTATTTGATGAGTTGCGTTTGTTATCACGTTCTTGCATGACACTATGAGCTTTTGTTACAATCGTGATAAGCTCATATAAGGTAAAGTATTTGTTGTTGAAAAATAAATTATAGTACTGATGTTCCAAGCCATTTATGGCCATTTCAACAACTGCATATTTACTTAGTGGGGTTCTGCATAGGTTGTACTCGGATCGAAAACGGTGCAGGAAAGTTACTGGTGTTTCTTTTGATGACTGAAACATTGCTACGAGCTTTCCAATACCGGTCTCCGATCGCGTAGTCCCGAAGTGGTCTATAAATAATGCTTCAATTGTCGCCCACCTCGTGATAGACCCCTTCTCCAAACCTGTATACCAAACGAGGGCTGATCCAGACAGAGATGAACCAAAGGTTCTCAATTTAAGCTCCTCGTCATCAACAAATTGCCCCAGCTGGAGGGTGAAGTATGCCAGATGTGTCGCTGTATTGGCATCGTCATCCCCTGTGAAGGTCTAGAAGTTGATCAGCTTGTAGTGTCTTGGCCACTGTTAAGCCTTGGTGTCGCCTTTCTGGACAAGCGGATAAGGAGTTCGTACGGCTCGTGTGCTTTGGCGATGTGAATGTCACATTGATCCAAAAATCTATCAAAACGCTCTTCCCATGCATCCGGGAAAGCCTCTGTTTGCCGTGTCCTCCTGGTGAGATCGGAGAAAGACTTGGTAAGAGCTGAGATGTCTGTCTCCATTATCTGAAATTGTGCGGCCACTGTTTTGGCCTACTTCGTGAGGTTTGCATCTAGGGTATGCATGATCTCCGCATGCATCCTCTCTTGACCCTCCACGAGGGTTGCTATTTGAACCTTTAGCAGCTCTTGGTCTTCCAAGCCCTTGTTATGTTCTATCTTTAGAGCATTGATTTCAGCTATCGTCGTGTCCGTATTTTCACAATTAGAAGCGAGCAGGTTTGCTTGTTCTTCAAACCTCTGTTCGATCGTTTCAAAGTAACATCCGAGCGGCACGTCTCGCCTGGCGGTGTATGCTCCGTACTCTTCGTAACTTAGGTGATTCAATTCACCCTCACTTAAGAGATTAATGTCCATATTCGACTGTTGTGTAGTTCCGAAGATGATGTCAACCGCCTTCTCGGATAGCGAATGACACTTAGAAGAAGTGTGTTTCTGGTACTTCAGTTGTGGATGTTTTTGACATTGAGGGTACTCCTTTTTATAGGGATCCCCAATTGTCTCTTAAAGACACTAAATGCTAAGATCCCACTAGGCGTGCCAAAATGTTTGACACAAAAATATCTCTTAGCGGACTAGGGAGATCTTACAAACTGTCTCTTTTCCTCTTTTGTGCTTCGTGCGCTGGCGTACCACCGTCTCATGACGAAATGTTGAACTGTAGGCTAGCAGCTACTGACTTCTTAATAAGTGATTTAGACGAGGAGAGCACCAACCTCACCTGAATTGATCCTTCTCGCCTAGTGACCTAGGACTTTCTGGTTTTCGTGTCTCTAGGTGGGCCACGAAAATCGATACTCTACACTCCTCCTAGTGTAAAACAGAGCAATCTCCTTGACAGAGTGTCGGGAACACAGGGTGTTGCGTCCTTAAACCTCGAAACTCTCACTCTTCCTGGTGACAAGCCTTTTGATCGCCGGTTGCAAGAGTTTTCTCGTATAGAGAATGATAGTTTGCTGGGAGCAAAATATGTATTTGATCGAGGGATCCTTTCTAACTCATTCTTCAATTCTTTATATAGCATACTGTAGCCGTATTCCACTTCACTTAGAACTCTTTGATATCGGTAATTAGACTCTTAATACAACTCTATGTACTCAATAGAGCTCATCGGATATTTATACATAACTCTCATAACAGAGTCCTAACCATTATAGGAAATGTTAGATAAAAACAAGCCGCATGGATCAGCTTTCCATATTATTTCCTTCAAGCCCATTCCGGCTCAGATTTGTACACCTTACTCGGGCCGTTCGCCTAATTTAGTGCTCAAAACCCAATACGAAATATTTTAATTTGGGCCCAAACATTACCCCTCAAGCCTTGAGATTAAATTCAATGCAAACAAAGAAACTTGTATTACCAAACGACATGCCGATAATACCAAACTTGTATTACCAAACTTTCTGCACAAGCGCCACGTTGTCTCTTTTTTCCTAAAAAGCTGCACAAGCCCATTCCGGCTCGAATTTGTACATATGACTCGAGCCGCTCGCCTAATTCAACCCTCAAAGCTCAATAAAAATATTTTATTTCAGTCTACTTCGAAGAAAAAAAAAATATTGCTCAGAGCCCTACAGAACTTTTGAGACAGCTTTGGATCTAGACATCCATAGTTGAATCTAAAAAACTGCAGCAGCAGAGTCTTCTCGCACATCAATGGAATAAAGCACATAAAATAACAAGCCTAGCTACGCCAAACTTGGTGAAGAAGCATACCAGCTTCCCCTTTTCTAGCTCCATGATCAACCAAAGCCAAAGGCAAGCTTTAGCTTTTCTTCTCAGCATCGGTGAATAATTGATTGGAGTCTTGGACAGGGAGCAGCAGAAAGGCACAGCAAGCCCACGTTATAAAACAATAAACGAAACCTCCTCCACTCGTCCTAAACCACGTGCTAATCGTTTTTTAAGGGTCTGGAGATATACCCTAAAATTATATTACAACTTGTTAAGCTCACTGCGTGCGTGGTCATAATCCAATGCGACATAAAATTAGCATGTTTCTGCAGAAAAAGATATGGTGTTAAATATTTTAGAACTCTGTCAGTTGGTTTCAACGGTCACCGAAACGCTGTCGTGTGATGCATGGTTTAATAATGGAGGATTTTGGAGTTGAATATCTGATGGTACGTGATGGCCGGATACATAACACAAAAATCATGTGCAGTGCCTGGGAAAAGATCGAAGCATTCATATATATGATTTCATTACCAGAGAGTCCATAATCACATGTCCTCGAAGTTCTTGATTTGATCAAAAACAAGAAAGAAAGAGCACAAACAAGTCTATTTGCTCCACCGGCTTCTTTTCGATCTCCTTACCGCCGAAAAAAAAAACATTGGCCTTTGGTACCTTTTGGATTTTCTTACTTCACGAATTTAAAACGGTCAATTCTATTAATGATCACAATAATAAACTTGCAAACACATTGTCCCTGAACTTGTTTGGTTTTTTTTTTTTTGAAGTAGAATTTTGGCCGAAATGTGTTTATTGTAAAACGATGACCTAAAATAAAAGTTTTTATCATTTTAAGCGGTCAATAATTTGTGAAACTTAATATGAATTAATTTTTGTTTTCCGACTAACAAGTGTTTCTTTGTAGAATCTTGCATTGACTGTAATGAGTCTCAAACGACTTTTGACTAGTTGTGTTGAAATAATATCTTTGGTGGTTACAGAAACGATCCAAATCTTCGTTTTTATCTAAGACCTAACTTGTATCCAAAATAAAAACAACAGGACTACACCATTCATTTACCCTTTAATCAGCTCCCCAAGCAAAAGACATAATAGATACATTCTAGATGTTTAAACTACGGGACTTAAACTTAATCATATATCATTTTTGATTAAACGTCTAAAATTTAATATTAAGTTGTTCGAATGTTCGTACAATTTGGGCTTTGTGACACTTTTGTGAGAAATGACATTTTCCTATTGGTCTGTTAGTTAATTCTTAGTTTATTTCAGCGAAGCCATTAATCTATTCCCATCCAATAAAACTCCTCACATTCAAAATTAGAATCCAAATCCTGATTCCCCACGACTTCGTTTTCAATCGGCCGTGTGAGGGCGGGTTGGAGGTGACCGCCTGCTGTCAGTGGACACTTGAAAGGCCGTTGGCTCATCACAGTTACTACCGGGTGCGCCAGGTATACAGCCGGGACTGACAGCCTGTCAGCCGGGACAAGACTTCCCATCCCGCTACCGCTCTTGTCGTCTTGCGCCACATCACCAATCAATTCCGTGCACCTCTATAAGATAATTATTAAATAATAAAATGAGCAACCGAACCCAAAATATCCTGATATGCTCTCCAGCCTGGCTCGGTCAAACTTATCCTCTCCACTGCCTAGAACGAGAACCATCTCAACCCCTCTCCCCCACCGCCCCACGCTAACAATTTATCGCGATATTTTCAAAAATGAATAACTTCCGTTGCTGTTAAAACTTCCATAACCACTAAACCACGCCCGTCAAACGGGAAACTGAAAATTAAACTAACTTCGGTTTGGTATCGACCTCACCGCCGCACCTATCCTGCCGATGCACGCCTGCACACTGATGGTTATGCAACTCTCTAACTATCGACGCCCCATAATCATAATCAATCCCACACTTATTTAAAACCCAGGAACATATTCAAAACTCAGAAGATAATTTAGATATAGTTGAAAATGGCGGACGAGCCGAGCCGAGCCGAGCTCTGGTTTTGTACGGAGATGAGTTGGCCCGTTTCGTCAATCCATCAAGCACCCATCTCCATTTTATCGCTTCCAAATTAAGCTCCCCAATGCTCCATCCTCGGGTAATTATCACTCCTGCTCCCCTTTGTGTTCTCTTATTTCTGGGTTTCCATTGAACACACTTCTTGGCAATACTAAGGTGGTCTTTTAGGTTCGATCAAGTATTTTCCTTTAGATTTAAGCTATTTCTTTAGCTTTCCCAGAAATGCATATATCAATTCGAAGGCATTGCAACTCGACTTTTAATCCTCTTGTTTTTTTTACTAATCAAATTGGGTTGCTTTTGCATTGGTGTTCACTTGGATTTAGAGAGTTTCAATAAAAACATACAGCTCTGCAGACCAAGAAGAACACACTGATAACAACACTCAGAGAGAAAGGCGGATCCGATTCACATATCGAATACGTACTTCCTCCCGGACCGCTGATATTTGTTTCCTTCGACACTCTCCGATCGGAGCTCCAGTCGTACCTGGCTCACTCAACCATGAGCTCATCGAGCTCAAAGAGAAGATTGAGGGAGACTGGGATGTGCGTGCCCGAATCAGACCTGATTGGTGATATTTTGCAAACTGACCCAATGCTGAGGCGGGGGCATATGAGATATTTATGTGCTAGTTGAGTTGCATAGGAAGTGGAGGAAAGCCTCTCCGGAGATAGACACACTCATCAGCAATCCTACGCGGCAATACACGTGGTGGTTATACAGCTGTGGAGTGATGTTGCGGGTAACGCTTTTAAATGGGCAGCACCGGTTGCTACAACGCTTATAACCCGATTCGGTTAACCGGTTCAGTCCGTTACCCTAGCCCCACCCTATATAAACCGCCCCCTCTCTCTACCCGTCTCTAACCTCCACCTCTCTCTATCTCTCCTCTCCAAAACTTTAAAAAGGCTGAGACTCTCTCGCGGCCTCTTCAGTTTTGTAGATTATATTATCCTGTCTTATTTTAATTATTTGTAGATCGTTCTAGGGTTTCGGATTCCGGGAATGGATTCTGTTCAGAAGCACTTGGATCGGGTCAAGGGCCCGTGGAGCCCGGAGGAGGACGACCTGCTAAGGAGTCTAGTGCAGCGTTACGGCGCTCGGAACTGGACTTTGATAAGCAAGTCGATCCCCGGCCGCTCCGGCAAGTCGTGCCGGCTGCGGTGGTGCAACCAGCTCTCGCCGGAGGTGGAGCACCGGCCTTTCACTGCGGAGGAGGACGAGGTAATCGCGGCGGCGCACGCCAAGTACGGCAACAAGTGGGCCACCATAGCCAGGCTACTCAACGGCCGTACGGACAATGCGATCAAGAACCACTGGAACTCGTCTCTCAAGAGGAAGTTCTCCTCCGTCGAGAACGACGGCGCCGAGCACTTCCGCCCGGAGAAGAAGGCGGTGACGGTTTCGGTATCGTGCCGCGGGTACAGCACTCCGACGAGCCTGTCCGGATCGGACGTTAGCGACTCCGGCGCGGTGCCGGCGGTTTCGTCGTCGCTGATGTTCAGGCCGGTGTCGAGTTGCTTCGGAGAAATGGTGAGGAGCGAGACGCCGCCGCCGAGTGAACCAGAGCCGTCGACTCTGCTGACTCTGTCGTTGCCTGGAGGAGGCGAGTTAGCCTCTCACTCTGAAGAAGAAAAAACGGCGCCGTTACACCAGGAGGATTTGAACGACAACAAAGCGATGTCGTTTGGGCCAGAGTTCATGACTCTTATGCAGGAGATGATCAGGAAGGAGATTAGGAACTACATGGACGATATGAAGGGTCAAACAGTTGAGCAGCAGTTCGGTATACTCTAGCTTTAGGTTGAAGAATCGGGAGGAAATTGGAAAAGGGAAAAATACAGTTTTATTTTTAGATCCTTTTTTTGGCTAGAAAAATGAAATAATTGTGAGGTACAATGTACAGTCGCTAAAGAAGAATATAAATTTAATTATGTTTTTATAATTTAGAAAATTAGTAAATCAGGTTCTCTGTGATTCCTCTTTCCTCAAAATTTTGATTTTTTGGTTTTTGTGGTATAGTAGGATTTGAGCAAGAAATTGATCTGGAATGGTCTATAAACTATATTTGTATCATTGGTTTGAATTTGAAAGTGACGGTTAATAATTTCGAGGTCTAAAGAAGGAGAATTTTCCGTAACTGATGGGTACATTCAAAACGGATTTAATAAAGAAAAGGAAATCCGTGGTTGTGGGTTGTTTTCTCAGTTTGGTACGGTGGGTTGTACTGGGGTTGAAGGTACAGCTTTTGGACGGAAACGGCATGAGTTTGGTGGGACTTTTGACTTTTTCAAATATAATTTAGACGTTACGTGTGCGCGTAAGTTGTATATTCATTTCGTATAGAGATACGGTACTATCGGAGATACCACCGTCATTTTAAAAAAAAAACACATTTAGATATTGTATTTAAATTTGGTTGTATTTTTTTCAAATGATGAATTTTTAAAATATTTGTGAATTGTACAGAATTTTTAAAAATTTCATAAATTTACGAATTTTGTGAGTTAGTGTTTTGAAAATATTTGAAAGAGTTTCAAAAACTTTTTCAAGCATTTTGCTAGATTTTGAAAGACTTTATTTTTATATCAAAAGGACATAAATCCATGTTTAAACATGTCAAAATTCAAATGAATAAACGATAAAAAATTTATATTATTCCATAGGCTTTCATATTCTATATTTATAAATGTTGAATATGTGAGAAGGAATTAGAAGCTAATACTGATGATGACGAGATATGGTTGTTATGCTTGTGTGATGCTGCTTATGCTAAAAAATTGACGATTTTATTGTAAAAAAAGAAGACAACAACATAAAAAAACTAAATGATGATCGGTAAATGTCAAAGTCAATTGGTTTCTAATAACAAAAGACGAGCTCACAAGTATAGAGCTTAATTATGATGCATGATATAAAGTAAATTTTTTTTTTACATTTCATAATGTTTATAGTGAAGAAGAAAATTAATTTGATCAAGAACCAAGTTGCAATAACAAAAGATGGAGATAAAATGAAAGTATTCTGAAAAACTTTAATTTGGAGGTCGGATTTGTATTATGATTTTGTAGTTATAATTGAAGCCTAAAAACCACAAGAATCCAGTATTTAAGAATTCCATAGAATTCGTAGAGTTTTTGAATACTCTACGATTTTCATAGACCTAAAATCTCTATCTAGAAATCTAAATTGAATACCTTATGACTTTCATGAACTTTTTATAAGTCTTAATAAGTCCAGAGTTGGACTTTTACCAACCTTAAAAGTACATAAAACACCCAAAAAAATTCAAATACAATACCCCCTTAGTTTAGCCAATGGTTTAGTACATTAGTATAATAGCATATTTCGTATGCCGCATCTTCATGGGTTGAAATTCAAAGCTAGTGTAAAAAGTAGTTCTATTTAGTTAAATATGAATTTATTTTAGTGCACGATAAACAGGGTTCACACAAGAACTACTCAATTTCTAATAACATTATCAAGTTGAATCTAAAAATTACAATTCGACGGTTGGTAGACATAAGATTTAAGATTTGGTTATGCTTCATAGATGTGATGGTGACTTCTATGAAAGTATATACGAAGTGAAGAAACAATTTATCTTCAAATTCATTGAAGCTAGGGACATACTGATTTGGGATCCCGCCCCCTTGACAGCTTGCACCAAGTTTTTCCATTATGGTTTGTGTTAGAGAAAATAGGTGGAATGATCACTAAATTTTGTTATGATCCATAGTTTTTAGTGAACTTTCACAAATATCGAAATGGTCTCTCCTTTTTAAAAATTGAAAATTTTCATTGGCTTTCAATATATGGATAAAATTAATAGTGTGAAGAGCAATGAGGAAGAAGAAAAAATGACATATAAAATGGATGTAATGACCAAATTTTTATGTGATGATAATTCGGTGACCATTTTAAATTCTTGATTTAATATTTTCAAATGTGCAGTGGACTAAATTCTCGATTGTGACGAAGTTATTTTTTTTTAACTATTTTCTCTTAGTGCCAAGTGCCAACGACTTTGAGATAACCTGTTAAAGAAGATAGAAGACCAAGACTTCAGAAAAGGAAAGGAGATGAAACGAAAAGAAAAGAAAAACCACAGTCCACTGAAGAAGAAAACCAGTTAAATTTTCTCTCTTGGGAAAGTTTCTCTTTCGTTGCAATGGATACTAGTACTATAATGAGTTTGTTTCTCTCGACTGGTATCAAGTCATCATTTTTGCAACCTATGGCTCAGAAACTTGCCAATCTACTTGAAAGAAAGGTACGACGACATGTACTTAGGTGTCCCTATTTTCAAAGGGTGTCTGAAACCGGTTTACTTTAGTAAAATTACAGACAAGGTTAAACTTAAACTTTCTGCTTGGAAAGGGATGCAGCTCTCGCAGGCAGCCATGTTGGAGCTTATTTCTTTTGTTATACAAAGCTATTTAATCTATAGCTTTCGAGTATATGCTTGGCCATGTGATCGGTGTTTAACCACCTTCAAAGTTACCCTATAATGAACTCAATATGCTTGTCAATGTAGTACAATATTATAGGGGTCAATCCACAGGGAAAAATGAGACTCAATATTCTAAACTACGAACAGACGCGAAAGTCAGAAATCTGACAGACTCGACCACTGGACAAAAACATAATTAACTAAAATACTTAGACTAAACCAAAAATCACGAAATTTATACTGGACGTACTAGACATAGTGGTAGACAACCACACAAAATATCAATATAATATGAGTTTTTTTGATAGTCGAAATATATTCTATAAACTAGATTATGAAACTGAAATAATAGCGAAATTCAGAAACTTGACAGCCTCAACAACTGACACTAATGTAATTAATGAAAATATCTAGACTCAACCTAAAATCACGAAATTTATACAAAACACTATAGATACAGTGGTGGACTATCAAAAAAAATATCAATGTAATCGGAGTTGGTTTAGTTTCCGAATAAAATCCTACAAAACAGATTACGAAACTGAAATAGTAGCGAAATTCAGAAACCTGACAGCCTCGATAACTGACACTAATGTAATTAATGAAAATAGTTAGACTCAACTTAAAATCACGAAATTTATACAGAACACTATAGACACAGTGGTGGACTACCACACAAAATATCAATGTAATCGCAGTTGGTTTGGTTGCCGAATAAAATCCTGCAAAACAGATTACAAAACTGAAACAGTAGACAGATTATGAGTAAAACGAGAATTCAATAGTAAAATTGTTAAGGGGAAGTGCTATCCACCACTATCACATCATCTAGACCACAAATGCAGAACCAAAATCATGTTAATGTCATGAATGAAAGTTCCCAGGAAGATTCAAAGCTATGAACACAACCTATTACCCAATCCTTACGTCTACAACATTGAAGGTCTGCTTATCAATATTGTCTATCCCTCAAAGAACCCGAAGTCAAGGACCCGAATTTACCAAGAGAAAAGCATTAAGATTTAGAAAGGGTTTGAGAATCTACAAGGCTTTACAAGTACACTACGGTCGTGTCTTGCTAGACCTAGGGCTTCTTATACCAAGCATGTATGGGTTCTACGATTGAAACTTAAGGAAGGTAATGATCACCAACAACCATCAATTTTCTTAGAATTAGATTCCTAAACATGCATACTAAGCGTGCACTCAAAGCATATACAAATAAGAATCATCGATGTATAAACAACAAAGAAACCTCATTCGAATAACAAAAACAATCTTCAATTCACAAGCATAATTAATCTAGATGACATGAACGAGGCTTCAAAACAGCCCCTTAACAATGGAGTTAGCTCTTCATGAAAGCCACAAGAGTTTAGAGAGAAGAAGAAAATTACAGTATGGAATGGGGATCCCCCATCTTCACGTCTTCTCCTCCTTTTATTCTTCTTCTCTTTCACGTCTTTGCCTCCTCTTTTCACGGCATGACTACCGTTTCTCCTCTCTCCTTTTCACGTCTTTGCCTCTCTCCTTGCTCACGTAATTTCTGTTTTTTTTCCTCCCTTCTATTTGATTTGGTCTCTCCTTTATTTAATAAAAACATATTTAGTTTGGGTTATTTATCTCAAATGGGCTGAATCCATATGCCTAAGGGCTTTAGCAATCCATCTTCATGTTGGACTTGATCCATTCATCCCTTGATAACCCATTTCTTCTCCTCGTTAGACTAGGAAAGCTCAATTACACATCTTTTATTCATTTTTCTCCAATTTCCTACAAAACAAATAATAATATTAATTTACGTAAAAACGTAACAAAAGAACTAAATATAAGGTTCGGTTAAGCGCATAAACGTTGCATAAATATGCAACTATCACCATGTTCTTTGATTAAGAAATTCCAATCTTGGATTCAAATTTTTTTTTGGACTGGAGATGTATTTAAACAAGGTACCACTCTCGTTGACTGGGATTCTTGTTGTACTTCCAAGGCTTCAGGAGGTTTGGGTCTTCGGAATTTATTTCATCTAAACAAGGCGATATTAATTGAGTGATATTGGGATGTTATTCAAGCTTCAAGTCCTTACACAAAGTTTATTTGTGATCGATTTTTAGACAAAAACTTGCAGTCGTACTCCACTTGTCAGAAATCTTATGTTTGGCTGGGATTACATCAGTATTGGAAATCTTTTTTTTTTCTCAACTTTGGTGGATCGTTGGAGATGGGAACAAAGCTCGTTTTTGGGCTGATAATTGGTTAGGGAACACTCATTGTATTCCACAAATAATAGCTGAAAATTCTCTTCCTCGTTTGAAGTACAAGGTGAGTCGCTATATTCATGATCATAATTTGTGCTTGCCTTATTATTTTGAAGAGAGTTTTCCTGATTTGACCGCTGAAATTAAGAAAGTGGTTCTTCCTTTAGTTGTCATGGATGATCATCTAATATGGTCAGGGACTTCTACTGGATTAATAAGTGCTAATGTAGCTTATGATTATGTGGCATCTCAAAATCAAACGGTTTGTTGGAGCTTCTGTATTTGGGACAAAGCTATTCAGTCTAGGAAGTCTCTAGTGGCATGATAAAGCTATACCGCCCCTGTTGGTATACAAGCTTAGTTATTCATGATAAATTTCAATGAGTAGTTATTAAATATCATTGTTTTAGAACGACGTGTTAACAGCCAGTGACAGATGTTTAAAAACGCCAACAGGCAAGCTTTGGCTGGATGGAAATCATGACACAATATAATAAGTGAACCTTTTATTTTCACAATCGATAGCGAGTTCATTTTTCAACATTTCAATATTTCAGTTTAATTTACAGTATGTTTTAGAACATTTTGATTTGGAGGTTTTTTTGTGATGACATTACTTAGTTGCATCGATGCACTGATTGTTCGGCAGATCACTAGATAGTCCAGTCAGGGGAGGTCAGGGTGCCTCGTCTGGCCATCAGGGGAGGTTAGGATACCTTGTCTGACCCATCACACACATTTTTTTTGTACAGATAGTCGACTGAGAGTAGAGAAAAATTCATGAGCGACCACCTCCACCAGGATTCAGATTTATACTTGAACTCGCATTATTTCACAGAAATCAGCACAAAGGCATACAATTATAGTTTTTTTTTTCAGATTTACATAGCTTATGATTTTTTTCGACTCACTAACGTTTTATGTTTTCATGCATTTCCTTGGGCCCTTTATTTTAAATTTCTCAGATTACAGGTTAGTCGACTGAAGTCGTGACCATCCAGAGTATAAGGCACGACAGTTCATAGCTTCTGTTTTTTCAGTGCAGGTTTTCAGTTGAAGTTTTGGGTTACTCGTGCTAGGGTAACTGGTACTGATTAGGTGGTGCTAGTTATTCTAATACGGGTCACGCAAGACTTACCCTAGTTTACTGCGGTAATCTGGGTGGGTCTTGTCAATTGGTATCAGAGCATTAGGTTTTATGATCCTGTCGATTATCTTATATTCTTAGTGATTCTTAGAGTGTGATGGTCTGATTGCAGCAGATTCCATCGTATGGTTTCAGGCATATGGATCACTAATGGTATAAGATAATCTTCAAGGTGTGTCTCAAATGATAGTAAGTCTCTTCGGTCTCTAGTTTCATGCCTTATAGACGTGGTCGACGACTTCAACAAAACCTACCGTCACTAGTGTATGAGACGATTCCAGAATATTCTGTTATGATATATTGTGATGATTTTCGCGTTATGGTAGGATCGTGAAGCAACCATGGGTATCATGATGATAGTTCTTTCCAAATCTGTTGGATTTAGAATTCTTATATGGGATGACTAATGAAGGTCTTTCGTAGTTAGTTTCCTTATAGTGTAGTGTTGCGAGAGAAATCAATTGTAGTCTTCTTTGGGAACTTCTGTGTAAGTCAGTAGAGGGACCTTGTTATGAGATTAAGTGATCTCGATTCTCGGCTGAGGAGTGCTTATAATATGATATGTCGACAAAATTAGTGTGTTTGTTTGTCAGTTGCATGCGTATGAGCGACACAAGTAAATATAAGTGAACTTGAGCTAGATTTTTCCCATTTATTTTGGGGATGTGAAGAGGTCGTCGCTATCGTACATATCACAAAAGGGCAGTGTGAGGTGAGCGACACTGTGTACTTTTTTTTGAATTGATGACGAGGGCATTATAAGAATTAGTGCCAGTAGTTGTTCAATTTATCGATTGCTGATGTTGACTCAGATGATAATCAAGCACACGAGGATACCTCTGGTGAAGATTTTTGTTGATATTGTTGAGCAGGTCAGATTGGCACATTGACCCTTAACATTTCACACGTGACATATACATCATCTTAGTTTCTTGTTCAAGCACATAGATAAGTACCTGCATTCATCCCAGTTTGATGATTATGCATGTATATTTTTAAGATCCATTCAAGCTACCGGAAAACCTCTTTTAACGAGAAGGGGGAGATACTTGCGAGTTAAGAGAACTTGCTTCTTAGTATCAATGTCGGAGGAGCTATATAAAATTTAGCAGTCTTATAATAGTTTTCCCCTCAGTTATGTGTGTATCAATGAACCCTTTCCTAGTACTTATTTCATCTATTCCTACATTCGTTACTTGGTTGTCGATATGAGTCGGGGCATGAGTATTGATGTAGAAAAGGTGTTTGTGATGAAAACTACGGGAGACAAGGTTTCCTTGGGAATAAAATTAGTTAGCAGGTTGTCCTCACTATATATACTTCTGGATCATTAATCATCGAGTTGGTGATTCTTGTGCTTTCAACGTGTTAGAACTGCAGGTTAAGTTGTTTCCTTTTTCTGTTAGAAAATGGTGTTGTCCCATAGTGATGGACAATATGTTTGATCCTCTGATAGTTTTAGGATCATGTCTTTTACTAAGAGTACGTTGTCTTGAGATATATGTGAATTTTTAGGCTCAACTCTTGTCCTTTCGACTTAATCCGACTATCTGACTTGTCGCCATCTTTTTTGTCGACCACCATTATTGGTGTTTAAGGTCATATCTTGAAACATTCTCTCTCTTTATTTGTTTTCCAGTTGGTTTGTTATTGTGGGTATCAGACAGAGTGAATCAAACATATATTTCTCCGAGGAGCACTACTACCTTATTCTTTGGTGCTCCGGTCGGTTATAGACATTATGAGTAAAGTTAACTATTTTCGGTATGGTATGCAACCGGAATTAAATAACCAAGTTTTGCGACGAATGTAGCAATTTCCTTGGGCATATACCCTTAGTGAGCTCAGCATTGTGAACTCCTTGTCCTTTATTGCGGATTGTGCCACTAGCTTAGAACTTTATATTTGCATCGCGAATCATGAAGATTTCAGCTTGACACGCTATTGTAGTGAGTGCACCATATTTCATTAAAGGAGTTCAAATAGTTTGTTTGATTTTATTGTATAAAGTGGGTATATAGTAGTCAATTTGCATCATTCTTTATCTAACCCCATTATGAAGTTTTATATGACCAGCAATGTAGCTGCTTCGACTTTTGGCAAATTTCAATCTACTGTCGATGATTTAAGTTTATCCACCCACGTGATGTCAAGTATGGAACAACTAGCCTGAGATTATAATTTCTTCAGTTCAGTTAGGAATCACGAGAACTCATTAGAGATAATGCATTTACGTGTGGGCCTTAGTTATGCATATTACATTCCTTAAAAAGAAATTTTAAAGCGAGATAATCGTTGAGAAATAGGATTATTTATGAGTACGCTTAAGATTAGAGGGAATGTGTCACTTGATCCAGTAGGTGATGCATGATTGCAGGATCCCTTTTAGAATAGATGAAAGAGTATCATATAGACAGTGCAAGCCATTTTTGCTTGGAGGATTGTATGCCAAAGTAGTGTAGCAGAAACGTAGAGGGAATGCAAAACGACACTTTAGTTTTCTTGACTACATAGTACGTGAATAGTGGTTCACGGGGAATCATGCTAGCTTTCCCGGGAAGTTACTGGGTTTCCCTTCATTAAGGGAGATAGATTCTTTTGAGTACAATACTCATTGCTCAAGTTCATTTTTTATATGGTTTCTGTGAAGTTGATTGAGTCATGAATTAATCTCCAAAAGTTAAATAGACTCTCTGTAAAAGTCCTAATGAACCTTTTGGCATTAGATAGTAGCGGAATCAACTATAGTGCACTTTGTGGTGCTCAGATCTAGTATGGTATTAATTGTTTCAGATTAAGGTACTTGAAATGAGTAGCTAGCTCAAGAATGTGAATTTTCCAGTTATGAATATGAGAGTTTACGAGAAGGTAGATGATTATAATTTGAGTTTAATATGTTGCACAATCTCCGGATTCTCACTAGACTAGTTGTAAGAGTATCATGTAGATGACCTAGCAATCATCACTGTTATGGAAAGTTACCCCCACACATTTTATGCACTATTATCTAGCCCATACAGTGTTTTTCGCTCGCAAATGTACGGGGTCAAGTTATAGTATTTATAGAAGTCGAGTGTCGAACCCATGAGGATTAGCTACTTGAACTCCTTAGTTCGAGTGATAAAGCACTTAGACCATGGTTAAACTAGACACTAATTTTGACACTAAAGCTAAAATAAAATGTGGATGTATATCTTACACTACTAAGTCCTTTGGAGACCTAGCATTGCAAGGGGTGATTAGATTACGGTGAGTGATTATCCGAGTTGATTGATTGATTATGGACTAAAGCAACGAGATTAAATGACAAACAAATTCACAATAAAGGAAGATTGTTGGTTAGAGAAATCCCCACTAACCACTTGATACTTAAACAATGTCTCAATTTATGTATGTAATTAAAGTCCGTTTTACACAAGTGGATGCCCAAATCATAACCTTTTGGGTCACGTTTGGTTTTGAACTCAAACTCCTGGGCCATTTTGGACTCTAGACGACTTAAGCCCAATTTTGAAGTATTTGGTGAACTGGGACCAAGAGCTAAACTATTTCGAGTTTACATCTTGACCGTATGTCACGTGAGTGAAGCAAACAAGTGTACTATGTGATACTTCTAGAAGGTTCCTCTTCCTAAACATCTATTGGAAGATCCGGGAGAAAGTCTAAGTGAATATCCCAATTTGCACTTTTTGAGTTACGAATCGAAATACTCAACTAATAGACACAATAACCTCTCAATTCAATGTGTGCTTGACCAAAGCTCCTTAAGTTTATTTTGACTCAAGAGGCTCTAGTCCTTGTTTTATGCTAAGGAAACCAAACCTTAAGGTAAACCCTCTTGAAATAGATCATAATCATGTTTACATGCTCATCTAGCCTTAGGTGAGTAACTAATTCAACCAAGATCCCATTTTTAGTTCTTTAATGCATACATCAACTTAGTTAAGGTCAACACATGCATAATCTAAACCATATATGAAGCTCACGCACATAAACAACCACAAACACATAGTATTCTTATTCACAAACATAAGTTCCACTCAACATACACAAAAATATAGGTCATACATAAATCAATCCATCATTTATCTACATCAAATGGCTAGGTTCTAACCCTAGCCTCCCAAATAGAACTACTCATACACATAATAAAAATGGAGTCTAGATACATAAAGAGAAATCAATAAGTGATAGAAATAACCACAGAGTCCCTTAAGCAAAGCCTTCAAGTTCTTCAAGCATTTCTTCGCCTCTTGCTCCCTTCTTGCTCTTAGCTCCAAAAAAGATGATGAACCCACCTTAGGCTAGGGTGATGAGAGTATGGTGATGGTGATTGAGATTCCTAGGCCTTTTGGTGGTGATAGATTGAGTATTTGAGGTAGATGAGAGAGCTAAAGAGTTAGGGAATGGATAAAGGGCTATAGAGAGAGAGAGAGAGAGACACCGAGAGAGAGAGAGAGAGAGAGAGAGAGAGTAAACTATGCAAAACTTAAAAAATGAGATATGTTGTATGTGTTCAAGGGGGAGCTCGACCAAAGAGAGATATGAGGTAGAAAATGGGGTATTTTATGAGCCCTTAGATGTGCTAGAGTGGCCTTGAAGTTTGATCCAAGGGGCACAAATTGTGATCCCCTTTTCTTGGCTTCTAGCTAGAGTCCAAACCATGCCTAATAGATCCAAAATTCAAATTATGTGA
Organism: Geum urbanum; assembly: GCA_946800695.1. Lineage (NCBI taxonomy): Eukaryota > Viridiplantae > Streptophyta > Magnoliopsida > Rosales > Rosaceae > Geum > Geum urbanum. The sequence continues at coordinate 6,090,497 of OX327002.1, read as the reverse complement.
CACCCTGGCCAAATCAGCTAGGATCCCTATCTAGGTGGTTTGGGTCTTCCCTTGGGCCTAACTTGGAGTGTTTGGGTCATCCTTGATAGTCTGGCCAACGATGGATAAATCCGCCGACCACTTTTCCCAAAGTTGCTCCAAATGCTCTCGTGACTTAGGAAATGTGATCGGCTTCTTCAAAAAGTGATTGATTTCCATATTTAAGAGAATTTTCGTGTCAACTCTCAATTTCCTAGCATGAACATGAAATATTATAAGAATGACGCTTTATTCATAGAAGACAAGCAATAAGCATAGAGTTAGGAACATAATTAGGACATAATTATAGACCTAACAATCACTCGCACAGGTATATATGAGAATCATGCACGAGAATGCAAACTTTCGATTAGTTTTGATTGTCTTTGCTGAAAATGTAGTTTATTAGTCCTATGGGATATAAAGTCTTATCATTGATTACTATAGAAGAGTTGTCTCGTTCCTTGGACTTCACAGCATTTTGATCTTCTGGTTAATTTTCGTTAGATAGTAGTAGAGATGTTTATATATGATACCTGTATGTATGCTAGGGATATTCAGATTTGGGTGAATTGTTATTGATTTCGATGGTAGTCTTTGAGTCATGAGAATAGTACATGGGGTTTTTGGACTCAAGTTACATACAATTATTACTTATCTATCAAAGACAGATGCATAGCCTATCAAGTTTACTCCGACCTTAAATGGGATGCTGAGTTCATATCTCCAAAATAGACAGTGAATTGAGATGACAGTTTGACTCTTTGGAGTCCGCCCTTAGTTTTGGGCATATTTGAGGCAAATCTCAATGATTTCTTATGAGACTCGCTACATTACAGTTATTAATTTTGATTTTTTGAGTTAGTCCTTATAGTGTATTAAATGAGAGTTTGTAGAATAGTGGAGATATTTGGTAATTAATTGCAATCATTATGATTCATAAATTCGGATGAGTAATAGTGACTTATTTTATAGTATTGTTTAGTTTGATTATGAGAAATCTGAATGGGATTCGGTGCCCACGGTTTATTTTTGGAATTTGATTATTCGAAGTGTTCTCCTTATGTAGGTTTTTGAGTTTCCTTGAGTTTTAGGGGAAACTATGCCAAATTTTCAGTAGAATTGTCAAGAATAAGATAATTGAATAGGGTCAGAACTTCCCTTGAGATCAGTCAGATGCTCACTTATGTTACAGTTTTAGAATGATCAGTCTGGGTCTTCAGCTTGTTACCTTTGTGGCCATGAGAGTCACTTTTATGTGTGAGTGTCTATGGAGGGACACCTCTGGTAGGCTTGTGGTGTAGGGTTTTAGTGGTGATCAAGAGCCACTTCAGGAGATAGAACCGCACTGTCATCTAGATAACTGGCATATCAGACCACACCTAAAGGTTGGACTAACCCGACATGCCGACATCATTAATAACACTTGCCAATAAGGTTGACATGGATATTAATTGTTTTAGATATTTAAGACCAGTTAACATCAAGACCCTTTCATGCGCCAGACTTATAGTGAATAGTTGTTTGAGACTCTCCATCAAGAGAACAAGATTTTCTAATAAAGCGTGACATGGTGAAGGTATTATAGATAACCCCTTTCAGTTGTGGATGTTATTTGAGAGTGGAAGTAACTCATGCGGGAGTAGTGCTCATTGGTGCTTTACTAGTATATGCGTAAATTTCAAGGACGAAATTTTCTTAAGCGGGGTAGATTGTAACATTCCGTCCAGAGAAATTTCTTTTTAAGATTTGATTAAGGTTAATCGAGAAGGTAATTAGTTTTTACCAACAATAATTATCGATGGCCTTCCTATCAAAATTTTATTGGTTAAGTTTTTCAAGAATTTTATTGAGGAAAATGGTAGAGTTCGTAAAGATGAGTTTGTAGCCACATCAAGTGTTTAAATCGGAGTTACGACGAATAAGTTATGGTCAGCAAAATTTTTTAATGATTTACAAAATTGGTTAGTCGTAAGTATAAATAGAACTTTCCAAAAATGGAAAGTCAAAACTTTCTTTTTTTGGTCAGATTATCCTATTTCCCTCTCTCTCCTACGCGGTCTCTTTCTCTCCACCATGGCTCGCTGGTGACAAACCACCGGCCGACCACCAAACCTGGAGGTCTTGGTATCAAAAAGTTCATCTCTCCTCCCTCTTCTTTTCCCCTATGGTCTCCACCACCAATTCGACCGGAGATAGCCAAAATTTCAAGAAGAAAAACTGAGAAATTATGGGTTTCGGGTCGATGTTTTTCCGGCCAAATCAATCGGCGAAACCTATTAGGCTTTGAAGCTCTCCTCACCAAGAAACTAAGGACACCAAGAACATGTTCTAAGTCGACCGGAGCAAGGAGAATTGAAGGATTAAAGTTTTTAGGGGATTTCTGTTTCAAGGTAAATTGGATTAGTTAGAGGTTGAATTAGACTTTGGTGTAGTTGAGAAAATATTTGCTTGCAAAATTTTGAGTGTTTTCAGGTTCGAGTCGCCGGAAAAAATCACCAGTATCGCCGCACTGCTGCCATCGGCGGTGGTCCACAATGGCACTCTGGCGAAGGGAAATTTCAGCATAAATTTTATGTTGTCTTACTCGTAATTACGTACCGAATGTAATGAAGAGGTTATTAAATTGATTTGGACATTGATGATTAAGGCGTGTGGTTAATCGGATATTAATCAAAAGGATTTTACGATATTATTAAACAGTTGAATTGATTGTCGTTTCGAATTCGAGTCGCGTAACGTTTGAGAAATATGTTGCGACTTTAAAAAAGATTCAAGAATTAGAATGTGGAATTTGATTAAAACTCATTATTAGTTTGGAAAGTACGTTATTCGAGAATGTGAGGTTCTCGACGATAGTGCTCATTGATATAAGAGTTTAGTTATTCATAATGATTTTTGATGATTAGTTATTAAATAATAATTGTTGTTTTAGGACGACGTGTTAGCAGCCAGTAACAGATGTTTAGAAACGTCAATAGGCAGGCTTTGGTTGGATTGAAATCATGACATAGTATAGTGACTAGACCTTTTATTTTCACAGTCGATAACGAGTTTATTTTTCAGCATTTCAATATTTCAATTTAATTTATAGTATGTTTTAGAGAATTTTAATTTGGAGGTTTTTCTTTGTGATGACATTTGTTAGTTGCATCGATGCACTGACTATGCTGATCATTGGATAGTCTAGTCAGGGGAGGTCAGGGTGCCTCTTATGGCCGTCAGGGGAGGTCAGGATACCTCGTCTGTCCCATCACCTACATTTTTTTTATACAGATAGTCGACTCAGGTTAGGAAAAAAATTTCTGAGTGACCACCTCCACCAGGATTCAGATTTATATTTGAACTCGCATTATTTCACAGAAATCAGCAAAAGAGCATACAATTATAGTTTTACAGATTTACATAGTTTATGATTTTTCTCCACTCACTCTAACGTTTTATGTTTTCATGCCTTTCCCTAGGTCCTTTGTTTTAAATTGCCCAGATTGTAGGTTAGTCGGCTAAAGTTGTGATCGTCCAGAGTAAGAGGAATGACAGTCTACAACTTCTGTTTTCTCAGTGTAGATTTTCAGTTGAAGTTCTGGGTTACTCGTGCTAGGATAACTGGTACCGATTAGGTGATGCTAGTTATTCTAATACAGGTCCAGCAAGACTTAACTTGGTTTACTGCAGTAATTTGGGACGGGTCTTGTCGCTTATGTCTATATAGGTTTGTCATGGATCTCCCTTACATCTATCCCTCTATGAACCCATAATCATGGACCCCAAGATTTACAAAGAATAAAGCATTAAGTTCTAGAAAAGGTTTGAAAAGCTACAAAGATTCACACGTACACTATGGGCATGTTCTGCTAGACCTAGGGTTTCAATCACCCGACAAAATCATCTATTCGGTGTATCACTGTAGAGACTTTGGTAAAAGAAATTATCCTCAGTCGTACGTATCTCATGACAATAGAATCCTAGCATGCATACTAAGTTGGCCATCAAAATAAACATACAAGAATTCATTGCTGAACCACATAGAAAAAGAACCTTCATTCAAAAGGATATACAGAATTAGGTCAAAGTGTATACATTAAAAATACTTCATGTACGGGGCTTGAAGCAGCCCCTTAACACGAGAAAACCTAACTAAACATAAAGAAATAATAGAGAAGAAAAAGAGAAGAGGAGAGAGAGAGAGAGAGAGAGAGAGAGAGAGAGAGAGAGAGAGAGAAGCTACAATAGATATTTCATGGAGTTTTTATAGTTCTCCTTGAATCCTCTTTCTTTCTTGGTTTGAGACTCTTTGTCTTGGAAGAAAAATCATCTTCTTGATTCTTCTATTTTGTTTTGACTTTCCTTATTTATTTTCACCAGCCACATCTATATTAAATTGAAAAATCAACTACAAATTCGTCCACGGGATTTTGGTGTAATCTGAGCCTCTAAACATGAATTTTCATCCAAAGCCAGATTCTCGAGCAGACTGACCTCCCTGTACTAAATCGGTCATAATTTCTTCTAGAGACATCCAAATCACGATCTGAAAGATGTTCTGGAAACTAGACATCTGAGGCTTTTCATGCATATAAATATCCACATCTGGTTCTTCCCTAGATGTTTCAAGTTTTCTGTCAAATTTGACTGACCTGCATAGACAGATTTACCAAATTTAGCTTTAAATCTCTCTCTTACTTCTTTTCTCCTTATTGACTCAAAATAGCTATAAAATAATGAATTAAACTATTATTGCTGAATATAAAACAAAATAATAAGTGCATGAACATAAATAAATAGCATAGAGGTGCATATTTATGCACCGATCAAGAATCCCACACTTATATTTTGCTAGTCCTCGAGCAAAATACTAAATTATGACTCAAGACTCAATGTTAACAAAACTCTAATGCCCTTAACACATTGTCTCAACAATCTCCCTAACATTGTAACACCAAGCTCACAAGTTTTCACAATTTCAAACCATAGAATTTTGAAAGTTAATGTCAATGCATGACACACATGTAATATGTAGGACGAAAACATAATCATGGTGAATAATAAGCTGTAGCATGCAGTAAACAAGTCAAGATTCAACCTCACTTAGATATGCTCTCATAAGTGTTTCACTCCAAATATATCAAAGGTATTCACTCAACCCAATTACTTGTCAAATGGACCAAACCATATGCTCAACTCTTGTAACTAATTTCCACAGATCAAAGGCTGCTCTGGAGGATGAAAAAGGTCTTTCCAAGGTTGTACTGGGGTTAGGCTCATGGGTTTATAAAACAAAAGGATATGAAATTCAAGCATAAGTTCTAGAACCTAATAGTGCATCAAATGTAGAAACTTTTCTCACACTTTGCAACTATTGAACATCTCCATCATTGTATCATTATTGTGGCATGTTTTCATCTTGTTGGGCATTCACTTCATTCTTTTCATCAATAGTTAACCTGGGGTATCAAGCTCGACATCACAAAATACTTTTTTGTTCTTCTTTTTTTGGAAACAAAACTAGCTTGATACCCCACACTTGTTTCTTCGCATCACCTTCATAAACTGTCATCTTAGTCATCATGTACCTGTCTCATGTTTAGCTCTACTAAATCCTAGAACAAAGGTAAAGATATAACTATTCTAAAGTTCAAGGATAATGTCATGCGGGTGATGACAAAAAGCCTATCATGTAGATTCAAAGTGGTTAACGAATGGGTGCTCATCTTGTGTACACAAAATATGGGACACATGCTACATATGGAAATAATGGTAGATCTTAAGTTCCTTTATCACTTCTTCAATCAAGACATGTATTGGCTATAAGTTTTGAAAAGCATAAGAGCAAGTTCTAGTAATCTCTAGAGTCCATTAGCTTAATCTGCTGTAAGCAATTGACACTCAACAAAGAAAGCATTTATATATCACATTTAGGCTAAAAAACTCACAGGTTAAATGAATCTCAACAATGTCTGTTTGGACGAAAAAAATAATATTTTTATTTAGTTATGACTAGAGCCCGGAGGCCAACTCATGCGGCCCGCCTGAAAAATCCAGTTTGGGAAAGAAATCATACTGTCTCGCTTCAATCCTTATTGAGCGAGGAAAAAGTAATCTTGTGAATCTAGTATTCAAGATCATTTAAAGATTTAGATATAGATTTCTTGATCCTTATGAGACAAGAAACACGCTTGGTGATCACTATAAATATAGGTGTTCAGGAAAATGTTGAGGCATCTCTTTTCGCACACAATTTGCTCTCGGTAAACACAACTCTCCTCAATAGAAAATCGGCGATGGTGTATCCACAATTCTCACTAGACAGGGCATGATGGATTCAAAGATCCTCTATTGTCAGATGATGGTGACCAATGGAAGCTTCACCAGATAGGGCGTGAAGGTTTCAGCAATCAAAGGAGTCATATCCAGTGTTCTCAATACTCGTGAAGAAAATTGCTTTGCTTTGCACCAGACAAGGTGTGTGAAGCATCAATTCTTGTGGCTCAGCAGTGAGATACAAACTAAGTCCTAAAGACACCTAGACAGAAAGAACTCACTAAGTAGCCTGCACAACGGTACTCGCAACCTAGGATGCACCTAACATCGAGAAATCTAACATTCTATGTTTGGGACCAAAATGAAAGTAACATTTATTTTCATTAATGGGCTAAAGTTATTAGGGGCCGACTCCTGTGGCCCACATTTTTTATGCTCCAAGTGTGGACAGGAAAGTTTAGATGGTGTGACGGTCCTTGTGATATAAGGAAAGCACATATCGAGTAAATCTCGAATTTATAATCCTTTCAGGAATAAGTTTCCTTGCTCGATGAGGTGGTTATTGACCATTATAAATAAGTAAATTCAAGACAGAAGAGAGACCTCTACACACATACGCAAATTTACTCTCAGCAAACAAACTCTCTCTTACGAGAAACTAATGACAATAGAGAACTTAGAATCGACACCATAGAAGGCATGAAGATTCAAAGGTTTTCTTTGTTAGACGATGGGGATCGAAGGAATTGACACCAGACTGGGTGTGGAGGTTCCATAGGTTTAAGAAGTCACATTTTATTCAGTGTTCTCAACACTCGCCAACAAAATTGCTCTACTTTACAGATGGGTGTGCAAAGTATCAATTTTTGTGGTTCAACAATGAGACATGAAACCTAAGTCTTGAAATAACTTAGGCGAGAAAAACTTATCGAGAGATGTTGGTGCTCTCCTCGCTCCAATCGCTTGTAAAGAAGAAAGATCATCAGGCAGAACATACATCAACTTTTTCCCTCGGCAATGGCACGCCAAGCATGCATCATCAAAAGAGACAGTTTATGATTTTCTAGTCACAGCTATCTACTGGAGAGAAATTTAAGCCAAACATTTTAATAGCATGCTCCTTATCTGTACCAAGTTAACTTGTTTCTGCATCCACTACACATTCGCACATGCACCATACATCAAGATTAACCAAAGAAACTCATATAATAGAATTGCATGTTTCACTCTTAGTCACAATTACGGGAGATATAAGTACATCATAGACTAGTTAAAGGTTCCTAAGACTCAAAACATAAACTAAACAACTCTTTTTGTGTTGTTTTCTTGACACTTTTTACTTTAGTTTGTATTTTATTTTTCATATAGGACTAAAAAAATACACAATAAAACAAAGAAAAACACCACAAATTGACACTAGGTTTCGATGGGTCGAGATATTGTCTCGATGGGTCAAAGCATACACTCTGGAGAACTCCAAAAGCTTGAAAATCAGACACTGAGCAAATCCACTTGCAGAATTTATACATGATTAATTACACATCAGAGTTAGCTGAAATTTTGTGAGCATAAACTAGACACATATATAAGTACTCCCTCAAATATTCAGAATTTTTCGAGCCTTGTAACCATATCAGATAGATCACACAAAGAAGCATATTACACAGTTTCGATTTAACACTTAAAAACAAATTTTTTTAAAAGAAAATCTATATCTAGATGCTAAGTATATGATATAGCCCCACTCCACACTTGAAAGTTGCATTGTCCTCAATATAAAAAGTTAAATTAAACCATGCAATACATCAAACAAGTATGACAAAGAATATATATCACACACAAAACACACTATATGGAGAAAAATAAAGTAAAAGAGAAGGGATAAGAGAGCAAATCTGGTAGCCACGCTCCTCCATCAACATGGGTTGCTTCTTATGCAGCTCTAAGTTTAACATCTTCAGCCAGACATCTTCAAAACCATCAGGTGGTTGTGGTCTTGGCTCGATCAAGTGCTTGGCCATTAATAATGATGCTAGATGAGCTCTGCTAAGCAACTTGGACCAACTTTGGAGTCATACACACACTAGACCCAAAATGTCTCTTCCTTTCTTCCACTTTTTCCAAAGCCTTCTCCTCTTGAGTCCAACAAACAAGGCAAAGAGAATCTCCTTGTTGGACATATGGTGATCAGGTATCACCATCTCAATATGCTCCAGAAAACATGGGGGCTTGGTAGGTGAATCCTCAAACTCAAGTATTTCATTGGTGTATGAAACAAGTGTGGAACTTGAGTTTAACATTGATAGCTCATGTGGTTGTTCAGGTGGTGGTAGCAACATCTCAACATCAGGAATTTCGATGGATTCATTCTTAAAGAATTCTCCCATCTCATCATCATCAAAGAATGCATCTCTTTCTTCTATTGCAATGTCATCCTCGCACATCAGATTTCCATTATATCGTTGCACAACAACTTGCTGAATTTGGCTTATCTAATGCTCCAACATCTCAATAGCCTTACCATGCTCCTTAAGTGCTCTGTCATCTCCCGTCGAAAAGCACTTATCTCCTCCCTTTCTTCTTGTTTGTTGAGCATCAATTGTTATAACATGCACATCAATCTCTGCTCTGACTCATCTGATTATTGAAGAGTGTAAGGAGGTGTATAGTAGTCACTCTACATGGTGGAAAAACTTTGATATGACATATATGCACATTCCTCAGCTGAGTGACCTACCATTGAACATATAGAACAAACCACAAAGTTAGTATACATCTTATACAAAAGTGATCATCCCATGTTAGAGTGTAAATAGGTGTATAGTAGTCACTCTGCATGGTGGAAAAACTTTGATATGACATATATACATATTCCTCAGCTGAGTGACCTACCATTGAACATATAGAACAAACCACAAAGTTAGTATACATCATATACAAAAGTTAAATATGGAATACAAGTTAAAGCAGTTAGACTTAATCAATCCATGGCGACACGACGCCAAAATTTAATAGGCAGAAAACCACCTATCAAAGATAAGTCCCTACTCTACTCCTAAAATTTTTAATTGTAACAAAGGTAAATAGGAGTCATTCTCGTAGAGGACAGATGAGACCTAAACGCTTAAACACTAATCAGACGCAAATGTTAGCAAGTTGATAGATTTGACTAACACACATAAACATAGCAACGAACCTGAGCTGCACTATTCTAAATGCCACGAAAATTTAACACAATATACTAGACTCAATATTGGACTATCACACAAAATTTTAGGGTTTTCTAAGTTTATTTGAGTACTGAAATAATTTGGCCAACTACAGATACATGCAGTAATTAAATGCTTAAAATTAAATATGTTTATGAATGCAAGTGTTGAAACTATATAATGAATGAGTTAAGAAAAATGCAATCCACCACCGCAATTCCATCTTTTTAACACATACTTAACATAATGTACATATCTAATGAATAAAAGTTCCCAAGAAGAATTGATCGTTACAACCACATCCTATCATCTAATCCTTATGCCTATGTAGGTTTGTCATGGACCTCCCCTACATTTATCCCTCTATAAACCCATAATCATGGACCTTGAGGTTTACAAAGAAGAAAGCATTAAGTTCTAGAAAAGTTTTGAGAAACTACAAGGGTTCACATGTACACTATAGGCGTATCCTGCTAGACCTAGGGTTTCAATCACCCGACGAAATCATCTATTCGGTGTATCACTATAGAGAATCCGGTGGAAGAAATTATCCTCAGTAGCCCGTATCTCATGACAATAGAATCATAGCATGCATACTAAGTTGGTCTCAAACTAAACATACAAGATTGAATTCATTGCAGAACCACATAGAAAAAGAAACCTCATTCAAAATGATATGCAAAATTAGGTCAAAGTGTATGCATTAAAAATACTTAGATATTTCATGGAGTTTTTATATTGCACCTTGAATCATCTTTCCTTGTTGGTTTGAAACTCCTTGTCTTGGAAGAAAAGTCATATTCTTAATTCTTCTATTTTCTTTTGACTTTCCCAACTTATTTTCACCAGCCACATCCATATTAAATGGAAATATAAACAAAAAATTTGTCCACGGGTTTCTTGGTGTGATCTGGGCCTCAAAACATGGATTTTCGTCCAAAGTCTGATTCTTGAGTAGACTAACCCCTCGATACAAAATATGCTAGAACTTCTTGTAGAGACCTCCAAATCACGATCTAGAAGATGTTCTGGAAACTAGACATCTATGGCTTTCCATACATATTAAGATCCATATCTGGTTCTGAAAGGACCCAACCCCGATTCAGTTACCTAAACCGGAATCGAACCCCTTCTGAAAATACGAACCAACAAAAACTTTTCAAAATTTCGGCAGAGTTTCGTTACTAACGTGGAATTGCATAAACCTGCACCCTGAAAATAACACTTCGTCCTATGCCACAAAAGCCAAACCGTGGGCACCAATCCCATCCGGATTTCTCAACATCATAATATAAGCAATAACAGTAAACATATTGTACTATGTATATATATATATCCGATAAAATCCGTATAAACATGTATCAGAATGTATCAGAGCGACCTCTAGTGAAAATATAAACAATATACACATCAGTAGGTGAAACAAGAACCTACTGGAAATCACAGGTAGCTCAGATCACTAGCCTCCAAACCGCGACGTGAAAACACCAAACCTGAACTGCAACTGGGCACAGAAACCGAAAAGCCCAGGGGAAAGACATGAAAACCGTTAGAGTGAGTAGACGAAAATAAATGTCTTTCACCAGTTGATATATATGTTTAAAATAACATATGCGAGTCCAGGTAAATAAAGATAATAAAGTACACGAGGTAAAATCATACTCCTCCAGCGTACTGAGCATGCAAGTAAAAATCCCACGGGGTCACTCATGGACACATCCGTGCTAGTACAGTCCGAATCACGGGATCCCTGACCCACACGTGATTCTAAGCCAGAAAGGCCTCGGTTCCGGGGAAACGCCCCTCGCCGGTCAGGTAGGGGTAACGCCCCTCCTGGGAGCCTACCATCGGGGATCAGCCGAAAGGCAAGTGTATCGATACAACAACGTAACTGAGACTGTACTCTGTGTAAATCAAATCATAAACAGTTCGATGCAAATGCATGAAACAACATATAAGTGTATGTATATTCGTATACGTATATTCGTGTATGTATAATCGTATATTCGTAAAAACACATGCTCATGTAATCCATAATCTCAATACGCATGCTCAAGTTCGTAAATCATATAAAAGACTCGCAAGAATTCCGTGAAAAGAAATGGTCCACTCACAGGTGAGCAAAACGCGCACTCGCGCTAATCTCGTGGTCTGGCGGAAGATCCCTCGCCTGAAGCACGGTCACGATCTCGATCTCGATCCCCTGAATATTCATAAAACACAACTGATCAAAATCATAGTCCACAACCCTGTACTGAATCACGGAAACCAACCGTTCCCGGAAATATGCAATGCAGTATTAAATGATTAACGAAATTTCCGAAATCTCCACTCGAAACCTTCAACTGAAAATCGGCTAACCAAATCAATCCGAAAACCTCTGGACGATAATCAGGGCGCGATTTCGAGAAAAACAACATTAAAAACGTCGAGATCTGAAAAAGTCAACCATCGCCGGAGCTCAGTTGTTGACCGCCGCCGCCGGCGGCGGCACACCGTCAACGGTGGAATTTCACGGCGAAAAACTCCAAATCACAAGATCATTCCAAGCCTAACCCTTTTCTCTTCTACCACGAAGACTAAATCACACCGGAACACGGCCAAATCACCTCGAACAGATCGGAAATCCAGTTTTCCGGTGACCTAATCGGGTTGCAACCAAACGTCCACCAATCCTCAATTAAACCATACAGGAAGACTCACAAGGTCAAGGGGAGTCGAACCCCCCTAACCTCCACCACCGAGGCTCGCCGGAACACGGCCAACCATCATCGGCGATGAACTCAAACTCGGCCTGATTCGAAACCCAACAAACCTCAAACAATTCCTATAAATTCAAGTACCAATCGACTCGAAATCAAATGGAGAAGCTAACTATACCTTTCACTTGGCCGGAGGTGGCCAGAAAATGGGTCGTCGGACGGCAAGACCAAAACGGAAACTTCCTCCACTTCGGGTCAACGGTCAGATTTCCATTTTTGGAAAGTCAACGGTCCGGTCAAACTTCAACAGTGTTTTCGACAATTTTACGACTATTTTCGATATTTATACTCGTGCCTCGGGTCGATCGACGATTCGAAATGGATAACCATCACGATTCGGATAAACACGAAACAATCGGATAAACTCGTCGGAAACCGAAACTTCAAATAATCGTATTATATTCCTCGGTTATCAGAAAAATCTTCCGGAACCGTCCACGAGCTCGAAATCACGTACTCTACAATTTCCGTGAAGACACTCAACTCAAATTCTCGGCCGAAAACATAGTCGCGAATTACGTCGACAAACCACTCAAATATCGTAAAGCTGCGACTAAACAGAATCTCGAGAATCATGCCGAATATTCGACTGATTCTGGTTCGGGTCGTCACAGGTTCTTCCCGACATGTGCCCAGTTCTCTGTCTAAATTGACTTACCTGTACAAGCAGATTTCCCAAATTAAGCTTTAAATCCCTCTTTTACTTCTTTTCTCCTTATTGACTCAAAATACTTATAAAACAATAAAGTAAATTATTATTGATGAATAAATAGCAAAAGAATAAGTGTATAAACACTAATAAATAGCATAGATGGGCATATTTATGCACCAATCAATTCTCCTCAATTCATAATAAAAAACTGGCTTGATGAAATATTAAACCAGCTCTGACTATATTTTTACCTGCTTTCTTGCATTTTCCCCTATCTCTCGTGTATTTCATCTCTGCTCTATTTCCATCTGTCTGAAATCGTACTCCATTTCCAAACAAACAAAATTTGATGATAAAGCTTCAACTGAGTAGATCCGTTCATTTGAACTAAATGATATGAAAGAGGTAATTGGTGACCCATTTGGAATTTCGAAGATTAAGGTTGAACACCTAAAATTTGGGTTGAAATTCTTGATCATTCAAGAGGAAATTAAGATTTATGGGTTACGCCAGTTGGAAGTTTCATTATTCCACCTGCTTAGTAATTGTTTTTTGTCTTATAAGCACATGAACTTATATAAAATGTTCACTTCCAGAGACATAGGACACTAGAAATCTTGAAGGAGCCATAAGCTCCGATTAGAAGAGAAAATTGGAGCACCCATAATCGTAAAGAAGTGAAAGAACCAACTTCTGATTTTTTTTCCTATCCAAAAAAATTTCTGATTTTTTTCTTAATTTTTTTTTATAATTATTAGGTTCTCTCATAATCTGAATGCTCATTACTCTCAGCACTTGTGTATTCTTCAAGTTTGTGTCCATCGAAAAAACTCGTCGTAAGACTCTCCGACGTCACCTGGAAACGAAATGAGATTGCCAAGAAGGGCAACAATGGAAGAAAGTGGTAAAAATATAGTCGGAGTATGTTGTTTTAATTTATTAAGGTAATTTCTATATTATGGATAGAGTAGAAGTTGCCACTTATCCGGGTGTGGTTGATTCAAACTCAGATTGAGTTTGAGCTTATCACTCCCCCACATAAAATGTAAAAATTTAGAATACTTGGTGTTGAATTAAGAACGAAACAACTGTCGGAAGGGCCACGTTGACAAGTTATGTTTGGACATAATACCTTACATATACTCAACAAAAAGAAGGGAGATCGAATCACACTTGTGATAGTAATAGATCACTGTAGGTGGACATATTACATGGTCAAGATGCATTGGTTATGCAAAAATTAGAGAGGATCTTCGTCTATTCCTTTGATTTCAAATTCTATTTATATAAGTGTCATTTATTTTTATTTTGTCTTTGATTATCAGTTTAAGTGTTGTCATTTTTAATTTCATATGATTATCCAAACATAGAAAATTTGACATATAAATAACGAAATTGTAATTCTCATCATTTAAAATGAGTTTTTCTATTTGGAACTCCATCTTTTCTCACTAGACCTCCTACATTTTTGAGTTATTAATTTACATATGTATTCTCGTCTAAATTGATTATTATACCTACCCAATTTGATTATGCTCATCTAATCTTATCATTTTGATAAAACATCAAATTCTACATGCTAACCTCTGATGTTTTCTTTACAAATCAAAGCAATGATGATCAATTAGATGACCATGAAGCCTCTCTCTCTCTCTCTCTCTCTCTCTCTCTCTCTCTCTCTCCCTCCCTCCCTCCCCTTCCTTTCTGGGACTAGTGCAACAAGTAAACAAGGAATAAAACAACACAAGCCAACACAACAATTATTTGCACAGTAAAACCCCTTAGGGAAAACAACTGCGGGATCCACTCTTGGAGATACTAATTTTTTTTTCCCTAAGAAACAATGAGTCTGCAAATTTCAAGAACAAGTTAAAATCAAAACATAAAACTACAACACCTCTGTAGATTGTATAATATGAAGAACACCAGTTCTAGATCTGAGATGCTAGAGCACACAATCAAGTTTTTCACTCCTTATGATTCAACTCAATCTCAGAAGTAATGCATATGCAACGGAAGAAAAACTCACCCAACAAAGAACAATGAGTAGAAATTAATATTTTTAAAAGTTTGATGATAATTATCATTTCAACGCAATAGCATCAACTTTTATCATATGCAACCTGACTTGTCACATATATATTGAAAAGCTCCCGCATAAATGGACCAGTCACAAGTCAAAATAAACAGCACGCCATATATGACATATTGATATTCCTAATCACACTAGGAAAGAAGATCGACACGTGTGATTTCCTTGCTTAAATAGAAAAATCATACAAAACCAGATCAAAGACTTCTTGTTAAGTTAAAGATCAAATCAATCAGAGATCAATTTACACATAGCAACATTATGAAGCTTTTGATCTAGTAATGTTACAAAAATATTTCTCAATTAAGCACAATTAGGTATGAATACAAATTTACCTTTGTTAAGACCAATTGAATCAAAATGGAAGAACTAAAGCAGCTGATTGTGGCACCAATTCCACTAATTAGTTTCGCATTGATTGTCAATATACCAATAATCTCTTCCATTGGCATTCCATGTAAAACCAATATTGAATATGCAAACAAGAACATGGTAGATAACACAACTATATAGTCATAGTTCTAAACAAAAGAAAAAATCCAACCAATATTCATAGTTAAAACTACTTAAAGTCTTACAGAAACAAACCATAATGATAAAACATTGTTCTAGAAGAAAAGAAACTAAAACAAAATAAACAAGCAACGGCATTTACAAATTCCTTTGATCTCCCCCATTTTGTTTGGAATGACAAATCTAGAAGCGACGACATTTGGAACCATCGAAGCCTGGATTCGAACACGGAGGGAGGGAGTTGATGATGAGAGCTTGCAGTTGTCCTTGATTTGCAATGACAGTCTGCACCTACTCACTAAGAGTTCGAACATGCATGGAGGAGAAGATCCTGGATGCCTTTGCCCATGCAATTGACGCGGTTCAAAAGAGGCTAATAGCAGGGAAAGCCAAGAGGAGGAGGGACAAGGTGACCCTTGAGACAGAGTCATCGGAGCAGGAAAACCATGGCAAATAGAACGTGGTGGTGAGTGAGGTCGAGGATAAGGGGGAAGTCGTAACTGACTTTGAGGTGAGTCACCACCTTTAGACTCGGACGATGTTTTGGAAAGCTTTGGACCTTCATGGCTGACCATCTTGGCAACTACTTGATGATGGAAAAGCTTATGAGATTCTAAACGAGCCCGGACAATTGTGATGAGACAACAAACCATGAACTTCTTCCTGCACAATTAAGAGAGAAAGTGAGGTTTGTAGAGGAAGAGAGAGGACACAAAAGCTTTTAAAGCCAAGAGGATGAAGTCTCAAAAGAGTAACCGCCTTAATAAGGAAAAACCGGTTGAGCATCCCAATCAAGAAATTTTCAAAATCTAGGTACAATGAAGAACTAACACATTTTTGGGAAACTGTAATCAAGAAATTAGTCACTTCCCCCATGGTAAGTAAGAATGAGCTAATCTTTTCAAAACTGCATACCAGAACAACATATGCAATGTACTATACTGTGTGACACATACTAAGGCATAACATGTCTAAATGACATAAGAGAAAATCTCCATGAAACAGCCTTATTGATCACTTTCCTGAAACAACTAATGGTAATTACTCAAATTCCATGAAAACAAAACTTACCATAAGCTTGCATGTAAATCTATTCTCCATGAATAACATAACACATATATGATCACAAGCACTTTATCAGGGATGTAATGAGGCTAAAAAATAGAGGCAGACCACGTGGTGGCTAAGAAGGTCAACATCATGTAGAGAGTGATCCATATCTAGTGTATCCAAGCTTCAGGGGATGAAGATGATCCATAGAAAGGAGTCCAAGACACAGAGTATAAAAGAGGCTTCAAAGAAGAAAAATCCATCTACCGCAGTAACTGAACTATTCTCAATTTTTTTCTTTTGTTTAACACAACTAGAGAGAGTAAGTAAATATTCACTTGTGACAGATGACTTGCTAATATTTCACCACTTCATTTGCACACTGTACTTGTTTTGCAACAACAGATATTCTGAGTGTGATTTGATGAGAATCACATTTTTTGCTATTTGACATATGTTCAGCAATCTTTAGTGGCTCTTTGTATTATACAGTCCTTCAACTTACGCTTGATGAAGATAGAGACATGGAAGAGATGTTGAAGAAAAATATTGATATCTTGCACGACAAGAATCATCAGTAAAAGGCTCAAAGAGGTTTGACTAAAAGGATACATAATCATGGGTCTTCAGCTATTTGGCCACGGTGTTACAATCCTATTTGCCTTGATCATGTCATAGTATGCATAAATGTATCCCTTATTTGAAAGATATGATGCAAGTTCTAGATGTTACAGTAATCACATAACCACTCAAGTAATAAGTCTGATGTAGCTTCAGACAAGTGAAAAAGGCTAGAAAATTCACAGGGTCACCCAAAGGGAAGATTTATATGCAGATCTCAAGCTTAAATCACAAGAACATGTAAGCCAGCGCATAGTCACACAAATTAAGATGAAACAATTTTAATAAACATGAACAATTAGCTACATTTCACACACACACACACACACACACACACACGAGGGACTTATTTCATGATACACATACCAATGGCACTCCTAAGCATTTCAAACCTAGCAGTATCCAAGTATTTAGTAAATAGATAAGCAAATTGGTATTCAATTGGCACAAAGTCAAGTTCCAAAAAACCTTTTTCAACAAGATCACGGATGAAGTGATATCTTAAATAAATATGTGCTTAGTCCTGGAGTGTTGGACTGGATTCTTTGAGATGTTTATTGCACTGGTATCGCCACAGAATAGAGTGAGCTTACCTTTTGAGTAGCCATAATCCCTTAGCATATTCCTTATCCACAGTTTTTGAGTGCAGCAGCTCCCAGTAGCTACATACTCAAATTCATAGTAGAAAGAGAGATACAATTCTACTTTCTGATGTGCCAAGCAATCAAGTTGTTGCCAATGCAAAAAATATCCTCCTAATGTGCTCTCTCTATCCTTGAGATTTCTACCCCAATCAACATCTGAATACCCTGCAATCTTCATATTAGTGTAATATATTCCACAATCAATAGTTCCAGAGACATATTTGATTATCCTTTTGATAGCTTCCAGTGAGATTCTTTGGGATTTGCCTAGAATCTGGCACACATACCAACAACATAGAATATATCTGGTCTACTTGTCGTTAGACATGCTCCCAATCATACTCTTGTAGTTCTTCTGGTCAACTGATTTGTTGAATCCTCATTCAATTTTGCAATGGTACTCGTAGGATTAGAGGCAAGTTTGAATGAAGTAAGACCAAATTTTTCCTCAAGATTAGCAACATATTTGGATTAAGATAGGAACATACATGTGCTTAATTATTTTACCTGAAGTCCCAGAAAGTAAATGAGTTCACCACACATACTTATTTCAAATGCACTTTCCATCACTTCTACAAACTTCTTCACCATCTTGGATGATGTAGATCGAAATACTATGTCATCCAAACAGACTTGGGCTATTACAATGTACTCTGAGCATTTCTTCACAAAGAGTGACTTGTCCATTGATCCTCTTGTGTATCCCTTACTCACAAGGTAGCTAGAGAGTTTGCCATACCAAGCCTTGAGCGAGACTGCTTCAACCCATAAACAACTTTCTTGAGCTTGTATACATAATCAAGATGAACCAGACTTTCAAAGCCTAGTGGTTGCTTGACATATACCTGTTTTGTGAGATCTCCATTCTGAAATGCACTCTTGAGTGTTGACATCCATTTGATGCAGTTCGATTTTGAGATGGCAAGCCACGGCAAGTTACAGTTTCACAGATTCAAATCTTGCTATTGGTGTAAATATTTCATCATAGTTAATTCCCTCAATTTGGGAGTAACATTCAGCCACAAGCCTAGCTTTGTTTCTGGTGATGTCACCAAACTCATCTGTCTTGTTTTTGTACACCCATTTTGTTCCAACAACATTGTGTTCAGATGGCTTCGGTACTAGCTCCCAAACATGATTTTTGTCAAATTGATTCAGCTCCTCCTGCATTGCTTTAATCCAGTCATCATCCTTTATTACTTCCTTCACATTCTTGAGTTCAAAAGTAGAGACAAACACATTATGAGTGATCTTATTTATGTCACTTTTAATCTTGGTTAGGAAGCAGACTAAAGCCACATTAGTCACAGCCTCATCTTGAACTGGTTCAATAGAGACAACAATCGCTTCAGTATTAACAACCATACTAGCTTGTCTTCTTGTCTTGGATATCCAATGATATTAGTTGCCAATGATCTTTCTGCACCTGCTTGAAACCATGTTTCTAGAATATGATCCTTTTCCTCATTGCTTGGCTTGTCAGTACCTGAATTTGACCCTCTAATCATGTGCATAGTATCATCATATACATACTCTAACTGTTTTGCAGCTACATCATCAACAAAGACATTTATGGACTCTATGAGGCTTCTAGTCCTTTTGTTGTTGGTTCTACTGTCTATGGCATACCCCAGAAAGAATCTTTTATCACTTCTTGCATAGAACTTAGTAAGGTCTTCTCTATCTTTTTATATGTAACACGAACTTTCAAAAGCCTGTAAGTGACTGATGTTTAGCTTCTTAACCCTCCAGAGTTCATAAGGAGTTTTCATAGTGCCTGGTCTTATGAAGGATCTGTTAGCTGTATAACATGCTATATTGACTGCCTCAACCCATAAGTGACCACTGGTACCAATAGAATGCAACATAACTCTTGCCATGCTGAGCAGAACTCGATTCTTCCTTTACACAATGTCATTTTGTTGTGGAGTTTTTACTGAGAAAAATTCATGGAAAATGAAGGCATATGTTATATTGGCTATCCCTTGACAATCGACAAAACACAATTGTCCGGAAGATCATCAAGAAAAGAGATTGAAGATGTTGGCATCCTTACTTATCTCTTTGGGATATCAGGTAGTTCATGCATCCCATAACATGGTTTTCATTTAGGATAGCAACTGTTGCACATATCCCCGTTGATCTGCTGGTATTCTGGATTTCTGTCCATACGTGATTTCTGTTGCCTAGGTTATTCTTGATTCTGTATGCACGTGATTTACAGCTACCTTGGTCATCTTTAATTCAGAATACATGTGCTTTTGTTCATGATAGTTGACTTTGTTTGATTTGAGGTGTTTAAGCTCACATGTGTTTTCTGGAAAATCGGTTTGTCTCTTTCCTTCTGACAAGTCGCTTTCGGTCCTGATTTTTCTGGTTCCTCTCTTTGTTGTCTTGTAACGTGCTCCCTCATTGAGAACTGATATTGCTATTCTGGTATAAGCACATAGGACCTCTTTTGCCTTGCTTAGACTACCTTAGCTCTTTAAGGTAAAATCTGAAAAGCTGTCTTGCCATACTTGTTTAAGCTTGATGTGTCCTCTTTGCTGCTATTCTTGTCGGTCTGTAGAACTCCATGCTTAGGCTTGCTTTAGGACAGTTGTAGGACTACATTAAGGCATGTGTATGCTGTGTTTTCACGTGGTCTCTTAGCTGTGGTTGACCACCGAATAACCTTGTCTATATAAGGAGTCCCAAGCTGTTTTGGATCTGTTGGTTGAGTGAAAAACCTAGGGGTTTTGGTTATTCTGTTTTGGTACTCTTTGAGAGCACTTTCGAGTGTAGTTTCTCTTATCTCTTCTCTTCCCCTTTCATGTCTTTTGGTTGCTCTTTACAGTGCATAATAGACATGGATTCTCAAGCATAAAAACTGTTTTCCAAAACTCATATGCGTCATTGCATTTTGCATTCCATAGAGATAAAGTGTGGAGATGCCCAACCCATGAAGTGATCAAGAAGGTTTTAACTTGAAGTGTAGTTAAGAATCTGTGTTTGATACTTCTGTTTTTCTTTCCAAGTGTAAGCACATTGATTAAGGTAGTGTAGCTCTGTTTGTACTAGTGGGTAGACTAGTCAGGATAGCATAAGGGGTATGTATCCCAGAGTGCCAGAAACTTGTAATAGTGTGTGTTACCAATTAGTGGAAAGGTTTGTCCCTCAAGAGTAAGGGGCACGCAGTTTTGATCCTGGTTGTAGGATTTCTGCGTCACCAAAAATATCTGGTGTCATTCTTTCCTTACTGCTTTCTCTTTATTACTCGTACCCTGCCTTCTGGGATAGGACAATATCTTGCTATCCCGGAGACAGAATTAAACGAAAAAGTGGTAAAGGCCTATTCACCCCCCCCTCTAGGACCCTCAAGTGGTATCAGAGCGGCCACTAGCCTTTGCTAGTGAGATCCTCTGAGGGGTTCGTTATGGATCGGGAAAAAGGTTCTTCCATAAATGTTCCACCTTTTTTCGATGGACATGATTTCTCTCAATGGAAAATCATGATGAGTGCTTTCCTCTCCTACCAAGATGATGGTATGCTGTGGCAAAGTGTAGAGGAAGGCTGGACACATCCCACAAAACCAAAAGGCGATGAATCAACCGAAATAATTTCAAAGCCTAGGTCCGAATGGGTAAAAGACGACAAGGATTCGGCTAGAGCAAATATCAAGGCCCTTAGCTGTCTATTCAATGCTGTCTCCGAGGCAGAGCGCCAAAGAATCATTCATTGCTCCACTGCTAAGGAGGCATGGGAGGTGCTCATCAACACTCATGAAGGTAACTCCCGTGTTAAACAACAAAAACTTCAACGTCTTATTTTTGAGTTTGAAGGTCTAAGCATGAGTGACAAAGAGTCTATTGAAGATTTTTATGGTCGTGTACTTAATATCACAAATCAATGTCGTAGCTTAGGAGAGGCTATTGAATCAAAGAAAATTGTTAGGAAGTTCTTAACTGCTTTACCTCCCTTCTTTGACTCTAAAATGAATGCTATTGAAGAGGCTCATGATCTTGATACCTATCCTTTAGAAGAACTTGTTGGTAATTTGAAAACCTATGAAACTCTAAAGAAAAGGCCCATGCTTGAGAAATCCATTGCTTTAAGTTCGGTTAAAGTTGAGGTTGAAAAGTTGCATGAAAATGAAGATGATGGAAATGATGAATTTGCTTTTCTAACTAAACAATTTGAGAAATTCTTAAGGAAAAGGAAATCTTTCAACTCTAACCGGAACTTCTCAAAAGGATCTAGCTCTAAGCCTTTTAGAAATCAGGTTTCACAGAAAAGTCGGGATATCAGGCCCTCTCCTATCCCGAAAACGGACATGAAATGTTTTGAATGCAATGGAATAGGACATAAAGCTGTGGACTGTGCTAACAGGAGAAATAAGTCTCATAAAGTGTTAAAAGCTACTTGGAGTGATAGTGAGTCTAATGAAAGTTTTGAAACCGATCTTGATGAAAATGAAAAGGTTGCTTTTGTCTCTCATGTTACATTGGATGAGTCTCTTGAGGACAAGGATTCCGATGATGAAGGGCATGATATGTATGTGCGTTTGTGTAAAGCCTCAAAGTCTATGCTTGCTAAAAATGAAGTTCTATCTAATGAGCTTTCATTGAGTAAGGAGACACATTCCAGGATACAAGGAGAGTTCCTATCCCAGAAGACAGAATGGATTTCAACCAAAACCCAACTTGAAGAGCAAGTGACTTTTCTCAAAGAGGAGCTGGATCGTCGGTCCTCTACTATAAGCTTGCTGACTACTGAGAAGCTGAAGCTCGAAGAAGCCCTGCTGGACGCCCGAAACCAGTTCGCCAAATTCTCCATTGGCTCGGAGAAGCTATCCCAAATCTGTGGGATGGGAAGACTAGATGGCAGCAAGAAGGGGTTGGGATTTGAAGGTGTTGACAAATCCAAGGGCTCAGAGAAGACTACGTTCGTAAAAGGAACCAGCTCTGTGTTGGGAAAGCCTCCTCCACAGCTGAAGACCAATGCTCCTGAAATCCCCAAGGTGTCAAAGCTCAAGAAAGGCTCGCAAATCAGATGCTTTCACTGTGGGAACAGTGGACACATTCGTCGGTACTGTTACAAGCTGAGAGGAAACTCTGTACCTGCCAAGACCTCACCAAACATCAATCTGATCGCCCACTTTCAGAAATCTCTCATTGAACTGACGAGGATAGCACAGTCTATTGGCATCCCGGAGCAGAAGAAGAAGCCTGCTTCTGCAAATTGGGTCAGGAAATCTGTTCACAAAACCCGGGATACTAGAAGGGTCATGTCTTCCAAAGCCCCTGATGTCAAAAAGAAGAAACCAGAAGAGGTTATCTGCTTTCTTTCAAGAGTAAAGACCTCACCCATTGCTGCAAGAGATGTTGTAGCTGTTTGCAACGTTGCCTTGACTGCTCTTTCCACCAGGAAATCAGATTCTTGGTATATGGATAGCGGTTGCTCGAAGCACATGACAGGAGAACGAAAATGGTTTTCGTCCATGGATGATACTCATCCTGTTGGTGATGTCATGTTCGGAGATGGTGCCAAGGCAGAGATCATCGGATGCGGGACAGTTGATACTCCTGGTCTCCCAGCCCTGAAGAACGTGCTGTTGGTGGCAGGCTTAGAAGTATGTCTGCTGAGTGTGAGCCAGATAGTTGACGAATACGAGACAGTAACCTTTGACAAATCCAAGTGCACTGTTTTGGATGGGAAAGGGAGATATGTGATGAAGGGGGAGAGGTCCCGTGACCACTGCTACTGTGTCCGTGCAAACAAGAAGCTGGAACCTGATGTGTGCTTCCAATCCTCAACTCAAGAAAGCCTGCTAGATCTGTGGCATAGAAGGTTGTGCCATCTCAACCATCAAGATGTGGTGAAACTGTCTTCAAAGGATGGAGCTCGTGGTCTGCCCAAACTGTCCGGGAGAGCTGCAGGTATGTGTGGAGACTGCAAAATGGGTAAGCTATCCCGAACCTCCCATCATGTTCTAAATGCTAGACCAACCTCTAATATTCTTGAGTTACTCCACTTAGACCTTGTAGGCCCTGTAGAAACTGAGAGTCTTGCTAAAAAGAAATATGTGCTTGTTGTGGTAGATGATTTCTCTAGATTTACTTGGGTCATATTTCTAGGTGACAAAACTCAAACCTTTGGGAAGTTTTTTGAGTTAGCAAAACGTATTTCAAAAGAAAAGCTTTCCGAAAACAAATGCATTTTGAGGATTAGATCGGATCATGGAACCGAGTTTGAAAACTCTTTGTTTGCTGAGTATTGTGAGGAAAATGGTGTGCACCATGAGTTTTCAGCCCCCATTACACCCCAACAAAATGGGATTGTTGAGAGGAAGAATAGGGTGTTGGTAGAAATGGGGAGGGTTATGTTGAGTTCTGCAGATTTGCCTCATATGTTTTGGGCCGAAGCAATCTTTAATGCATGTTACACTCTTAATCGTGTGATTTTCAGACCGGGTACTTATAAAACTCCCTACGAACTTTGGAAAGGCAAGAAACCAAATATCTCACACCTAAAAGCTTTTGGAAGCCCGTGTTTTATTTATAGAGACCGTGAGTATTTGACAAAGTTTGATGCTAAATGTGATAGGGGTGTTTTTCTAGGCTATGCATTGAATAGCCGTGCTTACCGGGTCTACAACAAGAGAACATGCAAGGTTGTAGAAACGGTGAACGTGGCTATCAATGATTCTCTTGTATGCTCTCACAACCATTCTTCTAGAAATGTGCAGGTTGAGGATGTGAGCACTGAGACATCTCCCAAGGATCCTGAGACTCCCATTGACGAACAGAATCCTATCCCTGATGACGTATCCCAGGATGCAAAATCTGATCAGGAAGGTGCCGGGATAGATCAGACCCTAACTATCCAGAAGCCACATCGTGTTGGGAAACGTCAAGTGCAAAAAGACCATTCTCCCTCGGATGTGATTGGCATGGTGGATGAGCCGAGACAGACTCGAAGCAAGTCCAAAGTGTATGTGAGTAATCTGGTAAATCTCAAGAGCTTTCTTACAATGCATAGGTTAGCCATCAATCGAATTGCTTGCTATGGTTTTGTTTCTAGTATTGAGCCTAAGAATGTTAAAGATGCTTTAAAGGATTCAGAATGGATTATGGCTATGCAAGAGGAATTAAATCAGTTTGAGAAAAGCAATGTTTGGCACTTAGTTCCTAGACCTAGGGATAAGAATGTTATTGGAACAAAGTGGGTGTTCAAAAATAAAACGGATGAGAAGGGAATTATTACAAGAAACAAAGCTAGGTTGGTTGTGCAAGGTTATTCACAAATAGAAGGCCTAGATTTTGATGAAACCTTTGCCCCCGTAGCTAGACTTGAGTCCGTTAGGTTACTCTTGGCCATTGCTTGTTTTCTGAAATTTGATCTCTTTCAAATGGATGTGAAAAGTGCCTTTTTAAATGGAGTTTTGAAAGAAGAAGTGTATGTTGAACAGCCCCCGGGATTTCAGAGCTCTTCCCATCCCGACTATGTTTACAGATTAGACAAAGCCCTTTATGGTTTGAAACAAGCTCCTAGAGCTTGGTATGAAAAATTGTCTACACATTTGATTGACCATGGGTATGTGCGTGGCTCTATTGATAAGACCATGTTTGTTAAGAATGTATCACATCATATGATTATTGCTCAAATATATGTGGATGATGTGGTGTTTGGTTCCACCTCTCAAAAACTTGTTGAGGAGTTTGTCACTCTAATGAAACAAGAATTTGAAATGAGTCTTTGTGGTAAGCTAAACTTCTTCCTTGGACTACAAGTTCAGCAAAGGAAAGATGGGTTGTTCATTTCGCAGGAAAAATATGCAAAGGAACTTGTGAAGAAGTTTGGGATGGAAGGAGCCTCTCCCATCTGGAACCCAATGGGAACTTCTTGCAGAATCAGTGCTGATTTGGAGGGCATCAGTGCTGATCAAACCCTCTACAGAAGCATGATTGGAAGCCTGCTCTACCTCACAGCTAGCAGACCCGATATCTCCTTTAGTGTGGGTGTTTGTGCTCGGTATCAAGCCAACCCCAAGGAATCCCACGTGAAGGCTGTCAAACGTATCATTCGATACGTTTCAGGTACATGTGCCTTTGGAATTCTGTATACTACGGATACTAACACTGAGATTGCAGGGTATTCGGACTCGGATTGGGCGGGAGATGCCACGGATAGGAAGAGCACCTCGGGTGGTTGTTTCTTTGTTGGGAACAACCTAGTATCGTGGCATAGCAAGAAGCAGAACTGCGTATCGTTGTCCACTGCTCAAGCGGAGTATATAGCTGCTGGAAGCTGCTGTACACAACTCCTTTGGATGAAGCATATGCTAAGCGACTACGGATTTGAGCAAGGTATCCTATCCCTGTTTTGTGATAACACCTCGGCAATCAATATTTCAAAAAATCCTGTGTTGCATTCTAGGACCAAGCATATAGAGATTAGATATCATTTCATTCGAAACTTGGTTGAAGACAAACAGCTTGAAATGACATTTATTCCAACTGAACAACAATTGGCTGATTTGTTCACTAAGCCCTTGGACAATCTGAGATTTGAAAGTCTTAGAAAGGCTATTGGTGTATGCACCATTGCTTGAGATATCTCCCTCACTGGTCTAAATTTATCTTTCAAGTCTTTCTATTTTCTGAAAATAAATGTTGGCTCATGCTGGGATACGAGTCAGTGGTCAAATCCCGGGAAATATTTCTGAACTTGATCTAAAATGTTGTGTTCTTATTTCATGTTTCTTGATGAACATTTGTTGCATCTTTCACTTGTGTATATGCATCTATGCCCTTGGGAATGTTAGTGCATGTGGTCTAAATCATTCTTGGAACTAGAAAGAATTCTTGAGCACAAAGGTTACTCTTGTGGGGTGTATAGAGTTTGAGCTAGAAAATTGAGTGAGTTGAACTAGTTACTGAAGAACAAATGTGAAATTCTGGTGCTTATTGTTAAATGAATTAAGTAAAGGAATGGGCTAGTCTTTTGCTGGGTGCACCTTAACCGGAACCAGTGGGGATCCCTGAGATGTTATCTATCCTTCGATGGGTTCGGACTAGTTATCCACTGAGTGTCCTTGAAACACACATTATTCTTTTGAGCATTGCGCTCAGGACATAATGATAACTACTCTGTTATATGGACCTATGAGGACGTATTTCTCAGATGAGCTCTTGGACAAAAGTTAAAGAAAATGGAGAAATTCCCTTAAACTTAAATGAGAACGGCCAAAGGCCAAGTTGGGACAAAGTCCTTGATATGCTGAATTTCCAGAACTCTCAAATGGTTGTGACAAAGTCACTTGGTTACTCTTGATGTCCTCATGTCATTTGATGCTCCAAACTTGTACTCCCTTAGATTGATCTTTTCACACACACACTCTTGTGGTTCCAAGGATTGATTTGTAAGAACATAGCATTGATGTTACTTTATAGTCATATACTCATGTGAAAAATTTGAGCCATCAAGACATATGAAAATTAGTTGTCACATTTTTTGTGAGTCATGCTTAAAGTTTCTTGTTGTCTGGGATTTCACAGACTGTTTCCATCCCAGAGTTCATGCTGACAGGTTGCAAATCTTTCTGAAATCAAACTCTTTGTGCACCATGTAAGGGGGAGTTATCAATGTGTTGGTAGGTACATCGGTACCTTCTATTTTTCAGGGTATGTCCCAAATATCCCAGTGGATATTAGAAGTATACATGCATGGTGATCTTTGTGTTTGCCTTTGAGGAATCTTTCTTGGATGCATGTGTGTATTTCCTAGGGATAGGACACTGGTACTCTTTATTGCTGACTTGACTACACAGGAATTTAAAAGTGGAGATTGTGTGTTTAAGAAGAGAAAACTCTTAGTTCGAGCACCTTGTGGAGCAATTCGATACGTTCAAGTCTGAAATCTCTATCCTCGTCTCAAGTCAGGCCGGCTCAGTTCCAGCTCAGGAGCCCACTGCCTCTTCCTCTCCTGAGGATAGAACTGCGGTTTCCTCTCCTTCCGACTCTGGTGCAACCATCCTATTTGGGAATATTGGTGCTAAGGATGAGGACGCTCTTGGTGATGATGCTTGGGTTTTTGGTTTTGTGATCTGTCCCTAAACAATGTTACTTTTATCTGCGGTTTTAAATCATCTATGGTTTTACCCTTTGTCTTTCCTAGACAAAAAGGGGGAGAACTAGCTAATCCATGCAGGTACTTTTGGATGGGGAGAACTACTTGACTGGGATAGGTAGTTGTGGTCCTATCCTGGGTAACCAGTCAGGGGGAGTACTGAACTATTTGGTTTAAGTACTTTGGATACTTTTTGCTGCATGTGTTGTTTGTGTTATACTATTCTCATGCAGGTACTCTTTGAAGATTGTGTTTTGTCAAGGAATGCCAAAGGGGGAGATTGAAGGCATATGTTATATTGGCTATCCCTTGACAATCGACAAAACACAATTGTCCGGAAGATCATCAAGAAAAGAGATTGAAGATGTTGGCATCCTTACTTATCTCTTTGGGATATCAGGTAGTTCATGCATCCCATAACATGGTTTTCATTTAGGATAGCAACTGTTGCACATATCCCCGTTGATCTGCTGGTATTCTGGATTTCTGTCCATACGTGATTTCTGTTGCCTAGGTTATTCTTGATTCTGTATGCACGTGATTTACAGCTACCTTGGTCATCTTTAATTCAGAATACATGTGCTTTTGTTCATGATAGTTGACTTTGTTTGATTTGAGGTGTTTAAGCTCACATGTGTTTTCTGGAAAATCGGTTTGTCTCTTTCCTTCTGACAAGTCGCTTTCGGTCCTGATTTTTCTGGTTCCTCTCTTTGTTGTCTTGTAACGTGCTCCCTCATTGAGAACTGATATTGCTATTCTGGTATAAGCACATAGGACCTCTTTTGCCTTGCTTAGACTACCTTAGCTCTTTAAGGTAAAATCTGAAAAGCTGTCTTGCCATACTTGTTTAAGCTTGATGTGTCCTCTTTGCTGCTATTCTTGTCGGTCTGTAGCACTCCATGCTTAGGCTTGCTTTAGGACAGTTGTAGGACTACATTAAGGCATGTGTATGCTGTGTTTTCACGTGGTCTCTTAGCTGTGGTTGACCACCGAATAACCTTGTCTATATAAGGAGTCCCAAGCTGTTTTGGATCTGTTGGTTGAGTGAAAAACCTAGGGGTTTTGGTTATTCTGTTTTGGTACTCTTTGAGAGCACTTTCGAGTGTAGTTTCTCTTATCTCTTCTCTTCCCCTTTCATGTCTTTTGGTTGCTCTTTACAGTGCATAATAGACATGGATTCTCAAGCATAAAAACTGTTTTCCAAAACTCATATGCGTCATTGCATTTTGCATTCCATAGAGATAAAGTGTGGAGATGCCCAACCCATGAAGTGATCAAGAAGGTTTTAACTTGAAGTGTAGTTA
Source organism: Geum urbanum (assembly GCA_946800695.1). Lineage (NCBI taxonomy): Eukaryota > Viridiplantae > Streptophyta > Magnoliopsida > Rosales > Rosaceae > Geum > Geum urbanum. The sequence goes on along the minus strand of OX327002.1, from coordinate 6,061,261 downwards.
AGAATCTGTGTTTGATACTTCTGTTTTTCTTTCCAAGTGTAAGCACATTGATTAAGGTAGTGTAGCTCTGTTTGTACTAGTGGGTAGACTAGTCAGGATAGCATAAGGGGTATGTATCCCAGAGTGCCAGAAACTTGTAATAGTGTGTGTTACCAATTAGTAGAAAGGTTTGTCCCTCAAGAGTAAGGGGCACGCAGTTTTGATCCTGGTTGTAGGATTTCTGCGTCACCAAAAACATCTGGTGTCATTCTTTCCTTACTGCTTTCTCTTTATTACTCGTACCCTGCCTTCTGGGATAGGACAATATCTTGCTATCCCGGAGACAGAATTAAACGAAAAAGTGGTAAAGGCCTATTCACCCCCCCCCCCCCCCCCCTCTAGGACCCTCAGAAAATGCCTTCATCATGGAACAATGCATCAAAGGAAGCATTTTTGAACTCCGTATCATTGTCTGATCTTACTCTCAGGATGCTCAAACTTGATGACAACTTTTCATTTGAAAGCCTTTTACTGAGACCAGCAAAGTTTTCAAAAGCATTACTCTTCTCTTTTAGAAAACATACCCAAGTAAATATGGTGAAATAATCCACCATAATAAGGATATACTTCTTTCCACCAAGGCTTTCAGTTATGCAGGTCCAACCAAGTCAATGTGTAGCAGCTCTAGTGGTTTGTTAGTGATATCAAAGTTTATAGGCTTGTGAGAAACTCTGGTCATCTTGCAAATTTTACATCCTTCACACATTCGCTGGGCTTACTTTCAGTGAAGGCCTTATTATGGTGGATTATTTCACCATATTTACTTGGCTATGTTTTCTAAAAGAGAAGAGTAATGCTTTTGAAAACTTTGCTGGTCTCAGTAAAAGGCTTTCAAATGAAAAGTTGTCATCAAGTTTACACAATCGGCTGATGACAATATAAGGAGGTCTTGATAATTAACATGTCCCATCCTCTTATGCCACTGTTCTAAAGTTTCTTCATTTGTGGACACCAGACATCTCTTGATCTTTGACTTAGTAGACCCATTTGCATGAATATGATAGCAGTTGTTTTCATATCTCAATCCTTGGATGAAAAACAAGCCAGTCACATCCAGCACAATGCACTTGTGTCTGTTGAACCATACATTCTCATATTCATCAGTTAGTTGATTCACACCGATTAGATTCGCTTTCAGACCCTTCACAAAGTAAACATTCTTCAAACTAGGGATATTGTGAGCCTGCATTGTTCCTCTTCCAGTTACTTCACAATTCTTGCCATCACCAAAAACCACTCCTCCAGTTGTAAAGTTAGTGGACATTATTGTGAACTAATGTTTACTTCCAGTCACATCACTTTTCTCTTGTTGCAGTGCAGCATGCGCCACAACAGGTTATCTCAACATGATGGCCTGAAGATTATTTAGGAATACACACACCAAACTGATCAAAAGGTTCAGGTAAATCAGCATTAGAAAACAAACATTTTAGATTTTTCTTTTCTCTGTAGGTACTTCTTTTGCCTGAGTGACTGGGCTCAAAGTCAGAGATCATTTCAGCCAGTTTGTTTATTAACTTCATGTGTTCATGTAGCTCATGCTAAAGTGACATAGTGCTTACATAATTTTTTGTTCTCTTCTGTGAATGAAACTCACCTCTGAGCAAGTTACGTCTAGGGTAAATATGGCCCAACTTACCACAATGATGACAATTAGGAACATAATCTGAACTAGATTGATCAAACCTTACTTGTTCACTTTTTTCTTTGGAATCAACATTCACCTTCTTTTTGGAGTCATACCCTTGGTGATAAGCTACATGATAAGATTTATCCACTTCAACTTCCTTCTTGAGCTCAGGTTCAATTGATGAGCCAACTCCTTTGATAAACTTAGTTTTGCCAGCGCTTTGTCCTCTGTAACCAAGATCAGCAAGATCACCTTTTACCTTTCTAGCTTTGCATAATCGGTTTACAACTTTAGAGCTTGTCTAAACCTTGTTGAACTTCTCCTTGGTACTCTCCAGTTCTCCCCGTAAGGTCTCAATTTCAAAAGTCAAGTTAACATTTAAAGCAAACTGAGCTCTTACCTCAACTTTCAAGATTTTGATTTGATCTAGTAGCTCAGCTTTCCAGTTCAAACTCTGATCACATGGTGATGGTTTAGACATGATCTCCATAGGCTTCTTCTGATCTGCTTCCCATTTTTCATGAGCTATTTGCAATTTGTTCATCAGATTATCTTTCTCTCTTTTGCTCACGTTGAGTTCTTTTTCAAGCAATTTATTCTTCTTCAAGACAATCTCAGCGGAAATTGCAATCTCGCTGGTGGAATCCATCATTCTCCCTAATTGTGGTTCTCTCGAGAGCCTTAATGGATTCCAACTTTATATATTCTCATCCTCGCTGTAGATGTCACCTTCTCGGTAGTCTCTGCCGTGTACTTCTTCAACCGCCATTGAGTGAAGCTATTCTAATAGATCACATTGTTAATAAATCAAAGATATTTTAGATATTTGAAAGGAGGTATATTGAGCAATCCTTTTCATGAGAAATATATAGGAGGTGAGAAAGGGAAGAAGGTCTAGTGAGAAGAGTCGGAGGTTTCAATAGCAATTCTTACAAATTTCAAACTTCTGAATCCAAATGCAGCTTGAGTTTGATATTTGGTAAAACAACTTGGGTTTAGCTTTTCTGATGTGCTTGAAAGCCCAGCCCAACCTTCAGTTCAAATCTAACTCACATCCAAAAATTAGCTCGGTCCAAATTCATAATTAAAAGCATATGAAGTAGTAGTCGTCGTTTCTACGCTTTTGCTTCCTCTTCCACCTGAAACTCTCAACTCAATCTATACAGAGCTGTGGGAATCCGGAGATCTCAGATCACCGAATCCATACACAAGATTGAGAGAGAGGGAGAGAGAGAGATAACAGAAGCAGCAGCATGTTGCCGACTACTTCGAGAGGACGTTCCTCGTCGTCGTCGTCCTCTACATCTCGGACGACCAATCCTCTCTTCGTTCAGTACCTCCGGCGAATAATCAAGGTGCTCTTTTTTCAGTCTTCTCAATTTTTATATGATTTAGCTTTTGATCTGATCTGCTTGCTATTACGTATGGTTCATTTTCGATATTAGACATTTCATGATTCCTGGTTTGGATCTAATCGGACGAAAAATGCCGTAGAGACTCTCAATTCTGTAGGACTTCGTGTTTTTCTGATTGCTAAGTAATCGAGATTTTGCGACCGAAATTTCAATACTGTGTTGGATTTGAATGGGTTTAAGTGTGGTCGGATATGGAAGCTAAGAGCCTGCTGTGAGTTATTAGTGTGGTTTGTAGGAATATTCCGGCACCAGTAAGGTTTAGATTTGGTTTTCTCAGCTGAAGATGGAGAACGATAATACTATCTGATTGGAGAACATGTATTCGACGAGCTCTTTAGAGGTGTTGAAGTGTGGATGCTTACTCAACTTTAGGAATCTTCTATTTCAGGAGAGTTTAAAAGCTTACTTTGATTCATACGGTAAAGGGGCCTATGTGCAAGTCCTGTGTGTCTAGTTTAGTCTGTTGAAACTTCTCGTGATAGTTCAGGAGGAAGGACGGAATGAATTCCTGCAATGTATTCGCGTTGGACCCAATACTTATAGCCAATGTATTTGTTCAGAGACTAGTAAGGTTTATCAACCTCACTCTGTGAGCCCTTTAGACTTGGTTCATTCAGTTGAAGATGGGAATTCACTGTACAGTCAGGGTTGGAAGACTATTCCTCTGTGGTGCATTTGACAAGCTCATTAGAGATGTTGAAGTGTGCGAATTCTTACTCAGCTTTATGAATCTTCTACTCTTAGGAGGGAGGGAGAATGTGTGCACTTCTCGTACCTGTTAGTCTAGTGTAGGTTTTTTGAAATTTCTAACAAAGATTGGAGGAAGGCCGGAAGGGATTCATGCAAAATTTGTTTATAAAACAGAATGTTGCTCAAGTTTTGGATTCAATGCTTGTGGCTATTGAATTTGAGCATGGGGTTTGCATTCTTGCTGCACCCCTCGAAGGTTCTTAGGATTACAGTTGGTTACAAAGTCCATCAGAATCTAAAGCATGCCAAAAAGTTCTTTCATAAAAGAAAGAATTATGGAACTTAAATTGAGATTAGGCATCCAAATAAGAAGCAAGGGACTTGAGGAATGTCGAATCTAGTAGCACAGTAATCGCTTCCATATGGGTTAGGTAATAGTGAAAGTCAAGAAAGTAATTAAGAGATTTGAGGGAATGGTAATTTAACCATATAGGATTGATAAAAAAAATAGGTTGATTATCATGGATTTGGGTTAATTTAAAGCAGTAGTTTGCATCTTTGGTAAAGGGCACCCATGCAATTTTCTTTTCTAGCTTGTTTTGGAGTGCATATACGAGATAGAAAGAGTATGTAGTGGATTGCCTTCTCCCTACTAGGCTATTATAACCTTTGCAAATGCAACCAGACCGTGCGTTAAGGTTAAATTCATTAAGCATCTCAGATTTATAAGATTCTACATTTTATATTATATTCTGCTACACTTCTGAATCTGCATTAGCTGATGTAGATCTGCTGAATTAAGGGCTGTGAACTGCATAACATCACAAGTGTAATATCATGTTCATCGACTGTAAGACTAAAGATGCTATGCATATTGATATAAAATCTGTTTGATGGGATTCTTCATGCTGTCAATTGTATAATTTGGTGTTGGGTGGAGGTCTTAAAGCTGATTTCAAGCACATCCATATCTGATATTTTTCCATGGACCTAATTCGCTTGGACTCCTTATGAAGATTTTGGTTTAAGAAGCTTAATTATTGGCATATTTATCAGTCTGAGTACTACCTACTGTTCATTTTATTAATATTTTTTGTTATTATAATGGTAAATTGCAGTGGCAGCAAATGGATATTGAATATACATTTTGGCAAATGCTTCATCTATGCACCTCACCAAAAGTTGTGTAAGTATTCCACTTTTGGATCATCAGCCTCGTCTATTAAGGGTGTGCGCACGTTTTTTTTGGGGGCAAATTAAGCAGTTCATTCTAGTAATCTTTCTACATAGTTGAAACTATCAGTTCTCTTTTGGTTGTGGTACAGATTCTTTTGCATGTATTATTTACTGATTTTCTTACTTCAAATTTTTTTATCTTGCATGTGGGACTTATGACTGAGGCAGCTACCAGCACACTAAGTATCACAAGCGTGAGTCCTTTTTCCTTTTGACAAAAAGCAGATAATTTTATATTCTTTATTTTTACTATATTCTCTTTTCATGGGGATTTCTAAGTTAGGTCTTTCATTCTCGTTCTACTGTTTGTTTGGTTCAATTTGTAGCTGCTGAACCAGAAGAATTGAAAATTGTTTTGCTTTATGTTTTCAGAAACTAAGAACCAATGGGCACGTGACGATCCTGCTTTTGTTGTAATCTGCAGCCTTCTACTTGCAGTTGCAACTCTGGCTTACTGTGCTGCGTAAGTTTGCTGTTTACATGCTTGCTAAAGCTAGATATGATCAGTAAAGAGAATGGTCACAATTATTGTGTTTTAAAAGTTGTCGAGGTGAAATTGATTCACAATATTCAATACGAAACCTCGGTTTTTCATCTTCCTGCTGCTAAACATTCTTTCAAAGCCTTTCTGTTGTTACATATTAATTTAATACTAGTTCTCTTCAAACAATGAGCAAGTTAAATTTGGATATACAATGCAGATGATAATTTTGTGGGTCAAAAGTTCTAGCCTTGTTGGTCATTCATCTAAAGCATAGTGTTAACCTGTTCAAGAACTCTGTTAGTGATCGTTCTTGACTTTTATATTCTCTTGCCTATTCAGGTACGATCATAGCGCTGCACATGCTGTTTTTGTAGTTATTTCAGTTTTGCTTTTCCATTTTCTGTTCATTGGGATGCTTCTGGCTTCATTTTGCTGGTAAGAACCTCTTCAAGCCACTGCCATGAGAGTTGCGTTTTTTCTGTTTCTTAAAAGACTGAAGTTATTAACTATTAAGGCTGTGTTTTCTTGAATGCACGAAAAGTAAATTGTAGGTAGAAGCAACTCTACTGTTTTAATTTATTTTATTTCTTTCTCTGAAATGAAGATTTCTGATACCCACCATCATTTTCTTTAAATATTGTAGCTGCTTATTATTAGGTCTTGTTTGCTTGAGAATAAAATCTAGGGAGACTCAATTCTGTTCTTTCTAAAAAACAATTCAAGCTCTGTGATAGCCAACCATGTTACATATATGGAAATTATGTGTGTTTATTTATGAGGACAATAAATGCTTTGATCAAAGTGCTAAATTTGGTTTACCATAACTAAATAGTTACATGTAATGTAATGTGGTTTTCATTCAATCACTCAGAACTCGATCGAGGAATGTCCTAGTTTGGGATATTAGGGTCAATAGTTGTGTTAATGGGGGCTCTGGGGTACCACACTAAAGTTTCCTGAGATGCCAGATCAAGTTATTTTGCCAAATGGCGGTGGAGTTTTAAAAGTGGAGACAAAAACAGGTTAGATATAGGGGCATCATACTTCAGCACTTTCTTATTAGGATCTCAAATGCCTCAATTACTCAGAAGACGATTTAGGAAATGACCTGGTTTGGTATATTAGGTTAGATAGTTGTGTTAACGGGTTCTGGGGTGCTACAGAAAAGTTTCATGAGATGCCAGATCAATTTAGTTTGCCAAATGGCCTTGGAGGCTACTAACAAACACATGTTGGATATAGGCGCATCATACGTGAGTACTTTTTATGAGGATCTCATATGCTTTGATATAAGGGCTAAATTTTCTCCGTCATAAGTAACTATTTGCAGATATGAAATGCTTTAATCATCTTAACACTCAGAATGCCAAGTCCCAATATTCATATAAAATGTCTTTTTTTGGTCTACGAGTAAGTAATTGTAGGTAGTCCTTTGTTAAATTTCACTTGTGCTTCAAAAAAATTTGCAAATAGAGAGTAGATTACAGAGTTCTAACAACAATTTCCTATATACATATGTTGTACATTCTAATTAAATTTTTGGGGAATAAGAACAATCACTTCCTAAATTTTATATGTTGTGTATTCTAATTATATTTTTTGGGGGAATAAGATGGATTCTGGATAGAAAGATGACATGGCCTTGATTGGGGTCTCAAGGGTGATGAAAGCTTAAAGCTTAATATATTTAGTTCTCCATGTGCCTTTATTATTTTTTGTTTTCTGCTAAGCTTATACTCTTATTAAGAGCACCTCAATGTATTGCTACATTATGTACTGATGGGGTCCTGTTCTATATCATGCAGGTTCCTGACTAATTCTTATCTTCGAGAAGAGGCTCCAAACAGTCATGTTGTTGAGCAACGTGTTGAATGGCATGTCTAAATTTCCCTTCACACCATTAGCATACTTATTCTCACTGATTTATTCCTGGTTCTTTCTTGATCCCATATCATGGAGATGTCCAAGTTTGCCAATAATTTCAGATGTATTTACCTCCTAAAAGTGTTCCAATTTCTAGATGAATCTAACTCTTTTGTCTCTTTCCTTCAATAAATTTCAATCTCATACTGTCATTATCTTTCTGTGACTGATACATCATTTTGCTTAATTGAAGGCTGTACGCGTTTGATGTGCATTGCAACTCTTTTTTCCCAATGTTTGTCATGCTTTACGGTAACTATTGCAGAAGTTGTGCTCTTTTTTATATTATCAAATTTCAAATGTTCTAAAGAAATGTTTCTGATGTCTTACTTTCACAGTGCTCCATTATTTTCTATCACCACTTTTGGTAGCTCATGGTTTCATTCCTGTATTGCTGTCAAATTTGCTATTCATGGTGGCCTCTTCATACTATCATTATCTCAGCTTCTTAGGTTATGATGGTAAGCTTAATATTATCTCCAAGCTCAAGTTCTTTTGTGCTTTTATGTATTACTTTGTTCTAGCGAAAAACAAAACTTGGGAGTTTTAAGTCACAAAAGGAAACATCGAGAACGAACTGGAACCGTTTAACTATTTAATTCATGAATGATTATGTTTAGGTTTTAGTGGTGTGTTGCTGTTTCTGGTTAGCATTTTAGTGTATGTAAAGTGATGTCTTTTGAAGGTCGTATTATACCCATTTAAGCATACGTTCATAAGAGTTTTCTCAATCTATACAGATGTTGGCGACAATATAAGTCATTGCATGTCAGTTTAAAGCTAGCTACAGCAATAAATCAAACTGATGTCATTTGAAGGTTGTACACCTAAGCATAGGTGCATACATTCATATAGTTTTCCCAATCTATGCTGGACATCGGCAGGCAATTTAAATCATTGCTTGTCAGTTTAAAGCTAGTTTATAGCAACTTTATTGTATCCTTTATAATTGAGGTTGGCTGGTCAGCTTTTAGTCTATCACAATGGCTTTGGAGTGAAATACATTTGGGGGTTCAGTTTTCCCGATGGTTTTGAAGTATACTGGCTTGTTGAGAACTTATGTAGTTGGCTTATACAGGTGGTTGCTCACATACCTTCAGTAGCCAGGTCTTTTAGGATCTACAATTTGTTATTACTCATTATGTGTTTTATTCTTGCAGTACTGCCATTTCTGGAAAGGACTACTTTCTTTCTTTACCCAATTAGTGTCGTCATAGTCCTGTCTCCTATCTGTAAGTGCTGTTACAAGAGACGTGAATTTGATTTTGCTTTGGGTGTCGATATACTTTTCATTAGCATATGTTGAAATTGTTCATTTTCTACTACTGCAGTAATTTTGAGCGGCTTCAATCCTTCAAGATATTTCATGAACATGTATTTCAGTCAACGGTTATGATTTCATGGGGGGAACATACATTTAGAATAGCTTATATTGTAAGGTTGGGGTACCAATTCAGAGACCACATTAACTTGAGATGGCATTAATGGATTCTTGATTGCTTCTGTGATATGAGTCGGCACCAGGAGTTCGCACTGGAAGAAGCTTCCTGTCGCTTTCTTTGGAGGCATTTTATACTGAATGGAAGTTGGAACAAACTAAGATAGGGCATCAAGTTTTTCTTTGGGATTTCTGAATACTGAGATGTAAGGAATTCTACAATTTGCCCCCATGTGGAATCAATGCTTTGCATTTATATAGTTTTTTCCCCTAAACTACAGTTGACTTATTTTAAAGACCTGCTCTATTGTACCAAATCTTTTGGAGTCGATTAAAATTAGGTTCGGTCTCACTTTGTATGTTTGGTAGTCTTTCGTTTTCTTTGGAGATGTATTGTTCGATTTACATATGTATGATGATTAGTCGGTCAATAACAGTGCAGAAGGTTGAGATGATATTCAAAATGTTAAGTAGCCTAGCTTCCTTGAATATATGGTAATATCTTTAGGGTATTTAAGGAGATTTATTCTTTGTAACTTCCGGTGTGTTGTGTTAATTAGATACGGATTAGTATAGATTAGACACAGAGAATCTCTGTAATATCGGGACATTTATTGTAACAGATTGTATTAGTATATATTTAAGACATTCTATCAATGAAAGAGTTATAGTTTTCAGTCTCAATTATTCTCCTAAAACATGTTATCAGCACACTCTGAATTGATAGTCAGCTATCACCACAAAAAAACAAAAAAAATCTTAACTCCAAAACACTAAACTTCCATCGCCAACAACTCCTCCTTCACTGCGGATCTTCACCAATCGGTGTCTTCTTCTCCCATAATCTATTTTTTGGCCAAAATTGAGCCTGTGCAGAACAACCAACTTCGACAGAAGATTGCAAGCCACTCAAGATAAACCAGAGAGAGATCTCCACATGCACTAAAAGCCCAAGATGTCTAGTTTCCAGAACATCTCAATTCAGATGTGTTTAGAGAAAGTAATGGTCGATTGAGTGCACAAATATCAGTCTGCTCGAAAAGAAGAAGGAATCCTCCTTCTACTGGAGGTTTCGTGGACGTATTTTCTTTCTTCAAACTTCTCTCACAGCGAAGTCTTCATACTAAGCATAACACCCTTGAGGTAAATTTTCTAAACCTTCAATCTCTAGATCTAGGAATAAAACTTACTTCCTGCAAAACCATAGATCTAGGATTGTGATTATTATGATATTGTGAATATTGCATGTTTTTTCCCTAGTTCTTATGGACTTATATCAATAGAGTATGAGTAACGGTCCTGGGGAGTCACGATTTTGAAAGAAAAGAAAAGAAAGAGAAATCGATACTATGTGATGGTTTATCACGGTTTCTGCGTGTGGTTTTGAGCCATCGTTTATTAATAATCGATTTTTGTGACCAAACATCATTGATCACAATTCTTATATCCTAAACTTGATATTAGTGATCGTGATTTTTCGATCGGTAAGCGCATTGCATCTCTTGTCTATCTTGTAGATGACATCAATTGAGCCGGAACAGCCTGAATTTGATATCCTTGATACTTAAGGAGTAGAATACAATCCATAAATCTTATTGTCCCGGAAGTTAACACACTGGCCTATATTTCCTGCATAGCCATAAGGATACCTGACATTACCCATCTAACCAAAAATTTCATTATTCTGGTCAAACTTGACGGTGTAAGGAGCTTGAGGAATTTTTCTCTTCCCTTCTTTCAACCATAAATATTTTCGTAATTTAATTCTTTGAAAATCAATGCGTGTCTTAGGACCGTCTTTAGTTTTCCTCTCCCAATTCAGTGTTGTGTCCACCACACTTTCACACACATTCTTCTCTATATGCATGACATCTAAGTAGTGCATGATCGACAACTTGGGCCAGTACGGGAGTTCCCAGAATATGCTTTTATGTGTCCAGAATTTATACATGTCGAGTTTGTTAGGTATTGACGCCACTATTCAGGGTGATTGCTCAGCTGCCCAAAATCGAATTCATTCAGCACTTCCAAAATTTCATCCTCTGTCCATCTCCTGGGTTGCACACCCATTTCTACAATCCCATCAAAAGCCTCGAGATCCTACCGAAATGGGTGATCATCTGGAAGCCAAGAACGGTGACGCATCTGGACAATTTTCCTGCAATGAGGTCTACAACACTCAATAGTCATGCACTCTGAACAAGCTCGGTATCCCCTTGTAACTTTAAGTATTCACTTAAAGTGTTCATCATGTCTTGGTTTCAAACACGGATTGACTGACATTATTTTGTTGATATATGATGGCGAGATTGAGTGTCATACGCCATCATATATCAGATTTGAAACCTTACTTAGATTTGAAAACATTTGTGCCAACGATTTTTACTTGGAATAATATTGTGAGAATGAAACAGAGTTTTGTGTCCAATCTCCATAGAATGCTACTAACGGCACAATCTGGAGAGGTTTATGAGGATTTGTAGTGTTTATATCTTACTACGGTTGGGATCATTGAATCCCAAGCAGTCACTTATACTATGTGTGACTTGGCCTCATATGATCTTCTGCATCATGATGATCAAGATATTGAGAAATTCTCATAGTCATCGGTTCTTCAGAGCGAAGAAGCATCTGGGAATACCTAAATCCATCAGTTTAGATGGAGAGGATGAGACTACTCCTCTCATTCCTGGCTCGGTCTCCAAGATGAATGCATCATAATCCCGGCAAAGTATCGCTGTAGCGTCGTGCATTATCCCACTGGATGTCCTTATGACAAAATCCAATGCACATCGCTCATTTTGCAAAGCTTTTGTATGTCTATAATGTTGTTTACATGCATGACGGTCATTTGTTGTAGACAAAACTTCCATTCCTTCACCAATTCCAAGAATATATTTGTGGATCAATCAAACCAGTGTGTGGGCTATTTATATGTGGTTTTGATTGCTGCATTGATGCATAGGTCACACATCTCTACAATCCACATGGTACGCTGCATTTGTAAAACTCCTAGTACATATTATTAAGCTTCTGGCTCACCACCCGAACAACCCAATCAGGTCAATTAGATTGGATAATACAAGAGAGTTTACATCACAATATTTTGTTGATTATTGCATGAATATTAGGATTGAAGTTGAACATCCTGGTTCCCCATGTTCATTCATAGAATGGTTTAGCAGAGGCAAAAATTAAGCGATTACAGCTTATGGCTAGCACAATGGTAATGCATGTTGATTTACCAGCTTCTGCTTAGGGATATGCAATATTACATGTAGCTATGATTATTCGCCTGATACTCATAAACTACCAACCATATAGTGCGTACCAGTTGGTAACTAGATAAGAGTCTGATATCTCACACATACGCATCTTTGGTTACGCGGTACATGTGCTTACTACGCTTCCACTGCGTATATAAATGGGTCACCAACGTCGATTAAGCATCTATGTTGGTTATGATTCTCCAACGATTGTCCGCTATTAAGAACCTTTTATAGGAGATCTTTTTACTGCTAGTTTTGTAGAATGTCACTTTGATGAGATATACTTCCCGCCCTTAGAGTGAGATAGAAATGGTTCCATTCTAGTTAAACGTTGAAAATTGACGTGGTATATCCCCATTATGTCTCATCATGATCCGCACACATCTCAGCTTGAGATTGAAGTGCAATGTATTCTTGATCTTCAGAAAGTAGCAAATTCGATGTTTGATTCCTTTGCTGATATCATGAAAGTGATAAGATTGGTTACTTGTTGCAAATCCTGCAAGGTTGAAAGTCCCTGGAATTGGGCAAGTTAACGCAACACCCGTACAATGTAGTGTTTCTCCTGCTCACAATGGGAGTGTAGCATCGGTCAAAATCCACATATGAGTTTTCAGTAAAAAGGCAAGCCATCAAGGCACAACCGTTCATCATCAATACATGAGATTATTTCTGAATGCAATTGTGTCTAACAATCAACATTGAAAAAACTGGGGGACGCCTTAAACTCAATGACAACGTCAGTAAACAAAGAAATCTCACCAAGTTAAACAAATGTTAGCGGTATTATGAATGGTTCTTTCATGTTTCTTGATGATGCATTTACTTATTCCATCGGTCAGGAATTGACGATGATGAAGTAGGACATTGCTCTGTTGTAGATTTTCAACGGTTAATATAGAGCAAATTGACCGATATGGAAAGTTGCAATCTAGGCTGAACTAGACTCTCTTACAAATGGCAAGTTTTTTGATTTGGTAATGCTATGACGACCAAATGGTAAGCCGGTTAGACATAAATGAGTCTATGTTTGGAAAACACATTGAGTAGAACTTGTGGCGCAAGGATTCTCTCAACGCCCTAGTATTGATTATGTGGAGATGTTCTCCGGCCATGGACATCATCACTTTTTACTACCTTATTAGTTTGGTAGTGTCCAAAAAATATTGAGTATGTAGCTTATAGATGTGGTTACAATATATCTCTATGGGGATCTTAATTCAGAGATATACATGAGAGTGTCGGTTGGCATGGTTCTACTCAACTCAAATAACTCTAAACCACGGAGTGCTCATGTAGTTAGATTAAGACATTCACTATGTGGATTGAAACGATCTGGTAGGATATGGTATGCACGTCTTAATGACTACATGATTGAGAAGGGATACAAGAATGATAAGTTATGTCCATGCGTGTTCATTATATGAACATGTTGTTTGAGATGATAGACCTTAGTAGGACTCGATTAAGTCTTGGTTTTGAGATGGAATATCAAGTTGGTTGAATTCTTATTTACCGGTCTACTTATGTCTAGATCAGGCAATGGACAAAGCACACCCTTTTAAGCATACCAATGGTTGTTTGCATTCTGAAACCCAAAAGGATCTGTTTCATCATAATGATGATGGTAAAGATCTTTTGAAGCTGAGATTCTATATTTTGGTGCGGTTAGAGCTTGGTAACATATAGCTTGGTGCACACGTGCAGACATTGCCCTCTCGGTATGCTCCAACGCAAAGTCATTGGAATGGAGTATATATAGTACACATTCTAGTACCCTAAGGTAACTATTGACTTGGGCTTATTCTTCCCTTACAAAGAAAATAGAGAGAAGCTCGAAAGTCCTGGAAGAAGGATGGTTGAATCACAACGTGTGATTTCGGAGCCTTCAATCCATCGAAGGAATTGTTCTTAGATCCATCGAAGGATGCTCACAGGTCAGACCAGAGTTATGCCTTCGATCCATCGAATGAGTTGTTCTTCGATCCATCAAAGCCCAAACCTGCTACGAGCAGTTTTACTGCTATCCCCTATTCTGAAACACTGGTTGATGTGTTGGTCAGATTTGCTAATGTTGGGTATCTCTCTGACTCATATATAGGACGTTCCCAAATAGGTTATGTTTTCACTATGGGAAACACGACGATTTCTTAGAGATCAACTAAGGAAACCCTTGTTGCTACTTCCTCGAACTATTATAAGATTGAGCTTTGTATGAAGCGGTTAATGACTATGTCTATTTTAAGACGGTAAAACAACATATTCGAGGGTCTAGTGGATTGACATCTACTACGATACTACCAACTTGCATTTTTGAGGATAATGCGGATTGCATTGAACAAGTGAAGTTGGGTTACATTAAGGGTGGTTATACTTAATTCATTTTGCCAAAGTACTCCTACAATCAGCAATATCAGCTATTATTGATTATCCATGTGAACCAGGTTGGTTAGGCGGATAATGTTGTGGACTTGTTTACCAAGTCATTACCTAAATCTACATTCGTGAAACATGTGGAATGTATTGGTATGCGCAGGTTATCTGAACTCCATGACTGAGTTTAGAATCAGGGGGAGTTACATTTTTATAGACATTAAGGGGAGTCTACGACTCTACGTCACATGTAGTAACATTTGTAATTGATGCATTGTACTATTTTCCCCTTTGACCAAGCTTTTATTTTACCCATGAGGTTTTTGTTTGCTTGGCAAAGTTTTTAATGAGGCAACAGGTTATGCATCATTCATTAGGCTATCGATACAAGGGGGAGTGTTTAAGGAGATTTATTCTCCGTAACTTTCAGTATGTGTCTTGTCCTAATTAGATACGGATTAGTATATATACAAATATAAAGAATCTCTGTTATATCGGGATATTAATTGTAACAGATTGTATCAGCATATATATATATATGACATTCTATCAATAAAAGAGGTACAGTTTTCAATCTATCATATTTTCTCCTTCAACAAAACCTATATTTACTCAAAGTTAATATTTTAATGTTTTAATTGATTTGCATACTAATGTTTTAATTGCTTTGTATTTATTATATTTATTAATGATTTATTTAACTAATAAATTATTATTATTTTAAAATATTACATTATTTATATTTATTTACTATATTAGCATTACATATATTATATTTATTAAAATTTTAAAAATATTTCTAATGTTTTTAAAGTATTATACGTAATTGATAAATTTATTATTTTGATTATATTATTTTACAAAAATATTGTGATTATTGTTGGAGTTAAAAAATTAAAATTAATTAAGTAATTAAATGATGATATCATAATGTTTAAATTGATATGAACACTAAATTTAATAATATTAATCATTAAGAACATTAACTATAATGTTTTAAGTACAGTTATAGCCCCCACAAAAATATAACGTAGAACCATGTCAAAAATCATATATAACCCAATATTTAGTCCAATTCGAATCGCTGATTTTACAGCTATATTAAGCCAAGCCTTTGGACTGGAATGCGTAACATCGACTGAATCAGGTTTGGTAACGTTCTGTCAACCGCACCAAATAAATGAAATAATACGTGAAAGAAGGATGTCCCCATCAACTCTATGACGATGCACTACACAATCACAGGATTCAAAGATTAAAAACCAAACCATCATCCACTTACATGAAGGCCCCTCTTTTTCCTTTTTTTTCTTTCTTTCTCTCTCTTTAATTATTTGTATTGTTTAAGAAAAGAACAGAGTACCGAATAGATAAGCAACACGCTTAGCTTAGTTAGCTAGTGACATTTCTCTCTCATTCATCAAGATTGCTGCCGGCAACGTCCACAACGAACCTGTACCTAACATCGTTCTTCTCCAACCTTTCAAAAGCTTTGTTTATGTAATCCATCTTAACCACTTCAATCATCGATTCTAGTCCTTTCTCTTTGCAGAACTCCAACATTTCCTCCATCTCCTTCATGCTCCCTACAAAACTCCCCGTGATCGTCTTCCTCCCTGCCCCCAAGTTTAGTACATTAATAATCATATATAGCTCCAAATTTGTAATTGAAAGCAACACATTCGGATATGATTTTTGAGCCAAATCTTCTGCAAAAGAAAAAAGAAAGAAAGAGAGATAGTGACTGAGGTAGGCTTACCAAGCATGACTAAGGGGGCGACAAACTGTAATGGAGTGTTGATAACTCCCATTATGATCAATTTCCCATCTAGTTTCAACAAAGAGAGGTAAGGCTCAAGTGGGTGGAACACTGGAATTGTGTCAATAATGTAATCAAGCGAGTCCACGGCTTCCTGCATTTTGGTAGAATCAGAGCTCACCAAGTACTCATCAGCCCCAAGATGCTCCAAAGCCTCCTGCTTTTTCTTATCCGAAGAGCTTATTACTGTGATATGGTGTCCCATGGCCTTTGCTATCTTCACTCCCATGTGTCCTACACCTCCCAGCCCCAATATTCCTCCTCTTAATCCACTTACAT
Source organism: Geum urbanum (assembly GCA_946800695.1). Taxonomy (NCBI): domain Eukaryota; kingdom Viridiplantae; phylum Streptophyta; class Magnoliopsida; order Rosales; family Rosaceae; genus Geum; species Geum urbanum. The sequence goes on along the minus strand of OX327002.1, from coordinate 6,044,666 downwards.
CAAGACCAAAGTGCTTCAGGGGACTGTAAATTGTCACGCCCGCGCAGAGTAGCGGTGCCACCTGTTCCGGGGCTAGTCCTTGTGGTATCTTCACCACAAACCTTCACACGACATAAGACAAGACGTTAGACAAATGTTATGTTGCTAACGAATCGAAGAATTGGTGACATAAATCTTGAACATTTGATTGTTACTTTTGATCGGCGACCAAGGACTTGGCAAAGCCACCTTGGGTGGTCTTGCCGTCGGTATAAGTGTCGTTGTAAGACCAGATCTTCTTGTTGCAGTATTGCTCGTTCTCTGTTTTGCATGGGTTGCAACTTCTGCAACACCCTACAAGGAGGCCAACTCCGACCACATCTCCTACTTTGAACTTGGTCACATCCGATCCTACCTCTAACACCTCACCAACAACTTCATGCCTGTTTCACAACACATGTAATGGATTTGGTTACAAACATGCAAGGAAATTAAATTGTGACGGATCGAAAGAAATTAAGTAGGCGTGACAGTCTAGAAAATTTAAGTATCAATTATATGCCATACCCTGCAACCATGGGATAGTTTGATTGGCCAAGGTCATTTTTGATCTGGTGAAGATCAGAATGGCAAATTCCACAGTTCAAAACCTTGATGTAAACGTCTTCCGGCCCGGTGCTTCTGCAATTCATTTTCGTAAGAAAAAGAAACTCAACTGACAAGTAAAAATCGACATAAGAAAAGTAATTCGCTCTCTCAGTTTGTTGGTCGATGCGGTATGATGTCGCAGAACAATATTGATATATACTAATAAATCGAAGTTATATATATGATGAAAAATGGTGTACGTACGTACCTAAGAGTGTAAGTGTAAGGTGAGAGAATCCCAGAAGAATCTCTTGCAGCCCATCCCACAGTTGTTCTCTCCGTTTCAAGACTACCCATATTCTTTTGTTCTGTTTTCAAGTTGCTGAAGGAGGGAGAGAGAGAGAAGAGAGAGAGATGGATTTAGTGCTCGATCTGTGTTTGTGTTTGGAATATCTTGAAATATGGAACAGAGAGCTTCGTCGTATAAATACAAAAACGACACAAGTGTAATAGACGGAAAGAAGCGGGTAAGGTTGACTCGTGACTTAGGTGAAGTCTTTCTCTACTCTCTCTAATACGTACACTAGGTGGACGATCAGAAATCAATGGTTAGGCGAGGTTCGGACCTCTCTCGTTAGGAGAGGATCCCAGAGTCGATCCGTACACTAGGGTAAAGAGTGAAGAGAATCCTCTGCTTCTCTGTCTCTGTCGGGATGGAATCAAATGATATGAACAGATATAGGGTCCCATGAAGACGACGATCGTGCACCTTAGTTAGGTGGGTGGGACCGTGGGAGCCCTGCTGGACCGAACGTGAGCCGCACCGAATGGAATTTTGAAACCATAAGTGCGCATTACCCGCGTCATGGTTGCATCACTGCCACGGAATCCAAATCAACGTCTATTGTATTAGGTTTTAGAAACAAGAATTATCACCAATGTTACGTCAAAAATGAGTCATTCATTACTTCAGTACTTCACTTTTAAAAATTATAATTTTAATATTTCATATTCAAATTTTGATCTAGAATCAGTACATGTCGTTAATAACACTAAATTAATGATAATCTTTTTAAAAATTATTGATTTTCAATAAGTTATTGATTTTCTACCTTATCGCACGGCACCCAAGTCGCCTTGAAGCCCCAATTGCGAGAAGAAAGCAGTACAGGGTAAGTCTTCGTAAGGTGGCAGTCCTTTTCTACCTCTTCCTCGAGAATAAGGCCCGCCTCGCGAGCTGGTGCCCCCTCTGGAGCCACGACTAAACTGGCTCATTTGGCGCCGATAATAAATTCCCTGGTTAAAAAATCAGGAAGAGAGTTAGTTTCTCCTTTAATAAACTCTATCTTAAAATCAAATATGGATAATATAGACTGCCATCTAGCAAAAATTTGTTTAGAGGCTAAATTTTTGACATCTTTTTCCAAAACATCTTTAGCTGCTTTACAGTCTACTCTTAATAAGAATTCTTGATTTAATAAATCATCTTGGAATTTTGAAATACAACTAACAATAGCCAGAATTTCCTTTTTTATAGTGGAGTAGTTTTTCTGGGCATCATTCCACTTTCCAGAAGTATATCTGGATAATATTTCTTTTTCTGAATTAGAAAACCTTTGTTTAAGGATTCCCCCATAACCTATGTCTGAAGCGTCTGTCTCAACAATTTTGAAGCTGGTTGGTGAGACCAGTGCTAGACAAGGGAGACTTTTTACTTTTGACTTAATAAGTCTTACTGCTTTTGTATGAATTTCTCCCCAAGGAGGAGGATTTTTTCTTAATCTTTCATAAAGAGGAGAGCTATCAGCTGACAGATTTTTATAATAGTCTGCAATATAATTTAAGCTTCCTAAAAATCGTTGAAGCTGAGTTTTATCTTTTAACTCATCTGGAAATTTTTCTGCAAATTGAATAGCTCGCTCAATAGGAATAATTCTTCCTTGTTCTATTTCTTGACCGAGGAATCTAATTTTTGTCTGAAAAATAGACATCTTTTTAGCAGATACTACTAGTCCTGCTCTTTTGATAAGATTAATAAATATATTTAAGTGCTTGAAGTGTTGGTCAAGCGATTGGGAGAAGATGAGAATATCATCTATGTAAACAATAGAGAATGAAGAATAAGGTGTAAAAATATCATTCATAATATTTTGGAATTCTGAAGGAGCGTTCTTGAGCCCGAAAGGCATTACGTTCCATTCATAATGTCCAAATGGGACAGTAAAAGCTGTCTTATATCTGTCACCTTCTGCAATCTGGATTTGCCAACTATCCAATGCCAAGAGGTCTTTTTTATTGGGTAATGGATATCTAATCCATTTAAGAACCTTATTTAAAGGTTTATAATTAATAACTAATCGAGGAGTTCCTCTTTCAATTTCAGCATTTTTGTTAACATAAAAGGCTGTACAACTCCAAGGGGAATAAGACTTTCTTATTAATTTCTTCTGCAGAAGAGAGTTTATTTCTGCTTTGCAATACTCAATGAGTTCAGCATTCATTTGAGCTGGCCTAGCTTTAGTAGGAATGTTTTGTTCCTTAAAGTCAAGCTCATAAGGGAGAGTGATAATATGCTTTTTCCTTTCCCAAAAAGCATTAGGAAGATCACTGCAGATTTCTCTTTTAATATTCTCAGATAATGTTTTAATCTGATTTTGGCGGGAATTAATTTGAGTTGTTATACTCATAATTTTTAAATTAGATTGGATATAATTTATCTGATTCTCTTTGAAAATAAGAGTATTTTTTATCATGTCAATTTGACGAGTTTGGGGCTGAGTAATGAAGCCAAAGATTATTTTTTGGCCATCAATCTCACAAATAATACCTTCACTTGTCTTTGTAAAAGGTTCTAAAAGACTAAGAAAAGGGGTTCCCAATGTGATTTGTTGGGTTAGACCTTTGACCATAACAAAGGGTGTTTTAAAACACATGCCTGAATTACAAATATAGGCATTGGATAGTTGATATCTAATTTTTAGTTTTGAACCATCAGCAGTGTTTAAAGCCTGTGATGATTTGTCATAATATCGTGTAGGGATTATTCCTTCACAAATACAATTTAAATCTGCTCCACTATCAATAAGAGCGATTCCTTTTAAGACATAATCTTTGTCTATAACAATAGTTACATTAGAATACCATTTTTGGTACGTAACTTGGTTAATAATATTAAGAAAGTTTTCTTCCTTTGAATTAGAAGATTCTCCTTGTTCAAGGGTTATCTTACTGATAAATTCTTTGAGAAACTTGGTTTCTGTTTTTAAAATATTTATTTCTGTCTTTAAGTCAGAAATAGAGATTTCTCTTTCTTTTATAATATTTACCTCCATTTTTATGGAGTTAATTTCTTCTTGTAAATCAGAAATAGATAATTTCTTGGAGGAGTGGGTTTTCAAACCATCAAATACTTCTTTTAAGGAATATGATTCCTTTGGGATATAAGGAGAGTCTCGAGGTTTATTTTCTCTCTTTATTGTTTCTAAATAATGTTCAATCATATTTTTCTTGGTTTCAGGATCTTGGATCCCATTAATGAGGTCAAGAATAGATTTTTCTTGGGATGTAAGCACATTTATACTTAACCCATTCATCTCTAGAATAGCTTTGTAATGATTGGCATTACAACCACAGTCTGACGAAGAGGGAGAAGACTCAGAGTCAGAGCTGCTAGTTTCTTGGTTAATAATATTAACCTGTTCTTCTGGCTCACTGTCAGAAGGATTTAGAAGAATTGCTAATAATTGCTTTTTTAGACCTTCATCAGAAATTTCATTAATTTTCTTCTTGGTCCAGCATCTGTTAGCATAGTGGCCTGTTTTTCCACATTTTCTGCAAATAACGTTGGAAGAGTTCTGGGAATAATTCTTCTTATAGTATGGTTTTGAGTTTCGCTTTTTCTTTTCCTGGGGAGGAGAAGATTTTTTAATAAAGCGTTTCTTTTTCTTATAATAAGATTTTGAATCTGATCTTTTTTGTTTATTTGGAATTTGGAGATCAAAACCAAATTGGTCACAAAATTCACCAATTTCTTTTTTGCCAGTTAAATGTTGGCGTTTTAATTGAGCTTTTAATTTTATATCATTGCAGAGAGATAATCCTTCAGCAACGCACTCACTAATGAGTTGACCATAAGTATATTCATAATAGGGAATTGAGTTTCCTCCATGTTTTCTTAGAATACGATCTCTGACCTTTTGGGCAAAGAGAGTAGGAAGACCTGCTATAAACTTCTCTTTCCAGAAGTCAGCATTGGCGTCTGTCCTGATCATTACTTTGGACAAGAATACATCCTTATACCACCTAAACTGGGTTAGAGTGGGGCATTTTAGATTGACTAATAAATCCTTATTTCTTTCAAATGAGACTGGGTTAGATCCCACGAAAGCTAATAAATTGAGGTTAGCAGTGTATAGACTGCATTGGAAATATGGGTTTCAGTATATATAATACTGTCTTGACCTTGTTCATCTTTCATGGTCATTGGTGTTTGAACAATTTTTGTCGCATTTAATATTTGTTGTTGCTGTTCTGAGGTAATAATGTTATCCCACCAACCACGAAGTTGGCCAGCAAAACCTGCAACAATGTATTCTGCAATCTGTTTATCAGTATTATGGGCTGATATACAAACAGTAGAATACATAGTCATACGGTGTAATAATGTGAGGATCTGATATTCAGATAACCCATCAATATTCCATTCATAAATGGTTCTAGCACTAAAGCTAGCAGTAATATTTGAATTTTCTTCTTCAAATAATAAGTCCTGAGGAGTAGGACGAGTATAATAATGTCTAGTTGAAGCAGTAGGAACTGATTTTCTGCCAAAAGCAGTGCTTCTTCCAAAAATATTTTGGTTTATGCTAGGAGTCTGATCTTTTTTAAGATCATCTTCCATTGCCAGAATTTGTTTTTCAAATTCATTTATATCTGAATCATTATCTGAACCAGAGAATGCTTCTAAAATAGTAGCTATTTGATCTTTTTTCTCATTAGAATCATGACCATTACTTTGTAATGATTCTAACTGTTGGGTTAGAATTGAAACAATATCAATATCTTTTTTACTAGGCATAGTAATATTGATGCTTGGCTTCAGAATAGAAGGTTCTACTATTTTTGGAGTAGAAATAATGGGTGAAGATAAACTTGATTTAGTTTCTTTTAGAACTAGAGGTGTTGTAATTTTTTCTAATTTTTCCTCCATTCTCCCAATTTGAGGGCACATAGTTTGGAGAGTCAGGTTTGTATAATTATGTTGTTTTCATGACTGAAAGCAACTGACTCAATAATTGTTTCACCTGCTTTAATCTTCAGATGTTCTGAAGGTGGATGAATAGAAGTAATGATTTTACCTTTTGCTGTAGTCCAATCTTTTTCTAAGGACTTAAGCATGTTTACACAAGGATAATTTTGGTTAGTAGCATAATCTAAAAACCAAATAGGGAAAGATATAACTTTCTCCTGTGATTTAATAGTTTCATGAAAAAGGAACTTATAATTTTGTTGTTCTTCTTCTTTGTATGTAGAAAAGAACCATTTTTTGAATAATTTATATTTTTCTTGCATAAGATCTTTACTGCAAGCTTGACGATCATAAGTAAAAGGAATAGAAATGACATTTATTGATGCAATGTCATTAAATTCTGATAATGTTTCAAGTTCCTCATGATATATTCCTTGAGGAATCTGTTGAGAATTTGTACAAACTCCATCAAATATAAGATTAGGAGTTTTTATGCCTGATGACGAGGCTTTCATAGTTTGGTTTGGAGTATAAAACCTTTGAGACTGAATATGCTCATTTTTTGATGAAATAGAAGATCTACTGTCCTCAGATAATGATAATCGAGTGGATCTTCTGCTATTATCAAATTTAATAATAACATCTCCATCATCATATTGAAGAATTTCTTCAACTCTTTTGTTTTCTAGAGGTTTGGATGGAGTGGCAGATTCTAACATCCATTCATCAGGAGTTTTAATATCTTGCCATTGGATGGTCTGAGGAATAGACACATTTGATTTTAATAAATTAGTCTCGATTAAGACTGTCTTTCCTTTTGTATCATAATTTTTTGCCTTTGGGCTAAGGGTATTCATTGCTTTATAGTAAACCCTGTATGTTATGTTTAGAGGTTCCGATCCCTCTTTTAAATTATAACCACTGGTCTTAATATTTAATGTTAAGACATCTAGAATATTTCTGTCTGTTAAAGAAACACAGAAATTGGGGAAACAGTTGAAATAAACTGGTCCATTGCATAAACTGGTTTGAATAATTCCTAATAAGGAATCATTGAAATTGAGATGCCTGCAATCTCTTAAGGCAACCAATAAAGAGGCATTTAAGTCTTCTCTTGATAGTGGTCTAATAGCCACTTGTACCATACCAAGATGGAAATATTTATATTTATCCTTATATCTTCTGATTTCTTCAGGATGGAACAATTGAATAGTTTCATGTTCCTTTCCTATTGGAATGGTTTGTTCAATCGTCTTTATGGTCAAAGCCATATTCAGATTGAACATATTCATCGAATAAATCATTGAAGGTTTAACCTTCGGGAGGCTCCAGCTGTGAAGCTGATTCTCAATATTTGAGAATTCAATATCCTCCTCATTCTTTATATGATCAATAATAGTTTGGGGAATATAATTCCTCGAAGATGAAGATGAAGCTTTAGAAGATGTCCTGGATAATTTGGAAAGCATTTTAAAAGATTTTTTTTTTTTAAGTAAATAAAATAAGCATGAACAGACTGAAAGAAGTATAAAAGTCGTTGCCTTATACGGCTGTCAACCACTTACGAAGACTTACCCTGTACTGCTTTCTTCTCGCAATTGGGGCTTCAAGGCGACTTGGGTGCCGTGCGATAAGGGTTGGCTCTGATACCAACTTCTAGTACTGGATCGGATGCTTACTTTACAAACTTGAATAATAATTTATTGATAATCAGAGATAAGTACAACTGTTTGAAGATAGAGAGAGAGGGTAGAGAGAAGGTAGAGCTATAGGAAGAGAAAACTAACACTTAAGACTTCTGAGGGAGAGAGGTTCCCTTTTAAAGGCTCTAAAAGTAAAGCTACCGGCTACCGGCTGCTAAAAGCAAAAGAAAAAGACAAAGGCCTAAACAATTGGCCGACAAACAAAAAGCTAAAGTTTAAAGAAAGCAAAGCTATTCCGTAAATCACGCCGGGTGCTCCTTGGGCCCCATCGAACACGTGAAAAAAGGATAGATGCTTCTTTTAACTTTTACAAGGGAAAATATCCCTGAAATCTGACTACTTCGTCTCCATCTTGGCTTTGGCCTTCTTGTTCTGGGAGACCTCAGGTAGATCTTCATTAAGGGAGCTTAATAACTCTTTTGAAGGATTAGAGAAGGGAACAGCTCCCAAATAGTCATCCATGTCTTCATTTTGCTGAATACCATTATCTTCAGCTTCTAGATCAATGTCAGCATCTTCTTCTTCTTCCATTGAGGCCGAGTTTGAAGAGGCTTTGGATGAAGAGCCCTTGAAAAGGACTGCCACATTATTGTCTATTTGAGACTCCAGATTTTGCAATAATATTTTCTTAAGCTCTTTGGGAGAAGCTAAAGGGAAGGCAGCCTTTAAACCTGCTAAAGAAGGGATAACAAAATCCTTCTTTGAATCATCATTCTGAGGAGTATATTCCTGTTTCATTTTCTTGAATTCTTCAATACATTCATTTATTTTTAATAAATGAGGATTATAATCAAACTTGGACCACCATTTATAAAAGAATTGGCGGTTAAGGGAAAGAACCCCAATATCTAACTGGCAAACAGAAAAAGTCCATTGCCAGATCCAGGGAAGACTGAATCTTGCCAGAAAACGAAGAAAATTGCTTCCACTGATAACCCTTATATCTTGCTGTTTTGGGTCACTTAAAATATAGCTTTTGTAGGAATTAAAAAGCTCTTCTGGGAGGAAGTCTTCATTTGGTCCCATCTTGTCGAACCAATTATAAAACCAGAATGGTAAATCTTGTTTGAAAATAGATGGTTCTATCCTAATGAACCAAGTATGCTTTTCAGCTTTGTTTTGATAATAAAAAGCTTTATTCCATGCTTCGATGTAATCCCAATAATTGAAACTAGCATGAATAAATTTCAAATCCATAGATTTGTTGGAGTTTAAACCCCATTCGGAGATATGAATTACGCGTTGAATAAACGCTTTGCTGAAGGAAATGTCTTCAGTATGTTTATTTTGGTTCATATGATGGAATTTTATTGAACCTGTCTCAATGAGAATGCATTCATAATATTTCCTATTCTTTTGATCGAATAAAGGAAAATTGGCTTCTGGTTCAAAATACCTTTTTGCCAAAGTATTGGGAGAGTTAAAATATCTCTCATCTCCTTTCTGGAGAATAATAATTTGCTCTTCAAGAGTCTTTTTAAAACCTGGAAGAATAGGTTCTTTTAGAGCAGCAGAAAAGCTCTCTTGAGATTTTCCGGTGGATAAATAATCCGCCATGTCAGCTGGCTCACTCCTTTTTTCTCTGGTAGGAGGAGGAGAATTGGGTTTTAGAAACAAGAATTATCACCAATGTTACGTCAAAAATGAGTCATTCATCACTTCAGTACTTCACTTTTAAAAATTATAATTTTAATATTTCATATTCAAATTTTGATCTAGAATCAGTACATGTCGTTAATAACACTAAATTAATGATAATCTTTTTAAAAATTATTGATTTTCAATAAGTTATTGATTTTCTTTTAAAAAATGTCAAATTTTTTATAGTAAATTTTCAATTCTTATTATTTTCTTTCTAGTTTTTGATTTCTTATTCCTTTTCTATTTCTTCTTTCTTTCTTCTTCGCCCAAAAAATGATAATATTTTTTCAATAATTTTTTAATACATTAACAGTGTTACTAACGACAAGTATTGATCTTAGGTATGGACATGAATGAGAGGTACTGAAGTGATAATTTTCAAAAATGAGGTACCAAAGTAATGAATGACTCATTTGTGAGGTACCACTCATGATAAAAACTCTTTTAGAAAGGAAGGAAAGAATAATACTTACTTTCTTAGACGACCACAACTTTCTCAAAAGGTAAATATAGTAAAACCTCAATAATTTAATACTCGATTAATTAATAATCTCGTTAAAATAATTTTTTTATTTCGGTTCAAACTTGAAGACTTGAGTATTGATCTAATACTCGATTAATTAATAATCTCACCAAACTAATAAATTTTGTCAACCTTAAAATTATAAATTTATCAGATTTTATTATATATATGGTTGGAATGAGAAGGTAAAGACCAGGCCATTAGGGTAGGAAATGTTGTCGGATAATTGGATAAATTTGTTAATACATACAAGGGTCTGTGACAACGACAAATTAATCACAACCATTTCTTCGGAAATTTAGGCGCAAGAATCGAGAATTTTAATCTTCTTCCAAGGTATACAATAATACAGATGCAGCTTGATGCTTTTAATGCTCTCCAAAGCTCGATTTTCATACTTAATTACATACTTATATATATATATATATTAAAATAAGGCTTACAATTATTCTCAAATTTTGATTAATGAAATGGTAAAATATAAAGAGGAACATAAAAAATGAACCCCATATAAAGAAAAATATATGAAATATTATCAGACGACTCAACAAAAATATTGTATCTTAAACTGCACTATTTAGCAAAAAGTACATCATTGATTACTACATTTGTTATATAATTACGGCGATTCAATACCAGAAAGATAACACGCATCTGACGATGCATCAATTCACTTTAAACAACTTTTCAACTATGTTGCGGAACGAAACTTTCGTCGGCCACTACATCTCATCCTGTCATTAGGAGGGTGCACTCATGCAACAGACCAACGAACGACCATACCTAGAGCAGACAAGGCACCAAAGGTGCACAATCCAGGACAAAATCCACTTCTGCTTATCTCATACAGGTATAGGCTCATTTTTGAAAAAATTACTAAAACACTAAAATAAAAATAACTATAATAAAAAAGGCGTGGGGTTTTATACCAGGCCCACTGTATAAGCCCAACAATGAGCAGTGAATCAATCCAGCCCACCTTACCACCAAAATCTCCCAGCAGCTGCAAGCCTCCTGCCCACACCCGACCACACGCGTCGCCACCCATCTCTAGAAGATCTTTACTAGTTGAATCTCATTGGTCCACCATCAGCACCTCATGGTCTTCCAATTAGACAAAAGCTTGTTGCTTCCAAAATCGAGTCAACGAACATAAATTTTATCCCACTCTAAGCTTCAGAGAGCGCCTTGCCAGCAACGCCAATTGACCAGAGGAGATTAGATTCAAACCAGTGAAACCCTGCCCCACCAACTCACCACATACCAGTCATCCATCTTCTCCACTACCATTGACAAGATCTGGGGAACGCAAGCTTGACTGCACCCTAACTCTAATCAGACTCCCAAATCCTCTGTTGTCCATTACCGGGCTCAGGACAATACCTTTGCGGCTGCACCCTAGAGCGCCAACGACGAGGCCAGGGGTCGTCGCCAATGAGGCTCAGGGCCACCGGACGAGTGTAGAAACCAAACGGGTTATCAAAAGTTTTTTCGTGGGAGGAACAACTACTAAGTTGTTTTGAGAATGAACATAATTACAATCTTATATATTTATTCAGTGTCAGTATTCATCTTCAAAATAGTCATAATTATATAGGAAAAATCCTCAAATGGTACCCAGACCATCACCCAATTCACATTCTGGTACTAGATCCTTTAAAAGTACTCACAGTACCCATATTTATGCAAAGTGGCCCGAAAAAGTACTTTGTAAGGGAAAAATTGTCAAAACACCTTTTTATTTGCTTTTTACATTTTATTTTTGAAGTATAGTGGGTCCATAATTTGTTTATTTTAACACTTGCAGCTAAGATTTATCTTCAATAGTCGAAGGTAAACAGTTATCTCTTACTATAAAAATTTCTAATTTTCAAGTCACTCGCAATACAAGTATAAAGCTTAAGTTGCTCAAGATAGAGTAAAAGTTGAAAGAAAAATTGTTGCAGAGCAAATTTATTTAGCTGCTGGTCTAAAAAATAAAGCTAGATTTGAACAACTTTTACACCAACAATCTATCTGAGCTTTTTTGTTAGATTGCCCCAAACTGGTATTAGAGCTTGCTATAGCCCAACAATTTTCCACAGATGAGAACACATTCTGAGAAAATAATGGAGAAACTAGATTCTCTATTAAATTCAACTGATGCAATGCATCAAGATTTTTTAACAAAAATCTCTAGAAACAGAGAGTATCTGGAGATAATTCCGGTGATTAATAACCAATTATGGAAATTGCAAACTAAAATAGATTATATCCAAAAATTACTCGAAAACAAGAAAGAACTTTTAACAAAGGTTAATAGTAAAATTGAGGAACAAATCTTCAACAGATGAAGATTCTTCACTATATTCAAAGGATAGTCCGAGAACATAAAACGTCAAGAGACAGTCCACCTCGAACAATAATAAGAAAAACTAATGACTTTAAACCATTAGAGGTCCCAAGGGGGAACCCTTCATCGATACCGTTTCTCTTGGATTCAATAACAAATCTGTCAAACATAAGATTTCCAAAATCCAAAACAAAAGATGTTCATACCATAAATATGTTAAGCATCTTTGGAAAGAAAAAGGCGGTACAATTGGTCAATTATGAAGAATTTGAATTTAATGAAATTGAAGAAATGTTATAAATTCTTCAATTCCAAAGTTTGAATTCAATCAAATTTACAAAGAGGAAATTTTGATATGTTGGAAAGCCATCAGTTCAAAATTCTTGAATTCACCACTCTAGCAACAACAGGAGAAACATATCTCCTTTTGATAACACCTGAAGAAGTTGCTAAAGCCAAAAAAAGAAACTACAAATTTATGCACATTGGAGAAGCCCAAGTCAGCATAAAATTACTGGCCAGAGAATGCATAAATTGTTCAGTCTTATGTGTCTTATTGGCTAGCAAAAAAAGACAATAGACTGATTGATTTCCAAAAAACTTTGTTAGGACCCCTCCAAGCATCATTGTGCAACAAAGTTGTATATTTCAACTATTTTCCAAACTTTTCAACCAGTCTGACTGATACAGCTCACTGTTTACGACTGAGAGTTAAAACAGATGACACTTCAATGAAAGATGACATGTAAGAGCTTGTTGTGGTTTATAGGGTTTACTATAAAATGATGAGCGCAACAGTAGAACCAAAAATTAAAATAATAAACATGTTTGGTCTTACTACTAGATTCCTCATAAATCCAAAAAAATATTCGGAATAAAGGTTACATGGGATGAAGTAACGTTTTCACTGGAATGGAAATTGTCTAGCCCAAAAGAAAAGCAAGAAAGTGTAAGAGCAGCAGTCTATGAGAATAGAGGATCTGGAGACATTAATCTAAAATTTGAAGGACACAGAAACAGTGATGTATCTCTCGAAAATATGAGAGGGGAAAGCTCTAGATCATTCAGAAGATGCAACTCTTCTAGAGAAAACGGTACTAGAAGTACAAGAATTTCAATAAGAGAAGAAAACAACCCAGTGAGGGAAAAAGATTTAGATGCTGAATTAGATAGAGATATTAGCATGCTAAAATCAGAAATACCAAAATCAGAAAAGCTCTTAGAGCTTTATAAAGAAGCAGAAAACTGCAAAGATCATTCTCGCCTGGAACTATTTATCAAAGAGATCGAAAGTTTCACGTTAAAAAAGGAAATAAAAGTCTTTCCTTATGAAGAAATAAAAATAGAAGAAGGAGAGTCTTCAGGAATCATCATCAAGGTTGATAGAGATCCAAGACTTTCAAAGTGCCAATTACCCCAATTTGGTGTAAGGCTTGATCTAGACAAAAAGAAAGCCATAGATGAGTGGTTTGCTAGCCTAGTTATGGCAACATATACTACTTATGGAAAGTTTGAAGCACCAGACCTGCAACTAATATATGAATCAACCCTCACAGGAATGGCAAAAAGTTCTATTTAGCTTTCAAACAAACTTTCAGGGCACAAGAGTGGTTGGAGAAAATCAAAAGTGATAAATCTCCATATACCTTTGAAACTTCAATCTATGATCAATTTTGTAGAGATATCTCATATGTTGGGACAAAGCTAAAGAGTTAGCAAAAACCAACATATATGCTTTCAAGATATGCAATATAAAGTATTTTCAGGAATATCTAAATGAATTCCAAGAATACTATTGCACAATATATAAGAGATAGAAAAAAACGATCTAATACATCTCTTGCATAGAAATCTTCCTAAACCTTGGAGGACAGCCATGAGGGAGAGTATAGAAAAAAGACTACTAGAGAGTTTTTCAGTAGATGGAGTTGCAGAAAGAATCAAGCAGCTGATGTGAGAACAATGAAAAGCTAAAATAAAAGCAAAAGGTGCAAAGAAGCATCTTAAAGGATCTGAAAATTTCTGCACTAGGATCGCCGATATCCCAACCAACTGGGGATGCGACGAACATAAGCAGAAAAATAAAAGGAAACATTTCCATAAATGTTTTAGAGGAAACAAAAAAAAGAATTAGAGATTCAAGAAAAACTCCAATTACATAAGAGAAAAACATAACCTAAGAAAAAGATTCTTTAAAAATAAAAGATTCTCTCAAGAGATAGAATAGAAGAGAACATGCACATTTTGGTTATGCAACGCTGAAGAGCACTATGCTAATGAACCTCCTAAGAAGGATAAGAGTAGTTCGAAAGATCTTATGAGAGTCATAGAGATGGCCAATATGAAAGGCTACAAGGTAGTCTATTCAGAAGATGAAGATGATAATGTATATGTTTATTCAGCCTGAACATAAGATGAATCGTCAGAAGAATCAGAAATAGATTCTAAAGAGGAATATGAACCCAGAGGGGTTTGTCTCCTTGAAATAAAAAAACATTGAAGAAAGCACTGAAGAAGAAAAGATTTCTTCTTACAAAGTCAATCTTAGATCATTTGTCTGTGACTACTGTTATTTCTATGAGAAACATGGTCTTCCCATGTTTTGTGAAATGTCAGAAAAGACGTGTCACAAAGAATGCTTCATAGCTGAAGCAGCCTTCATACAAGAGCATAATCTCAAGCACTTCAAGGCTAAGCTTGAGAAACAGAAGATGCATACCCTTGGAGAGATTAAGGAGATGTTAAAACAAAATATTGACATCAATCCTTTGAAATTATGAGAAAAAGACCTAGTGGTCTGTGAACTCAGGCTACATGACATAAATTATATCTGTTATGTAAAAGCAATCCCTCAGTACAATGAAGAAGATCAGAATTAATTCAGAAAAGACATAGTTGATCTTTTAGAAAAAAGATTGTGTAAGATCATCAAATAGTCCTTATCACGCTGTAGTATTCTATGTCAAAAATCATGCAAAAGAAGTCCGAGGAAAGACAAGAATGGTGATAGACTATAGAGATGTCAACAAGAAAACCGTATAAGATGGTTATCAAATAGCATAGGCAAGAGTGCTAATCAACAGGCTCAAAAGAGCCAAAATATTCTCAAAGTTTGATGCAAAATCAGGATTCTGGCAAGTTAGAATGCATCCTGACAACATTCCTCTTACAGCTTTTGGAACTCCACATGGACACTACGAATGACTAGTAATACCTTTTGGGCTGAAAACAAGCTCAATCCATTTTTCAGAGAAAAATGGACAATATATTCAAACAAGTTACAGACTTTTGTGTCGTTTACATCGATGATATATTAGTCTTTTCAAAAACTAAAAAAGAACACATGAATCATCTCTATGAGGTAGTCAAGTTCATAGTTCAACATGGAATCATTTTAGGAGTAAAGAAAGTTTTTCTCGTCCTTGATGAAATTGACATCCTAGGGATTAACATAACAAATGTGGTGATCAAGCTTCAACCTCATATCTTAGAAAAGGTCTGGAAATTTCCAGACAGAATCTCTAACACTAAAAGTCTACAGAGATTTTTATGAGTCATTAACTATGGAAGAGACTTCCTTCCCAAAATTGCTAGATTAACAACAATACTGTCCCAAAAAAAAAGCTCAAAGAGAGCTTGGAAATTTTCAGAGGATGACGAAAAAGTCGTTAGGCAAATTAAAGAGCTTTACAAAAATTTGCCTCCTCTCCATTAACTTGAAGAAAATGATGAGATCATTCTTCAGACAGATGCCAGCGATAATTTTTGGGCAGGTGTAATGCTGGCAAGAATGCCAGGCACTAATACAGAATTTTTTCTAAAGTTTTACAGTGGGAAGTTCAACTCTACAGAACAGAACTATCCCATAGGGGAAAAGAATATTCTAACAATTAAAAAAATAACTAAAAATTCTCCTGCATTTTTAGGAAAACCATTCATTGTGATAACAGATTGTGTCAGAGTAAAAAATTTCAAGAATTTCAAACTTGATAAAGCTACTGATAAGGGGAGATCAATTAGCAAATTGACAATAATTTCTCAACCAATATGATTATGATGTAGAAATAATTGTAGAAAATGGGAACTATCCCCCAGACGCTTTAACAAGAGAAATGGAAATATTTCGAAGGAGTGAAAAGAACGACGAAGGTCGGAATTCTAGGAGCAGAAGGCCAGGAAAAGAACCCAATCAACTGGAGGAGTCCATTGGGAATGTTCTTAAAAATTTCTTGCTGTGTCCTAAAAGACTAGCCTCAGCTGACCAATTCTAGGGTAAAGGATTAGCTAGCTCATCTCAAACGGCATATGGTAAAGACTTGTTGAGACCATTTAAGGCTACTGCTTTGCTAAAAAGCATAATTTTTCCTACGGGATTTATAAATATCTTTAAGTATAGGTTGAACACTTTCTCAGAGTCAATCTTCCAAATTGACATAGGTCTAGCTTTTCATTAGAAGATTTTGCTAGACAATTTGATGTTCGCCTTTCAGGAACAAGATAAAAGACTTATTGTAAAGCCCATGTTTGCCTTAGCAAAAGAGCTGAACCCATAGAAAAAATAACAAAGTAGTGTTAAGAAATCAGTGGTGTAATACATCAGAACCCTTGCAAATGCAAAAGTGCCAATTTAGGCGTTAACATAGATCTCAATCAACATAGATCTCAATTTAGGCGTTAACATAGATCTCAATCAACATAGAATGGTTCAAATTACACAACACTATTAGAAGACACTTAATCAACATAGATCTCTTTGATACACTCTTTACAGTTCTAGGACCATTCCCAAGTTGATATGTGGTAAATGTTCAAAGCGAGCACCCACAAGAGCACAAGTTGTAATTAATCAAAAATGGCATTATTCAAAACTTATGGATAAAGACTAGTGATGATCTCACAGGATTGCCTATTATCATCTGCAATACTGTCAAGAATGTAAGGAAGTCCCATTGTATTCTTAGACTCAAGTTCAGATCTACACCTCCAGAATGGGTTCAGAAAGCCAATGGAGAAGTTGAATACATTTTTTCGTACCACTATGTCAGGATCATCCAAGGCCAATATTTAGAACCAGCCTGTAATGGATATAATGGAACTCCAAATTCTAGCATTCCATGGATGACGGCCATGACATTAGAGTATATCAAGAAAGTAATCGAAGAAGATCAAGAGATCACTTTTCTTGCTTCAGGAGAAAAGATAATTGCCACCGCGTATGACCATCCAGAGGTCATTACCAGTGACTTGTTTATTTCTCTTAAAAGAAGAGAAATTGATTCCACCCTTGCATATGCCCAGTGGCTCGAAAAGATCAAGAATGAAAGGCACTTCAAAATGTATGTAGATACAGACGGGGAAGAAAACAGAACTAGGAGAATGACTGAATTTGAAGAGCCTTATTTTGGAGAAAAATTCTGAGATATACGATGACATGTGAAGACATGAAAAGTTGTATCGTCTTTTAATAGAGATGGGGAACATTCAGTGTTTGAAAAGTCGGAAAAGTTGGCTGACTAATCGATGATTTTTATAATCCAAATAGATTTTGGCAATTCAGTCGAAAAACTAGGTCAACGTCAAAAAGTCGGTCAAAAGTTGGGTTAACCAGACTAATCGGTCATTTTTTTGGGGTTAATTTTTCTTTATAAATATGTATAAATTTAATTAAAAAAGAGAGTGCATAAGCCAAAAAAAATGGAGAAAACATTATCTAGACACACAAGTACTGCATTTCTTTGGTTTATGTGTATAGATATTATTTTCTTGTTTAATTTTACCTAAGTAAGTCTAATTTCATTCATTTATTTATATGCATATTATTAAATTTAATTAAAAAATATCAAATTAATCCAACTTATCCGACTAATCTTCGACCAATCGCCGACTAATCATTTTGTCCCTCGATCGACCCGACTCAGATTAAAGACTTTTAGGACATCAGGAGCATCTCTTATCAATAAGGAATCTTCTTTTCAAAAAAAGACAATGTAGGAAAGCCGAAATCTTATCAGCATGGGTCACCTTTTCTTAGTGGGGTTACTGTTAATTAAGCGTACTTCAATTCTAGTTTAGAGTCTTAGTCTTAGCTCTAGGCATCGAAAATCAGAATAGAAGAGATCTATCTGAAAGTAAAAAAATCCTAAAAGCCAAACTTGTGAGTCGAGAGATAGAGTCGAAGCAAATTGTTCAACTTCTCTATTTCCAAGTAAGTATGTCTACTAGTATGAGTAGCTAAACAACTTATAGATATTTACCAGAAAGTGAGGCTTTGGATGTTTAGTATGTAATTCTGTTGAATAAATAAGGTATGGTTTTTCCATTACAATTCTTTCAAAATTATTGCATATATTCATAAGACTCATTAAAACTCCTTTGAGAGGCAGACTACCACCCAGAAGGTGAAAAATATGGGTTGTTTATTATTTAGCATCTTTATATAGCTTTCCTTATCTACAAAATTTACTCGAAGAAGAATCACCCTTAAAAGAAAGCATTCAGCAGTGAGTCTGTCTGCGTAAGTTATCCAGGAAGGCTGAGACCTATAAGTGAATTCATGACCTGACGAATGCTAGTTTTGTTTTTCTTTTGGGGTATTTTTCTTTCATTTTGTATTTATTAGTATACCAAGGACATATTGGGTAAATAAATCACATAGTACTATATGGGGACATATGTTATAAGTTCAGGTACCATCTGAGTATTTTTCAAAACTTAGGTATCAAAATGTGCAAAAGATTATAGACAAAGTACCAAATGGAGATTTTTCTCTAATTATATAATAGCTTAGCTTGCAACTATCTCATCCGCGATATGCATGTACAATTATATTGGCACTACAAGCTAGGAAAAATTATTCTATATATAGCAGTGCACTTGCACTGTCTTATGTGACAAATATCTATTGGCTTAAAACTTAACTAAAAATTCAAATAGAAAATGATATCTTTGTTTTGCCCCTCTTTTTTCAAGTTTTAACCAATAATATAGTGACACGTAGATAGTACAAGTGGATTGTTGTGTATGGAATAAGCTCTGACAATCTAGACCCTGGATTGTGCATGACAAAACTCCAAATTGCTACTAGCTTGCTCATGACAGAGACTATTGGTGTCATGCCCATGTGATCCAGTGCTACATACTGAGACTTTCCAATATCACAAACGTGATCGATCCTCTCGTACGTCTCCTTACACTCACACTTCATGACAAATTAAGTATCAACGATCAAATGGTTAAAACATCTCCGATTAAGCTGAAATTTTGCATGCACGATCCTTACATATGGATCTAAAAGATGATTGACTTCAATTATCGAATCACATTGTTGATTTTATATAAAATGCAACTTCACATAGAAGTTTCAGTGCAAAGATTCGCACTTGATAGGAATTGTGTGTATGTGTGTATATCCTCGTTTGGCAAATTTGAGGCAGTGGAGCAGTATATAGGTTAACAAACGTTAAACTTTGAAAGAACCAAAATAGACTTGAATCCACCAATGTTTGAGAAAATTAAGCTCTCGTTTTTTATTAATAATATGAAAGATTAGTCTAGCGACCACAAAGAGACACTTAAATACTGAAACAAAACCCTAGAACGCTAGCAAAAGGCCTACTTAAGCCCATGGGTCAAAATAAAAATAAGATCCAAAATAAATAATATCCTAAGAAAGTCTGAAAACACTAAAATACGATTTTTAAGGCCTAAACTACCTCAAATGGAGAAACAAAGTGTAAGCCCGATGGAGCAGCTTATTTCATCATTCCCTTTCAGAAAAGGTATTATTCGTCCAAATTAAACACCATTTTCCAAACCTAAAATTTACCCGTTTTACCTTTCTTACGGTCAAACTCCTCTTCAATCTTTAAACAGAATCAAATTTTAACCTCTTGTAGAAGTCAAGTTAGTCCATCTTTTTATTTCTTTAGAAAAAGAAAGCAAAGTACAATTATAGTATCAATAATACAAAAATAAAACCACTATAAGATTTAATTAGACAACCCAAGACACGGATCCAAGGCCCAAAAAAAAATACAACTTTGCCCTCGTTTTTATACAAAACTTTAGCCATTAATATTAGTTTGACTCTCTTTCTCTCTCTCTCTCTCTCTCTCTCTCTCTCTCTCTCTCTCTCTCTCTCTCTCTCTCTCTCTCTCTCTCTACCCGACCGAAATGTAGTAGCAGAGATCAACAACTCCGCAGGTCTTGGGTCTTTGCCGCCGCCGCCGCCTCCAGGTGCACCCCGGTGATTCCGCCACTGCTTGGAATTAATTACACCACCTTCGCGCTTGACCTCGCGACATCCTCTGTGTCGTAACACCCTTCGGTTCCCTCACCATCGTGCCTACTTGATCTCTCGCCGCCGCTGCCTCGTGAGCCTCTCCACTGTCGCCTCTCGAACATCTCCATTACAACCTCGCGAGCCTCGCGCATCTAGTTGTCTCAGCCTCCCATCTTCAGTCTCTTGACGCACATATCTCACGTGTCGCAACAACTACACCTCACGACTTCCGACTTGTGCCCCCTCCTCCCCCCCACCCTGATGCCTCAGTGGCCTCCAAATTCTTGTCCTGCCGCTTTCACTTCCGCGGCACAACACCTCGGAGTATATCTGCACCTCAGAGCTTCAAATTTATTTTTTTCTTCATGAATATGAGCTCAAGTATTTGCTGATTTTGATTTTGATTTATGAGTTTTTTTTTTTCTCATTTTGAAAAATTTTCATTACTTGTTTCAATTTTTTGTTTACGCAAAGATTATCATAGGATTAAAATTAGGATGGTTGTTTTTGTTTAGAAGTTTTTTCTATTATGTTGTTGTTTTAGTATCAAAATTGAATTCGTGATTTTTGAAATTGAAATTTCTAAGGAAATTGAGTCGGTTTTTCTTGAACATTGTTTTGGTCCACTAATTGCTACTATACATTTTCTGCTACTTATATGATTATTAAGTTTTTAGAAGTTAATTTAGTTATAATTTGGTGTTGCATATTTTGACAACTGCTACTACATTTTTTGTGACCGATACTATAATATTCGGAGATTGCTACTATAAATTTTGAGACTACTACTGTTATTTTTGGGATTGGTAATACATTTTTGGTTACATTCTAAGCATGTTTTGTTTCATGTTGCTATATTTTTGAGACTACTACGGCAAATTTTAGGGTTATTACTATGTTTTTGGTTAGATTCTAAGCATTTTTCAGTTTAGCATTGTTGCATTTTCGTGGATTGCTATTGCAAATTTAAGATTGCTACTGCATTTTCGGTTCGGTGCTACCACATTTTCGGGGATTGTTACACTTCTACTAGACATTTTTTTTGTGATTTGTTTATATTTATATTTCATAAAAATGATATTTTTGAATTAGAACTAGATTTCTACAACTATGAAAATGATATTACTATTCAGTTTTGTAAGTTATTGATACTATATTTTTTGTGTGTCTTTTCAACATTTGTATCAAAGTTGTTACTACAGTTCTCAAATTGATGCTACTATGTTATTTCAATTGATGCATGCTACATTATTTTCAAATTGTTATTGCTCTTGTGGAAACTTTATTACATTTTTTGAAATTGATACTACGTTTTTTGTAACGATGCCGCTACTGAATTTTTTCCGATGTTGCTACTAAAGTTTTTCTGCTGCTACCGCTCAAGTTTTTTAGATTAGTTATGTTTTTTTAGAGTTTTCCAGTAACAACTATATTCATATTTTTGGTTGTTAATTTTCAATAGCAGTATCATATTTTTCAGTAGCAGTGTCATATTTTTCGGTAATAATGTTATTTGATTCTTCTGTAGCATTATTATTTTATTTTTCAATAGCAGTATTTTTGAGACTCTTAATGCGTTTAGGGACTGCTACTGCATTTTCAGATAAAATAAATATTAAAATAATTAAATATAAAAAAATAAGACAAGGTATAAAAATAAATTTATATCTATCAAATGGTAGTTTACAAGAAATTTGTCTTTATTTATAAAATTTTATATGTTATTGTCTAAAATAAAATTTTTTTATCTTTAAATGTATTTGACTCATCTAAACCATGAAGAGTAGTTTGCTATTATTTCTTATAATCCAAGGGTGCGTCCAAACGCTAAAGACTTGACAAAAGAACGCATGCCGTACCACAGCTAGCATTTGGCATTACTGAATTAATAGTGAATACTGATCGAGATCGGTGACAAGAAGACAGGCTATAAGCTAAGAAAAATTTGAGATTTCGACGAACAGTAGTTTAATTATACCTTTTAATCTGCTTAACTCTGGGAGATATTCCATATAATATAGTTTAATTAGTGATCCCTGTACTGATCGCCGACCTTATGTCCAGCAAATGACACTGTAATTAATAATACAAGAATATAATTAAGCTCATGAATTAGGTGTGGCTTAAGTTATCTAGTTAGAAAAGCCTCGAGTTGCAGAAACGTATCATTCTTATTCCATTGATTTGCTTCCAAGATTTCTTCCACTACTTTAAGCTAGCAATCGATGTTCTTAAATTTGACCATTCTTTAAGGAAAAAGTTTCGGAAAGTTCTGGGCGTAGTTAATTTGCTCAACCACCGCCAGTCATTGTTGAAGATAGAAGATAATCGACTCCGAAATGCGCTGGATAGAATTTGGTAAAGCATCTGCGTCTGTGTCTGCTTTCATTTTGACTTTGTAGATCGACATCTCAGCTGTGCTTCTCAAGTCTAATGTGGAATATGATGGCTACTTCACGTTCACCTCTAATATAACAAGGTCATTTGGTACTTGACAGTCACCTAACAAGTTCATTTGGTACACTCGCAAAGTTGACGGCAACCTTTGAGTAGTACACAGATGAAGCTAGTGAACAACTTCTATCTTGGCCAAAAAAAAATGAACTACTTTATCTTTGCCAAAAACAAAATGATGACGTGTACGTAGCAATTTAACAAATTAATCGTAAGATCCCACGTGGAAAAGCATCATTCGTGCATTACGGTCAAATGTGGGAGCCTACTATCACATGGCCGCGCGGTTTGATTTTCCTCGATCCTTACCAACTAGTTTCTAGTGATGTAAAAGGATGATGTAAACTTCCAATGAAGCACGCACGTTCAAACTATATCAATCATCAATATATTTTTCGTAGACTACAATGTCTAAAGCGGAAAAAATTATGCATAGATAATACCTGAATTTTTATTGTCAGGTGGGTTTGGTAACTGAATTTTAAAAATTATCACGTGATATCTGCATTTTTAGTTTTGTATCAACAAGATACCCTCGGTTTCCCTTTCATTCATTTTCCATTTTGTTCAATGAGGTGGTCACTAAATTAGCAATTAAAAAACAGAATTGTCTCGGTCGTCTAATATTTTATTCAATATTTCTTCTTAAGGAGAAAATATGATACATTGTAAACTAGAATTATTTCATTGATAGAATGCTTTAAATATAAGCTGATACAATCTGTTACAATAATTGTTCCTATATAACAGAGATTCTTTGTATGTAATCTATACTAATCCGTATCTAATTAGGACAAGACACACACCAGAAGTTATGGAAAATAAATCTCTTTAAATACTCTCTCTTGTGTCGATGACCTAGTGAATGATCCATAATATGTTTCCTCATTAAAAACCTCGCCAAACAAACAAAAACCTCATGGGTAAAATAAAAGTTTGGTCCAAGGGGAAAAAAGTACAATGCATCAACTACAAATGCTATTACATGTGACGTAGACTCCCTCTGATGTCTACACAAATGTAACTCCCCTGACTGTAAACTCAGTCATGGAGTTTAGATAACCTGCGCATATCAATGTGTCTCACATGTTTCACAAATGTAGATTTAGGTAATGACTTGGTAAACAAGTCCGCAACATTATCTGTCGAACTAACCTGGTTCACATGGATTATCAATAACCGTTGCTATTGCTAATTGTAGGAGTATTTTGGCGAATGACTTTGCGTAGGCGCATATCGAGAAGGCAATGTCTGGATGTGTGCACCAAGCTATATTTAATCAAGCTCTAACTGCTCTAAGATATGAAATCTCAGTTCCAAAAGTTCCTCACCATCATCTCTTCAAATGAAATGGGTGCTTTTGGTTTCCAGACTGCAAACAACTATTGGTGTACTAATAGGGTGTGTTTTTTCCATTGGCTTATTAGACATAAGCAATCTGGTGAATAAGAATTCAACCTAGGTCTATCATCTCAAACAACTTGTTCATCTACTGAATACGCATAGGCATAACTTTTCATTATTGTATCCCTTCCCAATCAAGTAGTCTCACTAATACATGTATACCACATCCTACCGGATTGCTTCAATCCATATAGTGAATGTCTCAATCTAATTACATAAGCACTCCGTGGTTTATAGTTACTTGATTTGAGTAGAACCATGCTATCTGACACTCTCATGTATATCTTTGAATTTTGATCCCCATAGAGATATACTCTAACCACATCTATAAGCTGGATACTCAGTATTTTGGACAATACCAAACTGGTAATGTAGTGGAAAGTAATGATATCCATGACCAGAGAATACATCTTCTTATAATCAATACTAGGGCGTTGAGAGAATTCTTGCTCCACAAGTTCTTCTCATTATGCTTCTAAACAAAGACTCATATGTGTCTAACCAGCATACCATTCGATGGTCATATCACTACCATACCGAAAACTTATCATTTGTAAGAGAGTCTAGTTCAGCCTAGATTGC
The DNA here is from genome assembly GCA_946800695.1 of Geum urbanum. NCBI lineage: Eukaryota > Viridiplantae > Streptophyta > Magnoliopsida > Rosales > Rosaceae > Geum > Geum urbanum. Next base: position 6,019,931 of record OX327002.1, on the reverse strand, counting down.
AACTTTCCATATCGGTCAATTTTCTCTACATTAACCTTTGAAAATCCGTAGCAATATTCCACTTCATCGTCGTCAATTCCTGAGCGACAGATTAAGTAAATGCATCATCAACGAACATGGAAGAACTATCCATAATAACGCTAGCATTTGTATAACTTTGTGAGATTTCTTTGTTTGCTGACATCATCATTAACTCTGAAGCGTCCCCAAGTCTTTGTCAATGTCGACTTTTAGACACATTTACAGTAAAAAAAAAATCTCATGTGTTGATGATAAACAATTGTGCATCGATGACTTGCCTTTTTACCGGCGACTCATCAGTGGATTTTGACTGATGCTACACCCTCACTATGGGTAGGAGAAACACTACATTGCCCGGGTGTTGCGTTAACTTGCTCAATATTAGGGACTTTTAACCTTGCAGGATTTGCCACATGTATAATCGATATCATCACTTTCATGATATAGTAAATAATTCAGACATCGAATCTACTTCTTTTTGAATATCAAGAATACATTGCACTTCCATTTCACATTAAGGTGTGTGGGGATCATGATGAGATATAGTGTGGACATACCACGTCAATTTTCGACGTTTACCCAGAATAGAACCATTCCTATCTCCCCCTAACGGCGGTAAATATGTCTCATCATAGTGACTATCCAAAAACTAGTAGTAAAGAGATATTCTGTCAAAGGTTCTAAATAGAAGACATTTTTTGGAGTATCATAACTCGCATAAATGCACAATTGTCATTGATGACCCATTTTTATACATAGTGGAAGCGTAGTAGGCACATGTACCACACAACCAGAGATGCGTATGTGTGAAATATCAGGCTCATATCCAGTTACCAACTGGTACACACTATATGGTTGGCGGTTTATGAGTATAAAACGAATAAGCATAGCTGCATGTACCACTGCAGATTCCCAAGAAGAAGCCGGTAAATCAATATGCATTACCATTGTGTTGGCTACAAGCTGGAACTACTTGATTTCTGCCTCTACTAAACCGTTTTGTGAATGAACATGGGGAACCGGGATGTTCAACTTCAATCCCAATCAACATGCAATAATCAACAAAATATAGGGATGTAAACTCTCTTGCATTGTCCAATCTAATTAACTTAATTAGGTTGTCTGGGTGTTGAGTCTGAAGCTTAATAATATATGCTAGAAGTTTTGCAAATGCAGCGTACCATGTGAATTGTAGAGACATGTGATTTATATGTCGATGCAGCAATCAAAACTATATATAAACAGTCCGCATACCGGTTTGATTGATCCTCAAATATATTCTTGGAATTAGTAAAGGAATGAAAGTTGTGTCTACAACAAAAGACCGTCATGCATGTAAATAACATTATAGACATAAACAAGCTTTGCAAAATGAGTAATGTGCATTGAATTTTGTCATAAGGACATCCGGTGGGATAACGCACGACGCCACAACAGTACTTTGTCGGGATTGTGTTGCACTCGTCTTGGAGACAGAGCTAGGAATGAGAGTAGTAGTCTCATCCTCCCCATCTAAACTGATGGATTTATGTATTCCCACATGCTTCTTCACTCGGAAGAACCAATGACCATGAAAATTTCTCAGTATCTTGACATCATAATACAAAAGCTCATATGAAGCCAAGTCACACATAGTAATATAAGTGATTGCATGAGATTCAATGATCCCAACTGTAGTAAGATATAAAAACTACAAATCCTCATAAACATCTCCAAATTGCGTCGTTGACAGCATTCTGCGGAGATTGGACACAAAACTCTGTTTCATTCTCACAATATTCCAAGTGAAGACCGTTGGCACAAATGTTTTCAAATACTAGCAAGGTTTGAATGGCCATTAGGTGCGTAGAACACTCAATCTCGCCATCATATATCAACAAAATAATGTCAGTCAATCCATCTTTGGACCCAAGACATGGAGAACACTGTAAGTGAATACTTAAAGAGTTCAAAAAGGGTGGAACCCTTTTAGAGTGATGTTATGGTATGATAATACCCAAAAACAACCGATGTATAACAATACTTGACCGGTCGAAATGACATTTGTAGATTAAGTTCCATGGCATGACAAAAGTTAATGTAAAACCATATCTGGTGCAAAATTTCAGGTTGGTCGTTTTAGAATTTTGAAATTTTTCTAAACCTTTATTTGTTGATAAAATTGATGTAAAACACATCAAAAATACCACAAATTGGGTATAATCTTTCGATGGATCGAAGTACACAATTTTTGATTGATCGAAAATCACACAATCCAACCCGTGGGATACCTTTGATGGATAGAAGAACAATCCTTCGATGGATCGAAGAAACCCAAAATAAAACTTGATTTTCCAATCTGATTTTTGATGGGTCAAAGAATTAGGTTTGGATGGATTGAAGCACCTAACCTGAGACATGCCTTCGATGGATCGAAGAAGGAATCCTCAATGGATCGAAAATGGTAGTTTCAACCGAGGATGACCTTCGAAGGATTGGAATACAAATTTTCGATGGATCAAAAATCTCAGAAACCTAACCCAAGGGGTAGCTTTGATGGATAGAAGAATAAGTCTTCGAAGGATCAAAGGCTCCCCAAGATCACAACATCCTCTACATTATGTCTCATTTTTGACTGTATCGTTGTGTCATTTTGCCATATGTTCATGTAAACATCGAACGATACACTGAATTGGTATAAAATAACATTCTCAACACTTTCATATACCGAAAAACAGAAAAAATTCATTACTCACCAACTTTAAAAATTACATCATAGATGTCTTATTCCATAACCGAGTAAAATAAAGTCTCAAACCATGACAAAAACCAAGTCAAAAAGAAAAAATGACTAAAACCAAGTCAAAAATAAAGCTAAACTTGATTACATAGCAAAAACTTGAGCCTAATACATTGACTACACAAGAATTCATAGTCTCCAAACTTGCTTTTGTATTGTCTGCTATTATAAGATTGGATTTACCATAATCTTCCGTCTCATAGTCTTCAAATGAAGTCAGTCTATGTGCCAAGTATCGTGTGCACTTTTTTTAGGTATTTTGAATATCCTTGGGTGCACGACATTATTTGTGCATGTGTTTAGTAAAACTACATCTATAACAAGATGACCAGCACGAATTTGAGGCAAAATTTGAAGCATTTATCCTATTCCTAGAACTGGAATGATTCTTATTGGAATTATGGCTATTGTCTTGGTGAGTTCAAGTCAAGTTCCGACTATATCCTCTACCACAACCTTTGCCCTGTCCTTCTCTTCCACCATGGTTATTGTAAATGTCAGAACGACAGTTCCTTCTATTCTTACGTGCTTTTCCACAATTATTGTACAACTCATGAATCTTTTTAGTACCGGCTGGCCGAGCATTATTGTGGAGAAGAATCTTGCGATACCGCTATTTCTTGACCAACATACTCATGAGATCACTAACGGATCTTAGTGAAATGACTTAACCTATATTAACTAGTAATCTAGGATCACGCCCTAACGACAAGACTTAAACTACGGATTTTTGTAAATTTTTTTGACATAATTCCTCTACGAAGTGGACTAGTAGAAACCTGCAAGAAAATCACACTTCGGATTTCCTACGAACAATACCGTGGACCACCTATGTCCATCCGGATTTCTCAATAAAGTACGGAAAGTAAATTATTTAAAATGTTGGAATAATAATATGGGAATTGAAAATTCATAAACCAGCAATACTAACAATTCATAACCAGCATTGAAAAACATTTATAACACTAGTGTCCTGAGCGACTTCTAGGAGCAAAATAAAACATATGAAAATACATTGCTAGTGGGCCGAAACCTCTAGAAAGGTATGATAACCTGGTGGATTCAAAGCCTCAGGGGATCAAAATCCAGCTCAGGAAAAGCACTGCAACCTGGGCATGGAAAACTGAAAGGCCTAGGGAAAGACATTTATAATATAAAACATTAGAGTGAGTAGACAAAAATAACATAAACTACGAAAAATGATAAATTTGTAATAACATGTATTTTTTGCTAATTTCTGTAAAATAAAGCGAGTTTGAATATAATAAACTAAAATAAAATGTGGAGGTGGGCGCTCAGGGTGTTTGTCCTAACCCGAAGCGTCTCTAAGAATGTAAATAAAAAGCTGATGGGGTCGTATAGGGTGTTTGTTCTAACCCGAGGCGATCTGGGTTGGCAGGGAGTTTATCCTAACCCGGTCTGACCCGACTAGTCACTGATTAGTTGACTAGTCAAAGCATCGATGCTAAAAATAAAACCATCATAAACATACCTCCAAACTCGTCTGTAATAAAATATAGGAGACTGTAAATATTCGTAAATATGAACTCGCAGCAACTGTGAAAATAAATAAACGTCCACTCACAGAACAATGTCGGGATATTCATAAAGCTGTAACCTGCTACTCGTCACAATAATCATCTGACATGGTCCGTTAACTCGTAATCCTGAAATCACGATTATAATTAATATCTACTCGTTGATATTCATAATAAATAGCTAGACTCGTAATCTAATGAGCAATAATGTCGAGAATCTCACATTCTCGAATAACGTATTTTCTGACTAATTACAAACTTAAGCAAATTCTGAATTAAATTCCTTGCAATCCTTCACTTTAAATCAATTTTAGAGTCGTGACATAAATCTCAAACCTCAAGCAACTCGAATTTGAATCGATAGTCGGATCGTCCATGGATATTATCGTAAAATCAATTAATTATTATCCGATTAAACACACATCTAAATTAATCAAGTCCAGATCCATTCAAGAATCTCACCATTGCGTTTGTCATAAAATTCACGAGCGGAACGACATAAAATTTTGGCGAAAATCTAACCTCGCCGGAGCTCCGCCGTACATAGTGGCGCGTGAGACCATGCACCACCGTCGACGGCGACCGGAATCCCACCGGCTCCAAATCGAGCAACCTACACATCAAAATGTTCATCTCAAACAAGTCCAACAACATTGTAGTACAACTCAAAACCAAAATTAAACCGGAAAATAATGGAATCAACCGTTCAAGTTTTGAACCCTCGCCGGAATTCTCTTTCTTCGTTCGTCGCCGTCCGGCCATGGCTAGGTCTGAGAGTGGTCGCAAAAGCTTCATCATCACTCAAGCTTCAAAACTCCCCAAAGATCGACGTCTAACGCCGCCATGGACGTCGAGGCCGTCATCGCCCAATTTAGCCCGGAAAAACTAACTTCACCATCTCGATTCGCCATCCTCCGACCACCAATGCTAGAAATGCACCCACCAATCGATAGAGGAGGAGAAATCCAACAGTTTCCACCCAATATTATGGTCGGTCAGAGACTCACCGCTGGTGAGAACCTCACGGCGGAATAATGGGTCGGGAGAGGTGGTCAACACGTGGTCAACCTGGTTGCCAAAAAAGGAAACTTTCTACCTTCCCAAAATAGACACCCCTATTTATACCCATGATTTTTTAATAAAACGTTTTTTGATATTTCCGTAAAATTTTCGCTGACCATAACTTCTTCGTTGTAACTCCGATTTCAACAATTAACGTGGCTACGAACTCATATCGACAAACTCTTCAACTTTATCCTAAGAAATTTCTTGAAAAAAAAAATCCATAAAATCTTGACTAAAAGGCCAACGAAAGTTACCGACGATAAAAACTAATTACCATCGACGACTAACGTAATTAATTAGTGATTAACCACATAAGTTCCGAGTATCGTATAATGATGTTTCGGGTTGTAACACTTAGTCTTCCTTGCTCATACTCTGTATGATATTGACTAGCAAGTATGTCTATGGGAGTAGGGAATGTGCATAATGACTTCTCGATCATAGTCAGATCGGTCTTTACAATGCCACAAACATTCAACTCTAATTAAAGCTCTAACATAGATTAATTAAAAGAATTAATACTTGGATAATCCAATAACCGGATTGAATCTCATCTTTCTTGCAGTTCTTGAAGTTGTATATTACGCACATTATTGAATCTATCTTGTAAAGTCATCCATAAAACCGCGGAGTCATTTTTTAGCAAATATTATTTTTGTAGAACATGATGCATATGTCGCCTCAAAAACATGAGGGCTTGAGTTTTGCGAGCTGGAGTTGGTGGCTCAGTACCAGGTAGTGATGATGGTTGGATTGTATCCATCAGATTCATATCGAGAAGCGAGTTCTCAACATCTGACACCCAACAATGGTATTTTGCTCCTTGAGGATCAATGATATCAAATTTAGGTCATTCTGTCTCATTTGATGTCATCTACAATTGAGACAAGAGATGTAATTAGCTTACCGATCAAAAATTCATGATCACTAATATTAAGTTTAGGGAATAAGAACCATGATTAATGATGTTTGATCACAAAAATTGATTATAAATAAACGGTCGCTCAAAATCACACCTAGAAATCATGATGAACCATCACATAGTATTGATTTCCTTTTTCTTTTTCTTTTTTTCTAAAATGTGACTCCTTCAAGATTGTCACTCATACTCTATGGATATAAGTCCATAAGAACTAGGGCATGGATATGTAATAAACACTAATCACAATATCACAATCCTAAGATCTAGGGTTTTGCAGGAAGTAAATTTTATTCCTAGATCTAAAGATTGAAAGATGTTATGTTTGGTATGAAAATTTTGCTGTGAAAGAAGTTTGAAGAAAGAAAACACGTCTACGAAACTCCCGGCAGAAGGAGGATTCCATGTTCTTTTCTTCTTTTTGGGCAGGCTGACCTTTCTTTACTCAATCGGCCATAATTTTCTTTAGACACATCCGAATTGAGATTTTCAGGATGTTCTGAAAACTAGACATCTGGGACTTTCCATGAATATGAATATCTCTGGTTCATCCTGAGTTGCTCACAATCCTGTGTTGAAGCTGGCTGTTTTGCACAGGCTCAATTTTGGCCAGAAAATCAGAGATTTTGGGAGAAGGAGACGCCGATTAGTGGAGATTGGCAGTGAAGGAGGAGCTGCCGACAGTGGGAGTTTAGTGTTTTGGGGTTAGAATTTTTTTTTTGGTTGCTGAATTTCAACTCAGAGCGCGCTGATAATGTGTTTAAGGATAAAATATGATAGACTGTAAACTGTAACTCTTTCATATATTGATAGAATGCCTTAGATATAGGCTGATATAATCTGTTACAATAAATATCTCAATATAACAGAGATTATCTGTATCTAATCTATACTAATCTGTATCTAATTAGGAGAATAAATCTCCTTAAACACTTTCTTATTATCTTTTTAATTCTCTCTCTGTTTTCTTTTGAAGGTAAATTTCTCTCTTCGTCTTTTACTTCTAACTTGCTGAGTTCTTCCTCCCCTCCTTGTCATTCTCTTTGCAGCCATATATATGGAACTCCATTTCCAACTCCAACCCTATAAACAATTACTGGTTCTTAAATTGACAAATACCATGCAAAGGCAATATCTTTGAACAATATCTGAAATGAACAAAGAGAAATTCGATATCCTCACACTGCTTAGATTATTTTCTGCAGCAACCCCACAAGCAAGCAGATACACCTAGAAGAGCAAGAATGATTCCAGATCTTCCACCAACTAAAACCAAAACTCACCAAATTGGAATTGAGATATGGGTTCACAACTTCACAAATACCTCCATCGACAATTCGAATTAGCATATATCAACAAAAAATTTAAATAATATTGTGTTTCATGAACTTAAATTTTACTGATTCACACATATATAATATCTCCAGCACCTTGATCTTGCATGCCTTGATTGAGATGTTGTTCAACAATCTTTTCAATCAGGCTAGAATCTCGGCTTTTGCCTAGCCTCAAACTTTGACTGGAGAAGCTACGACGATGTTGGCTGAGATCAAGATGAATCTTGGGGTCGTATCTCCCCCACTGCCGCCGCTTCAATGATTATGTCAGTCTCCAAAAATAAATAGGTGGAAGAAATGAAGAACAGAAGAACCCATAAATAAATAAAGAAAAAAAAAAAAAATATATATATATATATAAGAGGATTTTTTTTTGTTTTTCCTCAAAAAATAGGTGATTTGTCAGATATACCCTCTTATCAAGCTGACGTTGGACGAAAATATGACAGAGGTACCTTATTGATACGAAATTAACAGTTCTGGTATCAAACTGATAATTTTTAAAGTTCAGGTATCAAACTGACCTGACAGTAATAGTTCAGGTACCATCTATGCATTTTTTTCCATCTAAAGCTCATGACCCTTAATCTAGAGGAGATGATGATGCCGAAGACGATATTATAGATTGAAATGTCTAAATTTCAATAGTTGCCTGGTTGGCCTATGATGTATCTTGTCGTGCCCAACTCTTTAATTAAACTCTTTTTTTTGGTCCAACATATATGGTCTCGATCAATAGTTTTGATTGCAGGTGATGTCCAATCGCTATAAAAAGATCTTTGTACGTCGACGTGTTTAGGCACATCCACAGACATGGGATTTTTAAATCTGAATTATTATAAACAAACCCTTTTCTTAAAGATTTTTTTATAAAAAAACTTCAATTAGTATCGTTAACTGTATTATATATGTTGAAAGATATTTACTTCATTATATGTGTTCCGGTTATAGTAGAATATGTAGAGGATAAATGAGAGAATTCTATTTAGTGATGTAGTGTTCTGGTTATTGTAGAATATGTAGAGGATAAAAGAGAAAATCATATTTAGTGATGTATTAAAATTCTTATTATATGTAACTCTATGTACTTTCTTATATAAATGAGTTTCTTATGTTACTCAACCGTTGTTTCCACAATCTCTATTGTTTATACACTTTTCCTAAAAAACGTTATCAACACGAAACTCTAACCCTGTATGAGGATCTCAAGGAGAAGAACAAGAAAATGAAGATTGTTCTGTAATAATCTCAAGTAAGTTTTTCATGAACACAACATGAATTAGAATTCTAATAACCTACTATTTTGGTACTTTAAATTTTTCCGTATAGATTTTGAGATAGCATCTCATCCCTCCTTTCTACACTACAGCTTTCTTGAAGGCAAGAATTTGGAACAAAGAGAGGTCCTCGGAACAAAGAGAGTTCCTAGATGAACTAAGAGCGTTCATCGTGAACAAAGTACAAAATCGATTGAACAAAGAGTGTTCATTAAACCATCGATTAAAACAAACAAAGAGAGTTCGTAAGACAATATACATCAAAGTAAAAGTCTACTCCAAATATTATATTTAAAAATAAATTAGTTGTCGAGGAAGTCTTTTGCAACTGCGAGACTAATATATCTTCTATTTTCTCATAGTGTTTGATATGCAAAAGTGCATTATCATCATGCTTCCGGATCTAAGAGAGAAGTGGAATAACGTGTGCTTTTCCGACTTCAAGTATATTGCATCAATAAATAAAAAGATGCTTAAGCTTAGATCCATGCTCCAATTATGCGGAATGCAGTCAAGGAGCAAGATTTGATCGAGAAAATCTTCTACATAATCATAATTCAAGGCAAGTTGGAACTAAGAGAGTTCACAATGCGAATTATGAAGAGCAACAAAGAGCGAGCGCAAGGAGCGGAACCCTTAAGTTAAGGAAATTTTGGTGAGACATTTTTTGGTCTCTACAACCGCCCACACAAGGAAGAACGTTATAAGTTGGCCCATGAAGGTCATGATCGATGACCATGATAGAGAAAGCGCTGGCCATGGATTTCGGGGTGACCAAAAAAGTCATGAGGCTGAGGTACCAATGCCAAAAGAGGTAAGGATAAGACGCATAATGTTTCTCGAATCAAACGAGTTGTTTATTCTCAAGATGTTTAAGAATATAGATCTCAAAAGTTTTGGGTTAATAGGTGTTGAATACCATTGTTAGGCAAAATATGTGAGGAGTCTATAGATTGCCAAGTTCATCATCGCCACATTCAAACCACCTGATCCAAACCTATTTGATCCATGAACACATCAGTTTTCGAAACTATTTTCTGCATACTATTGTACAAATTATTTGACCTAGTTATAAGTCTCAAAAAATTATAAAAATTTGTAGAAGTGTTCATATATATGTCTAATTTGGGTCACCAAAATTTTGTTGCATTCTCACATACCAATAATTCGGCAGAAATTCGACAAGCAAGCATGCTCAAATTTTGTGAATTTTTAGGATCAAAATAAACAATGAAACAGAGATGTAGATAGAGCTAATACGAATCTCAACACGGCATACTTCAAATTTGGCAGAGACTCGATTAATAAGACACCGGATCTTGATTAGAGTTGTATGTTTTCCATGTAAGAAGGCGTGTGTGCCTAAGTGTTATGTTTGACAATGTTGGTCAATTACTTTTGATTAGCAAACTTTGATGTATCATGCTGGCTTATTAATAAAGGCACCATTGTATTGGCTTATTAATAACAGGTTTGTCTGCGTTTTCTGTATCACATACATGTTTTGTGGTTGCTATAAATCTATCTTCTACTAAGACTCACCTTAGTTACTTGTGATGTCTAGAAAAAGAGATTTTCGATAAAGGTATTTGAGAGAACCTTGTGTCCCACCTACATTGATCTCTGTTTGCCTGGTCATGAGTGAAAATGGCTATCCAAATAATTATATATGGTTTAGTAACTAGAAAATTCGTCCATGTATCAATTGGGATAGCTAAGAGTGCTAAAGTCCCCAAAAATACCACAAAACGCAGAAGATAGAATCTGCTATGCATAACAGCCAGATTCGACGATAAACTAGGAATTACCCAAAAAGATTCAGCATATGAATGATATATGTATGAAAATATACGGATTTTTAGTATTCATAACTACCTCCAGATTTTTGATAGCTAATTTCTACAAAACATTATGCCCATTTTACTGGATAGAGGTCAGAAACAGGACATAACAGAATCTGCTATGTAGATCAGTCTAATTCGATGATAAACTAGAATTTTTTCAGAATAAAACAACATGTGAATGGCACGTGGTTGGATAGATACGGATGTTTAGTTTTCAGAACTACATTCGTATCGTTGATACCTATTTCCTAAAAAAAGTTATGTTCGTTTAAATCTACAAAGGTCAGAAACAGACATAACATAATCACTGTGCATATCACTTGGTTTTGACACAAAACTAGGATTGACTCAAAATGATCCAATATTTAATAATACATGGTTAGAAAGCTACGGATGTCTAGTTTTCAGAAATTTATTCAGATCATCAATAGCTATTTTCTATACAAAGTTATGTCTATTTAAGTACATGAAGGTCAGCCAGCCTCGATCGAAGACACAGCCCGAGAAGGACCTTCGATGGATCGAGTATTACTTCGATGGATCGAAGCCTATCCCCAGCAACTAAATTTTTGAGTTATTTTTTAGTTTTCTCTCATGCAAGACCTGTTTCTTTACAAGTATTTCCCCCGAGAATTTTGAATGTCTCATTAAAACAGGAATTACACATACTATGTTATGACATAGACAACTTATATCGACTTTGTGCCTTGTCGTTTATGTTTCTATACGATGAGAATGGTCATAGGTCTTCTCATCATCCATGCCAAAAAATTTCAAGTGAGAATGGACATGACTTCCTTTGCATTATCTCTAATGATTGTGGTATGATCCAAATATTAGAGAAATTTATGTGTCATCCAAATGGGCTACATAAGATAACTAAAAGAGAGCCAAATGGGCTACATAAGATAACTAAAAGAGAGTTGTAGAATCAAATCATGTCATGAGAGATGACTTATAGGATTCAGACATGTATAAGGCTTTAACACGATAGACTAGGACATCTAAGTCGTGATATAATGGTCCGAATTTTGAGAAAGTCAATCGGACATCCATTCTTTTGAGTGAAAGGAAGCAAGAACCATAGTTGGTTCATTAAAGAGTGGAGTTGGGGACCATTCAATGGTGGCTCCATCCTCCAAAGTCGGTCAGTGATCGACGCCTCTTCCACTAAGAAGAGAAAACTAGACACAGAGGATGGCGTGCTTGTCTCCTATCCTACTTCCCGAATCCATGAAGACTTCAAGCCTCAATCAAAATCCTCATTGGTTTTTTTAAAAGGCTCATCACTCATTGTAACAAAGCCCACTCATATTAGAGATTATGATTCAGACCATCCTATGCAAATGACACATATATTCTCACTATATAGAATCTAAGGTGATTTTATGGAACGATTCAACCAACTAGCGGACCACTTAAATATTTTTATGGTGTTGGTTATAATGCTGACACACTGGTCATGTGTCATGCTATCGTCTACTCGCAATGCTGCTCAAACTTCTATCTCAGATTATATGAATGTGAGCTCACTACCCAGATCATCCCATTTATTATTGATTCGACTTAATAATGCTAGAAAGTTTACATCACAGAGTTTCGATGACTTTTGCACATCATTGAGATTTGATATTGGTATCAAACTCTCATGAACAAACCCAAGTAGTCTAGCAGAAAACGACTACAATGGTAGCTTTGACATTGGTAATGCGCACCAATATTTTCTTCTTAGGGTTTTGCAATATCATAGTGCAGCTACACTACATCGTCTACGATACACCATCACTCAATTTTGTTTTTGCATAGCTAGTGACTGTGTGCGAAGATAATACCTGGCATGTACGCATCTATGTGTGAAAATTGCTCTGCCACAACATATTATGATGGGTCAATTGAGACGAATGAATATTTTATGTTAGACATGAGTCTCCAACTATAATCCGCTATGAGAACCATGATAGGTGATTTCTTTACCGCCAATTTTATGAATGTCACTTTGATGAGACAGTCTTCTTGTTGTGTCCTCATTATGTCTCATCATGATCCACAAACAATATAACATAGCAAATTCGATTCCTGGTGCATTTTTTATTATTGTTAAAGTGATGAGATCACATAGTCTTGCTGCAAATATGCATGTAAGAATTTATGTCCCTTTTGAGAGGACATGTCACCACAAAAAAGAAGTTGGTTATGATGATCCTACCATGGAATGTGGCTTGGTGACATCACAAGGTGGCGTAGTGTCATCACTGGTTATGGGTTCCGCTGGAGAGCGTAGGAGACTCAAATATTCGATAAATACTCATCCCGGACGTCAGCGATTGGCACTGAAGAGCATCATGACAATGCATATCAAGAGCCTAATACTTCTATCATCGTCGACATAAGGGAACTAATTCGGTCTAGCGAACACTTACCCATGCTTCATGACGCCACAGATCTTACTTAAGAAGAGATTAAAGAGATAGAGAAGAATTCCCCTGAAGAGGAGCTTGAGGATGACGACTACGACATTGGATACGATTCAGACGATGGAGATTATGATGATGAGGAACATTCAGTTGATAGTGAGGAGGATGATTCAAACGATGATGATGAGGAGGATGAAGAGTGATATGATTTTATAAATTAAATATACGAAATACTCAATCATAATTAGTTAATTAATTAATTATATGTAATTAATTAATTAAGGCATTCAAAATTAAAAGAGATTTATTAAGACTGTACGTATATACATTTGCATTAGTTATGTCTGACAAGAATGATTTAGAATCGACAAATGCAATATCATTTTTTGGTATAAAGATGACATCTTAGACAACGAAATCTATAATTTTGTCGTCTAAGGTTCACTTAGACGATGAAATTACATATGTTCGTCGTCTAAGGAGTACACTTAAAAGAACTACTTAGACGATGAACATATAGTTATTTTTTTCATCTAAGTACATATGGAAGCCTATCCCTAAAGCCTAACCCTAATCCCTTTACCCTAAACCCAAAAAACCATAGACGACAAACATAGTATATTTCGTCGTCTAAGTGTCACTTAGACGACGAACATGGTATAGTTTCATCGTCTAAATTGAACTTAGATGACGAAAATGACCACTTTTGTCATCTAAGTAGATTTTCATAATCTGAAATCCATGAGTAAACAATTATTAGACTATGGGTATCGACAGTTCAAAAATCAGAGTTACGAAGATTCGTATATCAACGTTTTCGTTTCGGTGAAATTTCAGTTTTATGCATGGTTGACTACACTGATCAAACCCTTAACAAACTTCGTATTAAATTAAAATTCATCTACTTATATATTAAAGGGTGATGAATATATGTAATGGTTGTAGAGTATAGATGTAGAGTATAGACAGACATACGAACACTTAAATTATTCAACAGTAGTAGATGGATAACATGTATTAACTCGTCAATCTAGTTTTTATATCAAATTTTAATTAATTTATATGTAACTAATATATAAAGTTTCGACGTAAGTGAAAATGTTTGTCACGTTGGAAACGGTTTTACAACTATTAATATGTACGATCGTTTCCGTCTTTTAAAGAACAGTGGATATTCACAAAGTTGTATCGATTTAATACAAAATTCTTCCAAATTGGTACCAATTTTTTTTTCTAAAATATTATATAAACATAATGATTATATCTGACGGCTGATTTCTTCATATTTTTAGGGAGGTGGTTAATTTTTTTTTAAAGATAATGGATACATTTTTTTTATAAATTGTCACTTAGACAACGAATCATTTGTATTTGGTCGCCTAAGTTCATTGTTAGGCAACTGTACGAAATCATGTAATTTCGTCGTCTGAAACCAAATATTTGGTGGGTTTATTTTTTGGCCAAATATTTTGGGGAATTTTTTAAAAAGACTTAGGCGACAAAACACCTATATTTCGTCGCCTAAGTCCACTTAGACGATGAAAGTACGTTTCATCGTCTATGTCGTTAAATAAGATCAATAAATTTAGGGAGAAATCCTAATCTCTCTCTCTCTCTCTCTCTCTCACTCACTCTCTCTCTCACTGGAATCCTCTCCTCTCGCCAAAAACTCATGGCCTCTTCTCCCTCTCTCTCTCTTCATACGTACGGAACCCGTGGCTCTCTTCTCTCTCTCTCTCTCTCTCATCTCCCTCAACTCTAGCCACCGACGAGTGGCGATGGCGGCGTGAGGAAATCGGGCGGAGGTGGCGGTATTGAACGAGGTGAGAGGTCGGTAGTGGTCTTGAGTGATTTGGAGGGAGAGAGATCGATAGAGGATCGAGAGAAATAGGATCGAAGTCGATCTGTTTTTGGAGATATATCGATCCACTTGGTTTCGTCGCCTAAGTTGACTTAGGTGACAAAATCAACAACATTTGTCATCTAAGTCGTTTTTAAACATTCCCCGAAAATTAACTGCCAAAATTAACTGCCAAAATTATGGTGTTAAGCGACGAAACCAATGGTGTCATCGCCTAAAAAGTCACTTAGATGACGAATCAAAGTAATTTCGTCGTCTAAGTGATATTTAATTTAATGATTTTGACATAAATTAAAACTATATTTTACCTACATTATTAAAACAAGGAATAAATTAGCCGTAAAATGTAATAATTAGGTATATATAATAGTTTAGGAAAGAAAAAAATTATGCAGTATAGTTTCGTATTCGATCGATATACTTATGTTTTGTGAATATCGAGAAAAGTTTGGATAGACGGAAACGATTGTGCTTATATATATTAATAACTTTAAAACTATTTTGATCCGACATGATGTGTATTTTGTAATACGTCGAAACTTTATATATCAATTATATTTAAATTAAATGAAATTTGATTTAAAATCTAGATTGACAAGTTTATACTCGTTATCAATGCCATCCAATAATGTACGTTGAATCTTCGTAAATCCGATTTTCGAACTATCAACACAAAAGAAAAAAGCTCATATTATGAATTATACTTCGACGATAAAAGAGGTCATTTTCGTCGTCTAAGTAGAACTCCGACGATGAAAATATACAATTTCGTCATCCAAGTTTGACTTAGACGACGACACATTTTGTCATCTAAAGTTTAGGGTAAAGGGATTAGTGAAAGGACCCGACTCCGATTTAGTTGCCTAAACCAAAATCAAACCCCTTCGAAAACATGACCTTAAATTTTTTTTGTCAGAGTTTACTTTAAAACACGTGAACCATTATTAGAACCTGTAAAGAAACACACTTCGAATATTCCACAAAAGCCAAACCGTGGGGCTCCGTTCCCCATCCCGATTTCTCAACATCATATATAATAATCCAAATGGTTTACAAGAAATCAAGAAATTATCAGGAGTAAACTCAACTGAAAACACAACATAAGTATTCAGAGTGACGCCTATATACATCATCTACAACCAGTAGGTCGAACAAGGAACCTACTCAAACTGAAGAGTGATCTGAACTCTACGCCCCCACCGTCGAAGTGCAACCTTAGAATTCAAACTGCAAACTGGGCAAAGGAAACCGAAAAGCCCAGGGGAAGAAAAATAAAATCGTTAGAGTGAGTGGACAAAAATAATAATGTCTTTCCCAAATATATTCTCATAAAAGCATAATGCGAGTCAATACATATGAAAATCCCGACCAGGTACATTTTCCTTGATCCATAAATATGCACGTAAAATCCTACGGAGTCACTCATGGACTCCTTCGCATAGTACAGGCTAATCACAAGATCTCAGACCCCCACGTGATTAATAAGTCTGAAAGACCTCGGGTCAGGATATCTATCCCCCCCGGAGTATCTCGGGATCAGCCGAAAAGCTAAAGCATTGATGCTACCACTATATCTGAGACTGTACTCTGTGTAAACCAAATCATAAATACTTTCCATGCACGTGCATAATCGTAAAGTGCATAATCATAAATGCATAACGTAAATATATAATCATAAATGCATACTCATTGATATATACTTATAAAATGTATATAATCATAAAATGTATAATCAAGACTCGCAATTCAACTGTGAAAATAAAGTGTCCACTCACAGTACGAAGCTAACTCGGAGGTCCGGCGGAAGATCCTTCGCCAAACACTCGATCACGATCACCTGAATAACAGGGATACAATCAATACATATTGAAACACAACATACGGAGCTAATATGTCAAGAACCCTGCGTTCTCGAAAGACGTAACGCTCAAAATATCGACGAGGATAAAAAAATTTCCAAAATACACCCAATAACCCTCGTCCCAAAATATAATACTAAATTCAACTCAAAAACCTCACGACTACGATCGGCACGCAATTACGAGCAAAACGGTATAAAAATCTCCAAAATCCCAAAAAGTCAACCTCACCGGAGCTCCGCCATTAACCGCCGCCGCCGGCAGCGGCACGACGTCGACGGTGACATTCTCCAGTGATCCATACCTCAAAATCTTCCTCTCTTCAAACCCAACATCTTTCCTCAAAGGACCACCACCAACCAACCACCACCGTGGCCGGAAACCGCCTCGAAAACCGTGGAATCCAAACCGGCCAGAAAACTTTGCTGGTGAAATTCTCCACCGTGAAGCCACCTCGTCGTCTAAAACTCAAGGGTTTCCATCCCAAGCTCAAGCCCAACCTATTTCACCCCAAAACCCCATCGAAAAACCGCCGGAAAAGCTCCCCCCAAACTCACCGATTCAGTCCAACTTCTCCTCCAAAATTCACCATCCAAACCATCTCAACCCAACACAATATATACGTGAATAGAAAGCTTAGACCAAGGGGATCATTTCCCTACCTTCCTTTCTGGCAACCGTGCCGTATTCTAGCAAGCAACTCGATAGCGAGTTGTCAACTCGGCAGGTCAACTTAGTGACTCGGTCCAACTCGGTCAAACACAGTCAACTCGGCCCAAATGCAACTTTTCGACAATTCTACGACTATTTCGATATTTATATGCCGCGAACTGACCAAATTCACGATTTGGATAACTCAAACCCAAACGGATAAATATGACTAACTCGACGATAATTTCAAAAATATTCATTTTATATTCTTCGATTATCCGAAAAATCCTCTGAAACCTCCTACAAACTCGAAATCAACTCATCTACAATTTCCGCGAAGGAACTCAAACCAAATTTGTGTCCGATAATTAAGTCGTGAACAAACCTGCCATATCGACCAATTATGATTAACTACAACTAATCGTGAAACTCGTAAATCAAGCCAATTAACAAACCATTTTTGGTTCGGGTCGTTACAATTAGTGTTTAGGTTTAGGGTTTATGGTTCACCTAGACAACGAAATATTATAAGAGTCGTCTAAGTAGTGACACTTAACCAACGAACATAAGTGTTTTCATTAGGTTCACCTTAGACGACGAAATGATCTCTGTTCGTCGCCCAAGAGGTCATTTTTGTTTTAATTTTTTTTGTTCCAATTCTAAACATAATTTTATTTCAAGCAACACATGGATCAAAACACATTGCCGCAAATAAAATAGAAACGTATGTAAGTACCCTTCGATCAAGCGTTTAAGTGGATCGGAAAATCAAGCTCCTCCTTTTACAGATTGAGCTCGAGTTTGAAACTATCTCAATCAAGCTCCTCCTTTTACTTTATGAATGTGCTTAACTTTATGCATCGGGCCTATGACTCCTTTCTTGTTTCATCCCTCAAACCTCTCAATTTCTTGAATCTTGGTCGACTAAAAGATATCACATGCCTAACTAAGTTGCGGATGCGTGAGAATTCAAGAAAGAATATTTTGCATTTAATTCAATAATATAAACCTATTTAAAATAATATATATTTAAATAGAGTTTCATTAATTAATTAATTTATAATAAAATAGTAATCTTCATATCAATCCTCATCCTCATAATTAACATCATTTGAATCATCCTCCTTACTATTATTTGATTGCTCTTCATCATTATACTCTACATCGTCTGAATTGTATCTGACGTCCTCGTCGTCATCCTCAGGTTCCTCTTCATGGTCATTATTCTCTAACTCTCTAATCTCCTTTGGAGTAAGATCTGTGGTGACATCCGACTCCAGTAAGCGTTCGTTACGCTAAACAACTTCCACTATGTCGGAGATGACAGAAGTACTAGGCTCTTTATATGCATCACTTTTATGTGCTTCAATATCAGTCGCTGACGTCCCTTCACGTGTTGTGGCACTCCATATTCATTGGTGAGACATATGTTTTACTATTTTCTAGCCTCCACCAGCTTTAGGATCATCCAGATAGAACACCTGCCTAACTAAGGTGACAAGAGCGAATGACTCATCCTTATACTAGCTTGAGTTTGTATCGATTGATAAAAGACCCAGATCTTCTTTGGTACGCTTGAACCAGTTACACTTGTATAGGAAAACGTTGATATCATTCTCATACAGTAGCTAAACAAAATTAACAAGAACACTGTAATAGACAACATCGCATTCCCCAACCGCGATTCCACTTTTTTGTGTTCTTCTTCATTCATCTCAGGCCAATGAATGAAACTTTACACCATTCACAAAATAGCCGAGGTAAATATAGTGCTTAACCGGCTTATGGGCCAACAAGTATTTTTTCCATGACCACCATCCCCCGTGGTTATCGCATTTTTGTAGATCAATCATTTGCAAAAATGTGAAGAATATATATGAACGTGTATTTAATTTCTACCAAAAATTTGGCATAGTTTCCCCTAAAAATAAAAGAAACCAAAAACTTGCATGCACAAACTAAGGCAAAACATTTCGCATAAGCAAACACCAAATGTCATTCCAATTTATTGTGGGCACCTATTCCTATCCGGATTTCACAATTTCAAAAAAATAACTAATAAATTACATACTATATGCGTGCATGGTTTAAATTATTTAAACATACGTACCCATTGGAGGAAATAATCGGGAAACTTCTTCTTAACCACTTTTTCAACCCAGGCAGGACTCTGGTCCGGTTTGGTTACCTGAGTATTTGTCCTGTCAACCTTCATGTAATCTTAAACCTCGTCACAGTCTCGTAACACTATCCAATGCACTTCAACAAGTTCTTCTTTAGTTAATCTTTCCTTTAATACTCCTCTAAACGGTCGTACAAAATTTGTGACGACTGAAAGATTGATTCGTGCGTTTGGATTGGAGGCGGTGGTTTGGACTAGATCCTTGAGGTACCTGTTGCATTAGGTAACACACTCATGCATTATGTATGTCTCTGCTATCGAGTCATCCAAGTACAATTTACTTTTGACGAATCCTTTATACTGTTCGAGTTGTCTGCAAAATCATATAATTAATTATTTGACGAATAGTAGAAACACAAAAAAAAATATGTGAATGATGAAAAACCTTTATAAATAATTGTACGTACCTTTCTTGAGGATACATCCAAATGTAGTGGAACGGACCATAAAGGAGCACGTATTCGGGTAAGTGAATCATGAGATGAATCATGATGTAAAAGAAAGTAAGGGGAAAAATTCTCTTTAGTTTGCAAAGGATGTGCACAATTTCGTATTGCAGTTCGACCACATTTGACTTCTTCAGGTCTCTGGCGCATAATCTCTGCCACCATCTACACAATGCTACAATTGGTTCGACGACGTCACGAAGTAAATATGGTCAAATGACCACTGGAATCAGACGTTGCAGCATAATGTAATAATCATGAGTTTTAAGACCAATGAACTTATGTTGCACCTCGTCGACTGCTCCAAATATATTCGTTGCATACGTAGACGGATAACAAAAACTCTTAAACCAGTTGAATACAGAACCGCTCTGTGTAGACTTTACTATGTAAGGTGCATATGACATCTTGTTTTACATTCCTCTTCTATCCCTCCTAACCACAAGGGACGACATAAATTCATAGATTCTTTTCACGCTTTGGGAGTATCTTTAGTCTTGAACTTAATACCAAGAATTGTTCCCACCACGCTGTCGCACATATTCTTTTCTATGTGCCTGACATCTAGGTTATTCCTGAGTTTCAACTTGGACCAGTAAGGAAGTTCAAAGAATATACTCATGTGAAGCCAATAGCTGAGATCGTGTGGAAGGTATGGATTGTGTTTCTTCACATCTTTGTCATTGGTCAACACACCGAAATAAAAGCTATTCAACCTCTCAAAAATCTCTTCACCAGACTACTTTCGGGGTTTAGAATTATTCTCTACTATCCCATCGAAATGATCTTTATCCTGGTGCCACGGGTAATCACCTTCAAGCCATCTATGGTGACCTAGGTAACACACCTTCCTCGCGTGCCAACTGGAGTTGACGTCGTCCAAACATATAGGACAACCATTGTATCTTATGGTTGTGCAATATGCCAACATCCTATACGCAGGAAAATCATTGATTATCTACATTACGGCTGCTCTCATCATGAACATCGTGTCATAAGTTGAGACTTCATTTTTCCACAACAGTTTCAGCTCGTCATTCTGGGGTAGCACATCTAAACACTTTCTGGGAGATTTAGGACATGGAATTAGCAGAGTAAGGAAATTAAATTCCTTATTCATGCACATCCACGGAGGCAGTTTGTATGGCATGAGAATAACTGATGAAGTGCTTACGACAGTGCTATTACTAACCCAAGGATTGAATCCATCTGTAGAAAGTCTGAATCTAACATTTTGAACCTCTGCTGCAAAGTCTTGAAATTCCCTGTCAAAATGTTTAAAAGCCTCCCCATCTGCCTCGTGTCGGAGCATATCGTCATTTACTCGTTGTTCCGTGTACCATCTCATCGTCTTTGCTGTGTATAGAGACATGCACAGACGCTACAATCTAGGAATCAACGGAAAATAACGAAGTACCTTCACATGGATTTGCTTATTCAAACTCCTCCTATTTTGGTTCACATACCTGTACTGGTTGCATACAGGACAGTAGTCCAAATGTGCGTACTCTTTGTAAAATAGTACACAATCATTTATGTATGCGTGAATTTTCTTATACTTTAGGCCAAGGCTGCTCAAGATCTTTCTAACCTTATAATGAGGTTTCCGGAAGTTTGTGATGATCAGGGAGCAACTTACATAAATGCTCATGTATTTCGTCAAAAGCACGATCTAAAATTGTGTTCTTCACTTTTATCTAAACTTCCTCCATTATATATCGCAACACATTATATGGACATCTAGGGTATACCGGGGTCTGGGCTTCGAGTAGCATCCTGTTATACTTATACATCTCAATGGTGTCACTAGACAAGCTGACAACGGGGAATGTGTCATCATGAGTGGTATCGTAACCTCCCTCTTGGTTTTGGTGTCTACCATGACTAAATCTCGGAAAAGAATCATGAACCAAATCCACAGTTGGGTTCCAAGTAGGGGCGCCACTACCGCTGGATGAGGCACCATGGTAATTGTACCCTGAGCTGAAGTCTGGTCCCGAGCTGAAGTCTACTACTTCACCGTGCTCGCTCAACGTAGTGTAATTTCACATCATATATACAGCCTTGGCAAGAGCGACGTTCTGCGGAATATATGACTCATGCTCCTTTAGGTTCTTTAAATTCTGATATATATCGTATAATTCTTATATCATATACTGAAGTACCACATGAGTGTATATATAGGAATCAAAATCTGCCGAATAACTCATGTTATGATCTTCTACATCCTAGGTCTTCCCGTTCCTTCATCTGGCTTATGTTCTTCATGTAGCATTCAGACCGAATGACTCTATGAAATTACGTCGATACTTCCACATATTATGGGTAACGTAGGAGACATCTCTATTTTTCCCCGGGGGAATCCTTAGAATTACCACTGCTTAGCTTTCAATTCGCCTCTGACCATCAAATGAAATGTGAATAACCCGTCCTCCTCTCTTTGAAACAAGGGGCGCTTCTGTAGGTGCTTGAAACAATTTTGTCTTCTCCATATTACTATATCTCTAGAGTCAATAATTTACTCTTCCGCTATCAATGAAACCAACCGAAAGAAACACAAAAACCACCCGGACTAGTAGCAACCGATCCTAGTAAATAATAAGATGTAAATAAGATCGTGCTCATACAAGTGTCGAGCCATAACATTAGACTCCACAAACTAATGGTTGAGACATTTTCTGCACGAACACCTATAACGCTTCTTTCCATGAGCATGTTCCAGCGCAAAATACACAAACTCTCTGATGTCGTCCATATACCGCACATCACTTCTATTCGTCAACTGTATCCAACTCTTGTCCATATTTTTGCGTAATGATAATAATTCTATTAATTATCCTACTTTTTCAACCAAAAATTAATTAATCTAATAAACTATATATATTATCAAATGGCACATAACACAATTAATTAATTAAGTAGCATATATATGCTATAATCAGTCTTATACTATTAATATAATGCAGCTAATATATTATATATATAATATTATTAACTTTATATAAATGCATCAATTTATATATTATATATATATTTTAACTAATTATTCTAACATATATTAACTATTACCTTAGGAAAGCCCTAAACATACAATTAGCTTAATTAAACTATTATTTAGCTTTACAATCAGCTTAATTAATAATATATTAAACATATATGCAATTAATTAAGTTTAAAATATTTAGATTAAACCATTAGCTTAACAATTAATTAATGAATTAATTAGCTTAATCTAACATGTTTTAAGTACCAACATTTTCACTATAGCCGACGACATAAAAAAAAAACAGGCCGACGAGATTTTTTTTCGTTGGCTATGGTAGATGACATAGACAATTTCGTCGGCTATAGTACTATTGCCCACGAAAAAGCAACAAAAAATCGTTTGCTATACAGCCGACGCTTTTTTGCCGACAACACAAAAAAACGTCGGCTATACTATAGGCGACGACTTCTTAAAAATCTCGTCTACTATAGTCCCGTAGGCTAAACAGTGTCGACTATAGTATAGCCGACGATTTTTTGTTGCTTTTTCGTGGGTTAGAGTAATATAGTCGACAAAATTGTGCATGTCATCTACTATAGCCGACGAAAAAAAATCTCGTCGGCCTGTTTTTTTTTATGTCGTCGGCTATAGTGAAAATGCTAGTAGTGTAATAATCAAATTAAACATACTAATTATTCAACCAATTAGCTTACAATTAGATTAATAATGCAATACGTACAACAAGTAATTAAGCTAAGGTCACCGGAAAGTACTATATATTCGCCGGAAAAATTAATCACCGTACGTAATTACGTACGGTATTAAATTCAAAAAATTTAATCGAGAGAAACGAGATAATACTTTCACCAATAAGGAGATAAGTGGATAAACCAGAATTCAGGGGGTTTAAAAATTGATATTTAAATAATTCATGCTGGCAAAATATTTTCGGTCTGGTGGATGTTGAGTGAGGAGAGAGAGAGAGAGAGAAGTTGAGAGGATGAGGATGAGATGAGATAGCCGGAGGAGAAAAAGGAATCTAATATAATAATCACTACAAGAAAATTGCACCTAGACCACGGACCATTTCCGTCGTCTAGGTGCAGTTTTCCGTCGTCTAAGTACTTAGACGACGGAAACTCCGTCGTCCAAGGTCCGTGCTCCAAGTGCTGTCGTCCAAGCACCTGGACGACGGAGAATTAGACGTTCCGTCGTCCAAGTGCACTTGGACCGCGGACATTATCCGTGGCCCATGTATGCACCTGGACGACGGAAAGGCTAATTCTCCGTCGTCCAGGTTAACACCTGGGCCACGGACAAACGAGCATTATCTGTGGCCCAGGTGTTCACCTGGACGACCGATCAGGTGTTCACCTGGACGACGGAAACGCTAATTATCCGTCGTCCAGGTGAACACCTGGGCCACGGAGAACGGCAGGGTTTAGGGTTTAGGGGTTAGGGGTTTAGGGTTTAGGGGTTAGGGGTTTAGGGTTTAGGGTTTAGGGTTTAGGGTTTTGCACCTGGACGACGGAGAACATAATCTCCGTCGTCCAAGTGAATATTTAATTTAAAAAAATAAATAAATTGAAATTAAATATTATTAATTTAATTTATTATTAATTTAATTTAAATAATGAAAAATGCTAAAATTAAATAAATAAACTAAATTTTGAATATTAATTAATAACTTAATTATTAAATAATCAAAGTAATTAAATTAATTTGTACATACATGAATAATCGAAAAAACCCATAAATTAAAAAATAAAATATTGTTCGGAATGCGGAAAGAAACGAGATAATAAACTACTAGCTAGCTAATACACTGGAGGAGCAGATGCGCCGCCGAGTCCTCCGCCTCCAGCCGGGTAGTTGTCGTCGGGGTGTGGGTTCGGAGGAGGTTGACATACTTCTCGATTTTGTTCCATGAGGGCGATGAGTTGGGCTATTTGTGCTTGTTGTTCGTCAAGTCTTTGCCGCATTGACTCATTCTCCTCTCGTGCCAGTCGAGCCTCTTGAATGGCTGCTTCGACGGCCGCAGCCTGACTCCTTCTCCGCTGCCTCGAACCTCCCGTAGATGATGAGCCGGAGGTCGTCGACAAATCTCGTACCACCCTAGGCCCAAAGTGCCTAACCTCCTTGCCAGCTCTACGACCGTAGACCTCATCCGCGATTGTAATTTGGCTCTCTAAGGATAGAGGAGGCAGGTCTTCCGGCGGCACATCTGGGAACGCAAGCTGAGTGTTGGCCAACTCTTCATGCACACGCTCTATCGCTCTTGCCTACAAAAGAATAATTAATTTATTATAATGAAATCATATTTAAATAATAATTACTATAATTAAAAGCATATATATATATATATATATATATCACTTACGCCGCATTGACTCGCTTCATTATCGAGCCCTGGCGTCACGTACGCGCTTACGCTTGCATCAAGATAAGGGTGTTTGGAGCCCTTATCCTTGTGCTCCTTGGCAATTTGAATGAACTGCTTGGCGCCGGTAGTATGGTGTTTCTCCTTCTTCCCCCGGTTGGCTTTGTTGACACCGGAGAATTTCTGTTACACAACATAATTAAATCATTAAAAAATGAATAAGTACAATTTAAATGATTCAATTATCTTAATTGAAATAAAAAAATAAATTAATACCTTAAATTGTTCATCGGCAAAGTGGTTACACAACCACTCCTACTCATCTTCTCTCTCCCCTTACAGCTCTACCGGGGGAGGCACGGGACCGACATCTTTGAAGTACTTATGGAGCCTGTACTTCCAATCTTTGTAGATGGAGTTGGCGGTTTGGTTGATATGCCTCAACATAGCCGGTGTCGGATCCACGTCAAATTGTTCCTATCAAAAATAAATAGAAAATTATAATCGTATATATTATGAAATTTTAGGCCGAGATTAACAATATTATATAATAACTAAATTGAACGTATTACGTACCGAAAGATCTTTGAAGACTTTCGCCTTCTCATGATCCGGCGCCTCCTTCCAAGTAGGGGCAGTGATACGAACCCGGTTACGGATGATTGACCATATCCCATGCGCCGAGAGACTTGCTAACTGAGCTGTGGGAGGGCCACCGGTGAATTCGTCATACGGCAAGTCGATCTTTTTACCGGTCGCCTTGCAAATACGCTCCGCTTTGCCCCCTTTAACGAGACCCCGAGTCCTTTTCGGTTCCGGGTCAGTGGGGGCCCTCCTTTGCCTACGGAGGGCGCTGTACATGATTGATTCGGCGATCGAGGACGCCTGAGTACTTCCCGTTGAATGGGTACCGGGCGTCGGAGATTGGAAGGGGTCGACGTCATCACCGCTCGAGATGAATGGGGGAGCGGGAATTTCCCCGGAGGGCGCTACGGACGGACCAGATGATCCGTCCGGATTGAGAGCGTCGTTGCTCTCCGGTGGTAATTCCCAACCGACTTGGTCCGCCAAGCGGTGGAGCATGGCATCTTCTGCCTCTTGTTGGGCTTTCTTCTTGCCGGATGTCGTCTTTGGCGGAGCCATTTAAACCTAAGAGTACGGTGTTAAAATACCTACTTACCATAATAATTACAACTTAAAAATTTACGCTAATTAATTAAGTACGTTTAAGATTTAAATAGAGTACACTAGCTTGGCATTTTCGGTCGTTCAATGGACGTGCGACCCGCGCGATAAAGTGTAAATTTTCAATTAATCAGCCTTGGTTAAATCGAAAAATATGGCCAGTTAGGGATAGAGATAACGCAAGAGGCAGGACTAATTTCGACAAAAGTCTTTCTTAGTCCAAATCCTGTCACCAGTCATAACCCGTTTCTAGACACCATGTCCGACATTCGGCCAATTTTTCGAAAATTTACACTCCCTCAAGTCCTTTGCAAACTCCGCCCTTAACCTCGTGTCCATAACTTCACTTAGGTTATGGTGTGCGGTGATAAAATCCACACATCACGAGGGGTTAAGGAGATAAGCAAGGAAAAGAGGCGCCATCTATTCCAAAGAGTGCGACTTAATTACACCAAGCCTATGTACTAAATTTAAATCGAACACGTACTACCATGCAATTTACTCGAAAATACACGTAATTAATTATCAATTAATTAAAACAATAAATAATTACAATAATAAATTATTATTTATCATGCATATAATAATAATTATTCATTTACCAATATAATTAATTATTATTAACAATAATAATTATTGCTATTATTTAATTTTAACTAACAAATATAAAATTATTACCAAATAATTAATGTATACTAATAATAATTATCCCAATATTAATAATAACAACTCATTAATAATTATAATTATAACTATTAATTATTTTAAACTAATTAATAAATTAAAACTATTTATTAATTAAATAATTAATTAATTAACAAAAATGTAATTATAAACAGTTATCGATGAACGCATCGTATATATCGATGAACGCATCGTACAATATCGATGAACGCATCGTATATATGAACAGTTAAATTTGAACCGCCGATTAATTTTACGTATTGAAACATGTTAAGTATCGACTAATGTTTACGACTTAAGTGTTCATGAGTAGACGC
Organism: Geum urbanum; assembly: GCA_946800695.1. NCBI lineage: Eukaryota > Viridiplantae > Streptophyta > Magnoliopsida > Rosales > Rosaceae > Geum > Geum urbanum. The sequence goes on along the minus strand of OX327002.1, from coordinate 5,992,186 downwards.
TCATTTGCAGCAGAGTATTAACGAAATTGAATTTGGACAAAACAACCGTAGGATATGTTCGTCGTAACATAATATATAATTGTCTTCAAAGGACCATAAAATAATAAGTTCGGGAAGGGTTTGATCGGCACAGTCAACCGCAAAACCGATAATTTCACAAACCGGAAACGTGGATACAAGGCATTTCGCAACTCCGATTTTCGAACCGTCGAAGCTCACACACCAAGAATTGTTTACTCTAAAGTCTTGATGAAAAGAAAATGCATTGGAAGAAGGTCTAGATGGTCGTTGTCTTAGAAAAAATTACGATATCTGCACCTGGACGACGGAGAACGTCATTCTCCGTCGTCCAGGTGTATAGACCCTGAATTCAGGGGTTAGGGCCTTACTGTTTAGGGTTTAGGGTTTGTGAACTTGGACGACGGATAATGACCATTCTCCGTCGTCCTAGTGTGTACCTGGCCGACGGATAATGACCATTTTCCGTCGTCCAGGTGCATAGACCCCGATTTCAGGGGTTAGGGCCTTAGGGATTACGGTTTAGGTCGTCCCCGGTCATTTGTGTACGTGTCCGTTCAATTATTCTGATTCAAAAATATAATTAAAAATTTTTATCGATCGATCCGATCGAACTGCTAGATTTAGGGTCAAGGATTTAGCTAGGGTACGTTTTATATGAGATTGAGATTTGGCGCCAATATTTATTAATTTCTCCGTTGACCAAGATATATAATTTAGATTAATTTCTTACCGTAAACCGGCATCGATCATGTATATATTACAATAATTACAGTAATTAATTACCAATTAATCTCCCTCGTCGTATGACCGTACTCTTCGTCATAATCATCATCGTCCTCATCCCCGTTAGTCGACGGCTCATCCTCGTCATCGTACTCAACATCGTCCGACGAATAACCTGAGTCCTCGTCCGCGTCCTCTTCCTGTTCGTCTTCTTCATCTACCTCATCGATAATCTCATCTTCAGTTAGATCTGTACAACCATCAGGCATGGGTAACCGTTCACCATCTTGAACCAGGTCCATTATATCGGAGCGGACCATAGAAATATTAGGCTCTTGATAGGCAGGAATGTCTCTTTCTGGTTCAGCAGCATCTTCAATCGTCGCCGGTGTCCCTTCAATTGTCTCTGTATTCCATATTCCTCGGTGAGAGATATGGTTCACTATTTTCCACCCTTCACCGGCTTTCGGATCGTCGAGATAGAACACCTGCCGAACTAAGGTGGCGAGAGCGAAAGGCTCATCCTCATACCAGTGCGAGTTTGTATCGACTGATAATAGTCCCAGGTCTTCCTTTGTACGCTTGAACCATCTGCACTTGAATAGGAAAACGTTGACATCATTCCCGTAACATAGCTGAACCACGTATACAATAGCCACGTATAGATCATTGTCTTTCCCAACCGCTACCCCACTGTTTTGTGTTCTTCTTCCTTCGTCTCGGGCCAATGAATGGAACTTTACACCGTTCACAAAACATCCGGGATAAATATAGTGTTTAACCAACTTCCCTACTAGCAAGTGCTTTGGCCATGACCACCACCCTCCGTGGTTATCAGATTTTTGCAGATCAATCATCTGCGAAAAAGGGCAAATTAATATAAGGGTTTACTTTCTACAAACATGAGCGATATGTATTTAAATAATTAATACCGAGTCGTACGTACGTACCCATTGGAAGAAATAATCAGGAAACTTCTTCTTAACCATTTTCTCAATCCACGCCGAACTCTTGTTTTGATTTAACGCCTGAAGCCTCTCCCTGTATGACATCATGTACGGCTCAAATTCATCACAGTCTCGCAACACTACCCAATGTGCCTCAATAAGTTCTTCCCGTGTTAACGATTCCTTTAATACTCCTCTAAACGGTCGGACGACATTGGTGACGACAGAAAGATTGATGCGGGCACTGCGATCGGAGGCAGTGGGAGGGGGTGGATCTTTGAGGTACCTGTTGCAGTAAGTAACACACTCATGCATTAGGTTTGTCTCTGCTATGGAGCCATCCGGGGCCGACCTGTTTTTGACGAATGACTTATACTGTCCAAGCTGTCTACAAAATCAAACGTACACATTACATAAGTACATATAGCTAGCTAGCTAGTATATATATAATCTCCAGTGGAACAAATTAATTAATTAGTTGTACGTACCTTTCTTGAGGATACATCCAAGTGTACTGGACCAGACCAGAAATAAGCACCTGCTCGGGCAGGTGGATCATTAGGTGAATCATGATGTCAAAGAAAGCAAGGGGGAAAATCCTCTCTAGTTTGCAAATGATGTGCACAATTTGTTGTTGCAATTCCACCACATCTGACTTCTTTAATTCTCTGGCGCATAACCTCTACCACCACCTGCACAATGCCACTATTGGTTCTACGACGTCCCAAGGCAAGTATGGTCGAATTACCACTGGAATCAGACGTTGCAGCATAACGTGATAGTCATGTGTCTTTAGACCAACAAACTTGTGTTGCACCTCGTCCACTGCTCCAGTTATAGTAGCTGCATACGTAGCCGGATAACGAACGCCCTTAAACCAGTGAAATACAGAACGTCTAAGCGTCGGCTTCACTGTGTAAGGTGCATCTGACATCTTGTTGTACACTCCTTTCCTATCCCTCCTCAACCACAAGGGACGACGTAGATTCATTGATTCCAAATCTTTGCGCGCTTTGGGAGTATCTTTAGTCTTGAACTTAATACCGAGAATTGTTCCCACCACGCTGTCGCACACATTCTTTTCTATGTGAATCGCGTCCAAGTTGTTCCTCAGCTTCAACTTCGACCAGTAAGGGAGTTCAAAGAATATACTCTTGTGATCCCAATAGCTCAGATCATGTGGAGGAATTGGATTGCATTTCTTTACATCCGCGTCATTGCTCAACACACCAAAGTTGAAATAGCTCAACCTCTCTAAAATCTCTTCGCCCAACCAACTACGGGGTTTATGATTGTTCTCTACCGTACCGTTGAAATGAGCTTCATCCTGTCGCCACGGGTGGTCGTGAGGAAGCCATCTACGGTGACCCAAGTAACACACCTTCCCCGCGTGCCAACTAGAGTTCACGTCGTCCAAACATATAGGACATCCATTATATCCTTTTGTCCTGCAGGCTGCCAACATCCCATAAGCTGGAAAATCGCTGATCGTCCACATTACGGCAGCCCTCATCGTGAACATCGTGTCAGTGAATTTGTCATAAGTTGGGACTCCATTTTCCCACAACAGTTTCAGCTCGTCGATCAAAGGTCTGAGGTAGACATCTAAGTACTTTGATGGAGATTTAGGACCTGGAATTAATACGGTAAGGAAATTAAATTCCTTGTTCATGCACATCCACGGAGGCAAGTTGTACGGCATCAGAATAACTGGCCAAGTGCTGACGGCGGGGCTATTACTTCCCCAAGGATTGAATCCGTCTGTAGATAGGCCGAGTCTAACATTTCTAACCTCTGAAGACAAGTCTCCAAATTCTCTGTCGATATGTTTGAAACCCTCCCCATCCGCGGCGTGTCGCAGTACATCGTCATCTATTCGCTTTTCTGCGTACCATCGCATCGCCTCTGCTGTGTGTAGAGACATGTACAGGCGCTGCAATCTGGGAATCAAGGGAAAATATCGAACAACTTTCACAGGAATTCTCTTTTTCGAACTCTTCCTATTCAACTGGAATCTGCACTGGCCACATACGGGACAATAGTCCAACTCTTTATACTCTTTGTAAAATAGCACACAATCATTCGGACATGCGTCAATTATCCTGTACTTTAGGCCGAGGCTACTGAGGATATTTCTAACCTTATAATGAGATTTAGGAAGATTGTGATCATCAGGAAGCAACTTACATATTTGCTCCTGAATTTCGTCAAAAGCACTCACTGACATTTTGTGCTTCACTTTTATCTTCATTTGCTCCATCACATATTGCAACACATTCTCTCGACATCCAGGGAACACCGGGGTCTACGCTTCAAGTAGTATCCGGTTGTACTTTTCCATCTCACTGGTGTCAGTGGCCAAGCTAGCTGCGGGGAATGTGTCATCATGCTCATAAGTGGTACTGTAACCTCCGTCTTGGTGTTGGTGTCCACCATGACTACATCCCGGAAACGCATCATGGACCAAATCTGCAGTTGGGTTGCAAGCTGGGGGTCCGGCACCACTGCCGCTGGATGAGGCACCATGGTAACTGTACCCTGAGCTGAAGTCTGCTGCGCTGAACTCTACTGCTTCACCATGCTCGCTCCATGTAGTGTAACTCCACATCATACCATTTTCGTACAGGTGTTGCACCATAACATTAACCTCCGCATACTGACAATTAAGACATTTCTGACACGGACACCTGAAACGTTTCTTTCCCTGACCATGTTCTATCGCAAAATTCACAAATTCGCTAATTCCATCCATATACCGGACATCACATCTATTCTTCAACTTCATCCAACTCTTGTCCATACTGCTACAAAATATTATAATTAATTAATTATTACATATATATATATTTGTCAATTAATTTACGCTTAATTATACGTACTCGATCTACATCGATCCATAAATTACGTACGTACGTAATTTAATCGATCTGTACATATATATATATATAGCTAACATCAGCTAACATCCTTGCATGTATATATGTACGTACGTTTTCACTAAATATATATTAATTAATTAAGCAAATTTTAACTGCGTACGTACGTACTTGCTGGCCTTCTCGATATCTGTACGTTAATTAAGCTAACTAGCTAGTCAGCGGAGATCCCTTATCGATCATGATTCTTCTCGGCCTAGCTTCTAGCTAGCTAGCTCCCTAGCTTCTCCTTCTCCCTTCTCCTTCAATTAATTCTTCTTCAAATGGAATGAAGAGATCGAGGAATGAATTCAGTTTGGCATCGGGCTTATATATATAATGCTTCACTTAGACGACGGAGGTGTCGGTACGTCGTCTAAGTGGAAGTACGTTTCGTATACTCGGACGACGGCGTGTTGGTCCGTTGTCCAGGTAATCACCTGGACGACGGAGACGGAATTCTCCGTCGTCCAGGTGATCACCTGGAGGACGGAGAAGACTCCGAGGTCCAGGTGATTACCTGGACGACGGAGAATTCCGTCTCCGTCGTCTAGGTGATCACCTGGACGACGGAAAAGACTCCGTGGTCCAGCTGACCACCTGGACGACGGAGATGGTATTCTCCGTCGTCCAGGTGGTACTTGGACGACGGAGTCTTTTCCGTCGTCCAGGTGTCACTTGGACCACGGAACAATTACGTTTCCGTGGTCCAAGTGATGTTTTCTTGTAGTGAATTGAGTTTTCTTAAGTGAAAAAATTATTTTTCGCCTAAATTTCATGTTTCGTCGCCTAGGTGAGAACTTAAACGATGGAAACATGTTTGTCGCCTACGTGAGAACTTAGGCGACATAAATCATACATCCTCGTCTAAGTGTACACCTAGCTAGGTCACGACGTTTGATTTCGTCGTCAAAGTCATTTAATCTAAGGCGACGGTTTACAAATTTCATCGTCTTAGTGATCACTTAGACGACGAAATCTGTTTCGTCGTCTAAGTGTTTCATACTTAGTTGACGAAAATAAATGTACGTCGTCTTAGTGTGCATCTTAGGCGACAAAAAATAATAAACGTCGTCTAAATACACACTTCCGCGACGACCTATGTGAACCATTGTCTAAGAAATTTTTTAGGCGACGAAGAATATTTTTAGGGGACAAAAAACTATTTCGTCGACTAAGTCCCACTTAGGCAATAAAACCTTTAAATAAATTCCGAAATTTTAGTTGATTTTGTGTTGTAAAATGCATCAGAGAGTGACACAAATTCCATTGGCTTAATCTCCTAAATAAATTGATTCATTCAAAATTTCACAGAGCAACAAAAATAGGATTACTCAGACAGATACTCAAACAGATACATATATGATACCATTGATAATGCTCATCAAACAAAAGGAATTAATCTGTCGCTTACCCTGCACCCCCACCCTGCCTGCCGACTTGAAGATCATCCAATCGTGGTCGAAAGGAATGAATCTGGTTCAATCGAGCAGATCACCTCATAGGTGTGATCACTACAATCTCATTCTTCTTACCACCATCTTCATAAATCTGGAAAGAGACGAAGAAAACACTAAAATGAAGGCCCAGTTAGTCAAAATAAGTATTTGTAAGGGGAATGATGGCTCAGTAACCCTAAAAGGAATAGACGCGACACAAAACGACATGTCATTTCTTAACTAAAATGAATAGCTACCTGGATAGCTGTCTAAATAGCTATTTGGTTTATGAACTGCGTTTAAGTACCAACAGTACACTCAACTTTGAGTTGTTTTTGCGTTGTAAAATACATCAGAGTGAAAAAAAAAATATATATTTTAGGGGTTTCATAGGCTTAATACGTTCATTCATTCATTCAAAATTACATAGCAACAAAAATAGTATCATGGATAGCTGTCTAGATAGCTGTCTGGATAGCTGTCTAAGTAGCTATTTGATTTATGTCATTCAAAATTCTGGTGTAACAAAAATAATATTACACAGACAGATACTCAAATAGATACTCACACAGATACTCATATGATTCCATTCATAATGCTCACCAAAATGTAATACTTATAAGACAAACCCCTACAACTTATAAAATGTTCAAAGAATGATAACTACAACAAAATATACACATTGATTACTGTCCTACAACAAAATGTTCATGAACTAATTCATTCCTTCAACTTGTTCTTTGATGCCCATGATAGATCATGATCCATAAATGATTCCAACAGTTTGACCTTGAATCGAGCCACATCCTCCTAATTCATATTTTGCTTTATTTCCTTGCCGAGAGCTAGGTGATACATCAGGTAGCAAACAAAATTTCCACAATCAAGGACATAAGGTTGTTGAGGACTACACAGAAATGTGGTCAAAAACTACCTTCTGATCTTTCACCCACTGAATGCTTTTGCATTCATTTTCGTATATTAGGATCTCCCTCATCATCAATTGCTTGTCCTTGCTCCAAGAGTCATATTCCAACATACGAACATTAAGTGATAGCATATCATCACTTACATCTCTGGAAAAATCCATCCACATAGACACCAAACGAACCTGCATCAATACGGTAAACTATCTGTCAACCTATCTGTAAGCTGTAAATACTTAAAATGCGAAAAAGGGAATAAATATCATTTTTAGTGCCTCATAAAAGTGTTGGTTGTTTATGCACTTTACATTCATTTTAAGTGAGTCAAAATGATACCAACATGGCACACTTTTATCAAACAAAGTGTGGAAATGATCATGGGAAATGATCGGGAAGAACAGCTAGCTACTGTTGCCCAAAACCTTGAACAACTTCTTAAAAAGGCGTTCATCCATCATCTTTAACTTCAGCTCTTACCCAAAAACTTGTCAAAAGTAGCATAGAAAAATTAAAGACAACCATAGGCTAAAAAAAAGGGGCCAAGAACAGATATAAAGAAGAAGGATTACATGAGCCAACATGTGAAAATTAAAACATAACAACTTTCAGATCCCGTTTCATTCATCTCTTCATTAAGGATAGTGTATAGCAATCCAAAACAGATTTTGAGATCATATCCCCAATAATAATAGCCTTCAGATCTTTTCGGTCGAAGAACTCAAAGGAAACAATGTCGTTCCAAAAGAAAGCACTGTCCAAAATAACAGCAGAACACAAAAAAAGTTTTTAAAAAACTGAAACATAATTAAACAACCCAAAGTGGGACTTAGTTGACAAAATTTAATTTTATCCCCCAAAAATAATTTTCGTCGGCTAAGTACCACTTAGGCGACGAAACCTAAGTTTCGTCACCAAAGAAATTTCTTAGACGACGGCTCACATAATTCGTCGCCTAAGTATGTACTTAGACGATGACATTTAAATTTCGTCGCCTAAGATGCACACTAAGATGACATAAATTTATTTTCGTCAGCTAAGTATGACACACTTAGACGACGACACTATTTTCATCATCTAAGTGATCACAAAGACGATGAACTATGAAAATTTTTGCCTTAGATTCAATAACTTAGACGACGAAAATATAATTCGTCGCCTAGGTGAACAATAAGACGACGACATATGTGTTTCGTGGGATAAATGAGTACTTAGGCGACGAAAACGATTTTTTCGCCTAAGTAAAAACCTAGGCAACAAAAATTTACACTTAGGCGACGAATAATTTTATCACCTAAGAAAACTCAATTACTAGATCATATTCCTTTTCCTCTCAACTTCTCTCTCTCTCTCTCTCTCTCTCTCTCTTCCCTCAACTACATCTCTGATCCTAGCAGGAAAAAATTCACGAAATATCAATTTTTCAACCCCTGAAGTTCTAGTTTATCCACTTATCTCTTTATCAGTGAATGTATTAACTCGTTTCTCTCGAATAAGTTTTTGAATTTAATACCGTACGTAATTACGTACGGTGATTATTTTTCCGGTGAAATATTCTGGTGAATATATAGTTTTCAGCGACCTTAGCTTAATTACATGTTTGATTGTATTGTTAATCTACTTGTAAGCTAATTGGTTTGTTAAATTTGATTAATTACTTAAAACATGTTAGATTAAGTTAATTGGTTCCTTAATTAATTGTTAAGCTAATTAATGGTTTAAGCTAGGTAATTAAGGTTAATTAATTGCATGTGTGTTTAATAAATTATTAATTAAGGTAATTGTATATTTTAATTAATTGTTAAGTTAACTGTTGTTTAATAATTAGTTGAAATATATATATATAATTAATATGTAAATGCATTCATATAATATTAGCTTATGTTAATTAATTGTAGTTTAAGATTGATTATAGCATCTATATATATTATATTAGATTAATTAATTATTGGTTGAAAAAATATAATTAATATGATAATTATTAACTTACGAAGAAATATGGACTGAATAGAAGATTTGGATATAGTTGGCGAATAGAAGTGATGTGCGGTATATGGATGGAATCAGAGACTTTGTCCTTTTTGCGATGAAATATGGTAAGGCAAATAAACATTTCAAGTGTTCGTGCAGAAAATGTCTTAATCATCAATTTATAGAGGCTAATATTATGTCTCAACACCTGTATGACCACGATATGAAGTGGAGTTACACTAAGTACAGCGAGAACGATGAAGTAGTAGAGTTCAGCTAAGGACCAGACTTCAGCTCAGGGTACAGTTATCATGGTGCCTCATCCAGCAGTAGTGGCGCCCCTGTTTGGACCCCAACTGTGGATTTGGTCCATGATGATTATCCAAAATTTAGTCATGGTGGACACCAACACCAAGAGGGAAGTTACGATACCACTCATGATGACACATTCCCCGCTGCCAGCTTGGCTAGTGACACTATTGAGATGGATAAGTACAACAGGATACTACTCGAAACCCAGACCCCGATGTACTCTAAATGTCCAAAGAATATGTTGCGATATATAATAGAGGAAGTTCAGATAAAAGTGAAGAAAAAAAAACTTAGACCGTGCTTTTGACAAAATACAAGAGCATATATGTAAGTTTCTTCTTGATCATCACAAAATACAATGGTTGTCCTGTTTGTTTGGATGATGTCAACTACAGTTGGCATGCTGGGAATGTGTGTTACCTAGGTCACCATAAATGGCTTGAAGACGATCACCCGTTGCACCAGGATAAGGATCATGCACGCATAGAGTAGGTATGTGATTAGTTATTTTTTGAAATCGAGAAATCCGGATGGGAATAGGTGCCCACGGTAAATTGGAATGACATTTGGTGTTTGTTTATACTTGCCTTAGTTTTTGCATACAGGTTTTTGGTTTCTTTCATTTCTAGGGGAAACTATGTCAAATTTTCAGTAGAAATTAAATACGCGTTCATATATATTCTTCACATTTTTGCAGATGATTGATCTACAAAAATCTGATAACCACTGGGGGGGGGTGTGGTTGTGGGAAAAGCACTTGTTGGGCCATAAGCCGATTAAGCACTATATTTACCCCGGCTGTTTTGTGAACAGTGTAAAGTTTCATTCATTACGGTTGAGGAAGGCGATGTTTTCTTTACGGGGTTCTTGTTAATGTCATTCTGCTACTATATGGGAATGATATCAAAGTTTTTCTATTCAAGCGCAAATGGTTTAAGCATACCAAGGAAGATCTGGGTCTTTTATCAGTCAATACAAACTCAAGCTGGTATAAGGACGAGCCATTCGCTCTTGCTATCTTAGTTAGACAGGTGTTCTATTTGGATGACCCTAAAGCTGGTGAAGGCTGGAAAATAGTAAACCATATGTCTCATCAAGGAATATGGAGTGCCATGATACTTGAAGGGACGTCAACGACTCATATTGAAGCGCATAGAGACGATGAATATCAAGAGCCTAATACTTATGTCATCCCTGACATAATGGAACTAGTTTGGCCTAACGAATGTTTACCGTAGCCTGATGGCACCACAGATCTTACTCCAGAGGAAATTAGAGAGTTAGAGAAGAATGCACATGAAGAAGAGCCGGAGGAGGATGATGAGGACGTCAGATACGATTAAGACGATGTTGAGTATGATGAGGGGGAGCAATCAGATAATAGTGAGGAGGATGATTCAAATAATGATGATTTTGAGGATGAGGATTACTATCTATATTAGAAATTAATTTATTAATTAATGTCACTATATTTAAAGAGGTTTATATTATTGAATTAAATGGTGTGTGTGTGTGTGTGTGGGCGCGCGCGCATTATATCTCAAATAGTTGTGTGTACGTTATATGTTAAATCAGGGGAATAAGGACATGGTTCACCATTTTGACACAATCAGGTTCCCTTGCCACTTGGAGGATGTTTTACTGGTCTACTTCACTCCGCCCTGAGACAGATTAGAGAAAGCTGTGGAGAAGCTCTAATTTGAGAAGCTTGTGGGATGGAACGCGACAAGAGTCATAGGATTGAGCCACAAAGTTAAGCACATTTAGAAAGAAAAAGGACAGCTCGAAGGGTACGTGTGATTTTGTGACGACGTAATGTAATGATCAACTCTACTTTTTAGTGTATGGTTTGGTACATAATTTGTATATCTGATAAGTAATTAATTAATATAAATTTAATTTTCAGATATATTATTTTTATTTGGAACAATAGAATTGTGTTACTAAATTAATTAATATGTTTCGATACATGTGTTGCTTGAAATACAATTCTGTTTGGAATTGAAAAAACAAAATGACCTCTTAGATGACGAACACAGATCATTTTGTCGCCTAAGATTCACTTAGACGACGTCTATATAATTTTTTCGTCTAGGTCAACCCTAACACTAACCCCTTTACCCTGAACCCTAAAATCTTTAGACGACGAAAGTGTTTCGTAGTGAAAGTGACACTTGGAAGACGAAATTGTATGTTTCCGTCGTCCAAGTGCTACTTAAACGACGAAAATGACCTCTTTCATCCTCTAAGTAGGTTTTCATAATAGGAGCTCTACTTTTGTATTGAAAGTACGAAATTCAGATTTACGAACATTTGTAAATTAATCAACGTATGTACTTTTTCGTTTCGGTTGATTACACCGATCAAGCCCTTAACAAACTTCCTATTGAATGAAATTTCATCTACTTACATATTAAATAGTGATCAATATATCTAACGGTTGTTCTTTCCGAATTCGATTTCTTTAATATAGATATACAGACATACGAACACATACATTATTCAACATTAGTAGATAACATGGATAACGAGTATTAACTCGTCAATCTAGATGTTAAATCAAATTTCAAGCATATTCAATGTAATTGATATATAAAGTTTTGATGTATTAAAAAATGCTCGCCGTCTAAGTTTCGATGTATTAAATTTCATTTATCTAAAAAAAAGGTAATAAAACATCACTTAGACGATGAAAGTACATGGTTTCGTCGTCTAAGTATCTTCTTAGGTGATGAAACCATGCATTTTCGTCGCCTAACCCCAAAGATTTGGCGGTTCAATTTTTTGCGCCAATTTTTGGGGGTTTTTTATTAAAACAACTTAGACAACAAAGGTTATTTTTTTCGTCACCTGAGTCAAATTAGGCGACGAAATCATTTGTTTCGTCGCCTAAGTCCATCGATATATTCCCAAATCAATTGACCTTATTTCTCTATTTCGCTCTCGATACTCTCTCTCTCTCTCTCTCTCTCTCTCCCACTGTACCTAAACCCTAGACGACCCCAAAATCCACACACTACAAAAAAAACGCACTTAGACGACGGAGCGTTTCCGTCGTCTAAGTGCATTTTTCCGTCGTCTAAGTACTTAGACGACGGAATCTCCGTCGTCCAAGCTCCGTGCTCCAAGTGCTGTCGTCCAGGCACTTGGACGACGGAGATTAAGTTATCCGTCGTCCAAGTTCACTTGGACCGCGGACAATCTCCGTGGCCCAGGTAATCACCTGGACGACGGAGATTAAGTTCTCCGTCGTCAAAGTGATTACCTGGGCCACGGAGATTGTTACATTCTCCGTGGCCCATGTAATCACCTGGACGACGGAGATTAAGTTCTCCGTTGTCCAGGTGATTACATGGACCACGGAGAATGTAACAATCTCCGTGGCCCAGGTAAACACTTAGACGACGGAGAACTTAATCTCCGTCGTCCAGGTTATTACATGGGCCATGGAGATTGTTACATTCTCCTTGGCCCAGATAATCACTTGGACGACGGAGATTAAGTTCTCCGTCGTCCAAGTGTTTTTTAATTTTAAAAAAATAAATAAATTGTAATTAAATATTATTAATTTAATTTATTATTAATTGAATTTAAATAATGAAAAATTATAAAATTAATTAAATAAACTAATTAATTTAATATTACTTAATTATTAAATAATTAAAATTAATTTGTACATACACATTCAAAAAACCCATAAAAATAAAAATATTGTTCGGAATGCGGAAAGAAACGAGATAATTAAAAAACTACAAGCTAATTAACACACTGGAGGAGCAGATGCACCGTACCGCCGCATCCCCCGCCTCCAGCCGGGTCGTTGTCGTCGCGGTATGGGTTCGGAGGAGGTTGACATACTTCTCGAGATTGTTGCATGAGGGCGATGAGTTGGGCTATTTGTGCTTGTTGCTCGTCAAGTCTTTGCCGCATGGATTGATTCTCCTCTCGTGCCAGTCGATTCTCCTCTCGTGCCAGCCGAGCCTCTTGAATGGCTGCTTCGACGGCCGCAGCCTGAGTCCTTCTCCGCTGGCCCGAACCTCCCGTAGATGATGAGTCGGAGGTCGTCGACAAATCTCGAACCACCTTAGGCCCGAAGTGCCTAACCTCCTTGCCAGCTCTACGACCGTAGACCTCATCCGCGATTGCAATTTGGCTCTCCATAGATAGAGGAGGCAAGTCTTTCGGCGGCACATCTGGGAACGCAAGCTGAGTGTTAGCCAATTCTTCCTGCGCACGCTCTATCACCCTTGCCTACAAGCACATAATTAATTTATTATAATGAAATAATATTTAAATAATAATTACTATAATTAAAAGCACATATATATATATCACTTACGCCGCATTGACTCGCTTCATTATCGAGCCCAGGCATCACGTACGCGCTTATGCTTGCATCAAGATAAGGGTGTTTGGAGCCCTTATCCTTGTGCTCCTTGGCTATTTGAATGAACTGCTTGGCGTCGGTAGTATGGTGTTTGTCCTTCTTCCCCCGGTTGGTTTTGTTGACACCGGAGAATTTCTGTTACACAACATAATTAAATCATTAAAAAATTAATAACTAAAATTTAAATAATTCAATTATCTTAATTGAAATAAAAAAAAGTAAATTAACACCTTAAATTCGTCATCGGCAAAGTGGTTACACAACCACTGCCACTCATCTTCTCTATCCCCACGCAGCTCTACGGGGGGAGGCGCGAGACCGTAAGTTTGGAAGTACTGATGGAGCCTGTACTTCCAATCTTTGTAGATGGAGTTGGCGGTTTGGTTGATATGCCTCAACATCGCCGGTGTCGGATCCACCGCAAATTGTTCCTATCAAAAATAAATAGAAAATTATAATCGTATATATTATGAAATTATAACTAATATTAACAATATTATATAATAACTAAAATTGGACGTATTACGTACCGAAAGATCTTTAAAGACTTTCGCCTTCTCCTCATCCGGCACCTCCTTCCAAGTTGGGGCAGTGAGACGAACCCGGCTACGGACGATTGACCCTATGCTATGCGTCGAGAGACTTGCTAGCTGAGCTGTGGGAGGGCCACCGGTAAATTTGTTGTAGGGCAAGTCGATCTTTTTCCCGGTCGCCTTCCAAATTTTCTCCGCTTTGCCCCCTTTAACGAGACCCCGAGTCCTTTTCGGTTCCGGGTCAGTGGGGGCCTTCCTTTGCTTACGGCGGGCGCTGTACATGATAGATTCAGCGGTCGAGGACGCCTGAGTACTTGCCGTTGAACCGGTACCGGGCGTCGGAGTTGAAAAGGGGTCGACGTCATCACCGCCGGAGATAAATGGGGCAGAGGGAATTTCCCCAAGAGGCGCCACCTCCGAACCAGATGAAGGGTCCGGATTGAGGGCGTCGTTGCCCTCCTGTTGAATCCAACCGACTTGGTCCGCCAACATTCGGAGCATGGCATCTTCTGCCTCCTGTTGGGCTTTCTTCTTGTCGGATGGAGCCATTTAAACCTAGGAGTACGTTGTTAAAATACCTACTTACCATAATAATTACAAGTGCAAATTTTACGCTAATTAAGTACGGTTAAGATTTAAATAGAGTACACTAGCTTGGCTTTTCCGGTCGTTCAATGGACGTGCGACCCGCGCGATAAAGTGTAAATTTTCAATTAATCAGCCTTGGTTAGATCGAAAAACATGGCCAGTTAGGGATAGAGATAACGCGAGAGGCAGGACTAATTTCGACAAAACACCTATTGGTGTCGTCTTTCTTAGATCCAAAACCTGTCACCAGTCATAACCCGTTTCTAGACACCATGTCCGACATTCGGCCAATTTTTCGAAAATTTATACTCCCTCAAGTCCTTTGCAAACTCCGCCCTCAACCTCGTGTCCATAAGTTCACTTAGGTTATGGTGTGCGGTGATGAAATCCACACATCACGAGGGGTTAAGGAGATAAGCTAGGAAAAGAGGCGCCATCTATTCCAAAGAGTGCGACTTAATAAACCAAGCCTATGTACTAGATTTAAATCGAAGACGTACTACCATGCAATTTACTAGAAAATACACGTAATTATCAAATAAGTAAAACAATAAATAATGACAATAATAAATTATTATTTATCATGCATTTAATAATAATTATTCATTTACCAATATAATTAATTATTATTAACAATAATTATTATTTAAAACTAATTACAATAATGAATTATTTAAAACTAATCATTAAATTATTATAATTACAATAATGAATTTATTCATTTAATTAATTATCAACTAATTACAATTATGCATTTAATTAATTATTAATTACAATAATTAACCACTAAAAATTATTATAATTACAATAATGAAATATTTAAAATTAATTATTAAATTATATTTAGAAATTAATTAATTAAATGAAAATAATTTTAATAAGGTAAAAAATAGAAATTTACCTCACCGGAGTAATCGGGAATTTCGTCGGAGTTGAGTCGTCGGAGATGAGGAACCACGCCGGAAAATTATTTGTCGGAGCGTCGTCGGAGGAGAAAATTCGCCGGAGGAGAGGAGAGGAGAGGAAAGGAGGAGAGGAAAGGAGGAGAGGAGAGGAGATGGAATGAGAAAAGGGGGGAGGGGTGCTGATCTATTTATAGGCTTTCACTTAGACGACGGAACACTACTTTCCGTCGTCTAAGTGCACTTAGACGACGGAAACAGTGTTTTCCGTCGTCTAAGTGAAGGGTTAAATTTTTTCGAAGCGGCGCGTAATTAATGGGCGGGACGTTTCACCCGCCATAAATTTGGACTTAGACGACGGAGAATTCATTCTCCGTCGTCTAAGTGGAATTTCAAGCGGTGCCGAAAATTGAGGCGGTAAATCGAACCGCCATGATTTTTGACTTGGACGACGGAGCACGACATCTCCGTCGTCCAAGTCAAATTTTCATTGAAAAAAAAAATAAATAAATTGAACCGCCATGGTAAATTGAACCTGGACGACGGATAACGTCATTCTCCGTCGTCCAGGTTCAATTTACGTTAAAAAAAATTTTAAAATTAATTCGCTAGGAATTTAGCGATCTGTCATTCGAGTGAAATAGTCGTCCAATATCGATGAACGCATCGTATATATGAACAGTTACATTTGAACCGACGAATAATTTTACGTCTTGAAAGTTGTTAAGTATTGACTAATCCTTACGACTTAAGTGTTCATGAGTAGATGCTCATTTGCAGTAGAGTATTAACGAAATTGAATTTGGACAAAACAACCGTTGGATATGTTCATCGTAACATAATATATAATTGTCTTCAAAGGACCATAAAATAATAAGTTCGGGAAGGGTTTCATCGGCACAGTCAACCGCAAAACCGAGAATTTCACAAACTGGAAACGTGGATACAAGGCATTTCGCAACTCCGATTTTTGAACCGTCGAAGATCACACACCAAGAATTGTTTACTCTAAAGTCTTGACGAAAAGAATATGCATTGGAAGAAGGTCTAGATGGTCATTGTCTTAGAAAAAAATACGATATCTGCACCTGGACGACGGGGATGAGCTTTTCCATCGTCCAGGTTGGTACATGGACGACGGATATGATCTTATCCGTCGTCCAGGTACCAACCTGGATGACGGAAAAGCTCATCTTCGTCGTCCAGGTGTATAGACCCTGAATTCAGGGGTTAGTGCCTTACTGTTTAGGGTTTAGGTTTTGTGAACTTGGACGACGGAGAATGACCACCTCTGTCGTTCTAGTGTGTACCTGGACGACGGAGAATGACTATCTCCGTCGTCCAGGTGTAAAAACCCTGAATTCAGGGGTTAGGGCCTTAGGGTTTAGGTCGTCCAAGGTTATTTGTGTGACCGTTCAATTATTTTGAATAAAAAAAAATTAAAAAAATGATCGATCGATCCGATTTGCTAGATTTAGGGTCGATGATTTAGAGAGATAGCTCAAGGTACGTATTTATGTATGAAATTTCCTTTTCGCATAATATTTATATTAATTATTGATCGATGATGCATCATATATTAAAATAATTACATACTCAACTACCAATTAATTTTTCTCGTCTTAGTTAAGTAGTCATCATCATAATCGTCATCATCCTCGTCCCCGGTATCCGATTGCTCATCCTCCTCATCATACTCAACATCGTCCGACGAATAACCTGAGTCCTCGTCCGCGTCCTCTTCCTGCTTGTCTTCTTCATCTACCTCATCGATAATCTCATCTTCAGTTAGATCTATACAACCATCAGGCATGGGTAACCGTTCACCATCTTGAACCAGGTCCATTATATCGGAGCGGATGACAGAAATATTAGGCTCTTGATAGGCAGGAATGTCTCTTTCTGGTTCAGCAGCATCTTCAGTCGTCGTCGGTGTCCCTTCAATTGTCTCTGTATTCCATATTCCTCGATGAGAGATATGGTTCACTATTTCCACCCTTCACCGGCTTTCGGATCGTCGAGATAGAACACATGCCGAACTAAGGTGGCGAGACGAAAGGCTCATCCTCATACCAGCTTGAGTTTGTATCGACTGATATTAGTCCCAGGTCTTCCTGTGTACGCTTGAACCATCTGCACTTGAATAGGAAAACGTTGACATCATTCCCGTAACATAGCTGAACCACATTTACAATAGCCCCGTAATATAGATCATTGTCTTTCCCAACCGCTACCCCACTGTTTTGTGTTCTTTTTCCTTCATCTCGGGCCAATGAATGGAACTTTACACCGTTCACAAAACATCCAGGATAAATATAGTGTTTAATCGGCTTCCCTGCTAGCAAGTGCTTTGGCCATGACCACCACCCCCCGTGGTTTTCAGATTTTTGAAGATCAATCATCTGCGAAAAAGGGCAAATTAATTAATATAAGGGTTTACTTTCTACAAACATGATCGATATGTATATAAATTACTAATTAAATACCGAGGCGTACGTACGTACCCATTGGAAGAAATAATCGAGATACTTCTTCTTAACCATTTTCTCAATCCACGCCGAACTCTTGTTTTGATTTAACGCCTGAAGCCTCTCCCTGTATGACATCATGTACGGCTCAACTTCGTCACAGTCTCGTAACACTACCCAATGTGCCTCAATAAGTTCTTCCCGTGTTAACAATTCCTTTAATACTCCTCTAAACGGTCGGACGACATTGGTGACGACAGAAAGATTGATGCGGGCACTGGGATCGGAGGCAGTGGGAGGTGGTGGATCTTTGAGGTACCTGTTGCAGTAAGTAACACACTCATGCATTAGGTATGTCTCTGCTATGGAGCCATCCGGGGACGACCTGTTTTTGACGAATGACTTATACTGTCCAAGTTGTCTAAAAAATCAAACGTACAATAAGAATAAGTACATATAGCTAGCTAGTAATCTCCAGTGGAACAAATTATATATGAATCGAAAAACCTGTATAATTAATTAGTTGTACGTACCTTTCTTGAGGATACATCCAAGTGTACTGGACCGGACCAGAAATGAGCACCTGCTCGGGCAGGTGGATCATTAGGTGAATCATGATGTCAAAAAAAGCAGGGGGAAAAATCCTCTCTAGTTTGCAAATGATGTGCACAATTTGTTATTGCAATTCCACCACATCTGACTTCTTTAATTCTCTGGCGCATAACCTCTGCCACCACCTGCACAATGCCACTATTGGTTCTACGACGTCACGAGGCAAGTATGGTCGAATTACCACTGGAATCAGATGTTGCAGCATAACGTGATAGTCATGTGTCTTTAGACCAACAAACTTGTGTTGCACCTCGTCCACTGCTCCAGTTATAGTAGCTGCATACGTAGCCGGATAACGAAGGCCCTTAAACCAGTGAAATACAGAACATCTAAGCGTCGGCTTCACTGTGTAAGGTGCAGCTGGCATCTTGTTGTACACTCCTTTCCTATCCCTCCTCAACCACAAGGGACGACGTAGATTCATTGATTCCAAATCTTTGCACGCTTTGGGAGTATCTTTAGTTCCTAACTTAATACCGAGAATTGTTCCCATCACGCTGTCGCACACATTCTTTTCTATGTGCATCGCGTCCAAGTTCCTAACTTAATACCGAGAATTGTTCCTCAGCGTCAATTATCCTGTACTTTAGACCGAGGCTGCTCAAGATATTTCTAACCTTATAATGAGATTTAGGAAGATTGTGATCATCAGGAAGCAACTTACATATTTTCTCCTGAATTTCGTCAAAAGCACTCACTGACATTTTGTGCTTCACTTTTATCTTCATTTGCTCCATCACATATTGCAACACATTCTCTCGACTTCCAGGGAACACCGGGGTCTGCGCTTCAAGTAGCATCCGGTTGTACTTATCCATCTCACTGGTGTCAATGGCCAACCTAGCAGCGGGGAATGTGTCATCATGCTCATTAGTGGTACTGTAACCTCCGTCTTGGTGTTGGTGTCCACCATGACTACATCTCGGAAACGCATCATGGACCAAATCTGTAGTTGGATTGCAAGCTGGGGGTCCGGCACCACTGCCGTTGGATGAGGCACCATAGTAACTGTACCCTGAGCTGAAGTCTGCTGCGCTGAACTCTACTGGTTCACCATGCTCGCTCCATGTAGTGTAACTCCACATCATACCATTTTCGTACAGGTGTTGCACCATAACATTAACCTCTGCATACTGACAATTAAGACATTTCTGGCACGGACACCTGAAACGCTTCTTTCCCTGACCATGTTCTATCACAAAATTCACAAATTCGCTAATTCCGTCCATATACCGGACATCACATCTATTCTTCAACTTCATCCAACTCTTGTCCATACTGCTACAAAATATTATAATTAATTAATTATTACATATATATATATTAGTCCATTAATTTACGCTTAATTATACGTACTCGATCTACATCGATCCATCAATTATGTACGTACGTAATTTAATCTGTATATATAGCTAACATCCATGCATGCATGTACGTACGTTTTCACTAAATATATATTAAGCAAATTTTAACTGCGTACGTACCTGCTGGCCTTCTCGATATCAGTTAATTAAGCTAGCTAGCTAGTCAGCGGAGATCCCTTGTCCTGATCCTTCTCGGCCTTCTTCCTTCTCCTTCTCCTTCTCCCTTCTCCTTCAATTCTTCTTCGAATGGAATAATTAATGAAGAGATCGAGGATCGGATGGAATGAAGAGAGTTTGGCATCAGGCTTATATAATGCTTCACTTAGATGACGGAGGTGTCGGTACGTCGTCTAAGTGGAAGTTACTCGGACGACGGCGTGTCGGTCCGTTGTCCAGGTGATCACCTGGAGGACGGAGAAGACTCCAAGGTCCAGGTGTCCACCTGGACGACGGAGAATAACATCTCCGTCGTCCAAGTGGACACCTGGACCTCGGAGTCTTCTCCGTCCTTCAGGTGATCACCTGGACGACGTAGAAGGTATTCTCCGTCGTCCAGGTGTTACTTGGATGACGGAGAAGACTCCGTCGTCCAAGTGTAACTTGGACCACGGAACAATTACGTTTCCGTGGTCTAAGTGTTGTTTTCTTGTAGTGACAATGCCAGAGTCCTCCTCTCCTCGGCGGATTATCTAGCCGCCGCCCGTGTCTCTCTCCCTTCTCTCTCTTGAATCTCTTTCACCACAGTCGTACGCGTCCTCTCTCCTCCTTGGGTCTCTCTCTCTCTCTCTCTCTCTCTCCTCGTAGTTCTCTTTCTCTCCCCGTCGCCTTTCTCTCCCTCTGTTGTCACCTCCGCAGGTGATGCTATTTAGTATTGCCGGCGACCAATTGTCGTCGGTGATACTTCAACGGTATCACCGACGGGTTGCTTCTGGCGACATGTCACCGGTAATAATTATCACCGGTGATTTAAAGACAAAGGCCGACGACTTTAAGTCGTCGGCAATAATGATAAATGTGGTAGTGCAAGCATAATCCTTCTGTATTGGACATGCAGTTTAAAAACTAGTCGCCAAAGAAGCATTGGAATTTTGTAGCAGAACAGAGGCTAGAAGAAGCAAAACGAAAAGACAAACACAGTTATCAACCTTCTCTTTGTCACTGATTATTTTCTCCAACATCTTGCTAATGTTGGTCTTGTTAATTGACTCACCTTCAAAAAACTTAGTCAGCCAGTCTGATAACCTGACACTCTTATCGTAAATGGAATTAGTTTTCCAGAGCAACTGAGGCCCAACACAGATCCAACAAAATCAAGAGAGATATGCTAAACACGCGTCGGATGGAACTGAAATTTCCTATTGTCCTTCCTGTATGTGCCAACCATTATAGTAATGGCATCATCCGACTTTAGGCAGTCCTATTGATCAATATCACCATTGATGAATGCTCGAATCAGATCATTAGACGGTGTATCCTTCAGCCTATTCTTGACATCCTTGCTTATTTTCTTCCAGATACTCACAATGAACTTCTGGAAGTAATATGCAACAGAACTGACACTTCCACGTCCAATCCACTGGAACAGTTTGCGGTTCCACTAACTTCTCTCGTCGTTGCTATTTTTCAGCTACTTCCTCACCAGTCTCAATCTCTGAATCACTATTCGACATTGATTTAGAAGACTCCACTTTCTTATTAACCTTACCCTTGATCAGCTGCTTATTGACACCCTTCTTCTTCTTCTTCTTCTTCTTCTTCTTCTTCTTCTTCTTCTTCTTCTTCTTCTTCTTCTTCTTCTTCTCCTCCTCCTCCTCCTTTAGAGTTTCCTTAATAATCTCCAGAATATGACTTTCGAAAAGAGAAGGACCAGATGAAGAGGAAGACACTATTCTTCTTCTTCTTCCCTTCCCCTTCTGTTTTCTTGAAATAAACTAGTCATCTTCCTTCGAAGAACAAGAAGAAGAAGATACCTCATCAGATTCAGAAGATTCAACATGCTTCACTCTCTTTCTAGTTGATCTTCTATGTCTTTTCTCAGCTTCACTGTCTGAATCTAAGATTGCTCTCTTATGTTTAACCATTTATATAGATAACTGCAAATGATCAACAAACAGATAGTTAGACAGATATATAGACAGATAAATAGACAAAATTTCAGACAGATAGTTAGACAGATATCCAGACAGATACTTAAACAAATATCCAAACATATACTAAGACAGATATCCAGACAGATACTTAAACATATACTTAGACAGATATCCAAACGGATACTTAGACAGATATCAAAACAGATACTTAGACAGATATCCAGATAAAAGCTTAAACAAATACCCAGAAAAAAAAACCTTTCGAACACAACAACCAAAAAGCCTTTTGAACAAACTACATCATATAACATCTGCAAAAAATCACCGAAACTCTTACTGAAAATCCTAGAAAAATGTCAACAAACATAGACAGATAGCCAGACAGATACTTAGATAGATATCAAGACAGATACTTAAACAAATATCCAGAAAAAAGCCTTTCGAACACAACAACTCAAAAGTCATTCGAACAAACTATATCACATAACATCTGCAAAAAATCACCGAAACGCAAACTGAAAATCCTAGAAAAATGTAAACAATAACAACAACATTTCAAAATTCAAAACGCATAGATACGAATCACAAAAACGAAAGTCCAAACTGCTTAGAAAAAAGGAAAAATAAAGATTCGAGGGTTTTCAAAAAGAGATTACTTACGTAGAATGATAACACAACAAAATGAGATGACGATGAACACCGAAAAAACAACATAGAGAACGAACCTAACGGCAAGGACGCGAACGCGACAGGGACGATAACGAACGCAAACGGCAAAGATTTTGAAATGCAGAGAGAAAACGACTGAGTGATATGAAACCACCGTGCAGCATAGAAGGTGGGAGAAAGAGTGGCAAAAATATAAATATGATGAAAATGTTGGTCTATTACTTACTTAAAAAATATAATGGGTTTTTTTTGGAATATAATTGAAAACTTATGGTGGGTTTTTGAGGAAAGAGACTACGTGGTAAAATAAGATTTTTTTTCCTTTTCCCCTTATATTTTTGTATGTAATACTAGCAATTATTACTTTATGTATATCACTTTTATACATATGAGACCAAAAAAGTTTATAACTTATTACAATGTGGAGGTTATTCCAATTTATAATTGATCCCGAGTTGGGACCGAGATTTTTATCACTATAAAGAGTTATTCCTATGTAGAGTATTCTTAAATCAAGGTTCTACTATATCAGAATTTTGGTGTAGAGAGGGAAGCCCAATCCTGATGGCATGAAATTGCTCAATAGCTCATAGTAAATTCGTATTTAACCCTATTGAAAATCTAATCAAACTATATATTCATCTCCCATACATGAACATAGTTTAATTATAACAATACCACATGCTCCGATCGCTGAATTCTTAGTTTTTGTTCTTCTTAATAGAAGTTCATATTCATATTTTATTTATGCACCCAATACTGTTTCTAGGGCTTCATTTTTCAAAAAGCTACGTACTCTTGTACGATTGACCTCTCATTTGGGGATATTATATGGTTGAGATTTGAGTTTCAAAGTTTAATCTTATATATATACCATGAGATTCATATAAAAAAAATTATTGGAATTAGCGCATGTAATAATCTTCTCTTAGTATATAAATGGGGGATTAGTTCACAATCTCGTATTGTTTTATCGAATTATAGGTTTTAAATGTTTAAAGACCAAGAGAAGCAGAAGAAACAAAAAAATGAAATGTCTTAATATAGTAAAATTTCAATAATTTAATATTCGATATATTAATAAAATCGTTAAAATAATATTTTTTGTCTATTGGAGACTTGAGTATTAATTTAATACTCGATTAGTTAATAACCTCACTAAATTAATAAATTTGTCAATATCAAAATTATAATTTATCGAAGTTTTACTGCATGTCATTCATTAAATATTTGTAATCTTTAAAAAAAAAAAGAGTTTAATTGAGCATTTTTGGAGGTCTCAAAAGAAATTCTTTAAGTTAATGTGTTATTATGTACGAAATGTATGATTGATTGCAAATGGAGAAAGTCATACACAAAGATTTTGCGCAAGAATTTTCCGGACGAGACTTGTATGAATGAACCCTAACATGCATATAAACCATTATTAGAGTCCTAGCTAGATGATCACGGGCAAAAGGTCCAGCTTGCACTGCA
This sequence comes from Geum urbanum, assembly GCA_946800695.1. NCBI lineage: Eukaryota > Viridiplantae > Streptophyta > Magnoliopsida > Rosales > Rosaceae > Geum > Geum urbanum. The sequence continues at coordinate 5,967,846 of OX327002.1, read as the reverse complement.
TGCATTACGTAACATGCACCAAACCAGTTATATACACTTGAAAATCGATCACCATCACCTCAAAAAAGAAACTAGTTTGTCCTCGGAACAAGAAATATATGTCGAAACTCTCGTGTCACTGGAAAACAAAACGCTTTATTCTCACGTACAACATGCATATCCAAGACAAGGTAGACTACCTGGATACAAATCAAGGTTACTAGCTACCAACTTAGGTTGACTCCATTTCTAGCTCCAAGTATCATCCACCATTTGTTTGTTGTATTCGTTCTTCTGCAGAGAATGAAATACCAGCTCTCTGTATTTGAGTTAATATGACTAACCTAGTCAGTCTTCATCAACGTTAACTTGTTAGTGTTTTCCAATCAAACAAGGAGGAAGGCGCGCGCGCATTACTGTTTTGTGTTTTGTGGATGTATCTGTGCTTGTTTGGGAGATAGATCGAATGGGTTAGTGTCCAGCTTCTTAAAACTAGTTGACAACAAATGGGTCAAAAACGAGCAGAGCTTATTCTATTTGGGTGGATCAAATTTCACACTACATCTAATATCTAGCTGTTTGTTAATCTTCGAACCATTCGAGCTAGCTTGTTGTTTGAGAAAGCAGGAAGGAAGGGGTGTGGCGGGGGGGGGGGGGGGGGGGGGGGGGGGGGTGAGTACATGTGAATTTGGAGAGTTGGGAAGGGCCCCTCATTCTTGTCTAATTTCTTGAGTTATGTACTCATATCAATCAATGGTTGAAGGATTGTACTGCGCGCATAGATCAATCGATGTTGCTATCTTTTTAGTAAAAGACATACAATTTCTGCAGTGCGTCTTCTGCATGCGCATAGTTCTGTGAATACTACATTTGTGGGTCAGAAAGACAGAAACCATAAATAAATCGATTTTCATTCATGTTGTGTATATTATCTCAAACTTGTAAAGTTGTAGACCATTCAATATTAATCTCACAGCTCTATCAGGAAGCACAAATTGAGTGTGTGTGATTCCCACCATATTGGTTTTGTTTCACAAACTTGATCTGCAGATTCAGGACCAATGTGATTTTCACTACTATATATAAACTCCCAATAAAATAACCTCATACATCTTGTGTGGTTATTAACGGTTAAGGAATACAGAGTTTCCGTCACAATTTCCGTAGGCACAGGTGATGATTAAGCATGTCCTTAACCAAGGGTGCATAAACATGCATGATTATGCCCAGCAACTACAGCATGGATGCAGTCTTTGCCAAATTATATAGTTGATGTTAGCACTTAGCAAGCTTAAAAATATAAGATTAGACCAACAGCAACCCGACTATTCTAATTGCAAGTATTATTAGAACAATTAAGGTGGAAAGATCAGGCTACAATATTGAATTTTATTGAAAAGTTAGAGAGTATGGAGTAGATTAGTCAAAAAGGGCAAAGCTGAGTAGTGGACTAGCTTTACTGCATTTTTAAAGGGGCACAACGGTTAGTGTAGTAGCTCAATGGATACGTTATAAACCAAAGCAGCTAAGCTGAGCTTTAAGCTTTTGTGTATTTTGGTTCTGGTCTGAGCTTTAAGCTAACTGCTGCTGCCAAGTACCAAACCCACTACAGTCCCAGTTCATATAAGCTATAGATTTCTGGTCAAGACTGTAGTTTCTGGTCCAAATTGTAGATTCTGGTAGGTTTTGTAGTTCTCTGGTAACTGGGCATACCAATAGCATTGGTCCACTCCAGTAGTAGAGTATAGTACTAAAAAATGTGCTTTCTTACACATGTTCCACTGACTTTTCAGTAGTACAAATTATTGAAATTTAAACTTTATCTGTCATAGATATGTGATAAACAAAAGAAAAATGGAGTATATCATATAATTTACTCTCTATTCGTATGGAACAATTTCATAAATTCATATGAATTCCAATAGTAATAATGCAATAGTAAATTATTATTCTGTCCGATGCGCCAATTTTGTAAATTTAAATTAACTTCTATAGAAATGATAATAATAATCCAAACAACATTTCAGAAACTCGAAAACTTTAATCAAGAACGATGAGAAAGTATAGTAATCACTTGGTCACAAAACTTCTTACTGAAACCACAAAATAGAAAAATTAGACAGTCGAGATACAATGAGTTAACACATGTCATACATTAATTTATATTTTTTTTTTGTAAAATCATTCCGCAAGTTGTTAAAAGATTATCTAAGTTGTAGTGATATATATCATGTTTTGACATATATTTGAACAAAAATGGATCAATGGATCATTCAATAAACGGAAAAGTCTAAATTAATGCAATATCACAATAGACAGTTTTGGAAAGGAATATGAAATTGGTATCCCATTTTTTACATTCTATACCAATTTTCTCCTTTTATTTTGTAAATGTAGATCCAAAATACAAATGAATATCTACTATGATAAACTCTTTGTTGTCATGGAGGCACCAAATTATAAACTTTCCAAAAAAATCAAGTCAGATAATATATTATTATATGGGGTGTGGTTTATAAAAAAAATGAGGTATTAATTTCAGCTCCATCTCTTGAATCTACCTTTTAGTAAAAAGAAAAAAAAATATAAACTCCAAAAAGCCAGTACAGAAGGATCAAACGTCCATGTGAACCCTCTCTCACTGGAAATCTAGAATGACTATATGGGGAGGTTGGTTCAGTCCTGGGCTCCAAGTTTCCAACTCACTTGGCTGTCCCTTGTCCATTATCAGAAACTAGATTCCTCCGCCTCCTCCTCCTCTCCTCATCTTCTCCTCCTCCCTTATATCCGGGAAAAGAAATAGTTACACCAAAACTTTTACTCAAGGACCCACTACCGGTCCTCTTCTGTGTTTTAGGTTTTTAGCCATTCCCATCAACACAAGTCTTAATTCCTCTTCATCATTAACAACTGCTCAGAATTCACATCATCTGTTTTGTTTTCTCCTGCTTCTTTAACTCCTCTTTCTACCAACCTTACATAATTCACAATCCTTGAAGCAACTCTAAAAACCCAGCTAAGCTAGCTTCCCATTAATATCCCCAGTTCAGGGTGAACCCAGTCCCTTTTCTTCACAAAGGAAGCACGTGCCCTGCACAGCAGGGGAGGAGGTATTTGTGCTGGGTTCAGGTGAACTCGAGAACTGTCCCAGATTTGGTGACCCAAAACAACAATTTTATAGTTGGTCGCCATCTCTCTCTGGCTTTCTCCCTCTCACATTCCCTTTTAGTACTCACATGACCTTGTGCAGAATGCTCAACCAGTATTCGAAGAAACCATGAGCTCCAAAGCCCAAAACCTTCATTTCTTGTGGTGGTTCATCTCCCTCTTGCTTCTTTTAGCACCATCTTTGTCTCTTAACTTTGATGGAGTTTACTTGCTTTCATTCAAGTACTCCATTCTCAGCGACCCATTTTCAGTCTTGGAGAGCTGGAACTACGAAGACGAAACGCCTTGTTCATGGAATGGAGTCCAATGCACCCAACTTGGCAACCCAGGAACCGCTGACATGTTCAGAGTCACAAGCTTGGTCCTCCCAAACAGTCAGCTTCTGGGTTCTATAGCTGAAGAGTTGGGAATGATAGAACACCTTGTCCATCTTGATCTCTCCAACAACTTCTTCAATGGGTCTCTTCCTAAAACCATTCTCAACGCCACTCATCTGCAGGTGCTGTCTCTCTCCAACAATGTCATCTCCGGCGAGCTACCCGAGTCCATCAGCGAACTCAAAAGCCTTCAGCTTCTCAACATTTCCGACAATGCCATGTCCGGAAAAGTCCCTCAGAATCTCACTTCTCTGCAAAACCTTTCCGTGGTTTCTTTACGAAGCAATTACTTCACCGGAAATGTTCCGAGCGGGTTCAACTCCGTTCAGGTTTTGGATCTGTCTTCAAATCTTCTCAACGGCTCTCTGCCTCTAAATTTCGGTGGAAGCCATTTGGCCTACTTAAACCTCTCTTACAACAAAATTTGGGGGGAAATACCACCAGACTTCGCAAGTAAAATCTCATTAAACTCCACCATTGATCTCTCCTTCAACAACTTAACCGGAGTAATCCCTGACTCACAAGCTTTGGTCAGCCAGAAAACAGAGCATTTCGCCGGAAACGGTGCGCTCTGCGGCAAACCGTTGAGGACTCTTTGCCCAATTCCTTCAACTCTTTCCACACCACCCAATCTCACAACATCTTCTCCAGCAATCGCAGCCATACCCAAAACACTCGACCCAAACCCGGAACCAAACACTTCCGGCACGCCAAATAGTACTAACCAGAACAAAACCCAATCCGGGCTAAAATCCGTCACAATCACCGGAATAGTTGTCGGAGACTTAGCCGGAGTAGCCATAATCGGATTAGTCATCCTCTACGTCTACCAAGTTCGCAAGAAATCAAACAACAAGTTCAACACAACAACTTCGAAGCCGACAAACAAAGCAGACATCGAACACCAAATCCACGCAGCAAGTGCAACTAAACCATCTTCTTGGTCGTGTCTGAAAACCAAAGGCGAAGAAACCTCGGAAGCAACGAGCTCCGACAGCGACCTCGACAATGATTATGACCAGACACGTGGCGGAGGCGAGGATAACTCGGAAAAGCGCGGTGTGCTTATAACGGTGGACGGTGAGGCGCCGGAGCTGGAGCTTGAGACACTGCTGAAAGCTTCTGCGTATGTTTTGGGGGTGAGTGGACCGAGCATTGTGTACAAGGCGGTGTTGGAAGACAAGACGGCGCTGGCGGTTAGGAGGATCGGAGAGAGCGTGGTGGAGAAGATGAAGGATTTCGAGAACCAAGTGAGGGCCATTGCGAAGATGAAGCATCCCAATTTGGTTAGGGTTCGTGGGTTTTATTGGGGTGAAGATGAGAAGCTTGTTATCTATGATTATGTCTCTAATGGCAGCCTCGCCGGCACCACTACCAGTGAGTTCCTTTCCTCCGAGCTCTCTCTGTTTTTTCTTCTTTTGGTTGGAGCATTTTAGCAAATTACTCTGTTTTTCTGCTAACATACGCCGTCATTTCACAGCATCAATTAAAATCACAAAATCATAAAATTACTGCACAATTTGATGAATTCGAAAAAATGTTGAAAAAGATAATTGCCCTAAAATCAGTAAAATGTAACGGCATATAATTTTCTTTTTCATATTCGGAAATGTTTTTGTTATCTGATCTAATAATACAGAACATTGCTTAGATGATAGAATGTTCGACCAAGTTCATTAGGTGAAATATAAGAGTTAAACGCAACTATTGACTTAGCATTGTTGGCAACAAAGACAACTGATATTGCCTATAAGTGGCATAGGCCGCATAGCCCATAGGATTCCAACAACAGAATATCCATGGGGGCAAATCTAGCTTTCAGAAGTGTTTTATTAATACAAAGAATAGATTTTGCAGAGTAAACTAAATTTGTTGAAGGAGGAAATATGTAATATATAACAGTACTGGTTTTTTGGGGGGAGGGGTGAATATAAGAAGTTTTCTACTCATTAAAAGCCAATAGAGTAGTCTTGAAGATTTGGTAAGGGTCTCTGTTTGTTTTCCTTGTTTATTTCTTGGATGTCTGGGTTGGATTCTGAAGGCTTGTTTTGTACTCTCCTTTCTGTTTACTTAACAATGTGATTTGTAGTCTTTTTATACAACCCCATGCCAGAGGCCAATGTCCAGCTTGCTTATTAGTTAGCTAAACCTCACACTAAACTACAAGCTTAATTAGCATCATCACTTTTGCTTTATATTAAGTCTTAAGTACCAAACAAACCCTGTGAGGTTCACGTGAAGCATGGATTCTTATGAGATACACGGCAATCTTTTACTGCTGCTGTGCTGCATATAGCACAGAAATTGGGAGCCCAGAGAATCCGTGTACATCTCTTTTCTTCATCGTCTTTTGCAGTTGACAGTCAACGAGTACTGCATCTGTATCCAGTCAGTCTGCATAGGCTAACTGTGACCTTGTGATATGATAGTGTGATTTTTTTTCCAATTAGACAGATTACTATTACCTTGTACTTTTTTACGTAAAAATTACAAAATCACATACGTGGCACATGAAATTATGACATTGTTACCAAAATTACTATGTCCAATTGATATTGTACCTACCCAATGCGCCAGACAGAACTATTCACATGCCTACTTTTGCAGCCTGCACTTGTTGTCTGGGATGTTGGGTATATGCTGGGTCGAGCTAAAAATCAAGAATGATTTGCTTGCAACCAATTTCCTTTTTGTATACCATGAAAAATTTATGAATAGCTTCCTCTTATGTATGAACATATATTCCCTTATTAATTTGCAGGAAAGGCTGGTTCATCACCATACCATCTACCTCTAGAAGTTCGGCTGAAAATAGCAAGAGGCATTGCCCGGGGGCTGAGCTACATACACGAGAAGAAAAACGTGCATGGAAATGTAAAACCAAGCAACATTCTTCTAAATTCCGACTTCGACCCCATAATCAGTGATTTCGGCCTTGACAAGCTAATGTTAGGCAACGTGATCAGTCAAAAGGGTAGCGGTTCTGCCCGGGGGTATTTCGGTAGCTTGAAGTCTGCTGGTGCCCGTGAAGGTCTTAACGATGTGCTCCCTCCATCTAATGGCAGCCCCGTCGCTACATCCTCCTCCGCAGGGGGTACGACATTGTCACCTTACCAAGCCCCCGAGTCTTTGAAGAATTTGAAGCCAAACGCCAAGTGGGACGTGTACTCTTTCGGAATTGTGTTGCTTGAGCTTCTGACGGGTAGGGTGTTTTCGGAGAGGGAGCTGGCGGATCAGTGGACCGCGGGTTCGCTGATGGGCGAGAAGAACCGTGTTCTGGTGATGGTGGACGTGTCGATTAGGTCGGAGTTGGATGGCAGGGAGGATGCTTTGTTGGCTTGCTTGAAGCTAGGGTTTAGTTGTGCTAGTTTTGTTCCACAGAGAAGACCAACCATGAAAGAGGCCCTCCAAGTGCTTGAAAAAAGTGTTTCTTCGAACTATTAACGACGTAATTCGAGGTCCCTCGAAAGTGGTTTTATGTTCAAGCATTTGCTTTGTTGACTAGATTGTTTGATGAATAGCTTAAGATTAATATATTGTTGATATAGCTAGGTTTAATAAGCCACATATATATATATGTAAGGAAAGCGATTGTATTTGTCTGTATGTTTTGTCTGATTTCAATTGTCACTTGGTGGTTTTGATAGAGGTGTACATGTTCGGCGTGTGGTTAATTAAGGATTTCGGGGATTTAATAGAAGGGAGAATTCTCAACCCTAATTTTGGAAAAAAGTTTCCACTAGAGAAATTTCAAAAATTCTCACTGGTCAACAAACTCTAAGTTAAATTTTCTCATCCACCCAAGTTTACCAAATTTCTTATATTTTCTTTCTCATTTTGCCCCTTCTATATATGTGGTCAATAACAGCTTTACAATTTGAACCGTGGTAGAGAGAAATATTTGAATTTCTGGAGTGAAGCTTTGATTTCATTTGAATTATGCAACAAGGTTTTGATTTCGTGCGAGAGGTGATCGATTTTGATTTCTCAATTTGCAACGAAGCTTCAATGGAAATAGTTAACCTTCAACTGAGTATCAGTTGAATCATTCAGGAAGCTATTATGTTGAATTTTTTTAACTGAGTATCATTTGATGAACTTATAGTTTAGAGACATTGATGGTCAATGGTCAAAGTCAACGTTCATCAGTCATCGGTCACTAGAATCCGACCAAGGTTGCCGAAATACGGTCAACGCTGGTGGTCAATGGTCAAAGTCGTCAGAGTCTAGTCATCGATCAATGGAGAGGGTATGAGATCGAAAGTAATGACATCGGATAATTTATAAATTAAATTAAGGATACGTATATTTGTCATCCTAAGCTTGGGAGAATTAAAATTCTTTTGTTGGGCTAGTGAAAATTAAAATTCTTATTCAATTAAAAAGCCTTGATAGAATAGCTAGGATTTAGGGTATATTTGTTATCCTAGACTTGGGGGAATTAAAATTCTTTTGTTAATTGGGTTAGTGGGAATTAAAATTCTTATTCGATTAAAAAGCCTTAATAGAATAGCTAGAGTGCTATAATTTTTTGGAAAATTTCACCAAACAGTACCTCAATTTTCGCCCATTCTAAATATTCATACCTCAACTTTACTAAATATCAGAATCATACCCCAATTTTTTATCTCGACCTAAAAATCATACATACAGTTACTTATTCCGTTTATCACCGTTAATTCTTATATCATTGAAATTACGCAATTTGAAATGAAGTAAGATGAAATAAGTAACGACATGTATGAATTTTAGGTCGGGATAAAAAATTGGAGTATGGTTATGATATTTTGTAAAGTTAAAGTATGAATATTTAAAGTGGGAGAAAATTAAGGTATTGTTTGTTGAATTTTTTCTAATTTTTTTTAATTTTAAGTGAATGCATCTTACCAAAGCTTATCTAGTTCAGTGAATTATTCTTACTTGGATCCATGACCGACATTTTAACCTAAGCAATAATAAAGCTTTAAAGGTCATCTTAAGAAAAAGGGTCTTTGGTTAATTTCACTGTCTGACTAATTAGTTTGCTTGATCGTCTGACTAATTAGTTTTCTTGTAAATATATGATATCATATTGATGCTTTTAGTTTGTTGTATATGAGTAGCCACCATGTTGAAAAAGACGCTATGTGAATTTTAGACAGTGGAGCTACACCCAAAACCTAGTTGCCTAGACGTAGATTAATCAGATTCTAAGTGGATTATTTTATTTTTTATTTTTAATGAATTATGTAATTATTTAATATATCTCTATTATAATAAAGTCATGCATGAGTTTGGTGTTATCAGCTTCACCAACAGTGGTTAAACTATTAAAATTATCCTTCATAATAAATGAAAACAAAAAAATTCTGAAAAAAAAAGAAGCAAAATTGTAATAGAAAATGTAATCTCCACCCTTATAGAGTGTGCTAACATGATATGAATTGTAAGAGGATCTATATTCATGAGAAAATTTTCATTGAGGACATCTATGGTTAAGACTTAGTGAATACCATCTTATAAGTTATACTTTCTAATAATATTTTAGAAGATCGACCGTTGTATATCTAGCTAGCTACATATACGTAGATAATTTGTATAAATTTTCATCCAATTTGAAAATCATTAAGGTATCGAACAAGATGAAATAAATGAATGATCCAAATTTATCAAACTTAAACCGTTCATGTTTATAATGGATAAAACATGATTTTGAATCCCTTAACAATTTTCAATTTGGTTGAAAATTTATAAGGATGATCTATTCATATATAGCTAATCATCTAATGGTTGATATGTCAAAATATGATCAAAAATTAAGTCTTATAAACTATTATATAGAAAGTACTCACAAAATCCTCACCATAAAAATTCTCGATAGAAAAACTCCCATTTATTCATTCTCTGTTCCCCAAAATCCAACGCATGCATGGTGCACCCTTTTTTTTAACTTTCGGCAAATAGGTGACCAAGCTTGATCGATCGATATGATCATCTACAGTGGCTATGGCTATGGCTATGGCTAATTAAGCTATGGATACGTTGACGGTTGAAATTATTTTTCTCTTCGGTCGTTTCGTTTCGTGTACGTAGCTAGAGCTTAGCTAGTTAGAGTATTACATGTAGGGGTCATCAATGGGCCAGGGCTGGACCGCCCAAGCCCAAACTTGTCGGGTCCAGTCTGGTCTGGGCCGGGCAGGACTGGGTCAGGCTTTTTTAAAATTTTGAAGCCCACGGGCATTTTTGGCCTCGGGCCTTAGTGGACTTTTTGGGTCGGGTCGGACCCTTTTTGTGTTAAATACAAAATTTTACAATTTAATAAAGTTTAATCATTCAATATATGAACATTTATATACACTAAATAATTTATATGCCTAAAAAATAGTATTTAGTATATGAATAAATGATATTAAGATAAATTAGGTAGTTTATATGTATATATTGATAAAATAATCTATAATATATATAATTGATGGGTTTGACGGGCCTTGACGGGCCGGGCTTTTTTAGGCCCGTGGTCTTTGGGACCTTGGCCCAAGCCTGCCCCTAAGCCCATAGGGCCGGGTTTTTTCGGGCCTAAATTCGGGCCAGGCTGGGCTTGGGCTTTGCGGGCCTCAGGCCGCCCGCGGGCTTTTCGAACTTATGAGCCAAATGATAACCCCTAATTGCGTGCATCAATTGCTCAAGTTTTTTCTTCACGATAGATGGACTGCCATGTATTTAAAGTCCAAGTGCAAGGGAAAAGGGCACCATAAGAGTAGTGCTTGCTAGCTTATAACTTTTGCTTCTCCCTTTCCAAGTCTCTAAATTGCGATGTGGTAGAGGTTAATTACCATCGGATTCCATGCCTTCAACTCGATCAGTCCTCCACAAGTATGATCTTCTAAGGCCGTCTCCAATAATGGAGGTCTTATACCTCAAAGTAGAACCCTCATGATAAACCTCATCTCCAACCCATCAAAATCTCAGTCTCATACCCTAAAACTCAGTTTTATACCCTATTTTAGGTTCTAAAATAGAACCTCATATGAGGTATAAAACCTTGGAAATTTTTGTCAGAGGACAGAGAAAAAGCCGATCAAATTGATAGAAAAAATAAATCACGCGTGACTGAGAGAGGGGCAAAGAGACACAAGGAGAGAGAGAGGGGAAAATGTGCGTGTGCAATTGGAGATGGAGAGCGACTAGTTGGCTGGCGTGCAGTTTGCTGAGGCGGGGCCACTGTCATGCATGCTGCATGTGCTTGGCTGCTTGCTGTGCTGACCGTTTGAGCCCAACGACTCTTTCACCTCTGACCCCAACAGCTCTCTAGTCCAACGACTTCTTCCAACATTCATATTTTTCATACATGCATATATTTAATAGCCTTTCCTTCTTAAATTAAAAAAAAAACATTGAAAAAAAAATATGTCTGTTGCAACAGTAATTTTATGCATCTCTATAAATACCAACACTAAAACTCCCTCTAGCTTTTGATATTTTTTTTTGTAGCATCATGCCACCAAGAGTGCCTAGGGATCCAAGACAAACAAATTAGAAAAAAGATGAAGAATAAGTGTTGTGCCAAGCCACTAGAATACTAGTGAGGATCCAATCACGGGCACTAACCAAACCGCTAAAATATTGTGGGAGCTTATTAGTGCGGCGTATGAAGCCACAAAACCAACCGGAGCATGTTCTCGATTCGGATTGAGTTGTATGACTCATTGTAAAAAGATTTCCCCCGCATGTATGAGATGATGTTCATCTCTCAACCGTGCAATCAAAGCTCATGGTATTGGTGAAAATGAAGCCGACCAAGTAAGTATACATTTAAATTGTGCATATAAATATAGTTACTATATTTTCAAGTGCTTAGAAATTATTAGCCACTAATTTAATTTTTTTGATTGATTATGTAGCTTCTAACCGTTAAAAAAGAATATCACAAATTGTCAAAAGGGGAGATCGATGTTCTCTTCTTCTTTTTTTTGTTGGGAGATATTGAGTTTTAAGATATAAGGTATATGACTCAATGGTTGGAGATGAGAAGACTTATCTTAAAATGAGGTATGAGACATTGATGGTTGGAGATGAGAATGTCTTATATTGAATAGTGATTTTACAAGGTCATATAATAGAGTATGAGACCTTGATGGTTGAAGATGTTCTAATTGATGAATTTAAGGGATGAAATGAGATAAGCACATCCAATGATTGTGATTGAAAGACACAAAAATTCTGATAGAATCATGTTAATTGTTTTCAATCCTGGCCGTTAGATGTGTGAATCTCATTTTATTCCTTACAATATATCCCTCAATAAAACAAACCTATGGTCCTCCATCCACCAAGAATAATAACCAAGATAAGCTTGAAAGAGGTGAATATATCTTCTTGTACGTACCTTGTTCTTCTTGTCACACAAGAGATCGATACGGACCCAATGTAGTCATATATACTTGCACGTCAACGATGTTAGATAGCTAGTGCGATCCTTAATCTGGTTCCTATATGGAAATATTTAGGACTTGGATCTTCTTGGCTAACCCTACAAGTTTGTATGCTCGGGTCTTTTAAAAAATCAAGCCTAGGATTCCTGGGAAGACCCCCTAAAATTGTGGCCTTCGCCTCAACCCCTAAAACTGATCAGTTCATCTTCTCTCTTCTTCTTCCCTAAAACCTAATTTTGAAAAGGTCAGGAATGTTTGACGAAGACTGTGAGACGGAGAACATCAATGAGAGGCTCCGTGAGTGGCGAAGGGGGTACAACAACCTCCGCCCTCGAATCCTGGCCAACACCACAGATATGGCTGTTCTGGAGGAGCGCCACCAGCAACACCTCCCTGAGTACAAAACTCGGGAGTTGGTGAGTCTTCTGGACTTCGTCTTGGAGCAGGCCGAGATATTGGTGGCAGCCATGGTGGTGGCCGAGGACAGAGCCAGAGCCAATCTGGAGAGGGCTAGAGCCGCCGAGAGGAGAGCATCTGCAGCCGAGACGAGAGCAGCTCTAGTGGAGGTGGTTTTATAGGTACTGTAGTATGATTAGGCTTTAATATGATTAGATTGCCAAATCCTTCCAGGAGATATGATCAGGTGCTTAGGAACCAATCGTCTTTTGTATTTTGTGGTCCCGAGGGACATGGGTTGCCAAATTCCTTTTGTATGTACTCTGGCTTCTAATAAATGTATACTAAAAAATATCCACAATATCCGCATTTCGTTACGTGCGGAATAATTGAAATAGGATTTAGAGGTTAAAAATATGTTTATAGTAATATTTTTTTTTTTTTTTTGAGATTTTTAATAAAAAATTAGAATTAATTATGGACATTGTTTTTGAAGGAAAATATAGACATTTTTAGAAGTTCATATTTTAGTGACGCCGATGACATCAAAGAGGGGCTTGATTTTATTAACAGAGATATCAAAATTTTGAGTTAATGGTTCTTTGATTTTATATCATGGTTTAGATTGATATGTGATTGGACACATGAATATGAACTTACGTTTGATATGTGTTCTTGTGATTCTGTAACAGATATGTTTGTGTTTTATGTGTGATAGAATTTGTTATCTATCATGGTCTTTCACTTATGAATTGGTGTTTCAGGTTCTGGTCACTGTGTTCTGCGGTCCCCGTCGACTACTTGAGGATTTCTAATTAACTTCCACGTTTAGTGTTCAGCACCCTTACTTGCTTCTGTATAATTTTTTAATTTTGGTTTTAGTTGATGTGTGTTCTTTTTGTTTTCTGGTTGTCCTCGTTTTCAGGTTCTAGTTGTCCTTGTTTCTGAGAGTTTATCAAAGACCTGATATAAACACAATAGTGGTTTGTTTATATCAAGTACTCGATGAACTCTCATAAATGAGGCCTTAAGACCTAACTTCTCTCAGAAATAAGGTTCTAAAATCAAGCCTCCAAGTTTGTGACTAGGTAAGATGATGTGATATAATGAGTGGTAGGATCTATATTCATCATGTGTTCCCCAAAACCCAACGAGCTCGATGTGGTAAGAATGAATGGTGCATTATTTTTTTATCTTTCAAAAAGTAGGTGATTGTTGAAGTGTAAAAATATCGTCGAAGACAAGTTACCCCAACAAGAAATTCTCGACGAACACCGAATGATCCAACGTCTTTGACAATCCGACGCTCAAATCACTTAAGAGCTCTAGTTCAGAGTATAAATGCAAGTAAATGTGAGGAATGTGTGAAGTTTCTGAATGTATTCTGTAATCTGCCGGGAATGGAAGTATTTATAGTGCAAATCTTCCCTCCAAATCGGCAACCAACTTGTGGGCCTCAAGTTTCGGACCTTCCCATCCGAAACTGATTCATTACTCTAACGCCCACGTTTTGCTGCTTTTTGAGATATTCCATCCGAGATGCTCTCGTCGAGGCCGAAACTCCCTTGAGTTATTCTCGGCGAGACTGAGTCAAACGCTGCGAATATCTCAATAACTTTGACTTCGTCATACTCTATCTTGGTGCTCGGCCTTCAGTCGTCGACCTTTTGGCGTGCAATTCTTTCCTCGTCGAGCTTTACTCATTTTCAAACCTTCTCGTTCACCTTTCATCCAAGTGACCCGAGACCTCGTCTTTCGTCGAGCATCCATGCTAGCTCGTCGAGGTATAGAAATATTTCTCCCCCATATATGCCCCCAAATTTCTTTTGGATCTCCATTGAAGAATCCAGAAGGAATTTTCTCGTCTAGAAACTGAAAAACTCTTCAATTTCCCACACGTCTCATTTTCATTTCTCACGTTCAGTGTACTTAACGCTATCATAACTCCACTTCGTCTCTCTCATCTTTTAAAATTCCATAACCACTGTTCATTCCTTCTCGATTCTCGCGCACTATATATATCCTTTTTCCCATTCTTCTTCTTCAAAAAGTGAAACCGGCCTTCTCACCTCTCTTTGTGATAGTCAGTTTTGGCCGCCTGAGCTAGGGAAGGATGGGCTTGACGGATTCGACTCTGAATGAGGTTCGATAAGGCAGATAATGGGCCTGGGCTTGTACGACTAGGGCTTCTAGAATGTTCGGTGGCATGATAATCCCAAGGTAAGATCGGACCTCAAGGGGGGTGGATAATCTGACCACAAGGGATTATTTGGTCAGACCTCGGGGGATTGACAGAATCAGTGAGGGAAATGGTAAGATTTGAACGTATCTCAGGGGGATTATGCCAATAGGCATGTGGTAATCATGAGACTTGATTGGCCTTTGATATGGAGTTCCATTCCTGAATGGTTTCGTCCTTTTCGAATGTAAAGTAGTCCCGTTCGATAGGGACTATGCTTAGACCTAGCACGATCACTATATATAGACCATCCATACATGGTCTCAGGTAACAAAACTTTGCCCTAACTACTTCTTGATTCTTAAGATAAGTTCTGACTTAAGCATCAGATGGTCTAAGCATGGTACCACACTGTGCTTCGACTAGTTTTCCAGGTTCACAAAGACTCAAGTTAAAGGGAGACAAAATCTACTCTCACAAATTGGTGCTTTCATTGAGAGTAGAACCATAGGCTAACTCTCGTGGACGAAAGAACACGGAAGACAACTCCAGCGTGAGTAACTAGCATGATAGGGACACTACCCCGCCTGCTGGAGACAACCGGATCACCCCTGACACCGGGGCAGCAAAGCATGTAAGCACCCTCTCGCATCAGGTTCAACCGAGAAACCTCGTGAACAAGGGGCATTTAAGCGACAAAGATGGTTCCAACCAGGAGAACGAAGGAACCGGGGGATGGAGGGCTAAACTCGACCAGGACCTCCATCGGGCTGAGGAACGATACGAAAAATTGAGGATTGATATTGCCGCACTACAACAATCCACAAAGGGGACAGCCAGGATCAGGACCGAGGTGGCGGGCACCGTTGCTGTTGTTCAGGCCACTCTACTAAGTTTGGTAAACGATTTGAAGAAGCAGGGGCTGGTCATGCCCGACCCACCCGTGGAAGGGAGGCAAGAAGTCCTGGCGACAGAACAAAACAACCCACATGAGGGTCCAACGAATACTAAGGCCTCTGGGGTAGCATCCCTTAGGAGCATGATGGAGAAGTTCATGGAGACAAAGCGTGCCCACAACATCCGAACCAACTAAGAAACTAAGAGATTGAGGAAGGAGAGAATGTCCAAGAAAGAGTCTGAAGTAGAGCAGAGGGCCTAGAGGATGTCCCAAAACCCTCTGGCTCAGTTCGTCCAGGACGCTGAACCCCCCAAGAAGTGGAGTCACCCAGGTTCGATAGGTATTCAGGGGACTCAGGCACGTATCAACACGTGAGAAATTATCAGTCGGCCATGGCCACTAGCCAGCCGAGCAAGGTTTAAATGTGTAAGATGTCTCAGACGAGATTGAACGACCACACACTGCAATGGTACGAGACCCTCCCGCAGGTTCGATCGAGGATCGGAAAAGCTTGAAAGCAGCGTTCTTCAAAAGGTACGAGAGTAACACTGAGGGAACTAAGGACGTGACTTACCTCACGTCCCTCAAGATAGAGTGAGGATATGGCCTGTGAGATTGGGTCACGAGGTTCAAAAGGGAATACACGACAGTTGACTACAAGGATGATACCATCGCAGCCACGACATTCATTAACTGGTTGGACATGGATTCAAAGCTGGCCAGTAGGCTGATTAGGAAGAAGACCAAGGACATATCCACGGTCTACCATGAGGCCCTGGATTACGCTCGAGTGGAAGATATGAAAACCTACAATAGCAGAGACTCTCCGACTGAGAAAGTATCTGGGGGTAGTGTCAGCACGAGGAGAAATACGAAAAATAGCAACTCGAGCCGGGGGAGGAGTAGTTATCACAACAAGAGGAATAAGGCAGGGCAGCAGCTTTCCAATTTAGGGGGGAAGTTATTTGTTCCTCCCAAGACGATACCAATCTCATCTATACTCCACCACATCATGAGTGATCCACGGCTCAAAAGGCTGTCGTCGATGACCTGTAAGAATGATTCAAGAGACTTCTGTGCTTACCACAAGGATAATAAGCATAAGACAGTCGATTACGGGGTTCTTAAATGACACTTTGTAAAGCTAGTGACCAGGAGTACTACTGGGAATACTTGACGGTGGAATACAGGAAAAAACTTGAAGATTCATTGAACTTGCAAGGTAATGGTAAGCGTCAAAGGAACAATGAGACCTTGCCACCACCACCTAAGGGCCTGGATGAGAAGTACCATATGCTAAACTGTATCCTCTCGGCCCCCGAGTACCCCAAAGATACCATCTTTCCCCACTTGAACCGCATCATGGCGAAGGTAGAAGAGCTGGGGGCAACCCTAGAGGAAAAATAACATGTGTCGAAGAAGCTCAGAGCCGGGGGTGAACCCAAGGCCAGAACGAGGACAAATATGCTTGAATTCTCAGATGAAGACCTCTTCGAGGAGGAGGAGAATTACGATGACGCCTTAGCCATCAACATCCAAATGGCCCATATGACAGTGGAAATGGTCCTAGTTGACAACGGAGTTGCCGTGAACCTCATATTCAAGGATGCAGTGGAGAGAATGGATTAGATGGGTACAGTCCAGGTTCATCGCACGACCTTCATGGGATTTGAAGGGTCAAGAGTGAGGACCCTGGGGATCATCCCACTCCAGGTCGAAACACTTCTTACTAACCCAACCACGTAGTTTGTGTGGTCGACGTCCCCTCCCCTCATAACGCAATTTTGGGTAGATCGTGGCTTCACCGGATAAGGGTGGGGCCGTTAACCTACCACCAGGCCCTGATATATCCAACCACAGAAGTCCCTGTTATCATCAAAGGGGACAAAGATGCAGCAAGGTTATGTACGGTGTTGACAACTAAGGGCATGAAGAAGGAAACAGTGGGGGAAGCTGGGGGCACGGTCGCCCCCAGCCCCCCCCCCCCAGCATAGCAATCACATGATAGGGGTCGAGAGGCATGATCGATGAGTTAGATATTGAGCTCGACCCCTAGGAGATGCCTTTCAAGGAAAAGGCAGAGGAATGATTGGTACTCGAACCTTTCAATCGAGACAGACCTGATCGATGTGCAAGGATCAGATCTGGACTGAGCAGGGTCGAGCATAAAAACCTGATGGATATGCTGAGAGAATACAAGAACGTGTTCGCATGGTCAGCAAGGGACATACCATGGATAAATAGAACGGGGATCGAGCACCAGCTTCATGTGGATCCCAAGGCGAAGTCCGTAGCGCAGAAGAATAGTACCTTTGCTGCTGAATGCAATAGGATAATAGAACATGAGGTGAAAAAATTGCTAGCAGCAGGGTTCGTCAAGGAAGCCTCACACTCTGAGTGGGTGTCAAACGTGGTCTTCATCAAGAAAAAAATAGGAAACCTAGAGTTTGTGTTGACTTTACAGATCTCAACAAGGCCAACGAACAAGTGTAAACCTTTCTTTGAGGCCCTCAGGAAGATTAAGAGGGAGCTGTGGACGGATGACTGTGAAAAATTGTTCCAGGCCCTCAAGCACTACCTTGTCTCTCTACCCATCTTGAGAAAGCCTGTACTCAGAGAAGACCTATACTTGTACCTGGTTGTGCCAGAGGTAACAGTGAGTGAAGCTCTGGTTTGAGAAGATACTAGGGAGCAGCTGCCCGTATACTACATTTCTAAAGCTCTTCTCAACCCAGAGACTCGTTACCCCAAGCTGGAGAGGTTAATATTGGCTCTAGTAATGTCGTCACGTAAGCTCCGACCGTATTTCCAGGCTTTCAATATAGTCGTCATGACCGAGTACCCGTGGAAAACAATCTTGCATACCATAGACTCCTCAAGCAGAATAACCAAATGGGCTATTGAGCTAGCATAACACGATATTAAATACTGACCTTGTACAACGACGAAAGGGCAGGCTCTGGCAGATTTCTTGGTCGAGTTCACCACGCCAGAGCCAAAAGTGTAAGAAAGAAGAGAAAGGGTTGAGGCACTACAAGAAAACTGCACTTAGACTACAGAAACGTAAAAGTTTCATGGTCCAAGTACAACCTGGACGATGGAGAAAATAATCTCCGTCGTCCAAGTCCATACTCGGACCGTGGAGAATTCTCCGTTGACCAAGTATGCACCTGGACGACGGAGAAAATAATCTCCGTCATCCAAGTGCTCACCTGGACAACGGAGAATTCTCCACGGTCCGAGTGTGGACTTGGACGACGGAGATTATTTTCTCCGTCGTCCAAGTGCACACTTGGTCAACGGACCGACACACCGTGGTCCGAGTGGCCACTTAGACGACGTACCGACACCTCCGTCGTCTAAGTGAAGCATTATATAAGGCCGATGCCGAACTCTCTTCCTCTCCACTCACTCATCCATCTCTCAACTAATCATAATCTCTTCCTGTCTTGATCAGCGCCTCACGCGTGCATACAATTCAAACGATGACGTTCTAGCTAGCTAGCTACCTAGGTAGCTAGATAGCACTATATATATATCGATCTTCGGCTCCGACCATCGATTAATTCGCCATATATCGGAGAAGACCAGGTACGTACGTAGTTAATTTTTCAACACCATTAAAGTAGGTATATATATATATATAATTAATTGCATGTACGTTTGATTGATTGCATTGTTAATAATTAATTAGTACATCTAATATATAATTCTATATATTTAATATATTAAGTTAAGAAATTGATGATATATATATTACTTAGTTAATTATAGACCTGTAGTACGTATGTATATATGTATGGATGTTTTAAAATTTGGTTAATATTTAGTTAAAACGTACATACATGCATGTATGTTAGCTAGACATATTAAAGTAATTGATATAGAGTACGTATAATTAATAATTAATTGACTATTATGTAATAATTAATTAATTATAAAATTTTGTAGATATGGACAAGAGTTGGATGAAGTTGCGGAATAGATGTGATGTCTGGTATATGGATGGAATTAGGGAATTTGTGAATTTTGTGATAGAACATGGTCAGGGAAAGAAGCGTTTCAGGTGTCCGTACCAGAAATGTCTTAATTGTCAGTATGTGGAGGTTAATGCTATGGTGCAACACCTGTACGAAAATGGTATGATGTGGAGTTACACTACATGGAGCGAGCATGGTGAAGCAGTAGACTTCAACTCAGCAGACTTCAGCTGAGGGTACAGTTACCGGGGTGGCTCATCCAGCGGCAGTGGTGTCGGCCCCCCTGCTTGCAACCCAATTGCAGATTTGGTCCATGATGCGTTTCCGGGATTTAGTCATGGTGGACACCAACACCAAGAGGGAGGTTACAGTACCACTCATGAGCATGATGACACATTCCCCGCTGCTAGCTTGGCAACTGACACTAGTGAGATGGATAAGTACAACCGGATGCTACTTAAAGCGCAGACCCCGGTGTTCCCTGGATGTCGAGAGAATGTGTTGCAATATGTGATAGAGCAAATGAAGATAAAAGTGAAGCACAAAATGTTAGTCAATGCTTTTGACGAAATTCAGGAGCAAATATGTAAGTTGCTTCCTGATGATCACAATCTTCCTAAATCTCATTATAAGGTTAGAAATATCTTGAGCAACCTCGGCCTAAAGTACAGGATAAATGACGCATGTCCGAATGATTGTGTGCTTTTTTACAAAGTGTATAAAGATTTGGACTATTGTCCCGAATGTGACTAGTTGGGACTATTGTCCGTGAATAGGAAGAGTTCGAAAAAGAGAATTCCTATGAAAGTTGTTCGTTATTTTTCCTTGATTCCCATATTGCAGCGCCTATACATGTCTCTACACACAGCAGAGGCGATGCGATGGTACTCAGAAAAGTGAATAGATGACGATGTCCAGCGACACGCTGCGGATGGGGAGAGTTTCAAACATTTCGACAGAGAATTTGGAGACTTTGCTGCAGAGGTTAGAAATGTTAGACTCGGACTATCTACAGACGGATTCAATCCTCGGGGTAGTAATAGCTCCGCCGTCAGCACTTGGCCAGTTATTCTGATGCCGTACAACTTGCCTCCGTGGATGTGCATGAACAAGGAATTTAATTTCCTTACTGTACTAATTCCAGGTCCTAAATCTCCAGAAAAGTGCTTAGATGTCTACCTCAGACCTTTGATCGACGAGCTGAAACTGTTGTGGCAAAATGGAGTTCCAACTTACGACAAATTCACTGACACGATGTTCACGATGAGGGCTGCCGTAATGTGGACGATCAGCGATTTTCCAGCGTATAGGATGTTGGCAGCCTGCAGGACAAAAGGATATAATGGATGTCCTATATGTTTGGACGACATGAACTCTAGTTGGCACGTGGGGAAGGTGTGTTACTTGGGTCACCGTAGATGGCTTCCTCACGACCACCCGTGGCAACAGGATGAAGCTCATTTCGATGGAACGGTAGAGAATGATCCTAAACCCCGTACTTGGTCGGGCGAAGAGATTTTAGAGAGGTTGAGGTATTTCAACTTTGGTGTGTTGACCAATAACGTGGATGTAAAGAAATGCAATCCAATTCCTCCACATGATCTGTGCTATTGGCATCACAAGAGTATATTCTTTGAACTCCCAACTGGTCGAAGTTGAAGCTGAGGAACAACTTGGACGCGATGTGATTCGCATCTTTTCAAGTACTTAATTTAAACACTCAAACAAACACGAAAACAATTAAAACCCTTCTTTGTAGATGTAGCATTGGTAAGTAGGGATCGTTCTTAACCGGGGATTGAGGGTGCATGCATAACTATGCTAAGGTATTAGGGGGGTGCGAGATTTGTTGTCTAAGTTCCTACAAATTTTAAGGTAAAACGTCCTAAGCTAATATATTTACAAGGATCGACTCATCTTTCACCTAACTCTTTAGAACCTACCAAATTACATGCAACCTATTAGTTCTAAGTCTTTAGCGACTAATTTCATGCATATCTCTCGAAAGTAAAGTGTAGGGATTGCCCTGACACTTCCATTGATTTAAGGTAGGATTGCCATGCAATAAATCAAAGTGTTAAGCACAAAATATAGCATGAAAACCAAAGACTAAAACGTGGGAGGTTCACGTGAACTTGATAAAATTACAAACCAAAAACACTTCCACAAATTTGTCCATACAAACCAAGAAATAATACAAGAAGTAAAGAGTAGAAGTCATGGTTACACTTTTTGATGTCGGGATTGCCCTAGTCTACTTGATGTAAGCCACGCCTTCAATGAATGGAGGAGACAGTTAGGATTGCCATGAAAGTCTCGATGGATGAAGGTAGATGATGGATTTTGGTGTGAACGGCTTCTTGGTATTTCTTGGAGAGATTTTGGACGTGTGGAGGTGTTTAGAGGCAGAGCTCTGGCGTCTAGAATGAGTGATCCCGAATGAGGAGCCAAGCCCTAGTATTTATAGGGAAAGGAATGTTCATGATTCCATGCTTGTATTTGAGCTAAAAACCGTTTCATTCAATAGCTAAATTAGCTTTGTGTCCGTTCATGCACATTTAGCTCCATGCCGTTTTGCTTCTCTTCCCCTCATCTCATCTCCGTTACAGCAACTTGCTAATTATGCAAGTTAGAACCGTTCCAAGCAGTAGCTAGTCACCTCAAAACCGTTTGCTCCATGCATCACCACCGTTACACTCATTCATCTCCATTCCGTTTGCTGCATTAGCTACTCACCATGCCATTTCAAAGATAGCTCATGTCCGTTCATGCACCATGTAACTAGCTAGAAACCGTTCCACCCATTTATCTCATTATCTCACCTCCTTTCATGCAGCAAAACCATCCAATAGCTATCTAAACCATGCATCATCACTTGCTCATTTCAAGACCACGTACGTACAGCCATGCAATTCAATTAAGCCATGCCATTAACCATGCCATCCATGCATCACTAATTTAGCTCATCTTCATGCAATTAACTCCATGCAAAGCTCCATGTAATTCCACGTGACCATTTATTCTTCGGAATTTAGGAACGTCTTCCTTAGCCCACATTTTGCTCCAAGTCGCCTCCTTTATTATTTCTCCTTTATTTTCTACCTAAAAACATAAAACAAGTTAGAAACATATTTACTAAGCTCATAACAAAGCAAAATGTAGAGAGAAAGACATTAATAATCAAGCATAAAATGCGTAGATCAAATTCCCCCACACTTAGACTTTGCTAGTCCCTAGCAAATACAAAACAAAACAAAGAAAGACAATAAAGGGAAATAACAAAGGGAAAAACGTCACACTTATATGTACAAAACACTTAGAAGTCTCAACGTTTCAAAGCCTTTATCACGTTTGAAAACGTAAGAGATACTAAGTAAAACAACACTAAGCCCTTAGTCAAAATTTGTCTCAGAAATTTCTTAATGTATATGGCGATGACATTACAAAATTTCAAATGATAACCAAGATTTGATTCATGTAATGAACAAGTAAGACGTGGTGGAAACAATGGTGATGTTTAAAGCTGTGCATGTTTCGAATAGAGGTTCAAGTCAACTCACATGGATGCACTCATCATATTCTCACTCAAAATGGATAGAAGTAATTGAAAACCTCAAGAATGAATTACTTGCACAAATGAACCAACCTATATGCTTACTCATGCAATTTACTCCACAGATTAACTGCTACTCATCTTAAGGATCAAAAAGGTCTTTCGAAGGGTTGTAATGGGGCAAGGCTAAGGCATTCGAAAATTTAGATAAGTGGTGGTTAAAAACGTTCCAAAGACTTAGTCGAAATATCACAAACTTTGTAAAACCAGACTCCTTCATCTCTTCCACGCCTCCATGGTCAATCTTCTATAAACAAGGGCCAAATTTCATTTTGTTGGACCCTAACTTCATTCTAAACTTCCCTTGAGCTTTGTGAACAGGACAAAGACCATGTTTTGCATTATTGGGCCTTCTTTTCGAAACAAACTCCAAACTCACAAGTACGGGGGACATTAATCCAAACTTAGACACTTAGAACCTATTGCCGGAGAGCTTTTTGATCTTTCTTTTGTTCTTGCTCTCTAAATTTTCTTCTGTTTCATTCGGCAATCACACATATTACAAGTCATTTGGACAAGTCTATCCCTATACATACATCCCTTAACATCTTCACGCCATCTTCTTTGTTTTAGTTTCAAAAATCCCACCAAGTCTTTTGAACAAGGGTATGGATAATCTACACTAAGTTAAAGTGTTTAGATTCATATGGCAATGAAAGAAAGGCATAATGTAGGCTCAAATGGATTATCTAAGGGTGTCGCAACTTGTGCGCACATAAGGGACTCATGGCAATTTGGCTAGTGGTGGTAAACCTAAGTGCCTCTTATCATATCCAAAATCAGAGTATATGTCAACTATAAGCTTTGCAAATTCAACATGAGCAAGTTCTAGTAATCTCTAGTTCATTAAAATCTATGGCAAGTAACCAAATGATGCACATGCATAGTTTTGAGACTAATATGCACGAAATTCACTCAAAAGAAATGTATAGGCTCAAAACTCACGTTTAGGGTTCATATGACTTAAACTTATTCTCACATGCGAAATCTGTACCATGTTTAACTATCCATATCTACTACATGTCATGACACTCAAAATAACTCAATTAACACAAGAAATCATGAATGCAATGCCATATGTATGTTCAAATTCAGTCCATTTTCATCATAGACTAACTAAGGGCATCCTAAGACTCTTTAAAACACTAAGTTAAACAAAAAGACTCAAAATACACTAAGTATGACTCAAAAATATATATATATATATTTTTTTTTAGGGCATCATCTGTCGGAAAGTTCCATTGTCCGCCCGATTTTTTTGTTTTTATTTTTTTATTTTTTATTTTATGACTCAACAAAGTTGTAAACCCCTCCCCCACACTTAAACTCTACATTGTCCTCAATGTACGAAAGTAAAGTCATAGAATTCAAGCATGAAAGCTAGGATTTACGACAATCTAACTAAGTAAAAACAAAAGAAACGAAATAAAAGAGATAAGGGAAGAGAATGCAAATCTGTTGTAGACTCCTCCATTGGGTTGCCTCCCAATAAGCTCTTGTTTTTTTTTAACGTCTTCCAGCCTAGACGTGATGCAACTTCCATCCTTCATGTCGTCCTTGGTGGTGGTTGAGGTTGAGAGGGAAGGTGTCCAGAGGCTCGAATGTGTCCCATAAAGTCCACAAGTTGCCCCATTTGCTTCTTCATCTCGGATATATCATTACCATGTGACTCCAACACAGCCTTTGTTTGGTTTTGTCCAGCAATTAGAGCTTGTGTGGTGTTGGATAGTTGAGCCAACATCTTGTCGTAATCCGGATTTGTGAAAGTCTGAACCGGAGGGGGCAAGGGAACTTGTGACGTTGGGGCCATTGGTGGCCTTGCTTGATATTGTTGGGGACGTTGGTATTGCTGCTGCTGAGGTGCTGGAGGGTTAAGACATCCCTCATTGCTGCTCCATTTGAAACCAGGATGATCACGGTTGCCAAAGTTGTTGTAATTGTTGTAGCGTTGGCCTCCTTGATATCCACCTATGGCATTGACTTGCTCTTCATGTGGTTGCTCGGCCAAGGTAGGACATTGATCACCTAAGTGCCCTTGAGAATAGCAAACGCCACATAATTGTCCAAGAGAGACTTTCTGACGTTTCACTTCAAGCTCCATCATCTGCTCCATCAAGTTAGAAAGTTTGTCATACTTGTCATCTGCAGCGACTTTTGCTGAGCTTACTTCGGCAACAGTCTTCCTTGGAGCCATCCCATATTGAGCATCATTGTTAGCTCGGTTCTCCAAGAGTGCACGGGCATGTTCTTCATCTAAATCCATGAAGGCTCCATTTGCAGAAGCATCTAGAAGCTCTCGATCAATCGGTTTGAGTCCATCATAGAAGTAGTTCATAAGATTCGTCTCAGAGAAACCATGGGAGGGACATGTGGCGCAGAGGACTTTGAAACGATCATAATACTGCCCAAATGTCTCATCTGATGCTTGCGTGATTCCAGTGATCTTCTTCCTCAAAACAGTGATCTTTGAGGCTGGAAAGTACTTGCTCAAGAAAGCATCCGCAAGTTGCTTCCATGTACTGATGTGATTTGGTGGAAGTTCCATGAGCCAAGTCTGAGCTCTCTCCTTCAGAGTAAATGGAAATGCTTTCAACTTCAAAAGCTCATCATCTGCATCAGTGGGCTTCATACTCGAGCACACAAACTGAAACTGCCTCAAATGCATGTTAGGATCTTCATGCGCCATCCCTTGAAAGATTGGAAGGCGATGGAGAAATCCACTCTTTAGCTCAATATCCCTCTTGTCATCTTGAGGTTCAGGAAATCGAATGCAGGAAGGGCCAGCACTCCAATCTGTTGAGCAGGTTTGTTGGCGAAGAGTTCTCCTCACAATGTTGTTATTGTTGTTGTTGACGTTAGGAACCACATTGTTGTTGTTGTTGTTTCCATTGTTTCCATTGAGTCCCAACATTCTTGATTCCTCTTCTTGATCTTGCTCAAAACCGTGCTCGGAGTGATGAGATCTTGGTGAGTCAACCTCGTCCTCAACAAGAGGTCGGTCAAGGTCTTCCACTGCGTTAGGAGGAATGATCACTGTGCGGTTACGGAGTTGAATTTCACGTGGAAAAGGTTTGGTCATTCACAACCTGAGATTCAACCAAGATCAAGTGTTAGTATCAAAAGAATACACAAGGAATACAGTATACTTGATCCAAAACGTTTGGAAAACAAAAGAGAAAAACAAAAACACAATAAAAACACACAAAAACATAACACACGAATTCAAAGTAAGCTAAAACACACCAAAAACACACAAAGACACTAAGCTACGTTTTGGACACTTTGTACAACACTAGCTATGGTTTTAACACTAACATGAAATGCAAGGGCTCTAAGTTCATCCTAAAATGAATGCAAGTCAAGTTATACATGTATTTACACGTTCTTACCTCTTATAATTAGTTCCTGCAGGGGTTAGTTGTATATACACTTAGTCAAAAACGTCAAATACACAAATTGTCACTCAAAAGATGCAAGCACCCCATAGTCCACGAAATTCATGCGAGAATTCATTCAAACTTTCATTCAAAGTGCATCAAGCAAGAACTTAAGTGAAAAATGGAGTGAATGCATAAGAGAAAATGTTATGCAAGCTACAAATGCAAGTGGTTAAGTCCTTTACACGTTGGTTACATACAACACGTTGGTTATGTACAAGTAGGGTTCATTGATTTGCGCTTTAGATTTGAAGAGAGTACATTCGCTTGATTTTTAGGTCGTTCAAAGGACGTGCGACCCGCGCGATAAAGTGTACACTTTCAATCGAATGGTCTTGGTTCAATCGATAAACATGGCCAGTTGGGGATAGATGTAACGCGAGAGGCAGGACTAATTTCAACAATGCAACCCGAGGCTAACCGATTGGTATATACTCCAATGTTGCAAGTCTTTCTTAGATCCAAATCTTGTCACCAGTCATAACCCGTTTCTAGACACCATGTCCGACATTCAACCAAACTTTCGAAAATGTACAACTCCCTCAAGTCCAATGTAGACTCTGCCCTCAACCTCATGTCCATAACTTCACTTAGGTTATGGTGTATGGTGATGAAATCCATACATCACGAGGGGTTAAGGAGATAAACACGGAAAAGAGGCGCCATCTATTCAACAATGAGTGCGACTTAATCAACCAAGCTCATGTACTCAATGCAAATCCAAGCTTCCTTTAATGTTACATGGCTGCAAAAGATACAATATGAACAAGTGCTAGTATAAATCTCGAAAATTTACAAGTATATATGCACAAAATTTAATATATTCACAAAGGACATATACAAATTCCAGGTTCGCGCAAATTGCGCGCAGCTGCTCGTAGATTTTCTGCAAACTTATTGGTTAATCCGATGGGGCTGAAATTTTACAGACACAAACTAGACACATAACCAAACAATCCTGCAAATTTTCATATTTTTAGGAGCTATGTAGCTACGTCAAACAATTTACCCAAAACTGGGCAGTGTGCAGCCCTGCAAAACAGAAAGTTATTAACATAATGTACAAGCATAATCACACAATTCTTTTCAATCCCCGGCAACGGCGCCAAAATTGATTCGCATCTTTTCAAGTACTTAATTTAAACACGAAAACAAACACGAAAACAATTAAAACCCTTCTTTGTAGATGTAGCATTGGTAAGTAGGGATCGTTCTTAACCGGGGATTGAGGGTGCATGCATAACTATGCTAAGGTATTAGGGGGGTGCGAGATTTGTTGTCTAAGTTCCTACAAATTTTAAGGTAAAACGTCCTAAGCTAATATATTTACAAGGATCGACTCATCTTTCACCTAACTCTTTAGAACCTACCAAATTACATGCAACCTATTAGTTCTAAGTCTTTAGCGACTAATTTCATGCATATCTCTCGAAAGTAAAGTGTAGGGATTGCCCTGACACTTCCATTGATTTAAGGTAGGATTACCATGCAATAAATCAAAGCGTTAAGCACAAAATATAGCATGAAAACCAAAGACTAAAACGTGGGAGGTTCACGTGAACTTGATAAAATTACAAACCAAAAACACTTCCACAAATTTGTCCATACAAACCAAGAAATAATACAAGAAGTAAAGAGTAGAAGTCATGGTTACACTTTTTGATGTCGGGATTGCCCTAGTCTACTTGATGTAAGCCACGCCTTCAATGAATGGAGGAGACAGTTAGGATTGCCATGAAAGTCTCGATGGAGGAAGGTAGATGATGGATTTTGGTGTGAACGGCTTCTTGGTATTTCTTGGAGAGATTTTGAACGTGTGGAGGTGTTTAGAGGCAGAGCTCTGGCGTCTAGAATGAGTGATCCCGAATGAGGAGCCAAGCCCTAGTATTTATAGGGAAAGGAATGTTCATGATTCCATGCTTGTATTTGAGCTAAAAACCGTTTCATTCAATAGCTAAATTAGCTTTGTGTCCGTTCATGCACATTTAGCTCCATGCCGTTTTGCTTCTCTTCCCCTCATCTCATCTCCGTTACAGCAACTTGCTAATTATGCAAGTTAGAACCGTTCCAAGCAGTAGTTAGTCACCTCAAAACCGTTTGCTCCATGCATCACCACCGTTACACTCATTCATCTCCATTCCGTTTGCTGCATTACCTACTCACCATGCCATTTCAAAGATAGCTCATGTCCGTTCATGCACCATGTAACTAGCTAGAAACCGTTCCACCCATTTATCTCATTATCTCACCTCCTTTCATGCAGCAAAACCATCCAATAGCTATCTAAACCATGCATCATCACTTGCTCATTTCAAGACCACGTACGTACAGCCATGCAATTCAATTAAGCCATGCCATTAACCATGCCATCCATGCATCACTAATTTAGCTCATCTTCATGCAATTAACTCCATGCAAAGCTCCATGTAATTCCATGTGACCATTTATTCTTCGGAATTTAGGAACGTCTTCCTTAGCCCACATTTTGCTCCAAGTCGCCTCCTTTATTATTTCTCCTTTATTTTCTACCTAAAAACATAAAACAAGTTAGAAACATATTTACTAAGCTCATAACAAAGCAAAATGTAGAGAGAAAGACATTAATAATCAAGCATAAAATGCGTAGATCACGATGCACATAGAAAAGAATGTGTGCGACAGCGTGGTGGGAACAATTCTCGGTATTAAGTTCAAGACTAAAGATACTCCCAAAGCACGCAAAGATTTGGAATCAATGAATCTACGTCATCCCTTGTGGTTAAGGAGGGATAGGAAAAGAGTGTACAACAAGATGCCAACTGGACCTTACACAGTGAAGCCGACACTTAGACGTTCTGTATTTCACTAGTTTAAGAGCGTTCGTTATCCGGCTACGTATGCAGCAACTATAATTGAAGCAGTGGACGAGGTGCAACACAAGTTTGTTACTCTGAAAACACATGACTATCACGTTATGCTGCAGCGTCTGATTCCAGTGGTAATTCGACCATATTTGCCTTATGACGTCGTAGAACCAATAATGGCATTGTGTAGATGGTGGCAGAGGTTATGCGCCAGAGAATTAAAGCAGTCAGATGTGATGGAACTGCAACAACAAATTGTGCACATCATTTGCAAACTAGAGAGGATTTTTCTCCCTGCTTTCTTTGACATCATGATTCACCTAATGATCCACCTGCCCGAGCAGGTGCTCATTTTTGGTCTGGTCCAGTACACTTGGATGTATCCTCAAGAAAGATACGTACAACTTCTTAATTATACAGGTTTTTCGATTCATAATTTGTTTCACTAGGGATTACTACCTATATGTACTTATTCTTATTGTACAATGTATTAATTGTACGTTTGATTTTGTAGACAGCTTGGACAGTATAAATGATTTGTCAAAAACAGGTTGGCCCCGGATGGCTCCATAACCGAGACATACCTAATGCATGAGTGTGTTACTTACTGCAACAGGTTCCTCAATGATCCACCACCTTCCATTGCCTCCGATCCCAGTGCCCGCATCAATCTTTCTGTCGTCACAATTGTCGTCCGATCGTTTAGAGGAGTATTAAAAGAATCGTTAACACAGGAAGAACTTATTGAGGCACATTGGGTAGTGTTGCGAGACTGTGACGAAGTTGAGCCGTACATGATGTCATATAGGGAGAGGCTTCAGGCGTTAAATCTGGACAAGAGTTCGGTGTGGATTGAGAAAATGGTTAAGAAGAAGTTCCCTGATTATTTCTTCCAATGGGTACGTACGTACGTATGTCTCGATATTTAGTAATTTATATACATATCGATCATGTTTGTAGAAAGTAACCCTTAAATTTTCCCATTTTTGCAGATGATTTATCTATAAAAATCTGAAAACCACGGGGGGGGGGGGGGGGGGGGGGGGGGTGGGGTGGTCCTGGCCAAAGCATTTGCTAGCAGGGAAGCCGATTAAACACTATATTTATCCTGGATGTTTTGTGAACGGTGTAAAGTTCCATTCATTGGCACGAGATGAAGGAAGAAGAACACAAAACAGTGGGGTAGCGGTTGGGAAAGACAATGATCTATATTACGGGGATATTGTATATGTCGTTCAGCTATGTTACGGGAATGATGTCAACGTTTTCCTATTCAAGTGCAGGTGGTTCAAGATGCTAGGAAGACCTGAGACTTTTATCAGTCGATACAAACTCAAGCTGGTATGAGAATGAGTCTTTCGCTCTCGCCACCTTAGTTAGGCAGGTGTTCTATCTCGACGATCTGAAAGCTGGTGAAGGGTGGAAAATAGTGAACCATATCTGTTATCAAGGAATATGGAATACGGAGACAATTGAAGGGACACCGGCGACTGAAGATGCTGCTGAACCAGAAAGAGACATTCCTGCCTATCAAGAGCCTAATATTTTTGTCATCCGCTCCGATATAATGGACCTGGTTCAAGATGGTGAACGGTTACCCATGCCTGATGGTTGTACAAATCTAACTGAAGATGAGATTATTGATGCAATTAATGAGGTAGTGAAAGGACCCAACCCCGATTTAGCTCCCTAAACCGAAATCAAACCCTTTCGAAAACACGAACCAACAAAAACCAACAAAATTTTGGCAGAGTTTCGCTACTAACGTGGAATTACAATCACCTGCACGCGGAAAATACACTTCATCCTATGCCACAAAAATCAAACCGTGGGCACCAATCCCATCCGGATTTCTCAATATATCAACAGTAAAGTAAAACAATAAATATATCTATACTTTACTGAAATCCGGAGTAAAATCGTATAATATATACAACAGAATACTCAGAGCGACCTCTAACGTATAATCATATAAGTATACCACAGTAGGTAGAACAATAAACCTACTGGAAGAAACAAGGTAGCTCGAGCACTATTCCTTCGACCACGACGTGCGACACCAGAGTCCAAGCTGCAAACTGGGCACGGAAACCGAAAAGCCCAGGGAAAAGACATGAAAATCGTTAGAGTGAGTGGACGAAAATAAATGTCTTTCACCAAGTAATATACGTTATAAAAACATATGCGAGTCCAAATGAATAAATATAATAAAATACGCGAGGTAAACTCATACTCCTCCAGCGTACAGAGCATGTAAGTAAAAATCTCACTGGGTCACTCATGGACACGTCCGTGCTAGTACAGTCCGAATCACGGGATCCCAGACCCACACGTGATTCTAGCCAGAAAGGCCTCAGGTCAGGATATCTGTTTCCACCCAGAAATACATCGGCACAAGAAACAGATAACTGTACCCACCCGGAAATACATCGGCACAAGGTACACAGAACTGTACCCACCCGGAAATACATCGGCACAAAGTACAGTTTCCCCCTGGTAGGCACCCTCGGGGATCAGCCGGGATGCGTGTGTATCGATACAACATGTATAACGACTGTACTCTGTGTAAACCAAATCATAAATAGTTCGATGCAAATGCATGAAACAACATATAAGTGTATATACGTAATATATATACTGATATAGACATAATCGTATAACACATGCTCATGTAAATCGAAATCACATATGCATGCTCAAGTTCGTAAAACGTGTATAAAGACTCGCAAACAATCCGTGAAAAGAAATGTTCACTCACAGACTAGCGTAACGCAGTTCGCGTTAACCCGTGATCCGGCGGAAAGTCCCTCGCCAAAAGAACGATCACGAACCCCTGAATAATCGCAAAGTCCATTACTCAAAGTCATAACTCGACAATTCAAAACAAATCACGAGAAACCACTGTTCTCGGAAACACATAATCCGAATACGACGAATTGTCGAAAATCCGATATTCACACTTCAATACCTCGCTGTACTTTCGGATGCTCAACTCGAAAAACGAACCTCCCCACTGCGATCGGGGGGCGATTTCGAGTGAAATGACATGCAACTTGTCGAAAACTCCAAAAGTCAAAGTTTGACCGTTGACTGCCGCCGTTGACCACCGCCGGCGGCGGCGCCACCACCCAAACTGAAAATTCCTCGGCGGAGCAACCTCTATTCCACTCAAAATCATCCACTGAGAAACTTTCTCAACTGCATCAAAGGCCAATTCTCACTCTAACTAGGTCAATTTCAAGCAAAACCGAATTGTCCCCAAAATTTCAAATCCAAAATTCTCCAAGCACAATCAAAATTAGATCACCAAACTTACATGGTAGCTTCTAGGTGATGAGAGCTTCAAAGCCCACTCCAAATTGCAGCTCAATTCGGCCGAATTCAAGCAACCCGAAATCACTCAAAACTCTTCATTTTTGGCCGGAAAATTCTTCCTCCTCCGGCGTCCTCACCGTGAAAGGAGGCCGGGGATAGACTCGGGAGGCCGAGGCGCATCGATTGCTTCCTCCCCCGTGGCCGGAGACGGCCGGACGGTAGCTCGCAGTCAACCACCGTGGCCACCGTCGATCTCCATTTCCAGCTGAGTTTGACTCGGTCAACTCCCTTTATGACAAGGTTGACTTGCCCAAAACAGCAAGTTCACTATTTATACTTTCCAAAAATGGAAACCAACGAACACACTTTTCGGCAAACTTCAAATACCCGTAACTATCTCGTCGTAATTCTAATTCCAATAATTCTCGCGGCAATAAACTCGACTCGACATGTTCTTCAATTATCACTTGAAGTCAAACACATCGACCAAACCGATAAAAAGTCAACGGTTCAAACCAACACACGTTTAACCGACTAAATAATCAACAATCGGAAACATTCATAACTTAATCTTCGTAACTTGGAATAATGCTCCGGAAGTTCCCACAAGCTCGAAATTAAATTCTCAACAACTTCCGTGAAGAAGCCGAAACCAAATTCTCGTCCTGTAATTTAGTCGCTAAGAGCATCACCATTTAAATCCGATTACGTCGAAACTTCAAATATTCATAACTTATTCCTCGGTCGTCCAAATAATGATCCGGAACTGCCCACGAACTCGAAATCACACATACAACGACTCTCGAGAAGAGACCCAGCTCCAATTCTCGGCCAATAATTTAGTCGTTATCAAACCTGGCGAGTAAATCCATTATCGGAAATCTGCCATTACTCATAATCTCACGGACCAAGCTGATGACACTGCTCAATCTGTTCCGGGTCGTCACAGGTAGATGAAGAAGACGTGCAGGATGAAGACGAGGACTCAGGTTATTCGTCGGACGATGTTGAGTATGATGAGAAGGACGAGCAATCGGATAACGAGGATGAGGATGATGACGATTATGACGAAGAGTACAATATAACGATGAGGGATATTAATTGGTAATTAATTATTGTAATATACGATGCATCATCGATCAATAATTAATATAAATATTATGAGGAGGAGTACGTACGTACGTATGTACAACTATTAATTTTGTACTTAATTAATTACACGCGTGCATGCTCGGATCGGATCGACCGACGTACGTAAATTAAAATTAATTAATTAATTAATCGATCCGGATCGGATCGGATCGAATCGATTGAGGATCGGATCGGATCGGATCAATCGAGGAGCGGATCAGATCGGATCGGATCGGATCGATGATTTTTTCGGTCGCATTGAATCAAAAGAATTGAAGGGACACACTTGGACGACGAAGACTCCATTTTTGCGTCATCCAAGTGAAGCACAACCCTAAACCCTAAACAGTTAGGCCCTAACCCCTAAATTCAGGGTTTTTAACTTGGACGACGGAGATGATGGTTTCCGTCGTCCAAGTACGCATGTGGATGACAGAAACGCCATTCCACTACAAGAAAAGAGGACTTAGACGACGGAACAGTATTAGTTCCGTCGTCTAAGTTACACTTAGACCTCGGAGATTTCTCCGTGGTCCAAGTCACACTTAGACGACGGAGATGTAATTCTCCGTCGTCTAAGTGTTACTTGGACCACGGAGAAATCTCCGAGGTCCAAGTAACACTTAGACGACGGATGTGAAATTTCTCCGTCGTCTAGGTAAGAACCTGGACCTCGGAGACTTCTCCGTGGTCCAGGTTATCACCTGGACGACGGAGAATTACATCTCCGTCGTCTAAGTGTTACTTGGACCTCGGAGAAATCTCCGTGGTCCAAGTAACACTTAGACGACGGAGATGTAATTCTCCGTCGTCTAAGTGTGACTTGGACCACGGAGAAGTGATCACCTGGACAACGGACCGACACGTCGTGGTGTAAGTTCCACTTAAACGACGTACCGACACCTCCGTCGTCTAAGTGAAGCATTATATATATAGGCCATGCCAAACTCTCTTAGCTTCGATCATTCCATTATATTTTCTCCCGTGGGGAATTTTTGAGATCGAAGGAGAAGGAGAAGGCCGGATTAGGCTAGGCCGGGGCTAGAAATTAATTAAAGGATCGGATCTCCGGTGTTCGATCACTAGCTAGCTTAATTAACTGCAGATATCGAGAAGGCCAGCAGGTACGTACGTAGGCAGTTAAAATTTGCATGATTAAATATATATATATTTAGGGAAACCGTACGTGCGTACATACATGCATGAATGTTAATTAGCTATATATACAGATTAAATTACGTACGTAATTTGATGGATCGATGTAGATCGAGTACGTATAATTAATGGTAAATTAATGGACTAATATATATATATGTAATAATTATTTTTTTTTGCATATTTTGTAGCAGTATGGACAAGAGTTGGATGAAGTTAAAGAATAGATGTGATGTCCGGTATATGGATGGAATTAGCGAATTTGTGAATTTTGCGATAGAACATGGTCATGGAAAGAAGCGTTTCAGGTGTCCGTGCCAGAAATGTCTTAATTGTCAGTATGCGGAGGTTAATGTTATGGTGCAACACCTGTACGAAAATGGTATGATGTGGAGTTACACTACATGGAGCGAGCATGGTGAAGCAGTAGAGTTCAGCGCAGCAGACTTCAGCTCAGGGTACAGTTACCATGGTGCCTCATCCAGCGGCAGTGGTGCCGGACCCCCAGCTTGCAATCCAACTGTAGATTTGGTCCATGTTGCGTTTCCGGGATTTAGTCATAGTGGACACCAACACCAAGACGGAGGTTACAGTACCACTCATGAGCATGATGACACATTCCCCGCTGCTAGCTTGGCCACTGACACCAGTGAGATGGATAAGTACAACCGGATGCTACTTGAAGCGCAGACCCCGGTGTTCCCTGGATGTCGAGAGAATGTGTTGCAATATGTGATGGAGCAAATGAAGATAAAAGTGAAGCACAAAATGTCAGTCAGTGCTTTTGACGAAATTCAGGAGCAAATATGTAAGTTGCTTCCTGATGATCACAATCTTCCTAAATCTCATTATAAGGTTAGAAATATCTTGAGCAGCCTCGGCCTAAAGTACAGGATAATTGACGCATGTCCGAATGATTGTGTGCTATTTTACAAAGAGTATAAAGATTTGGACTATTGTCCCGTATGTGGCCAGTGCAGATTCCAGGTGAATAGGAAGAGTTCGAAAAAGAGAATTCCTGTGAAAGTTGTTCGATATTTTCCCTTGATTCCCAGATTGCAGCGCCTGTACATGTCTCTACACACAGCAGAGGCGATGCGATGGTACGCAGAAAAGCGAATAGATGACGATGTCCTGCGACACGCCGCGGATGGGGAGGGTTTCAAACATTTCGACAGAGAATTCGGAAACTTTGCTGCAGAGGTTAGAAATGTTAGACTCGGCCTATCTACAGACGGATTCAATCCTTGGGGAAGTAATAGCTCCGCCGTAAGCACTTGGCCAGTAATTCTGATGCCGTACAACCTGCCTCCGTGGATGTGCATGAACAAGGAATTTAATTTCCTTACTGTACTAATTCCAGGTCCTAAATCTCCAGGGAAGTGCTTAGATGTCTACCTCAGACCTTTGATCGACGAGCTGAAACTGTTGTGGGAAAATGGAGTCCCAACTTATGACAAATTCACTGACACGATGTTCACGATGAGGGTTGCCGTAATGTGGACGATCAGCGATTTTCCAGCGTATGGGATGTTGGCAGCGTGCATGATAAAAGGATATAATGGATGTCCTATATGTTTGGACGACGTGAACTCTAGTTGGCACGCAGGGAAGGTGTGTTACTTGGGTCACCGTAGATGGCTCCCTCACGACCACCCTTGGCGACAGGATGAAGCTCATTTCGACGGGACGGTAGAGAACAATCCTAAACCCCGTAGTTGGTCGGGCGAAGAGATTTTAGAGAGGTTGAGCTATTTCGACTTTGGTGTGTTGACTAACGACGCGGATGTAAAGAAATGCAATCCAATTCCTCCACATGATCTGAGCTATTGGGATCACAAGAGTATATTCTTTGAACTCCCTTACTGGTCGAAGTTGAAGCTGAGGAACAACTTGGACGCGATGCACATAGAAAAGAATGTGTGCGACAGCGTGGTGGGAACAATTCTCGGTATTAAGTTCAAGACTAAAGATACTCCCAAAGCGCGCAAAGATTTGGAATCAATGAATCTACGTCGTCCCTTGTGGTTGAGGAGGGATAGGAAAGGAGTGTACAACAAGATGCCAGCTGCACCGTACACAGTGAAGCCGACACTTAGACGTTCTGTATTTCACTGGTTTAAGGGCGTTCGTTATCCGGCCACGTATGCAGCTACTATAACTGGAGCAGTGGACGAGGTGCAACACAAGTTTGTTGGTCTAAAGACACATGACTATCACGTTATGCTGCAACGTCTGATTCCAGTGGTAATTCGACCATATTTGCCTCGCGACGTCGTAGAACCAATAGTGGCATTGTGCAGATGGTGGCAGAGGTTATGCGCCAGAGAATTAAAGAAGTCAGATGTCGTGGAATTGCAACAACAAATTGTGCACATCATTTGCAAACTAGAGAGGATTTTTCCTCCTGCTTTCTTCGACATAATGATTCACCTAATGATCCACCTGCCCGAGCAGGTTCTCATTTCTGGTCCGGTCCAGTACACTTGGATGTATCCTCAAGAAAGGTACGTACAACTAATTAATTATACAGGTTTTTCGATTCATAATTTGTTCCACTGGAGATTACTAGCTAGCTATATGCATGTACTTATTTTTATTGTACGTTTGATTAATTTTGTAGACAGCTTGGACAGTATAAGTCATTCGTCAAAAACAGGTCGGCTCCGGATGGCTCCATAGCAGAGACATACCTAATGCATGAGTGCGTTACTTACTGCAACAGGTACCTCAAAGATCCACCACCTCCAACTGCCTCCGATCCCAGTGCCCGCATCAATCTTTCTGTCGTCACCAATGTCGTCCGACCGTTTAGAGGAGTATTAAAGGAAACGTTAACACAGGAAGAACTTATTGAGGCACATTGGGTAGTGTTACGAGACTGTGACGAAGTTGAGCCGTACATGATGTCATACAGGGAGAGGCTTCAGGCGTTATATCCAGACAAGAGTTCGGCGTGGATTGAGAAAATGGTTAAGAAAAAGTTCCCCGATTATTTCTTCCAATGGGTACGTATTTAGTGATTTATATACATATTGAGATCATGCATGTTTAATTTGTAGAAAGTAAACCCTTACATTTTTCCATTTTCGCAGATGATTGATCTGCAAAAATCCGAAAACCACGGGGGGTGGTGGTCTTGGCCTAAGCACTTGCTAGCAGGGAAGCCGATTAAACACTATATTTATCCGGGATGTTTTGTGAACGGTGTGAAGTTCCATTCATTGGCGCGAGATGAAGGAAGAAGAACACAAAACAGTGGGATAGCGGTTGGGAAAGACCCTGATCTATATTACGGAATGATCGTATATGTGGTTCAGCTATGTTACGGGAATGATGTCAACGTTTTCCTATTCAAGTGCAGATGGTTCAAGCGTACAAAGGAAGACCTGGGACTTTTATCAGTCGATACAAACTCAAGCTGGTATGAGGATGAGCCTTTCGCTCTCGCCACCTTAGTTAGGCAGGTGTTCTATCTCGACGATCCGAAAGCTGGTGACGGGTGGAAAATAGTGAACCAGATCTCTCATCGAGGAGTTTGGAATACAGAGACAATTGAAGGGACACCGGCGACGACTGAAGATGCTGCTGAACCAGACAGAGACATTCCTGCCTATCAAGAGCCTAATATTTCTGTCATCTGCTCCGACATAATGGACCTGGTTCAAGACGGTGAACGGTTACCCATGCCTGATGGTTGTACAGATCTAACTGAAGAAGAGATCATTGAGGTAGATGAAGAAGACGTGCAGGATGAGGACGATGACGACGACTCTGGTTATTCCTCGGACGATGTTGAGTACGATGAGGAGGATGAGCAATCGGATAACGGTGATGATGATGATGACGATTATGACGAAGAGTACGGTCACACGACGAGGATCATTACTTGGTAAACCCTAATTTATTATTGTAATATATATATGATCGATCGATGCATCGTAAAAAGGTGAAAGATTTCTATTATGTCGAGACTTTAAGATTCCTCGTCCAGCTTTGGTTGGTTTTATTGTTTTTAAATACTATTTATGTATAAATTGGATTAATTATGGGTCCCTATATATGATTATATATATTGACTTGTGATAGTATTATTGAGAGCACAAATATTGTAGTATATATATATAAAAGTTGTTTGTACCTGGACTAACATCGATCTCCGCCAGCTTAACTTCCTCAGATTTTAAGTCGACTTCTCTCTGTTTCAATTGAATGTCTTTGGACTGTTTTTCTAGTCCCGGCCCCTCTCTTTGCTTTCAACTTCATCGGTGTATTCTCTGATCTTATTAAAAGTAAGCTGAAGCTGCTCTACATTTCGCTCACGCAGCCCTTCAAACCCTAAATCCTAGACCCTAAATGTAGCAGATCGGATCGATCGATCATTTTTTTAGTTATATTCTTGAATGAGAATAATTGAACGAACATACAAATGACCGGGGACGACCTAAACCCTAAACCATACGGCCCTAACCCCTGAATTCAGGGTTTTTACACTTGGACGACGGATACAGTCATTCTCCGTCGTCTAGGTACACACTAGGACGACGGAGAATGTCGTCTCCGTCGTCCAGATGACAAACCCGATACCCTAAACCCTAAGGACCCCTAACCCCTGAATTCAGGGTATATTCACCTGGACGACGGAGACAGTCGTATATATACCCTAAACCTAAGGACCCCTAACCCCTGAATTCAGGGTATATTCACCCTAAACCCTATACCCTAAACCTAAGGACCCCTAACCGAGAACGGAGAAATTAATTGCAGATTCACCTTTGGCGCCAAATCTCAATCTCATATAAAACCCTAGCT
This sequence comes from Geum urbanum, assembly GCA_946800695.1. NCBI lineage: Eukaryota > Viridiplantae > Streptophyta > Magnoliopsida > Rosales > Rosaceae > Geum > Geum urbanum. Next base: position 5,928,152 of record OX327002.1, on the reverse strand, counting down.
AAATCTTGGACCCTAAATCTAGCAGTTCGGATCGATCGATCAATTTTTTAATTATATTTTTGAATCAGAATAATTGAACTCACACACAAATGACCGGGGACGACCTAAACCGTAAACCCTAAGGCCCTAACCCCTGAATTCGGGGTTTTTACACTTGGACGACGGAGACAGGCATTATCCGTCGTCTAGGTACACACTTGGACGACGGAGAATGACTGTCTCCGTCGTCCAAGTGACAAACCCTATACCCTAAACCCTAAGGACCCCTAACCCCTGAATTCAGGGTATATTCACCTGGACGACGGATACGACATTCTCCGTCGTCCAAGTACACACCTGGACGACGGATATTAGCGTCTCCGTCGTCCAGGTGTCTACTTGGACGACGGAGAATGTCGTATCCGTCGTCCAGGTGTAAATTTCGTAATTTTTTCTAAGACAACGACCATCTAGACCATCTTCGAATGCGTATTCTTTTCGTCAAGACTTTAGAGTAGTATATTCTTGGTGTGTGAGCTTCGACGGTTCGAAAATCGGAGTTGCGAAATGTCCTGTATCCACGTTTCCGGTTTGTGAAATTCTCGGTTTTGCGGTTGACTGTGCCGATGAAACCCTTCCCGAACTTATTATTTCCTGGTCCTTTATAGTAATTATATATTATGTTACGACGAACATATCCAACGGTTGTTTTGTCCAAATTCAATTTCGTTAGTACTCTGCTGCAAATCAGCAACTACTCATGAACACTAAAGTCTTAAAGATTAGTCGATACTTAACAACTTTCAAAACGTAAAATTATTCGGCGGTTCAAATTTATCTGTTTATATATACGATGCGTTCATCGATATTGTACGACTATTTCACTCGAATGACAGATCGCTAAATTCCTAGCGAATTAATTTAAATATTTTTTTTTGCATAATTTGAACCTAGACGACGGATACGGTCATTGTCCGTCGTCCAAGTGTTCACCTGGACGACGGAAAATGACCGTATCCGTCGTCTAGGTTCAAATTACCATGGCGGTTCGAATAAAATTTTTATTATTTTTCGATGTAAATATTGACTTGGACGACGGATATGTCGTTTTCCGTCGTCCAAGTGAACACTTGGACGACGGAAAACGACATATCCGTCGTCCAAGTCGAAATAACATGGCGGTTCGATTTGCCGCCTCAATTTTCGGCGCCGCTTGAAATTCCACTTAGACGACGGAAAACACTGTTTCCGTCGTCTAAGTCAACATTTATGGCGGTGAAACGGCCCGCCCATTTATTTGGCGCCGGTTCGAAAAAATTTGACCCTTCACTTAGACGACGGAAAACACTGTTATATAAGGAGGAGCACCCCCCCTCATTTTCTCATCATTCCATCTCCTCCTCTATACTCTCCTCTCCTCTCTCTCTCACTCCGGCGATCCTCCTCCGGCGACGCTCCGACGACCAATTTTCCGGCGTGGTTCCCCCTCTCCGACGACTCTACTCTTCCAATATTCCGGCGAAATTCCGACGAGGTAATAATTCGAAATTTTAACTCTTTAACAATTTTTTTATTTGTTTAATTATTTAAATTCTAAATACTTTTAATTTATTAGTTTTAAATAATAAATAGTTGTAATTATAATAATTATTTTCTTGTTATTATTATTATTTAGTAATCATTATTAGTTGTTAATTATTTGGTAATGAATAATTATTAGTTCAAATTAAATAATAGTAATAATAATAATTGATTATATTGGTAAATGAATAATTATTATTAAATGCATGATAAATAATAATTAATTGATAATTATATGTATTTTCTAGTAAATTGCATGGTAGTACGTGTTCGATTTAAATTTAGTACATAGGCTTGGTGTAATTAAGTCGCACTCTTTGGAATAGATGGCGCCTCTTTTCCTTGCTTATCTCCTTAACCCCTCGTGATGTGTGGATTTCATCACCGCACACCATAACCTAAGTGAAGTTATGGACACGAGGTTGAGGGCGGAGTTTGCAAAGGACTTGAGGGAGTGTAAATTTTCGAAAAATTGGCCGAATGTCGGACATGGTGTCTAGAAACGGGTTATGACTGGTGACAGGATTTGGACTAAGAAAGACTTTTGTCGAAATTAGTCCTGCCTCTCGCGTTATCTCTATCCCTAACTGGCCATGTTTTTCGATTTAACCAAGGCTGATTAATTGAAAATTTACACTTTATCGCGCGGGTCGCACGTCCATTGAACGACCGAAAATGCCAAGCTAGTGTACTCTATTTAAATCTTAAACGTACTTAATTAATTAGCGTAAATTCTCCGTCGTTGTAATTATTATGGTAAGTAGGTATTTTAACACCGTACGTACTCTTAGGTTTAAATGGCTCCGCCAAAGATCACATCCGGGAAGAAGAAAGCCCAACAGGAGTCAGAAGATGAGATGCTCCAAATGTTGGCGGCCCAAGTCGGTTGGGTTCAACCGCAGGTAGACGCCCTCAATCCGGGGCCTTCTGGGGAAATTCCCTCTGCCCCATTTCTCTCAAGCGGTGATGACGTCGACCCATTTTCAACTCCGACGCCCGGTACCGCTTCAACGGGAAGTACTCAGGCGTCTTCGACGGCCGAGTCTATCATGTACAGCGTCCGCCGTAAGCAAAGGAGGGCCCCCACTGACCCCCAACCGAAAAAGACTCGGGGTCTCGTTAAAGGTGGAAAGGCGGAGAAAATTTGCAAGGCGACCGGGAGCAAGATCGCCTTGCCTTACGACGAATTCACCGGTGGCCCTCCCACACCTCAGCTAGCAAGTCTCTCGGCTCATAGCATTGGGTCGATTGTTCGTAACCGGGTTCGTATCACTGCCCCTACTTGGAGGGAGGTGCCGGATTCGGAGAAGGCGAAAGTCTTTAAGGATCTTTCGGTACGTAATACGTACAATTTTAGTTATTATATACTATTTTTAATATTAGTTATATATAATTTTATAATATATACGATTATAATTTCCAATTTATTTCTGATAGGAACAATTTGCGGTGGATCCGGATCCGGCGATGTTGAGGCATATCAACCAAACCGCCAACAACATCTTCAAAGATTGGAAGTACAGGCTCCATCAGTACTTCCGAATTAACGGTCCCGTGCCTCCCCCCGAAGAGCTGCGTGGGGATAGAGAAGATGAGTGGGAGTGGTTGTGTAACCACTTTGCCGATGAGCAATTTCAGGTGTTAATTTACTTTTTTTATTTCAATTAAGATAATTGAATACTCTAAATTTTAGTTACTTATAAATTTTTTAATGATTTCATTATGTTGTGTAACAGAAATTCTCCGGTGTCAACAAAGCCAACCGGGGGAAGAAGGACAAGCACCATACTTCCGGCGCCAAGCAACTCATTCAAATTGCCAAGGAGCACAGGGATAAGGGCTCCAAACACCCTTATCTCGATGCAAGCGTAAGCGCGTACGTGACGCCTGGGCTCGATAATGAAGCGAGTCAACGCGGCGTAAGTCATATATATATATATGTGTGTGCGCTAATAATTATAGTAATTATTATTTAAATATTATTTCATTATAATAAATTTATTATTCTTTTGTAGGCAAGAGTGATAGAGCGTGCGCAGGAAGAATTGGCTAACACTCAGCTTGCGTTCCCAGATGTGCCGCTAGAAGACCTGCCTCCTCTATCTGTGGAGAGCCAAATAGCAATTGCGGATGAGGTCTACGGTCGTAGAGCTGGCAAGGAGGTTAGGCACTTCGGGCCTAAGGTGGTTCGAGATTTGTCGACCTCTGAGTCATCATCTACGGGAGGTTCGGGGCGGCGGAGAAGTTCTCAAGCTGCGGCAGCCTATGAAGAGGCTCGAATCGCACGGGAGGAGAATATTGCCATGCGCCAAAGAATGGACCAGCAAGACGAGCGAATAGCCCAACTCATCGCCCTTATGCAACAAGCTCAAAGACAATGTCAACCTCCTCCGAACCCATTCCCCGACGACGACGACCCGGCTGGAGGCGGAGGACGAGGCGGCGCATCTGCTCCTCCAGTGTTTTAGCTAGCTAGTAGTTCATTATTTCGTTTCTTAATTTCCGCATTACGAACAATATTTTCATTTTTAATTATAGGTTTTTTCGATTATGTATGTACAAATTAATTTTAATTATTTTATTAATTTAGTGTATTTAATTAATTTAATTAATTTTTTTTCAATTAATATTAATAATATTTTTGAATTTAATTTTTTTTTTAAATTAATTTTTCACTTAGACGACGGAGATTAATGTATCCGTCGTCTAAGTCCCTACATGGGCCACGGAGAAGCTAACAATCTCCGTGGCCCAGGTGGTGACTTAGACGACGGAGACATTAATCTCCGTCGTCTAGGTAACCACCTGGGCCACGGAGAAGCTAACAATCTCCGTGGCCCATGTAGGGACTTAGACGACGGAGACATTAATCTCCGTCGTCTAAGTCACCACCTGGGCCACGGAGATTGTTAGCTTCTCCGTGGCCCATGTAGGGACTTAGACGACGGAGACATTAATCTCCGTCGTCTAAGTCACCACCTGGGCCACGGAGAAGCTAACAATCTCCGTGGCCCAGGTGGTGACTTAGACGACGGAGACATTAATCTCCGTCGTCTAAGTCCCTACATGGGCCACGGACGTTCTCCGCGGTCCAAGTGAACTTGGACGACGGAGATTAAATTCTCCGTCGTCTAAGTACTTAGACGACAGCACTTGGAGCACGTACCTTGGACGACGGATTTTCCGTCGTCCAAGTACTTAGACGACGGAGATAGGCACTTAGACGACGGAAATTCTCCGTCGTCTAAGTCACTTTTTCTTGTAGTGTTCTCCGCCGTCCAAGTACTCACTCGGACGACGGAGACACTAATTTCCGTCGTCCAAGTTCAGATTTCGTAATTTTATCTAAGACAACGACCATCTAGACCATCTCCCAATGCATATTCTTTTCGTCAAGACTATAGACTAAACAATTCTTGGTGTGTGAGCTTTGACGATTCCAAAATAAGAGTTACGAAATGTCTTGTATCCACGTTTTCGGTTTGTCAAAATCTCGGTTTTGTGGTTGACTGTGCCGATGAAACCTTTCACGAACTTATTATTTTCTGAAAATTATTCTAATAATATATTATCTTACGGTGAATGTATCCAATGGTTGTTTTGTCCAAATTCAATTTTGTTAATATCGATATGAAAATGAGCCTATACTTAATAACACTTAAGTCATAAAGATTAGTAGATACTTAACAAGTTTAAAAACGTAAAATTATTCGTCGATATTTTACGACTATTTCATTTGAATGACAAATTGGCAACTTCCTTCCGAATTAATTTTAACAATTTTTTTACGTAAATTTAACTTGAACCATGGAAATTGACCATCTCTGTCGTCCAAGTGACCACTTGGATGACGGAGATGGCCTTTTTCTGTCGTCCAAGTTCAAATATTATGGCGGTTGATTGTACCGCGTTAATTTTGGGCACCGTTTCGAATGTTGACTTAAACGACGGAGAATCTATCCTCCGTCGTCTAAGTCAACATCTGAAACGGTGCCCAATATATTGAAAGCCTATATTGGGCACCGTTTCAGATGTATATATAGCCACTGCACATTCTCTCTTTTCCTCATCCCATCTCATTTCTCCTCCTCTCCTCTCCTCTCACTCTCTCTCAACAGCTCCGGCCTCCCTCCTCCGGCGACAAAAATTCCGGCGTTTCCCTCTCTCCGGCGATTCTCCACTCCGGTGACTTTCCGGCGGCTCATCTTTTAGGTAATAATTATATTTTTTAACATCATTATTATTAAAATAATTAATTAATTTGTTAATTAATTAGTAATATATTAGTAATAATAATTATTAGTAAATGAATAATTATTAGTAAAAATTAATTATTAGTAATAATTATTATTGGTAATAATAATTAATTATATTGGTAAATGAATAATTATTATTGTAATTAAATATTGTTTTAATTAATAGTATATATAATTGGTGATTATTATTGCATGTAATTATAATTTGTAAATATTGTTCTAATATTGTCAATTTGTAGTAAATATGGTAAATTAGTGAATTATTATAAATAATTAATTGATAATTATGGGAATTTTGTAGTAAATTGGTAGTCTTTGATTTAAATTTAATACATAATTAAGTTTGGTTTATTAAGTCGCACTCTTTGGAATAGATGACGCCTCATTTCCTAGCTTATCTCCTTAACCCCTCGTGATGTGTGGATTTCATCATCGCACACCATAACCTAAGTGAAGTTATGGACACGAGGTTGAGGGCGGAGTTTGCAAAGGACTTGAGGGAGTGTAAAATTTCGAAAGATTGGCTGAATGTCAGATATGGTGTCTAGAAACGGGTTATGACTGGTGACAGGTTTTGGATCTAAGAAAGACGACACCAATAGAGTATATACCATTGATATGGTTAGCCTCGGGGTGTTTTGTCGAAATTAGTCATGCCTCTCGCGTTATCTCTATCCCTAACTGGCCATGTTTTTCGATTGAACCAAAGCTGATTAATTGAAATTTTACAATTTATCGCGCGGGTCGCACGTCCATTGAACGACCCAAACACTAAGCTAGTGTACTCTATTTAAATCTTAGGCGCACTCAATACTAAGGTGTAATTATTGTAAATTTTTTTTTATATAATTATTATGGTAATTAGGTATTTTAACAACTCCTAGGTTTAAATGGCTCTGTCGAGAAAGAGAAAGGCCCAACAGGAGGCCGAAGATGCTATGCTCCGACGCTTGGCGGAGCAAGTCGGTTGGGATTTACAGCAGGGCAACGACGCGCTCTCTCCGAACCCTTCAGTTGGTCCGTCGACAGCGCCCACTGGGGAAATTCCCGCTGCCCCAGTTATCTCGACCGGTGATGACGTCGCCCAATCCGGTCTGACGCTCGGTTTGACAGAAAGTACTCAGGCGTCGTCGACCTCGGCCTCCTCTGAATCTATCCTTTATAGCGCCCGCACAAGCTTAGGAGGGCCCCGTCTGACTCGGAACCCAAAAGGACTCGCGGTCTCGTCAAAGGCGGAAAATCCGAGAAAATTTTCAAGGCGACCGGGAAAAAGATCGAGTTGCCGTACGACGAATTCACTGGTGGCCCTCCCACAGCTCAGCTAGCTAGTCTCTCAGCACATAGCATAGGGTCAATCCTTCGTAGCTGGGTTCGTATGACTGCCCCTACTTGGAAGGAGTTGCCGGATGAAGAGAAGGCGAAACTGTTTAAAGAACTTTCGGTACGTAATACGTACAATTTTTAATTTATTTTCTAATAACCAATAAAAATTATAATTTCATAATATATACGATTATAATTTTCTATTTATTTCTGATAGGAACAATATGAGGTGGATCCCACACCGGTGATGCTTAGGCATATCAACCAAACCGCCAACTCCATTTACCGTGATTGGAAGTACAAGTTTCATGTGTACTTCGACAATATCGGCCCCGTGCCTACCCCCGTAGAGCTGCGTGGGGATAGGGAAGATGAGTGGCAGTGGTTGTGTAACCACTTCCAAGATGAAGAATATAAGGTGTTTACTTTTTTATTTAAATTAAGAGAATTTAATTATTTTTATTTTAGTCACTCATTATTTTTTTAATGATTTATGTTGTCCAACAGAAATTCTTTGAAATCAACAAGACCAACCGGGGGAAGAATGACAAACACCATACCTCCGGCGCCAAGCAAGTGATCCAAATAGCCAAGGAGCACAGGGATAAGCGCTCCAAACACCCTTATCTCGATGCTAGCATAAGCGCGTAGGTGACGCCTGGGCTCGAGAATGAAGCGAGTCAATACGGTGTAAGTGATATATATATATATGTGCTTTTAATTAACATAGTTATTATTTAATTATAATTATTTAATTATTATTATTATTATTATTTAGGCAAGGTTGGTAGAACGGGAGCATGAGGAATTGGCCAATACTCAGCTTGCACACCCGGATTTGCCGCCCGATGACCTGCCTCCTCTATCGATGGAGAGCCAAATTGCAATCGCCGATGAGGTATACGGTCGTAGATGGAGCTGGAAGGGAGGTTAGAGGGATGGGACCTAAGGTGATTCGAGATTTGTCGACCTCCGACTCATCATCTACGGGAGGTTCAGCGAGGAAAAGTACTCAGACTGCGGCCATCCAAGCAGCCTTTGAAGAGGCTCGACTCGCACGGGAGGAAAATCAATCTATGTGTCAAATGCTTGATCAGTAAGAAGCGCAGATAGCCCAACTCGTCGCCCTCATGAAAAATCAGGCTCGACGACAGTGTCAACCTCCTCCGAACCCATACCCCGGCGACGACGACCCGGCTGGAGGCGGGGGACACGGCGGCGCATCTGCTCCTCCAGTATTTTAGTAGTTAATTTGTGTAGTTTATTATATCATTTTTTTTTCTGATTCCGAACGATATTTAATTTCATGTATGTACAAATTATTTTTTATTATTTAAGTAATTAACAATTTATTTTATTTAAATAACTAGCCTTCCATGCGCGTGCGAAAGGCGTCGCGCTCGCGCGTGCGACTTATCGGTGGCATACTTAAAAGTGTGCAACTATATCGTCTTCACTTAATTGCCCAATTCCATTACTCATGACAGATACTATCGTGCACTTTCAGGCCTATCTCTATTATTTGAATACTGATATAATTGAGATCTCTATTATTCGAATACATATCTAATTGAGATGTGAGAAGAATTACCAATGATTGATGATAAAATTTGTAAAATAATATTAGCATACTTCATATAAGTCAACACTATGTAAAAAATAATCAATCACTGATAATAAATGCAGTGTCAGTGCATATGAAAATAGAACAAAAAACACACGAATAGAAACTATAAAAAAAATAGCAAAAGTTTTAACTATGTTGACGTCAATATGTCCAATGAAGTCCAACCACATTAATCATCATGTAGAACGACTTGTCACTCCAACTATAAATAAAATATAGAAGAGTTAAAACAAATGAATAAATGGTCACATATATGTATATGTTGAACACGAATGCGTTACGTAATTACCTGATCAATTTGTCCCAAATTTTTATGTTTATTGTAGAACTGTAAAAGATATAAAATAACTTTTAGTAATTTTCAAATAAATTTATGTTGATCATCAATACTTATGTCTCATATAAGTAAAAGCTATAAGACCTTATATAAGAAGCTATTTCGTTGGCGATGACGTCGCGACCTGGTAACAATATTTGCAGCTGTTAAATTCAAAAAGGAAAATCATAAATTGTAACATATCTCAGATAATATATGGCATATATACCTTAAGTGCAAAACTTTTCTCCATGTTAGTGTGACTTCAGATAACGGTTTTGTTGTCATCAACTCTCTCCGTGCCATTTTATAGCGCAAACTAATGATAATATTCAAAATTTACAGTTAAGTTGAGAACATAACTTGGAATATAACAAAAACAAAAGTGCTCAAAGGTCCATATTGTTCATGACAATGGTAGGCCTGAAAGTGCACAATAGTATATGACAGTTGCAATAAACTTGGACAATGATACATTGACGATATAATTGCACACTCTTGAGTATTACACTGATAAGTCGCATGCGGGAGCGCGACGCATTTCACACGCGCATATGCGTGTGTAGGAAGGTTAGTGAACAATAAATGCAGTTATTTGATAGTTGAATGCCCGAGTAGCCCGACTTGAGGAATAAAAGTTCATTCCAAGAGTGAATGCTAAGCTCTTGTCAATATGAATTCATGCATGAAAGGGGTAATTAAATAACATCTCTAAAATACAATATCTGGCAACACATGGTAGTCATCACTTTGAACTACTTCGAATACAAACTTTTCATTCCTACTATTGGAGAAGTGTGATTACTTTGGTAACTCAGTACTCACAAAAGGTTTTTCAACCAATTTCTTGGTTGTTGAAACTGTAAGAAGAAAAACTGTCTTCCTCATGCGCAAGTCAAAGATCTTCCTCTTACCCAGAAAAGGATCTGACTTTGCAATCAATAACGGAGCTAAATCCTACCTGATGCAATTAGAGAATCTGTTATTGATCTAGCTCTCGTGTTGCAGTCCAACGTCCCTACCACCTACAAATGAACGACTCGAGACACAAAGAATTAAACATAGATATCAAAGCATACTTTATCAACCTAAACCAAGAAATTTAATAGAAAAACACTTCCAAAAAGACTAATATTGAAACAGAAAGGCAAAGAATCAAACCACACATATATTCCCACCGACCCAAACCACACAGAACCTATGATACTTGAACTTCATCATCACAGTAACATGATCCCAACACCCACTTCTACCAATACTCTCACTGCTACTTCCATACACTTCAAAAATAACAAAAAGCTTAACTTATACAACTTCAAGAGCCCCCAACACCACAAAAAGGTTAAGTCATTTCGAAAAGTAATACAGATCCAACAAACCCAATTTCTCAGTTATCATCATTAGCAACATTACATTAAGTTTATAGATTATTACAGCAACAAACTAACCCAAAAAGCATAACACTTTATATACCTGAAAAATCAATGACAAAAGAAAAATACTGAATCCAATTTTCAACGTACAATCCAAATTTAAAGATCAGCTAACAACTCTATAAATATTTGGCTCAACCCTTTATTATGAAACATACAACTTTTCTACGTCAGCAAAACCTTCAAGAAATTGGGCCCAGAAACACTGAAACAGTACCCAACTCGCAGCTTTAATCATAAAAACTCCAATACTTACACAATTCAATTCCAAAAAGCCTTAAAAACATATTCTAAAGGTACCCAAATGATCACAAAACTCATATTATTTTCCATAAACCTATTTGTTGCTCTTGAAATGGTGCCAGCGACCAAACATAGAATTCTCCCGAGTCCTCATTTCATATCCAGTCATCGTATGATGTGCCTGCAAGGCTCAAAAGAAAAGACACATATATTCCCACCGACTCAAACCACACAGAACCTATGATACTTGAACTTCATCATCACAGTAAGAAATAATGACTCACATTTACAGAAGCATATCCATAAGGCATATTCACAACTAAGCGAAAGAAAGAACAGTGCAAGAGCCTCACTGTTTAAAGAGAAACTTTTGTTCACAACACCCAGTTCTACCAATACTCTCACTGCTACTTCCATTCACTTCAAAAATAACAGAAAGCTTAACTCATACAACTTCAAGAGCCCCCAACACCACAATAAGGTTCAATCATTTCGAAAAGCAATACAGATCCAACAAACCCAATTTCTCAGTTATCATCATTAGCAACATTACATTAAGTTTATAGATTATTACAGCAACAAACTAACCCAAAAAGCATAACACTTTATATACTTGAAAAATCAATGACAGAAGAAAAATACTGAATCCAATTTTCAATGTACAATCCAAATTTAATGATCAACTAACAAATCTATGCATATTCAGCTCAATCCTTTATCGGGTCGCACCTTACAATGTGATTAGTAAACCTATTCGTTGCTCTTGAAATGGTGCCAGTGGCTTTCCTGCACCTATTCTCGGCAAAGGCAATTGGGTACCGACCATTTGGGTACTTTTAATCCCTTGGAGTGACATCTTTTAAAACCAAAATTCATCTTGCCCTGCAAAATCAGAACCATACCCAAAGTTCAGAACAGCAACAAATATCAACTATTACCTACTCCATCACTGCAATCATTTCACAAGCATGCATTGGTTCTTCTGCTGTTGCTGAAAGTTCAGCGGCCTCCTGAATAGCATGATGTGTGGCTCAGGGCGATGAACTGCATAGTGGACCCAACAGCTGCTCTGCTGAACCCCAATAGCACGCCACTCATTCTAAAAACACAATGTAAGGAAAATGAGGAGTCATACTTAAATCAACAGTCTACATTTTTCAGAAGATGTCAAAATCTAAAGAAGCAATGTAACAGATAGACAATTAACACCAAAAAAAGAAGCAAATTACCATTGAAGCATAAACCCAGTTCAATATCTAATTAGGGTTTGTACTACACTGAAACATAAAGCCCAATCAAATGGGTACAAAATTCTCAGATGATAAGGATAACAAAAAAATTACAGGACCCAATCCAAAATATACATATTAAAAAAATAAATTCTAGAAATTCACCTCAGAAAAAACCGATTCTTCGGGAGTAGCTTTGACACTTCTGGAGGAAGAACCACATGCCTACAGTACCAACAATCGACCATTAAGAAATTAGGTTCACTTTTCAAAACAAAAATGGAATCAAAAGAACCCGAAACAAAATCAAAATTGAGTGTTACCTGTACTCGTAAGTATCATCGAAGTACTTCTCACGTATGATAGGAAATACCATAAACTCATCTATATTGATACTAACAGGAAGCTTAGAAAAAGCATTAACAGTTGACATCCAAAACAATCATAGCCCACTCCACAACTGGTAATAAACAGAACTTAACAGGTCAAACTTCTCGAAATAAACAAAACAACAACCCGAATTCCACAAAAAGAAAGAAAAAGAAAACAGTGGTCCTTATTTCCAGTAAGCTTCTCGGAATAAACAAAACAAACAACCCAAAGTCCAAAACAAAAAGAAAAACTAAACAGTGGTCCTTATTTCCAGTTTTTATCAATGTTTATGCTAATTGCAAACTAAACAGTGGTACTTAACAGGTCAAACTTCTCAGAAAAACAAAACAACAATAGCCCAAAGTCCAAAACAGAAAGAAAAACAAAACAGTGGTTACAGGCGAGATTTTTAGTCATGGAATTAAATGGTCCTTATTTCCAGTAAACTTCTTGGAATAAACAAAACAACAACAACCCAAAGTCCAAAACATAAAGAAAAACTAAACAATGGTCCTTATTTCCACAACACAATGGTTACACAGAAACAAAAAGTTCACAGGAACACCATAGAGACTTCTGACTTGATTAGATTCTTGACATTACACAGAAACAAAAAGCTCTAAGGAATCCAAAACCAAATTAAGCTTTTCAATTACAGAAAGCAAACAGAGCAGAAGTGACATAAAGAGCGAGAGTTTGCGTACCAGCAAAGGCGAAGCACCAGTCCTTCTTTCGTCTTCAACCCAATCGCAATCGAACCCACCTGTAATTCAAAATTTAATAAGACTTGCAACGGAGAGGTTTACCTCAGAAAAAGAAATACTTGAAACGGTGGGGTTTACCATGCAAAAATAAATTGACGGCTCCTATTTTCGACTGAGAAAGCTATTTGTAGAAGTGCATCTGGGTTTACCTCAAACTTTGTAACCATTTAGGAGTGCATCTGTTTACTGAAATTTGAAATAGAATAGGACTGTTCGCAACCTGAAATGGAATAGGACTGTTTGTCAAACACACTCAAACACTTGCTGTATAGGATACTTAACCAAACAAACTTCAATGGAAAAACAATGGGTTCGCCACTAAGAAGTTGAAACTCACTAAACCAACAGATGCACTACTAAACTCAATTGTATTAATAATACAAATCAATCAGTGAATGAACCAAGTCGGAAGTCACAGATAAAATTAACACATTCGAGTAAATTAACAGATCTCTAAAATTAACACATCGACAAAATTAACACATTCGAGTAAGTCACAGACCTGAACCAAGTCGGAAGTCTTGGGATTAGTCACCTTCAAGGCCGAGCAAGGCGGTGACGGCGAGGACGAAGACCGCCGGATTAGGATTGGGATTGGGAGTCACGGGTTGGAGAGCGAGGAGATCGACTGACTTGAACTCCGGGAGCCACGACTTGGAGGAAAGGGACCTGGCGATGACGACGAGGGACTTGAACTCCAGGAGCCACGGCTTGGAGGAGAGGGGCCTGGAGAGGACGGCGGTTGTTGAGCCTGTTGGGTCGGGTCAGCCCGTCGAGGGAGACTGTTGTGCCAAACCCGGTTCAGAAAACCAAAGGGATTTCGACAGTGACTAATAGTAGATACAGAAGTCCAATACATACCAGAATCTAAACCGATCTCTGGATCTAAATCGATCCATTTTGGCCCTCTTCATCCTATTAAAGTTACACACAGAAAAGAAAATAAAAATCAACTTTGCTATAAAAACGAAAGCTTTATGAATCTGGGTGTTGTAAAAATTCGAACTTTGATTCAAATAGATGTGAGAAGGAGTTTGGGAGTTGGGTTTGAATTTGAGTTGTTTTGAAGGTCGGTGGACAACAACAACAGCTTTTAAAAACGGAAAGCAAAGCTAAGCAAATTTGGTTTGAAAAAGATTGAAGCTTTGGGGAAAGGTTTGAGATGCTCTTTCTCTCTGGTTTAAAAACGGAATGAATGGAGGAATAAAATAAGTGACTGGGGTTCGACCTGTTAATAAACACTCAACTCTACTGTCAGTTTACATCTTTATCCTGGTGTATCTTATTTCGGGAACTATGGAGTTATATAAACCAAAGGGTACAAAATAGCATTTTGAATGTTCTACCATTAACTGTTCCATCAACTGCCCTAAGCACATTTTCCTTAATTAATAGAGATTTTAACATATTTAATTATTTAAATGAGATTGGAGTATTTTAATTAAATTACTAATATTTTACTACAAATTAAAATTTAATTTTAAAAAATTAAATAATCACATAGACCACGGAGAATTGATTTCCGTGGTCCAAGTGAGAACTTAGACCGTGGAGTTTTTTGGGCTTTCTCCGCGGTCTAAATTTTTACTTGGACCACGGAAATCAATTCTCCATGGTCTACATGAGAACTTAGACCGCGGAGAAAACCGAAAAACTCTGTGGTCTAAGTTCTCACTTGGACCACGGAAATCAATTCTCCGTGGTCTAAGTGAGAACTTAGACCGCGGAGAAAGATCAAATACTCCGAGGTCCAAGTAAGCACTTGGACCGCGGAATTCACCGTCTCCGTCGTCCAAGTGCTTGGACGACAGCACTTGGAGTACGGAACTTGGAATACGGAGGTTCCGTCGTCTAAGTACTTAGACGACGGAAAAACGCACCTAGACGACGGAAACGCTCCGCGGTCTAGGTGCGTTTTTCTTGTAGTGAGGAAGCAGATGAGTGGGGGGTCGATCACTGGACACTATACAAAGACGAATCTTCAAAAGACAAAGGATCAGAGGTAGGTCTGGTACTAAAAAACTCATATGGGACGATCATGGAGTAAGCTCTAACCTTAGGGTGGAAAGCCACCAACAATGGAGCCGAGTACGAGGAACTCCTAGCAAGGCTGAGACTATCACGATAGCTGAATTTAAAAAGGATCAAGGTATTCTGATTCCCAACTGATTGGAAACCAGGTGCTTGGTGAATATTTAGCTCATCATATATCCATGGAGGCTTACCTCAGATTAGCAAAGGGGCTGATTGGTCAGTTTAAAGAGTTCTCCATCATGCAGCTCTCCAGGTCAGAAAACACACACGCTAACGCATTGGCAAACTTGGCCTCCAGCATTGATTACCAGCTTAGAAGAACTATCCCGATAAAGCACCTGCCCAACCCAAGCACGGACGAGGAAGCAATGATGTCGGTAATGCCGGTGCAACTAGGACCCTCATGGATGGATGAGATAGCATACTACATAGAGACTGGCGCCCTACCAGATGGACGCGTAGAGACCAGGAAGGTTGTTTGACAGGCAGCAAGATACAACATCAAAGATGGGAAATTATATCGACAATCCTTTAGTGGACTGGATTAGCTAGCAGTGCATCCAAACCAAGTTAGAACCATCATGCAAGAACTACACTCAGGAATATGTGGCATGCACATTGAGGGCAGGAACCTCGTGGTTAGATGTTTAACTGAGGGGTACTATTGGCCACAATGGAGAACGATTGTATAGAGTATGTTAGTGCTTGCGAGGCCTATCAGAGGCATGCCCCTCAGCCACCCCTGCACCCAAAAGAGTTGTACCCAGTCTCAGTCCCATGTGCCTTTGCACAATGGGGATTGAACATAATGGAAAAATTCTCGACCAGGGCTAGGGGTGGACAAAAGAAGTACCTCCTTATTACCACAAATTATCATTCCAAGTGGATCAAAGCCGAGGTTCTATCAAAGATAAGGGGAGAAGAGGTAAATAATTTTATTTTGATGTTCATTATTTGCCGGTTTGGGATACCACAAACGATCATAGCAGACTGGGTACCACAAACGATCATAGCAGACTGTTCAACTGCTAGGAGGTCGGGGACTATTATGTCGAGCATGGGATCAAGATCAAATTCTCTACTCCAAGGTATCCCCAGGTAATGGACAAGTAGATGCCTCAAATAAGACGATACTCCAGGGTCTAAGGAGGAGGTTAGACCAGCTAACGAAGGGGCAGTAGGTATCCCAGTTACCAAACGTGCTTTGGGCGTATAGAAAGACCAAGAGGAAGCACATGGGAGAGACTCCCTTTGCCTTAGTATAAGGAACAGAAGCTGTCATTCCCATCAACCCCAAGATCTACAACCTCAAGCTTACAACATGAACAGTAGAAAGTAATGCAGAGTGCCTAAAACACGAGATCGACATGTTGGAAAAACATAGAGAATAGGCTCAGATTAGAGTGCCTCCTACCAACGGAAGGTAAAAGCCTACTATGACAGGAATGTTCGACCTAGAGTTTTCCTCTAGGAATGGTCTTACGCAAGGTGTTCGAGAATACCAAGGTTCCAAGATAAGGAAAACTGGGGGCAAACTGGTAAGTAAATGGCCAAGACATATGGTTACCAGGGACGTTCGCCAAGTAAGTGGAGTGCAAGTTTATCAGCAACCTCGGAAGCGGACATAGCATTTGGAAGGTCTTGCTTGTTAGTAAGGGGCAGTACTACAGCATTGTCTAGTTCGCTCTGCAAATAGGGACAAACGGTAAGGCTTTTTTCTTTCCGGCTGTATATTTGCCCCTTTCATATAGAGTAGTAAACACACAAATATGCAAGTTCTGCATTGACAGCTCACTAACCTCGCTTAGAATACGATGAAGTTCGTTCCGAGCTTCAGGGATTCGTTCCCTGTCACTGCTGTCCACGGTGAATATAAGTCCTTGAGTATTCTTAAAGTAATGTCTCCACAAAGGTCTTATCTGGTTAGCATCAAGAAGAAGATGATCACATTAGTTAATATTGGAACACCTGAACATTTGTCATTTGAAACCAAATATAGCACAGAAATGAGTTATCCTTAAACATGTGAAAACAAAAATACAGTTTCATACCTTGTCTTGTCCTCCAACATCCCAAACGGTGAATGTGATGTTTTTGTACTCTATTGTTTCCACATTGAAACCCGGTTTATAAAAGTGAAGCAATATTATCAACTTACTGATCAATAACAGAAATCATTTAATCTTAGCGTAAAACAATAAAGAATAACGTGGATTCATACCAGTTGTCGGTATAGTTGAAACAATCTCTCCCAGTTTCAACTTGTAGACGATGGTAGTCTTTTCTGAAGCATCAAGATCCACCATCAGAATCCTCGCTTCATTTATGGGGAAGAACCTCTTTGAAAGCCTAAAAATGGCTCCACCCATACCAAAGATGAAGATAGAGGTATTTAAGAGCAAAACAATTACAAGACTTGGGAACTTAGAATTAAAACGAATGAGATTGTATATAAAGAAGCAGAGAGAATAAGATGTCTTTGTGATCAAGGCAAAAGCGAGATGGGACAATAGTAGCTGTAGCTTATGGAGAGAATAGAATAAGACTATTTTAGAACAGCAGGACATTTGAGTTTATTAATTTCTGTTACATCTGCAATTGGAAATGTGTGACTTGTTGTAGGAATTGTTGCCAATATATAGATGTATGAGTGGGGCATGGCCAATTTCTGTTGGCTTGTATGCTGGAACTTACAAAGAATACATTTGAACTTTTGAAAAGCTTATGCACTCATCTGCATCTAGTTTATAAATATAAGATCCTTCTCATCAAGCACCACAAATGATGCTGCTTCTTCTAGTAAAAAAGCTCTATACCAGATCAGCTTAATGAATGGTACCCACATAGATATATATCAAATAATTTCTAATGAATTCTTTTCCTTCTCAAGTTCTCATGCACATCCTCGGAACTTTTGGTACCAAGTATTAATCTTTCTTTGGGTCCATGCTATCATTCAGATGAACAAGCCTGAATATAAATATGATCAGTCTCAATCCTGCATATGTTGGCACTCTGAAAGAAATACAATAATGAACAAACGTTGGACGCAAAGTACTTGTCTGAATTACTGACTATACAAAGACAAGAAAATGAAAACTCCTATGTAAGCTCAAAAATCTGCATAAGTTATGCAGAAAACAAAATATCATCTCTGACATTGTTCATGGTTTCTTATGGAACGAAGAAAATATTGGAAATATTGTTCCATATCTAGTTATAATTATTTAATATTTAATATAGATATCGTTTCCTATTAAGAATATGTTTTCTATTAGGAATATACTTTGTAAAGTGCTATATATACCCCAATTTGGGAGTGAATAAATACAACACAATATCATTAAATTCTCCCTGAAATACTTTTCTACTTGGTATCGGAGCCGAAAATCCTAAGAATTGCACGCTACACTCACACCGTATCCGAAGGAGGTGTGGGGGGGTGGGTCGCACACCACTAGATCTTAAACCTGCTTTATTCCGCTGAATTGAAACCCTGAATTACCACCACCATTTTTTATTCTGCTGCACTTGCAATCACAAACCTTGAAACCCTTGACATTAAACATGAATCCTTGAAGTTGGAAAACCCCGAATAGAAGTTGAAACCCCTGAATTTCCTAAACCCTTTCCACCGCCGAATTGAAAACCTTGAATTAAAACTAAAAAACCCTGAATCTCCACCACTACTGAAAATTCCTACCACCGAAAAATTCTTCCGTTGCACCTAATCCTGAAAAAAAAAATTACCTTTGAAGAGATGGCCCTCATGAACATGTCGTGTGAATCTGAACTTTATTACTCCGGGGAAATCTCAGAGTCTTTCTTTCAGGGGGAGAGAGGATGGGAAGGAAAAACTCTGAATTTCTCTGAATTTGAAGAGCAACCAATGAAGAATACTGTTGGAGCCTGTTCTGAGCTAATTTCCCTGAATTTGAAGAGCATACCAGTCTGTTCTGAGCCAGGGTACATAGGAATTTTACACTGTTGTTATGATGGTACACAGTGTAGTGTTAAACAAGGCTACAATGGTGTCAAGAGAAGTCTCTACTTGAGATATACTGTGGAGTGGGTTGATTGGTCTGATGCTATTGTGCCTGTCAAGATTTATATCTTTGATGTCATTGATAAAACAAATTATTCAGCAGGACTCAATCTTCAACATGAAGGAGAAAGCTTCAATCTATCGAAGGATGATCCCAGATCAAAACAGAATGATCCCCTCGATCCATCGAGAGACTGCTTCGATCCATCGAAACATGAACCAAGAACGGAACAGAATGAGACATTCGATCCATCGAGAGAAAGCTTCGATGGATCGAGAACTGAAGACGAAGATACTACTCTAGAAGCGCCACTTCTTGAAGATTCCCCTTCTACTCTATCAACTGAAAAACATTAGTGAGAACAACAAAAATAAGGATCAAGGAGGCCGAAACTTGGAGCAGTTGGCTGATGTTCTTACTAAAGAATTATCTCATAAGCATTTGATGATTGAATTGACAAGTTGTGTATGATTGACATCTATGCTCAACTTGCCGGGAAGTGTTGGAAATATTATTCCCTACCTAATTATAATTATTTAAGATTTAGTATAGATATCATTTCCTATTAGGAATATGTTTTTTATTAGGAATATACTTTGTAAAGATATTTACCCCAATTTGAGAGTGAATGAATGCAACACAATATCATTGAATTCTCCTTGAAACACATATCTATTAAAAAGTGCTCAAATTTTTCTGGTTCTTGAATTTATCGCACTAAAGGCTTCTCTGGTGAGCAGCAAGCAGAAGATGAGCAAATAAAGTAATGGGAAATTTCATCAAAATGGACCTCAATTTTCGCTAATTCTAAATATTCATACCTCAACTTTACAAAATATCATAACCATATCCTAATTTTTGACCCCAACCAAAAAACCATACACGTCGTTACTTATTCCATTTAACATCGTTAATTCTTATGCCATTGAAATTATGCAATTTGAAATGAAGTAAGATGGAATAAGTAACGGCAAGTATGATTTTTGGGTCGGGGTCAAAAGTTGGGATATGATTATGATGTTTTATAAAGTTGAGGTATGAATAAATGAGCAAAAGTTGAGGTACTGTTTGTTGAATTTTCCCTAAAGTAATTACCGGAATATTTGCAGCCCTAAATAGGTTCCATCCATTCCAACTAACAAAAGGTCAAGAAAGATGGTTTACTGGGTAAATTACTGCTCTCTCTCTCTATAATGAAGCACAAGGCAGGTGAATTGTGATCAAAGCAAGACGGGGCAAAATCGGTGGTAGCTTCTTGCAAAAGTTGGAGGGGAATAGTATAAGATTCTATCTTAGGAATAGATTAAGTATGATTATGCTCATTTCTTTACTTTTGCAATAGGAAATGTTCTGTCTTGTTCAATTTAATAAGTATGTAAGAACTTCAGCCTATAAAGGAAATTCACATATCTGTCTTGTTCAATTTAATAAGTATGTAAGAACTTCAGCCTATAAAGGAAATTCACATATCACATCAGTGGGTATGGCCAAAGTTTTGAAACGCTATGCACTTAAATGTGTGCAGCTAATTAGTAAATAAAAACATCCTTCTCATCAAGCATAACGAATGATGCTGCTGCTTGAGTTTAACAGATCAGTTCCCTCATATGTGATCTTTTTTGTGTTTTAATCATTTCTTTTCCTTCTGATTCATGATTAGAAAGTTGGCTACAAAACATCAATCTTGCTTCGTCATCATTCAGAAAGGTTTCAACTCCCATTACTAAATCACAATACATTCTCAACCTTAAAAATGCCTGGATTGTCGGCAATCTGACAAAATTACAATAATGAACAAATGCTCAGTGTAGTAGTACACATCAGAATTGCAAACTTTACAAAGACAAGATACAATATCAACTGTGTTTAATTATCTGAGCCAGACTGGAAAATGAAAACTGCTGTCAAAACTCCCACCAATGCAGTAACAGCCAAAGCTGCTGTAGGTAGGGGACTAGTGAGCCCAAAGTTCTGCACAGTCAAAACGGGATATAGGTATCATATTGTTATGTATTTTGTGTATTTGTTATGTATTATGTGTCTCCATGTTTCAATGCTACTTTATGACTAAAGAAAAAGGTCTAGGGTCCAGGGTCCAGGGTCCAATTTCCTGTTTGTCAACTTTCCAGGGGTTTTGAAATCTCCCCACAAAAAGAAAAAAGAAAAAAAGACCTTGTGATTATCTTTCTTGATGGGATCTGATTGTAAGTGATGAGGAGACACAGTCATAGGGAGGACAGTTGGTAACTTGGTCTAGATACCCTGACAAGGATGGAAACAGTCTTCAGACTTAACTGTTACATCAAAGGGAAGTAGTTCATGGAAAGGTGAATCTCTGTGTTCATAGATGGTGAGCTGGTTGTCATCTTCTTTTGACAAGGAGAGGAACAGTCTCCGGATATATGTTACCAAACATCCGGTTTAAGGAATCATAGTGGTAGATCTTGCAATCTCATGAGAACTATTTGGCAACCTGAAAGTCTACTTTGTCTATCATCAGCTCATTATGAAGTGACAGGGTTGTCGTAGGGAGTGGAGAAAAGAGTAATTTTCCATCATCAAAGCAATACAATGAGCAGGTGACCAAACAAGACAGCCATGAGATTCAGTTTCCACAAAGAGCTTCATGGCTTCAAAATTTCATAGACTATATTAAGTTGCAAGCTTTATACAACTTTCTTAAAACTCAGGGAAACTACCATCTTTGAAACAAAAATATTATAAAAAAAAACAATGCCATATCAAAATGAAGAGAGTTGATACAGGCACTTCAAATCTGAAAGCATGATCTGATTAAGAAAAAAGGACACAATAAATGCTTCAACATAAGGATGTGAAGCTCCCATTCTCAAAGGACTAAAGAAAATTTAAAATGCACTTGCTGTCTGTTGGGAGAATTCAACATGACAAAATCTATAACTATGTCTGACTCAAAGTGTCAAGCTTAAGAAAGGTTAT
Source organism: Geum urbanum (assembly GCA_946800695.1). Lineage (NCBI taxonomy): Eukaryota > Viridiplantae > Streptophyta > Magnoliopsida > Rosales > Rosaceae > Geum > Geum urbanum. The sequence continues at coordinate 5,905,991 of OX327002.1, read as the reverse complement.
TTCACAAATAATTCATATGTATTTCTTCTGATTAAGGGTTTGCTAAGGCTCCTACATTAACATAGTTTCACTACTGTCATTAGTTCTATTAATAGTTTTGGATATGCCTGTAAACCATAATATGTATAACAATATAAGCCAGTGCTTCACTGAATGAAACCCAACACCAAACCATAATTGCATTTGGAAGTAAAATGTTACCGTAGTTTTAGATGTAAAGAGCTCGTAGCATGTATCATACCTCTAAAAGTCCCTTCCCAGTTGCTATCTCAACACCAACAGCTGCAGAAAAGCCAACCATGCCAAGGCGGCCAAGCCACACATCCAAACCACCCCCCTTTGTGCTTTGCTCACTCCTTATGGATAGTCCCATTGATCTTCCAGCCAACTTCCTCTGATGACATGCTCTCCTAATGACTGAATCAAAAAATCGAGCATTGCATTTAATTCCAATTAGTAGAGCACAAGTCCAGTGATCTCAGAACTTATCAAGCTGGGAGGTCCATCATAGCTGAAAAACTCACTTTCACTCTTATGCTTACAGAACAACATAATTATTCCACATAATCCTCCTCTATGTGCACAAAATCCAACTCAGCTTGTGGGATACATTACATACAATCATAAAATCCAGAATCTTTATCTACCAAAGAACCAAAGACTCAATTTTTTTCTTTGTTCTTGATCACTCTCAGTCTTTCACTAATATTACAGGTTATACTAAACAGCAACAATAACAGTTCAAGGTAAGCAGCAAATAGCAGAGACAATAAAAGCTTCAAGAACCAAAGTGCTTACTGAGTGGAGAACCAGTAGCAAAAGTCGTCCCAATTCTTCCGGAACTCAAAACAGGAAGCCGAACCGGACTCACAGCTGCTGTCTTAATAGCAGTTGCATCTGTTCCAAATACACAAAGTTCCCAAATTTACAAACCAATCATAGAACAAAACCCCAATCTTCAATCATTCAACTATTTTTAAAAAGAAAAGGGTACCTCTGATTGAAAGAGAGAGAGAAGCAGAGACTTGGGCCACAGCCATTTTGTGTTCTCAGAGAGAATTGTCAAGGTACCAAATTGGGGGCACTACTACTTAGTAGTGCATGACTTGAACTTGAAGATGACCATACAATTCTTTTAGGAGGGTAAGATGGACACGTGTCCAATTGCTTGGATAGAGTTGTTGAGCCCAATTTTGCTTTCAATTTGTTTTTTTTTTAAGACTTTCAGTTTGTTACTTCTTTACAATGTAACAATGGTGATCAAAAAAATAATGGTGATCTTTTTCAAAAAAAAAAAACAATCTAACAATGATAAAAAATAATGGTAATAAATTCTTTTAATCATATTTTTACGTTTAATTCGTCTAATATATGATGATAAGTGTATATTAAGCATAATAAATCTTTACCTATGACAAAATATTCTTTAATTGAATAAATTTTATCGTTCATCTGAAAAATAATAACTCTGTAAAAAAGTAAATAAATAAAAAACGTCATTTCCATGCAACTTGGGGCAAAACCCATTCCAATACTGATCCAAAAACTCACTCGTACTTGTTCTTCTTCTTCTTCTTTTTTCTCTTATTCAATTTCAAACCTAGCTTAAGCTTTGCTTAGCTTCAATGGCTTCCCTATCAATTGGGGCCCACTTGCCCCAATCCCACCACCAATTCAAGAAACGGTCGCTCCGCTTTGTTTCACAGACTCATTGCGTAGCTCATTCTCATCAGTTTGGGTCGTCTTTGCGTGGACTCAGAGGCTCATCAAGGTTGCTTGGTAATGGTGTATTGGCAAGAGCTGAAGAGAAAGCTAAGAATTCGGGTTCGGGTCAGCGGCCCAGAGCACAATCCAAGTCCGAGAAAGAGTTAGAGGTTCTTCTTTAACCAAAGCTTCGATTTTTAACAGTGCCCATTTGTTACTTTTTACTAGTTTGTAGTTTGGTAAAATCAACTTTGGCAGAATATAAGAACTAGGATTGGATAGTTTGTGAGTAGTAGTAAAAAGTTTTAAGTGTTTTTTGGTGGAATGTGTTGATATTATGACTCTTTTAGAATGTATGATTTGGAGTGTGATGGCCTAGAAGTTGTTAGATGCTCCTGCCATTGTGAACTAAATTAGAGGAACTTGTGGAATGCCTGTGTTAAGACTGTTAACAGAAAAAAGATGGGTTTCGAAATTTATGTATCCCATTTTAGCATTTTATCAGGAGTTGACACCGAGTTCAGGATCATGTGATCCTTTGTGTTCGGTTGATGAAACTAGCTCGAGTGATTTTGAGGCTAGTTACAAGCCAAAGACTGATTTACTGAAAGCTATAGCAGTATTTGGGGTAGCCGGTGCAGGGGCAGTGGCAATTAACCATTCTTGGGTTGCTGCCAATCAGGTAAATCTTCATTGCTGCCTGACCATGATTTGTGAAGTGCTTCAGTATTTTCTACACATCAGTTAGAAGTTTGAAATGATATGACCAACTTCTAGTACAGGATGTTTCCATGGCACTGCTTTTTGGAATAGGATATGCGGGCATCATTTTTGAAGAATCTCTGGCCTTTAACAAAAGTGGAGTAGGTTTGATTATGGCTGTTTGCTTGTGGATAGTCAGAAGTATTGGTGTAAGATTTATGTTTGCTACTTAATGTCTTGCATTGTCTTGTATACAACACCTTTTTCTGTAACTAATTACGATTCTTTGCAGGCTCCTTCGACTGATATAGCTGTTTCAGAGTTACAACATGCATCTGGTGAAGTCAGTGAGATAGTGTTCTTCTTGCTCGGTGCGATGACAATTGTAGAGATAGTTGATTCTCATCAAGGATTTAAGCTGGTTACTGACAATATAACCACTCGAAAGCCAAGGACACTCTTATGGGTGGTGAGCTTTTGCTGCTGCTCCCATGTTGATGTTATTCTATTAAAACTTTGGTATTCTGGACTAATGTTTTGAAGCATACCATGTTTAGACCTCATTCCTGTGGTATGATAAATATGCCGGCTGTTCTGCTTCTATGATATGAAATTGTTTAAAATCTCTTCCAATCAGCAAATTACACTTGCTATTATTTTCTGTATGGTCTTTTCCTTTTATTGTATTTGAGTTACCGTATGATGAATTACATACAATTGATTGTAAAATTGCAGGTTGGTTTTGTGACATTTTTCCTGAGTTCGATTCTTGACAACCTGACATCCACCATAGTCATGGTCTCTTTATTGCGAAAACTAGTGCCTCCCGGAGAATTTCGCAAGTATGTAATACCATCTCCGAACTTTTTCTTGGTGTTAAGGATTCTTTTGCAAATTTCTTGATATGGGTCTCAACAATCTAGTGATTCCTCAGGGGCTTTCATTCACAGTTATAATGTTGGAATTAAACAAGAAAAATACCTTGTCCTATAAATATGTTCTATATATGATTGCATAACTTTAGCATGCTCTTTGATTGTCAGTATATTTGGCGTTCCTTCCAGAATATTTTCAATAAGAATTGTAATCCAAATTTCTTTCCCATTTATAAATTTACTTTCAGTTCCAACTGTAGCATCTGGTTGTCTTATGGATCCTTTCTAGTTTTCTCTAATTCATGTGCAATAATGGAGAATCGAGGAGCCTAAATGATGTACGATACACTGCTTCTATTACAAATTTGAATTTCATTTACATTTCATTGACAGGCTTTTAGGAGGTGTTGTTGTCATAGCTGCAAATGCTGGTGGGGCATGGACGCCCATCGGTGATGTTACGACCACAATGTTGTGGATACATGGTCAGATATCAACAGTGGAGACAATGAAGGTCTTTGTCTCTATTCTAGCAAACCTATTTCATATATCAAAATTGCTTGTTCTTTTTTTCTTTCTTATCTTGGCCTAGGAAAACCTATTCGATCATATTGATTTATTGCTTAATATCATGATTGAATTTCAGCAAAACCAATCCTGGTTTCTTTTGTGCCTAGAATTATGGTTCTGTCTGGGGACACAAATCACACACTATATGCTTCCCGGTTACTGAACTTGGAAGGTTGTAGTGTTTGTCTGTATTCTGTAATAGTTGGATGGCCAATTTGCTTTTCGGATCCGGTGTCCATTGATGTTGAATGTCAAAGTAGATTATGATTTTTGATGATCTGTTTCTTCAGCAGGTGATAGAATTAATGGACTGGATATACATTTACACTATGTTTAGGTGGTGAAGTTGTAGGTTATAACTTATAAGTGTACAATATTTGTTTATTTTGGTCATCTGTCAAATGTATTAGATGAGTGTTCATACCCAAAATAAAAAGATTTCTAAACAACCCAGTATAAAGAACTTGTTCGAACTTTTTGCTAAGGTTCATCATAATTTGAAGTTCAAATTTTAATCCTAAACTGTAGAATCAAGTCAAGATGGTAATCTACACTAAGCAATCAATAATTGATACTGTCTATGCTGTTAAGCTCCCTAGATTCATCATTTCGAGGCCTGGTTTTCTAATGCCTTCTAGAGCATCTGGTTATGTGTGCAAAGTTTGATGTCGTTTACTTGTTATAGGTTTGACTTTTGTCAATAGTTGACCAAATGAACATTTTTCTTCTTACTTACAGGGCTTGTTTATACCTTCATTTGTTTCTCTTGCTGTTCCACTGGCACTTCTGTCTATGGCTAGGTACATCTCATTCAGTACCATAGAAGACAAGGAATTGAGTTTCAGAGGTTAGATTTAAATTGATGGATAAATGATCTGAGTTATTCTTCCATTCAGTGAAGCAAGTGGATCTGGACCGGACACTTCCAATGCTATGGCGTCTGAACAGATGGCTCCTCGGGGAAAGCTTGTCTTCTCTGTAGGCATTGGAGCTTTGATTTTTGTTCCAGTTTTCAAGTCTCTCACGGGTTTACCTCCTTACATGGGTATGCTATTGGGACTTGGAGTCCTTTGGATTATCACTGATGCAATCCACTTTGGTGAATCAGAAAGACAAAGGTTGAAAGTTCCACAGGCTTTGTCACGGATTGACACTCAAGGAGCACTGTTCTTCCTCGGAATCCTATTGTCTGTTAGCAGGTGCAGATTTAAATGATCTTGTCAACTCGTCTTTGTTTCCTGAAATAGAAAATGTCATCATCAACTAATTACGCTCAGTAGTAAATATTAAATGATTAAATCCAAGAACTCTAGAATCTAGTTCTTATTTGCATAGCATGTAAGCTTACTTTTGCAAATGTATGGTTCATCGTATGAATCATCCTATGATACTTTTAAGGCATCTTTAGCATTGCAACCTACCCATTGCTTTTTATGTACAGCATGCAAAAGTTCTCATCTGTCAGTTTAAATAGATTGCTTCATGAAATGTGAGTTTCACTTTCTGCCGTTTATGTACTACAGCCTGGAGGCAGCTGGAGTTCTCCGGGAATTGGCAAATTACCTGAATGCTCACATTCCTAGCATTGAACTGATTGCTAGTTCAATTGGAGTTGTGTCAGCAATTATAGACAATGTTCCACTGGTTGCTGCAACTATGGGCATGTACGATGTCACCTCTTTTCCTCAGGATTCTGAGTTCTGGCAGCTGATTGCATATTGCGCTGGTACCGGTGGATCCATGCTCGTGATTGGCTCTGCAGCTGGAGTTGCTTTTATGGGAATGGAGAAGGTGGACTTCTTCTGGTACTTGCGGAAGGTAAATCTGGTGTTGAATGTCTATAAACATTAATATAAAGTTTCATTTATTCTTTTTGCTGCTAGTGTATTAAGTTTCATTTTCCTTTGTGCAGGTGAGTGGGTTTGCTTTTGCCGGTTATGCTGCTGGTATTGCTGCCTATTTAACAGCTCATAGCCTCCACATCTCGCTACCGACCACTGTAGCTCAGGTTCCTTTCCTTTCTGGTTCATGAGTCATAGACTAATAATGAGGTCAGCCCCTTGCTTCCAAAGAGGAAGCCTATATACTTCAATACAAGTGTCATTCGCATCAGATTACTGAAGAGTGTGATCGGGAAATTTATTGATGTTCCCTGAGAAATCAGAGTGATAAATAAACTACAAGAAAGTAAAAGTCATCTTAGTCTGTAGAAGAGATGCAGAATATGGGAGAGAATTTTGTACCAATATTATAGGATACATGGACATCACTGTTTCTTCCAATCTTCTGAATTGCAATTTAGTCAATAATGTATAATTGTTAGCAGTAGAATGGCACAATGGTTTTTTTTTTCTCTAATTCAGGTTTTGTTCTTTGAATCCCAATTTTAAGCATTGCAAATGATCGCATAATTGTTCATACGAACATCAACTGTTTCTTCCAAATCTACTCCAAATTTTGTGCAAGAAAACCCGAAATCGGGAACAACTCAATTAAGTACAACAACCTCTTCATTAAAAACTGGATTATTCATTCCTCACCCTAAATCTACGACAACATCAAAGGACTTCAAAACCGGGCAGTAACATGTAGCATGCCACCCAAAAATAAGACAACACATAATGAAACAAGGTCCAGATGAATATAATGCCACACTACAACTTGAGGAAAACAAACTCCTCAATGGCTGAAACATCACCGATCCTTTTCAAAGCTTGCTTACTTGGTTGGTCATCCACACCGATTGCCATCACAGCTTGCTTTCTTGGGGCGATTCTTCCGACACTCATGAAACTAACATTCACATTCTCGTCTCCCAAAATGCTTCCAACATGTCCAATCAGGCCCGGCTGATCAACTTGTCTGCAGAGTATAATGCTACCTTCCAAGCTCACATCGACTTCAAAAGATCCAACCCTTGTCAAGTGGGGAACCCCATCCTTAACCCGACCCTCAACCTTTATCTCTCCATTGTCTGATATGGCACTGGCAAATTTGGATTCCACATTGGCAATCTGAACTTGGATTGAATCCAGGGGAGACTCGGGTGAACCATCAAGAATAGTCCGCTCTTCTGTTATCCTAAGACCTCTCTGTTTAGCGGTGAAATCAGCATTGACCAGATTCACAAAGACACTGGATATTGGCTCAATGAGACCCTTGGTGATCATTGCTCGAAGCAGTCTAGTGTCAAGGTCATCAGGAGCTCTAGCTGAAGCATATGAAACCTTTACATTCTTCACACCACTGCCTCCTGCCACTAACTGGACAGCCAGTCTCCCGAGTTTCTCAGCAAGTTCAACATATGGCTTCAGTTCCGCCAAAACCTACAAATCAAGATGACAACAAAATAAAATTGTAAATACATACATCAACCTTAACAACTTGAACTTCAATCAAAAGAGGTGACTAGTTAAGTCGGAGAAAAATCCCATACTCCTCTTTGACAAACTACTAATATGTTTAGTTCATTCACTAAATATATGAATATTATATCAAGAATCACATTTGCATCTATCAAACTCATCAGTAACTCATCTAACAACCCAATATGATTAGTCTGAAATAATTAGCTATCAGGTCTAATGAAATTTTTACATAAAACCCACCAAGAATCAAAGGATCTTAAAGGTTGGGAAATGAAATACCTCGGCAGGAACCATAGGTGCATTGACTGCAGTGGCAGCAAGCTCTCCCTGCAAGGCTCCAACAACAGCTTCAGCAATTTCAATGGCCACTCCTTCCTGCACATTAAATCAAAGTTCATTTAGTATTAGTAACCACGTAAAACAACATCCCAGCATTGCAAAGATAGAAACGCAAATCCGCAAGGCGCACCTGTGCTTCCATAGTACTGGCACCAAGGTGAGGGGTGGCAGTAACTCTCTCATGCATCACCAACTTGTTGCCTTGTGGTGGCGGCTCCACAGTAAACACATCAAGGGCAGCCTAGACAAAACCAACAGAAATAAGATACCATTCATAAATGTGATAAATAGCACAACAGATTCAAAGTCATAGTACACAATTCAGACCTGCGCTACAATTCCAGAATCAAGCGCCCTGACCAAGGCGTCCTCATCAATAACTCCACCACGCGCAACATTCACAATCCTTACTCCCTTCTTCATCTTTGCAAACGTCTCGTCATTCAAAATTTTGTTGGTAGCGGCAGTAAGAGGCATATGCAAGGAAATGAAGTCAGCTGTAGCCAAAGCCTCGTCGAAGCTCACAAGCTCAACACCAATGGCGCGAGCACGATCCGCCGGAGCATAAGGATCGTGCGCAATCACATGCATTCCAAGCCCCTTAGCGCGACGAGCCACCTCAGATCCAACTTTACCGAATCCAAGCACAGCCAGGGTCTTCCCAACAAGGGACACCCCTACGTACTTGTTCCTCTGCCACTTGCCTAATAACAAAAATCATCAACAAGCAAACAAATTTTTCAAAATGCACAGTAAGTGTTCGACGAAATGCTTCAATGAAAAACTGAGAGAAAGACTGACCAGCTTTGACGGAGGCATCGGCCTGAGCGACGTTGCGAGCCATGGCTGTGAGGAGAGCAATCCCGTGCTCCGCGGCAGCGACGGTGTTTGCCGTCGGCGCGTTAACGACCAAGCATCCAAACTCCGTGGCGGCGCCGAGATCCACATTGTCAATTCCAACGCCGGCTCTACCGACGACCTTCAACCTCCCGCCGGAAGACTCGAAGACCTCGCGGTTGACTTTCGTCCCGCTCCGGACAATCAAGGCATCGCAGAGCGAGATCTTAGTGCAGAGCTCCTCGGGGCTGAGGTTGTAAGAGCAGTCGACGTTGGCGAACTCTTTAAGGAGGTCGAGCCCCGCCGCGCCGAGCTTCTCGGCGACGAGGACGGTCGGCTTGGCGTCGAGCTTGGCGGCGGGGAGGACCACGACGAGCCTGGGCGGAGGCGCGGTGCGGCGGCGAGAGGAGGGGAGAGAGAAGGAGGCGGCGAGGGGGTTTTTGGAGGAGGTAGGGTTGCGGAGGAACGGGGTTCGGAGAGTTTGGGAAGCTGACGTGGCCATAGTGACTATGGCGGTGATGGGAGGGGGGTTCTTTGTTGGCGAACGAATGATATGAGGTTTGTGGGGTTTTTGTATTTATAGTAGGGGGGGAGGAGAAGGGGGTTGTTGGGACTACTCTCGTAGGTCACGCGCTGGTCATGCGGGCGGGTAAATCGGCCATGGTAAGAGCGCGTGGGGTGTACGGAAGGGAGAGGAGGGGAGTGACGCTTTTTTCCACTATATGGGATTATGGGTAGGTGGAAAATGACCAATCATTTGTAATATCTTAAATGGTAAGTTTATGGTAAATGATGAGAAGTTGGAAAACAAATAAATGAGAGTTGTTTCCTTTCAAACAAAAAATAAAATAAAATTTAACGGTAACAATTTATATAGTTAGCCATTTTTGTGCCTAGGTATTTCATTTGGTTCAATAACAAGCATTTTCGTGTGATTATACTAAAACTTATTCTTAGCTCAAATTACTACTTCTTTCATTGCAATATAAACATTTTGTTAAAGACTTTAAAATCACGAAACTTTAATTTCAACTCCAAAATTAAGCGTTTGATCCTTTTCTAGACGTCACCAATATTTGTTTTCAAGTCTCTCATTCATCTCAATCAAAGCTAATGTAGAATTTGGTTTTTCGCTGTGGGGTGTATGCTATCCCGGTTGAGGTTTGTAGCTGCTGTGGAGTTTGTGTCTGCTTGGAAGAGACGAATGCGAAATTGAATTATGCAAGTAAATTATACTATAAACAACTCGAGGAATATCCTATGAGATCCAGCTTGAGATCTAGTATCAAATTGTGCGAGGACCAGTGGACCACGTTGGCAAATCTTTTCGGTTAGTGTTGGAGAATTTGACATACAATTAGTATATGGTTGAATAATGTTATGGTATCATTGAATTATTCTAATTTAATTTGCATTAAAAATAATAATTATGAACTTAAGTAGCTAATTAAATCATAGAAGCAACCAAAATAAATCCTCTAGTATTCAGCACGACCCCACCAGTCAACCCTCGATTAAAGTGATCCGTTATGTGCCAAGGTATTTGAATGACAACCACAACGTCATGTGCCATGGCTACTTAATTGGCAATAGGTGCATAAGGAAGTGCTTCATGAAAGCTCAAGCAAGGTGTTTTTTATTCCTTTTTTGGATACAACAAAAACATAAAACAAAATAATCCTAGCTCGCACCCTCCATTTCTCAGATCAAACTGAAAAGTGAAAGTAGAGGTCGAGGAAACACTAGAACACTAGAGGGTTAAGGAGGACAACGAGTGCCCTTTTTTGTTAGACTATCAGTTAAGAAATTTACTTCACGTTGAACATGACAGAAGACAATTCTTGAAAACAAGACAACCAAATGCCAAATGTTTCGAACAATGGGGTTAATTTTCCAAAGCGTATCAACTATTTTGTTTACAGAGTCAATCAGGATCTTTGAGTCGCCTTCAATAATAAAGGGGGGAGGGGAGGGGGGTGTTGAGCATCTTCAATGTTAATCGAAGGGTTCATTTGGTGAAGACCATCACCGCGAGCCATGGCTTTGGTGACCAAGTTGACGAGCACAAGCCAACAAAGGATTACCATGGGAGTTACGAATAACAAATCATGAGGCTGCTTGAGAATTTGGGAGAACTGAGCCATCAAAATTAAGCTTGAGACACAAATGAGGCGGAAGATGCCACTTAATTAATGTTTCTTGTAAGAGTTTGAGGACGATTTACAACAGCATTGGCTGATTGAAATTGTTTAAGAAGATTAATAACAGCCTCAAAAATAATGATATTAGGGGGAGTAGTAATATAACAGAAAATCAAATTATTGCGAGCTTTTCCAAATGTGATAAGAGAGAACAGATACTCGCTTTAACATGATCTTACCCTTAGAGGATGAATATAGATTAGAGAACTAATGAACAAAATTATCTTGTAAAGTAGGAGGATTAATATGCAAATTAGACGAATTCCAAGCCCATTGAGCAACATGACAATAGATAAAAAAAAAGTGATCAAGAGATTCATTCGAATTACCACAAAAAACACAAGTAGGAGGAATATTAGGTAAATATGAACTAAGACGATCCCGTGTCTTGAGTCTTTGAAAAATTAGGAGCCACCTAAATGTTTTGATTTTGTTAGGAATATTAAGTCTCCACATGACTTTGAGGAAAGCCCCAAACTCATGTGTATTAGTAACTGTAGACTGTAAATCAGAAGCTGATTTAACAAAAAAATTACCATTTCCAGTAGGCCCTGTGAGGGAGAAATATTTTCTCCACGTCGATGAGCTAGAAAGGATTAAGAAAAGATGATATCTCGGATCACTTGGATGAAAGGTGAACGAGAAGATTTAAAAGTGAGTAAAGCTCGATGAGGAAAGAATTGCGTGCCAAAAGGTCGATGAGAGAAAGCCGTGCACCAAGAGGATCACGACAAAGTCAAAATCGTTGATATATTAGAGGCATAGGACCCGGTCTCGCCGACAATAACGTGAGAAAGTTTTGGCTTCTTCGAGAGCATCTTGGACAGTTCCTCTCGACAAGCTGCAGAACGTGGGTCTTAGGGGTAAGGAGTCAGTTTCGGATGGGAAGGTCCGAAACTTGAGGCCCACGAGTTGGTTGTTGATTTAGAGGGAAGGTTTGCACTATACATACTGCCATTCCCGGTAGATTTAAAAAATATTCACACATTTCGCAAATTCACTTGCATTTACACTCTCAACTGGAGCACTTTGAGTGACTTGAGCACCAGAGTGTCTTTGCAGGTACTCCCCCACCTTATTTGGGCATAAAGGAGCCAAAGCTTAGGCTTGTTAAAGGTGTGGAATTGTTCGGTGTTCGTCGAGAAATTCTTGTTGAGGTAATCAGTCCTCAATGTACGTTTTACCCCCCAACAAGTAGTGTCGTCTGTGGGAAACGAGGACACCAAACATCCCTGAGAAAAATGATAACGAGGCTTTGCTACATAACGACGATGGCAACAAGTCCGAGGATTATGAGAGTGGTGAGATTTCGGAAGGAGGAACGACTCGGCGAGCTGAAAAGCGACCCATCAAGTCGGACATGGAGGTAGTTCGAGAAAATGGTGAATGCTCAAGGAGAACTCGACGAAGGAGAGAAAACCCAAGGAGAGGCCCTCCCGAGGTACACTTCACTGCCCAAGGCATCCAAAATATGTGGTTAGAACTCAAGCGTCTCCTAGAAAAAGAACGAAGAAGGAGGAGAATGAGTGATACCATGGAAAAGGGCAACACCGAAGACGCGTTGCCCGAGGATGAAGAGGTATGGGAGGACGACGAGTCATCCCATGAGGATTACGAACTACAGAAGAAATCTTGCCGAGAAGGAAGTCCCGTCGAGGAGAGCTCGTCGATTCCAATGGGCAACCAACTGAAGGAGCTTGTACTCGAGGCCATGAAAGAAGCCACAAGGGTGAGGTACCAAGACATAGTTGTTGAGTTAGCAAAAGGAATCACACATTCTCCTTTTATCGACTGGATCTTGAGGGCTAGGAAGCCGAAACATTTCCTAACCTTTGCAGCACTACCCAAGTATACGGGAAATGAGATTCAAAACAATCGATGAAAGGTTGATGTGCAAGTTTTTCCTGAAAAGCCTCTCAGGGCCGGCAGCGAAGTGGTTTCGGGAACTCGCACCAAACTATTGTTAGCTTCTTCCAAATATCTCAATCCTTCATCTCACAATACTTCTGCTAGAGAAATCAGAAAAAGAACATGTCGGTCTTGTTCAACGTTAAACAAAAAAATGGAGAAAGATTGGAGAAGTACTTCGAAAGGTTCAAAGAAGAAATGACCAGTAACCGTCGCGACTCAAGTGTAGCCGTCATAGCTTTTTGAGAGGGTTTGCTTGAAGGATCACCACTCTACGAGGAGCTTATCTGTCACCAACCAACAGACATGGACGACATCCTCGACATGGTCAAAGGAGAGATAAGATTCGAGTGCCCAAAATATTCTTAACGAGAAAGGATGTCATCTAACGTCGAGAACAAGATGGAATAGGATGGCCATCCAGACTAGGGGCAGGACAATGGCTAGAAGCAGCAGGGAAATCACAGGAATAAGAACACGAAAGACGAATCGTGGTTCACACGGATCCCTGCCTTCATTTACCGGAGGCACGAGGCCGAGGGCATTTTCAAGAACCCTACACCTCAACCAGAGTCCCCTAACGCCTTCAAACGGAAGAGAATTACGTATACCGTAAGACAAAGGGGCACATCATCAATAGCTATGAAGCAATCAAATCGGCCATAATGGAGCTCATTAGACAAGGGAAGCTCCAACAATACAAACCGGTGGAAGAAGGGTCGAGCGAGGGACCACTGACGAGGAACCTCCTGCTCGAGAGATCCTCGCCTCCCACAGAGGACCATCAACTATACGAGAAGAAGATGTACAGTTGAGAAGTGAGAATAGGTAGGCCGAGAAGATAAGAAGGATATGCAACGTAGAATGGGGAGCTGTGAAGGCAGAAACTATACAAGAGGAGCCTGTCATCAACTTTTCGAGTAAAGATGGCATTGGGATAGAGTTCCCGCACAAAGATTCCCTCATCATCTTGACAAGGATTAGCAACTATTTGGTACATCGAGTTCTCGTTGACACCGGGAGCATCGTCGACATCATTTACTTCGGAGCATTCAAAAAGCTAAAAATCGACCCAAAGAAAGTGAAAAGGAGTAAATCACCCATTTTGGCCTTCGATGAAACCAAGTCGTGGCCTTATGGAGAGGTGACATTGCCAGTCGTGACGGCAGAAAAAAGGGTCGACGTCACCTTTGTCGTGATCGATGAGCATTCGTCTTATGATGTCATGCTAGGCTGGGGATGGCTACACATGATGGACTCTGAAGCTTCGATGAGGTATCAGGTGCTTAAGTTTATCTCCACTGACCGCAAGAAAATAATATCCATTCAAGGAGATCAACCGCAAGCGAAGAGATTGTACGCAATGGAAATAAAGAAGAAGTTCGTTGAGCAAAAGGACAAGGATGAAAGTTTGGCAAGATTATAGCAATCAAAAAAAGGCTTGGGGGCACAGGCCATAATGGAGGAAGAGGAGCGACAGACGCCCGTCACAATGTAGGCTACAAGAGAAATGTTTCTCTATGAGGAAAAGAAGAAACCGGTCTTCACGGCGAGTTTCTGTCTGATGAGGAGACACGAGCCATGATGGATTTCTTGAAAACGAACCAAGATGTATTCACATGGACTCACAAGGACATGCTGAGCATTGATCCAAGGATCACCTGCCACAAGCTAAACACCAATCCAAACTTTATGCCGTACCATCAAAAGATGAGGAGACACACCCCCAAGAGTAATCAGATAATCAGTGATGAGATTGATCGTCTACTCGAAGTAGGCCTCATAAGAGAAGTTTGGTGTCTAACCTGGATATCCAACGTGGTCGTCGTGCAAAAGAAGAACGGGAAATGGTACGCGTGTGTGGACTTTATCAACTTTAATAAGGCTTGTTTCAAGGAATGTTACCCATTACCAAAGATAGACCAGATGGTTGATGCCATCGCCGGCTATGAAAAGCTATCTTTCATTGATGCGTGCTCGGGGTATAACCAAATACTGTTGTCTCAAGAGGATCAGCTAAAGACCACCTTCGTGTCTGAAAGAAGGTTGTACTGCTACAAAGTAATGCCATTTAGGCTCAAGAATGCGAGAGAAACTTATCAACGATTGATCAACATAATGTTCAAGGAGCAACTCGGAAAGACAATGGAAGCGTACATTGACGACATGGCGGTAAAAAGCAAACAAAGAAGTGATCACGTCAAACATCTTGACAAGGTCTTTGGGATGTTAGGGAAGTATGGGATGAGGCTAAACCCGGCGAAATGCATCTTTGGAGTATCATTAGGACAATTCTTGGGGTACATTGTGAACCAGCAAGGAACATAGCCAAATTCAGAATATGTGGAAATTATATGCAACATGCAAGAGTCGAGCACCAAGAGGGACATCCAAGTTTTAACGGGGAGGATAACCGCTACTAGCCCTTCTTCAAGGCTTTGAAAACCCCCAAGGGACAGAAATTATGGGGAGAAGAACAAAAATGAGCGTTCACCGAGATAACAAGATATATAGCTAGTCAAAATTTTCTCGTCGTGCAAAGAGACTTGGAACCTATGTGCCTATACTTGGCAGTGATGGAAATAGCCACAGCGCGACATTGTTCAGAGAAGAAAGAACATTTCAATGGCCAGTCTCATTCGTCAGCCATAGCTTGATTGACGCGGAAACCAGGTACACGCCCGTTGAAAAAAATTATCTTAGCCTTGGTGCACACAAAGAGAAGGCTTCGCCAATATTTCGAGGGGAGGCAGATATCGGTGTACACGGACCTTCCACTTCGGGGAATATTGATGAAGCCAGATGCATCAGGGAGGATGATGAAATGAGCAATAGAGCTCAGCGAGTACGCCATAGAGTTCAAGCCGAGGACATCGATAAAAGGTCAAGCACTAGCTAATTTTCTCGTTGAGTGTCACCTACCATTGGTCGTAGACAATATTCCATAGGAAGATCCGATATGGCAAATGGATATCGACAGTTCGTCGAACTATGCCGGAGCTGGAGTAGGGATTATGCTGAGTAGCACAGAAGGATTCAATTTAGATTGCGCCGTAAAATTGGAATTCCCCACATCAAACAACGTCGCCGAATATGAAGCACCTGTGACCAGACTTATGCTAGCTAAGCAATTACACATTTGGTGTGTCCTAGTGTATTCGGATTCGTAGCTAATAGTAGGACAGTCCAATGACGATTATGCGATAAAGGATCCGAAGATGGTGGACTATCGAGAGCTGGTATGCGAGATGATCTGAGAATTCGAACAAATCTCATTGATAAAAGTTCCACTAGAGGAAAATCTACAAGCGGACGAGTTGGTCAAGTATGCTTCAGGATTCATCCAGGAGCCCGTATCGATTCAGCTCGACGTGCTCGAAATTCCCAGTATCAACGAAAAAGTTGAACGAAGCGCAATAGAAATAGAGTCAATTCAAAATGATTGGAGAGAAGAGATAATCAATTTCTTGGAGTTCAACATCCAACCCGAGGATCTCGTCGAGGCAATAAAATTAAGGATGAAGGCCGCACGATATGTGTTACTCGATGATATTCTTTATTGAAAATCTTTTAGCGGGCCACTGTTGCGATGTGCGGGGCCAAGGCAAGCCGATGACATCATTGGGAAAGTCCATAGAGGATTGTATGGAAGTCATGTTGGTGGGAGGAGCTTGGCGAAGAGAATACTTATGCAAAAATACTTTTGGCCATACATGGAGAGACAATCAGAGCAATATGTAAGAAGATGTCCTCGATGTTAAAAACATGCACCCATAAGTCATGCACCTGCACAATAGCTCGTTGAAAATCTGGTCCATGGCCTTTTACTCATTCGAGAATGGACATCATGGGACTGTTACTAGTAGCACCTGGAGGGCTCAAATTGGTACTTGTTGCGATGGACTACTTCATAAAATGGGTAGAAGTGGAGCCGTTTGTCACCATCTCCTCAAAATATGTGGTCAACTTCATTTGGAAGAAAATAGTATGCAGATTCAGAATACCTTGAGAGGTCGTGTGCGATAATGGAACTCAGTTCAATAATGTGGCATTCTACAACTTCTGTGAAAATTATGGAATTAAATTGAGATTCTCGTCAAAAAGTTATCTTCGAGGGAATGGTCAAGCGAAAATCACCAATCGAATTATTTTTGACGGGGTGAAAAAGAGGTTAGAGAGAAAACGAGGTGTATGGGCTAAGGAGCTGCCGAGGGTGTTGTGGGCATACAAAACAACTCAAAGGAAAAAAATAAGGGAGACTCCTTGCTCATTGGTGTAT
Source organism: Geum urbanum (assembly GCA_946800695.1). NCBI lineage: Eukaryota > Viridiplantae > Streptophyta > Magnoliopsida > Rosales > Rosaceae > Geum > Geum urbanum. Next base: position 5,889,208 of record OX327002.1, on the reverse strand, counting down.
AGAGCCGAAGCGGTAATCCTCATCGAGAATATGTTCCTAACAATAAGGACGATGGCATATGTTGCCGGTGGCAACGACGAGCGCATGGCCATCGAGTATGACTTGGCAGAGGAAAGACGAGAAGAAGCTACTGCTTGAGTGGCTGAGTACCAAAGATAAGTTGAGAGGTACTTCAATAAAAATATTCGGCCATGAAGTTTTCAGCTCGGCGAGCTAGTGTTGAAGAGAACGGTCGAGGACATACGAGCTCATGGAACAGCAAAGTTCGAAGCTGCATGCGAGGGACCATTCCGCGTAATGGAAGTTTATAGTCAGGGAGCTTATAGACTTGAAGAAGTCAGCACTAGGCATTGTCTTCCTAGGCCATGTAACGTCGTCTACCTGAAGAAGTACTACCAATGAATCTTTGGAGGTACGCCAGAGTAGTAAAGTTGTTCTGATTTTTACGATGTACTTTGAATTTATTTCCAGAATTGTAAAATGCTTATGGCAAAGACAAAGTGAAATAAATAAAGTCTTCGTTGAGGCCAAAACTTTGTTGATATGGCATTGCGATAATTGCGACCCAAAAAGCTGCAGGCATAATGGGGATTAACAGACATAAAACCGTAAGAGAAAAAAATGCATAAAGATTGAAAAGCTAAGAGCATATCGATGTAAATGCTGGACAAGAGATTTTAGACGAGTATATGACCCAAAAAGTTGGGGGCATAATGGGGATTAACATGCATAAAAGCTTGAGAGTGAAAAATGCATAAAGATCGAAAAGCTAAGAGTATATCGATGTAAATGCTCAAAGAGGGATTTTCGACGAGGATATGACCAAAAGCCAAGGGCATATGGACTGTGAAGAGGCCAATATACCAAAGGGTAAAATGGCATAAAATCGACGAGAGATTCTCGAGATTTTCCTGTTCTCGAGAAATGTCTGTTGATGGAAAGTTTCAAACGAAAAGACATTGGGGGCATGTACAGGGGAATAAGCAGGAAATATATGTTTTATTAACAGTAGGAATAAAGCCTCAAAATTCGAATTAAAAGAAAATTACATAAACGAAAAACTACTACGCGTTAGAGTTTAAGAACAAAGGCAGGAAGTGAGTAGGGATCCCTTGTCGGGTAATCAAGTTGGTCCCATAGCTGCTAGCTCCGGAAATCATTCCATTATCATAAGCAATGCCTACTTCGGTTTGGTGATGGCTGACATTGCTACGAAGATGCCTGATAGTGTCCTCGGAGTATGCAAGCTCACTACATAAGCGGTTGACAACACCTTCTAAGGAATCAATTTTGAAGCGAGCACCCTCCAGTTCATACTCGAGGTTATGAAAAGTAGGTGGGCGACTCAACCGAAGAGAATTGAGGGCAGCACGACCGCGGCCTCTAGAGTTATGGCTTGCTCATGAATCAAACTCCCAATCTTGAGGACGGGCACAATAATTTGATCGAGGAAGTGCGTGAGCTGGGCGGCTGAGATCTTTAAAGCTTTGACTTCGCCACATTATGGATACGTTATCGGCCCAAGACTGTGGAGATGAGAGTGAGGGGAAAACGACGTGCTCGAGGTTACAAACCCAAACCTCCAGGGAAGTCTTTTGATATGTGCCTTCGTTACAATATTCACACCATTCAGAGCTAGTAATCATCCCGAAGGGAGAAGACGAGCCGTGGGACCTGTGATTGAACAGCATGTTAGCGTAAGCATGCATCAGAAAGTAAAAGATGTAGAAGATGAAGACAAGACTCTACCTAGTTGATGACTGTTCAGGGGTTAACTCAGTAGTCATTCGTGAAAGTTCCTTTCCTTTACCATGCTTTGGTAGAAGAGGAAGGAGAATGGGGCTGTTCGAGGGGGAGTCCATAAAAAAATCAACTTCAAAGAGCAGACATAAAGAAGGATTTTTTGTGATGCACACATAGAGGGTATGATGAAACGAGTTTATAAAAAGCCCACGTGACTTAGGGTTTCTTGTGCAAGACGAAAGGCAGGAGATGAAACTGAACCCCGAGATGCACGAAATCAAAGGAGTTTTGGAAAATTCCTAACTGAAAATCAGTTTTAAAGAGGTGACATGGTCAACAATTCGTTGGGGAAAGTCTCGTCGATAAGAGGTTAGGTCTTTCTCGTTGAGATTTTACTTAGAGAGAAGCTTATTGTCTCGAGGATTGTTCAACATGTGCAAATGTTCATCAAAGAAAGGAAGACGAAGGAGATTTGGCAAGCATGAAATCAACAAGTACGGAAAGGCATGAAGTGCCAAAAAGAAAAAGCATCCATATAAGGAAACCGATACGCTGTTTAAAAGTCGGCTTATGCCAAAAATTTACAAGCCAGAAATAAAATAAAAAAACAAAATTAAGGCAGAAGAGCTTCAGCTAGGGATATCAGTGGAAGTGGTGGCCAACGAGTCTTTCTCCTCGATCTTCTCGTCGGCCGGCTCTTGGGTGATCTAGGTGGGCTCGACGAGGATCTGCATCATTGACGAAGGAGGCTCAGTTTGCTCAGGGATCACCTCAATTGTAGGGAGGACCTTGATGTGCTCGAGTATTACCTCGGAGATGGGGACAACCTCATCGACAAGTTGGGATATGTCCTCAGCAAGATCACCATTTTTCGGCGCCGGAGGAGCGCATACTTCTCCAAGATTAGATCCAAATAGGGGCTTATACTCACCGAAACAATGAAGGAGCTCATCGATAGCATCGGGTCCCTTGTAGATACGCTCATTGGCGGGGAGAGAAGACTAAGCCCATGCGAGGCAGAAGTACTTCACCGACGACTGCCTCACCATCCGGTTAGGCATTCATAAACTCCTTGTCGCGGATTTTCTCCCCCTCATCGATATGCAATTCCAATGAAGAAATATGCTCCTTGGCCTCCCGGTTCTCTTTCTCAAGCTCGGCGAGCTTCGTCGAGATATCCTTCACCTCACGATCCTTCAAGAGACATCTCTCTTGAGTAAATTTGAGGTTGTCAGAGAGCACTTTGTTGGACTTCTAGAGGTTAGTGAAGTGCTCTTCAAGGGCATCAAGCTCTTGCAAATTTCCCTAATATTACGAGGAAGAGGCAGATAGTATGGCCTTGGTCTCTTCGAGCTCAATCTTAAGGGAGTCAACGAGATGGGAGTCGGAGGAGAAGATAGTCAGCGCGTGGAGCACAATATGAAAAAGGGCAGATTCGTTAGAAAAAATGAGTCATAAATGGAATTTCGAGGAAAGGGAAAAAGGAACTTTCGATGAGATTACGTACATGGCCTTAGATAGCACAACCTCCTCATGCTTGTCTTGGGACCCACGTCGGAGAGTGTCACAATCTGGGGAGTGCTTGTGGAGTTGGAGAGCCATACTGCACGCCGCCTCGGGGTTGCCTAGGAGGGGTTGTTCCCTATTGAGAAGGGGCTAGACCTTTGTGGGCTTCGAGCCACTAATCGACGAGTTTTTCTCGGCGAGGCTTGGGATATTCTTTGGTGGAGGAGACTTGAGGAGCATTGAGGCTGCATGATTGTTGAAATTAGTTGAATGAGGATGGGTAGAGATAAGTACGAAGCGAATCAAATAAAGGAGAAGGAAACACCTTGGGGAGCAGAAGGATGTGACGTTTTCTCGTGGAGGAGAGGATCCAATTTCTCCACGGGAGGTGGACGAGATTCAGGTGCATGAGAGACGGGTGGGCAAGTTCTAGGAAGATTGGCGGGATTAGAGGAGGCCTCGCCGGTGCTCAATGAGACCTTGTCTCTTTTTCTCAAGGGGGTCTTTAAAGTTGACTGGGCAGGGAGGGACATATCCCATCTTCTTGCTGCCAGAGGTGGTGGTAGACAGAGAGTCCACGGGGCCTCCAAAGAGATTGAGGTAGCCTTGGCCAGGGACTTGAGCAAGTGAGAGGTCTCAGCGTTGACGTCAAAAGGTAGCTGTGGGGGAGAAATATTTCTCCACGTTGACGAGATATAAGGGAGGAAAAAGAACCTCGTGAAGATTGGATGAAAGGGGAATGAGCAGACTTAAAAGTAGGCGGGGCTCGACGAGGAAAAATTGTGCGTCTAAAGGTCGATAAGAGAAGGTTGACTAGAAGAGGTGGACAAGAAAAGGTCATGCACCAAGAGGCATGCGACAAAGTCAAAGGTTTTTGAGATATTTGGCACAGGAACCGGTCTCGCCAAGAATATCTCGAGGACGTTTCGCTCGACGAGCTGTAGAATAGAGTCAATTTCAGATGGGAAGGTCCGAAACTTAAGGCCCATGAGTTGGTTTCTGATTTGGAGGGAAGGTTTGCACTATAAATACTGCATTTTCCGGCAGATTGTGGAGGCATTCGATTTTACATCCATTTTACTTGCATTTTACACTCTCAACTAGAACATTTTGAGTGACTTGAGCGTCAGAGTGTCTTTACAGGTACCCCCCCCCCTCCCCCACCCTAACATCATTTCGACGCAAATAAGCCAAATTCAGACTTGTTAAAGGCGTAGAATAGTTCGGTGTTTGTTGAGAAGTTATTGGTGAGGTAACTTGTCCTCGATGACATTTTTACGCTCCAACAAGTGACACCGTCTGTGGGAAACGAAGGCACCAAACATCCCTGAAAATGTTGACAACAAGGCTTTGCCACACAACACCGATGACAACCAGTTTGAGGAATATGTGAGTGGTGAAATTTCTGGTGGAGAAACACCTCAACAAGTAGAAACATCTCGATGAGCAGAAATACCTCGATGAGCAGAAAATAGTCCGTCGTGTCAGATGTTTCAAGAAATCCCGATGAGCTTTTGCACATTACATTTGAGTTTGATCAAAGTGGTCTGGAATATAAGAATTGATTCCATATCAATTATAGCTGATGGAACTAATTTATTTGTTAATTATGCAGGAGATGATTTTTGTATCATCGATAAGTTATCGATGGGTTGCGGCGATGAAAGTAGGGGGCAAGCATATGAGCTTTATCTTTTCTGATGATATTGCAGGAAAGAGGCCTACAAAATTCACATTAGCTGGGATCCTTGAAAGAGATTATGGAACTAAGGAGTGTCAGGAGAGAATAAATTCCACCGCTTGAAATTAACTTGATCAAAGCTTCACAAAGGTTTTGGGGATGCAAACTCTGACCAAAATAATGGGGATGGTTGGTTCCACTCCTTAAACTAATACGATTTTATCAGTAATGAGAAATATGCTTATCATTGGTTGGCTGTAATGGTGACACATAAGTGGGTTTGATATATCCAATTATTACAATTATGCATGGGCTGGGATGTGAAGGGAGACTCGCTACATCAAACCCAGCATGGATATCATTGATTGTGCATAATATATATATATATATATGCACACATATTGTGCAACTGAACTTTGAATGCAATTGATATTTGTATAATTATTAGTTTTTTAATGGTTAATGGTAACGAAGTCATCTGATAAGCATTATGGGTTATGAATTTCCTGACTGAGGTTGCAAGGAAAAGCAAAGATGGAATGGAGAGAAGGCCAAATTACTGTAGAGCCGAACCTGGGAGGCAAGACAAATACAGAAAGATTGAAGAAGAATTCAAGGTATTCTAAACAGCCAAAGAACGAGAAGCTTCGAGCAAATCAAACTTCAAAGTTCAACGAGGATCAGGCAAAAATTCTGGCAATAATCAAGATATAAATCAAATATAAAACAGGGTATGAAGTCGAAGATCGAATTATTTGCTTGATAGATCAGTTCATTGGGAACATCTCGTTGTATTAGGTGAGATCACACGATGATGAACATTGGAGGTAAAAATTTTATGGTATTAAATTGCTTTGTTACGCCTCAAAGTGTGATATGCATATAATCAGCTTAATGACGAAGGGCTTTTACATTTCATAGTAAAGTGCCCCAGGCAAAGTCAAGTGAAATAAATAAGTCGTTTGTTGAGGCCAAAACTATTTCGATGATATGGCATTGTATTGATGATAAATGAGACCCAAAAGCCTCGAGCAATATAGGATGGAATAAAAGCTTTAGAGCAAAAATGCACAAAGTTCGAAAAGCTAAAGAAGCATATCGATGAAAACGCTCGATAAGAGATGCTTGACGAGTATAAGATCCAAAAGCCTCGGGCAATATGGGATGGCATAAAATATTTAGAGCAAAAATGAACAAAGATGGAAAAGCTAAGAGCATATCGACGAAAACGCCCGACGAAAAGATTTTCAACGAGTATGGTGAATATGATCCAAAAGCCTCGGACAATAAGGGGATTAACATGCATAAAAGCTTAAGAGTAAAAAAATGCAGAAAGGTCAAAAAGCTTAGAGCATACTGACGTGGTCAATATACTAAAGGGGTAAAATGGTATACGAGAAGTTTCTCATTGAGATATTTCCTGTCCTCGAGAAATGTCACTTGATGGAAATTTTCCGACGAAAAGACATTGGAGGCATGTGTAGGGGATTAACTAGGAAATATATGCTTTATTAACAGGGCTTGCAAGAATAAAAGCTAAAAAATGCGAAATAAAAGAGCTCGTTCTATGCAAAGCCCAAATTTATTTGCCGTCGAGAAAACATTCGACGAACTTTCTCAACGAGTTCAAAAAAGTAAATTACAGGAACGAAAAAACTACTCTGCGTTGGAGTTTGAGAACAATGGCAAGAAGTGAGCAAGGATCCCTTGTCTGGCGGTTGACTGCGCCTTCTAAGGATTCGATCTTGAAATGGGCACCCTCCAACTCGTACTCGAGGTCGTGAAAAGTAGGTCAGTGACTTGATCGAGAAGAGCTAGGGGCAGCACAGCCGCGGCCTCTTGAGTTGTGGCTTGCTCGTAAACCGAACTCCCAATCTCGAGGACAAGCACAATAATTTGACCGAGGAAGGGCGTGAGCTGGATGACTGAGATCTTCGAAGCTTCAACTTCGTCGCATTGTATTAACGTTGTTGACCGAGACTGTGGAGATGAGAGTGAGGGGAAAAAGACGTGCTCAAGGTTACAAACCCGGACCTCCAAGAAAGTCTTTTGATCTGTGCCTTCGTTGCAATATGCATGCCATTCAGAGCTATTAATCATCCCAAAGGGAGAAGACAAGCTTTGGGACCTATGATTGAACTACATATTAGCATAAGCGTGCATGAGGAAATAAAGGATGTAGAAGGTTAAGTATAAGACTATACCTGCTTGATGACTGTTCAAGGGATAACTCGATAGTTATTTGTGAAAGCTCCTTTCCTTTACCATGCCTCGGTGGAAGATGAAGGAGAATGGGGTTGTTCGAGGGCAAGTCCATCACAAAATGAACTTCAAAAAGTGTGGCAGTCATAATGAAGAATTTTGTGATGCGCATATATATGGAAGGTATGGCGAAATGAGTTTATAGGGTTTCTCGTGTGAGACACAAGAAAGAAGATGGAACCAAACCCTGAGATGGCCGAGATTAAAGGAAAATTCCTAACTGAAATCAGTTTCAGAGAAGTGACGTGGTCGAAGGGTCGTTGAGGTGAGTCTCGTCGACAAAAGGTTAGGTCTTTCTCGATGAGATTTTACTTGGGGAGAAGCTTGTTGTCTCGATGGTTGTTCAGTAGGTGCAAATATTCGTCAAAGAAAGGAAGATGAAGGAAATGCGATAAGCACAGGATCAACAAGTATGGGAAAAAACATGAAGTTCCGAAAAGCAAAGCATCCATGCAAAAGTAAAAAATGAGGAGTTGTTCAAAAGTCGGCTTATGGGGAAAAACTAAAGGCCCGAAATGAAATGAAAGAAAAAAAAGGCGAGACAAAGAAGCTTCAGCTTGGAACATCGGTGGAGGTGGTGGTCGTCGAGTCCTTCTCCTCGATCTTCTCTTCGGTGAGCTCCTGGATGCTCGAGGTGGTCTCGACGAGGGTCTGAACCATCAAGGAGGGAGGCTTGGTGTGCTCGGGGATCACCTCAGCTGTAGAAATGACCTCAGTGTGCTCAAGAATTACCTTGAATGAGGGGACAACCTCATCGACGAGCTGAGCAATATTCTCGGCAGGAGCATCATTTTTCAGTACCAGAGGAGTACAAACTTCACCACGATTAGAGCCAAATAGAGGCTCATACTCCCCTGTGCACTGAAGGAGCTCGTTGATGGTATCGGGTCCTTCGTATATACGCTCCTCGGGAGGAGAGAAGACTGTGCCCATGCGAGACCGAAATAATTTGTCGAGGACAGTCTTACTGTCCAGTTGGCGTTCTCGAACTCCTCGTCCACCTCGTGGTCCTTGACGAGACACCTCCCTTGAGTAAACTTGAGGTTGTTAGAGAGTTCGTGGTTGGATTTCTTGAGGTTAGAGAGCCGTTCCTCAACAACTTTGAGGTCTCGCACCCTCTTCCCGTATTAGGACGAAGCAGCAAAAAGTTTGGCCTTCACCTCGGTGAGCTCAATCTCAAGAGCATTAATGAGGTAAGAGTTGAAGGAGAAGATGGTTTGTGCGTGGAGCACGATTTGCAAAAAAAAAAAAAAACAGAGAGAAAGAAATTAGTTGAAGGTGGAAAATGAGGAGTAGAGCATTAGAAGGAAAAAAGGGAGAACGGTTCTCGGCGAGCTTACATCCAAGGCTTTGGAGAGCACCGCCTCCTCATGTTCCTCACGAGATCCTTGCCAGAGAACATCACGGTTCGGGGAGCGCTTATAGAGCTAAAGAGCCATGTTACAGGCCGCCTTATGGTTGCTGAGGAGGGGCTGCTCCCTGTTGAGAAAGGGTTGGACCTTGGGGGGCTTCAAGCCACTGGTCGATGAGCTTTTCTTGGTGTGGGTCGCGCAACTCTTTGAAGGAGGAGGCTTGGGGTGTGTTGAGACTGCATGATAGTCGCATGTATTTAAATGAAGATAAGTACAAGGTAAATCAAGACAGGGAGATAGGAATACCTTGGGGAGAAGTAGGATGCGACGATTGCTCATGGAGGAGGGGATCCTCTTCCACAGGATGTGGACTAGATTCATTCAACACCTCAAAAGATGCAAAATACTGAGAATAGGATCCGCAAGCAATGACAAGACTGTTACGACTGCTGGGTGATAACATTTCAAACTGATACAGTATCAACTTCTAACTAGCTTCTGGGTGATAACATTTCAAACTGCATACAGTATCAACTTCTAACTAGCTTCAGAGCGAAACACCAAGAACTTATCTAATCGACCCAGTACCTAATTTCACGCACAGCCAAGACTAAACTGCAGGAGCTCGCTGATACAAGTCATAACTAATTAATATTGAAGTAGGATAAACAACCCTTAATTGAAAGCAAAGATATGATTTACGAACTATGCAACCCTAACATTACCAGATGTAAAGAAAAGGAAGGAGAACAAAAGAACATTAGATTGCAAGAGGGAGAGGTAGCTGGCATTGTCTGGTGGCAGAAGCTAGAAACCGAAAGAAGAAGAAAACATCAGATCTGTGAATCAAGCAAGGGTCATTTAGCTGGAAAGGACCAGATGACCTCTTCGATCTCTTTGTAAACAGAACTTGATTTTGACCTCGAGCTCTACTTTATTTTCAGCTCAAATTTTTACATTTTACTCTATTACCCTCCGGTTAAATCTTTTGTGCCACGAGTATCCTAGTTAAACAATACTGCGATTACTGCGATTTTGTCTACAAATCTTTTTCATGAGATAACAACATATAGATGTCCGAATACAACTGAAAATCTTGATTGGAAACCATAAAGTCTACACGGAGTCATTGACTCCCAATCATACATACTCGAAATGACAGTTTTCAATAACATAAATTACATAACCGAAATGCACATAAAGAAAAGCAAAGTGAGAATTCACAAATTACTGTAATGAAGAAGGATTGGTACAAGCAGCCCCTCCTGCAGATCCAAAATGCTTGAGGTAAGCATCAGCCAACATGTGACCCAACTTAACTTGAGCTTTAGTGGTCAAGTGAAGATGATCATCCATGAGCTCCAATCCTTTGGCATCAACACACACCACATTCTCAACCTTCATTCCCAATTGAACCTCCCTAATCTTCTCCAAGTGCTTCTCATCTCCAGAACAAATAGCCACCTGTAAAAAACACAAAAACTAATTAACAAAAGAAAATTACAATTATGTAGGAAGTTACAGAAATGCCAATTAATCAAACCCACCTGGATTATTGGAAGTGAAGGCAAAGCAAGGTCGTGGCGGACATTGTCTATAAGCTTGCACATTTTATCATGGTAAGCATCAGCATCATGTTGCGTTGACGTGTCGCTCTCTCCTTGGTACCAAAGCAACCCTTTGATCTCTCCCCCACCGCCTTTCACGCTCTCACGCGCCCTCTTCACCATGTTCTCGTACAAATGCTCCCCACGCGCCCACTCCTTGATCGCCGTCCCGCCCACCGCGCACGGCACCAGCCCGATCGCCTTCCCCGCAGCCAACTCCGCCGGCCTCACCGCGTTCGCGAACGCCATCCCAGGACCCACGCCGCAGACTTTCTTGGCATCGATGTCGGAGTGTAGCGGCTCACGCGCTTCCTCCCATTGGAGACGCTCGTCGAGGCTGAGGATCGAAGGGTTTGGCTGAGACTCTACCGGAACGACGCCGTCCCAGTGCTGGTGGTTGTTGTGGTGGTCACGGACCACCCCGCCCCGACCCGCCATGTTGCTCTGACCCGAGAGAATGAAGATCTGCTTCTCCTTGGCTCCTTCCATTTCTAATTCCGGGATTTTCGGAGGCAGCAGCAAGATAAGCGACGTGTCGGTTTTTGTTGTTGTTCCGCGAATGAGCGAGTTCTCGGGTTTATAAGTACTGTTCGCGTCACTTGCCAGCGAAGGCGAGTGGGGCCTAGCGTAGTGGGCCACTCCCACTCGGCCAGAAACGCCGTCGTTTCGCCTCCTCCGAGAGGACCGAGCTACAGTAGTCGCGAATGAGAGACATCGGCGAGCTCTACACTGCTTCCGGAGACGGTCTACAGTTTTTGAGAAAATTAAGTAAGGTTACTTTAAGTAATTTCCAAATACATAAACTTTGGGTGGGAAAAAGATGGCGGGAAATAATAAAGATACAGGTAAATGAAAATATTGAAGCTTTTTTTTTTTCGGAAATAAGAGAGAAGATTTACTTACTGTGTTTGCGTGGTTGATTGAGCTAAGATGAGTTTAACTAGGTCTGGGATTTCTGAACCGAAAAAAATCGAAAAATTGAACAAATAATTATGATTTTGGATTTTGAAAATTCGAACCGAACCGAAAAATAGAAAACACTTAGAAGTTACAAAACGATGTCGTTTTATACTTTTATATTCACATAAGCTAGTCACCTCAGCCCAATTATTATGCCCAAAAGCCCATAACTCACACTCCCCACATATATATCGTATAATTAGAAACCCTAAAAGACTAAAACTCTCTCTGCGCAGCCTCTCTCTCTCTCTCTCTCTCTCTCTCTCCATTTCGCGTTTTCTTCTCTCTCAATCTAATTAGGTCCTATTTTGACCACAAAAGTTGCAATCAACCAATTATCTCCTCTACACCGTCGGCGATCGCCAATCTGCTCTTTTCTCGTCTATCTCAGTCACAGACTCACAGCCACATCTTTACTCGCCGCCGTCATTACAGGATTTACATGTACACCTCCGTCGCTCACCATACTTAGACCGCGTCTCCTCTCTCTCATTTAATGGATAATCATGCTTCCATATATAGCAAGCTAGCAACTCATGGAAGTATCATTAGAATTTAAAAGTGATGGGTTGAAATTTGTTGGGCATACTCACGAAGAGATAACTGAAGCCTGTGCTGAAATTATTGTGATATATGACTTACCTTTTAGACATTTTGGAGGGGAAGGGTTTAGACGATTTACTTCAAATTTGAACCCTTATTGGAAGAGGCCTTGTCGTAAGACAATAGCTAAGTATGTGTGGAATATGTATCTTTCTGAAAAGACCCATTTAAAAAATGCCTTGAAGGAGAAGAGGATTAGCTTAACGACCGATACTTGGACTTCACTTCAAAATATAAACTACATGGTTCTCACCGCTCATTTTGTGGATGAAAATTGACATTTGCATAAAAAAATTCTGAATTTCTGCCCTATTTCAAACCATAAAGGAGACTCAATTTCTAAGTTGATAGAGGAGAAATTACTTGAATGGGAAATTGAAAATGTGCTTACAATCAGAGTAGGTAATGCTTCTTCAAATGATGTGGCTTTAAGAGATATTTGTAAGAGAATAGGTAATTGGGCAGTTCTTAATGCTCTTTTACATGATGGGTCTTGCATATGAGGTGTGTTGCTCACATCCTCAATTTGATTGTATGTGAGTGGTTGACAATAATGAATACTTTCATCCAAGCTGTTAGGAATTCTGTTAAATATGTTAGATCTTCTCCTCAAAGGCTAAATTTTTTTAAGAAATGTATTGAACTTGTGAAAGTAGAGAGTAAGGGGCTTGTGATTATGGATGTTGCTATTAGGTGGAATTCTACTTTCTTAATGTTGCAATCTGCCTTGAAGTTTAGAAATGCCTTTGATAGAATGGTAGAAGATGATGGTCATTTCTTTAGGTATTTTCATAATGATTTGGGTCAGAAGGTAAGGGAGGGGCCACCTAGTAGTGATAATTGGTTTTTGGCTGAGGAGTTTACTGCCTTTTTAAAACTATTTTATGAGATCACTTTGAATGTTTGTTGCTCAAACAAGCCAACAATTCATACTACGTTTCGTGATTTGATCCAGATGTATGGTCTATTGAAAGAAACTTGTGGTGTGTTGCTTTCTACTATTTTTGAACCCATGCAAGAGAAATATAACAAGTATTGGGAGAAGTTTGAGAATGTCAATCCATATATGTTCGTTGCTGTTGTTCTTGATCCTCATCGTAAGCTCAACAATCTTCAATTTTATTTTGAAGTGTTATATAGTGAGTTTGATGAGAGGGTTGAAAAAAATTACAAGGTGGTGAAGGGTTTGCTATATAAAATGTATGAGGCTGAAGCTTTGGCCAGTAAAGATGAGCAAGAAAATGTGTCCAATAGTTCTCAAAGTGGTCAAATGGAGCATGTAGACCTTAGTACTCTTACTGATATGGAAATGAAGCTTACTGAAAAGGAGAGAAAAAGGAGAGATGAGGAAGCAAGAATAGTAAATAATGATTTTGATAAAATCTAGCCGATAGGACCGAAGGAGATACAAAGACCTTTGATATTTTGCAATGGTGGAGGGTGTATGAGACTTCCAAGTATCCCATTATAGCTAAAGTTGTTCCAGATGTTCTTGCTATTCCTGTATCAACTATAGCCTCAGAAGCATCATTTAGCACAAGTGGTCGGATAATCAATCCATTCTGTAGCTTTTTAAGTCTTAGAACGGTGGAGGCACTAATTGGTTCATAAAATTGGCTCACTACTACCCAAGTTACAGTGAGTATTGTGCCAACCATCCAAGATATGGAAGAGTGTGAAGAAATTGAGGATGGTAAATGAATCTGTTTATACTTATAATATACTATTTTAAGTGTTTTCTATTGATTTGATTGTATAGATTGAATTACTGTTAACTAAATTGGTTTTTTTTATTTAGAAATATTCAAAATGGCAAGGAGAGATGAGTTGCCATCTTTGATTGGTGCTCAAGCTTGAAACTGGCTACTCATGTTTGAATTATTTTGTAAGTAGCTATGCATTATACTCATGAGTTCTGAAGTTAATTGGAGTTGTTTTTAACCTCTTAACATGATGTTTGGGATGCTCTTACAGATGAGTTGTTTTTGGTCCCGCTGGAAAGTTCCTGCAAGGAAGTTGTTGTTGAATAGCTACTGGGGGATGATGTTAGGAAGATGTTGCATTTGTTGTTGGACTATTTTTTAGTTGTAGTTGCTGAACTTGAAGACTGTACTTTAAAGTAATTACTGAACTTGGACTATTTTTTTAAGTAATTACTCTTGACATTTGAATTTCATGTCTCGGAAATTTAGAATTTCTTGTCATCTAAAATCTGCTGCTAATATGCTTTAGTATGTGGTTTGTGTATTATTATAATAGATGGATGTAAACACTTGTAAGCAAGTTTTTTTCCCCGTAAGTTTGTTTTTCAGAACAAATATTTTTAAACAAAAACAAAAAAAAAACTGAAAAAGTCTGAAGATTTATCCGAACCGAACTGAACCGTTGGCCTCGGTTTTACTTGTTACAAATGAAAAAACTGAACCGCGAAAAAATTTCGGTTTGGTTTGGTTTCGGTTTTTAGTAAAAGCCAAACTGAATGGCCCAATTTCCAGCCCTAAGTTTATCTGTGCGCATGCTCAGTTGCATTCTTTTGTCAGAAGCAGCACGGTTAGCCAATCGCCTTCACCTAAAATTAGCTAGGAAAGGAGGCAATATGGTAGATAGGAGATGAGGAAAATGAGAGTGAGCAGCTGTTACAGGAAAATAATGTTATATTAAATAAAATTTAAAATTATTAATTTAAATAATTAGTAAGTATAAAATAAAATGAGAAGAACAAAATTTGAATTTTTTTGAATTTGTCACCCAAATGGTTGACGTCGATGAACGATGAACAATTAATAAAGTTGAGTCGCGTGTATCACACGCTCTCCTTAAGAACTTTCACATTACCCACAGGCTTGTATGACGCTGTTGTCCCGGGATAAAACAACTTGAAAGTTTTTGTATCACAACACAAGAACTTCTCGTCGAACTGAAGAATACATTTGTCTATCACCGAATTTGAGAGAGAGAGAGAGAGAGAGAGAGAGATAAGAGATCAGAAGAGGAGATACTTTGTTTCTGATGTGATGTCGAAAATGAGAAAAAGATGATCACTTTATCTAGGCTTCATTAGGAAACAAACCACTTATTGTTGAATTAATACCAAAATTGTTTTTGGTTATTATATTCGCTATCAATCGGTAGTTACAAGCTATTTAATTTGCTGTCACTAATGTTTATGATCGATTACAAACAATCCATTTAGTAAGCTTCAATTGTATATCATAATTAAGTTTATGAGCAGTTACAAACCATTTAGTTGATCATTTAATTGCATGTCATTACTAAGGTTTATTTGCTGTCATAAACAATTTATTGGCAAATCGATAATCTTTAGCTTGCTTTGAATGCTAATTTCTCATTTACCCTTTTAACTATTTGAGTTACTAAATATCTTAATTTATTTGTCTTCAAATAATTAAATAAAATAACATTAAAACACTTATTTTTTCAACCGCTGCTGCGTGGCAGGAGGAGGATGAGGAATCCATGGGGTTAGAGATTGAGAGAGCGATGCGTAAAATACTGTAAGTTAGTTTGAAAGTGAACAACAATATTGAAAGGGAGTTGAAATGGAGGGGTACATGTGGTGGCCTTTCGTTTTTCTAGTGAGATGGGGATATAATGTCGTGGGGTGTGGCCGAAAGGGGAAGAGGGAGATGGGGATAGAATGTTCAATCCATTGGACATAGATACTTTCTCATGTTTAAATGTTTATGTTTGATTTCAATAACAAAGTCTATAGTCCCTTTTACCTTACGACATTCTTTTTCATACTTGGTGTTTTAAGAATTGGCTTATAGTTTTCCTACCAAGGGGAAGCAAAGAAAAATCTACCATATTCCTTTGATTTGAATGATTTAGAGATGATCAGATGTCTAATATGTTCAGTTATTCACATGTTACAGATCTGAAGTTAGTATGTTTTTAGTTGTAATGGAATGGATAAATAAATAACTTGAATTTTTTTTGTCTAAATGTTTGACATTTTATTCTTGTTGTTTGTACAGAACATGGAAGGTGCTTTGAATCCAACAACCGGAAAAGAACCAACCATGTTGATGCAAATCCAGCTGCTCAAGCCAACCTTGCTGGTGCAAATCCAGTTGCTCAAGTAGACCTAGCAGATGCAAATCCAGCTGATGCAGCACTAATTCCTAGTAAGAGGAAGAACCAATATGCAATATGGTTATACTTCACAAAGCTTACGAATTCAGATGGTTCATTGGTCGTCCCTCACCAGGCAAAATGCAACTACTGCAATAAGGTTTATCATTATGACTCTAAGGGTGTTGGTACTTCCTCTTTGAAGACTCACATGAAAGATCAATGCATCAAGTGCCCTGCATATGAGCATAGCAAGAAAACACACTCTTTCCTTTAAGTTTAATGGGGATGGAAATACTAAGGTGGTAATCATCCAATTTGATAAAGATGTTAGTCGAGCATATTGCATTAGAATGATTATGTGTGATGAGCTACCATTTAGCCATATAGAGGGTCAAGGGTATATTTATTTTTTGAGAGTGACAACCAAGGTTTATTCCTCCATCCCGTAAGACTGTTGCTAAAGGTGTCATGGCACTTTATGATGAAGAGGAACTGAGGATGAACAACAGTTTAATCAACTGTAGGGTTTCCATCATCACCGACACATGGACTAGCATTCAGAATGTCATTACATGGTACTTACATGGTACTGTGAATGTATACATACATTTTTATCTTTACTTTGAATGTAATTCTGAACCTGTTGATGGCTAGATGACTAAAGATAATGGTTGCTTCACATTCTGCATAGTCATGTACTCCGATTTTACTTTATTCCTTCATGCTAAATTGAAAGTATGAAATTGTAAATGGTCGTAATAATGGCTGCTTTGAATGTATGAAATTGTCAGTGGTGAAAGTATTAAACTGTGAATGGTTATAATGGCTGAATTGAAATTATGAAACTTAGATTTTTACTCGGGTAATGGTTGCTTCTATTTCTTCACATGGTGATATTGTTGCATTGTCCGAAAAACCCATTTGCAACCGACAAGATTTTGAGATGGAGACGAAGGAACAAGCGTCCAAGTCTGATTTTTTAAGCAATGCATTTATCTCATCCGCCATGGCCTGACGCCAATGTGCAATCTTGGAGGCCTATGTGTAACAACTAGGATCCATAGAATTAATTATAGTAAGCAATGCATGAGGAACTGGGTACCTGACTGTGCCATCAGAGCACTGTTTTGGCTTAATTGTACCATCACGGAGGCGGGTGATCATGGGATGTCTCGTAGGGTGGCGAAGGAGCTTCTACAAGTACGGGCTTGACGATAGGTGGTGTCAGCGTAGATTCAGGAATGAGATCGACCAATGATGTCACCGAAAGTGAATCACACAGAGGCGAGATGTTGGGTAGAGGCGAAGTGAGAACTGGAGCTGCACACTGAACCACATCGGAGTGTGGATGTGCCATTGTGGTTTATGAAAGAGCGAAGGCAGGCGGTTTGGTCGAAGGTACAGGTGGACGACGACGGGTATAGGTCAGCACCTCTTGGTCCTGTGACAGATTAGGTGACGGAGGAGGATGCACCGGCCATTGAGAAGCGAACGACAGCGGCAGGTAAACCATCGGAGCCGGCGTCGATGACAAGGTGGTTGGCTACCTCGATTGATTATGCGGCCGAGATTGCTGGGATGGTAGAGGCACAATTTGGATGCTCGAAGTCGAGGGTTACGCAAGTGATGAAGTGCCTGATAGAGTATGAAGTGAGTCTTGGGATAATAAAGTTGGGCCTGAGCTAGATTAAGATGGCAATGGGCTTGGCAAAGAGGTCTGTGAAGAACACTAAATTGGGCTTGATAAGAGTGTAAACTCGATCAGGCACGAATTAGAGGAAGGTACCTGCGAACTTTTATAAGGAAAATGTGTTTCGTTAAATAAAATATGACGTGACACATAAACTCGATTAGTGTTAGTGTTTGGATCGAGGCATTTATAACCCTTATGTTGAGGACTATAACCTAAGAAGACACACTCAAGACTACAACTAGACAACTTGTTGGAGACATATAGACCAAGATAAGGAAAATATACACACCCAAAAACCTGAAGAGATGAATAGGAAGGAGGACTACCATAAAGAGGTGTATGTGGAGTTTTCAATTTAGAGTTGGAGTAGGAAGAAGATTTATAAGATAAACAGATGTTAAGGCAGCATCAGCCTGGAGCTTTTGAGAAATACGCAATGTAAGAAGAAGAGTGCGAATCATGGTGGCAATGTAGCGATGTTTATATTCGGCAAGACCATTTTGTTGTGGTGTATAAGGACAAGAAAAATATTGTTGGATACCTAAAGATTGAAAAAAATTAGAGAAAGCATGATTGACATATTTAGTGCCATTATCACTCTGGAGAAAATGTATAGATTTATGAAATATATTTTTGACCATGGCAACCATAGTTTGAAAGTGAGTAAGAATCTCATTTTTACGACGCATGGGATACATCCAAGTATAACGGGAAAACTCATCAGTGAATAAAACATAATACTTGAAACCACTTATGGATAAAGTATGAGACATCGAAAAATTACTATGGATAATATGGAAAAGGGAAGGAGTTGCCAAGTGATTCGAAGGAAAAGGTAATTGATGTGATTTGCTAAGATTACAATTAGTACAAAAGGAAGGAGACAAAAGTTGAGAGCCAAGATTAGAGCCTATACAAGTTATGACATGGGAAGATGGATGACCTAAACAGTTGTGCCAGAGAGAAGAGTGGACAGAAGCAAGCGCTTGAGGACTTGCAGATGCAGAAGATAAATGAAGCGGATAGAGACAATATTTACATGGACCCTGAAACAATAAGCTACTAGTGAGTAAGCAGTAAATTTGATAATAGTTATGAGCAAAGAGAAATAAGACACAATTATCTTTAGTGAAATGAGCTACTAACAATAGATTTTTACAGATAGAGGGAATGCGATAGACATTTTATAAAAATTTTTTTGAGTTTTCTATTGACATGGAGAGATCACCAATATGAGGAATAGACATCGAATCATCGTTACCCATATACACATTATGAGGAGCACCATAGGGCTGAGAATCGTGAAGAGGCATGGTTGTCATATGGTGAGTAGCACCGGTATCAGAATACCAACTCGGATCAGCAACATGAATCCCAGCAAATGGCATAGTATAAGATGTGCCAGAATATTGATGGAGGCATTGAGGAAACTCAAGTGGCTCATGATGTGCAGTAAAAGGATGTTGTGCATATGAGTGTTGGATGTGTGGTTGTGACAACTGAGAAGAGATGAGCCATGAGGTCTGATACATATTGTTTCAACCAAACTCCGTAGGAATTCCAGTAGAAGTATGGATGGGGTCAATTCAGAGGATCTGAGCTGCTGCGCGTATGTCGTCTTTTACCTGCTGTTAAGAGTAATACACCAAACGGTCGTTAGAAGCGTTGACGGGTTGTTTCCGCCTTCGACTCTCCGATGCTCAAGTTAGTGTATGAAGCGTAACAATAGTATTGGTTGAGTAACGGGCGTACCTTGTAACTGTCATAAATGTGTTGTATATATTGGCGGTTGAGTGTGGAGTCTTTTGTTGCTCTTCGATGTAGGATCCTGCTTGTTTGTTCATGATCTGTTCTGGTACCTTCTGTTTGTTGTTCCGAGCACGTGGGCTTTCAGATAATGTTGCTTTCTTGTTTAAAGTTGAAGCCTGTATTGCTGTCTTGTGTTTGGTTTGAGCTGTGTTGACCTGTTTGGAGTGCCTAAGTGTGCGACATCTATGTGTTTACGGGATCACGTACTAACAAGTCCCGCAAGTCCCCAAGTCAAGGGAATCAGCTCTTGATTGGGGAGTTGCAAGGCTTTGTCTAGATTTTGCACACGTGGTCACTCGAGGGGGGGGGGGGGGGCACCCTGATAACCCTGCGAGTCCCCCAACTCTCCGATGAAGAGCTAATTTTGAGGTTGAAAGTCGAAGTGTCATGCCGTAGGGCCCCGTCCTGCGATGGTGCAGATGTTTGTTGTTGTTCCACTATCGGGGTGGATTCTGAAACCTGATGTTGCTGTTTGGAGCCGCTTATGTGTCCCACGATAGCGCGAATGTTGTTGCTGTTTAGCTATCGGGTTGGACTCCAAAACCTGATGTTGCTGTTTGGAGCTGCTTATGTGGCGACAAGTGATGTTGCTACTCGTCCCACGATAACGCGAACATTGATACTGTTCGGCTATCGGGTTGGACTCCGAAACCTGATGTTGCTGTTTTGAGCCGCTTATGTGGCAACAAGTGATGTTGCTACTCGTCCCACGATAGCGCGAATGTTGTTGCTGTTCGGCTATCGGGTTGGACTCCGAAACTTGATGTTGATGTTTGAAGCCGCTTATGTGGCGACAAGTGATGTTGCTACTCGTCCTACGATAGCGCGAACGTTGTTGCTGTTCGGCTATCAGGTTGGACTCTGAAACCTGATGTTGCTGTTTGAAGCCGCTTATGTGGCGACAAGTGATGTTGCTACTCGTCCCACGATAGCGCGAACGTTGTTGCTGTTCGGCTATCGGGTTGGACTCTGAAACCTGATGTTGCTGTTTAGAGCCACTTATATGTCGGGTATAGCTATATCGGGTGGATGCGTAACGGGAGGTCCCAAACCTCAGTCTGTTAGCCCCGATCGATGGCCCAGGTCATGATGGTATCAACCGTGCCCATGATAGCGCAAGCATAACTGCCACTTGTCTATCGGGTATTGCTCTACCGGGTGGATGCGTAACGGGAGGTCACAGACCTTAGTCCGTTAGCCCCAATCAATGGCACAGGTCATGATGGTATCAACTATACCCATGATAGCGCAAGCATAACTACCACTTGCCTATCGGGTGGACTCCGAAACGGTGTTGCTGTTTTCGAAGTGGGCTCCTCTGGTCTTTTCGTATTCCGACCTTTTCGTCATCGTAACAGTTATCTATCGTTTAAGCTGATCATGTGTCAGACTGTTTGTGGTGTGTTGCTTTTGTACTTGCTTTGGTTACTGTTTTTGGGGTAAACTTCTGGGTTGTGTGGCTTTTTTTATGTTGGTGCCAAAAGGAATTTCTGGGTATTGGGAAGAACAACTTCGAGTTCTTGGGGTTTTTGTTGCTTTTGGGTTTTTGATCGGTTTTTGGGTATTTTGAAAAGTGGGTACTTGTTTTTGCTGGGGGATTGGGGTTGCAACAGTCTACACGTTCGCCATTTGGCTTATGGCCCATTTGCTTTTCTCTTAGGATCATGGAATTGGTAGTTATATCCGGTGATGAGTCACCTTCGTCAACCCTTAGGTTCCGTATGGGGCCCCGAGATTCATCCCATAGTGTTTCGGACTCTTCGTCCGATAGCGTACTGAGCGTTTCCCCATTATTCGTTAATGCCAGTAGTGATTTGCGTAGGTCGTCAGTGCCGAACATGGAGCAACCTGGATCGATCGTGCCGAGTGGTGAAGCGTCCTCTTCTTCTGGGGGGTCAGATGGATACGTCGTGCTCCCACGCGATGAACGGGCGTCTGGGGCTGCCCTTCCCGTGCTTCCTCAGGGCGAGCCTGTTTTGTGGTGACTGGCGGACGACCAAGTGGTGTAGGAGCCGGAGGAGTCCCCGTCGGTGCGCGAGATCGAGCGGTGGTACCGGGACTACCATATCCCACGTACGGTGAAGCTGAGGACTCTCCGTCAGGGCGAGTCGTTCACACGCCCTCCGTGCAGCTACGTATGCGTGAGCGAGTTCCAGCTGAAGGCAGGGCTGAAGCTTCCCCTCCATCCATTCTTCCAGTATGTACTCGCCCTGTTCAACATCATGTTAGGCCAATGCGGGCCAACGTTGACGCGTGTGCTAATTGCCTTCCACAACATTTGGAAGCTAAGTGGGCTGCAGTTCCCCACACGGGCAGAGATCAGGCACTTCTTCCGTTTAAAGTATTCTCCCCGTATGAAGGATAAGGGTACGATGACGGTCGAGCCCCGAACGAAGTGGTGGCTAACAGAGCCCCCTTCCTCTTCTATAGCCTGGCGTAGGTATCACTGTCTTGTCGGAGGCGAGTGAGAGTTCGACAAGCCGGATGGTGCTCTATCGCGCGGACGTGATTAGATACACCGAGTCCCCGAGTCTTTTCAGCCACTAGGTGTGATATTGTAGTGCCGACTAACGACGTTTGCCTTGTTTGAAGTTTGTATTCGTGCTTGCTAATACATTTGTGCTTTTGCAGACCAAAGTTCATACCCTCTCACCCGTTTGGAGGAGAAGCGGTTGGCGCGTATCAAGTTTGCCTTCGACCCCCACCCGGACGCGCGAAATTTCTGGGTAGCCAACAATTGGGAGCTTGTCGAACGCTACGGTCTCTCACGCCCTCTTGGTATGTATCTTTCAAGTTCAGTGTGTTTGATTATTCCATTTTTGTAAGTTGTCGGGCTAACCCTTGTTTTTTTTTTTTTTTGCAGCTAAGATGAAGAAGTCCAGATCCTCCACCAAGCAAGACACTGCTCACCAACGCATGTTGGTGCTCATGGAGAGGGCCCGGCAGGCCCGAATGGTCGTCGAGGACGTAAGCGGCTAGCTGGTGCAAGGCGACACTCCTCAGGGCGTGCTGCACCCTCCTAACTGCAACGAGTACCTGGACCAGGTACTGGAGGGGGATGAGAAGGTCCAAGCCGTGGGCACGGCTATCGGTGCCCCAACAGTTATCCCTGAGGGGCGGGCTAAAGAGGTTGCCCCTGATGCGCAAAGGGAAGAGGGCGAGCAGGCCCGAAGGGAGCGTCTCCGACAGGAGAAGGAGACGCGCAGCAGGGAGCGTGGCAAGCGTCGCATTGAACGCGTGGACAGGTGCGTTAGCCAGGGCAAGTCTCCCTTCACCCACACAGGTTCCTCCAGGAGTTCGTTCAAGATCTCCCCCATTCGATATCCTGGAGAGGCGGATGCGCGCCGGTCCCAGACCTCGGCGAGGAGGCCGGATAGCCAAGGCACCTCCAGCCGTCTGTTGAAGCGCTCCAAAGGTCCGTCCACCGAGGCCTCCCCTGTCGTTACTGTTGCGGTGGTGGGCAAAACAACGCTCTCCTCAGAGTTCATTGCCCGTATCTAGAGCTCCATGGGTGCGGGTATTGAGTCTCTCCAGTAGTGGCATCAGTTGGGCGCCGATCCGAGCGAGTCCCTCAGTGCTGAGTTTGATACCTGCACGCAGCTCCAGCATCAACTCTTCCTCATCGGGGCTCGAGGGGTAGATGCTGCAGACCACCATGCTTTCAAAGGCGAAGGCCAAAAATCGGAAGCTACAGGCCGACGTGGGCAAGCTGCAGCAGGCTCTGACCAAGTCCACCGACATAGCCAATCGGAAGATCTCACGAGTAAACAAGCTTGTGCATGAGGCTGATGAGCTAAGTAAGGACTTGGGGGAAGCGTAATCGGGGGTTGCCATCCTGGAGACCAATCTTGCCATCCTCCAGTTGTCCAGCGGTGCGTACATAGCGGAGCTAAAACGCGAGTTGGCGGAGGCCCGAGCCCATGCCGTGATGGAGGAAGTCCGTCAGAGGATTGCGGAAGATGTGGTGGCCGAGTACAAGGCATCTTCTGAGTTTGAGAAGGTGAGGGCTGATACGGTCCAGGCTTTCAAGGATTCGGAGGAGTTCGAGGACTTAGTCGTTGTTGAGGCCAACGTCCAATGTGAGGACTTCTCCTTGCTCGTGTTGCCGTTCGTGAAGGTGGACGAGTTTGAGACATGGCAAGCCGCTGAGGCTAAGAAGCTGAAGCGCTCACTCGAAGAGCCGGAGGTCGGGGCACAAGCTGAGGGTGATGGGCCCATGCTGGAGGAGGGTGAGGCTGATACTGCTGCTGGGGCCAGCTAGTTATCTTGTATTTTTGCTTTCTCTTTTGTTTTTGCTTTGTACTCTTACGCCTGCATGCGTTTAGTTAGTGAACTGTACAACTTTTTGGGAAATATATCTAAGTACCTTTTGTTTCGTTTACATTGCTTGTCTGAGTGCGTTTGATGTATACTTATATTGTTACTAGCACACAACAAAACGTACGATCGTACATATGCAGAAGATTACAAAACGTATCACTAGATGTACGCGCATTAGATTACAAAACATGCGATCATGCTCAAACACAGGTAGATGAACACTTAGTGGAAATATTTCCTTAGGTGCTGCGTGTTCCAGGGATTGCCTATCCTTCTTCCGAACATGTCTTTGATGTAAAACGTACCCAGACTTATGACTGCGTCGATGACGTACGGGCCTTCCTATGACGGGCGTAATCCCTTGGGCTTTGTTTGAATTGCTTTCATGACCCAGTCCCCCAGTTGAAGCGGGCGCTCCTTCACACGTTGGTTGAATAGTCGAGCGACTCGCTGCTTGTTTGCGGTGTTGTGAAGGTGTGCCGTGTCGCGCCTTTCTTTGAGGAGGTCGTTGTCGAGTCTGAGTCCTTCGGAATTGGTGGTGGGGTCGTCGCTTTCGATTTTTGGGCTTCTATATGTGAGCTCGAGTGGTAGTACGGCCTCCGTTCTGAATGTGAGGCTGAACGGGGTTTCTCTTGTTGCTACCGTTGCCGTAGTTCGGATTGACCATAGTATTTCAGGGACTAATGTAGGCCAGCGTCCATACCAAACGTCTCCTTTTTTTATGAGTTCGATCTTCTTCTTGATTCCTTCTTTGATGATTTTGTTTGCTACTTCTACCTGTCCGTTTGTTTGTGGGTGCGCTGGCGACGCGAATAAGAGATTGGTACCTTGCCTTTTGCAGAATGCTTTGAGCTCATCGTTGTGGAATTATGGCCCGTTATCGGTGATGATGTTGAGCGGGGTGCCATAGCGACAGTAGAGGAAACGCCATAAAAATCTCTTCACCTTTTCAATCGTGATCTTGACCATCGGTTCTGTCTCGATAAACTTTGTGTGGTAGTCAATGATTACTATGATGTATCGGTATTGGCCCTTGGATTTCGGAAGTTCTCCGATGAGATCGAGTCCCCATTGTGGAAATGGAACAGGAGAAGTGAGGATCGATAGGGGAACCGCAGGCGCATAATTTTTGTGTGCGTAGAGTTGGCACTGATGGCAGGTCATGGTGATTGCGGTTGCATCCGCGTGGATGGTGGGCCACCATAATCCATAACGGAGCTCCTTTTGTGCGATGGACCGTGCTCCCGCGTGGTGGTTACAGACGCTCGAATGGATATCCCTAAGTATCTTGTCGCCTTGCTCTGGTGTAACACATTTGAGGTTGGCCCATGTCTTCCTTTGTCTGTACAGGCTGTTGTGTCGAATGCTGAAGTTGACCACTCGGGCTATGACATTTCGTGCTTGGGCCCGATCTGCTGGTAGTTACCCAGTGTTTTGTATTTGATGATGGGGTCCATCCAGCTGGCAACGTGTGGCTTGATCGTAAAGATTGCTTCTGGAGTTTTCATGATGATTGGTCTCTTTAGGACTTCCACTACTCGTTGCCCTGGCTCCGTATGTACGGGCAGTGTTGCTAAATGGGCAAGTGTGTTTGCCTTGGTGTTTCTTCCCCTTGGGATGTGGTTGATGTTGAAGAACTTGAGCTTGCTTAACATTGTGCATACGTGGTCATGGTATGTCATCATCGTATCGCCATTCGTCTTGAAGTCACCCCGGATTTGGTTGATGACTAGTTGTGAATCGTTAAAGATGTTGATGCTCGGAGCTTATGAGTTTCGGGCCAGTTGCAGGCTGGTAATAAGAGCTTCGTATTCGGCCTCATTGTTTGTTGATTTGAATTCGAATCTTAGCGCGTACTCGGCTCATATGTCCCCGGGCCCGGTGAGGATGATCTCAGCCCCACTGGTGTTCTTGGTGCATGACCCGTCCACGTAAAGGTTCCATGGTGATTCGGGTTTTGGGGGTTCTTCCTTGGGAGGCTTAGTGCTAACGGGTGGCGTGTTGAGGATGGGCTGTGTCGCCCCTTCGGCCTCTGTGTACTCGGCTATGAAGTCTGCGATAGCCTGACCCTTTATTGTTGTTCAGGGCGCGTAGTGGATGTCGTATTCACTTAGCTCGACTACCCATTTCGCCAGACGACCACTGTGGTCGGGCGATTGCAATACCTGTCATAATGAGACATTGGTGAGAACGTGGATGCTGTGGGCCTGGAAGTACAGCCTGAGTTGCCTTGCTGCTGAGACGAGTGCAAGTGTCACCTTCTCGATTGTAGGGTAACGGATCTCGGGAGGTGTCATGCCATTTTCGGTGAAGAAGATTGGCAATTCAGAATTTGTTTCTCTTCGAACCAGGGCCGAACTGACGGCCGTTAGGGAAGTAGATAGGTACAGATATATGGATTCTCCCTTTACGGGTCTGGACAAGAGAGGGATTGAGGCGAGGTACTGCTTGATTGATGCAAACGTGGCTTCACAGTCAGTTGTCCAAACGATGCTTCACTTGTTTGTCGTTCGGAGGGCTTTGATGAACGGTGCACATTTGTCGGAGTAGCGGAAGATGAAGCGATTGAGGGATGCCAATTTTTTCGTTAGGCTTTGGAGTTCGGCCTTAGTCGTGGGGGGTTGCATGTCTAGTATTGCCTTGACCTTTGTTACTGAGGCCTCGATGCCCCCCTTGCTGATGATGTATCCAAGAAACTTGCTTATTGTCATGCCGAACGTACATTTGGCCGGGTTCAATCGCATGCCGTTCTTGATCAGGAGTTCGAGTACGGTTCGTAGGTGCTCGGGGTGATCCGTTGCCTTGGTGCTCTTGACCCATATATCATTGATGTAGACTTCTACGATTTTGCCCGTCAGCCCGTCAAATATGATGTTCATCAATCTTTGGTATGTGGAGCCTGCATTCTTTAGGCCAAACGGCATGACTACGTAATAGTAGAGCCCATTATCCGTTGTGAAACACATAGTCTCCTGGTCTTCGGGGTTCATGAGTATCCGGTTGTACCCCGAATATGCGTCCATCATGGATAGTAGTTCGTGCCCGGTAGTGGCGTCTACGAGCTGATCGATCCGGGGTAACGGGAAACTATCTTTCGGGCAGGCCTTGTTCAAATTACTGTAATCTATACACATGCGCTAAGATCCGTTTTGCTTCTTGACCATAACGGCGTTGGAGATTCATTTCGGGTAGTCGACTTTTCAGATGAAACCGATTTTCTGCAGTCTATCAACCTCTGCATGCATAGTCGCATATCGCTCTTGGTCATACGCCCGCCGTTTCTGCTTTAACAGTTTTGCGAGTGAGATGATGCTGAGTTTGTGGGAGATGATGCTTGGGGCGATTCCGAGCATGTCTGTGTAAGACCATGCAAATACCCGTTGGCAGTCCGTTAGGACCTGGGTTAGCCGAGCCGCCATGTCAGGCTCTAATTGTGCGCCGATGCGGATCGTGCGCTCTGGGTGTTCACGGGATAGTTGTATCATGCATTACCCCTCCCGTTCTTCGGTGGGCCAGATAGTGTTCAGTCTGTCACGCGGATTATCAGGATGCTGCTCTTCAGGCGTGTTGTCTTTGTCTGGTCGAACATTTTTTTCCACGAAATCATACCCTCTGACCATGCCGATTCCGTAGCAATGATCAACCTTAGCTTCGAGATACCCGGTCGTCCGAGGATTATGTTGTAGGACTTGTGGAGGTCTATGATAATGAAGTCTATTCTGATTTCACTCTGGGGGGTTCCTGGTGCACCGATGCCGAATCACATGTAGTCGCTACCTAGGGGGTAAGTGGTCTCACCTGAGAAGTTGGCGATGCTCTCATGATCCTGCGTCATCTTGCATTTCGGGCGCTTGAGGCCTTTGTACGCCTCCCGAAAGATGATGTTGACGGAGGATCCGTTATCAATGAGGATGCGCTTGACTAGGTTTCGGTCCACCATACCGTCGATGACGAACGGGAGCGTGCTGTTCTGGTTGCCCTCTTCCTCGTAGGTGAAGGTGATTGGGGGCCAATCCTGCTTGACAGCCTTCGGTGGATTTTCGGGAAGTACCGCAAATACGTCCCTAGGTCGAGATTCTTCCCGTTCTTGTGGGCATTCGTCCTTCCATTTCCCGCTCGAGATGTTGTTGATGCTGCGCCTCATTCATATATCTGTGGCCTGGAGTTCCGAGTTTGTTGCTCGGAAGATCAGCGTTCCCTCTGTGTACAGTCGTTCGATTTCCTTGGCTAGGATTTCACAATCGTTGGTGTTGTGGGTATTCGAATCATGATACATACACTACGTTCCCATGTTGTTCCGCATTGGGGCAATCCCAGGCGCCCTAGGAATCGGCGGGTGGATTTGTCATTTATTTTGTTTAAGCACTTCCTCGTTCGTGCCCTGGGTAATGGAGAAGACTGGCGTCGCTAGTGGGGAT
This sequence comes from Geum urbanum, assembly GCA_946800695.1. NCBI lineage: Eukaryota > Viridiplantae > Streptophyta > Magnoliopsida > Rosales > Rosaceae > Geum > Geum urbanum. The sequence goes on along the minus strand of OX327002.1, from coordinate 5,861,156 downwards.
CTCTGGGTAGTGGGTTTCGCGGTAGTGAACGATCGCGATGCGTTTGCTGATATTGTTTGTGGTTCCTGTGTTTGCGATAGTGGTCTTCGCGCTTGCGGGACGCGGTGGGCTGTGCTTTCGGTGGCAGATTCTTGGCTGTATGGGGGGATGATAGGCGATCTTGTGTGTAACCGTGTGTCTTCGAGGTCGGTGTCATGCTTGGACCTTGCGCTCCATATACATGGGTTTCCACAAGTGCCTTTTGGACGATTAGGTCGATGATCTCGTCGTATCCAAGGTGGTCCTTTCTGACCATCTTCTCCACGAATGGGATTCCCGTCAGGTTTTCTAGTAGCGCCGTTTTCGCTACGTTCTTGTCAAGGTTCCTGCATGTGTTCGCAAGGGCTCTCCAACGGTTGATAAAGCCGGATATGTTTTCATTGTCCCCCTGACAGATCTTTAGAAGTGTGCTGGCTGTGTTGTACTTGCCCTGTAGCCGGTACCGCTTGAGGAAGCACTCCGTGAGCTCATCGAATGAGTGGATGGATCCCGTGAGCACCTCGTAGAACCAGTTTCGTGCTTCTTCCGCCAACGTCTCCTGGAACAGGAAACAGAGAGTTGCGTCCGAGTACCGGGTACCTGCGGTGACCGATTGATACTCGTCAATGTGTGTTCGTGGGTCTCCCTTCCCGTTGAACCTGCTGATCTTGACGGTTTTGGAAAACGGATCCCTGCCTTACGCCAGGATATCGTCCGATAAGGGGCTCACATGGGGAGTGTACATTCCTTTTGGCCCGGTGTGCGTGCTTTTCTTGAGTGACATGATTCCGGCCTCCATCTCCGCCATTCGCCGGAGCATGGCGTTCCCAACTGTCGTGGTAGGTTCCTCGCCACCATACTCCCGTATCGTTTCGGCCGGTGGTGGAGGTCCTAGGAGCCGGTTGTTTCGCTATCCCCACGGTGGGTCTATCCTAACAGCTTGCCTACTCGTTCCTGGCTCCTCCGTAGGTCCTGATTCCTCTCGTTGGGGCTCTTGGCTTCGGATGAACGCGTCAAGCCGATCCTCCAAGCGCTGTTGGGCTTGGCGTTCCTGGTCTCTTTCGGTTCGGGCCGTTTGGAGTTCTTTCACGAGGTGGGTTGCTTCTTCGTCCTCGGTTAGGTCGTTGATGCAATTGATCACTTCGACGGGCGCGTCTCTCGTCTTTCGACTTTCGGGTGTAATGTGATCTGTTGCCATCTTTGCTGCTATGGTTTCGGGTGGTTTACGAAGCTATTCTTCCCACAGATGGCGCTAATTATTTCTACCAAACTCCGTAGGAATTCCAGTAGAAGTGCGGATGGGGTCAATTCGGATGATCTGAGCTGCTGCGCGTATGTCGTCATTTACCTGCTGTTAAGAGTAATACACTAAACGGTCGTTAGAAGCCTTGACGGGTTGTTCCCGCCTTCGACTCTCCGACGCTCAAGTTAGTGTATGAAGTGTAACAATAGTATTGGTTGAGTAATGGGCGTACCTTGTAACTATCATAAATGTGTTGTATATATTGGCGGTTGAGTGTGGAGTCTTTTGTTGCTCTTCGATGCGGGATCCTGCTTGTTTGTTCGTGATCTGTCCTGGTACCTTCTGTTTGTTGTTCCAAGCGCATGGGCTTTCGGATGGTGTTACTTCCTTGTTTAAAGTTGAAGCCTGTATTGTTGTCTTGCGTTTGGTCTGAGCCGTGTTGACCCGTTTGGAGTGACTAAGTGTGCAACATCTATGTGTTTACGGGATCACGTATTAACACATTGGAAATACTGCTCGAGGAAAATTTGTAGTGATTGGTAAATAGATGAAAATATACACAACACGAAAAGAAAGATAGAAAGATACCCAAGGATCAAAGAGAGGAAAAGGAAAAACAAAATGAGAACCTAAGAATCTGATACCATGATAAAATCTGGGGTTCTATACCAAAACCAATTAGCAATGGTAGGAGTAGCCCAAATTCTAATAACTCACTAGAAAGGCCCTTCATTTCCAATGTGGGAGTCTTTCTCCATTCACATTCTCTAACACGCCCCCGCACATGTGGTGACATCTCAAGCCAAACACGTGGACAACATATATGGGTGGCGGTGAGCACGTGTGACCAGTTCAAAATCACATGAGGGTGAATCCGCTCTGATACCATGTAGATTTTATTGTTTGTATTTCCTTACCTCAACACTTTACATTTGTGTATATATATAGCTAGAGCTACTACTGTTACAGAATCTATGCTATAATGGGGAATAACACTCTAAGTTATATATCAGTTACAAATCCATAAAATAATTACATGTAATCAAGCTGAATCAGGGGAGAGGAAATCATGCTAACAGATTGAATTTTTTATTTTTTATTTCAGACTTTCAAATTTGAGACTCATTTTCTTATCATGTAATGGGATTGGTTTATGATTTAGTTGGTTTGTGATTCAATTTTTATCAGAATGTGTTATCATTGATATGACTGTTAGTTACAAATGTCTTATTTTCTAGTTTAACAGCTTGAGTTTGATGAATTGGGAAAATTATTCTATACATAGCAGTGCACTTGCACTGTCATATGTGTCAAGTATCTATTAGTTTAAAACTTAACTAAAAGTTAAAAAATAGAAAATCATGTTCCTGTTTTGCCCCTATTTTTAAACTCTTAGTCTATAAAATAGTGTCACGTAGATAGTGCAAGTGCACTGTTATGCACTGAATATTTTCTTGATTGATGCTTAAGTACTGCTTTTGCTTTGAAACTTGAATTTTTTTTCTAAACTATGAAGTTTCAACTTGACCAATATTACAACTTGATTTCGTAAGTCTGACCCGCAACCGACCCGACCAAAACCGAAATAATCGGTGGGCCGAATTTTTCGGCCCAAAAGAAAATTCAGTTTGTGGTGTGACTTTTTGACAACCCACTTATTCGGATCGAGTTACAGGTTGGGCATCAACGTGCTCCGAACTAACCCATGCCTAGTCCTAGTTTTTCAGTTTAAGTTTACAACTTAACATACTGAACAAGTCTTAAATGGGTGGCTACTAATGTTCAAAAGATGTCGGACTAGTTGCTGTATAGGTGCTAAAAATAGAAAAACGCCTAAAGTTTACCATAAGCACTCTTCCTAAGCAGTTCACTGCCTAGTCAATGCCGCCTAGACGGCCGCCTTGCACAAATCTCTTGGCAAGTCTTAATTGCAGGAGAAAGTATTCTAACATGATTTTTCGATGCACAATTTGCTGAGTTGCTGCAATCATGCTACATGATTCCAAACTATGAGATTTCATCAACTAATTAATTCTGAAATGAATCACAAAAACAAAAGCATACAAGCATTTAATACAACACAGATCAAGAACAATAAGATTTACCTAAGGGAACTATGAAACTACCTTCGTTGAAAAATGTAGCAGAGTTGTTTATTCTTGAGTCAAACATCTTCAAGCTTTGGATCCTTGGGGGGGGACAAACACAACAACAACAATAGCAGCAAGGACCTCATCTCTGAGAGAAGCTAGGTCTTAAGGACCTCATTTATGAGAGTTCATTAAGGACCTGATATAAACAAACCATTGTTCTGTCAAGAAGAACAAGGTACGTACAAGAAGAAATATTCACCTCTTTCAAACTTATCTTGGTAATTATTCTTGTTGGATGGACGACCGATCGAGTTGAAGGCATGGAATCCGATGGTAATTAACCTCTTGTCCCACATCGCAGTTTAGACATAGAAAGGAATAAGCACAAGCAAAACTAGCAAGCAGTACTTTGATGGTGCCCTCCGCCCTTGCACGTGGACATTAAATACATGGCAATCTATCTAACATGAAGAAAAAACATGAGCAATCGATGCACGCAATACCATAACTTGCTAAGCCCTAGCTACGTACCCAGAATGAAACGATCGAAGAGAAAATGAATTTCAACCGCCAACGTATCCATAGCTTAATGGATTAATTACGATTAGCCATAGCCACTATATATGATTCACTAGGTGGTTGTCCGCCCCGTTGGGGCGGTGTTATCACTATTGTTTCATTGAGTAGTAGTACCTGAACACTGCTTCGGCAAGTAATACTACTTGACTACTGTTTTGGTGAGTAGTAGTACCTGAGTACAAACAATAATTGAGATGAAAGAGGGCAGGAGAGATTTGTGGATATATGAAAAACAATGTTCTATTAGTAATAGATTAGTACTTTCTTTATAGGCCAGTTGATTTACCTGCCAAGATTGTCTGTTTATCAATTTGATCAGGTAGCTTTTCAAGTTTCAAGATGCGGAAAACGTGTTCTGGAAATTGAGGAAGGTGTTCCTCTACTCTTTCAAATAAGGTTTTCTCCGTGAAAGAAAGTGTTGTCTTGTGCATGGGAACTTTGTGGTTTGCATAATCCTGCTTGCATGCAAAGAATCCGATATCGTATATTCTACAATTTCCATTATCTTTGGCATGTAAGGATAGTAGATTTCATCGATGACGGCATAGATGCTTCATTTCTATATTTTTATGGTGTCCTCAGTATTAAACAAATTAGTACATAATTATTGACAGATTGATGATGTTTTACTCACTTGGTCACCTATTAGAAGGTAGTGTAAGCCGGCATACTCATCACTTTCGAATTTATTTGGTCTCCATTTTCTTGATGCTCCTGATTCTAATATTGATCATATAAGATCGGACGTCTCTGATGTTTGTGATGTTATTTCTAACAATTCTGAAGTTGATGTAAAGTGGAGGAAAGCAATTTTATCTAAATAGTAGGGGATGAGATGATTACCAAGACGTATGCATTGTGAAATATCTATGTTGATCTTGTGTTTTTTCAACTCTTGTACAGATCTGAAAATAAGATTCCATATGGCCATTGAAACTATAGTTAGATATCAATTTATTTGACTATGACTTAAGATGGAGAGCTGACAAATAGTAGCGATCTTTGTGACAACAATAACCCAAGCTCACTGAGCAAAAACTCGATGGCGTAAGCAGAGTAAGGAAAGAGGACAAACTTAAATCTAAACTCATTGAAGGATGGTCAGTTCACAGCATGAATTTAATTTAGTATAGTTATCAACACTACCTATCCGTATGTAAACAAAAATTCAAATAAGCAGACAAAAGAAGTACACACTCTAAACAGGCTTCATTCAAAAGCAAATGTGTGAGATCCTTGGAGACCAATTCTATTTCTGAAGAGTGTAAAGGTGAGGACATCTTTCATAGCTTAAGCAGTGCATATTTACTTTTTATAGAAACGACATACAACTCAAATTCAAGAAAATTGATAGAAGAAAACGACAAATAACTCAAATTCGAGCAAATTTGATGTTTACCCAAAACAGAAATTTTAACAAACAGTATTCGGATTTACCTTGATTTGAATCGATTGCACCGTTGGATCATCATGAAATTTGAGTATGGCATAGAATACACAGTTTCGAGAAACTTTCATGACGACACCAAGTACAATTACAAACTCTATCACTCAGATTTTTGCCATGGAATGAAGATGATGGAAATGATAGTTTGAGAAAATGTGAACAGTAACTATGAGCAATAACTGTGAACAGTATGTTTCATGGTTGTTATATAGTAAATGTAACTTGTGCTGTGTAACCGTAAGGCCAGGGTCATATTTGAATGTTAATTAACATGATAATGTTTAAAGGCCACATTAATGACCAGATCATCTCATTGCAAGGTTACCGGATTTCAATACCAGACCAAATTCTTGTGCTTCGTGTTTCCTACTGGCATCATTTTGATCAAACAAATTCTTGGGCTTGCAATTTGGGCTTTGGGGCCATATCTCGATTTCCGGTGTACGTCCAATTGTATTGGGATCATTGACCCAAGAAGATAGCATTGGTCTTTGATCATAAGAGGCCCAATGTCCAAGAAGCTCTATTCCCCTCTATGTTCTTGTCAAAAGTTTTCATTGCCCGCTATGATACACTTTCATTTTTCTCCTTTAATGAAAGACACAATTTAGTTCTGTATATTTTTCGGGCAGCACACACTAAAGATGCCCTCTTCAAAATTGACTGATGTTGAACACTTTTCGTTCAGTTTCCGTCTCCGAATGCGACATCGGCTAAACTTGTCGATGGAAGTTCTGATATTTACATCAATCAACTTCCTACTTAAGATGATACGATCAACCAACTCCAATAAAAGACCAAGTTACATTGTTTTAGAGATTGCTTTCAAAGAAAATTATTTTGAAATTTACACATTTTAATCCGAAAGGTACACAATCAAGTAATGTGTAGCTAGCTTGAACTGTAGAGTCGCATGTCCCCATGAAATTGTTAATGCCACTTCGGTAAATATCAACTCAGCCGTCTGCACAACAAAGCATAACCTCCATATCACATTCCTATGCATATCTGTCTTCGTTTGGACTTCGACAAATACAAACCTTGTTGCTCTCCCTGTATAAAAGACTTGGACTTTATCCATGGCAACCAAGATATTCAATACCCTTCAGATTCTCACCTTACTCTGTTTCGTTCTTTCACCTATTGCTAACTCATCAGTTAATAACTATCCCGCCATTTTTAGCTTCGGCAATTCAAACTCCGACACCGGCGGGCTCGATTTCCGGCTTCCTCGTCCTTATGGGGAGCTTTATTTCAATGCATCTTCATCGTCATCTGGGAGGTTTTCCGATGGTCGTCTCATCATAGATTTTCTGGTAAACGTATCCTACAAGATCTGCAGCATACCCCTACCAGCCCAATACTCCAACACCTGCAAACAATACTGAAATTAGAACACACAACACATGAAGCAATAAGAAATATATATATATATATATGCGCCATTATGCATCTACTTTGATGAAATTGTAAGTTAAATAGTGTTATTATTGATGATAACAAATGAGGGATTGAAGAATGCCCGTGGAGAACTTGGTGAAGAAGGACCATTCGGTCTCGGCGACAACGACGAAAACGGCAATGAGAACAGCATAGCAGCGGAATATATCGTTGAAATAATCAGATCCATTCTTGAAGGATCGGATGGCGGAGAGAACATTGACGACGATACAGAGAAGGGCAGTGAGAGCTGTGATGACGCTGAAGCATCTGCAGCAGATCAAGAAAGGGTCAGCTCTCACTCGAAGTCGGCCGCTGCTGCCTCGACTGCTCAGACTCGGAGGACCTCCCTCGCCGACGCTGACCTCTTCCACTTCATTTCTCGGCATCGATCTTTCTTTGCTCAATTACCACCAGAGTAAATAAAATAAAACGGCTGGTCTCTCTATCTCTCTCTCTCTCTCTCTCTCTCTCTCTCTCTCTCTCTCTCTCTCTCTCTCTCTCTCTCTCTCGTCTCTAAGACGGGATGCAGACGGATTTGCTCCTCACGTGTGCCTCGCACGTAGCAATACTGTAGTTACTATTCTAGCTACAGGTACAGGAGAAACCCACGCCTGTTATATAGGTAATATCGATCAATCGAGCTCGGTCACTATGGGGGAGAAATGTCTCTCTACCTCGACGAGCTAGCATGGATGCTCAAGGAAAGACAAGGTCTCGGGTCACTTGGATGAAAGGCGAAAAGGTTTGAAAATGAGTACAGCTCGACGAGGAAAGAATTGCGCTCCAAATGGTCAACGATAGAAGGCCGCACACGAAGATGGAGTACGATGAAGTCAAAGTCGTTGGGATATTTGTGGCGTCTGACTCGGTCTTGCCGAGAATAACTCGAGGGAGTTTTGGCCTCGACGAGAGCATCTCAGATGGAATATCTCAATGAGCAGTAGAACATGGGCCTTAGGGTAAGGAATCAATTTTGGGCGGGAAGGTCCGAAACATGAGGCCTACGAGTTGGTTATCGATTTGGAGGGAAGGTTTGCGTTATAAATACTGCCCTTCCCGGCAGATTACAGAACACATTCAGAAACTTCACACATTCTGCACATTTACTTACATTTACACTCTCAATTAGAGCTCTTGAGTGACTTCAGCGTCAGAGTGTCTTTGCAGGTTATACCCCCCCCCCCCCCCCCCACCTCATTTCAGCACGAAGGAGCCAAAAGTCGGGCTTGTCAAAGACGTTGGATCGTTCGGTGTTCATCGAGAATTTCTTGTTGAGGTAACTTGTCCTCGATGAAATCTTTACGCTCCAACAAGTGGCGCCGTTTGTGGGAAATGATGGCACAGAACATCCCTCAGAATAATGACAATGAGCCTTTTCCACACAGTGACGATGACAACTGGTCCGAGGATTATGAGAGTGGTGAGATTAATTTTGGAAGGAGGAACTCGACGAGCTGAAAAGAGACTCATCGAGTCAGACGTGGAAGTATCTCGAGAGAATGGTGAAAGCTCAAGGAGGACTCGACGTAGGAGAGAAAACCCGAGAAGAGGCCCTCCCAAGATGAATTTCACCGCCCAAGGCATCCAAGATATGTGGTTGGAACTCGAGCGTCTCTGAGAGAAAGAGAAAAGGAAAAAAAGAACAAGAGTTACCATAGAAAAGGGCGACACCAAGGACGAGTTACCAGAGGATGATGAGTTATGGGAAGATAACAAGTCCTCTGATGAGGATTTCGAACCACAGAAGAAATCTCATCGAGAGAGGAATCCCGTCGAGATGAGCTCGTCGATGCCCACAGGCAATCAACTGAAGAAGCTTGTGGCCTAAGCCATGACAGAAGCCACATGGGCGAGGTTCCGAGATATAGCCGGGGAACTGGCAAAAGGAATCATACAGTCTCCTTTTACCGACCGTATTTTGGGGGCTAGGAAGCCGAAACATGTCCTCACATCGGCGACATTACACAAGTATAAGGGGAACACCGACCATATTTTAAGGGCTAGGAAGCCGAAACATGTCCTCACATCGGCGGCATTAGACAAGTATAAGGGGAACACCGACCCGATTGATCATCTAAAGGAGTATGCGGGGATAATGAGGCTCGAGACGATTAACGAGAGGTTAATGTGGAAGATTTTCCCAACGATCCTCTCAGGGTCGACGACAAAGTGGTTCCGAGAACTTACGCCAAATTCTACAGCTAGTTTCGACCAAATGACTCAAGCTTTCATCTCGCAGTAATTCTGCTCGAGGAGACCAAAGAAGGACCCATGGGTCTTATTCAACGTGAAACTGAAGAAAATGGTGAGAGGTTGGAAAAGTACTTCGAGAGGTTCAAACAGGAAATGACTAGTATCCGTTGCGACTTGAGCGTAATTGTCATAGCTTTCTGAGAAGGTTTGCTTGATGGATAGTCACTATACGAGGAGCTTGTTCGTCACCAACCAACAGACATGGATGATATCCTCGACAAAATTGAAGGACAAATAGGACTCGAGCGCTTAAAATACTCTTGACGAGGAAGGATGGCAGCGAACGTCAAAAACAAAGCAGAACCGAAAAATTCGGTGGGGAAAGATAAGGCCAAACCATCTAGGCTGGGGCCAAAGATGGCGACCGAAGGCAGCGAGAAAAAAGTGGGAATAGGAACATGAAAGATGAATTGTGATTCACGCAGAGCCTTGCCTTCATCTTCTAGACACACGAGGCCGAACGCATCTTCAAATATCCTTCACCTCAACTGAAATCCCCTAACCTCTTCGAGCGGAGGAGATATTGCATGTACCATAAGATGAAAGGACACATCATCAACACCTGCAAAGTGATCAAACCGGCCATACTGGAGTTCATTAAACAAGGAAAACTCCAACAATAAAACCCGGCCGAGAAAGGAGATAAACGAAAAATCATCGACGATGAACCTCCTATTCGAGAGATCTTTGCCGTCCATGGAGGACCCCAACCATACAAGAAGAGGAAATGTGGTTGAGAAGTGAGAATAGGCAGGCCAAGAAAATAAGAAGAATATGCAACGTGGAATGCGATGCCATGAAGGCAGAAAAGGCACAGGAAGAACCCCTCATCAGCTTTTCAAGCAACGATGGAGTTGGGATACAGTTCCCGCACAAGGATGCCCTCATCATTTGGACGAGGATTAACAACTGCTTTGTACGTCAAGTCCTCATTGACACTGGAAGTAGCGTCCTTATCATTTACTACAATGCATTCGAGAAGCTCAAAATTGGCCCAAAGAGGGTAAAAAGGAGCAAATCACATGTTTTGGCCTTCGATGAAACATAATTATGGCCTTACAAAAGAGTAACACTACCAGTAGTAACGGCAAGAAAGAAGGTTGACGTCACTTTCGTGGTGATCGATAAGCATTCATCATACAATGTCATACTAGGCCGTGGATAGCTACACGTGATGGACACGGAAGCTTCAACGAGATATTAAGTACTCAAGTTTGTCTCCGCAAATCACAAGAAGGTCATATCCATTCGAGGGGATCAATTGCAAGTGAAGAAGTTATACGGGATGGAAATAATGAAGAAGTTCGTCGAGTAAAAGGATGAAGGAGAAAGTTCGACGAAATTATAGCAATCACAGAAAGGCTTGGGGGCACAAGCCATGTTAGACCAAGAGGAGCGGCATACATCAGTCACGATGGAGTCCATGAGAGAAATTTTCCTCGACAAAGGAATGAGGAAACCAATCTTTACCAGCGAGTTTCTGTCTTGCAAAGAAATGCGGTCATTGATGGATTTTCTACAGTTAAATCAAGACGTGTTTGCATGGACTCATAAAGACATGACAGGCATTGATCCAAGGATCGCATGCCATAAGCTTAACACTGATCCAAACTTTATGCTATATCAACAAAAGATGAGGAGGCATACCCTCGAGCGCAACAAGATCATCAGCGTTGAGAACGACCGTTTGCTCGATATGGGTTTCATAAGGGAGCTATGGTGTCCTACATAGATCTCCAACGTGGTTGTATTACAGAAGAAGAATGGAAAATGGCGTGTGTGCGTGGACTTCACTAACCTCAATATGGCATGTCCTAAGGATTGCTATCCATTACCAAAAATAGACCAGATGGTTGATGCCACCGCCAGTTATGAAAGGCTCTCGTTCCTTGATGCGTACTTGGGGTATAACCAAATACCACTGGCCCAAGAGGATCAGCTCAAGACCACCTTCGTGTTCGAAAGAGGATTGTATTGCTACAAAGTAATTCCGCTTGGACTCAAGAACGCAGGGGCGACTGATGAACGATTGATCAACATGATGTTCAAAGAGCAGCTCAACAAGACGATGGAAGCATACATCGATGACATGGTGATGAAAAGAAAGCACAGAGGCAACCACTTTGGACATCTCGACGAGATGCTCGAAATACTTCAGAAATATGGAATGAGACTGAATCCAGCAAAGTGCATTTTTGGAGTATCTTTGGGACAATTGTTGGGATTCATTGTGAACCAACGAGGAATAGAGCCCAACCTGGAGAAAGTGGAAGCTGTATGCAACATGAAAGAACCGAGCACCAAGAGAGATATCCAAGTCTTGATGGGGAAAATAGACGCATTGAGTATGTTCATTTCCCGAATGACTGATCCCTGCAAGCCATTCTTCAAGGTTTTGAAAACCCCCAAAGGTTAGAAGTTTTGGAGAGAGGAGCAGAGACATGCGTTTATTGAGCTAAAGAAGTACATCGTTATTCGAAATTTCCTCGTCGTACCAAGGGACATGGAGCATCTACGCATATACATGGCAGTAACGGAGATCACTACGAGCGTGGTACTATTCTAGAAAAAGGAACGTTCCAATGTCCGGTCTCATTCGTCAGCCATAGTCTGATCGACACAGAAACCAGATACACGCCCGCCGAGAAAATCATCTTGTCTTTGGTGCATGCGAAGAGAAAACTTCGCCAATATTTTGAAGGACAGTAGATATCAATTTATACAGACCTTCCACTTCGAGGAATACTGACGAAGCCAGACGCATCGGGGAGAATGATGGAACGGGCAATAGAGCTCAGCGAGCACGACATAGAGTTCACCGAGGTCGTCGATAAAAGGTCAAGCATTGGCTGATTTTCTCATCGAGTGTCATCTACCGTTGTCCATAGACAACGTCCCGTTGGAAGACTCGATATGAGAAATGGATATTGACGGTTTGTCAAACTACACAAGGGACGGAGTTGCGATCGTACTAAGAAGTGTGGAGGAATTCAACCTAGATTGCGCCGTAAAGTTGGAGTTCCCCGCATCAAACAACGTCGCCGAATATGAAGCACTTATGACCAGACTCAAGTTAGCCGAGCAATTACGTATTCAACGTGTCCACATATACTCGGATTCACAACTGGTAGTGGGACAGTCTAACGATGATTATACAGCAAAAGACCCAAAGATGATCAACTACTAGGAATTGGTAAACAAGATGATTCAGAAATTCGAGCAGAACTCGTTGATAAAAGTTCCACGAGAAGAAAATCGGCGAGTAGATGAACTGGCAAAGTACGCCTCGGGATTCACTCGGGAACCAATACCCATTCGGCTCAAAGTGCTTGAAGTCCCCAGTGTAGGAGTCAATTTTGGCCACCTGATGGGGGGGGACAAGCTTAGATAATCTGATTTTGGACGAGGTCTGACAAGGCCAGAAATGGGCCTAGGCTTGGACGATTAGGTTTCGGTTAAGGAACGAATTATCTAGAGGTTTCTAGAAGTCTTTGGAATGTTGTATAAGCTTCTACAATGTTTGATAGACATGATAATCCTAAGGTACGTAAGGTCGGACCTCAAGGAAGCTGGGCAATCTAACCTCGAGGGACTATTCAATTGGACCTCGAAGGGTTAACCGAATCTATGGAGGAAAGGGTAAGATTTGTATGTGTCCTAGCAAGATTATGCCAAAAGGCCTATAGTATTCATGAGATCTTATTAGCCCTGGATATAGAGATCCAATCCTTAATGGATTCCTCCTATCTGAAAGTAAAGTAGTCCTATTCAATATGGATTATGCTTAGACCTAACTCGATCACTCTATATATAGACCATCTTTGGATGGTCCAAGGTAATGTAATTCTACTCTATCCACTATTTGATTCATGAGACAAGTTCTGACTTAAGCATTAGAGGGTCTAAGCATGGTGCAACACCGTGCTCTGACTTGTTTTGCAGGTTCACGAAGATTTAAGCTGTAGCGAGATAAATCTACTCTCACAAATTGGTGCTTTCATTTAGAATGGAACCCTAGGCTAATTCTAATGAATGGAAGAACTATGGAAGACAACACTGACACAAGCAATCATCATGATAAGAAAGCAACCCCGCCGGCGGGGAACAATCAGATCTCCCCCGACATAGGGGCAACGAGGTGTGGGAGTACCCTTACGCATCAGGTTCAGCCGAGGAATCTTGTGGAAGAGGGGCATGTGAGTGACGAAGATATATAGTTCCGACTAGGAAAAGGAAGGAGCCAGCGGCTGGAGGGCCAAGGTCAATTATGACCTCCACCGAGCTGAGGAACGATACACGAGCCTGAGAATCGACATGGCTGCGTTACAACACTCTACTGAGGGCCGCCAGAAGCACGAACGAGTTGGCAGGCACCGTGGCTATCGTTCATACCACCTTGCTAAATTTGGTAGAACTGTTGAAAAATCAGGGGCTGGTCCCACCTGACCCGCCAACGCCAGAAGTACAGGGAGTCTTAGCAGCCGAGCAGGACAACCAACAGAGGGTGGTAACCAAACTAGAGACCCAGGGGGTCGCAGCCCTCAGGAACATGATGGAGGAATTAAGATGCAGTGTGCCTATAACGTCCGGACCGACCAGGAAACTAAGAGGCTGGGGAAGAAAGGGATGTCCAAGAAGCGGAACAGAGGGCTCGAAGAATGTCTCAGAACCATTTGACTTAGTTCATCGAGGATACTGAGCCCCCTAGGAAGTGGAGCCACCCCAGGTTTGACAGGTATTCGGGGGATTCAGACTTATACCCGCACGTGAGGAACTACCAGTCAGCCATGGCTACTAGTTAGTCAAATGATGCTTGGATGTGTAAGATGTTTCAGGCAAGCCTAAGGGACCACCCCCTGTAGTGGTACAAGACGCTCCCCCCAGGTTCGATCGAGGATTGAAGAAGTCTGAAAGCGTCTTTCTTCAAAAAGTATGAGAGTAATGCCGAGGGAACAAAAGACGTGACCCACCTCATGTCCCTCAAGATGAAAAGGGGAGAGGGCCTGAGGGATTGGGTTACAAGGTTCAGAAAAGAGTATGCGACGATCGACTGCAAGGACAATACTATAGTGGCCACGACATTCATTAATGGACTGGACATGGACGCGGAGTTTGCCTGCAAACTAATCGATCAGGAAAAAGACTAAAGACTTATCCATGGTCTATCATGAGGCCTTGGATTACGCCGGGTAAAGGATATGAGAACTTACAACATGAGGGACTCTCCGAAGAAGAAGGCATCCAGAGGTGGGACCAACTCCAACTCGCGGAGAGGCATGACCAACAACAATATGAGTCAGGGGAGTAACAGCTATGATAACAAGAGAAGGGCCTCATGGTACCAGCCTACTAGACAAGGTGGAAAAGTGTTCGTTCCCCCACCACAATCCCAATTTCGACTGTCTTCAAATTTTCTGTCAAAATGTTTAAAAGCATCCCAATCTCCTGCGTGTCGGAGCACATCGTCATCTACTCGTTGTTCCACGTACCATCTCATCACCTCTACTGTGTATAGAGACATATATAAACGCTGCAATCTTGGAATCAACGAAAAATAGCAAAGTACCTTCATATAAATTTTCTTCTTCGAACTCATCCTATTCCAATTTTGATATCTGCATTAGTTGCATATGGGACAGTAGTCCAAATGTTTATACTTTTTGTAAAATAGTACACAATCATTTATGCACGTGTGAATTTTCTTGTACTTTAGGCCAAGACTACTCAAGATCTTTCTAACCTTATAATGGGTATTTAGAAGTTTGTGATGATCAGGTAGCAACTTACATATCTCCTGTATTTCGTCAAATGCACTGTCTGAAATTTTGTTCTTCACTTTTATCTGAACTTGCTCCATTATATATTGCAACACATTCTCTGGACATCCACGGTACACTGGGTCTGGGTTTCGAGTAGCATCCTGTTGTACATATCCATCTCTGTAATGTCACTGGCTAAGCTGGCAGCAGGGAATGTGTCATCATGAGTGATATTTTAACCTCTATATTGGTGTTGGTGTCTACCATGACTAAATCTCAGAAAAGCATTATGGACTAAATTCACAGTTGGGTTCCAAGCAAGGGCGCCACTACCGCTGGATGAGACACCATGGTAACTATACCCTGAGCTGAAATCTACTACTTCACCGTGCTCACTCCACATAGTGTACCTCCACATCATACCGTGCTCATACAGGTGTTGAGCCATAACGTTAGACAGAACAAACTGATAGTTGAGACATTTTGTGCACAGACACCTGAAAACGCTTCTTTCCCTGAGCATGTTTCAGCGTAAAATCCACAATCTCTCTATTGTCGTGCATATACCACACATCACTTCTATTCGTCATCTGTATCCAACTCTTGTCCATATTTCTGCGTAAGGATAATAATTTGATCTATTAATTATATAACTTTTCAACCAATAATTCATTAATTAATCTAATATACTATATATATATTATCAATTCAAATGAATGGCACATAGCACAATTAATTAATTAATCAATCTTATACTATAATTAATCTATATAATATATTATATATATATATATATATTATATTATTAGCTTTAAATACTTTACAATTAGCTTGATTAACCATATATATTAAATTAACATACATGCAATTAATTAATTATGCTTAATTACCTAGCTAGATTAAAACTATTAGCTTAATTAATTCATTAATGAACCAATTACCTTAATCTAACATGCATGTTGAACTAATTAATCAAATTAAATGTATATACTAATTAATTAACTAACTAATTAGCTCACAATTAGATTAACAATGCAATTCAATAAGTAATTTATGCTAAGGTGCCAGAAACTACTATATATTC
The DNA here is from genome assembly GCA_946800695.1 of Geum urbanum. Lineage (NCBI taxonomy): Eukaryota > Viridiplantae > Streptophyta > Magnoliopsida > Rosales > Rosaceae > Geum > Geum urbanum. The sequence goes on along the minus strand of OX327002.1, from coordinate 5,845,237 downwards.
GTCGAAAAAATTAATCACCGTACGTACGTTATTGAATTCAAAAACAAATTCGAGAGAAACGAGTTAATACATTCATCGATAATGAGCAAAGTGGGTAAAACTAGAATTTCGAGACTTGAAAAATTGAGTTTTGATGAAATTTTTCCAGATGCAATCGGAGACTGCCGGTAGGTTTTTTGAGTAAGGAGAGAGAGAGAAAAGTGAGGATGAGTTAGAAGGAATCTAATCGATCTAATAATTGAATTTTCTTAGGCGAAAAAATTATTTGCCGCCTAAGTGTCATGCTTCCGTCGCCTAAGTTCTCACTTAGACAAAAAACTTGCTTCCCTCGCCTAAGTGAGAACTTAGGGGATGCAAACAGTTTCGTCGTCTAAGTGTGGAATACTTAGCGGACGACAATAAATGACTATCGTCTTAGTGTGTCCCTTAGGTGACGAATGATGAAAAACGTAGTCTAAGTTCACATTTAGGCGACAACATACGTAAACCGTCGTCTGAGAAATCATTTAGCCGACGACGATCATGTTCGTCGCCTAAGTATGACTTAGCCAACAAAAATATTTTTCAGGCGACCACAAATTATTTCGTGCTCAAGTTCCACTTAAGCGATGAAAACTTAACGTTTTCGTCGCTTAAGTGAGTATTTCTTGTAGTGATGGTTAAAATCGGTATTGTTGTGGGAAAAACAAATAACTTTTCCCCCGAGTGGGAAGGTTGATGCCCTGAGGCTTTCCTCTTATTGCTATAGCTGCTCCTCCTCTGGCTCGAGCTACTACTATTCGTGTTCTCCTTGCACTGGTGTTACCCCCTGAAGCCTTGTCGGTCAGGGAGTCCCTACTGTTATAGGCCATCAAGTCCTCTACACGAGCATAGTCTAGGGCCTCGTGGTAGACCGTGGATAGGTCCTTGGTCTTTTTCCTAATTAGCTTGATGGTCAGCTTTGAATCCATATCCAGCCCATTGATGAATGTCATGGTTGTGGCAGTATCGTCCTTGTAGTCGACCGTTGCGTACTCCTTCCTGAACCTCGTAACCCAGTCCCTCAAGGATTCCCCACGTTTCATCTTGAGGGACGTGAGGCACATCATATCCTTAACTCCTTCAGCATTGCTCTCGTACCTCTTGAAAAATTCGGCATTCAGGCCTCTCCAATCCTCGATCAAACCTGGGGGGGGGGGGGAGGGTTTCATACCATTTCAGTGCCTGGTCCTTCAGGCTCGCCTGGAACATCTTACACATCTAGGCATCTTTCGACTGGCTAGTGGCCATAGCTGACTGATAATTTCTCACATGCTGATACGGGTTTGAGTCCCCTGAATACCTATCGAACCTGGGGTGACTCCACTTCTTGGGGGTTCAGCGTCCAGGACGAACTGAGTCATCGGGCCCTCTGCTCCGCTTCAGACTCTTACTTAAACACCCCATCTTTCCTTAACCTCTCGGTTTCTTAGTCCGGACGTTTCAAGGACACTGTGTCTCCATGAACTCCTCCATCATGCTCTTAAGGGCTGCTACCCCAGATGCCTCTTTATTCGTTGGTCCTTCTTGTTGCTCTATCGCCAGGGCTTCTTACCTCACTTCCACGGGTGGGTCGGGCATGACTAGCCCCTGTTTCTTTAAGAGATCTACCAGACTCAGTAGAGTGGCCTGAACAACAGCGACGGTGCCTGCCAATTCGGTTGTGATCGTGGCGATCTCTTATATGGACTGTTGTAGCATAGCTATATTGATCCTCGGGTTTTCATATTGTTCCTCAGTCCGATGGAGGTCCTGATCGACCTTAGCCCTCCATCCCCTGGCTCTTTCGTTCTCTTGGTCATAGCCGTCTTCGTGGCTTATATGCCCTTTGTTCGCAATGTTTCTCGGTTGAACCTAATGCTAGAGGGTTGCTTCCATGCTTCGACGCCCCAGTGTTGAGGGGTGATCTGGTTGTCTCCCACAGGCGGGGTAGTGTCCTTGTCATACAGGTTACTCAAGCCGGTGTTGTCTTCCATGTTCTTCCTTTCACGAGAGTTAACCTAGGGTTCTGCTCTCCATGAAAACACTAATTTGTGAGAGCAGATTTTATCTACCTCTTAGCTTGGATCTTCGTGAACCTGCAAAACAAGTCGAAGTACAGTGTGGTTTCGTGCTTAGACCCTCAGATGCTTAAATCAGAACTTATCTTAAGAATCAAGAAGTAGTTAGGGAAGAGTAACATTACCTGAGACCATGTCGGGGTGGTCTATATATAAAGATTGTGTCAGGTCTAAGCATAGTCCGTATAAGAATAGGATTACTTTACATTCAGAAAGGAGGAATCCATTAAGGAATATATCTCCATATCTAGGGCCAATCATATTTCATGATTACCACAGACCATTTGGCATAATCCCCCTAGGATACACTTAAATCTGACCCTTTCCCTTATAGATCCTGTCAACCCCCTGACGTTCAATCGAATAATCCCTCGTGGTCAGATTGTCCAGCTCCTTAGGGGCAGATCTTACCTTGGAATTGTCATGCCACCGAACAATCTAGAAGCCCCTACAACATTCAGGAGACTTCCAGATAGTTCGCTCTATCATAAAAACCCTAATCATTCCAGCCCCAAGCCTATTTTTTGCCTTATCGGACCTCATCCAGAATCAGACCAGCTAAGTCCATCTTTCCCCAGCTTAGGGTGGTCAAAACTGACTCCCTTTCCAGGGTACTGAGAAGTCTCAAACTGTCCCTTTTCTCGACCGTGTATGATGTATGCATGGCGTGCCACTGCTGTGGGGCAGAACCTTGAACGTAGACTCACCCCTACCTAACTTCTAAGAAGCGATTGGGACGGGGAGAGCATCAACCCCGTCTGATGAATTCTTTTTTCTTAAGTGACTTATGACTTATGGTTTTCGTGTCTCTCGCTGAGCCACGGAAATTGATACCTTACAGCTCCTTTGGTGTAAGGCAGAGCAATCTCCTTGACGAGTGTTGAGAACACAAGGGTGCTTCCTTGAATCGCCGAATATTCACGCTCCTTTGGGTGAAGATCTTTCGATCGTAGGTTGCTAGGGTTTCTTGAGATGAGAAAGTTTGTTTGCTGAGAGCAAAGACTATCTATGATGATGATGATGATGCCTTGATTGTGTGAAGATTTCTTCTATACATAGGAAAATATAATGACTTGTTCTAGTTAATATAAGACTCTTAACGTTTAGACTCTCTGAATGACTCAAATTACTCGAGATCTTACTTCCTAAGCCTTTCAATCAAAATCTAAGACTTGATAATAAGATCTTCAGGGAATTCTTTCATCCTTAGGAAAAGTTATTGTTCCACGCGGGCCGCATGCATCGGCCCAACATATGGAAACCATTAAAAATAAAGAATATTTATTTTTGGCCCAAACACCAAGTAAGTTTTTTCGATAGAGCAAATACCAAGTAAGTAAGTTCCTAGCTATACATGCTGCAGTGTTGCACAGTGCACACAGATATATATTTATCTCAGACATATCTTGCTTTTATGTCTGAGCACTTGCGGAGCCAGGTGTTGGCTTGTCTGGGCTTAAACCCAAGTAAGATTTCAGAAGGTAAAAAAAGCATATTTCATTTGAAAAAAAAATATCTTCTCGCAATAATTTCTTTTTCTCTTTGTTCCGCTCTTTGTTACACATCATATTCTTTGTGATACTGTTTTTCTAAAGCCATCGTCTATTTGCTCAACAAAATTGCATAAGCTTTTATGCAAACTAGTCAAGGATTCAATTAATGCTTGTATAAAACATCTATGTTTTGTTTATACTCTATTTTTGGTGTTTGCTCTGCTTCCTCCTAGCTTTTAATTAAGTTTAAAATTTAAAATTTTAGTGAGTTGTAGTTTGTAAGACTATGTTTTGTTTTCTTCTCAATTTATTATGTTAAATTCAACCACCATACAAACCTATAAAAAAAATTATGCGTTGCACAATATATTTCTCGATTACAATTAATCCAAATAACATTTTTAACTTGAATCTGCCGCTGTGTCTGAGTCCTTGGTTATATATGTACAGAGATATTGCAATGCCTAACACAAATAACAGATGACTGTCACTCCTTTACTGCATGCAGATCGAAATACACCAAAATGTACACTGTATAAAACGCCATGGAAAATCGAATATCTGTTGCACGCATTTGGTCCCATAATGTACGGCCGTGATCGATCTGGTCCCCTTGATTTCCTGGCCTCCCTCAATTCCCAGTGTAAGACATGTCCTAAATCTGTACGACTGTATATATATGTTGGGATAAGACGTACTGGTGCCCCGTAGCATGCAGGGTTCAGATCAGTTTCCCTGTCTGCGTATGGTAGTTGAGAGCAGCGTAGTGAAAGTAAGTGAGCAGCTAAGATAAAGAGAGAATCTCAGTTGAGATATTTCAGATCTAAATAATTATAAACCCTTCACTCACTTCCTTCCTGTGGTCCTTTTTAGTTCTTTGATACTGATGGAAAGGCTGAGTTGTGAATACAAGTGTAGAAGCATGCATTAAGATTTACTTGATGAAGACATTTAATGTGATTTTAGGGGCATACTAGCTAGCGGATCCATTACGTACCATACGACCATGGCATGACCCTAAATCCCTAATGACTACTGAGGAGCAAAGCTATCTAGGTAATCGCCTTGCGCCCGATCTCCAAATTAATAATTAGGAGGATGGAAATTGTGAAGAAATTAAACAATGTCGTCGACTCAACTTGATTTGGTCTTAAGAGAAAAACGTCTGATGAAAATGTATCCACGGACAACAATATCTTAACATCTTAACTGAGCTGCATGCAAAAAGGGTTTTCGCATAGAAAAAAAAATATAAATATAAAAGGTGTTACGAGTGGATTAGGTTTAACAATTAATTTGCAATGTTCATACTTTTCTTCATCTAAATTCTAAATTAGAGAAATGCTATGGGACCTTAAGGTACATGGCATTACATGTCAATATATATGTAAATTTACATATTTATATATTGTCATCAGAATACCAATCATATCCCTCCTCTATTTCCTCTTTGTACTTTTATCTCATAATTAAATTTGTTTTGCTCTATATATATCTATTTGCTGAATTGCTGCGTTCTATGTTTTTCTGGGCATCTTCTTCACTTTTTCTCTGCTCACCATCATGATATCACTACATCTACCTTCTTTTTATTCTCCTTCTTCTTGATCTTCGTTCTATATTTCTTCTTCAATCTTCTTCCTCGTGTTTTTTTTTCTATTTTTTTTTGCGCACGTGCGCTCATCATCATCGTCATCTTCTTTTTATGTGCACAGTCAGATTTCTAAATTTCGTTATATATCCGCATATTCTCATGAATCAAATACACAATTGAATCTGATCATTTTCTTTACTTTTATCTATATGATTTTGGAAAAAGATGTTGATCATCAATGATAAATCAAAGGTTCCAAAAGAATTAAGAGTGGTTGAAATCGCAAGCCTGGTAATAAATGTATTCTTCTTCAATTGGTTACAATAGCTTGAGGAGAAATCATCAGAACACCCGAATCGAATCGGTCGAGAAGGATGAGGAATTGAACCTAATACATTTATATATATTGATATACAAGTGATGTTTAGTGAACCGATGTTTAGTAAAATTGCAAGTTTTATGAAGAACTCTAAATTATTCTCGTAATATATGAGAAGGATTCTATCCAGTGCCCCGATTGTATTTTCTGAAATTGAGATTGGAATATTTGACTTGGATATAGAATGTTGTTATTAGCCATTGGATCATATAAGGGTATTATGGATTTTTGAATTGATAATAATGATGTGTGAATACTTGGTTTTAGCGATATAATGACACGTCGCACCACATAGATTTAAAGTTACAAAAGTGTGGCATACGTAAGACCTAAAATCATTTTTTTCTAAAGTATGACTATGATCCAACTACCCGATACAACAATTTATTAGATCATGTTCTGAGGCATCGCGATGCAATCATATTATATCTCAACTGGGTACGTATATCTTTAGGCTTTCGATTCACAGTTTTGGTTAAAATAAATCTTTTTTTAATATTTATATATTATGATATATCTTATATATATAAAATTATAGTAATATATTAGAATTAATAAATATAATAATTTATTTAATAATAATTCTAGGCGAGGTATGCTCTGGGACAGAAGGATTCGAACCTCTGAACAGCAGGACCAAAACCCGTTGCCTTATTACTTGGCCATGCCCCATTTATTTCTCTTCGACACTGATAAAGACTAATATTAGTATGGGTTATTAGTCAACTCTAGTCTAAATATTTATTATTTTTAAAATAGAGTACTAGAATTTTTATACATGAATTAAAATTTTGATACGAGGACTACTTTTGCATCCAAATTACAAAAAGTGTCTGATGTTTAAGGAAATATATTCTCCATTAATCCCGATGTGTGTCTTGTCCTAGTTAGATATGGATATTGATTAATTAGATAGATACAGAGAATCTCTGTTATATCAGGATAATAATTGTAACTGACTGTATCAGCCTGTATTTAAGGCATTCTATCAATGAGAAGAAAACAACTTTATGTCTATTCTACTTCCTCTTGCAACATGTTATCAGCACGACTCTCAGAGCTAATAGAAAAACCTAAAACTAGGAGAAAGCCGCCGACCATCGCCGACCACCATCGCCACCGCTGATCACCTTGCTCTACCGTCGGCCTCTCTCTCTCTCATCTCAGCATCCCTCACTCAAGCAAAAAATCTTCAAATTGTTTCAAGATTACTCGTCTTCCAAGGAATCGTTTCAGAAGGGCTTCTACCTCAAATCAATCAAGAGTAGCAGTCATACCGAGCATAACACCCATCGAGGTAAACATTTCTAAACCGTAAATTTCAAGATCTAGCAAATTTACTTACTGCAAAACCCTAGATCTAAGTTGATGATAACTGTGATATGAGTTGTGAATATTACATGTTTATACCCTAGCTCCTATGGACATATATTCATAGAGTATACGTGATGGTCCTGAATGAGTTATGAAAGGACCCAACCCCGATTTAGTTTCCTAAACCGGAATCAAACCCCTTCTGAAAACACGAACCAACAAAAACCATCAAAATTTCGGCAGAGTAACGCTACTAACGCGGAATTGCCATTACCTGTACCTGGAAAATACACTTCATCCTATGCCATAAAAATCAAACCATGGACACCAATCCCATCCGGATTTCTCAATATCATATCAATAGCAATAAACAGTAAACATAACTGTAATATATATTATATCTGAGAAAATTCGTATAAAACATATATCAGTAACACATCAGAGCGACCTCTAGTATAGACATACAAATAGTAGGCCAAACTAAGAACCTACCATAAAAGAAACATCGCTCGAATACTATGGCTCCGACCACGACGTGCGACACCAGAGTCCGAACTGCAAACTGGGCACGGAAACCGAAAAGCCCAGGGGAAAGACATGAAAATCGTTAGAGTGAGTGGACGAAAATAAATGTCTTTCGCCGAATAATATATGTTATAAAAACATATGCGAGTCTAAATGCATAAAAATCATATGATACACGAGGGAGACTCTAACTCCTCACGCGTACAGAGTATGCATCATAAATACCGCGGGGTCTCTCATGGACTCCCTCGCGCTAGTACAGTCTGAATCACGGATCCCAGACCCACACGTGATTCCTAGCCAGAAAGGCCTCGGGTCAAGATATCTGTCCCCCCCGGAGCGTACTCAGGGATTAGCCGAGAAGCCAATGTGTATCGATACAACCCTGATAACTGAGACTGTGCTTTGTGTAAACCAAATCATAAATCCTTTCCATGCACATCCATAAATCATAATATATATATATGTATGTATATTCGTATACGTATATTCGTATATGCATAATCGTAAAACACATGCTCATAAAAATCATGATCATACTGCATGCTCAAGTTCGTAAAACGTATATAAAAGACTCGCAATCAATCCGTGAAAAGAAATATCCACTCACAGATGAGCGTAACGCAGTTCGCGTTAATCCCGTGATCCGGCGGAAAATCCCTCGCCAAACGAACGATCACGAACCTCTGAATAATCATAAAATCCATTTCTCAAAATCATAACTCGACACCTCAAATCAAATCACGAGAAACAACCGTTCCCGGAAACGTATAATTCAATAACGACGAAATCGTGAAAATCCAATTATCACACCACAACACCTTGCTATAATTTTCGATGCTCAAATCAAAAAACAAACCTCACCACTGCGATCGGGGCGCGATTTCGAGTGAAACGACATAAACTCGTCGAAAACCACGCCGGGTGAAAAGTTACCGCCGCCGTCGCTGCTGCCTCTGGCCACCGGAAAATCCAACCTTCCCAGAAAATTTCATGCTACACATGGTTTTGAAGATCTCGACGATTCCAACAACTTTCCAGTTATAAGTTAAGGCCAATTTTGACCAGAAAATCTCCAAAAATCAACCCAAAGTTCCAAACCCTTACCGGAATTTCACATCGACGGATTTCTCTCCTCCGGCCACGGCAACCTCCCAAACCACTTGCAATAGCTTCCTCTCATTGAGGCTAACAAAACCCCTCAAAGAGGAGCCACCATTTCGGCCTCCACGCCGCAAAACTCGCCGGAAAATCCATAACTTTGCTGATTCGATTCTCTCTCCTCCGGCCACCCCACGGGACGATCCACCTACCAATCTGAAGAGCAGCTCGAGCCCAACAAATCTCATGAAGAAGCCTTGCCCAAATATTGCCGGAATCGGCCTCAATTTCCGGCAACCCATTCGGCCTCCAAAATGGGTCGACCCACCCATGGTTAACCCAGTCAACACCCAGCTTTCCAAATATGGCAGGTATCCCAATTCGGCAAGTATCATTTTCGTATTTATACCGTACGCGTATCGAACCCCAATCAGATAAATACGACAATAATCGACAGACAAAAATATTCACAACTAATTCCTCGTAACTTGGAAAAATTCTCCGGAAGTTCCCACAAGCTCGAAATTAAATTCTCTACAACTTCCACGAAGGATCCGAAATCAAATTCTCGCCCGATAATTTAGTCACTAACGAAGCCACCATATTAACGGATAATCTCGAAATTACAACAAATTGCGAAACTCGCAAATCAAGTCGATAATCATTCCATTTACTATTCGGGTCGATCAACGGTCCAAAACAAATCACAATCATGATTCGGATAGACTCGAACACAAACAGATAAACTCAACAGTATACCGAAATTTCAAATATTCATATTATATTCCTCGGTCGTCCAAATAATGATCCGAAATCGCCCACGAACTCGAAATCACGCGTACAACAACTCTCGGGAAGAGACTCGACTCAAATTCTCAGCCAATAATTTAGTCGAGATCAAAACTGGAGATTCAATCAATTATCGGAAATCTACGATTATACGCTAACTCACGAATTAAGCTGATTACACTTCTGATTCTGTTCCGGGTCGTCACAAATCCACCCCCCTTAAAAAAATTTCGACCTCGAAATTTCCAAGTCTGCCGACTAAAAAATAGGAGCACTGCCTCTGCATACAGCTCAACTTTCCAGTGGCAACCTCAACTGAACGACTCTGACAACATACTCCACAATAGGAGATATCTCCGTACTGTAATCCCTGTACCCTCAAATCCCGAATCTAAACTAGCTCCACACAAACGCCAAGTCTTCCTGCATAAGGAACTGATAGGGTACAAAACACGCAACAAATCTGAAAGGTAGTTTCACCACACGGAACACAACACACAGAAAAGCCCACTCTATAGGCAATGCCAAACTATACGGCACAACACAAATTCTCCCTCTGATCACATACGGACCAAAATAACGTGGCAAATCACAACTCAGCCTACTCACACCAAACTCGCTCCTCAAAATGACATCATGCAACGTCATAATCATAGTGGTCTACAAACTGATACTGCATGCAATCTCGAACAGTTGAAACTGCTGGTTCCAAATCCCTCGGAACTGCAATACACAAGACCACAATATGCCCTCCAAGGTGTGAATAGTCCTCAAAGATCGCCAACCAATCTGAGGATAAGAAACTATACTAAACTGTAATCTGATCCTCAATTCTCACTGCAACGTTTGCCAACACTCTGTTGTAGCTGATTATCTCGGTCAGCGAACTGGGACACAGGCGCATCACGTAAATGGACAACCTCCACCAAACATAGCTATGCCAGCCTGCCACCAAAATCTTTTCCGAAAGTACAAGGAAAAGAACTGAGTTTATCAAATGGTCTACAAAGATCCGACAATTGGTACCACAAACCGAAGTGCGTACTAGCACACAAAATCCACAGTGACAAGCTCCAACTTCTAATCGGAAATCTCCAATGGCTGAAACTTCCCAGCAAGTCTCTGCCTAGCTAACCTCGTCTGCCGACAAATGTGGCATCCGCACACACAAGCTGCTATAATACTATTCATATTGCATCACGAGTAGTAAACTCGAAGTATCTGATACATCTCTGTACCATCAGTGCATAACGCACGCAAAACAATGAGCTTCAACATCATCACACTCAAACTCAGCTCCCGTAGCTCGCAACTCGGCTAACACGGAAACTCGAGTCACACACATGAAACACTGAAGCTCCCGACTTCCGATTGAATGCATCAGCAACAACATCCCAGATGGATAGTCAAAGTGCAACCACTGGCCTTTCTCAGATAAACTCAAATATGCAACCATAGTCGTTAGTCGACCCCATACATCTACACTGCCTCAAGCTCAAATCCGGCTGAATATGCAAGTGGATGAAACTCAAGTGATCAGTGTACGTACGTCCTACACTGCGCTGCACGCCGTAGTAGTAGTGTCTTGAACTCTCTGATGCTAACATAAAGACAGCTACACCTAAATCATACACAGGATATGCAACTACATAAGGTTTCCACTGCCTGAAACCATGAGCCACTGCTCTGCAATGCTGCATCAAGCATAACCAAATCCAAATCTCGATACATCGTCACAAACCACGAACTCGTCACGGTCGTCAGGTAGAGTCAAAACCGGTACAATGGTTAACCTTCTTCCAGGAGTAAGTAATTCATCCCACATGTATCGGATCACTCAAGCTTGACGCTTCATCGTCAATCCGGAAAGTGAAGTGGCAATCCGAGAAAATCCTGCACAAAGCATAGTAGCCTGCCAAACCCAAGAAACTCCTGATCTCCAGTACAATGGTAGGTCAACTCAAAATTAACATGGCTTCTATCTGGTCAGGATCCACGCCAACTCCCTCAGTTGTCATCGCGTGGCCAAAAATCTTCACGCTAATCAACCAAAATTCACACGGGCTGAACTTCACAAACAGCTGATCATCTCGCAAAGTCCGTATACCGCTCGCAATTGCTTCTTGTGCTGGCCCACACTCCTGGAGTAAATCAGGATGTTGCCAACGAACACGATCGCAACCTTGTCCAGAATTTTCTGAACACCTAGTCCATCAAGTCCGTAAAAGCTGCGGGGCATTGGTCAACCAAACGGCGTGACCAAGAACTCCTGATGCCCGCATCGTGATCCGAAAATTATCCTGACCGCATTTGATTCGCCGATCCTCAACTGATGGTATCCGGACCCGAAATCAATCTTCGAAAAGACTGAAGCTCCCTTGAGCTGATCAAACCAATCGTCAATCTGAAGCGGAGGATATTTGCTCTCCTCTGAAGCCTGATTCAGCTTCCAGTAGTCAATGCACCACCTCGTCAAACCATCCAACATTCACATAAATAATGCCAGAGCACCCTACAGTGATACACTGGGTCGTACGAAATCTTCTCCAGCAACTCCTGAAGTTGAACCTGTAGCTCCATCAGCTCCACTGGCACCGAATGACAAAATGCTGGTGATATGAGTGCAGCGCCCGGTAAAAGCTCAATGGTGTAGTCAGTCTCCCGAACTGGAGGTATACCCGGTAACTCCTCCGAAACACACCTGGAAACTCTGGAACCACCTCAATGTCGCCAATGTCGGGCACAGCAACCATAGTATCCACAGCATGAGCTAAGCAAACAACACAACCCGTTTCCACCATCCGCTCGACCATCACCGCGAAACAGTATCTCGGGGAATTCTGGTCGTCGAAACACAACCACCTTCTCGTGACCATCGAACATAGCCCAATACGTCGTCAAGAAGTCCATACTCATAATCACACCAAAATCGACGATATACAGCTATAATAGATCCGCGGCTAAGCCATATCCTCCAACAAGGGTCTCGCAACCTCCGGATGGATGCAACACTCTCCAAAACCTCGGAAGTGGAGATGCAGGTACAATAGCCATGGACATCAAGCCACGGTAACCTCAAAGAAACTCTATCCTCATATAAGGTCGTGGCACAAACTCCAACACGCCAAACCAGCCATCCACGTCGATTGCGACTTGCTGATTAACTCGTTAAAAAGGCTACATTGGTCAAATTTCAGAAATAGCATCATGACCTCCTCGTGAACTCTGACCTGCCGAACCACTAAAACAGCTGGCTGATGGCGCTCCCTTGCAACGTGACCCTCCTGGCCACCACAATAGCAACTGAGAGTGATCCACGAACACAAGTCACAGCGACACCTGCTGTGTGGAAGGATTGTCAACGATCACCCAAACTCATGCCACAGGAACAAGTCCGCTACTCCGTGATCTCCATCACCACCAAACGGATCCTCTACTTTGATCTGAAGACCCCCAACATAATTGAAAAGGCCACAGCCTGAAGAAGTCACTGATCCCGAGGTGCCTGAACTCAACCTCATCAAAATCTCAACTAAGTCCAGTTTCCTCAAACTAACACATCAGAAACCGCGTAAGCCTTTCCTTCTCGATGTCCTCGCCTCTGAGTGCAGCACATCAAGCTCATCATGGTTATCTCGAGGCATAACAGTCAAAATCCCTCTGATGCTCAGGTTCAAACTCATCTCGAACCTCGTGCACTGCTTCCTCTGAAGCCACATAACACGTGAACAATACGTCTCTGTCTCAGGTGGGTAAACACTCCATATTTCCATCGTTAGGTAGCCTGATTGAACCATTACCGTATAAACAATATATCTCTAAATGTGGGCCATGGAGTCGCAACAGGAACTCACACAATACCAGCCCACCAAATGCAATGATCTGACTCAGGAAAAAACATCAACTGCCACAATTCTCTGCTCTGAGGCAACATGTAGACGCTCATACACGCACAGCCAGGCAAACCATGCCGCACAAATCTCTGAATTTAGAATACTCATCCAAACCCATATTCACTGCCAAGTCGCGCGTTGATTGATCCTCAATAGGATCCACAACCGTACCGACACGGAAGGCACGTCAAGGAGGCATCCTAATGAATAAAACATCGTTCGCAACAAGTAGAACGTAATCATGGAACTTCAAATATTTGAAAGCATACAACACCAGGAGTATTGATGAGTATCCGCCAGCTGGTTGGGTCACCACTCCAGACATGCTGTACATTCTCAAATATCCTTAGTAAACACGACTACAGAAGTCTACAGAACCTAAAACCTAATGCTCTGATACCAAGCTGAAAGGACCCAACCCCGATTTAGTTTCCTAAACCGGAATCAAACCCATTCTGAAAACACGAACCAACAAAAACCATCAAAATTTCGGCAGAGTAACGCTACTAACGCGGAATTGCCATTACCTGCACCCGGAAAATACACTTCATCCTATGCCACAAAAATCAAACCGTGGGCACCAATCCCATCCGGATTTCTCAATATCATATCAATAGCAATAAACAGTAAACATAACTGTAATAAATATTATATATGGGAAAATCCGTATAAAACATATATCAGTAACGCATCAGAGTGACCTCTAGTATAGACATACAAATAGTAGGCCAAACTAAGAACCTACCATAAAAGAAACATCGCTCGAATACTATGCCTCCGACCACGATTTGCGACACCAGAGTCCGAACTGCAAATTAGGCACGGAAATCGAAAAGCCCAGGGGAAAGACATGAAAATCGTTATAGTGAGTGGACGAAAATAAATGTCTTTCGCCGAATAATATATGTTATAAAAACATATGCGAGTCTAAATGCATAAAAATCATATGATACACGAGGGAGACTCTATCTCCTCACGCGTACAGAGCATGCATCATAAATACCGCGAGGTCTCTCATGGACTCCCTCGCGCTAGTACAGTCTGAATCACGGGATCCTAGACCCACACGTGATTCCTAGCCAGAAAGGCCTCGGGTCAGGATATCTGTCCCCCCCCCCCGGAGCGTACTCGGGGATCAGCCGAGAAGCCAATGTGTATCGATACAACCCTGATAACTGAGACTGTACTATGTGTAAACCAAATCATAAATCCTTTCCATGCACATGCATAAATCATAATGTATATATGTATGTATATTCGTATACGTATATTCGTATATCCATAATCGTAAAACACATGCTCATAAAAATCATGATCATACTGCATGCTCAAGTTCGTAAAACGTATATAAAAGACTCGCAATCAATCCGTGAAAAGAAATGTCCACTCACAGATGAGTGTAACGCAGTTCATGTTAATCCCGTGATCCGGCGGAAAATCCCTCGCCAAACGAACGATCACGAACCCCTAAATAATCATAAAATCCATTTCTCAAAATCATAACTCGACACCTCAAATCAAATCACGAGAAACAACCGTTCCCGGAAACGTATAATTCAATAACGACGAAATCGTGAAAATCCAATTATCACACCACAACACCTCGCTATAATTTCCGATGCTCAAATCGAAAAACAAACCTCACCACTGCGATCGGGGCGCGATTTCGAGTGAAATGACATATAACTCGTCGAAAATTACGCCGGGTGAAAAGTCATCGCCGCCGCCGGCAGCGCCGCTGCCTCTGGCCACCGGAAAATCCAACCTGCCCAGAAAATTTCATGCTACACATGGTTTTGAAGATCTCGATGATTCCAACAACTTTCCAGTTATAAGTTAAGGCCAATTTTGACTGGAAAACCTCCAAAAATCAACCTAAAGTTCCAAACCCTTACCGCAATTTCACATCGACGGATTTCTCTCCTCCGGCCACGGCAACCTCCCAAACTACTTGCAATAGCTTTCTCTCATTGAGGCTAACAAAACCCCTCAAAGAGGAGCCACCATCTCGGCCTCCACGCCGCCACCTGAACGCCACAAAACTCGCCAGAAAATCCATAACTTTGCCGATTCGATTCTCTCACCTCCAGCCACCCCACGGGACGATCCACCTACCAATCCGAAGAGCAGCTCGGGATTACTTATTTCCATCGGTTTAGATGGTGAGGATGAGACTACCCATCTCAATCCTAACTTGGTCTCCACGACAAGTATAACACCTTCCCAACAACATACTGTTGGAGCATCATGCGACACTACAACATTTGGAGACATTGCCGGCGACTTTTAAGTCGCCGGCAATGTCTTTAGACATTACCGGCGATTTTCGCCGGAAAATCGCCGGTAATGTCTTTTTTTTTTTTTTTTTTTTAACATTACCGGCGATTTTTGTCGCCGGTAATGTCCGTCGCCGGCAATCCCTCGATGGTAATGTAAAAAAAAAAAAAAAAAAAGACATTACCGGCGACTTTATTTATGTCGCCGGTAATGTCTTTTTTTTTTTTTTTTTTTTACATTACCGGCGACATGAATTTATGTCGCCGGCAATGTCTTTAGCTTCGAGACATTACCGGCGACATAAATTCATGTCGCCGGCAATGTCTAAAAAAAAAAAAAAAAATTACATTACCGGCGACTTAAGTCGCCGGTAATGTCCAAAAATCGCCGGCCTTGTTTTTGGACATTACCGGCGACTTAAAAGTCGCCGGCAATGTGTAAAAATGTTGTAGTGCGACATCTCACCGGATTCTTATGTTGCCATCTCTGATGCGCATCGCTCGTTCTGCAAAGCTTGTTCCTTAGAAAAATTGACGGCTCGTCCTTCTTTTGCTGTTGATGACAATGAAAATATTCCATTCTTACAAATGATCCAAGATGATATTTGTGGACTTATCAAGTCTGAATGCGGACCATTTAAATGTTTCATGGTTTTGATAGATGCATCAACTCGATGGTCACACGTTGTTTTGCTATCCATAAGGAATGATGCATTTGCAAAACTCCTAGCTCAAATCATTAAGCTCCGGGCTCACCACCCGGACCACCTAATCAAGTCTATTCGATTGGATAATGCATGAGAGTTTACATCAAAGTCTTTTGATGATTACTGCATGTCTCTTGGGATTGATGTTGAACATCTCGTTCCCCATGTCCATTCTCAGAATGGTTTAGCAGAGGCTCATATCAAGAGGTTACAGCTTGTGTCTAGAGCTTTGGTAATGCATACAAATTTACCAGTCCCTGCTTGGGGTTATGCAATGTTACACGGAGCAATGCTCCTTCGTTTGAGACCTGTTTCCCGTTAACCATTCAGTGCGTACCAGTTGGTAACTGGATATGAGCCTAACATTTCACATTTATGCATTTTTGGTTGCGCGGTCTATGTGCCTATTGCGCCTCCACAGCATACTAAGATGGGTCCTCAACAAAGATTGGGCATTTATGTTGGTTTTGAATCGCCCAAGATAATCCGCTATCTTGAACCTTCGACAGGAAATCTTTTTACTGCTAGATTTGCCATATTGTCAATATGATGAGACATATTTTCCTCCATTAGGGGGAGATAGGAATAGTTTTATTCCAGTTCAACGTCAGGAATTGACGTGGTTTGATCCCACTATGTCTCATCATGACCCACGCACATCTCAGAGTGAGATGGAAGTGCGTAGGATACTCGATCTTCAGCAAGTGGTAGACTCCATGCCTGAATCATTTGCTGATATCGCTAAAGTGACAAGATCAGATATACCTGCTACTAATGTTCTTGCAAGGTTAGAAATCCTGGTAAAGGGATTTGTTAGTAGCAACACTGGGCAAGGAGGCATTCCTTCTGCTCATGTGGATGGTGTTGCTTCGGCCTTAGCTCCCACCGGAAAGAGGAAGAGACCAAGAAAATTCACAGATGAGCGACCAGTCAAAAGGCAGGCCATCAAGGCACCAAAAGATCTACTTATCATCAACGTTGTGAATCCTTCACATAAGATTGTCTTTGATTATGGTTATGTACGTCCTTGAATCACAATTGGCATCTCTGGGGACGCTCTAGAACCTTTTGTGATATCAGAGAACTCAGAAATCTCACTTAGAACAAATGATGTGCATGTTCTTATGGATAGATCTTCCATGTTAGTTGATGATATGTTTACTTATTCTGTCGCTCAGGAGATTATTGACAACGATGAAGTGGAACCCCACTTAGTTGATGAATGTCAACGTAGAGCAGATTGGCTGAAATGGAAGGAAACAATCCATGCTGAACTAGATTCTCTGAATAAAAGATAAGTTTTCGGTCCGGTTATGCTATGCCCATTGAATGTTAAGCCAGTTGGACATAAATGGGTCTTTGTTCAGAAGCGTAATGAGAAGAATGAGATCTTGCGTTATAAAGCTAGACTTATAGCGCAGTGTTTTTCTCAGTGCCCTGGAATTGATTATGAGGAGACGTATTCTTCAGTTATGGACATCATCACATTCCGCTACCTGATAAGCTTGGTAGTGTCCGAAAAGCTTAGTATGCAGTTGATGGATGTGGTTACTGCATATCTCTATGAGGATCTTAATTCAGAGATATATATATAAGAGTGCCAGATGGTATTGCTATACCCAAATCAAGTAACTCTAAACCACAGAGTGCTCATGTTATAAAGTTGAGACGTTCAATGTATGGATTGAAGCAATTCGGTAGGATGTGGTATACATGCCTCAGTGACTACTTGATTGGGAAGAGATATAAGAATGATGATTTATGCCCTTGCTTGTTCATTAAAAGAACAATTTCAGGATTTGTTGTAGTAGTTGTCTATGTTGATGATATGAATATCATCAGAACTCTTGAAGAGACCAATGAGACTGTTTGCTACTTGAAATCTGAATTTGAGATGAAAGACCTTGGTAGGACTCGATTTTTTCTCGGACTAGAGCTAGAACATCGAGTTGGTGGAATTCTTATTCACCAGTCTGCTTATGTCCAAAAGATGCTCAGGCGATTCAATATGGAAAAAGCATACCCTGTTAGCACACCAATGATTGTTCATAGTCTGGACCCCAAGAAAGATCTGTTTCGTCCGTTAGATGATGATGAGGAGATCTTGGGAGCTGAAATTTCATATCTTAGTACTATTGGAGTTTTGTTGTATTTAGCTCAATGCACACGTCCAGATATTGCATTCTCAGTGAACTTGTTGGCAAGAGCTCTACACCAACGCAACGGCATTGGAACGGAGTGAAACAAGTCTTCAGATACTTAAAAGGTTCCATTGACATGGGTTTATTCTTCCCTTACAAAGAATACAGAGAAAAGCATGAGATTCTCGGAAAAGAGAAAGTTGAGACAAATTCTAGGGATTTCGACCCGTCGAGGATTTTCCTTGACCTGTCGAAACCTGCACCCTGGATCGACCAGAGTCATCTCAACGACCGATCGAAAGATTCTCTCGACCCGTCGAAAAATGATCCTGTTTCGAAAATTTTTCATGCTATTCCCTATTCCAAAAACACTGGTTGATGTGTTGGTTGAATTTTCTGATGCTGGGTACCTCTCTGACCCACATAAATGTCGTTCATAGACCGGTTATTTTTTCACTATGGGAAACACGGCAATCTCTTAGAGATCAACAAAGCAAACCCTTGTTGTTACTTCCTTGAATCATTCTGAGATAATTGCTTTACATGAAGCAGTTAGAGAATGTGTTTAGCTTAGGTCAATCATAGGTCATATTCGAGGCTCTAGTGGATTGAAATCTACTGTTATTGATCCTACTTGCGTCTTTAAGGATAATGCTGCATGCATTGAACATATAAAATTGGGTTTCATTAAGGGTGACAATACAAAACATATATCGCCGAAGTTTTTCTTTAATCAGTAATAACAGCAACTGTTGAATATTTATGTGAGCCAGATAGGTTCTGTTGATAATGTTGCGAACTTGTTTACCAAGTCACTTCCTAAATCTACTCTTGTGAAACATGTGAGAAGCATTGGTATGCGCAGGTTATCAGAACTCCTAGATTGTGTTTAAGGTCAGGGGGAGTTACATTTCTGTAGACATCAGGGGGAGTCTACCTCACATGTAGTAGTTTTAGTAGTTGATACGTTGTACTCTTTTTTCCTTAGACCAAGATTTTGTTTTACCCATAAGGTTTTTGTTTGCTTGGCGAGGTTTTTAATGAGACAGCAAGTCATGCATCATTCTTACGGCCATCGACACACGGAGGATTGTTTAAGGAGATTTATTCTCCATTAATCCCGATGTGTGTCTTGTCCTAGTTAGATACAGATATTTTGATTAGATAGATACAGAGAATCCCTGTTATATTGAGATAGTGATTGTAACTGATTGTATCAGCCTGTATTTAAGGCATTCTATCAATGAGAAGAAAATAACTTTCTGTCTATTCTACTTTCTCCTGCAACACCCGATAATTTTAAATTTTCCTAGATCGCAATGTAAAGCATTATTAAGTTGTAGAAACTTATTAATTGGAAAATTCTGGTTATCAAAAAGAGAGACTTCATAATCTACTTTCAAAAAGTCCCAAAACACTATGGTTATTTGGAACAATTAGTCCAAAAGATTATGCTTGCATATATTATCTCCTATTTATCAGAGACCAAAAAAAATGAAATTGCAGTATCACTATCAAGCAAGAAAATGGATTATGCCAAAATTGATAGAGAGAAAAAAGATGGAAAGAAATAAAGAAGAAAATAAAAGTTAGATTGATAAACACGTGTAAAGCGGTCCCCAATCGTCCCACAAAGGAGCATAGTCTTTCTCTACGAAAGCCGAGGATCCTCCGAGTCCTCCCCAGACTCAGCATTAGACCGGAGGGGAGAACACCATCACATAACCCTAAACCTAATTTTTTTAACCCTAAACCTAATTGGATCAGACGGAACCTGCTTCGCACGTGGCAACCCAAATCTCTCTCTCTCTCTCTGGCCGGCCAACAACTCCGTCTCTCCACCGTGGGTCTCGTGCCAAAAGGTTCAGGGGACCATCTGTACCTTTTAATTTATTACGAGAAAAAATGATTATTATATCTAAATTTATGGTCTGCAACCTAAGAAGGCAGACTTCCCGAAATGGTAAGACGACTTAGATGCAGAGGCGGATGTTAGAGGAAACAAGCCCAGCGGTTGTTGGGCAAATAATTGAGTAGATCAGGTATAATTATTTTTTTGATTGGGTAGAAATTCAACTCAAACAGTCGAATACTTAGTCAAGAAAACTCTCTGAATATCAATTATGAAGCACGCCGCTTCAAAAGAAAATTAAAAAAAGAACGCTCAAACATTCCGATCTAGCTCCGTACGTCGTTGATTGATAAGAATAAATGTGATACTAGTACTTTCTCCTCATGTGGCAGCTCCCTATGTATTTTAATATAATTTTTATAAGGGTAAAATTACATAGATATTTATCTTTATCTGTGTCTGATCATTTGTCAACATATACTTATATTCATTATACATGTCTAAGATCACAGCATAAATATTTTGTTAAATTCATCATAAGTTATATTCAAGATATTAATTAGCTAATCATAAAAAGATTAATTTTATGTATTTCTTTCATTGTTTTCAACATAAAATTCTCATATACAAACCTACAAGTATATAAAAAAATAAAAATAAAAATAGTTGGTTTCAATCTTACCTAACCAATTTTTTCCTAAATCCGTCCTTGCATGTTTCGGACACTCATCGATTATAAATTTTTTTTCGCTCACCTAAATTTCAGACTCAAGATTCGTCACTTCTCGGATGACCCTGTCAGTGCATCTGTTTTATGAGCCTCTGGGACGGCACTACCGTACCTTCTCGGCCCTTATACCACAGAGCCTATATATTGGACCGTTTGGACACGTGTCGATTTTTCATGCGTTCTAGGTTGTGAAGCCAAAAATCCAACACTCATTGAGCTTCTGTTTCTGGTCTTGTAGCTGGGTTTCTAGCTTATACGTGATGAGAACTGGCCGGGAAGAGTCGTTGATGGTCATCATCATCCAAACTTGCATTGACTTGTATACATGGGTGAGGATTTGGTGGGTCGTCGAAGGATATGGATATGTACCTCGTATAGATTAGATCCATCTTAGGTTAGAAGTTCCGTTATATGATTAGACCCATCTTAATTAGGTTTTGCAATTGCAGAAATATATATGGGAAGTGATTCAATTCATAGCTAGAGTTCAATGTATGAAATATACATGCGAGCTAGACATGCCATGGATACAAATTACTTGTTGTCTTTTGTTGAAGTGTAACATGCAAAAAGAAGCGAGGATTATGTTCTTGTGCCTACCATGGAATTATTATAATCTCTCTGATTTTCAAACATTGCTTGGAGTTTTTCCTCTCTAACTGGTACTTATAGACAAAGGAAGAATAGATGAACCTGCAGCCAGCAGCCTCTTGGTGTTAACACGGTCAAAAATCTTAGTCTGCAAGCTAAGGTTAGGTAGCTAGCTTGCTAGCTCTTAGCTACGGAGCTACCTATTTCAAGGGCAGAACCGTTTACTAGCTCCCACAGTTCCCCTATCTGATTCGTACCATTAAATCCTCTGTAACACTCTAAGTCACCAATATATTTCTATCAGACCAACCTAGCTTCGGCTACATAGACCCAGAACGCTATCATCATGACCTTCCCCTCCACATCTATAATGCGCCTTGACCTAAGAGCTTACATACAATGCGCCAAAACAACTGCTTCTCTTGGACCTTACCTTACCTTTTTTTTTTACTTCGTTTTCCGACCAATGCCGGCATGTACTATCCGGTCAATCCAGCCACAACTCGACACGTATCATTGGGGGTCCTACGTTGCGGTAAAAAGAAGAAGCTAGCTTGCGTTTTCACTATTACAGTGTTGCTTTCTCTGACAGTAAGGATTGTGTGATGTAGATGTGGAAGTAGGAGAAAATGGGAGTGGAGGTAACAAATATGTCAGTAAAGAACGAATCATAAGATCGCGCACATAGCACCCAACGCCAACGTACGTAGTACTTGTTCTTCTCTATCTCAAAGCCTCGTAACTTCTCTTCTTAAATCTCCTAAACCCAAACACACACACCCTCTCCATTCATAACAAACACAAAGTACTCAAAATCCAAAACTCTCTTCCTTTCTGTCTCTCCCTTCTTCCTCATAGACAACACTAGCTAACACCGTCTCACAATCTCAAACCATACCCGAGGTCTGTTCTTTTTAGCTGAAATGTACAAACCGGTGATGTTCATGGCCTCAGATCAACACAGCACAACCCAACAGGAATCTTCCCGGATCCTTTTCGAGTTCGAAGATTCCAAGAAACCCGAGTCGTTCACCACCAAAACAAGTAGCAGCAAAGGGAAAACGAAGAGGTCAGCTACTAAGAAAAACCCTAAGAAGCAGACCCCACAAAGAGGCATAGGTGTGGCTCAGCTGGAGCACCTCCGTCTCCAGCAGCGCTTGAACAACAAACTAACGGAAATCCAACCCAAAACCCAAGTCGTCCAAACCGACAATCAAAACCACCGCAACCACTTTCAGCACTACCAAAACCCAACAGACCCGCTTCACAGCACTCCTGTAATCTACGGTGCATCCAACTACGGTGGTTTCATGGCTCCTGGCAATGTCGCCTCACCTGAGTTTGGTTATGGGTACAACGTTCACGGTTTGGTCAACGTTGGGACTGTTTCTGACAGTTCCAGCGGTCTCTGTTCGATACCAAACATGAAACAGCAGCGAGAATCTTCTGCTCTCTCATCTGAGTATTGCATCTCTTGCCACAACCAGGTATATATATATTTTTTTTCTGATTCTTTGGCTTGGTGGAGGTACTAAACAGAGCAAAAGTGAAATCTTGGACCTTTTTATGTGTTTGGCTCTGTTTCATTTGTTCCGATTGTATGTTGTAGAAGAAGAGAGTAAGCAATTGTGCGAATAACACGGACTTTGATGGATCTCAGGATGCTTTTCCGGTGATCACTACTTCTGGCCATCCCGGCTTCGACCCACCGTACATCTCAAATGTCCGGCTAGCTGGAGAAACCGGCACCGGTGTTTTCAACGGTGGTACTTATCTCCTCCGCCGCCCTAGTCTTGTTGATGAGGTAATTAAATACAAACCCTGCTGGCGAAAATTTAGTATCTCTTAGGTTTTCTGATGGAGAAAAGTTATAACTTTCATTAATCAATTGTTTTTGAAAGATGGATTTTGATTTGGGGATTTTCAGAGTGTTGAAGTTAGGGCAGTTCATAGAAAGGGAAAGAATGCAGGTGGTCATATAATGATGGAGTATGAGTTCTTTCCGGAGCAACACAAGTTCAACAACTCTGAAATAGTTGAATCTGGTTCACGAGTCTCTTCAGGCACATATCCCATGGAACATGAACTAGTAGCTTCATCAGCTAACTCTTGTTCAGTTGGTAGAACACCAGAAGCTTCTGATCAACATATTGGTCATGTTGGTGGTGCTTCTTATGTCGATGATAGGGCTGACATGCATATGATGATGATGAGTAGTTGCTACAGTCCTGTTGATTTGTCACTCAAGCTGTCTTTCTAATTGTTGAAGCAAAAAAGAGGGTGTTCTAATTTTTGTAACACATATGAGGAAGAACACTGATTCATTTCTTGGAAATCCTTTTATGTGGTTAATCTTAGTTAGCACTAGATCCGCGGAATTTATTTTAGTTTAATTAGTTCTGAGCGCTTGCTAAACGTTTGATGGGATTCAAGAAACTATGCTGGCCTGGCTATAGTTATGTGTTTTACTTTTGAGGTAGCGCTGAAACTGAAATGAGATTTCTGTTTTTGGCTTTAGTTTGTTTCTTTTTATGCACTGAAGCACAAATGAGTATCTCTCTTTTCTGTTTATGTATGGGAGTCAAGCAAAACCCTTTTGGTATTTTTTGAAGAAAGTGAAGCAAACAATAATAGTCTTGTCCAGAACTTCCTTTTTGTTCTTTAAAATCCCAATGAAAATTGTTTCATATATATAGACAGTTGTAGTAGGACTTAATTGTCTGTATCTTCTACTTCTGAACGATCAAGTGTACAAAACCAGGCACATCTACGAGTACAAATCTGATGAAGTCTTTAGACTTATACCGTATTATCTGTATCTCAGCTAGCTGTGTTCATATCTTCATATTATTAATTATGTAGGGAGCAGCTTGCTGCAGGCAAGTACTGGCAGTAAGCCAGTGAGTACGTACTCTCTTCCATCTGTAGGTGTTGATCAAAGTAAAGTAAAGCCAAGGCTGTAATGTAATTACTGTGTGGCAACGCTGATCGATGGAAGCTAGCTTTTTCTAACTCTATGGTGATTGGTTCCTCCATTGCAGAGGCACAGTGATCAACATGTCCTAATACAGTTGGGGAAACATTCCTACAAATATGTATGTCCAGCTTTTTCTTTTTGCTTCCTCATTTCTTGTTTTGGTATTTAGGGTTATTTTTGTTAGTTTATCATGTGGGGACTACCGGACTAGCTAGGACTTGGCACTTAATTGTAACACCCACGGGTCAGGGTCCTCTCCTTGTGGTTTGCTATCCTTGAGAGGACTGTAGCAACTACTCACGATATGTTGATAAGAAAATCGACGTGCATGTCCATCAAAATGGATATATCGATGATAATGTAAATTGAGCCACTATTTCATTATTGATAAGAAAATCGTGTGCATGTCAAATTTAGAGGCCGGTTAATAGTCTTGTCACACACGATTTTCTTCTCAATAATAGAATAGTGGGTCAATTTACATTATCATCGATATATCTATTTTTATTATTAATATACCTATTTTTTCCTCCAATATATTTATTCTTGTTACCAATATACTCATTCTTGTCACCAATAACGTGAACAATATTTGTTTGTTACTCCCTTATTGGCCACAAATAACATAATTGTAGCTACATTGGTTCACAAACTAAGTTGTCACTAATATTGCTTTGCCACTCCCATATTAGTCACCTTTGAGTGTGTGCCTATTGATCCATATTGTAGTAGTGTATCTAACTTCATCTCCTCTCTCCATTCAAAAAAAAAACTTCATCTCCTCTCTTAATTTATTCAAAAAAAAACTTCATCTTCTCTCTCTGGAATCGTTTGTCAATTCTTCTTCTCCTTCCAACTCCATCCCAAAAATTTTGCTTTCAACGAGTCTTGAGATTTTCTAAGTATCTTTAATTTGTAATCCTATTTCAATTGTGACAAATAGTGTGGTATCCAAAAAAAGTAGTCGAATCGGAGTTGCATGTGCATTGATGGGGGGTATTTAACCACTGATTTTAAAGAATTGTTTTGTATTTCAGAATTTTTTTAAAATCTAGATGTAGTTAATCAGGATTTTAAAAAATCATTTAAAATTTTGATGTATTCATTAAGAATTTTAAATAATTCATAAAAATCGGTGGATTGTTAAAGGATTTCATTAAATAGCCAATTTTGTAAGATTTTGGAGGATTGTTTACATACAAATTGCCTCTTTGAAATCAGGTCTTCTACCCAAGAGTCTTTGATGGATTTCAAAGTAGAACTCTCTCTCTCTCTCTCTCTCTCTCTCTCTCTCTCTCTCTCTCTCTCTCTCTCTCCACTACTAGAAATACACACGTAGGCGATAAAATCTTTTAGGTTTCATCCCCCAAAATATATATCGTCGGCTAAGTACCACTTAGGCGACGAAACATGATCTTGGTCGCCTAAGAAATTTCTTAGACGACGGTTTACATAAGTCGTCGCCTAAGTATGTACTTAGACGATGACAATTAAATTTCATCGCCTAGGATGCACACAAATACGACGTAACTTTGTTTTCGTCGGCTAAGTATGATACACTTAGACGACGACACTATTTGCGTCGTCTAAGTGATCACTAAGACGATGAACTATGTAAATCGTCGCCTTAGATTTAATAATCTAGACGACAAAAATGCAAGTCGTCTCCTAGGTATACACTTAGACAACAACATATATGTTTTGTCAGCTAAGTGAGCATTTAGGCGACGAAAACGGTTTCGTCGCCTATGTGAAAATGTAGGCAACGAAAAGTTACACTTAGGTATTCGTCGCCTAAGATCAAATTTCATTTTCTCTCGGGCTATCTCATCCTCTCCTCTCAGCTTCTCTCTCTCTCTCTCTCTCTCTCTCTCAACACCCACCGTACTACACCTCCGATCCTGGCCGGCCAAAATTCATGAAATATTAATTTTTCAACCCGTTGTGTTCTAGTTTACCCACTTATCTCCTTATTAGTGAAGGTATTAACTCGTTTCTCTTGAATTTTTTTTTAATTTAATATCGTACGTATTACATACGGTGATTAATTTTTTCGGTGAAATATTTCGGCGAATATATAGTTTCTGGCGACCTTAGCTTAATTACTTGTTTGATTGCATTGTTAGTCTAATTGTAAGCTAATTAGTTAGTTAATTAATTAGTATATTTAATTTGATTAATTAGTTAAAACATGTTAGATTAATCTAATTGGTTCTTTAATTAATTAATTGTTAAGCTAATGGTTTAAGCTAGGTAGTTAATTAATTGCATGTATGTTTAATATATTATTAATTAAGCTAATTATATAGCTAATTGTTCAATTAAGGTAATTAATTGAATGTTTAACTAATTCTTAAGCTAGTAAGTTGTTTAATAATTAATTCAAAATTAAAAAAATAATAATTAATATGTAAATGCATTCATATTTTCTTAGCTTATGTTAATTAATTGTAGCATAAGATTGATTATAGTATATATATATACGTAGTATATTAGATTAATTAATTATTGGTTGAAAAAATATAATTAATATGATAATTATAAACTTACGCAGAAATATGGATAAGAGTTAAATACAGTTAGTGAATAGAAGTGATGTGCGGTATATGGACGAAATCAGGGACTTCGTGGTTTTGCGATGGAACATGGTCAAGGAAATAAGTCTTTCAGGTGTTTGTGTAGAAAATATCTTAACCATCAGTTTGTGGAGGCTAATGTTATGTTGCAACACCTGTACGCCCACGGTATGATGTGGAGTTACACTACGTGGAGCAAACACGGTGAAGTAGTATACTCACTACAAGAAAACAGCACTTAGACCACGGAAACGTAATTGTTCCGTGGTCCAGGTGACACTTGGACGACGGAGAAGTCTCCGTCGTCCAAGTACCACCTGGACGACGGAGAAGACTCCGAGGTCTAGGTGATCACCTGGATGACGGAGACGGTATTCTCCGTCGTCCAGGTTATCACCTGGACCTCGGAGTCTTCTCCGTGGTCCAGGTGATCACCTGGACAACGGACCGACACGCCGTGGTCCGAGTAATTAACTTCCACTTAGATGACGTACCGACACCTCCGTCGTCTAAGTGAAACATTATATATAAGCCCGATGCCAATTCAAACTCTCTTCGATTCATTCCATCCGATCATCGATCTCTTCATTCCATTCGAAGAAGAATTGAAGGAGAAGGGAGAAGGAGAGGCCGGAGAAGGAGAAGGGAGAAGGCCGAGGGAATGATCAGGATAAGGGATCTCCGCTGACTAGCTAGCTAGCTTAATTAACAGATATCGAGAAGGCCAGCAGGTACGCACGCAGTTAAAATTTTCTTAATTAATATATATATATTTAGTGAAATCGTACGTACATACATGCATGGATGTTAGCTATATATATAGATTAAATTACGTACGTACGTAATTGATGGATCGATGTAGATCGAGTACGTATAATTAAGCGTAAATTAATGGACTAATATATATATGTAATATATAATTAATTAATTATAATATTTTGTAGCAGTATGAACAAGAGTTGGATGAAGTTGAAGAATAGATGTGATGTCCGGTATATGGATGGAATTAGTGAATTTGTGAATTTTGCGATAGAACATGGTCAGGGAAAGAAACGTTTCAGGTGTCCGTGTCAGAAATGTCTTAATTGTCAGTATGCGGAGGTTAATGTTATGGTGCAACACCTGTACGAAAATGGTATGATGTGGAGTTACACTACATGGAGCGAGCATGGTGAAGCAGTAGAGTTCAGCGCAGCAGACTTTAGCTCAGGGTACAGTTACCATGGTGCCTCATCCAGTGGCAGTGGTGCCGGACCCCCAGCTTGCAACCCAACTGCAGATTTGGTCCATGATGCGTTTCCGGGATGTAGTCATGGTGGACACCAACACCAAGACGGAGGTTACAGTACCACTAATGAGCATGATGACACATTCCCCGCAGCTAGCTTGGCCACTGACACCAGTGAGATGGAAAAGTACAACCGGATGCTACTTGAAGCACAGACCCCGGTGTTCCCTGGATGTCGAGAGAATGTGTTGCAATATGTGATGGAGCAAATGAAAATAAAAGTGAAGCACAAAATGTCAGTGAGTGCTTTTGACGAAATTCAGGAGCAAATATGTAAGTTGCTTCCTGATTATCACAATCTTCCTAAATCTCATTATAAGGTTAGAAATATCTTGAGCAGCCTCGGCCTAAAGTACAGGATAATTGACGCATGTCCGAATGATTGTGTGCTATTTTACAAAGAGTATAAAGATTTGGACTATTGTCCCGTATGTGGCCAGTGCAGATTCCAGTTGAATAGGAAGAGTTCGAAAAAGAGAATTCCTGTGAAAGTTGTTCGATATTTTCCCTTGATTCCCAGATTACAGCGCCTGTACATGTCTCTACACACAGCAGAGGCGATGCGATGGTACGCAGAAAAGCGAATAGATGACGATGTCCTGCGACACGCCGCGGATGGAGAGGGTTTCAAACATTTCGACAGAGAATTTGGAAACTTTGCTTCAGAGGTTAGAAATATTAGACTCGGCCTATCTACAGACGGATTCAATCCTTGGGGAAGTAATAGCTCCGCCGTCAGCACTTGGCCAGTTATTCTGATGCCATACAACTTGCCTCCGTGGATGTGCATGAACAAGGAATTTAATTTCCTTACCGTACTAATTCCAGGTCCTAAATCTCCATCAAAGTGCTTAGATGTCTACCTCAGACCTTTGATCGACGAGCTGAAACTGTTGTGGGAAAATGTAGTCCCAACTTATGACAAATTCACTGACACGATGTTCACGATGAGGGCTGCCGTAATGTGGACGATGAGCGATTTTCCAGCTTATAGGATGTTGGCAGCCTGCAGGACAAAAGGATATAATGGATGTCCTATATGTTTGGACGACGTGAACTCAAGTTGGCACGCGGGGAAGGTGTGTTACTTGGGTCACCGTATATGGCTTCCTCACGACCACCCGTGGCGACAAGATGCAGCTCATTTCGACGGGACGGTAGAGAACAATCCTAAACCCCGTAGTTGGTCGGGCGAAGAGATTTTAGAGAGGTTGAGCTATTTCGACTTTGGTGTGTTGACCAATGACGCGGATGTAAAGAAATGCAATCCAATTCCTCCACATGATCTGAGCTATTGGGATCACAAGAGTATATTCTTTGAACTCCCTTACTGGTCGAATTTGAAGCTGAGGAACAACTTGGACGCGATGCACATAGAAAAGAATGTGTGCGACAGCGTGGTGGGAACAATTCTCGGTATTAAGTTCAAGACTAAAGATACTCCCAAAGCGCGCAAAGATTTGGAATCAATGAATCTACGTCGTCCCTTGTGGTTGAGGAGGGATAGGAAAAGAGTGTACAACAAGATGCCAGATGCACCTTACACAGTGAAGCCGACGCTTAGACGTTCTGTATTTCACTGGTTTAAGGGCGTTCGTTATCCGGCTACGTATGCAGCTACTATAACTGGAGCAGTGGGCGAGGTGCAACACAAGTTTGTTGGTCTAAAGACACATGACTATCACGTTATGCTGCAACGTCTGATTCCAGTGGTAATTCGACCATACTTGCCTCGGGACGTCGTAGAACCAATAGTGGCATTGTGCAGGTGGTGGCAGAAGTTATACGCCAGAGAATTAAAGAAGTCAGATGTGGTGGAATTGCAACAACAAATTGTGCACATCATTTGCAAACTAGAGAGGATTTTTCCCCCTGCTTTCTTTGACATCATGATTCACCTAATGATCCACCTGCCCGAGTAGGTGCTCATTTCTGGTCCGGTCCAGTACACTTGGATGTATCCTCAAGAAAGGTACGTACAACTAATTAATTATACAGGTTTTTCGATTCATAATTTGTTCCACTGGAGATTACTAGCTAGCTATATGTACTTATTCTTATTGTACGTTTGATTTTGTAGACAGCTTGGACAGTATAAGTCATTCGTCAAAAACAGGTCGGCCCCGGATGGCTCCATAGCAGAGACATACCTAATGCATGAGTGTGTTACTTACTGCAACAGGTACCTAAAAGATCCCCCACCTCCCACTGCCTCCGATCGCAGTGCCCACATCAATCTTTCTGTCGTCACCAATGTCGTCCGACCGTTTAGAGGAGTATTAAAGGAATCGTTAACACGGGAAGAACTTATTGAGGCACATTGTGTAGTGTTGTGAGACTGTGACGAAGTTGAGCCGTACATGATGTCATACAGGGAGAGGCTTCCGGCGTTAAATCAAAACAAGAGTTCAGCGTGGACTGAGAAAATGGTTAAGAAGAAGTTTCCCGATTATTTCTTCCAATGGGTACGTACGTACGTCTCAGTATTTAGTAATTTATATACATATCGATCATGTTTGTAGAAAGTAAACCCTTATATTTGCCCATTTTCGCAGATGATTGATCTGCAAAAATCTGAAAACCACGGGGGGTGGTGGTCATGGCCAAAGCACTTGCTAGCAGGGAAGCCGGTTAAACACTATATTTAACCCGGATATTTTGTGAACGGTATAAAGTTCCATTCATTGGCCCGAGATGAAGGAAGAAGAACACAAAACAGTGGGGTAGCGGTTGGGAAAGACAATGATCTATATTACGGGGCTATTGTATATGTGGTTCAGCTATGTTACGGGAATGATGTCAACGTTTTCCTATTCAAGTGTAGATGGTTCAAGCGTACAAAGGAAGACCTGGGACTATTATCAGTCGATAAAAACTCAAGCTGGTATGAGGATGAGTCTTTCGCTCTCGCCTTCTTAGTTCGGCAGGTGTTCTATCTCGACGATCCGAAATCCGGTGAAGGGTGGAAAATATTGAATCATATCTCTCATCGAGGAATATGGAATACATAGACAATTGAAAGGACACCGGCGACGACTGAAGATGCTGCTGAACCAGAAAGAGACATTCCTGCGTATCAAGAGCCTAATATTTCTGTCATCCGCTCCGATATAATGGACCTGGTTCAAGATGGTGAACGGTAACCCATGCCTGATGGTTGTACAGATCTAACTGCAGATGAGATTATCGATGAGGTAGATGAAGAAGACGAGCAGGAAGAGGACGCGGACGAGGACTCAGGTTATTCGTCGGACGATGTTGAGTACGATGACGAGGATGAGCCGTCGTCTAACGGGGATGAGGACGATGACGATTATGACGAAGAGTACGGTCATACGACGAAGATTATTAATTGGTAATTAATTTATGTAATTATTGTAATATATGATCGATGCATCATCGATCAATAATTACAGGTTGTCGCCTTTGGGTGTTTTGGCTATCTCCCTAAATCCTCGACCCTAAATCTAGCAAATCGGATCGATCGATCATTTTTTTAATTTTTTTTTCAATGAATATTTAATTGAACGGACACACAAATGACCCTGGACGACCTAAACCCTAAACCCTAAGGCCCTAACCCCTGAATTCAGGGTTTTTACACCTGGACGACGGATATGGTCATTATCCGTCGTCCAGGTACACGCTAGGACGACGGAGATGGTAATTTTCCGTCGTCCAAGTTCACAAACCCTAAACCCTAAACAGTAAAGCCCTAACCCCTGAATTCAGGGTCTAAACACCTGGACGACGGAGAACGTCATTATCCGTCGTCCAGGTTAGAACCTGGACGACGGAAACTCTAATATCCGTCGTCCAGGTGCAGATATCGTCATTTTTTCTAAGACAACAACCATCTAGACCTTATTCCAATGCATATTCTTTTCGTCAAGACTTTAGAGTAAAAAATTCTTGGTGTGTGAGCTTCGACTGTTCGAAAATCGGAGTTGCGAAATGCCTTGTATCCACGTTTCCGGTTTGTGAAATTATTGGTTTTGTGGTTGACTGTGCCGATTAAACCCTTCCCGAACTTATTATTTTATGGTCCTTTGAAGACAATTATATATTATGTTACGACGAACATATCCAACGGTTGTTTTGTCCAAATTCAATTTCGTTAATACTCTGTTGCAAATGAGCCTCTACTCATGAACACTTAAGTCGTAAGGATTAGTCGATACTTAACAACTTTCAAAACGAAAAATTATTCGTCGGTTCAAATTTAACTGTTCATATATACGATGAGTTCATCGATATTGGACGACTATTTCACGTGAATGACAGATCGCTAAATTCCTAGCGAATTAATTTTAAATTTTTTTTAACATAAATTGAACCTGGACGACGGAGAATGACTTTCTCCGTCGTCCAGGTTCAATTTACCATGGCGGTTCAATTTTTTTTTATTTTTTTTTAAATTAAAATTTCACTTGGACGACGGAGAACGACATCTCCGTCGTCCAGGTGTTCACCTGGACGATGGAGAACGTCCTTCTCCGTCGTCCAAGTCGAAAATCATGGCGGTTCGATTTACCGCCTCAATTTTCAGCGCCGCTTGAATTTCAACTTAGACGACAGAAAATGAATTCTCCGTCGTCTAAGTCCAAATTTATGGCGGGTGAAACGTCCCGCCCATTAATTACGCGCCGTTTCGAAAAATTTTAACCCTTCACTTAGACGACGGAAACAGTGTTTTCCGTCGTCCAAGTGCATTTAGACGACGGAGAATAGTGCTCCGTCGTCTAAGTGAAAGCCTATATATAGGCAGTGGCTCATCTTCTTTTCCTCATCCCATACATTCTCCTCTCCTCTCTCTCTCTCTCTCACTCCGGCGATCCTCCTCCGGCGACGCTCCGACGACCAACTTTCCGGCGTGGTTCCCCCTCTCCGACGACTCTACTCTTCCGATATTCCGGCGAAATTCCGACGAGGTAATAATTCGAAATTTTAACTCTTTTACAATTTTTTATTTAATTAATTATTTAATTTCTAAATACTTTTAATTTATTAGTTTCAAATAATAAATAGTTGTAATTATAATAATTATTTTGTTGTTATTATTATTATTTAGTAATCATTATTAGTTGTTAATTATTTGGTAATGAATAATTATTAGTTAAAATTAAATCATAGTAATAATAATAATTGTATGGTAGTACGTCTTCGATTTAAATTTAGTACATAGGCTTGGTTTATTAAGTCGCACTCTTTGGAATAGATGGCGCCTCTTTTCCTAGCTTATCTCCTTAATCCCTCGTGATGTGTGGATTTCATCACCGCACACCATAACCTAAGTGAAGTTATGGACACGAGGTTGAGGGCGGAGTTTGCAAAGGACTTGAGGGAGTGTAAATTTTCGAAAAATTGGCCGAATGTCAGACATGGTGTCTAGAAACGGGTTATGACTTGTGACAGGATATGGACTAAGAAAGACTTTTGTCGAAATTAGTCCTGCCTCTCGCGTTATCTCTTTCTCTAACTGGCCATGTTTTTCGATTTAACCAAGGCTGATTAATTGAAAATTTACACTTTATCGCGCGGGTCGCACGTCCATTGAACGACCGAAAAAGCCAAGCTAGTGTACTCTATTTAAATCTTAACCGTACTTAATTAGCATAAATTTTGCACTTGTAATTATTATGGTAAGTACGTATTTTAACAACGTACTCCTAGGTTGAAATGGCTCCATCCGGCAAGAAGAAAGCGCAACAGGAGGCAGAAGATGCCATGCTCCGAATGTTGGCGGACCAAGTCGGTTAGGAATTACCGGAGGGCAACGACGCCCTCAATCCGGACCCTTCATCTGGTCCGTCCATAACGCCCTCTGGGGAAATTCCCGCTCCCCCATTCATCTCGAGCGGTGATGACGTCGACCCCTTCCAATCTCCGACGCCCGGTACCCATTCAACGGGAAGTACTCAGGCGTCCTCGACCGCCGAATCAATCATGTACAGCGCCCGCCGTAGGTAAATGAGGGCCCCCACTGACCCGGAATCGAAAAAGACTCGGGGTCTCGTTAAAGGGGGCAAAACGGAGCGTATTTGCAAGGAGACCGGAAAAAGATCGACTTGCCCTACGACGAATTCACCGGTGGCCCTCCCACAGCTCAGCTAGCAAGTCACTCGGCGCATAGCATCGGGTCAATCGTCCGTAGCCGAGTTCGAATCACTGCCCCTACTTGGAAGGAGGCGCCGGATCATGAGAAGGCGAAAGTCTTCAAAGATCTTTCGGTACGTAATACGTCCAATTTTAGTCATTATATAATATTGTTAATATTAGTTAAAATTTCAT
Organism: Geum urbanum; assembly: GCA_946800695.1. Lineage (NCBI taxonomy): Eukaryota > Viridiplantae > Streptophyta > Magnoliopsida > Rosales > Rosaceae > Geum > Geum urbanum. Next base: position 5,810,642 of record OX327002.1, on the reverse strand, counting down.
AATATATACGATTATAATTTTCTATTTATTTTTGATAGGAACAATTTGCGGTGGATCCGACACCGGACATGTTGAGGCATATCAACAAAACCGCCAACTCCATCTACAAAGATTGGAAGTACAGGCTCCATCGGTACTTCCAAACTTACGGTCCCTCGCCTCCCCCCGTAGAGCTGCGTGGAGATAGAGAAGATGAGTGGGAGTGGTTGTGTAACCACTTTGCCGATGACTCCTTTAAGGTGTTAATTTACTTTTTTTATTTCAATTAAGATAATTGAATTATTTAAATTTTAGTTATTAATTTTTTAATGATTTAATTATGTTGTGTAACAGAAATTCTCCGATGTCAACAAAGCCAACCGGGGGAAGAATGAGAAACACCATACTACCGGCGCCAAGCAGTTCATTCAAATAGCCAAGGAGCACAAGGATAAGGGCTCCAAACACCCTTATCTTGATGCAAGCATAAGCGCGTACGTGACGCCTGGGCTCGATAATGAAGCGAGTCAATACGACGTAAGTGATATATATATGTGCTTTTAATTATAGTAATTATTATTTAAATATTATTTAATTATAATAAATTAATTATTCTTTTGTAGGCAAGGGTGATAGAGCGTGCGCATGAAGAGTTGGCTAACACTCAGCTTGCGTTCCCAGATGTGCTGCCGGAAGACCTGCCTCCTCTATCCTTAGAGAGCCAAATTGCAATCGCGGATGAGGTCTACGGTCGTAGAGCTGGCAAGGAGGTTAGGCACTTTGGGCCTAGGCTGGTACGAGATTTGTCGACGACCTCCGGCTCATCATCTACGGGAGGTTCGGGGCAGCGGAGAAGGAGTCAGGCTGCGGCCGTCGAAGCAGCCATTCAAGAGGCTCGACTGGCACGAGAGGAGAATGAGTCAATGCGGCAAAGACTTGACGAACAACAAGCACAAATAGCCCAACTCATCGCCCTCATGCAACAAAATCGAGAAGTATGTCAACCTCCTCCGAACCCACACCCCGACGACAACGACCCGGCTGGAGGCGGAGGACTCGGCGGCGCATCTGCTCCTCCAGTGTATTAGCTAGCTAGTTAATTATAGCGTTTCTTTATTTCCGAGTTCCGAACAATATTATATAATTTTTATGGGTTTTTAATTTAGATGTGTATGTACAAATTAATTAATTATTTAATACATTAATTAATATTAAAAATTTAGTTCATTTAATTAATTTGGACTATTTTTCATTATTTAAATTAAATTAATAATATTTATTTACAATTTAATTTTTTTAAAATTAAATAGGCACTTGGACGACGGAGATTATGTTCTCCGTCGTCCAGGTACCCAAACCCTAAACCCCAACCCCTAACCCCTAACCCCTAAACCCTAAACCCTGCCAATCTCCGTGGCCCAGGTGTTCACCTGGACGACGGAGAATTAGTTCTCTGTCGTCCAGGTGAACACCTGGGCCACAGAGATTGTTAGCTTCTCCGTGGCCCATGTATGCACCTGGACGACGGAGAACTAATTCTCCGTCGTCCAGGTGAACACCTGGGCCACGGAGAATGTTCGCGGTCCAAGTGAACTTGGACCACGGAGAACTAATTCTCCGTCGTCCTGGTGCTTGGACGACAGCACTTGGAGCACGGATCTTGGACGACGGAGATTCCGTCGTCTAAGTACTTAGACGACGGAAAACTGCACCTAGACGACGGAAATGGTCCGTGGTCTAGGTGCAGTTTTCTTGTAGTGACTTTAGCTCTGGACGAGACTTCAGTTCAAGGTATATGTAGTTACCATGGTGCCTCATCCAGTAGTAGTGGCGCCCCTGCTTGGAACTTAACTTTGAATTTGATCTATGATGCTTTTTCGAGATTTAGTTATGATGGACATCAATACCAAGAATGATGTTACTGAAAGGACCAAACATTAGATTAACTAGTAATCTAAGATCATACCTTAACGACAAGGCTTTAACTACGGTTTCCTCTACGAAGTGCAAGAAAATCTAGGTTTCCTCTACCAGAAACCTGCAAAAAAATCACGCTCCAGATTTCCCACAAACAAGATCGTGGACCATCGATGTCCATTATGATTTCTCAATAAAGTGTGGAAAGTAAATTAATTAAAATGCTGGAATAATATTACAGGAACTGAAAATTCCTAATCCAGCACTGAAAAATATTTATAACACTAGTGTCCAGAGAGACTTTTAGGAATAGTATAAAACATTTGAAAATACATAGCTAGTGGGCCGAAACCTAGAGAAATGTATCATAATCCGGTGGACTCAAAGCCTCTGGGGTCCAAAATTCAGCTCAGCAGAAGCACTGCAACCAGGGCACAGAAAACTAAAAGGCCCAGGGAAAGGCATATAAAAACATAAAAACGTTAGCGTGAGTGGACAAAAACTCACAATCAGTGTAAAACAATAAAATATTCTATCTGTGTCTTTCTACTGATTTATGTGAAACCATGCGAGTTCAAAATAATAAACTAAATAAAATATGGAGGTGAGCGCTCAGGGTGTTTGTCCTAACCCGAAACGTCTCCATGACTGTAAATAAAAAGTGATGGGATCGTCTAGGATTTTTGTCCTAACTCGGTCTGACATGACTAGTCAGTGATCAGCCGACTAGTCAAAGCATCGATGCAGAAAATAAAACTATCACAAACATACCTCCAAACTCGACTGTAATAAATTATAGGAGACTCTAAATCTACGTAAACATGAACTCACAGCAACTGTGAAAATAAATAAATGTCCACTCACCGTACTTTGCCGAGATATTCATAAAGTCGAAACCTGCTAACTGGCGCAATAAACATCCGACACGGCCCGCTAACTCGTAATCCTGAAACCAGAATTATAATTAATATCTACTCGTCGATATTCATAATAAATAGCTAGCTCATAATCCAACGAGCAATAATGCCAAAATCTCACATTCTCAAATTATGTATTTTTCGACTAAAAATGAACTGAATCAAATTCTGAATTCAGTTCCTTGCATTCCTTCACTTTAAATAAATTTTAGAGTCGCAACATAAATCTCAAATATCGAGTGACTCGAATTTAAATTGATAGTTAGATCGTTCGTTAATAATATCGTGAAATCAATTAATTATTAGCCGATTAAACACACGTCTAAATTAATCAAGTCCAGATCCATTCAAGAATCTCACCATTGCGTTCGTCACGAAATTACGAGCGGAACGACATAAAATTTTGTCGAAAATTCTACCTCACCAGAGCTCCTCCGAGCACAGCAGCACGTGGGGCCACGCACCACCACCGATGGAGGTCAAAATTCCATCGGCACCAAATCAAGCAACCTACATACCAAAATGTTCATCTCAACAAGCCCAACAACATTGTACAACACAACATCAAAATCAAACCGGAAATTAACGAAATCCATCGTTGAAATTACAAACCCTCGCCAAAAAACATTTTCTCCTTTCGTTGCAGTCTGGCCACAGCAGGATTCGAGACCCATTGCAAACGATCTGCCTCTTCCAAGGCTTCAAAACCCATCTGGGTTTGACGTCCAGCGCCGCCATGAGCGCCACCACCATCACCGAAAAAATCAACTCGGAAACCGCCACTTTCTTGGCCTTGATTCTCCTTCCTCTGGCCACCAACGTTGAAGATGCACCCACCAATCGATAGAGGAGAAGAAACCCAACAGTTTCCACCACAAATCTCGGCCGGAGGTGGCCGAAAACCGTCGCGCCATCGCCATCGCCTTCGGCGGTGATTTTGGGTCGGTGAGCTCGGTCAACGCTTGTTAACCCATTTTCCAAAAATGAAAATTTCTCACTTTCCCAAAATAGAAACCCGTATTTATACCCGCGATTTTTGTTATAAAACGTTTTCCGATATTTTTGTAAATTTTTTGCTAACCATAACTTCTTCATCGTAACTCCGATTTCAACACTTGACGTGGCCATGCACTCGTATCAACAAACTCTACAACTTTATCCTAAGAAATTTCTTCAAAAATAAAATCGATAAAATCTTGACGAAACGTCAACGAAAGTTATCGATGGTAAAAACTAATTACCATTGACGATTAACGTAATTAATTAGCGACTAATCACATAAGTTTCGATTATCGTATTATGATGTTTCGGGTCGTAAAAGTTGCGATACTACTCATGATGACACATTCCCCGCTGCTAGCTTGGCCATAGACACTACTTAGATGGATAAGTGCAATAAGATGCTACTTGAAGCCCAGATCCCGGTGTACCCTAGAGGTCGTGAGAATGTGTTGCGATATATAATGGAGGAAGTTCAGATAAAAGTGAAGAACAAAATTTTAGACTGTGCTTTTGACGAAATGCAGAAGCATATATGTAAGTTGCTTCCTAATCATCACAAACTTCCAAAAACTTATTATAAGGTTAGAAAGATCTTGAGCAGCCTCAGCTTAAGGTACAAGAAAATTCACGCCCGCATAAATGATTGTGTGTTGTTTTACAAAGAGTATGCCCATTTGGACTACTGTTTTGTACGCAACCAGTGTAGATATATTAACCGAAATAAGAAGAGTTCGAAAAAGAAAATTCCTTTGAAGGTTCGTCACTATTTTTCGTTGATTCCTAAATTGCAGCGTCTTTACATGTCTTTATACACAACAGATGCGATAAGATGGTACAAGGAATAGAGAGTAGATAACGATGTGCTCCGACACGCGAAAGATGATGAGGCTTTTAAAAATTTCGATAAGGAATTTCAAGACTTTGTAGTAGAGGTTCGAAATGTTAGACTCAAACTTTCTACAGATGGATTCAATCCTTGGGATAGTAATAGTGCTACCATCAACACTTGGCCAGTTATTCTCATGCCATACAACTTGCCTCCATGGATGTGCATGAACAAGGAATTTAATTTTCTTATTCTGCTAAATTTTGATTCTAAATCTCCTGGAAAGTGTTTAGATATGTACCTAAGACCATTGATCGACGAGTTAAAACTGTTGAGGGAAATTGAAGTCTCAACTTATGACAAGTTCACTGACACGATGTTCATGATTAGAGCAGCCGTAATGTGGACAATCAGCGATTTTCCTGCATATGGGATGTTTGCATCTTGCATAACCAGAGGATACAATGGTTGTTCTGTTTGTTTGGACGACGTCAACTCCAGTTGGCACACGGGAAATGTGTGTTACCTGGGTCACCGTAGATGGCTTCCTCACGATCACCGGTGGCGACAGGATAAGGATCATTTCAACGGGACTGTAGAGAATAATCTTAAATCCTAACAGTGGTCTAGCGAAGAGATTTTTGAGAGGTTGAACAACTTCTATTTCAGTGTGTTGACCAATAAAAAAGTTGTGAAGAAACTCAATCCACACCCTCCACACGATCTACGCTATTGACATCACATGAGTATGTTCTTTGAGCTGCCTTACTGGTCCAAGTTGAATCTCAGGAACAACCTAGATGTTATGCACATAGAAAATAATGTGTGCAATAACGTGGTGGGAATAATTCTCAGTATTAAGTTGAAGACTAAAGATACTCCTAAAGCCACTATATTTATAATTATATTATTTTAAAGAGGTTTATATTATTGAATTAAATGCATGATATTCAATCTTTCTTGAATTCTCACACATCTAAGGGCTAGCTTAAGCAGCAGCAACAGAGAAAATGCTTGTCGGACATGGCATTGTCTTCGATCTCGAACCAGACTTTTTCTTAAAAGATTTCAAGAAGAAGGATTACATCCCACTCTCCTTTTACCAGCTGAAGACTTACCGCATCTGTGACTTCGTCGACGTCAAGGTCAATGGTGCCATCGATCCACAATAGAGGGTACTCAGTTTACATTAATTTGCTTGGCTTTGTACGTAGTCAATTCAATTAATGATCTCAATGGATTGGAGGTTACTAGGTTTACATTTTCTTGGCTTTGTTTGTTATCCGGATTACTTGGACTTCTTTTTAATTAGTTTGTCAGATGATAATTAATTAAATTAATTTAATTTAAATTTAATTTAAATCGATCTATATTATTTGCGGCGCAAAATGGAACTACGTTACTAATTTAATTAATATGTTTTGATACATGTGTTGCTTGAAATTTGAAAGAAAAAAAAACCACAATGACCTCTTAGACGACGAACATGATCATTTGGTCGACTAAGTGTGACTTAGAAGACGAACTAACTTATGTTCGTCAGCTAAGTGGCATCACTTAGACGAAGCCTATATGATTTTGTCGTCTATGTTAACCCTAAACCCTAATTAAACCACATATTTTGTCGTCTAGGTGTTGCATCATAAACGATGAAATGTCATATTCGTCTTCTAGGTGTTGCATCTTAGACGACGAAATTGAAGTAGATTTGTCATCTGAGTGTTACATTTAGTTTAAAAAAAATACAAAATTCATTAAATACTAATTAATTAATTCAATGCTAATTATTAATTTAAATACAAAATTCTTAATTTAAATGCTAATTATTAATTAGTTAACTATTAAAATTGAGTTTTAGTATTTTCCGACTTTTTGGATTTTAATTTTTTTAATTTTTTTTCTTTTAATTTCACATATTAAATAAACCAATTCAATTATCAATTACCACACCAATTATCACAAAATTCACCAAAAATTAAACAAAAATCACCCAAATTAAAATCACACTACAAGAAAATGAGTCATCACCGGCGAGATTCCGGCCAACAAGGCCGGCGACCGGAAAAGTCGCCGGTAATGTCCATCATTACCGGCGACTTACTCCGTCGCCGGTAATGTGGCCGGAATCTCGCCGGTAATGTGGCCTAGACATTACCGGCGACTCCAACCGTCGCCGGCAATGTCTAGGGCACATTACCGGCGATTTTCCGGCCGGAATCTCGCCGGAAATGTGCCCTAGACATTGCCGGCGACGGTTGGAGTCGCCGGTAATGTCTAGGCCACATTACCGGCGAGATTCCGGCGTAAAGTCGCCGGTAATGTCTTCATTTCCGGCGACTTACTCCGTCGCCGGCAATGTGTCTTATATTTGATGCCGGATGGGGCAGCTCGATCATTCAATCATTTTGAGCGAAAAAAATCCAAAGAAATCGAAAGAAGGAAAACGTACGCTTTGAAATCGATCATTCGGTATATTGTCAAAATTAAGGCGCGCGTCGAAAACTCGATCATTCGGGAAGCTATATATATAGGTACGTAGGTGTATATATACGTATATGTGGTATATATATATATATGTGTGTGTGTGTTGATCAAATCCAATTCGTGAGATATATATGAAATGTTGTTGATGTACGGTCACCGAAACGAGAAAACAGGTTGTAGTTAATCTTGTGTCTGAATCAATGACTGGTATTATCGTATTGTTATCGGAGCCAGGCTTAACAGAGCCTCCTCCTACCCAGTCAAATACGTTTTGAATTGAAAAAAGGAGAATACTATCATCGAGTACTGAATCGAATTCAGAGATTAGATCGATATATATACATATGCATGCATGTGTTGATTTAATTAGAGTTGAATTGAGAGATCACGTCGATTATTAGTAGTGAATGTGTGTGTATATATATAACTAATACGTAAAATTGTTAGAATTTTCAGGATGGACAAGAGTTGGATGAGCCTCGAAAGATGGGATGTCAGATATCACCAGGGAATTAGGAGTTTTGTGGATTTTGTGAAGGCTAATTGTGGAGACACTACACTTCATTATTGCCTGTGTAAAGAATGTAAGTGTTTCAGCGATCGATTTCGATTTCCCATTGATAAAGTGCAGAGGCACCTGAGTAAATACGGGTTTTGGGATAAGTACACTTGTTGGATTTATCACGGTGAAACATCGGTAGCGGGTCCGCATGATCATGGACAATTTGGTGAGAGGGCCAGTCCACGCTATGATTATGGACATTTTGCTGAGAGGGGCAGTTCATCCTATGATCCAACATCGATGTTAATCAATGATATGTTTCCTCATGAGAGCGGTGTATTTGCTGATGAAGCACCAAATGTCCCTCCCGTCGTTGAGGGTTTCCCCCATATCGAGCCAGTCGAACCATTACCTGGAGGTCATGCCAACACAAGCGGTATGGACAAGTACAACAACCTGATTGCATTGCAACAGACTCCGTTGTACGACGGTTGTAGTAAGACTGTTCTTGAAAGTGTGATGGGAGTGATGCAGCTAAAAATGGAGAACAAAATGTCTGTCAAAGCTGTTGATTCTTGGTTGAAGTGGACTGCTTCGCTACTGCCACCCGGTCATCGTCTTCCTACCACTCATCATAAGGTGCGACATATCCTGAAAGATCTTGGGCTTTCCTACATCAAAATCCATGCATGCAGATATGATTGTATTCTCTTCTGGGGAAAAGATCTCGAAGACCTTGAAGCCTGCCCGGTATGTTTTACAGAAAGGTATAAGTTGACTCCTGCAGGCAACAAGAAAGCTGTGAAGATACTTCGATATTTCCCGCTTATTGATAGGCTGGAGCGGTTGTTCATGTGTGCTTTCACGGCCGAGGCAATGAGATGGTGGGCTGAGAGGAACTTGCCTAACGATGACACCCTTATACACCCTTCCGACGGAGAGGCTTGGAAGCACATGGTCAGGGAGTTTGATCATTTTGCAGCAGAGGTCCGAAATGTTTGGCTAGGGCTCTCATCTGACGGATTCAACCCTTTTGGCAACATGAGTCTTCAATACAGTATATGGCCAGTTATTTTGGTACCGTACAACCTTCCACCATGGATGTGCATGAAGAAGGAATACAATATGCTCACTCTGTTAATTCCGGGCCCGGGTTATCCAGGAAAGTGTCTCGATGTGTATTTGAGGCCTTTGATTGAGGAGCTTAAGTACCTGAGTGAGTGTGGCCACCCCACTTACGATAGGTTCAAAAAGGAGATGTTCCAGATGCATGCCATGCTTGTTGGCACCATCAGTGATTTTCCTGCCCGCGGTATGTTGTCGGGCAACGTTACCAGGGGTTACAGGGCTTGTTCAGAGTGCATGACGGTTGATTGTTGCAGTCCTCATTGCAGTAAAATTGTCTCGATGCGTCACCGTTGTTGCCTTCCATATGATCACCCATTTAGGCAGGATCCAGACGCGTTTGATGGGACTGTTGAAACTGGTGTGGCACCCAGGCGATGGACAGGGGACGAAATTTTGGAAGTGTTGAATGAATACGATTTTGGCCAGCTGAGCAATCATCCTGACATAGTGGCGTCAATTCCAGAAAAGCCCGAAAGGTATAAGTTTTGGACACACAAGAGCATATTCTGGGAACTCTCCTACTGGCCCAGGTTGCATATCAGACATTACCTAGATGTCATGCACATAGAGAAGAATGTGTGTGATAGTGTGGTGGGCACAGTTCTTAACTTGGAGGGGAAAACAAAAGACATCCCTAAGGCACGCATTGATCTTAAAGCAATGGGTGTGCGGAAACATTTGTGGTTAAGAGATGGTAAGAGAAAAATGCCGCAAGCTCCGTACACCGTAAAGCCGAAGCATAAGCATGAAATTTTTCGGTGGCTGAGTAATGTCAGGTATATATTCGATCTTATGGTTATGTATGAATTTGTCCTTAAATTTTTAGCGGAGTATATATGGTTATATGCGAGAAATATAATTGGTCCATATATATGGCTTCATCTATATATATATGCAGGTATCCTTATGGCTATGCAGGAAATATAAGCAGGTGTGTTAACTTCCGGGACAATAAGATGTACGGATTAAAGAGTCATGACTGCCATGTACTGCTTCAACGCCTTTTCCCTATTTTCATTCGAGGGTACATGCCCAAAGAGGTGGTGGAGCCGTTGGTGGCCTTGTCAAGATTCTTTCAGAAGTTATGCACCAGGGAAGTTAAAAAAGCAGACCTGAGGGAGATGCAAGATGACATCATTTTTATCATGTGCAAGCTTGAGAGGATATTTCCCCCAAATTTTTTCGACATAATGCCGCACCTGATGATCCATCTTCCCGAACAATTGTTGCTTACCGGTCCCGTACACTACACTTGGATGTATCCCATGGAAAGGTACAAATGATTCATAAATTTGGTTTGCCTATGGTTTTTATATGTAATGACTTCTGGTTAAGTAAGTTAACATGTACTTGTTAACTTGTAGACAATTGGGAGCCTACAAGGACTATGTGAAGAATAAATATGCACCTGAAGGGTGTATCGCTGAAGCATATCTTGCGCACGAGTGTGTAACGTACACCAAAGTGTACCTCGAAAATGTAGAGGACCCCCAACAACATATGCCGATAGATGAACCCCAGTTCAACCTTTCTATCATCTCCAGTGACGTGGTAGTACAGGGAAGCTTGCCAAAGTCGTACAAGTTGGATGGAAATGAGGTAGCCATTGCCCACTGGTCGGTACTGATTAACTGTCAAGAAGTACAATATTGGAAAAACTATCATCTTCACTGCCCTGCTATTGCCGGAAATGTTGATTACCACAACAAGACGTTTGCAAACTACTTTGGTCAATGGGTAAGTATATGTGTATATGTCTATTTTTATATATATATCCTTACATAGCATGTATGTATGTACGTGCTTTTGTGGTTTCAAGATGACATAATTTCTTCTGTACGTATTAATATATGGACGTTTTCAGATGAACCATGTAGCAGATGATGGTTGCCCAGAGTGGTCAAACGAATTGAGGGTCCTGGCGATGAAACCGATTGCTTCAAAAGTGTACTCGATGTGTCAGGTCAATGGCGTGAAATTTATATGTGAAAATCGAGACGACCGACTGAAAACACAGAATTGTGGGGTGATGGTCCATGGTGGGCAGGATGGCGTTGACTATTACGGTGTCCTTCATTCAGTTGTTGAACTAATTTATGGGAACCGCATGAAAGTGCACTTGTTCAAGTGTAGATGGTTTGATACTAGCCCGGAGAACACAAGGACCGATCAGTACGGAACATTTTCGGTGAATACTGCTACTACCTGGTATGAAGATGACCCTTTCGTTCTTGCCTCATCAGTAAAACAAGTGTTTTACCTGCACGATCTTCTTAACAAAGTCCCGTGGAAGGTGGTTAACCATGTTGCTCATAGAAACATATACAGTGCTGCCACACTTGGTGATACCGCAGATGATGAGGAAGTTACTGCATACCAAGAGCCGAACGCTTTTGACATTCCGAAATCATCTACGATTCGCCTTAATAATGTGAGATCTGGGAGTGTGGTTCGAATTACTGGAGCAGAACTTCTCGATGTTAATCCATATGAAGTTGACGCTGATTCAGATGACGAGGAGCGGCACATATTGCCAGAGGTTACCTATGAAACCGAGTCAGACTCAAGTGATGAAGATGATTACGATTATCATCCTTAGTACGTTGGAAATTGTAGTCGGAAAATGTGCATAGCTGGAAATGGTACGTACGTATACGGAAAATGTAGTCGTTAATCGTACGTATACGAAAATTGATAATCGAAAATGTAGTCGGAAAATGTAGTCGTTAATCGTACGTATACGGAAATTGATAATCGAAATTGTAGTCGGAAAATGTAGCCGGATATCGTAGACGGAAAATGTAGTCGTTAATCGTACGTATACGGAAATCGTAGTCGTTAATCGTACGTATACGGAAATCGTAGTCGTTAATCGTAGTCGTTAATCGTACGTATACGGAAAATGTAGTCGTTAATCGGACGTATACGGAAAATGTAGTCGTTAATCGGACGTATACGGAAAATGTAGTCGTTAATCGTACGTATACGGAAATCATTAATCGAAAATGTAGACGGAAAATGTAGTCATTAATCGTACGGATACGGAAATTGATAATCGAAAATGTAGTCGGAAAATGTAGCCGGAAATCGTAGACGGAAAATGTTGTCGGATATTCTTCGGGAAATAATGACATTACCAACGAGTTGAAGTCGTTGGTAATGACATTACCAACGAGTTATAAGCAACTCGTTGGTAATGACATTACCCACGAGTTAACTCGTCGTTGGTAATGTCATTACCAACGAGTTGCTTATAACTCGTTGGTAATGTCATTACCAACGAGTTAACTCGTTGGTAATGTCATTACCAACGAGTTGAAGTCGTTGGTAATGACATTACCAACGAGTTATAAGCAACTCGCCGGTAATGTCTTCTGGTTTGTGATTTTATCCAGCCCGAGCCTTTCATTTCTCCTCCTCTCCCTCTCCTCCTCCTCTCCCTCTCCTCTCCCTCTCCTCCTCCCAAATCGGTCCGGTGAGTGTCCTCCTCCTCCTCTCCCACTCCTCCTCCTTATCCTCTACTCCTCCTCTCCCTCTCCTCCTCTCCACCGATCCCCTCTCCTCTCCTCCTCCGAAAATCTCCTCCTCCCCTCCTCCCCTCCTCTCCTCCCCTCACCATTGTAGGTGGAAGAAAATGGCAGGTCCGATCCTCTCTCTCTCCCTCTCTCTCTCTCTCTCAATTTTTAATTATTTTTTTGCATGTGTATGTGTATGTGTATGTGTATGTGTATGTGTATGTGTATGTGTATGTGTATGTGTATGTGTATGTGTAAATTAATTAGGGTGCTAAGTTGGAAATTAGGGTGATAAGTTCTAAATTAGCATGTATGTATATATGTGATGTATATATATATTTAGGTATGTGAATATGAAGTGATGTATATATATATGTGAAAATTATGTATAAATGTGGTTTTGATGAATATGTGATGTATATATATACGGAAATTAAACCTAATTAAGATGCATGATATATATATGTGTGAAAAATGTGGAAAATTAATTAGGGTTTGTGATTTGGATGAATATGTGATGGATAAATTTAATTAAGATGCATGATGTATATATATATACACATCGAATATGTATAGTCGTTAATTTAGGTGATATAGTTGTTAATTAATCGTATAAATGAAGGTGGAAATCGGGATCGGGACGGTTTGGAACCGGAACGGTTTGGAACCGGAACTTATTGTAACTGGAACCGTTATGTTACAAACGGCTCCGGTTACAAACAGTTCCGGTTTCAAACGGTTCCGGTTCCACACCGTTCCGGTTCCGATTTGTTATAGAACCGGAACGGTGTGGAACCGGAACTGTTTGTAACCGGAACCGTTATGTTACAAACGGTTCCGGTTACAAACAGTTCCGGTTTCAAACGGTTCCGGTTCCACACCGTTCCGGTTCCGATTTGTTATAGAACCGGAACGGTGTGGAACCGGAACTGTTTGTAACCGGAACCGTTATGTTACAAACGGTTCCGGTTACAAACAGTTCCGGTTTCAAACGGTTCCGGTTCCACACCGTTCCGGTTCCGATTTGTTATAGACCCGGAACGGTGTGGAACCGGAACTGTTTGTAACCGGAACCGTTATGTTACAAACGGTTCCGGTTACAAACAGTTCCGGTTTCAAACGGTTCCGGTTCCACACCGTTCCGGTTCCGATTTGTTATAGAACCGGAACGGTTTGGAACCGGAACTGTTTGTAACCGGAACCGTTATGTTACAAACGGTTCCGGTTACAAACAGTTTCGGTTTCAAACGGTTCCGGTTCCACACCGTTCAAACGGTTCCGATTTGTTATTGAACCGAATCCATGACTATTACGATGTCCAGGAGGTTTTGCGGCTAATTGGCTTCGGAGAGGTTCTCGAAATAGTGGAGGGAACAGTAGTCAAGCTTCCTCCTCGGCCGCAGTTAGCAACACGCCCAGTGGGCCAATGATGACTGCTCGCACGAGAGCCTTGCTAGAGGCGCGAGCTGAGGAGGAAGCTGCACGATCAAGAGCCGTGGAACCGGAATTCGAGGCTCGAGCCTCAGTCTCTAGACGCTCAATCAGCAGACGTCCCTCCGGTGGCAGAGCCTCAGACGAGCGACAGTCAACGGGGGCATCAGAAACTCCCTCAATCCGAATGCCCCATATTCGGATGGTGCCTACTCCCGTTTCACGGGAATCATCTGAGGCACATGGTGGTGCTGGCGCCTCATCGTCCAGGCCTCGTCTATCTCCGCTGTCCGGTCTCTTCCTACCCGACGAGATTCCTGTCATCCCTGAATTCGATGATAGGGGGATGCCTGTTTATATTGAAGGACGGCCGGATTTCCTGACCGTGGAGGAAGCGTATAACTTCCTCCCGTTCGACCCCGTGTATCTTTGGAGTGTGAGGTGCACCAACCAACAAACGGACGATGCAGGTAAATTTTATTTAACATCAGATTGATTACTTAATTATTACTTAAGACTTGCGATTGGTTCAATTAATGATATCAATTTGTTGACATTGTTTTATTAGGCAATTTCGTTAATGGGACTGGAAAACGGAAAGGGGCTAGAGGCACCTGCACCGGGAAGAGACTTGAGCAGGCCACCGGCGGAAGGAAAACGCCCATAAGGGCCAATGAGGATGGCGAGGTGATCGAGGCATTCGACACCACGCGCAAATATGTCAGCATGGCCGGTGCGATCGTGCGGGACAAGGTCCCAATGCTTTGGCCAGATTGGGAATCTGTGCCTATCTACGTGAAGATGCAAGTGCATAATGCACTCAGTGTGAGTAAAATCGTATTTTCATTACGTAAATTTTACATTTATTAATTAAGTCCACTTAAATATATAATTTTACCTTTTATATATTCATATTGCAGGTGTGGTTTGACGTGGATGAAGTTCTTATTCACACGTGGGTAGAGCGTCAACTACATAATCGGTGATGTGCTTCCACTTATTTGAATATATATCGAGTTAGATTTTTGTTTATCAACTGTTTTTATATCTCTAACTTTTTTTCCTTGTTTTAATATAGGTATAAAGAGTGGAAGAACGAGCTTTCTTCCCATTACACTGTATACAAGGAGCTAGGCCGAGGTTCTACTCCTAGCGAATTCCGGTTTAGGGAGTACGAGTGGCTGTGGCTGATAGCCCACTTCGAGCACCCCAAAGCTCAGGTATGCATCCTTAATATATCTTACAAGCCTAATGTATCGTATCAGATTGAAATAGTTAGTTACTAATTTTTTTCCATATGTTTATCAAACAAGGCGATTTCGAAGACGAACCGGGCGAATAGATTGAAAAACACCAGGGCCCATCATGCAGGTTCACTCAACTACATGGGTTGGTCGACTAAGGCGCAGCAACAACAAGAAGTGAACCCCTTGGTGTATATTCATCAGAAGTTCTATCCGCAATGCCCTGATGAAGCGGTAAGTCTTTCGCCTCTCCATGTGTTAATAAAACTATTTTTCGATATTAATAGATGTTGTTAGTTAATACGTTGTTCATTTTCGCTTTTCAATTAGGCGAGAGTGGAGGAGGCGACGACAGAAGTGACCATGAGTATAGCTCGGACTAACCATCCTGACTGCTCCGAGGAAGAAGTCACCCAGTATGCCTCTCAGATCGATCCGCTTGATCCCCCGATAGCGGCTCAGATCATGGCAAAAGCGTGCGGGACTGGAAAGAATACCTACTACTGTAGGGGAATGGGCTCGGCGGGCGAAGGAGTATTGAAAACCACTTCACAATACTCTACCGGGTCAAGAAGTTCAACTTCTAGTCGTAACCTCGCAGCGGAGCTTCATAGGACGCAGAGGGAGTTGGAGGAGCAAAAGAGGCAGATGGCCGAGTACCAAATGCAGCAGACACAGGTGCAGGCTCAGATGTACACATGGATGCGGACGATGTACGAGGCTCAGACTACCGGACAACCGTTCCCCACACCTCCCCCGGCCCCGGTCCCTCCGTTCCCTAGCTATCCACCACCACCACCGCACCAGTCAACGCCAGAGCAAGACCAAGGTAGCCACCGGAATTCAAATGAGTACTTTGATTACTTCGACCCTGACCCGCAAGTTCCTCGACCCTGACCTGTAGTTGTAGTTAATTTTCGTATCGTCGTTGCTATTTGTACTGTACGTTGGACATTTATGTGTACTGTTGAACTTGTATGATTGTACGGTTTATGTCTTTCAATGCAGGTTCTGGAATTGGGCCCAATCCAGAACCGCGTTTTTTTTTCAAAATTTTTTCTGACATTGCCGGCGACATGGACCTCAGTCGCCGGCAATGTCACAAATTCCGGCCACGGCGGCGGAACCATTGCCGGCGACGGCGTCGCCGGTAATGTCGGAGACATTGCCGGCGACGCCGTTTCCCGTCGCCGGCAATGTTAACACCGGCGGGAGATTTCCGGCGACGTCATTGCCGGCGACTCGTCGCCGGGAATGACATTTCCGGCGAAAAAAAAAGACAAGGCCGGCGACCTCCCGTCGCCGGTAATGTCTCCTTTTCTTGTAGTGTCACACCAATTATCTTGAAATTCACCAAAAATATCAATTATCACATCACTTATCATAAAATTATCACATCAAATTCACCAAAAATTATCAATTAATTAATAAACTAAATTAACCTAAGAAAACCAAATTAACCTAACCTAACCTAACCTAACCTAACCTAACCTAACCTAACCTAAATCAAATTAATTAATGTAATTCATTTAACCTAATTTAGCTAACCTCAATTAACAAAAATAACAAAAAAACTTAACCTAACGTAAATGAAATTAATCTAATTAAGGTAAACTAAATGAAACTAACCTAATTAAGCTAACATAATTTTTTTTTCCATATGGTCGAGTGCGGTGGCGTAGAGGTGGACATGCGGCGTAGTGGTGGACGTGCGACATGGTGGTAGTGTGGTGGTGGTGGATGTGCGGTGGTGGTGGATGTGCGGTGAGGTGGTGGTGATGGTGCGATGTGTGATGGTGTGCGTGGTGGTGGACGTGTGGCGTGGTGGTGATGTGTGGTGCTAGATAACTGGTGAAACTAAAGTCTTAAACTGTAATTATACGTGAAAGCCAGAAATCTGGCATACTCGACTACAGAATAAAGATGCAATATGAACCTAACCTAGACTTCTATAAATACCATGAAATTTATTTACAATGAACTAGACTCAGTCACGGACTATCACGTAAAATTTTAGAGGGTTTCGAGTTGATTTGGTTGCCGAAATAAATATGTGAATTACAGCTAATACTGAAAAGTAAATGCTGAAAAATAAAGATGTGAACCAAATATGGAGAACAAGTTAAGGGGGAATGATATACACCACCATCATTCAATCTACATAAAATGTACTTAACCTAATATAAAATCTAATGATTTAAAGTTCCCACAATTGAGCCAGTTAAGCTAGACATACCAATCGTATCTACACAACACTTATTCGGCATACTAAGTGGAATAGTCATCCACTTTAGTGTGAACTCTAGTTGGTAAACTTGGTACTATAGTAAGTCCGCTTTAGTGTTTGAGAATCTACAAGGGTTCACAAGCTAGACACGGGTATAACTTGCTAGACTTAAGGTTTCTTACATCCAACAATTTCTCACCTCCATTAATTAGTTCCAATCATAGAGAGATCAAGGAGGATATGATGTGTCTCTATCTCAACTTTCCTAGAGTAAACTCCTAAACAAACATACTAAGATTGTTCACTCGTTAGCAACATATAAAGAAATCATCAATGATAAAGAAATATAAGAAAACCTTATTCAATCAATATCCAAAATTACATTAACGCGTATGTATCATGTAAACTTCATGTACGGAGCTTCAAAACCACCCATTAACTAAGTGTTTAGCTACTCATATACAAGTAAGTTTCACTACAACAATCCATGAAAATAAAGATAAAATAGAACAGAAGAAGAAAATTTTGGTAGTTCCTTTTGTTATATCCGGAGTTATGTGCTCTTCCCAAAATCTAATATCCTTTACAAAACCCTAAAATAGACTATTTGTAAGGTACTGAATGAGAGTTTTTGTTTTCCTCTTTGCATTTGGGCTTCTCGGTGTGACTTAGGTCTCAAAACATAACTTTCTCGTCAAAGACAGATTCCTGAGCAGACTGGACTGACTTTCGTGTACTAAAATGGTCATAACTTCCTCTAAAAAAGTGATGTTAACAATTCGGAAAAATTTCTGGAAACAAGACATCCAGGGCTTTCTAAACGTATAAAAATCATTCTCTTGTTTATTCTGAGTTGCTCTAAATTCTCAGTCGAAGTTGACAAATCTACACAAGAATTTTTTGGTTTCATCTTGTACTCCTTCTTTATTTAGGTTTTGGACTCTCGTCTTTGACAAGTCAAACCTCTTGACTTCATATTGCATTAGGAATCCTTTACTTCTCTTCTTTTCTTCATTTATCTCCATTTACCTAAAAACTAATAAAACATAAATATAGTTTCTGAATACATAACAAAAGAATAAATATATGAGCATCAATAATTAGCATAAAGGTGCATATATATTTGTGCACCGATTAACCATAAAACCAAACATTTAATGAAACAGAAACGTTTATAAATGAATTTTTGTAACTCTGTTTTTCAAACTGCCAACACTCCTAGTCTCAAAATTATTTACTCTCTGCCCTCAACGAAAACAATATGCATTTTAAGATGGTATATATGGGCGTTCTCTTTGATCTGGGACAATGAAATTCATCTTACACGACAAAATGGTCCACCGTTCGATCGTTCGTCATCTAAGTATTTCATGATTTATGGGTTAGGATTTAGGGTTTAGTGTGTATGGTCTTAGACAACGAATTGGTACCCATTTCGTTGTCAAAGTGGCCTTATTACGATGATGAAATTTTTCGTCGTTTTAAGTTCTACTTAGACGACAAAATTGTTCACTTAGGCGATGCTTTTAAATTTCTCCGTTTAAGTTCTTCTTAGACGATGAAATTTATTCTTTTAGGCGACGCTTTCTATTTTCCTCGTTTCTTAGATGGCGATTTTTTTTCCTTTTAAGCGACGCTTTTTGTTTCGTCGTCTAAGTGTTGCTTAGATGATGAAACTTTTAACTTTGGCGACGAAATATGTTTTCGTTTTCTAAATCCATTTTTCTGGTAGTAATCCCATTGTTTTCCATGTAGCCCCTCCTTTCTTAACCAAGACACGTACTACTGACCGATTGTACTTCATCTCGTTTAGTAATGGAATTTATTGACTTATCAAAAAAAGTTTCTTTTCATGAACTGAATAATGAACAGGAAGACTTGTTTAAAATTTTTTTTTTAAAAAAACAAAGATAAGTGATAAATGGAGGACTTTTTAAAATCAAGATCGATCTAAATAAACATGCAGAGAGAATTCATAATAATTTATCTTAGAAATCAAGATGCAGTCAAGTCCAAATGGCATGGATGCCTAGGCCTGGCAAACGGGCGGGTCATTTATTAACCCGTCTGTTATTGCCTGATAACGATCTGTTAAAACCCGTCCATTAACTAATCGGGTTATTAACGGGTGACCCAATAACAACCCGTTATCAAAACGGGCGGTTTCGGGTAAATCCGTTAAACCCGATAAGAATTCACAAAACCTAACTCTCAAACTTAGAAAACCAAAGTCCAAAGTCCATCAAGACAACACTCTCTCAACTCTGTAAGAAAAAAGACAGCACCTGATAGTGAAAACCCACTCGTCTTTTTTTCTCGCATTTACTTCATTTTTCTCGATCCACCTCTGATTCGGCTCTGGTATGCTACTTTACATCATTCACAAAGTTTCAGTATTTTTCTCTTTATACTGCTCAATTATATACAATACTCAGCAAATGATGGAATTCAGAAGCTTTTAATTGTTGTGTTTGGATTTTATGATGGGTGATTGGAATTTTGGAAATTGAATCCAAATTTGGAGGCCCTTTTGGATCAATTGTAATGGGTATTCCAGAGAAGTCACAAGTCATGATTGTGTAGTTTAGGCGGTTGGTAGATATTTTACTATATAAACTTTATGGAGATGAAGAAGTTATCTGATTAACAAATCATATTGCTTTAACTGATGATACTTTTGCTATTGTTTGTATTTGCTTTTTGTGGGATCATTGATTTACTTGGGATTTAAACTTGAGAAAATATACTCGGAGTTAGCTTCTGAGCAATATTTGTAGCTCATTTGTTTGTCGACAGCAAATAAGGCCACTCTTATGTTGTTCTTCTCTGTGATAATGGTAGTCTGGTTAAACAGTGGTGTTATGCTATTATACTTGCAATGACTTCAGTTTCAAATTGTTAATACTTTTGTTGGCTACTTCTTGATCCCAGTTGTTGTGATCTCTTCCGTCCTTATTTTCTGTTTTGTTGTATATTTTGTACTTTAATTTTAGTAGCCATCTAGTTGAGAAATTTTCCTTCCCTTTGTTGGAAAAGGGTCCTAGGAACTTCCCTCTCACTTGACAAAATGACATGATAACATAAGGCCCTGGAAATGAGGACTTGAACTGGGGCAAATTGATAGGCCAAGATTATCCATATGTTCTTCAGTAATCGACATATAGATCCTTGTATAAATGTTTTATCTTGCCTAGTATATTGGTTTTTAATTTTTCATATACCTGTTGTTGTTTTATGCTTATTCTTTAATCATGTTTTGTTGTGATTGTAGATTAAAAATGAATGACGAGAGTGATCATTTGTCGATGGATGAAGAACCAAACCTCGGTGAACAAGAGGGTACATCAATCCGTAGACAAAGAAAGAAGATGTCTGTATGCTGGGAGTCATTCCGAATGTTACCGTTAGGCTCTGATAAGATACCATGGGCAAAGTGTCAAAGTTGCGGACGTGAATATGTGTGTAGCGGTTCCTCGGGGACATCCACTATGAAACTTCACCATGAATCATGCAAGAAGGTATCTGACTCACCAGCCCCAAACCCTACATTTGAGTATGATGTATTTGTTGATATGTTGATAAAGGGCATAATACGGCATGACTTACCTTTCAGCTTTGTAGAGTATGAGGGCATTAGAGATACATTTCAATATGTGTTGTTTAGTCTTAACCTTCTGTGTAGGAATATTGTCAAGAATCATGTGGTAGACATATTCGAAGCTGAAAAATTAAGTATTCAGAGGATGTTAGATTCAGTTCAGAGTAGAATTTGTCTAACATCAGAATTGTGGATTTCTGCGGCAACAGATGGTTATCTTACTTTGATTGCTCATTTTATGGACCACGAATTGAATTTCCAGAATAGGGTCTTGAATTTTTTCCATATGCCTCCTCCCCATAATGGGATAGCTTTAGCTGAAAAAGTTTGTTCTCTTATCAGTGAGTGGGGAATCGAAAAGAAGTTGTTTTCGATTACATTAGACAATGCTTCAGCCAATGACTCTTTTGTGTTTAAATTGATGACTCAGTTGAACTTTAAGGGTTTGTTGTTGATGAATGGAAAAAATTTCCACATGCGTTGTTGTGTACACATCTTGAACTTGATAGTTCAAGATGGCTTAAAATCGATTGATCCGTCGGTTTTGAAAGTCCGTGATTGCATCAAGTACATAAGGGTATCGATGGCAAGGAAGTATAGATTTTTTGACTATGTTGAAAAAGTGGGTTTGGGAAGTAGTAGAAGAGACTTAAGGCAAGATGTTCCCACGAGATGGAACTTGACTTATCTGATGCTTGATAGTGCTTTATTCTACCGACGTGCTTTAGGACACATGGAGTTAGTGGACAAGGACTTTCTTTGTCGTCCATCGGATGACGAGTGGGAGACGATTAAGAAAGTCTCTAAGTTCCTAGGATACTTTTATGATGTGACATCCTTGTTCTCAGGTACCAAGTATCCTATAGCAAGTTTATTCTTTCCGAAATTCTTTGTGATCCAACACAATATTCGGTTAGCCATGAATGATACTGATCATTTTATGAGGACTATGGGGATTGAGATGAATGCCAAGTTTGAAAAGTACTTGTTAGACTACAGTTTAATTTTAGGGATTGCAACTATATTGGATCCACGATATAGGTTGCAATTTGTCGAGTGGGCTTACGAGAAGATTTATGGTGCTAATTCAATACAGTTGCAACTTATAAAGGATACACTGTCTTCTCTGTTCAACACTTATGCAACATAGTGGAGGCCTGCTACTAACCAATATGATTTTGCAATGGGTCAAAGTTCTCAGACTGAAGGTGATGACTTGTTTGAGGTAATTTCTCACACTTTTTTTTTCTCACTCGCTCGATCTATTCTAGTTGTGTGGTCCTAGTTGTGATGTTTTTTCTTTCCTTTCCAATTATGTAGGATTTTGATAGCCATTATAGTACTGGTTCAATCACAAGTGTTCAAAGCGAGTTGAATTAGTATCTAGATGAAATCAGGCTACCGAGGAAGGAGGAGCTAAATATCATTGCATGGTAGAAAGTTAATCAGTTTCGATATCCAGTCTTATTTCACTTGGCATGCGATGTGATAGCCATTTCTATATCTACTGTTGCATCCAAGTCGGCCTTTAGTGTCGGTCGTAGAGTATTGGACCAATATCGGAGCTCATTATTGCGTGAAACAGTCCAAGCTTTGTTATGCACATGGGATTGGTTATTTGGTGGTAGCTAAGGTAATGGTTGATTCATCTATTAGGTTGTTGCATTGTTATATGGACATAATTCATTTGCTTTTTCTTGTTGGTAAATGCTGATTCTTCTTAGAATTTAGGCAAGAACCATGTCAAGGACGAAGAGGTCACAGAAGATATATTTGATTTGTCATTGATGCCAGAAACACAATCGGGCTTTGATACTAGTATGGGGACGGTTTGATTGGTACTATGCTACTCTTAAAAAATTGCATTTTCATTTATGCAATGTTACATAAGTTAATAGAAAATTGATATGAGCTTTAAAAATTTGATGCTTCAGGTTGAGTACTAGTTAGGTGTGAGATATTGCTTGCAGAGGTGTTAGAGAAAAACTGGAGAAAGAGGAGGAAGGTAGAAAGAAGAGATCGAGAACAAGAGCAATGAGACCTTTTTATTTTGAAATATGATGACTTTGTATTTGACTTCTTTATATTTTGTTCATGTAGAGTTGTTAGTTAAAATTGAAGATACTATGTTGTGATCTATGGTCTCGTTTGAATTATATTTACAGCAACGTGTCTAACCTACACAAAGTAGCTAACACGTTATTTCATTTAGATTTTGGTGAGACTGATGTTGAACATGCACTACCTAAAGATGTATGTTGCTTCATCACTCTATGTATCACAACAACATTATTTGTTTAAAATAGCATAGGGCAGTTACTTTCAGGTACAATTAATATAGAATTAACTAGATAATCTACATTCATAATTGTGGTTTTTTATTTTGGTAGTTGAGTTAATAATTGAGATAATAAAAGAGTTTTCTTTAAAAGTAATAAATAAATAAATTTTGAGGTAATAAAAGGGTTTATATATATATAAAGTTTATCGGGCCCCAATACGTAACCCGTTATCTTATCGGGCTAATATGATATAACCCGTTAAGTTTAACGGATTATATCGGGTTGAACCCGTTAACAGTCCGCCCACCAATAATCCGTCCGAACTCGCCCGTTTGCCAGGTCCAGGATGCCTCCTTAATTTTTAACAGATATTAATCATTTGTTGTAACTCTGTCAATGAACTTATTCGATGTCTGGATATTGCAAAATCTAATTTCCACCACCTTGTTAATGAGAATGAGGGGCTTTATAAGTTTGAAACTAAGCTTCCATGCATCTCTGTTTATAATTTTCAGGTGTCTGGCATGTTCTTGATATCAATAATTATGTGTCTTGTAATTCATATATATGGTAATATGGGTTTGCATGCAACAATGCATGTACCCGGAGACAATAGTCTACAGAAGTGAAAGTTGAACCTGCACTGTCGTCACGCGGTCCGGTGTAATATTGCTTGAAATAGAAGTGAAAGTTGAACCTGCACATTTTTGGTAGCTTACTTATAATTCCTATATAACTTGCTTCAATTATAAACCAAGTATATAGCCTGCAATCTGCATGGTTGTAAAGCCCAAAGGATAACCACACAAACAAGAAAGTGACATGTTTTCAAAATCTTCTTCACAAGCTAGCTGAAACGTTCACTTGCATTGAACCCCATAAACTGCTCAAAAATATTAATGTTATTGTATGTAGGGGTGAGATTCGGGTTAAATGGTTCAATTTTTGATAAAAATTAAATTAGACAAGAATATTTTTTTTGGTTCGGTTTTTTAATTTTTTATCAGAAAAAACGAGACTATTCTATTCAATTTGGTTCGGATTTTTTATAAATTCTTTCGGTTTATTTCGGTTTTTTACATGATGTATAAAAAATATTTAAAAAAAACTAAATAATTGTCTCTAAAAGACCTTATATTGTATCATCAAACATTTTGATTTGTTCTATGAGAGAATTTGATAAGAATTGTGCATAAATAAATTAAGATTTTAGGAGTTTAAAGTTTTTAATTTGCATATATTTATATAATATATTATAAAATATACGAAATGATGTCATTTTTTTGCATACTTCGATTTTTTGGTTCGGTTGGTTCTTAGAAATCAAACACCAAAATTGAACTAAATATTTTAATTTTTTTTTCACTTATTTTTGATTCAATTTGTATCGGATGTTCAATTTTTTTCAGTCGCAACTAAATTTTGACTCAATTTTTATGGATTTTCAGTTTTAATACCCCAACCCAGCCATGTAAAATTATCGGCTCTGCATTTTCTGTTTCGATTTTTATGCTGTGTCACATAAACAGCATTTGTCAGCATTTGTCCTGCCCAGGTGCTCATCTCCCTAAATTGAGTTTTTAATAATGGAAATAGAAGCAGAGTGGCATCTTTTAAAAGTGCGCTCACATTTCCACACATCCAAGTGATGTCCTTTCAGATTAAAGCAGACTATATGAGTAAGCATGTAAAGTGGCTTCTCAGTGAGTATTGACTAAGGAAAATATATTGGCCTTTTGCGACTTTAAATTTAAGTGTACACGAATTTCATTAGTTAATTTCATGTGTACACGAATCTTACATTAGTTAAATGTTTATCGTATTCTTTTTAATTTATAAGAAATTACATATAAAGTCAATTAGAGATCATATTTCACATATAAGGTTATTATAAATTTTTTACACATATAAGGTCATTATCCCTTGCCTAATATATTTAAGTTTCCAAAATTGCCCTCTTTTATAAAGAGAGCTGTTTAGTTCAATTTTTTTTTTTGTAACGGTTAAGTTCAAATTCAAAACTCTATAAACAGCTTTTAGAGAGAGAATGAGAGAGCCGTACTAGAGAGAGAGAGTTTCATTAGCTCGATTCTCTTCACATTAATTTTTTGTGTTTTTGTGTGTGTGTTTTTGTTTGTTGATGTTGCTCATCTCAAGGAAAAGTACAAGGGATACATGCTCAGTGCTACTGAAAAGAACAAGAACGAAGGTTCGTTTTTCAGTTTCTGGATAGTGTGTAAAACTAGTAACAGTAGTACTGTCCAACAACTAGAGTAGTACTTTTTGACAACTATAGTAGTACTTTCAACAGAGTTTAAGTTAGAATGCAGAAAGTCCCAATACAGTAGTACTATCCAATAGCTGGAGTAGTACTTTTTAAAAACTATAGTAGTATTTTCAGCAGAGTTTTAGTTAGAGTGCATAAAGTCCCAGTAGAGTACTACTGTCCAACAACTAGAGTAGTACTTTCTGAAAACTACAGTAATACTTTCAAAAAATTATTGTAGTGTTTTCCATGAAACTATCAAATAGTGTTTTCTGCAACATCCTCACTGATTTGAAGGCAATTTTTTATGAAGTTCACTCATGACTTTGTAGAAGCCTTTTAATGTTGATCTTAGTTGGACTTTGGGTTTCTCAGGGTCCTCCATTTGTGTCATTTCTGCAAAACAATAAAATAGACCATCAAAACACTACATACTACTCACATAAATTCTATATACTACTTACATAAATTCTAAATACTACTATAGAGAAAACTACATACTACTTACAGACAACACTACATACTACTCACAGAGCACACTACATACTACTACAGAACACACTACATATTATTCACAGACAGCACTACAAACTACTACAAAGCACACTATAAACTACTACAGGGCACACTGCATACTACTCACAGACAACACTACATATTACTACAGAACACATTACATACTACTCACAGACAACATTACAAACTACTACAGAGCACATTACATACTATTACAGAACATACTACAAACTACTACAGAAAATACTATAAACTACTACAGAGAACACTACATACTACTACATAACACACTATATATTACTCACAGACAACACTACAAACTACTACAAAGCACACTACAAACTACTACAGAGCACATTGCATACTACTCACAGACAACACTACATACTACTCACAGAGCACACTACATACTACTACAGAACACACTACATACTACTCACAGACAATACTACAAACTACTACAAAACACACTACAAACTACTACAGAGCACACTGCATACTACTCACAGACAACACTACAGACTATTACAGAGCAAACAACAAAGTAACATAAACACTACCACATATTATTGTAGACACTACTGCATAAAAATCAAAGCACACCAATCTGTACATACTACTACAGACTAACATAAACACTACCACAGATTATTGTAGATACTACTACGTACGTAACAACCAAAACACAAATTTTGCGTAACAACCAAACCAAACCAAACACTACCACAGACTATACTCCTACGCTGAGAGAGAGAGAGAGAGAGAGAGAGAGAGAGGGAGAGGATTTAAGATGAGATTGGACCTTTTCGGTGTCGGCCATGGCGACGACGGGTCAAAAGAAAAGGCAAGGGAAATAAATCCTAAGACATGTGTACGTAGAAGTTCAGTTATTGAAGCAGCTGAATGTAGCCATTCATCAAGAAGCCATGAAGTCGGTGAATACATACATAAATTCTCCAATTTCAAAATAGATCGAACAAACAGAGCAAAACTAGAACAAACAGAGTTGTTACCTTAAGTTTGGTGCCTCATATCCTTCAAAATCGGTAAACATATAAATCAAACTGTGGAGGTGTTGGGAGAGAGAGTGAGAGTGAGAGTGGTCGAGTTTGGGACAAGATCGTCGAAGTCCGGAGAAGGATTGAGATGATAGGCCGAAGAGTTGGGAGGCGAGAGATGTGGAGGCCACCGCCATTTTCTCAGGGCTTGCCTTTTCTTCAGAGAGACGAAGAGTGACTGAACAGGGAGATAGTTTCTCTTTTTTTTTTATATTTTTTTTGTTTTGTGGAGTGAAATAGAATGAGATGACGTGGCTGTAAATAATTAAAATTTTAAGGTTATGCTTGTTATAGGAATGACCTGATTTGGGATAAAAATATTTGGTGATCTGACCTAATCTAGTATAAATCTTATGTAAATGATCTTATGTATAATTTACCCTTCAATCTAACGGCTACAAACTTTTTTTTATATATCTATACACCTTTTAAAGTAAATTAAATTAAAAGAAAACAGATTAATTCATACATGATCGATCTACTGAGTTGACGAAAGAATAAGAGGTCGGATCACCTCAAAAAAAAGAAAAAAAAAGAGGTCGGGGGCCTTGGAGGTGCCAGAGAGTTGATCGAAGGCTTCTTGATTAAATTGATCGAAGGAAAAAATTATTTTTCTCGCAAAAGTCAAGAAGATACTGTAGTGATTGAAATGATAGGATTAAATTGCACCTTCATCTTTCAAATGTATTCAAGATGATCATCGGCTGCGTTCACCCAAATTTTATTTCTGCAGTTGATAATGCCATTACAACAAGGAGCTTGATGACCAATCAATATGCTCATTCAATATATAGCTTGCAAAAGTAAAACATCTATAGTTCATTCGAAATTTTTTAATTGTTAGATTGTTTTGTAGCCATATCTAGAATTATGGTTCATCGAAAAAACAATGGATTCATACGATATCAATGTTTAATTCGAATTTGAAGTGCTTGAAACCAATGGGATAATACTCATGGTAACAACTTTTTGGATTTGGCCGACTGCGTAAGATAATGATGATTCATGAGTCATGATTCAATTGTTACCTTCGTCTCATCTATATGTGTGGATGTTCTTCTTTAAGATCTGGGTTTTGATCTAAGTACATAGTTCACTACCAGAAGTTTGTCGTCTAAAACAGACATTTCGTCGTCTAAGATCTTAGGTGACGAACATTTTGTCACTTAAGGTTCGTCATCTAAGTTTCATCGCAACAAAACTTAGACGACGAAAATATAATCTTCGTCGTCTAAAAAGTTCCTTAAACGACGAAAAAAATATCGTCGTCTAAATTTTTAGGCTACAAATACTTTATGGCTTTAATGACGAACTTTTTCGTCACAAATCTATCTCTTAGACGACAAACATTTTTTGCTTTCGTCGTCAAACCGTTATCACTTAGACGACGAAAATAAATGTTTTTCATCTAACCGCTATTACTTAGACGACGAAGACGACGAAAGAAAAATTTTCGTCGTCTAAAGTTATACTACTTAGGCGGCAAAATGTTCATGTTCGTCGTTGAACATTGTCAAACTTAGACGACGAACATGAACCGTTTGTCGTCTAAGTTATGAAATTAAATATAAAAAAAATTTTAGATAAAATTACTAAAATTAAAATATCTACCTAATAGCGTATTGATATCTACATTATCTATAAATAGTCAATATCTACATCGGTGTCTTGACCTCTAGCCCACTCCCGCAACCGTCATCATCGCCATTGTGGTAAGTGTTTCGTGAATAATGAGACGGCACATGTGAACTGCAACTAGGCGGCGGTTGTAACACCATCTATACTATCATGTCTCAAATCCGTGCCTCGATCCCCGGCCTCAATCTCTCGAAGCTCGTATCGCTCTCGCTCCACAAGAAGTTGCGCCTCAGCCCGCTCCCTCTCCACGATAATACAAGCCTCAGCCTGCTCCTCGACCTCTCGAATGTGTTCATGGACCCCACTTGAACAAGATCGCGAGGTCGACATCGATGACTGACTAAAATCCCGAACGCCAGCACGTCCGAGACCCCGAATCTCCTTCTCGGGTTGGATTGCAAGTGCCTTCTCAAACATCTGGATTTGAGTAGGTACATCAAAAGGAGGGAGTTGTTTGCGCGGAGTGTCTGAGTTCTATGTCGCCCTCTTGGCCATTGTTTCCTTGGCCAACTAAGACATCTTCTCCTACAATAAAATATTCAATTGAAAATTACTACAAAAAACGACTACCTCGGATAATTCTACAAAAAATTTGACATAATTTTTCCTAAAAATAAAGGCTCCCAAAAACCTGAAAACACATATAATTGCACCATTCTAGCATACGAAACAGCTACATTCTCAATCTAGCAACAAATACCACATTCTCAATGCTCAATAATTAATCAATTTGAATTTAGATTCATCAATCAAACAAATAATGTAAATAAAGTAAATTTTATCCGGTCACCATCTACTCTAACCTATGTGCATATCGGGTAGATGCTTTTAAGGTTGTGTCGCATAAACATTCACAAAAAACTAAAATATTGTTTGTTTTGAATTAAGTGGGTACTTACAACATTCAGACTCACCTTCTCTTCACCGGGCCTCACGTACGTATATTTGTACGCGTTTAAGAATGGCACATGCAAACCCTTCTCCATATGGCCCATGACCAGGTACACGATTAAAGTTGAGCCAGTATGGTGGTTTAGATCCTTTTGATCCCGGTTGTTCACGTTCGCCTCCGACCTCATCTGTTACAGGAAATAGTAAGAAAGAATTGAATATGAATAAATTATTTAAATAATAGACTTTCTATTCAATTTTTAACACGTTACCTTAAACTTTCCTCTGTCGAAATGCTGGACCAACCATTGTCATTCATCCTCCAGATTCATGAACTCGACAGGAGTAGGGGACCTGAACTCCTTATAGATCTTGTGCAAGACATACTTCTAATCGGCATACCTTTTTGTAGCTCGTTTCTCAATGAACTCAAAGATCTCTGGTCTCTCTGGAAAGTCAAAGTGTACCTACAAAATTTTGACGAGGCATTAAAATATATCATAACTATTAATTATTTTCATTAATTAATTTAATTTAAATTGAAAGACTCTCATCGAGAGATAAACGTACACCTTGTTTTTCTTGGCCTGTGGGAGCTAGTTCCATGTCAGCACCTTCATCGTCACCTTGCTCCGTATGATGGCCCCAATTTTGGTGGGTAATCAGGCTGCTCAGCTACTTTGTCGGGGGGCCTCTTGCGAAGTCATGGTATATGACATCAATCTTTTTGTTCATCATCTTCACCATTTGAGAAGATTTCGTCCCCTTACACAACCCTCAGGTGCGTTTCAGGGTCGGTCCTACAACAAAATTTTCAAAATTAATTAGTATTTAATGAACAAATTTAGTTGATTTATATAACCATTAAACATTTAGGTGATCGCATAAGAGATTTATCCATGGTGCTACGCCCTTTGTGGCGGGCACTGATGCACACTTCATCCGCTAAGGGAGTAGAGGGTGTTGGATTCGTCGGGGTAGAAATATTTACTGACGGGGCCTCAGGCGGGCCTTCTCCTTCTCGTGGCTCTTGGGTCGTCTAGTCATTTGAAGTGCCACCCGCATTCCTCTGACACAACAATTGATATGCGGTAAGTCTTACTTCTTCTTGTTGTTTCTTCTTCAAATTCCCACCTGGCATTTTCTGTGATATCCAAATACACGGTAAATGAAAAAAAAATCTATTTCCAGCAACAACAATCTCACTACTGCAATATCCAATTACGTACTCACTACTTACACAAACAGGCATTCCATAATATCAACATCACCAATTAACATGACATATTACTGAGATAGAGGCAATACCATTCAATATCAAGTTAAAGCTATGGTAAACAGGAATATCATTTCCACACAACACATAAAGTTAACATCATAAACAAAAACAGCTAGTACATCTAGCAGAACATAAACTAGGCGACATCAGAAATATTCTTGCTCACTTGAGTGTATCCAACAAAAGAAATCTGATTCTTAATCACAACAATACATCATAGAAATTAGAACATTGATAAGCTAGTGGCAATACCATTTGATGTCAAGTTAAATCTACAGTAGAAAGCAATAGGGTGCGCAATCAATTGATTGGTTTAGGGAACTTAGTCGTGGCAATACCATTAAAAGAATGAAATTTAAAGATTGGTTTAGGGAACTTACCAGTCGGACTCCTTCTCTCAACCATCGGGTGAGGTGGTGGTGACAATGGTGGTTGCTCGTCTAAGGTGGTGGCTTCGGGCAGAACGGGCGGTGGTGGCTTCGGGGTGAGTACGCGATGGCAGTGTAAAGGGTGAGGTGGCGCTATTGGGTTTGGGGTGAGGTGACGGTGTTGGGTTAGGGGTGAGGTGGCGATGGTGACATCAGGGTAAGGTGGCGATCGTCATCCGACGTCGGGGTTTGGTATAGGATTTTGGGAGAGACGACGACGAAGAAATTAGGGATTTGGTATAGGATTTGGGGAATAATATTGAAAAAAATCAATCTTATTAACACAAACATAGACAAAGAAATGGATTCGTCGTCTAGGTAAACAAATTTCGTCGGCTAATTATATTTAAAATTCCCCAAAAAATTGGCACAAAAAATTTTGCTGCCAAATATTTTGGAGTTAGACGACGAAAAGAAACGTTTCTTCATCTACGAATTAGATTTGTGTATTTAGGTGACGAAAATATTACTATTTTGTCGCCTAAGTGTTAATTAATTTTAATTTTTCAGAAAATTTATGTATAATTATATTTGAGTACCTATATATATATTATTTGGACACAAACTTACATTATATTATATATAGCATTTGGATAGAAAATATATATAAAAAGTTGGTATTTTCGGGTACAAACAAGTGCGCAATATATATATATGTATCTACTAAGTTTGTTTAACGTACTTAAGTGTTCACATGTTTATATTCATTACACTTCAATATTAACAGAATTAAATTTAGACAAAACAACCATTAGATACATTTATCACAGCATAATATATACGAAAATAAAATTTGGAAAGATTCGAAATTTAGTAAGGCTTTGATCATAGTAGTAAACCATAAAATTGAATTTGCAATGACACGGAAATGTTCAAAATCAAAAATTTGTAACTCCGTTTTCCGAATCGAAAACACTTACACTCTCAGAAATGGTAAGCATATGTCCTTGAAAAAAAATGAATTATAAGATGATATGTATAGTCTTGTCCTTAGATTATTGGTGGTCAACAAGGACTTAGACGACGAAAACTACAAACTTCGTCGTTGAAGTTTATAATTAGGCTACAAAACACACCAATTTCGCCGTCCAAGTTGTCATGGTTTAGGGGTTGGGAGTTGGGGTTTAGGGTTAGATTAGATGTTAGACGACAAATATGATATTTTTGTCGTCTAAGTCCATGAAGTGTACTCCCACATCATACCGTATTCAGACAAGTGCTGGAACATCTGTGGTACCGAAAGATACTCAGAGTTATGACATCTCCTGCACAGACACATGTAACGATCCTTTCCTTGATCATGTTCAATTGCAAACTTCATAAAGTTGTAAATTCTCTGTATGTACTTAGGATCACCTCTTTCCAACCTTAACCAGCTCTTGTCCATATTTTGCGTAAGTTCTAATGAGTGAAACAAAACTATTCAAGAACATGCACTAATTATTCAAGAACCTATATAGCTATTATTCAAGAACCTTAACATGCTCTTTCTAACCACCTCATGTACAAATCTATTTAGAGACATAATCATGCATGCACTAATTATTCAAGAACCTATATAGCCACTTTTGCCACATTTCAAGAAACTAGATAACTAATTTTGTGACAAATCATAAACATAACATACGTAGTTACTTAATTACACATTAGGAATTATTCTTACATACACCCAATACATTGCATAACACAAATTAAACTAAGTAATATATATGCATTTAATTCAAAAATTATTAATTTTTTAAACTACGTACTAATCTAACATTTCATATATATAATCAAAACATGCAAAAACATTATCGTTATCAAGGGATTCTATACCAACAATTTCGCCGGAATCCCTTCACCGGTAAACTTTAAAATACACCCAAATATTTGAAAGAAAAATTCAAAGAAAAAGTAAATACAAACACTAACCAATATATTAAGTTGATGCTTTAGGAGACCTCCATGAAAGGTTTTTCGGGTTAGAGATCGAAAAATCACCAGAGAAGGTGTTGAGATAGTTTTTGAGGGGTTGTGAGAAGATGAGGTTCGACAAAAGTTACTTTTATTTACTTTTTCACTTAGACAACAATAGTTTTTGGCTCTTATTTACTTTTTCACTTAGACAACAAAAGTTTTCATCGTCCAAGAAACAGACTCGAAGTCTACCTACTGTCTTAGAAGACGAAATATTTTCGTCGGCTAACATCTTTTTTGGACAACAAAACGTTATTTCCGTCATGTAAAAGACACTTAAACGACGAAAATGGCGACGAAACATGATGTCATCGTCTTACATATAACTTAGTCGACGAAACCAATTTTCGTCGCATAAACACGTTGTTAGGCGGCGAAAATCTATATTTAGGCGACTAAACAACATTTTATCGCCTAAATGTGTTTTAGATGATGAAACTTAAAATGTTTCATATATTGTCTAAGTAAGGAATTCTAGTAGTGGTTCTATCTAAACAATGGAAGGATAATTAATATAATAAAACAATAAAATCAGAAATAAAATAAAATAATGAGGGATAAGGTTGATGTTGTATAATTATGATTTGATGATTTTTATTTACTAGAATTAATAATATAATGATGTATAATGTCACCTAAATTTAAGACCACAAACTTACTTAGGCATTCCGAGAGCCCCATAGCACTGCTCTATTGACTATATCCAAAGTTAAATTTCGTTTATGATCCGAAATGTTAGGCATATGGGTCCTTTTCGGTCTTCTATATATAGGACCATGCATCCAATGGTTTTCACACTCTCAACTGAAATCCATTCTCATAGCTTATCAAAGGGTTTTTACTTCAGTATGGCTCACTCCAACATACAAGTTATATTTACGATTCTCTTCCTAGTGTTTATGACAAGGATGATTGAGGCACAAACACCACCGGGAATTGCCAACAATCCTAGCCATGCAAGGTGTTTGATAAAGAAGTACAAACATTGTTACAATTAGGAGCATGTGTGCCCTAAGTTTTGCCCTGATTCATGCACAGAGTAGAATGTGTGTCTTGTAAACCTATTTGTTCTGGAGGCTCGACACATTCGCCTACACCACCAACTCCTTCCCCATCACCGACACCGCCGACTCCTACTTAATCACCACCAAAATACTACCCTCATCCTCCTAAAACTCCCATACCTCCAACTTCAACCCCAACTCCGCCAACTCCCTCGCCTCCAACATCAACTCCCGCACAGCCAACACCGCCAGCTGCAACTCCCTCATCACCCTCCTCCTTCTCCTGCACCATCTTTACCTACTTCCTTTCGTCCTCCATCAACTTCTACGCCACTAAAGAAGGGAAAGTGCTGTTAGAATCAATTAATCTTTTGTATACAAACAATCTATATTTACAATAACTAAATAATCGAAATTGAAATTGATAACAAAGACGAAAAAGAAATTCACTAACTTGATCAGATAGAGGCCTGCAAACGCAGTGTCCTAAGACAGAGTTTTGCCCCCACTTGTGCTTGTAGTCTGGACATCTATCTCAAGAATACAACTATCTGGTTCAAGTTCTTGCACACGAACTTGAACTCTGGTGATTTTACTCTATATTCTTTTCCGCTTAGCAATATAAGGAAGATGAAGTTCTGGAAAATTTTTAAGATGAAGAATGACAACCTGAGGTCGTCCTTTTATAAGTGTCAAACACCATTTTTCAAAAGTCGCGATCAACTGTCGCTTCTTTTGAATTTTCATATTTATCCGAAAATTAAGTTCTTTTATAAGTGTCAAGCACCGTTTTTTAAAAGTCGCGATCAATTGTCGCTTCTTTTGAATTTTCATATTTATCTGAAAATTAAAATATTAATTTCATATTTATCTTTATCCGAAAATTAAAATATTAATTTTCTAAAATTTTAATTTAACTTTGGATTAACAAATAGAGCCCTAGAGGCGCAAGACCCATCTTTTGACATTTATATATTTGGGTTTCTTTAGTAGCCCAAGGCCCAAACTCACTCATTCACTAGTGAAAGCCCACATCTAGCTAGTCACCAAATTATTTCTTCGATCCTTTATAAAAGATACATATCTTACAATTTTTTTCCAGTGAGACTAAAGTCCCACAAGTCCAATAAGTGCAACAACAAGAACTACCCCCAATGCTACAACATCGAACATGCATGCCCTAGCTCTTGTCCTGGTGGCTGCGAGGTGGATTGTGCCTCTTGCAAACCAATCTGTAGTAAGTTGCATGATCGCTTCTCACCCTCATCTTTATTAGTAATGCATGAAAGCTTGTTGTAACTATAGTTTCTAACATATTCTTATCAAAAACATGTCATTGGTAATTGGCAAAGTGTGATCAACCAGGAGTAGTGTGCCAAGACCCTCGTTTCATATGTGGTGACGGCATTACGTTTTACTTCCACGGCAAGGAAAACCACAATTTCTGCCTCTTATCCGATTCCAACCTCCACATCAACGCACACTTCATCGGCAAACGGAACTCCAACATGAAGCGTGACTTCACATGGGTCCAATCCATCAGCATCCTCATCAGCAAACACCAACTCTTCATTGGAGCCCAAAAAACTGCCACATGGGACGACTTTGTCGACCGCCTGGATCTCTCCTTCGACGGTGAGCCAATCACCCTACGTGAATCCGAAGGTGCCAAGTGGCAATCTGAGAGTTTCCCAAGTGTCTCCTTTGTTCGGGCTGACGACACCAACAATGTAAAGGTTGAAGTTCATGGGATGTTTAGGATCATAGCCAAGGTCGTGCCTATAACTGAAGAAGACTCGAGAGTTGACAACTATGGTGTCACAAAAGATGACGCGTGGGCTCACCTTGATCTTGGATTCAAGTTCTTCTCTTTGAGTGAGCAAATTGATGGTGTGTTGGGTCAGACTTACAAACCCGACTACGTGAGCCGGGTGAAGATTGGAGCCAACATGCTTGTGATGGGTGGCGACAGAGATTTCCAAACTTCTGAACTTTTCACTGCGGACTGTGCCATTTCTAGGTTTAATCATGGTGCTAGGCAAGGGATGAGTTTAGAGGGTTTGGAGTTTCCAGTCTTGAAGTGTGCTAGTGGTATGGATGGTGCAGGAGTCGTTTGCAAGAGGTAAATTTAATCATCGATCATTCGCTTTGTGCTAACAAATTAACTGTAAATGAAGGGTAACAAGAAAAATTGTACCCTTCTCTATGTCAAGTTACTCGATCAATTTTAATTCACTTCTATAATTACAAAACTCAAAATAAATCATGAATTCTCAAACTACTCTGTGAATGTCTTTCATTGGACAATTGTTGGCAAAGATTTTCAATTTCAATAGAAAAGTTAGGTAGAAATGTTTTAGGGTAGAATGTAATACTTTTATTCATTCACGAATTAGGTATATATATATATAGGTTTACAAGGCATATTTCTAATAGGTAGAGAATATTTACAATAAATAATAAATCAATTCTAATTACAATAGGAATCTAAAATATCTATAATATCAATACTTGTCAACCCCCTCCCCCTCCTACTTAGTGCGTAGATGTCAATCATGCCCAATTTGTCCAACCATTTACTAAAGATTTCATGTGATAATCCTTTAGTAAGAACATCAGCTAACTGTTTCTCAGACGACACAAAGGGAAACCAAATACTTAAGAAATATCTATCAACCTCCACATGTTTAGTTCTATCATGTTGTACTGGGTTATGAACAATAGCAGTTGTATTATCACAATCCACTAATGAAAGTAACGTAGCCAGAAGTCGACGCCCTATTAGTATGATCACCAGCCCAGTCTACGTCAATATAGCCTAAAACACATACCTCACTAGTGTAGACAGGAACACACAACTCACTGCTTCTTGTAAACAACAAACTCTTACCAGGTGTGCTCTTCAGATACCTGAGAATATGTAATACTGCACTCATATGATCTACTCCAGGATTATTCATAAACTAACTCACCACAGTGATAGCTTATGTAATATCAGGTCTAGTATGTAATAAATAAATGAGTCTCCCAACTAAATGTGGAGACTTGCCCTTATTTGTAGGAACTTGATCTGAAAGAAGTTCCAGCCTGTGGTTTTACTCAATAGGAGTAGCAGTTGGTTTACAATCCAGCAATCTAGTTTTAGTAAGAAGATCAAACACATACTTCCTCTAGAACAATGTAATTCCTTGTTTGGACCTTGCGACTTCAATTCCTAAGAAGTACTTCAAATCTCCTAGATCTTTCATGTCAAACTCCTGTGACAACTATTTCTGAAGACTTGCCATCTCACATGAATCTGTAACTACCATATCATCAACATACACAATCAAAGTTGTAGTCTTACCATCCTTACGCTTAACAAACAAGGTGTGATAAGAGTTACACTAGTGATACCATACTTCTTCATTGCTTTGGAGAAGCGTCCAAACCACGCTCTTGGTGATTACTTCAAACTATATAGAGATTTTTTTAAATGACACACTTTTTCCTCATTGCCAGGTTTGCAACTGATTCGTAGTGGAGTGTCCATGTACACTTCTTCTTTTTAAATTGTCATTCAAGAAAACGTTCTTCACATCAAACTAACGTAGATGTCAATCATAACAAGTTGTAAGGGAAATAAGGATTCTTACAGTATTAATTTTGGCAATAGGTGCAAAATTCTCTTGGTAGTTAACTTCATACTTCTGTGTATAACCTTTGGAAACCAGCCTACACTACAACATTTTTACCCATTGCCGGCGACTTTTATGTCGCCGGCAATGTTTTTGACATTACCGGCGATTTTTGCCGGAAAAATCGCCGGTAATGTCTTTTTTTTTTTTTTTACATTACCGGCGATTTTTGTCGCCGGTAATGTCCGTCGCCGGCAATGCCTCGATGGTAATGTAAAAAAAAAAAAAAAAAAAAGACATTACCGGCGACATAATTAATGTCGCCGGTAATGTCTTTTTTTTTTTTTTACATTACCGGCGACATAAATGTATGTCGCCGGTAATGTCGTTTTTTTTTTTTTTTTTACATTACCATCGAGGCATTGCCGGCGACGGACATTACCGGCGATTTTTTGTCGCCGGTAATGTAAAAAAAAAAAAAAAAAAAGACATTCACTACAAGAAAAGGAGACATTACCGGCGACGGGAGGTCGCCGGCCTTGTCTATTTTTTTCGCCGGAAATGTCATTCCCGGCGACGAGTCGCCGGCAATGACGTCGCCGGAAATCTCCCGCCGGTGTTAACATTGCCGGCGACGGGAAACGGTGTCGCCGGCAATGTCGGAGACATTACCGGCGACTCAAGTCGCCGGCAATGTCTCCGACATTACCGGCGACTTGAGTCGCCGGCAATGTCGGAGACATCACCGGCGACACCGTCGCCGGCAATGGTTCCGCCGCCGTGGCCGGAATTTGTGACATTGCCGGCGACTGAGGTCCATGTCGCCGGCAATGTCAGAAAAAATTTTGAAAAAAAAACGCGGTTCTGGATTGGGCCCAATTCCAGAACCTGCATTGAAAGACATAAACCGTACAATCATACAAGTTCAACAGTACACATAAATGTCCAACGTACAGTACAAATAGCAACGACGATACGAAAATTAACTACAACTACAGGTCAGGGTCGAGGAACTTGCGGGTCAGGGTCGAAGTAATCAAAGTACTCATTTGAATTCCGGTGGCTACCTTGGTCTTGCTCTGGCGTTGACTGGTGCGGTGGTGGTGGTGGATAGCTAGGGAACGGAGGGACCGGGTCTGGGGGAGGTGTGGGGAACGGTTGTCCGGTAGTCTGAGCCTCGTACATCGTCCGCATCCATGTGTACATCTGAGCCTGCACCTGTGTCTGCTGCATTTGGTACTCGGCCATCTGCCTCTTTTGCTCCTCCAACTCCCTCTGCGTCCTATGAAGCTCCGCTGCGAGGTTACGACTAGAAGTTGAACTTCTTGACCCGGTAGAGTATTGTGAAGTGGTTTTCAATACTCCTTCGCCCGCCGAGCCCATTCCCCTACAGTAGTAGGTATTCTTTCCAGTCCCGCACGCTTTTGCCATGATCTGAGCCGCTATCGGGGGATCAAGCGGATCGATCTGAGAGGCATACTGGGTGACTTCTTCCTCGGAGCAGTCAGGATGGTTAGTCCGAGCTATACTCATGGTCACTTCTGTCGTCGCCTCCTCCACTCTCGCCTAATTGAAAAGCGAAAATGAACAACGTATTAACTAACAACATCTATTAATATCGAAAAATAGTTTTATTAACACATGGAGAGGCGAAAGACTTACCGCTTCTTCAGGGCATTGCGGATAGAACTTCTGATGAATATACACCAAGGGGTTCACTTCTTGTTGTTGCTGCGCCTTAGTCGACCAACCCATGTAGTTGAGTGAACCTGCATGATGGGCCCTGGTGTTTTTCAATCTATTCGCCCGGTTCGTCTTCGAAATCGCCTTGTTTGATAAACATATGGAAAAAAATTAGTAACTAACTATTTCAATCTGATACGATACATTAGGCTTGTAAGATATATTAAGGATGCATACCTGAGCTTTGGGGTGCTCGAAGTGGGCTATCAGCCACAGCCACTCGTACTCCCTAAACCGGAATTCGCTAGGAGTAGAACCTCGGCCTAGCTCCTTGTATACAGTGTAATGGGAAGAAAGCTCGTTCTTCCACTCTTTATACCTATATTAAAACAAGGAAAAAAAGTTAGAGATATTAAAACAGTTGATAAACAAAAATCTAACTCGATATATATTCAAATAAGTGGAAGCACATCACCGATTATGTAGTTGACGCTCTACCCACGTGTGAATAAGAACTTCATCCACGTCAAACCACACCTGCAATATGAATATATAAAAGGTAAAATTATATATTTAAGTGGACTTAATTAATAAATGTAAAATTTACGTAATGAAAATACGATTTTACTCACACTGAGTGCATTATGCACTTGCATCTTCACGTAGATAGGCACAGATTCC
The DNA here is from genome assembly GCA_946800695.1 of Geum urbanum. NCBI lineage: Eukaryota > Viridiplantae > Streptophyta > Magnoliopsida > Rosales > Rosaceae > Geum > Geum urbanum. The sequence continues at coordinate 5,770,570 of OX327002.1, read as the reverse complement.
CAATCTGGCCAAAGCATTGGGACCTTGTCCCGCACGATCGCACCGGCCATGCTGACATATTTGCGCGTGGTGTCGAATGCCTCGATCACCTCGCCATCCTCATTGGCCCTTATGGGCGTTTTCCTTCCGCCGGTGGCCTGCTCAAGTCTCTTCCCGGTGCAGGTGCCTCTAGCCCCTTTCCGTTTTCCAGTCCCATTAACGAAATTGCCTAATAAAACAATGTCAACAAATTGATATCATTAATTGAACCAATCGCAAGTCTTAAGTAATAATTAAGTAATCAATCTGATGTTAAATAAAATTTACCTGCATCGTCCGTTTGTTGGTTGGTGCACCTCACACTCCAAAGATACACGGGGTCGAACGGGAGGAAGTTATACGCTTCCTCCACGGTCAGGAAATCCGGCCGTCCTTCAATATAAACAGGCATCCCCCTATCATCGAATTCAGGGATGACAGGAATCTCGTCGGGTAGGAAGAGACCGGACGGCGGAGATAGACGAGGCCTGGACGATGAGGCGCCAGCACCACCATGTGCCTCAGATGATTCCCGTGAAACGGGAGTAGGCACCATCCGAATATGGGGCATTCGGATTGAGGGAGTTTCTGATGCCCCCGTTGACTGTCGCTCGTCTGAGGCTCTGCCACCGGAGGGACGTCTGCTGATTGAGCGTCTAGAGACTGAGGCTCGAGCCTCGAATTCCGGTTCGACGGCTCTTGATCGTGCAGCTTCCTCCTCAGCTCGCGCCTCTAGCAAGGCTCTCGTGCGAGCAGTCATCATTGGCCCACTGGGCGTGTTGCTAACTGCGGCCGAGGAGGAAGCTTGACTACTGTTCCCTCCACTATTTCGGGAACCTCTCCGAAGCCAATTAGCCGCAAAACCTCCTGGACATCGTAATAGTCATGGATTCGGTTCAATAACAAATCGGAACCGTTTGAACGGTGTGGAACCGGAACCGTTTGAAACCGAAACTGTTTGTAACCGGAACCGTTTGTAACATAACGGTTCCGGTTACAAACAGTTCCGGTTCCAAACCGTTCCGGTTCTATAACAAATCGGAACCGGAACGGTGTGGAATCGGAACCGTTTGAAACCGGAACTGTTTGTAACCGGAACCGTTTGTAACATAACGGTTCCGGTTACAAACAGTTTCGGTTCCACACCGTTCCGGTTCTATAACAAATCGGAACCGGAACGGTGTGGAACCGGAACCGTTTGAAACCGGAACTGTTTGTAACCGGAACCGTTTGTAACATAACGGTTCCAGTTACAATAAGTTCCGGTTCCAAACCGTTCCGGTTCCAAACCGTTCCGGTTCCAAACCGTTCCGGTTCCAAACCGTCCCGATCCCGATTTCCACCTTCATTTATACGATTAATTAACAACTATATCACCTAAATTAACGACTATACATATTCGATGTGTATATATATATACATCATGCATCTTAATTAAATTTATCCATCACATATTCATCCAAATCACAAACCCTAATTAATTTTCCACATTTTTCACACATATATATATCATGCATCTTAATTAGGTTTAATTTCCGTATATATATATACATCACATATTCATCCAAACCACATTTATACATAATTTTCACATATATATATACATCACTTCATATTCACATACCTAAATATATATATACATCACATATATACATACATGCTAATTTAGATCTTATCACCCTAATTTCCAACTTAGCACCCTAATTAATTTACACATACACATACACATACACATACACATACACATACACATACACATGCAAAAAAATAATTAAAAATTGAGAGAGAGAGAGAGAGAGGGAGAGAGAGAGGATCGGACCTGCCATTTTCTTCCACCTACAATGGTGAGGGGAGGAGAGGAGGGGAGGAGGGGAGGAGGGGAGGAGGAGATTTTCGAAGGAGGAGAGGAGAGGGGATCGGTGGAGAGGAGGAGAGGGAGAGGAGGAGTAGAGGATAAGGAGGAGGAGTGGGAGAGGAGGAGGAGGACACTCACCGGACCGATTTGGGAGGAGGAGAGGGAGAGGAGAGGGAGAGGAGGAGGAGAGGGAGAGGAGGAGAAATGAAAGGCTCGGGCTGGATAAAATCACAAACCAGAAGACATTACCGGCGAGTTGCTTATAACTCGTTGGTAATGTCATTACCAACGACTTCAACTCGTTGGTAATGACATTACCAACGAGTTAACTCGTTGGTAATGACATTACCAACGAGTTATAAGCAACTCGTTGGTAATGACATTACCAACGACGAGTTAACTCGTGGGTAATGTCATTACCAACGAGTTGCTTATAACTCGTTGGTAATGTCATTACCAACGACGAGTCAACTCGTTGGTAATGTCATTATTTCCCGAAGAATATCCGACAACATTTTCCGTCTACGATTTCCGGCTACATTTTCCGACTACATTTTCGATTATCAATTTCCGTATCCGTACGATTAATGACTACATTTTCCGTCTACATTTTCGATTAATGATTTCCGTATACGTACGATTAACGACTACATTTTCCGTATACGTCCGATTAACGACTACATTTTCCGTATACGTCCGATTAACGACTACATTTTCCGTATACGTACGATTAACGACTACGATTAACGACTACGATTTCCGTATACGTATGATTAACGACTACATTTTCCGTATACGTCCGATTAACGACTACATTTTCCGTCTACGATATCCGGCTACATTTTCCGACTACAATTTCGATTATCAATTTCCGTATACGTACGATTAATGACTACATTTTCCGTCTACATTTTCGATTAATGATTTCCGTATACGTACGATTAACGACTACATTTTCCGTATACGTCCGATTAACGACTACATTTTCCGTATACGTACGATTAACGACTACATTTTCCGACTACAATTTCGATTATCAATTTCCGTATACGTACGATTAATGACTACATTTTCCGTCTACATTTTCGATTAATGATTTCCGTATACGTACGATTAACGACTACATTTTCCGTATACGTCCGATTAACGACTACATTTTCCGTATACGTACGATTAACGACTACATTTTCCGACTACAATTTCGATTATCAATTTCCGTATACGTACGATTAATGACTACATTTTCCGTCTACATTTTCGATTAATGATTTCCGTATACGTACGATTAACGACTACATTTTCCGTATACATCCGATTAACGACTACATTTTCCGTATACGTCCGATTAACGATTAATGATTTCCGTATACGTACGATTAACGACTACGATTTCCGTATACGTACGATTAACGACTATGATTTCCGTATACGTACGATTAATGATTTCCGTATACGTACGATTAACGACTACATTTGAACATCTACGATTAACGACTACATTTGAACATTACCGGCGACTTTACGCCGGAATCTCGCCGGAAATGTGCCCTAGACATTACCGGCGACTCCAACCGTCGCCGGCAATGTCTAGGGCACATTTCCGGCGAGATTCCGGCCGGAAAATCGCCGGTAATGTGCCCTAGACATTGCCGGCGACGGTTGGAGTCGCCGGTAATGTCTAGGGCACATTACCGGCGATTTTCCGGCCGGAATCTCGCCGGTAATGTGTGCCTAGACATTGCCGGCGACGGTTGGAGTCGCCGGCAATGTCTAGGACACATTACCGGCGAGATTCCGGCAACATTACCGGCGACGGAGTAAGTCGCCGGTAATGATGGACATTACCGGCGACTTTTCCGGTCGCCGGCCTTGTTGGCCGGAATCTCGCCGGTGATGACTCATTTTCTTGTAGTGATTACCGGCGATTTTTCCGGCAAAAATCGCCGGTAATGTCCAAAAACATTGCCGGCGACTTAAAAGTCGCCGGCAATGGGTAAAAATGTTGTAGTGCTAGCCTTGTAGTGATCAATACTCCTATCGACCTTAAGTTTCACAGTAAACACCCAATGCCATCCAACAATCTTCTTATCAGATGGCATAGGAACCATGTCTCAAGTTTCATTCTTCTACAAGACTTCTAACTTCTCATTCATAGCTTGTTTCCATTTGGGATGTGCCAAGGTTGTACATTGCTAGGAATAGAACTGAAAATAATTGACTAATAACAAGTGCATAAGATTCAGACAACCTATGGTAGGAGATATAGTTAGCAATAGGGTATTTGGCTTTTGCATCTATTTTTGGCCCATATTGTTCTTTGAGAATTCCCTTAGTAATTCGGTTAGACTTACGTACCTCAGATGGAGCACTCTGAACGGAGATCTCAATTGATGATGTAGATAGGGGAGCAGGTGCTTCAGCACTATCTCAGTACTATTCAGAATCTAAATCAGTCGTCAGGTTCTCATTGGTCTGAGAGGAATTTTTTGATCGGTAGAGGTATAGCTCTCGATCCATCAAAGCTAGCATTCGGGTCTTCTAATACAAGGTCTTCGATGCATCAAGAAATACCCTTTGATGCATCGAGGAAGCCTCTCAGGACTTCACTACTCGGAGTCTTTGATGGATCAAGGGAATGGTTCAATCCATCGAAGCCATCCCTCAGGTCTTTATTGCTCAAAGTCTTCGATGGATTAAGGAAATAGTTTGATCCATCATATCCCTCTGGTCTGCACTGGTCTAATCTTTCGATGGATCAACATAATCCTTTGATCCATCGAATGAAGCTCTCTGGTCCTCTGTTGGAGACATGCCAGAATCCCTAAATCTCAACTCTAATTGTTTCAGCTCTTCAAATTCTGCCAAATTCAGAGTATTTCCTTCACATTCGCTTCTCTCCCCATGAAGGGAAGACTCTGACACTCCCTCTGAGTAAAAAGGTTCAGATTCTCGAAAGGAGACATCAAAAGGAAACATGAGTCTTCTTGGTGAGAGGATCATAACATCGATAACCTTTCTAAAAATTTGCATAGCCAATGAAGACACACCTTAAGGCACATGGATCAAGCTTATCTCTCAATTGATTGTTGATGTGAACATACACAGTGCACCCAAAAATTCTGGGTTCCAAATTAGGGAGAGAAGGGACATTCAACATTGCATGTAACTTTTGGTATGTATTTTGGAACTCAATGACACGAGAAGGAGTACAGTTGATCAAATATGCAGTAGAAGTAATAGCAGCACCCCAATAAGACCGAGAAATATTCATGCCAAATAATGAAGCACGAACAACCTCCAGTAACTGTCGATTCTTCTGCTCAGCCACACCATTTTGTTTAGAAGTATAAGCAATGAAAGTTTGGTGACGAATTCCATTAGTGGCCAAGCAGGTAAACATGACATTATTGACATATTCACCACCATTGTCAAATTGAAGAACTCAAATTGGTTGCTGATATTTAGTGGCGACCATCTTATGAAATTCAGTAAATCGATGGAACACATCACTCTTGGACACCATCAAAGATACCCAAGTCATACGGGTACAGTTATCAATAAACGTCACAAAATATCAAGCATGCTAGGAGGATATGGAACACGATGATTCTTGGCCAGTTCACATGTGTCACATTGGAAATCTGAAGCACTCACTCTGGAAAATAATTGAGGTTGAAGTTTCTGCAGGTAATGAAAATTCACGTGACCAAGATGATGATGCCTTAACCACACATCTTCTTTAGCTTTATCCAAACTAGTAGTATTATTTGCTTGACCCAACACATTCAACTATTGTGTTCCACTGCTTTCCAAATCAAGATAGTATAGTTTCCCCTGTCTTACACCAAAATCGAGAATTTTTCGAGTCAGAATGTCCTGAAAGACACAAAAATATGGATAGAAATTTATAGAACATACAAGAGCCAAAGTGATATGACTAACTGATAGAAGATTACAGGAAAGAGAGGGAATGACAAAAACAGAATCAAGAGTCAAATTATTCGTGACTTGGATAGAACCTTCACGAATAACAGAAGATGAAGATCCATCAGTAGTAGAGACACTAGATTGAGGAGATGGTTTGATGGTTTTCACTAGGCTAGGGTTATTTGTCATATGATCAGGATCACCAGTGTCAATTATCCAAACATTATTCCAACAAGATGTAACAAGAAAGGCCTTACCAAACATACCTGATGCAACTGTAGTAGCAGAGACACAAGCTAGATGTTCTTCTTCGGAAACAACAGTTGATCCATGCAACATATTCATATTCTTAAAAGCAATATTTTCCAGAATTGTAAAAAATAAAGATAAAATTATGTAGGAAAAAAAACAAAAAAATGGCAGCAGAGTCAAATTCTGCTATCATTTTTTCTTCGTAGGTCAGCAGTTCGCAGCGGAATTTAAATGTAGTGGTTGACAAAAATAGAATTTGTTAATAGGTCCACAAGATTGACTCTGATGCCAAGTAGAAAAATATAGGTAGAAGTGTTTTAGGGTAGAATGTAATACTTTCATTCATTCCCAACTTGGGTATATATACAGCTTTATAAAGCATATTCCTAATAGGTAGAGAATATCTACAATAAAAAATAAATCAGTTCTAATTACAATAGAAATCTAAAATATCTACAATATCAATACTTGCCAACAATTTCATCCCAGACTTGCCCAAGTGAAGTTCCTATTAGATAATTTTTAGTCCATATTATATTTTTGATTTAATATTATGCAAACATATTTAAAAACAACTTTTACGCATCCAAGAAAAAGTTGAGAATGTTGAAATGTTGAGCCCCTCCCACCCCCCCCCCCCTCCCCAATTTTCAAGAACTCTTCATGAAACCCTAATCTCGTCGGCGCCACTGACTCACTAAAATCTATCTCTTTCGTCTATGTCTCTCCTGATTCTCTCATATATCTCCTATTCCTCTCCCTCTCGATGATAACATGGATATCGAGAAAGTCACAGATCACTATGGGGTTATTGATTTCTCTGATGAGGAGGACGACGACCTCAAGGTGATTGATATCACGTCGGCCGAGGATGAGATCGATGACGGCGTGGAGTCGAGACCTGATATGCTGTTGCATGATTGTTTGGGTCGATGGCTTTGCCGGAGGTTCGTGAACAATCGTTCAAATCAAAGATGGCTCAACTCTGGCATGAATTGCTCAGCCCGGCTCGAATTATCACTACAAGAAAACTGCACCTAGACCACAGACCATTTCCGTCGTCTAGGTGTAGTTTTCCGTCGTTTAAGTACTTAGACGACGGAATCTCCGTCGTCCAAGATCCGTGCTCCAAGTGCTGTCGTCCAAGCACCTGGACGACGGAGAATTAGTTCTCTGTGGTCCAAGTTCACTTGGACCGCGGACATTCTCCGTAGCCCAGGTGTTCACCTGGACGACGGAGAATTAGTTCTCCGTCGTCCAGGTGCATACATGGGCCACGGAGAAGCTAACAATCTCCGTGGCCCAGGTGTTCACCTGGATGACGGAGAACTAATTCTCCGTCGTCCAGGTGAACACCTGGGCCACGGAGAATGGCAGGGTTTAGGGGTTAGGGGTTAAGGGTTAGGGGTTGGGGTTTAGGGTTTAGGGTTTGGGTACCTGGACGACGGAGAACATAATCTCCGTCGTCCAAGTGCCTATTTAATTTTAAAAAAAAATTAAATTGTAAATAAATATTATTAATTTAATTTAAATAATGAAAAATAGTCCAAATTAATTAAATAAACTAAATTTTTAATATTAATTAATGTATTAAATAATTAATTAATTTGTACATACACATCCAAATTTAAAACCCATAAAAATTATATAATATTGTTCGGAACTCGGAAATAAAGAAACGCGATAATTAACTAGCTAGCTAATACACTGGAGGAGCAGATGCGCCGCCGAGTCCTCCGCCTCCACCCGGGTCGTTGTCGTCGGGGTGTGGGTTCGGAGGAGGTTCACATACTTCTCGATTTTGTTGCATGAGGGCGATGAGTTGGGCTATTTGTGCTTGTTGTTCGTCAAGTCTTTGCCGCATTGACTCATTCTCCTCTCGTGCCAGTCGAGCCTCTTGAATGGCTCCTTCGACGGCCGCAGCCTGACTCCTTCTCCGCTGCCCCGAACCTCCCGTAGATGAAGAGCCGGAGGTCGTCGACAAATCTCGTACCACCCTAGGCCCAAAGTGCCTAACCTCCTTGCCAGCTCTACGACCGTAGACCTCATCCGCGATTGCAATTTAGCTATCTAAGGATATAGGAGGCAGGTCTTCCGGCGGCACATCTGGGAACGCAAGCTGAGTGTTAGCCAACTCTTCATGCGCACGCTCTATCACCCTTGCCTACAAAAGAATAATTAATTTATTATAATGAAATAATATTTAAATAATAATTACTATAATTAAAAGCATATATATATATATCACTTACGCCGCATTGACTCGCTTCATTATCGAGCCCAGGCGTCACGTACGCGCTTATGCTTGCATCAAGATAAGGGTGTTTGGAGCCCTTATCCTTGTGCTCCTTGGCTATTTGAATGAACTGCTTGGCGCCGGTAGTATGGTGTTTCTCATTCTTCCCCCGGTTGGCTTTGTTGACACCGGAGAATTTCTGTTACACAACATAATTAAATCATTAAAAAATTAATAACTAAAATTTAAATAATTCAATTATCTTAATTGAAATAAAAAAAGTAAATTAACACCTTAAAAGAGTCATCGGCAAAGTGGTTACACAACCACTCCCACTCATCTTCTCTATCCCCACGCAGCTCTACGGGGGGAGGCGAGGGACCGTAAGTTTGGAAGTACCGATGGAGCCTGTACTTCCAATCTTTGTAGATGGAGTTGGCGGTTTGGTTGATATGCCTCAACATGGCCGGTGTAGGATCCACCGCAAATTGTTCCTATCAAAAATAAATAGAAAATTATAATCGTATATATTATGAAATTTTAACTAATATTAACAATATTATATAATGACTAAAATTGGACGTATTACGTACCGAAAGATCTTTGAAGACTTTCGCCTTCTCATGATCCGGCGCCTCCTTCCAAGTAGGGGCAGTGATTCGAACTCGGCTATGGACGATTGACCCGATGCTATGCGCCAAGAGACTTGCTAGCTGAGTTGTGGGAGGGCCACCGGTGAATTCGTCGTAGGGCAAGTCGATCTTTTTCCTAGTCGTCTTGCAAATACGCTCCGCTTTGCCCCCTTTAACGAGACCCCGAGTCTTTTTCGGTTCCGGGTCAGTGGGGGCCCTCCTTTGCCTACGGTGGGCGCTGTACATGATTGATTCGGCGGTCGACGACGCCTGAGTACTTCCCGTTGAATGGGTACCGAGCGTCGGAAATTGGAAGGGGTCGACGTCATCACCGCTTGAGATGAATGGGGGAGCGGGAATTTCCCCAGAGGGCGCTACAGACGGACCAGATGAAGGGTCCGGATTGAGGGCGTCGTTGCCCTCCGGTAATTCCCAACCGACTTGGTCCGCCAACATTCGGAGCATGGCATCTTCTGCCCCCTGTTGCGCTTTCTTCTTGCCGGATGAAGCCATTTCAACCTAGGAATACGTTGTTAAAATACGTACTTACCATAATAATTACAAGTGCAAAATTTACGCTAATTAAGTACGGTTAAGATTTAAATAGAGTACACTAGCTTGGTTTTTTCGGTCGTTCAATGGACGTGCGACCCGCGTGATAAAGTGTAAATTTTCAATTAATCAGCCTTGGTTAAATCAAAAAACATGGCCAGTTAGGGATAGAGATAACGCGAGAGGCAGGACTAATTTCGACAAAAGTCTTTCTTAGTCCAAATCCTGTCACCAGTCATAACCCGTTTCTAAACACCATGTCCGACATTCGGCCAATTTTTCGAAAATTTACACTCCCTCAAGTCCTTTGCAAACTCCGCCCTCAATCTCGTGTCCATAACTTCACTTAGGTTATGGTGTGTGGTGATGAAATCCACACATCACGAGGGGTTAAGGAGATAAGCTAGGAAAAGAGGCACCATCTATTCCAAAGAGTGCGACTTAATAAACCAAGCCTATGTACTAAATTTAAATCGAAGACGTACTACCATACAATTATTATTATTATTACTATGATTTAATTTTAACTAATAATTATTCATTACCAAATAATTAACAACTAATAATGATTACTAAATAATAATAATAACAACAAAATAATTATTATAATTACAACTATTTATTATTTGAAACTAATAAATTAAAAGTATTTAGAAATTAAATAATTAATTAAATAAAAAATTGTTAAAGAGTTAAAATTTCGAATTATTACCTCGTCGGAATTTCGCCGGAATATCGGAAGAGTAGAGTCGTCGGAGAGGGGGAACCACGCCGGAAAGTTGGTCGTCGGAGCGTCGCCGGAGGAGGATCGCAGGAGTGAGAGAGAGAGAGAGAGGAGAGGAGAATGTATGGGATGAGAAAAAGAAGATGAGCCACTGCCTATATATAGGCTTTCACTTGGACGACGGAGCACTATTCTCCGTCGTCTAAATGCACTTGGACGACGGAAAACACTGTTTCCGTCGTCTAAGTGAAGGGTTAAAAATTTTCGAAGCGGCGCGTAATTAATGAGCGGGACGTTTCACCCGCCATAAATTTGGACTTAGACGACAGAGAATTCATTTTCCGTCGTCTAAGTTGAAATTCAAGCGGCGCCGAAAATTGAGGCGGTAAATCGAATCGCCATGATTTTCGACTTGGACGACGGAGAAGGACGTTCTCCGTCGTCCAAGTGAAATTTTAATTTAAAAAAAAAATTGAACCGCCATGGTAAATTGAACCTGGACGACGGAGAAAGTCATTATCCGTCATCCAGGTTCAATTTACGTTAAAAAAAATTTAAAATTAATTCGCTAGAAATTTAGCGATCTGTCATTCGCGTGAAATAGTCGTCCAATATCGATGAACGCATCGTATATATGAACAGTTAAATTTGAACCGACGAATAATTTTTCGTTTTGAAAGTTGTTAAGTATCGACTAATCCTTACGACTTAAGTGTTCATGAGTAGATACTCATTTGCAACAGAGTATTAACGAAATTGAATTTGGACAAAACAACCGTTGGATATGTTCGTCGTAACATAATATATAATTTTCTTCAAAGGACCATAAAATAATAAGTTCGAGAAGGGTTTAATCGGCACAGTCAACCGCAAAACCGATAATTTCACAAACCGGAAACATGGATACAAGGCATTTCGCAACTCTGATTTTCGAACAGTCGAAGCTCACACACCAAGAATTGTTTACTCTAAAGTCTTGACGAAAAGAATATGCATTGGAATAAGGTCTAGATGGTCATTGTCTTAGAAAAAATGACGATATCTGCACCTGGACGACGGATATTAGAGTTTCTGTCGTCCAGGTAATCACCTGAACAACGGATATGAAGTTATCCGTCGTCCAGGTTCTAACCTGGACGACGGATAATGACGTTCTCCGTCGTCCAGGTGTTTAGACCCTGAATTCAGGGGTTAGGGCCTTACTGTTTAGGGTTTGTGAACTTGGACGACGGAAAATTACCATCTCCGTCGTCCTAACGTGTAATTTTACGACGGAAAATTACCATCTCCGTCGTCCTAGTGTGTACCTGGACGACGGATAATGACCATATCCGTCGTCCAGGTTTAAAAACCCTGAATTCAGGGGTTAGGGCCTTAGGGTTTAGGGTTTAGGTCATCCAGGGTCATTTGTGTGTCCGTTCAATTAAATATTCATTGAAAAAAAAATTAAAAAAATGATCGATCGATCCGATTTGCTAGATTTAGGGTCGAGAATTTAGGGAGATAGCCAAAACACCCAAAGGCGACAACCTGCAATTATTGATCGATGACGCATCGATCATATATTACAACAATTACATAAATTAATTACCAATTAATAATCCTCGTCGTATGACCGTACTCTTCATCATAATCGTCATCGTCCTCATCCCCGTTAGACGACGGCTCATCCTCGTCATCGTACTCAACATCGTCCGACGAATAACCTGAGTCCTCGTCCGCGTCCTCTTCCTGCTCGTCTTCTTCATCTACGTCATCGATAATCTCATCTGCAGTTAGATCTGTACAACCATCAGGCATGGGTAACCGTTCACCATCTTGAACCAGGTCCATTATATCGGAGCGGATGACAGAAATATTAGGCTCTTGATACGCAGGAATGTCTCTTTCTGGTTCAGCAGCATCTTCAGTCGTCGCCGGTGTCCCTTCAATTGTCTCTGTATTCCATATTCCTCAATGAGAGATATGATTCACTATTTTCCACCCTTCACCGGATTTCGGATCGTCGAGATAGAACACCTGCCGAACTAAGGTGGCGAGAGCGAAAGGCTCATCCTCATACCATCTTGAGTTTGTATCGATTGATAATAGTCCCAGGTCTTCCTTTGTACGCTTGAACCATCTGCACTTGAATAGGAAAACGTTGACATCATTCCCGTAACATAGCTGAACCACATATACAATAGCCCCGTAATATAGATCATTGTCTTTCCCAATCGCTACCCCACTATTTTGTGTTCTTCTTCCTTCGTCTCGGGCCAATGAATGAAACTTTACACCGTTCACAAAACATCCGGGATAAATATAGTGTTTAACCGGCTTCCCTGCTAGCAAGTGCTTTGGCCATGACCACCACCCCCCGTGGTTTTCAGATTTTTGCAGATCAATCATCTGCGAAAATGGGCAAATATAAGGGTTTACTTTCTACAAACATGATCGATATGTATATAAATTACTAAATACTGAGACGTACGTACGTACCCATTGGAAGAAATAATCAGGAAACTTCTTCTTAACCATTTTCTCAGTCCACGCCGAACTCTTGTTTTGATTTAATGCCTGAAGCCTCTCCCTGTATGACATCATGTACGGCTCAACTTCGTCACAGTCTCGCAACACTACCCATTGTGCATCAATAAGTTCTTCCCGTGTTAACGATTCCTTTAATACTCCTCTAAACGGTCGGACGACATTGGTGACGACAGAAAGATTGATGCGGGAACTGCGATCGGAGGCAGTGGGAGGTGGTGGATCTTTGAGGTACCTGTTGCAGTAAGTAACACACTCATGCATTAGGTATGTCTCTGCTATGGAGCCATCCGGGGCCGACCTGTTTTTGACGAATGACTTATACTGTCCAAGCTGTCTACAAAATCAAACGTACAATAAGAATAAGTACATATAGCTAGCTAGTAATCTCCAGTGGAACAAATTATGAATCGAAAAACCTGTATAATTAATTAGTTGTACGTACCTTTCTTGAGGATACATCCAAGTGTACTGGACCGGACCAGAAATGAGCACCTACTCGGGCAGGTGGATCATTAGGTGAATCATGATGTCAAAGAAAGCAGGGGGAAAAATCCTCTCTAGTTTGCAAATGATGTGCACAATTTGTTGTTGCAATTCCACCACATCTGACTTCTTTAATTCTCTGGCGTATAACTTCTGCCACCACCTGCACAATGCCACTATTGGTTCTACGACGTCCCGAGGCAAGTATGGTCGAATTACCACTGGAATCAGACGTTGCAGCATAACGTGATAGTCATGTGTCTTTAGACCAACAAACTTGTGTTGCACCTCGTCCACTGCTCCAGTTATAGTAGCTGCATACGTAGCCGGATAACGAACGCCCTTAAACCAGTGAAATACAGAACGTCTAAGCGTCGGCTTCACTGTGTAAGGTGCATCTGGCATCTTGTTGTACACTCCTTTCATATCCCTCCTCAACCACAAGGGACAACGTAGATTCATCGATTCCAAATCTTTGCGCGCTTTGGGAGTATCTTTAGTCTTGAACTTAATACCGAGAATTGTTCCCACCACGCTGTCGCACACATTCTTTTCTATGTGCATCGCGTCCAAGTTGTTCCTCAGCTTCAACTTCGACCAGTAAGGGAGTTCAAAGAATATACTCTTGTGATCCCAATAGCTCAGATCATGTAGAGGAATTGGATTTCATTTCTTTACATCCGCGTCATTGGTAACCACACCAAAGTCGAAATAGCTCAACCTCTCTAAAATCTCTTCGCCCGACCAACTACGGGGTTTAAGATTGTTCTCTACCGTCCCGTCGAAATGAGCTTCATCCTGTCGCCACGGGTGGTCGTGAGGAAGCCATCTACGGTGACCCAAGTAACACACCTTCCCCGCGTGCCAACTAGAGTTCACGTCGTCCAAACATATAGGACATCCATTATATCCTTTTGTCCTGCAGGCTGCCAACATCCCATAAGCTGGAAAATCGCTGATCGTCCACATTACGGCAGCCCTCATCGTGAACATCGTGTCAGTGAATTTGTCATAAGTTGGGACTCCATTTTCCCACAACAGTTTCAGCTCGTCGATCAAAGGTCTGAGATAGACATCTAAGCACTTTGATAGAGATTTAGGACCTGGAATTAGTACAGTAAGGAAATTAAATTCCTTGTTCATGCACATCCACGGAGGCAAGTTGTACGGCATCAGAATAACTGGCCAAGTGCTGACGGCGGAGCTATTACTTCCCCAAGGATTGAATCCGTCTGTAGATAGGCCAAATCTAACATTTCTAACCTCTGAAGCAAAGTCTCCAAATTCTCTGTCAAAATGTTTGAAACCCTCCCCATCCGCGGCGTGTCGCAGGACATCGTCATCTATTCGCTTTTCTGCGTACCATCGCATCGCCTCTGCTGTGTGTAGAGATATGTATAGGCGCTGCAATCTGGGAATCAAGGGAAAATATCGAACAACTTTCACAGGAATTCTCTTTTTCAAACTCTTCCTATTCAACTGGAATCTGCACTGGCCACATACGGGACAATAGTCCAAATATTTACTCTTTGTAAAATAGCACACAATCATTCGAACATGCGTCAATTATCCTGTACTTTAGGCCGAGGCTGCTCAAGATATTTCTAACCTTATAATGAGATTTAGGAAGATTGTGATCATCAGGAAGCAACTTACATATTTGCTCCTGAATTTCGTCAAAAGCACTCACTGACATTTTGTGCTTCACTTTTATCTTCATTTTCTCCATCACATATTGCAACACATTCTCTCGACATCCAGGGAACACCGGGGTCTGCGCTTCAAGTAGCATCCGGTTGTACTTTTCCATCTCACTGGTGTCAGTGGCCAAGCTAGCTGCGGGGAATGTGCCATCATGCTCATTAGTGGTACTGTAACCTCTGTCTTGGTGTTGGTGTCCACCATGACTACATCCCGGAAACGCATCATGGACCAAATCTGCAGTTGGGTTGCAAGCTGGGGGTCCGGCACCACTGCCGCTGGATGAGGCACCATGGTAACTGTACCCTGAGCTGAAGTCTGCTGCGCTGAACTCTACTGCTTCACCATGCTCGCTCCATGTAGTGTAACTCCACATCATACCATTTTCGTACAGGTGTTACACCATAACATTAACCTCCGCATACTGACAATTAAGACATTTCTGACACGGACACCTGAAACGTTTCTTTCCCTGACCATGTTCTATCGCAAAATTCACAAATTCGCTAATTCCATCCATATACCGGACATCACATCTATTCTTCAACTTCATCCAACTCTTGTCCATACTGCTACAAAATATTATAATTAATTAATTATATATTACATATATATATATATATTAGTCCATTAATTTACGCTTAATTATACGTACTCGATCTACATCGATCCATCAATTACGTACGTACGTAATTTAATCTGTATATATAGCTAACATCCATGCATGTATGTACGTGAGTTTTCACTAAATATATATATATATATATATATATTAATTAAGCAAATTTTAACTGCGTGCGTACCTGCTGGCCTTCTTGATATCTGTTAATTAAGCTAGCTAGCTAGTCAGCGGAGATCCCTTATCCTGATCATTCCCTCGGCCTTCTCCCTTCTCCTTCTCCGGCCTCTCCTTCTCCCTTCTCCTTCAATTCTTCTTCGAATGGAATGAAGAGGTCGAGGATCGGATGGAATGAATCGAAGAGAGTTTGAATTGGCATCGGGCTTATATATAATGCTTCACTTAGACGACGGAGGTGTTGGTACGTCGTCTAAGTGGAAGTTAATTTCTCGGACCACGGCGTGTCGGTCCGTTGTCCCGGTGATCACCTGGACGACGAAGAATACCATCTCCGTCGTCTAGGTGATCACCTGGACAAATGAGAAGACTCCGAGGTCCACGTGATAACCTGAACGACGGAGAATACCGTATCCGTCGTCCAGGTGATCACCTGGACCTCGGAGTCTTCTCCGTCCTTCAGGTGATCACCTGGACAACGGAGATGGTATTCTCCGTCGTCCAGGTGGTACTTGGACGACGGAGACTTTTCCGTCGTCCAAGTGTCACCTGGACCACGGAAAAATTACATTTCCGTGGTCTAAGTGCTGTTTTCTTGTAGTGTATTTTCAAGCGACACTTTATAAACCGCTTCTTCTGCCTTTTCAATGATTCAGAGGCCATCTAATGCGCCACCCGTGGTACTTGGTAGTTCTAAGACTACACGGAGATTATGGAGGAGTTTGATGGTTTTTCAGATCCATCGGCGGTGACGGTAGTGGTCACCAAGACATGGGCCGTCCCACATAACCTCTCAAAGGTGGTGGTGTTATGACCCGAACCAAAACTACATACTTATTAAATAGTACTAAGTTTTATCGCGGATTAGTTACACTAATTGGGTTATTAACGAATTTTTCACTGGGCAAGAAAGCTTGAGAATTTATCAAAAAGAAATTATTTTTTGGTCGGTTTAATTTGGACCATCAGATCTTGATCAAATTAAATCTGGGCTGTTGATTTAGAGAGGAGATTAGGGGTATAAATAGGATTTTTATTTAAAATCCTAACCAGAAAATTGATCGGGCTCGACCCGTTTTGAAGAGAGAATGCCCCGCATCGTGCCCGACCCGACCCAACAACTCGACCCACCAAAAATCCCACCAGCCGACGACCTTTGACTGCGATTCAGGTATGAATCAAAAGCCCTAATCTTCTTGGTTGTATTTCTAGGTTTGTTTTAGTGTTTGGAGGTGTTTTTGGAGTGGCTTGATTCGGGTTTTGGCCATGGATTTATCGCTCGCAACGGCAGCACTCTAATGAGTTTTGGCGGTCAGGAGTTGAGGGGTTTTGAAGCTCTCCTCCTCCTGAGTTGTTTTGGGTGGGTGAAGTGGTCTGTTGAGGCTCTACGAATGGATGTTTCAGCCACCAATTTTTGACGTTCATAGTGGCTCATCATTGCTGAATTGAGAGACGGCGTAGTTAGGGTAATGGTTGGGCTCAGCGAGAGGAGAAGATTAGGGTATATGATGCTACCATTGGTGTAGGTTGCCAGCATAGAGACCACCATCTGTGGTAGCAATTTGGGCCTCACGCCTCCAATTTTGGACTCGGTCCAGTTATAAATGTTATAGGGCTTGGTACGAGCTTTCCAACGAGGTGTCGAATTCTGCTATCAGAGCAATTTTTCCGGAGGCATATGGGACGCAGGCATCACCGCCTGTGGAGGCACATGAGGGCCATGTGTCTTCACCCACGACAGAGCTTCATCGAGGCAAGTTAAAGAATTTATCGATGGGGTTTTCAGGGTTGTTTTTATAGCCGATTTACATCGTTTTACATATTCTGAGAGTATGTGATTCCATTATGACAGGACTTCTAGGCCGTGACTTCAACGAAGGGACTCACCACAAGACCTTAGCAGTAGTCGCTGACTTATGAATGAACTTTTATTTTTTCACAATTGCTTGCAAGTTCGTATATTTTTATGCATTACGCTTTACGGTATGTTTTATTGATTTTAAATTTAGAGGTTTACTTTGTGATGGTATTAAATAGTTGCATTAATGCTCTAACTATTCGGTTAATCACCGGATAGTCCGGTTAAGGGAGGTTAGGATAAACACCTCGTCTGACCCATCACCTATAATTTTTATACATATAGTCGTTCTAGGTTAGGACAAACACCCTGAACAACCACCTCCACTTTTTGTTCAGTTTTACGATATTGGAACTCGCATTATTTAACGGAAATCAGTGGAAAGACATGAACTTCATTTTTTTAATTTACGCAGACTATATAATATATTTGTCCACTCACGCTAATGTTTTATATTTTAATGCCTTCCCCTGGGCTCTGCGGTCTCCGTTGCCCAGGCTGTAGTGTTTAACCTGAGAGTGCTTGGTTTCGTCGAAGGCTTCGAGTCCACTAGTTATCTCTTCACAAGTAGGTTTTAGTTCCTCTGCTAGCATGTATCATATGTACATAAAAGTGACTCTGAATCCCAGTTGTATTTTTTTGCTTTCAGTGGTACTTATGTAAATAAGGTGCTCATGTAATTAAATAGTCAGTTACTCATATAGTCGTTGAGTTTACTTTTTCTTGTCTTCAAATTCAGTACTTCATAATTATATCTTTAAATTCCAAAGTTGAGTTTCTTGTTTTGTTCATAACATTTGTTGAGAAATCCGGATGGACATTGATGGTCCACTGTTTATTTGTGGGATTTGGTTTTGAAGTGTTATCTTCTTACAGGTTTTTAGGTTACCATTATTTCAAGGGAAACAATATCAAATTTTTTGTTGAATTTCTTAGATTATGGTCCGTCATTAGGACTTACTCTTAGTTTACTAACTAAATTAGGGTTGGGTCCTCTCAGGTATTTCCCTATGAATGGGCGGAGAGATTGGGAAATGTCATCGGTGACCTTATCTATGTTGACCCAGAGCTACTCAAAGCAGGTCCGACGAAGTTTTTGGTTCGGCTGTATTTGCGGCGTGGAGTGGTGGTGAAACGCAAATTTCGGTTTGCTACCTCTTGTATCGAGTTGTTCTCTTTTAACTACTCTGCCATGCATGGGTTAATTGCTATATGCGGCTTGTTTGAGTATGGCAGTCGCGGCAGTGTGTTGTCACAAGCCTAAGCAGAGAGGAAGGCGGAGTATGAGGCGATCCATGAGCAAAGAACCCTGAAAGAGCTATCGAAATTTGTGAAATCTGGGCCTCGAAAGGAACTCCTTCCTTAGGTGTGGAGCCACCACAGCACTCGACTACAACAACGATGGATTTAATGACCGACCCACCCTCCACGAGGATGGCACCCATTTCAATTGAGGTTATGCATGAGGAACATGTGACAGGCATGCTGGGCTTTGGGAAGGGCTTGGAGGGCCACATGTCCTACATGAAAGGGAACCCTCTCTTTGAGGGGGACCTACTAACCAAGTCTATTCTTTTACAGGTTCCAGGTTCAATAGGTAGCCCAGTATTAGGCCCAATGTAGGTGATACCTTTGGCTCAACCGATTCAGGGTGTTACCTCTCAGGCTATAAGCCATATCGTCAGGTTCGAGTGACGTTGGTCCAAGCTGACATCACACATAGTTGGATCATCTCTGCATGCTGATGGATCATCCCGGCAACCAGTGGCCCCGAGACATACAGATAGGGCATCTTCGTTGGATGCTTTGCTTCCATCTGGTCGAAAGAAGAGAGGGATATGGGAGGAGACCCCACAGCTAGTAGCTGCTGCTAGCAGGGCAGCGAGTGACCGTGCAATAGGGGTAACAAAGTATGAGTCCCCGCAGAAGAAGGGCTTTGACTCCAGTCACTCTCACGAAAAAGCTGGTTGAAAATCAACAAATGGTGCTATAGTTTTGGATGCACAACCTGATAAGATGAGGGGCTTGAATTTTTTTTAGTCATTTCCTACATCTAGTTATGTTATGGTAGGTTTGTACTAAGCATGTTGTAGTGTAGGTTACTATAAGGAGTTCTTTCTGACGATTCGATAATCGGCATTTTCCTTTGTAACTTATCAGGTCAATCAATTTATATCGTTCAACTAAAAAAAAAATTACGCATCCATCCAAGCCTGACCTTATGCCTATATGGGCGGGCAAAATTTTGCGGACCTAAACGGTTTTGAACCCAGTGAGCGTCTGGGCCGCCCCACGGATATTTTGGTGCACATGCCAATAATGACCCAAGTGGTTTGGGCCGTTTGCCCTTATTTTTGAAAATGAAGCGACACTAATCTAAACAAAATTATAATTAGTAGGAAAGCCAAAACTTTCTCAAAACCCTCTGTTCTCTCAGAGTCCGGTGGTGAACTCGTGAGAGAAACACAAGACAGAAAAAAGATGGAGGGGAATCGTACCAGAGGTTCCCTCGGATCAAAATCCGCGAAATGTGTCACGACTACCTTAACTTCGAGCTTCGTGACACCGACGTGAGAGTTGCCAACGCGCTCCGGCGCGTGATTATAGCCGAAGTCCCCACAGTCGCCATCGACCTCGTTGAGGTCAAAATCAACTCATCCCTCCTCAACGACGAGTTCATCGCCCACCGCCTCGGCCTCATTCCTTTGACCTCCGACCGCGCCATGAGCATGTGCCTCTCACGTGACTGCGACTCTTGCGACGGCGGCGGCCAGTGTGAGTAGTGCTCCATCGAGTTTCACCTCCGCGCTCGCTGCCACTCCGACCAAACTCTCGACGTCACTTCCAAAGAGCTTCTCAGCTCCGACCACACTGCCGTCCCTGTCGACTTTTCTGACGCCTCTGGCTACGAAGCTTCGGAGAACAGGTCCGAACATTAAATTAACTATAAATGTAAATATTTGTCTGCGAATATTTAACTGTGATGAGTGAATGTGTGTAGAGGTATTATCATTGTGAAATTGCGGAGGGGACAAGAGCTGAGACTGTGGGTGATTGCTCGAAAGGGGATTGGGAAAGATCATGCCAAGTGGTCACCTGCAGCTACTGCGACTTTCATATACGAGCCTGATATTCGTATCAATGAGGAGATGATGGAGACTTTGTCACTAAATGAGAGGGAGGCTTGGGTTGATAGCAGTCCTACCAAAGTGTTTGAGCTCGATCCTAAGAGCATCTCTAATAAGGGGTTCTAAACCCTATAAATTTAGAGTACATTTTCTATTGCACTCTGCAATGGTAAAAATTGAAGGTCTTAAACCATATAAATATAGGGTGAATTCTTAAACCAAGTCTCAAAATGAGACCCGGTATGAGACCCGTCTCAAAATGAGACATGTAGGCCAGGCTGCACAGAGGGGAGAGGGAGAAGCAGAGAGAGACGTGCGGGAGAGGGAGAATGAGAGAGAATCTCGCGTGCCGACAAGAAGCTGAGATGATGGGCGACGCGCGACGCGCGCTAGAAAAAGGAGAGTGATGCTGACAGCTGGGCCACGCCTGGGTCCGGCACACGTGATGGCGCAGCGAGCAACGACCAGATTTTTGAAACCAACAGTTATCTGTTGGACGGCCAGAATTGAACTTATTTGAAACCAACGGCCCTCATTAATCAACAGATTTAATTCAATTTTTTTTATCTAAATTAGTTTTTGATCCAACGGTTCAAGATATAAGTTTTTAATTAATCGACGGTTCTTATTTAAACTAACTTTGATTTTTAATATATCGGTAAGAAAAGTGTAAAAAAAAATAATTAAAAGTTTTTGAATAATTTTCTGCCCGTTGCTACAGTAAATTAAGATTTCTTCTATAAATACTAACCCAAAATTTCATTCATTCCACACCATTTCTTACATCCTCTCCAACATTTATTCCTCCCCATCATTTTTATTCATATAGAAAAATTTGTTTTTCTAGCACCATGGGTCCAAAGAAATGGGCACAACAACCACGGGCACCACGCTCGGAAAATTGGAAAGAGGAGGAAGACAAGGCTTTGTGCATTGCCGTACGTGGTGAGTATTGGTGAAGACGCCGCCATCGGTACTAATCAATCGAGCGAAACCTTGTGGGATCGTATATATGAGTATTTTGAAGGTATCAAGCCACCCAATGCACCGAAGCGAACCGCTTCAAGTGTTGAGTCTCGATGGAAGAAGATCAATCCCACATGCATGAGATGGTGCATAGCATTAAACCATTCCATCGCAAATCATAAGAGTGGCGAAATTGATCTTGATGATTTAAGTATTTTTATTCGTCATAATAAAGATATCGTTAAAATTAATTATTCCTAGTCGCTTAAAATATAGTTAAAATAAATAACCACAACTATGTTTATTTCAATTTTTTTGTAGATAAGGAATGCCAAGTCGAATTATTTCGATGAATCTCATGGAGAACATTTCGGATTTTTTCATTGTTGGGATATCTTGAAGGATACACCAAAATTTTCAAATCCCCCATCAATGGAAGAGGATACCACAAATTTTGAGACGCCTATCAACTTGGATGATAACGATTCACCCGGAAATATGTCAACTCCAAGCATGCCACCTAGAGCTAGGTAAGATCGTCCAATGGGACAAAAAGCGGCCAAGGCGGCAAAGAGAAAAGGTAATCAAGAGCTTTCAATGAGTATTCATGATCAAATGAAAATGCTAGCCGATCAAAATTATAGAGATCATGCACGAAGAGAACTACTCTACCAAGAGGCTATGGCGGCTCAACAAAGGGATGAAGATGCTCGGACAATGATGGTGGATCCTACTACATTTTCACCTTGTAAAAGAGGGTATTGGGAGAGGAAGCAAAAAATGATACTTGAGCGAGAGAAAGTAGAAATGGCACAAAATTCATCTTCTCGGCCATTCCGTACCCCTCAAGCATCTACACCTCCTCATGGCGGATCAAGTTTTTCTCCCTATCTTCCGCTCAATCAAACAGAGTGGTATCCTAATAATAATCATGCGTGAGAACAAGTTCGATCTCATTTATAATGTTGCTTAAGGCTTAATTTATGTTGTTTCTTAATTTAAATTGTTGTTTTTAATTAATTATGTAGTCTATTTTCTCATTTTAAATAATTATGTAGTCCTTATTTGTTTTATTTAGGTCTTGTAATTCAATTCATACAACAACCAAAATAAATTACATGCGTAAAACCATACAAGCACAAAATCAAATTCATACAACCACACACAAAATCAAATGCTTACAACCACACACAAAATTAAATGCTTACAACCACACACAAAATCAAATTCATACAACCACACACAAAATTAAATGCAAACAACAACATTATGGCAAACAATGCCAATTATTGACACATGATAACGACACCTCTTAGCCATTGTTGCGCTCTCTCCACTTCTTCAAAACCCAACTGTGTTCCACTAAATTCGCTCTTAGTGAAGCAGATATCACTGGACATCGAATCTTTTTGTAACGACCACGTACAAATGCATGCATTTGTTGGCGATCACGTTCCACCTCATGATTATAACTCAGTTTATCATATATGTTAGCTCTTCTTGGACAAGTCGAGATGTCGTCCAAGTCTAATTCATATTGCTCATCTTCGTCACGCTCATCTTCTACTATCATTTTGTGCAAAATAATGCACGTCGTCATGATGTATTGTAGGTTCTCCCTACTCCACAAACGAGCTGGACCCCTCACAATTGCAAAACGCGCTTGGAGAATACCAAATGCTCTCTCAACGTCTTTCCTAAACGCCTCTTGCATCCTTGTAAAGTTTCTTGTCGCCGGAGTGGTAAGATTTTTTATGGCTTTGACAAGAGTTGCCCAATTAGGATAGATGTCATCCACCAGATAATAACCTTGATCATACGTACTGTTGCCCACTTTGAAATCCACTTGAGGAGCTTCAACTCTGCATACATCATCGAACAATGGTGACCTTCCTAGGACATTGAGATCGTTGAGAGAACCTGGAAGTCCAAAATATGCATGTCAAATCCAAGTATCATACGAAGCCACCGCCTCTAAGATAATTGTGGGTTTTCCCTTGTGACCTTGAAACTGCCCGGCATGCGCAGCGGGGCAATTTTTTCACTGCCAATGCATACAGTCAAGACTACCCAACATACTTGGAAATCTCCGATCTGTAGCTTTGTTTGTCAACCTTTATAGATCTGCCTTTGTTAGTGTGCGAAGATAGTCTTTATGGTATACAGCCCATAAACTCTTGTAAAATGATCCAAAACTTCAAGAGTAATGGATTCAGCAATATCAAGGAACTCATCGGTCAAGTTAGCTGGTAGACCGGACGCGAGCATCCTCATAGCGCATGATAGTTTCTATTCGGTGGAAAGACCGAGTCTGCCGGTGGCATCCATAGTCTGTACAAAGTACGGGTCGTGGTTGGCCATGCTACGCATCATCTTGTCAAAGAGATGAGGTCTCATACGAAAGCACCTTCGAAAGGTGTCGTCGTCAAACCTACACGGTTCGGTGAAATATAGAGCTTTCAAGCGCTGATCCATCATTTCTCGATCCCTTAGTATGTACTTCCGCCTTTCCGAAAAACCGCCCCATTGTGAGACTTCATCTTCTTCCATCATCTCCACTTGGTGGGCAGCCGCAGACATCAAGAGGGCTTGTTGTTGCCTTCTCGGTACATCTTCTTCTTCCTCCTTCTTCAATAGTTTCCACAACCTATTCACGACAGAAAACAAAACTTAAAGTATGAAACAATAATGTAGAAACCACAATTTGTTGTGGGAGGAGGAGTGTTTATGAATTGGTGAGTATGAATGAGTGAATGACTCCGTTTTTATAGAAGATCAACATGATCTTCGAAGATAGAAACTGACACGTGGATGATAACGAAATCTCGACAACGAATTAGAAATTGACACGTGTTGCCCAAAATCTACGATGATTTCTGATAAGTTATCATGTCAAGTATAATTTAATTTACAATCCTATACACCGACACATGTCAATCGAAATTATGTCCGATTGTGGATAATGCATACGGGGTCCAATTTTTTTTTAAATTAATATTATATTTATTTATCATGTATAAGAATAGTTTACAAATATAAATTATTATTTAGAACAACACAAAATAAAGAAAAAATGAATGTATAAATTTAGGACTTTAAGTTAGAACCCCTACCATTGGAGTTATACCAAGTCTTATATAAATAGTGTCCATTTGAGATCTCATAATAGGTATAAGACCCTATTATGAGATTTTTCTATTGAAAATGTCCTAATACCAGCAAGGTTGGTAATTTCTTGCATTCTCATGTTTCGTTTGGAGAGATGATGTAAATGTCATTGTTTTTCTAGCTCTTGGTGTGCTGAAGTTGGTGTGTTGTCTTTGCTTTATTGTTTATTCGGCTTGACCAAGTGTGACTATTTTGTTCTTTTATGTAGTAATTACGTTAGCCTCTTTTTTGTGCCTGCATTATATGGATCAATGCGTATGACATGTTTGGTCTACTGTTAGATGTAGGAGTCTGCATCAAAGTTTCTTTCTTTATGGTTTCGTAATTTACCTTCAAAGTATCGTAGGTTTAGGCTTCTCTCCCATCTGAAATTGTGTCGTGTTTTAAACTCATGTGAAAGTTACCCTGTGGAATTTGACTTCAGTGTGTCAAATGTGTCCAGTGGGAGAAAGCTGAAGAGTTGAGAGTTTCTAGTGGTATGGTGTCTCATATTTTTGTACTGCTGCCAACCGACATCTGCTTATAAACCTGTGTACCTTATTTGTGTTTCGTCTTATTGTAGCTTGATTTGTATTAGATTTTATCTCCTTATATGGGGGTCCTTTCGTTTCCTTCTCATTTGTTACGAGCAGGTGGGAAGGGACGAAGGGTGTATCCTTTCTTGGCACCATCTGATTTGTGTCTAAGTAACTAATTGCTCTAGTAATCAAATCTTGTACAAAAGAAATTTTTTTATTAGCCTATTGCCCAGTTGCCGTATAACTCCTGGAAACTGTCAGATTGGCTAAATTACGAAACCCCCTTGATAAGTTTTGTGCCTAAAATAGCTGGAGATTATATAGTGGTTCTTATTACATTGTGACATCAATACGATTTGGGTAGGTGTACTGTATCTATTGAGCAGGTGTCACCGAGTGTTATCCCCACCCTTGATAATAAGGCTGCAGAGACTTTCTGCGCATGACAGGAGTTTGTGTCTAGTCAGGGATACACATCACTGGTTGGTGCTCAAGTCGAGACCTAGTTATTAAGTACCAGTTTGTGATGCTAGATTTATCGAGTTTATATGTTCACACAAAGTGCAGTTGGATTCTGATTTAATTGATGCTAGAAGCACTCAACTGAAGAATATATTATGGTAAAAGTGGATATTTAGTTTGTTGGATGTTGACTTTATTTGAGATTGATGTGGTGGTATTGTTTCACAAAATGAGAGACAACATAGCAACCACTATTTAAATTGGATTGGCTTTGTCCGAAAGGTTCTTGGTCTTATACCAGTAAATGTCGTTGAAGTGTGATGTTCAGCAGTTTTAGACTTTAAGAAATCAGATTTGTTTGCTAGCTCTTGTGAATCTTGCCGTTACGCCTGATACCAGAACGACTTTCTATACAAGCATTATCGTGCATTTTTCAACAAAATGTAAAAAAAGAGTAGTTCTTTATATCATTGCCTCAACTTAATGTGATCTCTTTCGAAAATTTTCTTTGGAAAGGTTGTGGTGGTTGATCCTGAAGCACACAGTCTTATGATGATGAAGTGATCAAGAAAGCAGAAGCTATTGGGAAACCTGGACTTGTGGATATCACAGCCAAAGAAGCCAGTTTTATATTCACGGTGGAATCAACTGGTGCAATCAAAGCTTCTCAGCTGTTACTAAATGCCATAGAAATTCTGAAACAGAAGCTCGATGCTGTGCTCCTATCGGAGGATACTGTTGAAGCTGATGACCAGTTTGGTGAGCTAGGTGCACATATGCAAGGAGGATGATCCAATTTATAACGCAAAGCTAGGTTACTGATCTCTTTTGTATGGGAGTTTGTGGGAAATGTTTATAAGCTGCTTTAACTGCCAGTACTACTTTTGCATCACTGGATGCTAAATTATTATCTCTTAACCATGCCCTTGGGTATTCAGACGGTTATTATCTGTTTTCTTTGTGGGACTACTCATGTAGGAGCAGAACTGAACAATTGAGCAGTGTGCTTGAAATCTTATAATAATAGCGTAAAAGATGTATGGCCCCTCTGTAGTTCTCGGCCTTTTTATATGTAAAGGTGATTCCGTGGATGGCAAAACCTAGGTAATGTGCGATGAACTGACTATCATATACTATGTTCTTCCTCGATCGTTAATCTGCTTGGGTGGGAACTCTTTTGGTTCTTATAGATGGATCATGAAGTTTGGGCTTGCTCAACTTTTGAGTAAGTTGGTTTCTTCATATTATGTCCATAATGGGATCCTAATAGTCCATTCTGGTTGAGTTTGGGCCTGAATTTTTCTGGGCTTCTCCCTTTCTTCCTTGAGCTCTTTTTACCTTTGGTTTGGTTTTATCTCTGGGTTCACCGATTCAGCCATCCCTGTTTTTTTTATTTAGGGAAAATTATTTAGAAGTCAAAAAATACATTTAGTTTTCAAAAAAACTCAACTTATTACACCAAAGTAAAATATGCCCAACTTATAATCCCTATTTTCCCAAAAAGACCTAGTTGATATCATTTTCTCCCAAAAAAATCAAAAATGTTATAAAACCTATTTTTCATCTGACGATTTTGCCGTTCATTTCCTAATTTTAATTCTCGTCGTTGGTTTCGTCTTTAAGAGAGAGCAGCTCTATCTTCCCTCCTTTTTGTCGGCAATAAGAGACTCTCTCTCTCTCTCTCTCTCTCTCTCTCTCTCTCGGTCTCTCGATCACGATCACAATCACAATCACAATCACGATCTCGTCACCACAAACACTCTGTTAGATCTCGTCATCATTCAACATTAAAAATTTCAACCGCTGTAAGTTTGAACACACACACACACACTCTCTCTCTCTCTCTCTCTCTCTACTGCTTTATCTCGCGATTTCTATATAGCAATTTATTCGACACAATTGATGATTTCATATGTTAACTTCTGTTATACATCCAATTTTACTCTATTTTTGAATATGATAGATGATTTGAATTGATGTTGCATGAAACTGTTTCCGTTCGTAGTTGTATTACTTGATTTCGTGAAAGTATTGATTAGCTGAATCAATTTGCTCCTCAATTGGGTCTGGATCTAATTTTGGTTCTGAAGATCTATTTGGATATCTGTTAGAGTATCTGTCTGACTATCTGTTTGTCTACTTGTTCTGTTACAAGTATCAGACCTAATTCTTAGTTAACCAAAGCAGTCACAATGTGTTTCTTCAACTTTTTATTAACTTTTTAATGTTTCCTCTGCAATATATTCAATGGCAACAACACCATATCCAATCATTGTGAAATATATTCACGGTGGAGAAGGTGTGATGGATATTTCAAGTGTTGATATCACACTTAATGACATTGTGGATACTGTCTGTCAACGATTCAAATCACTCAACAACTCAAACTTGACGTACAAGTACTATATCCCTCCAGAGGATGAACACATTTTTCTGAAAACTGATCGTGATGTGTTTTTGATGATGCTTTCTCTCCAAATGCTCGATTCAAAATATATTGAGATCAAAATCACTGACCTGAATGAAGTAGAACATCCAAAACTCATTTGAATATTTGTTTGCATATCTGCTTGAATATTTGTTGCATATTTTCCTCTTTCCAACAAACTGCAAATGTGAGTTCCAATCAGTCAATTTGTAGCACACAAAATGAAAACTTAGGGCAGGATATGCAGATGGCTACGTGGAAATTAGTAATGTTTCTGACGTTGGTTTTGGATACTTTCGAGAAGAGGAGACAAATGATTACTTAACAAAACCATGGGCAAAACTGATACAAGAAAAAGGGGCAGGAATTCTTACATGGTGTGACTAAATTCAGGCTAAAACTCAAAAAGTACTCAATTGAAAGTGGATTCAAGTTCACATATGTAAAGAATGAGACGACACGCATAAGTGTACATTGCAAATACAAATAGCGCGATAAATGAGAATGGTCTGTGAATGCCAGACTATATCGAACGAATGGATCATTTTACATCACTAAAATCAACAATAAGCATACATGTAAAGAGAAGGTCCGAAAATAAACTAGTGAGATGATGAGATCTTCTATTGTCAGGTAAGAGACCTTTTTCTAACATAACTAGTTGTTGAAATATCTGTCTAAAGAGCTCTTCCTTTCTGCCAATTGTATTCTATACTTGAAACTGATCACTTCTTCAATACTCCTCTCAATCGTTAAGGACAACTTTGTGTTAAACCTAATAAAGGAGTCAAGACCTTACAGGAAAAAAATCAGAAAGAGTTTTGGCCTGAAAGTCCCTTATAAGATGGTGTGGTATGGCAAGGAATTAACAATGAATTCACTGCATGGAAACGAAGCCGAATCATACACAAACCTTCTCTGGTTCCAAGAAGAATTAACGAAAAAATCCTACTCAAAATTTGTTGTCGATATTCATCCAAAAACACAAAGGTTTCAATTTTTGTTTCATTCGGTGCTTGCATGCCAAGATTCCATTACTGTAGACCCATGATATTTGTTGATGCAAGTTTCCTAAAAAATAAATACAAAGAACAGATCTTGGGAGCCTCTGCAAAAGATGCAGATCAAGGTAATGTAGACATGTAAAGATACCGATAGAACTTCATGGATAGTTGTCTGGATAGTTGTTTGGGTAGCTGTCTAGATAGCTATCTGGATATCTTGGAGAGCTGTCTGGGTAGCTGTCTCGATATTTATTTTTGGCTTATACACTGCATTTCAAAATTGATAGTTGTCTAGATAGTTATCTGGGTAGATGTCTGAATATCTATTTTTTGGTTTATAAACTGCATTTCAATACTTACTATACAATTAGGATCCTTACCCTTTTTGTTCTTTCTAGGACTATATCCAATTGCATTTGCGATAGTTGATGCCAAAAATGATAGCAACTGGAGATGGTTCTTGATAAACTTAAGAGATGAGATAGATAGATACAGCATCAACCATGAAACTAATACTCGAAGGAAAATCACATTCCTCTCATATCGTAATAATAGAATTATGAATTCTCTTCCAGAGGTGTTCCCCAATGATGAGAATGACTACTGTTTTCGGCACTTGGTTGCTAACCTCAAAGACAACTTTAAAGGATCCTTGAAGGATAGAATTTCGTACGTCTACATGCAATGTGCATATGCAAGAAGCGCAAAACAATATGAGTTCATTCTTAACCAGATGAAGCTAGAAGGTGGATATGGACCCATCAATGAATTCTTGAAGGACCTCCCGAAGGAAAAATGGTGTGCTGCATTCTTTGGAAGAGATAGGTATGACAAAATGACAAATAACATCTCAGAGTGCTTCAACAGTTGGATATTATATCTCCACACACTGCATGTCTTATATCTTGCTGATGAAATCAGGTCATCCATTACACCCTGCAGTATTTCATTATATTATTTCTAGGATATCTATAAACTGCACTGTTTCATTCCTTTATTCTATTACTACTCTTCTAGGAGAAAAATGATGGAAAAGATTGCAAGCAAAAAAGAAGAATCTGAAAAATGACACACTATAATGGGATGAGGATGGAAGGAAAGCTCATTGAAACACTAGTATAAGAAGGCATTAGAGAGTGATGAACTCGAATGGTCTTGTCTACGAAGTTCAGGCTGACAAATACAGTAGTGCAGTTAACATGGAACAATGGACCTGCTCTTATGGACAATGGCAGTTGCTCAGGTTTCCGTGCGCCCATACCATTGTTGTCATTCAAGAGATAGGAAAAGATCCTTACAATTATGTGGACAACTTGTACAAAGTACCATATTACAAACAAGCCTACTCCTTCACAATCAATCCGGTGGCAAAATTGAGAAATCGCTTCAGGACATGTCATAATATGGACTGAACGTTAGGCCTCCATTGACAAAGAAACAACTAGGAAAACCAAAGAGAATGAAGGGAAAAAAAGAAACAACTAGGAAAACCAAAGGGAAAAAAAGAAACAATACTGACAAACTGCTCAAGATGTAGCCAAACTGGCCACAACAGGAGAACCTGCAACAACCCTATCACTTGAAAAATACACGTCTGTCTGGATTATCAAAAATATGTTGTCGAATAATTTTCTAAGATTTTGAATATCTGTTAATCTATATATCTAAATATCTGTATACGAATTTCAGATCTGAGACTTGTTACTTAAAATACAAAAACAAATTTGAGGTTGTTTTTGGGTCCCTTCTTTTTGTTTTTTATATTGTATGATAAACAAGGGCAAAAACAAATATTTTATTGCATAGGTTAATAGATTGATTCACTAAAATTCATGGATAACTTTCTGGATAGCTGTCTGTAAATCTGTTTGGATATCTGACTGAACTTGGCTGATGATGTTGTATAATTCAATGGCTTCATACATACATTCATTCATCAAGTCCATTCCAAAACATAAAATGAAGAACCCAAATTAATCAAAGATAGAGAAATAATATATTTTAGCATTTTATTGCATAGGTTAATACATTGATTCACTAAAATTCATGGATAGTTGTCTAGATAGCTTTCTGTAAATCTGTTTGGATATTTGACTGGACCTAGTTGATGATGTTGTATAATTTAATGGCTTCATACATACATCATTCATTAAAGTCTATTCCAAAACATAAAATGAAGAACAAAAATAAATCAAAGATAGAGAAACACAAACTTCGTGGACATTACTAATTCAATTACAAATAACAACAAAAAAACATCCCACTAAAAAAATAAAAAGTTCAAACTAAAAACATAAAAAAAAAAAAAATACAATAAATCTTGTCCTTCACATCTTCCTCTTCTTGCTGCCATTCTTCTTGCTGTCACTGCTGCTTCCCTCTTCAAAACCTGATGGTAGATGACATATGATGCCCATAAACAAATCAAACAAATGATCCTATTCGGTAAGGACCAGGTCCATATCCTCCTCCATCGTCTCCATCTGACACTTTATACGACCCATCTTCGTCACCATAGGTTAAAGTGAGCCATCATGAATAAGACCTGCAGGAGGTCAAGCAACAACAGAAGGAGGATGGCCAGAAACAAAATCTTTATAGGACAATGACTTGAAGGAGGAGGAGGACTTGGACTTGGATGGATCAAAATCCCTATCTGTGGAATGACCACAAGTGTCTGAATTATTTGGATTCTTCTTCCTTGGGGCCATTGTTTTGTTGGTTGATAAAAAACTTGGAAAAGAAGATGAACTCAAGCAGAAGGAGTAGGAGTTAAAATGAAGCACTAACACGTTATGGAGAATACTAAAAGCCAGTCTTATTTATAGATAACGAAATAATATGTCGTTTTTGGTTGAAATGGTTTTCTCCCGCGTCTTTTCGTATTTCCTTCTCTTTTTACGATATGATGCTTCCTCTCTCTCTCTCTCTTTACTTCTTCTACTTCTTCTCTTTTTACGACAAAACTCTTCCACTCTCTTTGCTTCTCCCAAAAAGCCTGCATAACCGCATTGAAAAACTTTATAACATAACTATTCAACCAAAAAAAAGATGCAACCTTTCACTCTTTATAAATAAAACGCAGAGAACAAAAATTCTTCACAAAACAAAAACACATTCTTCTTAACCTTCCTTTGATTCTGCTCAATGATCTACGCATTTTATGCTCAATTGTTAATGTATTTCTCTCTATATTTGGCTAAGTTACGACCATAGTATTCTTATTTCTAAATTATATTATTGTTTTAGTTCAAAAATAAAGAGGGAAGAATAAATGAGACAAAAATGAGCTCAAAACGCAATAAGGAGGAAGTTCCTAATTTTGGATAAGAAATTGTCCGAGAAATGGTCTCCAAATGGTTACTAAAATATGTTTCCCACATAGTGTCAAGAAATAGCAACACAAATAACAAATGAAAATGATGCCAAATGATGCGAATGAAAAATGAAAACATTTCTCCTGCTCAGGTCAGGAAAGAAGACAAGTGGTTGATCAAGAAAGGAGAAGATGGCCGAATTATGTGTATCAAATAAATCTCATATATGCCTGATATAAAGCTCGAAATATAGTGCAAGAATAAGAAAAGATCGGCCAAGATATTCCTTGGAGAGCAAGAGGAACTAAATCAAGAAGGTGAATATCTCTCATGCAATAAGGAACGAATATCCAAGCTATAGACCTGCAACTTCAAAGAAATACCGAGATTGATTCTGAAATTCAAATATAGTTACATGATACCTCTTTGGAAATATATTGAATTCTTCTTTACAACGAGTCCAAAATCATAATTTTTGGAGGTCTACAACTCTAAAAAAATGTGATTCTTTGCAGACTACAAGATTTACCCGAATAGACTAGGAAAACCTAATTTTGTGAGGAAAGACCCTATTCTTCATCTATAAAAGAAAGGGTTCGGCTCATGCATCATCACCTCCCATATTAGAAGCCTACGCTCTGCCCAAACACCTCCCATCTCATACTTAGCCAAAAATCCCTCCAAGGCCGAAGCATCCATCCTCCACGGATCAAGTTCAAAGGCGCTCTTCATTCTTGTTCTTGAGAACCATCACTTGGCCTCTGTAGTGCTCTTCATGAGACATAAAGTGTATTCATGACTCTCTACTCCATTCTTTGGTTGTTTTTTTTGTAATTCTTTAGTTTTTTGTGATGAGAATAAAGTTTGACAAACGGCTACATGTTTCAAATTTCTTTTAAAATCTTCCATGTCTTTTTAGTTTCTGATTGGATGTATGTGCTTACTTGTTTATTTAATGCTTCGATGCCATGTTTAGGATGGTATGCTCTCAAAACATCAAAAGATCAAATGGCCAACTCCTCCAACAACTCATCTCAGGAATCTCCTCCCCACAAAAAAAAATCCAAGCATGAACTAGAGGACTCTATTGAAGAAATGGTCAAAGAATGCAAGGAAAACGAACGACATCGCCGTCGCTGTCAACAAAAAACTGCTCCACCTTTACCTATGCTCCAACAGTTATCCACAACAATAAATAACCTTGAGGATGGCCTGAAGAAACTCAAGAAAAAGCATAAACTTATCCAGAAGAATGATGAGACAATCCTTCAACTTCTTTGCCAAATCTTTGAGATGTTGCCCATCCACCATCAGGATCCAAGGGAGCAAGCAGCAGTAAGAAGAGGAAGCATTGATTTTGTAGTTTATTATGTACATTTCAATTTTTATCACCTTTCTATTATTGTATTTTGTTTCCTATTATCAATGAATCTGTCTTACTTTAAAGAATGAATAGTGTTGTTTCACTTTTGTCCATCAATTCTATCATTTTTAAAGTCTATCTGCCTAGCTATATGTTCATGTATATGCATATCTATCTGTTCAAGTATTTGCTTATCTATCTATCTATCTATATATCTATCTATCTATATGTTCTTGTATCTTCCTATCTATCTATTCAAGTATCTGCCGATCTATATGTTCAAGTATCTATTTGTTCAAGTGTCTATTCATTTATTGCTACTCAAATGCTTGTTCTGTTTAAGTATATGTTCATTTGTTACTACTCAAATGCATGTTTTGTTCAAGTATCTGCCTATCTATCTGTTCAAGTATCTATTCAGTTGTTGCTACTCAAATTCTTGTATTGTTCAAGTTTTTGTTAATTTTTTCCTACTGGAATGCGTGTTCTATTTAAGTATCTGTTCATTTTCTTTCCTATTTATGAATAAGATTTTTTTTTTGAGTTTCTGTGTATCTATTTGATCAATCTGTGGTAACTAGTACTTCACTATCATGCAATTTTAAAAAGAAATGAACACGGCCAACAAAAAATATTTTCTTGATTAACCATAGGGATCACAAAAGCTACTACAAACTAGAACAACATAGACCTAAACGAAACATATAGACATAAACCTAAACAAAACAAACACAAAAGCAAGAACATAAACTCAGATAAGTTAGACTTGTCATTTTCTAGAACAATCTCGGTCAAAGCTTGTAGCTTCTCCTCCAATTCCTTAAGCTTCTTAAGTGCACCTTCTGAGTTAAGCAATAGTTAACGTATGACATCGCCATGCAAGTAAAAACTGTTATTGATCAGGTTCCTTAAGCGTTCGAACTCGGCAGCAATTAGACCAGGAAGAGTAGTAATTGATGATTCAATGGCTGGAGACAGAGGTGAATTCGAGGATGAAGCTCCTCTGTAGAACCTGGAGGATCTACGAGTAGTGGGAGCCATCGCTTTTTAGGAGATAAGATGTTTTAGGGTTTTGATAAAGATGTGAGGATGCAGCTGATAGAGGTGTGAGGATAGACGAGGTTTTATACTAGTTTTTAGGGTTTCACTATGCTCAACTATCGTTAAACGAAATGGCGCAAATTTTTGGCGGGGTTGTGATATTGCTTCCAAGGGATTAGGGTTAGCTGTCATTCACTGAAAATGAATAGACGCGATATAAATTGACATCATTTCTCAACTATCATGGATAGATGTCTGGAGAGCTATCTAAGTAGCTATCTAAAGAGCTGTCTTTCATTTATGAACTGACTTTAAGTACCAACTGTGCACCAAAATTTTAGTTATTTTTGTGTTGTAAAATGCATTAGAGAGTGACACAAATTCCATAGGTTTAATCCCCTTAATAAGTTGATTCATTAAAACTTTCACAGAGCAACACAAAATAGTATTACTTAGACAAATACTCAGACAGATACATATATGATACCATTCATAATGTTCATCAAACAAAAGAATGGACGAAAATTTGGAGACAAACATAGGTGACTGTGTCTCACTTGCATGCTGGAAGTACAAACTAAATCAAATATTTGTCAACTATCAGTTTAGATACTCTGTCTCAATTGTTGTCTATCTATATGTTAAGATATTTGCTTATTGCTATGAATAGCTGTCTAAATAGTTGCTAATAAGCTGTATGATTTAATGGCTTCATACATTCATTCAAAAATGAGACATCAAAATACAAAGAAAGAAGAACAAAGGAGAAAATCAACCAAAGGACACAAAAACAACATAATATCCAATTACAAGCAACAGAGAGATCGTAATTCATGAACAAGGTCATTACAAAAAGTCTTTCTCCAAATCATCCATAACAACCACACAAAAATGGACGGTTTGGAGTAAGGAAAATGGATCCCAATCACCAAACATAAACTCTAATCATAAACCTAAATATAAACCCTAAACATAAACCCTAATCCGATACCATAATTTACAACATCCGGCACTTCCTGCTCTGCACCACCAGCTTGAACTGCACCCCCACCCTGCCCTCTGGCATGAAGCTTATCCAATCGTTCTCAAACGGAATGAATATGTTCCTCCATCAAATAAAGACGATTATTCAAGTTCGCCTCCAGGAAAAGGATTTGCTCCATGAAATAATTCTCCAGCTGACCTAGAAAGTAATGAACAGAATGTTGTGTAAGGATCGGAGGAGGGTTTGGGAAACGAGAGACAGAAGCCTATTCCTGAGCAAAAATTGGGTAAGATGTAGGGTTCAAATAGGCAGATCGCCTCACAGGTGCGGTCACTACAATCTCCTTCTTCTTACCCACCATTTTCACAGATCTGGAAAGAGATAACCAAAGAGACAAAGAGAACACTAAAATGAAGACTTGGTTCATCAAAGTATCTATTTATAAGGGGAATGACGGCTTAGTAACCATAAAAGGAATAGATGAGACATAAAACAACATGTCGTTTCTCAAATATCATGGATAGCTATCTGGATAGCTTTCTGCATAGTTGTCTATGTAGCTGTTTAGTTTATGAACAAACTGCATTTAAGTACCAAATGTAACCCAACTTTGAGTTTCTTTTGTGTTGTAAAATACATCAGAGTGAAAAAAAAAATTAGGGGTTTCGTAGGCTGAATACGTTGATTCATTCATTCAAAATTCCAGAGCAACACAAATAGTATTATGGATAGCTATCTGGATAGCTATCTAATGAGTTGTCTTCATTTTATGGAATGCATTTAAGTACCAACTTTGAGTTCTTTTTGTGTTGTAAAATGCATCATAGTTTTATTTCATAGGCTTAATACGTTCATTCATTTATTCAAAATTCCAGAGCAATACAAATAGTATTACACAGATAGATACTCGGGCAGATACTCAAACAGATAGTCAAACAGATACTCATATGATTCAATTCATAATGCTCACCAAAATGTAATACATGCGAGACAGACCCCTACAACTTACAAAATGTTCACAAAATGATTACTACAACAAAACATAGACATTGATTACTGCCTTGCACTAGTTCATGAGCTGATTCATTCCTTTAACATGTTCTTCGATACCCATGATAGATCATAATCCATAAATGATTCCAACAGTTTGGCCTTGAACCGAGTCACATCCTCACGATTCGGACTTTGCTTTATTTTCTTGTTGATGGCTAGATGATACATAATGTAGCAAACAAAAGTTCCACAATCAAGGCTAGAAGGTTGACTGTTGATGATGGACTACACAAGTATTTTGTCAAAATCTAGGTTCTGATCTTTCATCCACTGAATGCTTTTGCTTTCATTTTCGTATATTGGGATCTCCCTCATCATCAATTGCTTGTCGGTGCATTGAGAGTCATCTACCAACATCCGAACACTGAATAATAGCATATAGTCACTTACATCTCTGACAGAATTCATCCGCATGGAAACCAAACGAACCTGCATCTATACGGTAAACTATATGTCAACATATTTGTAAATTGCAAATACTAAAAATCTAGAAAAGAAAAAGAAAAGAAAAGTAGGAAGAGAGAATAAACATTACCGTTTTTAGTGCCTCCCGAAAGTGTTGGTTGTTTGTGGACTTTGAATTCCATCTAAGTGAGTCAAAATGAGACTAGCATGATACATTTTTATCAAACACTAGAAGATAGAAATGATCATGAGAAAGGATTGGGAACAACATCTTGCCCCTGTTGCCCAAAATTTTGAACAACCTCTCAAAAAGGTATTCATGCATCATTTAACTTCAGCTTTGACCCAGAAACATGTCAAAAGCAGCACAGAAAATTAAAGACAACCATCGGTTAAACAAAAGTGAGCTAAGAATAGACATAAAGAAGAAGGATTACATGAGCCAACATATAGAAAACATAACAACTTTCGCATCTCATGTCATTCATCTCTTCACTAAGGATAGTGGAATAACAATCCAAAACAGAGTTCGAGATCTTATCCCCATTAATAATAGCCTCCAGATCTTGTCGGTGGAAGAACTCAAAGGAAATAATGTCATTCCAAAAGAAATCTTTGTCCAAAATAACAACAGAACACAAGATTTTTTTTTTTTTAAAACTGGAACATAATTAAACAACCCTTTAAGCAAAAAAACTATGAAAATTTGAGAGACTTACTCAGTTTTGGCATTTTTCGTCCAGTACCTCACCAACTGAATCTGGTAGTGCTCTCCCATGTACTGAAAAATGTCACAATCAAGAAAAGGTACAAACATGTTCTTATCATCAACCAAATTCACCCGGATTTTTCCCGGCTCTCCCTTCTTCTTGTTGGACGCTTTCACTATCAAAGGTGAAGGTACTTCAACAATTACAAACTCTCCAGTGGGTACTACCTCTGCCACATCAACATTTTTCTTCCCTCTTCTACTCCGGCGATTTGCCTTGGCATCATCATCTACAACCTCAGTATCGCCAGGATACTAGTAGATCTCATCCCTCTTCAATGGCTTTATCCTTTAACATCTTAACATAAGAGATTAGATAAATATTTTCTCTATTGAGTCTCTCACTAGGCCCAGGAATATCCTTGGGAATTAAATCTATTTGGAATCTCGGAGGAGATGCATCTGCAGGAGGAGGAGGACTCACAAGGTTTTCCACTACCTCTGGAGAGATAACCGTAGAAGTAGGTAATACCACTGGAATCTGCACGGGACTAGGAGTTGGGGTAAATAGATGGAAAGACGGTGCAGACTCTCCTATTTGGGAACTCTTCTTGGTCGCCGACAAACTCCCTAACAAAAATACAAAAAAGAATTCAATGAAAAAATAAGGTACAATAACAGATACGCTACATGTCCAAAGCACAAATAGATATCCAAACAGATAGATAGATAGACAGATAGATAAACATTTGAGTTTTCTGAAAAAACTCACCCATAAAAGTACTTGTGTTTTGTTACTTAAAATTAGGGGAAATATACAAAATGAAATGACTGCGATCTATTCTTTTGAAATGTCAGAATCAGTACCAACAAGTCTCTTTCTAACTACAGCAACATTATGCATCTTCTGATTGTCTTCAATAAGCTGCTGATTGATAAGCTCCAATTTCTGCTTTGTAACTTCAACATCTTTCTTTAGCTTCTCGAGCTCCTCCCACTAGTACAAAAAGTGCTTTAGACAACGGCAGAAATCAGTTGTCTGAAGCACCTGAAAATCTGTTGTATATCCAGTAGTTGTTTGAATAGAGCTCACACAACCAAAACATTGGTTGTTTTATTCATGCCTTCTAACAACTTAAGTTCAAGTGTTTTAAAAGTCCGAAAATGTGTTATTTAAGGACGTATCTGATGTTTCATACTATGTCAAACAACCCATATTTTGTTGTGTAACATGAAGGAAGACAACAAAATGTCGAATGTTGCAGTTTATTTTTTTCAACTGAATTTCGATGATGCCTGTTGTGTGACATAGAAAAAGACAACTAAATTCTGATGTTAAACTTTGTTTCAAACAACTAAATAGAGTTGATGGTTCTTTCAAACTACTGAATGTTAATATTTGTTGTTGTTTGTATGTATAAACTACAACAATATTTGAGTTGTTTGAGTGATTCTTTAATGACGGAATTTATGCAATTCTATTGACATGAGAACGAGTTAGTAGATAGACTTTGTCTGTTTTTAGTTGTCTACACATATAACCAAACCACTTTCTTCAAGTAATCTCTACAAATTAACTACATAAATTGGCTGCAATCATCATTCATTCTTATTCATTGTGAAAACTATAATACATTCAACATATCAATGTCACATACAAAACGAATACATTCAACATATCTAAAACAGCAGGAGCCAATGAAAGGATCATAATTAACTGTAATCTTGTTCTATAGAAGCAAAAGTGGTATTATGAGTATAATAACATGGTAAATCATTTTCTATAATATGAATCCTAATGCTTAATCTAATACTTCTAATGATACAACCTGTTTGAAATTCATTGGGGGATAGATCCTCAGGTTGTAGAAGAAAATTCCTAGCAGCAGCATTTATAAGGATGTCAAGCCTGCCGAATTGCTTAACAATTACTTCCAGAACTCGAATTGCGTCATCTTTTTTACGAACATCACCCACAACTCTAATAGCCTAATGAAAGATGGAAAAACCAAACACTGATTCAACAAACTAACACTAGTACAATAACTGCCTCAGACAACTGTGCTCACACAACTGAATGTTTTGAGTATGTTGTCCCAAAGTGGAGACAACTGCACCATAGGTACTTCAGTTGTTGGAATGTTGTTTAAACATTGTGTTTTAGTCTGGATGAATTTTTGAGAAAGATTTGAGATTTGTTGAAAAATTCAGAAGACTGAAATAAAAACTTTAGTTGTTTTAACTTGTTAGGAAAACGTTCAGATGACAAATATTCATTTCAGTTGTCTGATAGGGGTTTAAATTTGTGCTCTTCAAACAACAGTTACAACGGTCAATTGTCTTAATCACATTCAAACTGAAAAAACCCTAGCTAATATTTGGGCAACAATTATTGCGCTCGTTTTTCTCTCTCCAAATTCGAACACTTAAAAAAAAACCTCACGGCTCTCTCTCACATCGTAGCTTCATTATCTTGCTTTCTGTCACAGACCTTGCTGCCTCCTCCCTCTCAATCTAAAACTTTGGCACTTCTCAATCTCTCTCTGAATCTCAACCTTCGACTGCCCAATTACATCGTCTGCTTCAACCTCAAAACCGGCTCATCGGTCACAAACCTCGCCATCTCCTCCCTCTCGATCTAACCTCGACTGCCCTGGGCTCTGCCGAAACCTCTCAACCCCAAAAAACTAGTGAGTGATGAACCACCATGGCTCGCAAGGTCAAAGACACACAGCAACAGAAACCTTCGGCAGATAGCTTTTTTGTTTTTCCGGCGACGGCCCGTCCTGGGTTCGCCTCTGTCTCTAAATTTCACTTCATTTTTGTTTGTTCTGCGAAAATTAGATCTGTAAAAATTAAGAATCTTTTGAGTTCTTATACGAAATTTTGATGATTTTGCAGTAAAATCTTCATTACCGGATTGGCGAAAGATACAATCAATGGTAAGATTCTCTATTTATTTACATAAAGATTACACCTGTAGCTAGAATTTTTTTTTTTAATTAGATAAACCCTAAGTTGTAAGCTCTTAATTGAATGACAGTAGATATAGTTTGGTTGAATTTGATTGATAATAGGATCTGTATTGTGTTTTGCTGTGTAGCTACAGTTACCAAGCATTTTGGGAAAAATGGAGAGATACTGGACTCTATTATAATGAAGGATCGGTTCACGGCCGCCCAGCGTGGAATCTCCCAACTCTGCTAGATCAGTAATTGATCATATACAAGTAATGCTTTGTCTTTAGTCTCAAGCTTTAGTTATTTAGTAGTTTCAACTAGAGAAATCGAAAATGGAAATTTGGATAGTAAAGAAAATGTTTTGTTTTATTTTACTAGGGAGAGGATTTACATGTGATTTGTTACTACATTGACTCTGGCCTCAATGTGTTTGCAATATCTCCGGCTCAGGTACTTTCTTAATTGTGAGCGTGAATAACTTTGTTGAAGTTGTAATGTTGTGATACTATCAGGAACTTGAGGCATTGTCGAGCCATTATGCACTACTATTTAATCGGAGAAGAGGAAAATTATCAGCAGAGCAGAAATCTGTTTATGATGGAAAACTTAAGTTGGTTCAGCAGATTTTCAGTCTGAATACTGATTTGGATGAAAGTGGTGTAGACTCAGATAAGGTAAAAAGAAGGAGACTGGATTGATGGTAATACTGATGAGATGAAGAGCTTACATGATTCAAGCATTAGCAATGCTGCTGATGTGGCTCCTGGGTAATATTTCCTAGTTCTTTTCTAACTCTTATGTTATTTTTGAAATCTTTGATGAATTAATATTGTAAGATTATATGAGCCATGAACATTTCTAATACGACACATCTGAGTCTCTGTCATTCCTGATGGGTTCAAAGCTGACTTTCACCTGTAATCATGTGTCAGATTAGAATCGTGCACGGATCATATAGCTTCAGCATCCCATCAGTGTTGCACTTGATATGTATGACATTATCATAATGTTGTATTTTAATGGTGGTGTACGTAGTATTAAACGAAGTGCAATTTGCATTAGATGTCGGATAATAGAAATATGTAGTTATCATGTATACCAGCCTCATCATTAAGCATATTTCAATTTCAGCAGCAGATATCAAATAGAAGTTTTAGTTGTTTGCCCTTCATCTATGTC
Organism: Geum urbanum; assembly: GCA_946800695.1. Classification (NCBI taxonomy): domain Eukaryota; kingdom Viridiplantae; phylum Streptophyta; class Magnoliopsida; order Rosales; family Rosaceae; genus Geum; species Geum urbanum. The sequence goes on along the minus strand of OX327002.1, from coordinate 5,728,318 downwards.
CTTGGACGAGAGCTGCCCTTTTAATGGATAATTCCCTATTTTACAGATTCTCTTAGCATTATCTGTGCTTTAACATTTTTCAGGTTCACAAGTGCCTTAGCAGGACTGGTTGTTAGCGATATAATTGAAAGAACCACTGGCAGATTTGTGACGACCCGGAACTGAATCAGTAGAGTAATCGGCTTAATCCAAGAATTTGCGCGTAATCATGGTTTTCCGTAATGAATCGAATTAGCGGCTTTGATCGCGACTTAATTATCGGCCGAGAATTTGAGTTGAGTCTCTTCTCAAGAGTTATTGTACACGTGATTTCGAGTTCGTGGGCGGTTTCGGATGATTATTTCGACGACCGAGGAATATAATATGAATATTTGAAGTTTCAGAATTTTGTCGAGTTTATCCGAATCGTAATGGTTATACGTTTTGGACCGTCGATCGTCCCGAGACGCGAGTATAAATATCGGAAATAGTCGAAAAGCACTGTTTGGAAGTTTGATCGGCGTTGATCGTTGACCCGTGGTGCATTTTCGGACCGTTTGAATTCTTCGGCGCACCTGCCGATTCCGGCCGTTTCAGGCCACGACTTTGGAAGGTAAAATGTTCTCCTTGTGATTCTAAGCTGTTTAGCATTTGGAATTTCTCGATTTGGTTTTGAATTGTGGGAGAAATGTTGAATTGAAAATGGTGGAATTCCGGCCGGTTTTGGGTTTTGTGGACGGAGGTGCTCCGGCCACAGTGGTGACCGGGGAGTTGAGGGTTTCGGTTCCTGGGGCCACGGCGGTGCTCTTGGGACAGGTCTCGATGGCTGCCGTGCGCCGTGGACAGCGGATTGTCGGCGAACAGTTTCGCCGGAGGTGGAGGTTCACCGTGGGTTTCGAGCTGTTTTTCGGCGTGTGTGGCCGGAATTGGTCATTGCCTCAAAAGAGAGATGTGTTGGGCTCGTTGAGATGAAGCTTCGGTGAGCTTGACCGCCAGAAAATCTCTCCGGTTGACGGCGCGCCGCCGCCTGCGGCGGCGGTCAACGGCGGAGCTCCGACGACCGTTGACTTTTTTGGAAATGTGTCGAGTTATATGTCGTTTCGCTCGTATTCGCGCCCCGATCTTCGCCTTGAGATTTTCGAGTTTATTTGGGTACCGAATTTTCAGTCGAGGGTTTGAGTGGAGATTTCGGGAATTTCGTTAATTATTTTTGTATCAATTATACGTTTCCGGGAACTGTTGGTTTCCGAGGTGTGGTACAGTGTTGTGAGCTATGATTTTGATTAGTTATATTTTATGATTATTAAGGGGATCGTGATCGTGCTTCGGGTGAGGGATCTTCCACCGGACCACGTGATTAGCGCGAGTGCGCGCTTTGCTCACCTGTGAGTGAACACTTTTATATTTTCACAGTCGTTGCGAGTTCATCATTTTTCAGTATTTGTTTATATACGATGTTGAGCTTATTTATTTTTTTCGGAGTTATTATTTTATTTTTTTATGGTGATGGCATACTTGCATCGATGCTTCGGCTACTCGGCTGATCACCGGTAGTCTGACCAGAGTTGAGAGATTCCTCTGGGCAGGGTTGAGAGATTCCCCTGTTATGCCGCCGGGGTTGAGATATTCCCCTGGCCTATCACCGTCGGGCTTGAGAGATTCGCCTGACCGTCGGGCTTGAGAGATTCGCCTGGCACCTTCATATATATATTTTCCGAACTCGCTATACTTGTTTATTGTATATGAAATTGGTGAAAGGCATATGTTTATTTTCATCCACTCACTCTAACGTTTTATTTGCCTTTCCCAGGGCTTTTCGGTTTCCGTGCCCAGTTTGCAGTTCGGATTCTGGTGTCTCACGTCGCGGTCGGAGGCTAGTCGTTCAAGCTACCTTTATTTTTCAATAGGTTCCTTGTTTTGCCTACTGTTGTATATTTTGTATATATATACACTAGAGGTCGCTCTGATACAACACTGATACATGTTTTATGTGGTTTTTCCCGGATTTTCTATATTATACAGTTATGTTTACTGTTTATTGCTATTGTTATGATATTGAGAAATCCGGATGGGATTGGTGTCCACGGTTTGGCTTTTGTGATATAGGATGAAGTGTATTTTTCGGGTGCAGATTAATGGCAATTTCGCGTTAGTAGCGTTACTCTGCCGAAATTTTTATGGTTTTTGTCGATTCGTGTTTTCAGAAAGGGTTTGATTCCAATTTAGGAAACTAAATCAGGGTTGGATCCTTTCAAGATTAGAAAGTCTTCACTTGGAGGGAGTTCATGTACGATAGTGATATTGTAGTAGTGGCTTTACTTTTGTTGACTTGGGGTTAGTAGTATCGATATTTTCATGCCTTTGCAGAGGCTCTCTGAACTTTGCTGTTCTGCGGTGTCTCAACTGCTTATGCTCTGTAAGGTTGTTATATCTAATGCAAACAAAGCTCAGGCTGAAGATGTCGATGCTGATTTGGGAAATATTGATTGGCCTGAAGATTCTATCGAAAAGGCTAAGATAATCAGAACAAAAGCACAAGAAATGATAGGATATGTGGAAGCGGTGTCCGGTAGTTTCATTACAGGTTGACTTTCTGGCGCCCTTTTATTCTTTGATCATACACATAATTCATTACATTTTAGTAGTTTTTATCAAGAGGCCGATGATGAGTGTTCTCACTGTTCTTTTATAGGCATGAGAAAAATGCTCTATCAGATAAATTCTCTGTAGCTAAGAGTGGTTAGATGCCGACTGATCAGTCTGTTGTATGCTATGAAAGTGAAACATAAGGGCAATATGTTGAACCTCAATATAGCGTCTCTTATAAGGCTTGAGGTTCCAAGTTAATGTACTATACTTTAGGGAGCTAAATTCCAAAGTCTACAACAATCGAGTGCAATTTTCTGCTCGTGACTAAGTTTGTTTCCTGTTGATTCCTGCTCCTTTCGAGTTGAATGCCTATCCATTGACAGCTCCATAGTTAAGTCATGGGGCATATGTGGATATGTATTCTAATGTTTCATTATAATTTTGCTCAATTTTTTCTAAGACATGAACTTTAGAAGATACTCATCTAACAGTTAAAGGAACTTTTCAGGACTATCTGATGTTGCGGAAGCTTACATAGCATCCATAAAAGCTGCTTCGGCAGAATCTCAAAAAGTTCTTCCACAGACATCAGTGCAGGAAAAAGCAAAGTCCTTCTCTGAACATCTCCGCAATGATCAGACCACAGCTTTGATCAAAATCCAGGATGCAATCTACTCCTTTTCTTATGTGTTGGTTTCAACCTCTATGCTTGCTGCGTAATTACCCAATTCCTCCAACCCGTCAGAAGCTATATATTTTGATTAGCTGTGTAAATAGTCGTATCTGGAAAAGTGGGTTCGAGACTTGGAGTTCTCTTGTCATTTGAACTATTATGTTTTACCACTGGATATGAAGTTCAGCATTCTTTTCTAGTATTCTAGAATGTTAGCTTTTTTATATATATGTTTTACCACTGGATATGAAAATCAGCATTCTTTTCTAGAATGAATTTCTCTTAAACTCAATTTATGTGTTTGAAGTGCCTGCTTTCCGTGATGTTATTGACGTACCTTTTGTAGTGAGAAGGTTGCACAGATCCTGCAAAGAGGTTTGGTCTCAGATTTTTTTTCCGAAAGTCTTTTATTTGGTTGATTTATCTGAGTGTATTTTTTCTTGGATATAGGTGAGGAAGGATCTAGGAATTGAAGATGATGTCAAACTAGTCATTCTCAACTTTGGTGGACAGGTATACTTTGGATGGCACTTACTAAATTGTATTCTAGTAAAACAGTTTTCCAAGTTTGTCAGCGCGAGCTGCTGTCTTAGCAGCAGCAAACCCTATTGGTGGTCATTATAAGTAATGTTCTAATTTCTTAATTCGTTGGTCCATAAGACTATGTCTGGTACTTGATCAATAGCATCTCGTAGTTTGTCTATGTCGGAGTTTACACTGTATCACATTACAACTTATAACAACTGTATATAGTTCATTAGTATTACTATAGCTTTGCTATCATGAAAGTTCAGTAGCAAGTTTTTGATACCATTGTACTCCCAAACTGCAGTCGTGCAAACTGTGAACGAAAATCTGAAAATAAGTGCTGCTCTTCTCTCACGATTTGATTTGGTCTTCATATCCGACAAACCTGATGAACTTCTGGATAAGCAAGTCTTGGAGCACATTATGTCAGTAAGTTATCCACGTTTTCCCCTCAGACTACTTCATGTTTTGTCAGTGGATGCTTTTTTATTCAAAGTAATTGTAAGACACATCAGTTGTCTACTGTGTTTCAATCACTAATAGAACCTGTCATAGAATCATGGTGTCAGTTGAAACATTTGCTAGTATTTTTTATATGTAAATGTTATGTTACTAGTTTGGTTTGTATACGTAAAGATATGATATTCAAGCTGTGTGTAATATTTTAATTCAAGGATTTGGTTATCTATCATGTAGCTTCACAACGGATATGGTGAGCAATCACCAGCTGCAAAAAAAATTCACAGAGGTAGTGCCACATAAACCCAAAGACTTGATAACTGTTTCATTAACAAAGGAAGATCATGATATATAGTTCCACTTAGAAAAGTTTGCTTTTGCTAATTAAATGCTTCTGGTTCAGAAAATTCAGCATCACAAGATGTAAAAGGGATAGATATGAGTGGAGGTCGTTCTTTAGTTTCAAGGTTGAGACTTGACCCAAACAAGCATGCTGATTTTGTTCCATTACCAATGCAACTTCTCCGCAAGTATATTGCTTATGCGAGAACCATCATCTTTCTAAGGTTATTACAGATGATATCTTGGAATTCTTGTGCATCTGATCACTTGTGAACTGACTAAATTCCTCCCTTTTTTGTTTTTTCTTTTCTAAGTCTATGTTTTCTCATTTATATGCTTTCTTTGGTAATTAGGATGTCAAAGCCAGCAACAGAAATCCTGCAAATTTTTTACTTGAAACTGAGAGACCACGCTACATCTACTGATAGCACACCAATACTTGGATTAGCTTTAGTACTAGCTTGTATGTTTATGTTGTTTAATTTTATGTAGACATATTAAGTAGTCATCTATTCCATTATAGGAAGAACAATTATGATGTCGTGGGTTTAGGCAATTAGTTAGGGTTTATGGACTTAATGTCATGGTTTTGGACAATTTATATTTTGCTATGGACAACATGTATTTTACTACCTAGCTACTTAAGTTTGATGATGAGTATGTTGCTGAATGTTTGAGCTATATATATATAGGCTACTTTGTGTTGAGATTGTGTAGAAAGTGGTTTGGATACATATATGTACAGGCAACTAAAAATAGACCAAAGTTTGTCTTATAACTCATGTACAAGCAACTATAAGCAGACCAAAATTTGTCCTGTAACTCATGTACAGACAACTTAAAACAGATCAATTTCTGTCTTCTGAGTCATACTAATTCAAGGACAATTCAAACAATTGAAATGAAGTTGTTAGTTAGGGATTCACACAACAAAATGTTTTATGATCATCGTTGTCTCATTCAACTCAAACTCCAAACAAAATTGTGTAATGATCAATCTAACAATAGATATCACTAACTCTAACAACAAATATTACTAACTCTAACACCAAATATCACTAAAAAAGCAACTATATACATACTAATCTGACAACTAAATGTTTTAAACTTTGTCATCAAAGTGAACTTCTAACAACTTAATCTATGTTCTTACAATTACTTTAGACAACAAAATACTTAATGAAATTCAGTTGTTTAAAACAAACTGCAACATCGGATATTTTGTTGTCTTCCTTCATGTCACACAACAAAATATCAGTTGCTTGACATAATATGAAACATCAGATACATCCTTAAATAACACATTTTCAGAATTCTTAAACAACTAAACTTAAGTTGTTAGAAGGCATGAATCAAACAACCGATTTTTCGGTCGTGTGAGCTCTATTAAGACAACTGTTAGATATACAACTAATTTTCAGGTACTTCAGACAACTGATTTCCACCGTTGACTGAAGCACTTTTTGTACTAGTGTAATTAGATCCTACTAGCAACACTTTCACCAGTTTACCATCATTATGATGTTAAAATGCTATTAATCAAAACCGAATGGTTTTAACATAAGAAACTGTACACAATATCTCTTTTCGCTAACTTACAGTACGCGAACTACCTATGAGAATGAAAGACTATATCATTAATTATGTACAGTAACTGGTGTTCCCAGTAGGATCGATCACAGTAGCTAAAGCATGATCAACATAAGCACAACTCCAACATTTTGAAAACCACCGAACTAGGAAAATCAGATAGCTAGCACTTTTAAAGGGCAAAGTATCAAACTTTCCTGTTTAAAGATTCAAACTTCCCAAAAAGCTTTCACGACACTAGAAAACTCAGTATTGTTGATTCCCAACAAGTACTTGGCAACCTAGCAGAACATATATAGCATCACAGAAGAAGAACCCAAAAAAATTGTATGATGAGAGAGAGAGAGAGAGAGAGAGAGAGAGAGAACCTGATTGTATTCTAAATCAAACTTTAGGTTCTCATCATCGAAGCTCTCTACCATGCTGGCCAAGTTTTTCAGATTTTTCATAGGCTTACCATTGAAAGCAAGAACCTGTATACAGATAAAAGAATGATTTGATAACTTCATTATATGTTGTACAGATTATAAGAACATAAGAACAGATAAAGGCTTACTTATGAGTAGATTAAATAAATAAATGCACCATGGGCCCTCACCTGAGTGTTAACAATATCCTCATATCCAATGTTAATGTCAGCAACAAGTACCTAACACATTTTAGAATAAACTTAAACCTGGGAAGCAGAGCAAACAGAACTTGTAGTAACTCCAACCACTTCTTGGTCTTAGTATCATATGATTATTCATGGAAAGTAGAGTGACTATATATTGTTAGCTCTTCATCAGTCTGGTGCTGATTTGGAATAGTTTTTATTTTTGCATGCCAACAGAGCAATGAATAGAGAGAAAATGTTCCACTTGCACCACAAAAACCATAAGTTCTTAAAACTTATGGCATAACATATTTCATGAGCAACAGAAGCTACCATACAACTCTTGAAGGCATGCAATTTGAATATCTTGAACACAAAGTGGATTGGAACTATCATGTTTAATCTATTTAAGAAGAGCACTAAAGTAGAGATTATCAAGAAGTATATTAGCAATGTGTAGCCAAACAATCATTTTCCATGCTGATTTACTAATACTTTTTTAAGTATTACATACATAGATCATTACAGTCCAAGGAAACTTGGTAGACACAAGTTCAAGTAGTTTCTGATGTATGTTGGTAGACTCAATTAAGATAAATTATCTGCACTAATAATAATACTGAGGTTATATTTCAACTTAAATAATATAAGACTGATCTCACCTTCGGTATCTAAAGATTCTAAGCAGTGTAAGGGTTTAGCTAGTCACTACATCAACGGTACATAAATCCAATGACAGACTAAGTAGTCATAAGTCAAAACAAACATTTGACCTAGAGAAAAACAAAATCATGTCTATACCTTCAGGGTGAAATCTCATGTATGGAGATATGTTGTACACGCGGCCTTTTAGAACAGTCCACATTGAATCGCCCTCTCGGTTCTGTTTAACTTCATTCATGGAAATAAGCCTCTTATTGGACTCTCCCTTCAAACCTGAGACACAACAGAATATCAAAAAGCTAACATTGGTTAGCAATCATTGCACTTGAGGAATTATAAGAAATCACAATAGCAAGCAGCATGAGTTCACAATCAAAACAACATCTCAGAACATGTTGTATATGCAATTAAGTAGAGCTATTGAGTCTCTTAAGCATACATATACTTCCTTTGATGCCAACGATGAAGTTTTCTCACAAAAAAAGGTCTCTATTGTAGACTTGCAGTCAAGAGCCATATGGATAGTCAAGCTTAATATTACCAGAATACACGAGTCCACTTGGATTGAAGAAGTTTTATAGTAAAAGTTCTACTACGCTACTTGTCTAGGATGGTCAATTATAGAAACCATTCATGCACTCAAATGTAGTAAATAGTTCTGAACTAGAGACGCACCACCATCTTAATCTCAAACTGATAATGGGATAATATATCCAAATAAAGGTACATAAATGCATTAAATGCATGAAATTAAATGACAGCATATTACTGCTAGACACAACCATATCTACGAGATACAGATAGATGTATTCTATGATACAATTCTCCACTACAAATTCCCACTTTAAATGTATAATTAAAGGAGATGATTGTTTAAAGTTGTACCTAAGTTCGCAGCTATCACACTCTACTGCTTAATACTTTAGTCTTTTAACATAAAGCTATTTTATGCTTTATGTACAGATGTACACCAACTACTTTTATGCTTCATTGTAGTTGCATTGCTTGATGATATGTATTATGTTTCCTTGCAATCATCACAAGGTAAATTAAATCAGAAAAAGTTTTTGGCACGAATCATAATCTCACTACTAGATAGACAGATTCTTTTTAACAAACATGCATCATTGCTAGTAAGATTCATAGGACATAACAAACCATCACAATCACATACAATGTACTCATTGTTTCACCTCATCTTCATTCCGCCAATGCTCGTAGTTTCGAGCCTCTACCATATTTTCCACCGTTCGTGGCTATAGTAGTGGTGGCCAACCACAACATCTCCGACCCCCATCAAACAAAACAAACTATAAATCAAAATCAGAACACCATAAAGTCCAATTTCAAGTGAGGAAATCGTGAATTACCTCGAACTCGGTGAGCCCTAAAATTCCAGGGCATCGGTTCTCCTAGCTCTGGCCGACTGGGAGAGGGCTTTTGGTTTCCTTGGATTCGTGGAGGAAACGGCTTCAAAGCTCAAACATTTTTTGACCTTAAATTGGTCAACAGAAATCGGTCTCGGTTTTCTTCTCGATTGGGTTTTCAGTGGTTGCCACTGGGGTAGAGAAACGAGACGGGGGCCGAACATTTTGGAGAGCTTCGGAGATAGTCTGGTGGTGGAGAGAGAGAGAGAGAGAGAGAGAGAGAGAGAGAGAGAGAGAGCGCTCAAACTTAAAATTGGATTTAAAGGTAGACTAGAGATTGATAAGTGGCCGAGGCTCTTTTTCTTCGGACGCGAGGTGAAGAAGAGAGAGCTGCTATGGGTTGAGGCTCTCTTTTTTCTAAGTGTTCGAAGAATGAGATCGATGTGGGTTAATTGGGAGAGAGAAAAACGAGCGCAATAATTGCCGCCCAAATATTAGCTAGGATTTTATAAGTTTGAATGTGATTTAGACAACTGACCATTGTAACTATTGTCTGAAGAGCACAAATTTAAACCTCTATCAGACAACTGAAATGAATATTTTTCGTCTAAACGTTTTCCTAACAAGTTAAGACAACTAAAGTTTTTATTTCAGTCGTCTGAATTTTTCAACAAATCTCAAATCTTTTTCTCAAAAATTCATCCACACGAAAAAACAATGTTTAAACAACATTCCAACAACTGAAACTTCTCAAGCGCAGTTGTCTCCACTTTGGGACACCAGACTCAAAACACTCAGTTGTGTGAGCACAGTTGTTTGAAACAGTTTTTGTACTAGTGTCCTTTTCAATTTTCAAAGCATTTAATCTCCTCTGATGCTCCTCATTTGTTGCTTGAGACTATTAAACTGCATCAGCAGTACCATCTTCAACTTGCTTCTGCAGCTTACTCTTCTCTTGAGCAGTAACTTGTGCCTTTGCTTGAGCAGAAACTTGTGCTTCCTTGAGTTGCTTCTTCAAAATTATAATCTCACCAGCAGCAACTCTGATAGTAGCTTCAGCAGCATACTTTCTATCCCTTAACCTTTCCTCAAGCACAGACTTATCTTGGGTAATTGCAGCAAGTTCTCTCTTTGCTTCCAGTAGTTTATCCTCGGCAATCTCATTTTCTGCCCTTAATGCTACTAGCTCATCTATAGCATCTACAAAAGCTAATAATTGGTTCTTTAGAACCTTATTCTCATGTTGCAGATTCTCCATTGTAATATGGTAATGTTTATTCTGTCTCTGGAAACCACCAACCTACTTCCACAGTTCAACCAGTTGATAGTTGGGAGTATATGACTTTGCTATCAACTCTGCATTTTCATGCTCCAAAGACTTGAGATCTTTTCTCATCACTAATGCGCATTTCCTACATTTCATCATTCATAGCAGACATCTCATCATACTTATGTCTTGCAACTTCACAACATATTCTTTACTCTCCTTCAAATCATCTTCCTTGGCAGTCAACTCCCTTGAAGCTTTTCATAGTCCTCGTCTTGGGCCATATCATTAACAAATCCCAAGATAGGACTTCCACCAGCATCAGCTTGACTTTTCTTTGTCCTCGATGACAAAAAAAATATTTTCTCTGTGAAAAAGAGAGCAATGATATTAACAAACAACTATTTACACATATATCTAGACAATTATTAACAACAACACACATTTAGACATTCACCCTCAGCATATCCAAGCTTTTGATGTTTCGGAAGAAGTCCATAATATCACTGAGGTTGTACTTGACCATGACTAGCGTTGAATCCTCCTTGCCAGCTATTGGTTTGGAAATATTAACGATGGAAGCAAGATAAAACTGAAACATACAGAAAACAGATAGTCAAACATATAGTCAAAGGGATCAAAGTGAAAATAACTCAAGATACAAATAGTCAAACATATAGACACACAGATAGACAAAGGAATCAAACTGAAAATAACTCAAGATACAGTTAGTCACACAGATAGTCAAAAGGATAGACAAAGGGATAAAAGTGAAAATAACTCAAGATACAGATAGTCAAACAGATAGATACACAGATAGACAAAAGGATCAAAGTGAAAATAACTAGAGATACAGATAGACAAGAAAATAGACACACAGATAGACAAAAGGATCAAAGTGAAAAACTCAAGGAAGATACAGATAGTCAAACAAATAGTCACACAGATAGACAAATGGATCAAAGTGAAAAAACTCAAGATATAGATAGTCAGACATAGAGTCACAAAGATAGACAAAGGGATCAAAGTGAAAAAAACTCAAGATACAAATAGTCAAACAGATAGTCAAACTAAAAACTAAAAAACTCAAGAAAATTTACCGGAATAATAAACGTGCAACCTCCCACATTCTTCGCGTTGGCTCTACCAGCTTTTTTCTCCTCATCATCCTTATCATTATCCTCCTTCATCTTCTATGTCTTCTCCACCTTATACTTCTTTGCTTCCACCCTCTTCTTGACGACTTCAGGGTTAAAGTTCTTTGCGCAAATGTCCAATGCATTGAACAGATTGTCATAGACAACAGTTGCCCAAGCATAATCCTTCATTTGTTCAATGTTGGACGCGCAGTTTACAAAACCAGTCGCCAAATAACCATTGGAATTTGGCAGCAGAACAGAGGCCAGAAAAAGCAAAACAAAAGAACAAACACAATCATCAACCTTCTCTTTGTCACTGATTGTTTTCTCCAACATCTTGCTAATGTTAGTCTTGTTGATTGACTCACCACAAAAAAACTTAGTCAGCCAGTTTGAAAACCTGACACTCTTATCACTCAATGGAACTGGTTTTCCAGAGCAACTGAGGCCCAACACAGATCCAACAAAATCAGGAGAGATACGGTGAACACGCGTTGGGTGGAACTGAAATTCCCTATTGTCCTTCCTATGTGTGTCAGCCATCATAGTAATGGCGTCATCGTACTTCAGTCAGTCTCATTAATCAATATCACTATTGATGAATGCTCGAATTAGATAATTAAATGGTGTATCCTTTAGCCTATTTTTGACATCCTCACTGATTTTCTTCCGGATACTCACAATAAACTTCTGTAAGTAATATAAAGAGCAACGGAATTAACACTTCCATGTTCGTTCCACATGAACAATTTGCTGTTCCACTAACTTATCTCGTCACTGCTATTTTGCACCTACATTCTTATAAATCTCAATCTCTGAATCACTATCCGACATTGATTCGGAAGACTCCACTTTCTTCTTGACCTTGTCCTTGCCCTTGATCTGCTGCTTCTTGACACCTTGATCTGCTGCTTCTTGACACCTTTAGTCTTCTTCTTCTTCTTCTTCTTCTTCTTCTTCTTCTTCTTCTTCTTCTTCTTCTTTAAGAATACACCTCATGAGATTCAGAAGATTTAACATGCTTCACTCTCTTTCTTGTTGATCTTTTATGCCTTGTCTCAGCTTCATTGCCTGGATCTGAGATTGCTCTCTTATGTTTAGCCATTTATCTAGAATAATTGCAAATGATCAACAAACAGATAGTGTTTGGCTTCGATTTTTCTCCAGTCAGGTCGTTGTGATTAGAGACGTTGCAAACTGTGTCTTTTGGATCCACGGTTGTAGATGTGCTGTATGTGAGGCATGCCACTACCGAGGGCAGAATGTTGTTGTGTTGTGCACTGTGTAGTCTCTACTTCTTGTCAAGCGAATGGAGCAAGGAGAGTACCAACCTCGCTCGTAGAGTCTTACTTGTCTTGATAGTACGCAAGACGTAAGCTTCATGTCTCTTTGTCGAGCCACAAAGAATCAAAACTTTACACCCTTGAGCAAGCATAAAGCAGAGCAATCCTAAGGATGAAGTGTTGAGAACACAAGATATGGTGACTTTGTAGATCTTTGGAATCCCCACGCTCTGTCGGGTGGCCTGCACTCTTCTGATTGTCGTCATCTAGCTCGAGTGAATCTTCAAATCCCCACACCCTGTTTGGTGTTCTAAATCATAAATTCGTTATTGTTGGTTGGTTAGTTTGAGTGAACCTTCAAATCCCCACGCTCTGTCGAGTGGCCTAGATCATGAGCTTGTTGTTCGCTAGTTGTTTACTTGCAGCGGAATAAGATTTGTTGGTACGCATATTTTGTGTATGTGTGTAGAGGTTCGCAAATCTTCTTTGATTTTTCTATTTATAGAGGTTGGCATTCTGATTTTCTTCACTTGACAAGGTAACATTATCGATTACGAATAATATCTTGCTTCTAGATTTTCCTCAATCATTTAGCACTCGTATAAAGATATCATTTCCCGATTCGCGGCTTCAATTAGGCTACGTGTGGTCTGCCCGTTTCATTTTCGAGGCCCAAAAGTATTGCAATAAATATTACGTTTATTTAGGGCCCAAACATTGCCCCCCAGACCTCGAGATTAACCCATGGGAAATCGAAGGGGTGTTTTTAGAAGCATCTGGATGTGATGTGTCGCTTTCTGGATAGTGGCTTGAAATAGCCTCGCACTAGGCTACTCAAGTACTGTTCTTCAAAAATCGCTACTCTCAACCCTTTTAAACTTCCTCAGTCATCTTTGCCTATTTGACTTTGTTTCTGAAGTTTTCGCAATCTAAGATTTTGAATTTTCAATTCGTTTCAAGATTCCCACTCTCTTTTGCAAATGGCCCCTTATCAACGGCTCTACCCAGACATTTCTGAGAAGGATGTGGAAGCCTTCCGCGCTCATATGGACCATCGTCTTCACCAGGATCAGAACCTTCCTTATGTGTGGCTTGATCTTACGATGGGAGATGAGATTATATTGGGTTCAACCACTAATACCACTAAGGCCTCTTATGTGCTTGATTCAGCTGTGCATCGTCCTCCATTGGTCATACGAAGCGAAGTCGTTGCTCCTCTCCAGTGGGATCACAAGGAACTTGAAGTCAAATTGGGGAAATGGCCCAGCACTAGAGCTGAGGAACTTCAATGGTACCAGGAGCAGAAGTCCCTTGATGAGGAACTCTGGCAATATGTCTGTATTTCGCATGCTCTAGATTTATGTTTCCATATTCCCCAAGGTGAGAATCGAGCTGCCGTCGTCGCTGCTTTGTGTTATTGAGAAACCAGTAGCAATAGTTTTGTCCTCCCATTCTGAAAGGACCCAACCCCGATTCAGCTCCCTAAACCGGAATCGAACCCCTTCGAAAACACGAACCAACAAAAACTTTTCAAAATTTGGGCAGAGTTTCGTTACTAGCGTGGAATTACCATTACCTGCACGCATAAAGTACACTCCATCCTATGCCACAAAAAGCAAACCGTGGGCACCAATCCCATCCGGATTTCTCAATATATCAACAATAAAGTAAAGTAGTAATTATATATGCACTTTACTGAAATCCAGTGTAAAATCGTATAACGTATTCAATAGGAAGCTCAGAGCGACATCTAATACATAATTGTATACTTATACCACAGCAGGTAGAACAATAAACCTACTGGATGAAACAAAGTAGCTCGAGCACTATGCCTCCGACCACGACGTGCGACACCAGAGCCTGAACTGCAAACTGGGCACGGAAACCGAAAAACCCAGGGGAAAGACAATAAACACGTTAGAGTGAGTGGACGAAAATAAATGTCTTTCACCAAATAATATATGTTATAAAACATATGCGAGTCGAAATATAATAAATCAAACCAAATAGTATACGAGGAGACGCTGACTCCAACTCGTAAACAGAGCATGCAAGTAAAATCTCACAGTCAGAACCACGGGGTCCCTAGCCCACACGTGATCCTAGCTGCAGCAGCACAGTCGGAACCACGGGGTCCCTAGCCCACACGTGATCCTAGCTGGTAACATCCTCGGGGATCAGCCGGGATGCAGTGTATCGATACAACCTCATAACTACGACTGTACTCTGTGAAAACCAAATCATAAACAGTTCGGTGCAAATGCATGAAACAATATATCAATGTATGTATACTCGTATACGCATATCCGTATATGTATAATCGTAAAACATATGCTCGTAAAACCATAATCAATCTGCATGCTCAAGTTCGTAATTCATATATATAAAAGACTCGCAATCATTTCCGTGAAAAGAAATTGTCCACTCACAGACTGGCGTAACGCGTATCGCGTTAACCCGTGATCCGGCGGAATGTCCCTCGCCAAACAAACGATCACAAACCCCTGAATATTCACAATGTCCAATATTCAAAGTCATAATCCGACAATACAATACAAATCACGAGAAACAGCTGTTCTCGGAAACACGTGATTCAAAGTCGACGAATCGTCGAAAATCCGTATATAACACCTCAATACCTCGCTTTATGTTCGGACGCTCATCTCAAAAAACGAACATCCCCACTGCGATCGGGGCGCGATTTCGAGTCAAATGACATGCGACTTGTCGAAAGTCAAAAAGTCAACTCTGACCGTTGACCGCCGTCCACGGCGGCGCCGCTGCCGGCCGAAGCATTTCAAGGCAGAGCCACCCCTATTCCACTCCAAATCGTCCACTGAGCAACTTTGTCAACTGCACCGAAGTCCAATTCTCACTCTAACATGGTCAATTTCATGAAAAACCGAATGAACACACAAATTTCAAATCCAAAATTCTCCTTCCACAATCAAAATTAGGACTCCAAACTTACATGGTAGCTTGCTAGTGATGAGAGCTACAAAGCCCACTCCAAAATTCAGCTCGAATCGGCTCGAAACATCAAACCCGAAATCACCAAGTTTTCTCCAATTTTGGGCCGGAAATTCCTTCTTTTCCGACGACCCACGCCACAAACGGTGGCCGGCACCACCACGGGAAGGCCGAGGCGCACCAAACGGACCCTTCCCCAAGCCTTGGGGTGGCCGGAAAAGACCTCACCGTCGTGAGCCACCACAAGCCGTCGTGAGCTTCACCTCCCACCGAGTTGACTCAGTCAACTCGGTCAACACCCAAAATGGAAAGTCATACACTTGCCCAAAATAACAGGTTGCTATTTATAGCCTTTCCCAAAATGGAAACTTGTAATTATCCTTTTCGACGAACTTCAAACGCACACAATTTCCTCGTCGTAATTCCGATTCCAATAATTCTCGCGACCACATACTCGTCTCGACATATTCTTGAATAATCACCCGAAGTCAAACACCTCGGCCAATCGGATAAAAAGTCAACCCTTCAAAGCAACACACATTAAATCGACTAAATAATCAACAAACGGCAAAATTTACAACTAATTCCTCATAACTCCAAATCAAGCTCCGGAAGTTCCCACAAACTCGAAATTAAATTCTGAACAACTTCCATGAAGAAGCCGAAACCAAATTCTAGTCTGATAATTTAGTAGCGAACAAACCTGCCATTTAAATCCGTTTCCGTCGAAACTTCAAATATTCATAACTAATTCCTCGGTCGTCCAAATAACGATCCGGAACCGCCCACGAATTCGTAATCACATGTAGAACGACTCTCGAGAAGAGACCCAGCTCCAATTCTCGGCCAATAATTAAGTCGTTAAGAACTCTGACGATTCCAATAACTGTCGGACAACTGCGACTACGCAGTAACTCATCAATCAAGCTGATTCCACTGCTAATTCTGGTCCGGGTCGTCACAAATTCGGTCATTTAAGAATTACTTTACTTGATGTTGTCACTATTACCAGTTTGCCCACTGCGAATGAGCCTTTCCTTCCGAGTGCTTTAGACAATAAAGTCTTCCCTTTTTTATGGATCCTACGCGCACATCTGTCAGCACTGCTTATTCCAATTGGCGTAAACATTACAATGAGGATGAATTTCAAGCCACTCCTGCTTCTAATGATCAGCGAGTGAAGAATGTCTATGGTGGCATTGCTTTTTGGAATTCTGACTCTGACGCTACGTATTTTTTGTTGCTTCAGACAGGATTACCATTACCTTTGCTAAGAAAGCCGAGGTGTTATATAATGGCCATTGTCTTGGCCTTGCACAGCCTGCCTTGGGCACATTATACTATGGCCTTGGATGGATTTTGCTGAATCCATTAAAGTTTAAGTTCGCAGGTCCTATTTGGATTTTATATTTGTGGTTGCAGGTCTATTTTCCTGAATTCCTCAGTCCCCACCATAAGGAATTTGTCTCTGAGGAGCTGTTGGGGATATCCTTGGTTCTTGCTTGGGAGACGGAACCTTTGAGCTATTCGCAGTGTTTCGATTATCTCTGGGTCAGAAGCTTTTCTCTAAGGGCATGGCTGAATTTGTAGTAATGAGGAGATTCCATGCCTAGTTATCTACCGGATTCGCAGTGACTCCCTGCCAGGCTTCTGCTGCGAGGAAGCTCTTTGCTCAATGTGTCACCTGTTCAGACATCATTATTCCTGATGCGGTTTTCTGGATTAAGTTGTATGCTCCTAATCACTTCGCTCATCTGCTTGGGTGTAAACAAGGTCTTCCCTGCCCTTTAAATCCCGCAACGGCTATACTTCGTAGAGGACTTGTGTAGAAAAGCCTTCTACAGCGATTCTTCAGGACCTTTCTACTCCGACTTTCCCCTTGCTGGACCTATCAGAATTCCACCGGCGCGCCCTTTGTATAACTTATTCTGCTATTGATGAATATGATGAGTGGAATAAGCGTCATTATGGTGATATTTGGGAGCAGTCCGAATCCGTCGTTTTTCGCACCAAATTTCCAACCTCTTTCCTTAATTATTTCAAGAGAATTGTAGATAGCCAGGCTGTGGGCTCTAAGGTCCAAAAAGAGATGGGCCAGAAAAGGAAGTAGCGAGAGGTCAGTACTTCTCCTTCTTCTGTCTCAAAGCATAACAAGCTGATGGGTGCGAGTCTCATTGCTGCCTCTCCTACTGCGAGAGATATTGCAAAGCCTGCTGCTGACAAGAAGAAGAAGAATAATATTGTTGAAGCCTGGGATCATGAGGATGGAGATTCCAATGATGAGATTCCTCTGGTATTGCTTTAATTTTTCCAAAGATTCTTAGCTTTTAACCTCCTGTCTTCCGCTTCTAACCCTGTTCTTTATGTTCTAGTCTCGTTGCCTCAATCGTTGTGCCATTAGGGAACGCAGGCGGCTATTGGAAGATGAGTTGAGTTGGAATTCCCCCTCTGTTGAACTAGTTTCCGACAGTGAGCCTTCGAAGGATGATTTAGTCTTCCGAGCTGCGCAGAACAAGGGGAAGGTCACGCAACCCATTGCCACCTCTGAGTCTTCTTCCAGTGCTACGAATGCATCTGAGAAGTCCCATCTTCCTAAACCTCTGGGTGTAGGTCCTTCCAGTACTGCAAATGAAGAAGCTCAGCGTTGGGAACTTCTTAAGCAGGTCTATGATCAACCTTTTCATCAACTATTCTTCGTTTCTGTGACTGCCACTACGGGAGAGATGGCTACCACCGTGATTGGCGAGAAGCCTCTAGAAAGGGCTGCTGAGGCTGAAGGAAGTATTGAGGCTCCTGATGCTATTGCTCTACAAACCACTATTGCTGCTGAGGTATTTGTTCTGACCTTGTCTTTTTCTGGAAATATTGTGCTTTTCTAACCACTGTTTTTGGTTATAGGATCCCAGGAAATTGCCCAAGAAACACCAATACATACTCTTGTTACCACGAACTTAGCCCCTGCCACTGCAGATGGAGGTGATGAGGAACAACATCGTGTTTTGGATGCTCCCTCCATCATTCTATCCTCTGAGACTGGCCATATAGAGTCAACTGTATTGCACTTCCTTCGAACTTCTAAATCTGGTTTGCTTACTTTTAAGCGGCTTTTAACCTTTACTTGCCTTTCACTCTCTATATCAATGTTGCTTCATTTGAACTATTGAAGTGTCCTCCCCTCCCTGTATCAATGTTGCTTTGTATGATGATCAATCTCTCCCTCATCTATCATAGGTATATTTTGACTTTACCCACGTATGATTCTCCAGTGTAAGTCCCTTGATCATCTCATAACTCTCTGGGTATAGGTTTTCTTGCAAAAAGATCCAGATACTGAGGAGTTATCTCTTACGGAGGGTCGACGGAGGCTTGGGGAATTTTCTAACGTTATTCATAGCTGCTACCCCCAAGTTTACAATTTCGACTCTTCCAACTCTTACCAGGGGTAACGAGGGAATGGCGAAGACCTTACAAGAAGCAGTGCAAATCTATAAGGACTTAGCCCTCTCTGAAAAATATCCACCTGAAGTCCAAATCGCCATTGCCTATCTTCGTGATCTATGGACTCTGAATTTTGAGAAAGAGGTTGTCTGTCAAGAACTGGTTGTTCATATTCAAACAGCTTGCCGTACTGTGGAAGGAGTTGACCATACTGTCTTGGATCAAATGGAAGAACTACTGCGAGAGCTTCCCAATCTTTTTAACACCGTAGTCTCTGCCACCTAAGAGCGAAACAAAGCTATCTCCCATCGCGTAGATTATGACGGTAGGTGGAAGCGTGACTTGGAGAAAATTACAACAATGGGGAAGAGTTACAAAGGTGAGTTGGTAAACATTCTAGCCATGCGTACGGAGGTTGCAAAGCTCCAAGCTAAGCTGCGTGAGAAGGAGAAGAATTATTTCAGAAAGGAGCAAGCTACTATCGCTCTTCTCAATGCCTGGAAAACTCTCTTTGAAAGTGTTCAGTAGACTCGCACTGCAGCTACGAATGCTAAGAGAGCTTAGACCGCTGCGTAGGCCCGGTATCTCTAAGTAAAAATCAGTCTACGAACTCTCGGTAGCTCCTTTGTAAAGTACTAGAGTTTTATTGACTAGGCCCCACTTTTGGGCTTTATATTTTATTTCATATAAACTCTTGCTTAGTTTAATTTATGTTTTATGGCCTATGACATTAATCACCTGTTATGTATCTCTGTCATCAAATAACTTCGCGCCTCCAAAAATCACGCCGAGTCTTGGAATAACTATCCGCTTTTAATGGCTCATAACTCTGTATCTCAAAACGGTAAATTTTTAGCTTTTAAGAGATATGCAAATCGGTAATTGAATGTTAAACCCTCCCTAACTGCTATGTTGAATCGATACAATGCTCTGGGTCTCTTTATTCAAAGTCACTTAGAGTTTTAGGCTTATAAATAGCTTGTCACTTCACCTTCACTCCACAAGATCTCTTTGTAGCAAAACATGGCGTCTCTAGTTCATAGTCTGTTCCTTTCTTGCCTTAAGGCAAAGCCTCCAGATCTTGTATTCTGCTAGATGTTTTTAGGTCGAAGTATTAAAGCTCAAACCTTACTTAGGTCGTAGTACCAAAGCTCAGGTCCTTCGGTTCTGGGCTAATTCTCAGACCTTTGAGAATTAGAAGACAATGGTTGATATGGGCATTCACTAACCCCATCCTTGAACCTGATAATCCTAGTCTGTTGCATGCTCCCACTCACTCTCGCTGCAGCTTTCCGTACTTTTTAAGTGGAGCATCTAAGGTCATGATCAGAGGGATGGTTTTTCTGAGCCGCAAATGTTGGGCGAGTACAAGTACCCCAAAGTCTTCCAGAGCCGAAGGTAGATCTATCCCCTAGTAAGTGACCGTCCACAGGCGCAAGCCGAGGGCCTCGTTATGGCTGGTTGGGATAGATCTAAATCACTTTCTACGATTGATTTTTTTATAGAAGATTGTTCAATTGATTTGTATGGTATCAGAGCTAGAGGCCACAAAGCCTCATATTGTACTCTTTATTTTGATCAAATGAAACTTTGTATTTTCTACTTCTTTTTGTTTGTCCTTGTAAACAGCAAAAATACTATCTCCATTGATTTGACCACTAAAATTTGCTCGTAAGTAATTTGTAACACTTGAAAGAACCACAGAAATTGGATCCATGTTGACAAAATTTTTGAATTTTGCAATATTTTGGCCACATGAATTGGCTTTTGACATACTGGTTGCCCCCTACTTTTACATAAAGAGCGAGCCTCTGTTATAGGCTGTGAATGAGTACAAAACTAAGTCGATGATCCTTCTTCTGCCTCGTATTCCCAAACTGGTTGTCGATACTTCTTTAAAAATCTATCATTGATCGAATTACGATGAACTTCACCATCAATATCTCGCAACTGAAAAGCTCCCTTTCCTAAAATTTTGTCAATAGTAAAGGGTCTTTCCCACTTCGCAGACTACTTAACGCGTCCTTCCTACTTTTCTCCCAAAGGCAATACTATTTTCCAAACCAGCTCTCCTTTTGTAAAGCTAAGTCGACGGGTATGTTGATCATAACAGCGAACCACTTTCTGTTTCTTTGAGAGTAGGTTAGTCAAGGCATTGATGCGCTTGTCGTCCAAATCCTCTAACTTCTGCCACATTGCTTGCACATAATCTTCCCCAATCAATTGGTGTTGATCCATGATCTGCAGTGACTGAATGTTGATCTCTAATGGCAAAACTGCGTCATGTCCAAACATCAGCGCATATGGAGTAGTTCCGGTGGGACTACATTTAGAAGTGCGGTATACCCACAACATGCTAAATAATTCATCGTGCCAAAATCTTGGATTGTCTGCGAGCATGCGCTTGAGGATGTGGAGGATCAATTTGTTACTTGCTTCAGCATGGCTGTTGGACTGTGCATAGTATGGTAAAGAATGCAAAAATTTGATCACAAAGTCTACCTTCAGTTCTTCTACTTCTCCGGACATGAACAATGTGCCTCTATCTGAAATGAAGCACTCCAGAATTCCAAATCGCTAGATGATATCCTGGTATAGGAACTGCCTAATCGCAGCGGCAGATGCCACTTTTAAAGGACTTACTTCTACCCACTTGGTGGAGAAATTTGTTGTGACAATGATGAACTTGTGCTGCATGGAAGAATGAGGATGAATTAAACTGATTAGATCTAATGCCCATCCTCGTGCTGGCCATGGTTTAATGATTGGTTGTATAGGAATGTTTGGAATATGATTGTTTGGTCCGTGAGCTTGACAATCCTCGCACCCTTTTGCAAAAGTTATATAATCTTGTAACATCGAAGCCCAAAAGTATCCGTATCTCTGCAAGAGCCATCTCATTTTTTTTCCAGATTGGTGAGCTCCGCAAACCTCAAGATGTACTTCACATAGCAATCGTTTGGCCTTGGTTCCGAATACACAAACTAAGTCCACTCCTTCTTCTCCATGTCTGAACAACTCATCACCTCGGAGAATGTAGTTTGGAGCAAAAGACCCGATCCTCTTGTCCACTATAGAGCTAGGATCTTTCAAATATGTGATAATTAGTTGTCTCTAATCATCGTCGATTGTTCCCAGAGCTGCGACATACCATTCATCATTTTCCTCTTTTCAAGTCATGATGGACGGGAGAGTACAAACTTCTACCTTTATTAGCCAGTCATGCACACCGTTAGCAAGCTCTATCCCTGTAGCAAGCTGGGCTAATTTGTTCGCTGCAAAGTTTTCTCCTCACGGGATATGAGTGAGGAATACATCCGTGAATAATTCCAACAACTCGCTAGCCCTTTTTACGTATGGCTCTAGAATTAATCATGTTTTGAACATGGCTTGGAGTTGTCTAATCACAAGCAACGAGTCTCCCCAAACTTGTATATCCATAGCACTAAGGTCCCATAGAAGCTCCAGTCCGATGATTAGGGCTTTGTATTATGCTACATTGTTGGAACTGTTGTACTTGAGTCGGAAGGAATAAGCAAATGTTTCACCTTGGGGATTGACCAGCGTTATCCCTGCTCCTTCGAAAGCACTCGTGCTGGAACCATCGAAGTATAGTTTCCAAGAAGCCAATGAGATATGTGACAATTCTAACTCCTTCTGCTCTGGGATTTCCTCCATAGGGTGATGTGCGAGGAAATCGGCCACTGCCTGGCCTTTTACTGCCTTCTGTGAGACATATTGAAGTGAAAACTCAGATAGTGCGAGAATCCACTTCTCTATCCGTCCTTGAAGTATAGGTCGAGCTAACATGTACTAGACTAAGTCTGTTTGTGCTATGACGCACGTAGTGAAGGAAAGCATATAATGCCTCAAATTGCAGCCTGAGAAGTAAAGAACAAGGCATAATTTTTCCATCGGTGTGTACCTACTTTCGCAGTTTGTGAGAGTCCTGCTTAAGTAGAATATTGCTTTCCGCTTTCACTTTATCGTCTTGTGCCAGCAAGCTTCCTATGGATGATTCTGTTGCTGAAATATAGAGCTTAAGTGGCACTCCTTTTCATGGTGGTACTAAGAATGGTGGATTAACCAGGTACTGCTGGATCGTGTCGATAGCTTCTTGGTGAACCAGCTCCCACACAAACTCTTTCTCTCCATGTAACTTGAGTAAAGGTACGAAAGATCTGGTCTTTCCCGCAGCGTTTGCAATGAACCTTCTGTGAGACATATTGAAGTGAAAACTCGGACAGTGCGAGAATCCACTTCCCTATCCGTCCTCGAAGTATAGGTCGGGCTAACATGTACCGAACTAAGTTTGTTTATGCTATGATGCACGTAGTGAAGGAAAGCATATAATGCCTTAACTTGCAACCTGAGAAGTAAATAGCAAGGCATAATTTTTCCATCGGTGCGTACCTACTTTCGCAGTTCGTGAGAGTCCTGCTTATGTAGAATATTGCTCTTTCTGCTTTCACCTCATCGTCTTATGCCAGCAAGCTTCCTATGGATGATTATGTTGCTGAAATATAGAGTTTAAGTGGCACTCCTTTTCGTGGTGGTACTAAGATTGGTGGATTAACCAGGTACTGTTTGATCATGTCGAATGCTTCTTGGTGAACCGGCTCCCACACAAACTCTTTCTCTCCCTGTAACTTGAGTAGAGGTGTGAAAGGTCTGGTCTTTCCCGCAGCATTTGCAATAAACCTTCTTAAGAAGTTGACATTCCCAAGTAACTATTGAAGCTCTCGTTTGTTCCTTGGAGGAGGAGCCTTTATAACTGCTTCCTTCTTGTCATCTGGTACCTCTATTCCTCGCTGATGCACTAAGAAACTAGGAAGTCTCCCGCTTGCACCCCAAACACGCACTTGGTAGGATTCATTTTAAGCTGATGTTTCCTCATTTGCATGAATACCTATCTTAGATCTTCCACATGGCTTGGCCTCTTCTTTGATTTAACCACAGCATCATCAATGTAGACTTCCATCATATCACCTGCTAGGTCGTGGAAGATATAGTGCATGGCTAGCTAATATGTTTCCCCGACATTCATTAACCCAAACGGCATATTGATGTATTCAAATACTCGTAACACCATTGGGCATCTAAATGCAGTTTTATGCATGTCTTCCTCAGCAACTGGGACTTGATGATATCTCGTCATGTCATCCATGAATGACAGCATCTCGTATCTTGCCACTGCATCAATGAGAAACTCAGCGAGTGGCATTGGGTAAGCATCCTTTGGAGTAGCCTGGTTCAGGTCTCTGTAGTCCACGCATACTCTAATCTTCCCGTTCTTCTTTTGCACTAGGACTATGTTCGATATCCACTCTGTGTAATTAGCCATTTGGATGACTCCGAACTTCAACATTTTCTCGATTTCTTCCTTGACCAATACTGTCGTATCCGAATTCATCCTTCGCATCTGCTGATGGACTGTCTTTCATCCTTCTGTGATTGGAAGTTTATAAACAACCAGTTCTGGTGAAAGTCCTAGCATATCTTCAAACTTCTCTATGAAACAATCCTTGAACTCGAACAACAAATCAACGAGCCTCTTTCTTTCTTCGTGCTCTAAAAAGGTTCTAATAGCCACCTCCATTGGCTCATCCAGAGTTCTGAGATTAATCTTCTCAATTGGATCTCTTAGTTTAGGTGGTGTATCATCCAAGGCTGCAGGTGCTAGCTGGATGATATCCTCCTCAATCTCTTCTTGTTGGACGTCTTCATTGATACATTTTTTCATGGCTATGGTTGGCAGATAATCGTAGGCTTGCAACTCTATCATATAGGTTTGCAATCTTGCATATAGAGAAGCACAAGCCTCTGCCTCCTCGTCCTTGGACGGTCGTATCATTGACCATTTGTGGAGGCTAGCTCAAGGAAGTATTTTTCGTGCTTTGTCTTCTCTTGCTTGCACTATTCCTCATCAAGCTAATTCTGAGCCCGTGACCCCAAAAGGTCGGCCATTCTTATCGACGCTGCACACTTCCAGTGGTCAGAGATTTCCATTATAGTAACTGGCATCCAGCGCATTCGCAGAGACTGAGTATGGTCGTGGATTTGTATTAACAATGTGTGATTCTGATGTCTCCATATCCCATATAAAGAGTTGTTGATGAAGTGATGAAGGTACACAGTAGCTCTTGTGGATCCAATCTCTGCTCAGTATTGCACTGAATGGTGAATTGCGTTCAATGACCAAGAAAGTATGAACCCCTATAATAGGTCCAACTTTTACTTCGATGAATAGAAATCCCTAGTGTCTGCGAGACTGTCCCCGTAAAGTTCTTGATCGTCATGGACTTCGCTTGAATAGCTGATCTTGGAATACTCAATAATGTCATTACTCGAGTAGTTAAGACATTCACCGCTGCTCCGGTATCCACCACAACCTTGCTAACTTGGATACCCCCTATGCCCACAGTGAAATACAATGGTCTCATGTGCAATGTCATTGTGGTTGTTGGTTTAGAGAACATCATGTAGAATTGTCGCATAACAGGATCCACACTTGGTCCCCGTTCCTCTGGTTTTTCAATTTCTGCCAGAGTTATTCCTTGAACTGCTTTGCTTACAACGGCCACGTGCTTTGCCTTAACTAGTTTGGCAAATTTGGCCGGCAATAAGTACACCATGCCTACGTGCATGCCTTCGGTGTAGAGCTCCTCTAAGTCCTCACTATTTTCCCCGTAGTCGACTAATTACTCATCTCCGTCGTTATCTGCCTCAGTCTCAACCAACAGTGGCTCTTGTTGTTTTTCCTTGATAAGAAGGCTATATTGCGCTCTTATGTAGACCTCTGACTTAGGTCCTTTTGAGAAGCCTACCTTCGCTGTGATTTCTGACTCACCAGCCGTGACTTCCTCGATTATAGAGCTAGAAGAAGTGTTAGCGAGCTTCTTTTGCTCCTTAATTACCAAAAGCTTTGGTCTCCAGCACAGCACTGACTACTTTCTCGGCTCAGCGACTAGTTCTGCCTTGGACTCAATGCGTTGGAAGACTGATTTCTGTGTTGGCCTATCTTCAACCATCTCTCGAGCTCATTTTGGCGCTCGTTGTGCTTCTCCATTAGGTTCTACCTTGTCTATCCGGGAAAACATACTCGGTCTAGTTGCTCGCATCTCGATCTGTTGGACCCTTTGTCGAATGTAATTATCGGGGTAGACGTGAGCCTATTCTGGTGACTCCACTAGCTGCTCTGGTTTAATCAAACCTTTCCCTAAGGCCTCCAAAGTCCTCTTCGCAGCCTCAAATTGACGTTGTAGTTTCCTTTTCCTAGTAGGGGTAATCTCCACTGTCTTTCCTCATGACTTTACGTACCACACGTCTTCCTTAATCATAGATCTACTTTCTTGAGGGATACAAGGTTTGCTCAGTTATGCTCGCTGCTTATCAGCAATTGTGTCATCCTTCTTCTCTGCCATCCATATTCGTTTTAATAGATTAGACTCCCTAGCAACTGTGTGTGGTTCTTTCGGGCTTGCTGGCTGGTAGTTCTCAAGTGGAGACTTGACTGATGATCCTGCTCACACTGCCTTTACGAACTCTTCATATATCATCTTGAGGTCACACTCTGCCTTACATCAAGTACAAACCACTACCAGAGTTACCTCTCTGCGGACCTCTTTCTGCTTCCCTTTGGGATCTTCTTTGTTGCGACTCGTAGGGACTACTTCATTGGTGGTTTTTATATCCAATGTTTGCTTCCGCTTGGCTCCTTCGTGCCAAGATACTTCCAGAGTACCAACAATGAATGATCCTTCAACAATTTCTTCTTCCTCGTAGCCCAGAAGAATGATATCCCCTTCATCTATCCACTTCTGGATCTGTTCTCGCAAAGCTGCACATTGGTTTGTATTGTGTGTCCAAGCATAATGGAACTTGCAGTATAATCCTTTTTGAAGAGATGAAGATACGGGGTTAGGTACGTTTGCGATGCCTACTTTGATTAATTCATCCAGGATTTCCTCCATCCTGTAGCTGTTGAACGTACCGATGGCCTTTGGCTTTACGAGCTCTATTGCTCCTACCAAAAGTATCTGCGAAAGGTTGACAATCGAGTAGAGTAATCTTCTGTGATGCATCTATTGCAAACTTCCCTTCATTAATCCACTTCTGGATTTGATCCTTCAGTTTAATGCATTCTTTTGTTGTGTGGTTCCACATGTTGTGAAACTTGAAGTATTTCTTTCCCTTTAATTTCTCTACGGTAGGGTATACACCAAAATCGGATTTAGTTAGCTTCCTATCAATCAAGTCTTCGATAATCTCGTGAGCTGCGTTTGCATCATAGGTATATGACTCGAACTCTGGCTTTGTGAAAGCGCTGGTCAAAACTCGTACTTGCCCCTTTGAGGGAATTACTTTCTTTGACTTGACCGTATTCTTGGTTGTTAACTCCAGACTAGCCACTGTCGCATCGTCTGAATCATATCAATCAGATTCCTCCTCTTCTTGCACTGCCGCAATTATCTTAAGACATTCTTGATATGGAGTTTTTGGAGTATATGTTCCCCTAGATGCGTTGTGCCTATTGTCGGCTTCCTCGTACACAGCATGTGTTTGAGCTACAACATCGATGAGAGCATTTAACGATGTGAACTTTGCATCCACGTACTTTGTATGCAGGCGTTCCTCGAGTCCTCCAACCGCAATGTCCACAAATTCCTCTATAGTGCATGAAGTCCTACTTTTGGTGTACTCGGTCCTGAACCTATGTAAATATGCCACTGGAGATTTGCTTGGTATTTGCACCATTTGGCATAACTTCCCAAGCTTTACAACCGGTTCCGATCCGCCAAAGTGTTCAATGAAAAATCTTTCCATCATTGCCCAATCGCGGACCGAGCCTTGCGGTAAGTTTGTATACCAATGTAGCGCTGCTCATGACAATGAAGATGCAAAGACTCTTAAATTGAATTCGTCGAGCCTTCCCCATGGTTTGCATTCTACCCTGAATCGAGCAATATGGGTGGACGTTGGCTCTGCTCCTTCACCACTGAAGTGAGTGAATGAGATGGGTAGATAACCTTTTGGCCACTTCCATCCGAATGGTGGTGGTGGGAATGGCTCGTTGTAGGCTACTGGAGCTTCTCCTGCACCTGGCAGCCTCTTATTGATGATGCGATTAATCTTTTCCTCCAAGTCTCGCTTCGGGTTTGGCAGAAGAGGAGGTGGAGTTGGTATATCATCGTCTTTGACCTCTTCATCATCGTGGAAGAGAGGTTCTCGCTCTCCGAGTCTATCATTGATTAGAGCGAAGCTAGCCGTCATAGTGTTAGTGAGATTTGCGAGGGCCGCTGTGAGAGTATCAAACTTTTTGTTGTTATCCGCACACTCGATCTCTCAAGCCTCGTGAAGGCTATCCAGTATGTTCTTAACTTTGGCCATCATCTTGTCGATGGCCTCCATATTGTTCAGCATTCGCTCAATGTTAGTGTTTCTTCCTTTCTCTTGCTCGAGCGAATAATCTTTGTAGGCCTCAAAGTCCATGGCCTTGATTTCTTCAATAGTTCTAGGTTCTGATGACGATGATGGTGGTGATCTACCTTTAGTCATCGTTACTCTGAACCTCTGTATTACTTCCTTGTTGCTTTAACCCATACAAGTGGCTGAGTTGTGTTTTTGGAATGTAGGCGCTGGATGTTTAAGGCAACTTACAAACGTTTTCTGATACAGATCAATGATTGTAAGACACTAAACCTGAGTCCTACTGGGCGTGCCAAAATTTTTGGCTTCAATTTTTCTCCAGTCAGGTCGCTACGATTGGAGACGTCGCAAACTGTCTCTTTTGGATCTGCGGTTGTAGATGTGCCATGTGCGAGGCGTGCCACTACCGAGGGAAGAATGTTGTTGTGTTGTGCGCCGTGTAGTCTCTGCTTTTTGTCAAGCGATTGGAGCAAGGAGAGCACCAACCTCGCTCATTCAGTCCTACTTGTCTTGATGATACGCAAGACGTAAGCTTTGTGTCTCTTTGCCAAGCCATAAAGAATCGATATTTTACACCCTAGAGCAAGTATAAAGCATAGCAATCTTAAGGACGAAGTGTTGAGAACACAGGATAGGGTGACCTCGTAGATCTTTAGAATCTCCACTCTCTGTCGGGTGGCCTGGACTCCTCCGATTGCCGTCGTCTAGCTCGAGTGAATCTTCAAATCCCCACGCTCTGTCGGGTGGCATAGATCATGAGCTCGCGGTCCACTGGTTGTTTACTCGCAGCGGAGTAAGATTTGCTGGTGCGCAAATTGTATGTATGTGTGTAGAGGTCCGGAAATCTTCTTGGATTCTTCTATTTATGGAGGTTGGCATTCTGATTTCCTTCTCTTGACAAGGTAACGTTATCAATAGGAAATAATATCTTGCCTCTAGATTTTCCTCAATCATTTAGGAATCGTATAGAGATATCATTTCCCGATTCACAGCTTCAATCAGGCCGCGTGTGGTCGGCCCGTTTCATCTCTGAGGCCCAAAAGTATTACAATAAATGTTACGTTTATTTTTGGCCCAAATAGATAGTTAGACAGATATACAAACAGCTAGATAAACAGATATACATACAGACACTTCGACAGATATCCAGACAGATAGTTAAACAGATATCTATACAGATACTTAGACAGATATCCAGACAAATACTTAAACAGATATCCAGATAAAAGCTTAAACAAATATCTAGAAAAAAGCCTTTTGAACAAACTACATCATCTAACATCTGCAAAACATTACCGAAACTCAAACTGAAAACCCTAGAAAAATGTCAATAACAACAACATTTCAAAATTCAAAATTCAAAACGCATAGATACAGATCACAAAAACGAACGTCCAAACTGCTTAGAAAAAACAAAAAATGAAGAATCGAGGGTTTTCGAATAGAGATTACTTATGCAGAACGATAACAACAAAATGAGATGATGATGACACCGAAAAGACAACGGAGAGAATGAACTTAACAGCAAGGACGTGAACGCAACAGTGACGATAACGAATGCAACGACGAAGACTTTGAAACGCAAAGAGAAAACCCAGTGAGAAAACGACTGAGAGATCTAAAACTAACGCATAACGTAGTAGGTGGGGGAAAAAGAATGGCAAATAATGTAAATACGATGAAAACGCTGGTCTGTTACATACTTAAAAAATAAATGAGTTTTTTTCAAAATTAAAAACTTATGATGAATTTTTTAGGAAAAAAAGTGGTAAAATAGGATTTTTTTTTTTTTTTCATATCCCCTTTTATTTATTCAGGTCTTCCTTCCTTGGCTCTTTACCTTGTGTCTTGTTGATTTTGTTTTGTGTCTTGTTGATTTTGTTTTCTTTAGTGTGAAGACCGTAGAATACAAGGTTCTAAATCGATGTTAATTACCTTGAATATGGTATAACTTATTATTAAAATTGTCATAAATTGTAATTATGGCCTCCTTGAAATTAATTTCTTGTATTAATCACATATTGTAAATGACAATGTGACTTAAATGACATAATAAATATCTTAGTTTCTAATAAATATATTCTAATATTACTTATTTAGTATAAAAATAATTAAAAATTAAATTTATTTAATTAATTAAATTCTTTCTAATTTGCCCCTTGGGTGAGTAGCTTCGAGTTCCACCACTGACCTAGAGATGGCTATTGTGTAATCTTGTAATAATTTTGAACAAACGACGTAGCTGAACACTTCCAACGATCACGCTCTTAGATGCGCCGCTAAAGAAGAGGATGAAGAGAACACTCGGAGGCTAGGGTAACAAGTGAGAGAATGTTTATTTTGTCGAGAATCTTCAAGCACTTGGTCAAAGTGATTGTGTGATTCAAATCTAAGGGTGTCATCTTTTCGAATTCGATCATCATCTTCTGGGCAAAATATCCGAAACATGATGACCTAGGACCGGGGTCACCTACAACCACACACTGCCTTGACGTCTTTGCCGTAAACTTGGACAAAGCTATCAGAAACTTAACAGTTAACAACCTACGGATGACGTTCTGTACATGAAGGTAGATGTATGTTCCATACTACTATAATGTCCAGGAACTCGTGTGGCCGAGTCAAACGAAAATCTGTTTGTGTTTCCGCTCAAGGGAAAGAATTGATGGCATACCAACCATCATGGGTTTACTATGACAACAGTCACGGGTTCTGATTTCTTGTGTGGGCCAAAATTATTTCAAAATTATTTATATCCATTTTGGTATGAAGCGAGGCAGAACCTCTACTTTCATCCAAGACAATTATATGAACTCAACTATGATCTATCCAAAACCATGAAGACATCCAATTATACTTTCAATAAGCAAAAAATTGCTAACCACTTACAATGAGTACATGACTGACATAGATATATGGTTTATATCTAATCAAAAAAATGAGAGGGCTAGGATTGCTCTCTCTCTCTCAAGAAGAGCCGCCACCAAGTTTTTTGGGCGACGGTATCTGGAATCGCCGGCTCTTTTGGGTTCTGTAGGTGGGCATCCCTATTTGCTGCTTGGGTTGCTGAAGAGCACAGACATGGTTGGCTTGCGGCGACAGGGAACCGGCTTGTTGAGAGGAGATCTGCTAGTCAACGGTGCCCTAGGCCAGTCAATCTCTCAAACCTTTGGGCTCATGTTGGGCCTTGGGTTGGTTGTATTTGTATTGGGCTTAGAGCTTTTACGGCTGGGATAGGAAGTAATTGGTTTTTTCTGATTGGACTCATTTAGGATCCAAGAGGTTCTTCAACCAGGCCGTATCCTTGGGCCACGGATGACTGCAAAGGAATTTATTTCTTTGTAAAAAATAAGTTCAAGCCGGATATGTATTGCTTATCATCTTGTTTCGCGCTATGTCATGATTACTAGTCACCTGATGACATTTTATTTTAGCTTATTATTGATAAGATTATTTGGGCTAGTTAGACGACTTTGTTGTGTACCTAGTCTAGACTGCGACTTTTTGGCCTCTGACGTTTTTTCTCTTGTTAAAGGTAGTTGCATATTGTAATCTTTTCTGATCTTGATTCATATATAAGAACTGATGTCTCTCGTTTCCTCTGCAAAAAAAAAACATATATATATATAATTAAAAGCCCTTTGCTATAGCTCAATTTTCTTCTTTCACAACACCATGAAAAATATCACACTACAAGAACAAACCTTTTTGGATAACTCTAAGGTGCACGTTTGTTACACGTCTTGGACTCCTTTTATAAGAGACAACATGATTATATGATTAGGGTGTGTTATCCTTCTAATATTAGATATTAGGGTGTGATTTAATCTTTTTAATATAAGAGTGTAACAAAAATAGTAGTGTCCAAATTCACTTTGACAATAAAATGATAACATTACTTAAAAAAATTGTAACATTTGACCGAAACATAAAATATTTAATTTGTCTCTGTATTGGATTGGTTAAACGTGGGCCATATGTAAATTAAAATGGCAAATTGAATGCCCTCAACTAAAATGTCCCCCCCTCTTTCTACTCTTTGAAAATTTATAAACTGTTTAAGAAAAGTATATTGCGTATCTTGTTGTATGTATCTTGTTCTAATTAAATTAAAAGTAGAGATTTTATAAATCTCTGATTTATAGGGATACTGATTGTAGCTGATTGCAATGCGTGTATTTTAGGTCATTTATCAATGAATAAATATACAGTTTCAGTCTATCATTATTGTGTTTACATTTATCCTTCAGCGCGTTATCAGCAGCTCTTAAGTTGATAATCATTACCCCAAACCCTGAAAAATTCCTAAGCCTAAACACACCTAATACAACCCACCATCATCGTCGGCCACCACCGCCGGTCTCCTTTTTCCCGTCGTCGTCACACACCAATGTCGATCACCACCTCTGGCCATCCCTCAAGGGCTTCTCTTCTTCAAGTCGTCAAAATTGGGCGTTTTCCTGCATTTCGTGTTTGAGACATTCTTTCTCCTTGTTCAAAATTTAGAAATTAGGTTGTAAAAATTAATTACCACAACACCCTTGTTCTAGGACTAGATTTAGGTTGATCATTGTTTTGTTATACATTCGAATTATATGTGAGAGAAGGAGATTTCATCACGCCTTCAGTCAAAAAGTTTGATTTAGTGACGATTAATTCTGAGGAGAAATTGAAAGGGAAATTGATATTTAAGACTGATTTTGATTGTCACGGTTTCTACGTGTGGTATGAATCCACTGTTTATCGAGCATCAATTTTTGTGACCATAAATCTTAGTTTCTATTCCCTAAACTTGATATTAGTGATCGTAGTTTTCGATCGTTACTAATTTTCTCCTTTATCTCTTTTGTAGATGACTTCAACTAAGCCAACAATGCCTAAATTTAACATCATTGATGCCAATGAAAAAGAGTACTATCACTCGATTTCCGATGCAAAGAATACCTTCATTGGAAAACAACTCATCAATATTATCCACCCACCACCCAGTGTGAATGCACTACAACT
The DNA here is from genome assembly GCA_946800695.1 of Geum urbanum. Taxonomy (NCBI): domain Eukaryota; kingdom Viridiplantae; phylum Streptophyta; class Magnoliopsida; order Rosales; family Rosaceae; genus Geum; species Geum urbanum. The sequence goes on along the minus strand of OX327002.1, from coordinate 5,695,000 downwards.
TACTCCAACTCATAAATCTCAAGCCCTCATATTTTTGAGGCATCATATCCATCTAATTCTGAAGAAGTAATATTTAAAAAAGGATGATCCCAAGGATTTATGAGACGTAAGCAACGCTTCAACAATGTGCATGATGCATAGCTTCCAGAATTGTCTGAGAGATGGGATCAAATCCGTCTGTTGGATTATCCAAAGATTGATTCCTTCAATCAAGCTATGTTAGAGTTACAATCGGAACTAAGATTTTGTGGAGTAGACAAGATATGATCGAGAAGTCTTTGAACAACTTCACATCTTCCATGAGTATTTTAGTTCATCTGTATCGGCTTGAGTACGAGCAAGAAAGAAATACATCTTTCAGTGATCTCATGAATACCCTAGCTAAAAATGAGAGATATCATGAGATAATTCTAAAAAATAATGCAATGTCCGCTAGCATCAAGACAACACTTGAGAATTATAACACTGCTGGAAGACACATAAGGAGAAGAAGAACAGTTCTGAGTCTTACAGTAACCATGATTGGAGAGGAGAACGTGGCAGAGGTCGTGATAGAGGTCGTAATCAAAACTTGAATTGGACTCTCCAAGACGCACGCCCCAGTAACTCCAACAAGAATAAGTCTAGTTCTGGTCAAAGGAATGATGGCAATTCTTCACACTCTGCTCTATCTGGCAAGTATACATGCTTCAAGTATGGCTCTACTAAACATATGCACAAGCAATGTCGTGCAAGAAAGGACATCCAAAATTTCTACAAGAGACACAAGCAATACTTGGCGCAACACTACTAGAAAAACGCTCTTAGACATCAGTCCAGGACCGATGTAAAAAAAATTTGAACCGATGTCTTAGTGGGTGATGTAAAAGATCGAAACCACTAAGACATCTCTTTGAAAGCGATGTCTAAGTTTGAGGTAGACATCGGTTATACTTACAAAACTGATGTAATGATCTCTGTATGTAGTTATTATTAGACCTTCATATTTTTGGATATTATGTCTAATGCAATAGCAGCCTGTAACATAATTATGACATTTAACATCGATTATAATTCAAAAACGATGTTTGATTATCACTTACAAATCGATCCTTAAATAAAAGACATCGATTTTCCATACAAAACTGATGTCTTTGTTAATCATAGACAACAATAATTTTCTAAGAGTATGATGTGCAATGCTTTTGTTAACATCAATTTTTGTTTGTAGACTGATGTATTTTCTCTAAATTGACATCGATTTTTGTCACAAAACTAATGTATAATCTTGTTGTTGACAATAGATTCTCAAACAACAAATAAACTACAAAGCCATAGCCATGAATACATTCATTTCATACCAAAATATCATGTACAAGATGTATTGCTACAATGAGATATAATTACAGTTGGGGCTTGGTAAGCTGGGGCAAAGCTCTTCCTTAATATCAAAGTTACCTTCCGAGACCACTCCGTAGGACTCCCACACTTGACTTGGCCATCCTTCCAACCAAGAGGATCAGTGCAACAATCAAGTATCCTAATCCTACCGTGCGAAATATCAATTCAATCCAAATGCATCTATACATTAAAACATCTATTTCATAACCTAATCATCTATTTCCTATTAACAATTAAAAAAAATCGATAACCAGAAGAAGAAAAAATATTAATATCGATGAATATCACTAGTCACAGTTTTTTCAGAAACTATACCGTAGGTGACATGAGAGCAAAAACAAGACACAAACTATGCCTTGACCTTTTTGCAGTCACCCTCCATTGTGTACGTACGTTTTTCCAGTACTGGTTTGACCGTAGGCAAAACTGGTACAGTTATCCTCCAAGACTTCATGTACAATCAGAATCACATTTTAAGGTCATAGAGATCTCTCTACTGTGCATTAGGACCAAACATCTACAAAAGCAAACAATATAACTTTTTAATATGTACTCAACAAAAATGCAACCCAAAAAAAACACAAGTTTGGATGGAGATAGAAACCTTATCGAAAGTGAGAACCCTATCGATATGCTTGCCTGCAATGCTCTAAGGGACTAAGATACAACCACTTCTCTCATGTATTCATTGCACATAATAACTTGTGGGGCGTTGCAAGAACATAGTCTCCATATTTATAATACGCAGGACTCTAGATTGCTCTCCACTATGTTGTTCTCATTCCATCAATATTATAATCAATTCAAACAAATAAAATCATCTATCATTTTCTATCCAAAAATCATCGCAAATACACTCAGATTCTATCTCAAAATTTGCTGATTATTTTATAATTGAACTACCTTCCAGAACTTGTAACATGAGCTTCCGTATGATCCATTCAAAATCAGTCAACTCATGTGATTACATTCCTTCATATGAGGCTCTAGTTCATTACATGAGGTGGGCAGTAGAGTAGACCTACATTACCATCCCTCCATCGATGGTGAGCACCTACAAGACAAGTTATAAATGGTCGTTGACAAAGAATAGGAAAAGTTGATTGATACATGAGGGAAGACCAGGAAACCTAAAATTGTGATACAGACATATGTTCACATCATTACAGTAAAGTCTTAATGATCAAAAAATACACAAAAGCATCTATCCATATTCTTTTGTATTATTGTGAGTGGAGGAAATATGAAAATTAAAGACCTATAATAGAAAAAAAAATCATCACTCAACTGATATAAATTATGTTTTACTTGGAAGTGTAAAACTCTCGACTTAAGCAATTATTGAAACTCTCAGCAATCAAATAGTAAGGACTTTACCTTCTTCTTCATCATCATAATTTTGGCTACCACCTAGGGGATAGGGGATACTCAGTTTAAGACTTCAATGTTGGTATCGAGTCGCATTGCGAGGAAAAATCAAATTCAAAAATGAATACCTTGATACATAAATATACACTAGTAAGATTTAGGTCGATGACATCCTGCCATTGCTTTAGCTTCATTCTCATCAACAAACCATCTCTAGTCATTCCTGAAACCATGGTAGAAAAAGTCGGAGATTGAAATTTTATATTGGAACTTAATAGATTAAGGAGTTTAAGCTCGTACTAACCTGCATTGTTGATCAGAATATCAACAGTTCCCCAAGCATCAACTACCTGTATATTTTAAACCATGAGCACACCCCAACTAGAATATTGACATCAAACCAAGTGAATCAATTATGAGAATGTTAATATACTCACAGTTTTGAGCATTGCTTCAACATCTGCTTCTTTTGAAACATATCCCCCAAAAGTAACAACTTGTCCACCAAGTGCCTCAATCTATAAGACAGTGAAACCAAATAAATCATCACTAACACATAACCAACAGGCATATCATACGCAGAAGTTAGACACGGCTATAATTTGAATCAGTGAGTCTAATTTACCTCTTTGGCAACCTCTTCAGCCTCATTTGATCACCTAGCATAATTCACAAGAACCTATGTGCACAAACATTATTTCATCAATCCTCAACCAAATAAAAAACCTAAAAATTCTAAATCCATTTTACACTACTCGCCAATTCCACTCGTCTAAGGTGAACCTTACACCATCATTTTACACATTACAGTTTTCTCAAAGGGGTCAAAGCTAAATCATTCTCCAAATTAATCATAGCCTAGCACAAACGATTAAAGAACTGCTCTTCTACTCTACTCTCCAAATCTCAACATTCAATCACTACAGAATCAAACATCGCTAGCACATTTCACATTTTGCTACTGAAAATTCAAATTCTCTGTGAATACTTACAATGATTGTTCCCACCCCATCTCCTTTAGAGCATCCGTCCTGGAGCACATAATAGTACAGTAAACACAAAGTTGAGAGCTCCAAATTCCCTTTATTGCATACCACTCAGAAAAATCAAATAAACTTACAATTGTTATAGGAATTTCATAGATGTCAAACCATGAAGGCATCACAAAACCATCTGAAAACAACAATCAAATTAGAACCCCACAATGTTGTTGCCTCTAAACTCAAAAAACAAATCTCATTCATTTAAACTCTACTTGCATCATGTACTTTGGATGAGTTCAAAATATGTCTTCATTGGCAAAACAAACATAACACAATTCTGTAAAACTCGATGGTACTCCACACAAGAATTCTGATATAACCCAATAATTAGAAACAATAATAAAGCCAAAAATGAAGCAATTGAATTCGAAAAAATATAAACTTACAATTGCATGTCACTAGATTTGAGGGAGTGGATGGGAAGTTCTTCAAATCAAGAGAAGTGGATAGGGTCTTTATGGGCTCGTTGGCTGGGCCAGAATCGTCGAGCATATGAATCCAGGAAGCAAAGAGAGGTCTCGTTTTTATGGTGGAATTGTCGGTGGCAGGGTAGGCGATGAAGCGGCAGAGGGAGAAGGTAGAGGCGAGGGTTTTGAGGAGGTTGGATCTGAAGGAGCCAGAGCTGGAGGCGAAGCAAGAGAGAGTCATGCATGAGTGAGTGAGAGAGAAACAAAGAGATGAATTAGCTCCGAGGCTTTAGGGTTAAGACTAAGTAAGACTGAGATCGATGAGGATTTTGTGAAGAAAGACTATGGAGAGGTCAGCCTAGGTTTCAGTCAAAGGGGGGGAAAGGAGAAGAGAAAGGTCAGGTGGTGAAAAGGGAGAAGAACCCTAAAATGGAGAAGTAGTATGGACATAGAGCGAAAAATTAAAAAGGATGAGAGGCGCGTGTTTTAATTCTTAAAATTTGGGTTGCAGCAGTTCAAAAAATTTAACTTCGTGTATCAACGTTTCTTGCTCAACTTTAAAAAGAAAATACAGACATCGGTTGACTAATAAAAATGATGTTATATAACATAAAGACATCAATTTTTTCGGAACTGATGTTATAATATAACTAAATTTTACATCGAAAAAAATTTCAACCGATGTTAAAGGTGCGATGTCTAAAACCATAATTCTAGTAGTGCAAGAGACTAATTTTGCTAGAGGAGACTATAAGATGGAAGAAGACAATGAAGTCAATCTCATTGTAGCAGACAACAAGAAGTAGAACCTTAAGACTCTAAATTTTGATTAGTCTATGTATTAAGCTATTATTTTCTACTATGTAGTCAAGTTCAGTTTATTTTTAGCTTGTTTTAGTCATGATTTAGGACTTTATCTTTAGTCTTTGTTGGAATTAAGTCATCTTTAATGTAATTTGTGTTGGCAAGTAATGAAATTTATCTATTTTTGGTATATGAAAGTGTGGAGGATGCTAGTTTACTTCATTATGCATGAATGCTTCAAAATATGCAATATTCTATGGCACTATGACACCAAAAACCAGGAAAAATGAGAGAAAAACAAGAACATGTTCTGCCCCCAAGTGTCTCGACCTGTCGAGACATACATCTTTGATCGTTTTTGACATGTTGTTGACCCGTCAACATTTATCATGATTGTTCTTCGACCCGTCGAAGATTATCCTCCGTCTGGGTTTCAAGTTCTTTTGACTCGTCGAAGGGTAGGTTTTGACCCATCGAATCTAGGACCCTGACCTCGAGCTCGAGCTCTCTTTACCCATTGAGAGAAGCCTTCGACCTGACGAATGGGGTACCTTGGATATGATTCTGAACTATTTTTGACCTGTCGAGGTTCATCCCCAGATTTGGTATTGTTTTGATGTTGTTTGTACATTAACTTTGTCATGCCATGTCAAGCACTCTCAAGGGACATAACCCTTTGAAAATCTTTAAGTATTCACTTAAAGTGTTTGCCATATATTGAGTACAAAGACTAATTGATTTATATTCTTTTGTAGATGTCTAAAGACGATATTGAGTGTTTAGAAGATAGTGGTACTATCCATGTTATTATGTGAAATATGCAATTATTTATAGATTTAATTCCATATAGTTTTTCAGTGACAACCATGATTGGTTCAACACTTATTATACTATGAGTATGAAAAAGAATTCTTGTGTGTAACTTCCGCGGAATGTGGAAGAAAGTGCATTCTGGAGAAGTTTATGAGCATTCGTAGTGGTTTATATCTTACTACAGTTTAGATAATTAAATCCAATTCAGTCACTCACACTATTGTGTGTGACTTAGACTCATATAAGCTTTGGCATTATTGAATTGGTCATCTAGGTCGAGATGTAATGATCAAGATATTGAAAAATTCTCATGGCCATATGTTTTTCATAGCAAAGAAGCATGTAGGAATACCCAAAACAATCATTTTAGATGGAGGGGCTGAGATGACTCATTTATGTCCAGGCTCGGTCTCCAAGACGAGTGCAGCACAATCCCTATGATATATTACTGAGGCACCATGTGTTACCGACCATATTCCTTTATGGCAATCTCTGATGCACACCGCTCGTTTTGCAAAGCTTAGTCATTAGCAAAGTTACAGGCACAACCTTCTTTTGTTGTTGACAACACTGAGAATATACCATTCTTACGAAGAATCTATGATGACATTTATGGACCTATCAAACCTGAATGCGGACCAGTAAAATACTTTATAATTTAGGTAGATACATTAACGCAGTGGTCACACGTTACTTTGCTATCCACAATTTGTAAAACTCCTAGCATAGATCATTAATCTTCGAGCTCACCACTCGGACAGTCCAATCAAGTCTATTAGATTGGATAATGCAGGAGAGTTTACATCGAAAAAAATTTAATGATTACTATATGCAGTTGGGATTGATGTTGAACATCTTGTTCCCCATGTTCATTCACAGAACGGTCTTATAGAAGCACAAATCAAGCATTTACAGCTTGTGGCTAGAGCTTTTGTAATACATATCAATTTACTTGTATATGCTTAGTGATATGCAGTGTTATATGCAGCTATGGTTATTCATTTCAGATCCGTAGCACACCAACCATTCAGTGCGTACCAGTTGATAACTGGATATGAACCTAAAATTTCACATCTTCGCATATTTAGTTGTGTTATGTATGTGCCTATTATGCATACACTGCATACAAAAATGGGTTCTTACTGACAATTAGGAATTTATATTGGTTATGAATCTCCAAAGATAGTCCTATATCTAGATTCTTTGATAGGAGATTTTTTTACTGCTAGATTCGTAAATTGTCACTTTGATGAGACATACTTCCCACTCTTAGGGTGAGATAGGAATGGTTCTATTTCATTTGAATGTCAGGAATTGACTTGATCAAACTCCACTATGTCTCATCATGATCCCCGCACGTCTCAGAGTGAGATAAAAGTGCGACATATTCTTGATCTTTAGAAAATAGCATATTCGATGCCTGACTCATTTACTGATATCGTGAAAGTGACGGTATCAGATATACCTACTGTAAACATTCATACAAGGTTGGAAGTCGTTAGTAAGGGGTGAGTCAAGGCCACACTAGGGTAAGGAGACGATCCTTCAGCCCATGGTCAAGGTGTGGCATTAGTCTCGGCTCCCACAAGGAAGAGGATGAGACCAAGGAATTATCATATACCCAAATTGAATTATCACATACCCAAATTACAGAAACTATTAAAACTAAGATGTTGTGAAATGAAGACGGCGAGCACTTGGAGGTCCATCTCATTCAAGAGGAAGCATGGCCGAGGGAGGCTCGGAGGCTCTCAACCCCAACCCAACAAGGCAAGCAAAAATCGGAGCCGGTCCAGGCCAGATCTAGTACTTGACAAGGGATATGAGTTAATAGCTGAGGGTGAGGCCACCGTGGCCGACTGCGAATAGGAGATCATCGGCACAAGGCGGAGGACGAACGTCGGGTTATGACTGTGGCGAGGTGGAGGCCAAGCTGGGAGCTCGCATCTCTACTTGTGTGACGAGGTGAAGGTTGCAGTCTGCTACTACATGAGAGAGAGAGAGAGAGAGAGAGAGAGTATTGAAGAAAAGGGTAATTTGGGAATAAAAATAGGGAACAAATAGATAAGGTAGGCTGGTGGGAATAATAGAGACGTTGCAGTGCATGAGAATATCTAAAACTTTTGTTGACTAGTGGGAAAAGTTTCTCCAAAATTATGGCAGATGAAAAATCCGCAATAATATATTGCCAACTCAACATTCAAATTTTGAATTTCATGAATGTGGTTTGACATAACCATAAACCATTAGACTTCTCTGGAACTCATTCCATATCCACAAATATCTGGATACAATTGCAACCAAAGTTAGTAGTTAACAGATCGAATCCACTCCTCTTAGCAGGACTAGCCCTGAGATGTTGAAAAAATCATGAGACTCTAGACTAAATAGAAATATAAGGGCCCAAATATATATATAGTGCATATTAAGGCCCAATTTTGAGGCATCTTCTCAGTGGAGGCTCTGGGCTTAAACTTATAAGGCATATACTCACGTTCGCCCCGGGTGTCTGTGGCTATCATTCATTTGGAAAATGATTTTCAATACTAAAATAAAATCTTCTCCTCCTAGCTAAAATGTAAGTAAAAAAATTGGGAGTAGAATTAATGGCGAGACCCAGTCATCCAGAAATGTAGTTGTCGATTTAGGAAATGTCATACTAGCATACTACTAACCAATGGGGCTTTTGTTATTGGATTAGGACATTCCAAGTTGTCACCTAACACCTTTTACTATACACACTCTTCAAGAACGTAAACCAAGCTTGGAACATCACAAATCCAAATCCCCTTTAACATTTGTTGATAAGGGGGTCTTGGTGGTGGGTGGGTAACTCCTCTTGCCTAGCTGGCTCTTTCAAAAGATACCAAATCTTTGTCTCAGAAGCAGCGAGACATAGACATGCTCACAGAATGGCAGCCGAGTTTCACAGATATGGGACAGACCGATGCCACTGACCCCTCAAACCCATCCAAGAGTTCTCCGATCCTTATCACACAAGAGCCCCAAAAGGGTACCCAAATTGGCTTTGTAATAAATTTCTCCCGTCTAAACAGAAGAAATAAATGAGAGCCAGAAGGTTTCCTGGTAAATTTTCTATTCACAGCATCTTCAGAGCATGGTTAGTAGCAATTATTTGCTATATATATGGGTCTATGATGGAGTGAATATTTCATATTGGTCCTGTGAGCGTCAAAATCTGCTCTCACAGGTCCCATGGACAATTGGATACCTTATGCACGTCAAGCACTAAAGCTATACAGTGCTCAATTATGAAATAAGCACTAAAGCTATATATATCGTCTATGATCGACCAATTTGCGTATCATATTCCATGCATGCATGGGCGCAGCAAGAACTAGATTCTAATGTGATAGAATGATTCTATCAAAGTGCAGCAATAAATTATAAGTGCAGCAATAGCAAAATCGGATAATTAAGTAATCGATCGAAATCATGTCATGAAGAACGTACACTACCAAAATTTCTTATATAACCCACGACGTGAAGTCGTCGGTCAAAACATCGTAGGGAATACACCGTCGGCTAAATTATAGCCGGCGATAGGGTAGGGTAGTCGTCAGCTATAGAATGAACTATAACAGACAACGGATGAGTCGTTGGTTATACCTTAAACTATAGCCGACAACGTTGTCGTCGGTCATTTCATTGCCCGAGTCAAAATGTTGACCGGTTACGGTATTTTCTGTAATACATGTCGTCGGTTATAGTTAGTGTTTTTTTTTTTTTTTTAAAAAAAACTACAGATTCTTGATTGGGCCCAATTTCAGAACCTGCAATTGCAGAATACAACACATATTTTTCCAACAACATATATTATCCAACAACGTATGCATCCATACAAAGAAAATACGACTACACTAAGACTGATCAAAATCTATGTTGTGTAAGTAATCAGAGTGGTGACTCCCTTGATCGTGTTGATCCTCTTGTGGCTGCTGCTGTGGAGCACTGAAAAGTTTGAAAGTAGGGGCGAGATTTGGATTCTAGCAGCCTGAAATTGTGGCATACACTGCTGCCGCCATAAATGCATGCTACTCGGCTAATCTCTGCTGCTCAGCGAATCTCGCATCCTGTAATGCAATCGTCTACTCCATCTCCTCCATTCGTTTTCGTTGCTCCTTCATATGTCTACGTTGCTCCTCCATCTCCTTCGTCTGCCTCAGGAGCTGCTCATGTAGATGGGAGATTCTGGAAGATCCCGACTCTCGAGAGAATTCGGGAGTCGTCTTCAAGACCCCTTGGCCCTTCTTGCTCAAACCCCTGATATAATAGGTGTTCTTCTTAGGAGGTATCGCGCTGCCATGATCTTCGCCGATACAGTCGGATCAGATGTATCAATCCGAGAAGCATACTGGGTAAGCTCCTCATCCGAGGTGTTAGGATATCGCTCTCGAGCTACCTGAGTTAACACCTTTGGGATCGCATCCTCCACTCTTGCCTAATTGTCAAAGAAATACGAATAGCGTATTAAACATACAAAAAAATGTAGAGAAAAAAATATATATAATGAAGCAAATATATGAATTAATTTATGAGGGACTTACAGCATCTTCGGGATACTGCGGATACGCGTGATGTGTAGTAAACACCAACGAAGGAACTTCTGGTTGTTTGGCGGCGGCCACCTCAACCCAACCGGAATAAGATCTGGAACCACAATGATGGTTCTTGGTATTTTTTGCCCGGTTTTGAGAGTTTGTCTCGAAGATGGCCTTGTTAGATAAACATACGTCAGAAAATGATTAACTAAATTTTTTCATATAATTAATATGACACAACACAAATATACTCAAGTTGCATACCTTGAATCGCGGGTGCCTGAAGTGAGTTACCAGCCATTGCCACTTGTACTCCCTAAACCAAAACTCATTAATGGTACCATCTCGGTCGCTGCCGTAATTTTGCTAATGGTTTTTTAGCTCGGACTTCCACTCCTTGTACCTATATTAATGCAACAAAAATTTTAGATACTGAAACTCTTAAGAATCAAAAATCTAACTCGATATATACAAAATAGCCGAGAGACATCACCTGCTCCCTTGCACCTCATTTGCCCACATGTGTCTGAGTATGTTTTCCACATGAAACCACCTCTACAATGTATATATAAATAATAAAAGTTGTATATGTCTGCAGACTTGAATAATAAGTAGAAAATGATACAAAATGTAACTCATCGACAATGCATTATGCACTTCCAACTTCACGTAGTTCGGCATGAAATTCTAATTCAGCCACATCATTGGGACTCTGTCTCGTATGATGCTTCCGACCATTGAGGCGTACTTTTGAGTATCATCTCCCTCGATCACCTCTCCTCCTTTAGTCGTCCTAATGACCACCGGCCCGTGCCTAATCACATCTTCAAGAAGCTTGTAGACGACGGTGCTTCTGGTCTTTTTGGCTCTTTTGTTGATGACAGTGCCTAAGACATGGTAAAAAGATGAAAACATAAGCACCCAATTTAATTTACATATCGGCTATATAAGTTTAAAATTAAATAATCAAATGTTAATTAATATTTACCCTATTCGTCCGTCTGCTGTCCCTTAATCCGAGCACTCCAAAGAGGTGTCTCGAACGGTACATACACGTACGCTTGGTCCACCGTTAGAAAAGGATTCTGTCCTCCAATAGGTATCCCCATATCGTCGAAAATAGGTATGGCCGGTATCTCGTCGGGCACGAAGATGGTGGACGGTGGTAATCGCACGCCGGCCCTTGAACTACCTGAAGCACATGCCTCAGATGATTGGGCCGTAGATGGAGCAGGCGTCGGCTCGACAATGTGTGGCCTACGCATATGGACCGTCTGTCGAGATGTGACGCCCATTAAGGGTCGGCTGGCTGCCTGCTGCGGCGTCGCCTCCTGATAGAGCCTCCTCACGATAAAGGGTCAGCTGGGTTCATGCAGCGTCGCATCCTCACCAAGTAGAATACGTTGGCAAGAGGTGATAAGGCCAGAATAACTGTTGTTGATCGTGGCCGAGCTGCTACTCTCATTTCCACCTCGGGATCTTGACCCGGATCCCGAGGAATTTTTTCTGCGAAAAAAAAATTCAAATTCATACCTAAAAATGTCCATTAATTCACATATAATCTAGAAATCCAAATATATTCAATAAATCACATATTCAATTATATATTAATGTATTCATCTCACACATTGAATAAAATAACAAATTCAACAAAAACACAAATTCATTTCCACTGCACATATTCATCGGCATATTCAACAAATTAAATTACAAAATAAAAAAAACATAATTATATATACATTCAATTATTTATACTCCTATATTTATATATATATATATATTCACATACTCTATATTTATATATATTCCCAATTATATTTATATATATTCAACCAATTATAATTATATATTCCTATTTTTATATATATAATTTATATATACTGTCACGATTATATATATTTATATATATTCACAATTATATTTATATATATTCAAAATTATATATATGTGCAAAAATTCAAAAAACTAATTATATAAATATAATTATATATATACGGGACGGTGGAGAGAGATACCGGAATCGGTGTTGGTGGAGGGAGGAGAGGCCACGGGGGTGGTGGCGGAGGTGGTTTTCGGAGCTCGATTTGGCGGTGGGGAGAAACAGATCCTGCAGGGAGAGAGGAGGAGGAAAGAGAGAGGCTTCGGTGGGGAGAGAGGAGGAGAGAGACAGTTGATTAGGCGGTGTGTGGTGGAGGAGCGAGAGAGAATCAATGATTTTTTTTCATGTTTGCGGCGCTGCGAGTCGTGTCTGGGTCTTTTTATTCCAAAACTATAGCCGACGACAATGACACAATGTCGTCAGGTATAGTGTGGAATTTTATTGGTTCAACATTCTCATGTAGAAACATGCTTCTCAAAATACATATTTAACTAATTGATCATTCACATAATTAGAATCATTACTAATTAAATATGTTTCTCATAAATATACACGTTTCTCATAGAAATACTTTGTTATACTCAAATACGTACATCTCTAACTAAGGCTGATAAGCAGAATCATCGCTTGAGTCTGACTCGGTTTCATAGTTAATTTCTGGTAAGATGTGCTACTCCTCGGCACCTGAGTCTTCTTCAATTTCATAAGGATTAACATCAAGAAGTTCTGCTTCAAGAATTCGAACCACAACACCCGATCTCACATTATTAAGGCGAATTATAGAGGATTCTGGAATGTCAATTACGTTCGGCTCTTGGTATGCAGTAACTTCTTCATCATCTGCGGCCTCACCAAGTATAGCAGCACTGTATATGTTTCTAGGAACAACATGGTTAACTAATTTTCACGCGCATCTGTGTATAAGATCATCAAAATAAAACATTTATTTTACCGCTGTAGCAAAAACAAAGGGGTTATCTTCATACCAGCGTGTAGTAGTATTCACCAAAAATATACCGTACTGATCGGTCATTGTGTTCTACGGGCTAGTATCAAACCATCTACACTTAAACAAGTGTACTTTCATGGCTTCCCCATAAATTAGTTCAACCACTGAATGGAGAACACCATAATAGTCAACGCCATTCTGCCCACCATGCACCATTACCCCAAAATTTTGTGTCCTCTGTATGTCGCCTCTATGTTGACATATAAACTTCACGTCATTGACCTTACACATCATGTAAACATTTGAAGGTACCGATTTCATCGTCAAGAGCCTCAATGCGTGTGACCATTGTGGGTAACCATCATCTTGATATTAATTTGTATATATGTGCAAGCAAATATATATATATATACTTACCCATTTGCCAAAATAGTTTGCAAACGTCTTGTTGTGGTACTCAAAATTACTGACAATAGAAGGGTGTTGAAGATGGATGTCTTTCCAGTATTGAACTTCTGGACAATTAATCAGTACCCACCAGTGGGCAATGACTACCTCATATAGTTCCAACTTGTACAACTTTGGAAAATTTCAATATACTTCAACATCATTAGAGATGATAGAACGGTTGAACTGGGGCTGATCTACCGGCATATGCTGTGAAGGGTCCTCCACAGCTCTCAAATACAACTTGGAGTACGTTACGTACTCGTGCGCAAGATATGCTGCAGTGATACACTCTTCAGATGCAGATTTATTCTTCACATAGTCTTTGTAGTCTCCCAGTTATCTATCAAGTTGAAAAGTGCATGTTATGATTATACTTAAATAAGTATTAATATATAAAAACATAGCCGAATGAAAATGTTGAATCGTATATACCTTTCCATGGGATATATCCAAGTATAATGTACCGGACCGATAAGCAACAATTGTTCGGGAAGAAGGATCATCGGGTAAGGCATGTTGTCAAAAAAATTTAGGGAAAATATCCTCTCAAATTTGCACTGGATACAAATGATGTCCTGTTGCATTTCTTACAAGTCTGACCGCTTCACTTCTCTGTTGCAGAACTTCTGAAAGAATTTTGACAATGTCACTAACGGCTCCACCACCTCTTTGGGCAGGTACCTCTCGAATGAAAACAAGGAAGAGACATTATAGCAGTACATGGCAGTTATGACTCTTTAATCCGTATATCTTATTGTCCCGGAAGTTAACACACTGGCTTATATTTCTTGCATAGCCATAAGGATACCTGACATTACCCATCCAACCAAAAAATTTCATTCTGGTTAGGCTTGATGGTATAAGGAGCTTGAGGCATTATTTTCTTCCCTTCTCTCAACCAAAAATATTTTCGCAGTCCCATTCATTTCAGATCAGTGTGTGCCTTAGGGTCATCTTTAGTTTTCCCCTCCCAATTCAGCATTGTGCCCACCACACTTTCGTACACATTCTTCTCTATGTGCATGACATCTAGGTAGTGCATGATCGGTAACTTAGGTCAGTACGAGAGTTCCCAGAGTATGCTTTTGTGTGTCCAGAATTTATACATGTCGGGTCTATCAGGTAATGATGCCACTATTTCGGGATGATTGCTCAGCGGCCCAAAATCATATTCATTTAGCACTCCCAAAATTTTGGCCTCCGTCCAGCTCCTAGGTTGCACACCTGTTTCTAAAGTCCCATCAAATGCCTCTTTATCCTCCTGAAATAGGTGATCATGGGGAAGCCAACAACGGTGACACATCTGGACAATCTTTCTGCATTAAGGTCTATAGCACTCAACAGTCATGCACTCTGAATAAGCCCTGTATCCCCTGGTAACGTTGCCCGACAACATCCCGCTGGCAGAAAAATCACTAATGGTGCCAACAAGCATGGCACGCATCTGAAACATCTCGTTTTTGTACTTGTCATAAGTGGCATGACCAAATTCACTCAGGTTCTTAAGCTCCTCAATCAAGGGTCTCAAATACACATCGAGACACTCTCCTGGATAACCTGGCCCTAGAATCAACAAAGTGAGCATATTGTATTCCTTCTTCATACACATCCATGGAGAAAGGTCGTACGGTACCAAAATAACTGGCCATATACTGTATTGAAGACTCATGTTGCCAAAAGGATTGAATCTGTCAGATGAGAGCCCGAGCCAAACATTTCGGACCTCTGATGCAAAATGAGAAAACTCCCTGACCATGTGCTTCCAAGCATCTCCGTCAGCAGGATGTATAAGGGTATCATCGTCAGGAAAATTCCTCTCATCACACCATCTCATATCTTCATCTGTGTGTGCACACATGAACAACCGTTCTACCCTATCAAGCAGTGGGAAATACCGAAGTATCTTCACACATTTCTTAGTCTCTGCAGAAGTCAACTTATACCTATCTGTACCACATACCGGGCAAAGCATCAAGGCTTTCAAGATCATTCTTATAAGCGTCTTCACCCCAAAAGAGAACACAATCATATCTGCATGCATGATTTTGATGTAGGAAAGCCCAAGATCTTTCAGGATATGTTGCACCTTACGATGAGTGGTAGGAAGGCGATGACCGGGGGGCAGTATCGAAGCAGTCCACTTTAGCCAATCATCAATAGCCTTGACACCCATTTTGTTCTCCACTTTGAGCTTCATCACTCCCATGACACTTTCAAGAACAGTCTTATTACACCCGTTGTATAACGGAGCCTGTTGCAATGCAATCAGATTATTATACTTGTCCATACCGGCAGTGTTGACAGCTCTAGGTAATTGCTGGAGTAGCTCAATATGAGGGAAACCCCCAACGGCGAGAGGATCTTGTGTTTGAACAAATACACCGCTCTCATAAGGAAACATATCATTGATCAATCTCGTTATTGGATCATTGGATGTGCTGGAACTCTCAGCAAATTGCCCATGATCATGCAGACCGCTTATGATGTTTTACCGTGATAAATCCAACATGTGTGCTTATCCCAAAACCCGTATTTCTTCAGGTGCTCCAATACTTTTTCAATGGGAAAATGAAATCCGTCGCTGCGACACTGACAATTATTACACGGGTAATAATGAATTGGCATCCCTCCACAATTAGCCTTCACATATTCTACAAAGCTCCAAATTTCATAGTGATATCTTACATCCCATCTTTCAAGGCTCATCCAACTCTTGTCCATCCTGAAAATTTCAACAATATACATATATATATACACATGCACTAATTAATTTAAAATTCACCATTATATATATATATATATCGATCTCTAAACTACAAATTACATAATTTAATTCTTCTACTCCCTAATTACAAATTTACACACACACACATATATATATATATATTTAGATCATATATATCAACGTACAATTAACATATATACATACGTACATATATATCAACAATCAACAATTACAAATTTATATATATACAACTATATATATATATACATATCAACAATTAATCAACAAATTTACATATTATATATATACATATTTTCGTCGAATTCAACTCAACTTAAAATCAACAATCAATATATTACTCAAAATCAACAATTAATTCAACTCTACATCAACATTAATCAATGCAACTATAAATCAACATATATTAATTAATCAACACACACACGCGCGCACACACACATATATACACGTACATACCTAGCTAGCTAGCTAGCTATATATATAGCTTCACGAACCTCTCACAAAATAGAAATGATATAAGAACTATAGCCGACGTCTTACTCAGTCGTCGGCTATAGTAAAATCTTGTCGGAAATTGTAGCAAAACAGTCGTCGAGTATAGGGTGTACCTATAACCGACGACTTTATAACTATAGCCGACGACAGGGAAAGAGAGATGATAAATTACAATTACTTTACTTTACTTTTTATTATAGTGAATATAATAAAAGATAAATAAAAATATTGGTACGTGTCATTTAATCTCGATCATTGAGCGTCTAAATCTAATGATTCAAATTCGGTGTCAAACTTTATGTAAAATTCATGATGCTATTGAACTTGACCCCTAATTTTTTATATATTTTATATAATGGTATACATATAATCCTATTATATATATATTATTTCATTTATTTTTGTTCTGGCAAATGAGTCGAGTTCGAATATTATATATCCGACGGGTTTAGATCCGGTAAAAATCCGAACTAAATTTTTTTGAATTCAATCGAACGGATTGATTTTGGGTTTGGGTTCGATTACCTAAAACTCGACCCCGACCCGTGCCATCCCTAAATGGCAAGGACTTGATCTAGATACCATCCCGAGCTAGCAAGGGCCGCCGGCGAACGAGACTGATACGCACAGATTCGCCGCCTAGGGTTCTAGAGTAAATGGTAGAGAGAAAATTAGGGCGAGGCCTATATAGCAATTGAATGCCAAAAAATGGAGGGAAAGACTCATCCCCCTGTCATATCTATAATCAATTTCTAGAGTTTTACTTTCAAGCATGCAAAATTACAAACAAAATAAAACAACCAGAGAAGTAATTAGCAATATCACTGCAACTCTGCAAGCTAGCGCTGTTTCTTGCATGATTAGGTAATAATGAGTATTCAAAAATTAATGTGTCAGAGCATCCAATGATGTTCGTTGTATTTGCCATAAATATAACTAAAAGTTAAACTTTTGTTTTTAAATAAAAGCCGTGCTGTAATTTTTAAACTTTGATTAATGAAACAGTCGAGTAGATAGTGAGACATATAACTTAAATCTCATATTACAATGAGCTTGAATATAGCACTCCAAATAATAACAGAACACTCAACAATAATTATGTAACTAACGACAAACCATTTAGCAGAGAGTGCCAAATAAGCTACTCTATCAGTTTTCCCAAGATGGCGGCACACTAGAAAGAATAAACTGCTTTCCCATCGAAAGTGATACATCAAAAACTAATTTGTATCAGCCTTTCTACTATGTTTCCAACTATAATCGTCGACACTTTGTTTCATCCGACCACTAGGGAGAAAAAAAGATTAGTTCACCAATGCTCGTCTCCACCCTAGAGTCAACAAGGCACATGAAGTGTATACACAGGCAGATCGCCTAGATTGCCCAACATATCCCACAACATAGGGATTTATTTTTAACAAAACACAAACAAACACATAGAAAAGACTACAAAACAATTTGGACCTAGGGTTAAGCCCAAGGCCCAACTATAGTCTAGTCCAACAAAGTACTGGCATTCCTGCTTAAGCAAACCTGTCGTTGACCCAGCACCGCCGGTGCTCTTCGCCGTCCACTTCTGATTCCACTCACCACATTAGCCTTGCCAGTCTGCCCCCACAAGGCACAAGGAAATACCCTGCAAGAAACAAACTTGAACAAAACATTTTTGAATATCACCTTCATCGGTCGGCACAACCCAGAGAAATCGGCCTCGGAGAAGAGAATCGCGACTCTTCGCTACAATTTTGATGCCATCCCCTACCGTGCTACACCACCATAAGCCCAAACAAAGGGAAGAAACGCTTGAGCCCAAAACATTCTTGTCGGGATCTAAAACCATCAACTGCTTATCAAAACCAAACTAACTACCTGGCCCCCACATGAAGCATCATGGAGAGACTCAACCGCCCTTCCGACAACACTCACGGCACAACCACACGGTCAGAAGCCGACGCCACTTATGCAAGCCGCCGGACAGACGCAACTTTCTTGGGCTCGGAACAAAGTTGGTTCGCGCGTGAGGTGCATTTCACAATATTAGGTTTTTAAAATTTTAGGAGAAATTTGTGCTCCAATCATGTTAGTGAAATAGAAAGTATGAATCTCTTATTTATGGTAAGTTTATGCAAAGTAAACTATAAATTAAGTTTAGTTAATGCATTAGATCGAGTCTCTGGAAGCTCTTTTCTCTATCCTTATGTTTAGGAGCTCCTAGCATTCTCCTTATCTTAGGAGTGCAATAAAGAGTATAAGTTGAGTGGAAAACTTTAGCTTTTTTTCCAAAATTTGACTAAGGAATTTTACTAGGGAGAGCTTCATTGGAGATGCTCTAAGTGCTCATTTTAGGTTATATATGTGTACCTCCTAGTCATATAATTGTGTACATAGAATTCCGAATGAAACTAATTAATTGCAATCTCGGATGCATGGTTAAAAAAAAATTAATTCTTTTTCAACAACCATTCACGACTGTACTTATATAGTTGTTTCCCAATTCAAATGAGAAAAAAAAAAACATTTGGACCACTGATAAACTTGAAGTCTTAATTAACATAAATTCCATATATATATATATATATAAATACACACACATAAATGCTGTTATCTATTGTCTATTCTCTCTTTTTAACGTACATTTTGCTTCCCCCTTTGTGTGTGTCGTATATATATATATATATATATATATATATATAAATGTATGTTACGTATGTGAGGAACCTCATTTTGGAGGAGAATTGACATCAAAAGGGTCCATAATTGAAGATTTTTGGTTTCATAATTAAGGTTTTCTCAGCTTCCATTATTTATTGTATAATAAATGGTGACTTGGTGAGAAACCAAGTGGATGAACAGCTTGGAGCTCATCGGTTCATTTAGTATTTTTGTCTCGGTCGCTTGCCAGCAAGCTTGGCATAAATTGCCTCGATAATCCTTTTGTGATGAACCCTGGTAGAGCCCAGATCATATACACGTTAGCTATACATACCTCCGAAAATTTTCTATTTAGATTTACTGAATTCTATGGTGAAAACTTGATAAGTATCTTTTTAGAAATTATATTTTTCATTAATATTTTAGAAAATCAACCGTTGTATATCTAGCTATATATGTAGATCATTTCTCTAAATTTTCATCTAATTTAAAAATCGTTAAAATGTTGAATAAGATGAAATAGATGAACATTTCAAATTTATCAAAATTGAACCGTTCATGTTGATAATTGATAAACTATAATTTTGAATCACTACCACATTAAGTATCATTGCCGGCGACCTAATTATCCCTTAACGAATTTCATTTTGGTTAAAAATTTACAAAAATGATACTCATAAAACTAAATATTCAATGGTTAACATGTCAAAATATGATCAAAAATTGAAACTTATAAACTATTGTATAGAAAGTACTCACTAAATCTTTACCAAAAAGGTCCTCAAGCTTATAGATACTTATATAGATTTCAGATGTCGATTACTATTTCATTATATATGTAAAATTTGAGGTTTCTGTGTTTGGCATTACGTGACAGATTGATAGTGACCATCACATAGGATGCCGAACGAATTTTTGCAGCATTAGCTAGCCAGTGTCAAGTTATATTAACAGAGCGAAGAGATAGATAGAGAAGTGAATGAAGGACATGCACTGGCTTTGGCAGTAAACGCATGGCAATAATTTGAGTCACGCATTGGTTGTGCATATATGATATATATATACGCAAATGCTGGAGCTGATATATATACATATATAGATATAAATAAGCACTCTTCCATTAAAATATATCGTATTTTGTTTAGTTATTTTCAAGTATAGGGTATTACACCAACTTTTTGATCATATTTTATCATCTTTATCGTTCAAATCTTAGGTCCTAATGTGTAAGTCAAGCTTGTAAATTTTCAACCAAAATGATGATCGTTAAGGTATTCAAAATTGCAATTGAAGTTTATAAATATAAACGGTTCAGATTTGACAGATTTGATCCGTACTTTGATTTAATCTAGTTTGATACCTTAACTATCACTATTTTGGCTACAAATTTACAGAAATGATCTACCCATATAGACCTAATAATTAGACGGTGGAGATGTTAAAATATGATCGAAAAGTTTGTATAATGCCTCATATATACCTGAAAATGATCAAAAAGAGGTATACTTTAATGGAAGAGCCGTGTGTGTGTGTACACACACACACACACACACACACAGCACCCTTCTACTAAGGTATACATATTTTTGATCATTTTCAGGTATGGAGCATTACACTAACTTTTTGATTATATTTTACCATCTCCACCGTTTAGATCTTAGGTCTCAATGTGTAGATCAAACCTGTAAATTTTCAGCCAAAATTGTGATCGTTAAGGTATTCAAAACTGCAATTGAATTTTATAAGTATGAACGGTTCAAGTTTGACAGATTTGGTCCAATCCTTGATTTAATCTGGTTTGATACTTTAACAGTCACAATTTTGGCTGAAAATTTATAGAAAATATCTACTCATATAGACCTAATATTTGGACGGTGGAGATGTTAAAACATAATCAAAAAGTTTATTTAATATTTTATACCTGAAAATAATCAAAAAAAGATATACCTTAGTGAAAGGGTTGTATGTATATATATATATATATCAGTTCTTACATTTTCATATATATATATATGATTCTCTCTTTTACCTTTATCTCTAATGTCTTATACCTAAAAATGATATAAAAAATATATAATATAGTGGAGGGATATATATATCTCTTCCACTACATTTTATATATATATATATATCCCTTCCGCTGTATATCGCTTCCGCAATTCTTATATATATGTGTGTGTGTGTGTTATATGTGTGTATCCCTTCCGCTGTATATCGCTTCCACAATTCTTATGTGTGTGTGTGTGTGTGTGTGTGTGTGTGTGTGTGTGTGTGTGTGTGTGTGTGTGTGTGTGTGTGTGTGTGTGTGTGTGTGTGTGTGTGTGTGTGTGTGTGTGTGTGTGTGTGTGTGTGTGTGTGTGTGTGTGTGTGTGTGTGTGTGTGTTATGGATATCTCTTGTACCAGAAACCGCGGAAGTATAAACATATTGATTGTATTAAATAAAACAAAGTTACATAGTTGAAATGTAAAACTTACAAAATAGGAGCACTGGGGCTCAATGCATGAAGGTTTACTATTTTAGGGAATAGGAAACTATGAACTATAGAATAGAGCTGACTAGTCTCAACACATGAGAGCTCTAATAAATCTAAAGGCTTGTTTGAACTGAGAGTGGAACTGAGAGAACTTGGGAGAGGAGGGAAGGAAGTCTTGGAGAAGAAAAGCCTTCGGGAAGGGAAGCCTGCCTGCAGATGGAGGGATTATCGATATCCCTCTTATATAGAGAGCTGGCTGAACCTTTTACTGTTTGATTTTTACTGTGGCGCCATAAAATCCGGGGGCATCTTGCGCGGATTACTGTTTTCTTTTCACTGTGGCGCCATAAATCTCGGGAGAATCTTTTACTATTAGATGAATAGTAAAAGTCATTTTATGAATAGTAACTTTCGGCATCCAATGCCTGAAATTGACTGAGGATAAGAGCTGTATTTACTCATATGGGTCCTGACTATCTTGGAACCATTTTGCTGGTGGGTGCGAATGACTAGGAGAGGATGACGAGGACTGAGAAGAACCAAGGTCTTCGTTATTGACTGAATTTTGTTCTGAGCTTGAGGTGCTGTCTTTACTGGATTGTCGAAGAAGGGCATCAACGAGGGCGCCTTGCTTCTGAAGGGTATCGACGAGAGCCTTTAACTCTGCAGATCTGGAAGATTTTGCTTTACTTTTGGAAGAGGATTTGTCTTTTCCTTTGCTTTGAGAAGATGACTTTTCTTTAATTCTGGCGGATTCTTTACTCTCGGATGAGGGTCTTGATTTAATTTGGTCTTGATGTCTGGAAGAAGAAGGTGGTGGCAGAGGCATTAGAAGAGATAGTTGACTATTTGTTGGCGTCTGGATCTGACTGAGATGAGGATGAGTGACTGGAGATTCTTCAAGCTTGATTTTACTAGACTGGGGAGCCATAACTGGGAATTCTTCCTTGAACTGGGATAGGACTCTGTCCAGGTTGAACTTGTCCCACCATTTGACTAGATATTGTCTGGAAACAATGTTATTGCTGAGCTCATAGTGCCATTTAAATATCCATGGCAACTTGTACTTAGCCATGAAATGTAGAGTAGCTGGAAAGTTCTGATCATATTTACTAAAATTCATGACTGTTTGGAAGCGGGTCACAGCATTCTTGGCTTGCTGAGGTAGGAGGTCATAGGGGAAACCATGAGATGCCCACCATCTGAGGAACCACATGGGAAGATTTCTTTTGAAATTTTTATCGAAGTTGATAAACCATGAGTGACTGAAGTCTTCCGTCTGGTGTAGAAAGATTGTTGACTAGGCAGTGATATAATCGTTGTAACTGTAGGATATGTCTTGACAGGTGTGAAGATTGTAAGGTTGATCACCCCAGCTTGTCAGAGAGTCAATCTTCAGTATATAAAGGGAATGATAAAGGATTTTGGTGGTGTTTTTTTTATCATAGATGGCTCTGATGGAGATTGAGCCAGATTTGACTAGGATATCTCTGTAGAAAGTTAAGGAGTGAGCAGGATGGGTTGGGGCAAAATGGAAGTTCGGGGGAAAATATTCACGTATTAGGGACATTGGATTTTTCAGATGACTATGGGGAGGTTCAACGTAAAAAAGGTTTTTACTAACTTGCAAATGGTAAGGAGAAGTTTTTGGGAAATGGATTTGACTAGGGGGATCACATTTATAGGGATCATACTGGTTGACTAGGACTGACTGGAAATTGGGACGGACTAGACTCTGGGGATTTAAGATAGGATTGAAATTTACTAATTGATTTGGAGTCATGGACCGGATTGAGACAGGATGAGGAATGCCCGGTATCATTATGCTATCTGGTGTTTCTAACTTGACTGATTGTGCCGGAGGGGATTCCGGTTCTGATTTGACTGAGCTGCGGAGCTTTCTGGTTGTCATGATGACTAGAGCCCTGGAGGAATTCTCTGGTAAGGAAATCAGGGATATGATTATCAGATCCTTTTATGAATGCAATTTCAAAATCAAATATGCTTAAAATAGCTTGCCATCTGGCAAAAATCTGTTTACTGGCAATATTTTGAACGTCTTTTTCTAAAACGTCTTTGGCGCTTTTGCAATCAACTCGAATTAAAAAATTTTGGTTTAATAAATCATCTTGGAATTTACTAATACATAAAACAACTGATAAAATTTCTTTTTTGATTGTACTATAATTTTTTTGGGATTGGTTCCAGGTACCAGAATGAAATCTTACTATTTGTTCAGGATGACTAAGGGAAATTTGCTGTTTTAGGATGCCACCATAACCAATTTCAGAGGCATCGGTCTCAACTATTTTGAAAGAATCACTAAGGGGAATACCAAGGCATGGTAGGGTTTTTACATGACATTTTATTTCTTTGACTAAGGAAGTATGTATGGAAGACCAAGGAGGTGGATTGGATTGTAATCTTTCAAACAAAGGTTTGCAACGTTTTCTAAGATTCTGGTAGAAATCTGCAATGTAATTTAGGGATCCTAGAAATCTCTGTAACTGGGTTTTCTCTAGAATTACATCAGGGAATTTGTCTGCAAATTGGATAACTCTGTCTATTGGTTGGATTTGGAGGTGATGAATATTAAAGCCTAGAAATCTAATATTAGTTTGAAAGAGTTTGATTTTTGACGCAGAGACTACTAGGCCATTATTTTTGGTGATTGTGAAGAATTGATGTAAATGCTTCCAGTGTTGTTCTATTGATTGAGAGTATATAAGAATATCATCAATATAGACAATGCAAAAATGGCTGTAGTCGTTGAAAATATCATTCATGATGTTTTGGAATTCACTAGGGGCATTTTTTAAACCGAAGGGCATTACGTTCCATTCATAATGACCGAATGGTGTGACAAAAGCTGTTTTGTATTTGTCACCTTCATCAATCTGGATTTGCCAGAAGCCAAATTTCATGTCAAATTTTGAAAAGATAACTGAATGGTTTAATCTATTGATGAGGTCTCTTTTGTTAGGTATGGGGTAACGTATCCATTCTAGAACGGTATTGAGAGGTTTGTAATTTATGACTAAACGAGGTGTCCCTCTTTCTAATTCAGCATTTTTCTGAACATAAAAAGCTGGACAGGACCAAGGAGATTTACTGGGTCTAATGATCTTTTTGTTAAGAAGATCCATGATTTCATTTTTGCAAAATTCCATAACTTCATGGTTCATTTGGATGGGTCTGGCCTTAGTAGGGATTTGTCTTTCATCAAAATTCTTGATGTAAGGTAAGGTGACTATATGTCTTTTTCTGTGCCAAAAGGCTGTAGGGATGTCAGAACAAAGCTCAGTGATAATTTTATTTTCGAAGGTTTTTATCTTGCTTTGTAAAGTGGTGTCCTGTAATTGGCTATCTATCCTTTTGAAGTTAATTTCTTCTTTAAGGAAGGAAATTTGTCTAGTTTTGGCTTGAATAGAATTGATTGTTTTGGAAATGGAATTCTCTTGGAAAGTCTTTAGAGAATGAATTTCTGGGTTATTGAGAAAAGGGAATTTGACTGGTTCTTTGAAGGGATAAGTAACTATTCCATTGTATTCCGTGGTGAAGGGATAAATTAAGGTGAGGAAAGGAAGTCCTAAAATGACTTTGTCAGTTAGGTCTTTGACTAGGACAAAAGAAGTTTTGTAACAAACATTACTTTGGCAGACATGAGTTTTGGGAAGTTCGTATCTCATGTTCATTTTTGAGCCATTGGCAGAACGTAGTGACTCTTTTGTTTTTTCGAAATATTTAGAAGGTATTAGACCTTCTTGAATACAGTTCAGATCTGCTCCTGAATCAACGAGAGCTACTGCTGTTAAGGAGAAGTCTTTGATTTTGATATTTATCGAGATGTACCATTTTTTAAGGTGAATTTGTCTAATGGTATTAATGGTGGCGTCCTGGGAAGTTTCTTCTGGACCTTTTGGAACTATATTGTCGTCAAAGTGACGGAATTGATTATCTATTTTGATGCTATTTAAATCTTGTTTGATCTCTTCATGTTCATGAATTAGCTGTTGGTGGGTATGGTTGAGGTTTTGAATCTGGTTCTTAATGGTCTTTATTTCTTGTTGGAGGTCTTGTATTGTTATGTCTTTCTTTTTACTCTGGAATTTCTGGAAGGTAGAAGTCAGGTAGATTTTAGGTTGAGGAACGCTAACTTCTTTTTCTTGAGTTAACAGCTTCCTTAATTTTGTAAGGTAATCGGCTTTTAAATCGGGATTATTTATTTTACTAATTAGATCTATTAGGAGTTCTTCTTCTTCTTCCTGTTTGGTAAGTACATTAATGGTTTTGGTACAACAATCATTATTACATTGGGAAGCATCATTGCAACCAAAAGTAATAAGGGGGGAAGAATTACTGGAAAAATCAGAAGAGGATTTTGACGGGTTACTGTCATTTGGTTCTGAGGAGTAGTTATCTTCGGAGTCTGTGTTCCGTATTTCTAGAAGATTAATGAGTTTGTCTCTATCTTCTTGACTTAAATTCAATTGATTAATTGTGTTTTTCAAAGGACATTTATTGGCAAAGTGTCCTGGCTTATTGCATTTAAAGCAATTGCCTTTCGCAGTATTTTTACTAGGAGGACGAAAAGGTTGTTTGGACTGGAACTTATTTTTTGAATAAAACTTGTTTGGTTCAAAATGGTTTTTTGGAGTGAATCTGTTTTTGGTGAAGGGTCTTCTGTAGTGATTAGATTCAATGTGTTTTGATTTTCTCCTTGAAGGGGGTAGAGAAGGGAGATGTTTATACAATCAATACAATCAATAGATATCCAACCAAGTAGTAACGCTACCACAAACCAATTTTCTGTTTCAGCAGACAAAACCTACGAGTGGAACATTGACAATCTTTCCGAACAGGAAATTCTTAATAAACTCCACCATATGTCAATGACAGTCAATAGTTACGTAACTGCCTACAATTACTCCCAACCTGAAATTGTTGATATCCTCTCTTCAGGATTCACAGGAATGCTTCATTCCTGGTGGGAAAAACATCTCACAATAGATTCAAAAGAATCAATCAAACATGCAGTCATGCATGATGAAGAAGGATCCCCAATCTTCGATACAGATATCGGAATGGGAATCTCTGATGCAGTAAACACCCTTTTTTACACCATAATCCAACACTTCATTGGCACACCTAGTCACATAACCTCTAGAATTCATGACCAACTTAGTAATCTCAGATGCCCAACACTTAGTGACTTCAACTGGTACAAAAATGTTTTTATCTCCAGAGTAATGCTTCGAGATGATAGTAACCAACCTTTCTGGAAAGAAAAATTCATCAATGGTCTTCCAAACCTCTTTGCCCACAAAATAAGACATGTCCTGAGTAACGAGTTAGGACAAATAGATTATGATTCTTACACCTATAGCCAAATTATTACAATAATTCAAAAAGAAGGACTTAAAATGTGCATCGACTCTAAAATCAACTCTGCTGCTAAAACAGATAAAAAATTAGCAAAGTATGAATTAGGTAATTTTTGTGAACAATACGGTCTCCCTTCTCTACCCCCTTCAAGGAGAAAATCAAAACACATTGAATCTAATCACTACAGAAGACCCTTCACCAAAAACAGATTCACTCCAAAAAACCATTTTGAACCAAACAAGTTTTATTCAAAAAATAAGTTCCAGTCCAAACAACCTTTTCGTCCTCCTAGTAAAAATACTGCGAAAGGCAATTGCTTTAAATACAATAAGCCAGGACACTTTGCCAATAAATGTCCTTTGAAAAACACAATTAATCAATTGAATTTAAGTCAAGAAGATAGAGACAAACTCATTAATCTTCTAGAAATACGGAACACAGACTCCGAAGATAACTACTCCTCAGAACCAAATGACAGTAACCCGTCAAAATCCTCTTCTGATTTTTCCAGTAATTCTTCCCCCCTTATTACTTTTGGTTGCAATGATGCTTCCCAATGTAATAATGATTGTTGTACCAAAACCATTAATGTACTTACCAAACAGGAAGAACAAGAAGAACTCCTAATAGATCTAATTAGTAAAATAAATAATCCCGATTTAAAAGCCGATTACCTTACAAAATTAAGGAAGCTGTTAACTCAAGAAAAAGAAGTTAGCGTTCCTCAACCTAAAATCTACCTGACTTCTACCTTCCAGAAATTCCAGAGTAAAAAGAAAGACATAACAATACAAGACCTCCAACAAGAAATAAAGACCATTAAGAACCAGATTCAAAACCTCAACCATACCCACCAACAGCTAATTCATGAACATGAAGAGATCAAACAAGATTTAAATAGCATCAAAATAGATAATCAATTCCGTCACTTTGACGACAATATAGTTCCAAAAGGTCCAGAAGAAACTTCCCAGGACGCCACCATTAATACCATTAGACAAATTCACCTTAAAAAATGGTACATCTCGATAAATATCAAAATCAAAGACTTCTCCTTAACAGCAGTAGCTCTCGTTGATTCAGGAGCAGATCTGAACTGTATTCAAGAAGGTCTAATACCTTCTAAATATTTCGAAAAAACAAAAGAGTCACTACGTTCTGCCAATGGCTCAAAAATGAACATGAGATACGAACTTCCCAAAACTCATGTCTGCCAAAGTAATGTTTGTTACAAAACTTCTTTTGTCCTAGTCAAAGACCTAACTGACAAAGTCATTTTAGGACTTCCTTTCCTCACCTTAATTTATCCCTTCATCACGGAATACAATGGAATAATTACTTATCCCTTCAAAGAACCAGTCAAATTCCCTTTTCTCAATAACCCAGAAATTCATTTTCTAAAGACTTTCCAAGAGAATTCCATTTCCAAAACAATCAAATATATATATATATATATAGAGAGAGAGAGAGAGACACACAGGGAGAGAGAGCGCGCGCTGCACCTTGACAGTGCTTTGGGGCCTACCTTTCTGATTTCCTTGGGGCCAATGGTTGCTGCATTTCATATGATCTTCACTGTAGCTAGGCTAGCTCGAGGACATCCATATATTATGTTTGTGTGGATGGATGGATGGATGGATGGATGTAGTGCACATCTTATCTTTGAGGGTTAATTTGTGAAGCATCATTAACAATTGGTCAAATGACTAGTAATGATCTCGTGCTTGTGTGACCCCTCCATCTAAGGTGGTCAACGGTTTGTCATATAATTTACCATATTGATCCAGAAGGATATCCCTAGCTAGCTAGCTAGCTGCTAGAAGAAAGGTTTCAAGCAGATATCGATGGAAGGAGAAATAATATAGCAAACTGTGGAGATTCAAGAAACCGTAAACCCTAATTGTTTGATCGAGCAAGCTTACGTGTAGTTGTGTATATCTAGGCTTTACTCTAGATCTAAAAAAATAAGTGATACTGAGATCTATAACAGCTCCACACACACATACACGTATACATCCGGAGTAATGATAGGACTTAAAGGAGCTTATGATGTGGAAATCCCAATCTTATATGGCATATCACGTCGTTGCCACATCATTTATTAAAATCATCCATTTATAAATTAAATCAAAGTTTGACAATATATTTCTTTCTATATCTATAATTAATTGAAATTATTTTGTAATTAGTAATCATAAATATGTTACCAGTTATAACACATTCTAACTAATATAGTATCAATTTATCTAGTATTTTTTTAAAATTAATCTCATTTTTTTTTTCATGCATCTAACGTACATATGCTTGCATTCCATTCATTCTTCTGAAATAATCATACGATTTATTCATTTACATGAGAAAATAAAAGAGGAGATAAATTAAAATTCTCCGAGATCTATAGCATAAACAATATAATCTTTATTATCTAGAAGAGCAATACTACGGGAAGATATTCATTCAAAACAATATTGTATTCTACAAACATGTTAGAAGAAAAAAAGTTCATGATGAGCAATAAATCGAGTAATGATACTTAACAAAATTTAAACCTGGCTACAAAATTATATTTTATAACTTAGAAATCTATGCTTCGGGAACGTGATGGCCGGGTAGATCAATCTCCTATAATATAAAAAGTTAAATCCTTTCAAAAAAAGAGTTAAATTGATAAGTTTTAAATAGAAAGTATTATAGATTGGACGAAATATGATTAGTTTGTTAATATAATGTAATTTGGAATTTATATATATAAGAATTTTTAATAATGATATGAATAAAAGATGTGATGTCATGTAGATTTGAGGCCTCCACATCATTCGTCCGAATAAAGTCTAAAATCATTTCCTTATACACCCGCATCTAATATGATACATAATTACAAGCATATTATACTGATATACACATATATATACTCCGATGCTTTCTGGGATCATTTCTCCTTACGAAGAATGGAAGAACTGACTAGTATTGTTGGAGCCCCTGATTCATTTTCTATCAAATTAATCACACTCTTACGTTAACACTCGATGCAACAATCATGAACAACACATTATGCAGCATGCAGCCATTGAATCATGGTTTGAATTGTCAAAGTTCATATATGTATACTTGATATGGAGATGTTATATAAAGTTGAGATGATAATCATACTATGTTTCCCCTTTTCCTTTTGAATCTGGAGCATTTCAGTCAAATAAGGTCCACTGAAAATCATGCAGCTAGCCGAAGATATATAGCATTGGCTTTGGTTCCATGTTCTACAGGATCGAACAAGCCTGATACACGAGCATCATGTATATATATATATACATTCATTTATCTATATATGGCATGCATTGATCTCTGCCCCACCATTCTGAATGGTCCTCTCCTTTAATTTGATGTCACTTTGAGCTTTACAGCTGTGGACAAAAGGACCAGGAGAAGAAGAAGAAGAAGATCGACGAAGAAGAAAGAGTAAATATAGGTATTTATTCATGGTGATTTCTCCAGAATTAATTTAGTTACCAGGCCAATTTCGTTTCATGTGATTCTATTTATTGAGAGGCAATAATTAGTTATATTGCAGATCGAGATGAGATCGAGACCAGGTCAAGAAGAAATATACAGTATCAATGTTTTAAGCCATCATATAATTCTACAATTATTTGAGTGGGGGCAAAACCCTGCACATCCATGACGATCGATTCGATCTCTCTCTCTCTCTCTCTCTCTCTCTCTCTCTCTCTCTCTCTCTCTCTCTCTCTCTCTCTCTCTCTCTCTCTCTCTCTCTCTCTCTCTCATATGAATGATCATCACTACAAGCGTGCCATGCATGCATACAAGACCATATCTTCATTTTACCAACCTTAAAGCAGTGAGGCTGATTAGGAGAACCAAAAACTAAAAAACTAAAATTAAAAAAAAAAAAGGAACAAACCAAGGACAATCATGCCACAAGATCAAAGATTGTCTCTCCCAAATTCAAAATCATCCCACTTTTTGTCTGTTTTGCCTTTTATAGATTGAGTGTGAGTGCTCGATCAAAATTACTATCCAAAAACATAAACCAAAACTCTGTCTCTTGCTTTCCTATATATAGTGGGATTTTGCGAAGACTTATTACTCTACTTTGGCTAATTTAGAGCCACTTTTACATTGCTTATAGGATGGTTTTTGGAAAAGATTATGGATAATGCTTCAAATCATTATTAGAGATAGTGATAGGCATTAATCAAAGAACAAGTTTGGACAATGTTTTTTGTTTTCGTTCATCCATATTCACCACAATTGGAATACCAAATTAGAGTGCGAATCTAGTAATAGAATGGAAATTATATAAGATTCACTCTGGTCTCCCCAACTAAAATTTCAAAAGAAATAAGACATTGCTTTTATATTGAGCACCATATCATTTCAAAGAGCTTGCATGCACTACTAACTACTTAGATTTATCGATACAATAAACAAAATAGAATATTATCACACCATATAACACGTGAAAAAAGCAATATAATATTAACTTTTCTTTTTATGGTTATCGTGAGAAAAATGAAGAGAAATAGAGAAAGCAAAGAGAACAAAGAAAAAGGGGTTGAAGGAGGCATGCACTATTAAGATCCAATAGAATAAAACATCATGCATCTCTACGCAGAGAGACATGAGCAAGAGAGAATGTGCGACTTTACATATACGGGTTAATGGGTGTCACAAAACTTTACTCTAAAAAAGAATATGGAAATGATTTTATGCCTCCTCATTGGGACTAATGATGATGTGGATGTCCCAAATCTACATGACATTTCTTATCTGTATCATTATTAAAAATTCTAGCTTATACATATATATAAATTCTAAATTAAATTATATTAACAAACTAATCATATTTCATCCGAGCTACAATACTTTCTATTTAAAACTTATTAATTTAACTTCTTTTTTTAAGGGAAAATGAGAAAAAGATCCAATTTAGACTTTCTCTTTCCCTCAAAAACCTATCATAAGTTTTCAATCTCAAAAAGGCTCATTCTATTTTCTGAATAGATAACAGACATGTTGTTTGAATTATCTATAAAAAATGTCACCGCATTTTTCAGGCCTAATCACCTAAAGCGCTCTCTCTCTCTCTCTCTCTCTCTCTCTCTCTCTCTCTCTCTCTCTCTCTCTCTCTCTCTCTCTCTCTCTCTCTACGACGTACGACTCGATCCAATTCCATACCTGATCCGGACAGCACCTGTCAGAGAAATAATGGAGGACGTGGTAGCAATGTTGTGTTTAGCAGTTGAAAGAATCTCTCGCTTTGCTTTGCCTCCATTAAAGTTAACCAAAAATCTTGCTTTATTTCCATTCAAGAAAATTCGTTTTCAGGTTTGGGTGATTTTAATACTACTAGTGACTGCACTCAATCTTTCCATCTCTTTCCCGTTTTAACTTCCAAGAAACACAAGCTAACGTACAAATTTGCTTTCTTCCTTTCTCTTCAATTGCAGAGAATCACATTCTCATTTTCATTTTTGTAAGAGCCCATAATATTATTTTATTTGCTCTTTTGAGTTTTCATCTTGATGCAGCTCTTTCTTGCATAAAAGTGTTGCTCTTTTTGTACGAAATGTATGGACATTTGTTTATGCTTCTCTTTTCCTTTTCTAGAAACATGCATATTTTCATTGTTGCATTGCTCAAATATGAAAACTTACTTAGGAAAGGGCAGCTGATATGCTTGGAGCAATTGAGTAATTAAAGCCATACCAATCAATTAAGTGTTATGGTAGGGCATTAGACTAGCACCTCTACGTTAAGAGGTTGAAGACTTTGGATAGAGGAGTGATATCCCAAATAAAGCTTTAAAACTATTTTTTAACTGAATAGTAGGATCAAAAACATGAATTATATGGTTAAATTCTCTCTTGAAGACTTCGACCATTCTGAACTCCAAGTCAAATAGATTATATCTAAGTATCTGTCTGGATAGTTGTCTAAGTATCTGTTTGGGTAGCTGTCTAAGTATATGTCTAGGTAGCTGTCTGGGTATCTGTCTGGGTAGCTGTCTAAGTATCTGTCTGGATAGCTGTCGAAGTATCTGTCTTGGTAGTTGTCTGGGTATCTGTTTAAGTATCTGTCTGGGTGGCTGTCTAAGTATCTATCTGAGTAGCTGTCTAAGTAGTTGTCTAAGTAGCTGTCTAGATAACTGTCGATTTGTTCACCCATTTTGTCATTCCATTTTTCGGAGACCCGAGACTTATTCTGCTCAAAATCAAACAAGAAACAACTTTCCCTGCTCCAATTCTAACTACAAAACGACGAATTTACCTGTGAACATCAAAATCTCAAAATCTTCAATTCTTTGATTCGGAAAACACCGATTGAATTAGGAAGTAACCAAGCTATGGTTAGCTTAGTGGAAGTAAGGGCTACAAAGCATAGTGAGTCTTGCCTTCCGATTCGGCTGGAGAGAGAGAGAGAGAGAGAGAGAGAGAGAGAGAGAGAGAGAGAGAGAGCTGTGAATCTCTTAAAGAGGACAGTTAGAATTCAAATTAAGAAAGAATGGCAAAATCGGTAGACAAAAAAATAGGTTTTATAACTTATTGGGCCTTTTTGGGAGAAAATGATGTTGGCTGAATTTTTTTGAAAAAAAAAAAGTGTCATAAATTGGGTATTTTTTACCTTGGTGTCATAAGTTAGTTTAAAAAAAAATCTTATCTGTTTTTTTTTTCATTTCCCTTTTTTTAAAGGATTTAACTATAGGAGATTGATCTACCCGGCCATCATGTTCTTGAAGAATAGATTTCTAAGTTATAAAATATGATTTTGTAGCCAGATTTAAATTTTGTTAAGTATCGTCACTCGATTCATTCAGGTCTCGAATTATTGTTCATCATGAAGTTTATTTCTTCTAACATGTTTGTAGAATACAATATTGTTTTGAATAGATATCTTCTCGTAGTATTGCTCTTCTAGATGATAAAGATTAGATTGTTTATGCTATAGATCTCGGAGAATTTTAATTTTTCTCCTCTTTTTTCTCATATAAATGAATAAATTGTATGATTATTTCAAAAGAATGAATGGGATGCAAGCATATGTACATTAAATGATAATATAGAATGTGTTATAATTGGTAACATATTTATGATTATTAATTAAAAAATAATTTCAATTAATTATTGATATAGAATGTAATATATTGTGAAACTTTGATGTAATTTATAAATAGATGATTTTAAGATGTGACAACAATGTGACATGTCATGTAAGAATAGGACATCCACATCATAGACCTCAAAATAGCCCCTATCATTGCCAAAAGAATATTGGCCTTATTACATATCCAAGTACGGGTGCTATACAGTAAGAAAATAAATGGTTAAAGAGTGAATCTCAGAGGCCTAAAGCTTGGATAAAGGGAGTTATATGAAAGTAATGCAACTATAGCATGCTTAACAGACTGAAAAAGACAGAGAGGCTCAGAATTTTATCTTTCATAATCCATATCTATATCGTTTTTTTGCAATGTAATTTCTTTGCTAAAATTACAATATATATATAGAGAGAGAGCTTAACGGTTTTAGAGAATTTAATTCAGTTTCACCATCACCACATTTTTTCAAAATTGATCTTCTTTCATAATGAACCTGGTTCAACATAATACAACTACTTCTATTTACGCCTCCAACATGCGCTTTCAGCCGAGTCAATTGTTTTGCAAACTGTTGTGTCACTTAAATGTTGAAAATCAATGCAGCTAGCAGTGACTGAAAATTTACAATACTAGTAAAATGTTGACAAACATGATGTAATCTGTAATTCGGTATGGTACAAGTTTGCTAAATCTCACAAAAGAAAGATATTACGGAAATGGAAGCAACCTGAATAGAATAAGGAAAGGAAATACAAAAAAGACGGAATACTATCGCAAAGCTCCAAGTACATTACATCTTTTAAGCAAATCCAATTACATTTGTCTGCTTAACATCTTTTAGCGATGGCTAGTGCTCACACCTAAGCAAGAAGCAGAGGCATCATTTTCACTCTGCAGTAGACAGTAGTACTGTAGTAGTAGTAGCCAGAGCATCATTTCGAATGAAAATGATAACATCAATATGCATGACTGGTTTGGTTTGACCTTCAAAATGGTTTCTTTAATCAAATCATGGCCTGGATTAAGATTTTCTGCGTCCTTTGTGATATTACAACAATTCTTAACCTTATTAGTGAGAGAAAACAATATCTCAAATTTGGCCCACGGGACTCGGAGGTTTGGGGAGATCTGCAAGATCCGAAAAACTCAAGTTTGGTCTAGTCTGAAAAAATCTATAATAGACTCATGAAAGTCTCTGTTGTATTTTAATATTTTAAATTTAATATATAAATTATAATATATAAGATAAGATAAAAAAAATTTGTAATAAGATAAGAAAACAAGGTACGACCTTAATGAAAATATTACTAGTTGGATAGTTGGATTTGCTCTTAGATTCTCATTTTACTACTTGACCTTAATGAATATATTTAGTTTTCTATAAAGAAAATCTTTATTCATTGTTTTGAAAATGTTATATGAATTTTGAGTTGTGTTTGGATATTGATCTAAAAGCATCCCCAAAACTAGAGTCTTCTCTTCTAGTCAAATTTATCACAAAGCTAAATATTATCGTCATATTTTTAACTTTTGCTCCAATAATTTTAGATATTTCTAAGTCAAATTTAAATAAAGCTCTATGAATAGAGAAGAATATTGGAGAAAAAAGTTTAACTATTAATTATTTTCTCTCTCCATTCTTATTAAATTTCACACAAAAATTAACCAAAAGTTATATTTGACTTTAGTATAGGAGGATATCTATTAGAGTGAGAAAACATTATATATTAGTCAAATTTTAACCTTTTTTTTGCGACTAGTGAGTTTGACTTGTTTTTTATGTAGAAAATAATTAGGCCCAGCTCGGCCCAAATATTATAGAAATATCCGTCCTGGCCTACAAGACCCAGTTCCCTGGGACAAGTTTGAGATTTACAATTGTGCTTGAAGCCCCTAGCCCGGCCCGTAATTATTTAAGTTTCTCAAAAACTCGGTCTGGCCCGGCCCGAACCCTGCAAGGCTCGGGCCACAGAGGCCCGGGTCGGCCCGTTGATGACCCCTAGAGAAAACAATATCTCAAATTTGGCGGATCATAAAATTATAAATATAAATTTGCATAAAAAATACTTGTGCAATATTAGTGTTAGCATAAATGGATGGACTATATTTAATATTAATTTATACTTTTAATTTAAATATGAACATATGAAAGATGGTTCAAGTTGAGAAAGTATTAGTAACCACCGATCAACCTTAACGTTCGTCAGCCGACCACAACTTATCTGTCTCACCCTCTCCTCTCTCAATATCTCATTCAGTCATTGTCAGTTCTCTCTCATTTCGTCGACATATCTCTCCTGACTCTGTCTCATTTTGTCGGCCGATAGGGTGCTCTCACTCATCCCCGACTCAATCTCTCTCACGTCGACCCGTCTCAGCTCCTCCATCTTGACCTTTAGACTGATCTCCAAGCTCCACCGAACTTCTTGCCGCTTTCGTCAATTTTTAATAAATATTTTTAAAAAATGAAAAATTGAAAAGAAAAAAAATCAAACCGATTAAGAAATTCGGTACAGTTTTTGGTTCAGGCAGAAAACCAACCGTTTACACTGATTAACAACCCTAATGTCAAAGCAGTCCCCACTCCATGGTTATTTCGTCAACACTGTTTTCGCTTCTGCTTCATCAAAATAAGGGATTTCGTCCTGAATTATCTATTTCTGAGATTGATTTTGTCTGAGTAGATGAACATTACACAATTTTTTTTTGTCATCCGAATGGATGAACAATACATTTTGAAACAGACCACATAATGTTAAAAAATTAAAAATTAAACTAAAAATAAAAAACTTTTAACACCTTTTGTCACGCTTGCTTGCCATTGTTGAATAGTCTAGCTATAACATTTGCAATACGGTTGTGGTGAACGGCGAGAATTCCTTTGCAAATTTGGGGGGCTTTTGCACTGCACAAATATGGGGGAGATGAGTTTTATAATTGTAACGACTCAAACTTAGATTAGCGTGTTGCGACATCGATGTCACCATCGTCGGTTGGTGAACTTTCCTCACCTCACGTTCCCCAAAATTAAAGCTTTCCAGGTCCTCTACTACTTCTAAGCCGCAGATTAGGCATGCAAGCATCGTATAGGAAGAATCGCCAACATGACCCGTTGTAAACAATTAAATCGGAGTCAGATCCTAACAATACAGATTTCATAAGAGTTCAAGGTGAACACAGTTAGTTTGCTACAGTTCTTAGTAGTCAAGACTTGCAACTTGCAACTTGCAAGTTACAATTTCACATCACTATTGAGCTCAAAACAGCTTCATCCAAAAGAACTTTCAACTCAAGAATCACATTGTCCCAATGGGGGATCACGCTGCCAACAAGCGCGTGCCTATTGGACAGCTGCATTGCATGACCAACCATACCTACACCCTAAGCCAAAAAGTGTACAAGATCTAAGACCACCCTTAAGCTGTGGTGGGGAAGAGAGGAAGAGACTATAATTAGGTCTTTGATTATAATAAGAGCGTAGAAGATTGATTACAGACACCAACATTTCACATTAACAAATCAAAAGGCTGGAGGAAGAAGAAGGGAGTCGCTCCTTCAACGAGGTCAAATCCCCCAATCAAAAAGTCTCCCTTCAAACCAACTTCTTCACTCAAATCTACTCCCCCGACACTCTCTTCCTTCTTTCACATGCAAAAACCAGCATCAAGATAAATACCCATTTCTTAATTTCCCCTGATTAATTTAGGGAATTTACATATACACCGATAAATCAAATGTTGCAATTTGTAACCCATATTCCATGGCCTGAGAAGAAGAAAGTAGTAGGGCTGGGACTGGTTTCATGAAGAACCGGAGAACCAAACCGAATCGAACCGGAACTGTTAGGTTTGGTTCGGTTCTTTGAATTTTGCAAAGTAACATTGATGATTTGGTTCCAAGTGCAAATGTTTCGGTTCCGGTTCCTAAGTTACAAAATTTTAAGGAACCGAAAAGAACCGATAATATGAAAATAACACATGTCAATATATTATTGGTAGTCTTGTAAAGTGTATATTATGTACTATAGACATGGGTATAGAAGATCATTCCTTTCTAACTATAAAGTAGATGAAAAAAAACCTCTCAAAATGCTAACTTTAGTTAATCTACCTAGTCAATAACCCTCACATTTTCACCAAAAAACTCTCACGCTTAAAAAAAATGTGGATGATGCAAGGGCAACAAAAGTTACCAAAAATTAGTTTGTTACATAGAATGCAACTTTGAGGTACATATGTAGTATTTGGTTCAAAAGTTTTTGTGAACTATAGTTGCTGCCTTTAGTTGTTCTATTCAACAAGAAATTCAAAAACTTGTTTGACGTAACTTATTTTAGCTTGCAATTTGTAATATATTTGAACTAAAAAGACTTGATGATTGTTGGATACTTACGGATCGAGTGATTTGTTGATGTATTTAATTTTCTATTTTGTAATTTTTTCGTATATTTTCTTCTAAATTAGGCTATTTATTGATTTTTCTTTATATATTTAGAAACCGTTAGAACCGTAGAACCGAACCGGTTTGTTGCGGTTCGGTTCCATACAGGTTCCTCCTAAAAAATACAAGGAACCGAACCGTATGTATATTGAACGGTTCCGGTTCCGGTTCCTAAAATTAATGAATGGAACCGAACCGGTTCAAGCCCTAGAAAATAGAAC
Source organism: Geum urbanum (assembly GCA_946800695.1). NCBI lineage: Eukaryota > Viridiplantae > Streptophyta > Magnoliopsida > Rosales > Rosaceae > Geum > Geum urbanum. The sequence goes on along the minus strand of OX327002.1, from coordinate 5,655,814 downwards.
TTAGAGATTGGATATCTGACACACAATTTTTTGGATGAAGAGATTGAACTAACAGCAAATGAACAGATAATACTCGAGAATACTAAAAGAACAAAATTGGTGTTTAAATTTGTTGAAAAAATGAGTCAAATTATCATTAAATTTTGTCAAAAGTAACAATTTGATTATTAAATTTTAGAAAATATCAAAAAAATCACTCAACTTTAACTTTACTTATTAATTTAATCACTTTATTCCTTTTAAATATTCTAATTTGTTAAATATTTTGTTTAAATAGATAGACTTAAAAGAGAAATGCACATAACATAAATGAGAAAAATATATAAATCACTATGAAACAAAAAAAATTAACATCCAAGATAAACAAAATAATCAAATTGATAGATAAAATTAAAATTCAATGATATTTTTAATATTTTCTAAATTTCAGTGATCAAACTGTCAATTATTACAAACTAGAATAATCATTATAACTATTTTCCCAAATTTATTTATTTAAAACAATATGTCCAAATGGGTCCAAAAAGAGACTCATAGATATGGAAAATATTAAGAGAAGCTGCTTCTAATAATAGATTTTACATGAGGATTTCTTCGTCTTGCCTCCCGATCTTGTCCTTTGTCTTTGCTCTCAAATGCCATCCAATCCCAAGCAGAGTGTGTGACTGGTTTGGGTGGCATTGGTTGGAATTTAAAAAGCAGAGTTCTTTCTTTCTTGCATTGTGTTGCAGCAGCACCAAAAGTGAAATTGCGATAATCGGAATATGGGAATTTTAATCACTGAAATGATTTTATTAGGGACTACCAACAATGCCCATGAGCCTGTTGATGAGGGATGAAGAAGCCTCTGCTTTCATCTTCTTGAACTGTGGCTCTGGTGAAGAGGAAACAGAAGAACCCACAGCCCACGAGTCGTTTGAGCTTTCAGAACTGAAATAAGCATCGATGACCCCACTTGGGCTCCCTGGGATTAGCTCATGCTTACGTTTGAGGGGGTTGTTCTTGTAGCCACCATAATAAGCACAAGCCTTTGACATCTCCAGAATGAGGGTATAACATTCGTTCATCTTCTCCTGTTTACAATGCAGCAACACCCACTTAAGTACTTGATCAAAGATTTAAAGTACATTATGCTCTTGAAACTGAGGTGATTTAAAGTACATTATGCACTTAAAACTGAGGTCAGTGAGGTGAAAAATGCTGGACTGAAACTAAGACATACCTTGCTTATTTTGAACACACCCAGAAGTTGGGTTTGGTACTGCACAGCATTACAAGGCTCAACGAGGTCTATGACCCTCATCATTGTAGCTGTCGCCAAAACAGAAGGGAGATAACCAATGCATCTTGAATCTGACCAAAAACCAACGACCAAAATAGAATGAACAAAAATTAACCAAATGGGAAATAACCACAAATCTCAGAATGGCATCTTTCATTTTCTTTGTTCTTATCGAAAGTTCTAAGCTTTGGTTAGTAACGGTTACAGACTTTTACTTACCCAGAAGCAAAGACAGAAGAAGACTCTCACAGCTCTTGAGAAAATCCCAGTGTAGACTAGTCTTCAATCCAAGCCTCCTTATGATGTGGTCGAGGAATGAGATTGGAGTCACCGGGTGCATCCCCCACTTGAGAGTTGAGAGCACCAAAAGCTCCATTCTTTGAACCGTTTTGGCCTCGAAGACGAACTTAGTGTCTTCCACCTGACCCATTAAAACAAAACCCAGGTTTCAGATTTAAAAAAAAAAACCAATCATAAAGAAGAAACAGACAATAAAAATTGAATCTTGATGAACAAGAAGTAAGTAAAAGACTGAGACTTTACTTGAAGATCTAGAAGAAGAGGCACTTCGGTTTCTTCTACTTTGGCTGCCAGAGAGATACAAGCAATGGAGACAAGCTGAACCATCCACGGCTTGTCTCTCTGGAAATGAACACTGCAAGTGAACCTGTCGAAGTAGTTCACGGCTAGGATTGCAGTCAGAGCAGTGAATCCATAATGGGCGTTCACCTTCAGCATCCACTGCACCGCCTCACGCCGTTCAAGGTTCGAAACGGCGTTGTCGAGATGAGCACTCAGCTGCTGCTGCTGCTCTTCTTCTTTGGCGAACAGAGAGAGAAGTTCTGCATCTTCCCAGAACAGATCTTGCTCCAGCAAAAGCAGAGGAAACAGAGATGGGTTTTTTTGGGTTTTTGAATTCATAATGCCGTCGTCATTATCGTTGCTTATTTCATCATTGTACACCTCACTCACTTCATCTTCGTCTTCCCACTTCTCTTCACCACAGAACAGAGCATCATCCAGCAAGAATGAATTTCTCAGTTCATTTTGTGGCTCACGTTGGTTCATTGCCATCTTCTTCTAGGAAGAAGAGGTTTCAAGCCTCTTCTCATTATACAAGAACAAAGCTCAACACTCTCACACACATTTTCAATCTCTCTCTTTCTCTATAAAGGTCTTTGGGGGATGCAGAGAGGCTAGAGAGAAAGAAGAAGGAAGAAAAAGAAGAGAGAGAGAAAAAAGAAAGGAGAGACCAGGGAAACTGATTTAGGAGCAGAGTGGGTTTCACGCTTGTCCCTTGTTTATATATATATTGGATTTTGAAGGAAGGAATTTGCTTCTTTTTTCATTTCATTTTTTTCTTTTTTGTGCTTTCGGTGTGTTTGGTTTCGTTGGCGGGCAGAAGAAATTGTAACGGCACACACACCGAGCCGGACCCCCATGAAAACAACCGGTTCTATAGAATACAATTCAATCACAATAAAGAGACACTGTGCCCTCGCCAGTCAAGAGAGACCACGGTCCTATTGGTAGTAGTAGCAGAAGCCTAGCTGTGTTTTCGTTTTCTCAACTCCAACGCAACTTTTTTTTCTTTTCTTTTTTAGCTTCTGAGATTTTATGTGTCTAAAGTACTGTTTGAAAAGGCGTCCGTCTAGTTTACTTAGGCGTTGTTTAGGATTTGAAAATGAGAGCATCCGCACCCATGATCAGAGCAAGAAGCAGAACAAGAGCAAATTTTGCTTCAAGCAAAATGTATCCAAGATTTGCTCAAGCAAATCAAGTTTTGCACACACTCATTCACTATTTGCTTCAAGCAAATCAGCTTTGTCATGTAGTGAAATGTTTAAAAATGAATTACCGGATAGATTTACCACCTATAATTATGTGACACGTGTCTTGATCGGTAATAATTATACAAGATTTCCGAAAATATTTCCGACTAATTGAAAATTGACACATGTCACCGCCATGTGTCATTGTCGGTAAAATAATTGGACTAGATATCCGGTAAGATTTTCGACCAATTCCGATGTGACACATGTCACTGCGAGATAACGTCGTCGACAAAATAATTGAACCAGATTTCCGGTAAGATTTTCGACTAATTCCGATGTGACACGGGTCACTGCGAGATAGCGTCGTCGACAAAATAATTGAACCAGATTTCCGGTAAGATTTTCGACCAATTACGATACGACACGTGTGTTCATATTTGACGATCGGATTATCTACAATTGCCTATAAAACGCTCATCTTTCACTCATAGTTGCCTCACACCATGTACAAGAATCTGAGTAGATAACTCATCTCTCCCAACACTTAGCAACATTTCCTTGTTCATCACTCTGATGGATCCTTTCAGCTTCCCCCATTTTTTCAGGAGGAGACAACGTCAACAAGAAGAGGATGACTATATGGAGCAATCATTCATCAATCAGGTGGTCATGGCGGAAGCACAAGATGACGATGAACCCTCACGACCGAGCGGTTCACGTTGCGGTAAAAAACTGAATCGTGATCGACAAAGGCTATCTAGGGGACGCAATCTCATGGCTGATTACTTCATCGAACGTCCCAACTTCGACGCGGCAGAATTTCGTCGGCGGTATAGGATGAGCAAAAACCGATTCAACATTATCATGATGGATCTCTGCAACCACGACCAATCTTGGCATCAAAGACCAGACGCGACTGGATTGCTATGGCTTCTTCCTGAACAAAAGCTGACCGGTGCTCTGCGAATGTTAGCGTATGGGGCGGCCGCGGATCAGTGCACTGAAATTACAAGGATGGGGGAATCGACTACTCTGGCATGCATGAAGGATTTTTGTAGCCAAGTGTAGGAAATCTATGGTCCAAGGTACCTCCGCAGTCTAACATCGGCAGACCTCACGCGACTCCTAGCTAAAGGCCAACGCCGAGGCTTTCCTGGCATGATCGGAAGTATCGACTGCATGCACTGGGAGTGGAAGAAGTGCCCAACTGCCTATCAAGGGGCGTACTCAGGTCGAAAGGGTCGCCCAACTATTATTTTGGAGGCAGTGGCCTCGTATGATACGTGGATATGGCACAGCTTCTTCGGGTGTCCTGGAGCCAGAAATGACATTAATGTGCTCCACCTATCGGATGTGTTTTCGGAGGTTCTTTCAGGAAGAGGCCCAACTGCCGTCTATGAAGTCCATGGAGAGAGGTACAACCACGCTTATTATTTGGCTAACGGAATATATCCAAGGTACTCTACATTCGTCAAGACTATTTCTAATCCCCAGACGCCGCAAGATAAACTGTTCGCAAAGAAACAAGAGGCATACCGGAAAGATGTGGAGAGGGCTTTTGGCATCTTACAATCTCGATGGGCAATTATTCGTCATAGTTGTACATTGCACCACAAATCAGTAATGACTACCATCATGTTAGCTTGCATCATATTACATAACATGATTGTTGAAGAAGAGTACGTGGAGGATGAGGATGGGAATGAGGAAGAAGAAGACGTGCAAAATTCATCGAGGGCTTTCCGGGTTTATGATGGGCCAGTGGATGAACAATGGAATCGAATTCATTTTGAGCCAATTAGTAGAGATGGAGCAAATATACATAGGTTTCACGACCGTGTTGCCGATCTTGAATCTGGTTACATCCATAGAGAGCTTCAGAAGGACTTGGTGAAGCACAATTGGAGATTGGAAACCGGCGAGATACTCTAAATATTTAAGTTGTGTTTAATTTCTGTATGTGTGTTTAATTTTCGTTTTATTTCAAGTGTATTTTAATTTCATCTTAATAAATAAATTGCATCTTTATTTCTTGAAAATTTAAATTACATAAAATTTAAATTACACAAAATGACGAGCCAAGCCCAGATTTATTCTTAGTACAATACTATAACTTTTATGGAAAGAGCACGCGACTTGGGTGATAACAATCAGAGTATGTTTCATCGGTATGTTAATCTTGACTAGGTTCTCCTTCATTAAGGATGACTAATTTCCTCTTTGTAAAATATCTTTTTGAGATTGGGGTCATTGCCTCCAAATCCATTGTCATGATCCTCGTTTCCTCCGCAAGTTTCTTCAATCGTAACTCTTCATCCGCCCTTGCTTCATTCCGCCTTTGAATTTCTATGTACTCCGCGTAATAATTAAACTCACTCTCATTATGCGCTATCCTCTTGGATTGCCACGAAGCTTGGTCACTAGCAATGGTATGCAAAACCTCAACTCGTTGCTCAATAGGAGTCTTACCTTGTTTCTTTTGTCGCATCGCTTCCTTTGCCGCCTTCGTTCCCATTGGTCTAGGCGGACTAGAGGGAGCGGGAGCGGGCACGTGGCTTTGAGGTGTCTCATTCACTTCTTCTTCATCCAAATTAATGGTTAGAGATGATTCGGCGGCAGAAGGAGTAGGTTGGTCACTACTTGCATATGGAGATGGAGTACTTGGTAGCACCGAAATGAAAGAAAGATGATTCTTAACCACTTCCCAACATTCAAAGTGTGTAAACACTTTCTTCTTATCCTTATAGTAACATGATTGAGCTTGCTTGACCTAATAAAATGATTATATTAGCTATTTCACCATGCTACATATTTAATTCAAAGTACATATATAAATTATGCTACAAAATTAATAATATATGCTACATAATTTATTTAGATCATTATGCTACAATAAAATCATATATATATGCTACAAATATGGAAATGTGGAACGCAACTATATAAATTGTATATATAAATTGTATACATTATCTAAATTTTCATACATTAAATTTGCTACGCATATAAATTTATATAATGTATGCTACATAATTTAAATTATAATATAATTCATCATTATGCTACAAATAAATAAACTTACTTCATCCATTAGCGAAGTGCCGCTAGCTATACGTTGCCGTGCCACGTACAAACATACGCCCCATTTTTACAAGAGTAGCTTGAATTTGTTGTAGTGAGACGAAAGCACGATTCGGGTCATCGGCTCTTTCGGAGGATCACCTTGTGTTGGCTCCCAATTTTTCACATAATCCGCATGAATTGTCTCCCACAATTTCTCCCTCTTTTGTTTGTTGCCGTCGTATTCATCAACGCTATGACGCACAAAAGAAATACACATTTGTAAATCTTCGGAAGGAAGCCAATGTGTGCCCATTGTTTAGGAAAAAAAGCTTAACGAAATGATAGAGGAGATGGAAGGAGAAGTGTAATGGTATGCTCAAATTGGTGTGAGTTGAGCAAAACTTGAAGTAGTATTTATAGGCAAAGATTTGGGAGAGTTTGAGATTTTTTGGAATTTTTTTACACTTTATTTGGATTTAATTCCGTTGAAAGACAGTCTGCTGAAACAGTAGTATACAGTAGCCGTTGGGTTCAAATTCAGGCCATTGAATGAGGCTTCAAATTCAAAATGGATGGCTTGGATTGATTTAGCCGTTGGTTTCTGATTCTACAGCTCGGTAAGCCACGTGGCTTGAGCTGATTGGTTTGTTATTTTTTTTTAACTTTTTACTAGCTCGTGTAAAAAAATACTCAACGCGCCTGACGTCACCCACGTGGCGTGGGGTCCGCCAGGGGGTCGAGCAGACGCCGGAGCAAGAAACGTTCGAGCGTTTGGACGAGCACCAGCTCGCCGTTGACTGGGCGAGCACCTGCTTACCGGTGCGAGGAGAAAATCCGGTTTGCTCGAGCAAAACGCCGGTGCTCCACCACCTGCTCGATCACGATCTTCCCGGCTGCTCGCCGGTGCAGATGCTCTAAGAAAAACGTCAAAGCCTTCTAAAAATTTTAAAGGATTGATATCAAAATTAAGATTACTCCAATATAGGAATATAAAGGATAATAAATCATCTTTTTCATCTTAAACTGGCCCTAAAATAAACTGGTCCATCACACAACTTTTTTTCTTTTTTCTTTTTTAGCTTCTGAGATTTTATGTGTCCAAAGTATTGTTTGAAAAGACGTCCGTCTAGTTCACCTAAGAGGTGTTTAGGCTTTGAAAATAAGAAAAACGTCAAAGTTTAACCCTAAATCCTCTTTTTAGGCCGTTTTTCGCCTAGTCAACACTTAGGCAGCCGTCTTGACACTTAATAAGCTTAGGCAGCCGCCTAACTCAAAAATGGACAAAACCTAAACATTCACAATTTATTTTTTGACTTGCTTTGGATTCGAGATGAATTAAAGATAATAAGAAAAATTAAAAAAAATTAAAATAATGTGTTTTGATGACATTTTCTTATTATTTTTCTATATTATTCATAACATATCTTTATATAATGTATTAAATAATTATATAATTAATTAAATAATATATCTTCAAGGGTTTCTTTTTAGAAGTGCACATATAGTGTGTAGAATACAAATATGGGGGAATACTTATGACAATCCCAATAAGGGGGGGGGGGGGGGGGGGGCATTTTTAGACGTTTTTTCTCTTGCACATTTTTGTTTGCACATCATAGAATAACTCTCCTTTTAGTTTATATATATATATATAAATCATAGTTAAAACTTAAAAGGACAGGAGGAGAAACTAAGATATACCTAGTCTTTGTTTTGAAGCTCCATGGAGTATTTTATAATAGGGTTTGTTTGACACTTGAAGAAAAGAAAAACACTAGAAAATATACATGTCAAACTTGCTTTATACATAGTACATACCTTCTTTTTGCCTCATTTTGCAAAGGAAAAGTTAAAGGGTATAAATCAGAATACAATCTCAATTGTTGGCATTGGATGATAATGTAATCTGCTTGCAGTAATTGGTATCATTTAGACACTAATTGGAGTATAAATAAGAATTATTCATTTACGCAAGTACGCATGCATGTGGTAACTACACGCTCATCAGTGTCTAATCATGCCTATGTTTACAATTTACAAAGAAAATTGCACTGTGAATAGACACAATAATAATGAGCTAACACTCTTTTAAGATTCCAACAACAAAATTTCATCCTTTAAAATAAACAACAAAATTTCATACATCGAATTGAATCCAAAAGTGTTTGCTGCAAGATTTTGAATTAATCAATAATTCAGTGTAAAACTAAGCATATCACAAAGAATTTTTTAGTTGTAAAACTTATGATCCGAAATGATTTACTAGAAGAATTAATTATGTGGTTTATTAAAAAAAAATTCACACGTGATGTTCGGACTCTTTCTGTTATACTTAAAAGGGTCTTGAAATTTAAAATCTAATCAGCAAGATACTCTAACTCTTAAAAATTTATTAACGAAGTACCTCCTTTTATTTTTCGTTTGCACTCCATCAAAATTGATGACGTATCAATTTTTTGTTTAAAAATAAAGGTAAAAAAATATTAATTCCTTTTTTCTTCATTTTTTTTTTTTTGCTCTCTCTGAAAAGCTGCTTCCATTTCATCCGGCAGCTTCGCATCAATTATCGGTCACCGCCGAATTACCCTCGCCCTCGCCTCCAAGTTTCAACCCGCACCGACCTCACCTCGAAGCCGCGCCGTCCTCGTCTCCAACCGCCCTCGACCACGAACGTCGATCTGATTTCTCGTACAACCCGGAAACCTCCTCCGCGAGATTCAACTCTCTCTTGCCGTCGTCGGCCAGCCTCGTTTCAAGCATAGCCACGCGGCCTCCGGGCCTTAGTGGTTCTCACCGTCCTCTCAGCGTCGGACTCAACTTCAACGGCTCCTCCAGTCGCCGCTTGTCGCTCACCACCTCAGAGGTTCCTTCGTCCGCCGGACGTAGTTCAAGACTCGCTCGGGTCGTTTGGGCTTGGTTCCGGGTCGGACTCCAGGCGGCCAACCCGAGAGAGGAAAAAAGTTAATACAAAAAAATGGAAATGTAAAAAAATGAAAATAAGATTTTTTTTACCTTTATTTAAAATAATAAAATTGACACGTCATCAATTTTAACAGAGCACAAACTAAAAATAGGGAGGTATCTCGATAATAACTTTTAAAAGTTTAAGTACATTGTTAATAATTTTTAAAGTTCAAATTTTTTTTTGTTGTAAAAATAAAATTCTAGATACCGCTGGTGATTTTTTTCTTTCATCAAAATTATGATAAACTCTTGTTTCCAAAGTAGAGCATGTGATTTCAAAGTAAATACCAGGACAAATTAACATTCCAAGATATAATATGTGCCACATAAGTTGCTGTCTCTTGGGTCATTGGGCTACCGAATGGTGGACGGGGTGTTATAGCGTCACGAGTTGGTGTTGTGCAGATAGTGGTTCTAGATTTGGAGTAACAATCTCGGTTCATGATTGAGGCGAGATGCGATACTAGCTTGGTGCACTCAACATTGGCCAAGCAGTTCAGGGTGTGGTGTTGGAGCTAGGTTTTATCATTTGGCCTGCGGACTTCGGAAATCCGTAAAGCCTGAGAAATTCAAATTTGGTCCGGTTCGAAAACAGTCCGCAATAGGCTCGGCCTGAAATCTCGTATTATATTTTAATTTTTTAAATTTAATATATGGATTATAATTTATACTTATATAAATTTTCTTTGCAATAAGATAAAAAAACATGTTATGACCTTAATGAATAAATTCTTAGTTAGATAGTTAGATTTGCTCTTAGATTTTCATTTTACTACTTGACCTTAATAAATAAATTTAGTTTTATGCAAATAAAATCTTTATTCATTGTTTGGAAAATGGTATATAATTTTTGAGTTGATGTTTGTATATTGGTCTAAGAGTATCCCCAATAGTAGTCTTATTTCATAGTCAAGTTTATCACAAAGCTAAATTTAACCACCATATTTTTAAATTTTGCTTCAATAATTCTAGATATTTCTAAGTCAAATTGAAATAAAGCACTATGAAGGGAGAAAAATATTGGAGGGAAAAACTTAACTATTAATTATTTTCTCTCTTCATTATTGCTAAATTTGACAAAAGATTTAATCAAAAATTATATTTGACTTCAGTATAGAGTTTATATTAGAGTGAGAAAACGCTATAAATTAATTTGTCAAATTTTTAACTTATTTTTTTCGTGGCTAGTGAGTTTAACTTATTTTTTTAATGTAAAAAACAATTAGGCCTAGCCCGGCCCGGCCCGAAAATTATAGAGATACCCGACTCGGCCTGGCCCGACCCACAAGGTTTGATTTCATTGGCCGAATTTGGGCTTTACAATTGTGCTTAAAGCCCGGCTCGACCTGAATTCTGTAATACCCGGCCCACGGAGGCCAGGCTCGACTCGTTGATGACCCCTAGCTAGACCTTCCTTGGCTTTATTGTTTTTTCTTATTCCTATTTACTCTTATTTTTATTTACGTTGCTTGTTTCATGTCTCGAGCCGATTATGTTCATTAACGTCTCTAATTGTACTTAGGTCTTAAGTAAATTGTCCCCCCAATAACTTTGATGTTCAAGAGTCCCTACTTGCCCATTGATTTAATGTGTATGACCTGTAGAAGCTTTTTACTAAGGAGCAATGTTTTAAAAGGCGTTAGGTGGATTAGGCGGTGGAGCTACTGCTTAGCGTTTAGGCGGAGATTCGTCGAAAATTAGGCGGTATTAAGCGGATTATTATTTTCATATTTTTATTTAATTATATATTTATAATATAATATATAAAATATATTAAAATATGAATAATGGAGATAAAGCATAGATAATGATAACTTCATTAAACCAAAATTTAAATTATTCTGAATTGAGCCCAATTTCAGTTTCAATTTTTATCGACATTAACAAATAAAAACACAAAATCTAAAATATTTCCCAAGTCAGAACCACAAAATTGAACCGAGATCTCTACAAACTTGAAACTACAATCCCAATTACATTAAATTCTAACTCAGCAAGATGAAATTGATGCCCACATTGCAGCTTAGCCCAAGATCTATCCCCATTATCCGCAACGACTTCAAGGCAAATCGAGCACGAGACAAAACTGTTGTACGACTTCCCTCCATAACCACCGCCACCGCCGGCGATGCCGTCGCTTTCTTCGTTAACAACTCCAACATCTTCATCATTGCTACCCAGACCCATAGCAAGCAAACCCCTTAAATCAAACACACCTCAAAACCCAAATTTTTCGATCGCGTCCGGGCCCTACAAATTGAAAAAAGACGCCTAATCAGATATTTTCCTTCGACTAGCGGATGACGACGACAGAGGATGACGATGACGGCGGACGGCGATGGTGGAGTTTAACGAGCGGCGTCCAAGAGTCGTGACGTTTGCAGAAAGCCAGAGAGAGACGGTGTGTGGGAGAGACAGAGACAACGTTTTGCGAAAGAGGATTGGATTTTTTGGTTAGGTTTTCAGTTTCTGTCGTTTTACCTCTTAATTAATAAAAAAATTGAAAAAGCCGCCTAGGCGTGCCTAATGCCCAATTACTGGCTAGACAGACCGCCTAATGTTCACCGTCCAGTTAGCCTGCCCACATGCAAATTTCGGCGTTTACTTAGTTTTTGCCGCCTAGGCGACTGTTTTTTAAAACAGGGCTAAAGAGTTATAAATTAATAGAAAACAAATAATCTAACTTGATGAAGTTGAGCTTTGACTTGTTAATAATTTGTAACTCTAAAATTGTCAATGTCACGAGTCAAACATGTAATGGATGGATTGAAGATTGAGAGAAAACATGATGACGGAAAACTCGTTAGATTTGGTTATCGAACATCGTGACTTGCTAGAATCACTCTAGGACTTTTCTTGCACGGTGTCTAGCACCAAGCCATTTCAATGACATTTTTTCCTATAACCATTACAGACATCAAAATGTGTTAGCATTTATCCTTCAACGTCCTTGTGGTATGTGACCAAATGAATGAAAAAGAAAGAAAAACAAACTTGTACGTAATAGAAGAAAACAATGGAAAGGAAGGGAAAATCACGAGAGGAAGTGTAGAGCAAAATAACAGTACTGTCGAAAGGACAGAGTCACAAGACCAAAACCGACCCAGTACGTATTAGACTAAGTAGTTGTCCAAACCACAAAGAACAAAACAAGATTTCACCAATTAAACCGAAGCAAGGGCACGCGACACCAGACGGCAGAAGGGTGACCACGCACTCACAAGGGAGAGAGACCTAGAATGGTTTGAACTTTGAAGCCTGGAGCTGACTCGCTTTGTTCCAGTTAGGGCTCTGGTGTCTCGTTAGAAAGTTGTAAAATAATGGCCTTCCTTCTTGTCCGTGCTAGCTAGGCAATCTCGAGGGGGAGGCAGAGAAGAAAGACAGACAGAAGCCGTAGTCATACGCTTTTTGCTTTGACGTGCTCCCATAACCCTATAATGGCTAGACTTGCTAGTAACAGCTTGCTAGCTCACTAGTGTGTGCCTCTTCCCCATTTCCCACCTCCACTCTGCGTCTCTGCCCAAAACTCGTCTTTAGGCGCAACAGAGGTACACTTTTACTTTTCAGTGCTCATTATTGTCTTCTTTTCTCTCTTTTCCAAAATATTTAGTAACTAATGGCCGGGAAAATTTTACCGGAGTACGTGGCTTTTCTATTCTCCTTCTACTTAATAACTCTATAATGAGAATTTGTTGAAATTGTACGTTAAAGGGAAAAAAACTTATTGTGTATATATTTACTTTTTTCCTTTTGTGGTGCGTTATACATAAGTTTGGTTTTAGAGAAAAAGAGTACAACGCATCAGCTACAAAAACGATCACATGTGATGTAAATTCCATCTGATGTCTATGAAATGAACTTCTCCTGATCAGTAACTCAATCTTGGAGTTCAGATAATCTTCGCATTCCAATGCGTCTTATATGCTTCACAAATATAGATTTTGGTAAAAACTTGGTAAAAAAGTTTGCGGCATTATCCACCGAACCAATCCAGTTCACACAGATATTCAATAACTGTTGTTGTTACAGATTGTAGGAGTTCTTCGGTGAAATGTGTTTAGTATGACAATTCTTAATGTAATCCAACTTCATTTGTTCAATGCAAGCCGCATTATCCTTAAATATGCAAATTGACGCTGTCATAGTAGATGGTAATCCAATAGACCCTCGAATGTGGTGTATAAGTGACATAAGCCAGACACACTCCTTAACCCCTTCATGCAAAGCAATAATTTCATAATGATTCGAGGAAGTAGCAACAATGGTCTGCTATGTTGATTCCAAGAAGTAGCACATGTGATGTAGACTCCCCTTGATGTCTATGAAATGAACTCTCCCTGACCAGTAACTCAATCTTGGAGTTTAGATAATCTTCACATTTCAATGCATCTCACATGCTTTCACAAATGTAGATTTTGGTAAAGACTTGGTAAACAAGTCTACAACATCATCCACCGAACCAATCTGCCTCACACGGATATTCAATAACCGTTGTTGTTGCTGATTGTAGGAGTTCTTCGGCGAAATGTGTTTAGTATGACAATCCTTAATGTAACCCAACTTCATTTGTTAAATGCAAACCGCATTATCCTCAAATATACAAGTTGGTGTTGTCGTAGTATATGGTAATCCAATAGATGCTCGAATGTGGTGTATAAGTGACCTATGCTAGACACACTCCTTAACCCCTTCATGTAAAGAAATAATCTCACAATGATTCAAGGAAGTAGCAACGAGGGTGTGCTTTGTTGATTCTAATAAATCATCGTGTTTCCCATGGTGAATACATAACCTCTTTGGGAACGTCTTTTTTGTGGGTCAGAGAGATACCAAACATCAGCAAAACTAACCAAGACATCACTTGGTGTCTCTGAGTAGGGGACTGCACTGAATTGAGGTATAGTGCTTACAGCCAGAACATCCTTCGACTGGTCAAATGTTTCTCTCGATGGGTCAAAGGTTTCTCTCGACGGGTTAAGAGACATGTTCTGATCGATCTAAGGGCTACCATTCGACGGGTCGAGAGATCCACTCAACGGGTCAAAAATCTTAGAATCTGAATGTTGCGATTCAACTATCCTTTTTTTAGGAATTTCAAGTTTCTCTTTGTTTTCTTTGTAGGAAAAGAATAAACTCAAGTCAATGGATCCCTTTAAGTATTTGAAGATGTGCTTTATACAATTCCAATGACTTTGCGCAGGCGTATACTGAGAAAGCAATATCTGAACGTATGCATCAAGCTGTATATAACCAAACTCCAACCGCACTAAGATATATAATCTCAGATTGAAAAGTTCCTCAACATCATCATTCAGATGAAATGGATTCTTTTGGGTTACAGACTACGAACAACCATTGGTGTGCTAAAATGGTGTACGTGCTTTGTCCATTGCCTAACTTGGACATAAGTAGACCGGTGAATAAATATTCCACCAACTCGATATTCCATCTCTAAACTGAGACAAAATCGAGTATTACCAATGTCTATAATTTCAAACAACTTGTTCATGTAATGAACATACATGAGTATAACTTATCATTCTTGTGTCTCTTCCCAATCAAGTAGTCATTTAGAGTAGTGAACGTCTCAATTTGATTGCATGAATACTTCGTGGTATATAATTACTTGAATTGGGTGTAACCATACCAACCAACATTCTTATGTATATCTCTGAGTCAAGGTCCCCATAGAGATATGATGTAACCACATCTATAAGCTGCATACTCAATGTTTTCGGACACTACCAAATTGATAATGTAGCAGAAAGTAATGATGTCCATATCTGGAGAATACATCTCCTTATAAGAAATACCAAGGCATTGAGAAAACCTTGCGCCACGAGTTCTTCTCAGTATGCTTTCAAACAAAGACTAATTTATGTCTAGTTGACTTATCATTCAATGGTTATAGCAATACCATACCGAAAACTTGCCTTTTGTAAGAGAGTCTAGTTCGGCCTGGATCGCAACTTTTCATATCAATCAATTTGCTCTACGTTGACAATCTGCAACTAAGCAAGGTTCCACTTTATTGTCGTCAATTTCTAAATGCCAGATAAATAAATGCATCATCAACGAACCCGGTAGAACCATCCATAATACCGCGAGATTTTTTTTTAACTTGGTGAGATTTCTTTGTTTACTGACATCATCATTGACTCTGAGGCATTCCCAAGTGTTTGTCAATGTCGACTTCTAGACACAATTGCAGTGAGAATCAATCTTATGTGTTGATGATGAACGGTTGTGTCTTGATGGCTTGCCTCCTCACCGATAACTCACCAGTGAATTTTGACCAGGGCTACATCCCCCCACTATGGGTAGGAGAAAGGCTATCTTGCCCGGGTGTTGCATTAACTTGCCCAATTTTAGGGACTTTAAACCTCGCAGGATTGTTTGCAATAGGTATAACCAATCTCGTCACTTTCACAATATTAGTAAAGGAGTCAAGCATCAATTATGCTACTTTCTGAAGATCAAAAATACATTATACTTTAATCTCACACTGAGATGTGTGGGGATCATGATGAGATATAGTGGGAACAGACCACGTCAATTTTTTACGTTTAACCAGAATCAAACAATTCATATTTCTCCCTAACGGTAGGAAGTATGTCTCATCAAAGTGACATTCTGCAAAACAAGTAGTAAAGAGATCTTCTGTAAAAGGTTCTAAATAGCAAACAATCATTGGAGATTCATAATCAACATAGATTCCTAAACGTTGTTGATGACCCATTTTAGTATGTTGTGAAGGTGTAAGAGGCACATATACCGTTCAACCAAAGATGCGTAAGTGTGAAATGTTAGGCTCATATCCAGTTACCAACTGGTACGCACTGAATGGTCGACGTGTTACGAGTCTCAAGCGAATAAGCATAGCTGCATATACTGTTGCATATCCTCAAGAAAATAGGGATAAATTAGTTTAAATGTGACGACCCGAACCAGAATCAGTAGAGTAATCGACCTAATTCACGAGTTAGCGCGTAATCGCAGTTTTCCAAAAATTGTTTGAATTTCTAGTTTTGATCACGACTTAATTACCAGGCGAGAATTTGAGTTGAGTCTCTTCTCGAGAGTTAGGGGTCATCATTTGGCCCGTGGGCCTCGTAGGCCGGTGGAGGCCCGCAAGCCCGGCCCGGCCCAATAAAAAGCCCGCAAAAGCCCGCCAAGGTAGTTGGTGGGCCAAACTTGATTTAGAGATCTAAAGCCCGGCCCGGCCCGCCAAAAACCCATCAAGGCCCATTAGGCCCGGCCCGTCAAAGCCCGCAATTTTTTATATATATATAAGATAGTAGTACATATATCATTATACCTACACTTATATATATATAATATAGTGACTAGTACTATATAGATATATATTTTATATTTGTGTATGTCTATATTAATATATTACATATACATATATTGATCAAATATTGGAATTCCATATATAGTTATATTTGTGTATCTATTTTACTATTAAATCATTGTTTAGAGTTTAGGATAAGTTAGGGTTTAGGTTTATGGTAAGTTAGGGTTTAGGGGATTGAGATTTAGGGTAAGTTAAGGTTTAGGAATTTTGAGGTTTAGAGTAAGTTAGGGCTTAGGTTTTAGGAATTTTGAGGTTTAGAGTAAGTTAGGGTTTAGGGTTTAGGTTTTAGGGTTTAGGGTTTCATTGTAATTTTTTTTATCGATTTACCTTACACAGTAAAACAGTAAATATAATAGATGGTTCAGATTAGATCTTGTAATTTTACAATGGTGAGAGTTTAATTGAGAGTGTGTAAAATGACATCAATACCCTTCTCTTATATATTGCTTATTTTTTCATGGAGAAACTAGATAAATCAAATTTTTATGTCAATTTTTTTGACACTATGAGATAGATATGTAATTTACAAGAATGTGTGTTAAAATTTTGATCTTAAAAAATTCCTTTAGGGATGGGTAATCTACGTTTTAGTTGTAAGGATACTACGGTCACATTTAGCGAAACCCATAGATGTAGGTCTAAATTAAGTCCAAAATTTATAAAATTTTAACGGCATGCTTAGAATATTATGAACAACCAATCTGACAGTCAGTTTTGTAAAATGATGATACATGATCGATTACGTTTCACAAAGGTCTTTCAATCCATATAACCAAGGAATAAAGGTAAGAACATTAGTGTGCATATAGAGAATTCAAACAATATAAGAATTAAAAATGTTTTAACAATAAAGAAGGTCATATATAATAGTTCACCTTGTAATAAAAGACACCGTACGTAAAAATTAGCCTAATTGAAGTACGTTTGGATCCCGGTCAATACAGTTAAACAAAATTGGTGAAAACACTAAAATACACTCATCTTATTTTCCTTATTTTCCTATGGGGGAGTAGATAAATCAATTTTTTATGTCAATTTTTTGACATTATGAGATAGATATGTATTCCATAAGAATATGTGTCCAAAATTTGATGTTAAAAAATTATTTTCGGGAGGGGTAATTTCCGTTTTAGTTGTAAGAGTACTACGGTCACATTTGGCGAAATACATGGATCGATGTCTAAATCAAGTCCAAAATTTATAAAATTTTAAATGCATGGTTATAATATTCTAACCAATCAATCCAACGGTCAATTTTATAAAATAATTAAACATGTCCGATTAAGTTTCACAAAGGTAGTTCATTCCATATAACAAAGGAACAAACGTAAGAACATTAATATACATATGGAGAATTCAAGCAATATGAGAATTAAATATGTTTTAATGATAGACGAGGACATGTAGAAAGGTCCATCTTATAGTGATAAACACCGTACGTAAAATTTAGACTCGTGAGAGTACGTTTAAACCCCGGTGCATGGATGAATGTTACGTTTATTTTGAAATGTCTTAATCTTTTAATATTTAAAGCCCGATAGGCTCGGCCCGTAAAAACCCGCAAAGGCCCGCAAAGCCCGCTTGAATGGGCCGGGCCCGGATCCTTATATAAAAGATAAATCTCGGCCCGTAAATATTAAAATGTTGTTGAGGCCCGCCCGGCCCGGCCCGTGCCGGCTATACATGGGCCAGGCCGGGCCGGACTTTTTGCCGACCCCTATCTAGAGTTGTTGTACACGTGATTCGAGTTCTTGGGCTGTTCCGGATTATTATTTCGACGACCGAGGAATATAATATGAATATTTGAAATTGCGGAATTTCGTCGAGTTTATCCGTTCGTATTGAGTTATCCGAATCGTGATTGTGATTCGTTTTGAATCGTCGATCGTCCCGAGCAGTGAGTATGAATATCGGAAATAGTCGAAAAATTGTCGAAAAAGCACTGTTGGAAGTTTGACCGGCGTTGACCCTTTCTGGTGCGTTGACCACCGTTGACCGAGGTGATTTTTGGACCGTTTGAATTCCACCGGTGGACTAGCCGTTTCCGGCCGTTTCAGGCCACGACCTTGGAAGGTAAATTATTCTCCTCGTGATTCTAAGCTGTTTAGCACTTGGAATTTCTCGATTTGGTTTCGATTTGAGGGAGAAAATTTGAGTTGAAATTCGAGGTTTTTACGGCCAGTTTCAGGTTGGCTTGGCGGTGGCGCTGTGGCCACAGGGGTGGCTGGGGATGGAGGGGTTTTGATCGTGGGGTCACGGCGGTGCTTTTGGGAGGGGTCTCGAAGGCTGCCGTGCGCCGTGGACGGAGGATCGACGGCGAACAGCTTCGCCGGCGGTGGAGGAACCCCGTGACTTTCGAGCTGATTTCCGGTGTGTATGGCCGGAATTGGACCTGGCCTCAGTTGGGAAAGATGTTGAGCTTGAGGAGGAGAACCTTGTGGAAGCTTGGCCGCCGGAAAGTCTCTCCGGTTGACCGCGCGCCGCCACTGGCGGCGGCGGTCAACGACGGAGCTCCGGCGACCCGTTGACTTTTTAGAATTTGATGATTTTAATGTCGTTTTGCTCGTATTCGCGGCCCGATCATTGCCTTGAGGTTTTCGAGTGGATTTGGGTACCGGATTTTCAGTCGAGGGTTTGAGTGGAGATTTCGAGAATTTCGTCGATTATTTTTGTATCAGTTATATATTTCCGGGAACGGTTGATTTTCGAGGTGTGGTACAGTGTTGTGAATTGTGATTTTGATCAGATATATTTTGTGATTATTCAGGGGATTGAGATTGTGTTTCGGGCGAGGGGTCTTCCGCCGGATCTCGTGATTAGCGCGAGTGCGCGCTGTGCTCACCTGTGAGTGGACTTTTCTATTTTCACTGTCGTTGCGATTATTTATTTATTTATATACGATATTGAGATTATTTATTACTTTTGGAGGCATTATTTTATATTTTATATGGTGATGACAATACTTGCATCGATGCTTCGGCTACTCGGCTGATCACCGGTAGTCAGACCCTGAGTTGAGAGATTCCTCTGGACAAGGTTGAGAGATTCCCCTGGGAAGGGTTTAGAGATTCCCCTGTTATGCCGCTAGGGTTGAGAGATTCCCCTAGCCTATCACCGTCGGGCTTGAGCGATTCGCCTGGCCGTCGGACTTGAGAGATTCGCCTGACACCTCTATATATATATATATATTTTCCGAACTCGCTTTGCATTGATTTTATGATATATGAAATTGGTGAAAGGCATATGTTTATTTTTGTCCACTCACTCTAACATTTTATTTGCCTTTCCCCTGGGTTTTTCGGTTTCCATGCCCAGTTTGCAGTTCGGATTCTGGTGTCTCACGTCGTGGTCGGAGGCTAATCGTTCGAGCTACCTTTCCTTTCCAGTAGGTTTCTTGTTTTGCCTACTGTTGTATATTTTGTATATATTTTACTAGAGGTCGCTCTGATACACTACTGATATATTTTCTTATGATTTTCTCCGGATTTCTGTAAAGTACAGTTATGTTTACTGCTTTACTTTATTATCATGATATTAAGAAATCCGGATGAGATTGGTGCCCACGGTTTGGCTTTTATGGCATATGATGAAGTGTATTTTCCTGATGCAGGTTAATGGAAATTTCGCGTTAGTAGCGTTACTCTGCCGAAATTTTTGTGGGTTTTGTTGGTTCGTGTTTTCAGAAGGGGTTTGATTCCGGTTTAGGAAACTAAATCGGAATTGGGTCATTTCATTGAATTACCCTAGCTCTGGCTAAAACCGATATGAATTTTCGATATCGATTTTTGACGGGTCAAACTTTGGACAATTTCGAGACCGTAGCTGTCCTTCAACGGGTCGAGACAAGTCTTCGATGGAGTGAATGTACAAATATGTGACCGGATGACAAAATTCGTCGGGTTGAATGAAAACCAGGAAAAAGTTTTGACGAGTCAAAAAAGTGCTAAAACCGATTCAAGGTGTTATCTTGGACGGGTCGAGAGAGAATCTTGACAGGTCAAAAGTTCCCTGTGATCAAATCATCCTCTCTTTTTGTCTCATTTTTATAGTATTTTGGCGTCATAAAATATTGTATATTTTTAACCATTCAAGCAATATGTATGAAAATAACCATTCTTAACACTTTCATACACCGTAAGGAAGAGTTTTTTTTTAGTTACTTTGCCAACATCAAAATTACATCAAAGATTATCTTATGCCAAAATAATGACTAAAAACAAAATATAAAAACAAAACTGAACTTTATTACATAGCAAAGATATGAGCCTGATACATAGACTACTAAAAAACTGCAGTCTTCAGACTTGCTTTTGTGTCACCTGCTACAATAAGATTGGCTTCAACGCAAGCTTGCATTTCATAGTCTCCAGTGAAGTTAGCCTCATGTGACAGATATTGCTTGCACGTTTTGTAGGCATTCTGGACATCCTTGGGTGCATGACATTACTTGTGCATATGCTATGTAGAACCACCCCTATAACAAGGTGACAAGCCAGAAGTAAAAGCAAAAATTGAAGAATATCTACCATTCCTAAGACTGGAATTGGATTGATTCTTGTTGGAGTTGTTTTGGCTATTGTCTTGACGAGTCTAAATCAAATTCCGGCCGTGCTCTCGTCTACCATAACCTCTGCCATGTCCTCCACTACCATATTGTAAGGCTCAGAACTATCGTTCTTCTTATCTTTATGTGTCTTCCCACCAGTGTTATATATCTCATAAACTTTGTTAGTACCAGCTAGTCTAGCATTATTGTTAAGAAGTATCTTGCGATATACCTATTTTTTGGCCAGAATGTTCATGAGATCACAGAATGATCAAATCCTTCCTTGCTTGTAATCCGTCTGATATTGGTGCGCGAGCATATCCATGGAAGTAGGGAAGTGCTTAAATACTTCTCGATCATAGCCTGATTGGTCTTTACAATGCCATAAACATTCAACTCCAATTGTAGCTCTAATATAGCTTGACTGAATGAATAAATCTTTAGATAATCCAATAACCAGATTGAATCTCATCTTTCTTCCAGTTATGGAAGTTATGAGTTGAGAGGACCCCACTACCAGAAATGGAGACATTACCGGCGACCTGCCGTCGCCGGCCTTGTCTTTTTTTTTTCGCCGGAATTGACATTACCGGCGACTTGTCGCCGGAGCTTCCCCGCCGGTGTTGACATTGCCGGCGACGGGAAATGCCGTCGCCGGCAATGGCAGCGCCGCCGTGGCCGGAATGTGAGACATTGCCGGCGACTCGAGTCCATGTCGCCGGCAATGTGGGGAAAAATTTTGAAAAAAAAACGCGGTTCTGGATTGGGCCCAATTCCATAACCTGCATTGAACCGGATAAACCGTACAATCATACAAGTTCAACAGTACACGTAGCAAAGACAGTCATACAAGTTCAACATAAATGTCCAACGTACAGTACAAATAGCAACGACGATAAAAAAATTAACTACAACTACAGGTCAGGTCCAGGAACTTGCGGGTCATCAGGGTTGAAGTAATCCATGTACTCATTTGAATTCCGGTGGCTACCTTGGTCTTGCTCTGGCTTTGACTGGTGCGGTGGTGGTGGTGGATAGGTAGGGATATGAGGGACCGGGGGAGGTGTGGGGAAGGGTTGTCCGGTAGTCTGAGCCTCGTACATCGTCCGCATCCATGTGTACATCTGAGCCTGCACCTGTGTCTGCTGCATTTGGTACTCGGCCATCTGCCTCTTTTGCTCCTCCAACTCCCTCTGCGTCCTATGAAGCTCCGCCGCGAGGTTACGACTAGAAGTTGAACTTCTTGACCCGGTAGAGTATTCTGAAGTGTTCTTCAATAGTCCTTCGCCCGCCGTGCCTATTCCCCTACAGTAGTAGGTATTCTTTCCAGTCCCGCACGCTTTTGCCATGATCCGAGCCGCTATCGGGGGATCAAGCGGATCGATCTGAGAGGCATACTGGGTGACTTCTTCCTCGGAGCAGTCAGGATGGTTAGTCCGAGCTATACTCATGGTCACTTCTGCGGTCGCCTCCTCCACTCTCGACTAATTGAAAAGGGAAAATGAACAACGTTTTAGCTAACAAAATCTATTTCCATCTTCAAAAATAGTTTTATTAACACATGGAGAGGCGAAAGACTTACCGCTTCTTCAGGGCACTGCGGGTAGAACTTCTGATAAATATACACCAACGGGTTCACCTCTTGTTGTTGCTGCGCCTTAGTCGACCAACCCATGTAGTTGAGTGAACCTGCATGATGGGCCCTGGTGTTTTTCAATCTATTCGCCCGGTTCGTCTTCGAAATCGCCTTGTTTGATAAACATATGAAAAAAAATTAGTAACTAACTATTTCAATCTGATACGATACATTAGGCTTGAAAGATACATTAAGGATGCATACCCGAGCTTTGGGGTGCTCGAAGTGGGCTATCAGCCACAGCCACTCGTACTCCCTAAACCGAAATTCGCTAGGGGTGGAACCTCGGCCTAGCTCCTTGTATACAGTGTAATGGGAAGAAAGCTCGTTCTTTCACTCTTTATACCTATATTAAAAGAAGGAAAAAAAGTTAGAGATATTAAAACACTTGATAAACAAAAATCTAACTCGATATATATTCAAATAAGTCGAAGCACATCACCTCATATGTAGTTGACGCTCTACCCACGTGTGAATAAGAACTTCATCCACGTCAAACCACACCTGCAATATGAATATATAAAATGTAAAATTATATATTTATTCGGACTTAATTAATAAATGTAAAATTTACGTAATGAAAATACGATTTTACTCACACTGAGTGCATTATGCACTTGCATCTTCACGTAGATAGGCACAGATTCCCAATCTGGCCAAAGCATTGGGACCTTGTCCCGCACGATCGCACCGGCCATGCTGACATATTTGCGCGTGGTGTCGAATGCCTCGATCACCTCGCCATCCTCATTGGCCCTTATGGGCGTTTTCCTTCCGCCGGTGGCCTGCTCAAGTTTCTTCCCGGTGGAGGTGCCTCTAGCCCCTTTCCGTTTTCCAGTCCCATTAACGAAATTGCCTAATAATACAATGTCAACAAATTGATATCATTAATTGAACCTATCGCAAGTCTTAAGTAATAATTAAGTAATCAATCTGATGTTAAATAAAATTTACCTGCATCATCCGTTTGTTGGTTGGTGCACCTCACACTCCAAAGATACACGGGGTCGAACGGGAGGAAGTTATACGCTTCCTCCACGCTCAGAAACTCCGGCCGTCCTTCAATATAAACAGGCATTCCCCTATCATCGAATTCAGGGATGACAGGAATCTCGTCGGGTAGGAAGAGACCGGACGGCGGAGATAGACGAGGCCTGGACGATGAGGCGCCAGCACCACCATGTGTCTCAGATGATTCCCGTGAAACGGGAGTAGGCACCGGGCGAATATGGGGCATTCGGATTGAGGGAGTTTCTGATGCCCCCGTTGACTGTCGCTCGTCTGAGGCTCTGCCACCGGAGGGACGTCTGCTGATTGAGCGTCTGGAGACTGAGGCTCAAGGCTCAACTTCCGATTGCACGGCTCTTGATCGTGCAGCTTCCTCCTCAGCTCGCGCCTCTAGCAAGGCTCTCGTGCGAGCACTCATCATTGGCCCACTGGGCGTGTTGCTAACTGCGGGCGAGGAGGAAGCTTGACTACTGTTCCCTCCACTATTTCGGGAACCTCTCCGAAGCCAATTAGCCGCAAAACCTCCTGGCATGGACACCGTAATAGTCATGGGAACTGGGGTTCTATAACAAATCGGAACCGGAACGGTTTGGAACCGGAACGGTTTGGAACCGGAACGGTTTGGAACAGGAACCGTTTGAACCTGGAACCGTTATATTACAAACGGTTCCAGTTACAAACAGTTCCGGTTCCAAACGGTTCCGGTTCCAAACCGTTTCAGTTCTATAACAAATCAGAAATACCGGAACGGTTTGGAACCGGAACCGTTTGAAACCGGAACTGTTTGTAACCGGAACCGTTTGTAACATAACGGTTCTGGTTACAAACAGTTCCGGTTCGAAACGGTTCCGGTTCCAAACCGTTTCGGTTCTATAACAAATCAGAACCGGAACGGTTTGGAACCGGAACCGTTTGAAACCGGAACTGTTTGTAACTGGAACAATTTGTAACATAACGGTTCCGGTTACAAACAGTTCCGGTTCCAAACCGTTTCGGTTCTATAACAAATCAGAACCGGAACGGTTTGGAACCGGAACCGTTTGAAACCGGAACCGTTTGAAAACAAACGGTTCCGGTTATAAACAGTTCCGGTTTCAAACCGTTCCGGTTCCGATTTGGTATGGTTCCAATATCACCTATTATACGTTAAATTAACAACTATATCACCTAACTTAACATATATACATACATCATTTCCGGCTTTAAACTTTTCACACATATATACATCGATCATGCATCTTAATTTCGATCACCTTAATTCACACATATATATATACATCACATATTAATCCAATTCACCCTAGCTAATTAATTTTCCACATTTTTCAAACATACGTATATATATACATTCCATATATATTAATTAATTTTTCACATATATACATCACATATATTGCTCCTTCACCCCACAATTATCCACATTTTTTTCCCACAATTTTCATACATACCTTAATTACATTTTACCAATATTGTCCACATGCATACATATATACATCCCACAATTATCAAAAATTAATTAATTAAAATACACAAAAAAAATATTGTGGAATGAGAGAGAGAGAGAGGGAGAGAGAGAGGGAGAGAGAGTGAGCTCAAACCTGGCATGGTGGAGCTCGACCCAACTTTGCCGGCGACGGAGGTGAGGGGAGGAGGAAGAGGAGGAGGGGAGGAGGAGAGAGGGGAGGAGAGAGGGGAGGAGAGGAAGAGAGGGGAGAGGGAAGAGAGAAGAGAGGATTGAGGAGAGGGGAGATGTGAGAATTTCGTGCTAAGAGAGGGAAGAGGGAAGAGAGAATTGAATTAGGCCGAAGAGAAATGGGGAGGAGGAGCTCGAGCTCGAGCTATACCGCCACCATTGCCGGCGAGGTAGGTCAACGTCGTTGGTAATGACATTACCAACGACGTACGTCGTGGGTAATGTCATTACCAACGACTTGACTCGTTGGTAATGACATTACCAACGAGTTGAGAAGCAACTCGTTGGTAATGACATTACCCACGAGTTGCTAAGTCGTTGGTAATGTCATTATTTGTCGACTATTATCCGATCGACCAATTTCCGACCATTTTCCGACTACATAATTTCCGACTACGTACAATTTCCGACTACGTATAATTTCCGACTACGGTTCCGATTTCCGACTACGTTCAATTTCCGACTACGGTTCCGATTTCCGACTACGTTCAATTTCCGATTTCCGACTACGTTCAATTTCCGATTTTCGACTACGTTCAATTTCCGACTACGGTTCCGATTTCCGACTACGTTCAATTTCCGATTTCCGACTACGGTTCCAATTTCCGACTACGGTTCCGATTTCCGACTACGTTCAATTTCTGACTACGGTTCCGATTTCCTACTACGTTCAATTTCCGATTTCCGACTACGGTTCCAATTTCCGACTACGGTTCCGATTTCCGACTACGTTCAATTTCCGATTTCCGACTACGGTTCCAATTTCCGACTACGGTTCCGATTTCCGACTACGTTCAATTTCCGACTACGGTTCCGATTTCCGACTACGTATAATTTCCGACTACAGTTCCGATTTCCAACTACGTTCAATTTCCGACTACATACAATTTCCGAGTACATTTTCCGACTACAATTTCCTTAAACATTTTACTACGTACATTTTACTACGTACATTTTACTACGTACATTTGCCGACTACAATTTCCGACTACAATTTCCAACGTACTAAGGATGATAATCGTAATCATCTTCATCACTTGAGTCTTACTCGGTTTCATAGGTAACCTCTGGCAATATGTGCCGCTCCTCGTCATCTGAATCAGCGTCAACTTCATATGGATTAACATCGAGAAGTTCTGCTCCAGTAATTCGAACCACACTCCCAGATCTCACATTATTAAGGCGAATCGTAGATGATTCTGGAATGTCAAAAGCGTTTGGCTCTTGGTATGCAGTAACTTCCTCATCATCTGCGGTATCACCAAGTGTGGCAGCACTGTATATGTTTCTATGAGCAACATGGTTAACCACCTTCCACGGGACTTTGTTAAGAAGATCGTCCAGGTAAAACACTTGTTTTACTGATGAGGCAAGAACGAAAGGGTCATCTTCATACCAGGTAGTAGCAGTATTCACCGAAAATGTTCCGTACTGATCGGTCCTTGTGTTCTCCGGGCTAGTATCAAACCATCTACACTTGAACAAGTGCACTTTCATGCGGTTCCCATAAATTAGTTCAACAACTGAATGAAGGACACCGTAATAGTCAACGCCATCCTGCCCACCATGGACCATCACCCCACAATTCTGTGTTTTCAGTCGGTCGTCTCGATTTTCACATATAAATTTCACGCCATTGACCTGACACATCGAGTAAACTTTTGAAGCAATCGGTTTCATCGCCAGGACCCTCAATTCGTTTGACCACTCTGGGCAACCATCATCTGCTACATGGTTCATCTGAAAACGTCCATATATTAATACCTACAGAAGAAATTATGTCATCTTGAAACCACAAAACCACGTACATACATACATGCTATATAAGGATATATATAAAAATAGACATATACACATATACTTACCCATTGACCAAAGTAGTTTGCAAACGTCTTGTTGTGGTAATCAACATTTCCGGCAATAGCAGGGCAGTGAAGATGATAGTTTTTCCAATATTGTACTTCTTGACAGTTAATCAGTACCGACCAGTGGGCAATGGCTACCTCATTTCCATCCAACTTGTACGACTTTGGCAAGCTTCCCTGTACTACCACGTCACTGGAGATGATAGAAAGGTTGAACTGGGGTTCATCTATCAGCATATGTTGTTGGAGGTCCTCTACATTTTCGAGGTACACTTTGGTGTACGTTACACACTCGTGCGCAAGATATGCTTCAGCGATACACCCTTCAGGTGCATATTTATTCTTCACATAGTCCTTGTAGGCTCCCAATTGTCTACAAGTTAACAAGTACATGTTAACTTACTTAACCACAAGAATTTACATATAAAAACATAGGCAAACCAAATTTATGAATCATTTGTACCTTTCCATGGGATACATCCAAGTGTAGTGTACGGGACCGGTAAGCAACAATTGTTCGGGAAGATGGATCATCAGGTGCGGCATTATGTCGAAAAAATTTGGGGGAAATATCCTCTCAAGCTTGCACATGATAAAAATGATGTCATCTTGCATCTCCCTCAGGTCTGCTTTTTTAACTTCCCTGGTGCATAACTTCTGAAAGAATCTTGACAAGGCCACCAACGGCTCCACCACCTCTTTGGGCATGTACCCTCGAATGAAAATAGGGAAAAGGCGTTGAAGCAGTACATGGCAGTCATGACTCTTTAATCCGTACATCTTATTGTCCCGGAAGTTAACACACCTGCTTATATTTCCTGCATAGCCATAAGGATACCTGCATATATATAGATAAAGCCATATATATGGACCAATTATATTTCTTGCATTTAACCATATATACTCCGCTAAAAATTTAAGGCCAAATTCCTACATAGCCATAAGAATATATACCTGACATTACTCAGCCACCGAAAAATTTCATGCTTATGCTTCGGCTTTACGGTGTACGGAGCTTGCGGCATTTTTCTCTTACCATCTCTTAACCACAAATGTTTTCGCACACCCATTGCTTTCAGATCAATGCGTGTCTTAGGGATGTCTTTTGTTTTCCCCTCCAAGTTAAGAACTGTGCCCACCACACTTTCACACACATTCTTCTCTATGTGCATGACATCTAGGTAATGTCTGATAGGCAACCTGGGCCAGTAGGAGAGTTCCCAGAATATGCTCTTGTGTGTCCAAAACTTATACCTTTCGGGCTTGTCTGGAATTGACGCCACTATGTCAGGATGATTGCTCAGCTGGCCAAAATCGTATTCATTCAACACTTCCAAAATTTCTTCCCCTGTCCATCGCCTGGGTGCCACACCTGTTTCCACAGTCCCATCAAACGCGTCTGGATCCTGCCTAAATGGGTGATCATATGGAAGCCAACAACGGTGACACATCTGAACAATTTTACTGCAATGAAGACTGCAACAATCAACCGTCATGCACTCTGAACAAGCCCTGTAACTCCTGGTAACGTTGCCCGACAACATACCGCGGGCAGGAAAATCACTGATGGTGCCAACAAGCATGGCATGCATCTGGAACATCTCCTTTTTGAACCTATCGTAAGTGGGGTGGCCACACTCACTCAGGTACTTAAGCTCCTCAATCAAAGGCCTCAAATACACATCGAGACACTTTCCTGGATAACCCGGGCCCGGAATTAACAGAGTGAGCATATTGTATTCCTTCTTCATGCACATCCATGGTGGAAGGTTGTACGGTACCAAAATAACTGGCCATTTACTGTATTGAAGACTCATGTTGCCAAAAGGGTTGAATCCGTCAGATGAGAGCCCTAGCCAAACATTTCGGACCTCTGCTGCAAAATGATCAAACTCCCTGACCATGTGCTTCCAAGCCTCTCCGTCGGAAGGGTGTATAAGGGTGTCATCGTCAGGCAAGTTCCTCTCAGCCCACCATCTCATTGCCTCGGCTGTGAAAGCACACATGAACAACCGTTCCAGCCTATCAATAAGCGGGAAATATCGAAGTATCTTCACAGCTTTCTTGTTGCCTGCAGGAGTCAACTTATACCTTTCTGTAAAACATACCGGGCAGGCTTCAAGGTCTTCGAGATCTTTTCCCCAGAAGAGAATACAATCATATCTGCATGCATGGATTTTGATGTAGGAAAGCCCAAGATCTTTCAGGATATGTCGCACCTTATGATGAGTGGTAGGAAGACGATGACCGGGTGGCAGTAGCGAAGCAGTCCACTTCAACCAAGAATCAACAGCTTTGACAGACATTTTGTTCTCCATTTTGAGCTGCATCACTCCCATCACACTTTCAAGAACAGTCTTACTACAACCGTCGTACAACGGAGTCTGTTGCAATGCAATCAGGTTGTTTTACTTGTCCATACCGCTTGTGTTGACATGACCTCCAGGTAATGGTTCGACTGGCTCGATATGGGGGAAACCCTCAACGACGGGAGAGACATTTGGTGCTTCATCAGCAAATACACCGCTCTCATGAGGAAACATATCATTGATTAACATCGATGTTGGATCATAGGATGAACTGCCTCTCTCAGCAAAATCTCCATGATCATAGCGTGGACTGGCCCTCTCACCAAATTGTCCATGATCATGCGGACCCGCTACCGATGTTTCACCGTGATAAATCCAACAAGTGTACTTATCCCAAAACCCGTATTTACTCAGGTGCCTCTGGACTTTATCAATGGGAAATCGAAATCGATCGCTGAAACACTTACATTCTTTACACGGGCAATAATGAAGTGTAGTGTCTCCACAATTAGCCTTCACAAAATCCACAAAACTCCTAATTCCCTGGTGATATCTGACATCCCATCTTTCGAGGCTCATTCAACTCTTGTCCATCCTGAAAATTCTAACAATTTTACGTATTAATTATATATATACACACACATTCACTACTAATAATCGACGTGATCTCTCAATTCAACTCTAATTAAATCAACACATGCATGCATATGTATATATATCGATCTAATCTCTGAATTCGATTCAGTACTCGATGATAGTATTCTCCTTTTTTCAATTCAAAACGTATTTGACTGGGTAGGAGGAGGCTCTGTTAAGCCTGGCTCCGATAACAATACGATAATACCAGTCATTGATTCAGACACAAGATTAACTACAAGCTGTTTTCTCGTTTCGGTGACCGTACATCAACAACATTTCATATATATCTCACGAATTGGATTTGATCAACACACACACA
Organism: Geum urbanum; assembly: GCA_946800695.1. Taxonomy (NCBI): domain Eukaryota; kingdom Viridiplantae; phylum Streptophyta; class Magnoliopsida; order Rosales; family Rosaceae; genus Geum; species Geum urbanum. The sequence goes on along the minus strand of OX327002.1, from coordinate 5,625,355 downwards.
CACAGATATATATATATATATATACCACATATACGTATATATACACCTACGTACCTATATATATAGCTTCCCGAGTGATCGAGTTTTCGACACGCGCCTTAATTTTGACAATATACCGAATGATCGATTTCAGAGCGTACGTTTTCCTTCTTTCGATTTCTCTGGATTTTTTTCGCTCAAAATGATTGAATGATCGAGCTGCCCCATCCGGCATCTAATATAAGACAAATTGCCGGCGACGGAGTAAGTCGCTGGAAATGAAGACATTACCGGCGACTTTACGCCGGAATCTCGCCGGTAATGTTCCAAAACATTACCGGCGACTACAACCGTCGCCGGCAATGTCTAGGCACACATTTCCGGCGAAATTCCGGCCGGAAAATCGCCGAAAATGTGTGCCTAGACATTGCCGGCTACGGTTGGAGTCGCCGGTAATGTTTTGGAACATTACCGGCGAGATTCCGGCGACATTACCGACGACGGGGTAAGTCGCCGGTAATGATGGACATTACCGGCGACTTTTCCGGTCGCCGGCCTTGTTGGCCGGAATCTCGCCGGTAATGACTCATTTTCTTGTAGTGCCCGACCCTAGATTAACTAGTAATCTAGAATCAAGCCCTAACAACTGACCCAAATCTAAGAGTTTCTGTGAAAATTTTGACATAACTTCTCTTATAAAAGAGGCACACAAAAACATGCAAGGAAAACTGACACTCCGCAGATAAACCTATAAACAATACCGTGGACCACCGTTGTCTATCCAGATTTCTCAACATAAAATGGAAATCAAACATGATACATTATTCAGAATTTGAAAACATAATTCCAGTATATACACTAATTCATAAACAAAGAAACTCAACTCGACAACTATACGAGTGACAATCTATTCACAAGAGTCTCACAAGACGATACTACAGAACTAGTATCCAATGTGACTTCAATAACACAATAGACATACTGACAGTGAACTGGAACCTACTGCTGAAGGAATTAACTAGTAAACTCGACGCCCTCGACGACATCCAGCACCCTCATGATACACACTGCAATCTGGGCAAAGAAAACCGAAAAGCCCAAGAAAAAGGCACATAAAATCATAAAGATTGTTAGAGTGAGTGGACGAAAATAATATTTCACTTTTTAACCGAAACTGTAAATAATATGCCTTTCATATATAATGTGCATAAAAAATAATGCAAGTCTGAAAATAAACATGATGCGACTCTAAAACAGCGGGGTCTCTCTCGGACACCTCCGCCTCAGTACAGTCTAAATCACGGGATCCCAGACCCACATGTGATTATATAGTCAGAAAGACCTCGGGTCAGGATATCTGTCCCCCCTAAAGCATCTCGGTGATCAGCCGAGCATGCCAATGCATTGATTCCATTAGTATCACTGAGACTTTACTCTGTGTAATATAAATCATATTTGTTTCCATGCACATGCATAATCATAAATGCTTGCTCGTACGGTATATAATCATAAAATGCATAATCGTAAATGCATACTCGTACGGTATACAATCATAAAATACATAATCGTAAAATGCATAATCGTAAAATGCATAATAATAAAATGCATAATCATAAACTCGCAAATCGACAGTGAAAACAAAGTGTCTACTCACAGATTGCCGGGATAAATATAAAGTTGAAACCCTGTTGATCGGCACAATTATTCATCTGATACGCCCGCTAACTCATGATCCTGAAACCACGATTAAAATAATATCGGATCATCGGAGTTCATACTGAATAGCAAAGATCGTAATCGGTTGAGTAATAACATCAAGAATCTCATATACTCGAACAACGTATTTTCCTATTTAATTACTGACTCAACCAAATTCTGAATTCAATTCCATGTATTCCCTCACTTTAAAGAGTCGCAAATAAATCTCGAATATCAAATGACTCGCAAATAAATGGATAATCAAAGCGTCCTTTAATATTGTCGTGAATTAAACTGATAATTGTCTGATTAAATACTCGCCCAAATTTTATCAAACTCAAATCTAAATATGAACCTCACTATTGCGTTCATAACTCGAAAACGAGTGAAACGACATAAAAATTGTCAAAAAATTCCACCTCGCCGGAGATCCGCCGTGCATGGCGGCGCGTGTGGCCGCCAGCGGAATCCCACCGGCCCAGAAATCTTCGATCCCACCGGCCTAGAAATCTTCGACCTATACATCAATTTGAAGATCTCAACATTTCCAACAACTTTCCAGTTCAAAGCTAAGCCCAATTTTAACGGGAAAACGTCCAAAACTCATCGTGAAGTTCAAAAACGTCGCCGTAATTCCCATACTCCGATCAGCCACCACCGTCCACGGCAAGTTCAAAACACTTGGGATCAACTAACCGTTCCATGGGCTTCAAAACCCTTATAATCTCAACCCTCATTGCCACCGTTTCCACCACCTCCATCACCGGCGAAATCCGGCCGAAAAATTCGGTATTTCTTCGTGTCGATTCTTCCTCCTCTGGCCACCAATCTTGGTGATCCACTAATCAACTTGAAGAGGAGCCCAAGCCCAACATCTTTCATCAAGGAGTCACTGCCAAAGGTGGTAGGAATCGAGCACACCACCGGCAACAAAATTCGAAGCCAAGCAAGTCGGTTTGACTTGTGGTCAACGCGGGTCAATGGGCCAGAAATCCCAAAATTGAAACTTTCCAATCTTGTCTCATATTTATACCCCATATATACCCGTACACATACAGCCCAAATCAAGGGCTACAATTTAATCTCATCAAAATCGGACGGTGACGTTTAAATCAACAATAAAAATAACACTTTTATATATATATATCACCAACCCACTTCAAAACTCGATAAATAATTACTCGCATATCCGAAAAATTCTCCGGAAATTCCCATGAGCTCAAAATTAAATACTCTACAATTCTTGTGAAGGAAGTCAACACAAATTCTTACCTGGTGAAAAATTCGTTAACAACCCCAATTATGCGACTAATCTGTGATAATTCAATTTCGTGCTGATTAATATGTAGATTTTGGTTCGGATTGTAACATGCATCATGCACATTATTGAATATTTCTCATAAAGTTAATCCTTGAGGTCATTCTTTAGCTAGTACTGCATTTTCAGAACTGGATGTATGTGCCGCCTCAAAAACATGAGGGCTTGAGCTTTGCGACTCAAATTGAGCTGGAGTTGATCAGAAGTTGGTGCAACAACGTTTTCACTGAGTGGTGGAGGTGGGGGTGGTGGTTGGATAGTACTAGTAAGATTTTTACCGAAAAGAGGATTGTCAACATCAGATACCCAACGCTCATTGAGGATCAATGATGTCAAACTCAGGCCTAGCTGGGGATATTCATATATTCATGCGTCTATACTAAGTGTTCGTACGCCATGCGCTAACCCATAAAAAATTCCATACTCAGTACCAAAAATCAATTACCAAAGGAAGCAAAAAAGTTACAAAAGAAAAATCATGCTTAGGGCCACACGAGCTCGACATCACAGCATGCTGCGTGCGTCAGCAGGATGAGATATGGTGTGACCCGCCAAAGGTCCAAGATACCCTCCTTTAAACCCAAATTGGAATGCTTACATTAATCCCACATCCAGAATAACATTGATTTGTCTTTCTCAGCTACCCTTATAAAGAAGGTATTTGTGACAAAGCAAAGGGTGACTATTTTATCCTTCCCTTGGCTGTCAGTACTTACTGTCATTAAATCATTTGACTTTAGCACCAGAGCGTTGAAGGCGGGTCAACCCCATCTCAACTCCCTAATGCTAGTCTATTATTTATGTAGTTAAGTAGAGCATAAGAGGTCATCAACCCGAGCACTCAGGAGCGATTCGCCATCAATATCCACTGCTCTTCTAGCAGAATCCCTCATGGATTTTGGTAAAAACACTAAGCTTAATTAATTTCTTATACTTAGTTTATTGTTATAGTTTGAGTGATTTAATTATGGTTATTGTTTTATAAGATTTTGTTTAGAAATGATGGAGTTATGTGCAAATAAAGAAGCTGAAACCAAAAAGGAATGTGAGAGATCAAACTAAGGAGTGTATAAACTCACTTTAGGGTTTTCTTAAAAGCTAATCAGCAATTAGGAGAGCCCATACTTGAGCAAGGAGCAGAGAGCCGCGAGAGAGAAGTCCAGCTGCACAACTTTGACCCGTTGATATACCATCTTGACCCGTTGAGCTGCTGACCAGAAGCATCATTCTTCATTCTTTCTTGTTTGTATCGACTCTATGTTTTGCTTAGATTCTTATACAATGACTATTAGTATCTAAATACCTAGTTAGAGAGCTACTTGAAGCCCCGTACTTGAAGTCATTTAAATGTATACACTTTAATCTAATTTTGCATATTCTTTTGAATGAGGTTTCTTTCTCTATGTGGTTCAACGATGAATTCTTGTATGCTTGCTTCGGTGGACAACTTAGTATGTATGCTAGGATTCTATTGTCATGAGATATGGGTTACTGGGGATAACTTTCTCTACCGAATTCTCTATAGTGATACACCGGATAAATTATTTCGTCGGGTGATTGAAATCCTAGGTCTAGCAAGACACGCCCACAGTGTACTTGTGAACCCTTGTAGATTCTCAAACATTTTCTAGATCTTAATTCTTCTTTATAAACCTTGGGATTGAAACAATATGTTACAATCAATATCCCTATAAATCAGGAATTGAGGAAATATCTTCTTTTATACTAATTAGGACAAGACACACAATGATACCAAAAATATTTTTCTTGGAACAGGAATCATTTTAATTTAAAAGTTATGAGATCATATTTGAAGCACATTTTGAAAAATTATTTGTTAAATGTCTATATATATATGTATGTATAATTTTTTCACGAAATTTTAGCTAAATTTGAAATCATTAAGGTATAAATGATGATCAAATCAAAGTAAAAAAATCACAAATTGTCACTCAAATTTTAGCGTTCTACATTTTGGTCACTAAAGTTTTAAAAATATAATTTTGATCACTAAACTATGACATCAACATTCAGATTGGTCACTCAACTATGACAGTCTTTCAAATTGGTCATTGTTTTATATTCAGACATTAAATCTAAGTTAATTTCGTTAATTAGCAAGGATGTTTTGGGCAAACAAGATATTTTGGCGCCTTTCTCACCAAGATAGTATTGTGTGACTCTGTGTGACTTTCAGAAAGCTGCATGAGGCACCAATTTCATTGTTGGTGTCATAAGTCAGTGATCAAATTTTTACTTCTAAAACTTCAGTGACCAAAGTGTAGAAATGCTAAATTTGAGTAACAATTCGTAATATATGGTCTCGAATTAATGAATGAATCAAACACGGCAAACTTGAACCGTTCGTGTTCATAATTGACATTATCAAGATCATGAATGTTTAAATGATTTTCAATTCGAATTTTAATTTTACATATATGATTTACTATAAATATTCAAACATCAACGATCGGTTTGCCAAATAGTGATTGAAAGTGTATCAAACACAAGATTCCTAAGCAAGTACTTATTATCTATCTTTTCATGTCTGAGGTTTGGGGCCTTCACTCAAGTCTGGCTTTTTGGTCACTAAGTCGAGCTCTTTTAGTCCTTAATTCAAGAAAAACAAGGTGTTTGACGTGGTTTACTGAAAACTTGCTCACAACCTCTTTTTTGCAATTGTCGTGTTCCAATTTTGGGGTTGCGAGTGTTCTCGTTGCTACAGTGTCGCTGATGACCTGAATTTTTTTTCTTCTAGCGATGTAGAACAAAGAGAGCACTAACCCTATCTTGTCTTAGAAACAAGAAGTTTAGAGGGAATCACTGGGGGAGAAGGACCCGAATCCTGGCTTTTGGGCGGCGACACAGTGGCTGAGGTGTCATGTTTGGCATCATGAGGCATCATGGTTTCATTGGCTGCTTCAGGGTTGACAGCTAGTGATAGTTGCATATTTGTGCAACTACTTTGTACTTAAATGATCCAGATATTTGATTTTATTATAATATTTTTGGTCAAATTACTTATGTTAATATTTTTGTTAAATTTGTGGAGAAAATAAATAAAAGGAGTCATATGGAGGGTTCCTGGTACAAAAAGGATTAAAGATGTAGTGTCTCTTGCAAATAAAAGAAGATTAAACCTAAATGGATAAGGACTAGCCCAATGAAGCCAGTAGGGCTGAGACAAGTTCCACAAAGAACCGGAGAACTGGACTAAATCGATCCAGAACCACTAGGTTCGGTTTCGTTCTTTAAATTTTGTAAAGTAATATTGACGGTTCGGTTCTAAGTGAAAATGTTTGGTTCCAGTTCCTAAGTTACGAAATTTTAAGGAACTGAAAAAAACTGGTAATATGAAATATACACATGTCAATATATTATTGGTAGTCTTGTAAAGTCTATATTATGTACTATAGACATGGGCAGTCTATATTATGTACTATAGACATGGGCATAGATGATCATTCTTTTCACACTATAAAGTCTAAGAAAAAACTCTCAAAACTCTAAATCTAGTGAATCTATTCAAGTGAAAGTCACTCTCTCACAAAAAAAACCCTTACTAAAAAGACTCGATGGTTGTTGGATATTTGCGGATGGAGTGATCTGTGGATGTATTTAGTTTCCATTTTGTTAGTTTTTTCATTCTTTTTTTCTTTTCAAATTAGGCTATTTATAAGTTTTTATGTGTTTAGGAACCGTTAGAACCATAGAACTGAACCGGTTTGTAGCAGTTCAGTTCCATACAGGTTCTTTCTTAAAAATACAAGGAACCAAAACCGTATGTACATCGAACGGTTCTATTCTGGTTCCAATTTTGGGAGCAAGAGACAAGCAGGGAAGAGCAGCTAATTAAAGGAGTCCCTGGCGCCTAGGTTCGATAGGTCGAGATCGTATCTCGAAAGGACAAAATTGCATTTGCAATAATTCTTCTTCTTTTTGTTTGTATCAACTTTCTCATGCATTGCTTTGGCTTGTTTCATACATTATGAGTAGCTAAATACTTTGTTAATGAGCTGTTTTAAAGCCTCGTACATGAAGTCCAGATAATATACACACTTTGACCTAATTTTGCTATATTTTTGGAGGATGTTTCTTTTTTGGGTTTTCATTGGTAATTTCTATCTTGTATGTTTTGAGTGTATGCTTAGTATGCATGTTTAGGGATTTACATCTATGAGAGTTTGATGTGTTAGAGAATGTGAATGGAGAAAGACTCCCATATCAGAAATGAGAGGCCTTGCTACTGGGTTATAAGGATTTGGGCTACTCCAACTATTGCACATTGGTTTTTGTATGGAACCACATATTATTTTATCATAGTATCAAAGCAGGTTCACGCTCGTGTAATGCCTAATGGGCCACACGTGCTCATCGCCACCCATTTATGTTGTCCACATATTTGACTTGATATGTTTCCACACATGCGGTGGTGTGTTAGAGAATGTGAATGGACAAAGACTCCCACATTAGAATGATGGGCCTTGCTGGTAAGATATAAGGATTTGGGATACTCCAACCATTGCCAATTGGTTTTTTGGTATGGAACTTTATATTACTTTATCGCGATTCCTGTTGGCCCTCCATAGCCTTCATTAATCTCTCTATAGTAGAAACCAAGCTTTTTGGTTATAAAGAACCCTAGGTCTAGCAAGACATGCCCGAAGTATACTTGTAAATATGTATAGATCCTCATACTTTCTCTAGATCATAATGCCTTCTCAGTAAATCCAGATCCGTGACTTTGGGTTCTTTGAGGGATAATCGTTGGTGATAAGCGGATCTTCACCGCCGTAATCTTAAGGATTAGGTAATAGGTTGTGTTCTCAAGGGTAGAATCTTCCTGGAAACTTTTCTTCATGAACTTGGCATTATTAGGTTGAGAATATATAGTTTAGATGGATTGATGGTGGTAGACGGAAATCTCTTTAACTCATTCATCCATTGATTTTCGTCATAATCATAAATTTGTTTTCTTGCAATAGCCTGTTTCCGCTTCTTTTTTTTCACATACCAAATCAACTCCAAATCACCTGAAATTTTATATTAGTCTATCACTATGTCTAGTGTGTCCAGTATTTATTTTGTAATTTTTAGTCGAGTATAGGGTAGGTAATTAGTTTGGTTAGTGTCTGTAGGTCGAGTCTACCCGAAAACTGATTTTTGTGTTTATTTGTGTTTGATACTTAGTTTCATCAATCTTCTACGGATAATAACCCCTATTTTTTAAATACCATATTGATACAATTTGCATTTGAATAGGATTATCTTTGAGTGGTGTAAAAAGCCTATTAGTAGCTGGCCGTCGTCAACTTTGCCAGATAGGGGAGTGGCAACTGCAAAGTGTGGTGCATTCCAAAGTTAGGGTCACATGAGAGGGAGGCCAACCTACTGGGCCCCATGTGATTATAATGGCGTTAGACTACTGACCATTGGGCTGCTCAGGTATGATAGGAATGTAGTTAGATTGGTTTGGCAGGATGGCTCATGGGTCTTTTTGGTTGGTAATACAACCCTTGTGCATTTCTGGCACCAAATTTGAGAACCGGGTGTACTCCTTTATGTTTGTCGAGATTGGAAGACGTATTTTGCTATAAATGATCTATGCATTTTGTGCGTAATAATTAATATATTTTCCTTTACATTTGACTATGTTATAAACTTAGTATTAGTAATTCTAACTTGTTTTTATTATTTTTAGGTTCTAACACAAAAGAGATGGAGTAAAGAGGTCTATAAGTATGCAAGACACATAAAAATTCAGCAAAGAAAAATCTAAGAAGCAGATAGAGAAGAAAAAGATGCTCTAAGTTGACTAGAAAATATTTCTTATGTTTACTAGGATTAGAAGTTTCCAGAAGTTTCTTAGAGGAAGACTAACGCAAGATGGGCAAAATTAATTAGAAGACCATTTTGAAAGCCCAAGATTAAGTCCAACTCAGGCCAAAGCGTAGAGGAGAAAATATGGCAAGAAGAGGATTTTCAAGTTGAAGAGGAAAAATAAATCTATCAAGGAAAGGAAAGATGAATCTGCCTGTGCAGAACAATTAACTTCAACGAATGACCGAGAACAACTCTTGAGGAGTTAGATGGCAATCGACCAATGGATGGAAATAATTTTGAGTCTTCTTTTCAACGAGCTAAGAATCATAATTTTCGGAGGTTGGTATCTCCCAGAATACCTGTTTTAGTGAAGAAAAGTCAAAGAAGCCGGGTTACACAAGGAATCATATTTCTCCTAGAAGAAGACTATCATACTTACCTACATATAGAGAAACTCGACAAAAATTGTAATCATTTCTCATTCTCCAAGTTTAGGCTGCCAAAATCACTCATTATCCTCTCTTCAAACACTCGAACACCACCATGGAAAGAACTATTCTCCCGCCATCAAACTTGTACTTGATCCGTGTTGGCTTTCAAGTATTTACCTTTATCCGAATCTTGCTAGGTGATCCTGGGGATTCATTCACCAAAAATTCGTTACTCTCCTTGCTTTTAGGGCAATCCCGAAGAAACAAAAGTGTAACAACGACCTATTTGCTCCGTAATCCTTATTTGGTCTTGTTTTTGTGTTTTCGTATTAAATTTCGTATTCAATAATTTTTCATGGCTTCTTTATTTTGATTTTCGATGCATATGATGATTTGAACTTAATGCTTTGTGTAACGATCCAAACCAAAAGTTACCCTAACTTTTACGATTTAGGTTTTTCGCTAATTATGCACCTCGTGAAATTTTGTTAACAACTTTCTCTTCGAGTGAGAATTTGATCCGACTTTCTTCATGAAAGTAGTAGAGTTTTTAATTTCATGCTTGTAGGAATTTTCAGGGAATTTTTTGGACTTACGAGCTATTCCTTTTGATTTTTAGAAGTTCGTTTGGTTAATATATATATTTTTAATGTATTTTCTTGTCGGTTTAATTGCAACCGTTGGATCTTGATCAGATCGAATTGTGACCGTTGATCTGATCAGAAAATTTTGGTATTTATAGTGGAAATACGGAGAAAATAAAAAAAATACGAATTGTGTATGTATCGACTCGTATAGCCATTTTGACCCGTTTGGATTTTCGAATTCGACCCACCGGAAAACGCCACGGTTGCCGACATATTTGGTATAGATTTGAAGTTCTTCCTCTCCTCTTTCCATTCATATATTTATTTGTGAGATTTGGATATGTTTTGAGGCTGAAAAATGGCTGGGAACCCGTCGGAATCCGGGTGGATTCGGTGGTGGCATTCCGGTCGTTTTCCGGCGTGGTTTTTGGGTGGGTTCGACTGGGTTTGAACCAAAGATCAAATCCCCTATGGTTTAGGGTACCAAGGTGCATCATCGGTGACGGAATCGACCGGAGAAAATTTTTGGTGATTTCGGCCACCGTGGGTTTCGGGGCCAATTCCGGCCAATCACCATGGAATTGGGTCTCAGTCCAATTAGGAAAGTTGTTGGGCTAGTTGAGATCTTTCCAACGAGGGTCATTCACCCCTGTTAGAGTTGTCTACACCTGAGGCACGTGTGGTTCACGCACCACCGCCAGTGGTGGCGCGTGACGGCCACGCACCGCCGCCCGCGGAGGAGCTTCGGTGAGGCAGAAAAGTGGACTTTTCCGAGGGGTTTCCTAGAAGGTTTCTGTGCTAATTTTCGTATGTTTTGGTGGTTTCTGATATCAAACGAACCTGTTATTTATTCAAGAAACCGCGAGAGAGATTTTGGCGAAGGAACTTCCGCCGGACCTTCGAGCTAGCTGTATACTGTGAGTGGACATTTTATTTTTACTGATTGACGTGCGAGTCTTGATTATGCATGTACGATTATGCATTTTATGATTATATGCCGTATGAGTATGCATTTACGATTATGCATGTGCATGGAAACAAATATGATTTGCTTTAAACAGAGTACAATCTTAGAGATAGTAATGGTGTCGATGCATTGGCATGCTCGGCTGATCCCCAAGATGCTCCGGGGGGGGGGGGGGGGTGGGGGTGGGGGGGGGGGGAGGGAGATATATCTTGACCTGAGGTCTTTCGGACTATATAATCACGTGTGGGACTGAGATCCCGTGATTTAGGGTGTATTTAGGCGGAGATGTCCGAGAGAGGGACCCCGCGGTTTTTAGACTTACATCATGTTTATTTGCTTATATATTGTGAAATGCATGTTATATTTATTACTATCAGTTTAAAAATGAAAGTTTATTTTCGTCCACTCATTCTAATAGTTTTTATTATTTTACATGCCTTTCCTTGGGATTTTCAGTTTCCTTCTTGCCCAGTTTGCAGTTTCTATCCTGTGGTTGCGCGTCGTTATCGAAGGCCTAGAGTTCAAATCACCGTTATTTTCTAGTAGGTGCTTCGTTTAACCTACTAGATTTGTATATTTATAAATTAGAAGCCGCTCTGAGTACTATGTTAGTTTATTTTCCTTTGTAATGCATTTCGAGTACTTACTGGATTTTGAATAATAAGTGTAAAGAAATATTTTTACTGTTATTCAGTAGTTTGTGAATTTGAGAAATCCGGATGGGAATTGGCATCCCACGGTTTGGCTTTTGTGGACTATTTGGAAGTGTGTTTTCATTGCAGATTTTTGGTTTACTCATTTTATAAAGTAAACTCTGGCGAATTTTTTTAAAAGGTTGTAGTGTTGTTAGGATCTAATTCTGGTTTAGGCAATTGAATCGGAGTTGGGTTCTTTCACTTTGAGTCTAGAGTTTGAATGGTCTAATTTTAGAACAATTATTAGAGAATTAGGGCGATCCTGACTACTTAGGAAAAATAATATGCATGTGCCTCCTAGATTAAAACTCAGAATTTAATTAGTTATTGTTATTTATTTATTTCATAATTAGTCTAAATAAAGAGATGAAATGATCTCTTATAAATAGTAATTAGGTTTATTTTTGTCATAAAATAAATTAAAGTTTGTAGGGGTCTTTTGTGTATTGCTTGTCTATGAGTTTATGCATGCTAGAGCCCTAGAGATTTTCGTTTATGTCTATGACATTTTTAGGTAATAATTTAGGAAATTAAAATCAACTTTTTACATTCCCCTTTACTAACATAACTATTGCATGCACCCTTCAATCTCCAGTTAGAATGATCCATACTTATTAATACTACATCCACAAAATAGGGATTTTGATTGTGCGTTTAGACTTGGTTTTAAGAGTTTAATTTATTGTCTAGTTTTAGCATATCAATTTTTGGAGCCTTTGCCGGCAATTGAGAACTGTTTGTGATTTTTGTGTGTATATATATTTGTGAATTTACTTGTACATATTTTTTTATACTTGTAAATAATACTGAGGGAATTTTTGCAGGTTTTTACTTGTTTATTTCACGAATTATATATGTGAATATTACATAGAATTTTCAAAAATACTTGTTAATAGTGTGTCATACTTGTTTATATATTTCGTTGCTTTTGGTGTGAATGTGTGTCGTTAATTTTTTTTTATTTTTGTGAATAATTATCAATTTTTATTTATAAATATACATAATTTATTGCATACTCGTTAATGGAAAGTCTTAGATTATATTAATTACAAGATTCTTTGCTTGAAGTTTCGCTCTTTGGAATAGAGGGTACCTCTTTTGCTTATCTATCTCTTTAATTCACTGCTAGAAAAATTCATTTAGACGACGAAATATTTTTTTGTCTCCCAATGTTTTTTTTCGTCGTCTACATGTAACTTAGACGATGAAACATGATACTCTTCGTCTAAGAAATACCTTAGACGATGAATCATGAAATTCGTCGTCTAAGTGTGTAATTAGACAATGAATTATGAAGTTCGTCGTCAAAGGTGTATACTTAGACGACTAATTATGTAATTCGTCGTCTAAGTTGTTAAACTTAGACGACGAATAACATAATTCTTCGTCTAAATTGTATATTGGACGACGAAAATAGTTTTGTCATCTAGGTATGTATCTAGATGACGAAACTTTACACTTAGACGATGAATTAATTCGTTGTCTAAGAAAACTCAATTATTTAGATCAGATTACTTTTCCAGATCAAGAATAATTCTCTCCTCTTTCAACTTCTCTCTCTCTCTCTCTCTCATATACTCAATCCCCACCTCCGGCCGGCCACAATTAAATTCATTGGTTTTTCAACTCCCGAAGTTGTAGTTTACCCACTTATCTCCTTATCGGTGAAGGTATTAACTCGTTTCTCTCGATTTTTTTTATAATTACATTACATATGCAATTACGTACAGTGATGGAGTTTTTCAATGAAATATTCCGGCAAATATATAGTTTCTGGCGACCCTGTTTGGATATATATTGCATTAACTACTTGGTTTATTGCATTGTTAATCTAATCATATAGGTTAGCTAATTGTATGTTTAATTTGATTAATTAGTTAAAAAATATTAGATTAAGCTAATTGATTCTTTAATTGTTAAGCTGGCTAATTGTTAAGCTTATTTAATTGCATGTATGTTTAATTGTTAATTAAGTTAATTGTTAAGCTAATTGTTTATTAAGCTAATTGTATGTTTAATTATTTATTATGCTAACTAATATATATGTTAGGAATAATTAGTTAAAAATTATATATAATATGTAAATGCATATATATTAAGTCAATAATATAATATAATATTAGCTAGTTATAGTATATTAGATTATAACATATTAACTTAACTGTGTTATGTAATTTGATAATATTGTATAGTATATTAGATTAATTAATTATTAGTTGAAAAATTATATAATATGATAATTAATTTACGCAGAATATGGACCAGAATTGGATACAGTTGGCGAATAGAAGCGATGAGAGGTATATGGACGAAATCAGAGAGTTTATGTTGTTTGCGATGTAACATGGTAAAGGAAAGAAGAGTTATAGGTGTTTGTGCAGAAAATGTCTTAATTCTCAGTTTGTGGAGATTAATGTTCTGTCTCAACACCTGTATGACCATGGTATGATGTGGAGTTACACTACATAGAGTGAGCACAGTGAAGTAGTAGACTTTAGCGCAGGGTACAGTTACCAGGGTGTCTCATCCAGCGTTAGTGGTGCCCCTTCTTGGAACCCCAATGTGGATTTTTTCCATGATGCTTTTCCGAGATTTAGTCATGGTAGACACCAATACGAAGATGGAGGTTATGTACTCATTATGACACAGTCCCCGCAGCCTTGGCCACTGACACTATTGAGATGGATAAGTACAACATAATGTTACTTGAAGTTCAGACCCTGGTGTACCTTGGATGTCCAGAGAATGTGTTGCGATATGAAATGAAGGAAATTGAGATAAAAGTGAAGAAGAAAATTTCAGACCGTGCTTTTGACGAAATACAGGAGCATATATGTAAGTTGCTGCCTGATCATCACAAACTTCTGGAAACCCATTATAAGGTTAGAAAGATCTTGAGCATGCTCGGCCTAAAGTACAAGAAAGTTCACACGTGCATAAATGATTGTGTGTTGTTTTACAAAGAGTATACACATTTGGACTATTGTCATGTATGCAACCAGAGCAGCAACATCTGTACATGTCTCTATACATAGCAGAGGGGATGAGATGTTATGCGGACTCGAGAATAGATGACGATGTGCTCAAACACATGGCAGATGCGAAGGGTTTTGAACATTTCAACATAGAATTTCAAGACTTTGTAGCAGATGTTCTGTTAGACTCAGACTTTCAATTGATGAATTCATTCTTAGAGGTAGTAATAGTACTGCATCAGCACTTGACCAGTTATTCTCATGTCGTACAATCTGCCTCTGTAGAAGTGTATGAATAAGGAATTTAATTTCCTTACTCTGCTAATTCCAGGTCCTAAATCTCCTGAAAAGTGTTTGAATGTGTACCTCAGACCATGCACTGATTGATGAGCTGAAACTGTTGTGGGAAAATGGAATCCTAACTTATGACAAGTTCACTGACATAATGTTCATGATGAGAGCAACCATAATGTGGACAATTAGCGATTTTCCTTCGTATGGGATGTTGGCATCTTGCACAATCAAATGATACAATGGTTGTCATGTCTGCTTGGATGATGTCAACTCTAGTTGGCATGCGGGGAAGGTGTGCTACATGGGTCACCATAGATGGCTTCCTCATGATCACCCATAACGACAAGATAATGATCATTTCGACGGAACAGTAGATAATAATCCTAAACCCTGACAGTGGTCAGGCGAAGAGATTTTTGAGAGGTTAAATAGCTTCTATTTCGGCGTGTTGACCAATGACGCCGATGTGAAAAAACTCAATCCACACCTTTCACATGATCTTAGATATTGACATCACATGAGTATTTTTTTTAACTACCTTACTTGTCGAAGTTGAAACTCAGGAATAACCTATATGTCATGCACATAGAAAAGAATATGTATGACAACGTGGTGGGAACAATTCCCGATATTAAGTTGAAGACTAAGGATACTCTCAAAGCGCGAAAAGACTTGAAATCTATGAATTTACGCCTTCTTTTATGGTCAAAGAGGGATAAAAGGGGAGTGTACAATAAGGTGTCAGATGCACCTTACATAGTAAAGTCGACACTTAGGGGTTCTGTATTCAACTAGTTGAAAAAGGTTCGCTATCAGTCTAATTATGCAGTGAATATATTTGAAGCAGTCAATGTTGAGAAACACAAGTTCATTGGTCTAAAGACTCACGATTGTCACATTATGCTACAACGTCTGATTTCAGTGGTAATTTGACCATATTTCTCTCGTGACGTCGTCGAACCAATAGTAGCATTGTATAGATGGTGACAAAAGTTATGCACTAGAAAGTTAAAGAAGTCAGATGTGGTCGAATTACAGTACAAAATTGTACACATCCTTTTCAAATTAGAGAGAATTTTTCCCCTACTTTATTTGACATCATGATTCACCTCATGATCCATCTTCTTGAACAAGTGCTACTTTCTGGTGCGATCCACTACACTTGGATGTATCAGGAAGAAATGTACAATTAATTATAACGGTTTTTCATCATTTACATATCTCTTTGTGTTAATTTCTACTATTCGTCAAATAATTAAGTGTATCATTTTTCAGACAAGTAGGACAATATAAATGATTTGTCAAAAATAAATCTACCTCGGATGGCACCATAGTAGAGACATACCTAATGCATGAGTGTATTACCTACTCTAACAGGTACCTCAAGGATCCAACCTAGACCACCGCCTCCAATTCATATGCCCGCAACAACCTTTCAGTCATTATAGATGTTGTACGATCGTTTATAAGAGTATTAAATGAAAGATTAACTCTAGAAGAACTTATTGAAGCACATTGGTTAGTGTTGCGAGACTATGATGAGATCGACCCGTACATGCAAGGTTACAGAGAGAAAATTCAGAGAGCCAAACCGGACAAGAGTCATAACTGGGTTGAAAAAGTGCTTAAGAAGAAGTTCCCTGATTATTTTCTCCAACTGGTATGTATATTTAATTAATTTAAACTATGCATGCATATAGGTTTATGATTAGTTTTTTTTTTGAAATTGAGAAATCTGGATGGGATAGGTGCTCACGGTAAATTCGAACGACATTTAGTATTGCTTAGTGTTTTGACTTAGTTTGTGTATGCAAGTTTTTGATGTCCTTTATTTTTAGGGAAAACTATGTCAAATTTTTGGTAGAAATTAAATACACATTCATATATATTCTTCACATTTTTGCAGATGATTGATCTAAAAAAATCTGGTAACCACGAGGGGTGGTGGTCATGAGAAAAGCACTTGTTAGCCCATAAGTCGATTTAACACTATATTTACCCCGGATATTTTGTTAACTGTGTAAAGTTTCATTCATTGGACCGAGATGAAGGAAGAAGAACACAAAATAGTCGGATCGCAGTTGGGTAAGGTGCTGATGTACATTACGGGGTTCTTGTTAAAGTCGTTCAGCTACTTCACAGGAATGATATCAACATTTTTCTATTCAAGTGTAAATGGTTCAATCGTACAAAAGAAGATATTAACATTTTATCAGTTGATACAAACTCAAGCTGATATGAGGATAAGCCATTTACTTTTGCCACCTTAGTTAGGCAGGTGTTCTATTTGGATGATCCGAAAGCTAGTGAAGGTTGAAAAATAGTAAACCATATGTCTCACCGAGAAATATGGAGTGACACAACACTTGAAGGAACGTCAAGGACTGACACAGAAGCACATTATAACAATTCATATCAAGAGCCACTACAAGAAAACAGCACTTAGACCACGGAAATGTAATTGTTCCGTGGTCCAAGTGATACTTGGACGACGGAGACTTCTCCGTCGTCCAAGTAACACCTGGACGACGGAGAATGCCATATCCGTCGTCCAGGTGACCACCTGGATCTCGGAGTCTTCTCCGTCCTCCAGGTGGTCGCCTGGACGACGGAGATGGTATTCTCCGTCGTCCAAGTGATCACCTAGAGGACGGAGAAGACTCCGAGGTCCAGGTCATCACCTGGACGACGGAGAATACCATCTCCGTCGTCCAGGTGACCACCTGGACCTCGGAGACTTCTCCGTCCTCCAGGTGGTCACTTGGACGACGGAGATGGTATTCTCCGTCGTCCAGGTGATCACCTGGACAACGGACCGACACGCCGTGGTCCGAGTAACTTCACTTAGACGACGTACCGACACCTCCGTCGTCTAAGTGAAGCATTATATAAGCCCGATGCCAAACTCTCTTCATTCCATCCGATCCTCGATTTGTCCCGCAGGAAATTTTAAAGATCGAAGAAGAATTGAAGGAGAAGGGAGAAGGAGAAGGATCAGGATCAGGATCAGGGATCTCCGCTGACTAGCTAGCTAGCTTAATTAACTGATATCGAGAAGGCCAGCAGGTACGTACGCAGTTAAAATTTGCTTAATATATATTTAGTGAAAACGTACATACATGCATGGATGTTAGCTATATATACAGATTAAATTACGTACGTAATTGATGGATCAATGTAGATGGAGTACGTATAATTAAGCTTAAATTAATGGACTAATATATATATATGTAATAATTAATTAATTATAATATTTTTTAGCAGTATGGACAAGAGTTGGATGAAGTTGAAGAATAGATGTGATGTCCGGTATATGGATGGAATTAGCGAATTTGTGAATTTTGCGATAGAACATGGTCAGGGAAAGAAGCGTTTCAGGTGTCCGTGCCAGAAATGTCTTAATTGTCAGTATGTGGAGGTTAATGTTATGGTGCAACACCTGTACGAAAATGGTATGATGTGGAGTTACACTACATGGAGCGAGCATGGTGAAGCAGTAGAGTTCAGCGCAGCAGACTTCAGCTCAGGGTACAGTTACCATGGTGCCTCATCCAGCGGCAGTGGTGCCGGACCCCAAGCTTGCAACCCAACTGCAGAATTGGTCCATGATGCGTTTCCGGGATGTAGTCATAGTGGACACCAACACCAAGACGGAGGTTACAGTACTACTAATGAGCATGATGACACTTTCCCCGCTGCTAGCTTGGCCACTGACACCAGTGAGATGGATAAGTACAACCGGATGCTACTTGAAGCGCAGACCCCGGTGTTCCCTGGATGTCGAGAGAATGTGTTGCAATATGTGATGGAGCAAATGAAGATAAAAGTGAAGCACAAAATGTCAGTGAGTGCTTTTGACGAAATTCAGGAGCAAATATGTAAGTTGCTTCCTGATGATCACAATCTTCCTAAATCTCATTATAAGGTTAGAAATATCTTGAGCAGCCTCGGCCTAAAGTACAGGATAATTGACGCATGTCCGAATGATTGTGTGCTATTTTACAAAGAGTATAAAGATTTGGACTATTGTCCCGTATGTGGCCAGTGCAGATTCCAGGTGAATAGGAAGAGTTCAAAAAAGAGAATTCATGTGAAAGTTGTTCGATATTTTCCCTTGATTCCCAGATTGCAGCGCCTGTACATGTCTCTACACACAGCAGAGGCGATGCGATGGTACGCAGAAAAGCGAATAGATGACGATGTCCTGCGACACGCCGCGGATGGGGAGGGTTTCAAACATTTCGACAGAGAATTTGGAGACTTTGCTGTAGAGGTTAGAAATGTTAGACTCGGCCTATCTACAAACAGATTCAATCCTTGGGGAAGTAATAGCTCCGCCGTCAGCACTTGGCCAGTTATTCTGATGTCGTACAACTTGCCTCCGTGGATGTGCATGAACAAGGAATTTAATTTCCTTACTGTACTAATTCCAGGTCCTAAATCTCCAGGGAAGTGCTTAGATGTCTACCTCAGACCTTTGATCAACGAGCTGAAACTGTTGTGGAAAAATGGAGTCCCAACTTATGAAAAATTCACTGACACGATGTTCACGATGAGGGCTGCCGTAATGTGGACGATCAGCGATTTTCTAGCGTATGGGATGTTGGCAGCCTGCAGGACAAAAGGATATAATGGATGTCCTATATGTTTGGACGACGTGAACTCTAGTTGGCACGCGGGGAAGGTGTGTTACTTGGGTCACCGTAGATGGCTTCCTCATGACCACCCGTGGCGACAGGATGAAGCTCATTTCGACGGGACGGTAGTGAACAATCCTAAACCCCGTAGTTGGTCGGGCGAAGAGATTTTAGAGAGGTTGAGCTATTTCAACTTTGGTGTGTTGCCAATGACGCGGATGTAAAGAAATGCAATCCAATTCCTCCACATGATCTGAGCTATTGGGATCACAAGAGTATATTCTTTGAACTCCCTTACTGGTCGAAATTGAAGCTGAGGAACAACTTGGACGCGATGCACATAGAAAAGAATGTGTGCGACAGCGTGTTGGGAACAATTCTCGGTATTAAGTTCAAGACTAAAGATACTCCCAAAGCGCGCAAAGATTTGGAATCAATGAATCTACGTCATCCCTTGTGGTTGAGGAGGGATAGGAAATGAGTGTACAACAAGATGCAAGCTGCACCTTACACAGTGAAGCCGACGCTTAGACGTTCTGTATTTCACTGGTTTAAAGGCGTTCGTTATCCGGCTACGTATGCAGCTACTATAACTGGAGCAGTGGACGAGGTGCAACACAAGTTTGTTGGTCTAAAGACACATGACTATCACGTTATGCTGCAACGTCTGATTCCAGTGGTAATTCGACCATACTTGCCTCGTGATGTCGTAGAACCAATAGTGGCATTGTGCATGTGGTGGCAGAGGTTATGCGCCAGAGAATTAAAGAAGTCAGATGTGGTGGAATTGCAACAACAAATTGTGCACATCATTTGCAAACTAGAGAGGATTTTTCCCCCTGCTTTCTTTGACATCATGATTCACCTAATGATCCACTTGCCCGAGCAGGTGCTCATTTCTGGTCCGGTCCAGTACACTTGGATGTATCCTCAAGAAAGGTACGTACAACTAATTAATTATACAGGTTTTTCGATTCATAATTTGTTCCACTGGTGATTACTAGCTAGCTATATGTACATATTCTTATTGTACGTTTGATTTTGTAGACAGCTTGGACAGTATAAGTCATTCGTCAAAAACAGGTCAGCCCCGGATGGCTCCATAGCAGAGACATACCTAATGCATGAGTGTGTTACTTACTGCAACAGGTACCTCAAAGATCCACCACCTCCCACTGCCTCCGATCCCAGTGCCCGCATCAATCTTTCTGTCGTCACCAATGTCGTCCGACCGTTTAGAGGAGTATTAAAGGAATCGTTAACACGGGAAGAACTTATTGAGGCACATTGGGTAGTGTTGCGAGACTGTGACGAAGTTGAGCCGTACATGATGTCCTACAGGGAGAGGCTTCAGGCGTTAAATCAAAACAAGAGTTCGGCGTGGATTGAGAAAATGGTTAAGAAGAAGTTTCCCGATTATTTCTTCTAATGGGTACGTACGTACGTCTCGGTATTTAATTTGTAATTTATATACATATCGATCATGTTTGGAGAAAGTAATTAAACCCTTATATTAATTTGCGCTTTTCGCAGATGATTGATCTGCAAAAATTTGAAAACCACGGGGGGTGGTGTTCATGGCCAAAGCACTTGCTAGCAGGGAAGCCGATTAAACACTATATTTATCCCGGATGTTTTGTGAACGGTGTAAAGTTCCATTCATTGGCCCGAGACGAAGGAAGAAGAACACAAAACAGTGGGGTAGCGGTTGGGAAAGACAATGATCTATATTACGGGGCTATTGTATATGTGGTTCAGCTATGTTACGGGAATGATGTCAACGTTTTCCTATTCAAGTGCAGATGGTTCAAGCGTACAAAGGAAGACCTGGGACTATTATCAGTCGATACAAACTCAAGCTGGTATGAGGATGAGCCTTTCGCTCTCGTCACCTTAGTTCGGCAGGTGTTCTATCTCGACGATCCGAAATCCGGTGAAGGGTGGAAAATAGTGAACCATATCTCTCATCGTGGAATATGGAATACAGAGACAATTGAAGGGACACCGGCGACGACTGAAGATGCTGCTGAACCAGAAAGAGACATTCCTGCCTATCAAGAGCCTAATATTTCTGTCATCCGCTCCGATATAATGGACCTGGTTCAAGATGGTGAACGGTTACCCATGCCTGATGGTTGTACAGATCTAACTGAAGATGAGATTATCGATGCCATTAATGAAGAAGATGAAGAAGACGAGCAGGATGAGGACGCGGACGAGGACTCAGGTTATTCGTCGGACGATGTTGAGTATGATGAGGAGGATGATCAATCGGATACCGGGGACGAGGATGATGACGATTATGATGATGACTACTTAACTAAGACGAGAAAAATTAATTGGTAATTAATTTATGTAATTATTGTAATATATGATGCATCATCGATCAATAATTAATATAAATATTATAAGGAGGAGAATGTATATATGTACGTAGATCTTAATATTTATACTTAATTAATTAATTACACGCGTGCATATATATAATTATATATTGCGAGAGATTAATGAAATAAATGTTTCAGAAATTATACTATATATATTATTCTATGATTAATTGATTATATACGTTGATCGACATGTGATAGTATATTATTGTGAGCACAAATGTAGTATATATATATATGTTGTTTTAATTACGGCGTTAAATCTATATATTATGCGAGAAAGAAAGTTCATACATAAATACGTACCTTGAGCTATCTCCCTAAATCCTCGACCCGGCCTAAATCTACCAAATCGGATCGATCGATCATTTTTTTAATTTTTTTTATTCAAAATAATTGAATGGACACACAAATGACCCTGTACGACCTAAACCCTAAACCCTAAGGCCCTAACCCCTGAATTCAGGGTTTTTACACCTGGACGACGGATATGGTCATTCTCTGTCGTCCAGGTACTAACTAGGACGATGGAGAACTTAATTCTCCGTCGTCCAAGTTCACAAACCCTAAACCCTAAACAGTAAGGGCCCCTAACCCCTGAATTCAGGGTCTATACACCTGGACGACGGAGATGTCATTCTCCGTCGTCCAGGTGCAGATTTCGTAATTTTTTCTAAGACAACGACCATCTAGACCTTCTTCCAATGCATATTATTTTCGTCAAGACTTTAGAGTAAACAATTCTTGGTGTGTGAGCTTCGACAGTTCGAAAATCGGAGTTACGAAATGTCTTGTATCCACGTTTCCGGTTTGTGAAATTCTCGGTTTTGCGGTTGACTGTGCCGATGAAACCCTTCCCGAACTTATTATTTTCTGGTCCTTTAAAGACAATTATATATTATGTTACGACGAACATATCCAACGGTTGTTTTGTCCAAATTCAATTTCGTTAATACTCTGCTGCAAATGAGCCTCTACTCATGAACATTTAAGTCATAAAGATTAGTCGATACTTAACAACTTTCAAGACGTAAAATTATTCGTCGGTTCAAATTTAACTGTTCATATATACGATGCGTTCATCGATATTGTACGACTATTTCACTCGAATGACAGATCGCTAAATTCCTAGCGAATTATTTTTAAATTTTTTTTTTACGTAATTTGAACCTGGACGACGAAGATGGCCATTCTCCGTCGTCCAGGTTCAAATTACCATGGCGGTTCGAATTAATTTTTTTATTTTTTTTTCATGTAAGTTTCACTTGGACGATGGAGATGGTCATTCTCCGTCGTCCAAGTCGAAAATTATGGCGGTTCGTTTTACCGCTTCAGTTTTCAGGACCGCTTGAATTTTTAACTTAGACAACGGAGAATCAATTCTCCGTCGTCTAAGTCAAAAATTATGGCGGTTCCAAACGTCCCGCCGATTAATTGGCGCCGCTTGAAATTTTTTAAAACCGTCGTCTAAGTTAAAGCCTATAAATAGAAAAGCACCCCCTATTTTCTCATTCCATCTCCTCTCCTCTCCTCCTCTCCACTCCTCTCTTCTCCTCCGGCCTTCCTCCTCCGGCGACGCTCCGGCGACTCATATTCTGGCGTGGTTCCCCCTCTCCGACGACTCTACTCTCCCGATATTCCGGCGACATTCCTGCGAGGTAATAATTCTATTTTTTACTTTTTTAACATTATTTTTATTTAATTAATTAATTTCTAAATATAATTAAATAATTAGTTTTAAATAATTAATAGTTGTAATTATAATAAATATTTAGTGGTAATTATTAATATTTAGTAATCATTTAGTTATTATAATTATTATAATAATCATTTAGTTGTTATTATTTAATTATTTAGTTATTAAAATAGTTATTTGGTAAATATTAATTATTGTAATTAAATAATAGTAATAATAATAATTGTAAATAATAATTAATTATATTGGTAAATGAATAATTATTATTAAATGCATGGTAAATAATAATTCATTATTGTCATTATTTATTGTTTTAATTAATTGATAATTACGTGTATTTTCTAGTAAATTGCATGGTAGTACGTTTTCGATTTAAATTTAGTACATATGCTTGGTTTATTAAGTCGCACTCTTTGGAATAGATGGCGCCTCTTTTCCTAGCTTATCTCCTTAACCTCTCGTGATGTGTGAATTTCATCACCGCACACCATAACCTAAGTGAAGTTATGGACACGAGGTTGAGGGCGGAGTTTGCAAAGGACTTGAGGGAGTGTAAATTTTCGAAAAATTGGCCGAATGTCGGACATGGTGTCTAGAAACGGGTTATGACTGGTGACAGGTTTTGGATCTAAGAAAGACGACACCAATAGGTGTTTTGTCGAAATTAGTCTTGCCTCTCCCGTTATCTCTATCCCTAACTGGCCATGTTTTTCGATTTAACCAAGGCTGATTAATTGAAAATTTACACTTTATCGCGCGGGTCGCACGTCCATTGAACGACCGAAAAAGCCAAGCTAGTGTACTCAATTTAAATCTTAACCGTACTTAATTAGCGGTAAATTTTGCACTTGTAATTATTATGGTAAGTAGGTATTTTAACAACGTACTCCTAGGTTTAAATGGCTCCATCCGGCAAGAAGAAAACCTAACAGGAGACAGAAGATGCCATGCTCCGCCGCTTGGCGGACTAAGTCGGTTGGGTTCAACAGGAGGGCAACGACGCCCTCAATCCGGACCCTTCATCTGGTTCGGAGGTGGCGCCTTTTGGGGAAATTCCCTTTGCCCCATTTATCTCCAGCGGTGATGACGTCGACCCCTTTTCAACTCCGACGCCCGGTGCCGATTCAACGGCAAGTACTCAGGCGTCCTCGACCGCTGAATCTATCATGTACAGCGCCCTCCGTAAGCAAAGGAGGGCCCCCACTGACCTGGAACCGAAAAGGACTCGGGGTCTCGTTAAAGGGGGCAAAGCGGAGAAAATTTGCAAGGCGACGGGAAAAAAGATCGACTTGCCCTACGACGAATTCACCGGTGGCCCTCCCACAGCTCAGCTAGCAAGTCTCTCGGCGCATAGCATAGGGTCAATCGTTCGTAGCCGGGTTCGAATTAATTCCCCTAATTGGAAGGAGGTGCCGTGTGATGAGAAGGCGAAAGTCTTTAAAGAACTTTCGGTACGTAATACATCTAATTTTAGTTATTATATAATATTTTTAATATTAGTTATAATTTCATAATATATACGATTATAATTTTCTATTTATTTTTGATAGGAACAATTTGCGGTGGATCCGACACCGGCCATGTTGAGGCATATCAACCAAACCGCCAACTCCATCTACAAAGATTGGAAGTACAGGCTCCATCAGTACTTCCAAACTTACGGTTCCGCGCCTCCCGTAGAGCTGCGTGGGGATAGAGAAGATGAGTGGCAGTGGTTGTGTAACCACTTTGCCGATGAAGAATTTAAGGTGTTAATTTACTTTTTTTTTATTTCATTTAAGATAATTGAATTATTTAAATTTTAGTTACTTATTAATTTTTTAATGATTTAATTATGTTGTCTAACAGAAATTCTCCGGTGTCAACAAAGCCAACCGGGGGAAGAAGGACAAACACCATACTTCCGGCGCCAAACAACTCATTCAAATAGCCAAGGAGCACAGGGATAAGGGTTCCAAACACCCTTATCTCGATGCAAGCATAAGCGCGTATGTGACGCCTGGGCTCGATAATGAAGCGAGTCAATGCGGTGTAAGTCATATATATATGTGCTTTTAATTATAGTAATTATTATTTAAATATTATTTCATTATAATAAATTAATTATTCTTTTGTAGGCAAGGGTGATAGAGCGTGCGCAGGAAGAATTGGCTAACACTCAGCTTGCGTTCCCAGATGTGCCACCGGAAGACCTGCATCCTCTATCCATGGAGAGCCAAATTGCAATCGCGGATGAGGTCTACGGTCGTAGAGCTGGCAAGGAGGTTAGGCACTTCGGGCCTAAGGTGGTTCGAGATTTGTCGACGACCTCCGACTCATCATCTACGGGAGGTTCGGGGCAGCGGAGAAGGACTCAGGCTGCGGTCGTCGAAGCAGCCATTCAAGTGATTACCTGGGCCACGGAGATTGTTACGTTCTCCGTGGCCCAGGTAATCACCTGGACGACGGAGATTAAGTTCTCCGTCGTCCAGGTGATTACCTGGGCCACGGATATTGTCCGCGGTCCAAGTGAACTTGGACGACGGAGAACTTATTCTCCATCGTCTAAGTGCTTGGACGACAGCACTTGGAGCACGGACCTTAAACGACGGAGATTCTGTCGTCTAAGTACTTAGACGACGGAAAATCTCACTTAGACGATGGAAACGCTCCGTCGTCTAAGTGCGTTTTTCTTGTAGTGAGCCTAATACTTTTATCATCCCCGACATAAGGGAGCTAATTCGGTCTAATGAACACTTACATATGTCTAATAGCGCCACAGATCTTACTTAAGAGGAGATTAATGTGTTAGAGAAGAATTCCCTTGGAGATGAGTTGGAGGATGACAATGACGACATTGGATACGATTTAGACGATGAAGATTATGATGATGTGGAGCATTCAATTGATAATGAGGGGGATGATTCAAACGATGGTGATTATGTTGATGAAGAGTGATATGAATTTGTAAATTAAATATGCGAAATACTCATTAATAATTAATTAATTAATTAGTTAATTATATTAATTAATTAATTAATTAATTAAGGAGCAAAAATTATTAATTAAAAGAGATTTATTAATTAAGAGTACGTATGTACGTTTGCATTAGTTATGTCTTACAGGAATGATTAAGAATCAACAAATGCAAGATCATTTTTCTGTATAAAGATGACATCTAAAATGGCGAAATCTATAATTTCGTTGTCTAAGGAGTAGACTTAAACGACTTACTCCTTAGACGACGAACTTATATTCATCGTGGAGGCACTACTTAGACGACGAAAATATAGTAATTTCGTCGTCTAAGTACATGTGCAAACCCTAAACCTTAACTCTCTTTTCCCTAAACCCTAAAAAAACTTAGACCACGAAAGTGGCAGAGTTTCGTCATCTAAGTCGCACTTAGATGACAAAATTTTACCACTTTCGTTTTCTAAGTATATTTTCACAATTTGACCTCTATGGGTACGTACAATAATGTGTATCAACGTTAGATTACAAATTATATTCGTCGATGGCATAGAGTAAACAATTCTTGGACTATGGGTGTCGACGGTTCAAAAATCAAAGTAACGAAGATTCATATATCAACATGTTCGTTTCGTTGAAATTTCAGTTCTATGGTTGACTACACCGATCAAACCCTTAACGAACTTCTTATTGAATTAAAATTCGTCTACTTACATATTAAGTGGTGATGATTATATCTAATGGTGGTTTTCTCCAAATTCAATTTCGTTAATATGAATGTAGAGTAAATATAGACATACGAATACTTAAGTTATACAACAATAGTAGATGTATAACAAGTATTTACTCGTCAATCTGATTTTAAATGAATTTTATATTAATATATATAATTTACATTTAAAGTTCTGGCGTAAGTTAGTGGAAATACTCGATCGTAACATTGAAAATGGTTTTAATAATTAATAATATTTACGATCGTTTGTGTTTTTAATTTTTTTGTCGATATTCACAAAACTACTGTAACGATCGAATACGTACCAAACGTACACTATCAGAAAAATACACTTAGGCGACAAAGCAGTATCGTCACCTAAGTAGCTTTTTTCGTCGCCTAAGTACTTAGGTGACGAACATTTCGTCACCTAGGTTTCGTCGTCTAGACTTTTGGACGATGAAAAATTACAGAAAAAATGACCAAAAAAATGAACTAAGACGACGAACCAACATTTCGTCGCCTAAGTTAAACCAGTTAGACGATAATATTTTAGGTTATTCGTTGCCTAATTGTTGATTTTTTTAAAATAAAAAAGAAATAATCCACTTAGATGACAAATTTTTTTCGTCGTCTAAGTGGTTGATTTTAATAAAAAATATAAAAAAATAATTAAGTAAACAACTTAGAAGATGAAACTATTGGTTTCGTCGTCTAAGTGGTTTAAAAAAATGAAAAATTCATTAAATTCTAATTAAATAACTATATGTTAATTATTAATAAATAAAAAATGTGTAGTTAATAAATAATTTAATGGCGGTGGCGGTGGCGGTGGCGGTGGCAGCGACATTTGTGTGGTGATGGTGCCGATGTGGTGGTGGTGGTGTGTGGTGGTGGAGGTGGTGGTGGTGTGTGGTGGTGGTGGTGGTTGTAGTGGTGTGTACGTAAGGTTTGAGGGGGAGAGAGAGATACATAGGAAAATAGTAAAAAAATAGTGGATGAAATGTGTTTTATACGTGACAAAATTAGGCAACTAAACTAACAAGTTTTGTCGCCTAAGTGATTTGAATTTTTGGTAAAAAAATTTGGCAAAAAAAGTACCCGCCAAAATGTTGGACTTATGCGACAAAACCTATTAGATTCATCGTATAAGTATTTCAAATTTTTTTAAATTAATTTCTACATTTTAAAAAAAGTAAAATAAATTTCACTTCGGCAACGAAATTATATATTTTCGTCGCGTAAGTGAATTTTATTTTAGATATTTAAATAAAATAAAAATAAAATGAAATAAATTTTACTTAGGTGGCAAAAATATATAGTTTCTTCACCCAAGTGAAGATTTTTGTCCACATGAGCAGGTCCATGTCTATTGACTGTACTACTGTATTTGTCAGCCTGAACTTCATAGACAAGACCATTGGAGTTCATCACTCTCCAATGCCTTGCTATATTAAGTGTCTCAATTAGCTTTCCTTCCATCCTCGGTCCCATTATAGTGTGTCATCTTTCAGATTCTTCTTTCTTGCTTGCAATCCTTTCCATCACCTTTCTCCTAGAACATAAGTAACAGAAAAAAGGAATTTAACCGTACAATTTACAGACATCCTAGAAATAATTGAATGAATCTTGTTGTACTATAACAGTAAACAAATATCCAGACAGCTACATAGTCAGATATCGTAACAGATATTTAGACATCTACCCATGAAATAATGGAATGAATCAATTTGTAATGGATGATCTGATTTCATCAGCAAGATAGAAGACAAGTAGTGTGTGGAGATCTATTATCCAACTATTGAAGCAGTCCGAGATGTTGTTTGTCATTTCGTCATACCTATCTTTTCTGAAGAATGCAGCACGGCATTTTTTCTTTGGGAGATCCTTGAAGAATTCAGTTCTCTCTATATGTCCACCCTCTAACTTAAGTTGGTTAAAAAGAAACTCATATTGCCTTTCGCTTCTAGCATATGCACATTTCCTGAAGAGTTCAGAAATTCTATCATTCAAGTGCCTTATGTAGTTGTTTTTAATGTTAGTAACCAAGTGCCGAAAACAGTAGCTGTGCTCATCATTGGGGAACACATTTGGAAGAGAACTCATGATTCCATTACCACGATCTGAGAGGAATGTTATTTTTCTCCGAGTATTAGTTTCTTGGTTTATGCCGTGTCTATTTATGTCATCTCTTAGGTTCATCAAGAACCACCTCTAGATGCTTTCATTTTCGGCATCAACTATGGCAAATGCAATTGGATAGAGTCCTGAAAAAGAACCAAAAAGGTGAGGTTCCTAGTTGTATAGTAAGTACTGAAGTGCAGTTTATAAACAAAAAACAAATATGCAGACAGATACTCAATCAGCTACCCAGACAGCTACTCATGTAGTCCTAACTTTCATATGTCTAGATTACCTTGATCTGCATCTTTTGCAGAGGCCCCCATGATCTGTCATTTGTATTTATTTTTTAGGAAACTTGCATCAGCGAAAATTATTGGTCTGCAGTATTGGAATCCTTGCATGCAAGCACCAAATGACACGAAAAGGCGTTGAAACCTTTGTGTTTTCAGATAAATATAGACAACAACTTTTGAGCCAGGATTAGTGTTCATTAATTCATCTTGGAATCAGAAAAGGTTTGTGTAGATTTCGGCTTCGTTTTCATGCAGTGAATTCATTGCTAATTCCTTGCCATGCCACACCATCTTGTAAGGGACTTTCAGGCCAAAACTCTCTCTGATTTCTGTTTGCAAGGCCTTGGATCCCTTATTAGGATCAGTGTACAGTTTGTCCTTAACGATCAAGCTAAGTGTTAAATAAATGATAAGTTTTCAAGTATAGAAAATAATTGACATAAAAGTAATGAAGAACTCTTTAGACAGATATTTTCACAGCTAGTGATGTTAGAAAAATGTCCCATACCTGACAATAAAAGATCTCATCATCTCACTAGTTTGTTTCCGGACTTTTTCTTTGCATGTATGCTTGTTGTTGATTTCAGTGATGTAAAATGATCCATTAGCCCAGTATAGTCTTGCCTTCACAAACCATTTGCATTTATCACGTCATTTGTATCTACAATGGACACTTTCGTGTGTGGGAAAATTCTTCTCATATATAAACTTGAATCCACTTTTAATTGAGTACTTTCTAAGTTTCATCCAGAATTCAGTGACACCGCCTAAGAATTTCTGCCTCTTTTCTTGTATCAATTTAGCCCATGGTTTTGTCAAGTAATCATTTGTATCCTCTTCTTGAAAGCATCCAAAACCAACATCACCAACATTACTTATTTTTATGTAGCCATCCATCTGCACATCCAGTCCTGAGTTTTCATTCAGCGTGCTACTACAAACCATCGATCGGTTGGAACTCATATTTTATGTTTGCTGGAAAGAGGAAACGTATACATATTTAGCGTGACATAATATGGAAACATATACTCAAACAGGTACACAAACAGATATTCAAATGAGTTTTGGATGTTCTATCTCATTCAGGTCAGTGATTCTGATCTCAATATATTTTGAATTGAGTCTTTGTAGAGAAAGCATCATCAAAACACATCACGATCAATTTCCAGGAAAATGTGTTCATCCTCTGGTGGGATACAGTATTTATATGTCAAGATTGAGTTGTTGAGTGATTTGAATCGTTGACTGACAATATCCACTATATCAGTAAATGTGATATCAACACTTAAAATATCCATCACAACTTGTCATCTGTGAATATATTTCACAATGATTGGAGATGGTGTTGTTGCCATTGAATATACTGTTGAGAAAATATTAAAAAGTTGTTGAAGAGTTGAAGAAACGTATGTAAATGCTTTTGTTAACTAATAGAATAAATAGAGAAACAAATACTTAGACAGATACTATAACAGATACTTAGACCGATACACTAACAGATACTCTGATAGATACTCAAACAGATACCTAGACAGATACTTAGACACATCTTCAGAACCAATCCAGACCTAATTAAGTAGATTTTAATTTCTCAAAGTTTATAGTTTGAAGAGCAAAGTAATCAATAATATCATGAAATCGACTAATACAACTACGAACTGAAACAGTTTCGTGCAAAAACAGAGTGAAATTGGATATACAACATAACTTAACATATGAAATCATCGATAACGAGTTAGAGAGAGAGAGAGAGAGAGAGAGCGTTGAAACTTACAACGCTTGACATTTTCAATTTCGTACGATGTCTAGATCGAACAGAGTTTTCGTTCCGGCGAGATTGTCATCGCGATCGCAAGAGAGAGTAAGGGAGATTGCTGGAGGGAGAGAGAGAGAGAGAGAGGGAGAGAGAGAGAGAGAGAGAGAGAGAGAGAGAGAGAGAGAGAGTCGGAAAAAATTGAGTATGGAAGAGAGTGCTTTGCAACTCCCTCTTAAAGAGGCAGTTAGAATTGAAATTAGGGAAGAAGGGCAAAATTGGTAGAAAAAAATGTTATATAACTTTTTGGATTTTTTAGGAGAAAATGACATCAACTGGGTTTTTTTTGAAAAGAAGGTGTCATAAGTTGATTTTTTTTTATAGAATTCTTGTCTGTTTTTGAGTTTTTAAATAATTTTCTCTTGATTTTATTACCACATTGATATCAATATAATTTCTATTGTTTATCTGAAGAAAAAATAAACTTGTTGAAATACTCTTGAACGAATTGAGAGGTTCTAGCACAAACTCCTATTCAGAACTAGAACTCTTACGAAGGCTACCTAGACGAATCTTGGCTGGTTCTTACGTATCGGTGTTGGTTTGATGGATAAGAGGTAAATGTAAATGTGTAGATACTGAAAAGTAAAGATAAATTCTCAAAATCTCAAAATAAAATCGAGAGGTAAATATGAGTCACCAACATATAATCGTCATACTTAAGTGACCAATTTAACTAAATTTTCTAGCAATAAAACAAACATATATAGTGGTTAAATTAGGGACATGCTATGGTACATAAGGTTATGTCATACTTTTATTTATCACTTTGAGAACCAAAATTACAATATACATGAGTAAAAATTTACGACATACATTTATGATAATATTACCACAATAACTACATTTTTTTAAAGATTATTTATAATTTTTATAACTAATTATATCAAATTTATAACTTTGAAGACAATTTGTATAAAAGTTTTAACTAAGTTTCTAAATAAAATAATTATCTTAAATACAATTAAATAACCCAAAAGATTACTCATATTACCACTATGATCATCAAATTTATTCTTATGTGATAAAATAAAATTATTACACTGATAAGATACCTACGAATGATCCGTTAAATTATGGTGCAAGACTGCAAGACAAACTTAACCAATGCAAGCACGTACAGATCTAGCTGGTGACTACAGCACAATTTTGCTAGCTAGCTTACTGTGAACTCCGTTGTCATTTTATTTTCTTCTTTTAACCATTGATATGTTCATAGAGTCAGGAGAGTGTGAGACCGATGAGAGAGTCGATCCCACACCTCTTTTGTTTAACCTTTTTAATGTTTTAACCTACATACTACAGAGTTTGAACAACAAAACAAAGCCAGATTGACTTTTAGTCGAATTATGACAAATAAGCTTCTCTCTTCCACTTATCTCTTGCTTGCTCGATCGGTCGGGGACCCTTTCTCAATGAATCTTGAAGTGGAACCATGTCAGTTTATATATACTTGACGTAGGAGTCTGCTTCTTTTGGCTACAAATATATCAGAGTGACAATATTACCTAGTAGGTAAGCTGTTAAGCTCTGCTTCATGTGCGCCCCATGAGGTTTAGTAATTCTAGAATTATTGTGGAATTTCCAGCATATTGGACTGGAAGTTATTGTTTGACGTTAAAATATTCTTCGTGGAGAGATTCTTCCGTAAAACAGTTTCTTTTATTGACTTCGGATAGTTTGACCGCAGTTGTCGGTTTATCCTGTATGTGCTTCGTATGCTGAAGTGCCACTGTCTCTCAACGGAATATAGAATGTAAATCAGCCTGTCTTCTTGCCAAGCAATTAAGATAATGAGAGCACCAACCTTGCCTGAATGGGTCATTCTCGCCTAGTAACGTAGGACTTGAGTTTTTGTGTCTCTAGCAGAGCCCAAAAATCGATACCTCACACCCCCTTATTAATGCAAAGCAGAGAAATCTCTCTGACGATGTGTTGAGAACACTGCTTTCTTGGGTATCTGAACTCTCACTCGATATGTTACAAGCCCTTCAACCTTCCAGTCACGTTGCTTCATTTGATCGCAATACTCTTACTCGATAGGTGACAAGCACTTTGATCGGCTGGTTGCAAAGATAGAATCTCTTGACAAGATGTCTAGGTGTACTTCCGTATAACAAATGTTTTGTATTTGATCGGGGACCCTTTCAACAATGCTCTTACTCTCTTTATATAATGCTTAGTAGTCGTCTTTCAATTCTTTTGAACTTCTTCTACTCTTGCTCTTTGAATCTCAATATAACTCTAACACCATCCAGTACACGGGTCTTATCTTTATATAGTTCTAACACTATCACAAGTCCTTTACTAGAAGAAACCCATCTGAAACAGAAAAGGTATGATAGACATTAAGCCGCATGAATCAGCTATCCCGAATCCACAATCCACAGTCCTAAGTCGATCTGGAAACGGACTCTGTTTCTCCACTTGACCGCTTGCAAATCTACATTTTTTAACTGGGCCGCTCGCCAAAACTTCAGCTCATCTTGGACCGCTCGCCAAGACTTCAGTCTTTCAAGCCCAATATGAAATATTTATTTCAGGCTCAAATATTGCTCCTCAAGTCTTGAGCTTAAATTACCTGTGCAAGTGAAAAGACTTGAATATTACCCGAATGACACGCTGTTAAACCAAACGGTAACATCACACGCAAGTGCCACGTTACACAACTCCTCTAAAAAGTTGCATAACTCAAATGACGTAATA
Source organism: Geum urbanum (assembly GCA_946800695.1). Taxonomy (NCBI): domain Eukaryota; kingdom Viridiplantae; phylum Streptophyta; class Magnoliopsida; order Rosales; family Rosaceae; genus Geum; species Geum urbanum. The sequence goes on along the minus strand of OX327002.1, from coordinate 5,591,268 downwards.
TAAAAGTACCAGTCCACATCAACAAAATATCATTCCCCAACGAGACTTTCTCACTTGCCTTGATCCTAAACTTTCAACCTCCTTAGTCAAAAGCTAAGACCTTTCATTCTCGCCACCGTTCATCTATTCTGAGTAAAGCATGCCTCCACGCAAAGACATCTCCATATCTAATAAAAGTTCCAAGCCAATGATAAGAGCTTCATATTCTGCTTGGTTATTTGTGCACCTGAAGTCCAATCGGAAAGAATAAGAAAAAGTTTGGCCGCGTGGAGAAACCAATGCTACTCCTGCCCCAGCTATAATACTCATACTAGACCCGTCAAAGTATAAACACCAAGGTGCCAGATCAATACGAGTGAGTTCTAGTTCTGGCCCCTCGAGAACATCCTTTATTGGATGATGGGCCAAAAAATCGGTCACTGCTTGGCCTTTTACCGTTTTTTGGGGAACATACTGTAAAGAGAACTCTGACAAAGCCAGAATCCACTTCCCAATCCGTCCCCGGAGAATGGGTCTTGAAAGCATGTATTTCACCAAGTTTGTTTGTGCTATGACGCATGTGGTGAAAGATAACATGTAATGCCTCAACTTACATCCTGAAAAATACAAGGCTAGGCACAATTTTTTCATTGGCGAGTATCTCGTTTCACACTCGTTCAAGGTACGACTGAGATAGAAAATAGCACGTTCAGTGCCTGATGTGTCGTCCTGAGCTAATAAACTCCCAATAGAAAGGTCAGTAGCTGAAATGTACAGCTTGAGAGGAATCCTTGGCCTTGGAGGTACCAAGACTGGCGGGTTTGTTAAATATGCTTTGATGGTTTCAAATGCCTCTTGATGGATAGGCGCCCATACAAAGTCTTTTTGATTCTGAAGGTTGAGCAACGTCGAAAATGGTTGTGTTTTCCCAGCAGCATTGGCAATGAACCGTCATAAGAATTTGATTTTTCCTAATAAGCACTATAATTCTTTCTTACTATTTGGTAGCGTTGCACTAAGAACCGCTTGTTTTTTGTCGTCCGGTATCTCAATCCCACGCTAATGGACCAGAAATCCCAGGAAATCTCTTGCTTGTACTCCAAACACATATTTAGCTGGATCCATCTTCAGTTGATGTTGCCTCATCCGGATAAACACTTGCCGCAAGTCTTCAATGTGATTACTCCTGCATTTCGTTTTAACCACCACATCATCGATGTAGAGTTCAATAGTCTTACCAATAAGATCATGGAAGATTAAGTTCATTGCTCTTTGGTAGGTTGCCCCTGAATTCTTGAGTCCAAATGGCATGTCTACTTCTGCCACTGGGATTTGATGGTAACCAGCCGTCCCATCCATGAATGTTAACATCTCATGACGAGCCACTGAGTCCACCAACAAATCCGCTACTGGCATTGGGTATACATTTTTTGGAGTTGCATTGTTCAAGTCTCTATAATCAACACAAACTCGCATTTTCCTGTTCTTCTTCTTGACCGGACTATGTTGGATAGCCACTCATTGTATTTGGCTACTCATATGATCCCTGACTTGAGCATTTTCTCTACTTCTTCCTTGACAAGAATTGCTATTTCTGTATTCATTCGACGCATCTCTTGTTTCATCAGCTTCTTTCCTTCTATAATGGGCAAGCTATGAAAAACCAATTCCGGTGACAGTCCTGGCATGTCGTCATACTTTTCTAAAAAATAATAAGCTTATCCATGTAGCAATTCAATGAGCTTCAGTCGTTCTTCAAGCTCTAGGAAGGTACTAATGGCGACAGAGATTGGCTGTTCATTGTCCCCAAGATTTGACTTTTTCAATGGGGTCTTTGACTTTAGGAGGTAAATCATCCAAGGCTGCGGGATTTAGTTTGATCTCTTCCTCCTCGTTCAAGTCGTGTAACACATCTTCATCCATATATTCCAATGCTGCAATCATTGGAACCCTCTCGTAGGCTTGACTCTCCAACAGAAAATTGTGGAAGCGTTCGTATAAAGAGTAGCAAGCCTCGGTCTCTATACTTGATAGAGACCCAATCATTGAGAGTGTTTGGATGGTAGCTCAATGGTGTAGGGTCTTCTATTATCATGATTTACTTGAATAATACCCCACTGAGCTAGCTCAGAGGCCGTAACACCAACTGGGCGGCATTTGTTATCAACGTCACATACATCTAGTGGCTTGAGGTCACTGTTGTAATAACTGGCTTTTAAAGAATTAGCAGATACGGAATATGGACGAGGATCAGCATTGACAATCTTTGCTTCACCTGACTCCATATTCCAAAGTAGCATTTGCTGATGGAGAGACGAAGGTACACAATAGCTCCGGTGGATCCAGTCACGCCCCAGAATTACATTGTATAGAGTTGTGCATTCTGCCACGAAGAATGTGTATGTGCCGGTGGCTGGACCGATGTGCACCTGCAAAAAGACAATGCCCAAAGTCTTGGAAATGCTACCCTGAAAGTTTCTAACATTAAGGGTGGTCTCTTGGATAGCAGACTTGGGAACGCCTAATAAGGCCATTGATTTAACCGTGATGATATTTACCGCTGCCCATGAATCCACTAAAAGTTTGTTGACTTGAATTCCCTGGATGTTTCCCGTCACATATAATGGTAGCTTGTGCATGGCCGTGTTCAGGGTAAGCTTGAAAAACGTCATCTGTCTCTTTATCATTTATGGGTCAGTCTCCGATGTCTTGGCGAGTGCTAATTGGTCTGTCAATCTTGGTTCATCTTCTGGCACTACCAAGTTATTAACGCTTCTGCTCGCAACTGACTCATCCATTGATGAAGGTAAAGCATATTTGGAAGATAAAATGAACACCATGTTAACAGTGGTATCCACCTCCTCTATGTATTCTTCTGTTTGTTCATCTTCACCATCACCGTAATCTAATAACTCCTCATCATTTGCATTGTTGTTGTGCTCAACTCTTTGTCCCTCGAGATCCAAAGTTGCAGTGACCTCCAGGGAACCAACCTGTTGCAGTTGATCCTCAGGTGTAGGATCTATGGTTGCTAACATAAGTAGTTCAGAACTTTGTTCTTTAGGATGGGGAACAGCCTTGTTAAGACTTGCCCTCTTTTGTTCTTCTATGATTAAAGGTTTCGGTCTCCACTGCAAAACTCTAGTCTAGCCTGGAGTGACATGTCCTTGAACATGCTTCCCCTCCTTCAGTGGTGTGTGTAGCCCTAATGTCTCTATTGTTTCATCATCGAAACTAAGACGTCATCTTGTTGGTTTTCATTTTGTGACTCCACGATGAACCTCATGAATAGGTTCGGGCTGTTTGTCCTTAGACTATAGCTCTGGGTTACAGTCAAAGACACCTGGTCGTTGTGCTTGCACTTTAGGCTCGCGAGATTTCTTCCCAAAAACCACTAAGGGGTTTACTGCAAGAGCATTTTATCGCCTTCATAGCGTCTCTGGAGAGCAGATCACTTCTTCTTCTTTGAGCAGGCCTGTTTCATAAGCCTCTAATGCCCTTTTGGCTTCTCCAAATCGTCGTTGAAGGTTCCTTCTTCTACTTGGAGTTACCTCAATGGTCTTTCCCTTCTCCTTTACGTACCATACATTCTCCTTTGTGATATTTCTTGAAGCTGATGGAATATATGGCCTGGCGAGTGTGTCAGCAATTTCTGATTCAAACTTCTTTGCTTCACTAACCCTTTCTGCTGCTCGCGAACGCTTAGGTGCTAGGGAATCCATTTTTCTTGCTCGCCGTGGGCTATGGGGCTGAAGATTTGTTTGTGAAAATAGCTCCGGGAAGACCTTGGCTGCTTCAGCCAATTCTTCATAGGAAATCTTCAGCCCGCCCCTGAGTTTATAATGAGCACAAAGGGCTACTGTCAACTCTGCTTTCGAATCCACTGTTTCTTTTCCTTTACTTGATTTTGTCGTTTGCTTGCTTGGTGGACTCTCGCCAGTAGTTTGATGATTGTCAGTATGTTTGCGTTTGCTTGGTTTGTCCCTTGTCAACTCCAACATCCCCACAGTCAATGACATTTCGGTCGCCAAGCTTGGCGAGGGCTCCTGTTCTATCATTATTTCTCCCTCGTCAATCCACTACTGAATCCTGAACTTCAAATCATGACAAGCACTCGTGGAATGGTGACCGGTGATGATGTCGACAATAAGGTAGACCCCTGACATCTTCAGGATGTGGGTTTGGTGTTCCCCAATTATCAGGAACTATTGCTATCCCTGTTTGGATTAACTCTTCAAATATCTCATCTCGCCTGGACAAATCATATGTTATCTCAGCTCGCTTAGGTCAGACAAATGCAATATCACGTCCATGCTTCCGCCTCGACCTTTTCCTCTTGTAAATTGGTTCATATATGTTGCGAGCGAAAGAGGTGTCTGGGGAAGGAAATGATATGTCGGGAGGTGATGATGTCTGATGGTTGTGCGGATTCCATTCCACCACTCCCTTGTAGTTAATTTTAATCACCTCCCAGTTGATCAACCCCTGAATTTTATCTCTTAGGGTTGAACACCTTGCCGTTCGATGACCAAACTAATTGTGGAATCTGTAGAAATGTTGAGCTGGACCTTCATATCGTAAATGTCTGAGTTTGAGTGCTGGGTAATAAAATACCAACCCCATTTCACGCAGCCTGTTCAAGATCTCTTCCAACTTATCATACGGGAAGGAATAAGATAAAAATACTTTCTGATTCCAATCTTCCACGCCTCCAATACAACTATCAGGTGATGACCATTCGATATCTATCATATTGACTTGAGGCAATGGGAAGGGTTTCGAATCAACTAATGCAGTTGCCTTGGTCGCTTCCTCTAGTTCTAGTCTTCCTTCGTTGATCCACTTTTGGATCTGATCTTTTAACTTGATGCAGTCCTTCGTAATGTGGTTCCATACTCCATGAAACTTGTAATATTTTTTACCTTTTAACTACTCAGCTGTAGGGAGAGGTTTGAAGTCTGCTTTGACAGCTTGCATGTCATAGAGCTCATCCAAGATCTCATGAGCCATGTTAGCATCATACGTGTACGTTTCGAACTCTGGCTTAGTGAAAGCCACTTGATACACGACTTTGCAAGCACTAAATAAATACTTAACACTCAACAAAAACGCATAAGCAATTAAAACCCTTTGGTGTAGATGTAGCATTGGTAAATAGGGTATCATTCTTAACCGGGGATTGAGGGTGCATGCATATTTACGCTATGGTTAAAAAGGGGGGTTTGAAAAAGGTTGTTTTGTACTCTACGAAAATAAACACTAAAACATGGCATAGCAAACACATCGAGAAATCCTAGGTTCTAACATGCTTCACTCATAGACAAGTAGAAAACAATTAAGAACAAAGAAGTCCTAAACATGCTTACTAGACCGAAAATAAACCTAAGCTATTATTTACATGTGATCGACTCATCTAAACTTATCTCTCATTCTAGTACTCAAAGCTCTGCCCAAAACACTACCTCTCCTCCCTTGCACCAAATCTGAAGAAGCCATCCCTCCAACGCCATAAACACCATCCTCCACTGAAATATTAGGGGAGTCCCGAAGTATTTCGCCATCTCCATTGAAGAGCAGCTTACACCAAGTAGTCTAGGGGAGTCCCGACAACAAAAAGTGTAACCATAACTCTTCTCTTATTTCTTTGTATTTTTGGCATTCTTTGGAGTGAAGTTGTAAAGAATTTTGGTTATATAATTCTAGTTAATTTTCTGCCATCTTCTAGTTCTTACGTTTTTGCTATACATGTTTATTCTATGCTTAATACTTAATCTGAATGCAGGGGAGTCCCGGTTTAGATTATTGATGTGTTAGGGGAGTCCCGAAGCACTTAATCACGAAATTAACATGAGTTATATAGTTGAGGACGTAGGCACTTTTAGGTTGCATGAAATTGGTTAGGTTATAAAGAGTTAGAGAAAAAGATGAGATGATCACATGTATATATTAGATAGGTTTTATTTTCGGTTTAGTAAACATGTTTAGGTTCTTTGATTCTTGTTTGTTTTGCTTGTCTATGAGTATAAAGCATGATAGAGTCCTAGGATTTCTAAGTGTGTTTTACTTGCCATTTTTTTGTCTTTAATTTCGTAGGTCATTAGAACACCAATTCAAACTCCCCCATACTTTCTAACGTTTTCATGCAGGTGAACACCCTACAATCTCCGGTTAAGAACGATACCCTATTTACCAATGCTACATCTACACAAAAGGGTTTTAAATTGTATTTCATCTAGATTGATTATTGAGTGTTAATTTAGTAGTCACTTTAGGCGTTATCAATTTTTGGCGCCGTTGCCGGGGATTGTTAAGTTTTATTTGTGTGTTTTCGTTTGTGCATATGTGAAATTGTGTAAATAAGTTTATTTTTGTTTTCAGTTTTCGGAACACCTACTGTCCCGTTTTTGTGCAATTTATTTGACGTAGCTAGAGGTCTTAGAAAATTATGAAAATTTACAGAGTTGTTCATTGGTGTGTCTAGTTTCTGGCTGTAAAATTTCATTGAAATCGGACAAACCAATAATTCTGGAAAATTCTGACATGCAGCTGTGTTCAAACTGTGCGATTCTGGATTGTGTAGTTGTTCTGAAATTTGTAAATAATACATAAATGTTTATAATTTTAATTTTTGTTCATACTAACCTTTGTTTTGCAGCCATCTAACACGTTAAAGGAAGTCTTCAATTTACATTGAGTACATGAAATTGGTTGATTAAGTCTCACTCTTTGGAATAGATGGCGCCTCTTTTTCTGGTTTATCTCCTTAACCCTTTGTGTTTCATTCGAAATACAAGGTTGTGGGCGGAGTCTACTAAGAACTTGAGGGAGTGTGTTATTCTCGAAATATTGGCTGAATGTCGGACATGGTGTCTAGATGGGATATGACTGGTGACAGGTTTTGGATCTAACAAAGAGAAACATCATTGGAGTACATCCCTTGATCACGGTAGCCTCGGGTTGTTTCTCGAAATTAGTCCTACCTCTCGCGTTATCTCTATCCCTACTGGCCATGTTTTTCGATTGATCCAAGGCCGATTGATTGAGAATGCATACTTTATCGCGCGGGTCGCACGTCCATTGAAAGACCTAAAAACCAGATTCGTGTACTCTCTTTAAATTGTAGGCGCACTCAATTTGGACATGCTTGGACATAATACTATGTCGAAATTGTGTGTTTGTGCATATTAACTTGTAAAAGGATTAACCACGTTGCATTAGCTTGCATAACCTGCCGGCGGCTTTGTGATGCTCGGATTTCATCACCGGGTACCCTAACCTAAGTGAAGTTAGGGACATGAGGCCAAACGTATGGTCACGTTGCATCATGTATTTAGCACGTAACTTTGTGTGTTTTCTGCAGGTTCTAACATTTTCTCTTATGCATTCACTTCATATTTCACTTAGGTTCTTGTTTGATGCATTTGAATGACGATTTAATTGTTTTGAGCATGAATTTGAATGAAACGTGGTGTGCTTGCATTACTCTACTTGTATATATATATATATGTTTCTAAATCTTTGCATTGTAAATATGCCTAATTTTGCAGAAAACGTGTAAATTGAGTCTTAACTTATTCAATCAACTTTGCATTCATTTTAGGGAGTCTAAAGCCTTGCATTCACGTTTACAATTCTTGAAGTGTCTTAACTTAGTGTTTTACAGCTTTCGTGTGTTTTTGGTGTGTTTTTGGTTTGTTTTTCTTCGTGTGATTTGTTTTGGTGTGATTTTGTGTGTTTTTCTTGCTTTCTTTTAATTTTCAACGTTTTTGGTTAGTGTCTTGCATTACTTGTATATTTTTTTGATACTAACACTATTTTGAGGAGGAGGACTTAGAAAAAGATCCGGCTACTAAAGATGACGAGAAGAAGAAGAATGTGGCTTCTCACGCCACTAAGGCACAACCCTCATCATCACAATCTGCCCCAAACAAAGGTATTAACTCTATCCCTTCAAGTTTGGTTAATACTAATGCTTCGTTTGCTCGTGCACCATTCCCACATAGGTTGACGAAATCTAAGAAAGATGATCAATACGAAGACATTTTGGACATCTTTCGGAAGGTGCAAGTAAATCTGCCCTTGATCGAGTGCATAAAGCAAGTGCCTATCTATGCGAAATTTCTCAAAGAGTTATGCACCCAAAGGAGGCAAACGAGAGCGAAGGAGGTTGTGAAGGTGAATGCAACCGTCTCAGCGGTTTTACAGCGTCGGTTACCCCCCAAATTGAAGGATCCGGGGAGCTTTTATGTTCCTTGCGTGATTGGTGACAACAAATTCGAAGATGTTATGCTAGACCTTGGTGCATCCATTAACGTAATGCCTTATTACTTATTTGCATCCATGGATTTAGGCGAGCTCAAACAAGACAACGTCATCATTCAGCTAGCCGACCGTTCGCATAAGTATCCTAGGGGATACTTTGAAGATGTTCTTGTGCAAGTCAACAACCTGATTTTTCCAGCGGATTTTTACATTGTTGACATGGAGGAGAGTCCTTTGAATACCACGCCATTGCTTCTTGGACGACCTTTCATGAGGACTGCAAGAACGAAGATAGATGTGTTTGAGGGAACGTTTTCCATGGAGATTGATGGAGAAAAGATCGAATTCAACAAATTAGATGCCATGAAGGTTCCCGCGGCAAGTGTACATGCCATATTTTCGATGGATATGGTGGAAGAGGCAGCTCAACAACACTAAGACATCATTGAAGATTCACGGCTTGAGGACCCAATCCAGCCCTCTCACACAAATGAAGAACTATCACGTCTAGGCTGTAAGACGTTAAAAAACAAGCGCTTCTTGGGAGGCAACCCAATGGAGGAAATCGCCAAGGCTTTGTTCTCTCCTCCCTTATCTTTTTAATTTCATTGCTTATTTACTTTCCTTAGCTAAAATTTTCGTGGGTCTCTCCCTTCATACGAAATTCTATGATTCCCTTAAATACATTGAGGACAATGTAGAGTTTAAGTGTGGGGGAGGGGTTTACAACTTTATTTGAGTCTTAAAATCATAAAACCGGGCGGACAATGGAACTTTCCGGCGGATGATGCCCTAAAAAAATTGTTTTTAAAGAGTCTTTTTCATTTTAGGATGCCCTTAGTTAGTCTATGATGAAAATGGACCGAAAAGAATATATATGGCGATGAATAAACACAAACTGTTTTCTTGTGATAAGTGAGATATTTTGATTGTCATAACATATAGTGGATATGGTTTGATTAAACATGGTATAGATTTCGCATGTTAGAATAAGTTTTAAATCATACAAACCTAAAAGTGAGTTTTTGAGCCTACATTACTTCATTTGAGAGTGAATTTCGTGCATATGGTTTTCAAAAACAAAACATGCTTCATCTAATTACTTGCCATAGATTTTAATGAACTAGAGATTACTAGAACTTACTCATGTAGATTTACAACGCTTTTAAGTTGATATATGCTCTGATTTTGGATATGATTAAAGGCAAATTAGGTTACCACCACTTAAACCAAATGGCCTTGTGTCCCATTGTGCGCACGAGTTGCGACACCCTTAGATTACCCCTTTGTGCCTACGTTTAGCCTTTCTTTCATTACCACATTATATCTAAACACTTAGCCTAGTGTAGAGTTCCTACCCTTGTTCTAAAAGACTTGGTGAAGAATTTCGAAGCTAGCACAATGAAAGTGGCGTGAAGATGAAGAAAAGATATGTGTATAGGGATAGACTTGTCCAACAAATTTTGTATTTAAAATGCCAAAATTTTCGAGATAAAAAAAGAAAAAGAAGAAAAAAGTATAAAGATCTCGAGGCATTGTGTTTAGATTGTATAAGTTTGGATTAATGTCCCCTATACTTATGAATTTGGAGATTGCTACGAATTGAAGGCCCAAAAGTGAAGAAATATGGCCTTTGTCCTGTTCATAAAGCTCAAAGGAAGTTGAGAATGAAGTTAGGGCCCAAAACGATGAAAATTGGCCCCCGATCTTGAAGTTTGACACAAAAAGAAGTGTAGAAAGGATGAGCCACGAATTTGAGAAGTTTTAAGTGCTAAACTAAGTCTTTGGAACGTTTTTACACCACCACTTATCTAAATTTCGAATGCCTTAGCCTTAGCCTCATTACAACCTTTCTAAAGTCCTTTATGATCCTTAAGATGAGTAGCCTTCAATTGGTTGAGTAAGTTGCATGAGTAAGCATATGGTTTGGTTCATTTGTGCAAGTAATTATGAGGTATTACGATACAATACATATACATTTTGAGTGAACCTCTTTTCATGAGTGAAAATATGATGAGTGCATCCATGTGAGCTTGATTTAAACTTGTTCGAAACATGCACAGCTTTAACTTCACCATCGTTTACTCCAAGTCCTACTTGTTCATGACATGATCATATTTTCTCTTATCTCTAAAAAATTGTTGAACTTTTCACTATGAAATCTTGTGATTCCATCGCCATATACTTAACAAAATTTCTGAGACAAATTGTGCTAAGGGCTTAGAAGTTGTTTTTATTTATTTGAGTCCATAGAATTTGTTCAACGTGGAGGCTAGCTCTAACGTTGGTTTTATATTTTTAGTCTTTCTTTTATTTAGTTTTTGCTAGGGACTAGCAAAGTCTAAGTGTGGGGGAATTCAAAAATTGATAACGCCTAAAGTGACTACTAAATTAACACTCAATAATCAATCTAGACGAAATGCAATTTAAAACCCTTTTGTGTAGATGTAGCATTGGTAAATAGGGTATCGTTCTTAACCGGGGATTGTAGGGTGTTCACCTGCATGAAAACGTTAGAAAGTATGGGGGGAGTTTGAATTGGTGTTCTAATGACCTACGAAATTAAAGACAAAAAAATGGCAAGTAAAACACACTTAGAAATCCTAGGACTCTATCATGCTTTATACTTATAGACAAGCAAAACAAACAAGAATCAAAGAACCTAAACATATTTACTAAACCGAAAATAAAACCTATCTAATATATACATGTGATCATCTCATCTTTTTCTCTAACTCTTTATAACCTAACCAATTTCATGCAACCTAAAAGTGCCTACGTCCTCAACTATATAACTCATGTTAATTTCGTGATTAAGTGCTTCGGGACTCCCCTAACACATCAATAATCTAAACCGGGACTCCCCTGCATTCAGATTAAGTATATATTAAGCATAGAATAAACATGTATAGCAAAAACGTAAGAACTAGAAGATGGCAGAAAATTAACTAGAATTATATAACCAAAATCCTTTACAACTTCACTCCAAAGAATGCCAAAAATACAAAGAAATAAGAGAAGAGTTATGGTTACACTTTTTGTTGTCGGGACTCCCCTAGACTACTTGGTGTAAGCTGCTCTTCAATGGAGATGGCGAAATACTTCGGGACTCCCCTAATATTTCGGTGGAGAATGGTGTTTATGGCGTTGGAGGGATGGCTTCTTCAGATTTGGTGCAAGGGAGGAGAGGTAGTATTTTGGGCAGAGCTTTGAGTACTAGAATGAGAGATAAGAATGAATGAGTCGAGCTCCCCAATTTATAGAAGAAGATTAGGATTTTTCCTACCAAAATAAGACTTTCCTTATGTACCCGGGTAAATCTGACAGTCTGTCTTCAAACGCGTTTTCCCGGAGTTTCAGATCTTGGAAAATTCTGATTCTTGTTTCATTGGAAAGCTTATTCAAAGGGCTATAAAATCCATATAAGGAACGCCATATTTGGAATTGAATTGGATTTACTACGGATTTTAGAAGTCAAGTGACCTGGCTGCCCTGTTTTCTTCTTCTTCAAGGAAAAGGAAATCTTCATATCTTCAAATCTTGCATTCCTTATTCCCTAATAATTCTTGGCCGAATATACCATATTCTTACACATATTTTGGTATCCATTTCATTTGGCATTTGGTCTTCAATTCTTGACACCATGTGGGAAAGCATTTTAGTAACCATTTGAAGACCATTCCTCGGACCATTTCTTCTCTGAAATTAGGAACTTCCTCCTTAGCACGCTTTTAGCTCCAAATCGCCTCCTTTATTATTTTGTCCTTTATTTCTACCTAAAAGCATAAAGTAAGTAAGAAATGATAGTACTAAGGTCAAAACAAAGCTAAATGTAAAGAGAAAGACGTTAAGAATCAAGCATAAAATGCGTAGATCACCACTGTCGAAAGCTTGATGGGGCCCTTATTCTTTTAAAGCTTGTGGGGCTTTAAAACTTTATTTGTCAATAAATCCACAGCCCCCACTTGTTCTCCATCAGAATCTGATTCTTGGTCATCTATGTCTTCTATATTAGCCACAGTTTTTGACTTTGGTCTGTCGTAAGACCTAGCAGTGTACGTTCCCTTAGACGCATTCCTTCTGTTATCTCTTTCTTGCATGGTGCTATAAGCTATAGTTACAGCTGTGATAAGCTCGTTCAAGGAAAAGTACTTGTTATTCAAGAACAATTGGTGGTACGTATCCTCCAATCCATTCTTGGCCATCTCTACTACTTCCTCTTTACCTAGTGGAGTCTTGCATAGATTATATTCTGACCGAAAATGGTGTAGGAAGGTGACTGGACTTTCTGTCGCCGATTGGCTCAAGAAAGCCAGCTTTCCAACACTGGTTTCAGATCTTGCTGTTCCACAGTTATCTATGAATAAAGCCTCCATATCCTTCCACTCGTTGACCGAACCATTTTCTAATCCTGTATACCATATGAGGGCCGATCCTGACAAAGATGATCCAAAGACTCTTATCTTGAGTCCATCATTATCGGCAAACTGCCCTAATTGCAGTGTGAAATATGCTAAATTTGTTGCCGCATTGGAATCATCGTCGCCAGAGAAAGTCTGAAAGGTTTGATGTCGGTAATACTTTGGGCATTGCCAAACATCTGGATCATCCTTCTGCATGGGAGGAAACGGTGTCTCATATGAGTCATACATCTTGGCCAGATGTATGTCGTAGTCGTTCATGAACCTATTTAACCGTTGTTCCCACGCAGGTGGGAAAAACTCTGCTTGTCTAGTCTTTCTGGCGAGATCATAAACAGATTTAGTTAGAGACACTATGTCCCTGTCTGTCCTTTGAGACAGTGTTGCCGCATGTCGACGGTATTCATCCAAACTTGATCCCAAGATTTACAGGATATCTATCCGTAATTTATCCTGACCTTCTGCGAGACTCGCTACCTGGGCTCCAATTGCCTCTCTTTCCTCCTGATCTATATAGAGTTCTACCCGTAATGCTTGGATTTCGGCTAACGCCGCGTCTATTCTGTCGCCTTGGGTAGTGAAAACAGTTTCTTGTTGTTCAATCCTTTCGCTAAGAGCTGTGTAGTAGTTAGTCTGATGTTCGTCGCGCCTAGCCGCGTAAGCTAGGTACTCCAGGAATGTAAGTTCCGTAATCTCCGCTTCACTTAAAGATTTGAATGACATGGTTGAATGATATTCCTTAGCGAAGATAATTTCAACCGCTGGATTACTTAGTGAACGACATCGAGTAGATGGATGTTCACGGTAAGCCAGTTGCAGGTGTTTGCGACACTGAGGGTAATTCCTTCAGTAAGGATCCCCTACTGTCACATAAAGACACAAAGATACTCCCACCGGGCATGCCAAAATGATTGACGCTAAAATATCCCTCGCAGAGAGATTCTTCCGCAAAGCAGTCTCTTTTATTGACTTCAGATAGTTTGACCATAGTTGTCGGTTTATCCTGTATGTGCTTCGTATGCTGATGTGCCACAGTCTCTCAACGAAATATAGAATGTAAAGCTGCCTGACTTCTTGATAAGCGATTAAGATAAGGAGAGCACCAACCTTGCCTGAATGGGTCTTTCTCGCCTAGTAACCTAGGACTTGGGTTTTTGTGTCTCTAGCAGAGCCCTAGAAATCGATACCTCACACTCCCTTATCAGTGCAAAGCAGAGAAATCTCTCTGACGATGTATTGAGAACACTGCTTCCTTGGATATCCGAACTCTCACTCGATATGTGACAAACCCTTCAACCTTCCAGTCGCGTTGCTTCCTTTTATCGCAATGCTCTCACTCGATAGGTGACAAGCACTTTGATTTGGTTGCAAAGATAGAATCTCTTGACGAGATGTCTAGGTGTACTTGCGTATAGCAAATGTTTTGTATTTGATCGGGGACCCTTTTAACAATGCTCTTACTCTCTTTATATAATGGTCAGTAATCATCTTTCAATTCTTTTGAACTTCTTCTGCTCTTGCTCTTTGAATCTCAATATAACTTTAACACCATCCAGCACACGGGTCTTATCTTTATATAGTTCTAACACTATCACAAGTCCTTTACTAGAAGAAACCTATCTGAAACAGAAAAGGTATGATAGACATTAAGCCGCATGAATCAGCTATCTGGAATCCACAATCCACAGTCTTAAGTCGATTTGGAAACAGACTCTGTTTCTCCACTTGACCGCTTGCCAAGCTATATTTTTTAACTGGGCCGCTCGCCAAAACTTTAGCTCATCTTGAACCACTCGCCAAGACTTCAGCCTTTCAAGCCCAATATAAAGTATTTATTTCAGGCCCAAACATTGCCCCTCAAGTGTTGAGCTTAAATTACTTGTGCAAGCAAAAAGACTTGAATATTACCCGAATGACGCGTTGTTAAAACAAATGGTAACATCACACGCAAGTGCCACATTACACAACACCTCTAAAAAGTTGCATCACACAAATGACATAATATAAAAGCACCAGTCCACATCAACAAAATTTCATTCCCCAACGAGACTTTCTTACTTGCCTTGATCCTAAACTTTCAACCTCCTTAGTCAAAAGCTAAGACCTTTCATTCTCGTCGCCGTTCATCTATTCCGATTAAAACATGCCTCCAAGCAAAGACATCTCCATATCTAATAAAAGTTCCAAGCCAATGACAAGAGCTTCATATTCTGCTTGGTTATTTGTGCACCTGAAGTCCAACCGGAAAGAATAAGAAAAAGTTTGGCCGCGTGGAGAACCAATGCTACTCCTGCCCCACCCATAGTACTCGTACTAGACCTGTCAAAGTATAAACACCAAGGTGCCAGATCAATACGAGTGAGTTCTAGTTCTGGCCCCTCGCGAACATCCTTCATTGGATGATGGGCCAAAAAATTGGCCACTACTTGGCCTTTAACCGCTTTCTGGGAAACATACTGTGAAGAAAACTCTGACAAAGCCAGAATCCACTTCCCAATCCGTCCCCGGAGAATGGGTCTTGAAAGCATGTATTTCACCAAGTCTGTTTGTGCTATGACGCATGTGATGAAAGATAATATGTAATGCCTCAACTTGCATCCTGAAAAATACAAGGCTAGGCACAGTTTTTTCATTGGCGAGTATCTCGTTTCATACTCGTTCAAGGTACGACTGAGATAGAAAATAGCATGTTCAATGCCTGATGTGTCGTTCTGAGTTAATAAATTCCCTATAGAAAGGTCAGTAGCTGAAATGTACAGCTTGAGAGGAATCTCTGGCCTTGGAGGTACCAAGACTGGTGGGTTTGTTAAATATGCTTTGATGGTTTCAAACGCCTTTTGATGGATAGGCGCCCATACAAAGTTTTTCTGATTCTGAACCTTGAGCAACGTCGAAAATGGTTGTGTTTTCCCAGCAGCATTGGCAATGAACCGTTGTAAGAAATTAATTTTTCTTAATAAGCGTTGTAATTCTTTCTTACTATTTGGTGGGGTTGCACTAAGAACCGCTTGTTTTTTGTCGTCCGATATCTCAATCCCATGCTGATGGACCAGAAATCCGAGGAAATCTCCTGCTTGTACTCCAAACACACATTTAGCTGTTCAGTATATATATGTACTAACTGATCAGTATAATATATAAAATGAAGAGATGTGATTTTCAAAACCTTCCATGCATCATGTGTTTGGACTTTAGAGGAGCTAGTACAACCTAAAGGTGATTAATCTCCAAGAGCCCTTATAATTTTCCTCCACACCTGCAGAAGTATGTTAGCTAGAGTACCAAGAGAACTGATGCACACAAAAACCTAAATTTCGCAGCATGTTTGTCTTTTAATACAAAGATGAAGAAACGAGAAGCTGAGTCTAATCTGTCACTATATCAAAGTGGATCTATCCATCATACACAATGAAAGTGAAAGTCTTTCTTCTTCATCCTTTAATCAACACCGAGTCATCGACAGAAGTCAGAAAATTCGAACTATAACAACTGTGAAGAACTTCCTTCATATAAACAATTTGATCACTTTTTCTTCAAGAGTAGATAGCTATAGTTAGTTAGATTACTAATGGCTGCTGAGGTTGAAATTCTGAACATGAGAAGCACTTGAGAGTGTGAATCATGTCATCCACCGAAGCTAAAACTTTTCATAATACCCCAAAATGATATCTAATAACGCATTGACGACCAAACGCAAAGAACTCTTTAGATCACAACTAACTTGAAAAGCACGAGACTTTGACTCACCCAATGCTATATTATTAGCTAGACTCAACAATCGTACACAAACTTATTGAAACCGGAAAGAAAAGGTCAGTGAAAGTGGAGCTATGGGATGGCATTTTACAGTGTGTACATGCAATATTGGTTCAATCCCACTTCACATGGTCGATTTTGAATTATTCATGATCGATCGAGCAAAACATATTGATGAAAGTGAAACCAGTTTTAGCTACTTGACAGGTTGTAAGAATCCATGTTTTCCAGATATTCATCACTACCTTCATAATGGACAACTTTACAAGACTGTTACCGATTTGCTTTTGAAACACCACAAATTTGAGTACGTTGGAGTGAGTCACACTCCTAGTATATTTAAGAGGTATAATTAAGTAGGACTCTGTAATTGATTAAATATAAGTTGTTTTCTTCTAGACCTGTAAGTATGTTTGCATATATATCCAATTCGAGATTGATCAATATATCAGAAAATTCCCCAAACACTTGTGTTCTATTTGACTTAATATTAGAGTCTAAGTTGATCCTGGCAATCTTGGTGATCTGACCCTATTTTTTCCGCTGCAAATCTGTCCTGACCTGATTTGTTTGACACATCGAAAGAATTTCTCGACCCGTTGAATCCTGTCGAATATGTCCTGATCCTCTGTGTTTTTTGTTATCTGATCAAGAACTTGTTTGAAATGGATCTTGCACTTCTTGGATAACAACTTGGAGTCACCTGTGAACAATTTATGGCTCTTCAAAATGGGAGCACATGCTTTGGAGTCAAACTTAAAGGCACCAATTATCCTTTATAGAGAAGACTGATGAAGATGAATCTTGGAGATGTTGGTAAGTGAGAATATGTTGTTAGCACTCTACAACGATCTGAAGCTGCTGGCAAGCCACAAGCCCTATGGGATTCTTCGAATTCCAACACAATGATAATTCTCCTAAAATCTATGATAAGACCTGTCATACTTTTGTTTTCTGGCTATTCTTCTCCAAAGGTAATCTGGGATGCTATTGAGACCGCATACTATGATGGAAATGACTTTACAAGGGTACATGAGTTAACATGTTAAGCATGTGCAACTACTCAGAATAGACAACCTCTTACGGATTATTACGCAAATCTGAAAGCTATCTGGCAAGAACTAGATGAAAGAGATCCACACCCTATGGCATCTGACCTTGATATTACTTCACACAACAAGTCCAAAGACAAGATAAGAGTCCACATCTTCCCGAAGGGATTGGATTCAGAATTTGCTAGTGCCAAAGGAGAACTACTGTGACAAGCCACATCACCAACTCTCGAACAAGGGTATACCTATGTTCACAAGGATGAGTCCGATCAGCCCAGTGCAATGGAGTTTCACACCGTAGTATCCAGCCCCACAATCTAGTCTAAGCCTCAACAAGGTTGGAAACCCAAGAATCAAGATATTCAACTTCAGAGGTTTTATGTAACCATAGATGTCACCGTTAGTGAAGACTTGTGTTATTTCTCTCTTTCTGCAACTCTTTGCGAGGAGGACAAGAATGCATTTTTTTGGACCAATTTAGAGAACTGGTAGTTAGTATTACAGCTAGAAGTGCCCCAGCCAAAAGTGATTTTCAACTCATCAAGAATAGGCGTCGACCTATCGTGCCCAGAACCAAGTCGTATGTGAGCTTTGACCTGTCAAAAAACATGTCCAGAATCAACCTGAGAGTGTTCTTCGACACGTTAAGAAGGAGTCTCGACCCATCAAATGTGGCAACCTGGATCGTCCCGAAGCAGTGTCTCGACAGGTCGAAGATGTGGTTCGAGCCGTCGAAAATACCTAGGCTGATGGGTCTGTTCCCAGATCTGAAAAATGTCAAATAAGTGTCTGACACGTCGAAAGGAGGAGAATTAGTCAGTGATCAACTACCAATGGTTGAAAAGGTACATATAAGTCTAGTCTCCCCGTCTCCATCAATGATCTCTCTTGGCCTGACATCACCTAAGGAATGTAGTAGTGATCATTTGTCAAATTCTAGTGTACCTAAGTCTGGTATAGTCTGGCCTGTTAGGTCAACCATTGGTCAACCTTCAAAGAAATATGAGCCTCTCTTGTCAGCCAAAGCCAAGTACCGTGTAGATAACTATGTAGAAATATGTGTTAACCCATAGATTGTCTAAGCCCTATATAGCCTTTGTGAATCAATTATCTATTGTGTCTCTTCCTAGTAAAGTGCAGGATGCAATCAAAGGGGAGAAGTGGGCTAAGGAAATGGAAGTTAAGATGGAGGCTCTCAACAAGAATGGTACTTGGGACTTGGTACCTTTACCACCTCGAAAGAAGACCGTTGGTGTAGATGGGTTTATACTATGAAGCATAATGAAGATAGCTCAGTTGACAGTTATAAGGCATGGGTGGTTGCAAAAAGTTATACTCGGAAATATATAGTGGATTATGATGAGACATTTGTACCAATGACAAAGATCAATACAATTTGAGTCCACATGTCTTTGGTAGCTAATCTGGATTGGCCCTTGCAACAGTTTGATGTGAAGAATTCATTTCTTCATGGAGACTTGAATGAAGAAATTTACATGAATCTTCCTAAAGGATATGGTACTTCTACAAGTGAGAAGGAAGTGTGTAGATTGAAAAAGTCTTTGTATGAGTTGAAACAGTCTCTTAGAGCTTGGTTTGGAAGATTCACAGCTTTCATGAAAAAGATTGGGTACAGATAGAGCAATTCAGATCACACTTTGTTCCTAAAGCACCGACAGGATAAGCTGTCAGTTTTGATTATTTATGTGGATGGCATAGTTGTGACAGGTAGTGACTTTGATGTGATCAAGAGATTGTAAGTTCAATTGTCTTCTGAATTTAAGATGAAAGACCTTCAGAACTTGAAGTATTTCTTAGGTATTGAGGTGGCTCGAAATAAGGACTGCATAATGTTGAATCAAAGGAAATATGTTCTAGATTTGTTGGTCGAAACTGGTATGCTTGACTGTAAACCAGTTGATACACCTATTGAGCAGAATCTTCGGATTGCAGAGTATCCTGATTAAGTTCCTACAGACAAAGATCAGTATCAGAGATTAGTTGAGAGGTTAATTTACTTGTCACACACTAAACCTGATCTTGCTTATACTATTAGTGGGGTGAGTCAATCTATGCACAATTCTAGTGAGGATCATATGAATGTTGTGATAAGAATCAGAATGTGGTAGCTTGTTCTAGTGCAAAGGCTAAGTACATAGGTATGTCTCAAATGTTTTGTGAGTTCTTATTAGACTTGGTTTTCAAGAAGAGATGACACATGCCTCTTTATTGTGACAACATTGTTGCAGTTGAAATTGAACATAATCATGTTCAACATGACCAAACGAAGCATGTAGAGATTGATAGACACTTCATCAAGGAGAAGCTAGATGCTCGTATTATCTCATTCTCATTTGTTCATTCAAAAGACCAATTAGTTGGCACTACTGGAAATTGACCCATTGCCGGCGACTTTTATGTCGCCGACAATGTTTTGGACATTACCGGCGATTTTTGCCGGAAAAATCGCCGGTAATATCTTTTTTTTTTTTTACATTACCGGCGATTTTTGTCGCCGGTAATGTCCGTCGCCGGCAATCTCTCGATGGTAATGTAAAAAAAAAAAAAAAAAGACATTACCGGCGACTTCATTTATGTCGCCGGTAATGTCTTTTTTTTTTTTTTTTTTTTTACATTACCGGCGACATACATTTATGTCGCCGGCAATGTCTTTTCCGGCAAGACATTACCGGCGACTTACATTTATGTCGCCGGTAATGTTTAAAAAAAAAAAAAAAGACATTACCGGCGATTTTTCCGGCAAAAATCGCCGGTAATGTCCAAAAACATTGCCGGCGACATAAAAGTCGCCGGCAATGGGAAGAAATGTTGTAGTGTGGCATCCTTACCAGCTATTTCCTCCAAGACCTTCAGTGACTCATTTGACAAGTTGGGCATTTGAGACTTGTACGCTCCAACTTGAGGAGGAGTGCTAGAGTGAGTCACACTCCTAGTATATTTAAGAGGTTCCTACCAAAATTCGTAAGTGAATTCCATTAGAAGAGCAAGGGATGTTTAGTGGAATCGCTCCCAAGTGCTTGAGTTGTAATCTCTTATGCTTTTGCTTAGGCTGCAAAACACAATACATACGTTAAGAAGTAGAGACGGGATTGGCCTACCTTCAATTCTCAGATGCCTAAGTTAAAAATGGTTATAGCAATAAGCGGAAAGTGAAATAGGAAAGAAGTGGTTCGATACCTTTGCTTGTCTTAAATACCTCACTTCTATAGGTAGTTGAGAATGATATCCCCTCATCACTCTCGATGTGGGAGTATTGTCCATACCTCTTTTGGATGCTAAGAAGGGAAGACTAGTCTTTCAGCGGATCGCACCTTATTTGCTTAGCAGACGTGCGGCGTGCGTTGCGCCGTTGAGTGCTTGTGGAGCAATTTTAAGCGGAATATTCCATTTCTATTCCTTTTTGTTTGTTTTAACAATTGTCTTTGGTGCTAAGTATGACACATTTTATGGGTTAACACATGGCGTACTAACAAGTCCCTAAGTCAAGGAGAGTGGCCTTGATTGGGGAGTTGAAATATCAAAGCACATAAAGTGTTCATGCTTAGCACCGCTAGGTCGAGGTAGAGCAGTGCACCCCGGAGTCCCCTTAACTCTGCAACTAAGGGTTGTTTATTGTACAAACTATGATTTAACAAGAAATTTGTATCATGTGAGTTGAACCATGAAGCGCCTTGTGTTTGGATGGCGAGCATTATGGTAACTTTAAGAGGCGTGCACTAGGAAACTTTCGCCATAGCCGTTTGTGAAGCCGCCTATCAGATAAAATGGCGCTACGACTTTTTTTTGGGCTTGAGGGGATTATGAGTCTCTAGGTAGCCAATGCCGCTTGGTTAAGAACCGTGTTAGGAGACATACCTAAGAGGATTAGTCGCTAGATAATTTGTGTTTGAGCGACGTATATGATGCGACGTACAATCGGGCTGTTGGAGGCCACCTAACGGGTAACAACGACGTTAGGGATTTTTTGTTCCCGAGGGTATTATAAGTCCCCAGGTAGCCAATGCCTTTAGATTGAGGATCGCATGAGGGGACATTGCGTCTAGGGTGATTAACCGCTAGGGGTGTCCATATTTAGGCGATGGAATCTGGGCGCCGGTCGTGTTTGGGATATGCTAGAGGAATATTTAGGCTATGATCCTTTGCATGTTGACATTGTCAGATGAAGGTGGGCGCTCCTTTGGCAGTACAGGAGGTAAGGTGACCTGGTGTTTGACCAAGGTATGAGACACGCCTAAAAGTCATGCTTGTCTTCTGTGTATATGTGTGTGTGTAGTAGGGTTACCTGTTTTAGGAACGTCTCATTATGGGGTGCAATCGTCGAGCGAACCGCTAAGTGGCTTGTGGTAATAATGCAGAGGTGGGAGTCGGGCCATATGGATCCAGATTTATTGATGCATGGACAAGTGGCATGAGCCTTGGCTACACATGTGACACGTGGTGGTCGTGTTGGTTTCAAAAGGTCGAGAACGAGCCATTGTGCACGTGATATGATGTCGTCATTATTGCAGTTTGCGAAAAGACATTTTTAATTCAAATTTCAAACGTCGTGGGACGCATGGCGAAGATTGAAGGCTTCTGGCAGGGACTCTTGGACGGCTGAAGAGTACATAGGATTTGCTGGGTGTGCTATATAAATCATTTACCTCCACCGTTTTTCCATTTCGCACCCTTAGAGTTTTCGGAATTCCCTAAAGAGCTTTTGATAACATTCGAAGTGAAGGTTTTACAACTTCTGATTTTTAGGCGATTTATTCAATCGATCTTGTTCAAAAAGGTGAGTCTACTTGCTTGTGGTGTTGACTTGCAATCTATACTTGCTTGTTTTGTTGGATTTTGGGTTTGAAGTTTGGGATGCGGTAGTATGTATGTAGAAAGTTTTTGCCTTTTCTGGGTATTTGTTGTATTTGGATTAGAAGAGTATGGATTGTAGTACTTGTGTAAATGAGTATATGTGAATAAAAATTCGTGTAGATGTAGTAATCAGGCGTTTGGGCGCTTGTTCACTGCTTGGGGTAATTTTGGGCGTATTAGGATGAAAAAGGGTGAGCTGAGTATAGTTTATGTTACTTAACCACCAGGGGTTTTGATTGGGGATAGAGAGTAAGTGAATGGAGAATGCCGCTGATGGTGTGGTATCGTGGTGCTAGCGCATTCAGGTCTTGATGCATATTTTTTGTACGGTAGGTTGTCACTGGTGTGATGGATCCGTCGGTATCTGTGGAGATATCGAGTGATGAATTGTATAGGATTGTAGATGGGAAGAGGCGGCAGAAGAAAGAACATATGTCCATGAAGAAAAAGGTGTACATATAGGATAGTCCTGGATTTCTTTAGCGTTAGCCAAACGTCTTCATCGTCAGGGTCGAGTATAGAGTCGAGTCTATAACCATTAAGTGTTTATACTCTTACTAACGCTCCAAACTGCTTTTTGATAGCATCGCCAGATATGGTGTTGAAGCACAAAGGCGGGGTTGGATTGTCAGTAGGCATCAATGAAAAGGATGTAGCAAGACGAGTGAACGGTGCTTCAATGTCTGTGGCGCCTGATGCATCTGAGGTAGCGTTAATGGTATATAAGGGCAGGCCTGTGCTAAGGATTTTTGAGGATAGGGAAGCAGTGTAAGAGCCCTTGGCATCCTTTAGTGTCAAGGAATGCGAATGGTTATACAAGAAGTACAATATTCCCCGCTCCGTATGCCTCCAGCTATAAGCACAGGATAGACGTTTACTTATCCGCCTGAGGGTCATGTATGTGTGCATGAGTGGCATTTGCGCAACGACATCCATCTGCCTTTACATCCTTTTTTCCAGTATGTGCTGTCGTATTTCGATATTACCCTAGGGCAGTGCAGTCTGATGACGACGAGGATTTTGATAGCGCTCTATAATGTCTTCAATCTGTCTCACTTTGGGTTTCCCACAATGGCAAAATTACTTATGTCTGCAACACAAGCTACGCGACGCAGGATTGGGATTATGGGATAATGGCACTATCAACAAAGATGACAAAGAAGTGGTAGTTTTCTGAAATGTCATCCTCAGTGACCGTGTGGCTTTGTAAGGCGTGCTTAGCAAGTGAGAACTGGGAGTTTGGCAATTGACCAACGAGAGATATTGAGAGGCTAACTCAAGTTCCGACTTCCTTTCAACCTCTAGGTTGTTTATTGCATTGTCTAACTGTTGTTGTAGTGTTGTGAACTGACTTGATTGGTAGTTGCTTAACATACTGATGTCGCTTGTGGTTTTCCTTACACTCGGATGTTGCGTGGTGTAGTGAGGTATAGGTTTCACTTGAGCACGAGGGAGCAGGAGCGCTTCTCTAAGATTCTTCATTATTAGGACAAGCCTGAATCGTGTCCTGACTTTTGGGCGCTCAACCATCCAGTCATTGTTGAACAAACAAGGATATTTCATAAGCCTGGTGTATGTGTTTATTGTGTTGTTTCTTTGAAATGTGTTAGGTGGTTTTTGGCGTGGTCTAATAGTACAAACAATAGGATAGAGAAGGCAAAAGTAACTGGGATGCTTAATCGGTTGATGGCGCAAGCATCTAACACTGCACGATTAATGCTTAACACAGACGAGACTTAGCTGCGAGGAGTCGTTGATCGCGATACTGGTCTGCTAGTGTCAACAGATATAAATGAGGCGGAGGTCATATGGTCTAGAGAGGAGCGGGAGCAGCCCTCGCAGAATCCTTGTTTCTTGTCGCTCCGTCTAAGAGAGAAACGGGCAAGCGGTGATGAGGAGGATGAGGATGACCTAGTGCTCCAAAATAGGCGCTTGAGAGAGAATGAACACCCACGGCTGCTCAAATCCTGGCTGAAAGCTAGGAGGCTCGTGCCGCTGATGAGGGCAAGAAAAAGAAGCGCACTGGTAGGAAGCATCTGGAATTTCGGAGTATAGGAGGAAGATGAGTAAGACTTCGGATCAGCAAGTAGAGTCTTCCTCCACCCAGACGATGCGCCCATGTTGTAAGAGGTAGAGACACAAGAGGTAGCTAGTAAGGAGAAGGAGGAAACAGACAATGAGGAACGAACACTGCTCAACTCACCTGTTCGCTCCCCCGCCATGTCTCCAGTTTGGGTACTGCCTGCAAGGAACGAGGGGCCGAGCGTGGAGAGACAAGTGCATACCTATGCGTTGCCATATATGTCTAAGAAGGACTTGAGGAATTTGTTGGAGAGATATATCAAGTTCTCCCACATGTTAGTTCTGCTAGACACAGTTGCTCGACTAAGGAAGTAGGCGCTCACTCTAGATGAGAGCACCAATTGCCAGTGCATGTGCGTGAAGGCGCCACAGTGGGTGTACGATCACTATCAGATGCTATTGGTTGATGAGCCAAAGTGAGATCTAGAGGAATTCATAGTTATTAAGGATAAAGCTCGAGGGCAAGAGGAAGATCAGAAGGCCAAAGAGTCGGCACTATTGTCGACAAGTGCGAAGCTGATGAAGTATGTCAAACTGGAGAGCGAGCTTCGTGATGAGCTGTCCATCTTCAGGTATGGCGATGATGACTCCCTGAGGGCCAAACAAGAGCTACAAGAGAAGTACAATAAACTCGTATTCGAACGAAACCTGTTGCAAGCGAAGAAGCGAACTCTTGAAGATTTGCTGACTTAGTAAGTAGAGCATTTGGATCAAGCATTGGCTGAGGTTAATGCCTTAAAGGCGAGGGTTGGGTCCCTCAAAACCAAAGTGATGGATGATGCTGCTAAGCGCTAGCTAGAGGCAGATGCTATAGAAGTGCTCAAGGCCTATGCAGAGTTTGAGCAAATTAAGGAAGAGACTGCAACGACGGTCATCACCATGACTTTCGATGTGCTTAAGCAGAATCCCTACTTTAACTGGAAGAAGTATGAGGTAGATAAGAAGGCGGCTGAGAGGGCGGGGGGAAGCAATTGATTGTGGCGGTGCTTGTACTATGTTTATTTTTCTATAAGCTAGTTTTTGTTGTAAAGTAGAACAATATTTTCCTTTGTTGTTTTCCTTTCTTCATTTTTAAAATTTCTCTGGACAAGCGTTGGTGCTTTTGCTGAGTTTGTGTTACTGAAACTTTTTATGTATGCCAAAGTGTTGGTTGTTTGTCTGAGTATGAGTGTGTAGCGTTCGTCCATGTTTATACTTGTGAGTGTTGCATTAGATTATTGAGAGTAAAGTGTATGGTCAGTTGTGCCTGCTAAGTATTATTCAAACGTAGCGTATTAGCAGATGAAGTAATCGTCAGCAGTAGTTTTAAGAAAAACAACACAATGAGCACATAACTATGATTCTTACTTCTTACGCAAAGCACTCTAGTACAAAATGTTGATGAAATACAAACTCTAGTACAAAATGTTGATGGAATACAAACAATGTGTATAACTAGTCTGGGTGAAGCCGACTCTCCATGTGATGACACTCTCGTGGCCTGGGGCGTGCTAAGCTAATGGTAATATTTACGAAGGTGGGTGGAATTCCATGGATGGGATAGGACAGATCCTTCCTTGCCACTCATGTAGAACGTATCGGGGCTGGCAACATCCACAATCTTGTATGGTCCTTCCCATGATGAGCGGAGACTATTGACTTTGGTCTGAATTACCTTTATCGCCCAATCGCCAACCTGTAGAGGCCGTGCTCGAACTTGTTGTTGCAAAAATAGTCGGCAACACACTTTTCTTCCAACAGGTCATTATCGAGGCAAAGCCCTGGGCCATTGGTTGCTGGCTCAAACGCTTCCATCTTTAGGCTTTGATGGGTGAT
Source organism: Geum urbanum (assembly GCA_946800695.1). Lineage (NCBI taxonomy): Eukaryota > Viridiplantae > Streptophyta > Magnoliopsida > Rosales > Rosaceae > Geum > Geum urbanum. The sequence goes on along the minus strand of OX327002.1, from coordinate 5,565,029 downwards.
GTGACGACCCGAACTAGAATCAGTTGTGTATTCGGCACGATTTACGAGATTATGCTTAGTCGCGGTTTTACGATATATGGGTGGTTTGCTGATTCTATTCGCGACTATATTTTCGACCGAGAATTTGAGTTGAGTGTCTTCACGGAAAGTGTAGAGTACGTGATTTCAAGCTCGTTGGCGGTTTCGGATGATTTTTCCGATAACCGAGGAATATAATACGATTATTTTAAGTTTCAGTTTTCGACGAGTTTATCCGATTGTTTCGTGTTTATCCGAATCGTGATGGTTATCCATTTCGAATCGTCGATCGACCCGAGGCGTGAGTATAAATATCGGAAATAGTCGAAAATCACAGTTTGAGCTTTGACTGACGTTGACCGAGCATTGACTTTCCAAAATTGGAAAGTTGACCGTTGACCACGAAGGGGAAAGTTTCCGTTTTGGTTCTTGCCGGCCGACTTGCTTATTCCGGCCACCTCTGACTTCACTGAGGGTATGTATAGCTTCTCCTTGTCATTTCGAGTTGAATGATGTTTGAATTTGAGGAAATTGTTTGGGTTTTGTTGGAACCCGAATAGGGTCCGTTTCAAGAATGTCGCCGGTGTTGGTTGGCCGTGTTCCGGCGAGCCTCGGTGGTGGTGATTAGGGGGGTTCACCTCCCCTTGGCCTAGGGATGCTACTCATGTAGTTTATTTGAGGTTTGGTTGAGGTTTGGCTGGAGTCCGATTAGGTTGCCGGAAAGGGATTCCGTTTGGTTTCGGGTTGGAATTTGGGGAGGTTCTAGTGAGTTTTGGTCTTCATGGTAGTGGAAGAAAAGGTAGAGCTGCTTGTAATCTTCTGATCTGGAGCTTCCTCGCCGGAGGAAGTCAGGGTTGACGGCACGGCGGCGGCGGTTAACGGTGGTGCTCCGGCGAGGAGTTGATTTTTTGGTTTTCGACGGTTTTAATGTCGTTTTTCTCGTAATCGCGCCCTGATTATCATCCAGAGGTTTTCGGATTGATTTGGGTAGCGGATTTTCAGTCGAGGGTTTCGAGTGGAGATTTCGGGAATTCCGTTAATCATTTTGTACTGCATTGTATATTTCCGGGAACGGTTGGTTTCCGTGATTAAGTTTAGAGTTGTGGATTATGTTTTTGATCAGTTATGTTTATGAATATTCAGGGGATCGAGATCGAGATCGTGATCGTGCTTCAGGCGAGGGATCTTCCGCCGGGCCACGAGATTAGCGCGAGTGCGCGATACGCGAGTCTGTGAGTGGACATTTCTTTTCACGGATTGATTGCGAGTCTTTTATATATGATTTACGAACTTGAGCATGCAGTTCGATCATGATTTTACGAGCATGTGTTTTATGATTATGCTTATACGAATATACGTATACGAATATACATACGTACATATTATGTTTTATGCATGTGCATGGAAAAGATTTATGATTTGGTTTACACAGAGTACAGTCTCAGTTATCAGGGTTGTATCGATACATGTTGGCTTCTCGGCTGATCCCCGAGTACGCTCCGGGGGGGACAGATATCCTGACCCGAGGCCTTTCTGGCTAGGAATCACGTGTGGGTCTGGGATCCCGTGATTCAGACTGTGCTATCGCGTGGTAGTACACGAGAGACTCCGCGATATATTTACGTTGCATGCTCTGTGCGTGGGTTGGAGTCAGCGTCTCCTCACGTACCATTTGATTTTCATGCATTTGACTCACATATGTTTTTACATGTATATATATTACTTGGTGAAAGACATTTATTTTCGTCCACTCACTCTAACGAGTTTTATGTCTTTCCCCTGGGCTTTTCGGTTTCGGTGCCCAATTTGCAGTTCAGGTTCTGGTGTTTCACGTCGTGGTGGGAGGCTAGTGATCCGAGCTACCTGTGTTTTCCAGTAGGTTCTTGTTTCGCCTACTGACGTGTATACTGTATATATTTACACTAGAGGTCGCTCTGATACGTGTTTATACGGATTTTCTCGGATATACTATATATAGTACAGTATGTTTATTGTTTATTGTTTATATTATGATGTTGAGAAATCCGGATGGGATTGGTGCCCACGGTTTGGCTTTTGTGGCATAGGACGAAGTGTTATTTTCAGGGTGCAGGTTTATGCAATTCCACGATAGTAACGAAACTCTGCCGAAATTTTGAATGGTTTTTGTTGGGTCGTGTTTTCAGAAGGGGTTCGATTCTGGTTTAGGTAACTGAATCGGGATTAGGTCCTTTCAGGTGATCTCCAGCGTAAGTAGCACCTTGGTGTTGAAGGTGAGAGCGAACAGCGTCTCGCTAGTGGTCGTTGTAGCCATCGTCCAATTGGACTAGAGTATGCCAAGTATCAGTTCGGGCCATGGGCTATAGTTGAGGCGGCCTTCCTTCATGTCACCGATTTGCTTCTTGAGGCCATCGTGGATAATCTTGTTGGCCGCTTAAACTTGGCCATTACTCTGAGGGTGAGCGGGAGAATAGAAAAGTACGTTGGTTCCCTATCGTTTGCAAAATTGAATGAACTCTTTTTTATTGAACTGAGCGTTGTTATCTGTAATAATATTAATCGGGGCTCTATAGCAGCAGAACAATGTGCGTTAAAAGAACTTGGTGATTTTGCTGTCATTATCTTGACTAGCGGTTCCGCCTTGATGAATTTTGTGTAATACTCAATGATAATGACAAGGTAGTGGAACTGTCCCTTGGCCTTGGGAAGTTCACCGATCAAATCTAAGCCCCATTAAGCAAAAAGAATGTGCGTAAGATGATAGAAAGTGGGACAACTAGAGTGTGAGCTTTATGCACATGAAGCTAGCAAGCTTTGCAGGCGCTAGTGATCTCGCTTGCATCTTTATAAATGGTGGACCACCAAAACTCATAGCACAATACTTTGTGAGCAATGGATTAGGCGCCAGTGTGATGTCCTGCGCTTGTCATGAGACATTTGAAGTTGGGTCATGTGAGCCCTTGCTTATACAGTTGTCCACTGCGAACGCTGAAATTGGTAGAGCAAGCTAAAATTGTTAGGGCTTCCATCTTGTTGGCTGGCAGGATGCCTTTTAGTTTGTAAGCGAAGATAGGATCCATCCAGGTAGGCTCGAAGGACGAGATAGGCAACATTTTAGAGAATCTTTTGGTGTTGCTTGGCTTATCAAGTATTTCAACCTTGCCTTGAGTGGCAAAGGAGAGGTATGGCATAGTGGTGAGGCGGGCGGGGGCATCAGCCTTGGCGTTCTAGGCTCAGGCCACCTGAGTCATGTAAAAGAATTTGAACTTGGCAAGATAATGCTTGGCAAGTGTCAGATAAGCAGCCATTGAACCCCATTTGGCGTCAAAGTTCCCTCTAATTTTGTTGAAAATAACCAACTGGGAATCACTATAAATGTTAATGTCAAAGGCGTATGGTAGTCACGCTAGCTGAAGACCCATGATGAGCACTTCATATTTTTCCTCATTGTTTGATGCTTTAAAGTTGAATTTAAGTGCATATTTAGCATGAACGCCGCCCGGGCCCGTGAGGATAATGCCAGTGTCGCTAGTCGATTGATTTGTTGAACTGTCCACATATAGGTGCCATGACTAGGGCTTCATGATAGTAGGCTGTTTAGGTGCCAGTTGGGTGCATCTCTCCTCAGACTCCATGTACTCACCAATGAAATCAGTCACTGCCTGTCCCTTCATAGCGGTACGAGGTTTGTACTTGATGTCAAATTTGCTGAGTTTGCTCAAACATCCGCTATGATCGGGGAATTTAAGGACTTGGCAGAGTGGCAGGTTTTTGAGGACCTAGATTTTGTGCACCTAGATATATGGGCGGAGATGCCCAATGGTTGTGACCAAAGCAAGTGCCCACTTGTCAAAGGTCAGATAGTGCTTCTCAGCGTCCGTGAAGCCTTTGCCTGAAAATAAAATAGGGAGCTCGCTATCAGAATTGGGCCTAACGAGGGTGGAAATAACAGCCATGAGCGAGATATCGAGATACAAATACAAAGTTTAGCCCTTGACGGGCCTTGACAAAGTGGGGAAAGAAGCAAGGTATTGCTTGATGTTCTGAAACACTTCCTCACAAGCATGCGTCCAGTCAACAGAGCGTTTGTTAGTGAGGCGGAGCACTTTGAAAAAAGGCTCGCATTTGTCAGAATAGTGGGAGATAAACCTGTTTAGGGAAGCAAGCTTACATGTGAGACTTAGAAGCTCTTTCTTCATTGTGGGCAGCTTCATGGTCATGATCGCATGTATGTTCTCAGGGTTAGCCTTGATCCCTCGTTGACTGACAATGTATCCTAAAAATTTTCTAGCAGTTACCCCGAATTTGCACTTGATGGGGTTCAACTGGACTCTGTGCTCCATCAAGATTTGGAAGACAATATGAAGATTGGCGGTGTGACCTTTAGCCGTTGTGCTTTTGACCAAGATATCATCGATGTAAACCTCTGCGATATGTCTGTTAACATCTCTGAAAATGTTTGTCATAAAGCGCTAGTATTTAGAGCCAACGTTCTTGAGGCCGAATGACATGACATTGTAGTAATAAAGGCTTTTGTCAGTCATGAAGGTTGTTGCTTCCTGATCATCTGGGTGCATAAAGATATTGTATCCAGAATAAGAGTCCAACATGGAAATGAGCTCATAACCAGTCATGGAGTTATGCAATTGGTCAATGAGTGAGTAATTTCTACGGGGTGTCGAGTGCTCCTACGCACAGGCGCATGTAATTGCTATCATTAGGGTAAACTACATTGCCCGAAAAGCTCAAAAGCGATTTATTGTCCTGCGTTAGCTTGTTGCGGGGCTTGTTGACATGCTAATAGGCACGATAGAAAATAACATTAGTAGCATAACCAAAATCGAGAAAGACGCGTTGCATCTTGTACCTGTCAATGAGGGTGTCAATGACAAACAGAGAGTCTGTAGTGGGGGCACCACGCTCGTCAGCTTCGGAAAATGTGATTGGGTCCCATGACCGGCGTGACGCCTTGGCACTCGAGTGTTCAGCAACAGAAAAGACTTCGCGAAGGGGAGCGCTAGCCTTGCGCTTACCACCGAAGATGGTATGGATGACTCCACAGGCCTCAATGTGCAATTTCTGGTGTGGAGCGTCTGCCCAGTACTGAGTGAGTTCTCCTTTGTCAAAGTGTTTCTGAATGATTTCTTGAGGATGCCACAATCCTCTGTGTTGTGCATCTCAGACTCACGGTACTTGCACCAAAAACTGGTGTTCATGAGCGGAGTTTTTCTAGTTTTAGGTTTGGGTAGAGAAATTAGGTGCTTTTTGTTGGTGAAGATCTCTGCATAACTAGTGTTTGCCACAGTGTATACTGCCCTCTCGAGAGAATAGCTCCTTGGTGTGCTTCGATGGTGGCCAACGTACCTGATGGGTGATTGTCAACAGTCAAGAGTTTGTGACCGTCTTGTTCTGTTGGTGGTATCGAGGAGAGGAGGCGCATCTTTAGGCGAGCGGTGAAGTATGCCTTGGATCTAGTGATTGTGAAATTATGAGTTTTATGACCATAAACTCTGTAATGGACGTCTTCCTTTTTGACAATCAGATCGACCACCTCTTTGTACGACAAGTAGTCTCGCTTGATTATCTTCTCCTTGAATTGCGAAGGTTGAAAAACCTTCGGCCAGAGCAGATAAGGCCGTTTGCTTGTCCAAATTTTTGCAATGTTGAGTGTCTGTTCGGAAGAGGTTGAGGTAGGTAGAAAGTGGCTCAACCCCACCCTCGCATATGCCAAATAATGAGTTAGCGGTGTTGTGCCAACCCTGCAACATGTAGCACTTGAGGAAAGCGTCTGTCAAATCAAAGAAAGAATCGATGGAGATGGGAGTGAGCTCAAAAATCCAATTGAGCACCTCGCTTGTGAGCATCTCGAGGAAGAGGTAACATAAGGTAGCATTGTCGTGCTGGCGCTTTCCTGTGGCTGATTGAGATTCGTCGAGGTGCGTTCCATGGTCGTTATGCTCTGAGTATCGGTCGTCCTTCAATGATTTTGCATGCCTATCACACCCAACATTTGTGATAGCACGAGAGAAAGGGATCAAGCGAGGTGTGTACGGAAGGCTAACGCTGGTAAGGTGGCATACATGGCAAAGCTCGTCGACAATGTAGGCGAGGCGGGCCCAGATCGATGTGGTGGCATCAGGCGTGCGTTTCTATTGGTCAAGGGGTAGTGGTGGACCCAGGAGGCGAGGGTCGTTGAGTTCATTGGTCATGTGGATGATGTTAAGACGCTCCTTCAATCCGCTAAGAGCCAGCCGTTGAGACTGCAAAGTTGCGATAGTCTCTTGTAGGCATTTGTTGGCTTGGCGCGCAACATCGCGCTCATGGCGTAGTTGCTCCAACTCCCTCAATAATTGGGTGTTTGTGTCTCCTTGTATGGCATCGTCGCTGCCAGAAGCATCAGTTCCCATGAGCTGGGGATTAGGGGTTAACAGATCGCTGAAGGGGCACAGACAGGAGCCAACAGGCGTGACGAGATCGCTTTCTTTAGGGTAAGGCATAGTAGGAAGAAGATGAAAGGGTTTGGAGAGAGAGGGGTGGATTTTTAGTGGTGGATAGGAATAAAGAAACCGCTAGACGGCGCTAATTGTTTCTACTGAAATTCGTACATGAATTTCGTTAGAAGAGCAAGAGATGTTGTAGCGGGATCACTCACAAGCGCTCAAGCTGTAATCTCTTACGCTTTCTCTTAGGCTGCAAAACAAAAAATAAGCGTTAAGAAGTTGAGACGGGATTGGTCCGCATTCAACGCTCGGATACCTAAGTCAGAAGTGTATAGCAATAAGCGGAAAGTGAAATAGAAAAGAAATGGTTCGATACCTTTACTTATCATAAATACCTTCCTTATATAGGTAGTTGAGGACGATATTCAATCCCCACTCTTGATGCGGGACTACTACCAATCCTCTTTTGGATGCTAAGAAGGGCATACTGGTCTTTTAGCAGATCACACCATATTTTCTTAGCAACACGCCGTTGTGCGCGTATGGGGAAATTTCAAGCAGAATATTCTGTTTCTATTCCTTTTTGTTTTTTTAATAATTTTTTTTAGCAATGAGTAAAATATAGGATATCAAAGATATTTTGATTGTCTAAAATATGAAAATTTCGATGGAAATATCGAGAAAATATCAACATTAGAGCATCTCCAACAGCTCTTGTAAAATCACAAGAATTGTTATTTTAGCGAGAAAAAAAAACACCTCATTTTTGCTCCAACAACTCTTGTAAACCATCTTGTATCCTATAGAAAATGAAAAAAAATGAATATAAAATTCCTATATCTATAGAATTTACAAAATTTGTATATTCATCACAAAACCTCTAAAATTTATTGCTCATCTACTATAATTCACTCTCTCTCCTCAAAAGAGCAAGTTTTATTTTCAAAAAAAAAGAGAGCAAGTTTTAACATAGAATTTTGAGTGATATATAATATTTAAATAAATTAATTAAATTATACAAGAAAACATTTAATTTGTATAGTAGAATATAAGAGCGTTGGAGTTTGGGTCATTTTATTTTTTAAATTTTGTGTTTTTATTTTGTATAATAGAGAATTTTTACAAGAGCCGTTGGAGATGCTCTTAGTGAAATTTTGAGAGGTATTATTGAGTTTTATAACTTTAAATTAGTTGATTTTGTTGCATGTCTTATCACCAAAGACCAAATATGTACGTAAAAATGAGTAACAATTGCAAAAATGCAGCCTAGCAAGGTTGGTTGGTTAGTTAGGATAAGAATTTGGCCACGTTGGTTCGATTTTCTCTTGTGTGGGTGTAATATTTTGCTTGGAATATACTTTTCACAAGAAAAGTTGCGCCGATATTAGACGATATTAATATTACCCTCCTCTGAAAATGATAGTTTTGCCGAGATTTCGGTGATATTGTCGATATTGCATATCCTGGTCTTTGGTGCTAAGTATGACACATTTTATGGGTTAGCACTTGGCTTAACTAATATGGGGTGTATATTTTATAATTAAGTAAAATTCTGTAATATATGTTTGTATATATATCCAATTCAGAATTGATCAATATATCAAAAATTTCCCTAATAAGTGTGTTATATTTAACTGAGTGCGGTAGATCCATCATATCATTGAAGATATTGATGCATTTCTAGCACCAGAAGCACGGTAAAGAAATTAACTCAATGTCATTGTTCAAGTTTCCCAAGTTAACTCAGTGATACAGTAATATATGCTCCATGCAAGAAAGTCGAGAGAGATTCTACAATACTCCTCCCACCCGTATGCACCTATGTTTTTGTGAGTAAAATAACATCTACCTTGCACATGAAAGGAAAAGAACAGGTACATGAACAAGTATCTTTTTACTGGTAACCTGACTCCCTTGTAACCCGACTTCCTTGTAAACCAACTCTCTCTTCAAAAACCCTAGCTGCTTCATTCCATTTTCTTCTCCGATCTCTTTTCCTACTAGCTCGATCCCAAAACGGGTTTGAGATTCTTGTTCCTCACTCTCTACCAAGGAATAAAATAAGATATCGACGGAATTATCGACAAAATATCGATAGTCTGAAATGTGAATATTTGGGTGAAAATATCAAGAAAATTTCGATTGATTTGAATTATCAACGGATATTTTGAATTTTGTGACATTTAATTACATATTAATCTCGTATATATATAAACTTGTTTGCCTGAAGTAACATAAACCTGCTTGGTTGGATTGGTTTACCGTTGGATCATTATCCAAGTGGTTGATTGTTCGAACATCGCCCTTGTATTTGAATTTTGGATGTATATTTCACCGTAAGATGTCGCCAAGTGGTAGCTCAGTGTAGCAAGTATGTGAGATTTGAACATATGGCAGCCATATGTGGTAATTTTGACGATATTATGAAGGATAAATTTCGTTACACATGAAAAACGAGATTTTCGACAATTTTGCACTGATAATCTCGATATTACATTTATTGCTCTCTACCGATTCATCTCATCCCTTTGCATGTCGATTCCTCGCCCTGCAGAGGACACTCCTCATCTTCCCGATGCCGATACCAACGCCAAAACTAACGCCGAACTGCAAATCCTAGCGGTGGTGTTGAGAGCTATAGACCTCGCCATTTTTGACGAGGAGGAGGAAGAGGAGGAGGAGGAATTGCACATGTCATCGTTTATTGTTTCTCTCTCACCCCTCTTGAATCCAACAAGATCCAAGGATCCAAAATAAGATGCTAAGTTTATGGTGTGATATTTTGGGTTCAGACAACATTGGATTCGAGTAGATCGTCGACGACCGCTTGTCTGTAAGTTTCGATCCGTGGCGGATCAGAAAAGGGCTATGGAAAACAACCTTGGTTTAACCATGAAACTACTGTGGTGGTGGAAAGCTTTGATGGCTTTTCCGACCCTTTTTGGATCCCAGCTTCCCAGTGTTCGACGTGGGTATTTGTGACGCCGGTTTCGGGTCGTTTTGCTTAGGCGGCCCTCCAAGTCAAGTGGCTTAAACGCATGTTGAATGCGTTGGGTGGATATCGCTCTCATGATCCGCTCCTTTTTTCTCAATTTTGTTCCAATAATCTCGATATTACATTCATTGCTCTCTACTGATTCATCTCATCCCATTGCATGTCAATTCCTCGCCCTGCAAAGGATACTCCTCCTCTTCCCGATGTCGATACCAACGCCGAAACTGAAGCCGAACTGCAAATCCTAGCGGTGGTGTTGAGAGCAATAGACCTTACCGTTTTCGAGGAGGAGGAGGAGGAGGAATGACACTATTTCATCTTTCATTGTTTCTCTCTCACCCCTCTTGAATCCGACAAGATCCAAGGATCCAAAATAAGATGCTAAGTTTATGGTGTGATATTTCAGGTTCGGGCAACATTGGATTCGAGTAGATCGTCGACGACCGCTTTGTCTGTAAGTTTCGATCAGAGGCGGATCAAAAAAGGGCTATGGAAAACAGCCCTTGGTTTAACCATGAAACTACTGGGGTGGTGGAAAGCTTTGATGGCTTTTCCGACCCTTTTTGGATCCCGGCTTCCCAGTGTTCGGCATGGGTATTTGTGAGGTCGATTTCAAGTCGTTTTGCTTGGGAGGCCCTCCAAGTCAAGTGGCTTATAGGTATGAGGAATGCGTTGGGTGGATACTCTCATGATCCGCTCCTCATTTCTTATAGGTCGGAAGTGAAGCTTCATGTGGATCTCGATCTTCGTTGGCCACTTGTGGTAAGTACTACTTTCATCATTGGTAGTGCCTATTCTGTTGAAGTTGCTATGGACTATGATCGCTTGAAAGGTTATTGTGACTTTTTGGGAGCCTTCAAGCATGGAGAATCGGGTTGTTCAAGGTCACCTATGGCTCTGCAGCCCAAACTGACGGCAACTATGGCGACGACGACAGTGTCAAAGGCGCTGGAGAAGTCTGTTGCTACCTCAGGTTCGCATTGGGAAGGGGGGCTAGTGCATGGGACTCCCCAACAGATTTTTGGACGTGTTTCTGTGTCTGCTCAGTCTAGTGGGTCGATCCCTACTCTGGTATCCGATTTTCCCCCTAACAAGAATGTTGTTTTGCATACCTGAACCGAAGATACCAATAATAGGTGTCGTCTCTGAAGTTTCACTGTCTCATCTCAAGGTATTTACAGGGGTTACGGTGTCGCCTCCGGGCGCCATTAGTATGTTCGTAGTGGATGTGGGGACGAGTGGAAGTTCCACCATCCCATTTCATGTCCCTAACCCGGATTTAATGGTGACTGACCAGGATGGGCTGGAAGCGGCTAATAGCGTTGCACGACTCCCAAACAATAAGATGGACATATCCAATCTTGGCCATAAAGGTGATAGCATGAAGAAGGTGTCGCCTAAGAAGTCTGCAATTATGTTACCAGTGGATATAGATGCTGAGGCGCTGCGTCGGAGCTCGGAGCACTGGAGGGGGCTTCTAGCTAATTACGAATAGTGTGTCCTTAAGTTTGACAGTTACTTGTGTTTTTCTAGTTTATTAGTCTAGGATCTAGTCGTCATTATGTTAAAATTAGTGTAGTGGTATAATAAAATTTCATTATTTTGCGTGTCAGATAATCCAGTAAAAATTTATATTACTACCAACTTTATTCCTATAGTAGATTCTTTTTGGCCCCTCAAAAAAATGAGTGGAAAAACAAGACACAACATCCAATTTCATATGCGAACCCTAAACTGTTACAGGGTATCCGAAGAGATCCACTTGGTGCAATGCTAGTGTGGGCCCATAATTCAGGTTACCTCAATTACTAAACTTGATCGATTAACTGTTTTAGGGAAGCAACTCCATGGTCGGTAGATTGTAACTGAGCAGGACAAGTACGATCATAAACAGATTAAACACAAACGAATCCAACCCAAAGTAATATTTTCAGCCTTGTAACAGACTCAAATATATTGACAACAAATTTAAGTTACAATCTTTTGTGAAGTCTAGCTGAAGAAAAATGCAGGCCAGAAACCTCACTGATCGTTATCCCGGCTATGAACACCACATCACATTATTAGATAAAAGGCAAAGGGGAACAAAAATAGATTCATCCATTTCAATTTTTTTTATAGATGAACTATCAACCTGTTGGGAAAAAGTCAAAAACCAGAAAGTGCAGATATATGCAATGGACATGAAAGATTTCATGGACTACACAACCACCACTCTATCAGAGGCTATACATGATTAGCTAGCTATCACTACATCTTCACAGTTTGCTTCTTCACTTGGGTATCCAGGAGCTCTATCTCAGTATGGTGGAGGAGGATATGTTCCATATGAACCTGAAGTAAATGCATATTAAAAATAAAACTTCAGTATTTTCATTGGTCATAATTACTAGCAACAAAAGTTTGCAACCAAAAGAAAATGAAGTTACCTTGAGATGGAGGGTAAAAGGGTGAGTTTTGTGGAGGTGGTGGGTATGTAGATGGAGGCGGAGGGTAGGTTGAAGTTGGTGGGTATGGTGCAGGAGGATATGCAGAAGGAGAAGGGGCAACATATGGCGGATACCCTGCTCGTGCTGGATTGGGTGGATATGAAGGATTTGGTGGATAAGAAGGATAGGGAGATGGAGCTGGGTAGGCTGCTGGTGGAGGTGGTGCATACATTTGAGGTTGTGGTGGATAAGGAGGTGGGGGAGTTGAGTACATATGAGCATTTGGTGCTCCATATGGTGGTGCAGAGGGAGCATAGCCTGGAGATGGTTTCTGCAGTGACCCAAGCACATTAAGTCAGTTGATGTGTGATTCATATAAATAGGCACAATGACATATACCGAGTTATACTATAGACATATAAATGCAACTTACATTAGGCTTCATACTTTCGTTTTTTGTGTAATGCATTATAAGTCGCACTTCTCCTGCATATCTACAATATAGAAAATTCTGTGTCAGAAGTTAACAATTCTTCAAAGGCAAATATATATTTTCATTACAGATACTAATACTTGGCATGTTCTAACTAAAACGAGATGCACATAATCTGAATGATTGATGAATGAACCAACCATTTCCCAATCTTCTTTTAGGAAGGTAAGGCACGGTCAGCTACTTATAGAGAAGTTGAGATGAAAAGTAAGAGAAGAACACATATATCATACGTCCCGGTCAGCTACTTACAGAGAAGTTGAGATGAAAAGTAAGAGAAGAACACATATATCATAATAATGGGATAAGTAATAATGGGATAAGTAATGTTTGCATACACACAAACAAATAAACAATCTTGACTGACCAAACATGAATGGAATTTCACAATGCTTAATCCTCTCACAAATAAAGTCAAAACTACTAATTTGTTGTGCAATCTCATGTAATTACCTGCCAGTTTTAGTCTGCAGTGACCAAGCTCCATCATCATAACCCTGTGACAATACCTTCTGCAGTTGAACTCTAAACATAAATCAACACACACCATGTTAGAAAAAGCAAAGCTTTAAACCAAGATTCACACTGAAACAAAAGGGGTCGAATATTGACTTACTTTCCCTCGCCAATAAAGTCGTCGTATGAGACACTATTGCTGTTCCAGACATGAACATTGATCTCTCTAAGCCCTTCAATCAACGGAATCACAAACTTCTCTTGGAATGTAGGATTTTTACCTCCGTCTACACCATTCAAATCAACGTCGTTTTTAGTCCAGTCCATGTCCAAATTCGGATCTGAAGGTTTAAAATTTAAACAAAACACAACAACACAAAAACAAAAAAGAAATCTTTTTAAATCAAAATTACCAGTATGCGTTCTGGTCCGGTGCTTAGTGCTAGCATATTCCAAACAAACATAGGGATCTTGGCGCGTAAGCCATTCTGTATCTTTCAACTTGTTGCACCCAACAACTGAAACAACCCAAAAAGGACAAAAACCAATCAGCGCCCAATTCACAAGACTCAAAATTAAGCGAACCCAGATAAGAATTTGAGGCAATTAACGTACCTGTGACCTCGAGAAGCTGTCCTTGAATACCAGAAACCGACATGGGAGAAGAAGAAGATGAGTAGGGAGACCAAGAAGAAGACTGGGTTGGATATTGATACATCTACAAATTGGTTTACAATTATAATCAAGAAGGGGTTGGTCCTTTTTTATACTGAGATTCTATTCCGCGTCGTTCAATTTGATTTTTATATTTTCTTTTATGTGCTGGTTCGTTAAAAAGAGAGTAACTTTGAATTTGCAGATGAGGATGACGAAGGAACACAGATGGTGCCGTGAGAGCGAAATTCCAGTTTCGGGCTTTGGAAGGAACACAAAGAAAGCGCGTGACTGACTATTTTGCTTAAGGGATATAAAAGTCATTACGCTGTTGTTGGATACGCTTGGGGAAATTTCTCTCTGTAGTTGACAACGTGCCATACTGGCCATGCGTAATTTTTGAGAAAAAATAAAATTTTGATTCACCAACACCTTTGACTAAAATAGTGATGTTATTTCTTATTTCTTTCTCATAAGCAAGTCAATTGGTATACCATTTCTATGTGGGACTATGTGTATGATTATGTCTCGTCATTTGACTTTTCGGCCTTAAGTTTCGTTCTAGCTCGTCCAGCTCTTAAGGTTAAAGTTTTGTTTAGCCTTAATCAAGGTCGGACATATCCAGCCTCTTTTAAATTAAAATAGAGTCTGGGTTATATATTTGAAGTTCAGCACAGCCTATTTGAGCATCTTAGGCCTAATCTAACATCGGCCTCATTAACATCATCAAACCTATACTCCATTTAAATAAAGAAAGTAATTAATAAATAAATATATTTATATCACTTCAAAAGCCTAGATGCCAAGCTTAATCCGACCAATTTTTATTATAAAACATAATATAATTTATGATTATTATCATATTTTTTCTTAATAATTTTATTTTCTCCTCTTATTTTCCTCAATGTTCTCTTCACACAAAAATATATATTCAAAATAAATATCATACATCAATAATAACAATACATTAAACTTTTGTATATTAATTTTTCTCAATTTAAACCCATCTTAGCCCGGCCTCTTTAGCCTCATTGATCTAGTCTTAATGGATGGGGTAAGGCTTCAAAATTGTAGTCTCGACCCAGCCTAACCCAGCCTTGTTATGGTTGGCCATTGACCAATCCCAATTCTAAGCCTTAAAGTTATGAGTTGAAAAACGATTTTGAAATATGTAATAAAACTTGAGGCAGGATGACTTTGCCACTTGATGAATAAAAGTAATAAAACTGAAGACGGACAACATGCTCAAGACACTTTCCTAGCTGACCTTGTAACAGTTGAGTCCTTCGATCTCCATAATAGAAATATGTATTTATCTCGGCTGCCTTCACCCTATGAACACCACGATACTTGAAAGGAAAAAGAAAAACGCAAAAGGGAACTAAAACAGATGAACTATTAACCTGTTGGGAGAAAATCAAACACCAGAAAGTGCAGATATATGGAATGGACATAAAAGATTTCATAGAGTACAGAACCACCACTCTATTAGAAGCTATACATGCTTAGCTAGCTATCACTACATCTTCACAGTTTGCTTCCTCACTTGGGTACCCAGGAGCTCTGTCTCAGTATGGTGGAGGAGGATATGTTCCATATGAACCTGAATTAAACACAGATCGAAAACATAACTTCAGTATTTTCATTAGTCATATTTTCTAGCAAAACAAAAGATATGCAACCAAAAGAATCGAAAATGAAGTTACCTTGGCATGGAGGGTAAAAGGATGGGCCTTGTGGAGGTGATGGATATGTAGATGGAGGAGGAGGGTAGGTTGAAGTTGATGGGTATGCAGGAGGATATGCCGAAGGAGCACCATATGGTGGATACCCTGCTGGTGGATATGAAGGATAGTAGGCTGCTGGTGGAGGTGGTGCGTACATTTGAGGTTGTGGTGGATAAGGAGGTGGGTACATATGAGCATGAGGTGCTCTACACGGTGGTGCAGACGGAGCACAGCATGGAGACGGATTCTGCAGTGACCCAAGCACATTAACTCATTAAGTCAGTTGAAATGTGATTATTATAAATATACACAAGGACATAAACACAGTTATACTATAGACAAAGAAATGCAGCTTACATTAGGCTTTGTACTTTCCTTAAGCTTTGTGTAATGCATTATAAGTCGCACTTCTCCTGCAGATCTACAATATAGAAAATTCTATGTCAGAAGTCAATTAACAAAGGCAAATGTAAATTTTCATTACAGATACTAATTCTTGACATGTTCTAACTTCTAACTAAAACGAGTTGCACATAATGTGAATGATCGATGAATGAACTTAACCATTTCCCAACCATTTTTTAGGAAGGTAAGCGAAGTCAATATGAAAAGTAAGAGAAGAACATATATATCATAAGTCAATCCATTTCTCGATGGCATTTCACAAAAAATCTCTCACAAATAATGTCGAACCTACTAATTTTTTTGTTTTGCAATCTCATGTAATTTACCTGCCACTTTTAGACTGAAGTGACCAAGCTGCATCATCATAACCCTGTGACAAAACCTTCTGTAGGTGAACTCTAAAAATACATCAACACACACCATGTTAGAAAAAGCAGAGCTTTAAACCAAGATTCACAATGAAACAAAAGGGGTCTAATATTGACTTACTTTCCCTCGCCAATAAAGTCGTCGTATGAGACAGTATTGCTGTTCCAGACCTGAACATTGATCTCTCTAAGCCCTTCAATCAACACAATCACAAACTTCTCTTGGAATGTAGGGTGTTTACCTCCGTCTACACCATTCAAATCAACGTCGTTTTTAGTCCAATCCGGGTCCAAATTCGGATCCGAAGGTTTAAAATTAAACAAAACACAAGAACACAGAGAGGAGAAATTTGAAATCTTTACCCGTATGCGTTCTGGTGCGGTGTTTGGTGCTAGCATATTCAAGACGAACGTATGGATCTTGGCGCGAAAACCATTCTGTATCTTTCAACTTGTTGCACCCAACAACTGAAACAACCCAAAAGGCCAATACCTATCAGAACCTAATTCACAAGACTAAAAATGAAGCGAACCCAGATAAGAGTTTGAAGCAATTAACGTACCGGTGACCTCGAGAAGCTGTCCTTGAATGCCAGAAACCGACATGGGAAAAGAAGAAGAAGGAGAAGAAGATTAGTAGGGAGACCAACGACTAGACTGGGTTGGAAATTGGTACATCTACAAATTTCTTTTTACAATTATAATCGATAAGAAGTTGTGACTTTTTTATACTGAGATTCTATCCCGCGTTGTTCATTTTGTTTTTTAATATTTCGGAAGGACTTGTTCGTTAAAAAGAGAGTAGCTATTTCAAAGAAAAAAAGAAAAAGAAAGAAGAAGAGAGTAGCTTTGAATTGCAAATGAGGATGAGGAGGGAACAGAGACGGTGCTTCGAAAGCAAAATTCTAGTTTTGGGCTCGGAAGGAACAGCAAAAAAGAGCGTTACAGGTTGCTTATGGGGTATAAAAGTCATTATGTTGTTGTTGACACCGTATGACACACTCGGGAAAGTTTCCTCTACTCTATAGTTGACGACGTCCCATACCGATGATCTCATAATCTCATTTCTTATTCTTTCCATAAGCAAGTCAACTGGTTTTGGGGGGTAAAGGCTAGGGCTGTTAATCGGTACAAACGATTCGGTTATTAGGCCGAACCGAAAATCGAATCGTATTTTTTAATCGGTTCGGTTCGATTCGGTTTTCTTGATTTTTTTACAAAAAACCGAATGGTTCGGTTCGGTTTTTTTTCCGATTTTTTCGGTTTTTTTTCGGTTTTTTATTCAAATAAAAAAAAAATTTCTAAAAAAATACTATTTCTTTCTATTAGTTTCAAAAATTCGAAGATCTTCATTAGCTATTTTTTTCAATAACTTTGTGAAAGTGTGAAACATAGTTTATGTCAAATCAAATCAAATCAAACTACAACAAATATAATTAATCACAAATCACACATTCAAAGTTTCAAATCATAGCAAATAGCCCAATGTTTACTGAAAGTTTACATCACAAATTCAAAGTTTCAAACATCAACAAACATAAACCAAAGTCTACACTCCATAGTCCAAGTTTAAAACAATCTACAGTCCATCCAAATAAAAATACAATACAAATATCACATAAAAACACTCAATTGAATCCATTCTCATACTATACTCAACTTGTTCACCATTCTCACTTTCTCAGCTAGGGAGTTTTTCTTTGGCAACTTAGCATTCATTTTCTTAAACCTACAAGAACCCCAATAATCATTGTTAAGTATCAAACTATGGCACATACCAAATACTACTTTCATATGGGACAAAGAGAGATATTCAACAACATACCCAACAACATCAAACTTGATTGACACTTGTAAAACTACGTCGTTTTATTCATTTCAGTTCAAACGATTCGGTTCGGTTTTTTCGGTTTTTTTTTAGACGAAAACCGAAACCGAACCGAATTTTTCGGTTCGGTTCAGTTTTTTTGTTTTTCGGTTCGGTATTTGTTCGATTTCGGTTTTTTCGGTTACGGTTCATTTTCGGTTCGATTTTTTTTCGGTTTTCGATTCGGTATTAACAACCCTAGTAAAGGCCGCGGCTTATATGGGTTTTATTCAATCGTTTTTTTCAAAAATAGTTTATAAAATAAGAATCGGAGATAGAATTTTATATTTTAAAATACGAAAACATGTTTAATACGTTAAAATATAGACATGTATTCTTTAAATGAAACTAGTAATACATGTCTGGTACATTTTATAACATCTGCAAAATAAAAATGTAAAACATGTTACATCTCAAATTCTCAAATGAAATAGATTAAATAAGTATAAGAATGTGTAATGAAATAAAAGTAGATTCTAGAAATGTTTTTTTATGGATTGTGTCTCCATAAAAGAGTGAAAAACATCATTATGGTGTTTTACGCAACGTAATATATTTTTAGTTTTCAATGCTATCCGTTTCTATAATCATTTTATTAGAACAATGTACCAAACGTATTTTCACTCTAACAATTTTATGAAGCAGTACCCAACGCGGCCAAAATGTTTTCCTTATGCGCAATTTGTCTTGTTCACTTTTCTTATGTTTACTTTTAACAATCATCCAGTGTTTAGGGGTTTTGGCCCGGGTTTCAATTGTGCTTCATCCTAACTATGTCACCGCCTAGTCAAGATTTGTCTCTCATTAAGTTATGAAGAGTTATGTCATGTGCTTTTTGATTTTCGGGGGCCTCAATATATTTTTTTACATATTGGATATAGATAAAAAAAACAAAAAAAGTGCCATGATTAAGCAAATGACAAAGTAGTTTTGTTGGTTAAGAGATGAAGAGTTCGAGTTTTGTAACCCAAGTTCAAATTCTGCCTGGGTCTCTTTCCCTTCTTTTTTCTTTTTTCCTCTGCGAATTTCACTTTTTTTCTTCTTCTTTTATTCTTTTTTTTCATAGTCTACGAATTTCTCTTCTTCTTTTTTTCCTTTTTTTGTGCGACTTCTCTTCTATTGACCTCTACTATTATTCAATACTAACCAAAAAGTCTCTTCCTCCTCTCAAAAATCAATCTCATCCATCGATACACAATCAACAATTAAACAAAAAAATCTTTATCAAATCTCCTTAAAGATAATTTCACTAGGTTGATATTTTTTTTCGTTATCATTCTTTTTATGATCCATCATACCACTATATGTAATTTATGAATCATTCTTTCATAGTTTGATGATTTTGTTTATCAACTATCCAAATTAAATTTCAATGATTGAAGTTATAAATTAGATTTTTTTTGCAAACCGTAATAATACAAAAAAAAATATTAACGCTACATTTTTAAAGTTGCACAGGGCCTCTGTCCGCTCAAGACCGCCCCTATATCTGGCTCAAAATTATTAAACTTCCCATTTTCGTCAACTCGTCCATTATCATAAACCCGACCACTGTTCATTTGTGCCTTTTTTATACTGACATTTCTATTCAGCGTTGTTCATTATGTTCCTTTGTTTTTAATATTTCGGATGTACTTTGTTCATTAAAAAGAGAGTAACTTTGTTATTCAAAAAAAAAAAGAGCAACTTTGAATTGCAAATCCCAGTTTCGGGCTTGGAAGGAACAGCAAGAAAGCGCGGGGAAAATTTCCTCTGTAGTTGCTCAAGGGGTATAAAATTCATTCTGTTGTTGTTGACACGCTTGGGAAAACTTCCTCGCTAGTTTTTGACAACGTCCCATTACCGGCCATTCGTAATTTCAGTAATTATTAAATATAAAAGAAAATAATAAATTTTTGATTCGGCAACACCTTTGCACACCGTTTTTGCCAAGAACGAAAGCACGGAAAATGACTGTCCTTGTGCTTGAACTCTAATGTGAGAAAATTACATTCACGTACTTCAGATTAAAAAAGTAAAAACACGAGGACAAGAAACGTGAGATATTATTCGAAGGATATATACATTTCAACGGATCCGTCCTTCTACTATTCCAGGAAAAAATGAGGAGCCAATCAGACACTCAATTATGAACCCAAAGGCAAAATGAATCAGACTGGATCAGCTCATTCGATAAGGCAGGATGACTTTGCCACTTGATTGCATATAAAATTGAAGACAGACAACATGCTCGATCAAGACACTTCCCTGGCTGATCTTGTAACAGTTGAGTCTTCTCCATAGTAGAAAGAGATTGGACCATGGAAGTCTTCAATCCGTCGGAGACCTTGGAAGGAATATCCCTAGTTTAAGTTTTAAAATTGCATGTTGAGATTTTTGTAAAGGCAATGGAGACACAGTTTTGCAGTACTACAGAATGCAAGTTGAGCATAGTCAACCAAAACCCAACTAAAACATAGATATGAGAATTGAAACGACTCAAACGAGAATGTCATCTGAACCTCTGAGTACATAATCCAAACACAACCTTATAATCCAATAAAATGGTCAAACATCTAAACTCGAATAATACTGTATACAGCTTGAAGATGTTCACTTGCGCTCCTAATATGGATGTAAAAGCCAAGAAAGAACGGATAGCATTTTACAGGATCCTTTTTATTATCTTTTTACAACCAATGAAACGAATTCCAACAAATCCCATCGGAGTTTGATTCAATTATTCACACGTTCAGCTTCTTGCCCTGTCAATCTCACTGGAACCTATTTCAATTACAAATGGATCCAATGGACTGACTTTTGAACCGGACTGACTTTCAGCAATGTTGGACAAAGCTTGCAAAGCATTTTTATGTACAGATTGTCCAAGTTTAAAAAGGTACCAATGTCAACCATCTGTTTCACTCACTTTCATAGTCCTCTTCGTCTCCAAACGTGAAGACAGAGGCATCAGCAGCCATCACCTTAAATTCACTTTCCGAATTTTGAGCCTCGAGACCTTGGACATTTCCAACAGCCGCAGTACTTTTAGGCTCACTAGTAGCAGGGAACTGTTTGGAGTCTCTGCTTCCAATAGAAACTTTTTTAGTTGCTTGTGTTAAGCTTCCAACTTGATCTGATTTTGTATTAGAGTCTGAACTGGAGGTGCTACCGGCAACAGTTCCACCTGCTGGAGAATTTGCTACTGCTCGCTGACTCTTTGAAGAGCCATCATCTCCCTCATTGTCAGAAAACACATCATCTTTATCTACATTTCCTTGGTTTGCATTATCTGGTGGAGCAGCTACAACTGCAGTCGCAGTAGCAGCCGTAGCCGCAGCTGTAGCCGCAGCCGCTGGAGGTTTGGTACCAGAGCTTTCATCTGATGTTTTTGTCGTAGTTTCAGTGTTTGGTGCAGGTGATGCAGGAACATTGCCATTGTAATCTACTAAAACCACTTCAAGCTGAAATCCAGGGGAAGGCAGTTTCCTCTGCAGAAGGGTCCATCACAGTTAAGATTACCATTTCCTTGCTTAATTAATACTACTACATAGACAACAAGGTGGCAAGCACACCTGACTCAAATTCAGACAAATAGAAAATAGTATAGAGCACAAAAGATTATCAACGTACAATAACAGGCATACATCTCCTAAAAAGGGTTGGTTAAAAAGAAAACACAGAAACAAAGAGATTGAAGATGAAGAGGCCCTCCACACCATCATAGTATACACCAGTCCATTCAAAAGACAGAACCTCTCTCCATCAACAAGCACAGCAAGAAACTCATGAGCACTTTTACTGATAATCAACCATCAAAAGTGCAGAGCCAACCAGACAAAAATAAATAAATAAAGGAGGTGCCAACAAAAGAATGGAAAAATCAACAAATCTAGAAATACAGTAATTGATGTTTGACAATTAGATGAAGCATTTCAAGGCAATCAATCGAATTATAATTTCTAATTGTCTACAACTTTGTACCCGCCTTTACCACCTGTTATTTCAGCCAGGTCCTAAGACATATTACAATGCAGTTACATTCATGAATGCTGTGGTGAGGTATACCATCAGCACTAAGTTTCCATGGTTCACCTTTCTCAAGTGAGGAACTGAGGATAAAATATCCGAAAACTTCAGTGTGCAATAAACAAAAGATATTTACCTTGTCAAATCCATCCAGATCATTGGTGGTTAAAGTTGTTCTGTTTTCTATCATTGTTGTGTTCAACCAGCTGAAGTGAAAACAGTAAAGTTAAAACAAAATAGTCAAGTCCCAACTCACAAAAATTATAAACGAGGTGGAAGATTGCCAACCAGTAAAACTCTCCTTGCCGATCTTGAAAATGGATTTTGAAGTCCCCAGCTAACTCAGTCAAACCAAGTTCCCCCGGCAGAGCAAATACCATTACCCCCTTCTTGGGAGCACTAAACCAATAATCTTCGGGCTGTCGACATGATTTGCATTGTTAGTGAAAGGATGACACAGAGCTAATAATATACTCTAAAAATAAAGGCACAATTTTTCAAAGACTTTCTCTAATTGTTATCAAACAACATAACATACCGAAAGACTCTTGGTTCTTGGATGATCTTTCGTGGAAAATAGAACGCCTGAGAAAGCATTATATCAAAACCAACAATCAGCAGCGCAATAAGCTAACAAACATCAATATGAGCATTACATATAATATAACTACAGAAAATGACATTGTTATCCTGTTTTATGGGTTTAGAAAGATGAGATACAGCAATTATCAAGACTTAGGTGTGTGAAATCAATAAGGCACATTTCCCACTCAAATGGCAAGATACATGTCGACAAAAGCTCCTGCATGCCAATGAGCTCTTGATGTAATGCAGGTCCCAGAGTAAATAAGGCCAATAACCTGCTATGTTATACCATTTTCTTCATTTCAACAGTGTCCAATAGTACTTGGAATGAGAAACAGAAACAGGTGTAAAGCAAGACATT
The DNA here is from genome assembly GCA_946800695.1 of Geum urbanum. Classification (NCBI taxonomy): domain Eukaryota; kingdom Viridiplantae; phylum Streptophyta; class Magnoliopsida; order Rosales; family Rosaceae; genus Geum; species Geum urbanum. The sequence goes on along the minus strand of OX327002.1, from coordinate 5,542,244 downwards.
TGAGTTTTTTTTCCAATACAAAGCTAGACATTTGAATTGCAAATAAGGTAAAACAAGAAGACAATAATGCAACAGCACACTAAGGAAAAGAAATTGACAAACAAATGACACAGCAGGGATGCGCAACACACCATTATGATCAGACACAGTAATGGTGGGCCTGACCCAGTACGGGCATCTGTGAAGCCGAAAACCCCTAAGCATACACCTGCAAATGATGTAGACATACTGTTAGTGTCATCATAAAATAAAAGATGCTACCCGTTGAATCCGCGGCCAGAAGCATACCTGCGCCCAGAAGGGTTTTCGCCATTGAAGTTTGTTAAGATGCGTTCGAAATATTTGACGTACCTCTATGAAAATGACAGAACTATTAGCCATTAAAGATAAGAACAGCAAGTTGTAAATATGAAGAGCCTGTCATTCTTCAAAATAAAAGATCTACAGAAATTACTAACAATCTGACTTGGAAGAACAAGCCCCTTTCCATCAAAACATCTCTTCTGGTTGTAGAAGGCAATCGACTCCTCTGCAGTAGGAAAGAACTGTAGATAAAAGCAAATAAGTCCAAAGCAAGGACTAAGCATAAGACACAAGCAAACCAAGAGATAAAGTAAAATATCCATGAGATTCAATTTCACATCTTTTGAACCAGAAAAATTTACCTTTAAATAAAGGAGAAGACTAGATATCATCAATCCTGTCCTTGCCATGCCAGCCTTACAGTGCACAACTACCACATTCTCAATGTCCTCTTTCAGCCATGCATAAGCACTTCGACAAAACAATGCTATCAGATGAATTGGCGGGCAATTATGGTCATCAAAAGGAAAACTAGCCACCTGAAGACAAAAAGATATATCAAGCATAGGAACTACAAATTTCTCACAAAAGCATTGCAAAGGGCATGCACTTTTGTTCAATATTCATCCCATTTAAAAAAGGTAGAACTTGTTGTGAAGGACCAGTAATTTTGACTTCTATTTTTAAGAAGTATAGCCTTGGGAAAAATAAATGGCAATGCTACATTTATCCTGTGCCATTGCAAAAGAGAAAAGATGGATGCTCAAAGTCCAGGGTTAAAAGTTTACCGGCTTTGTGACACATCAATGAATCTAAAAAAAATGGAATTTAATTGTATTGTTTCAGTGGTTGCGGCACTCCACTTATAGTTATCTTGTTATCTTACTGGATCTCCCACCATGTAAGAACATGGTGGAGATGCTCTCATACTAAAACCTAAGTAGCACTGAAACGGATACGAGTACGGCGATACGATACAATTCGATACGGGGAAACGGCAAACTAAAAAAAGAGAGGATACGATACGAGAAGGACACGCATAATAAATAATATAAATATATTAAAGTGGGGTGTCACAACTGCCACTTTATTTCTAGCGGAGTGGCGATTCTATTGCTCTGCACTGGTTGCTTCAGAGACCTCCCTCTCTCTGTTGTGCTCCAAAGCCTTCCCATTGCGTAAATTCTTTTTAATATTTTTCTGTTCTTGGTGTCTAAAATATCATATTTAACACTCAAGTATCCAATCTAATTACAAATATACGTATCCAATCCATATTTGAAATCAGATACCATATCTTCACGTATCCTCCCGTATCGTACCCGTATCTGATACGTGATACGATGGGTAATACACGTATCAGTGCTTCTTAGACTAAAATTGATGTAGGAAAATTATTAAATCAATTTACAACAGATAGGACAAGCAGCTTCACACCAGAAGGACTTCAGGAATCACTCCTAGACAGATTTCCGGCCTCACATCAGCCTTTCTTAAAAAGTTGCCCTTTATAAGAGTCGTTGCACTGATCATTGATAACCCTCATACGAAATACAATGAACATTATAATGAAAGGAAAATAAAAAGACATAACCTTTAATTTGCATAACTGAAATAACTAATGACAAACTTGTCAATGGCAGAATTTATACCTTGTCCAACATTACTATACTAATTGGAACTGTTGTCACCAGTTAAGGGAAATGTAAATCAGAACATTGGATATTAACTCTTTAAGGGACTTCGAGCAAATTGAAATGGCTTCTCAGCCAAATAGACAAAAAGCTACACAACAAATCCAGCCTACTACAGTCCAGATCCTCATTTAGAAAAAGTAATTAGCACCCTGAAATGAAAAATCACAACTAACCTTTCCTTCAAATAATGATGCATCATAAAGCCTTTCTGAGCAAAGGTTGTAAACTTTGTACTTATCCTGCACATATTCAAAGTAGGATATTACTCTTTCCCTTTCACAATTGAGGTGTATTCCAATACATAAAAATACCAGATACTGAATACATGATAAAACTGCAACTAAAACCACATCTTAGAGCCAAGGGTAGAAGCTTCGATACATTTCATCACCAGACAACGTAGTTACATGAATAGTGTTTGTCAATATAATATTACTTAATTAAATTACAGCAACTGTAACCATACTGCCAAAGATAATGGTAACGTGTGCAGTTATTTGACTAGTTAAGTAAACAAAGAAGCAGTTCAAGCTATTCCACTCCAAGTCCAACGGTACAAATACAAACATTATCATCGAGTAGCCACAATATGATATCAGTACCATTGAAAATGAATATTGAAATGAAGAATAAACATTGGGAGATTTTACAAATGCTACGAAATTCAATAAAATAGGAGCATAGATCACAAACACAGATAACTTATTACCTTATGATGAGTTTCAAAAAACTTAATCACTTCTTCCATATGGTTTCTGTAGAACCCCTGCATTAAGTTTATTGGTAAAATTAATGCTGATGATAAACTAGCAGAATAAGTGAAGTTAGAAGTAGAGTGCTAACTGTGTTCTAACCTCAACATATCCAAAAAACCCAGAGCTCATATCACCAGCTGGGAATCCCATAGCTATAATGTTCTCTGTGATGTATGTCATGTCCAAATCAAATCCTCCCTCCTGTATACATGGAAGGACACTGATGTCAAACATTTGGGCAGGCCATAGGTTGTTTGAAATGACAACCGCCACAGCACCGAGAAGCAAATGTAAAGTAGTTTATGACCCTGATGAAAACTCAAAGAAAGATCACAGCAGCGATATTATCAACACAAAGGGTTCACCTGGTATCTACGTTTGTTTTGAGAGACAGCATGTCGGGCCTTGACCTGAACAGCTTTCACTGCACTCTTAGAAGAGTCGACTATCCCCTTGGTAATTGTATCAAATATACCAGGTTGCACAGCTTTTGAGCTCCCATTGGGATCATCAGCCTCCACTGGTGCTTTTGGAGACAAACGCAGTCCTAATCCACTTGTAAAGCGTGCCAACGTTGACTGACCAGAACCGCTCGGAGAGCTATTCTGTGCCGATGCCATTGGCTGAGGAATTTTCAGATTTTTGGCCCATGATGTTAGGCCAGCGGTACTTAGCTTGGATGGTGCTTCCCGAGAACTATTCTCTGATACTGAGTCCGTGGCAGCAGGAGGTTGCTCCACAGGATCTTTAACCAGAGGTGAGGTTGATGGAACAGCAGATTCCGAGTCCATCGTAAGTGATTCTGGACACAATAATAGGTGCATAACAACAAAGCATTAATATCAACCAATTGTGGACAATCTAAATCTTTCCATATCCCATCATATCTAGTACTTATCATAACTACCCTAATTATAAACATTTAACTCCTAATGGCTATATTTCTGCTCGCCACAAGTCAACAATCAATACTCAGTCGAAAGTTTGCTCAAATGAAAGTGTTCACAAATTACTAACCATATGATCCTTAAAATTCTGAGTACGATCACATTCAAGGACTGTAGCTCTTCATAAGACGATCCAATTAGACCCACATATTAGCTAATTTTTAATTCAAAAACCAATTTATAATTCAAAAACCCAACTCTTCCTATTGAATCAACAAAGCTACAGATGTTCCATAGATACACATATTGATTAAAATAACTATGCAAACTGAAACCAGAATCATACAATCAGACTAATTTGATAGAGCTAAGTGAAACGCATACAAAAATCCAGCACAGACATAAATCGATCGGTTAAACTAAACTGGAATGAAAAGGCCGAGTGACTAATTGAAATACACTGAGATTGAATCTTACCGAAACGAAGAGCACGAAGATTTAGAAGCGGTGGGTTACCATGCGTGAGTTCAGTGACGTTGAATCTTACCGAAACGAAGAGCACGAGGATTTAGGGTTTTCAGAGAGAGAGAGAGAAGCTTCGTAATCGGCCGGGTTACCAAAGACTTTTTGTTAACATTTCTCTGTAGCTTTTGCTAATGGTCAAACCTGCGTAACGGCAGTTTATTTGACGCCATTTGTCTGGTTACAAAGATCCTCTTTTATTCATCACTAGCCTTTTTGCATGCATATATACACGCGCGAAAGACGTCGCGATCGCGCGCGTGAATTATCGTTTGTTTATTAAGTGTGTGCATTTATATTTTTTTATATATCATACGAAAAAATCTATTGATTCCAATTTTTTGTTTAAACCAAAACCATACAAAAATCTCTATTGAAATCGAGATATTCAATAATACCAGAATATTCATATTCATACTCCCCTCTTTTGTAGGCTTAGAAACATTAAGAAGTCGAGAATATGTATTTATCCAGTGCATCTGCAAGATATACACTGGAAGATACATAGTGTTAGTATGTGATCATGTAACACACAATTACTGCACACTTAGTCACTAAAAAACGGGTCAACACAGCTTAGACCAAACGTAAGGCAGCAATGCAGGTTTCAAATCTAAACAAGGAAACAACATCATCCGAATGTCCATGCGTTCGGTACGGCAAACGGAAGGTACCAGGACAAGCCATGTACAAAAAGACAGGATCCCACATTGAAGAACAACAAGACTACATACTCAACCAACAAAATAAGCAACACATTTATGACAGATACAAAGGTACGCCCGTTATTCTATCAATATTACTGTTACACTCCATACATTCTAACTAGAGCATCGGAGAGTCGAAGGCGTGAACACCCCGTCAAGACTCCTAGCGCCCATTTGGTGTATTGTTCTTAACAACAGGTAAATGACGACATACGCACGGCAACCCAGGTCACCCGAAATAAGCTCCATCCGCTCTTCTGCTAAAAGTCACTTATGGAATTTGGTAGAAACACATAGTATAATTTTTTTAAACACTCACTCTAAGCAAGTGATTGGCATGTGTGTTTAAGTGTATTCATTGTCTTATAGCTTGTAACGGTGTATAATGGAATGCCAAAAAATAAAGCTACCAAAGCTAACATTCTTTATGGAGAAAATAGCCTCCTACACGGGCATACGCGCGTGCGGAAGAGTGCCGTAAATTATCGGTGAATATGTTAATGTACACATGCATATTGTTTATGCGAGATACAATCCAACCACAACTACTTTGTTCTCAAATTATTCATTTGAATGAAAATTGTCCGTAAAACCAATAATAGACAAAGAGAGCTACTAAAAGAATAGTAAAAATCTTTGAATGAAGTCGGGTTGCGCCCGTGCGTGTAGTTCGTAATTTTTATTTGAATGAAAATGTATAAATATAATGTTTAACACAATGTACAATTCAAACACTATAGATTCTTGTATTCTATATACTAAATAAATTATTTTTGAAATCTCCCCTCATTATAATAGAAGCTACTAAGAAAAGAAAAACCAACTGCACACTGTGTGGTATGATTATTGTAAGGAATGTTCTCGTTATTAAGCAGATGATAATAAGGCTACAACACAACCATGGTTCTATATGCTTCTATCCCAAATATTTCATTCTCTATCATCCATTCTCGTCATATTGAGCTTTTCTTCTCCTCTTATTTTTTTTTATCTTCGTTTTGATTTAATCTCTTTCCTTTATTTAACACATTCCGTCTAACTTTTTTCCGGTTGCTTTTCTCCTTCATATGATCCAACTGATCTAAAATTTTGATCTACTGTCAATAACGAAGGGGTATTAGTGTATTTTAAAACATAATTTTTGATATGATAGGACAACGTCTCTCAGACAATAATTTAATAAGCAGGGTTTAAATGCACCAAACATCACGAAGTCCATTATAATTCGATCCATGCTAAAAATTTGAGACAAAATGATAAACATTATTCTACTTATTCATCAAGGCCTAAGCCATACAAATAGTCATAATTATCATCGATTCCATAGATAAACCATAGGAATACACAACTAACAAATCAAGACTTATTTATAACGTTACAGTGTAAGATGTGAGACCTACTTGCAAAACATTACAATGTTTCACTCCATTATAGGCAAGAGGATATGTATGGGATCAAGTTAGAGATAAATTAGTATACTCCAAATAATCGAGATCAAGTTCTGTAACTTAAAACGCACAACATCATCGAAGACATTCTTTCTTCTGCAAAGATGAGACACGTGAGAGCAATATTAGTATAGATGAAACTTTATTTTAAGTCTAAGCAATTATCAGATGGTCTCTTATGCTTTCAACTTCGCGTCACTTGGGGTAGTAGAGAAGGAAGAAACTACGAAACTGAAGCACCCTCACCTTCACCGGTCAACTGAGAATAAGTCACTTCCGGTTGAAGTAAACAAATTAATATATAGATCAATTGGAACGTCTGTATTTGGGTTGAAGATAGACTAAAATTGGATTCTTCTACTAAGCGATGTTTGTTCCATTGTCATTCTTCGTCTTCCGCATAAATTTATTGATAGTGAAACTCTTTCCTAGCTCTAACATGCTTTTTGAAATGAAGAAGAGTTTGTGAAGGTTAACAAAAACATAATCAATATAACTAATGAAGAAGAAGAAGCAGAGAACCCATAAACCTTTTGCCTCTTGAAAATCACAACCAATAATAGCTAGACCGTAAATGCACTTTGCAAGTTCTGTACAACGAATAACAAAATTGAAATCAAAATCCAAATTGAAAACGGGAAACTTTTGTGGTTGGTGTTGTTGAAGGTACCATTGCGGTGGTCGATAATTTGCTTTTAATTGTACATAGGAGAAGTTGGAAGAGAATTGTGTGAACTGTGTGCTATCAGTTTCAAGTCGCATATATCGGTGGGCAGTTACCAAGATCAGTTTATCTCTGCTACGTGTCGAGAATCCTTTCATTCTCTCTGCTCATTACCTTGTTTGTCCCTATTTATTAAGTTTATTAAATGCCAAATTATGTAGAAATGAGGGGCAGAAAATGGCATTTTGAATGTTCTACCATCAACTGTTATCTGAACTGCCGTAAGCCTCATTGCCTTAATTAATAGAGATTATCAGACGGCGACGAAACAGTTTTAGAGTATGTACGCTCTTTATCATCTTCCTCTTCTCACTCATTATATTTTCAGGTTTACTTTTTATTCATTTTTATTTTTTAAGTGGTCCCAATAACTAACAAAAAGACGTCTAACGTTACAACATTTATAAGATAAAAAAGATTTTTTTTCTCTCGCTCTAAGGTGTCGTCGCTAGGTCTTGACCTAGCTGTTGTGTAGCATCCAATTGCCATGTCTAATGTAGAATCCCGCCACGGCCTTTGCTGTCTCGAATTTGGGAAAAACCTATTTTAGTGTCAAAGATGCTAGAAACTCGAAACACTACGTCGTAGGGTGTCTCTTTTATGTGACAAATGAAGTGAACCCCAAAGATTTCATGGAGACAATTTTCGGAGTTTAGGATTTCAAGAAGCGCCTCTCAATCTGCCATCAAGATTGTTGCTACATATTATGCTTCAATATGGAGGTGAAACGTAATCAGATCATATCAGAGGGTCCTTGGTTCTACAAGAAATCCAATCTCGTCATGAACATGTATGATGGCACTGAGGACGTTAAGGCAGTGCCACTCTCTCAAATTTTGGTTTGGGTAAAGATGTTTGGCCTCCGGCCAAGGCTTCAAACAAACAAAACTGTGGGATACATAGCCATCATAGCTAGGGTAGATTATCTGACTCTATGAGCCAGGCATCAAGAGTGGGAAGCGGATTAGAGTCCAAATCTTGCATAACATCAAGACTCCGGTAAAACAAGCCTACCCACCGAAGGTCTTTGAATTTGACGGGGTTATTACATTGGTGAAATTTCAGTATGATCATGTGTTCGACTTCTGCAAGACATGTGGTCTCCTAGAGCATAAGGTGTGTGGAGGACTGCCGAACATGTCTGCGATGGAGAAGGAAATGGCGGCCCTGAATATCCCTAACCCTAAGGGACATCAAGCAGCTGGTGTAGGTGTTGTGAGAGAGAAATTGAGTCAACCCGAGTTTCCTAGCTTGACTAGGAATTTGAGTATAAGCTTGGGTCAAACAAGTTCTAGTGGCCTCTTCTTGGCAGCACCTAGATTCACACTTTCTTTCCCTGGCATTTCGACGACGAAATTGGCTCGACAGCTTCAAGCTTTCTCCTTTAAATTTCCATAATTGACATCTCCATGTGTGCGATTCGCAGATGAGGCACGACCAACAGTGGGAAGCAAAAGGAAGTTCTGGAGGACAAGGAATCAGAGGCAGTTAGGTCGGTGAAGGTGTACCAAGGCCAGGCTCGACTTCCATCGCCAAAATCCTCGAGTGAGGGAGAAGTGCTACTCAAGTCTCTCACCACCTCTCTAATGGACATTTCTACATCTCTCCTTTGAAATGGAAGAGAGGTTATCGTGTGGGCTCAAAGAATAAGCCTAAGGAGAAGAACGAGGTTGAGGGCTTGGAGGGGAATACTAAGGAGGTTGAGGGTTCCCTAAAGGTGAGGAAGATCGAGACGCATTAAAGGGCGTCGTATAGTTCTGGACGATGTGGAGAGTCCAGAGAAAGTGGTCTTGGTCTTGGTCCTTCACTACAAGGTTGGGTATTTTATCTATGAGAATCATTCATTCAGAGGGTTAAAATATCTAACGAGATATATTATTTTATGCGGAGTTCGAACCACTAAGTTATAAGAGGTTCAAAATATGAACTTGTTCAACGGATAGGTGGTTTAGTCGTTCAGATACTACATTGGTACGGTTTTTGGATGGGTGTCGTTGAGTGATGACGATGGATTTAGAGGTAATCGTGAAGCTAAGTCACTGATTGGAGGTGTGGTTTATAGATGAATATTGTTATTGAACTTTGAGCTTTGGGTCTACATTCTACACCCTAGGAGCTCTTAGGCTTGGAAGCTTGACATGGACCATCTTATGTCCTGCTCATCTGTTCATATGTGAGAATAATAACTCAAAAGTACTCAATTTGTTAGAGTTCTATTTGTTAGAGTTTGATTTCTCCCTTACTTGTTCAAGGTTTCCTTACTCTTTTTTTTTTGGTAAACGATATTTGAATTTGGGGGAGGTAGCCTACCAATTCAGGAACATTATGAATGACATGTGGCTCATAGGAATCCAACTAACATCTAGGTTCAAGCCAATTTCCACATGAGAGCAATAAGACCCTACTGGCCCAAGGTTTTCAACCTTGAAATTCCGCAGACATCCGACGGTGGAGTCTCGAGATGACCCAGGCACTCTGGATGCTGACACATATTACCAGTGTCATATAAGTCCTGCAAAACCAAAATACTTAGCAACCTACCAATAAGGGACATGTGAATGTTAGGGCTCGAGCTTGGGTGGAGATTCCACTCAAGTCAGTGCCTTACCACTCCTGCCAACCCTCATTGGTAAGGTTTTCTTACTTTGATAGATCATTTTCGTGTTGTTGTTTTGGTTTATCCATGTCTCTCTCATATCCTACGACTCTTGGAGCTAAAAAGTGTTGCAGAATAAGTGTATGGAATTAGTTTAAGCTAGCTTAAGTAATAGAGAAATTTGCACCAACAGTGTCTGAATTGTTCTGTGCCCACTAAGTTAGTGCATGTAGTTACAAAGTGATCAATGTAGTACCTACACCACATTTTCACTATATTTATAGTACCTCTGTCGATTTTCCATCAAAGTAGCGTTAAGTTGAAGATGTGGTATCTATGTTTTTTTTTTCACTAAAAAAGACTTAAACACCCCCACTCGAGAGTTTTCCCTCCAAACTCCAATTGGGTTGTTCCCGCACTCTCTTTCCCTGCAAATCTCTTTCCCTCCAAAAAGTACTATAGACATTTCCCTCCAAATGTTTTAAGCCAAAAATACACAGAGTTAGTTATTGAGAACTCAACTAAAGGCTATTCAGGAATTCGAAAGAAGGAGGAAGATGGCATAGCCTTAAAGTTAAGAGCGAGGTTTAAACGAGGAAAGGCTTACAGTGGATACGTAGGCACCTATAGACCATTCTTGTAGCAGCCACAACTTCGAATTCGGATTCGGCTCCTTTGGAGGAGCATTTACTGTTTCCTTTTTGGACAAGTGGTAGGCTTATATCATCATCTCGATTGAAAACTAGAGTTAGCTGGATATCTTTGGGGATAGAAAGATGGAGAGGTTTATGGGCTCAGGAAATACATGTCTATGTGGGAAGAAGGTTTGTTACACATGTGGAGGGGATTATCAGAGAATTATGGTAGGAGATATTGAGGATGTGGTCAAATTGAAAGTGAGGTGTAGAGGAAGTGTGGGTTTGTGCTTTGGTAGATCCTCTTCATTGTGTGCGAGGCCAAACTATGATTCATCACTTGCGACATCGGCTGCAGTTTTTGGAAAATGAAATTGAATAAGAGAAAGAACAGCGGATTTAATTTGGGCAATTCTTGTAGTGTTGTGGATTCAGATGATTAGATCTGAAGAGAATACAGTGTTTTGATTGTGTTTTATGTAGATATGGAATGTAGGTCTGAGATATGGCAGAAGAGGATTAAGGTGCTTGAAGATGGAGTGAAAATCAGTAAGAGAAAAGAAAAGAATATGTAGATATTTTTAGCTGTACTTGTAGGTGTTGTTGTGGCTTTACTTAGCTTTTATGTTAGGCTTCTTTTTCAATGCTTAGATCTTGAATCAATTGTGTATTTTGTGACGTAAATGCCAAAAATTAATTTCATGCTTGAAATGAATGATATTGATGCATCTTTTGTCATGTTAATGCATTGATTTGACCTCAACTAGTGTTAGGGCTTTTCTAACCAGAACATGTGCTTACATGTTGTAGATGGTACCTGTCTAATTTGGCTTTAACCATAGTAATAAGACTGAAAAGAGATCAACCAAGAGAGAAATCATTGTGCATAATCCATCAGAAACAGAAAATAAGGCGATTCAAAATTGGGTGAAATTGCACATACATTGTGCATTGTTTTGTCTACAAAATACACAAAAGATTGCCTAAGCAGCAAAAAATCACCATCGGCAAAAGATTGTCTAATCAAGATCTAAACTAAGTTGATTACAAAATAAGATGATCAAAAAATCACCACAAAATACAGCAAGTGATGATTAATTCCATCCAATGTCATGTTCTCTTTGTCATGATCCTAAATGCATTCCTAACAGCAGGGTTCTGACTTGTTTGAGTAGGTATGTCTTGTTAGCTCTGACTTGCAGCATACTAGTTCATTGCCCTCTTTACCTTCTTTACACTATGAATGGATCTAACTGATCTGTCCTTAGGATGCACTGATGCATTTGCAAGAGCTTTACCCTTTCTCACCTATACATATTGATCATATATTCATCACATATGCATCACCTAATCTAGACATATTTAGCACATATTCATCACATATTTAGCACATATTCATCACATATTTAACACATATGCATCACATATTCCTCACAACTTCATCATATATTAATCACAGATTCATCACATATTCATCACATATTAATCACATATTTATCACATATTCATCATATATTCATCACATTCTCTTATATAAACAAAAACATAAACTACTCTTAAAAGCAAACATCATGCAATTATCAGAGAGATCTCAATATTAGAACCTGATTATAGGTCCTCTTCTTTGATCCACTTGCAGATGTGTCCTTCTCCCTGCATAATCATAGTAAGATAAAATGAGTGAATATATAAAATAGAATGATGGATCATCATAAACACAAGAGACAAATACTTTTTGTTGCAACTTTCTCTGCCTTTGTTAAAGGATAACCTAGCTTGTTGTGTCCCTTTTCACGACATCTTTTACAAGTCATTTTAACAGTGCCTTTCTTGGACACCCTTATTCTCACATCTTCCCCAGCAGGAATTGGCATATTGGCTTTTTCAGCTGACTTGATTTTATTTTTTTGTGGTCTCCCAAGCTAATTTTTGTATGGTGGATGTGCTATTTGGAATTCAATAGATGCTCATTCCTCATCACCAGCTATTGGATGAATAATATGGATATATGCAGTTACATACTTCTCAGCCTTCAAGTAATCATCACATTAAGAAGTTGGTTCGTACTTCTTCACCTTGAGAGCTGAAATGGCATGATGGCATGGGATTCTACTTCCTTGACATCTTCTGCAAGTGCAAGTTTTGCAGCCCAAGTGCACAACATGTTTAGATTGCTCATGCACACCTCCTTGAACTTGAAATTCTCTATCACTAGCTTGAAATATATTATAGTGGGAAGAGAAAGTAGTTGTCTTATCCATTGCCTTCATGATTCTTGGACCCATATGTTTAATCCATTTCTCCACAGTAATTCATCTGTTGTTCAGCATCAACATCATATCCATCCTGATCTTCTCAAGCATAGTGAGGATAGTCTTGGCTCTTGCTTCCCTAAGACAACTGTTCCATAACTCACATCTGTGAAATGTACCCTTGACCAATGTTTTGGCTGTCTATTAGGTTTGTTGAACCAATATGCAGCTTTGGAATCAACTTCCTTAATTTGATCCATGAACTTGTCAAACAAAACTATTGTGCTTAACCTTGATGCATTGTAAAACAACTGTTTAAGCCCCTCACCAAGATTCTTAAGCTTAAAATTTGCATACAGGTGCCAGCTCACACAGTGCCTGTGACATGCTCAAGCAAAAAACTTTTCAATAACATTGACCGAACCTTTTTGTTTATCAAAGATGAAAGTGTAGTTGGATTGTCTTTCTATCTTCATATCTGCTTTGAATATTTCCATGAATCACTCTCATGTTTCTTAATTTTTTCCTTCCACAATAACATATGCAATGAGGTACATCTCATTGTTTGCATCTACTCCCACAGCTGTCAGTAATTGACCTGGGAGCTTACCACTTACATGAGCACCATCAAAATCAAAAATAGGCCTACACCCTTTAGTCCAGCCCTCTTTGGTTGCAGTAAAGCACATGTACATCCTGTGAAAAAATCACACTTCACCTTCCATCCTGGTTTTAATTATCACTATGGATCCATGATTGGTTCTCAGAAGCTCATTTCCGTATGTAGCCAATTGATTGTACTAAAAAATATAGTGGCCTTCATTCATTCTCTTGGCCTTGGACTTCCTTCTTGATATTGTCTACAAATTCACACTGAGACCAAACTTGGTCTGATTATAATTTTGGATTCCAACACTTGACCATGCATGATTTACCAACAGTATTGGAGCTATCTCCTTAGTCCATTCAATGACAAGATGTGATAGGGCTGCACGTGTGCTCAAAGTTAGTTGTCTTAAGAAACAAAGTAGCTCCTTGTCCCAACATTGTTCTTGCATACATCCAGTATTTAAAACCAAGCTGACACCTAATCTCCATGTTCTTTTGGGTGTTCTTTTGGAAATAAAGTCATATTTTGTTCAATATAGCATACTCTCTCACAACCTCCTTAAACTACTCTGAATTGGGAAAAGCATGGCCCAATTTAAAGATGGGGTTTTTAAGGTCTACCTCTCTAATCCAGGGTCTTGTTGTGAATGTCCTCTTACATTTCTTTGGAATTGGCTGCCCCTCTTCATCCTCTTATGTCTTAGAGCCATCAATGCTCATCAACTCATCAGATGAACCGCTGTCATCTAAGCATTGCCCATTGTAGCCCATCTTCTTGTATTCTTCGACATTGTTGGGGTCTTCTACATGTTCCTCAAAAACTCTGTCATCATCTTCTTGATCATAATCAGAATCACCAAAAAATTCTCCAGGATCAGAACTTTCTTCCCAGTCAGTATCATCCGAACCATCATTATACTCTTCTTCCGAACCATCGTCTTGATTTCGTGTTTACCTCCTTGTTTTGTTTTGTACCTAGGCTCTTTCACCTTGACCTTCATTGTCTTCTTTACTCCCTTCTTTTTGATACAAGGAGAACCAACTTGTGTTGATTTCTAACTTCTTTCCTTTCTCCCTCTAGGAGATGACCTTGTCATAGGAGCAGATGATCCCTCAATAACTCCTGCCTTTCCTTTTTCAGCTACATAAAGGTTTTTTTTGTTCCTAGTGACACTTCAGTTGGTTCAAGGTGAGGCATTTCTCTTTGTTCAATGTGAGGTAATACACTTGGTTTAGGGTGAGGTAGTTTACTTGGTACATCCTTCTTAGTTACAAAGTGCTTCCTTCTGAAGAGACTCGGTCTAAACCCAGGCAGTTGGAAACTATGAAACTCCCCTTCAGGCACTATTTTTTCTGGAACTGCACTTGAGTTTTGACTCACATCTCTAACCTTTGTATCTCTCTACCCACCACCTAACTCTTCAAAGTCATAAATTATGTCATCAAGACCTGCAAATGTGCTCTGACTTTGTCTTGGACAACCTACATTTACTTCATTGACTCCCACATCTACCTGAGTTAAACCACTTTCATTTACCTGAGCTGGACCACCTTCATTAACTTCTTCCTCATCATTGACATCACCTGGACCACTTTCATTTACTTCTTCCCCATGATACTTTTGACTTGCCACCCAATTAGCTTGCTCAGCCATATTTTCCCTCTCAGCTGCAGTTTGTTTTATGAAAGGGTTTCTGAACGGACCCAACCGTAGTTTAGCTGGTAAACTAGATAGTTTAGCTATTAAACTAGAATTAAATCCTATCGATTAATTAACTATGATAATTCTATGAAAATTTTGACATAATTTTCCCTGAAAACTAAACAACCCAAAACCTGCAAGAAGATAACACTTCTAACTAGATTCCCACATACAAACCGTGGACCACCGATTGTTTATCCGGATTTCTCAACAAATAACATAGACAATAACTAGGAATTCAACTCATGAATTAAAAACGTAATTACAACATGCTGGTTCTAAATACAAAGAGAACATACTCGACTACTATTCGAGTAACTGAAATTAACATAAACAACTGAAATTTAGAGCGACTTCTATGAACATAAGATACATCTAAATAGGTCTGACAGTAGACTACAACCTACTAAATGAGAAGCTGACTGGTGGACTCAAAGCCTTCGACGACACCACACAAACTTAGGATTTAACCGCAGCCTGGGCAATGGAAACCGAAAATCCCAGGGAAAGACATTTAAAATATAAAACGTTAGAGTAAGTGGACAAAAATAACGTAAACTACGTAATACGATAAATCTGCAATAACATGCATTTCCACAAATTTCTGTAAAATAAAGCGTGTTCAAATATATAATAAACTGAAATAAAATATGGAGGTGGGCGCTCAGGGTGTTTGTCCTAACCTAGAGCATCTCCATGACTGTAAATAAAAGGTAATGAGATCGTCTAGGGTGTTTGTCCTAACCCGGTCTGACCCAACTAGTCAGTGATCAGCCGACTAGTCAAAGCATCAATGGTGAAAATAAAACCATCACAAAAATACCTCCAAACTTGACTGTAATAAAATACAGGAGACTGTAAATCTGAGTAAATATGAACTCACACCAACTATGAAAATAAATAAACGTCCACTCACAAGTCTGCGACTACTGCTGGGGTCCAGCGAAATTTCCTTCGCTAGTAGGGTCGCGATCACAATGTCCTGTAAATATGAATTATACGATATTAGAATATGCATAAAACTATGGAAATCGGCCCTAAAAACAACCATAGAAGTCCCGCCGATAATTTTGACAAACTGCCTCGCCAAAGCATCACCGTGGGCGACTACGCGTGGCCCTCACGTGCCTCCATAGGCGATGGTGTGTATAGCCCACACGCCTTTGGTGAAAGTCCTCCAATGGGGGTGGTTGACCCGTCGTTGGAAAGCTCTCGGCAAGCCCTTCCACTTTTGTAACTGGACCGAAATCTAATTCACTGGTGTTTGGTCGAAAATAGCTGAAACAGACCAGAAACCTAATTTCGGAAACCGCTACCAACGGCGGCGATTAACCCCTCAAAACATTCCTCTCAACCAGCCCAACCCATCCCCTAGCCTTACGCACCTCAATTCACCACGACGTGGCCGAAAAACCCTTCGAAACATTACGGCCCAAAATCGGCTGTAAATTTCAACACGACAAAGATCCGCCGTGGAGCTTCGTCGGACCTTTCTACCTACCCAGAAAGACTTAGAGGGAGGAGAGGATCATTTCCCCTCAACTCCTGACAACCACAACATGTCAGAGCACCGCCATCGACGACAACGATTCGAAGGTTCAAAACCTAAATCGGGTTGCCTCCAAACCTGCAAATTTTTCTAAAATAAACACACCAAACAATCAAAGAGACATCACTCATATTTTTCCTACCTTTTCTGTCGTTGGAGGTGGCTGGAATCAGTGAAACGGGTAAGATCTTTTGGAACATGTCACGGTGAGAAAAACGGGTCGAGCACCGTGGGTATTTTCTGATTTTCTGATTTTAAATTTCTAAAATTCCCCTATTTATATCCCCAAGATCCTCAAAATATTGTCGGCCCAAAATCAATCTTATCGCGATCAAACGGTCAAGAATTAACCGACTAAAAATGATTTTCTTATTATTTCTCTTGTGAACTTCCGATAAGCATAAGAAATAACTCGCTTATCCGAAAAACTCCCCAAAAATTCCTATGAGTTTGAAATTAAATACTCTACAACTTTCGTGAAGAAAGTTAAATCAAATTCTCACCCGATAAAAAAGCCGTAACATCCTCGGTAATGCGACTAATCTGCGATAAAACATAATATAACTCGATAAGCACATAATTTTGGTTCGAGTCATAACAGTTTCTCCAACGAGAATCATAGACCTAGTCCTTTGCATCCTCCTTTTGAGACTTTACACCCTTTCTCACCCACCCACCAGTTATATACACACACTTATCTGTCTAGTTTTCTTTGGAATATTATTCATCATTGACAGTCCATCTGTATCATTCCTAAGAGGCATCCAACATTCATTGCAAGTGGTCGTAAGTAATTTATAACAAAAAGATATGGGCTTCTCTGTATATCCTAATCTCATGCTATGTTATGCATTTCCACCCAACTAAACTGATATGGATCAAGTCCATCTAAATAATCCTTCCCAGCAAGGTGTCTTCTCCACTTTAGAATTTTGTACTTCTTCGTATCATCAAGTTGTGTCTCAAAGTATTCGTCGTGGTGAATATCCATTATGTATAAATTAGTAGGCACTACAAAACAATAAAGTATACAACCACCTCATAAACATCATAAGCATGTGCGGATCTATGTACTGGCTCACCGGGGCTTAAGCCTTGGTGAATTTTTCAATATGATATAAAAGTTATACATGTTAGATATTAACAATTGATAGTTGCAACTCAGTTGGCTAAGCTCCCTGGTATATTGACTGTACATATGTGGTTCGAATCCCCATAGTGGGGCTTTTTACATTGTTTTCCAGTTTTTCTTCCATTTTTTTCCCTCATACTTTCCCCTTTTTTTTCCCCCCTCATCTTCTTCTTCTTGTTCTTATTCTTTACTTTCCAGTCCAACATTTCTTCTTTAATTATACAAATCATAAATATTCTTTTTATAATTCTCTAATAGACTTTTTTTTTTCTCTAATAGACTTCTCAAAGAATAAAATTCTTCTCTAAATTATGGAAGTATAATCAACATCTTGGATGAGAAAAAAAAAGAGTAAAATTAGCCCCCTCCAAGTTATGATCATGGATCCGCCCTTGATCAGACGCACAACAATAAACTCTACCCCTAACCCCAAACACTAAACCACAAACCACAAAATAAAAGAAGAATACCAGAAACCACAAATAACAAACTCACTATAATCAACATCCAAATCATAAACAAATCGCACAGGACAAAAATCCCCAATTCTAAGAAAATATCAAATGCAATTTGATCTCATTGAAACCATATACAAGAACAAGATTCCAAACCCTGTGAGTGAAAATCATATTTTATAGAGCTCCCTTCTTTATAAATCTCATGTGCAAGTTGAAACATATGTAAAGGTTGTCTACTGCTTACTGTTTTTCGGTTTAGGGCCTTCCACCCTAAACATTTGAAACATCCCGGTCATCTCTGTTGGGATGCAATAACAACACTGCTCCGCCTACTCAGTCGTGTGCGATACTCTCCACCTTTGGTCTTACTTTTCGATTTGATTTCTAGTTTATAGGCTCATGTGTTTCTGAGAGAGTTAAGTGGTTAACCAAAGTGAGAGATAGGTTTTTTAGAGAGAGTGATGGATTGGTTTTTTATTTTAACTAGAGTGCCATTTTAAATCTTTTAAAATATATAACCCTTGTTATTTATTAAAGAACTAGATTAACCAGAGTTACTCTTCATCTTGAATTTCTAACCCCATAATTAAATGATATTTATACCCTTTATTTTTGAAAAACGGAGATACCACGACATCAACTGTTACTTTGACGGAAAATCGATAGAGGTACTATAGATATAGCGTAAATGTGGTGTAGTTACTACATTAATCACTTTGTAACTACATGTACTAACATGGTAGGCACAGAACAATTCAGACACTGTTCATATAAATTTCTCTAAATAATAATTATTTTTTGGTGTAAATTTATGTAAGTTATAATTATTTTTTCTCATTAAGCAGAAAAAATCAAACATACTATATATGCAATTTATTTTAATATTTAAATAATTGAATAAAGGGAATTACCCCATTTTTCCTATTCAATGTGCCGTCAGAAGTATCAACGAAATTGAATTTTGAGATTAGAGTTAATGCTGTAATGAGAGTACTTTTTTTTATACAAGTAATGAGAGTACTTCGTAATGAATAGTTGAATACAAAAGAAAATCTTTTAGTTTCTTCTCTGTACCGTACATACTAAATCTAAAGATATGGATCCTCACGCTTTTGGACCTTTGCCACCAAACCAACGCCGGTTAGATCTGGCTTTTGTTCTTTTCAAGGATATCACACTCACTAGACTATTCTTGCTCTGTTTCAAAGAAAGTACATTAGCTAAACTGATCACACAACACATAAAGACAATTAAAAGTAACATAGATGAAGCGTTGAATATTACCATTCTGCAAGTTCCAGCATCAACATCACACACTGGGTAGTCAGCAGGGCAACAACTATAGTGATCATCACAACAGGTCGCCGACTCTAAAGGACAACATCCCAACCCAAAGCAAAGGTTTTCATACTCGTAGGCACAACAACATGTGGTTCCAGCCGAGCATGAGTAGTAATCATCACAAATATTTGAGGGGCTCACCAGGGGAAGAGGATATGAGGCCGATGGGGCAAATTTTAGGAGGGTTTTGACCCTTCTTTATGGGGTAAGATGGCTCAATGGTGATACCATATTTGCCACCCCTTACAACCACATTGCACTCTAACTTGATGAAACCATCCTCTCCCCAGCTAGGACCCCATGAGTTCTTAACAATCCAATAGTCTTTGCCATCTTCAGTACCATTGTAACGACCCGAACTTTGAGTATATGATTATCGATACGACATGTGATTATCGCGAGTTGATTGTACATATGTAGTTTGTTAACGACTAAATTATTGGACAAGAATTTGGTTTGAGTTCCTTTGTGGAAATTGTAAAGGATTTGATTTTGAGCTCGTAGGAGGTTTCGGAGGATTTTTCGGGTAATCAGAGAATATAAAATGAATATTTGAAATTATTGTCGACTTAGTCGTACTTATCCGATTATGTTGGAGTTATCTGAGTCGTGGGTTCGGTCGGTTCGCGACGTACAAATATCGAATAGTCGTAAAAATCAGAAAATCACACATTTAGACCGAGTTGACCGAGTTGACTCGTTTTCCTCCACCGACCCGTTTCGTTGCCGCCGTCCGACCCGGATTTTCCGGCCACCTCCGGCCGTGTTCTTGGTATGGTTAGAAAGCCCTTGTGATTTCCTATTGATTCGTGTATTCATTTGTGAGAATTGGTTGTGTTTTGAGGATGTTCAAAATCAATGAAGTTTGGAATTTTCGTCGGAATCGGGTGGCAGTTTCCGGCGAGTTTTAGTGTCGCGGGTAGGGGGGTTTGGTTCCCCTCAACCCCTTGAGGCTTTCTGGGCATTCAATTTTGGGCAAGAAGGTGTGTGCTAGTGGCCCGTGGTAGACGCTGGAGAGGAGGTTTCAGCCTCCTCTTTCGATTGGAATTCCAGCCACGGTAGTTATTGTTTGGACTTGTGGTTTTAGGGGTTTGGTTGGGCTTGAGGAGAGGAAGAGTTTGATGTATGGTTCACTGGAGTTGGTCACCGTGGGTGGCGATGGTCCACGGCGGAGCTCCGGCGAGGGGTTAACTTTTGGGGGTTTTCAGAGATTTTTATGTCGTTTTGCTCGTAATTGCGCCCCGATCGTGGTCGTGAGGTTTTTCAGTTGAATTGAGTGTGTTAATTTGGGATGAGGGTTATTTGGGTGTATTTTGAGAATTTTGTTATCCTCGTCGATATTTCGAGCGAAACGCTTTTTGAGAACGCAGGGTTCTTGACGTATTTGCTCCATATGTTGAAATCGAATATGTATTGATTGTATCCCTGTTATTTAGGTGATCGTGATCGAGTGTTTGTAAGGGATCTTCCGTCGGGCCTCAAGGCTAGCTGTTATCTGTGAGTGGACATTTTATCCCACATTGATTGTCTTACTTTGATTTCCACAGTGGATTTGCGAGTCTATGAGTATGCTTTACGATTATGCATTTACAAGTATGCATTTATGATTATACATTTTATAAGCATACATTGGTTTGGAGGCACATGTATTTTTTTTTTACACTAAGTATGGATATATGATGCATCGATGTTATGGCCTCTCGGCTGATCCCCGAGATGCTTCGGGAGGGTTACATCTATATGAGCACTTGACCCGTGATTCATAGTACCCGGGAGAGTTACATCTTTATGAGCACTTGACCCGAGCGTGTTGTAACTTTGAGAAAAATGTACTCAAGTTACTGCCTCCACACACACAGTACCCAGGAGAGTTACGTCTTTATGAGAACTTGACCTGGGCATGTTTGTTTTGACTCGCATGATTTTATGTGCATTTATTGTGAAAAGCATGTTGGATTCATTTATGCGGCATATTATGATTTACGTCCACTCACTCTAACAGTTTTATTATTTATATGCTTTTCTCTGGGCTTTTTGGTTTTCGCTGCCCAGATTGCGGTATATTTCCCGTGGTTGCACGTCATCGCAGGAGGCCTAAAGTTCAAATCACACTTTCCTTCTAGTAGGTTCCTGATGTAACTTGGTAGTCTTGTATATTTTGTAATTAGAAGTCGCTCTAAATACTTGTGTAGTGTTGTTCAGTTTGAGTTATACTCCTGAATATTTTCTGGATTTCTTGTAAACCTTGAGTTTAGTTATATATATGGATTTTGAGAAAACCGGTTGGACATTGGAGGTCCATGGTGTGTCTGAGAATTTAGCTGTGAAGTGTAATCTTCTTGCAGGTTTTTGGTTTGTACGTTTTATAAAGTAAATTCTGGAAAAAAATTTGTAAGTTGAGATGTTGTTAGGGCCTAATTTCGGTTTAGGCAACTAAATCGGGGTTGGGTCTTTTCAACCATACCCGACAACAAGCACACGATGGTCTAAAGTAGTTCCATAGCTTCCGGTGAAGACACCCTTAATATACATAACACAACAGTAAAATAACTTGTGAGAAATCTTACATGTTATGTTATATGTGAACAAGAGCTCAATCTGACAATATAACATGACAAGTGTTTAAGAACATATTATTTTAAGGCATTACCGATTGGTAGAGCTGAAATTCTCAACCAACAGCTTCAATGGCAACACTCACTGGTTGATGTGCCAAAGCTTTCTTTAAAGAGACTTAATCATTTGCTGGAACATCTTCATAACTGTTGATGGAAACAACGCGGGCCTTTTTCCGCATTAAACCCAAAAGGACAAAACATGTCACAATGTTATAAACCATAACTTTCTTATTTGAAATATAAAAATATGAGCTTAAATGCTTACCTTAGTGGGATCACATGAACCGTCAATACCCTGATAAGGGTATTCAGCCTTGGTATCAATACCACCATTGTCAATGATGAACTGGAATGCATAGTCCATGAGACCTCTATTGCATCCCTGGTTATAGGATTTATCACAATCCACAAGTTCTTGCTCAGATAATGAGATTAGCTCACCAGTAACAATCTTGTTTATACCTTTTACTGCACCAACCGTTGAGAATGCCTAACAACTTCCTTCAATTCAAAAAACATAACATAAATCAACCATAACCCATAACTTTCACATTCTATATATTGTACAACAACATCTTAAACATGCATCAATAACATGAATGCACAACCTTCTTGACTAGTAAAGCTACAACATCTTTCAATCAAATTATAATTTTCAAAATAGAATAACAACATCTACATCAAAAAAAAAACGCAAGGAAGTAATCACATTGCCATAAAACAAGATATCACTTAAAAAAACAGAATACAAAAGCAGAGCACAAAGACAAGAACACAAAAGTAATAAACTAATCACATTGTCCTTGATCCTTAACCTCAGCAACGGCTCCCTTGGCCCTCCAATCGACGGAGTCGGGTAACTGATCTCCAACCCGATAAGCATATTGACCCGTCTTTGCTCCGGAGAGCCTTTCAGACCAGTCCTTCTTCAACCTTAAGAACCTAGACCGGTACTCTTCGTTTCTGAAATCCACAAACCGGTTCAACCCCACCTTAAAATTTTGACTCATCTTGTTATGCTTGTTAATGAACTTCAAATTATCCTTAAAAATCTGGAAGTGTCTCTCCTTCTCTCCCAATGCATTGTACGCCTTGCCGTGTCTGACCATCCATGACTCGTAGATGGCCTTCACCTTGGACTCTGTCCTACATGCATGTTGTGTTTTTTATCATAGTCGATGATAGACATGTCGACTACAGAAGCTAGGCCAAGAAAGAGGAGGAGCAAGAAGAAGGCGGCAAAGATGGCCATAGTGGGACTACAACATCGGGAGGAAGAGAAAGGGAAGAGACCCATGTTTGAAAATAGTTTGATTGTAGCTTTGTTCCTGTTTGTTCGTGTATTTAAATTGGGATTATTGTTCAATGTATAATTGGTTGGAGAAAGGAATGAGACAACGAATTGGGATTAGTTTAGAATACCGACTTTGCGTTGAAATAGGAAACCAAAATCTTCACCCTCTAAATTTTGACCAAAGATTTTTTACTTCCCAATCCAAAAAAATAAAAATAAATTCTTCTTCATTCTTGGAGAAGATAATTAAACTAAAACCAAATTCTTCCAATATAGAGATAATACAACTTTTTTTTCTAATTAATAAAATTTTAATTGTTATGATGTTGCTCTTTAACCTAGCCACCTGCTTGGGGTAGATGCAAATTTTTCTGTAGCCTTTTCATGAAGGTTATGAGGCTTTAGTCTCCTCTATTATTGTCTCTAGGGCGTCTCTCCATGGTGTCGTCGTCACTTGTCTCTTGTCTTTTTGGGGAGTCAAATCTCAAGGAAAGAAAAGAGAATTGGTTGGAAGCTCACGCGGGTTAGCGTAGCAGGGCCATAAGGTGTTGTGTGCGGCCTGGATCGAGGCGAGCAGCCTCGGACATGAGAGATTCAAGGCTCGGGGCGGAAAAAAAATGGGCCATTTTCAGTTAAAAATTTCGATTATTTTCATCAACCTAGTCTCATTTTATGATACTCTTGTCTTTTTCCCCACTTTTTCAATTAGAAAATTTTATTTACACATCTCAATTTTCTTGATACACACCATTTCTTTGTTTTCTTTGCCTTTTTTCCCTCAATTTTTATCCCTTTACCCGTCTTATTTTTTTTTCTTCTAATTTTCTTCTTTCTCGTTCTTCATTTTTGTCTCCCAATTTACATATATGCAACATTTTCTATTTCTATAACCTATAATCTATAATCTATTCCCCCAATCTCTCTCATACTTTAATTTAGCTTCTCTAACATTCTCCACCCCAAATTCCTAACTACAAGTAATACATAGAACTTGTAAAGAAACATTTACCAATATACACTACAAGAAAAATGCACCTAGACCACGGAACCTTTACGGTTCCGTTGTCTAAGTGTCACTTAGACGATGGAAAAAATTTGCGTCCTCTAAGACACACTTGGAGGATGGAAATATATTTTCCGTCGTTTAAGTGTCCATACAAACGGCGGACCGACACGCCGTCGTCTGTGTGGCCACTTAGACGACGACGTCTAGTTCCGTCGTCTATATGGTCACTTGGACGACGAAAACTAGCTCAGTCCGTCGTCTAAGTGTAAACTTAGATGACACACCGACGCTCCGTCATCTAAGTTAAGCATTATATAATGTCCATGCCGAACTCTCTTCATCTCCGCTCGCTCGTCTCAACTTCATTCTCAACTTCATTTTCACACCTATATGAAAATGGTATGATGTGGAGTTACACTACGTAGAGCGAGCATGGTGAAGCAGTAAACTTCAGCTTAGGGTACAGTTACCATGGTGCCTCATCCAACGGCAGTGTTGCCGGCCCCCCTGCTTGGTACCCAACTGCGGATTTTGTCCATGATGTATTTTCGGGATTTAGTTATGGTGGACACCAACACAAAGAGGGAGGTTACAATACCACTCATGGGCATGATGACACATTTCCCGCTGCTAACTTGGCCACTGACACTAGTGAGATTGATACGTACAACAGGATGCTACTTGAAGCGCAGACCGTGTACCCTGGATGTCGAGAGAATATGTTGCAATATGTGATGGAGCAAATGAAGATAAAAGTGAAGCACAAAATGTCAGTCAGTGTTTTTGACGAAATTCAGGAGCAAATATGTAAGTTGATTCCTAATGATCACAATCTTCCTAAATCTCATTATAAGGTTAAAAATATCTTGAGCAGCCTCGGCTTAAAGTACTGGATAATTGACGCATGTCCAAATGATTGTGTGCTGTTTTACAAAGAGTATAAAGATTTGGACTATTGTCCCGTATATGGGTAGTGCAGATATGAGCCGAATAAGAAGAGTTCAAAAAAGAAAATTCCTATAAAGGTTCTTCGATATTTTCCATTGATTCCCAGATTGCAGCGTCTGTACATGTCTCTATACACAGCAGAGGCAATGCGATGGTACGCAGAAAAACAAATAGATGACGATGTGCTAAGACACGCCGTGGATGAGGAGGCTTTCAAACATTTCGACAACGAATTTGGAGACTTTGCCGCAGTAGTTAGAAATGTTAGACTTGAACTATCTACAGACGAATTAATCCTCAGGGTAGTAATAGCTCTGCCATCAGCACTTGGCCAGTTATTCTGATGCCGTACAACCTGCCTCCGTAGATGTGTATGAACAAGGAATTTAATTTCCTTACTCTACTAATTTCAGGCCCTAAATCTCTAGGAAAGTGCTTAGATGTATACCTCAGACTTTTGATCGATGAGCTGAAACTGTTGTGGGTAAATAAAGTCCCAACTTATGACAAATTCACTGACACGATGTTCATGATGAGGGCTGCAGTAATGTGGACAATCAACGATTTTCCAGCGTATAAGATGTTGGCAGCCTGTAGGACGAAAAGATACAATGGATTTCCTATATGTTTGGATGACGTAAACTCTAGTTGGCACGTGGGGAAGGTGTGTTACCTTAGTCACCGTAGATGGCTTCCTCACGACCACCCGTGGCGACAGGATGAAGCTCATTTCGACGGAACGGTAGAGAATAATCCTAAACCCCGTAGTTGGTCGAGCGAAGATATTTTAGAGAGGTTGAGCTATTTCAACTTTGGTGTATTGACCAATGACAAGGATGTACAGAAATGTAATCCAATACCTCCACATGATCTCAGCTATTGGCATCACAAGAGTATATTCTTTGAACTCCCTTACTGGTCGAAGTTGAAGCTGAGGAACAACTTGAACGCGATGCACATAGAAAAGATTGTGTGCGACGGCGTGGTGGGAACAATTCTTGGTATTAAGTTCAAGACTAAAGATACTCCCAAAGCACGCAAAGATCTGAAATCTATAAATCTACGTCGTCCCTTGTGGTTGAGGAGGGATAGGAGAGAAGTGTACAACAAGATGCAAGCTACACCTTACACAGTGAAGCCGACACTTAAAGGTTTTGTATTTCACTGGTTTAAAATGGCCTGGTGGGGTAAGAAAAAGGCCTAAAAAGAGGCCGAAGATGCTCAACTTCGACGGTTGGCAGAGCAATTTAGTTGGCAGTTGGAGGAGGACAACGTCGCGCCTCCTTCAGACCCTTCTGCTGGTCCTTCGACATCGGCGACAGGGGAAATTCTTAATGCCCCAGCTATACGGACTAATGATGATGATGCCCCTTCCGATCCAACATCGATGTCAGACAGTGCTCATGCGTTGGCCTCCTCCGACTCTATCCTTTACAATGCGCGGCGCAAGGTCAGGAGGGCCTCGTCAGACCCTCAACCGAAAAGGTCTTAAGGACTCGGAAAGGGCAGAAAATCTGAGAAGTTGTTTAAGGCGACCGGACAAAAGATCCAGTTGCCGTACGACAATTTCACTGATGGCCCTCCCACCTCTCAGCTAGCTAGTCTCTCCTCGCATAGCATCGTGACAATCCTTCACAACAATGTTCGTATGATTGCGCCTACCTGGAAGGAGTTGCCGGACGAGGAGAAAGGGAAAGTGTTTAAAGAACTTTCGGTACGTAATACAATTTTAAATTTATTTTCAAATAATCAATAAAAATCACAATTTCATAATATATATGATTATAATTTTTTATTCTTTTCTTGTACGTAGGAAAAATATGAGGTGGATGACACACCGGAGAAGCTAGGCATATCAACAACACCGCTAACGCCATCTACCGTGATTGGAAGTATAGACTTCACAAGTATTACTAAGAATTCAGCCGCTTGCCTACCCCCGTAGAGCTGCGTGGGGATAGGGAAGATGAGTGGAACTTGTTGGTCGACCGTTTCGAAGAGGAATTTTATCGGGTTTGTATTTTTTTATTTGAATTGACGAAATTGAATTATTATTATTTTAGTTATTTATTAATTAATTTATTGTCCAACAGAAAACCTTGAACATCAACAAGTTCAACCGGGAGAAGAAGGACAAACATCATACTTCTGGCTCCAAGAAGATGATATAAATCGCCAAGGAGCATAGAGATAAAGGCTCCAAATACCCTTATCTAGATGCTAGTATCACCGCTTACGTGACGCCTGGGCTCGACAATGAAGCGAGTCAATACGGCGTAAGTGCCGTATATATTTCTTCTTAATTAGCGTAATTATTATTTATTATTTATTAAACTGTCGTAAAAATTTATAATTATTTAATTATTATTATTATTTTCAGGAGAGGTTGGTAGAACGACCGCAGGAGGAATTAGCCAACAAGCAGCTTGCACACCCGAATTTGCCGCCGGAATACCTGCCTCCTTTATCGATGGAGAGCCAAATTGCAATTGTCGATGAAGTATACGATCATCGAGCTGGCAATGAGGTTAGGGGGATGGGACGCAAGGTGCAACGAGATTTGTTTTCTGACTCATCTACGGGACTTTCGGCGAGGAAAGGTGCTCGGGATGAGTTGGTCCAACAGCCCTTGAGGAGGCTCGACTCGCACGGGAGGAAACACTATCTATGCGTCAAAAAACGTAATCTATGTGACAGAGGCTTGATGACCAACAAGCGCAGATAGCCCACCTCATCGCCCTCATGCAAAACTAGGTTCGACAACAGTGTCAACCTCCTCCGAACCCATACCCATACCCCGACGACGACGACACGGCTAGAGGCGGGGGACTCAGCGGCGCGTCTGCTCCTCTTGTATTTTAGTAGTTTGCATTCTATGTAGTTTATGATATCGTATTTTCTGAACGATTTAATTTGATGTATGTACAAATTTAATTATTTAAATGACAATTTAGTATTTTAATTAATTTATAAATATTTTATTTTAGATTCAAAATTTAATTAAAAATAAATAAATATTCACTGAGACTACGAAGTATATACGATTTTGTAGTCTAAGTCTTCACTTAGACTACGAAATCATATATGCTTCGTACTCTAAGTGATCACTTAGACTACGGAATATATACAAATGCATGGTCTAAGTGATCACTTAGACTACGGAATATATACAGATACGTGGTCTAAGTGATCACTTAGACTACGAAGTTGTTGCGTGGTCTAATTGATCACTCAGACCACGCAACAATTCCCTAGTCTAAGTGATTACTTGGATGAAGAAATTGTTGCGTCGTCCGAGTGTGACTTAGACCACGGATATTCACTACAAGAAAACAGCACTTAGACCACGGAAACGTAATTGTTCCGTGGTCCAAGTGACACTTGGACGACGGAAAATAATCCGTGGTCCAAGTACCATCTGGACGACGGAGAATACAATCTCCGTCGTCCAGGTGATCACCTGGAGGACGGAGAAGACTCCGAGGTCCAGGTGATCACCAGGACGACTGAGATTGTATTCTCTGTCGTCCAGGTGATCACCTGGACAACGGACCGACACGCCGTCGTCCGAGTACGTAACGTACTTCCACTTAGACGACGTACCGACACCTCCGTCGTCTAAGTGAAGCATTATATAAGCCCGATGCCAAACTGAATTCATTCCATCGATCCGATCCTTGATCTCTTCGTTCCATTTGAAGAAGAATTGAAGGAGAAGGGAGAAGGAGAAGGGAGCTAGCTAGAAGGCCGAGAAGAATCAGGATCGATAAGGGATCTCCGCTGACTAGCTAGCTAGCTTAATTAACGTACAGATATCGAGAAGGCCAGCAGGTACGTACGCAGTTAAAATTTGCTTAATTAATATATATTTAGTGAAAACGTACGTACGTACATATATGCAAGAATGTTAGATATATATATATATGTACATATCGATTAAATTACGTACGTACATAATTGATGGATCGATGTAGATCGAGTACGTATAATTAAGCGTAAATTAATGGACAAATATATATATATGTAATAATTAATTAATTATAATATTTTGTAGCAGTATGGACAAGAGTTGGATGAAGTTGAAGAATAGATGTGATGTCCGGTATATGGATGGAATTAGCGAATTTGTGAATTTTGCGATAGAACATGGTCAGGGAAAGAAACGTTTCAGGTGTCCGTGTCAAAAATGTCTTAATTGTCAGTATGCGGAGGTTAATGTTATGGTGCAACACCTGTACGAAAATGGTATGATGTGGAGTTACACTACATGGAGCGAGCATGGTGAAGCAGTAGAGTTCAGCGCAGCAGACTTCAGCTCAGGGTACAGTTACCATGGTGCCTCATCCAGCGGTAGTGGTGCCGGACCCCCAGCTTGCAACCCAACTGCAGATTTGGTCCATGATGCGTTTCCGGGATGTAGTCATGGTGGACACCAACACCAAGACGGAGGTTACAGTACCACTAATGAGCATGATGACACATTCCCCGCAGCTAGCTTGGCCACTGACACCAGTGAGATGGAAAAGTACAACCGGATGCTACTTGAAGCGCAGACCCCGGTGTTCCCTGGATGTCGAGAGAATGTGTTGCAATATGTGATGGAGCAAATGAAGATAAAAGTGAAGCACAAAATGTCAGTGAGTGCTTTTGACGAAATTCAGGAGCAAATATGTAAGTTGCTTCCTGATGATCACAATCTTCCTAAATCTCATTATAAGGTTAGAAATATCCTGAGCAGCCTCGGCCTAAAGTACAGGATAATTGACGCATGTCCGAATGATTGTGTGCTATTTTACAAAGAGTATAAAGAGTTGGACTATTGTCCCGTAGGTGGCCAGTGCAGATTCCAGTTGAATAGGAAGAGTTCGAAAAAGAGAATTCATGTGAAAGTTGTTCGATATTTTCCCTTGATTCCCAGATTGCAGCGCCTGTACATGTCTCTACACACAGCAGAGGCGATGCGATGGTACGCAGAAAAGCGAAGAGATGACGATGTCCTGCGACACGCCGCGGATGGGGAGGGTTTCAAACATTTCGACAGAGAATTTGGAGACTTTGCTTCAGAGGTTAGAAATGTTAGACTCGGCCTATCTACAGACGGATTCAATCCTTGGGGAAGTAATAGCTCCGCCGTCAGCACTTGGCCAGTTATTCTGATGCCGTACAACTTGCCTCCATGGATGTGCATGAACAAGGAATTTAATTTCCTTACCGTACTAATTCCAGGTCCTAAATCTCCATCGAAGTGCTTAGATGTCTACCTCAGACCTTTGATTGACGAGCTGAAACTGTTGTGGGAAAATGGAGTCCCAACTTATGACAAATTCACTGACACGATGTTCACGATGAGGGCTGCCGTAATGTGGACGATCAGCGATTTTCCAGCTTATGGGATGTTGGCAGCCTACAGGACAAAAGGATATAATGGATGTCCTATATGTTTGGACGACGTGAACTCTAGTTGGCACGCGGGGAAGGTGTGTTACTTGGGTCACCGTAGATGGTTTCCTCACGACCACCCGTGGCGACAGGATGAAGCTCATTTCGACGGTACGGTAGAGAACAATCCTAAACCCCGTAGTTGGTCGGGCGAAGAGATTTTAGAGAGGTTGAGCTATTTTGACTTTGGTGTGTTGACCAATGATGCGGATGTAAAGAAATGCAATCCAATTCCTCCACATGATCTGAGCTATTGGGATCACAAGAGTATATTCTTTGAACTCCCTTACTGGTCGAAGTTGAAGCTGAGGAACAACTTGGACGCGATGCACATAGAAAAAAATGTGTGCGACAGCGTGGTGTGAACAATTCTCGGTATTAAGTTCAAGACTAAAGATACTCCCAAAGCGCGCAAAGATTTGGAATCAATGAATCTACGTCGTCCCTTGTGGTTGAGGAGGGATAGGAAATGAGTGTACAACAAAATGCCAGATGCACCTTACACAGTGAAGCCGACGCTTAGACGTTCTGTATTTCACTGGTTTAAGGGCGTTCGTTATCCGGCTACGTATGCAGCTACTATAACTGGAGCAGTGGACGAGGTGCAACACAAGTTTGTTGGTCTAAAGACACATGACTATCACGTTATGCTGCAACGTCTGATTCCAGTGGTAATTCGACCATACTTGCCTCGGGACGTCGTAGAACCAATAGTGGCATTGTGCAGGTGGTGGCAGAGGTTATGCGCCAGAGAATTAAAGAAGTCAGATGTGGTGGAATTGCAACAACAAATTGTGCACATCATTTGCAAACTAGAGAGGATTTTTCCCCCTGCTTTCTTTGACATCATGATTCACCTAATGATCCACCTGCCCGAGCAGGTGCTCATTTCTGGTCTGATCCAGTACACTTGGATGTATCCTCAAGAAAGGTATGTACAACTAATAAATTAATTTGTTCCACTGGAGATTATATATATACTAGCTAGCTATATGTACTTATTCTTATTGTACGTTTGATTTTGTAGACAGCTTGGACAGTATAAGTCATTCGTCAAAAACAGGTCGGCCCCGGATGACTCCATAGCAGAGACATACCTAATGCATAAGTGTGTTACTTACTGCAATAGGTACCTCAAATATCCACCCCCTTCCACTGCCTCCGATCGCAGTGCCCGCATCAATCTTTCTGTCGTGAGAAATGTCGTCCGACCGTTTAGATGAGTATTAAAGGAATCGTTAACACGGAAAGAACTTATTGAGGCACATTGGGTAGTGTTGCGAGACTGTGACGAAGTTGAGCCGTACATGATGTCATACAGGGAGAGGCTTCAGGCGTTAAATCAAAACAAGAGTTCGGCGTGGATTGAGAAAATGGTTAAGAAGAAGTTTCCCGATTATTTCTTTCAATGGGTACGTACGTACTTCTCGGTATTAATTATTTAAATACATATCGCTCATGTTTGTAGAAAGTAAACCCTTATATTAATTTGCCCTTTTTCGCAGATGATTGATCTGCAAAAATCTGATAACCACGGAGGGTGGTGGTCATGGCCAAAGCACTTGCTAGCAGGGAAGCCGGTTAAACACTATATTTATCCCGGATGTTTTGTGAACGGTGTAAAGTTCCATTCATTGGCCCGAGACGAAGGAAAAAGAACACAAAACAGTGGGGTAGCGGCTGGGAAAGACAATGATCTATATTACGGGGCTATTGTATATGTGGTTCAGCTATGTTACGGGAATGATGTCAACGTTTTCCTATTCAAGTGCAGATGGTTCAAGCGTACAAAGGAAGACCTGAGACTATTATCAGTCGATACAAACTCGCACTGGTATGAGGATGAGCCTTTCGCTCTCGCCACCTTAGTTCGGCAGGTGTTCTATCTCGACGATCCGAAAGCCGGTGAAGGGTGGAAAATAGTGAACCATATCTCTCACCGAGGAATATGGAATACAAAGACAATTGAAGGGACACCGGCGACGACTGAAGATGCTGCTGAACCAGAAAGAGACATTCCTGCCTATCAAGAGCCTAATATTTCTATGGTCCGCTCCGATATAATGGACCTGGTTCAAGATGGTGAACGGTTACCCATGCCTGATGGTCGTACAGATCTAACTGAAGATGAGATTATCGATGAGGTAGATGAAGAAGACGAGCAGGAAGAGGACGCGGACGAGGACTCAGGTTATTCGTCGGACGATGTTGAGTACGATGACGAGGATGAGCCGTCGTCTAACGGGGATGAGGACGATGATGATTATGACGAAGAGTACGGTCATACGACGAGGGAGATTAATTGGTAATTAATTATTGTAATTATTGTAATATATATATGATCGATGTAGGTTAATTTACGGTAATTAATTAATCCGAATTATATATCCTGGACAACGGAGCAATTAATTGCAGGTTGTCGCCTTTGGGTATTTTGGCTATCTCCCTAAATCCTCGACCCTAAATCTAGCAAATCGGATCGATCGATCATTTATGTAATTGTTTTATGGTCATTCAAAATAATTGAACGGACACCTGAATTCCGTCCACGTTTATATTAGGTCCCCGGCCATTTTCACCTTTGGCGCCACGCCAAATCTCAATCTCATATAAAACCCTAAATCCTGGACCCTAAATCTAGCAGATCGGATCGATCAATCAATTTTTTAATTATATTTTTGAATCAGAATAATTGAACGGACACACAAATGACCGGGGACGACCTAAACCGTAAACCCTAAGGCCCTAACCCCTGAATTCGGGGTTTAGAACTTGGACGACGGAGAATGGTCATTATCCGTCGTCCAGGTACACACTAGGACGACGGAGAATGGTCATTCTCCGTCGTCCAAGTGAACAAACCCTAAACCCTAAACAGTAAGGCCCAAACCCCTGAATTCAGGGTCTATACACCTGGACGACGGATATGAGCGTTTCCGTCGTCCAGGTACTAACCTGGACGAAGGATAAGAGGGTTTCCGTCGTCCAGGTGATTACCTGGACGACGGAAACGCTCATATCCGTCGTCCATATGCAGATATCGTAATTTTTTCTAAGACAACGACCATCTAGACCTTCTTCCAATGCATATTCTTTTCCTCAAGACTTTAGAGTAAACAATTCTTGGTGTGTGAGCTTCGACGGTTTGAAAATCGGAGTTGCGAAATGCCTTGTATCCACGTTTCCGGTTTGTGAAATTATCGGTTTTGCGGTTGACTGTGCCGATCAAACCGTTCCCGAACTTATTATTTTATGGTCCTTTGAAGACAATTATATATTATGTTACGACGAACATATCCAACGGTTGTTTTGTCCAAATTCAATTTCGTTAATACTCTGTTGCAAATGAGCCTCTACTCATGAACACTTAAGTCGTAAGGATTAGTCGATACTTAACAACTTTCAAAACGAAAAATTATTCGTCGGTTCAAATTTAACTGTTCATATATACGATGCGTTCATCGATATTGAACGACTATTTTACTCGAATGACAGATCGCTAAATTCCTAGCGAATTAATTTTAAAAAAAAATTTAACGTAAATTTCACCTAGACGACGGAGAATGCCGTTCTCCATCGTCCAGGTGAAATTTACCATGGCGGTTCGTTTTTATTTTATTTTTTTTCCAATGAATTTTTGACTTGGACGACGGAGATGTAGTTATCCGTCGTCCAGGTGTTAGAACGTCATTCTCCGTCGTCCAAGTCGAAAATCATGGCGGTTCGATTTACCGCCTCAATTTTCGGCGCCGCTTGAATTTCCACTTAGACGACGGAGAATGATATCTCCGTCGTCTAAGTCCAAATTTATGGCGGGTGAAACGTCCCGCCCATTAATTACGCGCCGCTTCGAAAAAATTTGACCCTTCACTTAGACGACGGAAAACACCGTTTCCGTCGTCCAAGTGAACTTAGACGACGGAGAATAGTGCCCCCTCATTTTCTCATCATTCCATCTCCTCCTCTACTCTCCTCTCCTCTTCTCCGGCGATGCTCCGACGACATTTTTTCCGGCGTGGTTCCTCCTCTCCGATGACTCAACTCCGGCGATATTCCCGAAAACTCCGATTCGGTACATTTCTATTTTTCCCTTATTAAAATAATTTTCATTTAATTAATTAATTAAATTCTAAATATAATAAATTAGTAGAATTTAATATATTAATTAGTTTAAATATTTAATAAATTATTAATTATTGTTATTAAATAATTAAATCATAATTATTGTTATTAATACTAATTAAATGAATAATTGTAAATTTATTAAATGAATCAATTATTATTCAAAATTTATTAAATGAATCAATTTTTTATTAAATGCATGATAAATAAAAATAAATTATTGCATGTAATTAAAAATTATTAATTAATATTTACGTGTATTTTCAAGTAAATTAATTAGTAGTACGTGTTCGATTTAAATTTAGTACATAGGCTTGGTTTATTAAGTCGCACTCTTTGGAATAGATGGCGCCTCTTTTCCTAGCTTATCTCCTTAACCCCTCGTGATGTATGGATTTCATCACCGCACACCATAACCTAAGTGAAGTTATGGACACGAGGTTGAGGGCGGAGTTTGCAAAGGACTTGAGGGAGTGTAAATTTTTGAAAAATTGGCCGAATGTCGGACATGATGTCTAGAAACGGGTTATGACTGGTGACAGGATTTGAACTAAGAAAGACTTTTGTCGAAATTAGTCCTGCCTCTCGCGTTATCTCTATCTCTAACTGGCCATGTTTTTTGATTTAACCAAGGCTGATTAATTGAAAATTTACACTTTATCGCGCGGGTCACACGTCCATTGAACGACCAAAAAAGCCAAGCTAGTGTACTTTATTTAAATCTTAACCGTACTTAATTAGCGTAAATTTTGCACTTGTAATTATTATGGTATGTACGTATTTTAACAACGTACTCGTAGGTTGAAATGGCTCCATCCGGCAAGAAGAAAGCCCAACAAGAGGTAGAAGATGCCATGCTCCGCCGCTTGGCGGAGCAAGTCGGTTGGGAATAACCAGAGGGCAACGACGCCCTCAATCCGGACGGTTCATCTGGTCCGTCCGTAGCGCCCTATGGGGAAATTCCCGCTCCCCCATTCATCTCGAGCGGTGATGACGTCGACCCCTTCCAATCTCCGACGCCCGGTACCGGTTCAACGGGAAGTACTCAGGCGTCCTCGACCGCCGAATCAATCATGTACAGCGCCCGCCGTAGGCAAAGGAGGGCCCCCACTGACCCGGAACCGAAAAGGACTCGGGGTCTCGTTAAAGGGGGCAAAGCGGAGCGTATTTGCAAGGCGACCGGGAAAAAGATCGACTTGCCCTACGACGAATTCACCGGTGGTCCTCCCACAGCTCAGCTAGCAAGTCTCTCGACGCATGTGATAGGGTCAATCATCCGTAACCGGGTTCGTATCACTGCCCCTACTTGGAAGGAGGCGCCGGATCATGAGAAGGCGAAAGTCTTCAAAGATCTTTCGGTACATAATACGTCCAATTTAGTTATTATATAATATTGTTAATATTAGTTAAAATTTCATAATATATATGATTATAATTTTCTATTCATTTTTGATAGGAACAATTTGCGGTGGATCCGACACCGGGCATGTTGAGGCATATCAACCAAACCGCCAACTCCATCTACAAAGATTGGAAGTACAAGCTCCATAAGTACTTCCAAGATGTCGGTCCCGTGCCTCCTCCGGTAGAGCTGCAAGGGGATAGAGAAGATGAGTGGGAGTGGTTGTGTAACCACTTTGCCGATGAACAATTTAAGGTATTAATTTTTTTTATTTCAATTAAGATAATTGAATTATTTAAATTGTAGTTATTCATTTTTTAATGATTTAATTATGTTGTGTAACAGAAATTCTCCGGTGTCAACAAAGCCAACCGGGGGAAGAAGGAGAAACATCATACTACCGGCGCCAAGCAGTTCATTCAAATAGCCAAGGAGCACAAGGATAAGGGCTCCAAACACCCTTATCTTGATGCAAGCGTAAGCACGTACGTGACGCCTGGGCTCGATAATGAAGCGAGTCAATGCGGCGTAAGTGATATATTAATTATGTGCTTTTAATTATAGTAATTATTATTTAAATATGATTTCATTATAATAAATTAATTATTCTTTTGTAGGCAAGGGTGATAGAGCGTGCGCATGAAGAGTTGGCTAACACTCAGCTTGTGTTCCCAGATGTGCCGCCGGAAGACCTGCCTCCTCTATCCTTAGAGAGCCAAATTGCAATCGCGAATGAGGTCTACGGTCGTAGAGCTGGCAAGGAGGTTAGGCATTTCGGGCCTAGGGTGGTACGAGATTTGTCGACGACCTCCGGCTCATCATCTACGGGAGGTTCGGGGCAGCGGCCGTCGAAGCAGCCATTCAAGAGGCTCGACTGGCACGAGAGGAAAATCGACGGACACAAGAGCAGAATGAGTTAATGCGGCAAAGACTTGACGAACAATAAGCACAAATAGCCCAACTCATCGCGCTCATGAACCAAAATCGAGAAGTATGTCAACCTCCTCCGAACCCACACCCCGACGACAACGACCCGGCTGGAGGCGGAGGACCCGGTGGCGCATCTGCTCCTCCAGTGTATTAGCTAGCTAGTTAATTATCGCGTTTCTTTATTTCCGAGTTCCGAACAATATTTTATTATTTTTATGGGTTTTTAATTTGGATGTGTACGTATGTACAAATTAATTAATTATTTAATTAATACATTAATTAATATTAAAAATTTATTTTTAATTAATTAATTTCGACTATTTTTCATTATTTAAATTAAATTAATAATAAATTAATTTAATATTATTTAATTTCAATTTATTTATTTTTTAAAATTAAATTGTCACTTGGACGACGGAGATTATGTTCTCCGTCGTCCAGGTGCACAAACCATAAACCTAACCCTAACCTCTAACCCCTAAACCCTAAACCCTGTCATTCTCCGTGGCCCACGTGTTCACCTGGACGACGGAGAATTAGTGTTTCCGTCGTCCAGGTGAACACCTGGGCCACAGAGAATCTAGCATTCTCCGTGGCCTATGTATGCACCTGGACGACGGAAACACTAATTCTCCGTCGTCCAGGTGAACACGTGGGCCACGGAGAAACGAGCAATGTCCGTGGCCCATGTAGTCACCTGGACGACGGAGAATTAGCCTTTCCGTCGTCCAGGTGCATACATGGGCCACGGATAATGTCCGCGGTCCAAGTTAACTTGGACGACGGAGAACTAATTCTCCGTCGTCCAGGTGCTTGGACGACAACACTTGAAGCACGGACCTTGGACGACAGCACTTGGAGCACGGACCTTGTCCGCGGTCTTTTTTGGGCCTATGAATTTTGGGACCTCAGCTCAAGTCCAGCCTTATGTCCATAAGGCCAAACTTTTTTTGGCCTATACTCGAGCTTGAGTTCAATGGACCACGGGCTACCCACAAACTTTTTGAACTCATTGGTCCAATGGTGACCCCTAAGTATATGTTACTATAGGTTTTTGTCATTGATGCCTCATCACCCATGTGCAACGAGTGAAAGCACCATGGACTTGTTACTGACTTAGCAAAAAAGAAAGGAAATGTTATTGTTGCAATAGTGCTCATACGTACTCTCCAATATTGGGTCCAAAATCCTTGAGTGGTGGCTATGAATCTTCGGCTAAAACTTCAGATTATTGTACCCTCTTAACTCGTCTTTCTTGATTTCTTCTACATCTTCTTCACCTTAATTTGTGTATTTTCTCCCACTCTTGTAAGGAAAATTCTAGTATGCACCCCAAGGCTAAGCACCCTAGAGTTATTTTTTAAAGATGTCAAGTGTCACAACACTATTGGCTGGTTTTATTAAATTTTATGAACTTTAACTGAGCTTATCATAAGCTCAACATATCTGATCCTCATCCTTGTCCAAAGAAAGACCGCCGCGAAACCACCTCGATTGCTGAGAAATTTCTGCCGCCATCGGGAAAATGTGTCTCATCTTTCTCCGCTGCCACCCTCTCTCTGTCTTTCCTTCACTTCCACTAGACATTTCATCAAACACAACTCTCTCTCTCTCTCTCTCTCTCTCAAATCGAACACCCAGATTTACTCTGGGCACCCATCACCTTCCTCACGCGTAATCAACCAGGAGCGACCAACTCCACCTTGTCCCTCACCCCGCCTCTCAAAGCATGCTCGATTGATTCATCACCACCACAGTGACCACACCCATCAATTAATTAGTTTAAATTCATAAATTAAAAAAAAAGTGACCCAGGCATTGCGAGGACTTGAGTCTCCTCATGCTGCTCACCATATATGTTTCTACTCTACTGTAATTAATTGAGCTAGAGAGAGCCAGAGAGGATATGGCCATATGAGGTTTAGGGAGTTAAGAGGGGTGATGTGTATATATTAATATATACTATGCATAGGTGATCGAGTTTAAGGTGATTGATGATGATTGTTTGGTGGCGGCGAGGGTTACCGGCAACGGCGAAGTTATGGTGTAGACGAATTGTGGGTGGTGCCACAGAGTAGGTTCTAATACATTGAGTTTATCATAAGCTCAATCAAATGTGAAAAAAGTTAAAATAAATAACCTATCATATTACGACACGTGTCACTTGAAAAATTTAGTCAATTCGGTGCTTAGCCTTAGGGTGCATTGTAGCATGATCCCTCCCATAAAGGCTATGAACATGTTTACTTACTCTGAATGGGTATGAAAAATCAGGAATTGATTCCAATTGATGAGTATTAATGTGTTTACTTGTGCAAATTAAATTTGAAATAAAATGGGACCCACAATTTCATCGATTCCTGAAGAAACTCTCGACTTGATACTCAAGTGAAGGTATGCATTTGGAGTGCAATTACCTATAATCAAATTTTTATACTTAAATTACCCAAATTAAAATTTATGACCTATGATAATTGGTTTACTTATTACTCTTATATTTTTTGAATGATTGTTACTATAGATTTGTAATTTTGGTGGAAGACTCATGATGATATGTAACATGATGTTGCTATGTATATTTGAGGGATATAATAGTATTTTACTTAAGTCTTATTCTAATTCATGAGATGTTGCTACGTATATTTGGGGTATATAGAAGTATTTTACTTAAGTCTCATTCAAATTCATGAAATAGGTAAACAACATCAATGAGAACTAATAGCATCCTTGTTCCATTTTATTATGGATGATAAACAAGTGAATTGGAATGACTTATTCTCTTATCAATTTTTTTTATAATACCCATTAATTTTAATTTCTATTCATGGACTAATTAATTTCAGGTAAATAAACACGTCAAAATTGTTACCCCATCTATCTCAAGTATTAAGGCCAAACTTCAAATAGCAAGTATATAATGCAAATGAATCCCACTGACCAACATTAGTGTATAACAAAAGTACCCCTCTGTCTTTGAGAATGAGAGGCCAACTCCCTCTGATCGTGAGCCTTTAGTTGACTATACGTTCTCCAAATCTTTAATAGTCTCTCTCATCGTATCAGTCTTTTGTATATAACATCATACCTCGAACACACTATGTTCATGTCAGCAAAAAAATGCGTATAAAAAAAGTCCCCCCATGAGAGGCCAACTCCATTTCCTCTCCGATCAACTATCAACGAGCAGTACTTGGGTCGGGCGACCCTAGACTGTTTCCATACAGCCCATCCATAGCAGAGGCTGTGAAGAGTAGGTTTGGAATTTCGCAAGGTTTTAACAGGGGCAATCAGGGTAAAAGATTTTGGATGTTTGGTTTCTGATAGGGTGTGTCGTATGAACTTGCCACGTGGGTTTCCTACCAAATAACTGTCACTATCAACCCCAAGACGAATGTTATCCCGTCTCTTGCTAATTTGCTTTATGTCTGCTTCTGAGCCTTTAGTTGACTATAGTTTCTGCATGTCTTTCCTAGTAACTCTCATCATATCAGTCTATTGTATATAACATCATCCCTCGAACACACTCTGTTCATGTCAGCAAAAAATGGCTACCAAGAATTCCTTGTTTCCTTTAGTCTTGTTTACAGTACTTCTTCCACATTTGTGTTTGCAAAGTCACGTCGTAGTTGAAGGTGGTTTCAATATTGGTGGAGGCAGCAGCAGCCCTCCTGCTCCCTCCCCTGAATACCCAGATTATTGCCCTCCTCCGCCGCCTCCCCCATGCCCGCCACCACACTCTCCGCCGTCACCTCCACCACCACCACCGCCGCCGCCGCCGCCAAGCCCGAGTCCATCTCCTCCGAACGAGAGACTTCTAGCTTCCTTAAAAGTAATTCAAAGGTTTCAGAAGTTGATCAAGTACGACCCAATGAACATCACAAGGACATGGAAAGGCTCTAATCCTTGCAGATACGGAGGCTTTTCCTGTAACATCGATACTGGCTATAACAAAAGCGTAATTACCGGAGTCGATTTCAACGGGCCGGGTTTCAGTTTGCCGGCGACTCACAAAGTAAGCTTCCTCTTCTTGGGTTCGTGGACGAGTTGCCAGATTTGGTGTTCTTCCATGCCAACTCCAACAACTTCACAGGTAGAATCCCAGAAGGTATATGCAAAATCAAATACTTCTACGAGCTCGACGTCAGCAACAACAAGCTATCCGGGGACTTCCCGTACGAAGTTCTTGGTGCCACGCAGTTGACGTTCTTGGATCTCCGGTTCAACTTTTTTACTGGTTCAGTTCCACCCCAATTGTTCTTCCTAGATGTCGATGTTCTCTTCATCAACAATAACAATTTGGCTCAGAGAATTCCTGATGCTC
Organism: Geum urbanum; assembly: GCA_946800695.1. NCBI lineage: Eukaryota > Viridiplantae > Streptophyta > Magnoliopsida > Rosales > Rosaceae > Geum > Geum urbanum. Next base: position 5,500,847 of record OX327002.1, on the reverse strand, counting down.
TTGGCTCCACACCAGCCCATTATCTGACTTTCGCTAACAATCAATTCTATGGTCCAATCCCAAAAACCATCGGCAACAAAAATACTTCAGAGAGACTCTATGAGGTCCTCTTCCTCAACAACAAACTCTCAGGTATGCTCTAGAATGTCGCTAATTTTTTTTCCCTCAAAATCTGTTACATATATGAACTATGTATGCCCATGTTCTCTCTGTAAGATGTCCAACACATTAGACATGATTCGTATTAGAAATTTGACATATCGTGTTGTGGTACGAGTTTTTTTTATTTAAAATATTGGATGTGTTTTTCCAATTCTGGTACTGTTGGTATTTTTTGAAATATCATGTGCATTATTCGATATGTGGTTTTTTTTTTTTTTTTGTTTAATGTTCTACATCATACTGTATATTGGATGTGTTTTTCCATTTTTAAATGGTGTCTTTTGTCAACATTGGTAGGTTGTTTGCCAATGGAAATCGGCAATCTCAAGGAGGCCATCTTGTTCGATGTGAGTTCTAACTACCTTACAGGTCCAATTCCTCAATCCTTTGCTTGCTTGACCAGTATGGAGCTTCTGAGATTGGAAAACAACCAGTTCTATGGAGAAGTGCCTGAGTCGGTCTGCAAGCTATCCAACTTGCGGAACTTATCATTGGCAAACAACTATTTCACCCAAGTCGGAGAGGAATGCAGAAAACTGATACATAGAGGATTTCTTGATGTCAGGAAGAACTGTATCTTCGACCTTCCGAATCAGCGATCAAAGACTGATTGTGCTCGGTTCTTCTCTAAGCCCAGAAAGTGTCCTGACGAGCGGTCCATGCAGTACATTCCCTGTAAAGGACGCTATTCGAATGAGATGGAGAAGAAGCCTAAACCTCAAAGACAAGCTCCTGCCCCATTGACGTATGGTACTCTTGTACCACACAGGCTGTGATTTTCCTGCTCTGAAATCTGAATAGGAGACTCCTCCAATATGTTATATTTGCATATATGTTTTATATTTTGTTAGTATCTGTAACTTCGATCGAACATAAATCTGCTCTATGGAGCAGTGATATATGTAACCTGATCTGCAGTACCAAATTTAATATGTGCAGATTTATAGAATAATGGTGATCGAAGTTTTTTGGGCCCGAAATATAATATTTTCTATTAGGCTTAGAAGGCTGAATCTGGCGAGCGGGCCAAGTGAAGTATATAAATCAGGATCGGAATAGGCTTGACGGAAACAATATTGAAAACTGATCCATGTGGCTTGTTTTAATCTAACATTTCTTATAGTGGTTAGGATTCTGTTACAAGAGAGATCTATAAATATCGGATGAGCTTTATTGAGTACCTAGAGTTGCATTAAGAGTCTAATTACCAATATCAAAAAGTTCCAAGTGAAGTGGAATACGGCTACAGTCTTCTATATAAAGAAGTGGAAAATAGTTTGGAAAGGATCTTCAATCAAATACATATTTTTCTCTCAGCAAACTATCATTCTCTATACGAGAAAACTCTTGCAACCAACGATCAATAGAGTTGTCGTCCGAAGAGTGTGAGATTCTTACGATTTAAGGACGCAAAAACCTGCAACCGGCAATCAAGAAGCTTGTCACCAGGAAGAGCGAGAGTAATTTGCAGGTGTCATAGATCAGTATCAGCATACACTAACAGCAACATATCAATGGAAAGATTATGAGGAAAGGAAAAAATAATTCCCATCATTCTTACTTCAAAGCAAATAGGGCACTCGTGATGCATCGCTCCTTCCACACAAGGATGAGTGTTCTTCAGCAGTATCGAGTAGCAGCAGAGATCAGTATATCCATCCACCCACTATTTACTATGATCAGTTTCTTTTCTGTGGTCAGTTTTGCCCACAAATAGACAGAGATAGAGTATGACTTACCATGCTTGCGGCAATGAAAGAAGTTTTCACAACCTCCAATTCTGCAACAAAAACACAGGATTAGAATCAGTAAATAAAAGAGGAGAAGACAGTGATAACAAAACCTATACCTGCAAATACCACAGCCACTGCAATGGTATTGTTTATTAGATATCTGCAAAGAAAGCAGAATTAATTTCAGCCTCTCAAACGAACTAGAATCCAGCATCACAAAGAACTATTATTCCAAGTCATGATTAACAGCAACAATATACTTTCTCCTTAAACTGAGATCATATAATTGCTTCAATATGAGTTAAGAACTCACATCATCATCAAATAGCTTGCATGTCTTGCAGAAGTATTTCCCCATACATACACCACAGTTGACACTTGAACCTGGTAGTAGCAGTAGCATACATAAACGGATTCATAAAATAAACGCTGGAATCCAAGTCAAAAGAAGAAATAAAAGCATCTGAACTCTATAGTAGAACAAAATCAATGTATCCCAATTTATAGCTAGCTGTTAAAAAAAGTACATTAGTCAACCATTTGGTTAATAATTCAGAACCTCACCTCTTGCTCAGTGTCATATAGCGAACATATCACCTGAGACCATTACAATTATTTTGTCAGCTTGACTTCATGACGCGGTACATCATGTCTAAGTTTTGGATTCACATTGGTATTGTTCTGCACATCATTACAGAGGTTCTAGAATCTTGAAAGTAGTGAACTATCACCCAAGAAAATACACAAGTATGCATAAAGCCAAAAACTCGAGCTAAGTAAGTCGATTACCCACCTTTGCTTCATTATGACAATGATGGCAATCAAATTTCTCATTGCAACAAGGCGCCTTGATACAACACCTTCGCCTATGAGGGGTCGACGGTGGAATGTGTTGTTGAGCTCGTGTCCGGCGAGATGCTCGAGAGAAACCGCGAAGCAAGGTGATGAAGCTCCGACGAGTTGCGGCGAGGGAAGCGGAGGCTGAGAAGCCGCAAACCAAGGAATCGCCGTCGCTGGAAGTTGAGATCTGGCGGCGGTGCGGTCTGGAGAGGGTGGCGTTGTCGAGAGGAGTGGAGTGGTGGAGCTTACTGCTACTGTGTCATGTAGTGTAATTTGAAAGAGAGAGTGCAGGGCGTGAAAAATGCCGTAAATAATTCAATATTTAATCAGAAAATAATAATAGAATGAATTTTTCTGAGATTAAAAATTTATTACGGATGTCTGAGAAAAGAGAAACAACAAACTGGATTTTTTTTTTTCATTTCTCCTATTTTTTTTCCTTTTATTTGAGGTGGTTGTATTAGTGAGTTGAAACTGACTTGTCAAAAAAAAATTTTGTTTAATGGCCAAATTAGTAGTATATATACTTTGAAGCTCTAAAGCCTTTTTCCCACCAATAGGCAGCCAATCCGACCAAATCAAAATTGAGCACTAAAGCCTTTCACTCTCTTGATATCTAAAGCAAAAGCATGATAATTTCATCATTACTCTGTAATTTGCTTTGTAACAACTCCCACTTTAGAAGGTAAATCTATGTAATAACTATTACAGAGTATAATGTACAAACCCAAACAAAAAAGTTCTGAACTTAATCATCTTGATCATCATCACCGTCTTCATTTCCTGATGATTCAGATAAAGATCTCAGAGACAATGATGTCGAATTTCTACAAAATCGAAACACATTATCCTCCATTTTCCCCACAACAAAATGGCCCATGAAATCCACCGTCTCAACCAAGTTTTCCCGACAGAGAAACTCGTCGCTACTAATCTTCTCAACATCTCTAGCAAAATCATGAACAAACACATGGGTCTTGGCAGCGCCTCCCTTCTTGCTCCGGGCCAAAACTCCGGCGGTGAAAATGGGCCCCATCCGACCCGGCGACGCCGCAGAGTACCCACGTGGCCCATCCACCAAAATCACATCCCACGGCACTTGGTATATGTGATTCGGCATGTCGTTGATCCCGAGCTTACAGTCCGAGAAGAGCAAGTTCTGAACCGGACGACAGTCGTTTCTCACTTTCGATTTGGTCGCGGAGAGGAGTGACTTGAAGTCCTTGACCCTGGTGGCGTACGACACGTCGTACGCCTCGAGACCGCTGTGTCGATGCGACTGTTCGAACTGAGAGACGAGGAACTCGCTCTCGTCGAGGAAGACGGTGCGGCCGTTGAGATTGAGCGCGTGCCATAGCAACGACTCGTACGTGAGGCCGAAGACGAGGAAGTTGCATCTGGGGGAGCAGCGATCCAGTGCGGCGGAGATGGATGTGATCTCGGCGAGGGACATGTGGGTTGATGCGGATGAGGTGTTCGACGAAATGATGTAGTGAAGAAGCGCGTCGGCGATTGACGGCGGGAGAGGGATTGTGGAGGTTGGGGCGAGAGTTGTGGGGTTAGGGAGAGTGTTGTTGATGAGAGCGAAAGTGAATGCGAGAGTGAAGAAGGTGAAGAAGAAGAGGACCCAAAGGCGGTGCGAGCCACTTACGGCTCCTCCTCCGGTGGTGTTGCCATTGGTGGTGGGCTTGTGGAAGTTTGAGGAGGCGTGGTGGAGGAAGATGAGTTTTGTATTAGCGGCGGTGGTGTTGGACTTCATTGGGAGTTTTTGGGTGGATGGGAGTGAGGTAGAGACTTAAATTGTGTGTTAGTTGCTTTGGCGTGTTTCTCATTTGGTTAAAGAGAGAGAGACAGAGAGAGAGAGAGAGAGAGAAGGAGGATTGAGTGGGACGCAGATGCCAATGCGGCTATTATTTCGAAAGGACAGACGTGGTCTCAAATAAGATGAATAGGTGGCGTCGAAGAAATTGTTGAGATTTGAAATCTCATGTATATAGGTAATTTACGTGGTAATTTCAAATTCAATGTCTATATTTAAATTTACAATGAAATGTTATTGTCATGAAAGGTTAAGATTTGTATAGTAATTTCACATTGAATGTATTTCTCATTTCCATTGCAGAGGATATCATAATTTTGAAGATTGTGATTCCTACTTACTCATAGAAAATTTAGAAATAAAAAAGTGAACATGTAACCGAAGTTTTGGTGATACAACAATGTCGTCGCTAGGGTTTTCCAACCTTTGATGCCTCATTCTCTTCCAAGGCCTTAGGGAGAATTTAGCGACCACTTCATTATGGTCGAGCATCTTGAGGACGACGTCACGTCCTCGTTACAGGCTTGCCGATTTTCTTTTGCGACTTTCACCATGGTAGATGTTACAGGGGTCACGTTTTTGCCTAAAATATTTACCTTGTGATGGCGCCTAACAAGTCCGCTTACTAGACCAGCCACTCCCTCTCAAGCACTCGTTACACAGCAGAAGTCTATCAAGTAAATAGAGTCAACGAGTACAAGCAAACATACACAACAAGCATACAAGTGTTTATTAACGGGCACTTGTTTTACAAGGAGGCATGCCTCCTCAACCTTTATAATGAAAGGACTACTACTCACCAAGAGTAGGACACACTTCTTTAAACCTTTGCGCTCTGATACACTATCTGCCTAGCACTCGGTATTTCGATCTCGGAACTCTGTTTCTGACTCAGTGAGGTGTCTATTAGTACTCCGTTCTTGACTTGGTGATATCTATCTACCTGACACTATGTTTACAACATTTGTGCCTCGACGCACTATCTACCTAACACTCTTTGTTTCCCGATGGTGTGATTGTCACTGTGGGTGTCAATATGCACCGTGTGTGCTTTATAACTCAACACCACACACACCTTATATGGGCATCTCGATGCCTCAGCAATTGACACCCACAACTGCCAATGGGTTATGTGGCAGCACGCATGCATGCCAAGCCTTACAGCAAATAGGACACATGTCAGCCATGCCTTATTTTCCTAAGTAGTGGACATCCCCCACTACATAGGCAAGTAACCACCAGGTTTTATCTTCGAGTAACCACCTGGTCTTATCCTCATCGAGTAACCACTTGGTCTTATCATCTTTAAGCAACTAGCAAGTAAATTTCCACTACTTTGCAATGTAACCACCTGATCACATCTTCAAGTAACCGCCCACTAACCTGCAAGGTAACCACTTAATCTTATCAACAATAACCACCCACTAACATGCATGGTAACCACTATCCATGTCAGCGAAGCCCAAGTTAACTGCTTGACTTCTCACATTATTGATAACTGCCTTCCATGTCAGCGAGGCTCAAGGTAACTGCCTTCCTTGTCGATTACTGACATCCGCACTAGCCCCCTCTGCAGGCACACTCTAGCGCATCCGGTGCGTATTCATTTCTATGCCCCAGTGGGCACTTGGAGGCCTCTAGGTACGCACCGACGCAACTCTATGGTTCCACTTGCTGCAATCTCAAGTGTTAGCAAGGTTCACGGGACTTGTTACATCATTTTGCTTGCTTGATGTCGATGCATCTCTTGCCACTACTTGCACTAGTAAACCGTCTAGTGCCATGCCTCCAGACATGCTCTGAAACCAACCTTTGTCTTATCTTTGTTCACGACATGTGCTCCCAGGCTCCACATGTCGGCTTGGCCCCATACGCAGCACCAAGGTGCACCCCGCATGGCCCCTACCAAGCATCAAGGGTGTAGCAGCAATCCTCTACGGAGGAGTGGTTCCCGAGTTTGGGTCTGTTGGGTTTTGCTCCGTTGGTGTTCTGGCCTAGATTAGTTGGTGGTCATTGGCCATGTCATGCTCGACTTAAGGATGGCGTGTTGAGCTTTAGATATGGGGATGTTGCTCCTCGAATATGGATTTGCAGATGTTAGCTGGGGCAGAGATGGAGGTTCCCGAGTGTATAGTTTTGCGGCAAAGAAAATCGGACGACGAGCTAGGTTCCGAGTGTTGTTGAGGGTGAGCTAGGTTCCGAGTGCTATTGAGGGTGGGTCGTCGTCAACTGGTTTTGGATGTCAGTGGTCCACCGATGTTGAGAGTCCAAAGCTGTACATCGACAGTGGTGAGGTGCACTTTCAACCGGCGTTGTACAAGGGCTGTCAATCCTTAAATCCTTGGGCTCATACTGGGCTTAGGGTTTGTTTTGGTGTGATGGACATCTGGCTTCTTCAATTGGGCCAGGAAATTGTTGGAGAGTTTGGGTTCGATTCATTTAGGATCCAAGAGGATCTTCTGTCGGGCCGTGTTCTTTGGGTAGTGACATCTGCGAAGGATTTGAATTTAATGCAAAAATAAGTTCAAGTGGGATATGTATTGCTTATCGTCTCGTTTCGTGTTATGTCATGGTTACTAGTTACTTGGTAATATATATATATATATATATATATATATATTATGTTTATTGTTGGTAGGATTATTTGGGCTAGTTAGACGACTTTGTTGTGTAGCTAGTCTAGACTACGGTTTCTTAGCTTCTGATATTTGTCCTTGTTAAAGGTATTCACGTGTTGTAATCTTTCCTGATTTTGATTTATATATGAGACCCAACGTCTCACGCTTCTCCCTTAAAAAAAGGAAGAAGTTTTGGTGATACAGACGAGTAGTTATATAACTTTAAGTTCAAAATTCATCAGGTGAAAAAGAAAATCAGCGTTGACCTCTACCAACTTCTTTTGGTTTCCTTGTCATCACCTCAGATTAATATATGGTGACAACTGTAACGACCCGAACCTAATTTGGGTGTTAATTATCGTTATCGCGCTAATAATCAAACGTGGTAGCTCATGACACGTTTCCTAAGATTAGTCATGATTCAAATATTGACTTTTTATAAAATCCGATTTGGACTACCTTCCTTCACCGAGGTTGTAGAAAATATTATTGCGAGCTCATTCATAATTTATTTGAATTTTTTCGAGACTCGAGCTAAATTCTACGAATTATTGAAGTATTCTGGAAAAACTATAAATAGGGGGTATTTTTTTCTCTTTTCCTATTTTCCCCTCGCCTCTTTCTCTCTCCTCCTCCCCAACTCTCTCTCCTCCGTCGAGACGCTCGCCGACGACGTCTCACTGGTCGGCCACCATTCAGGCCGATCTTGGGCTCGAAATGTTCCCCTCAACCTCATCATCTCATCCCTCACCACCATAGCCTCCAAATATTGTCCACCGGCGACCATTTTTGACGGAAAAGTCGAAGACTTTCGGCCTCCTCCGCTGGCGCCACCACCGACGTCGAACCGCTGCAATCCTTGAGGGCTTTTGAAGCCCACTTTCCCAGGAGTCAAACGAGACCAGTTTTGGGTCATGCCGTCGCTTGTGGTGGCTGGACGGTCTACCCAATTTTTAGTGAGGGTTTCCAATATCTCGAGGTAATTTCTAGCATGTTTTCGACGGAATTGAGCTTAATGATGTACATGAAATGTGTAGGCTCGATGAGTTGATTCTTTTGGTGTGCAGTTTGGAGAATTCTGGGCCGGTTGGATTCTAGCCGCCGCCAGTGGTGGCATGTGGGACGGTGGAGCTCTGGTGACCCTTAAAACCCGAATTTTCACAAGAAGTTCCTAAACCCTTTTCTAATCGAATTATGCGTAATTTTGTGCAATTCAACAATTTTAGTGGTGTTGTCAACTATTTTCAGGATTCGGGCCGACTCAACACTTTCATGCTATCATGCGACGAATGTCGAGTCAAGACTCATCTTCGGTGGAGTTCTGTTGCAAGGCATGTTAACCATGAGAAATTTGGGATTTGTCGATATTACTAATTTGGGTGTCGGCATGCGATTATTATAATATATATGTGAGGTACCACTAGACGTTTTATCTTGATTTCCACTCTCACTTTAGTCGTACGCTCATAACATATGTCATTAATTAATGTTTGGCTCTCATTTTTCCTTAGGAATGTCAACTAGGATCTTTGAGTTAGAAATCGACTAATTACATTTTAGCTGGCGATCAAGGTGAGTGGACTTTTTTTTTCACCGTCCATTAGCGAGTCTATATTTTTATGCTCATAATTTCTCTTACGCTTATGATTTGCTGATGCATTTACGATATGATTTCTGATATGTATGTGATATGCACGGTGGCCTATGATTTGATTTTACGATTTCACGCACGCACACTTATGTATGAATGCATCAATGAATTAGTATCTTGGCTGATCACCAAGGTGCTCCGGGAAGGTTAGGACAAATACTCGACCCGTGATTATGATATATGTTAATGCCTCCACACACTACTATATGTTTTACGGTTTTATCTACACTCGCTCATTTTTAATATATGATTTCGGTGAAACGCATACATATATGTGTTACGATTTTTCTTTCTAGATTTTATTTTTAGTCCACTCACTCTAATGGTTTTCTTGTTTTATATGCTTTTTTCCTAGACCCTTTGGTTTCCAATGCCCAGGTTGCAGAGTTTATCTGGAAGTCGATGAGCACGAAGTTTGAGGCATAGCGGTATTCCTTGTAAGATCCCAGATGATCCTACAAATTAGTATTTTAGTGGTCATAGTTAAATTAGGGGTCTAACTACTCTGGTGTTACAATCAATATTAAATTTTGGTTTTTTTGGGTTTACAAGTTACTTTCGGTGAATTAGATTGTCTAATTTATGGAGTTCAAATCATTGTTTTTCCTCCTTCGGTTTCCTCATAGATTAGAGTTTTTAGGTTCTAATGATCATTAGGGTCTAATCCTGGTTTAGACAGCTAAATCGGGGTTGTGTCCTCACAGTTGGTATCAGAGCTCTAGGTTATAGGTTCTGTTGACCATACTAGGCTACTTTCATTCTTCGCGTTCGATTATGCTCAACACATCTGGAGTGATGGTCCGACCGGCAGTCGGATCCCCATCGAATACTCACGGTGTTGAAGGTCCTTGAATACATGGCGAATGTGACCGAGTACCTACCCTAGTCTATGAATCAACCTACCCCACTTGCTATGCCTCGTGTGCACCAACCTGAATCTCTCTCCACGAACATCTAAGGTAGGATGTTTTCTCAGAAGTTTTTCGGTGCTATTATGTTTCGAGCACCCTGCACTTATGGAAATTTTCATGTTTACTCTATGATTTCTGAAATTATGATAATTACGTTTGGGTTTTGACACGATTGAGTGTGGCTCAAAAATTAGTATGACACGTTCATTACGAGGTTTGTTTCAAACGGAGTAAATTGACGAGTTACACCTTTTTGGGAGCTAAGGTTCATGCGTGTCAACATATGGGGTACATGGAGTTATCGTTTTGGCGAGTGCAAGGTTTCATATGTACTAATGTCCTCAGACAACTTAGGTTGAGTGTAGCTGTGGACTTGATGGACCAGTAAGCTTTTCTGGTGACGACTAATTAATTAGTTTGAATGTATACGATGGACCATGTGGGCACTTGTCAAGTCGAATTAAGTTGTACTTATGTTTTCGTCCTCGTGATGTGTACTTAGTTTGACTGTTAGGTATTATGGGGACATTGGAAACTCAAATGAACAACATTGGAGCACTATATGTTTGAAGGAATTGTGCATTATGAGTTGTAAATTTTTTGAGCACTATATGTTTGAAGGAATTGTGCATTATGAGTTGTAAATTTTTCTGCAGGTTTTGATTGGAATGGAAATTACGGGGAGATTATGCTGAATGGTAACTCATAAGATGACCTCGAATGTTTGAAGGAATTGTGCATTATGAGCTCGAACGTCGCTATAGGAATATCTTCTTCATCGAAGACTAAACAATGGTGATTCATGAGTTATTACGACATTTTGGATGCGTATACGGATCAGACTTAGGGGTTAGCACAGTCGTCGCACCATAGAAGATGGAGATGCAAGGGTATGGTTACATGGAGGAAAAGAAATTAATATAGGTAGCGGGAGTTGGGCGTTCCAGCGTTTCAGTCGTAAGCAGATGGTATGTTTCATGAAGCGTTTGGGCATAGTTCTTCGGTAACTATGATGTATTGAGATATCAATCCTCCGGCGTAGAATTATGATTTTTTTTTTCTGGACCATAGAATCATGAAGGGCTCTTAGCCTGTCAATCCTTTCACCGTGTACACCGCCTGTGTCACTAGGTATATGTTATTATAGTATAGCAAATGGTTTTTGGAGAATTTTCATGCAGAAATTGTGGTCTTAGTGTCCTCGCTATGCTGATTTTTCCATGACGTAAATTAAAGGAAAAAAAAATTATTAAGGGGTAGATTGTAATGACTCGAACCCAAATTTGGGTTAATCATCGTTATTGCACTAATTATCGAACGTGGCAGCTCATGACACGTTTCTCGAGATTAGTCTCAATTCAAATATTGACTTTTTATAAAATCTAATTTTTGACTCGCTTCCTTTACCGAGATTGTAGAGAATATTATTGCGACCTCGTACATATTTTATTTGAATTTTTCTGAGACTCAAGCTAAATTCTATGAAATTTTGAAGTATTTCGAAAAACTATAAATAGGGGGTATTTTTTTCCCCTTTTCCTATTTTTTTTCCCCGACTCTCTCTCCTCCGTCGAGACTGTCTCCAACGATATCTCACTAGACAACCACCATTTCGGCCGATCTTGGGCTCGAAATTTTCCCCTCAACCACCTCATATCATCCCTCACCACCACGGCCTCCAATTCTCGTCCACTGGCGACGATTTTTGACGGAAAAGCCAAAGACTTTCGGCTTCCTCCGCTGGCTCCACCATCGACGTCGAACCACCGCAATCCTTGAGAGCTTTTGAAGCCCACCTTTCCAGAAGTCGAACGATACCAGTTTTGGTCACGCCGTTGCTTGTGGTGGCCGGACGGTCGACCCAATAACAAAAATTTCCTCAAAACCCTTCAAATTTGAACTAAATACTCAAGCTTTTCCAAATAGAATTGTAACTATGAGTAGAGGGATTACCCTCCAAAGTCTGAGCATCGCCGTTGCGCTGATCATACATAAGCGGAGGCCCATTCATAAGCTGATGAGGAGTGTAATCAAACTCCTCCAAAAGCTTCTCGCCAAATTCACCAACAATTAGCTCAGTATTACACCTAATCTTCTATAGATTGCTTCCATTCAAGAGTGAAGTAAGAGTACGGAACAGAAAAATATCCCTATATATTATAAGTTCTATCTCTGGCCTTTGTACATGCAAGTACAGACAAAATTGAATGTTATCAATTGCTACAGGAATGCTAACAAAGTTCAAAGTCATAAGAAATTAGAATTATAACGTAATGAGTTTGAATATATATAATTCAGTCAGCCACACTTAAATATGAGTAATTTGGAAAACTTGATATTCAACAAACCTTAATGGCTACATTCTCGCCAGTTTCAAGTAAAGTAAATCGGTAAACTTGACCCAAACTGGCAGTTGCTATTGTCACTGGCAAAATTTTACTGATCAAGCTCATCCTTGCAAAACCCAAATCTTTGCCATGATTATGAGAGAGTGATACCCACATCAGCAAAACCCAAATTTTCACCCAACTCAATGATTGAGAAATGATTATGAAAACATAAAACATGCCAACCATAGACATAAAGCAATACACTGAACAACAGGTGATAAAAAATTGGATAATAGTCCTAACCTTTGATCAATTTGGTAGTGCGTATTTGGGGAAGAGGAAGAGAGAGTGATATTAGCCGAAAAAACAGCGTCAATCTTCAACTGAGTAAGTCAGAGGATTTAGGCGATGATTGGAGGGCCGGCGGTGGAGGACAGGGGAGTTGGATAGAGCCGCAAAAGATGATGTCATCATCAAGGAACTTCGGATCAAGATCGAGTCTAGTGAGCCGATGCTACGACATCCAACATCAATCGCAAGAGAACATAAATCCCAAGAGAGAAAGGATCTAAGGTTTCAGATCGATCGAGAGAAAGAGAGAGAGGTTGAGAGTGTTCGATGTGAAGAGGGGAAACTGGTCTAAGAGGAAAAGATGTGCAAATGACCAATATGAGATCAAAGTAAATGGGAGAGAACAATAGAAAAAGCAACAAAGGAAAATAAGAAATAACACTACCAGAATAATGACTATAGTGGATGACTTAGAGAAAAACAGGTCGATGACTCTTTTTTTTCGTCGGGTATACTACACTATAGCCGACGACCATTTTGGTCATCGGTTATAATACTATAGCCAACGTCCAAAAAAAATTGATCAGCATTTGACAAGAGATAGTCATCGGGTATAGTTACGACTATGGTCGACGACTTTTTTGACTATATCCGACGACATTATTAAGTCATCGGCTATAATGTTTTATTACAGATCTAGGTAGCAACTTAATCATTCAAAAAAAGATCGGTGAGAAAAACACAAAACGTTCTCAAATCGTTGGGTGTTGTCTGAAGCTGTTCAAAATGAGTTCGTGAAGCTATATCCCGCTACATATATATAGGTACGTATACGTGTGTGTGTGTGTGTGTAATTAATTAGTAGAAGAATTAATGTAATTTGTAGTTTAAAGATCGATATATATAGATATAATGATGAATTTTTAATTGGTGCATGTATGTATATATATATATCCAGTTGAAATTTTTAGGATGGATAAGAGTTGGATTTGCCTTCCAAAATGGGATCGAATATATGACATTAGAATATGGAGTTTTGTGGAATATGTGAAGGCTAATGCTAACGGGAATACAATTCATTATTGCCTGTGTAAGAAATGTCAGTGTCGCAGCGATTTGTATCTCTTTTCCATTGATATAGTATGAGAGCACCTGAAGAAAAATAAGTTTTTGGATAAGCACACATGTTGGATTTTTCATGGTGAAACATCATCAGCAGGTCAGCATGATCATGGGTAATTTTCTGACAGGGCCAATACATCCAATGATCCAATAAACGAGGTTGATCAACGATGTGTTTCTTTATGAGAGCGGTATATTTTCTCAAGTACAAGATATCTCTCTCGTCGTTGAGGGTTTCCCTCATATTGAGGAAGTCCAGCAATTACCTAGAGTTGTCAACACTACCGATATTGACAAGTATAACAAGCTGATTGCATTCCAACAGACTCCGTTGTACAACGGGTGTAATAAGACTGTTCTTGAAAGTGTCATAGGAGTAATGAAGGTCAAAGTAGAGAAAAAATTGAGTATCAAGGCTATTGAGGATTATCTGGCGTTGACTGCTTCGATGCTGCCTCCCGGTCATCGCATTCCTACCACTCATCGTAAGGTGCGACATATCCTGAAACATCTTGGTCTTGCCTACATCAAAATTCATGTATGCAGATATGATTGCGTTCTCTTTTGGGGGGAAGATGCTGAAAGGAATGATCTTGAAAACCTTGATGCGTGTCCGGTATGTCACACGGATAAGTATAAGTTGACTCCTGCAGGGAATAAGAAAGTTGTGAAGGTACTTCGGTATTTCCTGCTAATTGATAGGCTGGAACGGTTGTTCATGTCTGCACACACGGCCAAAGCTATGAGATGGCACGCTGAGAGGGATTTGCCTGAAGATGATACCCTTATAAGCCCTGCTGACGGAGAAGCTTGAAAGCACATGGTTAGGGAGTTTTCTCATTTTTTATTAGAGGTCCGAAATGTTTAGCTCGGGCTCTTATCTGACTGATTCAATCCTTTTGGCAACTTGAGTCTTCAATACAGTAAATGACCAATTTTTTTTGTACTGTACAACCTTCCTCCATGGATGTGCATGAAGAAGGAATACAATATGATAACTATGTTAATTCCAGGGCTAGGTTATCTAAGAAAGTGTCTCGATGTGTATTTGAGACCCTTGATTGAGGAGCTTAAGTACCTAAGTAACGTTGGTCATCCCACTTATGACAAGTACAAAAATGAGATATTCCAGATGCATGCCATGCTTGTTGGTACTATAAGTGATTTTTCTGCCCGCGGAATATTGTTGGGCGACGTTATGAGGGGATACATGGCTTGTCCAGAGTGCATGACTATTAATTGTGGGAGACCTCATTGCAGGAAGATTGTGTAGATGCGTCGCCGTTGTTGGCTTAGACTTGATCACCCATGGCGGGAGGATGACCATGCATTTGATGGGACTATAGAAACTGATGTGCAACCCATGATATGGACGGGGGATGAAGTTTTAGAAGTGCTGAATGAATACGATTTTGGGCAGCTCAGCAATCATGCTAATATAGTGGCGGCAATACTTGACAGACCCGACATGTATAAATTCTGGACACACAAAAGCATATTCTGGGAACTCTCGTACTGGTTCAAGTTGCCGATCAGACACTACCTAGATGTCATGCACATAGAGAAGAATGTGTGCGAAAGTGTGGTAGGCACAATGCTGAATTGGGAGGGAAAAACTAAAAATGGCCCCAAGGCACGAATTGATCTGAAAAGAATGGGTATACAAAAACATTTGTGGTTGAGAGAAGGGAAGAAAAAATGTCTCAAGCTCCTTACACCATCAAGCCTGACCAAAAGAATGAAATTTTTAGGTGGATGGCTAATGTTAGGTATCCTTCAGGCTATGCAGGAAATATATGCCGGCGTGTTAACTTCCGAAACAACAAGATGTACAGATTAAAGAGTCATGACTGCCATATACTGCTTCAACGTGTCTTCTATGTTTTCATTCGATCATACCTATTCTGTCAGGTGGTGGAGCCATTAGTAGCATTGTCAAGATTCTTTTAGAAGTTATGCACTAGAGAAGTGAAAAAATCAGACCTCAAGGCAATGAAAGAGGACATCATTTTTATCATGTGCAAATTTGAGAGGATATTTCCCCCAAATTTTTTTTATATCATGCCTCACTTGATGATCCATCTTTTCGAACAATTGTTGCTTACTGCTCCGGTATACTACACTTGGATGTATCCCATGGAAAGGTACATATGATTCAACATCTGGATTTTTAGTCTGTTTTTATATAATTATTTTTCAATAATTATCACATGCACTTTACAATTTGATAGACAACTGGGGGACTACAAAGACTATGTGGCTAATAAATCTGTACCTGAAGGTATGAGTACGTAACGTACACCAAGTTGTATTTGGGAGCGTTGGAGGACCCTCTCCAACATATGCCAGAAGATGAACCATAGTTCAATCTTTCTATCCTCTCCAATGATGTTGAAGTATATTGACAGTTGCCAAAGTCGTACCAGTTGAAACCATATGATCTAGTCATTGCCCATCAGTGGGTATTGATTAACTGTCCAGAAGTTCAATACTGAAAAATAATCCATCTTTACTGCCCTGCGGTTGGCAATGATCTTGAGTACCACAATAAGGAGTTTGCAAACTATTTTGGCTGCTAGGTACATCTACATATATATTTACTTCTATATATATAAATTAATTTCAATGTTCATATTTAAAGTTAATGGTTGCGATTTTTTTTTCAGATGAACCACGTACAATGTGATGGTGACCCACACTGGTCACACGAATTGAGGCTTTTGGCGATGAAACCGATAACTTCAAGAGTTTATCTGATGTGTAAGGTCAATGGGCATGCAATTTATATGTCAACATAAAGACAAGAGACGGAGAACATAGAATTCTGGGGTAATGGTGCATGGTGGGCGGAATGACATTGACTATTACGATGTTCTCCATTCAATGGTTGAACTAATTTACGGGGAATGCATGACAGTGCACTTGTTTAAGTGTAGATGGTTTGATACGAACTCTAGGAACACAAGGATCGATCGGTACGGTATTTTTTCGGTGAATACTGCTACAAGCTGGTATGAAGATGACCCTTTTGTTTTTGCCACATCGGTAAAATAAGTGTTTTATCTTGATGATCTTGTGTACAAAGGCGACGTGCATACTATAGCCGACGACGTCCAAATACTATAGGCGACGACATGATTTTGGCGTCATCGGTTATAGTCATATTATGGTCAACCATTTTGACCACCGGGAAAGGTTTTTCCAACGATAAAGTCTTAAACTATACCCGATGACAGACACAATAAGTCGTCGGCTATTCTTTCACCGACAGCCTTTTCCCGACGAGTCTATAGCCGACGACTTCTTCTAACAGGTCGACTACTTTTGGTCGTCAGTTATAGTCATTGTTCTGGTAGTGTAAAGAGAGAGAATTTGGTTAGATTGTGATAAAAAAAAATATGATGAAGTTAAATACGAGTGAGATAGTAAATGACCACAACACTCATTTGTGAACAACAAAATATGTGTATCAAATATATTTGTATTCTTCAAAAAATTATTGTATTATTATTTACATTCTTTTTCTTCCTATTTGATTTAATTATGTGCTATATTATATATTTTGAAAAATATCTTTGTAAACTTTATCTTTTTGTATAATTATTTGGTATGTCGTTACTGTTATTTATCATAATCTTTAAAAAAAAATTGTTTGTGTAACTCTCGATAATGCAATGTATAACCACTATCTCCTTTAAATCACTGTTATAAATTTTCTTGTATCTACAACTCTCTAAAGTCCTAGCTCAACATCAATGTTTCAGAGGCCTATTGTGAAATCAAAAAGAATCAATTATGGTTGATTCAATCTTGTTAACCAACCCTGTTGATACTCTTTGACTCGACTGATTAGTAACAGCATTTTATAACTCCAATGTCGGTTGGGTGTTGGACAGTTTCCGGTCGATTTTCTGGTGAATCAAACCTAACTCCCAGCTCAAAGCAGGCTTTGAGTTCCTCTAAGTTGCCATCCGAAATGCTATTGTTGCGGTTGAGACTACTAGGTGAACTCCACTTGATTTTTGGACGGTGCCGTGTCCGGGGTGGATCTAGGATTTTGATATTGAAGGGGTGTATTGTGCGTGCAGCGCAATTTTTTTTAAGGTTTTAAATCGTTGTAGTGTCTAATTTTGAAAGGGAGCATTTGCTGCCCCATATATCTTACTGAATTGGAGTTATCAAAACTTGAACTAGCCTAAAGTTACAACATTGTTTATAAAATACAAGAATAGAGATGACCAAACCAATGACTCCATACAACAAAAAAGTAAAATAAAAACGATAATGCAACAAATTAAAGTATAGATCATATGTAAGTCATAAACAAAGGTAGTAACTCAAATGACTACTATTATAATACCTTCAACATAGAAAATTGAGAAAAATAAAGCATAGCAAACAAAAAGATAAGCTCAATACACAAAATTCATCACACTTCTAATATCTTAATATCTTACATATTTAATCAATATCACACCCATTTCATAATTCAAATCTAATGTTTAGGTTAAATGGACAAAGTTAAAAATAATAGTCGAGAACTTTGAATTATTACGTAGTGTTGAATTATAAAGAAAACACTCGCTGATATTTACTGTATATAAATATACATATATTAATTTTATATTACTTTTGTGTGAAATTACCACATATCATATACTTTGTGACTTTTGGCTCAAAATCCTTGCCGGGCTGCAGCCGGAGCAGCCTACTAGCTGTATCCGCCCCTGGCCGTGTCTCTTCGCGGAGGATATCCGGTGACCACGAGCTCTGTTTGCAGAGAGCTCTGGCTGCTTCTTGCTGGCTTAACTTTACATCTAAGCATCAGTTGCTGCCTCATGTACGTTTGGCCATACCATTGACTCCCACCAATCACCAATAATCCTCACAAGAGCAAGTTCAGTCCTTGAACTGGTGGAACGGTTTGAATCCTTCATCCCTCCACACCCTCTCTGTGACAACTGTTATCAATATCGTCCAATTGGGGCAATCACCGCAAACCCTCAACTTCTTAAAGATCCGAATGGGAATCTTTGGAGGAGTGCTAATGATTCCAAATTCAATGGCCTTATCTCTCACTATGACTAGTGAGGATATGCTCTTTCTCATCATCCTCCACATACTGTAACACAAAGCTGAGATCGGGAGCAATGTGGGTGTTCTTTCTCATCATGCTCTTTCTCAGTTAGTTCCCTCAACTTCGGTATATCTGCTCGCATTGGGGTGCGTTTGGTTCCCAGTACAAAAAACATCAACTTTAATGTTAGCTTCTATTGAACTCCACCCGGGTGTCTTCCTCAGTCTCTGGTGTCTAGCCACTGATCTCACTTTATCCACACCTTCCCATTCCCCAGCTGTTGCGTAAACATTTGACAACAGCACATAGTAACCCACATTGTCTGAACCAACTTCAAACAAACCTTCTGAATTCTGAAGCAATTTTTCCCAACTCAGCATTCCCATGAATTCTACAAACGCCTAATAGAGCCCCCAAAACAGATGCATCAGGCTGAACAGGCATATTCAATAAAATTACATGCCTTGTGGCGATGTCCAGCTCTACCAAGCAGATCTACCATTCAGCCTGCTAGGTATCAAGGGAGAAGGAAGATAAAAAGGAGAGTTGAGAGAAAGTTGGAGAAGAGTAAGGTTCAATATTTCATCGATAGTCTCCTCAATACAGCATACATGAATATAAAGGGCTCCCACAGAGCTAGAGACAACACAAAACAACAAGGTAACAGCATGCTAGAGCTAGTGAACAAAAGGAGACCAGCAGAGTCTGTAACCAACACATACAGAGCTGCAGCTAACACATACAGAGCTGCAGTTGAAGTACACAGTTTGGAGGGATAGAGTTTGGGACCAGGAATCAAAATGTGGGCTTGGGCCTTCGGGTTGAGGCAAGTGAGTGCAACAACTCCCTCCCCCTTCAAGTAATAGCCTGCGCTTGAGCTGCAAAGTCAGGGAAACGAAGCTTGACTTCATTGGCATCCATCCAAGTGGCATCGTCCGGTGGCAAACCTTCCCATTTGATGAGCCAACGGATTCCAACGGCATTGCCCTTTTTGTAGATAGAGCGATCCAGGACAGATTCCGGAGACCACTGTAACTCTCCTGGGACAGTAACTTCAGAGAGCTCCACAAACACAGGGATTTGGTCACCAATGCGCTTCTTTAGGAGAGAAACATGGAAGACCAGATGGATTTTGGAAGAGGCTGGCAACTCCAAACGGTAAGCAACGTTGCCAATACGAGCTAGCACCTTAAAGGGGCCATAAAAGTGAGGAGACAACTTGTGACAAGCTGAAGAGGCAATAGACTTCTGCCTATAAGCTTGGAGCTTCAAGTAAACTAAGTCACCAACCTGAAACTCCCTGTCACTACGGTGCTTGTCACTCTGATTTTTCATTCGACTTTGTGCCCTGTGAAGGTGAGCCTTAAGCTGCCGATTAAGTTGATCCCTTCCCTTGAGCACTCTGTCGACCATTTGAACAGGAGTAGTGCCCAGAATATAAGTGGCAACAGTAGGGGGCAATCGTCCAAACAAGGCCTCAAACGGGGACATCTTAATGGCCAAGTGGTAACTCGTATTGTACCAAAACTGAGCCCAGTGGAGGTGTGTTGCCCAAGTATGAGGCTGATCACTCACAAAACAGCGCAAATAGTGCTCCAATGTGCGATTCAACACCTCTGTTTGCCCATCAGTTTGTGGGTGTTAGGCCGAGCTACGACACAGCCGAGTACCATGGAGGCGAAAAAACTCTTCCCAAAAATTGCTTGTGAAAACAGCGTCACGGTCAGTAATGATGGCTTGTGGCATGCCATGATACTTAAAGACCTCCTTAATGAACACATCAGCAATGATAGCAGCAGTGTAAGGGTGTGGAAGAGGAATGAAATGGCCAAATTTCGTGAAACGATCCACCACGACAAGGATTGCATTCTTCCCACTTGAAGGAGGTAGACCTTCAACAAAATCCATTGAAACCGAAAGCCAAGCTCCATCCGGAATTGGTAAAGGCTGCAACAATCCTGGAGGGCGAACAGTCTCATAGTTCTGTTTCTGACATTCATCACAACACCTTTTGATGTCCTTTCTAACACCGGGCCAAGAAAAACTACGAGATAAGCGCTTGTAGGTAGGCAAGAAACCGGAGTGTCCCGCCGTTAAAGAAGAGTGAAATTCGTGCAGTATCTTAGAGCGCCAATCAGACGAGAGTGGGACAAAAATTTTACCTCGATAACAAAGTCGTCCCTGACTTAGGGAGAATCCAGCTTTTGTTGCCTGCCCCGAGCGGAGTTACTGCGTGAGTGTCACAGCTTCAGGATCATTGGCACAAGCATTTTCAATGTCCGGAAGACAATCAAACATTGGGGATGTGATCGCCATGAGTGCCGCCAACTCATGTCGACGTGAGAGGGCATCAGGGGCACCATTCAAAGAACCAGAGTGGTGAGTGATGTCAAATTGGTAACCCAACAACTTGAGCAACCATCTCTGCTGAGCCGGTGTCGAAAGCCTCTGGTCTAAGAAGTATTTCAACGTCCGATGGTCTGTTACGATCTGGAACTTCTGGTGAAGAAGGTAGGGACGCCATGTCTGGACGGCAAATACAATTGCAAGCATCTCTTTATCGTAAGTTGAAAGAGCCAGATTATGCCCCGATAAGGATTTGCTGAGGTATGCAATTGGATGGCCTCCTTGCTGTAAGACCGCTCCCAAACCGCCATTAGAGGCATCGGTCTCAATGATGAAGGGCCGTGAGAAATCCGGCAGTGCAAGAACTGGGGTCGAGGTGAGAGCCAGTTTGAGGGCGATAAACGCATCGGTGGCGGCTTGCGTCCAGAGAAAACTATCTTTCTTCAAAAGATCAGTGAGGGGTTTGGAGATGGGCCCAAAATTCTTAACGAATTTTTGATAATAACCTGCTAAGCCCAAAAAACCACGCAGACCCTTCAGAGTAGTGAGCATGGGCCAGTGGGTTATGGCTTGTATCTTGGACTCATCAACCTGGACTCCTTGAGCAGAAATTACATGCCCAAGATATCCCACCGAGGGCTGTCCAAAAGAGCACTTTGATGGCTTAACTTTCAATGAATGTGCCTGCAAAGTGGTTAGGACCTTGTGCAAATGCTCTACATGTTCTTTCATATTTTTACTATACACAAGTATGTCATCAAAAAAGACTAATACGAACTTGCGTAAGAATGAACGGAAAACATTGTTCATAAGATATTGAAATGTAGATGGAGCATTAGTAAGTCCGAAAGGCATTACCAAAAATTCGTAGTGTCCGTCATGGGTGCGAAATGCCGTTTTCGGAACGTCGTCCGGGTGCATCCGAATTTGATGATAACCGGAGCGCAGATCAAGCTTGGTGAAGAATCGAGCACCATGTAATTCGTAAAGCAAATCATCCACCAAAGGTATTGGAAATATATCCTTTACCGCAATTGCATTGAGGCCCCGAAAATCAATACAAGGGCATTGAGTTTGGTCCTTTTTTGGCACCAAGATCACTGGTGATGAATAAGGGCTGTTGCTTGGTTGAATTTCCCCTCTAGCCAACATGGTTTGAACCTGCCGCTCAATCTAAGTTTTCTGTGTAGGTGAATGACGATAGGGCCTTGCACTAATGGGTTTAGATCCAAGCAAAATAGCTATGCGATGGTCACAGTCCCTTGCTGGGGGCAAGCCTTTGGGCTCAGCAAAGACATCATGGAACTGGCCCAAAGTGACCCGTAATGGGTCTGGGACTCCAGCAAAACAATCTTCCTTGACTTGCAGAGGAGAGGTTGCTGACCCGAACAGCGAATGCAACAAATGAAGCTCAACGGCGGAGGGTGGTTGATAATTGATGCCGCACAAAACATGGGGTTGTCCATCCACTTCAAACATCATCAATTTCTTCTTGAAGTGCCACCCGATTAAGCCTAGGGATTCAAGCTACTCTGCTCCCAAAACCAAATCACAACTTGCAACCGCCAACAACTTGATGGAATCGGAAAAGTTGTAGCCTTGGATGGACACTGTGACATTTCGCCCGATGCCACTCGTTCGAACTGGTGCTCCCGAGGCGGTGGTGAAGGAAAGAGTGTTGGAATCGTCCACATCAAGATTCAAGTAGTGAGCAATGTCTGGGTTGAGGAAATTGACCGACGCCCCTGAATCGACGAACACACGAATTGGGAAATCACAAATTTTACCTTGGAGGCGTATCGTCTGGGCTGGAGCCGAGCTGGTGAGTGCGTGGAGTGTGAGCGGCTCCGATTCCTGTTCATGGTCGTCGCACTCATGGTAGACCTCGTCTGGAATTTCTGGGTCGATGATGATTGCAGCGAGAATGTTAGGACACTTGTGAGTGGGTGTGAACTGTTCCGGACAAGCAAAGCACAGGCCTTTAGCTCTTTTTTCATTGTACTCTACCCTTGTGAGTCGCAGTTGATGTTGAGGTTTGGGTTTAGGCTCAGGTATGTGACTTTGGTTTGGTTGTGCCAGAGGCGGTGGTCGAGGCAACTCACATGATGAGGAGGCATGGTGGAAACGAAGCTGGGGCGAAAGGCGGGGAGAGGCTCACACCGATTTGAGCTTGTTTTCAACATTACGAGCTAGTCGTATTGCACTGAGCAACGAGATAGGTTCAAGGAGCAAAACCTCGTGTCGGAGCTCATCCTTGAGTCCTCCAACGAAAACATTCATCAATTGTGAATCGGACCAGTTTGAACAGCGACAGGAAAGCTTGGTAAACTGCTCCCTGTATTCGTCAACAGTCCCAGTCTGCTGGATGTGAGAAAGGGTGGACTCGATGGCGTTGTTGCTGTCCCCGGACCCGAAGGATTGACATAGCACATCGACAAAGAAGGACCAGCTGTTCATGGGGAAGCGCTGCTCGTACCATGACATCCAGTGGGTGGTATTGTCATCGAACAAGCAAGCAGCGTGCGTGACTCGATCCTCTGGGGAAATTTGATAAAAGTTGAGGTAACGCTCAGCCATGGAAATCCACCCCAAAGTGTCTCGGCCAGTGAATCGAGGAGGCTCTATCTTTGGAGTAGGGCGAAAAGGAGGAGCATGTATACGTTCTGTAGAGGAAAAAGTGTTTTGTGCAAAAGAAAGTTCTGTGCGAGTGGGTGAGGGAGGTGGGGGAGGGATGGTGGTGTTTGGTGAAGGCAGAGAAGTAGTGGGGAATGTAAGCGGTGGTGAAAAGGTGATGGTGTGGGGTGAAAGGGTGGTAGTAGGTGGTGTAGGTGGTGTAGGTAGTATGGGAGTGATGCTGGGTGTTTGGGCAGTAGCAGATGAGGGAAGAAGTGGTAAAAGAGATTGAGCTGGGCGGCCACTGCGTACTTCTTCAACCAAAGTGGCACTTAGTTGGGTGAGATGGTCAAGGGCAGCTTGGAGGGAGCTCTGACCAGTTTGAAGTACATCCACAACGTTGGTGAGGCGTCGTTGCTGGTTCGCCAAGTAGGACAGGGAAGGTCCTTCGCCGGTTTGGAACTCGGGGTCGGCGTCGCCGCCGCTGCCATCAGCCGTAGTTGATGGTGTGGTACGTGACCTGGTTCCTCCAGCTATGGAGGCTCTGATACCAGTTGTTAGGTATCAAGGGAGAAAGAAGATAAAAGGGAGAGTTGAGAGAAAGTTGGAGAAGAGTAAGGTTCAATATTTCATCGATAGTCTCCTCAATACAGCATACATGAATATAAAGGGCTCCCACAGAGCTAGAGACAACACAAAACAACAAGGTAACAGCATGCTAGAGCTAGTGAACAAAAGGAGACCAGCAGAGTCTGTAACCAACACATACAGAGCTGCAGCTAACACAAACAGAGCTGCAGTTGAAGTACACAGTTTGGAGGGATAGAGTTTGGGACCAGGAATCAAAATGTGGGCTTGGGCCTTCGGGTTGAGGCAAGTGAGTGCAACACAGCCATAACGCTGTAGACCAGGTGATTCCATACTCTTTCTGCATCATCTCAAAGTATGATTAAGGCTCACTGACCAGACCTGAGTGACTGCAAGCTGATAATAAAGATACAAAGGTCACATGATCTGGCCTAACCCCTTCCTCAAGCATCTCTTTGAATAGCTTCACAGCATTCTCGCCATGCCCATGAACTCCAAGACAGGAAATAATGGAATTCCAAGGGACTGTGTTGCTTCCGGGCACTTGGTAGAATAATGACAATGCATCATCTAGTTTGCCACATTTTCCATACATGTCAGTCAAGCAGGTTGCTACAAATATGTCCAAGTTGAGACAATTCTTGATCACTCGCCCATGAATTTTCATCCCTTGTTGCAAGGCTCCTAAATGGGAATATGCTGGTAGAATGATAACCGTTCCTTGGTTTGGAATGACTTCTCTGCACTCTTGCATCATACAGTACACTTCATTCGCCTCACTTTGCAAGGCCATTTTGTGTGTAACCCGTGATCAAAGTATTCCATGAAATCACATCCTTGAAAGGAAGTCTATGAAAAACAGTACGTGCAGAATCTATGACACCCAACTTTGCATTCATGTCTACAACTGCATTTCCAATAACAACATCTTCCACGAACCAATCTCCCCTCAAAACGAAAGCATGAACAGACTTACACATGTCAGCATTACTTAACTGAGCTATAACAGAAGCCAAACTTACTAGTGTTAACCGATCAGGCTTAACTTCAGATAGTTGCATTTTGTTATAGAATCCAAGTGCGTTCACTGGATCATTGTTCTGCACATTGGCAGCAATAATTGAGTTCTATGACACCAAATCTCTTACCTCCTCCATTTCTTGAAAAACCCTCTGTGCATGCCCCAAGCAGCCAAATTTAGCATACATGTTAATCAAGGCATTGCATACGAACCGATCAAAGTCTAGTCCATGCTTTATGACATACAAATGAATCAGAAGCCCATTTGATATATCATTCGATTGTGCACAAGCGGTCAGCAGACTTGCAACGGTTATAGGATCCATCATTACCCCTTCCGATCTCATTTCAATTAAGACACCTAACGCATCTGCTGAATTCGCATTCTGACAAATGTTAGCACAGAAAGACTAAATTAAGCAAAGAAAACAGTATGGATGAACAACTTGTACACTTGTTCTTATTAACTTCAGGCTTTAAATAGCCCTTGATTACAACTGAAATGCCACAATCTGGAGGACTTTAACTTCACGTAACAAATGTCTCACATCATGGAGGACTTCTTCTACTCTAACAGAATGGAAATAAACGTTATAAAAAATCCCTGCATACAAGGAGTTTATTCAGACTTCTTCAACAATTCCTTCCCTAAATTGTATGCTGAAAGCAATACAATTTGTCAAGGAACTTCAACCAGGCCAAGCTTCGCTCTTAACTTGATGAAAGTGTCTAGCTTCAATAGTTTAGTCATAACATCAGCCAGTTGATCTTGAGTTCCACAATGAACCAGCTTCACCTTCCCTTCTTCAGTAAGATTTCTAAGAAAATGGAACCATACCTCAATATGCTTGCTGTGACCATGTAACACTGGATTCTTGGATAATTGAATTGTAGAGCTGTTATCACATTTGATTGTGATACATTCCTCATGACTTCCTTCGAGTTTATCAATAACTCTCATCATCCCGATTCCTTGTGTGGCACATGAAACTGCAGAAATATACTCTGCTTCAGTTGTTGACAAAGTAACTATTGGCTGTTTCTTTGAGCACCAAGAAACAGCTCCTCCATTCATTGAGAACACAAAACCTGAAGTGTTTTTCCTATCATCAAGATCACCTGCATAATCACTATCAGTATATGCATGAAATGTTTTGTCCCCTCCTCGCTTGTAGAAAATCCCCAATCCCACTGTATTTTTGACATATCTGAGCACTCTCTTAACAACCTGGAGATGAGTCTCTATAGGGGCTGCCATATACCTGCTTGCTAGTCACACTACAAACATTAAGTCAGGTCTTGTGACTGTAAGATACATCAGACTCCCAATCATCTGTTTGTACAGTGTAGCATCTACTTCTGCTCTTCCCTCCTTTTTAGACAGCTTGACACCAGAAACAATAGGGTTGTTGACTCCATTGCTCTTTTCCATGCCAAATCTTTCAAGAATTTCCCTAGCAAACTTCCTTTGACACATGTAGATACCTTCCTCAAGCTATAGTATCTCAACTCTAAGGAAAAATCTCATTCTTCTAAAATCAGTCATATCAAAGTTTTTTTTCATGGATTCCTTAAACTTGAGAATCATATCCTCACAGTTTCCAGTAAAAAATAAGTCTTCCACATATACACTAACAATCAATATTTTACCTAGAGCTTAAGACTTGATAAATAGTGTATGTTCAAAGTCACACTTCTCGAAACCCTCCTTAGCAAAGTAGCCTTCGATCTTGCTGAACCAGGCTCTTGGAGCTTGCTTCAATCCGTAAAGAGCTTTCTTCAACCTGTAGACCTTTCCTTCTTCTCCATTTCTCACAAACCCTTGAGGCTGCTCAACGTAAACAGTTTCATTTAATTCCCCATGCAGGAATGCACTCTTCACATCAAGTTGGTAAATGATCCAGTTTCTCTGAGCTGCTGTTGCTGTTATGATCCTGATGGTATCCCATCTTGCCACAGGTGCAAATACTTTAGTGCAGTCAATCCCAAATCTTTGAGCATACCCTTTGGCAACTAACCTTGCTTTGCATTTGTCCACCTTCCCATGTTCATTGTATTTGGTCTTGTAAACCTATTTTACATCAATAGTCTTCATTCCTTTGGGCAGATCACAAAGCTCCCAGGTGTCATTCTTCTCAATGGACTCAACTTCGTTCCTCATTGCTTCCTTTCACCTGTGTGACATTGAGGCTTTCTCATAAGTTGTAGGATCTTCATTTGAGGTGAAGACTTGTAGAACATGTGTGTCAAGGAACTGTGCCTCAACGTCTTCATCTGAGAGACCTTGTCTAGTCACAAAATCTCTTAGATAAGACGGTTGCCTGCTCACCCTTCTACGTCTATCTTCTTTACCTTGTGAATTGTTAGAGAAACTGGAAGAATTGTTGCCTCTGCTGCTTTTCTCTTCTTCAGAACTATCTTCTTCTGGTGCTGTATTTGCCTTGTCATCTTCCCAAATGAGCACATTTGAAGTTGTACTCACTTGTAGATCATACTCCCTTCCCCAATCCCATGTCTTCTCCTCTTCAAACACTACATCACGACTGATAATGATTTTCTTGGTACTGGGATTGTACATACTATAAGCTTTAGATTCTTCACTAACACCAAGAAAGACACACTTACAACTTCGGTCTTCAAGTTTAGCTCTTCTTGCTTCTAGAATATGTACATGACCAATCCAACTAAACACTTTGAAGTGTTTAACATCAGGTTTGAGTCCACTCCATACTTCTTCTGGAGTCTGATCCTTCAATGTTGTTGTGGGACTTCAATTCAATACATAAGTGATCCATTTGACCCCCTCAGCCCAGAACTCCTTAGGCATTTTCTTCTCTGACAAGATACTTCGAACTAGATTTATGATGGTTTGATTCCTCCTTTTAACCACTCCATTTTGTTGAGGAGTGTATGTTGCTGTTAGCTGTCTCTTTATGCCATGTTCAGTGCAAAAAGCATTGAATTTATTTGAGGTGAATTCTCCACCACGATCAGTCCTTAAGCAACAAATGGATGATTGTGCTTCTTTCTCAACAAATACTTTGAAGTTTTTGAATGCGGAGAAGGCTTCTGATTTCTCTGCAATTAGATAACTCCACCTTTTCCTACTATGATCATCAATAAAACTTATGAGATACCTTTTCTAGCTATTTGAAGCTGGGGTGATTGGTCAACATATATCAGCATGAACAAGTTGCAGGTCCTTTGAAGCTCTCCATGAGCTCCTTTTTGAGAAAGAGTCTCTCTTCTGCTTTCCTATGAAACAATTCTCACACAATCTGTTGGGAGCTTCCACCAGAGGTAACCCTGTAACCATCTTCTTGTTGATGAGAGTGCTTAAACCTTTGTAGTTTAGGTGCCCATACTTGCAATGTCAGAGATGTGCTTCATCATGTGTAGCTGCTTGAAGAAATAAGTTTATGGTTACCTTAGTTGAAAGTACTACAAACATTCGATTAGCAGTCATTTGAGTCTCTATGATGAGACCTTTTGCAGGATGAAACACCTTACAAGTTTCTTCCCATATCAGTATGACAAGCTTTCTTTCCTGTAATTGTCCTAAGCTGAGAATATTGTTGCTAAGCTCAGGGACATAGTATACATCCTGGATCACTTGAGTTATGCCACCAACCTTGAGTTTGATGCTTCCCTTGCCTTGCACACTCATCCTAGCATTGTTCCCGAGCTTCACTATGTGTCAAAAAGTCTCATCAATCTCTGTAAACCAGCTTTTCATTCCTGACATGTGGTTGCTGCATCCACTGTCAAGAAACCATAGATCCTCCATCTTTGAGCCTTGAAGCTCAACATGAGACATTAGCAGCAGTTCTTCTTCTTTATTGAACTCGACATAATTGGCCTTGGTTGTTCCTTGTTAGGACATTCAAACTGAAAGTGCCATAACTTATGGCATTTATAGCACTCTACTAGGGCTTTGTTAAACCCTAGTCTTCCTCGACCCCAGCCTCTTCCTTGTGATCCTCCTCTATTTCCACCTCTTCTTTCACCTTCAACTGTGACTTTCAGAGCTTGTTCCTCACCATTGCTCCTAGATCTCTGAAGTTTTGGTTCATGAACCAACAGATCACTCCGAAGTTGATTCACAGAAAGACTTGTGATGTCTTTTGATACCTCAATGGAACATACGACAAAGTTCCAGCTTGCAGGTAGTGTACGCAAGATCTTCTCCACAATCTTAGCATCCTCCATGCTCTCTCCCAGATTACTCATGTTATTGCAAACCAGAGCTACCCTTGAGAAGTAATATGTGATTGACTCATCACTTCTCATCTCAAGCAGCTCGAAATCCCTTCTGAGAATCTGCAGTTGTGCATTACGCACCTTCTCATCGCCCTGGAACCTTGTCTTCATAGAATCCTAGAGTTGCTTAGATGTATCCTTCTCTGTGATGGTCTTCAATGTCGTTCTATCAATGGCTGCGAAAAGATAATTCTTCACTTTCAGATCTTGCAGTTTGAGATCTGCAAGAGTTGCTCATTGTGCACCAGTCAGAACTTCTCCCCTTGCTGGCTCAACGTAGCCAGTTTCCACCAATAACCACCATTCCTTGGAACGTAGCAGGTTCTCCATAAGCATTGCCCAAAATTCGTAATCGCCATCGAACTTGGGAATACTTAGCATGTTATCATTTTCAGTTGCCATCTCTTCCTCACTCTGCATCACTCTTGTTTACTCACAACTTCTCTCGTGTTTCCTTACTCAAATCAGGCCCTTTGTTGGGGCTCTGATACCAATTTGTTAGCACAGAAAGACTAAAGCAAAGAAAACAATATGGATGAACAACTTGTACACTTGTTCTTATTAACTTCAGGCTTTAAATAGCCATTGATTACAACTGAAATGCCTCACAATCAGGAGGACTTTAACTTCACATAACAAATGCCTCACATCATGGAGGACTTCTTCTACCCTAACAGAATGGAAATAAACGTTCTAAAAAATCCTTGCATACAAGGAGTTTATTCAGACTTCTTCAACAACAAAATCCAGAAATCATTGCATTCGAACAACCCATATCCCGAAAGGGCATCTCATCAAACAATTTACGAGCAACGGTAATAACACCAAAACGTGAATACATGTAGATTAAGTCCCCGTTTGAGGTTGAGGTTTCGAGATAAAATCAACTTATTTAAAACTATTTTGATCGAACGAGTGTTTGGTAAAATAAGGATAATTGTTTATTTTTAAATTTTTAGTTCAAAAATTACGGTTAGAGATAAGCAAGTGAATGATTGCTTATTTTAAATTGTGTTTTATAAAGTTGAATATTTTCACCTAAATCCCAAACTAAACCCAAGGAGGCAGCCACAAAGACATCCCATTCCAGACCAAGCCTTAGAAGCCAACAGTGTATCTTCCTCCCAAGAACCAGATTGCCACATGCTTTCAAGATAGGAGGAAAAGTGTAGAAATCGGGTCGTAGATCAGAGGCCATCAAAAACTGCGAGAAACAGTCTAGAGCTTCTAGGAAATGTCCGCTCCGAACATATGCAGACATCATCGAATTCCAGGTATAGACATCCTTTCTAGGGATTGAATCAAAAGTGCGGCGTGAGAGCGATACATCACCAAGGTAGGCGTATAAATTGACAAGCCTTGTGGCAAAAAAGATATCTCGAGCTTTTCCCGACACAACAAGAAAAGCATGGAGACACTTTGCATGGTGAAGTTTTGTGCATGACTGAAATAGAAGACCAATATCACCATTCTTATTCTTGTTCTCATTTCTATAGCCATCTGAAACTAACTGTAAAGTCTTTGTAGAGAATAACCGGTAACAGACTCGAATTGAAGGGAATTTTTTGCAAGCATGCCTTCCTTTGAAGGTGGGCACCAAACTGGAAAAATATATTCATAAAATATCAGCAAGACAGTAAAGAATCTCGACTACAGAAAAGGATAAATACCAATAACATACTCCTATCTCAAGACACTTTGTGCGTAAATCTGGAAACTGATAACATTATGTCAAAATACCTCTTTATGAAATTCACCCCACTTCATTTGACTTCATGCAATAAACTCAAAACTATTTGGTTTAACGACTATACGAAGATATTGATGTTTCACATAGCAAGATCTAGTATAAAGTGCATGATAATCTATTGTAACTTCAACAGTTGTAGCTTAATTACAAAAGTTCATCTTTAGACCACAATTGAAATAACAACCACTCCACTGTAATCATCCTAATCTGAACTCCCTGAATTTCAAGGATCTCCTAATCTCACTAGATTCAAGTAACAGCCTCTTCTTTCTCAAAATAGAAAATGTTAGATATTACCTTTATCGAATTCTTAAGCTAATCATTTTCAAGATTCTTAAAAGAAGAAGAGAGATAAATAAATGAACGTCTTGGAGAAATCTCAATGGTCAAGTTCAATCAAAATGCTTAAGCAAATGCCACCGCAGAGGATACCAGAATTCCCCAAAGTTGAAAAGATAGTAAATTACACACTCCAAACACGAAACCCAAAAACTTGGCTTCTGCAAGTAGCAGTACACCAGTAAGAAAACCACTACAAACATACCGAACCCATTGATTGATAGAACAAATCAGCAGCTAGAGACTAATACCCGGCAATTGAAAATGGAGCCGATCGAGTATCGGAAATGTTGGGGGTTTAGGGTTTAAGGGATTCAAAGCACAGAAGGATTTGGGATTTTGAAAAGTGCTTAAATCCACGCACAGAAATGGATCAACCCGGCCCATTTCAGTGTCAGAAGAAAGAAAAAAAGTTGTGAAAGTAAAGCAATTCACAATTCACAACCTCACTTCCGCCGTGAGTAAAGCCTACGACAGAAGCACACGACGAATGAACACTGATGACACAATCTCAGCAATCCCTTACTTGCCGGACAACGTCGTCGAGAAAATTCTCTCCTTCCTTCCGATCAAAGACGCGGCTCACCATTTCCCTTAAGGAAATGTACTTGTGGGAATGTGGAGATCTCTTGTAAGGGTTGAAACTGCTTTTGTTGCATACTAGCTCACAAGCTATGGAGAACTCGATTTTCACTCCAAATCTGGAATTTTTCGAGTGCAGTGGATATTTGAAGCGCAAGATCCATTTTGTGGAAGCTCCGTCAAAGTTGATAGTGGGTAGAGTGAGAGTTTTGGAGACTTTGTGGCCCTATGAACATTATGCATCTCTGCTAAATTTTCTTCTTAAGTTTTGATTGCTTCTTAGCAAAAAAAAAAAAAAGTGTTGATTGCTCCAAAAATGTGAAGATACACATCGAGAATGCTGAGCTATTATTTACAAGTATTTTATTTATTTTTATTTTTTAAGAGTAATGTGTGAAACGTCAGTTCTCATTGAAATGAAAAGTAGTAACGATGACAACCATGACTATCCACTTAAGAACGCCGAGAGAAGGAAGCTGTAGTTTAGCTAGCTAGAGTAACTAAGTTGTTACACCTAACCAAATAATCGAAACCTAGCAATAAACTCAAAATAGGTAACTGATGACATAACAGATTCTGGGACACACGTAAGTCGTCGGCTATAGTCCTGTAAGCTATAAAGCATTGGCAAAGAGTATAGCCGACGATTTTGTTGCAAAAATCATCGGCTATAACCGACGATTTTTGGTGTTGTCGTCGGCTATAGTACACTATAGCCGACGACGACAAAAGTCTTCGGCCTTTGTTTTCTTGAAGTCGTCGACTATGAGAAGAATTGTGGTAGTGACGGTAAGGAATACATATTCTATGACCAACTATAAGTTCAAAAACCAAAAATAAAAGAACCAATACAAGTCCAAAAGACAAAGTAAAAATGCTAAACAAGAAATAAAGTTGAAAATATAGCTTCAAGCTTCTCCAAGTCCGAGGAGGAAAGCTCTCCATCCTCCTACTTCTTGTCGTCGTCCTCAACCTCCATGGAGGCCATGCTAGACTCATTACCATCCCCTGTCTCCACTCCAAACACATTAGAAGACCACCTCCAACAGTTGCTTGGCTCCACCAGTGCCGTAGTAAAATCCAGAATGATCTCAGTTGCTTTCTGTGTACCCCTAGCCTCCCCAACCTCCATACTACCGCCCCTAGAACCTTTCTTCTTATGTAACGGGACCCCAACTATCCTCATTGGAGTCTCCTGTGCATCCTCCTCTATAAGGCACTTCTTGGCCTTGTTCTTGAATCCCACCGGCCTCCCTCTCTTAGACTTATTTTTCGGCGACTTCATCAGCATCCCATTCTTCTCGGGAAGAGCCAACTCAGGACATGCAGGGAGTAGCAATTTCTGCCTTAACGTTGTCTTCGGCTTCTTCAAGTGCACCACCAATTCTTCCTCTCCTTTACGCTTCGGGGGATCCAAACCTGATGATGACGAGATGACCATGTTCCCTAACACTGAGTCC
This sequence comes from Geum urbanum, assembly GCA_946800695.1. Lineage (NCBI taxonomy): Eukaryota > Viridiplantae > Streptophyta > Magnoliopsida > Rosales > Rosaceae > Geum > Geum urbanum. The sequence continues at coordinate 5,467,335 of OX327002.1, read as the reverse complement.
ATGGCCGCAAAAGACTCCAAAGTGATCCCTGGAACCCGGAACAAGAGTTGACATGTATGTGGAGTAGACATTGCATGTGTACCAATAGCTATATTAGATACAAGGGGTGTGGGTTTGAATACACGCTTGCAGCCGGCATCGGTTCTGCTCGATGTATTTCAGAATTGTTGCCAACAAAAGTTGTTGTCGATTCCAAGATTAGGTTCTTGGACAAGTCCGGTTCTCTAATGCATCTCCTTTTTGAATGTTCCAGAAGTCCACAAGTACTATAGAAACCTTGGAGCCGGTCGTATTTGAATTTCAACTTCACCGATATGCCTTGCTTGAATTCAAACTCCCTAGCAACAAAGAATTGCCAAATCCTAGACTGAATCGAGTGTCGAATACACACCTTAGCCACGACCCTTTAAAATCTAGGTTCGCAAATCCTCTCGAATACCTCTAGTGCGTTAGCCACCATCTAAATGGATTTCTTGGTGAGCACGATAGGTTCCAAAACCAAGAATAGTAACCTAAATCGGAATAGAGAGCATTGAAACCCTAAGTGGATCACCTTGTCCACTGCTTCGCCAATGCCATAGATACCTTGCTAAAGAACCACGACCATCCCTATATGATTCTCTTCATGTATGAGTCCGAGGTAAACTCCAATAGAAGTCGATCTTCCACTAACCTGATCTTCAAACGCCGTCCCAGGCCCCAAAGTGCTCCAAAGGAACCCGCCGCTGCATGGAGGTTCGTTTTTCCTCTTACCGACAGCAATCGGTCAACAACAAAAAATAGTTCGAAACTCTGGCTGATCCATTCGTGCCAAAGGAGGTGCGTCCATCTCCAACCAGAGTCAAAGTGTTGTTCATCTTCTCCGTCGCAAGATTCGACATCGACATCTTGTGAAAAGTTGAGTTGTTCTCAAAAACCTAGCAGCGGAGAGCTAGGGGTTTTGCTATTTGTACCTGCTGAGTTGTTCCAGAAGTATGTTATACTTATAGGATATTAAAATGCTTCGCATTGACTGATGACAGTAGGCAGGCTCCTAAAATATTTTAGTTATCAAATCTGATATTTGACATGACAATGATGACATGTATGTTGCTATTGTACTCAGATAGGTTACAGCGTTATTTTTTGGTTGTTAAATGCAAATACTATTGATTTGTGGCTTAAATTGATTAGCATAAATTAAATAATTATATGGACTAAGCCCAATTCAGTACGTATGCGTTAGCTTCAAGTTTGATTAACCTAGTTCTACTAGGATATGGAGTTTTGCTCACGGCATATTGGTTTGTTGCTATATATGTATACTTGCTGTACGTGAAAGAGGCAGAGAAGATTAGCATCCTGCGTTGCTAATTTGAGAGAAAATCAACTAGTATAATTGCAGTCCTGAGATTCTCTTCTAGAGTTTGTTTCATCTCTTTAGTGCTACTACACTTCGTATTAGTTCTTTTGATCTCTCTAGTCCTTCTCTTATTTGGAGAAACAACATATTTGTATCTTTGTATGTTGTAGACTCTTTGATCAGTGAGTATATTTTGGTGTAATTGGGTTTTGGGTTTGTGTGTGAAACACCTTGTAATCTTTTTTTGATCTTAGTGAAATCTCCTCACCATCTCCACCCGTAGATGTAACCCGATTTAGGTGAAACACGTCTGTGTGTTATAGATTTTCTATTTATCTTTCATATTCGTTGATACTTCATATTATTTGAAACTTCGACATAACAAATATTGACAATATGTACAATGTCCAATGTATACATATAAATACATGTATAGATATGATTCAAGAGTGCAAATTGGTGTAATTACTTAACCTTTGTATGTTTGTTTCTTGAATATAAATGGTTGTCAATGGCTTGTAGGGTGTCAGAGTACCTGAACAGTGGAGAATTAAGTGGTCTCCTCCATTACCTAGTATTGACCAACTGCAGCTATATTGTTCTGGTCCTTTGGGTGAAACTTTGAGACCCTCACTAATTTTGATGGGACCATCTGCAGAAATTCTACCCGTCCTAGATCATGGGGATGATTCAGAAAGTGAACATCATGAAAACTTTAACGTAAACGAAGACGACAGCAGCAATGACAGCGATGACAACAGGGACGATAGCGTCGATCCATGAGAAAGGTTTTTGCCAGCTGTACTTCCGGCAGTTCAGTTGGGAAAATGAAGATCTTGTTGTACCTCTTACATGCTTCATGTAGCTTCTTTATGATGGAGGAGATGAGCAAGCTGGAATCTTCTACTATTGATGAGGAACTTGGATGGTCTGGTGAGATGGACTAGGGGGATCTCATTTGGTGGCAGCGAGTAGTCCCGTGAGGATTACAGTAGTCAGAGCGGTGTCGTCACCCAGTGGAGAAGCTTCATCCAACAAGAGCAATTATTTGTCTAAGTTATAAACCACCAAGCGAGAATCACTTAGCAATGAGAAGAGTAATCCAGCAGGAAGCTTACCATGTGTTTCTCAGGAATAATAGTTGCAGCTTCGTCGACGGTCTCTGTGGCAACGTTGGTCGATGGAATCGGACCTGTTGGGGCTGGGGTCTCTAGTATCACGGTCTCTATAATGGGGGGTTCTAGGGCCTGCCAAGATATAATACAACTTCTTCAGTAACCGTAGCGTTAGAACTGAAGATGGGTTAATATATATCCCTTAGGAAATACTTACTTCAGAGGCTCCTGCAAGATGGGTTGACATGTCTGTCGTTCTAGCATTCCTCGCTGAGCTAGGAATCTTGGCGTTATCGACAATATAATCTTCTCTCTCAGGGTAAAGATTACATGCGGGCTCTGTCTCAGGCATGGGTACATCAGAAGCATTAACCTACATCAAAGAGTGGTTCAAAATATGCATCGTTGGGGTAAGCAACTCTTAGAGTGAAAAGTCATTGATACCTCGATAGTCTCCCATTGGGGGGCAGGGGTCTCTAACACAGCTTTGGAAGTGGGTGAAGGAGGGCTAGCACCACTACTTGCTACAGAAAGAACTTTCTTTGCTACCTGTTAAAGCAGAAATTAAGTTCCTTCTCTTCACTAAAACCAAGTAAAGAGAGTGTTTACAACCTTTAGGGCACTCTTCTCTAAATTAAGTTCCTTCTCTTCACCACCTTTGGGGCACGCTTCGCTAGATTTTCCTTCTTCGAGGCATCAAGAGGACTACCCTCTTTCCCTTTAAGGGCTTTTATGTCGATGTCTGAGGTAAGGTAGTCTCAAAGACCTTTGAAGATTTTGACGAAGACCTCGACAGAGGATTGTTTAGATAGAGCATTGAAGTGTTGTTTCTTCCAAAGGTGATAGGACCCTTTGATGTCAAAGGAGGGTAGAAGAGTGTGTCCTTCATGGCGGTAGTGCAGGAGATTCGAGGGAAGGCAGTTTCTTTTTCCTCATCTTCATTGTCAGTTGTTCCTGATCTCTAGGAAGCGTACTTGTTCCTTGATCCAATCAAGGGGTAAGGAACGCTTTGCTTCAGTCCAAGCTGGCGGGCGAAGTGGTTGGCAGCATACAGCTCATAGTCGGAGGAAGGTTCTAGGACCTTTAGGTCTGCACATGTGATACACAGAATGAAAAAGTCCCTCGTTGTTGGAGTCTGCTGAGGAGATAGATAGATACCGTTAGCCAAGTCCAACAAGAAGCTTCTTCCATCATAGTTTGCATCATGCCCTCTGGGAATTTGTCCATCAAGAAGGAAGTAGTTAAAGCTCTCGAAGCTAGGAGGAGGATCAAATGTGCCTGCAGTGGCGAGAGTCTATCCCAGTACTTAATCATCCTTGAAGTCCTTCAGTTCTATATTACGGAAACTGGGAAAGTAGGTTTGGATCCATAGGTCCAAAATCCACAGAGGCCTTGAAACCTTGTACTTTATTGGTTCCAGAGAGATCCATCTCATGCTTCTATAAAGGTAGGCAAGGACACGCTGGGCTAGGCCAATCTTCTTCTTGTTGTAGATTGCTTTTGCTATCTTGGTTCAATTTCCTATGACTTTTTTTGCGGAGGTAAAAAATATGAACTTGCAGAGCTAGTACTCCAAAAAGGCAATGCCACCTTTGTCATTTTCTTCACCCATGTAGTGCTTGCGCCAGGCGCTATAAGATCGGCCATGCATTTTGCAGTTGGGGCATGCCTGGAGGTCGAAGGTGTGGTTATCCAGCATGTCTTGGATGTACGGTTCGCTGGAGATGGACAGCCTAGTGATTGCTACCATGTCTAGAAGACTGATTTTCATTTCCCCACATGAGATGTTGTCCCAGAAGCATAGGGCGGCGATAGCGGGGCCCCTATTCTCTCTGAAAGGTAGATTGAAGCACAACTCCAAAATTGGAATGATGCCTGTTACCGTTCACTTTTTGTAGTCGTGCTTGTTATGGGCCTTATACTAATCTTGGTCTTCTTGGTTAATGTGGGCCATTTGCCCAATTTGGTGCCGACATCTTTCTTGTCCCAAAGCAATGTCAACACTTCTTGCTTGGCGAAAGATTAGTAGTGGGCAGCGAACGAGAGCCTTGAGAACCAAATGTAGATCTGGGTGTAATGGCATTTGGCCAAGGGCTCTAGAAGAACAGTGTTGTTTTCTTCTAGCCAAAAGGGACCGAAGACCCAGGATTTCTTCACTCGATCAGTGTTCACATGCGCTCTACTAATTTCTAGGCATTCTTTTCGTTAATCTCGGGATAATCTTTGACTTTGCAAGGTGCCAATTCTGGGTTTTGGGTTCGAACTTTCAAATTTTTGCGGGAAATGTTTGATCTTTACAGAATTTGGGAGTGAAAGAGATGGAGAGATTGAGGGGTTAAGTGTTCGAGAATCACCGCAAGCCTTGAATAAGCATTATCGCAAAAGGCGCGACTTTTAAGGGTTGGAGATGAAAGGCTTAGAGGAATCCAAAGTTACCGTTTGACGTTGAACGATGCGTGGTATCTCTGAAGCCTCATCGATCGCGTCTATACTGGGCCTAATCTCAAGGCTAGGGAGGTAATTTTTGGGCCATAAAATAAATCTTATTTCATTTTATTTATGACTAAAGCCCATCGGCCGAGTTCTGCGGCTTGTTTTAAAGAGGTTTCCCACGAGGAAAGAAAATTTAATTTATCGATGCAATCTTGGTCCAACGAGGATAATACAATAAAAAAGAACTTAATAATCAATGTCATTCAATGATATTTCCAAATCCTAGTTTATTAAGGAGCAATATTCAATTGATTCATATAAATACAAGAAAATCTAGATGAAATCGGAACCTCTTGCTCATGCACACAATTTACTCTCGGCAAACACAACTCTCTTCGCGAGAAAAATCGACACCGGCACATCCAAGAATTCTCACCAAACATGGCATGAAGAATTTGAAGATTCAAGAGAGTCACCCGGCCCTCTGTGTTCTCAACACACGCCGATGAAATTGCTCTGCGTGTACCTGACATAGCGTACATGACATCGATTTTCGTGGTTCTGCAGCGAGATCACGAACACAAGTCCTAGGTCACCTGGGCAACAAGAACCCATTTAGGAGAGGTTGGTGTTCTCCTCGTCTCAGTCACTTCATAGAAGCAGGCCTGGCAACGCAAATCGACATCGACATTCTGCCCCACGACAGTGGCACGCCTAACACACACAAAAGAGACAGTTTGTGACTTCTCCAGTACCCTGAGATTCAGCAGCCAAACAAAGGCTTAATTACATCTTGATTAAGGTACTCGATCTGTTTTTGTTGTACACTTTTTTCCAGTGTGCTTCATGTTAATGAATCTTTGTTTCTCGATTGAAAGAGATTTAACAAGTGTGATTTCTTACATATGTTGCCATTTACGAACTCAATTGTTTTATATTGACTTTTGGAGATTAGATTATTCTTGCGTACCTCGATCGGCATACTTCCATATATTTGTTCATTTAAAATGGTTGCTAGTGCTAGTGTTGAAATATGTCATTAATTTTGTGTAATTTACCTTCCTTGCAAAGATTCCTATGTAAATCAGATTTCCATATTCTTTCCGGATTTCTATTACTTATACATCAAATAGTGGATTTCTATTGCTCTTAAGAATAGAACTTGGGGTCTATATATAGAACCTTGCACCATATATAGGACCATACAATACATATTAGCCTTGCCTTTAAGTTTTCTATAGAGATATTCCAACAGCTAGGTTCGTGTGATTATGTGTTCAATTGCAAGCCACAGTAGTGTATTCAATTTTGTCAATTTTAATTTCGTGAGCTATGTCTTGTTTTCATTTTTTTTTTCTTGCAAAGAGTAGAAAAAAAAATTTAAGGGCTTACGGCTACCATCAAATCTTGATTAATGAAATAGTCGAATACAAAAAAGAGATATAAAACATATACCCCATAAGAAGATAAACACTTGAAATACTATCAGGCGATCGACTTGGCTAATACAATGTATATTAAAATGCACCATTTAGCAGAGTGCATCATTGGATATTGCATTTGCCTTACATTTGATGCGATAAAGTAACTAGAATATAACGAGATAACGACGATGTATCAATTCACTCTGACAACTTCCCAACTATGATGTCAAACAAAACTTTTGTCGGCACCACATCTCATCCCGTCACTAGGAGGATGCTCCCACCAGTGGTGGATCTAGAAATATAAACTTAGGTGGGTAAATTTTTATCAAATGTAAAGTTATTTTTTTTAGGTTAAAAGTGCTTTCAAAAATTAGGCAAGAAAATATTACAGTGGAATATTTCAGAATTTACAAGAATTAAAGAAGTAAGACTAAATTATTTAAAAAATAATAATTGTTGGAATATGAATGGAAACAAGCATAAATTGGAGAGCAAAATCCATTCATCTTTACTCATAGAGAATGACCCATCTATATAGGAGAACTATAGGTATATAGTTGATTCCAATAAGAAATAATATTTATACAATAAAGAAACATAATCCAATATGTAATCTAAATCATATTCTCTATGAGATACAGTATCCATATATGGTAGAAAATATCACACTAAATCTAGACATGTTGCAACACTCCCCCTTATGATGTCCGAACGTAACTTAATGCTCCTTTTAGATATTAGATACTCCATGGCGCTTTGTAGTTGCCTCAATAGAAACCATCGTCGAGCCAAAAAATTTGTAGGAATAAAACGGTTCTCGAACGAAGTAAAACTGTGAGTAACACGCCTTATGTGTTGATAGACGACCATGACCCACAATATGAAACTTTCCACATTGAGGTGTGACAAATCATGTTGCCTCATCAAAATCTTGCTTAGTAATAAAAATCCTTTGGTATAAAAATAACCTTGGTAGGAAAAAGAGCACAATGTGTCTTTCACATTCATTAGACATGACGTAGACTTCAAGAAGTGAATGTCTCCCTCTGATTTAAACAAACCTTAAGAGGTTAGATGATGACACAACCGTAATACGCTCATGATCCGTAAATGTCAAGGGAATGTGGCATATTTGCTTGCAATCTTTAAACTAAATCACAATATAAAAAAACCATAAGCATAAGCATAGGATTGTTAATATATTCAACTTAGTAGGAGAATCTTGACAAGCAATCTCACTAAACTTAGTAAAACGAAATAATTAGGAAAACAAGGGTGAGAGAATATACCCTATCTTAGCAAACGCTCTTCACATATTCAATGAATACAAATGATAGGAGAAAACATCGTCCATGAAGATCATGGTGGCAGTTAGAGTCCAGTCAGCAACCTAGATGATCCACAGAGGTAGTTTCTAAGGCTACTCTAGTTCTTCTCTATAAAGGTAGGGCAATTCCAAATCAATATTAAGGCATCGATACCAAGATACCAAGTATCCAAAGACAAACTATGATCCAACAATCGAGTTAGTATACAACTTCATTAAGTCTCCAAGTTTACATGAAGTCAAGTAAATCAACCTTAAAATGCATATCCAAGTTTACATGTAGTCAAGTAAATCAACCTTAAAATGCATACTTTGGCTTACAATTTGAGTCGAGATAGCTTTTATGTGAGTGTAACTCTTTGTTGACATACTCAAGTGAAGAGGATCCATTAAGATCAACATTTTGAATGATATACAAGAATGCTACAAATCATTGTAGACATATGAGACAAGGCTCTATTTGGTTTGGCCTTCTAGCACTAGGGTGTAGACAATTCAAGGCCGAGTTCTCATGTACCTGTAGATCATTCACCTGGGAGATAAGAATCTCTAAAACTTGTCCAACATCAATCAAGGTGTTTGGTATATTATACCTTCCTCCCACTAGATACCCACTAAGTCAGTTATATCACATCTGACCGAATTGTTTCAATCTGTATGGTGAACGTTTAAGACGTATTGAAAACATGCTTTTAAAACAAGCGCTACTTTAGTGAGGCATTTGAATGCCGTCAGGGATTTATACATTAATTATCGTATCTAAATCCTTATAGATGAGCGTTAACCATATGGGTGTAATTAAGTATTCTGGAACGCTTATAACTTTTAAAGTAGCTGAATAACATAATAGTTCAAGTAAGATATCCAAACTGAAAATGATATTCATACGATATACCATATAATATCGTGTAGACAATTCAAGAACATAATGAGAAGTCTAAAGTGACAAGACGAGCTAAGCTTCTTACACTCATAACATTTCCTAACACACAAACCTTTCAAGGATTCGTTGTAAGAGGTAATGGAAGTATCTTCCATGAACCATCCTCAGTGTTAGTGAATACCAAGATTCAACTTGAACTGAATTTCCATTGTAGCCATTCTAGCTTCAAAGTCTTATCATTATTAACTAACCTATATGCTTTGTTTATTTCCTTCAATCAACATCGTGCAAGTTTGCAGTAGGTTGTGCATGACCATACAACAATGTCACTTACCCTTCAATATTCCAATGCAATTGCATGTGAGCTAACAATAATCAGCAGTCTCATGGATGAGTCTCCACTTTCATAGAATCATCTGGAACAGTTAAGTGGAATTATGAAGTGTTAATCGATGGCCAATTAGTTTTGGCATCTTTCCTTTAATTGGAAAGAGATAACAAAGACAATGTGTACTCACCCTATTCCTATGTATACTAAGTATACTAGGTGGAGTCGTGACCAACCTAACCCGTGAATTCCAATGATCACGGCAATGCACGCTAGCTCAACCTTGTGGTGGCGCCCATTCCCTAGCTCCATCTAGGTGTCATCCGGTACATGCTCCAGTTGCTTAATATAGGCTTGGTATGTGAAATCTAGTCACTAGTGTATTTAAGCATCGAACATACTCAGATTCGGGGTCTAAAGTTCTAGGATCTGATGAGGTAGAGTGGGGACAGACCACGACAATTTCATATCGTTTTCTAAGAACTCTGTTCATATCTCCTCCTAAATGATGGAACATTGTCTCATCAAAGTGACTAACTGTATATGGCTAAGATCTTGCCTAGAAAAGCAAAAATATAGCGGGTGATGGATAGAGGTTCATATCCATCATGCACGTGAGAGGTTAAAATTAGGATAAATCCCTCATCATGCTGAATAGATACAAAGTCGAAACAATATGTCCATATTTAGAAAACCGTAGGAAAGTGAGCACAGAGGATTGTCGATTTTCTCCAGAATTATTTGGATGTCAGATCATAATGAAATTATGCAGACGCGGTCTCGAGACACATGAACTCCTCCATAAAGTTTCAAAATTTTCCGAGGTCTGTAGCTTTGTCAAATAATTTGTACAAAAGAATATAGGAAATTATTCCGATAAGCATTAACTTATGCGAGTCATCAAAATACTTTGATGTAAAATCATCAATAGGATACATGATCCTTCGATTAGAGAGTTAATCTCACAATCGAATAATTTGAAATTTTAGCATAAGCATTTGTAGATAGCAAATCAACAATGTAACCAAATGTTATTGCATGAACCAGAACACCAAATAATTTGGTCCATTTTTCTGGCTTCCACAAACTACCATTGATGCAGTTTACATATTTCTTATAAAAGAATCGAATCTCAAACTTATTAATCGAGGTGGTATCAACAAGTAACACTATCAGAAACCATGAATTGTGTGGTGTCGATATTAGTGTTCGAAAAAATCAAATTTTGAATAACAAGTAATTTAGAAAAGACAAAATTTGAAAAATGTACTAAGTAGTTAAACGACAAGTGGATGTGTCACGTCAACATCAAAACTGCATAGTAATCTCACCATATCAGCAGAAGTAATCCACGACAACATTGACTTGTGTCCACGCCAGCATCAAGCAGTATCAGTAAATGGGCTCGGTCTGTTCCTGACCCGACCCAAGAGAAAAATTAGTCCGGTTGGCTTGAAGGCCGACCCGGTCTGGATCCATTTTCGATGTGGATCATGGATCCAATGCAATCTGGTTAGGGTTTCCTTACCCAGATTGGATGGTGGAGCTGACTGCGCCGTTCGGCGGAGATGCACGGTGGGATATTGGCGATCGACCGGCTTATAAGGAGGGGACGAAACTCCGGCCGTCGGATCCCATGAGGGGCGTAATTGGCCTGGGTCCTAATGAAAATCCGATCGGGTCTCGTCGGAGAGAGCTCATCGAAGGCGAGGATTTCAGGAGATTGAGGTTTGCCAGAGTCGCAAGTCCTCCGATGCGGAGCCAAGCGCGCGCAGCTGCGATAGGAAGCCATACGCTTCGAATCGAAAGCGGCAGTGGTGCGATCGATCGGATCCGAGATTGTTTCGGTCGCGGATTTGGTCGGGAATGCCTGAAGCCATCACTGGCGGTGAGCGGCGGGTTCTCTAATTTCGGCAGAGGTCCGAAGTCGGCTGCCAGAGCTCCTGGAGGTGGGCTGCCGGAAGAGAGCGACTGTTGTCCTTGAGTGCCCAGAAAAGTTTTCTGGGTGCCACGAATGAACTTCTCAAAAAGTTCAAGGGCTCATATGAAAATTTTAAGTTCTAAAGCTTTTTACGTTTCAGTCTATTTTCTCTAGAAATTTGAGATAAACTAGATGTTCGGAATCAAAAACGTCGCAGTGATGGATTCCTTAGTTTGAAAATATATTCACCTAGGTGATATAATTTCATAACTAGAAACACATTATTTTATGTAAACACATTATTGGTTCAAATAATCTTAGTGTACAAGACGAATCAAGACGAATAAGAAAATCATAACAAAAGCATGTTTTGTTAATCGCCAACAATATTTAAACATTATTCTGTTGTGTATTACATAATTCGTCATCTTGTAATATAAGATCTAGAATCGTTCGAGTAGCTCTTTTCATTTATAATCAAGCTGAGAGATCCATGTAGGCGGAGGAATAGTCCCTCATAATTAAGTGCATTATTATCGAAATCTCTTTCTAGATATCATGAACTACTAAGGTGAGCCGTACTAGTTTGTAGAATATTGACCTTGAAGGAAAATTATTACAAGGACGACTAATACACTGAGCTTAGAGCAAAACTAGATTGAAAAGGGGGAAAACTTTGAGAATCACATCCTAAGTGAGGGAACCCATTACGGTGGCTCAAATCCACAAATCCTCTTCTTTTGCTTATTAATATTTGATCTTCTAATCCTCACAAGGATCTTCAACTTTAGACAAGGTACGCTTGGCCTAAGCCATTTGTGGGCAAGTGTACGGCGGATGTCGACAACATACATGCAGCGTCATTGGTGGTTCCTCGGTGGAGGAATCAACGACATCAAATTGAAGTTGTAGCTCTCTTTCAGTTTATATCTTTATCATATTCACATACATTGTAGTGGGTGGTAAAGAGCGTAAGAGTTCTTTACAATTTCTCATTTTTTTTGTAGTATCCACATATCCAGAATTGGTAAATTATGTGATTCAACTCTATGGTGAATTCATGTATTGCTTAAAATTTTCTATAAAGAAATCTCCATCGATTTTTCACAGAATACATGAAGTACATCAAATCGATTATAGAGTACGTTTAATCCATAAAGTCGATTGATCGATCATCATACGCAAATTCATTCGCAGATATTGAACAATTTGTTCTTATTGCATTGCGTTTATGATTATGAATTGGAGAATTCAAGGGCATAATATGGTCTAATAGACCATTGTTATTGGAGATGATAAATCTCAATAGAACACCATATTTCATAACCTAAGCCTTTAGAGATAAAAAGAGTGGAGTCAAAACCAATCAGGTGCGACTTCTGAAGGCAAAGAAGAACGTTTTGTTCTAGGTCTAGATTTAGTAATCGGAAAATGTGTTGGTCACATGTATGAAACACGCTGATCCCTACATTTAATTTGTTTAATGTCTTCGATTAAAGAAATCAGGAAGATTGTCTTTAACGTCTCCAATTGAAGAAATCAGTAAGACGGAGTAGAAGAAAAGTGTTGTAAGCCCTAAAGAAAAAGAATCGCAAAGTTGTGAGGGGGAAAAGAGAAAACTTCATCACAAGGAAACTTACCTTTGTTCTTCTTTTCTTCTTTCCTGGGCAGACTTACCTTCGTGCACTAAAATGGCCATAACTTACTCTAGAAACATGATAATCACGATCTGGAGGATGTTCTGAAAACTAAACATTTGGGGTTTTCCGTGCATATAAAGATCTTCTTTTGTTTCATCCTGAGATGCTCACATTTTTCTGTCGAAGTCGGATGTTCTGTATAAGCTATGAGATCAAAGTAGTCAATCTTGAATTTGGGGATGGGAAAAGTGTTTAGATTTTGTCACAAATCTTCGGGTTAGAATCTCGTGATGATAACATGTTGGAATATGAATAGAAATAAGCATAAATTGGAGAGCAAAATTCATTCTTCTTTATTCAAAGAGAATGACCACTATATATTGGAGAACTATAGGTACATAGTTGATTCTATTAAGAAATCATATTTACACAAGAAGGAAACATAATTCAATATGTAATCTAAATTATAATCTCTATGATGTACAGTATCCATATATGGTAAGAAATATCACACCAAATCTAGACATATTACAACAATAATGAAACTCTAGAAATGGAAATAAAGCCACTAAAAGTGATGGACTTAATCACCAGGGATAGAATCACTGATCTGGTGGAAGAAAAATACCATCTAAACCAACTGAACAAATCTCAGTGTTGTGCAGTTATAAAACAAAAAAAAAACATTACTACCATTTTCAAATTCTTTCCTGGGCTAGCTGCAACCCAATTAGCTAGCATGTAGATTCGCACCTGGATCCCACTCGACGAATCAAAATCTACTTGAGGCAGACAATGCACGAAAGTGCATAAATTGGGACAAACCCCACTTCTGCCAACCTCATAATTAAGAGTATTGCCTTATTTTAACTAAAACAACTAGCATAAACAGAAAACCAAACTTCAAAAAATAAAAGTAACAATAAGAAACATAACTTAGTTAAGCCAGTAACAATACCAAGCCCCTCATATTCGGGTATTAAAAGGTTGATGCCGACTGTCAAACGTGATCCCCTGCCTTCCCTCGCTTTCGCGTCATCGTCAGCTCTCAAGTGCCTCACTTTCCAACCAGCACCACCAATATAGGGCAGTCCAGTTCAGCCCAATCGACCGACCAAAACCCAAACCAGCATGTTTGACCTCTCTAATGTAGATATGTTGATCCTCTAGTTTATGGCCAGGAACCCACATATCTGACTTCTCTCTTGCTGACGCACCATCATTCACCATCTTGCACCTCGGTTACAGCACACATCTGACGCCAGTCACAGTTGTAAACTCACATGATGGTCTCGCTTTCTCACAGTCGAGTCCACGCCTGATAGTCACCATATAACCTCTGTCCATATCCCTTAGATCCCTAGACTTGGGACTAAGAACATACTGCCAGATTACATCACCTATCGAGTGCACAACACCCGTCCAGCCACATCCTCGAGCGAGGGCCAAGCCTATGAATATGTGAATATTAGACGATGAATATTTGAATATTCGCCATTTTAGTCCTACTTAGAAAATGAATTTTCACCATTTTTGTCGTCTAAAATGAGTTTCATAATCTAACCTCTAAGAGAACGATCATGTGTATCATATTAGAATACAAATTTCATTCATTGAGGCAGGAGCAATGAGAGGAGTTGAATTTTGGGGCTCGGGGCGGGAACGATGAGAGGAAGACTGTAAAAGCAGGCTGAGAATAAATGAGGAAGAGGACCTCACTCTTGCTTGTTCATTGTCTTTTAATAACATCATACGTGAAAGAAAAAAGAAAAAAGAAAACAACGTCGTCTTCTATTTCTATTTTCTTAAAACGCAAAATGGGTTTAGCTTCACATAGGAGAAGAGTCTGAGGCTTTTGATTTTGGTCAGGTATTACTGCACTCACAACAAATATGACAGTCAGAGATCAACATCGAATGACACCATGTGCTGAGCTCATCGGACTATCCTAAGCAGCTAGAACACAATGAGGGTGGTGACTTCTTAGTTTTTTTTTCATGGTCTAATACACTAATGGATGTGCCTTAGAATTGGCATTCGTTTTTTATTTTGGGTATTATATTAAGTAATTTCAAACTTTAATGTCAAGCTCATACTATGTTGTAGAGGATGGTTGGCTTTAGAGGTTTTGGATTCTATTGTCAAATGTTTTCTAATGAGCTGTGTTTGAGATTTTGATCAATGTGTTTAGGCTAGGGTTGGTTGTATGAGGTTGTTGATGTGTTTTTAGGCATTGCAAATGTTGCAATGTTCTTTTGATTTGGTTTTGGGATTGGTTCTGGTATGGTGAAGTTGTTCTTGAAAGTGTATTGTGAGATGTAAGAGGCTAAGATTGATTCCGGCATTAGATCCCCATGTCGAGGACCTCGAAGGTCTCTTCTTCTCCATCTTTCTCAACATCAAAAAGAATGGGTGGATCTTGGGCTGAAGGGGCGACGACTATTAGCATAACCTTCTGGGTCATCGCATTTTCGGCGGTAGTGGTTAGTGGATTAATTAGTAACACAAGATGATATATAGGAATTCGAACTCAAACTTTAGGACATGAATTCCAATAATTGCATAGCATAATCCTAATCTACGTATTTTGTACTCGATTCTTATTGTCTTTATTCTTACATTTAGCTATGTTGTAAGCCTAGTAATATGTTATCTAACTTGTTTTATATTTTTAGATAGAGACAGAGTAAAGAGGTTTAAATGGAGCTAAAACGTAGAAGTAACGAGGACGGCGCATGAGAAGAGTTCTGGTTGAGTTAGGATATGATGATTGCATTTTGACGAACCAAGAGACAATTAATATTGCTATATTTGGGCTAGAAGACCAAAATCATGTCAAAAGAAGCCTTAAACATGCCCAAAGAAGAAGGTGGATTAAAAGCTAGAAATCAAGAAATTTGCATGTGCAAGTCAACCTACTTCCACAAACCATTGTGAATAGTTCATAATGAATCATGAGAATTAGGGTATGAATAATATGTCCCTGGAAAGATCTAGAAGTCTATTTTCTAGCCCAGTCAAAACCCATGATTTGGACTTGTATAACTTCGAGAATTGCTGATTTCATGAGGAAGGGTCAATCTATCATGGTGGAGTTAATTTGTCTCCTTAGTGGAGTTGGACTAGGGTTTTTCTCATGTCTATATAAGGAAGAGCTCGACCAGCAATCAAATGATCTCTCATTTTGCAATCAAAGGCAGCCAAATAACTTTCCATAGACATTCCAACCAAAAATCTTCATCTCCAAGACTAATCTACACCGACTTCATACTTTCCGGAGCTCTTATAATGCTCATAGCCTCTTATAAGTTGTGAACCATCCCCTTCATCTCCATACGCTTAGTCCCTAGAGTCGAGGTTGCCTATCACCAAAAAGTAGTTACAAAGCTGAAGTAGTTTCAACAAGATCATGACAACGAACTGAAAAAAAGTGTAACAACGACCTCTTTACTCAGTGCTTTGGTTTTTATAATTGAATCTTTGTTTTGGTTTTGTTTTGAAAGAATTTGTCTATGAATTCATGTATGGTTTGGTTTTATAGCGTATATGAGCTTTAATACCTTCCATGTGTTCTAATATTCTACTTTTTTATATGCATGTGTGTTTGTTCTTAATGCCTTGATTTTAGATATAGAGGATCTAGAGTCTAGGCCAATGAGATGTGTAAAGAGGATCCCGAGCACAATTAATGATAATATGCATGTGTTTTTGTGAGCTAGGGTTATAGGATTTAGTTGGAGTTGATATTTGTATATGTTATGAAGAGTCTTGATGAATGAATGAGATGATCACTTGTACATATTAGGTGGGGTTTTAGTTTTAGTTAATTAGTTTAGAAAATACCTTCTTTGAAACCCCCATGATTTTATTTTTCTGTTTAACTAACGAATTGCATGAAGATGACCCTCATTCCCCAGTTTAAGAATGCTCCATACTTATCGATGTGACATCTACAAAGAAATTTTTTAAATTGTGAAGCATTTAAACTAAGTGTCATGGGTTTCAGTAATTTGTTAATGAATTTCTTGATTTTTTTCATGAGCCATGTCATTTTGTTAATAATTTTCATACTTCATCTTAAAATTCAGATACTGAATGACATATAATAATTAAGAGTTAAGCAGTATCATTTGACATTTCTCAACATTATGATACACAACAAAAATGAAGAAACCATTTAGAATTGAGAATTGTGTTTGAGAGCCAAACTGTCACATCATAGTCAATTACAAATGAAAAATGACTAGTAATGTACAAAATCAAATAAAAATCAAAATATTGTAGGATAAAACTTGCATTGACACCTTTAAAATAGTTCGAATCGAAACGGCAATAACATTAACACTATATTATGACATGTTATGTTTGTCGTTGTTTAGCAAACATATATGAACTATTAATTTATAGAGCCGATTTAAACCTCTATATGTTGCGCGGAGAAGTTTATTTTTAGGGCATGTATTCTATGTGAAATATCGCTTTGTCACCCAAATATACAGAGTGTAATGGCTTTTCCGTTCTCATTACGGCCGATCCTCTCAAGACGACAAGACCTTGGCGTGCGATATTTTTTGTAGTTACGCATTTGGAGATGCACTATCCAAAATGGAAGGGGTGGATGTTAGGTCACCACGTGGTCATCAGACACGCACCAACCACACCACAATATATCATTATATCTAGAAAGGATTTGATTGATAGTCTCTGTCTCTCTGTTGCGTTTATATCGTGGGAAATGGCATCAGGGCATCTTCATCTCCTCTTGGGATATTTTTAAATAGTCAATCAGAAAAAAGAGAGGATATTTTTAAATATTTCTTTTGCTTCGGATCTGAGCCTCCCCCTCCCCTCACATGCTTTAGTGATACGACTGATATCCGTCGCATTTTAGTTCGTTTTTTATGTCATTGTTCACCAACCACATCGACCAACCCTCCATCACGTCATCTTTTGCTCATTATTTAGTTACACGTGTGTGTGTTTTTTTCGGTACACGTGTATATGAAAACAAATATACAATTAGTGATTAAAACTTCTTATCACGCAATTAAATTGTCTAAATATCAGACAGTAACACGCATTCATAGTTTGAAGAAGAACATAATAATTAAACTAAAGCTCGAGGCTTTTTTTGTTTCCTGAGAGAAACTAAAGCTTGAGTTATTGAGGTAGAATGTCCATGCTTTTGCCAAGGAATCTGCCATGAAATTTAGCTAATGAAAGTGGGTTAACTTGCTTCACGCCATATATGAGAAAAATGTTATACGAGTGAATCTTTAAGTCATTGAATCCGAGTTTTAAGGCTTGGAGTTCGAGTTTTATGCAAAATATAAAATACATAATTTGAAGTCTATCTGCCCTGCAATTTGTTTTGTGTTTCGTATAGAGCTCTAAACCATAAAGAAGTTTATATGGCACATTTAGATCGAACACATCCAAGTCGGTGTGTTAGTAGCAGAGGTTAATTAAGAATTGGGGAGCTCTCGTATTGACTAATCAGTAATCATGCTCATATGTCTATTTACATACTACAACTATGATTAGAGATCGATCACCATTTTTCTATGATAAGAATCACCTCCTATTCTCTAAAAGTGGTGCCGGATTTTTTGTCTGGTTGACTGTAATTACGAGATAGCACATGACTCCAAAAATTCTTAAACCAGGACATATATATTTTTAGGGGCGAATTCAAGATCATAAATTCAAAGAAGTTAAACTTATCTTATTTTTTTTCATTCAAAGTTGATAATGCTTCCTCAATATACACAAGAATTTTTGTTTAAAAAACCTTTTTGAGAGTTATGAAAAGATTCTTTAAGCTTTGTATGCTCGAAGAAGCTAAAAACCTTCACAGAGAAGGAAAAAATGGAAGAGGGAGAGGGTTGGACAATAAAGAAGCAGATGAAGGAGGACTAGAAAATACAGAAGAAGATGATGGGAAAAGGACTGGAAAAAAGAAAGTTAGAAAAAGGAGAAGGAAAAAAAAATTAAAGAAGATTGGAAAGTAAAGAAGAAGATATGAAGAAAATGGAAAAGAAAGAAAAAGAATCGAACCACATAAGTGGTAGATGTAAAATTATATCGTAACCAATTGTAAGCTTCATCATTTGGCCCGCGGAGGCCCAAGAAGCCCAAACCCGGCTCGGCCCGAAAAAATATCGCAATAGGCTCAGCCTGAAAGCTCATCTTGTATTTTAATTTCTAACATTTAATATATGGATTATAATTTAGATCTATCTAAAAATTATTTGCAATAAGGAAATAATGTTATAATGTCTTTACTAGTTCAATTTTCTCTTTATATAAGGAAATAAGATTAAGGAAATAGACTACAATAAATTATTAGTTTAATTTTTTCTTTATATGTAGTCACTCTTTAAAGTGGGAACAAATTCTAATGTTTATTTTTCTTCATATTACTTTTTTCTTTTCTACTTGGATAGTTGGATTTGCTCTTGGCCTTAATGAATAAATTTAGTTTATATAAAAAAAATATATTTTATTCTTTATTTTGAAAATACTATATGGATTTTAATTTGATGTTTGAGTATTGATCTAATGTTTGCGACTAATGAGTTGAGAACTTATTTTTTATGTATAAAACAATTAGACCCGGTTCGGTCTGGTCCAAAATTCATAGAGATACCGGGCCCGCAAGGCGCGATTCTAAAGGCGAGCTTGGACTTCACAATTATACTTAAACCTCCGCTTGACTCAACCCGTTGGCGACTCCTAATCGATTGAACTAAGGCTATCATATGTAAACATCTACCACATATAACTAATATGTACACATTCAATTGAGCCAGTATATGGATTCACCCCTGTATATTATCATGGTGAATAAAGGAGATGTTTCACACTAGTAAAAAAAATAACTCGTTTGACACTTTATTTGTCATTATACTCAAATGTGTACATGTAGACCACTCAAAACTTAAAACAGGTTTGAGTTACGTTTTTGCTCTCTAGAATTTTAAGTTATGTGTTCTATTACATGACTTTATCTCGTATGTTCTCCACCTACTCTTCCCATTGCTGTTGGCTAAGACTGTTCCTAATTCCAGCTCTCCTCCGCCTATATCTTCTCGGGCATGGTGTTGGATCTCATGTGCTTATTAGGAAAAAGTTTACTACTGATTTCCAAATTATACGATCATTGAGAGCTCATGTACGTAGCTTTCTAGCTTTCACCTTAACATGGTTCTTGGGGCATCCATCTCCTTTTGACCATAGCGAGAACACTTTGTTGAACGTCTTTTGTGGTACAATATCTTTGACGCTCTCTCGAGACCTTTGGCTCTTAGGTAGGGTGATTCATTTTTAGTTAGAGTGTTGGTGTTTTCTTAAAAATTTCTCGACCTCTTAAGATCTAAAAGAGAGCATCTTGAATCGGTTAGTATTTCAGCTTCGTAGAAAAAAATTATAGAGTAAAGTTAAAATATTCTCTCTTGTCACGTTGTTCCCTGTTGCACTTTTAGAATATGAAGAAAGTTATTAGCAGCCTAAATTTGAAAAGAGATAGAAGAGTGTTTTTTTTTTTTGAGATGATCGGTCAAATTCATTATAAGAAAAAATGCTAGCAATACAGAATTCTACTAGATTACCCGCTCCGACAAAATTTTTTTTACGTACTACTATACTAAGAAACGGGATAAAGCACAATGAGTAACTATCAAATCAGAGTAGTACGATAAGGTTTCTCTTTGTCGATAACCCTAAACTAACAAATCAGAGTAGTACGAATAACTATTAAAAACTCGGGGTGCACCACTCCTTAATTAGAAAGGCAACCTGTTTGGCTACTGAACTCCCAGGGTACTAAAGGAATCGTAAACCGTCTCTTTTGTATGTATGCTAGGCGTGCCACTGCTATGGGGCAAAACGTTGAACGTCAGTCGCGCTGCCGCTGAACTTCTTAAAGAAGCGACTAAAGCGAGGAGACCACCAACCTCGCTCGAATGAGTTCTTTTTGCCTAGTGCTCTAGGACTTGCTTCTTGATCTCACCAAGAACCACGAAAATTGATATTTTGTACACTATGTTTGGCACAAAGCAGAGCAATCTTCTTTGAATCTTCGAATGTCTCACGCCCTATCTAGTGAGGATTCTGGATATGCTGGATGTACATTTTTCTCACGAAGAGAGTGTTGTGTTTGCCGAGAGCAAATTGTATGTATGAGTAAGAGAGATCCCGAAATTGTCATGATCCTTTCTATATATATCGATTGCTCAAGTGTATCTTTGATCCACAAAAGGTAGGAGATATGAATCTTAAAAGGACTTCGAAAATTGGATTCAACAGATTATGTTTTCCTTGATTGAGAAGAGATATAGCGAGGCAAACTGATATCTTTTCCGAACTAAAATTACTAAACAGGCCGCAGGAACTGGCCAATAGGCTTTAATTATAATTTAAAATAAAGAATATTTGTTTTGGGCCAAACACAACCATCTCTATGTCGAGACCTTAATATCACCGGGATCCCAAGCAGGGACATCAGAGCAACCCATAATGGGGATACCAAACCCAGCCCAACCCTCATTTCCAGTAGCTTCCTAAGCCCAAACCTGTGAGGCCCAGAGAAGTCCAACAGTTGTCTTTGCACGTGATCGACTTGTAGGAAAGCCAAGCCCTCTACCGCCTCTATTGTAAGCCTCTTGCCGGAACCACATTGTTTTCCGATTCGCCACCACATATCGCCAGAATGGTATCCACTTTCGACCATCTACGGGCCCCAAAGGTCACACCTTCACCGACGCATAATGAAAGGCCACGTTCTTGCTCAACCTTGACAACCTTTGCCCATCTCGTCCTCGATCCAGGGAAGCACAAGTTGTTGGCGCCCCTGGGTCACATGCCACCTTCTTGCTTTTGGGATCAATGACATCCCCTCGACCCTCCAAACTCGTAGATCTAAGAATCTCATAGAAAAGTAGCCAAGACTTCTTTTTCTAGCCACCATTCTCATCTCACCATATCTAACACCACCAGAGAACACACTTATTGCCATGAGAACCAAGGAAGAAGAAGATAGGGACAAGAGGAAAAGAGATGGGCCAGGAAATCGTCGTGACAAGCACACTTATTGACTTCCCAAGCGGAGCTAGGGTTGTCCTTACCACCGAGAACTCAAGAATTTCTTGGTGGCGAGAGAAAAACTATAGTCCATCTATTTGAAAGAAAAAAAGCGTTTGGTATTTCTTATAATTAATTGTATTTTATTTTTCATTGAAAAATCTAATTTTATGATTTTTATCTTAACTCATCTTAAATTGTGTTATTATATGGTTTACTCCATGAATTTTTTCATTCTCTTAATTTAGCCTATTGTTTGGTCTATTTGAATTTATCTCTATTAATTAAAGAAACAGTGCTTACGGCAGTTATAAGGTAGAACTTTAAAAAACTCAAAAAATACTTTTTTTTTATAGCTTTAAACTAATATAAAATAATTAACAAGGGATAAAAAAGTAAAAGTATTGAAAAAAAATTAACAAAACAATTACATTGCTTTAGTTTTATTCTCTCATTTCCTTCGCACCCATCCGGGTGTAAGTTTCTGCTGGTTTTCCCCTACGTTTCAGTCACTCAGCGGCTAGACGTCAAATCACGATCTTCTTTTCTAATTGGCCCACGTTGCAGTCTGTGAATGGGTGCTCAACTACTTTAGCCATTAAAAAAATCTGAAAATTCCAAGAGCTCAGTCCTCACAGCCGCCCTTAAATACCGACTCGTGGCGAGGCCGCACAACACCACCTGTCGCCTCCACAGATCGCAGCCCAGCTCAGAGAAGAAGAAGAAGAAGAAGAAGAAACAGACACTACCCAATTTCGGAAAATCAAAAATAAAATTAGAAGGAGAAATTAAGGTAATTAAACCCCTTTCTCTTTTCTCTCTATCTCTGCCAGTTTTTAGGGTTTTGTCATTTTCCGATAATCAGCTATTTTTTCACTAATTTTGCTTCTGTAACTTTCCTGGGCTCTCATCAATTTATATGGTACATGGTTGTTAAAGCTTTGATCTTGATATAGACGTATTTCTAAAAAAGGAAACTTTCTGGATGTGGTGAATTATGCCGGTTTGTATGGTAAACACGTGAAATGGGTTTAGCGTAAAGGTTAATCAAACTAGTGTGAATTGGTGGATCTGAGGTTTTAAGAAAATTTGATCTGAAATGATGGGACAGATTTGTCATAGCGTAAAAGCTTTTTGGCGGTGAGAGATATTTAGGTGTTTCAGTTGTTGTGTCAAGCTACTGTTGGGTAGTTGAATAAGGTCACTGTTGACTTTGCTATCAATGGTTTGTCTGTTTTGAGATTCTGGTTGTGATGTGTCTTTGTATCTAGTACTGTAGTCATTGTGAAATTTAATGAGGGGTCTTAGATTTCAGTGGCTATAATTTTTTGTGCCTTTTGTTTGGATATATAGCAGAAACTGAGTACATATCTGTGTTGTTTCAATTGGACGATGTATAGGGATTTGTCTAGTCAGCTGTTGTTGCTACTTTACTTGACACAAGTTCGATGGGATCTAATATAAACTTCAAGAATTTTGGGGATGTGCACAATGGTGAAGTCAATGGAGGGAGGTTAGCTGGGAATTTCTCATTAGCACGGCAGACTTCGATTTATTCTCTGACGTTTGATGAGTTTCAGAACAGTATGGGTGGACTTGGGAAGGATTTTGGGTCTATGAACATGGATGAGCTGTTGAAAAATATATGGAGTGCTGAAGAGACTCAAGGCATGACATCTATTTCTGCTGGGGCAGAAGAGGGAAATGCCACCGGCCTCGGAGGAAATCTGCAGAGACAAGGTTCGTTAACTTTGCCGCGGACGCTTAGTCAGAAGACAGTTGATGATGTTTGGAAAGAATTGGTTAGGGAAGGTAGTGATGCTAAATTCGGCAATGTTGGTGGAGCGTCAAAGTTGCCTCAGGAACAAAGACAACCAACTTTGGGAGAGATGACTTTGGAGGAGTTTTTGGCAAGAGCAGGAGTGGTGAGAGAAGATGCAGAAGAAATGGCAAGGCCTAGTCATGGTGGATTCTTCAGTGAATTATTCCGTCAAAATAACCATACCGGGGGGTTTCAACAGCCAAGTCGAAACAATGGTGTTTTGGGTAATCGAGTAGACTATAACAATAATTTGGTTCCTCATCAGTCTCCTAATTTGTCACTGAATGTTGGCGGAGTACGAACTTCTCAGCAACAAACACACCAGCTCCCCCCACAGCCGCAGCCAATCTATCCCAAGTCTGCAACTTTGGCTTTCACACCTTCTATGCAATTAGTAAGCAATGCACAGCTAACTAGCCCAAGAACTAGGGTACCGGTTTCTACGGTTGTGGAACCTTCTAGGAACACCGCTTTCTCTCAAGGTGGAGGGTTTCCAACTGCAGGAGTTGGAATGGGTGGTTTAGGTGCTCGGGGTGTTACAGTTGCAGCAAGATCTCCTGTAAATCAGATATCACCAGATGTGATTGCTAAGAGCAGTGCAGATACATCTTCACTGTCACCGGTTCCTTACATGTTTACAAAGGGAAGGAAGGCCAACGGAACTGTAGAGAAAGTTGTTGAGAGAAGGCAAAGGAGAATGATTAAAAACAGAGAATCTGCTGCAAGGTCTCGAGCTCGTAAACAGGTGATCACGTTACTTCTTACATCTTACACCTTTTTATCTGTTTATTACTTATTCTCTCTGGAAGCTGAGTTCAACTTTATGTGCTAATTTATAGGCAGAATGCTTTAGCTTTACACCTATATTTGGAGATTACATGGAATTGAGCCGAACCTTACATATGCATATTGGTGATATCGGGATAGACCTATGGAATTTTCATCGTTTTATGACACTGTGTGCGGTGCATGTAGTATATATCCATCCAAAATTTTCTAGCTTCACCAAAATCATTACACAGCTTAGTGGGACATTAGAATTTCATTACAACCAATATAATCTAGAAACAGTAGAAGCGGGTGCCACATAGTAACCTGTGTGATAAAAAGACGAGCGCATGTGGTATAGAGACTGAAGTGGGATGTTAGAACAGAGATACTGTAGCACATCACTATAAGATTACTGCTGATAAGGAAGTTTGTGTTAATGCAATGTCACAATATGCTGCCCTGATCCTTGGTTAGTCGGTTAATTTTGTTTTTCTGGTTGCACAAGTTGATAGATATCCATGATGTCACATGACTTGCTATTTGTCATGTAATTGTTGTTGTAATTTATGTATTGGTGGTTGAGCAGTTCATTGTGAGTTGGCTTATTGTGTAAGGGTGCTTAGTATAAATGTAAAAGTTCGCAGAACTACTGCTATTCTGTTGCAACTTCAGTATATGATGTACATGTGCAAGGCATCCCCTGAACTCTCATTTATCCATAATAGACAGATATAAAACTAATCTTCTCATTTGTTTTTGGACATGTTTTCTCGAATCACGGTTCTTGATCATTTTTACTTTTGCTTTAACATCGATGATTAATTGTAACATTTTCCTTTTGGTTTCTTGTAGGCCTACACCTTGGAGCTAGAGGCAGAAGTTGCAAAACTCAAAGAATTGAATGAAGAATTACAGAGAAAACAGGTCTAGCAATGTTTTTATTTTTATTTTTTATAGTAATTCTACCAAATTCTTCTAACTTTAGTTTCCTTGGTGCAGGCAGAAGTATTAGAAATGCAGAAAGATGAGGTACATCATGCTATCTTTATTTCTTGTTTTTCACTGCCTTAGTGTCTTGCCTTTTGTGTGATGTATGGATCCTTGGTTTACATAACAAATGAAAAAGACAGAATTCATCTAGGAAACTCTACTAGGTGTCACTTGCTTTACATGTATTTGAACAGTACAAGAGGCTGATAATTTCTTTCCTGCATAAATGTTGGCAGATTTTGGAGACAATGAAGCGGAAATGGGGAGGTAAAAGGCAATGCTTGAGACGAACATTGACAGGCCCATGGTAACTTGTATGTAATTTATCTACAGATAAAAGATGAATGCTGGAGTTTACAGACATTGGTAGTAGGGTACAAAGATTGGAGTTTGTATCTGTAATCTGCATCCAGTCTTATACTTCAAACACTAGGTGGTAGCTGTATGTACATAAGCGGAGTGTTGAGTTGTAAATTACAAATTACTGTTAGTGTCATCATGTAGATCAAACTTTTGTATCTGTGTTCTCTTTCTACTCCTCTGTTTGCAAGGGGAATCTAGGGCTTTCCAAGTCATGTAAACTCATGTCAGCATCATTCATTTTAGCTTATAACCGCCGTTGCTGCTGTCCATCAAATTCATGTAAATGAAATCCCCTATCCAGCATTACAAATGAGCTAGCTATGTGGATTGTTTAGAATGAGAATCCGACAGGATAGCTTGATAATTGGCCAGAGAATCCTTGTAAAGTACTGCAGCGGTATATGCTAGGCTTTCCTTGCGCTGTCTGCTGACTCTGCTCTACTCATAGTGGAATGTGAAAGAGAATCCACTACCATTCTTCTGAGTTCTGATAAATCACGTCTCAGTGGCCGGTCTGATGTGTTGGAGTTCATAATAGGTATAAATGCACATGCACTGGAGGGCGGAGGACAACCACACAAAGACAATTACTATAATATTTTTAAATTACAATAATATTCTGGGGATACTTATGTCAACAATCCGTTGTAGTCTAGTTGGTCAGGATATTCGGCTCTCACCCGAAAGACCCGGGTTCAAGTCCCGGCAACGGAATTAAGTTTTGTTTTTTCTGTATTTACAAATGATTTGTTGAGAGAGTAGAGCACATGTTTTTACACATGTTTATCCATCGACAGGTAAGAACTAAATCTTGCACAATTTAGAGGTCGTCCTGTTCAACTTTTCATTCCATAAAAGTGATAAAACTCAACCTTCAAACATTTACAGCTTGTCATTCCGAACAAATACTGGCTGAAAGGCCGCAAACTTACAGCAAAGTGAGCAAACCAGCAAAACTCAAAAGTCTGTTACAAAGCCTATAGGCATCTCCATTTCAACTGCACCCTCTCTTAGAGCATTCCCACCCATGGAGGATGTGAGGAAGCCCCATTTTGAGGAATTCCTCAGAATTTTGAAGAATTCCTCAGAATAGGAAGTCCTCAAACAGTTTTTCGTGCAGCGGTGCCTGTTTGAGGACTTCCTATTACTATTCAAGAATAATTAAAATTTTGAAATTTTAAATATCGAATATTATTTTCACCCAATAACTAACCGACACGTGTTATCCCAGAACATATAAGTGGTTACGGATTTACGATAACATTTTCGACAAGTTATTTTGAGACACGTGTCATGTATACGTGTCGGTGTCGGCAAAATCATTGATTAAGATAAGACGGTAATATTTCCTGTAAGATTGCGGTCCAACGAGAATGAGACACGTGTCAGTGTCGGCAAAATTATTGATGAAGATAGGAAAGTAATATTTCTTGTAAGATTGCGGTCCAACGAGAATGTGACACGTGTATTGTGTACGTGTTGGTGTCGGCAAAATAATTGCGAAAGATATTTGGTAAGATTTTCAACCAATCGACGGTCGACACGTGTCGTTATCTAATCTAATCTGGTTCTTCAAAATGACTATAAAAGAATGAGCTATGGGAGTGGAAGAACTCACACCAACACTTCTTCACATTTCTTATCATCCTCTCTAAACACTTCATCACATTTCCCTTTCCTCAAGATGAATCCTATGGGTTTCACTAATTTTTTCAATAGGAGGCGACAACAACGCCGACAAAATGCTGAAATTGCCAATCAATTTGTTATCGACGCGGTGGCGGTTGATGCAGCATTCGATGATGATCCAGCACCACGCCGCCGTGCAAATCAACCAAGGCTGAGGGATGAGAGGGGCCATAATCTTATGGAAGATTACTTCATCGAACGCTCGGCCTTCACCAACCACGACTTTCGTCGGCGGTTCCGAATGAGCCGACATATATTCAACCGTTTAATGACGGACCTCTGCAACAACGACTCATTTTGGCATCAAAGAGCCGACGCCACTGGAATGGTCGGACTTCTTCCCCAACAAAAGATGACCGGTGCTCTTCGGATGTTGGCATACGGCTCAGCTGCAGATCAGTGTGCCGAAATCACAAGGATGGGGGACTCAACAACTATGGAGTGCATGCAGAAGTGGTGCACCCAAGTGGTTGAGCTTTATGGTACTCGTTACCTCCGTGCTCCAGATCAGACAGACATCACTCGGTTTCTAAGAAGGGCTAAACAACGCGGATTTCCTGGTATGATCGGCAGCATTGATTGCATGCATTGAGAGTGGAAGAACTGCCCAACTGCTTGGTCTGGGGCGTACTCAGGGAGGAAAGGTCGTCCAACAATCATCTTAGAGGCAGTGGCCTTATATGACACTTGGATCTGGCATAGTTTCTTCGGGGTACCAGGAGCTCAAAATGATATCAACGTGTTGTATCAATCAGATGTATTCGATGCAGTGCTTGCTGGAAGAAGTCCATCTGTGACTTATAAAGTGAACGGTATGACATACCGTAACACCTATTACCTTGCTGACGGGATATATCCGAGGTACTTTTCGTTTGTCAAAACAATTTCTAATCCTCAAGAGCTTCCACAAAAGCTTTTTGCGAGAAAGCAAGAGTCGTACCGTAAGGATGTGGAGAGGTGCTTTGGCATCTTACAAGCTCATTGGGGGATAATTCGTCATGCAGCTCGGTGTCACCGCCTTTCGACGTTAAAAGACATCATGTTGGCTTGCATCATAATGCACAACATGATCGTTGAGGACGAGTTCGTGGAGGATGAGTTTGAGGAGAACCAAGAAGAAGATCTCCAAAACCCATCTACCGCATTCACTGCTTATGATGGGCCAGTGGATGAAGGGGGGAACCGTATTCCATTCGAGCCGGTTGGAAGATATGGAAATGAACAACGGTTTAATGAGCGTATTGTAGATCTCCAATCAGCTTACATCCATGGAGAGCTTCAAAAGGACTTAGTTAAGCACAACTGGTTTCTTGAGACCGGTGAACAACTATAAAAATGTTGTCTTAATTGTTGTATTTTTATTATGTGTGTTTGCATTGTTGTGTGTTTGAATTATGTGTGTTAAATAATTTTTGTAATGTGTGGGAACTTGATGGAAATAAAGAAATTGCATTTTTATTTATTTTAATGGGAAACTACATAATTTAAATGCTTGAAGGGAAAATACTTGAAAAAAATACAAGTGGGTAATTTAATTTAAGAGCTTGGAAAAAAGGGGCGATAACAATTGGAATAGCCTTCTCCGCTTGCTTCATCTTCAACCTCATCCATTTGAGAAAGGATTTCGGCTTTCCTCTTGGTAAAATACTTTTTGGATTTATGAGTCATAATCTCGGTATCCATTGACATGATCCGAGTCTCTTCCGCCAAAGCTCTCAAATCGATATCTCTTTTTTGAAGCGCGATTTGCTCTCGAAGAAGGGAAACCTCAATTGCATCATTATCTTTTTGATTGCGACCATAAGCTTCTTGATTTGTCGCAATCCTATTCAAAGCCTCGGCTCTTTCATTTGTTGAATTCATGCCTTTTTTTCCTTTCTTTTTCCCTTCCTTGGCCGCTTTCACTCCCATAGGACGCTCTGGAGAAGAGGGAGCTTGATTGCTCATTGGTGTGGGAAATGCATCATCCTCATCCAAGTTGACGGCGGAGGGCATTGAGCTTGCGGGATGTGTTGATGAGTAATGCGGAGTAGAGGATAAGTAAGGTGGAGGTGTACTAGCTTCGACATGGATGAAGTATGGATGATTCTTCACCACATCCCAACAAGCAAAGTCCTTAAACTCTTTCTTCTTTTTGGCAACATAAAATGATTGAGCACTTCTCATCTAAAAAATTAAATAATTAAAGAACATGCCATAAAGAAAATTAAATAAAATGGACATAACTTATATTAAATATTTTTTCAAAAATAACTTGCAAAAAAATGGAGATAAAAAACAATACCTCATCGTGTAAGTTGGAGCCGGAAGATGCATTTCTTCGTGCGAAAGAAATAGCACTACCCCAAAGTTTCAAATTCGCCTTCAACTTTGCGAATCGAGAGGATAATGCGTTTTGGGTCCTAGTTTCCGGCATTGATTCACCATAACCTAGCTCCCAATTCGCCTTGAAATCGCCATGAATCTTTTCCCATAATTTGTTGACCTTTTGACGATTTCCGGTAATCGAATCAACACTAAAACGACAATAAGATATGCTTAATTGCACATCTTCCAAAAGAAGCCAATTTGTTGACATTTTTTTCCCAAAAAATAAACAAAGGATTTAGAGGATAGATGGAGAGATTGAGAGGGGGAGAGAGTGAATTTGTTGTGCACAAATTGATGTGAAAAATGAATGAAATGAAGGTAGTATTTATAGAAAAAATATAGGGGGTGTTTTGCAATTTTTTGGGATTTTTTTGTAATTTTTGGGGGTTTTTTTTGCAATTAATTGATTTCTGGCCGAAGTGGCCGTTAGATATGAATTTGGGCCGTCGGATCAGTTTAGATCCGTTTGAAATGGATGGCTGAGATCAACAGATCCGTTGGTCTGTCAGCCTCCCAGAAGCTGACACGTGTCAGCTTCTGGTTGGCTGACAGTTTTTACTTTTACTGTTTTACTTTTTTTTTACCCAAAAAAAAAGGAGAGTCATGCTGACGTCACCCACATGGCGTGGGTCCCGCCAGCTGGGACGTTCCTCCTCGCGTGCTCGGCCGAGGACGCCGCCCGGGACGATCCTCGGGTCAACGGTGGGTCGCCGAGCTTCCACCCCCCGCTGCACGCTTGCCGTTCGCCGGACGTCCCCGAAACAGTGGGCACCCCCCCGGACGTCCTCGCCGTTCGGTACCGGTGGGAATGCCCTTACATAAACTGGCAGAGAGTCGCCTTTGCTACAGATATGTTAAGTTGTTGACTGATTGCGGAGCTGTATGCATCAATTGGCAGTGGCATATAATTTTCAGTTATGACAATGAACGAGGAGTCAGCTCTCTTGTGAAGCCATTTCCCAACCATATGATATGAACTCTTTTCCAGTGGCAATGTGAGTTTGGCAAACCATATACTCGTCATGTATAAGAGCTGATAAATTGTTGAATGCCAAGACTTTCTCAGCCTAAGTCCTTGGGTACTCATAAACAAGGCCTTCTGCAACACTTCTTGCCCTCGCATGACCATAGTTTACTCACAATAGCGAGGCCCCT
Organism: Geum urbanum; assembly: GCA_946800695.1. NCBI lineage: Eukaryota > Viridiplantae > Streptophyta > Magnoliopsida > Rosales > Rosaceae > Geum > Geum urbanum. Next base: position 5,436,678 of record OX327002.1, on the reverse strand, counting down.
GCTTGTGATCAGTTTACCGTCAATAACTACTCTAGTGTTGCTCACCAATTCATTTGTAGATTTGCTTGCCATGGAAGGATGGGCAGTGGCTTTCTTACCCTACACATGACAAAGGAAGCATAACGAAACATACAAGCCAGGAAAAAAAAACGACAACAACAAAGACACAAATGAAGGATCACACCCTTGTACTGTAAAAGCGAAATGAAGAACAATAAAGAGGGAAATGATCATTTCACGTTACCTTTAGTAATCCCTGTTTATGATGAGGAACAGACTGCTCCATACATTCTTCCTGCTAGTTCTTGTTCCTGCTAAATAACATCTCATAAAACAAAATTCTTATTAATCTCCATATCTCTACTAATATAAAGCCAAGCGTAGCTTTTGGTGTCATCCCATACCAAATTATGGAAACTCAAAAATACCCCTATGAAAAAATAAAAGCAGCCTCAAGAAAAAAAAAACAGAAAAGAAAGAGAAAGAAAAGAAAAACCCACGGGAGACAAAAAAAAAAGGTGAACAACAATTTTGCCCAACAAAAACTGTCATAAAAATGGATAAAGTAGTGGGTGATCTGATTTAATACGTGTGTACACACGGGTGGTTAAGCTAGTGTGTTTAAACGACAGCGAAAGGTTAAATTTATCAGTAAGAACTTTATTTTGTCCCACAAACAGTCTAAACGACGTCGTTTTACACGTTAGCAGTTGTGTGTGTGAGAAAATGAGAAAGAAAAATGCTTAGGATTTTGGGGAAGAAAGCTTCAGCTTCAATTTCATGGAGGTCAGTGCAATTTGTACAGACGATGATGACGACTCGAGACTACAGCCTCGGTGTTCTTCCCGACGGAGTTGATCGGAATTCCGAACTCAAACGCCATGAACCTCTTGATCTCCGACCTCCAATCTCACATCCAAAAGGTCTCAAAAGGGCTAACAATGTCTTTTTCTTTTTCTTCTGTAATAGTAAATTTCAGTACTGAATTTGATGATATCTGTGTGTGTGTTTCTGGAAGGTTCTCGCCGGAGGAGAAACAAACTCCTCCCTAGAGAATGCATCGGTCGCATTCTTGATCCCGGCGCTTCTTTCCTTGAGCTTTCCCAGGTTTTGAGAATTTTTATCACAATACCTGAATAGTTTTTGAATTTTTGAGTATGAAGATAGTTAATTAATTCTTAGTCTGATTTTCTTGTTATGTTGTGTTGTTGTTTAATAAGCTTGCGGGGCATGAATTATATGAGGACACATTACCGTCGGCTGGGATAGTTACCGGAACAGGTCCCGGCCACGGCCGGCTTTGTATGTTTGTGGCTAATGATCCCACGGTTGAGGGCGGGACTTATTATATCCCATTACTGTTAAGAAACACCTCCGGGCGCAGGAGATTGCGGCGCAGTGTAATTTACCGTGTGTATATCTTGTTGATAGTGGAGGAGCTTTTTTACCCAAGCAGGCCCAGGTTTTCCCTGACAAGGAGAATTTCGGGAGGATATTTTACAATCAAGCTGTAATGTCTGCGGAGGGGATTCCGCAGATTGCGCTGGTGTTGGGTTCCTGCACGGCAGGAGGTGCTTATATTCCTGCAATGGCGGATGAGAGTGTGATGGTCAAGGGAAATGGCACCATTTTTCTGGCAGGACCTCCACTTGCGAAGGTTATTTCGTAGCCCTTACATGTGTGTTAGGATTTATTAGTATCTTGCATTTTTTCTCTACCGGAGTGCTGTGCGCGCATAGTATGTTAGTGAATTGTGCATGTTGTAATTTCAATAGGCTGCTACTGGAGAAGAAGTATCAGCAGAGGATTTACGGGGTGCTAGTATGCATCGCAAGACATCAAGCGTGTCAGATTATTTTGCTCAAGGTACTTTACTATGTACCAATTACCTGCTGCAAACCTCATTTTGTGTTTCTATGAAGTTTGAAGTGCGGAATTCTATCATCACGCTTACTTGACAATCATTATTTTCGCGTTTCATTTTTTTCGTTACTATCATTAATCTAGAATGATTTTATTTTCATTATTTTATGGCCAATTAGAATGATCTCCTAGGCATGAATGTGAAGGGAAGAAATGTTGGGAGATTGAGAGATTAAACATTAGTAATCATATATTTGACCTTAAATATTCTTGCAGATGAACTGCATGGACTTGCTCTAGGGAGGAATATAATTAAAAACTTCCACTTGGCTGGGAAACATGGCCTGAAAAGTGGATTGCAGAACATAAATTATGAATATAAGGAACCATTGTTTGATGTAAAAGAACTTCGTTCCATTGCACCAACAGACCATAAGCAGCAGTTTGATATTCGTTCAGTTATTCCTCGCATTGTTGATGGAAGCGAATTTGATGAGTTCAAGAAATTGTATGACATTATCTCTCCAAATTTGCAAATCAATAGATAAATCTAACAGCTGCTTTGGTTGTGGATTGACTTGTCTTTGTTGAATTCTCAGGCTGCTGGTGTCCTCTCTCAGATAGAAAGGAGCAACAAGAAAAAGCAAGGCATTGAGGTAGTATTTATGTTTGCCACAGGTGAAAGATCACTTGGTTGCGGAAATGACACTGTTCTTACTGTATCATATGTAATGTTTGTGCAGTGGGACAAGGAAGAGGAGGAGAAGTTTAAGGCAAAGGTAGTGGAAGCCTACGAGAAAGAGGGAAATTGCTATTACTCTACAGCGAGGCTCTGGGACGATGGTATCTTTGACCCAGCGGACAGTAGAAAAGTCATAGGTCTATCCATCTCTGCCTCCATGAACCGTGACCCGCAAGACGCAAAGTTTGGTGTATTCCGAATGTAATATGTACAGATAGTAACAGTTCGATATGTATATAAGAAAGACGGCTAGCAGCCACAATGCTTGCAGTTTGTTCATTCAAATAATCGAAATGTATGTTTCCCTGGAAAAAGAAAACGTCTGTTTGCCAGAATCATTGTTAATCTCTCAACTTAGCCAAACCCTTGGCCTTTTGGTGAACGTAAACTACATTTCCATCTTATTTTTAATATTGAGAGTAGTATTAATGGATAGGAGAATGATACCATGAGCGCCCGTTTGAGTCCTAATCAAGGGATCGTGGGCTCGACTCCAACCGGGCTTGCCACTTTCTTCACGTTTCCATTTTTTTCCTTCCCATTTGTTCAATATTTCCAAAACACAACACATTAGCGGTCCACCTCTCTCTTCGTCGTCTTCTACACCAATCTCTTTCATCAACCAAATCATCAAATCAATAATCATAAACAAACCCAACAACAACACTTGCCCATTTCTCCACACCATTTTCATTTCTTGCTCTCTCTCTCTCTCTCTCAGCCCAGCTAAACAAACACACATGGCTTCCACCACCACATTCTCCTTACGCTCCTCCTCACGCGCCGCCCTCCAAAACTCAACGCTCGCCCACTCTCGCCTAAAACCTGCCCCGCCGACCACTCCCGTCATCTCTTCCCCGCTCCGCCTCCAACCCAAATGGGTCCTCAAGCTCCCTAATGGGCCTCCTCGCTCCTTCAAGATCTTCTCTGTCCGCGAAACCAAAGGTACTTCTCATCTCATCTGCTTCACTTTCCTTGTTTTGATCGCTCAATTGATTTGTTTACAAGTTTGTTTCTTTCCTCATTGCTCAAATTTTCTAGTCTCATCAGGACATTTTTTCTCCTTGCCCAAAAATTTACTCCTTATACTTTAGATTCAATCAGTCTCTGATGCCAAGATTTGGGTTCCTTTGTGATTTCGTAGATGTAAAAAGATAGACTCATTGGATAGTAAATGTTAGATTTTTATTGTGAACCCTTGAAATAATTGGGTCAACTGTAATCCCCAGTGAATAAAATAATAGCTTCATAGTACATGGCTACTGAGAAATGATGTTGTTCCCATTCAAAAAAAGAAGAAATGATGTTGTTTTGGTCCAAGATTATTATATGCTGAGCTTTTGGTGTCTTAGCAATGATGAATGCGAAGAATGGTTGTTTTGCCTTGCAATGTATGTCATATTTCATTGACATACAGTATTTAATTTAGTAATGAAGTCAGTGATGTAAGATTTGGAAACTGGACCAACGAGTGGTACCCTTAACCATGTTATGTTGTGACGATGCAGCTCAACAGGTTACCAGTAACTCGTGGGAGAAATCGGTTCTTACCAGTGAAACACCAGTGCTCGTTGAGTTTTATGCAAGCTGGTGTGGGCCGTGTAGGATGGTCCACCGAGTGATTGATGAAATTGCGGTTGAGTATGCAGGGAAGCTCAAGTGCTTTGTTCTCAATGCAGATGTTGATTCTCAGATCGCCGAGGACTTTGAAATCAAGGCTGTACCGGTGGTTTTGCTATTTAAGAATGGGAAGAAGTTTGACACTGTGGTTGGTACCATGCCGAAGGAGTTCTATGTTGCTGCCATTGAGAGGATCCTGAAGACTTAGTTTTTCGTTGTTTTGAGCCAGAGGAGTTTAGGAAAGTTTAGGGAAGTATTATTTGATTTTACCCCAACCATCTATTCGTAAGAGTTTTTATCACTTGAATCTTTAAATGGGTCTATACAGGTTTTACATATACATCTTGGACATATTCCTACTTGGTTACCAGAACAGCTCTTAGTTACTTTATCAATACCATTATGTTTGCTCTCCTCTTCTTTGGCACTGTCATATTCTTGGTTGAGGCTTTGGCTGAAATGTAATTATACTGATCGTTCATCCCATATTATTGGCTTGAAACACTGATTTCTGATTGTAATGCTGAGGTTATGATTCATTGGGACAGAAGAACCATGATTATTGATCGCTGATTTGTTTTTTCTTTCCTTCAGTGAGTTTGCCAGAATGTATGTCATTTCATTTCATCATATGAAAAAGTTGCTCGAGTCAATCCAAGAACATTGTTACTTAGAAGGGGCGCATGCACTATAATGTAGCCTAGATTTCTACCGTGTTCATGTCCATGTATGAGAAAAATTAGCTAGTCTAGTTCCAACTCTCGCAGGACCAGATTGAAAGTTTAAGGCTAGGAAGGAAAAGAAAGAACCATACCAAACTTGTGTCAAAATGTGTGCAACTTCCACTAATGTTCTTCTTGATTACTCTCCTTCTCGAAATTTTCTTTGAGAATGATTTCTAATGATCCGTCGAAGAAGATTCTCCACCTCGTGATCCATCATTTGATCGTTTGATTTCTAATGTGTGATTGTACCGTGATTAAGTATCGCAAATTTGGAAAAAATTTGAGTGCGCCTAGGGATGACAAAATAACAAGTTATCCCCCCGAACCCAAGGTTATCCGCCCGAACCGAACCTGTTGCCGACCCAAACTCTACCGATTGGTGACAAGTTCGGGTTGGGTACGGATATACATCCACGGAACTCGAATTCGGACCCGCATATTTTTTTTAAGTTTATTTATTATATTTTATAATTTATATCTTTTTATATATATTTTTATATATTTTATATAGAATGGTAACATTTATAATCCTATTATATATATATATAGTTTTATCTATTTTTGGTTCGGGTAAACGGGTTGAATTCGGGTATTAAATATCCTATGGGGTTCCGGTCGGGTTCGGTTGGATGGATTTATTTTGGGTTCGGTCGGACCCAAAACCTGCCCTTGGCTCCGACCCGACCCGACTCGACTCGTTGCCATCCCTAAGTGCGCATCCGTGCAAATGCATCGAACATGCAATGTGGCAAGGCACGGGCCGCACGACATCTGCATGACATGGCATCTACAATCACACAATGGTCACTACACAAAAGTTGTTGTGCCATTTTGTAACACATAACGGCTAAAAGGACCGTTGTGTGAGATTTTCAAGAGATAACGCTCACTTTTACAACGGTTGGCTGGTCGTGAGACAATGGAGATTCACTGTTGTCTGACGCATTCTCTGTAGTAGTGATGTGGCGCTGATGTGGCTATCTTTTATTGGTTATGGACAAAACATTCACGTAAAAGTAATTTAACCTCAAAAACGTCAAACATTTTGTTTGACCACGTATGAAAGACAAAAAAAAAAAACATGGTCAAACTCTATAAAACTGAAAAATAAGTTAATGAATAGTAACAAGAGTAAATCAATTTGATTGGCCACCACCTTTTTCCTATGGGCAGCCATGCTTCAAAGCCACCACCTAAACCCACCGCAATTCGGCAGCCCATACGATAATGCGGCCGCCAAGGGGTGTAGATGTCGATGACATTTTTGGTCTGTTAGGATATACCCATTTGGGATCAGTTGGAGGCAGAGGCTTGTCTCTCTCAAGAAGTTTTCCTCCTCTGTTATCGATGTCAGCCAACTAACTTGTCGTCTGCTATGAGGGATAAAGTCTTCAGGTTCTGATCAAGACAAATGACCAAATTATTGGAGCCAGCTATTTTTTAAGAGGTAAGAGTACATCAGACTTTGACTTGGTCAGGTCAAATTCAGTTTGAATTGTGATGCGTAGAAAAAAACGCACGTAGTAGAAAAGTAGGAACTCATTCATGGCGTAGTGGTTATGGGGTCGTTGTAGTACCCCAACCTTTTTATATAATTTTTAATATATGGATATTTCTAAATTCAATATATTGGGCGCAGTAAATGATTTCATTGTCAATAAATGTCAAGCGACATTTTGACTTTTTATTAGATTGAAGACGTTGGTTGACTTCACGTGGAAGTCTCAGAATATGTCAAGACGAGTCTGTAGACGCGCGGAATGTCAAGAATGGAGTTATGATAAAAAAATTTACGATTAACAGAAGTTTGACGGAAATTAAATTTCTTTAAATGGACGGGTATAAATAAGACTTTCCTGTTTTGGAAAGTCATTCTGGGTTCACTGAGGTCAACTTTCTCTCTCGTGGAGAGAGAGAGAGAGTCTGTTTGTTCGGGGCGAGTGCCACCGTCTGGCCACCTCCGACCTCATTATTGGTCGTGTTCTAGGTGGTTCGATCTCCTTTATCTGTTTCCGGCCTTAATTGACGATTTGGAGACTGGAGAGAAGAGTTTCAATGAGATTTAAATTTAGGGTTTTCAAGGTTATCTCGTCATCATTGCGGCGATGCTTCTGGGGACAATTTAGGTATGATTGGACTTGTATTGATGTCTAGATTGTGCTTGTGGATGGGATTTCGTGAGTGCAGGTGTCGTTCGAAGGAATCGAATTAGTCGAACCCAAATTTAGGCGCCGCCATGGTCAGCGGTTGCCATTGGTTTCAGCCGATGAGGATAGAGGATTTTTGTTCCTCTCATCTTCTTGATTCGATTGACATATGCCTCGAGCCCAGTCATGGCTCGATGGAGACATTGGGGTCACTGAAATCACAGCCGATGATTTCTGGACAGTGGGCTTTCAAGAAAGATTCCGGTCAAATGTGTGACGACCCGGAACAGAATCAGAAGTATAATCAGCTTGATTCGTGAGTTACCGCGTAATCACAGATTTCCGATAATTGTTTGAATCGCTAGCTTTGATCACGACTAAATTATTGGTCAAGAATTTGAGCTGAGTCTCTTCTCGAGAGTCGTTGTACGTGTGATTTCGAGTTTGTGGGCGGTTCCGGATCATTATTTGGACGATCGAGGAATAAAATATGAATATTTGAAGTTTCGACATAATCGGTTTAAAAGGGCAGCCTTCTTAGCGACTAAATTACCAGACGAGAATTTGATTTCGGATTCTTCACGGAAGATGTAGAGAATTTAATTTCGAGCTCGTGGGAACTTCTGGAGGATTTTTCCGAGTTGCGAGGATTAAGTTACGAATATTTACGATCGTGGATTATTTAATCGGATAAGCATGTGTGGGATTGAACCGTTGAGTTTTTATCAGGTTTGTCGAAGTGTTTGACTTCGAGTGGTAATTGAAGAACATGTTGAGATGAGTTTGTTGCCGCGAGAATTATCGAAATCGGAATTACGATACGAAAGTTACGGGTATTTGAAATTTATTGGAAAGTGTGTTTGAAAGTTTCCTAAAATAGAAGGTGTATATATATTGAAGTTTCCTGTTTGGGAAGTCAAACTTGCCATTTAATTGTGTTGACTGGAGTTGACCGAGTCAACTCGGTGGTGTGAGGGTGGTGTGATGTGCACCGTGGCTCGCCGGCGACGAAGCTCTGTCCGGCCACCCCAGGGGGCGGGGCTGGTCCCGTTCGACTCGTCTGGATGCCCTCTTCATCTTGCAGGCCACCATCGACGGCGTGGGTCACCGAAGGAAGAGATTTTCTGGCCTAAAGTTAGAAGAATTTTGGGGAATTCGGGTTGTAACATTCCGGCCGAATTGAGCTGAAACAAGTAGTGGGCTTTGAAGCTTTCCTCTCCATGAATCTAACCATGTAAGTATGAAGTTCCAATTTGATTTGTGCTTGGAGAATTCTTGATTTGAAATTTGGGTGACAATTCAGTTTTTCATGAAATTGACCTAGTTAGAGTGAGAATTGGCCCTTGATGCAGTTGTGAAAGTTGCTTGTTGGGTGATTTTGAGTGAAATAGGTGTTGCTCGGCCGAGAAATTTCAAGTTTGGGTGGCGCCGCCGGCGGCGGCGGCGGTCAACGGTCAAAGTTTGACTTTTTGGGGGTTTTCGACAAGTTGCATGTCGTTTCACTTGAAATCGCGCCACGGTCGCAGTGGGGAGGTTCGTTTTTCGAATTGAGCGTCCGAAATTGTAGCGAGGTATTGAGGTGTGATTATCGGATTTTCGACAGTTCGTCGTAATTGAATTATGTGTTTTCGAGAACGGTTGTTTCTCGTGATTTGATTTGAATTGTCGAGTTATGATTTTGAGGAATGGATTTTGTGATTATTCAGGGGTTCGTGATCGTTCGTTTGGCGAGGGATTTTCCGCCGGATCACGGGTTAATGCGAACTGCGTTACGCTAGTCTGTGAGTGGACATTTCTTTTCACGAATTGATTGTGAGTCTTTCATATATGATTTACGAACTTGAGCATGCAGTTTGATCATGATTTTATGAGCATGTGTTTTATGATAATACATATACGAATATACATATACGAATATACATACATATATATATATATTATGATTTATGCATGTGCATGGAAAAGATTTATGATTTGGTTTACACAGAGTACAGTCTCAGTTATCAGGGTTGTATCGATACACATTGGCTTCTCGACTGATCCCCGAGTACGCTCCGGGGGGGGGACAGATATCCTGACCCGAGGCCTTTTTGGCTAGGAATCACGTGTGGGTCTGGGATCCCGTGATTCAGACTGTGCTATCGCGTGGAAGTCCATGAGTGACTCCGCGATATTTACGATGCATGCTCTGTACGTGGGTTGGAGTCAGCGTCTCCTCACGTACCATTTGATTTTCATGCATTTGACTCGCATATGTTTTTATAACATATATATTATTCGGTGAAAGACATTATTTTCGTCCACTCACTCTAACAGTTTTCATGTCTTTCCCCTGGACTTTTCGGTTTTCGTGCCTAGTTTGCAGTTCGGATTCTGGTGTCGCACGTCGTGATCGAAGGCATAGTATTCGAGCGATGTTTCTTTTTATGGTAGGTTCTTGGTTTGGCCTACTGTTTGTATATGTATACTAGAAGTCGCTCTGAGTATTCTGATGTATATTCTTATACGATTTTCCATGGATTTCTGTAAAGTATAGTTATATTTACTACTTTACATTATTGTTGATATATTGAGAAATCCGGATGGGATTGGTGCCCGCGGTTTGATTTTTGTGGCATAGGATGAAGTGTATTTTCCGGGTGCAGGTAATGGTAATTCCGTGTTAGTAACGAAACTCTGCCGAAATTTTGATGATTTTTGTTGGTTCACGTTTTTAGAAGGGGTTCGATTCCGGTTTAGGCAACTAAATCGGGGTTGGGTCCTTTCAAAATGAGCCGGAATTTAGCATAGGTCCTTTGAGAAAATATATTGGCTTGTTGAAATATTTGATTTCAGATGTCAATCGCTTCCTTTGGTGGTGGTCGCCAACCGAGATGCATGGGCTACACGAGCAATTATCTGTATGCCAGAAAATATTTCTGAAATCATGTCATATATCGTTATATATATATCGTTAGGTTCACATAGACAATATGAACGTATTTATGAGGTTTATTTTTCGTTTAGACTTAGTTGACCTAGTGTGTTTGTGTGTGTGTCTGGGGGGGGGGGGAATTAGGTTTGTCTTATATCATTACGATCGCTTCATCATAACGGGTTTGTCAGATGAGTTTTTCAACTAGATTAGTCAAAATTTATTTTTGGATTGAGTAATTTTCTCCATATGATATATATTTATTGATTTTTACGATATTCGAATAGGGGTGGGTCGGGTCATCACAAAATTGTATCAGTGCGTGGTTCAACTCTCGAACTTTGCTTTCGTTGTGTTTTGAATTTTAGAGTTTAGTCGTAAAAGTGTGAGTATAGGATTGTGTAATTTGAGATTTGTTCAATATGATCTTGTACTTTATGATCGTCATGAAGACGGAGGGTCGTGCTATTGGACGAAAAGGTTAGAATTTTTTGTTTTACAATCATGCTATTGCTGGACTTGAGGTACGTGCTTCAGTATTCCTTCTTGTAAATTTGTGTTTAATTTATCGATTTATTTTCGATATTGATTTGTTCTCGATGTCCTAATTCGACAGATATCCATATTTACAGGGTGTTTTCGATGTCTTGAATTTGAGAGTATATTATATTTGATTACTGTTGATAGAAGAGGTGTTCTCGATGTCCTTAACTCAAGAGTATATGATATATGGCAATACGATTTGAAAATATAAAATGATAACTTGAAACATGAAACGATTTATTGAACTATACAACGTAATAACCGTCGTAAGACGGATGATTATGTGATATGATTTAGCTCGCGAGGCGAGCATTGAGATGTGTGATATGAGCTCATGAGATGAGCATGGTAATTTATGATTTGAGATCACAAGATGAACACTGTGAATTGAGACTTGAGCTCACAAGATGAGCAAACGATATGCGATATAATATGAGCTCGCAATGCAGGCATTGCAACGTGATATGCTCACAAGGCAGACATCACGATATAATATTTTCTCACGTGATGAGCATACAAATATGAGAAGATTTGAATTTGAAATACGAGTATTACAAATATGATATTTATTCATGTGACGAGTGTGATGATATTACATGAACTTATTTAATCAGTATGAGAATATGATACTATTTAAACTCGTAAAACGAGTACGAGTACGTGGTCATGTGGAAATTTGTGTTTGCATGCATGGTTGTATAATAACATAAATCTTAATAAGTGAGTGCAATTTTATCACATTGTTATTGAGATATTATTCAAAGCATTTATTCATAAGCTTTCTAGGGAAGATGAGCTAGCTCATACAAATTTTGATAAAAATATATATCTAGAAATGCTCATCTTTCACACTTATGGTGTCACCTTGATGTAAATATTTTCAATCGATATAGTTTTGTGCACATTGATTCTGCTCATGTTGCACACATTGAACCTGCCAACTTAATCTGTTAACCAATGCAAATGCGGAAAATATTTACTATTCATCAATCAATAGTTCAAAACCAAGATCATTGATGGAAGAAATGATATTTCAGAAAACCGTCATGCATTACTATATGTCTATTCAATATTTTTTTAATGACGTACATTCCCTTATGAATAACAACATTATATGTAAGGTAAAAAGCTCATGCAATAACACAGACACTTGTCAACATTAACTTAGAACAATTCTATACAGAGTCGCAGGAGCATAATTAAGATAATAAATCCCCTACACTTATGTTCAATATAGGTCAAGAAGCGGGTAGGTTATAGATTTGTAAAGATGTTATTTAACTCAGTTACTTCAGTCTTTCAACGAAGGTGATGCCTGCAAGACAAAGAAGAGAGTTATACATACTACTTAGAGAAAACAGGAGAAGCTAAAGAATAATAAACCAAAATGCTGAACAGTTTATTTTGTTCCACGTCGAATTGTGAGGCATATTGTTGGGAGCCCGAGACGCTGGAGAGCTTCATACTGATGGCAGCCAGAAAACCCAAGCAAAACATGACATATAATACTGAGGTACCATTTCTATAAACTACATTTGCAATTATGATTTTTTTCATACTAATTAATATGTGTCATGAAGAAAATTCCTTTTCTATGTTATTTTTTGCTTTCAACTATATAAGTTTGTATCTAGAGCTCTTCATGATTTTTAACTCTTTGTGTGTGTATGAGAGAGAGAGAGAGAGAGAGAGAGAGAGAGAGAGATGGTGTCTTGCAAAGTCCGAGATGAAAATATTTAAGTAACTTTGTGATGCCTTTGAGGAAAGAAGTTATGACATGTTGATTATTTTTTATTTTATTTAGTATTGTCATGAATGTCAGTTTTCTTTTTAAGTACGGTGTTGGAATATTGTTAATTTTTTATTTGTTTGGTTTATAAATAGTACGTTGATTATAGATTTGTATTTCGGTTGTGATTAACAAATCAAACATTTAGTTTTATTTTTTTATGAACTATGTCGGAACATCAACTTATATTTGTTTGGTTTATAAGTATTTGATTATAGTTTGTATTTCACTTATGATTAAAAAATCAAACATAAATATTAGTTTACGTTGATGTAGATTTGTTCTTGTAGATACCAGAACAACATGAGAGTAGATTGGTTTGGATACTTATGGAACATCATTTTGTTTGTTTGTCATTTTTTTTGCGCATGATTATAAGAGGGCACCATTTTTTATTCTCGCCTCAGGTCTCAAATTCTCAAGTTTGACCCTGTGTATTTCCTGATGTGTTTATCCGTTATGAGAATTGGCGATATGAGTTTCAGGTTCGATTTAAGAGCTTAGATGTATGGCTACCGAAGAGATGGTACTCTCTGTTTTTCGTCAAATTATTTTGGTTTTGTAGAGCCAATTTATGAGTCAATTGTCTTGCTTTAATGGACAGTTTGCTCTTAATCATACAAAGTTGCTGAAATCTCCCGACCAAAGTTTGCTCTTAATCATCCCATAAGTTTCCAAGCCTAGAGGCCTAAGATTTTTCAACAGTCTTGGCAGACTATCAGTACAAATTTTGTGTCATGATAAGAAGTTCAAAAGCTATATAACTTCCTGTCCAATTGGAAAATGGGAACAACCATCATGACAACCAATTAAGTAGAGCTTTTCAAGATGTCTATCTCTATAGAAAGTTCTTGAATGACACAAATCTGAATTATCTAAGAGGTGAATGTTTGCCATTGTTTGTTGTTAACTCAATGAAACACCAATGGCAAAATGCATGCAAGTATGTGGGAGAGAATGCTCTAGACAAGATTCAAGTGACTCATCACGACTTCTATGCCTATTGGAAAGTTACTTTGAGTGGATATCAACATCAATTTGATGTTAAATTTCATCTTTAATGAAGATGCTTAGGTATATGGATTAATAGAATTGTCGGTTAGCACCTTTACCTAATTGAGCGGCAGAAGAAAACTGCTCATCTAGTTTTCTCTAGTGTTGTATTTTGTTAATTAGTTCAGATTAATACTACTTGCTTTCGTCTAATATTCATCTACATTAAGCGTTGTTTTCATTAATCCAACCAAGATATATGTGTAACCAAAGGATAAAGGGGATTGGCTAAGTTGAGAGATTGAAACACATTTCGCTTATTTGAATGAACAGACTACTAGCAAGGAATAAAATTTTGAAATTATTGCCAATATTTCGGCGATAATTTTGGATTTCTCACTTGGCGATATCAATTCCATTTTCTTCGAATTTCTCGTCGAAATATTGAGATATTTTTGAAATATCCCTATATTTCGGCAATATTACAAAAATTAGGAAAATTTGACCAAAATTTATAGTTGATCAGCCCAATTGTATGAGGCCCGGCCCAAATTCTCTAAAAATTCATTAACTTTTCTCACATACGATTCAAACCACTAATAGCTCTACCAACACGCTTGTTGGTAATTGTTGTCTCATTCTTACAAATTAATATATATGTTAACATATAAATGATATTTGGTAAATGCAAAAAAAAAATGTAAATGTCCAATAACCACCTACTTGCCCAAAGTTCTAACTATGTTCACTTATATATAACAAAACCCTCCTAATAAGTTATACTAGACCATTGGTTGATACATAGTTAAAAAAAATTATATATAACCAATAAGTTAAAAGAGTTTAAATGTCAAATCCATAACTAATTTACCTAAATTTTATTTTCAACCAACTATTCAAGAATTTATCCTATAGATATATGCATCTTTTTTACTCAATTCATTACACCATTCATGATCACAACTTCTTTAAATAATATTTAAAGAAATTGAGCCATCAAAAAGAAAAATTGAGAATTATTAAATTATATTTAATTAATTACCAGCACTCAACACATAGTTATTCATATAACATTGTAACAAATTCATATATCTTAGTATTTGATCTATATATTCTTTTCATATAAGGTAGATAATTGATCATAATCATCATATAACAACATCAGAACATTTCAATACAAATTTTCATGTATTCTCTTAATTTCTGTCGTTTTCGACAAAATTTTCACTGAATTGATATTTCATTGATATTTCTATCGAAATATCTGTATTTTGAAATGGTGATATTTCCTCAATATGTGATATTTCCTCTGTGACAACCCGGACCAGAATCAGCAGTATGATCAGCTGTATATATGAGTTATTGCGTAGCCGCAGATTGACGACAGGGTTTGGACCGCCAGGGATTCTTAACGACTTAATTATTGGCCAAGAATTGGAGCTGGGTCTCTTCTCGAGAGTCATTGTACGTGTGATTACGAGTTCGTGGGCGGTTCCGGATCGTTATTTGGACGACCGAGGAATTAGTTATGAATATTTGAAGTTCAGATTTAAATGGTAGGCTACTTAACGACTAAATTACCGGACGAGAATTTGGTTTCGGCTTCTTCACGGAAGTTGTTCAAAATTTAGTTTCGAGCTCGTGTGAACTTCCGGAGCAAGATTTGGAGTTACGAGGAATTAGTTGCGAATTTTGCCGTTTGTTGATTATTTAGTCGATTTAATGTGTATTACTTTGAAGGGTTGACTTTTTATCCATTTGGCCGATGTGTTTGACTTCAGGTGATTGTTGAAGAATACGTCGAGATGAGTTTGTGACCGCGAGAATTATCGGAATCGGATATACGACGAGAAAATTACGTGCGTTTGAAGTTCGTCGAAACGGATAATTACAAGTTTCCTAATCGGGAAAGGCTATAAATAGCAACTTGCCATAAGGGGAAAGTCAAAAACAGGAAATATTGTGTTTGACCGAGTTGACTCGGTCAACTCGGTGGAGAGAGGATGAGAACGACGGGACCGACGTGATTAATTCCGGCGAGGGACTTCCGGCCACCTCCGGCCTTGGAGAAGGACCCCATCGATGCGTCTCGGTGTCCCCATCATCGCCCCGGTCTCATTTTCCGGCGTGGTCCACGGTGGAGGAAGCTTTTCCGGCGAGAAAATGGTGAGATTTTTGATGATTCGGGTTCTTTGATTCGGGTTGAATTGAGCTATGAAATGGATTGGGCTTTGTAGCTCTTCCCTCCACGAATCTAACTAAATTGGTTTGGAGTTTCAATTCGGTTTGAGTTGGGAGAATTCTTGATTTGAATTTTGTGTTCTATTTCGGTTTATCATGAAATTGGATGTGTTAGAGTGAGAATTGGACTTCAGTGTAGTTGACAAAGTTGCTCAGTGCAGAATTTTGAGTGGAATAGAGGTTTCCCCGCCGTGAAACTCTCCGGTCAACAGTGGCGCCGCCGTGGACGGCGGTCAACGGCGGCGGTCAACGGCTAGAGTTGACTTTTTGACTTTCGACAAGTTGCATGTCATTTGACTCGAAATCGCGCCCCGGTCGCAGTGGGGAGGTTCGTTTTTCGAGTTGAGCGTCCGAACGTGAAGCGAGGTATTGAAGTGGTATATACGGATTTTCAAAAGATTCGTCGACTTTGAATTTCGTATTTCCGAGGACGGTGGTTTCTCGTGATTTGTCGTGTATTGTCGAGATATGAGTTTGAGATATGGATTTTGTGAATATTCAGGTGTTCGTGATCGTTCGTTTGGCGAGGGACTTTCCGTCGGATCACGGGTTAACGCGATATGCGTTACGCAAGTCTGTGAGTGGACATTTTATTTTCACGGAATGATTGCGAGTATTTTATATACATTTTATGAACTTGAGCATGCAGCATGATTATGGTTTTACTGGCATGAGATTTCTTACGAGATTATGTTTAATATGAGCATGTGTTACGATTATACGATTATATATATATATATATACGGATATACGTATATGAATATACATACACTTATATGCTATTTCATGCATTTGCATCGAAATGTTTATGATTTAGTTTACACAGAGTACAGTCGTGGTTACGTTGTTGTATCGATACACTTGCCTCTCGGCTGATCCCCGATGGTAGGCCACCAGGAGGGGCAGTACCCCTACCTGACCGGCGAGGGGCAGTACCCCGGAACCGAGGCCTTTCTGGCTATGAGTCACGTGGTAGTCAAGGACTCCGTGATTCTGACTGTACTAGCACGGACGTGTCCATGAGTGACCTCGTGATACTTTCTATGCATGCTCTGTTTACGAGTTGGAGTCAGCGTCTCCTCGTAAACTATTTGATTTGATTTATTTATATTTCGACTCGCATATGTTTTTATAACATATATATCAACTGGTGAAAGACATTTATTTTCGTCCACTCACTCTAACGTGTTTATTGTCTTTCACCTGAGCTTTTCGGTTTCCGTGCCCAGTTTGCAGTTCAGGCTCTGGTGTCGCACGTCGTGGTCGGAGGCATAGTGCTCGAGCTACTTTGTTTCATCCAGTAGGTTTATTGTTCTACCTACTGTGGTATGCGTATACGATTATGTATTAGATGTCGCTCTGAGCTTCCTATTGAATACGTTATACGATTTTACACTGGATTTCAGTAAAGTGCATATATATTTATTACTTTACTTTACTGTTGATATATTGAGAAATCCGGATGGGATTGGTGCCCACGGTTTGCTTTTTGTGGCATAGCATGAAGTGTATTTTCCACGTGCAGGTAATGGCAATTCTACGTTAGTAGCGAAACTCTGCCCAAATTTCGAAATTTTTTTTGTTGGTTCGTGTTTTCGAAGGGGTTCGAGTCCGGTTTAGGGAGCTAAATCGGGGTTGGGTCCTTTCATCCTCAATATCTGATATTTTACAAGAATGAAGAGGGAAATAGGAAGGAGGGATTAATTAGAGGGCAAAAGAGGAAGATGCCGGAAAAATGTGTCAAAAATAAAACAAGGGATGTATATCTAAAAAATTGGGATGTGCAAATAAAATTTCCCTTAAAGTAATCATAAAGAAATACGAAATATTAATAAAACAAAAAATTAAAGTGATACCTAAAACTTGAAAATCATTATTATTGAGGTACCTAATATTTGAAATTACTTGTTTACCCTTTGTATTTGATATTTCCATTTGCTATGTCATCACAATCAACGGAGATGGATGAAAATTGGTTCCAAGTACTATAAATATATGGTTTTTAAAGTCTAAATATCTCAATGATACGTTTTAAAGTTCATGTATCAAGTTGATAGGGCCAGATAAGTTTAGATACCTAAAAATCGCATACGGCGTATGTCTAAAACTTGAGTGCACAAAACTTAGGGAAAATTGCTAGTTTGGCCACTCATGTTTGATAAATGAGACGGTATAGTTGTGACGACCCGAACCAGAATCAGATGTGTGTTTGGCACGATTCTCGAGATTTGGTTATAGTCGCAGTTTTACGATATTGTGTAGTTTGTCGATTCGATTCGCGACTATATTTTCAGTCGAGAATTTGAGTTGGGTGTCTTCATGGAAATTGTTGAATACGTGATTTCGAGCTCGTGGGCGGTTCCGGAAGATTTTTCCGATAACCGAGGAATATTTTACGATTATTTGAAGTTTCAGGTTTCGACGAGTTTATCCGATTGTTTCGTATTTATCCGAATCATTTCGTATATTCATTTTGGACCCAAGGCTCGAGTATAAATATCAGAATAGTCGAGAATTTTCGTAGAAATTGATGATTGAGAGTTGACCATCATTGACTTTCTATTTTGGGAAAGTTGTCTTGCAGACCGAAAGGGAAAGTTTCCCGTTTGGGAGTCACCGTCCGACGACCTACTTTCCGGCCACCTCCGGCCACGAGACAGGTATGGTTAGCATCCTTGTTTGATTTCGAGTGGGTTTAGCTTTGGTTTGGATGAAATTGATTTCGTTTTGGGTAAGTTCGAAGTATGCCGAAATGGTGAGGTTCGCCGGTGACGGTGGAGGTAGTTCCGGCGAGTGTTGAGGGTCGAGATGTTGGGGGTTTTGCTCCCCACACCTCGGTGGTGCTTCCTAGTGGCTTGGTTTTGAACGTGGAGGTGTTTGGGGAGGAACCCGATTTGGAATTCCGGTTTGAATTTCCGTTCGGGTTTGTTGAGTTTTGGAAGGGTTAGAGTTGGAATTGGCTTAAGTGTTAGTTGGGAAAGTGATTCGCCTTGATGAGACCTGTAATTCTGGAAATTTTGACCGTGAAATTCCACCGTTGACGGCGCGCCGCCGCCGGCGGCGGCGGTCAACGACCGGAAAGTTGACTTTTTCAGATTTCGATGTAATTAGTGTCGTTTTTCTCGAAATCGCGCCCTAGTTATCGTACAGAGGTTTTTGGGTTGATTTGGTTAGCTGATTTTCAGTCGAGGTTTCTAGTTGGGATTTCGGGATTTCCGTAATTCATTTTGTACCGCATTTCGTATTTTCGGGAACGGTTGGTTTCCGTGCATCAGTACAGTGTTGTGGATTACGATATTGATCAGATATGTTTTATGAATATGTTCAGGAGATCTAGATCGAGATCGTGATCGTGTTTCAGGCGAGGGATCTTCCGCCGGACCACGAGATTAGCGCGAGTGCGCTTTTTGCTCACCTGTGAGTGGACAATTTCTTTTCACGGATTGTTTGCGAGTCTTTTATATGATTTTCGAACTTGAGCATGCGTATTGAGATTACGGATTACATGAGCATATGTTTTATGATTATACGGTTATACTTATACGAATATACGTATACAAGTATATATGCACTTATATGCTATTTCATGCATTTGCATCGAACTGTTTATGATTTGGTTTACACAGAGTACAGTCGTGGTTACGTTGTTGTATCGATACACTTTGCCTCTCGGTTGATCCCCGATGGTAGGCCGCCTGGAGGGGCGTTTCCCCAACCAGATCGGTGAGGGGCGTATCCCCGGATCCGAGGCCATTTCTGGCTAGAATCACGTGTGGGTCTGGGATCCCGTGATTCTGACTGTACTAGCACGGTGTGTGTCCATGAGTGACCCCGTGGGATTTTTACTTGCATGCTCAGTACACTGGAGGAGTGTGAGTTTTACCTCGTATACTATGATGTTTTTATTTACCTGAACTCGCATATGTTATTTTAAACATATATATCAACTGGTGAAAGACATTTATTTTCGTCCACTCACTCTAACGTGTTTATTGTCTTTCCCCTGGGCTTTTCGGTTTCCGTGCCCAGTTTGCAGTTCAGGTTTGGTGTTTCACGTTGCGGTTTGGAGGCTAGTGATCAGAGTCACCTGTGTTTTCCAGTAGGTTCTTGTTTCGCCTACTGATGTGTATATGTTGTATATATTCACACTAGAGGTCGCTCTGATACATTCTGATATATGTTATACGGATTTTCACGGATATATATATATATACATAGTACAGTATGTTTACTGTTATTGCGTATATTGTGATGTTGAGAAATCCGGATGGAATTGGTGCCCACGGTTTGCTTTTTGTGGCATAGGATGAAGTGTATTTTCCGCGTGCAGGTTATGGTAATTCCACGCTAGTAACGAAACTCTGCCGAAATTTTGGAAAATTTTTGTTGGTTCGTGTTTTCGAAATGGTTTGATTCCGGTTTAGGTAACTGAATCGGGATTGGGTTCTTTCAATAGTCACTAATGTTTTCCTCAAGCGCTACAGGTTACTGGGCCGCCATAACATCGCAAACTCGTTTGCAATCCGCCATAGCAAGGTTAAAGTGTTGTCCACCTACATCGACCAATTTCGAGCGACTGCCCAGCACTGCTAGAATTTGGATAAGCAAATGGCTTTGTCTACCCTAACCGATGGTTTGCAACCTTCCTCGTTCAAGGAAAAAGTCATTAAGCCTGACCACTTGTCGTACGAGGAAGTTGTCAACTTGATTGTGAAGAAGACATGCGTCCACTATCGGGTTTATGGCCACAAAGCCCATAATCCCCCACGGCGTGCCTCGCTGCCCCTAGCTCCAAGGTGTGCTTCACCACCTGCCTCAAGACGTACTTCACTGCTTCTTTCCTCTTGACACTGTCAGCAACATAAGCGAGCACAGCCTTGCATTCCTAAATATCGTCGGTTACCTGTTAGGGATATCGACCGCCACCGCCAAGCCCCAAAGCACTACTCCCCTGATAGAGAAATATACATTGTTGCCAATACTAGCTACGCAGAGATCTATACCAACAACAAACATCTAATTCCTATGCCAAATCCTAAGACAAGATAAGAACATTGGGTTTTGATGTAAGAACTATGAGTCTGAGACGCACAACACAGAGGATTGTGGCATCCTCAAAAAAATTATCCAGGATCTCTTTGACAAAGGCCAGCTTGATCAGTATAAGGCAGATGCACCACGCCAGGTGGCGCTCATTGAAGCCCATGAGGTCATCCATACGATTTTCGACGGTAAGTGTAAGGGTGGCGCTCCCCTCGAGATGTCTTTTCTGTCGTTGGCATATCAAGTGCCAAGGCACACCACTTATGTGACCCAATCACATTCTTAGAAGCTAACAAGTGTGGCGCTCCCGCTACAAACGCCCCATTTGTCATCGATGCTCTAATCAACAGATGCAAGATGTAACGAGTATTACTCTACTCCGATTCTGCCGCTAATGTTATTTTTTACAACACCTATGAGCAACTTAATAGGCCCCCTAGCAAATTGACGCAGGACAACGAATCACTTTTGAGCTTTTTAGGCAATGTCCTCTACCCCAACGGGAGCGACTATATGTGCTTATGCATGGGAGCACTGAGCACCCCCCAAAAAGAGGACCATACTAATTTTATAGTTGTCGATTTACCCTCTACTTATAATTTTATTCTTGGTAGGCCCGTTATCAAAAAGCTCAAACTTATTCTTGTTAGCCACATGCTTTACCCCCAATTTCCAACAAATTTTGACACTGGTTCCATTCTGGTCTATGATTTTGTAGAGCACTTAGTCGATCCCAAAATGGGTCACTTAGCACGACTAGAGGTTCTCAAGATTAGAGAAAGCACTGCTCAATCAACCACCCCTGACGACCCTCGGGACAACATTAACACCCTCGGGCTCATAGAAAGCCGGGACTCCTTGATCGAAGTCCATCTTGACTCCGCTCACCCAAAATGCAAGGTGAAGATAGGCGCCCAGCTAGAACCACCCCGCACAATTTTTCATCAAGTACCATGGGTATTTGCCTGGTCCTATGCGGATATGTCAAGTATCTCTACCAATCTCCATTCCCATAAATTGATTTTTGGCCCTAACACCAGACCAGTTAAGAAAAAGTGACGCGCTTATAACGAGGAGGGTTATACCGCTATGCACGCTGAGGTGGACCACCTGTTCAAAATTGGCTTCATCTGCCCAGTTCACTATCCCAAGTGGATTTCTAATGTCGTCATAGTAAAAAATCACATATGTAACACAAATATGCTTTACTTAAATTAATATTTTTGTCATTGCCAAGTTAATTAACATACTTATATGTATTTTACAAATAAATAAAAATATTTTTTAAGGTTCAAAATAGACACAATGACTAATCTAAATGTTAAAGTAAAACATGAGCGACCAATCTGATATTTGTCAAACATGAGTGACCAATCCGTCACAACTGTCAAACATGAGTAATTAAACCAGCAATTTTTCCCAAAATTTATATTACTGATCAAACTAGAAAGAGACAATTCCAATACTTAGAAAAACGTGATTCTTGGTGAAAGGACCCAATCCCGATTTAGTTTCTTAAACCGGAATCAAACCCCTTCTGAAAATATGAACTTGCAAAAAACCACAAAAATTTCGGCAGAGTTTCGCTATAACGTGGAATTGCCATAAACCTGCACCCGAAAACACACTTCATCCTATGCCACAAAAGCCAAACCGTGGGCACCAATCCCATCCGGACTTCTCAATATCATAACAATAATGTAAAGTAATAATCAAAACTGTACTTTATAGAAATCCGGGGAAAATCATATAAAAGTATAGCGACAGAGTAATCAGAGCGACCTCTAGTGTATATATACAAAAATATACAGCAGTAGGCAAAACAAGAAACCTACTGGAAAAGAAAGGTAGCTCGAACACTAAGCCTTCGACTGGGACGTGAGACACCAGAATCCGAACTGCAAACTGGGCACGGAAATAAAATCCCAAAAAATTCCAGGGGAAACGCAAATAAAATCGTTAGAGTGAGTGGATGAAAATAATCGTATGCCTTTCACCAAACATATATCATAAAACAAAGCGAGTTCATAAAATGAATGGAGGTGTCAGGCGAATCTCTCAAGCCCGACGGTCAGGCAAATCTCTCAAGCCCGACGGTGATAGACTAGGCGAATCTCTCAAGCCTAGTGTGCACAGCAGGAGAATCTCTTAACTTTGGAGCTGGACTACCGGCGATCAGCCGAGTAGCCAATGCATCGATGCTAAGTAAATGCCATCACCATATAAAATATAAAACAATTCCAAAAACAATAAATAATCTCAACATCGTACAGGGAATAAATACGGAAATCAAGAACTTGCTACGACAGTGTAAATAAAAGGTCAACTCACAGATAAGCACAGCGCGCAAACGTGCTAATCACGAGATCCGGCGGAAGATCCCTCGCCCAAAGTACGATCTCGATCCCCTGAATAATCACAAAATAAAACTGATCAAAATCACAATTCACTACTCTGTACCACACCTCGGAAACCAACCATTTCCGAAAACATATAACTCGATACAAAATAATCGACGTAAACTCCTGAAATCTTCACACTAACCCTCGACTAAAAATCCGGCATCCAAATCAACTCGAAAACCTCAACGCGATGATCGGGACGCGATTACGAGCAAAATGACATAAAACTCGTCAAATTTCAAAAAGTCAACGGGTCGCCGGAGCTCTGCCGTTTATCGCCACCGCCGCCGGCGGTGCGCCGTCACCGGAGGAATTTTCCGGCGACCAAGCTCACCGTAGCTTCTCCTCCTCAAGCCCAACACATCTCTCAACTGTGCCATCCACCAATTCCAAACCAAATTGCCAGGGAAAGTCACGAAACCCGAACTGGCCGGAAAACTTTCTCCGGCAAAATCCTCCCCCGTGAGGCCATCTCGGCCTCCCAACCTCAAGGGGTCTCCTCCCTACCTCGAACCCATCCTTTTCCCCCAAAAACCCCCATCAGAAAGTCACCAGAAAACACCTCACCATTAACCCCGATTCCGGCGAAATTCAAGCTCACCGTTCTCCGTCAAGCCGTGACCAAATCAAACAATTCCAAGTTCTAAACAGTTGCAAATCACGAGGGGAATCCTTACCTTCCAAAATCGTGGCTGGAAACGGCCGGAATCGTGAAGTCCGACGGTGACAGTTCGCAACACGCGGTGGAGCTCCGGTCAACAAAAGTCAACTGTCAATTCTTGGTCAATGCCGGTCAAACTTCCAAAACAGTGTTTTTGATAATTTTTCGACTATTTCCGATATTTATACTCGTGGCTCGATACGATCGACGGTCCAAAACGAATCACAATCACGTTTCGAATAACTCAAATACAAACGGATAATCACGACGAAATTATGCGATTTCAAATATTCATAACATATTCCTCGGTCGTCGAAATAATTATCCGAAACCGCCCACGAACTCGAAATCACGCGTACTACAATTCCCATGAAGAGACCCAACTCAAATTCTCGCCCGATAATTAAGTCATAAACTGAATTGCCAACTCGATTAATTTACGGAAAACTGTAATTACTCGCTAACTCGTGGATTAAGCCGATTACTATACTGATTCTGGTTCTGGTCCTCACACTTGGACCTTATTAATCCTTGAGATTACGAAATGAATTTATTTAAAGTGTTTTGATATCACTATGACCCAATCTTCTTGGTAAAGATATGAGATTATTAATGTTATTCCCTTAAGCGACAACTTTTCTATAAGTACATTATCAAAAACACTTTTCAATAAGTACAGTGCCAATATTGACGAGAGACCTATGACAGGTTATGAGGGTAAATTGTGCATTTTTATGGCACATAAGAAAGTCTCGAATATTGTGTTATCATAAGCAACTTTTTATATATGATCATTAGAAGATTCATATTGCTCAAATGGCAACTCTATGATTAAACGAGTTTATAAGTCACTCATGAAATAAGAGTTTAGATCTTATACTTACTCATTTACATAGTCATTGAGACTAAATCAAACTTTCCTCAATGAGAAGTATGATTAGACTATGAAATCAATTTTAAATTATAATCATAATGTTGTAACATATTCTAACTTATGCGAAGTCATGAACTAATACAGTGCTCTTAGATATTAGAAGTTAGAATTCACCGGAGCTCTTTAATACCCAATCATATACATATTGATATTTATAGGCAAAATGCCATATTAAACTTTGATATTACATGTTTCATATTCCTTTAAGTTTATACATTTAACTAACGTCTTAAAGTTTTCAGATTACAGCAACACTTATGGTAAGTGGGTGATGAATGCATTTGTAGTTTTCTGAACTACTTTTAACTTGTTTATCTAGCAGGATTCAAAGTTAACGATGAGCCCCCATATGCAAGGTACTTAAAGCTTGCAATGATCAGGAGGAGACTCTCATTAGAAAGAGCATCCATAAGAATGTTACCTAGGACATAATCGCGTTGTACTCTTTTCCTTTGATTATGGTTATTTTTTTCTCCTATTGGATTTTTGTTACCTATCAATTCAAAGTTTTTAAAGAGACAACACTAAGCGTGTCCAACAATGTATTATTCATTAGTAGACATCAAATGGGGAGTATTGTAAATATTATAGTTATGTAGATGTCTATGTAATTACTTATTAGTTGAGTATTTATCATGTAAACCCTACTTCTATATATAGAGACCTATTAAGATGAATAATACGGGACTCCATACTTTCCCCTCTCTATCTCTGAGTTTTCTATTCTCTCTATGTCTTCTCCCTAGTTATAACAATTATGAATTTGAGTGCATTTGTAAGTTTTCATGGAATGGACTCAAAGCCTACTATCTATTTCTTAGGGCTGAGCACGAATCCCTCAAATCTCGAACCCGATCTGATCCCGCAAGGGACATGACGGGACGGAAATTAAAATTTTCATTATTTCGTCATGTCTCGACCCGTCCCTTTTTTTAGAGATGTGATCGGGTTTTGATTTTGAAATCCCGATAGATCCGTCCCGTCCCACATAATATATTTTGTCTATTTTATCATTGTTTTAATAAGAGTTGACATAATAAATTATCAAATAATTTGCAATATTCAATAAAAAAAATATTACTCTACAACGATCAAAATATTATACTACTTGTAATATGAACTAAATGTATCAATTAAACATGAAATAAAATTACTTGTAGTTTTATTTCTTTCAATTAAACATTAAGTAAAATGGTATTACTTTGTGTAGTTGTAGATTTCTAGGTCTTATCAAACTATATTTATCTTATATTAAACTTGGATTTGATTTGTCCTGTCTCATTCATATTTTTGTTAACTACTCTATCAAATATTCATTTTAAATTGGGCTCGAAATTGGACTCATCTCATCTCATCCCATCCTATTTAAATTTCAGGACGATCGGAATGGACTTTCAAAATGTTCAGTCCATTCCCGTCCCATTTTATTCGGGTGGGATAAAGATGACCAAAAATTGATCCGACCGTTCCGTGTCCCCAGAAGTATTTCTATCTGAACTTTGAAAAAGCCCAAACCCATCCGTAGTGAGTTTGCTGTAATATCATCAGTAGTAGGTACCAAGTTTCAGTCAGACTCGGCAGTATCCTACTCCTAATCAAACTCATCTGCAAAATCCTCTCCTCGCCGCTTTTCCTTTCTCCGCATATAATCATCTAGTATAAAATAAAATTCCCAAATCCCATTCAACCCTCATCAATTCTTTCTGGGTTTTATATATCAAACAATCGCTCGCGTTTTTCTACTTGATCGATTGGATCCAAGTTACTTGGTTTCGAGGCAAAGTATCTATCTTACGCGCTGCAGAGGAGAAAGAGGAAGAAGTATGAGAGGTACCCTTTTCTCTCTTTGTCTGTTTATTATGGATGTAAAATTGTATTCTTTTGTTGAATTTCCAATGATGGTTTTGATCGGATTATCAGAATTGGGTGTTTGATGTTAGGGTTTTGATTCATTGTCTGTTTAGGGTTTGGTAATATGAGTTTTAATTGAAGTTATGGATTGCAATTAATGCTACTGAAAAGTACTCGTCTTTTTTAAGAAATTAGAAAGAAATTGAAGATAGCATTCTGTATTTGAGCAAAGTATCCACCCAGTTTGTAGTATTGAAGATCAAAATTTCATGGGAAAATTAGATAAGTTTTAGCTGGGATTATGGATTTGGAAGCACTTTGGGTTGAATACACATGGGATTGATTTGGTTCAAAGGTCTTGGATATAAATGGTGTACCGAAGAAGCCAAGGGTGATTGGACTGTTTAGGAATGGTTGTTCAGGGAATGTGATGTAGCCTCATTTAACTCACCTGTGTGAATTGTTAAGGGTTCAGATTGTTATCCAAGAAAAAAAAAGAGGGTTCAGTTTGGTTTTAGGGAGAAGGAAGGGGTTGGTACTAGGGCTTAGAGTTGAACAAAATAAGTTTTCTGATGACCAATAGGAAGACCTAGAAATAAAGTTGGTCTGCTTTAGGTTTTAGGAATAGTTTGTCTGCTGTTCACCTAGGGTTGGATATCGCTAGTTACATCATTCTGTTGCTCATAAAGTTGGTTTTTCTTTCGATAGAAGGTTTTGTCTCTGAGCATGTCGTTACAGAAGGAGATATGACTAAGAGTGAACATCATTGGTGAGTGAGAGTGATGTGATTCTAGAGAAGGCTAAGTACTTTGTTTTATTCAATTTTTTTTATAAGCTTATGAGATATCATACAACTCATTAGAGTGGCTGAATTACTTTACTTCGCTGATCTACAGCACAAGATTCAACTTTTTTATTTCCAGCTTGTTTCTAATCCATTTTTTTTTATCTGCTTAAGCAGGAAGATTTGGCTTTGAGCTCTGGTGATGGCTTGCAAAAATACATCAACATCAATAGTGTCTTCAGAACCCTCCGAGCAAAGAGGATCATATGTGGTAGATGCAAACATGAACACACTACAAGCTCCAGCGAACCAGTCAATCCGAAGTTTCTGTGAGGGCCCTGTGGCTATCCTTTGGGATATTGAAAACTGCCCTGTGCCAAGTGATGTCCGTCCTGAAGATGTGGCTGGTAACATCAGAATGGCTTTGCAGGTACATCCTGTAATTAAAGGAGCTGTTGTAACATTTGCTGCCTATGGGGACTTTAATGCCTTCCCCAGGCGACTCCGTGAGGGATGTCAGAGAACGGGTGTCAAACTCGTTGATGTTCCAAATGGAAGAAAGGATGCTGCTGACAAGGCCATCTTGGTTGATATGTTCCTGTTTGCCCTTGACAATCCTCCACCCTCTTCCGTCATGCTTATCTCAGGGGATGTTGATTTTTCTCCAGCACTCCATATACTTGGACAACGTGGGTACACAGTGATTCTAGTGATACCTTCTGGAGTGGGCGTTTCATCTGCTCTCAGCAATGCTGGTAAGTTTGTATGGGACTGGTCAAGTGTTGCTCGTGGGGAAGGCTTTGTGCCTACCACTAAGTATCTAATGCATCCTCATGGTGGACAGGCTGATATTTCTGGCTATCTCATGGATTGCCAAATAAATGATCATATGGATATCAAGAATGAAGAAGAAGCTATTTTATATAGGGGGATTTCACAAAGCTATTACAATTCGAGAGACTTTTCAATAGTTTCACAATCTTTATCCGAGTATAACAGTAGTTCCTTAGTCTTGCCTGCCGGTCCTTCTGCATTGAGGTCACACAGTCTTCCATCTGGTCTCAATGAAGTTCCAACTGGACCTATTATTTCTTCTGATCAAAATGAATCTACTTGCTGGGTTCAACCAGGCGACCTAAATGGTCTGAGGGGACAGCTAGAAAAGTTGCTTGAGCTTTCTGGAGGTTGCATGCCTCTTACCCGAGTTCCTTCTGAGTATCAAAAAGTTTTCGGAAGGCCTCTTTATGTATCAGAGTATGGCGCTCCTAAGCTTATTAATCTGTTTAAGAAGTTGGGTGGCACGATGGCTGTAGAGGGTAAAGGGCAAAAGAAGTATGTCTACCTCCATAACTGGAGAGCAAGCCCAAGTGCTCCACCTGTGGTTTCAACAGGGAAAGATAATAGTATGAAAGGGAAGGGGACTCATGAAGAGAGCATGAGTAATATGACAGGTAATGGCTCATTGGATGAGTTTTCGGAGGAGGAAAGAGTAGTTATAGAGGAACTCGATGATATGAATCAAGGAAAGACCAATTTGAGAACATTAGGTAATTGTGAAACTGATGACCACGACCTTGAGAATTTCAAATATGAGTTGCAGGAGATTCTTGTTAGCTACTCTTGTCGGATTTTCTTGGGTTGTTTCAAGTCTATCTACCAGCAAAGATACAAGAAACCATTGGACTATGGGAAGTTTGGTGTAGATCAGCTGGAGGAGTTGTTTGAGAAGGTAAACGATGTCGCGGTGTTATTTGAAGAGCCTGTTAGCAAGAGGAAGTTCCTGGCTGCAAGTGGTGGCTGAAAACATTAGGTTGCACTGATGGTTTTGGAAAGTCATGTGCACGCCGATCGCTTGAGGTATGCTTATGCAGTGCAATGCTCTCCCTTGGTTTTTTTTCTTCAGTATTTTTATATTGACCTGTTGAGGCTGGGAGCAATTTTTTTTTATGTTCAATGTGTCCTGCAAAGCTTTGATGTTTATTGTTGACATCTCAATGCAAGGCTCATCCCCAGTCATCTGTATCTGATTATCTGCTAATGGGAGATCTAAATGTAAATTTACCTGTATGTTACTTCTCAGCGTGATTGTCAAAACTTGCATATAGTATATAAGATTACATAACACTTGCTGCTTTGACTGATTTGGGGTTATCACACAATTGTTTTCATTTTACTTCTTTATTATACTGAAGCAAAGCACCATCAGCTGTGCAAACCTTAGCTGTAACATTGTGACTGGCCATGTTCCATTAGAACATTTATAGTATTACTAGATTGGTTTTATCGGGTCCTTGTTCTTGAACAAGTTGAAAATGGGAAGATGTTTAGGGTGTGCCACACCATTCATTTTAGCCATCTGCTTGAAGTAGAATTTCTGATTAATTGTACCAGTTCAACTATGATTTTGTTCACAAATTTGTGTTTCAATGTGATTCGTCCAAGTTAGGGGTCATCATTTGGCCTGTGGGCCTCGTGGGCCGGTGGAGACCCGCAAGCCCGTGGGCTAAAAGCCCGGCCTGGCCCGCCAAAAACCCGTCAAGGCCCGTTAGGCCCAGCCTATCAAAGCCCGGCCCGTCAAAGCTCGCAATTTTTTATATATATATATAAGATAGTAGTACATATATCATTATACCTACACTTATATATATAATATAGTGACTAGCACTATATAGATATATATTTTATATTTGTGTATGTCTATTAATATATTACATTTACATATATTGATCAAATATTGGAATTCTATATATAGTTATATTTGTGTATCCATTTTACTATTAAATCATTGTTTAGAGTTTAGGATAAGTTAGAGTTTAGGTTTAGGGGATTGAGATTTAGGATAAGTTAAGGTTTAAGAATTTTGAGGTTTAGAGTAAGTTAGGGTTTAGGTTTAGGGTTTCATTGTAATTTTTTTTTTATCGATTTACCTTACACAGTAAAACAGTAAATATAATAGATGGTTCAGATTAGATCTTATAATTTTTCAATGGTGAGAGTTTAATTGAGTGTGTGTGAAATGACATCAATACCATTCTCTTATATATTGCTTATTTTTCTATGGAGAAACTAGATAAATCAAAATTTTATGTCAATTTTTTAGACACTATGAGATAGATATGTAATTTACAAGAATGTGTGTTAAAATTTTGATCTTAAAAAATTCCTTTAGGGATGGGTAATTTACGTTTTAGTTTAAGGGTACTACGGTCACATTTAGCGAAACTCATAGATGTAGGTCTAAATTAAGTCCAAAATTTATAAAATTTTAACGGCATGCTTAGAATATTATGAACAACCAATCTGACAGTCAGTTTTGTAAAATGATGATACATGATCGATTACGTTTCACAAAGGTCTTTCAACCCATATAACCAAGGAATAAAGGTAAGAACATTAGTGTGCATATAAAGAATTCAAGCAATATAAGAATTAAAAATATTTTAACAATAAAGAAGGCCATATATAATAGTTCACCTTGTAATAAAAGACACCGTACGTAAAAATTAGCCTAATCGAAGTACGTTTGAATCCCGGTCAATACAGTTAAACAAAATTTGTGAAAACACTAAAATACGCTCATCTTATTTTCCTTATTTTCCTCTGGAGGAGTAGATAAATCAATTTTTTATATCTATTTTTTTGACACTATGAGATAGATATGTATTCCATAAGAATATGTGTCTAAAATTTGATGTTAAAAAATTATTTTCGGGAGGGGTAATTTCCGTTTTAGTTGTAAGAGTACTACGGTCACATTTGGCGAAATACATGGATCGATGTCTAAATCAAGTCCAAAATTTATAAAATTTTAAAGGCATGGTTATAATATTCTAACCAATCAATCCAACGGTCAATTTTATAAAATAATTAAACATGTTCGATTAAGTTTTACAAAGGTATTTCATTCCATATAACAAAGGAACAAACGTAAGAACATTAATATACATATGGAGAATTCAAGCAATATGATAATTAAATATGTTTTAATGATAAACGAGGACATGTAGAAAGGTCTATCTTATAGTGATAAACACCGTATGTAAAATTTAGACTCGTCGGAGTACGTTTAAACCCCGGTGCATGGATGAAGGTTACGTTTAGTTTGAAATGTCTTAATTTTTTAATAATTAAAGCCCGATAGGCCCGGCCCGTAAAAGCCCGCAAATGCTCGGCCCGTAAAACCCCGCAAATGCCCGGCCCTTAAAACCTCGCAAAGGCCCGCATAGCCCGCTTGAATGGGTCGGGCCCGGATCCTTATATAAAAGATAAAGCCCGGCTCGGCTCGACCCACAAATATTAAAATGTTGTTGAGGCCCGGTCCGTGCCGGCTATACATGGGCCGGGCCGGGCCAGGCTTTTTGCCGACCCCTAGTCCAAGTCTTCGGAGAATCTCTGAGAATCTGAATGCAATTAGGTAACATATTAGATGGATTTTCGTGGATGCAACTGTTTAAGGAGATTTATTTATCATAATTTTCGGTGTGTGTCTTGTCTTAATTAGATTCGGAATAGTATAGACAGAGATACATATAACATTATATTGGGGACATTTATTGTACCAGATTATATCAACATATATATAAGGTATTCTATAAATGAAAGAGTTACAGTTTTTAGTCTATCAATTATTCCTTTACATGAGCTTTCTTTCCAAGCAATTCGAAGCCGAATCGTATAACCAACCAGTACTAGATTTAGACGAGGGCAAAAATGGCAAGCATCGACGCTCAGGGTTCATGTACATGGTGCATAGGTATTTGATTCACCACTACATCCATAACGATGAGAATGTTAACCAGTTGAAAGCCCTAGATAAATTGAGCTTCGTATGACTATTTTCTCAAACGGCAAAGGAACTAGTATGGTTAACAAACTGTTGAGTCTTGCAGTTAGAAGAAGCGTCAAAGAAGTAGACGTTAGCGTTCGAGGTTATGACTGTCTAACCCAGAAGAGCCCTCTAAATTATGCAGAAACTATAACAACGCTGAAATTGGAGGACGTGGTAGTAAAGTCCCCAATGGTATTAGCTTCCCATCCTTGAAGACTATGTTCCTCAAAGGCATACATTTGAGTGACACTGTTTCTACCGAATTACGCGCGGGGGCGTAACGGGGCAGAAGCAACAAGAATAAGCTTCCTTCTCCTCCTTCCTCTTGGTGCGTCCGAACGGTGGGGATGTTCGGATGGACGGGCGTGCTCTCCTCTTCTTCCTTCGTGCGTGCAGGATCCTTCCTGTCGGGCGGTGGGCTCTCCTATCGGGCGCTTGCTCCTTCCCTCGGGCGTTCGGGTGCAGCTGTTAGAAGAATACAACAATGAAACAGGCGGTCAGGGGTCAAGACGGGGTGGCCCGCCTTCAACGCTTCGATGCCTAAGTCAGAAGATGTATTGGATATAACAGTCAAGCGAACGAGTAAGTAGTGTGTTTGGGATGTCGAGAGATATCTTACCTGTAATAAATACCTGATATGTATAGGTGGTTGAGTTTGGAGCCTGGTGGTGTTCTTCGATGTGGGACAACCTGCACTCTGGTGGTGTTCTTCGATGTGGGACAACCTGCACTCTGCTGGTGTGTGATCCGCTTGTTCGGGCGCGCCCCCCACGGGCGCGTGCGCGCTCGGAGGGGGTGGGTCTGGTGAGTGAATTTGGAGCCTCCTTGGTGGTCTTGCGTGTGGTGTGGTAGGTGTTGCTAATCTGCTTAAGTGGATAAGTATGTTAATCGTACAACTAATGATGCAATACTAACAAGTCCCCCAATTCCCCAAGTCAAAGAGAACTTTCT
Source organism: Geum urbanum (assembly GCA_946800695.1). Taxonomy (NCBI): domain Eukaryota; kingdom Viridiplantae; phylum Streptophyta; class Magnoliopsida; order Rosales; family Rosaceae; genus Geum; species Geum urbanum. The sequence goes on along the minus strand of OX327002.1, from coordinate 5,403,647 downwards.
TGACTGGGGAGTTGAAAAAGGGTGTGCGATTAACAAGACTACTTATCCGCTCGAGCAGTGGTCATGATCCTGTGACCCCCCAAGTCCCCCAACTCTCCGGTCAAGAAAAGGGCTCGCATGACGGAGCGGGACCTGGGTGTCCGAGCGTGTACCTGTTCGTGCCGTGGGGTACCTGTTCGTGCCGTGGTGTACCTATATATGTTTCCTGTGGGGTGTTGCCTGGTGGTGTGTTGGTGTATATATGGGGCCGGCCTCCCAACCAGACTTGCTATTTTTTGGGAGCCGCGCGCCCGGGTGGGTTTGGTTTGGAACGCATACATAAGTGCAAAACAGAGAGATATACAGACTCGAGTGCAAATGTGAAGGTGTGGTATGAATGCATGAATGTATGGTATGAGTGTGTGTATGCAACGAATGCTGTCTGTACGCCAGCGATGGAGCCAACTGCGCACGCCGCACGTCAATGGGGATGCCATCGCATACGCTGTAGCGTCAGCGGGGAGATCAGGACCGCGACCTACAAGTGTTGCGGCGCCCACGATCACGTACTCGTGCCGCCCATCGGCCTTAGCGTGCGCAGAGGCCTCTGCCGCCTAACCCGGGAAGATTTCGCGCCCAGGGAGGACGGACCCCACGCCTGGTCTACGCTCATCGGTCTCGGGCCCTTGAAGGAGAGGACGGACCCCACACCCTTACCGGTACCCGAGTCGGAGAATCGATCGTTAACGTTACGCGCACGGGGGGGGGGGGGGGAAGAACCCCACGCCCGTGCCGCCCATCGAGCTTAGCCCAGCTAATTCGGCTTGTACTTTTTCGAGCGTCGAGCAAGGAGCGCACCCCTCACCTGCGTCGTGTCCGTTGCCTATAGGGGGGGCGGACCTCACGTCCCTACTAGGACTTAGCGGCATACGGAGGGGAAGAACCCCACGCCCGTGATGGCCTATCGAGTATAGCATACGCAAAGAGGGGACGAACCCCATGCCTGTTGCGGGCTACCGATTTTCGTCAGGAGAAGGGACGTATCCCATGCCTCTGCTAGGAAGGATCTAACGCACGGAGGGGAAGAACCCCACGCCCGTGGTATCCTTGGTGCGCGCAAGAGAGGGGACGGACCCCATGCCTGTTGCCGCCCATCGAACTTTGGAATATCCAGAGAGGGATGTACCCCATGCCTCTGGTTGGGATGAGGCGGCGCACGGAGGGGAAGAACCCCACGCCCGTGGCAACCTTGGCGCGCGCAAGAGAGGGGACGGACCCCATGCCTGTTTCCGCCCATCGAACTTGGAATATCCAGAGAGGGATGTACCCCATGCCTCTGGTTGGGATGAGGCGGCGTACGGAGGGGAAGAACCCCACGCCCGTGGCAACCTTGGCGCGCGCAAGAGAGGGGATGGACCCCATGCCTGTTGCCGCCCATCGAACTTGGAATATCCAGAGAGGGATGTACCCCATGCCTCTGGTTTCTTAAGCCAGCCTGTGTTTGTGCGAACGGGGAGGACGTACCCCGTACCCAATGCCTGTCGGTCTTAGGGTCTGCAAGGGGAGGACGAATCCCTTGCCTTTCGTAATAGGCGACCTGTGTTTTTTGTGCGTACGGGGGGGACGTGGCCTTCGTTTTCAGTGCCTGCAACCTGCCAAGACTGAGAAAACGGTGCCAGTTGGTTGTCTTATCGCTGCGCGCACGACGGGGGATCCCCCCGTTCGTGTGCGCCCATCGATTTTAGCGCGCCATGCCAGTTGCCGCGTAAATCATGCTGCCAATTCTTACCAATGGGCGCCCGTTGGCCCGTAGTGGTGCTTGCCTTGTTTGGACGTGGGCGGGTGGTCTGTTCGTCGGGCGTGCGTGCGGAGTGTCTTGCCCTGAATTTGGTGGTGCTTCTGATGGGATGTTGTTGAGGAGACATTCTCCCTGGTTTCTCTGGGGATCTATGCGGCCGTCGTCTTTAATGCTGGTGTGGGTCAGGTCTTGAACCGTCGATGTTGTCAAGATTGCCAGGAGGGCAGGCGTCGCGCGTGTGGGAGCGTGGGAGTGTGGCATGGGTGACACGCGTCGAGCCGTTGGAGACCGTGTTAGGGTTGAATTTAAGGCGGGAAGATGATGGGGTGGCACGGTTACCTGGGAGGGCAAGTGAACCGCTCCGCACTACGTGGCGTGATCCGACGGTAGACACGCGAAAAAACGAACGGCTGGCGTTCGTCAGCTGACGTCGTGCGATCAGTATAAATAGGGGTGTGGTCTTCATCTGCTTCATTGCTTTTATAACTTACAAAATTTCTGCTGAAACTGCCCTGCGGTCTGCCTCCTTGAGCTTTGCTGTGTTTGTGTGCTCTGTTGCCGGAATACGTGCTTGCCGTGCATACTTCGCCCTACAAACTCGATCTGGTGAGGCCCTCGTTCCTGGTTCTCTTTGTTTCCCCCTCTTTGGTTTTTGTGTGTTTCTGGATTGTTTGGGCGTTTTCTGGGTTATTGCCTCTCAAGAACAGGGCGTGTTCTTGAGGTGGGGTGGGTTTTGATCTGTTTTTGGGTGAATTTGTGGTGGGTTTTGATGTTTCTGGTGGTATGTACTCATTCGCCTTCCCTGGTGTTTCTGAAGTGTTGCCTCTTCGTCCGCCCAACCGAAGTGCCCTGGTGCTCCTCCGCACCGGCGGAAGTCCACCAGTGTGCCCGGTGCGAGCGAGTGCTAAACGGGCGGGTTGTTGTTTGGCGCAAAATAATAGAGATAGGATAATATCTGAAGCATTGTTTGTCTTTCTAACCTTGCGTGCGTGTGCTTGCAGTGAAGAATCAAAGTTCAAGGCGATCGACATGGACGCTTCGCTCAAACGTCGCCTGATCAAGATGCGGGGTGCGATAGGGAGGGTGCATGGGGTGGCGGAAGATGGTGGTGGTTCGTTCGTTCCGTCGGGTAGTGTTGAGCCCAAGACCTCTGTCTTCGGTGTGGTTGCTTCCGCCTCTGCGTCCGCCCAAGAGGTACGACCGGATGCTCCGCGTCCGCCACCGGGTGATGTGATTGTGCCCAAGGCCCAGAGCCGGGCGGAGTGTGAGCGGCAGCAGGTCGGGCGAGGAGATGTAGACGGCAAGCGAGAAGTTGTGCTTGCGCCGCAGTCCTCCGATCGCGCGCTCGTTGTGCGGCCGTTGTCGAGTCCACCTTCAAGTCCTCCACAATGCTCCGGGAGTGAGCGTGCTTGCTCTCCAAATCCCATATCTCTTCCCCGGGGGCCGCAAGGGTCTCCCAGACAGAAGCGAGGTGAGGAGCGGGCGTACAAGCGTCCCCGGGTGGAAGAATCCTCCGCCGATCCTGCCCCTGGGTCGGGCCGAGATGCCGTGGACGGGCTACGCCGCATGCTGGCGTGTGGTGCTGCTACTCTAGGGTCTCTGTTGGAGTCGCGGGAGGATGTCGCGCCCGAAGGGTTGGATGCGGTGTTTGCCGGGTGCGACCAGATGCTGCAGTAGGTCTTCCTTGTCCGCTCGCGGGAGGCTGCGGAACTTGCACGCCTCAGGGTCGAGGTGCGTAACCACCAGAGGGTGATGGAGTTGATGGTGGCCAGCAAGGACAAGGCCCATGGTCTGGCGTCCCGGTATGTCAAGCGCGCGGAGGCAGCGGAGTTCCGGGCGGATGAAGCTGTTGCCCGCGAAGCTCTGGCCAAGATCGATCTGGACAGAGCCCTGGCCGAGGTGGAGCGGTTGCGCGCAGAGCTGAAGCGCGTTCGTGCTGGAGCAGCCGCCCAGGAGGCGTGCGATGCGTCTGATGCCGAGGAGTGGATGGGCGGTCAGGTGCCCGCGTACGAGAGGGCGGTTGGGCTGGGTGGGGAGCCTCCCAAGGTGAAGCTAGAGCCGGTGATAACGCGGATGGACCCAGGCGGGCGGGTGGAGACCGTGGAGGTGGAGTCGTTGGAGGGTGAAGAGCTGGATGTTGATACCGGGGCGGAGTAGAATAGTGTTCTCCTTTTTGTAGTGTAGGTTTGTAACCGATCGTATGAATAAAACTGCTTTTCTTTCTGTTTGTGTGCCTCGCATTTTTTTTTTGGCATCTTTTTGAATAACTCGCGCGAACGTGCGCTTACTCCCTGCTATGGGTTTCAACCAAGTGTTGTATTTATGCGGACAGCCTTTCCCCAGTCCCCCAGTGGGCGGGCGGAGTAAGGATGAAAAGGGCGCATAAACACAAACCAGTAGAGAACCACAGGAGAGTACTTCCCCAAGTGTTGCCTTCTTCCATGGACGGGCATCCCCGCATCCGTGGGTTTGCCTCCAAGTCCCCTAAGTACGGTTGCTAAGGCGTGGTCCTCATCGCCCGTGCCTGGATCGCGCCCCTCGATCCGTGGGTTCCAAGGCGAGAACCTCCTGCCTGCCTTGGGGCTCTGCGGTTTCCTCGTGGTTGTATCCTCGAACGTGCCCGATTCCACGATCGGTTGGGAATTTTCCCAAGAGCAGATGTTCTGCGATGATCAACTTCAGCCTGCAGATCCCTGGCCTCCCGAGTATGGCGTTGTAGGGGGAGGGGGTGTCCATGATGATGAAGTCCGTCCGGATCTCGCTGTGCGGGGAGTCGGGGGCGCCAATCTCGACCCGCAGGTTGTCGCTCACGATTGGATACGACGTCTCGCCCGTGAAGCTGGCGATGCACTCATGGTCCTGCGTCATTTTGCTGGCGGGTCGTCCGAGCGCCGTGTATGCGTCGAAGTAGATTATGCTCACGGACGCCCCGCTGTCAACCAGTACCCTCCTCACAAGGAATTGGTCGATGATCGCGTCGATCACGAACGGTAGGGTGCTGTCCTTCGGGTTCTCCTCCTCGTCCCTTGCCGTGAAGCTGATGGTGGGCGCCTCCTTCCTTCCCACCTTGGGCACTCTCCCTGCCCTGATCGTCAGCACGTCCCTGCTCGAGCGATCGGGCGATGATGTTCTCTCCTTGCGCTTGCCCCCGGATATCGTGTTGATAGTCCCACGGGTCCTGGCGCTCGTCTGGCGCTGTTGTCCTTCCGCCCTGGGAGTGATTGTCCGTTCGTCCTTCATGTCTTCGAGGGCCTTCTTCAGCATGATGCAGCTGTTGGTATGGTGGGTGGCGGCGTTGTGGAATTCGCACCATACGTCCGGGAGTTGGCCGGCTGGTACCCCCGCTTTCGTCATATTGTTCGGTGGTGGTATTCGGTGTCGATGTAGGCGGAGTAGGTACTCGGGCGACTGCCCGTCGATCGTGAAGACCTCCTGCACTGCCGGCCGATAGCGTGGTGCTTGCCCCCGCGCCTGGTCGTAGCTGTTGCCCTGATGGCCGCGGAAGAAGGGCCTCTGGTAATTCTGCCTGTTTGTGTCCCGGTTCCTCTTGAAGCTCCCGATTGGCCTTCCGTCGTCCGTCGGCTGTCGCGGCTGATCGCCTGTCGCCTCTGGTCTGCTGGAGCTAGGTTCGGAGGCGGATCCGTACACTCGCGTCTCCACTAACGCCTTCTGTACAACCAGGTCCATAATCTCGTCGTAGTCAAGATGCTCCTTCCTCACAAGTTTCTCTACGAATGGAGTGGCGAGTAAGTTATCCATCAGGGCGACCTTGGCCACTCGCTTGTCAAGATCCCTACATGTGCTGGCGAGCGTCCTCCATCGGTTGATGTAGCTCGACAGGCTCTCGTCCATCCCTTGGCGGACATTGAGGAGGATGCCCGTGGTGTTGTACTTCCCCTGGAGCCTGTAGCGCTTCTGGAAACTCTCCGCCAACTCGAGGAACGAGTGGATGGATCCTGGCGGGATCTCGTAGAACCAGCTCCGCGCTTCTTCCGCCAGCGTTTCCTGAAATAGAAAACACAAAGTTGGGTCCGAGTACCGGGTTCCGTCCGTGGTGGACCGAAACTCGTCCACGTGCGCGCGTGGGTCTCCGCTCCCGTCGAACCGAGCGATCTTTGTTATTTTGGCGTGGGGGTCCCTTCCCCTCTCCAGTATGTGCGCCGCGAATGGGTTGACTCGGGGGGCGAACGTCCCGCCCTGACCGGCCAGCTTGTCCTTGCGCAAGCGTGAGACTTCCTCCGCCAGCTCCTCCATCCTCTGTAGGATCAGAGCATCGTTCGTCAGGGGTGCCGACTCCTCCACAGGTGAGGGCGCTCGAGCCGCCTGGGCGTTGGTTCTGGCGAACGGATGCCGCTCCTCGCTGGTGGTCTCCTGGGTTTCTTCATGCTGCTCCATCTGCTGGCTGATGAGTGCTTCCAGTCGTTCTTCCATCCTCTGGCGGATTTGGCGCTCCTCTGCTCTCTCGAGCGCCGCCTCCCGCAACTCCTGGACCATGCTGCTGATGCGCCCGTCGTCGTCGTCGTTCCTGTCGGCCACCAGTGCATTCCGCCACTGTGAGTCTGGCGGCGTCTCCCCATCGGGCGTGTTGCTGCCGTTAGTCACCGGGTTGAGCATGTGGACCTTTGATTTCGGTGGTGTTTATACGAGGTTTGCAATTTGTAGGATTCCCACAGACGGCGCCAGATGTTTCTACCGAATTACGCGCGGGGGCGTAAAGGGGCAGAAGCAACAGTGATGTGCTTCCTTCCTTCCCGTACGTCCGAACGCTGGGGCTGTTCGGATGGGCGGGCGCTTCTCCTTCTCTTCGTGCGTGCGGGCTTCTTCCTTCGGGCGCTGGGCTCTCATGTCGGGTGATCGGGCGGGTGCGTTCGCGTGCGGGATGATGTCGGAGGGGGTGGGTCTGGTGAGTGAAGTTGGAGCCTCCTTGGTGGTCTTGCGTGTGGTGTGGTAGGTGTTGCTAATCTGCTTAAGTGGATAAGTATGTTAATCGTACAACTAATGATGCAATACTAACAGACACCATTTCAAGCAGCTTGATATCTACGTCCCCGTGCATGGAGCATTTATCAATATCTTTTTGTCATGGCAGGCACCCTAAGGTTAAAGACTCTAATCTCAAATTCTTGAAAATTACAGATTGCGATTTGGACTTTATTCAGATAAGTTCTAAGGGCATCTCCAATGGAGAAGTCTCATAATGGGGTCTTATACCTATTATGAGACCTCAAATGGACACTATTCATATAAAACTTGGTACAACTCCAATGGTAGAGATTCTAACTTAAAGTCCTACATTTATATATTCATTTTTTCTTTATTTTGTGTTGTTCTAAATAATAATTTATATTTGTGAACTATTCTTATACATGATAAATAAATATAATATTAATTTTTTAAAAAAAAATAAAAAATTGAACCCCGTATGCATTATCCACAATCGGACATGATTTCGATTGACATGTGTCGCTATATAGGATTGTAAATTAAATTATACTTGACACTATAACTTATCAGAAATCGTCGTAGATTTTGGACAACACGTGCCAATTTCTAATTCGTTGTCGAGATTTCGTTATCATCCACGTGTCAGTTTCTATCTTCGAAGATCATGTTGATCTTCTATAAAAACGGAGTTATTCACTCATTCATACTCACCAATTCACAAACACTCCTCCTCCCACAACAAATTGTGGTTTCTACATTATTATTTCATACTTTGAGTTTTGTTTTCCGTCATGAATAGGTTGTGGAAACTATTAAAGAAGGAGGAAGAAGAAGATTTACCGAAGATGAGCAATATGAAGTTGACTTGGACGACAATTCAAGTGCGTTTCATACTTTGGTATTCTTCAAGCATGTTTTGTAATTGTGAGGGGTCCAGCTCGTTTTTGGAGTAGGGAGAGCCTACAATACATCATGATGACGTGCATTATTTTGCACAACATGATAGTAGAAGATGAGCGTGACGAAGATGAGCAATATGAATTTGACTTGGACGACATCCCGACTCGTCCAAGAAGAGCTGACATATATGATAAACCGAGTTATGATCATGAGGTGGAACATGATCCCCAACAAATGCATGCATTTGTACGTGCATTTGTACGTGGTCGTTACAAGAATATTCGATGTCCAGTGATATCTGCTTCACTAAGAGCGGATTTAGTGGAACACGGTTGGGGTTTGAAGAAGTGGAGAGAGCGCAAAAATGACTAAGTGGTGTCGCCTTGATGTGTCAATAATTGGCATTGTTTGCCATAATTTTGTTGGTTGCATTTAATTTTGTGTGGTTATATGAATTTGATTTTGTGTGTGGTTGTAAGCATTTAATTTTGTGTGTGGTTGTAAGCAATCAATTTTTTGTGTGCATGCTTGTATGAATTTGATTTTGTGCTTGTATGGTTTTACGCATATAATTTATTTTTGTTGTTGTATGAATTGAATTACAAGACCTAAATATAACAAATAAGGACTACATAATTATTTAAAATGAGAAAATAGACTACATAATTAATTAAAAACAAAAATTTAAATTAAGAAACAACATAAGTTAAGCCTCAAGCAACATCATAAATGAGATCGAACTTGTTCTCACGCTTGATTATTATTATGATATCACTCCGTTTGATCGAGCGGAAGATAGGGGAAGAACTTGATCCGCCATGAGGAGGTGTAGATGCTTGAAGGGTATGGAATGGTCGAGAAGATGAATTTTGTGCCATTTCTACTTCCTCTCGCTCAAGTATCATTTTTTGCTTCCTCTCCCAATACCCTCTTTTACAAGGTGAAAATGTAGTAGGATTCACCATCATTATCCGAGCATCTTCATCCCTTTGTTGAGCTACCATAGCTTCTTGGTAGAGTTGTTCCCTTCGTGCATGATCTATATCATTTTGATCGGCAAGCCTTTTCATTTGATCGTGAATACTCATTGAAATCTCTTGATTACATTTTCTGTTTGCCGCCTTGGCCGCTTTTTGTCCCATTGGACTATCTTGCCTAGCTCTAGGTGGCATGCTTGGAGTTGACACATTTTCGGGTGAATCGTTATCATCCAAGTTGATAGGCGTCTCAAAATTTTGGGTATCCCCTTCCATTGATGGGGGATTTGAAAATTTTGGTGTATCCTTCAAGATATCCCAACAATGCAAAAATCCGAAATGCTCTCCATGAGATTCATCGAAATAATTTCACTTGACATTCCTTATCTACAAACAATTTAAATAAACATAGTTGTGGTTATTTATTTTAACTATATTTTAAGCGACTAGGAATAATTAATTTTAACTGTATTTTAATTATGACGAATAAAAATACTTACATCATCAAGATCATTTTCGCCACTCTTATGATTCGCGATTGCATGGTTTAATGCTATACGCCATCTCATGCATGCGAGATTGATCTTCTTCCATTGAGACTCAACACTTGAAGCGGTTCGCTTCGGTGCATTGGGTGGCTTGATACCTTCAAAATATTCATATATACGATCCCACAAGGTTCCGCTAGATTGATTAGTATCGATGGCGGCGTCTTCACCAATATTCACCACGGCAATGCACAAAGCCTTATCTTCCTCCTCTTTCCAATTTTCCGATCGTGGTGCCCGTGGTTGTTGTGCCCCTTTCTTTGGACCTATAGTGTTAGAAAAACAAATTTTGCTATATGAATAAAAATGATGGGGAGGAGGAAATGTTGGAGAGGATGTAAGAAATGGTGTGGAATGAATGAAATTTTGGGTTGGTATTTATAGAAGAAATCTTTTTATAATTAGATGTGGCCAAGGTTGTGTGAAGGCCACCGTCAATACTCCAAATTTATACTATTTCCGGTTTCATAATAGGTTTTCCAAGTACAAGCTTTTTATGAAAGCCCTAAATCTGGTTGAGGCCAGAATTAGTTTAGATCAAGAAGAGCACAAGATCAAAGGGGGATGGGAGCATTTTTCCTATTTGAGAGATTTTCTTGATAACTTGCTTCCTCCCAGAGAATATCCATGCGTGTTAATCATGCTGATGAGCTGCAGGCTTTCATATTTCCTCGAGTTTTCAGAAAGAGCTCTCCACCGTTGTCTGTTATTAAGGAACTTAGTGTTGCCATCAGACCTCGGACGATGGCGATAAGTCCTGACTTGATGGACTCTTTGACTTGAATAGCACCTTCTGCAGACATTGAAGTCATTGACCAATTTTTCTGATGAATAAAATACAACACAAAAGACTACGTACAAGCAAAAATTCCTCTCACAACGTCTGCTCATTGTTTACTCTAGTTTATGATACTCATTGAATTCATGGTCTTATTAATTTGTACATGTAGAATTCATGGTCGAAACACAGTTTTCTTTCTTTTATAAATTATAATTAAAGAAGCTTGATCTCTCTTTTGAGATTAATACCAAGTAGTCACTCTATACGGTAGTAGTTCTAATAAACGTGGAATTATATTAGCTTCAAAACATTTCTTATACATGTTGGTTACAAAATTGTGCAACACTCCGAAAATAGAAGCAAAAATGATGTTCTTTTGAATGGTTTACTCGGATTCACTGGCAAATCATGAAAAAGGCTTCAAATGAGTATGATCAAGTGCTACCATACCCTTTTGATGACTTGCAGTAAATGAATGAATGCATCAAATTGATAGAATGTTCGGAGGGGATTGTGGGGACCCATTTTCGAGCAAGAAGCTTCTGCTACAATATGACCTGGATGTACTTGAAGAAGAAGCAAGATTTCTGCCATCCCCGCTGTTCCAGATCATGTCATTCTTGTGCATCTTTCCTTTACTATTCCTTCCTCTGCCATCTGTCTCTTCGTACTCTTCACTGTCCACAGCTGCTATAAATCCACTATGCATCAGGTCTGAACTCTCATACAAAAGCCTAAGCACCTGCTTAATTGAAGGCCTGTCCTGGCCTTCTTTCTGGGTGCACCAACTAACAATAGAAATAAGTGTTTGAAGTTGATCCAAATTATACGAGTCTCGTACACTGGGATCAACTAAATCAGGTAGCCTTGACTCTGTTTCCATGTATTTTTGTGCCCATTCGACCAAATTCCGGTTGTCTTGTATTGCTCGTCTCCCAGTTACCATCTCCAAAAGTAGGACCCCGTAGCTGTATACATCACTTTTCTCTGTCAACTCCTGAGTAACAACATACTCGGGATCCATATAACCTGCATTCAAAGATGTTAATCACAAATATTAAGTTTCTGCCTAAATCCATATAACTTGGTTTAAGTTTCATGTTTCAACCCATTGAATAGAATGTTCTCTAACCTGGAGTTCCCCGGATATCAGTATTTACCGGCTCAAAGCAAATTGAACCATCTATTGATGCATGTAGAAGGCCAAAATCTGCAATCTGAGTAAGGATAAGTAAAATTAGTTCAAATCAGTTGAAGGGATTCTTGGCATGTTTTCTTTCCAAAAAAGAATATACTTAAAACTTATATGTCAAGCCATCTTGAATGTTTCAACTTAAACAGGACAAATTAAGTTAAAAATTGAGTTAGACACGTCATGTTTGGAGACATTTAAGATCTATTTATTTATTTACGGTAAATGTGCATCCAGCAAGTTGTAGTAACCTTAGCCACAAAATTTTCATCCAGTAAAATATTGCTGGACTTGACATCTCTATGGCAGAGAGGAGGATCACAATAGAAATGAAGATACTCCTGCATGTGAAAACAATTTGTTAGGAGGTAATCAGTTTCTTTCACTATGTATTTGCAAAGTTAGTAACAAATCTGAAAGGTCAAGACTATATGGACTAGTTGATCCAAAAATGATTCTGCAAATTACCAGTGCATTAGCCACATCAATAGCAATTTGGACTCTAATTTGCCAGCTTAGGGGAGTTCTATTGGGGGCTGCATGAACATGAGGAGTACACTTCATCAGAATCATTTAAAAAAAGTTACTTTGAAATAGAATCCGAGGATGAAATTATTATGTCTTCTGCAGATATGAATGCCTGTACTTATCACCCAGAAAACTAAATGAAACTGCATCTAGTGTGATGGCACCGACATATTAGATACAAGCAATTTAAAAGTTGTTATTGTTTAACACTGTTTGAGACAAATGCAATGAAACATCATAAACCATCATTTAATAAAAAAATGTTTTACAGTTGCATCACTCTCAGACAAGTAGATTAAAGAGATGGAGAAGCATACAATGAAGATGATCCTTCAGGCTACCATTTGCCATGTACTCATACATCAAAAACCTGCAATGGAAGTTGGAAGAAAATCCTTATGAAACATTGGGGCTGGCACATGATGTCCCAAAACATATAAAAATTGATCTATATGCACCTCTCATCTACCAAAAAGGAAAAGTACCTCTCATGTTTCTCTATGCAAAAGCCCCTTAGAGACACAAGATGCCGATGATGCAACCTAGCAAGAAGTACTATCTCTCTGCAGAACTCATGCTCCCCCTGCTCGGAAACTTTGTTCATCCGCTTCACTGCTGCCACTAAACCATCACTGAATTGCGCTTTGTACACAGTTCCGAATCCCCCTTGTCCAATGATAGTGTTGAAATTGTCAGTTGCCTTCTTTATCTCCTTGTAGCTGAACTTTTGAAACATAGATGGAGGGCCTGCACATAAGTCCCATGAAACCCCAACAAATCGGCTCATTTATATATAGCAGATTAGCAGACTAGCATATATTAAGCTATAATTAAGAAGTAAACTACAAGGAAGAAGATAGAACTGTACCTTCCTGAAATTTCTTTAAAGGACGAGGTGGGGGGAACGATTTTGATGTCTTATCTATATCTTCAAAATCCCCTAGCTCTCTGTTTTTCTTCCGAATAAGAACTATCAAGACTAAAAGCATCATTATAGCAACAGCTGTTACTGCAATGCCGATACCTGGAACCAGTGTCAGATGATAGGAATGATGTGTCTCACTTAAGGGAAGACCCATCAAGTGTTGGTTTGGGCTAGCAGCCACCAATGGAGTTGGAGAAGCCTTTGGGGTGGATGATGGTGATGGGTCTGCAATAACCAACACATGTGCAACAAACAAAAACTAAATTGTTATCGATAGAGAGTGGTGACGGCTCTGCAATAAGCAACACAATTGCAACAAACAAAATCTGGCCGAGTTAAAAATAGTACTATTCTACCAAAAATAGTGTGGTACATTTTACTTAAACACAATCTCCACTTTTCTACAGTACTGGCATATATATCCTTTTTTTAAAAGCTTTTCCTATTAGAATAACTCAGAACATAATCTACCCTTTATTTATTTTACTAAAATTCAAATTTGTAAAGAAGTCCAAACTCCAAAGCCTCAAAGAAGAAGAAAAATCTAGCAAAGCATACTACAAATTTACAAGTGAAAGAAACGTCAATTAAGGACAAAAATCAACAAGAAATTGGGAAAGTAGTGGACAGCTAGAACCACACACTCCCCGTCTTCTGTTCCATACAAAATAAAATCTCATTCTGCTAAAACTTCAGTACCTGGTAGGAGGTTCAGACCCTGAACTTGAAAAAAGCAGCTTGCAATGCCAAAAGCAGAAGCACCACCAACTTGGCTTGCTATTGCAGCAAAAGTTGCATCACGGCAGGTATGGAATGTTATATTATTTTCTGGTCCTAATAGGTGATGAAGATATACTATGCCAGCATTTATACATTTTTTGCAATTACTATCATCCGAGAGTGGTAGTTTGCAATTTTCCATGACATCAGGGAAATTTGGAGACTGCACCATTTGTGTAACAGTTGTTCGACCACTACACTCATAATTTACTGGAATTTTTGTCCCCAAACCACAAAAAGCTGTTGCATTTCGGGTAACTCCATGCAATTGTAAGGTTTGTGATATGAAATCGAGGCATGTATCCGATAAGTTTGAAGGAACCCCCAAGTTGCTCGTTTCATTTGCATACTGTGCAATAGACACTGCAACAAAAGCATTTATGTAGCGGCAACACTTCCCTCTGTCATCTCTATTCGAACAAAACGAGGCTACCAAAGTAGCGTTTGACCCACTCAAATTTAAGGGGCATTCTGCAAAGTAGATTTTCTGGTCATTAGTGAAAATGAAACTTTTCTTAAGCATACTTCCTAGAGAAAATCATAACATACCATAATCATTCAAAATCAACATATGCAACATGGTAAATCATGAATGGTAGAAAACCCTACTAGTGAACCTAATCAGAATAAAATCGCACTAGCTTTGAGATGCTGCACAGAAAATAGATGAATACACTTACCACCCATTTTTTATGATAACTTTGGATGACTATTTGCATGCAAAATCTGGACTTTCATTTGGTCCAGCATAAGAAAGTTGAGAAACTGCTGTCTCTTTATCGGTAAAGTGTTGAGATACAAATAATGACCTATCTTAATACAAAGTTCGAACCTGTTACTCACTCACCCATCAGACCCCTCTGTTGAAACCAACAGCTATTGTTCAATTAATTTTAGTAAGGACTAATGTCATTGTCACGATATTCGCTCTATTGGCGGAAAAATGGAAGAAGGACCAGCCAAGATTTGAGCTCTATAAACTGTTTTACTAAACTAGAAATAAAAAAGATAGACAAAGCACATTACTTGCCAAGAAGATAATTATTGAGCATTAATAAACTAAGACATCTCCAATTTGTCCCAGCTTATGCTAAGAATTTCAATTAGAAAACAAAAGAGCAAAGGTAATGTTCATTTTCTCACTTCTTATTAATACAATGCTCTATCAAAAGAAAGCACATATTAATCCGTATACGATGAGCAACCTTTCATAAAATAATAAAGAGAGACGAGTATGAGATACTCATGTGAGGCAATAACTATAGTAATACCACAGAGGTTCCTCAAACAACAAAGACCCAAATAAATTAGCAAGTCAAACATACACCATGCGAATCACACCCATAAAATGATACTTTTGTCTCTAAGTAGGAAATAATAGAACTCAAGTTTGCCTCAAAATCAGAAAAAGTCGAGGCCTTGAAAAGTCCTGTAAGACCCATCTCCAGAATTAGTACATATTACCCTAAATAAGAAGCTAAATATATAAATGCAGCCTCTTCAATCAGACTCGGGCACAACAGAAAGCAAGTATCAATATTTAAAAACAATAATATGTGAATGAGACCCAGAAATGTTACTAACCAGCCATTGCTAGAGGAATTAGCTGCAGTCGAATTAAAGCAAGAAAACCCAGTAAAAGTCCGAGTCTGTAAACCACCATGGTCGAGAGAGACGAAGAAGGAGAGAGCTGGGCTCAACAGAGACACACAGAGAGAGAAACAAAAAGTGGGGTTTGAAGTGGGAGTTTGGAAAGGAACAAGGTTGAGTGTGCTAGCACATTTTGGAAGCATAAAAATGAAGGAAAGCTGTGAGCATTTTTGTGTCACCGTGCGACTGCGTTGTGTGAGAGAGTGAGGCATGTGAGAGAGAGAGAGGGCGGAGAGGTCTCCTTTGACTCTGAAAAGGGGACCCGTCTTTGTTCTCGAACCAAAATCCCTCTCTCTTATTTTTCTCATTTATGATTTATTGGGGAGATTAATAGCAATAGTGGGTGTCATTGTGCATCTTCTTCTGGGAAGTGGGAACCCAGATGACTTAGATAGAGTGGGTAGTAGATAATGATGTTTATGTGCGCTACATAGGCGTAGCCGATAGTGAGGGGGGTTAATGACACTCCTCCACTTTTCATATCCAAGTTAATTTTATTTAAATATAATAATTTAACATAATAAAACTCATTTTGACATGACGGAAAATTTGAAGAAAAAAATTATTATCTGTTTTGTATTGTTAACCAATTAAATTATTCTTTAACTTACTAACTGAAACAAAAATAGTGTGTGATATAATGAAACAATTAGTAACTTTTTAGAATTGTACTAGCCTATTTGATAAATAAATAGTGTAATGTTTAGTGTTTTATCATCTTAATTTATTTATTGACTTTGGTCAAAATTAATGGTGTTTATATATTTAGTGTGCAATATGAGTTTCTGGTAGAACGTAAATGAATTTATTTGTATTTTTTTTATTTTACTCAAAAAAAATATATAGTTTGACACAATTAACGGAGAATTTTGACTATGCCACTACTAGAACTTATTTTGTTGCCTGATCTGGTCGATCCCATAGGACGTAAATCGATGTTTTAACTTTCAATAAAGTTTAGCGACCCCGTAACTAAAATAGTCTAGTGTTTCATGTTTATTTGGGTGTGTTCCATAATTTAACTTCAAACAACCAAATTGTAAAGTCGTTAGTCATTGTTCTGCAAGTCCTGCAAGGGTTAGCTTCTCGGCCGAAGAAGTTTCTGCGGTACCATAATACTGTCCACAATAAGAGTTCAACGACTTGAATTGTATCAATCATTTTTTTTATTCTTCGTTGAATGACAAATTCTTGGTTCATTTCATATAATTTTCATTTCGGAATTAGTGTACAATAGTCGCCCAAATCTTTATGAACTTATGTGCAAGCAGTACATTAGGTTCAATCAATCATTTCAAGAAACTCGAGTTTTCTATTACTGATGACGTTACTCCTGAATATAGCATCCACCAGTGTTTTTGACATATATCTGCTAGAGCATGTTACCTACGCAAATATACTCTTTGAGCAGTCTTTGACGGCTTCTTCTTTTTTTTTCTTTCTTTTTTTGCGAGAAAATGAGAATTTATTGATTACTCAAAATAAATAGACATGACAAGTTGAGATGAACCCTCGCCCACACTCCGGGTTATAGGATTATCATTTGACTTGCTCCAACAATAATTTCATCTTTGATTAACATAGATAACACTCTCGTTAGCAGATATATCATATATGTCAAAGAATTGGTCTATAATCGAACAAAAGAAAGTGTTGGTCTGTAGTGACTTGTTATTGCATGTGGTCCTCCAGTGTAATGCCTTTTCATGGCGAAGCACACTGATGCGTACAAACATCTTATGCTCGTTACCTGACAGCATGTGAGTATTTGAGGACTACACTTGTCTTCAAATGCAGATGAGTTTCTAGTTTATACTGCATGATATATATTCTTTTGTTTTTGGGCTTTTCTGGATTAAGTTTCCAACTTTAATAATGGTTCTTTGACAGCGTCATGATACAGAATGATGGGCACTCTTCAGACATTCAAAATGAATGTTGATGATATTTTTGGGGGGTTCTGGAGAATGTTATATGATCGAGTTGGTCTGTCGAGTTGGCATGAAGAAATAGATAATAATCTTTTTCAAAGAGGCCTAGCTAAAGAAAAAAAAATTTGTGCTTCGAGTAACTCGATAAGAAGTGGCTAACCCTAGTGCTGCCTAGGGAGCTGATCTACGTGATTTTCACGGTTGTTCTTGTTTACGTGTGATTAGGAAACCTATTCCTATTGGGAATCAGAGACTATGGGTAGTGTGGACATATTGACTTGGAACATGAGGGGTTCAACGGCGGACTCAAAGATCAATGCCCTTAGTGCATTGGTTTTTGCCAAGAAGTCGGGGATTGTCTTTCTTCAGGAACTAAGTGTCGAGCGCGGTCTCGCTATGACTACATCAAGGCAGGGTTCGACAAGGTTTGATGGTGGAGTGTTCGGATACAAGTGCGGGAGGTCTTATGTATTTTTAGGTGGATGATATTGATTTTCATTATAGAGATTATTCACCCTAGTTCATAGATATGGAGGTTCAGATTCCGACATCGCTAGGGCTCTCTTGGTGATTCACTGGCATGTATGGAAACCCTTAATCGAATTTTTGATTCCAAACTTGGGCCATTTTCCGAGAACTGACACAACATTCGGGTCTTTCCATTCTCTTTGGTGTGTTGCGGTTGAAATCAATGAGAGTATACGTTCTTTAGAGAAATCATGCGGCCCGATTCGGCCAAATTGGCAGATGAACAATATGATCAGCTGCATGAATGACTGTGCATTGGAAGATTTGGGATGTACGGGGGGCTGTTCACATGGCATGACTCAGAAACTCAATGCCGCCTTGACAGAGCATAGCTACACAAACTTGGCATCAACAGTTCGGGGAAACTCAAGTGATTAACTACCTCCAATAGGTTCGGATCAGTACCTATACTCGTGTTGGCACGTCAAGAGAAAGAGATGAGGTTTCCTGGTCGATAACATTTCTTTCTTTTTGAGACAAAGTGGGCTAATCGATGAGGAAGATTGTGCGGAAGCTGTCAAGGCCGCTTGGCAAAGTTCGAATCAAGGATTCCTTCAGAGTCAATTTGTCTCAAAAGTGGCAAATACTCAAATGGGGCTTCAGCATTGGTCTCGGGCTATGTTCAGTAACCGAAAACGGGAATTGGAAGACATGCAAAGTGAATTGGGGGAGTTCTTGAATAAGTTGATCTTTGAATGCGACGGATAATCCAAGACGGAAATAGTTATATGTAAGGCAAGAAGTTTTAATGTAACAGGAGGCTACCTATTAGCGTTAAAGATCTAAGAACAATTGGCTATAGAATGAAAAAAAAAACACAAAGTATTTCCATCAGCGAGCTTCCAACAGGAAGAAGAAGAATTAGATTCGAGGTTTATTTGACAATAATGGTGTTTGACATGATACTCTTTCTGGCATAAAAGCTGTCGTTTTGGATTAATATTAATTGTTCAAAACTGGTAATATGTCATAGGAGCGATGTAACCGATTTTGTCTTCTCTTATTCTGGTGATCACTCCAGATATGTCGGCCTCCATCTAATGGATCATTCTGATGCGGAGATTCGCGCGGCCCTCTTCTAGATGGGACCTCACAAAGCCCCTAGGCCTGATGGTATGCCTCATTTATTCTATAAGAATTATTGCGATATTGTTACTCCAAATGTTATTGCTACTATTAGAGAATTCCTCGTCACAGGACAAATGCTTGGGAAGCTAAACTTTACACATGTCTGTTTGATCCCGAAAGTGATAATCCGATGAAAGTCATAGATTACCATCCCATTGCCCTTTGTAATGTGATATTCAAGATATGTACCAAGGTTCTGGCCAATAGGGTCAAGCAGATTCTGAATCAGATTATCGATTCATGTCAAAGTGCCTTTATTTCGGGAAGGTTGATTGCTGATAATAAGTTAGTAGCGAATGAGGTCGCTCACTATCTGTGGACCAAGAGACAAGGTGATTCGATACAAATGGCCCTGAAGTTAGACATCAATTCAACAAGGAATATGATCGACTAGAATGAAGTTTTCTTTAAGTTGTAATGCTTCGGCTAGGATTTCCTAGTCAATGGGTTTAACTCAGCATGGCATGTGTAACAATGGTTAGATATTCCTTTGTGATTAACGATGTTTAGATATTTCACCATATCTATTCTTCTTGTGTACATCTAGTCTATCGGCTTTGATTTAGCGAGCTCATCAGGCTAATGAACTGGTAGGCATCAAGATACACTACCAAAAAATTACACTTAGACGACGAAACCTTAATATTTTCGTCGTTTAAGTGGTTGTTAGATAACGAAAAAAATTCATCGGATTAGAGAAAATTTTGTCGTCTAGGCTAACCTTAGACGACAAAATTGATTATCGTCGCCTAAGAAATGTCTTAGACGAATACAATAAACAAAATTCGTCGTCTAAGTATAATATCTTAGATGACGAAAATGTCTTCGTTGTCTTAGAAGATGCACTTAGAGGACAAAAACATACTTCATCATCTAAGTTTGCAATTAGACGACGAATATTTCAATTTTGTTGTCTAAGAACATATCCTAAACCTAAACCCTAATCCTTCAAAAAAATTAAATGAAAATTTCATGAAATGCTAATTATTAATTAATAATTAGCATTTCATGAATTTTTTATTTTTATTTTTTACAAAATCGACCACTTAGACTACAAGTTCGTCGTCTAAGTTGCAACACCTAGACGATGAAATTATAGTATTTTTGTCGTCTAAGTGGTTCATTTTATTTTTATTTTTTGACAAAATTAAGCACTTAAACGGCAAAACTACTACAATTTCGTCAATTAAAGTCCCCGTCAACAGTTAAGGAAATCCAGAGTCTAAATGGAAAGGTAGCGGCCTTGAGTAGATTCTTGTCCAGATCCACAGACAAATGCAAGCCGTTCTTCGAGGCACTCAAGAAGACCAAGGGGGAGCTCTAGACAAAGGTGTGTAAAAAGGCGTTCCAGGCCCTCAAGCATTACTTGATCTCCACCCCCCCCGCGTCATGAGTAAATCCGTACTAGGGGAGGACATGTATCTGTACCTGCAGTCTTAAAGGTGGATGTGAGTGGAGCTCTGGTCCGAGAAGATACTAGGGGGGCAGCTACCCATGTATTATGTTTCTAAAACTATTTTCAACGCAGAGACTTGTTATCCGAAGCTAGAGAGATTGATATTGGTGCTCGTTATGTCATCACGTAAGCTCATATCTTACTTCCAGGCTTTTAGGATAGTTGTCATGACCGAGTACCTACTAAGAACAAATTTGCATACCTCGGACTCCTCCTACGGGGTGACCAAGTGGGCTATTGAACTCGCACAACACAACATTGAATATAAGCCCCGAACGGTTATGAAAGGATAGGCACTGGCAAATTTTTTGGCTGAGTTCACGGCGCCAACGTCGAAAATGCAGGAAAGAAGAGAAAGAGTTGAGGAAGCTGTTGAGCAGGGGGTCGATCACTGGACCCTGTATACTGATGGATCTTCAAAATACAAAGGTGCAGGTGCAGGATTGGTGTTGAAAACCCCAGATGGAATGATCATGGAGCACACACTGACATTAGGGTAGAAGACGACCAATAATGCGGTTGAGTACGAAGCCTTTCTGGCGGGACTAAGGTTGGCCTGAGAGTAGAATGTGAAAAGAATCAAGGTATTTTGTTACTCCCAACTGATTTCCAACCAAGTGCTTAGAGAATACGTAGCCCATCATGCCTCCATGGAAGCATGCCTCAGGTGAGCAAGGAACTTGGTGAGCCAATTTGAAGAATTTTCCATCATCCAGCTCCCTAGGACAAAGAACATACATGTAGATGCTTTAGAAAACCTGGTCTCCAGTATATACTATCAGCTGAGGAGAACAATCCCATTAGGGCACCTCCCCAACCCAAGTATGGATGCTGATACAACTGCGACTATCATGGATGGACGAAATAAAATATTACATAGAGACTGGAGCCCTACCTGAGGGGATAGTTGAGGACAGAAGAGTCGTTTGCCAAACAGCACATTATAACATCAGAGACGGCAAACTGTATCATCGATCCTTCGGTAGATTAGATCAGCTAGAAGTGCACCACACTCAAACCAGAACAATAATGCAGGAACTACACTTGAAGATATGTGGCATGCATATTGGCGGCAGGAATCTCGTAGTCTGATGCCTGGCCGAAGGGTATTATTGGCCCATGATGAAAAATGATTGCATAAAGTACGCGAACGCCTATGAAGCTTATCAGAGGCATGCTCCCCAACCATTGATGCACCCAGATGAATTACACTCAGTCTTAGTTCCATGTGCTTTCTCCCAATGGGGGTTAGATATAATGAGGGAATTTTCAACCGGAGCTGAGGGTGGGCAAAAGAAGTATCTCCTGACTGCGACTGATTATCACTCCAAGTGGATCAAATCTGAGGCTCTATAAAAAAAAAAGGGGAGCGAAGGTAAATAATTTCATCTAGAAATTCACCATATGCAGGTTTGGGATTCCACAGATGATTGTAGCAGACAACGGTCCTCGGTTCAACTGCCAAGAGATCAGGGACTATTGTGCTAAGTAGGGGATTAAGATCAAATTCACTACTTTGAGATACCCTCAAGGTAACGGACAAGCAGAGGCTTCGAACAAGACAATCTTGCAGCGTTTGAGGAGAAGGCTGGATCAGCTGACGAAATGGCAGTTGGTATCCCAACTACCGAACATGCTTTGGGCAGACAGAATGACCAAGAGGAAACCCACTGGGGAAACTCCTTTCGCCCTAGTTTATGGGATCGAAGCTATCATCCCCATCAATCACAAAATTCCCAACCTCAAGGTAGCAAAATGAATAGCAGAAAGAAATGCAGAGATCCTAAGGTCAAAGTAGGATCTTACCAGTAGAAGCTGAAGGCTTACTACGACAGGAAGGTTCGACCTAGAGTTTTCTTCTCAGGCACCATGGTTTTACATAAAGTGTTCGAAAATACCAAGCTACCAGGAGAGGGAAAACTGGGGACAAACTGGGAAGGACCATGTAGGATTGTTGGAGAAGGCTATAATGGATCGTACGAACGGGAGAATCTAAGAACTGGAGCCTTGGTCGACAAGCGGTGGAATGCTCTTTACCTGAAGGAGTATCACTCTGAGCAGAGCTAAAGATCTGGAAACAGAAGCGGACAAGTGTCTAGAAGGGGCACATACTCTTCCTAACTGTCTTGGTTTTATTAGATTGTTTTATAAGTTGGCAGGTTTAACAAGGCATGTCAGAAACTTCCTTGCTTATTCGATGAACATTGTACAATTATGCGATTATTCAATAATAAGATTATATTTTTAGTAACATTGCTTTAAATTGTATTTTATGTTCGATTTACCTTTACAAATATTCGATCTATGTAAAGTGTTTGGATGTTTATTGTTTGATGTGTTCGATCACGAGGTGTTTAATGCCCAGGAAAGGCATCGATCTTAAGTGGGACAAACGACGTTGGTTTCCATGGGAGAGACCATCACCTTGCGTTCTAACTAACTCTCCCAAAGGTAAGGCATCATAAGGTAAGAAAATTAGGGCATCGAGGAGGACGCCCATGGAGAGAAAAACCTGCCAGCTCAAAGTAATCTCGTGTTAGTATGACCTCGAGGTTAGATCTGATGGGGTTAGATTGACAACCCCCCATGGGTAACCCAGCCATATCCTAGCACTTTGGGCATTCTAAGTCCCAAGAATATTCAGTTGGCGACATCTTAAGAATAAGCCAATGAAAGGACCCGACTCCGATTTAGTTGCCTAAACCGAAATCAACCCCTTCGAAAACATAACCTCAAAATTTTTTTGCCAGAGTTTACTTTGAAATGTGTGAACCACAATTAGAACCTGCAAAGAGAATCACACTTCGAATATTCCACAAAATCCAAACCGTGGGCTCCGTTCCCCATCCGGATTTCTCAACATCATATATATAATAAACCACAAGGTTTACAAGAAATCCAGAAAACATTCAGAAGTAAACTCAATCAACATAAGTATTCAGAGCGACGCCTATATACATCATATACAACCAGTAGGTCGAACAAAGAACCTACTCGAACTGATGAATGATCTGAACTCTACGCCTCCACCGTCGACGTGCAACCCCGGAATTCAAACTGCAAACTGGGCAAAGGAAACCGAAAAACTCAGGGGAAGACAAATTAAATCGTTAGAGTGAGTGGACGAAAATATTAATATGTCTTCCACCAATATAAACATGAAATCATGATGCGAGTCTAAAATCATCAAACACATGTAAGGTGATTGTCATAACCTTTCTGGATACCGTATAAAATGTGGAGGCCATAACTCGAGTACATTTTCCTCAAAGTAACAATCATACTCAACCAAGGTAAGGGGTTTGTCATAACCTTCCTGGGAGCCATATAATCACGGGTCAGGCGTTTGTTATAACCCTCCCGGAGCATCTCGGGGATTAGCCTAGAAGCCATGCATCGATGCATCCATAATCCATGTAAAACAAATCATGCATATGCCTCCAAGTAAAAATACATAACCGTAAATGTATAATCGTAAATGCATAATCATAATTGCATACTCATAAAATGCATAACATAAAATGCATAACTAAGACTCTCAAATCGACAAAGAAAATAAAGTGTTCACTCACAGTACGAGGCTAACTCTGAGGTCCAGCGGAAGATCCCTCGCCAAACACTCGATCAAGATCACCTGAATAATAGGGATACGACCAATACATATAGAATCACAACATACGGAGCTAATACGTCAAGAACTCCGCGTTCCCGAAAGACTTATCGCTCGAAATATTGACGAGGATAACAAAAATCTCAAAATACACCCAAACAACCCTCGTCCCAAAATAGAATACTCAAATCAACTCAAAAACCTCACGACTACGATCAAGACGTGATTAGGAGCAAAATAATATAAAAATCTCAAAAATCCCAAAAAGTCAACCTCGCCGGAGCTCCGCCGTTGACCGCCGCCGCCGCGCCAATGGTGACCAACTCCGGTGACCCATACCTCAAAATCTTCCTCTCCTCAAGCCCAATACAAAGTCCAACTACACCAAGACCAATTCAACTTACATCGGCCAGAATTTCGGCCGAAAGCTTCGCCGAAACTTCCACTCCGGTCACCGCCCCAAACCACCACAAACCTGCTCCAATTCTAAAACAAAGTTCGCGGAATTCATCAATGGGTTGAGGGGAAGCAAACCCCCCACCACCCCGACACCAAAACTCGCCGAAATCCGCCACCCGCTTCCGGTGAAATCTCCAAACTTCAACACTTTCGTTCTCCCTCAATTCTCAATCAATTTCAACAAATGAATACACAAATCAATAGTACAAGTCGATCAAGAGATTTCCAACCATACCAAGAATGTGGCCGGAGGTGGCCGGAAACGCCGGGTCTGACGACGGAAAGAAAACGGGTCAAATCGCCCCAACTCGATCAACTCAGTCCAACTCGGTCCAAATGTGATTTTTCGACAATTCTACGACAATTTTGATATTTATACGTTGCGAACTGACCAAATTCACGATTCGGATAACTCAAACCCAAACGGATAAGTACGACTAACTCGACGATAATTTCAAATATTCATTTTATATTCTTCGATTATCCGAAAAATCCTCTAAAACCTCATACGAACTTGAAATCAAATCCTCTACAATTTCTGTGACGGAATTCAAACCAAATTCTTGCCCGATAATTTAGTCGTGAACAAATCCGTCATATCGACCAATTATGACAAAACCGCGACTAATCGTGAAATGCGCAATTCAAGCCAATTAACATACCATTTTCGGTTCGGGTCGTTACAGCCAAAGTCAATTAGTTTGAGAAATTATGGATTCCACTATAGCACTCGAGACAAGCTACCTGGAAAGAACCAAAGCTAGAGGGTAACTTTGACATGGTCTTTGTGATAATGCCAAAGGCTCTAGGAAAGCTAAAGGTCCTTTAACCAGTAAGGGTTTGGTCCTGGGGGGAATCTAGAGAACGGTGGTCTTTGTACAAACCTGGGGTCAAGACATTTAAATCCCTTTAATGAGAGGCAGTCTCAAAACTGGGAGCACCTCCTAGGAGACCTTAAGGTTACCAAGGCTCTCCTTTATCCTCTCTTGGGAGCAAGTGCATGGAGAAGTTGTGGGGTTCAAGAGTTATACAAAGGCCACAGGCACTCAGAGGAAAACCCCAAGGTTGGATATTGATGAACAAAAAGGAAAAGGTGTGAAATACTAAAACGATAATGTTATAAGGACTTAAATTACATAACTTGGTTCAGAAAAATGAAGGATGCAAAAAAACGACAAACTTATGAAGTATGATATTGTTTGAAAAAGGGCTCTTAAGCTATTACATAAAATACAACCTAGATACACAAGCAGGGAGCTTCAATCTGATTCGGTCTCAGAGGTAACATAAGGGTTATATGCATTGATGAGCTCCTTGCATTCCTGCTCTCAATCTACCCTCTGTGATTCAAGTTGCAGGGCATGGGAATCCTCCAGAGCGGTGATTTGAGCCTCACACTCCGCATCCTTCTCCTCTAGGGCATTCTGGAGCTTCGCCTCAGCTGCCTTAGCGACCTCTTTCACCTGAGACTGAGCCTTCTCTAGGTCAGATTTCAAGCTCGTCACCTCAGCCTGCTGCAGGGAATGCTCGGTCTCAAGGACTCGTTCTTTTTCGTTGAGGAGTCGACAGGCCAACGCCAGAACATCTCCAAGCTTGATCACCTTACCCTCGAGCTCCGCGACCTTGGTTGCAGACTCCTTAACCTGATCCTCTGCCATGGCAGCCTTTTCTTTAGCCTCACGTGCCACGTGATCAAGATGACCCAGGGTTGCTGTGAGGGTTAGGGAAGCCTAAGCAAGAGTCAACGATGTGTTAAAACAAATGAGTAGCAAAGTAGGTAAAAGAACACGTAAGGAAAAGGTAGATATGGGGGGGGGGGGGGAGAGATTACCATGTAGAGGGAGGTCCAAGAAAAGGTCATCATATCACTGGTTTCTAAGGCCCCCAGGTACTCAGCGTCCTGATTTAGCATCATTAAAGATAATGAAGACTAGGCTATGTCCGGGCGGACCAAAGCAAAGCAAAGATTGGAAATGATGTGCTTCCCTTCGGTCAAGTTGTGAGGAGGTTTGACAATATAGCCCTGCTTTGGCCGAACTCGCTTGAAGTATACGTGAGGGAGCTGGGGATCAGAGCCCTCAATCAATTGCCCAAGAGGACTTGCATAAGCACAAGTATAATATTCATACATACCAGATTCACACAATCACAAGCACGATTTATAGAACAAAACAACAAAAGTATATCTATCCAAAGTAGGGGATTTATGACAGATGACTTCACAAGTATGATGAAATATAAAGAGGAAAGAATTACCTAGGGAGAAAGTAACAAGCTTGGAAGACCCCGACTCGAATGATACAGGCTAGGGTAGTTCAAGGTTATTCATCTTCAGCTTCTTCTTTGGCGGTGACGGTGGTGGGAGTTCTTTGTTCGGAGGAGTAGGGGGAACCTCAGTCTCGATGGACTTGGTGGGATGGGAAACCACCTCAGACTCCTTGGTCAGGGCCTGAGCCTTCTCCTTGCCTTTCTCTAGATCAAAGGTCTTTACCAGCCTCCTCTTCTTTGGTTTGGAAGCCTTCCTCTGCTCGGTTAGAGTTTGGACGTTTGAGGATTTGGGGGTAGAGCTTCCTCTCTTGTGGACTTGGGGGGCGCGAGGGACCTCGGTCACTTGAATGTGATTCTCATGGAAGAGGGGCTCAATGTTGTCTAGCCCCCAAAAGCTGAGACGTTCATGGCTCCACATCCATTTGCACTTACAAAACCTAGGAGGAATAGCTAGGGCATCGTCTACGAGGTCGTAGTGCACAATGGCCCGGGAGAGTTGGAAAGCAGTGAGTCCTTGGCGTACATGATTAGTTGAAAAAGTTAGAAGTGGTTCCGTGGTGTGGGTTTGGCTTGCAAAAGCACTCGAAACTCTGGCAGCCCCATGCGGGAGTCAAACCATTGATTGAGGTAGTCAAAGTAAGTGAGGCAACAGAAGCTATCCGGGCACCACTGCTCAATGGCGAAGCCATAAAACTCCAGGGCGGAGCACACGAAAGCAGGGATAGTGAAGGTAAGGCCATACAATCTAGAAGGGGTGAACGAGAAGCCCAGATTATGAGCTTTTCAAGCTCCGATACTTTCGCTTCGTCCTTGACGAGAGCGAACCGAAATTTTTTGTTGTCTCCTTGGTGGAATGAATGGATAAAGGCTATTAGAGCCTCATCAAAACCAATCTTCAGGGCAGAGAGGTAGAGCTCTTCTCGAGCTTTCTTTGAGGCGACAGACTTGGTGGAACATGGCTGGAGTTGCATGTTGGTCGAATCTGCATCAGTATCGAGAACAGGCGACAGGGAAACCTCGATCTCGTCCACTTTGAAGGTATTGGGTGAGGGAGGGTTCTGGGCGACCTCGAGATGTGGCTCCTAACTGAGTTTGGAGGTCGCTGGTTCGGTGGCAAAGGCGACCGAGAAGCAAGGAACGATGGCCATGGATACTGGCTTGATAGGAACGGTTATGGCGATAGGCATAGATTTATCAACCTCACCGGTAATATCCTGGAGGGGAATGATGAGGTGGTCAACAATTTTAGTGGATTTTGGAGAAGAGGGGTTCTGGGAGTCGTTTGATGCCAGTTAAGTTTTCTGGAGATATGGAGATTTGGGGGTTTGAAAGTTGTAAAAGATTTCTGGGTTTGTTGGAGTGCTTAGACAGATGAGGAGATGTGAAAAAATGGAAGAAGCAGGGGATTTTGATTTATATACAATGAAGGGGTGTGAAGTGATATGGGGTGACCGTTTGAGAAGGTGGGAAGTTTCGAATTTCTAAGGGTGCGATTGATTTGAAATGAGATAAGAAAGGAATGAAGAGTGATTGTTGGGAGAGGCGTAAGTGAGGATGAGATCCCAAGGAAGAGTGACTGTTAGGACGTGACAATCCCAAGGTAAGATTAAACCTTGAGGGGCTATACGATCGGACATCGCGGGATTGGCAGAATTCATGAGGGAAAATGCAAGATTTGTACGAATCCTGGAGGAATTATATCAAAGAGCTTGTGGTAATCATGAGACATGATTAGCCCTGGATGCGGAGATCCATTCCTTAATGGATTCCTCTTCTCCGAAAATAAAGTAGTCCGACTCGATAAGGACTATGTTTAGACCTAGTACAATCTCTATATATAGGTCATCTTGATATGGTCGAATGTAAGGTTATTCTGCCTTAATCACTCTTTAATTCTTGAGATAAGTTCTGACTTAAGCATCAGAGGGTTTAAATACGATACCACATTGTGTAATGACTTGTTTTGCAGGTTCATGAGGATTCAAGTTAGAGGAAAGACGAAATCTACTCTCACATTTGGTATATGGGTCTTTCTAGTGATGTAGATTGTAGAGCAGAACTTGTACAAAACATACAAAATGGAATGTCTAATGGTTTGTCATACGGGTCTTTCTTTGGTTGCAAAACAATGGTCCATTGATCTAAGCGTGCTTGGGACAAATAGCTGGAGAGAGTATTACAAGAACTGAAGAAATGTGGATGTTTGAGTTGACCGGTTCGAATCTATATATTTCTACTCCACATTTCATGATCTAAAACCTTGATGATTAATTTGTTTTGGAATTTGTGTATAACATGCGCTTTCACACGGGAGGTACAAGGTTAGTTGCTTGCACAGATGGAGAGGTGGTGAACAGCAAAATGCTGAGGAAATCACAATGCAAAGGTACGTCGGAACCGAAAGGTAAGAAGGCTGCCACGTGTTGAAGATCCAGCATCTCTCTGCGTACCTTTTCAGGGCTGGAATTGACGAGTAGGAGCTTGCTCGTCAGCAAGGTCTTGGGTTAGAATTGTTTGTGCTATAGCCGCCATTCCCACGTGGTCGACGCCGACGACGGAGATTTTGGTTTGGGGCTTGGTCGGAGCAGCAAGGTTTGTGGGTTTGAACAATTATTGGCTTAGGTCAAGGCCTCGTGCGGGGCCAGAGGCTGAAGTGCTCTTTTTCAGGGCCGATCCTGAAAATTTTAAAGTCCAAGGCGAAAGTTTAACTTGGGTCATTGACGAGAAAAAATTCAATAAATTTTAGACGAAAAAAATAGTTACAAACAACTCAATTATACATTAGTATCAATATCGTAATATTGTACTCCTAAATAAGTTTTTTTTTCTTAGCTATTTAGCAACTTAATAATAACAAATAATAATGTCATATAAAAAATAATGGTTGCAAACAGATCAAATATATAAAAATACAAATAAACAATGAATAGACAAAGAAAATTATCATTTCTCTACTAAATATTGTTGACTTGCCCAAGTTAAAGCACCTAAGAGATGGACATTCTCAACACATTTCATCATCTTATTCTTCTCCTTTTAAGTAAGGTAAAATGAGTTAAAGCCTCATAAGAGTCATAGGCATTATATCAAACACTTGGTGGGCATTTTCGTTTCAACTTAAGAGTAAGCTAAAATCTTTCTAAGAAATTAAATGAAAGAAGACAAATGATTTTTCAATTGCGCAAATTACAACAACAATATAACAATAGTGAGACTAATTGATCGAGTGACAAACTAAACTCGTGAAATTACCTGATTTTGTACTAGTACAGTACCTGCACTTGCAGCCCATACACCCAACTGATTGAGAGATGAAGTTAAGTCAGAGAAATTGCTGGCCTTATTTATATGGAGATTGATGGATAAAAGAATCAAATGATCTCCATTTATTTGTAATAAGTATGAGTTATGTTCTCCATGATCGATGATAGAACTTGAAAAATTGGGATGAGTGAATATTAAAGAGGGAGAAAAGTTAAAAAATGTAAAGAAGAAGACTTCCAAAATGTACGCAAAAGAAATTATTTTTTATTTTTTTACTTTTTTCTTTTTATACAATAAAAAAAATTAAACCTTAGAGTCCTGGGCTGGTGCCCTGCCTGTCCTCCTCAGGGCCGTCCCATGATGAGAGTGTGTAGCTTAATCAGCTCTGAGTTTTTTGGCGTGGTGGGCTGGTGGTCAAAACAAAGAGCCAAGGAAATTGTTTTTGGTTCGGTGATCAGATACAAAGAGCTAATGGGTTTTTATAGAGAGGAGTCGACTGTGGAATCAACACGTTTTAATTTCATGGAGTCTGTAATTTGGTAATTAAGGTTGGCTTCAACTTTCCACAAGTTAAGTCTGATTGATAACACTAGAGACTTTGCCCTAGTATGTGGCCTATGGCGGAGCAAAGACTCCAGCAAAAGTGAGATCATTTCTTAGAGCATCCCCAACAGATACTTCAAAATTCTAAGTGGTACTCCAACGGTAACAATTAGTCGACTTAAAGAAACACTTTGGAGCTCTATCCCATACACCAAATTCATCGTGGATGGCAAAGCATAGTCAATCAGCCAAGTTTGATGATCAAAGTCAAACGGCCAAATATTTATTTATTGTTGTTTCTCACTCTTTCTTCTCTTCTTCTATCGAATCTCATTGCATAAATTCAACCCAGATCTACATAAGAGAAAAATGAAGCTGGGAAATAACATTCAATCGATTTGGTTTAATAACAAGCAAAACTCAAGAGTTAGAAAACACTCAGAGTAGTACTTTTTCAGTTAGATCGACCATAGATCTTAAGAAAATATTTTGGGTGTGTTGTAGTTAGGAATATAAGTATTAGACAAATATCATAGATGAATAGAAGAAGATTGCTAGAAATCTTTAGGTGAATAGAAAGAAGTTGATCTGTTTGATGCTTGATTTTGAAAACCCAAAAACCGAACGAGGGGGAAAGAGAGAGAACAAAGAAAGAGAAGATAAAATGAGAAGATATTCTATTCTAATTTTAAAGTAAGATATCGGTTTGACATATTTGTTGGGGTAAAAATTCATCAAAATGGTCGATTGACGAGTCATATGTCAAAGTTCAAAATTGATAATTTGGTTTGGCATAACTACTTGGCTTGCTCTTAGAGCAAGTTCACCCGTTGAGTCACAGGGTTAGGGTCGTTGAGGCAATATGACAATAGATCAGTGACGTGTCATTCACTTTTTGATAGTTACTTCCACCCGTTGGGTCAGGGTCAAGGTCATAACTTTAATATTTTTATATTTAATATTTATTAATTATTTATAATAAATTTAGATGATATATGTAATCCATATTTTTATTAAAAAAAATACTATTAGATCAAACTCAATTCATTGAATTAAGTTGTATCTTAACATTTGATAAGATTAAGTTAGTTTTGACACACGTTTTCATAATTTTTTTCCTTTGCATATGACACTTTTCTTTTTTATGTTAATTTGAAATATTTAGAAAAGAATCGTTTCAATTGAAAAAAAAATGAATGAAATAAAGGAACGAATCGAAGTTACAAAGAAATTGAAATTGAAATCAAGTTATCCTGGTATTTATGATTAGATAGAAATTTCACCTCGTTTTTAGGGCAGTAATAAGTTTGTTTCGCTTAAAAAAAAATGAATGAATGAAAGTAAGAGTTCGAAATTATGAAGAAATTGAAGTTGATATTTTCTTTGTTAAAGTTATCCTGATATTTAGGATCAGATAGATAGTTTAATCACCTAGTCTTTAGGACAATAACATGTTGTTATGCTTACAAAAGTATGAATGAATGAAAAGAAAAAATTCGAGATTACGAAGAAAAGGGAAGTTAATATTTTCTTTGTTATAGTTATGTTGTTCTAGTATTTAGTATTAGATAGATTGTTTACCTTGTCTTTAGGACAATAACAAGTTTGTTATGCACTAATCTCAATTGCTCTTGAGTTGTTTGTTGTCATGATATTATTTATACTTCCTTCACATTATCGAAGTTATTCAATAATGCTTTGTGTTATTTGCAATTTGCATTTATTGAGATTATTCAACATTAACGTCTCACATTTTTTTGATGAAGATAATATTGAATAAAATTCGAAAGTCTCATGACGAAGATGATGAGATAATAATTAGTAATGCCATAGTGCTGGGAGCAGGAGCTGAATATTATTCAAAAAACCAACCCAAGGGAGCTGTTAGCAAGATAATAGGAACTGGAAAACAAAAACGTTAGTCGATCCAATAACATACGGATCCAATAATTCCTTCTCTTTTTTTCTGAATAAATATAGAACATGTACAAAAATCTATATTTCACCAGTGTATTCAAGTTCTAACTTAACAAATATTCTCCATCCATATCACCATACCCACATATGGGTTACCATAATCTTGTGATCACATTTACAGCTTAACTTTTCAAATCAGGTTTTGGTGGAATGACGAAATGGCTTCCCTTAAATCTTAAAAACAAAAGCAAACAGCTCAATCAATCACAATCTTTACAGCTTTAACTACAAAATCTAATACCAATCTAATACTATTCACAGCAGGACTAAACCAAAACCAATCTACTCTACGACTCAATCCCACATAGAACCCTAGAAATCCAACAGAGAGCGAGAGACCGCAACTTACCTTTAGTTTTCGAGAGATGCGAGAGACGACTAGAGAGCTTCGACTACCTCCACTAGCGTCTCCATCAGTGGCCTCAGGAACAACGTCGTGAACTCCGGCGTCATGATCTGCAACAACATGGTGGTGACGTCGACGACGTCCACGCAGTCGAGGCACACGGCGGAGTCGAGCCTGGAGGCTGAAATCCAGCTTCGGCAAAACTGTTTATAAACATTAATAACGTGGTAATATATACAGTCGAGATTAAGAGCGCCACCTGACAATTGAGTCAAGTCAGGAAGCTAGAAGTGTCTCTGGGTCAAGAGTCTTTGCCCAAGCAAAAAAACACTGTTGGAGCGTTGATTTTTCACTTCTTCCCCTTTTTGGGGCCAGATCTACATTGCTACCAGGTTTAACACCTACCGCTGAAACTTGCTGTTAGCTCTTACGCACACTTTTCTCCAAGCTAGTATTATGAAGTCGCATGGTTTTTTGATGAAGATAACCCCCTGACAAACAAAGTAAGCTTGGCTCTGTGTAAAATGTCACCGTCAAAGATAAAATGGATCTGCAAACTGTTGGCTGCTGCATCTGTTTTAGTGGGTGATGTTATTTATGAGAATTGCCGTATCGAGAAGTACCCATACAATATAAACACCGTGCAATCAGTGAAGCAACAGTCCTAGATAAAAAATTTACCCAACAATGGACACCAAAATTTACAGAATTATTGAAATATACATGCGTGTATTATAGAATGTATATTCTTGATTACAATATGGTGACACTTACTGACTTACATGATGCAAGTTACACGAACCAGCAGTAGAGAGCCAAGAACATGAGCAAAAGATCTTCGACCATCTTCCATCGCTGTTGGAGGCTGGAGTCACCCATCACCGAAGGAATATTGCCGGAAGAGCGTGCACAAATCCATCTTGAAGTGAGAAAAGAGAAATTATCTCATCTTCATCTCCCTTGTCTGCTTCACAGCCAAATCAGAAAAGTAAATCTAATTACGATACAGAAATGTATATATGTACATAGATCTAAATACTACCAGACTGAGCCTGAAAATATTTCCCATTCGTCAGAATCATCACCTCTAGAAAGAAAACGTAATGTAATTTACAAGATATGCACATTAACACCGAGTACAGAGCATCATTAACCAAAAGCAGCCACTTTAAGAACTACTAGATTTTCCCCATGACCTAAAAAACCCAATCAACTGATCATGAAGATCCTCCTTGGCTGTTGTGCTGACAATGAAGTCAACGTGACCATAGTTTTCAAGATAAACCAACTGTGGAGTAGAATGCAATTCCTTGAGGGTGTGCTGGAAATCTGCCACATCTGCTAAAGCATCGTTGCCTCCATAAGCCATCAACAGTGGCAGAGACTTGGGTATGAGGCCAAGATCAAATGCAGGGGGTTTTAACTGACCATACTCAACCAGATTTTTCAAGATGCCATAGTCGTACTTTGAAAATGTACCCTTACGAATCACTGCCAAACCCAAAATACAACAATCAGTGTAGGTAAAGATTGGTATAAACAGATCGTATTTTTGCTAATATAAACAATATACAGCATACTCTGGAAGAGATGGTGAAAGTTCTTTGCGGATGATGGGTGGGGTTCATAGCCAAGATAGAAGTCCACACGTGAGTTATTGAAGCAACAATTCTTCCCTGAAATGGTATCAACCACCTTATCAACCAGTCTTCCCTAAAATGATATCAACGCACCTCTTACATTTAAAATTGACAACAAATAACAAAGATGAAAAGCTTTAGATTGCCAGAAAGAAGAAACTTGGACATTTACATTTTAATCATATGCCCATTGAAATCTTCGACAACTCAAAGCTATGAATATACTGACAGTTGCATCACCCATTTATTGAAAGACTTTCAGGAAAAATGAGAACTAAAATCAAGGCTCATGGTCTCATTCTTACACCGAAAGGCATCAACATATCACATAAGCCACACTTTAACTGCTTTCTAAATGATAGCAAATAAAGTTAAGATCTATCATAAGCCACTGATTCACAATGGACAGGAAAGTGCAAGGTCAGACAAGTGACTACAGTGCTGATGCTAAGATGACAATAATATTCCAAATAATAAAATGGAAATCTGTAACTTTTGTATATCTACATTTGGCCACTTTTATGGAGAAAGTGGCTACTTTTGCCTTCTCCAAGCCATATTTCAGTTCAGACACAGAATTTATCAAAACACATGCAATTGGCAATAAGCATTCCCTGTCAAACATTTAATATGTGTCCAATATATGTCATAGATGTCTGGAATCTTCAAATACTAATACCATACACAATGACAGAGATGGATGGGGGCAGAGAAGAGTAGTATATATATGAAGTGGAACCTGTTATGGAGCTTAGCAAGTCACTGCAGTCAACATGGCCTTCACACATTGAATTCAGAACATTAACTCCCCAATCGCTGTATAGTGTAAGAGTGTACAACAAACATAAGATTAGTATGATGAAACCTCACGGCATGTAAACAACAATAGTAGGGAAATAAAATAAAAAAAGCAGACGGAAAAAGTAAATGTGAACCTTCTAAAGTTAAGTTGATGGATGCCCATAGCAAGAATCATCTGCAAAAGTAAAGCAATCATCAGTTTTATGACCACAAACTATTCATATAATATAACTTGACACACACACTGAGTACCTGATCAAGATGCACATCAACCATTCTAATTACAAGTTGAGTGCTGATATGTTCCAAGTATGATATTGGGCAGAGAAGAGCAGCAGCTTCAACCATATCTGCTATATGTGGCTGGGTGAGGGCAGCTAAAGACATAATTGTTCCCTGAGGTCATGAATGAATTAAGTTTAAACCCTGAAGTACATAAGAAGGATAAAGGAAGGTGAGGTGTGAAGTAGAAGAGGAGTTGTCAGACCTGTGAATGTCCAACAATAAAGACTTTGGAGTTTGTTGTCGAATATATGTGGTTAACCATTTCTGAAAGATCATACAGAGCCAACTCTTGCCAACTCCAATCCCAAAAGTCCTGCAACATAGCATAAGACAAGTAAATTCACATCATAAGTTAGCAAATTATGAGCTAAACTCGTTGAATGTTATTTTTTCTCTTTCCAACTCTTACACTACCAATCACTGAATCACCAAATAAATATGTTGAGTATATTAAGTACATGGAAGTTCTAGAGTAATAAACTATATACAACAATATATCTCATAGTAATTTCATCTAGAAAATTAGATACGGATGGGCTAATTCATGACATCCAGTAAGGCTTATTATCAATAGGCACATTGCTTTTTCTAACCATTTTACTCGTATCGTCTATAAAATTACGTATTCCAATGGCTCAATCACTTAACAGTGAGGCAGGAAGAGTAAGGTACAAAGTTCGTTTGTGATTCCTTCTTTCTTCACATAACAAAATATTTCAGAGGTTTGTCGTTCGTCGAATAAATACAGGGTAAAAGTCCAGAGTTTTCACACAGTACTTGCATGCCAACAACCAAGAAGAGCAACCAAATGGCATCCACAAATTGGAACAGTTTCACCATCAAAAGATGACTATAGATACGAAACACAAGTAAATGGTATATGCCCAACATACCTTATCATCTACTGATAAAGATATGTGCCCCTGGCTCCAACGCGTTCCACGCACATTTCCTACCCATACATCGAATCCTTGATCTGCAAGGTTGAACCCAAGTGATTGTTCGGGAGAATTCAAAAACCATGCATCACCTGCCTGTCCAAAATTGAATTACATGGACTGTAAGATCAAGGGAAGCAAAGAAACATATTATTGAGCTCAATTCACAACTACTTTGTAGTTTAAAATCTATCCCACACATCTTCAAAGCATTGTCTTAATTTTCCTTTCAAGCAAGCAAGTCATAATAACTGAAAATTCAGACTAGACAGCTAAAAAACATGCAACTTATACAGTAAAGGCCCAGAATAATAATAATGATAAGAATCTGTGAGCTACAATCCCATCTTAGTGAATTTCATCAGTTTCAGGAGCATTACCCACAAAATAAATCTAAACAGTACATCAAAGCTCAAACCAGATACAAAAGACATCAATTTTTCCGGTTAAACAATCATCAATCTCTATGCATTGTACATAAGAATTGAAGAAAACACTCCTGGTTTTACTCATCTACAAAACAACGTTGTACTTCACATACAATTAATTGTGAGGAAAACATTTGAAACGTATACAATTCAATATTTGTGAGGAAATTAAGACTTGACACCATAAAGAGTCCGTGCTGAAGCAGCACAGGAGGACCAGGGCTTGCTCTCAAATCGGAATTCGGAGACGAAACGCGCTGAAGACCCAATAGGAACCCATCCTCAGTCTGAATCTGCACACAAACAAAACACCATGATCAATACAAATCCCCCGATCACAATTCACAGCTGAGGCCTGGAAAAAGTCAGCGAATTGCATAGTTGAAAATTGGAAATAGGGATAAGCAGTAATGCTGACTGACCTTGTGCTCGGAGCAAGGGTACCCGGCGGGGCGGATGAGAGCGGCGCAGAGAGACTGTTGCGGCGTTATAGGGCGGAGATCGTGAATTCCGGTAGAGTTTTGTGCGGCGATTTGGGAGGCGAAGAAAGCGATGAGGAGAGCGAGCAGAAGTGGAGGCGGAGAGGTCGACATTTTTGGGGAGAGTGGAGTGAGTTCGAGACAGAGGAGGAGGGTTGCTTGCATGGTGGGTGTTTCACTGGTGGGGTTTCCGATCAGTGTGTCAACCGCCAAAACGACCTCATTATTATCAAGCATCACGTAATAGTAAAAACACAATTCTTTTTTTTTATGCAAGGAAAGAGGATAGCATCAACACCCACAAAATTATAATAATAGAATATTTAGTTATTTGGAATCGGAATCAACTGAAGTCCGGAATCAGAATATGTCATTTCTACTGAACTGTTTACTTATCATTTGAAATCATAACAAGAATCGGAATCAAAATTAGTTTGATTACTAAAATACCCCTACAAAACAATAGCTATATTTTCATATATAGTGATTTTATTTTTTATTTTTTAATGAATTTGGGCAAAATTTAATGAAAAATGATTAAATTGATACCGACATAAGAATAAATCATATGAGCTAACTAAATACCAAAAAGCAAAAACCAAACGTCAAATTTGGCAAACTCTATAACTAGACAAAGCTTCAAATTCGACAAAATAATAAGCATATTACATTTAGAAAAATTTGAAATATAACCATTCATAGTAGCAATTTAGAAAATAAATTAAAATATTATGTCTAAAAAAATGAGAGTCATTTAATAATACATAAGGTTCTTTTAAAAAATATACATGTAAGAGAATTATTGGTACAAAAGTTGATTCTGGGAGGAATGATTCCCAAATCGACATCCCCCTTTGGGAATCCAATTCTGGGTTTATTCAGGAATGATTCTTGATAAGGAGGTGGGACCCACATTCATTCCAATTCCCAAATATGTAAATAAACGTTGGAACTCTCTCATCCGAGAATCAATCCCAGAGATTTGATTCTCATTCCCAATTATTAGACATGTCTTAAGGGAAGAGATGATCACGAAGACTAGTCGGGATCATTCCTTGTCAATCAAAATAAAACGATTCAGTGATAGCTAGTTGACCAAGAGTATGAGCAACAATGTTGGCTTCTCTATATATGTGGATCACCTTTGCGCCTGGCATATGCTGGAGGAGGAAAGCAATGTCATTGATCACACTGCTTAGGCTGGAGTCATTCTCACAGCCTGACTTCAAATGCTGGACCAAAGGTTGACCGTCTGTGTAAAAAAGAACCGGGTTGAGACCAAGCTCAATAGCTTTCTTATAAGCAAAACAAAGAGCTAATGCTTCCACTACCAAAGCTGAAGTAGCATGTGTCACAGGTGCACAAAGACCACCGAGAATGACCCCTATAGAGTCTCTCCAAACATCCCCAAGGCCTTAGTTCTTAGTCGTCGACTTCCAGGCTCCATCACAATTGACCTGTACCCACCCTACATGGGGTTTAGTCCAAACTTGACCACCCCACTGGGCCTTTGATACCTTCACCGGCGTAAGGGACATATAAAGTTGGAAAGTTGTAGCTTGAAAGTGAAGTCTTTATGCATCCAAAAATTCATGGGACCAAACACGGCAGTGTCTTTCCTTCCACACCAACCAGAGGATAAAGCACAGACATGCTGCTTCATTAATGCTTAGGATATCTAAACAAGCTCCAAATCATGTTGGAAAGTTGCTATTAGCCTCCTCTGGGAAGCAGCCAACTATATTAGGAGAAAAGGACACAACATGCGCGCTTAACAAAAGATCAATCCTGACTAACATATTCAATAGTCTTTTCATGCATATCACATAGACTACAAATGTTAGAAATAGGGACACACTTCTTATGGAGATTCATAGCTGTGGGCAGAAAGTAGAAAAGTATAGACAGAAAGTGTTTAGAGTAGAATGTAATTCTTTCAATTATTTTCGAATTGGGTATTTATACAACTTTATAAGATAGATTCCTAATAGGAATGAATATCTACAATAAAGAATGAATCAATTATAATTACAATAAGAAACTAGAATATCTACAATAATACTTGTCAATACTCCTCCTCAAGTGGGCGCGTAGATGTCAATCATGCCTAACTTGATCATCCATCTATTGAAGGCTTTATGTGACAGCCTTTTAGTAAGCACATCAGTTAACTGCTCCTTAGACGACACAAAGGAAAACCGAATAATCTTCTTTTCAAGGTTATCCCTTAAGAAATGTCTATCCACCTCCATATGTTTAGTTCTGTCATGCTGTACTGGGTTATGAGCAATCTCAACGATAGTTGTATTATCACAATGCAAGTCCATAGGTTTCTGAAACCTAACTCTTTAAGCACATTCTTGATCTACAGTAATTCACATACTCCATTCGTCATCCCATGATATTCAGCTTCTGCACTAGAACAAACAATTATATTTTGCTTCTTACTACACTAAGTTACCAGACTTCCACCAATAAAAGTTAAGTAACTAGAAGTAGACACCTTATTAGTATGATCACCAGCCCAGTTTGCATCACTATAGCTTGAAACACACACCTCACTAATGTAGCCAGAAACACACAACTCATTGTTTCTTGCAAACAATAAACCTTTACCAGGTGTGCCCTTAAGATACTTGAAAATACATAATACTACACCCATATGATCTACTCTTGGGTTATGCATAAACTGACTCACCACACAGACAACATATGCAATATCAGGTCTAGTATGTGATAAGTAAATAAGTCTCCCAACTAAACGCTGATACTTGGCTTTATTTGTTGGAACTTGATCTGGAAGAAGCTCTAACCTATGATTTTACTCAATAGGAGTAACAACAGGCTTGCAGTCTAACAGTCCTGTC
Source organism: Geum urbanum (assembly GCA_946800695.1). Lineage (NCBI taxonomy): Eukaryota > Viridiplantae > Streptophyta > Magnoliopsida > Rosales > Rosaceae > Geum > Geum urbanum. The sequence goes on along the minus strand of OX327002.1, from coordinate 5,363,697 downwards.
TCAACAAGAAGATCCAAGATATACTTCCGTTGGGACAATGTAATCTCTTGCTTGGACCTTGCAACTTTAATTCTCAAAAAATATTTCAAGTCTCCCAGATCCTTCATGTCAAATTCCAGCGACAATTATTTCTGAAGACTTGCCATCTCACATGGATCATCTCCTGTAACCACCATGTCATCAACATACACAATTAAGGCCGTAATCTAGCTATATATCCTTGCTTTTAACAAACAAGGTGTGATCATTATTACACTGACGATATCCAAACTTCTTCATTGCCTTGGAGAAACACCCAAACCATGCTCTAGGTGATTGCTTCAGCCATATAACAATTTTTTCAAATAACACACATTTCCTTCATTACCTGGTTTACATCTGACTCCTGGTAGAGCATCCATTTATACTTCTCCTTCTAAGTCACCCTTCAAGAAGGAATTCTTCACATCAAACTGACGTAGAGGCCAATCATAACTGGCTGCAAGAGCAATAAGGATTCTTACGGTGTCAACTTTGGCAACAGGTGCAAAAGTCTCATGTTAATCAACTCGAAAGTTTAGGGTATAACCTTTAGCAACCGGCCTAGCCATGTAGCGATTAATTCTTCCATCAGCTTTAAACTTCAGAGTAAACACCCAACAACATCCAATAGTCTTCTTCCCAGGTGGCATAGGGACCTTATCCTAAGTTTTGTTCTTCTGCAGGGCTTTTAATTCTTCAATCATAGCTTGTTTCCACTTGGAATCTGTCAATGCATCTTGTACATTGCTAGGACTAGATACTGAAGATAATTGATTAACAACAAGGGTATGAGAATCAAACAACCTATGGTAGAAAATATAGTTGACAATAAGATATTTGGCTTTGGCATCTATCCTAGGCTAATATTGTTGCTTAAGAACTCCTTTACTGACACGGTTAAATTTACATACCTCAGGTGGAGCATTTTGAACGGAGACCTCGGTTGGTGATGTAGACAAGAGAGTAGAGGCTCTAGTACTATGTTGATGTTGTTCAGAATGTAAATCAGTTGTCAGGTTTTCACTGATCTGAGGGGATTCAACTCTTTCAAGACGGGATTTTTGATGCATCGAGAAGATACCTTTGATGCATCGCAGGAAGCATCCTGTACTATACCATCTGACATCTTCGATGGGTCGAAGGGATTACTTGACCTATCGAGACGATCACCCTAGTCCGAACTGCTCCAAGCCTTCGATGGGTCGAGGGAATAATTCGACCCATCAAAGCCATCACCCTGGCCTTCGTTAGTTATTTCTTTCAATAGATTGATAGGATCTTTCAACCCATTGAAAGCACCTCCCTGATCTGTGGTCCCAAACTTTAACTCCAAATCTTCAAGTTCTTCAAATTCTGGCAGACTCAGAGTATTTCCTTCACATCTGCTTCTCTCCCCCTGAAGGAAAGACTTTGACACTCCCCTTGAGTAAAAAGGTAGAGACTCCCGAAAACATAAATCAAGAGACATATGAGTCTTCTTGGTATGAGGATCATAACATAGATAACCTTTCTGAATATCTGCATACCAATGAAGACACTCTTTAGGGCACAGGGGATCAAACTTGCCTCTCAATTGCTTATTGATATGAACATTTACAGTGCACCTAAAGACTTTAGGATCCAAATTAGGAAGAGAAGGGACATTCAGCATCTCATGAAGCTTATGGTATGGAGTTTGAAACTCAATGACACGGGATGGAATACAGTTGACCAAATAACGTGTCAAGTTGAAACAAAAGCTTTGTAGTGAACGAATTATGAACTACGACGTCCGAATCGTGGTGTGACTCAACGAGTACGAGGCCGAGTTATGGTAGCGTTAATTAGTCATTGGAAATAATATAAGTTTCCAATCGATATTATGTCTCGGTTTCTCTTATTCATATTAGTTACACGATTGAACTTCTATTAATCGATTTAGATCTACGGGTTCATTTAGGAACACTGCTAGAATTTTCGAAGTTAGTGATTCAGCGGACTAGCTAATTACTGGTGATTCTGGTGGTGGACAATTTACTTTTCACTGATCGTTGCGAATCTAAAATTACTTTTATGAATTTCTTTTCGCAAAGATTATGATATGATTTATGATTATGTTCATGTTTATGCATGGAGGCTTCTATGCATGTTTTTTCTAATTTCACTCACGATATGTCTATGTTCATGTATCAATGCATAGGCCATCCGGCTGATCACCAAGAGCGGTCTCCGGTGGGACACTTCACGCTCCTAGATCTGGCTACGATTATGTTCATGTTATGATTTATGATTATGTTCATGTTTATGCACGTAGGCTCTATGCATATTTTTTTCTTCTAATTTTCACTCACGGTATGTCTATGTTCATGTATCAATGCATAGGTCATCCGACTGATCACCGAGAGCGGCCTCTGGCGGGACACTTCACGCTGCTAGATCCGGCTACGATTATGATACGATGACTAGAGGAATTACGCTCTAGTCAGCCTCCACACACTATGATATTTATGTTTTAGTTAGACTCGCTAATATTTTATTTTCGTTTAACTAAAGTACGATTTATGATTTTTCTTTTGAATCTTTATTTTCGTTCACTCACTCTAACGGTTTTATGTTTTTATGTGCCTTTCCCCTGAACCATTCGTTTTCAATAGCCTAAGTTGCAAAGTTTATGTGGACATCAAGCGCGCATGCACTTCGAGGCATAATATTATCCATCGTAGGATTCGAGGATGATCCTACAGGTTAGTATTCTAGTTAGCATAGTATGTATAGAATGTCTAGTTGCTCTGATGTCGCAAGCAGGTTTTCCCTTTTAAGTTTATCGTTGTGAGTTGACATCAGGAAAAGTTTCTTTGACTTACGAGTTTAGAGTTTTAGAATTCCACTTCAATTTTCTGAATAGTTTATACTGAACTTATGTTAGTATGGTCGTTAGGGCCTAATTTCGGTTTAGAAAACTAAATCGGGGTCAGATTCTTTCATCGACAACAACCACAAGGGTGTTGATGAACGCATCAAACTAGGGCAAAAGCTAGATGGGGAGAGTGAAAGCAAGCTAGGGTGTCGAAGATTTTGAAGCCAGTTGTGTACGTACTATCTAATGATAGTGTCCTTACATCTGAGAATCCTAAATCTATTCTGAGCCATGAGAAACGTTTAAGTCATGATGTTCTGAAACTGGGGTTAAATAGAGTGATGGCTACTGATGTGGGTGTTAAAATTTACAAAAGGTATTAGTAGCTCCTACCATTTTGTTCGTGTTGATGGTTATGAGAATGGTACGAGAGGGATTGAGACTAACAATGGTGGAAAAAAATAAGATTTTGACAAGGAAGAAAGGATATGGGGCTGTGTTCTTGCTCCTAATATTGAAAAAACGCGATGTAATTACTGATTGAAGCTTTCTGATTTTTTTTGTCAAATGAGGATAAAGAGACAAAAATATCCATGAAAATAAAAGAAATATTCTGTTTTTTTAACGTCGTTTTGAGAACAAGTGACCAAATTGATAATCGAAGGTTAATGTGAGTAACCATTTTGATATATGTTAAACGATAGTTACTAAAGTGTCTGTTGACATAATTGGGTGACCATTTAGGAAAATTTCCTTAAAAACTATGTTCAAATCTCTTGATAATTTCTCTCAAAATTTAATGAATATTAATTTTTTTCTCGATATATCTTTCAATATATCCTTATTTTGGAACATCGATATTCCATTTTTTATTCCTTGCATATATGGCGAATCAGCTCTATTATCAAAGACATTTGATGTCTTAGTGAGCTGTTCCCCACTTTCTAAGAACTATTTGTGACAAAAAATTTCGCGAAGCTGACATCGCAGAAGACAACCTAAAACAAAGTAAGGTCCAGTTAGGAAGAGCTGTGCTGTGAGAATAATTAGCTGTGACTTATAGCTTATGAAAGTTGCATATTGCCAGCTTCTAGCTTATAGTTTTTGTGTGCAGTTTTTGGTATAAGCTACAACTAATTTAGTTTATCAAACACATCAAGCAGCTTAGGCCGCGTCTGGTATCGTTTTACAAAACAGCTTTTGAACAATTGTTTCGTAAAACAAAAACACTAAATTGAATTTCGTAATTTTACGATTCAAAAACGTGTTTAGTAAGTTAAATTATAAAATTATATTTTCAATATAAAAACAGTAAAACGTGTTTGGTATATTTACGCGAGGTCTACAAAACACAAATTTATATTGGTTCAATTTTAAATTTCAATCAAAATAGAATATATTTATATATATGTATATTTAAAAGGTAAACTTTAATATAAAGTTAATCTTAATTTTTTCTTAATATTTTTCAGATTTTGTTTTCAAAAAACAGTAAAAACTTCATTTTGACGTTTTACAAAACGTAGTGCATGTTCTGTTTTCAGTGTTTTTCGTTTTTGAAAATCGTTTTCTAAAAACAGTCTACCAAATAAATTTTTACTGTATTTTAGTATTTAAAAAATGAAAAACTATTTTGTAAACACATTCTTAAATTTTAAGTTAAGTTGCACAAGGTGTTTCATAGGCTGCCCCAAATTTTGCCTAACAAATAAGTGAAATAACATAGGTTCGACATTCCGCATTCGAAACCTTTTTTGCGTCCTCTGAAACTGACAAGTATGCCATAAATAGTGTGTGAGTGAATGAAAGAATCCGGTTCCATTCATGCCGTTAAGAGGGTTATGAGATACTTGAAAGGTACTATGGAGCTTGGAGTTCTTTACAAAAGAGGAGGTGATGAGGAATTGGTGGGATACACAGACAGTAACTATGCTGGGGATTTGAATGATCGTAAGAGCACATCAGGGTATGTGTTCATGCTGGGGTCAGGAGCTGTTGCTAGCTTGGTCCTCAAAGAAGCAACCAATTGTTACTTTATCTACTACGGAGGCTGAATTTGTTGCTGCAGCAGGGTGTGCCAGTCAAGCTATTTGGATGAAAAGAATATTTGAGAAGCTGAGTTTGAAGGAAAGTAAGTGCACTACAATTTTCTGTGATAATAGTTCTACTATTCAATTATCTAAAAATCCAGTACTTCATGGTCGAAGCAAGCACATTGATGTGCGCTTTCATTTCCTTCGTGATTTGACTCGAGATGGTGTTGTTGAGTTGGTGCATTGTGGAACTCAAAATCAGTTGGCTGATGTGATGACAAAGCCTCTCACTTTGGATACTTTCCAGAAGTTCAGAGCACAGCTAGGAGTGTGTCAGGTGCCTGAGTTAAACTAGTTGGGAACTAGTTTAAGGGAGGGAATGAAGTGAAGAAGTCAACGTGTTTGTTAGCTTCTTCCTTAAGTTTAGCTTTCTGTTGAAATAAGTCTCTAGTCTAAGGGAATGTTGGTTTACTGTATTTGAATTTTTAGTTGCAGATATCACGTTACTTCAGTAAGAAACGTGAGCTTGTTTTTCTCTTTTCTGTTAAGTTGTAAAGGCTATATATAAAGCCTGAATTGTTCAATAAATGATAAGGATCATTCCCAGAATTGTTGAGTTTCTTACTGCAAAGTTCTTGAGTCTTAACATTGATCTACGAGTGCGTATTATTCCACCTGTCAATCTTGTATTGAGCCAGATTCTCGATGCCCTACAGAATTTCAGAACCTTAAGGCAAGAGAAGAAGAAAAGTACTAGTTAAAGAGACTTGAGTTATATCTGGAAAAAGGGAGATTGAAAGTGAAGCAAATTGTTCAATTTTTCTTTTGATGAACTGTTATTTCATGAGTCTCACATTTTTGTTTATTATCGATCAGTTATGTTTAATTCAGCATTCATCTGCTTTCAAACTAACAGTTAACAGCTAACATAAGTTTTTTTTGCTCTCATAGTAATATGGAGCTGCAATCTATTATTGCAAAGCTTCTGGACGTGTTTGAATCACAAGAATAGTTTGACTAGCTGGCATGTTACATGGAATCCATGAACGTTGTTAGCTGTAGGACAACCTCTATTTGCCATACCTAGCCTTGTATTCAACCCAGAGCTGATCAACAGTCTTCCCCAAGATATCAACAAAATAGTCAACACTATAACTAGTCTTCATCTTCTTGTTCAACTCTGCAACAAATCCATCTCTCAAACTATTACAGTAATCAAGAAACCTAGCAGTTACATCATAACCCTGGTCCCATTGATCTCCTTCACCAGGTTGAACCCAGTGACTTGGAGCATATGCTGCCCTCAGCCTCACAAAGTCGGCGATTCCTTCGATCAATCCACCCGGGGCTTGTCCATTCCCATTCCACTGCCATATGTGCGTTGATTCGTGGTAGAGCACACCCGTAATCTCTGTTTTCACATCACCTAACACAACAATGAAATATATCTAAAGCTAGCTTAGAGAGAAAAAAATGGCAATGCTAGTTGAAAAACAATCTCTTTATATACACCGAAACTGTTCTTTAGAGTGCAGAATGACCTTGTTGTGTACCTGAGTAGCCTGCTATGTAGTTGGCACTGACATGAATCTCATTGTCCATAGCATACGCCACGCCGTCCATGTTGTCAATGAACAAGGTGAGGTCAGGTACATTCTTTCTATCTGCAGTTTCGTTTTGCTGAAAGATCTTCCATATGAAGTCAGTAGCATTGCAAAGCGTTTGCAAGCTGTAGATGTCTCCGATGTCTTTATCGTATCGGATGGCACCTGCACTTGATCCAGCGTTGTTGATAACTGTGTAGTTGAATGCATGCGCCATGTGAAGAAGACCTGCTGTAACTGTAATGAGAAGGAGGAAGAGAAGATGTATATTGCTCCGAGTCATTGTTCCCAGTTTGAAGCTGTGTTTGGTTTGGGTTTTTTATATACAAAATTTGCTAACCCCCTTTGTGTGGACTTTGTCTTATGGATCTAAATTATAATCCATTACCAATATTAAATACGTATTACTTTGATATTCAGGATAAACAAACATTTCATTCCAAAATATCAAAGCTAAGCAAACAGAAAAAAACAAGAACAAAATGATAACCGGAAGCATCTACTTGACCAAAATGAAACGGTGCTTATGACTGTTGAGAGCAGTTTGACGGTAGAACATTAAAAAAGTTATTTTCTGTCCTTTTTTGTGAGGTGAACGCTAAATTTTATTGAATAAAATCAAGTACAATCAAGAAGATAGTTGTGTCGAGAATAATAGTAAGAAAATTAAATGGATCCTGATAATGATATGCTAAAATTAGAAATAGAATTTCTTCATTCGCTGGGTAGATCGATTTTGGCCTATGAATCACACAATGACATGTCAATAGTCGTGCTAATTTGATAGCCGGTCATTCGCAAAAAGTTTATCTTCACAAAATACGTCATCGATCTCTATCACATATCGTGTGCCGCTAAAAGTACACCTCTAAAAAGAGGACGGGGAAATATTACAATGAATACGTAATTAAAAATAAGCATTATTCAATTTCTAAAAGACATACAAAATCAGGCGAACTAATGAGAAAGACTGAAGTCGTCTGATCCCACCCACGAAATCTCAAGGGATCAAGGAAATTGGAAAAGGCTCCATTTGTAGCTCAATGCTCAAAACAAAGTCCAAACTGTCCTCCAAGCCCAATAGAATAGAATGACCGCGTTCGTGGGCCCCTCTTTAACCCTAGCCTAAAAAGAGTGAGAAGATTCAGGCTTGGAGACCCGAGGCTGGCTGGGCTACAGGAAACCCAATCGGGTCGAATCATCGTCGGCCATCTCGCAGTAAGCCCTTGCCGCCAGAATCAATTGTCGTCTGTCGGGTTGCTGCTCCAGCTACCATCCCCTGCACCGTTCGAGGCCAAATTCCTTCACCGCCGGCCATCCCGCAGTAAAGTGGGTCAGTACTCCACCCTCGACAGTCTGATCGGAGAGCCCAAAACCCTCGGCCAGCCTGGGATCCCGGGTGTCCCTCAAGTCCGATCCGCCGCCGCCTGGGTCCCAAAAACAAATCGGCGCCGCCGCAGTGTAACAGCCACCACCAACCCACCCAGTCTGGCGTTCACAATCAACCTGCAAAAGGCCACAACCAGACCACCACCAAGAAAATCAGGGAAAAAACGAGGAGAAATAGTAGAAACGGGAGGGGAGAAGGAGAAACCGAGAAGTCGTCGTGAACTACCAGGCCAAAAAATTTAGTCTCACAATGCCGGGTACAAATCTTCGGCCTCAGAGAAGCGGAGCACGAATAAAAGAAAGAGATAGCGTCGGCGACGCTAAACCCTAATCCAAGAGCCATAATAAAAATCGTACATGTATCATTAATTAATTCTTGATGAGAAACTTCTATTTTTTGTCATTGTTTTAACAAAATTCGACATCTCATAATCTATACTATTACTAAGAAAACACTCATTGTCAACCATTACAAGGAACCTCAATAAACAATCTTTGCTGAAAGGATATAACATCCACTGTTAGATGGGTCGTCAAAGCTAAGCTTGGGACTTTGGAACTGGAAACTGCAAAATCGATTCGAATCGAATCGGAACTGGGCGATTCAGTTCAATTCCAAAATTTTAGAGCATATATTTTGTCAGGAACCGAACTGTATTCTAACGGTTCGATTCGGTTCCGATTCCTCATTTTTATTTTACAAGGAACCGTCGAGAACCGTATATAGTCTATATTTTAATTAAATATTAGAATTATATGTCATTATATCATTACATATGAAATATTTATTATTTTGTTTGTCACTCAAATCATCAAGTTATTAATTATGGGTAATATTATTTGTTATTTTATTTATGTCACTCAAATGACTTATTTAGAGCAACTCCAGAAGTCATTTGTAGCTAAAATATAAAGATTTTCTATTAAAATTCATTCCAGCAGCTCCCCTATCTTATTAGCCAGTTTAGGGATTCCCTATATTTCATGTTTTCATCCCCTATTTTTATACCGAAAATATGAATTATAGGTAACGAAACATTCAATATTGTAATTAATTCTTTCCTTCTAGATTGTAAATGTAATTAATAATTATATTAATAAATAAATATTTTATTATCAACCAATCAAAACTAAGCATGCACTACCACATATTGAGACATTGCCGGCGACATTTAAATCGCCGGCAATGTTTTTGGACATTACCGGCGATTTTTGCCGGAAAAATCGCCGGTAATGTTTTCTTTTTTTTTTAACATTACCGGCGACATACATTTATGTCGCCGGCAATGTCTCGATGGTAATGTAAAAAAAAAAAAAAAAAAGACATTGCCGGCGACTTCATTTATGTCGCCGGCAATGTCTTTTTTTTTTTTACATTACCATCGAGACATTGCCGGCGACATACATTTATGTCGCCGGTACGACATACATTTATGTCGCCGGTAATGTTAAAAAAAAAAAAGACATTACCGGCGATTTTTCCGGCAAATGTCTCAATATGTGGTAGTGATGTGTTTAGAACTAACTACATTTTAAGTGATATTGTTTGAGTAAATTTATACAAGTGACTAACTAAAATATTTTTCGACTTTATTTTTGAACAAAATAAGCATACTTTCCGTGATATTGTTGGAGTTGCTCTTAGTGATCATCAGATCATGAGTCAACCCTCTTTTATGAAGTTGTATGATATTTTTATTTGATTATATTACTCAATACAAGAACTATGAAATATATTTGTATGTTAATATTAATCAGTTAATGTATTATGATGAATATAGACTCATATATAGTAGAAACAACAATCACAGATTATAGTTTGGTTCCAAATTGAGGAACCGTGGAACTGAATCAGTTCCAATCAGTTTTGCCTTTTAAATATAAGAAAGTGAATCATATATAAATCAAGCGGTTCAGTTTCGATTCCTGAAAATTATAAGTAGAACCGAGCCGTTTTCAAGCCTAACCAAAGCACAGTTTGGCTTCTTCACGACCGTCTTCAAGACTAAATATTTTGATAAAACTGATACAATTAGCAAGCCTTCACCTTTGTGATAACACAATGGATGCATCGGTCCATTTGTGGACATAAGTACTGCCAACTTCTCAAATTCCTTCTGCTTGCCATCTTTCCAAAGTTGAACTGATTCTTTTAAATCAATTGACACTGTACAGCATCCAAAAATTTCTTCAGTTTCTTCCCCACCACAACTTAACTCTCTAAAAACTCAGAACTCCCGCAGATTATCATTATGCAAGGATTTAGGAAGTTTGAGAAACTCGAACTCTTTTGTAGACAGATCAAAATACACTAACGATTCCTTACGTACATAGATCAATCCAGTACGCCTTTCTGTTGATTGAATCTGACCCCATCCCTCCAGTTTTGTCAATAGACATGTGCAGATTCAGAAAAAACAAATTTTTTCGACTTCTGCCCTTTATCGAAAAGATTCGAATGATGGTCTCATCACCTGGAACTACCTTAGCAATCTTATACTCTCTATTCAGTTTGTCCAGCCCAAAACTGTAGTACCCGACTTCGTCAAATTCTTCAAAAACTTCTAAGGACAGCTTAGCAGTTATATGTTGGAGAAGAAAAATCTCACATTAGAAAAGAGGCAAGTAGAAAATGACTTATAATTGAGTGGAACATACCCAATATTAACCGAGACCTTTTGTGATAAAATCCAACATCTTAAAGTTGGTTCAAGTTGGGACAATATCGATTATATTGGGGGTTCACATGCCACGCTTGCCGCAGTTTGACTTGGTATCAGAGCCAAGATTCCTTGTCTAACTTCTGTTCGCCCCGCCTGTCTTGTCTCCACTTCCGCTTCAAGAAAGGTAGTTGATGTCGGATCTTTTGATTCTCGGTTATATTAGGGGTCCACATGCCACGCTTACCACAGCTTGAATTTATATTCAACGATTCGTATTCTCCTGGCTCCAAGGCAAACAAAAACATCAGCCTGCCAAAAAGAGTTTGATATTCTGAAGCCATGAAGCCATGGTTTTGATACCAGCTTCAGTTTAGACATTTGCTTCACTGAAAGTTTTCGAAAAATATCTTCCATGAAAAACTCAATGCCTTCAATTCCATGTCTCTGCTTTGACAAATATAATGAAATTGTTCAACATTACAGTTTAAACTTCTAAGGGAACAAGAAACTACGAAATTTGATCTCTTGCACAACTTTTTGAGCCATTATTTTACTGAAATATAATCAAATCTACAACAAAAGATAAATGTTGAAACTTGAAACATAATAGCCCAGGGAATGAAATTCAATCACATACAACATAATCAAATTTACCAAAAAACAATACACAAAATCAAGTTTCCATTCCTCACTGCACTGACCTTTTCTCCCATTTTGTTTCAGCAAATTAGTAAATGAGAGGTTCTTCTTGATTAGAGTTTACGTCTACAAACTAATTTTTCAGGATTCTCCTATAAAAATTAAAAGAGGGATATAGAGTTTAAGGTGTCGCAATGTTGGGTCAGACATAGAAAAAAAGAAATTAACGAAGAGAAGAAAGAGAACACTAACCTTGATGTGACAACATTTTCATACAATAAAGCGAATTGCTTCCTTTCTTTCTGATTAAGCCAATTCTGTGGAAAGCTATATAACAAAGGCTTATAGCATTGGTACAAAAGCACGTGTAGGACTTAAAACGCCACCGTATAGAATATTTGAGCAATCCAGAGGCCAAGCTTGCCTTTTTTGTCTTCTGTAAGTGAAGTGGAGGGACGACAATAGCTATATGCGTCTGTGGGTAAGGCTGGAGAGACTTCATCACCAACTAGATTTTGGGTTTTCTCTTTGTATTGATTTTCAACGATGATCACCAACGGCCGACACAAAACAAGTTCGCGAGGGAATCAAACGCCGACGTCAAAATCAACAAAACCGAGGTCAGAGACTCCAGTTCCAGCTTTTTTCGGAAATCATCGACGTCTATTCTCGCTGTATGGAACAGATCGAGATTAGTGGAACCAGTGCCAATGTTGTAGTCAACGCGCTGCTCAGCAGTCCCATCATTGTACACTCCGTCAAGAAATCGAGCAGCTACTGTGGATGCCAAGGGCTGAGCTACACTAAGGGGAGGTGTATTCAATTTGGATTTTGAAGAATTTTTAAATATTCTTTATAATCTGTAGATTGTTTTAATTCGACATAAATTTAAAATGATTCTTTTGTATTGTTTTATACGGATTTGGTTGGATTTTCAATGATTGTTCAAACAATTAAAGTCTAAATAAATTAACCAAAAACTCAAATGTCAAAATATACCATCACATATATAAAGATAAAATGTACTATTATTGATATTTCCAACATCATATCACAAACTTGAATTGTCACGATCTTTTCAATTCACATTATCATTATCTTGATTATCTTCAATATTTATCATTCCATTATCAAGTAATGTTGTCATTTCCGTAGAAAATGAAACTTTTTATCGTTTGAAAACAAGAAATTATAAAAATATTTATATATGAAGAATTTTGTATGTACCATAATTGATCACTCAATAATTTAAATTAATTGATATACAGAGAGAGAGAGTACCCGAAGGCTTGAGAGAGTGATGTGAACAATTACAAACATGTGAGTGATGTGAACAACTGCGGGTAATGTGAACGGTAATAACCATGTGAGATTCTATTTTCAAATCAATCAAAATCTATGGAAATATCATGGGTGCGAGGCCTGATTTCAAAGAGCTATTTTGTGTGTAAATAATCATTCAAAATCTTTCAAAATTGGCTATTAAATGAAATCCTTAAAAATCTATGGATTGTTGAATAACATAGGATTTTAATGGATTATTTAAAATCATGAATGAATATATCAAAATTTTAAATGATTGTTTAAAATCCGGATTGAATACATTAAGATTTCAAAGGCTTTAAAAAATATAAAAATAATCATACAAAATATGTGGTTGAATACACCCCCCTAAGGCAATGTAGGGCAAATGCCTTTATTAGGGAGTGCCAGTGCGTCACGCTCGCACGTGTGAATCAAGTATTAAATGATCCTAGATAAGTAAACTGGAGTAGCACTTAGACTAAAAAAGATTTGGGCGCACCGCTTCTTAACTCGATATCTAAGTCAAAACCTCCAGGTCACAGCGAACAACATGCTCCAGGCTCCCACACCTTGAAACAGCTTGAGGCAGGCCTAGCCTTAATTGAGCAAAAGATAAAGGCCAGTGTGCAAAAGACCCAAGCTGGGCCCAATCAAAGAATGCCCAAGTCCAAAGTTGTGTTGTTGTCTCTACATACCATTTCGATTACGTTGGTCTCTCATACGATTGCCACAATGAGTTACGTGACTTATGTCATGTATGATCTCTTGGAATTGTGAATAGTGGAGGATGTAGGGCTGAACGTATATAAAATCCTGCAAATCTTGAATCTGATCTGAGATTGAGTCTAGATTTGAAAACCCAAAAAATTTGACCCATCCGAATTACTTATATTTTAACTATTTATCTCTTATTTTTTACTCGATTCTAGTAATTAATCTAATTCTGGTGCTAGAGTTTGTGAGTTTTGCTAAATTTAATTTGTTTTAATACGGGATTGTTGCTTTGTGAAATAAGTGTCAAACAATTCACTTAAAAATCATACCTTTTCGTATTTTTGAGGTACAGTATTGGGTTTATGAGTTTGAAAATTCTTTTATATGGATTTTGTTTGTGAATTAGATATCGAGCAAATTACTTAAAAGTTGAAAATTAAAATTTTAGTTTATGAAGTGTTTATCTCGAAATGTGCCCCGAAATTGAACTCTCTTGTATGTTTAGTCTCATTTAAGTTTTAGGATTATCTCGATAAATTAAATAAAATATTTAATTATATTTCATCTCGTTACTCCATTGGTCCGACTCATCTCATGTCCCCCCTAAACTCTTAAGAGGTGATACATATGTGTACCATTTATTTATTTGTGAATCTATTTCAATAATGGAACTCAATTACCTAATTCGATCAATTACATGTAAGTCATCCATAAATTATTGGCTAGGTAATAATACACTCCAGCTAGCTTAGGTACCTTTACTTGCCATACTTAGCCTTGTAATCACTAGCTCCAGAGCTGATCGACATTCTTCCCCAAAAGATCGACAAAATAATCAACACTATATCCAGTCTTCATCTTCTTGTTCAGCTCTGCAAAAAATCAGCTAGTACAGTTATCCAAAAACCTAGCAGTTACATCATAACCATGGTCCCATTTATCACCTTCATCAGGTTGAACCCAGTGACTCGGTGCATAACCAGCCCCCAGCCTCACAAAGTCGGCGATTCCTTGGGCCAACCCAACCGGGGCTTGTCCATTCCCGTTCCACTGCCATATGTGCGTCGATTCGTGGTAGAGAACACCCGTAATCTTCGTTTCCACGTCACCTAATTGGAAATGACAATAATTACCCAAGTGAACGTAAATATATGTGTCAAGTGCAAAATGTATGATAAACTGAGATAATTTGTTAAAGTGTTTAACATTTTCATATGCTACCTGGGTAGTCTGCTATGTAAGAGTCCTTGACATAAATCTCGTTGTTGGTAGCATACGCGGCGGCGGTCATGCCTTTCAAGTCATCGATAAACAAGTTGAGTGTGGTGATACTCTTTCTATCTACATCTGCACGTACTCTGCTGGAAGACCTTCCATATGAAGTCGGCCGCAGAGATTAGGGTTTGCTTGCTGTAGTCTGCACCGATTTCGTTGTTGAATCGAACTGCACCAGCTTGACCCTGAGTTGGTGACTGTGTATCGACTGCGAGAGTAGCATCAAGCCCTGAGAGTGTTATGAGAAGGGAGAGGATCGGAGAACCTTATAGGTTTGAACCATGGTGTACGTTGAGAAGGCTTTAATTTAGTGTGTTTTCGCCTTTGGGTTCTGTATTAAATTTGTTGGAAATGGACTCTACAAGTACAAGGGATATATGCAATTGAGACTCTACTTCAGTGAACTGTCAGGTATATATCTTCTTGCAGTGTTAGGTATATATCTTCTTGCAGTGTTAGGGAACTCATTAGATTCGTTAACTGTTTAACATAAAGTCTAAAGTGATAAGCCTAATCTCATTTCAGTATGTAGAGATACAAAGAATCTTAGACTCCTTATGAGATGATCGAGTCTCTAAGGTTGAGATCACTATATAAAGGAGAGGCTAGTCCCTGTGTTCAATGCGCGAAAAAGCATAGAGTTGTCAGTCTCATTCTGAAGCTAAACATTGAGACAAAAGGCACATTTCCAGTCCGTTGTTCATCATGTCGAAAATCTTCTCCAACTATGATTCTGAAACCGGTAGGTTTTCAATCCTTATTTAAGATTCTGTTTGGAGTGTGTGCATGTGTTCATGTATTTGTGAAGATGATCAGATATATGTTGCATCATGTGGTTTTTAACAAATTAAATTAGCTTCGTACTCTATGGTTTATATAGAGAGAGTCCGGGCAGGAATATATATCTGCACTCAATATTACTCACAAGTCACGACCATACTTTTAGGTGGGTACGTATTTAAATTTGAAAAGTCTACCCATATTAATAGTTTTGTCAAAGTTGTCCTCTATGTTGGTCGCTCAAAAGAGTGATCCACCATGCCAAACTCGTACATTGGTTTCTCTCTATCATTAGAAACTAAGAACTCTTTGTAATCATATATATAGTTTAAAGAAATTGTAATCCAGATTGGCAGATTGCGGACTTATGTGTCTGAAAATTGGTGTATATACTGTATTGATATTTTTTTTTTGGGAGAGAATATACTGTATTGATTGGTTTATTTTGGTCCGGCCGGTACCGTGTGGAATTAAATGGAATAGAAAATGGGGCATCGTAGGAGCAACTAGCTAGCAATGACCTTGGCTTGGCTCCATCGAGAAAAAAAGGCCTTGGCTTGGACACGTACCTGTTTTGCCTACTCGAAAGTTTTTTCTTTCGATGGTAGCTAGACTCGAAAGTTAAAGCGGTTTGAGAAGAATAATCTGATAGACTAGAAGTTGTAATTCTTTTATTGGTAGAATATCTTAAATATAGACTAATACAATTTGTTACAATAAATATCTCGATATAACAGAGATTCTCTGTATCTCTATCTAATTTAATCCGTATCTAATTAGGACAAGACACACACCGGAAGTTACGGAGAATAAATCTTCTTAAACACTCTCCCTTGTGTCGATGGCCTAATGAATGATGCATGACTTATTGCCTCACCAAAAACCTCATCAAACAAACAAAAACCACATAGGTAAAACAAAAGTTTGGTCTAAGGAAAAAAAGAGTACAACTCATCAACTACAAACGTTACTACATGTGTAGTAGACTTCCCTTGATGTCTACAGAAATGTAACTCCCCCTGACTGTAAACTCAGTCATGGAGTTCAGATAACCTGCGCATACTAATGTGTCTCACATGTTTCACGAATGTAGATTTAGGTAGTGACTTGGTAAATAAGTCCGCAACATTATCCACCGAATCCACCTAGTTCACATGGATATTCAACAACTGTTGTTGCTGATTGAAGAAGAATCTTGGCAAGTGAGAGCTGTCGTAGTAGATGGCAATCCACTAGATCCTCGAATATGATGAATGAATGACCTAACCAAGACACATTCTCTAATTGCTTCATGGAAAGCAATGATTTCTGAATGATTTGAAGAACTACCAACAAGGGTTTTCTTAGTTAATCTCCAAGAAATCGTCGTGTTTCCCATAGTGAAAACATAACCGGTCTGTGAACGACCTTTATATGGGTCAGAGAAGTACCTAACATCAACAAATCCAACCAACACATATACCAGTGTTTCAAAATAAGAGACTATAGTAAAACTGTTCACAGCAGGGGAGGAGTTCGACGAGTCGAAATCCCCACTCAGCCGGTCGAATGAATGGTTCTGTTCGATCCAGCATACTGGTTTTGACGGGTCGAAACCTTTCCTCGACGGGTTGAAAGACACCCTCGGGTTATCACAGTTCACTCCCCTCGATAAGTCAAAATACCTACTCGAAGGGTCGAAGGAGTCAGAACTTGTATGTTGTGACTCAACCATCCATTGTCTGGGATTGTCCAATTTCTCTCTATACTCTTTGTAAGAGAAGAATAAACCCAAGTCAATGGAACCCTTCAAGTATCTGAAGATTTATTTTACTCTATTCCAATGACGTTGCGTAGGCGCAGAGCTAAATCTAGTCAACAAGTTCACTGAGAATGCAATATCTGGACGCACGCACTGAGCTAGATACAACAAAGCTCTAATAGCACTAAGATATGGAATTTCAGTTCCTAAGATAGCTGTACAACCACCTCCATATGTTTAGTTCTGTCATGCTGTACTGGGTTATAAGCAATCTCAACGATAGCTGTATTATCACAATGCAAGTCCATAGGTTTCTGAAACCTAACTCTTTAAGCACATTCTTGATCTACAGTAATTCACATACTCCATTCGCCATCCCATAATATTCAGCTTCTGCACTAGAACAAGCAATTATATTTTGCTTCTTACTACGCTAAGTTACCAGACTTCCACCAATAAAAGTTAAGTAACTAGAAGTAGACGCCCTATTAGTATGATCACCAGCCCAGTTTGCATCACTATAGCTTGAAACACACACCTCACTAATGTAGCCAGAAACACACAACTCATTGTTTCTTGCAAACAATAAACCTTTACCAGGTGTGCCCTTCAGATACTTGAAAATACATAATACTACACCCATATGATCTACTCTTGGGTTATGCATAAACTAACTCACCACACAGACAACATATGCAATATCAGGTCTAGTATGTGATAAGTAAATAAGTCTCCCAACTAAACGCTGATACTTGGCTTTATTTGTTGGAACTCAATCTGGAAGAAGCTCTAACCTGTGATTTTACTCAATAGGAGTAACAACAGGCTTGCAGTCTAACAGTCCTGTCTCAACAAGAAGATCCAAGATATACTTCCGTTGGGACAATGTAATCCCTTGCTTGGACCTTGCAACTTTAATTCTCAAAAAATATTTCAAGTCTCCCAGATCCTTCATGTCAAATTCCAGCGACAATTATTTCTGAAGACTTGCCATCTCACATGGATCATCTCCTGTAACCACCATGTCATCAACATACACAATTAAGGCCGTAATCTAGCTATATATCCTTGCTTTTACAAACAAGGTGTGATCATTATTACACTGACGATATCCAAACTTCTTCATTGCCTTGGAGAAACACCCAAACCATGCTCTAGGTGATTGCTTCAGCCATATAACAATTTTTTCAAATAACACACATTTCCTTCATTACCTGGTTTACATCTGACTCCTGGTAGAGCATCCATTTATACTTCTCCTTCTAAGTCACCCTTCAAGAAGGAATTCTTCACATCAAACTGACGTAGAGGCCAATCATAACTGGCTGCAAGAGCAATAAGGATTCTTACGGTGTCAACTTTGGCAACAGGTGCAAAAGTCTCATGTTAATCAACTCGAAAGTTTAGGGTATAACCTTTAGCAACCCGCCTAGCCATGTAGCGATTAATTCTTCCATCAGCTTTAAACTTCAGAGTAAACACCCAACGACATCCAATAGTCTTCTTCCCAGGTGGCATAGGGACCTTATCCTAAGTTTTGTTCTTCTGCAGGGCTTCTAATTCTTCAATCATAGCTTGTTTCCACTTGGAATCTGTCAATGCATCCTGTACATTGCTAGGACTAGATACTGAAGATAATTGATTAACAACAAGGGTATGAGAATCAAACAACCTATGGTAGAAAATATAGTTGACAATAAGATATTTGGGTTTGGCATCTATCCTAGGCTAATATTGTTGCTTAAGAACTCCTTTACTGACACGGTTAAATTTACATACCTCAGGTGGAGCATTTTGAACGGAGACCTCGGTTGGTGATGTAGACAAGAGAATAGAGGCTCTAGTACTATCTTGATATTGTTCAGAATGTAAATCAGTTGTCAGGTTTTCACTGATCTGAGGGGATTCAACTCTTTCAAGACGGGATTTTTGATGCATCGAGAAGATACCTTTGATGCATCGCAGGAAGCATCCTGTACTATACCATCTGACATCTTCGATGGGTCGAAGGGATTACTTGACCTATCGAGACGATCACCCTAGTCCGAACTGCTCCAAACCTTCGATGGGTCGAGGGAATAATTCGACCCATCAAAGCCATCACCCTGGCCTTCGTTAGTTATTTCTTTCAATAGATCGATAGGATCTTTCAACCCATTGAAAGCACCTCCCTGATCTGTGGTCCCAAACTTTAACTCCAAATCTTCAAGTTCTTCAAATTCTGGCAGACTCAGAGTATTTCCTTCACATCTGCTTCTCTCCCCCTGAAGGAAAGACTTTGACACTCCCCCTGAGTAAAAAGGTAGAGACTCCCGAAAACATAAATCAAGAGACATATGAGTCTTCTTGGTATGAGGATCATAACATAGATAACCTTTCTGAATATCTGCATACCAATGAAGACACTCTTTAGGGCACAGGGGATCAAACTTGCCTCTCAATTGCTTATTTATATGAACATTTACAGTGCACCTAAAGACTTTAGGATCCAAATTAGGAAGAGAAGGACATTAAGCATCTCATGAAGCTTATGGTATGGAGTTTGAAACTCAATGACACGGGATGGAATACAGTTGACCAAATAACGTGTCAAGTTGAAACAGAAGCTTTGTAGTGAACGAATTATGAACTATGACGTCCGAATCGTGGTGTGACTCAACGAGTACGAGGCCGAGTTATGGTAGCGTTAATTAGTCATTGGAAATAATATAAGTTTCCAATCGATATTATGTCTCGGTTTCTCTTATTCATATTAGTTACACGATTGAACTTCTATTAATCGATTTAGATCTACGGGTTCATTTAGGAACACTGCTAGAATTTTCGAAGTTAGTGATTCAACGGACTAGGTAATTACTGGTGATTCTGGTGGTGGACAATTTACTTTTCACTGATCGTTGCGAATCTAAAATTACTTTTATGAATTTCTTTTCGCAAAGATTATGATATGATTTATGATTATGTTCATGTTTATGCATGGAGGCTTATATGCATGGTTTTTCTAATTTCACTCACGATATGTCTATGTGCATGTATCAATGCATAGGCCATCCGGCTGATCACCAAGAGCGGTCTCCGGTGGGACACTTCACGCTCCTAGATCCGGCTACGATTATGTTCATGTTATGATTTATGATTATGTTCATGTTTATGCACGTAGGCTCTATGCATATTTTTTTCTTCTAATTTTCACTCACGGTATGTCTATGTTCATGTATCAATGCATAGGTCATCCGACTGATCACCGAGAGCGGCCTCTGGCGGGACACTTCACGCTGCTAGATCCGGCTACGATTACGATACGATGACTAGAGGAATTACGCTCTAGTCAGCCTCCACACACTATGATATTTATGTTTTAGTTAGACTCGCTAATCTTTTATTTTCGTTTAACTAAAGTACGATTTATGATTTTTCTTTTGAATCTTTATTTTCGTCCACTCACTCTAACGGTTTTATGTTTTTATGTGCCTTTCCCCTGAACCATTCGTTTTCAATAGCCTAAGTTGCAAAGTTTATGTGGACATCAAGTGCACATGCACTTCGAGGCATAATATTATCCATCGTAGGATTCGAGGATGATCCTACAGGTTAGTATTCTAGTTAGCATAGTATGTATAGAATGTCTAGTTGCTCTGATGTCGCAAGCAGGTTTTCCCTTTTAAGTTTATCGTTGTGAGTTGACATTAGGAAAAGTTTCTTTGACTTACGAGTTTAGAGTTTTAGAATTCCACTTCAATTTTCTGAATAGTTTATACTGAACTTATGTTAGTATGGTCGTTAGGGCCTAATTTCGGTTTAAAAAACTAAATTGGGGTCAGATTCTTTCATCGACAACAACCACAAGGGTGTTGATGAACGCATCAAACTAGGGCAAAAGCTAGATGGGGAGAGTGAAAGCAAGCTAGGGTGTCGAAGATTTTGAAGCCAGTTGTGTACGTACTATCTAATGATAGTGTCCTTACATCTGAGAATCCTAAATCTATTCTGAGCCATGAGAAACGTTTAAGTCATGATGTTCTGAAACTGGGGTTAAATAGAGTGATGGCTACTGATGTGGGTGTTAAAATTTACAAAAGGTATTAGTAGCTCCTACCATTTTGTTCGTGTTGATGGTTATAAGAATGGTACGAGAGGGATTGAGACTAACAATGGTGGAAAAAATAAGATTTTGACAAGGAAGAAAGGATATGGGGCTGTGTTCTTGCTCCTAATATTGAAAAAACGCGATGTAATTACTGATTGAAGTTTTCTGATTTTTTTTGTCAAATGAGGATAAAGAGACAAAAATATCCATGAAAATAAATGAAATATTCTGTTTTTTTTAACGTCGTTTTGAGAACAAGTGACCAAATTGATAATCGAAGGTTAATGTGAGTAACCATTTTGATATATGTTAAACGATAGTTACTAAAGTGTCTGTTGACATAATTGGGTGACCATTTAGGAAAATTTCCTTAAAAACTATGTTCAAATCTCTTGATAATTTCTCTCAAAATTTAATGAATATTAATTTTTTTCTCGATATATCTTTCAATATATCCTTATTTTGGAACATCGATATTTTATTTTTTATTCCTTGCATATATGGCGAATCAGCTCTATTATCAAAGACATTTGATGTCTTAGTGAGCTGTTCCCCACTTTCTAAGAACTATTGTAGACATATTTTTCGCGAAGCTGACATCGCAGAAGACAACCTAAAACAAAGTAAGGTCCAGTTAGGAAGAGCTGTGCTGTGAGAATAATTAGCTGTGACTTATAGCTTATGAAAGTTGCATATTGCCAGCTTCTAGCTTATAGTTTTTTTGTGCAGTTTTTGGTATAAGCTACAACTAATTTAGTTTATCAAACACATCAAGCAGCTTAGGCCGCGTCTGGTATCGTTTTACAAAACAGCTTTTGAACAATTGTTTCGTAAAACAAAAACACTAAATTGAATTTCGTAATTTTACGATTCAAAAACGTGTTTAGTAAGTTAAATTATAAAATTATATTTTCAATATAAAAACAGTAAAACGTGTTTGGTATATTTACGCGAGGTCTACAAAATACAAATTTATATTGGTTCAATTTTAAATTTCAATCAAAATAGAATATATTTATATATATGTATATTTAAAAGGTAAACTTTAATATAAAGTTAATCTTAATTTTTTCTTAATATTTTTCAGATTTTGTTTTCAAAAAACAGTAAAAACTTCATTTTGACGTTTTACAGAACGTAGTGCATGTTCTGTTTTCAGTGTTTTTCGTTTTTGAAAAGGGAGGTTCTAGTTACACCTCCAAATCTACTTAATACACCTCCTATGCTAAGTACACCTCCACTTCACTTTTTGACATGCTTATACTTCTAAGTTCACCTCTTCATTCTTTACCAAAATACCCTTTTACCAAAAAAAACATATTGGGAGCAATCACCAACAGCCATGTGTTGGCTTCCAATTTCTTCTCCCTGATTCAACGAACACGACTCCCAAGAAGAAAATCAAACTCAAAACCCCAAACATGAACAAAAATCAAAATGGAATCTTCAACCCTTGTAGCTTTACTCTCTTCAGTTTCCCAACTCATCCTCCTCCGCCTCAAGCAATGCCTTTTCCGCCGCCCACCACTTCCTCTCCTCCCAAGAAATCGCCGCCACCCTCTTCCTCTCCCGCAAACGCCGCAAGCGGGCCCGCCTCTCCGAACCCGACTCAGAACAACCCCAACCCGGCCTCTTCAATCGGACTCCCGACTCGTTCAAGTCCTCCTTCCTAATGACGTCTTCAACTTTCGAGTGGCTCTGCGCCTTACTGGAGCCCTTACTCGAATGCAGAGGGAAGAATTGGGGTGTTTTGAGCAGACCAATTAGAGAGGAGTCGAAGATGGCTGTTGCGTATATTGGTGCTCAAGCTTATAGGGACAGTACTAGTTTAGAGGAGGAATCTGTTGAGAGCAAAGCTTCTGTTATAAGAAATGCATTGGCTTCAAAAGCAAGAGAGTTCCAAGACTCGATTTTGTCGACTAATTCGAGCTCTTTGGCATCATTGCAGTCAGCCTAGGAGATTTGTTCCAAGGAGAGCTGAAATACCTTTTATTTTTCAAATAGGCCAGTTTAGCAGGTTCAATAATATAGTTGTACTTTTATGTCTTTTTATATCAGTTGACAAAGTCAACAAAATTAGAAAAAAAGAATGGAGGTGTATTAAGTAGATTTGGAGGTGTAACTAGAACCTCCCTTTTGAAAATCGTTTTTTAAAAACAGTCTACCAAATAAATTTTTACTGTATTTTTGTATTTAAAAAATGAAAAACTATTTTGTAAACACATTCTTAAATTTTAAGTTAAGTTGCAAAAGGTGTTTCATAGGCTGCCCCAAATTTTGCCTAACAAATAAGTGAAATAACATAGGTTCGGCATTCCGAAACCTTTTTTGCGTCCTCTGAAACTGACAAGTATGCCATAAATAGTGTGTGAGTGAATGAAAGAATCCGGCCGGTACCGTGTGGAATTAAATGGAATAGAAAATGAGGCATCGTAGGAGCAACTAGCTAGCAATGACCTTGACTTGGCTCCATCGAGAAAAAAAGGCCTTGGCTTGGACACGTACCTGTTTTGCCTACTTGAAAGTTTTTTCTTTCGATGGTAGCTAGACTCGAAAGTTAAAGCTGTTTGAGAAGAATAATCTGATAGGCCGGAAGTTGTAATTCTTTTATTGGTAGAATGTCTTAAATATAGACTGATACAATCTGTTACAATAAATATCCCGATATAACAAGGATTATCTGTATCTGTATCTAATCTAATATGTATCTAATTAGGACAAGACACACACCGGAAGTTACGGAGAATAAATCTTCTTAAACACTCTCCCTTGTGTCGATGGCTTAATGAATGATGCATGACTTATTGCCTCACCAAAAACCTCATCAAGCAAACAAAAACCTCAGGAGTAAAACAAAAGTTTGGTCTAAGGAAAAAAAGAGTACAACGCATCAACTACAAACGTTACTACATGTGTAGTAGACTTCCCTTGATGTCTACAGAAATGTAACTCCCCCTGACTGTAAACTCAGTCATGAAGTTCAGATAACCTGCGCATACTAATGTGTCTCGTATGTTTCACGAATATAGATTTAGGTAGTGACTTGGTAAATAAGTCCGCAGCATTATCCACCGAATCCACCTAGTTCACATGGATATTCAACAACTGTTGTTGCTGATTGAAGAAGAATCTTGGCAAGTGAGAGCTGTCGTAGTAGATGGCAATCCACTAGATCCTCGAATATGATGAATAACTAACCTAACCAAGACACATTCTCTAACTACTTCATGCAAAGCAATGATTTCTGAATGATTTGAAGAACTACCAACAAGGATTTTCTTAGTTGATCTCCAAGAAATCGTCGTGTTTCCCATAGTGAAAACATAACCGGTCTGTGAACGACCTTTGTATGGGTCAGAGAGGTACCAAACATCAACAAATCCAACCAACACATATACCAGTGTTTCAAAATAAGGGACTACAGTAAAACTGTTCACAGCAGGGGAGGAGTTCGACGAGTCGAAATCCCCACTCAGCCGGTCGAATGAATGGTTCTATTCGATCCAGCATACTGTCAAAACCTTTCCTCGACCCAACTCTACAACATTTTGCGTAACAAGTCATAACCAGGCTAGGTTCATTGCACGTACCAATCCATCCAACTACTGATCCAAGATTCCAAGTCTCGGTAGTTTTATTCTTATTCTGTCGCATAAAAGTCCAAACCTTTCGCTCTCAAAACTCCAACAGTCTAACGTTGTTGTTATTCAGACCACTTCACTCTCATTCTTCTTAAACCCTAAACAAACTCCATCTCATTTTACTCATCCTTCATCTTCATCTTCATCTTCGTTGCCGCAACATGGCCTTCTCTGAGTTCCAGCCACTGGACGACAAGTCGCTAATTGATTACATAAAGGTCACGCCTTCCCTCTCCTCCAAGCTCAAAAACCACCTGGACGACTTGGAGATCCAAGAAGTGGGCGATGGCAATCTCAATTTCGTCTTCATCGTCGTTGGTTCTCATAGCTCTTTCGTCATCAAGCAGGTATTTGTTTTTCACCACCTGGCTTGTTTTAATGGGTTCCCGAAATTTGGTCAAACAAGTTTTACAAGTTAGAGACATTGATTTTGGGTTTAAAGTATCAAGCTTCAGTGTTCTGTGGCCTAATGTGGTATTTGGTTGTCAGTAGATCAAAGTTTGATTTGGTCTAACACGTTATAGACGTAGATTTGAGGCAAAAGTTTCAATCTTTAGTGGTTTTATGGTGCAATGTGTTATTGAGTTACTGCAGAGTGTTTCTGTTAGTTGGTTACAAGCTTACAATATTATTGGGTCCAGCATGTTAACGACCTTGATTTGGGGGTAAAGTCTTAAGCTTTATGTTCTATGAAGCATTTGGTATTGAGTAGGATCCAAGATGTTTCATATTATTATTTTGGGGTAATAATTGTTCCAAGTTGATGTTCCCTGACCACCTAATGTATTGTTTTGGGGATTCTGTAGGCTCTTCCATACATACGTTGTATAGGTGAATCATGGCCAATGACTAAGGAAAGAGCTTATTTTGAGGCACTGGCCCTGCGAGAGCATGGTCGATTGAGTCCTGATCATGTGCCTGAAGTATACCATTTTGATCGGACCATGTCTTTGATCGGCATGAGGTATTTGGAACCTCCACATATTATATTGAGAAAGGGGTTGATTGCAGGAATTGAGTACCCTTTGCTGGCGGATCACATGTCAGACTACATGGCAAGGACCCTGTTCTTCACATCTCTCGTTTATCACAATACCACTGACCACAAAAAAGCTGGTATGTATTGTCATACGATTATGTATTCTTTGGTTTATGTGTATATGCTCAAACCATTTTCCATTCTAGGAATTATGAACGGCATTATATTGAAGTTGTAAATAAGCATCATGTTCTGATGCTTCCACATTCATAGATATTAATCCAACTTGATTGCGACTTAGATCAGAAATTAGAATGACTAATACTCAACCTTAGTGATATGAAATGCGCAGATTATAGTAAGATTGTGTTTTATTCATAATATCTCATTGGGTTTAATTTAGCCATACAAAAGATGTCAGGGTGTTCATGGTCTTTTGAAAAGAAAAGAAAAGTAGGTTAGAGAATTGATTCTTCTTCTTTTGTAGCCCTTTAAGATTGATTGGAAGAAAAGTAGATTTACTGATGTTCAAAACCTACACGGTTTCTGGAATTCTGGTGCAAATGAAGATTTTTACTTTACAATATGCTCCGAAAAACTAAATCATGCTTATTATCTAGAAGGTTCTTAATGATGCGATTTACAAAGGTGCCGGGCATATTGAATTCCTTCTTTCTGGGAATGATGTGGGTTTTGGCGAGATCTTGTTGGCCAAGTTCTTATGAGTGCTGTGTCAAAAAAAGAGAGAAGCTTTTTATACATATGCAATGTGCAGTTTTGGCTTCTATTAGGCTTTTGAGGTTGAAAGTTTCAAATATATATTTTATGGCAATGAGTAAGAGGTAGACTTTAGCTGCTTTGGAATTGTATAGTTAGCGTCATTGTCTAAGTTCCTCTCACTATAATATTTGCCCCTGTTATAAAGGTCTCACTATAATATTTGCCCCTGTTATAAAGGTGTTTTTGGGATTGATTTCTAAAGGTACTTGTCCAGTTTTTTATGAAGTTCATATATCTTACATGTTTCATTAGCTCATCTGCTTGTGCATTTTTTGCAGTTGCTGAATTTTGTGGGAATGTGGAGCTATGCAGGCACACTGGGCAAGTTGTTTTCTCTGATCCTTACAAAGTATCTGAATATAACCGCTGGACATCTCCTCATCTTGATGCTGATGCTCAGGCTGTGCGTGAGGATAATGCTTTGAAGCTTGCAGTTGCGGAGTTAAAATCAATGTAATTAATCTTTTTGTAGCAGCACTCTTATTACCTTTGTGGTTGTATTATTTAAATTTCATAAGAACAATCGAGCTGCCTTTTCTGTAGGTTTTGTGAGAGAGCACAAGCCTTAATACATGGAGATCTTCACACTGGTTCTGTAATGGTGACTCGTGATTCTACTCAAGTTATAGATCCGGAGTTTGCGTTTTATGGACCAATAGGTTTTGATATTGGAGCTTTTCTTGGAAATTTGATATTAGCATTCTTTGCACAAGATGGGCACACTGATGAACAGAATGATCGCAAAGTATGTTTCTTATCATTATCCTTTGTTTTTCAGTCTTGATTATTTACCTTGTTATTGACAGCTATCTTATACGCTGCGAGCAACCTAGACGTGATGAGTTAATTACACTGGTATCTGTCTTTTGCATTCTGAAACTATTCTTAGGTACACTTCTGATGTGCTGGTGATATATTCCTGATGCATAAGAAAATAGATTTGATATATTACTAGCAAATCTTATCATTCATTTTTTACTTTTTATCGTAGAAAATTTCAAGTCTATATACCCTATCTGACTGTCAGTCATGGTTCTTGCAAAAGAGCATTTTCTAGTGTTCTTCTTCATGAGCTATTGTCGATGGAAATCTTCTCATCTATATCATTATAAATTGATGTTCAACAGTTCTCTGCACCAATCATGTTCACAAGCAGTTTTTATTTTGTGAACTTAGTTGTGGTCAGCAAATTAATTAATTTTTGGGACATGTTAGAGTAAGCGTTAACCTATTTGTAAAATCAGTCCTGGAATGTGTGTTCAAGTTGAAGAACAGAACTATCTGTGTTCAGGCTGCCTCTTTAGACAATAGCATAAAAACATGATATTCTTGGTCCTATATAGGAAATCTTTATTATTAAAGAAAAGAATTTATTTAAGTGCTCTCGACATATAGCCAAAGAAAATTTCTTCATATTGTGCTTGGCTGTTGGAATCAGATGAAAAAGGATTTATGTGTAACAAATAAAATTTGAGTAGGAGCAGGATAGGTCTTTTAAATGTTGACAGTGGATGAGAGACTGGCTTAGCTTCTCTGGATTTTGTGTAGCTATTTGGGTTTTGAGTAACCCTCTTTACTGTCATTGGTTAAGTTGCTATGGCAATCTGCCTATTCTTCTTTGAAAGAGTAATTGGGCAAGGTTTTAGCTATAAAAACACATCAGACGTAATGATTTTCCCTGACATTACCCCTTAGTCTGAGGTGCTATATTTTGTTCATTTGTTGGTGAGTCTTGGGGTCTCATATTTAAACTGGCTTTGTTATTCAGGCATACAAGGCCTGGATTTTGAGGGTAATTCAAAACACTTGGAACCTTTTCCATAGAAAATTCATTGCTCTATGGGACGCAAACAAAGACACTGGTGACGCATATCTTCCTGCAATCTATAACAACTCCGATCTTCAACAACTTGTACAAGACAAATTCATTAAAGATCTGCTTCATGATACCCTTGGATTTGGTGCTGCAAAGATGATAAGGTGAGACAGCTGATTACATCTATATTATATCCAACAGACACTATGTTTACTAAATGTTTACGATTTCTTCTTTAGTTTATTTGGTCCCTTTAGAAGTTTTAACATTTTGCTTTGACCTCTGAATGATGCTCATCATCATGTTTCTACTTTTACATAAACGAGGGTAGCGAGAAGCATTTCAATCACAGTTTTAAGTCATCAGTATAAAGTAGTCACAATTTCCTATGCACTACAATTCAGTACCAATATCCTCGTCATGAATATGATCATTCCGATGCACTTTTCTTTACTCAGAAATGATAACCCGTGCCACTACTACTGTTGTCTTGTAATTTCTTAAGAAGCAGATCAGCATGTAAGTGAAACATTTGTGTCCATAACTTTGAAATTTAAAATAAAACAAAAGACAGGAAGGCTTGCAGAGCTAGAAAGACATGAGTATGGTTACATATTATTGCGTCAAGTCTGTTTTGTCTCTTTTTTTTTTCTGTTGATTGATGTGCAAGTATCAAATTCTGGCAAGTTTTATGCTGAATGACTGTTAGCTAGAAACACCTGCCACACAGATTGATAGATAGACGGAAATAATGCAAATTTGCTCAGTATAGTCTGTTTGGAATAACTTCAATTTTCTATTGTCTTTGAGTTGATTCTGGAAGCTTTTAAACAAGAAACTATTGATTTAAGTGCTGTGGTATGTTTCGCTATTGACAGGAGAATTGTTGGTGTTGCACATGTCGAAGACTTTGAGTCGATTGCTGACCCTAGCAAAAGGGCAGGTTGTGAGCGACGGGCACTAGAGTTGGCAAAGCTGCTTCTTAAGGAGAGGAGAAAATTTCAGAACATTGGGGAAGTTGTTTCTGCCATTCAACTAATCCCGTAATGACTAATGATGCTATACCAAATAAATCTAGCTCTTTATGTAAAATGTATACTTCTTTTCTGTGTGAAGTGAAGAAGTCAGCGTGTTTGTTAGCTTCTTCCTTAAGTTTAGCTTTCTGTTGAAATAAGTCCCTAGTCTAAGGGAATGTCGGTTTACTGTATTTGAATTTTTAGTTGCAGATATCACGTTACTTCAGTAAGAAACGTGAGTTTGTTTTTCTCTTTTCTGTTAAGTTGTAAAGGCTATATATAAAGCCTGAATTGTTCAATAAATGATAAGGATCATTCCCAGAATTGTTGAGTTTCTTACTGCAAAGTTCTTGAGTCTTAACATTGTGGTATCAGAGCCCCACAAAGGGGCCTGATTGTGTGATAAGTTAGGATCTGCAGCATCCTAACGAGAGGGAGAAAGAGTGAAACACTGTGAGGAAAAGTTTGCGAGATGGCAGCAAACGAAGGGCAGAGTTTGCTGAGCATTCCAAAGTTCGATGGAGACTACGATCATTGGAGTATGCTCATGGAAAACCTTCTGAGATCGAAGGAATACTGGACCCTTGTTGAAAGAGGCTATGTTGAGCCTGCAGAAGAAGAGGTGCTGAGCCAGACACAAAGAAAAACTCTGGATGATCTGAAGTTGAAAGACTTAAAGGTCAAAAACTATCTTTTTCAGTCCATTGACAAGTCAATCTTGAAGACTATTCTTCAGAAGGACACCGCAAAGCAACTGTGGGACTCCATGAAGCGGAAGTTCCAAGGGAATGTCAGAGTTAAGCGTGCACATCTCCAAGCACTTCGGAGAGATTTTGAGGTACTGGAGATGAAGGTGGGTGAATCGGTCACAGACTATTTCTCTAGAGTCATGATGGTGGCTAATGACATGAGGAATTATGGAGAGGATATGCAGGATGTGAAGATAGTGGAGAAGATTTTACGTACCCTCACAGAGAAGTTCAACTATATTGTCTGTTCCATAGAAGAGTCCAAGGACATTGATCGGCTCACTGTGGATGAGTTGCAAAGCTCTTTGATTGTGCATGAGCAGAAATTTCGGTGAACTAGTGGTGAAGAACAGGTCTTGAAGGTTGCTGTTGAAGAAAGAAGCAGAGGTGAAAGAGGACGAGGGCGAGGCGCTTACAGGGGTAGAGGAAGAGGAAGAGGGCAGATATACAACAAAGCCACTGTAGAGTGCTTCAAATGTCACAAACTTGGACACTTTCAGTTTGAGTGTCCAAGCTGGGACAAAGAAGCAAATTATGCTGAGTTGGGAGAAGAAGAAGAGATGTTACTCATGGCTTATGTGGAGGCAAGTGGTGCTCAAAGAGAAGATATTTGGTTCTTAGATTCGGGGTGCAGCAATCACATGAGTGGAGACAAAGGCTTGTTCTGTGATCTTGATGAAGACTTCAAGCATAGAGTGAAGTTGGGAAACAATACAAGAATGGAGGTAACAGGCAGAGGCAAGGTGAGATTGAAAGTAAGAGGCTTCACTCATGTTATTAGTGAGGTTTATTATGTACCAGAACTGAGGAATAACTTACTGAGCATTGGTCAATTGCAAGAAAGGGGGTTAGCAATTCTCATTCAACATGGAAAGCTAAAGATCTATCATCCTGAGAGAGGGTTGATTGTGACAACTGAGATGACTACAAATCGAATGTTTGTTATGATTGCAAGTTCAGTGCCTCAACGGAGTTCTAGTACTCAGAAGCCTTTGTGTCTCTACACCCCCGCACATGACATAGCACATTTGTGGCATTGCCGCTATGGTCATCTCAGTTATAAAGGGCTAAGAACATTGCAGTACAAGAAGATGGTAGAAGGTATGCCTTACTTTAAGTCTCAGCCTGAAGTATGTGAAAATTGTTTGATTGGGAAGCAGCACAGAGATCCAGTTCCAAAGAAAAGCAATTGGAGAGCTACTGAGAAGCTTCAGCTCATTCATGCCGACATTTGTGGTCCTATTTCTCCTATTTCAAACAGCAAAAAGAGGTATCTCATTTGTTTCATTGACGATTTTACTAGAAAAGCATGGACATATTTTTTAGTAGAAAAGTCAGAAACATTGAGCATGTTTAAACGGTTTAAGAATTATGTTGAGAAAGAGGTGGGAGAATATATTAAATGCTTGAGAACAGATCGAGGTGGGGAGTTCACTTCCTTTGAGTTCAATGAGTTTTGTGCTGACCATGGGATCAAAAGGCAATTAACTGCAGCCTACACACCTCAGCAAAATGGCGTAGCAGAGAGGAAGAACAGAACAGTCATGAACATGGTTCGATGTATGTTGTTTGAGAAAAAGCTTCCAAAGACTTTTTGGCCAGAAGCAGTGAATTGGACGTTCTATGTTTTGAATCGGTGTCCAACATTAGCAGCGAAGAATCAGACCCCGGAAGAAGCTTGGAGCGGAAGAAAGCCTTCGGTGGAGCATTTCAGGGTTTTTGGTTGTTTAGCTCATGTTCATGTCCCTGCTGTAAAGAGAACGAAGTTGGAGGGAAAAAGTTTTCCTTGTGTATTGTTGGGGATCAGTGAAGAATCTAAGGCATATCGACTCTATGATCCGATTGCAAAAAGAGTGATAGTGAGTCGAGATGTTGTATTTGAAGAAGACAAGTCTTGGAACTGGGATAACAGCTATCACTACCACATAATGACTCATTGCCGGCGACTTTTAAGTCGCCGGCAATGTTTTTTAACATTACCAACGATTTTTTAACATTACCGGCGACTTAAGTCGCCGGTAATGTTTTTTTTTTTTTTTTTAAGACATTGCCGGCGACATAAATGTATGTCGCCGGCAATGTCTCAATGGTAATGACATTGCCGGCGACATACATTTATGTCGCCGGTAATGTCTAAAAAAAAAAAAAAAAAAAGACATTACCGGCGACATAAATTAAGTCGCCGGCAATGTCTTTTTTTTTTTTTTTACATTACCATCGAGACATTGCCAGCGACATACATTTATGTCGCCGGCAATGTCTAAAAAAAAAAAAGACATTACCGGCGACTTAAGTCGCCGGCAATGTTAAAAAATCGTTGGTAATGTTAAAAAACATTGCCGGCGACTTTTAAGTCGCCGGCAATGAGTCATTATGTGGTAGTGTATGATGAGTCTGTGCTGGCTGAATTAGAATGGTGTGATGAAGAAGAAAACAATGGAGTAGATGAAAATCAAGATGAACCAGCTGGTGACGGAGTCGAGGAAACTGCTGAAGAGACAAATGAAGAGGGAGAAGATGAGAATC
The DNA here is from genome assembly GCA_946800695.1 of Geum urbanum. NCBI lineage: Eukaryota > Viridiplantae > Streptophyta > Magnoliopsida > Rosales > Rosaceae > Geum > Geum urbanum. The sequence goes on along the minus strand of OX327002.1, from coordinate 5,331,103 downwards.
AAGATCAGTCATCGAGTTCAGAGGAAGGAAGAGTTAGAAGACCACCACCATGGATGCGTGATTATGTGAGTGAGGAGGGACTCTCTGAAGAAGAAGATGTAAGTGAGAATTTGGCTTTAGCTTTGTTTTCTTCTTCTGATCCGGTTTACTTTGAGGACGCAGTTAAGCATGAAAATTGGAGGAAAGCTATGGACATGGAAATCAAGGCAATAGAGAAAAACAATACTTGGGAGCTCACTGATCTTCCTACTGGTGCAAAGAGAATAGGGCTGAAATGGGTATATAAGACTAAGCTCAAGGAGAATGGAGAGTTGGATAAATTTAAAGCGAGATTGGTAGCTAAAGGATATGTGCAGCAACAAGGAATTGATTACACAGAAGCATTTGCACCAGTTGCAAGGATGGACACCGTGAGAATGATTGTGGGACTTGCAGCTCAAAAAGGATGGATTCTCTACCAACTTGATGTTAAATCAGCTTTTCTGCATGGAGAGCTCAAGGAGGAGGTGTATGTAGAGCAACCAAGAGGCTATGAAATGCAGACATGTCCACAGAAGGTATACAAGCTAAAGAAGGCTTTATACGGATTGAAACAAGCTCCACGAGCTTGGTTCAGTCGTATCGAAGCACACTTTGTGAGTCAGGGGTTCGAGAAGTGCTACAGCGAGCAAACTTTGTTTATCAAGGTGAAAGAAGGAGGTAAAATTCTCATTGTCAGTTTATATGTTGATGATTTAATATATACTGGCAATGATGAATTGATGTTTGCTGATTTTAAAAGTTCTATGCTTAAAGAATTTGATATGTCTGACTTGGGAAGAATGAGATTCTTTCTTGGTATTGAGGTTTTGCAAAAGGCAGATGGCATTTATCTATGCCAAAGGAAGTATGCACGAGATGTCTTAAGGAAGTTCAGAATGGAGAATTGCAATGAGGTATTTAATCCTATAGTACCAGGTTGCAAGTTGTTCCAAGATGAAACTGGAGTTCGAGTTGATGAGACGTTGTATAAGCAAATGGTTGGTTGCCTTATGTATCTAACTGCAACTAGGCCAGATTTGATGCATGCAGTGAGCTTAGTGAGCAGGTACATGTCAAAACCTACTGAATTGCACATGGTGGCAGTTAAGAGGGTTATAAGATACTTGAAAGGTACTATGGAGCTTGGAGTTCTTTACAAAAGAGGAGGTGATGAGGAATTGGTGGGATACACAGACAGTAACTATGCTGGGGATTTGAATGATCGTAAGAGCACATCAGGGTATGTGTTCATGCTGGGGTCAGGAGCTGTTGCTTGGTCCTCAAAGAAGCAACCAATTGTTACTTTATCTACTACGGAGGCTGAATTTGTTGCTGCAGCAGGGTGTGCCAGTCAAGCTATTTGGATTAAAAGAATATTTGAGAAGCTGAGTTTGAAGGAAAGTAAGTGCACTACAATTTTCTGTGATAATAGTTCTACTATTCAATTATCTAAAAATCCAGTACTTCATGGTCGAAGCAAGCACATTGATGTGCGCTTTCATTTCCTTCGTGATTTGACTCGAGATGGTGTTGTTGAGTTGGTGCATTGTGGAACTCAAAATCAGTTGGCTGATGTGATGACAAAGCCTCTCACTTTGGATACTTTCCAGAAGTTCAGAGCACAGCTAGGAGTGTGTCAGGTGCCTGAGTTAAACTAGTTGGGAACTAGTTTAAGGGAGGGAATGAAGTGAAGAAGTCAGCGTGTTTGTTAGCTTCTTCCTTAAGTTTAGCTTTCTGTTGAAATAAGTCTCTAGTCTAAGGGAATGTTGGTTTACTGTATTTGAATTTTTAGTTGCAGATATCACGTTACTTCAGTAAGAAACGTGAGCTTGTTTTTCTCTTTTCTGTTAAGTTGTAAAGGCTATATATAAAGCCTGAATTGTTCAATAAATGATAAGGATCATTCCCAGAATTGTTGAGTTTCTTACTGCAAAGTTCTTGAGTCTTAACATTGATCTACGAGTGCGTATTATTCCACCTGTCAATCTTGTATTGAGCCAGATTCTCGATGCCCTACAGAATTTCAGAACCTTAAGGCAAGAGAAGAAGAAAAGTACTAGTTAAAGAGACTTGAGTTATATCTGGAAAAAGGGAGATTGAAAGTGAAGCAAATTGTTCAATTTTTCTTTTGATGAACTGTTATTTCATGAGTCTCACATTTTTGTTTATTATCGATCAGTTATGTTTAATTCAGCATTCATCTGCTTTCAAACTAACAGTTAACAGCTAACATAAGTTTTTTTTGCTCTCATAGTAATATGGAGCTGCAATCTATTATTGCAAAGCTTCTGGACGTGTTTGAATCACAAGAATAGTTTGACTAGCTGGCATGTTACATGGAATCCATGAACGTTGTTAGCTGTAGGACAACCTCTATTTGCCATACCTAGCCTTGTATTCAACCCAGAGCTGATCAACAGTCTTCCCCAAGATATCAACAAAATAGTCAACACTATAACTAGTCTTCATCTTCTTGTTCAACTCTGCAACAAATCCATCTCTCAAACTATTACAGTAATCAAGAAACCTAGCAGTTACATCATAACCCTGGTCCCATTGATCTCCTTCACCAGGTTGAACCCAGTGACTTGGAGCATATGCTGCCCTCAGCCTCACAAAGTCGGCGATTCCTTCGATCAATCCACCCGGGGCTTGTCCATTCCCATTCCACTGCCATATGTGCGTTGATTCGTGGTAGAGCACACCCGTAATCTCTGTTTTCACATCACCTAACACAACAATGAAATATATCTAAAGCTAGCTTAGAGAGAAAAAAATGGCAATGCTAGTTGAAAAACAATCTCTTTATATACACCGAAACTGTTCTTTAGAGTGCAGAATGACCTTGTTGTGTACCTGAGTAGCCTGCTATGTAGTTGGCACTGACATGAATCTCATTGTCCATAGCATACGCCACGCCGTCCATGTTGTCAATGAACAAGGTGAGGTCAGGTACATTCTTTCTATCTGCAGTTTCGTTTTGCTGAAAGATCTTCCATATGAAGTCAGTAGCATTGCAAAGCGTTTGCAAGCTGTAGATGTCTCCGATGTCTTTATCGTATCGGATGGCACCTGCACTTGATCCAGCGTTGTTGATAACTGTGTAGTTGAATGCATGCGCCATGTGAAGAAGACCTGCTGTAACTGTAATGAGAAGGAGGAAGAGAAGATGTATATTGCTCCGAGTCATTGTTCCCAGTTTGAAGCTGTGTTTGGTTTGGGTTTTTTATATACAAAATTTGCTAACCCCCTTTGTGTGGACTTTGTCTTATGGATCTAAATTATAATCCATTACCAATATTAAATACGTATTACTTTGATATTCAGGATAAACAAACATTTCATTCCAAAATATCAAAGCTAAGCAAACAGAAAAAAACAAGAACAAAATGATAACCGGAAGCATCTACTTGACCAAAATGAAACGGTGCTTATGACTGTTGAGAGCAGTTTGACGGTAGAACATTAAAAAAGTTATTTTCTGTCCTTTTTTGTGAGGTGAACGCTAAATTTTATTGAATAAAATCAAGTACAATCAAGAAGATAGTTGTGTCGAGAATAATAGTAAGAAAATTAAATGGATCCTGATAATGATATGCTAAAATTAGAAATAGAATTTCTTCATTCGCTGGGTAGATCGATTTTGGCCTATGAATCACACAATGACATGTCAATAGTCGTGCTAATTTGATAGCCGGTCATTCGCAAAAAGTTTATCTTCACAAAATACGTCATCGATCTCTATCACATATCGTGTGCCGCTAAAAGTACACCTCTAAAAAGAGGACGGGGAAATATTACAATGAATACGTAATTAAAAATAAGCATTATTCAATTTCTAAAAGACATACAAAATCAGGCGAACTAATGAGAAAGACTGAAGTCGTCTGATCCCACCCACGAAATCTCAAGGGATCAAGGAAATTGGAAAAGGCTCCATTTGTAGCTCAATGCTCAAAACAAAGTCCAAACTGTCCTCCAAGCCCAATAGAATAGAATGACCGCGTTCGTGGGCCCCTCTTTAACCCTAGCCTAAAAAGAGTGAGAAGATTCAGGCTTGGAGACCCGAGGCTGGCTGGGCTACAGGAAACCCAATCGGGTCGAATCATCGTCGGCCATCTCGCAGTAAGCCCTTGCCGCCAGAATCAATTGTCGTCTGTCGGGTTGCTGCTCCAGCTACCATCCCCTGCACCGTTCGAGGCCAAATTCCTTCACCGCCGGCCATCCCGCAGTAAAGTGGGTCAGTACTCCACCCTCGACAGTCTGATCGGAGAGCCCAAAACCCTCGGCCAGCCTGGGATCCCGGGTGTCCCTCAAGTCCGATCCGCCGCCGCCTGGGTCCCAAAAACAAATCGGCGCCGCCGCAGTGTAACAGCCACCACCAACCCACCCAGTCTGGCGTTCACAATCAACCTGCAAAAGGCCACAACCAGACCACCACCAAGAAAATCAGGGAAAAAACGAGGAGAAATAGTAGAAACGGGAGGGGAGAAGGAGAAACCGAGAAGTCGTCGTGAACTAGCAGGCCAAAAAATTTAGTCTCACAATGTCGGGTACAAATCTTCGGCCTCAGAGAAGCGGAGCACGAATAAAAGAAAGAGATAGCGCCGGCGACGCTAAACCCTAATCCAAGAGCCATAATAAAAATCGTACATGTATCATTAATTAATTCTTGATGAGAAACTTCTATTTTTTGTCATTGTTTTAACAAAATTCGACATTTCATAATCTATACTATTATTAAGAAAACACTCATTGTCAACCATTACAAGGAACCTCAATAAACAATCTTCCCTGAAAGGATATAACATCTACTATTAGATGGGTCGTCAAAGCTAGGCTTGGGACTTTGAAACTGGGAACTGCAAAATCGATTCGAATCGAATCGGAACTGAGCGATTCAGTTCAATTCCAAAATTTTAGAGCATATATTTTGTCAAGAACCGAACTGTATTCTGACGGTTCGATTCGGTTCCGATTCCTCGTTTTTATTTTACAAGGAACCGTCAAGAACCATATATAGTCTATATTTTAATTAAATATTAGAATTATATGTCATTATATCATTACATATGAAATATTTATTATTTTGTTTGTCACTCAAATCATCAAGTTATTAATTATGGGTAATATATTGGGTATGTCATTTGTTATTTTATTTATGTCACTCAAATGACTTATTTAGAGCAACTCCAGCAGATTCCTTATAAGTTATTTGTAGCTAAAATATAAAGATTTTCTATTAAAATTCACTTCAGCAACTCCCCTATCTTATTAGCCAGTTTAGGGATTCTCTATATTTCATGTTTTCATCCCCTATTTTTATACCGAAAATATGAATTATAGGTAACGAAACATTCAATATTGTAATTAATTCTTTCCTTCTAGATTGCAAATGTAATTAATAATTATATTAATAAATTAATATTTTATTATCAACCAATCAAAACTAAGCATGTGTTTAGAACTAACTACATTTTAAGTGATATTGTTTGAGTAAATTTATGCAAGTGACTAGCTAAAATATTTTTCGACTTTATTTTTGAACAAAATAAGCATACTTTCCGTGACATTGTTGGAGTTGCTCTTAGTGATCATCAGATCATGAGTCAACCCTCTTTTATGAAGTTGTATGATATTTTTATTTGATTATATTACTCAACACAAGAACTATGAAATATGTTTGTATGTTAATATTAATCAGTTAATGTATTATGATGAATATAGACTCATATATTGTAGAAACAACAATCACAGATTATAGTTTGGTTCCAAATTGAGGAACTGTGGAACTGAATCGGTTCCAATCAGTTTTGCCTTTTAAATATAAGAAACTGAATCATATATAAATCAAGCAGTTCAGTTTCGATTCCTGAAAATTATAAGTAGAACCGAGCCGTTTTCAAGCCTAACCAAAGCACAGTTTGGCTTCTTCACCACCGTCTTCGAGACTAAATATTTTGATAAAACTGATACAATTAGCAAGCCTTCACCTTTGTGATAACACAATGGATGCATCGGTCCATTTGTGGACATAAGTACTGCCATCTTCTCAAATTCCTTCTGCTTGCCATCTTTCCAAAGTTGAACTGATTCTTTTAGATCAATTGACACTGTACAGCATCCAAAAATTTCTTCAGTTTCTTCCCCACCACAACTTAACTCTCTAAAAACTCAGAACTCCCGCAGATTATCATTATGCAAGGATTCAGGAAGTTAGAGAAATTCGAACTCTTCTGTAGACAGATCAAAATACACTAATGATTCCTTACATATATCAATCCAGTATGCCTTTCTGTTGATTGAATCTGACCCCATCCCCCCAGTGTTGTCAATAGACATGTGCAGATTCAGAAAACACAAATTTTTTCGACTTCTGCCCTTTATCAAAAAGATTCGAATAGTGGTCTCATCACCTGGAACTACCTTAGCAATCTTATACTCTCTATTCAGTTTGAATTCTTCAAAAACTTCTAAGGACAGCTTAGCAGTTATATGTTGGAGAAGAAAAATCTCACATTAGAAAAGAGGTAAGTAGAAAATGACTTATAATTGAGGGGAACATACCCAATATTAACCGAGACCTTTTGTGATAAAATCCAACACCTTAAAGTTGGTTCAAGTTGGGACAATATCGATTATATTGGGGGTTCACATGCCACGCTTGCCACAGTTTGACTTGGTATCAGAGCCAAGATTCCTTGTCCAACTTCTGATCGCCCCGCCTGTCTTGTCTCCACTTCCGCTTCAAGAAAGGTAGCTGATGTCGGATCGTTTGATTCTCGGTTATATTAGGGGTCCACATGCCACACTTGTCACAGCTTGAATTTATATTCAACGATTCGTTTTCTCCTGGCTCCAAGGCAAACAAAAACATCAGCCTGCCAAAGAGAGTTTGATATTCTGAAGCCATGGTTTTGATACCAACTTCAGTTTAGACATTTGCTTCACTGAAAGTTTTCGAAAAATATCTTCCATGAAAAACTCAATGCCTTCAATTCCATGTCTCTGCTTTGACAAATATAATGAAATTGTTCAACATTACAGTTTAAACTTCTAAGGGAACAAGAAACTATTGGGATACGCTTGAAGATAGCTTAAATTAGAAGTTATCATAATCCTACCGAGTTATGGTTATCAAAAGAATTAGGATTAAGTTCGTATATTTAGGAGTTGTCTAAATATATGTTTCCCATTAGAATTAGGATTAATCTCTCTATATAAAGAGTTGCCAAGTTGTGGTAAACTTTAAGAGATTTGAGAAAGAGATTAAGGAGCTTTAGTTTTGAGTCAGTTTCTAAAGCTAATAAAAGAAGTGCTTTTATATTCTTGATCTAAGTATTCAAATTCTAGATTTGGTATCAGAGCAATCAGGCTCGATATCAAAACGTGAGCAAACACGAAGATTCTTCGAAGCATGGGTGAAGTAGTCGCAACAACCAACAAACCAAAGGAAGCAGGACCATCATCCATACAATGTCCAATGCTAAACAACACCAACTACACCGTTTGGTCCATGAGAATGAGGGTTGCGCTCCCAGTACATAAAGTTTGGGAGACAATTGATCCCGGATCTGACGACGTAGAGAAGAACGATTTGGCCCAAGCTCTCCTGTTTCAATCCATACCGGAGACACTAATCCTACAAGTCGGTAACCTTGAAACCTCAAAAGCTGTCTAGGACTCCATAAAAGCAAGACACCTTGGCGCTGATAGAGTAAGAGAAGCAAGACTGCAAACCCTAATGGCTGAATTTTATAGATTAAAGATGAAGGAAAACGACACAATCGATGATTTTGTCGGCAAACTCTCAGAAATATCTACAAAATCAGCATCCTTGGGAGAGAACATTGAAGAAACGAAAATTGTTAAGAAGTTTCTCAAGAGCTTGCCAAGGAAGAAATACATACATATAATTGCAGCTCTCGAACAAGTTCTTGATCTCAATGCAACGAGCTTTGAAGACATTGTAGGAAGATTAAAAACTTATGAAGAACGAATTTTTGATGAAGAAGATTCACAAGATGACCAAGGCAAACTTATGTATGCTAACACAGATTCACAGTCATACTCAGAACCTCAAGGAGGAGGAAGAGGAAGAGGATAAGGCCGTGGCCGTGGCCGTGGAAGAGGTCGTGGACGATTTGGTAACCAACAGAGGGACAAATCCAAGGTGATATGTTACCGGTGTGACAAAAAAGGGCACTATGCTTCGAACTGTCCGGATCGACTACTTAAACTTCAAGAAACACAAGAGAATGAAGAAGATGACACTTATGAGGCCGAATCGCTTATGATGCACGAGGTGGTGTATCTTAATGAGAGGAATGTGAAGCCAAAGGATTTTGAGACACGCTCAGACAAAGTTTGGTATCTAGACAATGGTGCTAGTAATCACATGACAGGGAATCGTGCTTGGTTTTCCAAAATCGACGAGAGGATCACAGGAAAAGTAAGGTTTGGAGACGATTCACGCATTGACATAAAAGGAAACGGCTCGATCTTATTTGTGAGCAAAGGCGGTGAACGAAAAATACTAGTTGATGTCTATTACATACCAGACCTTAAGAGCAACATTATAAGCCTAGGACAAGCTACTGAATCAGGATGTGATGTCAGGATGAAGGAGGATTACCTGACCCTGCATGATCATGATGGAAATTTACTAGTGAGAGCAAATTGATCAAAGAATAGGTTGTACAAAGTAAACTTGGAGGTTGAAAACACAAAGTGTCTGCAGCTTGTGGCATCAAGCGACTCAACAAGATGGCATGCCCGACTAGGACACATTAGCTTTGAGACCATAAAATCGATGGTGGAAAAGGAACTAGTCGTCGGGATATCTAGGGCTCCAAAGGAAAAGGAAACATGTGCATCATGCTTGCTCGGAAAGCAAGCGAGGCAAGCCTTTCCAAAAGCAACCTCATACCGCGCATCACGAGCACTAGAATCCATGGGGATCTCTGCGGACCTATTTCACCTCCTACAGCTGCGAAAAAGAGGTACATATTTGTGTTGATTGATGATCACTCTCGCTACATGTGGTCACTTCTTTTGAAAGAAAAAAGTGAGGCATTCGAGAAGTTCAAAAGGTTCAAAGCATTAGTTGAGCAAGAGACCGGAGCTACTATCAAAACATTTAGAACAGATAGAGGAGGAGAGTTTATATCTCAAGAGTTCTAAGCATTCTGTGAAAAAGAAGGTATCAATAGGCACCTAACCGCTCCTTATACACCTCAGCAGAATGGAGTAGTTGAAAGACGGAATATGACACTTTTGGAGATGACTAGAAGCATCTTGAAACACATGAGCATGCCTAATTATCTATGGGGAGAAGCGGTAAGACATGCGACCTACCTCATAAACAGAGTGGGAACAAGAGCCTTGGCTGTCCAAACACCATATGAAGCATTTAAACACAAGAAGCCGAATGTTGAGCATCTACGAGTGTTTGGATGCATTAGCTATGCAAAGATCAAAGCTCCACATCTGAAAAAACTGGATGATAGGTCACAGATGCTTGTGTATCTTGGAACAGAACCTGGTTCGAAAGCTTACCGGCTTCTAGATCCAATAAATCGCAAAATCATAGTAAGCAGGGATGTGATTTTTGATTAAAGCAAGAGCTGGAAGTGGAACAATTCGGATATAGAAACTCATAAATAACCAGGAATATTTTCACTTAGCTCCGGTGAGTTTGGAAACAATGGAGTTAGGGAGAGTGAAGCCACCGAAGAAACAGAGGAAAACAGAGAAGATGATGATAATACTGTCGAAGAAGATGTTCTTGATGAAACCGAAAAGTTGGAACAAGAGCAATCTCAGCAATCTCAGCAGGTGTTAAGAAGATCAACAAGACAAGGCACAAAACCGAGCTACCTAAACGATTATGTCCTATTAGCAGAGCTCGAAGGTGAACATCTCTTGTTAGTAATTAATGAAGAACCATGGGATTTTAAAGAGGCAAACAAGTTGAAAGAATGGAGAGATGCTTGTGAAGAAGAAATCCTGTCAATAACAAAGAACAAAACATGGAGTCCAGTTGATCTTCCCGTCGGAGGCAAACCAATCGGATTGAAGTGGGTTTTCAAGATAAAATGCAACGCTGATGGTAGCATAAATAAGTACAAAGCAAGGCTTGTGGCAAAGGGCTATGTACAAAGGCACGGTGTAGACTTTGATGAGGTATTTGCTCCGGTAGCTCGTATTGAAACAATCCGATTCATTATTGCTTTAGCGGCTTCAAACGATTGGGAGGTGCATCATCTAGACGTAAAAACTGCGTTTCTCCATGGAGAATTGAAAGAAGATGTTTATGATACCCAGCCTGAGGGATTTGTAACCAAAGGAAGTGAAGAGAAGGTTTATAAACTACACAAGGCTCTCTATGGACTAAGACAAGCACCTCGGGCATGGAACACTAAGTTAAATAAAATTCTGGGAGAATTAAACTTTGTAAAGTGTTCCAAGGAACCCTCGTTATACAGAAAACAAAAGGAGGAGCGTCTTCTTGTTGTGGCAGTTTATGTGGATGATTTGCTTGTCACAGGTTCTAGCTTGGATCTAATACTTGACTTCAAGAAAGGTATGGCAGGAAAATTTGAAATGAGTGATCTTGGTAAGCTCACCTACTATCTTGGCATAGAAGTTCTTCAAGAAAAGGATGGGATCGTGTTGAGGCAAGAGAGATATGCAAAGAAAATTCTAGAAGAAGCTGGAATGAGTAAGTGCAATGCGGTCCACATACCAATGGATTCTGGTTTGAAGCTTTCGAAAGCACAAGATGAAAAGCGCATCAACGAACTTGATTACAGAAGAAATATTGGGTGCCTTAGATACTTACTTCATACTCGGCCAGATCTTTCCTTTTGTGTTGGCGTGTTGAGCAGATATATGCAAGAGCCAAGGGAATCACATGGAGCTGCGTTGAAACAAATCTTAAGGTACCTTCAAGGAACGCTCTCTCATGGTCTTTACTTTAATCGAGGAATCAAATCGGGATTGGTAGGCTATAGTGATAGCATCCATAATGTGGATATGGATGATGGAAAGAGTACAACAGGTCACATCTTCTATCTTAATGAGTGCCCTATCACATGGTGTTCACAAAAGCAAGAAGTTGTGGCATTATCTTCTTGTGAAGTTGAGTTCATGGCAGCCACTGAGGCAGCTAAACAAGCCATTTGGCTCCAAGAACTCTTTGCTGAAGTCATTGGAACAACATGTGAAAAGGTGACAATTCGAGTTGACAATAAATCCGCAATCGCACTTACTAAAAATCCAGTATTCCACGGGCGAAGTAAACACATCCATCGAAGGTATCATTTCATACGTGAATGTGTTGAGAATGATCAAGTTGAGGTAGAACATGTTCCCGATAACAAACAAAAGGCTGATATCTTAACTAAGGCACTTGGAAGAATCAAGTTCAAAGAGATGAGGGATCTCATTGGAATTCAAGGTTTGCCAAAGGAGGATTTCAAGCTTAAGGGGGAGAATGTTGGGATACGTTTGAAGATAGCTTAAGTTAGAAGTTATCCTAATCCTACCGAGTTATGGTTATCAAAAGAATTAGGATTAAGTTCGTATATTTAGGAGTTGTCTAAATATATGTTTCCCATTAGAATTAGGATTAATCTCTCTATATAAAGAGTTGCCAAGTTGTGGTAAACTTTAAGAGATTTGAGAAAGAGATTAAGAAGCTTTAGTTTTGAGTCAGTTTCTAAAGCTAATAAAAGAAGTGCTTTTATATTCTTGATCTAAGTATTCAAATTCTAGAGAAACTACGAAATTTGATCTCTTGCACAACTTTTTGAGCCATTATTTTACTGAAATATAATCAAATCTACAACAAAAGATAAATGTTGAAACTTGAAACATAATAGCCTAGGGAATGAAATTCAATCGCATACAACATAATCAAATTTACCAAAAAATAATACACAAAATCAAGTTTCCATTCCTCACTGCACTGACCTTTTCTCCCATTTTGTTTCAGCAGATTAGTAAATGAGAGGTTCTTCTTGATTAGAGTTTACGTCTACAAACTAATTTTTCAAGATTCTCCTATAAAAATTAAAAGAGGGATATAGAGTTTAAGGTGTCGCAATGTTGGGTCAGACATAGAAAAAAAGAAATTAACGAAGAGAAGAAAGAGAACACTAACCTTGATGTGACAACATTTTCATACAATAAAGCGAATTGCTTTCTTTCTTTCTGATTAAGCCAATTCTGTGGAAAGTTATATAACAAAGGCTTATAGCATTGGTACAAAAGCACGTGTAGGACTTAAAACGCCACCGTATAGAATATTTGAGCAATCCAGAGGCCAAGCTTGCCGCTTTTGTCTTTAGTAAGTGAAGTGGATGGATGATAATAGCTATATGCGTCTGTCGGTAAGGTTGGAGAGACTTCATCACCAACTGGATTTTGGGTTTTCTCTTTGTATTGATTTTCAACGATGATCACCAACGACCGACACAAAACAAGTTCGCGTGGGAATCAAACGCCGACGTCAAAATCAACAAAACCGAGGTCAGAGACTCCAGTTCCAGCCTTTTTCGGAAATCATCGATGTCTGTTCTCGCTGTATGGAACAGATCGAGCTTAGTGGAACCAGTGCCAACGTTGTAGTCAACGCGCTGCTCGACAGTCCCATCATTGTACACTCCGTCAAGAAATCGAGCAGCTACTGTGGATGTGCCAAGGGCTGAGCTACACTAGGGGGGTGTATTCAATTTGGATTTTGAAGAATTTTTAAATATTCTTTATAATCCGTTGATTGTTGTTGATTGTTTTAATTCCACATAAATTTAAAAGGATTCTTTTGTATTGTTTTATACAGATTTGGTTGGATTTTTAATGATTGTTCAAATAATTAAAGTCTAAATAAATTAACCAAAAACTCAAATGTCAAAATATACCATCACATATATAAAGATAAAATGTACTATTATTGATATTTCCAACATCATATCACAAACTTGAATTGTCACGATCTTTTCAATTCACATTATCATTATCTTGATTATCTTCAATATTTATCATTCCATTATCAAATAATGTTGTCATTTCCGTAGAAAATAAAGTTTTTTATCGTTTGAAAACAAGAAATTATAAAAATATTTATATATGAAGAATTTTGTATGTACCATAATAGATCACTCAATAATTTAAATTAATTGGTATATATATAGAGAGAGAGTACCCGAAGGCTTGAGAGAGTGATGTGAACAATTACAAACATGTGAGTGATCGATGTGAACAACTGCGAGTAATGTGAACGGTAATAACCATGTGAGATTCTATTTTCAAATCCATCAAAATCTATGGAAATATCTTGGATGCGAGGCCTAATTTCAAAGAGCTATTTTGTGTGTAAATAATCATTCAAAATCTTTCAAAATTGGCTATTAAATGAAATCCTTAAAAATCTATGGATCGTTGAATAACATAGGATTTTAATGGATTATTTAAAATCATGAATGAATATATCAAAATTTTAAAGGATTGTTTAAAATCCGGATTGAATACATTAAGATTTCAAAGGATTTAAAAAATATAAAAATAATCATACAAAATCTGTGGTTGAATACACCCCCCTAAGGCAAGGTAGGGCAAATGCCTTTATTAGGGAGTGCAAGTGCGTCGTGCTCGCACGTGTGAATCAAGTATTAAATGATCCTAGATAAGTAAATTGGAGTAGCACTTAGACCTAAAAAGATTTGGGCGCACCGCTTCTTAACTCGATATCTAAGTCAAAACCTCCAGGTCACAGCGAACAACACGCTCCAGGCTCCCACACCTTGAAACAGCTTGAGGCAGGCCTAGCCTTAATTGAGCAAAAGATAAAGGCCAGCGTGCAAAAGACCCAAGCTGGGCCCAATCAAAGAATGCCCAAGTCCAAAGTTGTGTTGTTGTCTCTGCAACACCAAACCCTAGCAAGAGCCTCCCTTGCCGGATCTACATACCATTTCAATTACGTTGGTCTCTCATACGATTGCCACAATGAGTTATGTGACTTCTGTCATGTATGATCTCTTGAAATTATGAATAGTGGAGGATGTAGGGTTGAACGTATATAAAATCCTGCAAACCTTGAATCTAATCTGAGATTGAGTCTAGATTTGAAAACCCAAAAAATTTGACCCATCCGAATTACTTATATTTTAACTATTTATCTCTTATTTTTTACTCGATTCTAGTAATCTAATTCTGGTGCTAGAGTTTGTGAGTTTTGCTAAATTTAATTTGTTTTAATACAGGATTGTTGCTTTGTGAAATAAGTGTCAAACAATTCACTTAAAAATCATACCTTTTCGTATTTTTGAGGTACAGTGTTGAGTTTATGAGTTTAAAAATTCTTTTATATGGATTTTGTTTGTGAATTGGATATCGAGCAAATTACTTAAAAGTTGAAAATTCAAATTTTAGTTTGTGAAGTGTTTATCTCGAAATGTGCCCCGAAATTGAACTCTCTTGTATGTTTAGTCTCATTTAAGTTTTAGGATTATCTTGATAAATAAAGTAAAATATTTAATTATATTTCATCTCGTTACTCCATTGGTCTGACTCGTCCCATGTCCAACCCTAAACTCTAAGAGGTGATACATACGTGTACCATTTATTTATTTGTGAATCTATTTCAATAATGGAACTCAATTACCTAATTCGATCAATTACATGTAAGTCATCCATTAATTATTGGCTAGGTAATAATACACTCCAGCTAGCTTAGGTACCTTTACTTGCCATACTTAGCCTTGTAATCACTCCAGAGCTGATCAACATTCTTCCCCAAAAGATCGACAAAATAATCAACACTATATCCAGTCTTCATCTTCTTGTTCAGCTCTGCAACAAATCCATCTCTCAAGCTAGTACAGTTATCCAAAAACCTAGCAGTTACATCATAACCATGGTCCCATTTATCACCTGCATCAGGTTGAACCCAGTGACTCGGTGCATAACCAGCCCCCAGCCTCACAAAGTCGGCGATTCCTTGGGTCAACCCAACCGGGGCTTGTCCATTCCCGTTCCACTGCCATATGTGCGTCGATTCGTGGTAGAGAACACCCGTAATCTTCGTTTCCACGTCACCTAATTGGAAATGACAATAATTACCTAAGTGAACGTAAATATATGTGTCAAGTGCAAAATGTATGATAAACTGAGATAATTTGTTAAAGTGTTTAACATTTTCATATGCTACCTGGGTAGTTTGCTATGTAAGAGTCCTTGACATAAATCTCGTTGTTGGTAGCATACGCGGCGGCGGCCATGCCTTTCAAGTCATCGATAAACAAGTTGAGTGTGGTGATACTCTTTCTATATACATCTGCACGTACTCTGCTGGAAGACCTTCCATATGAAGTCGGTCGCAGAGATTAGGGTTTGCTTGCTGTAGTCTGCACCGATTTCGTTGTTGAATCGAACTCCACCAGCTTGACCCTGAGTTGGTGACTGTGTAGTCGACTGCGAGAGTAGCATCAAGCCCTGAGAGTGTTATGAGAAGGGAGAGGAGAACCGTATAGGTTTGAACCATGGTGTACGTTGAGAAGGCTTTAATTTAGTGTGTTTTCGCCTTTGGGTTCTGTATTAAATTTGTTGGAAATGGACTCTACAAGTACAAGGGATATATGCAATTGAGACTCTACTTCAGTGAACTGTAAGGTATATATCTTCTTGCAGTGTTAGGTATATATCTTCTTGCAGTGTTAGGGAACTCATTAGATTCGTTAACTGCTTAACATAAAATCTAAAGTGATAAGCCTAATCTCATTTCAGTATGTACAGATACAAAGAATCTTAGACTCCTTATGAGATTATCGAGTCTCTAAGGTTGAGATCACTATATAAAGGAGAGGCTAGTCCCTCAATGCACGAAAAAGCATAGAGTTGTCAGTCTCATTCTGAAGCTAAACATTGAGACAAAAGGCACATTTCCAGTCTGTTGTTCATCATGTCGAAAATCTTCTCCAACTAAGATTCTGAAGCCGGTGGATTTTCAATCCTTATTTAAGATTCTGTTTGGAGTGTGTGCATGTGTTCATGTATTTGTGAAGATGATCAGATGTATGTTGCATCATGTGGTTTTTAACAAATTAAATTAGGTTCGTACTCTATGGTTTATATAGAGAGAGTCCGGGCAGGAATATATATCTGCACTCAATATTACTCACAAGTCACGACCATACTTTTAGGTGGGTACGTATTTAAATTTGAAAAGTCTACCCATATTAATAGTTTTGTCAAAGTTGTCCTCTATGTTGGTCGCTCAAAAGAGTGATCCACCATGCCAAACTCGTACATTGGTTTCTCTCTATCATTAGAAACTAAGAACTCTTTGTAATCATATATATAGTTTAAAGAAATTGTAATCCAGATTGGCAGATTGCGGACTTATGTGTCTGAAAATTGGTGTATATACTGTATTGATATATTTTTTTGGGGAGAGAATATACTGTATTTATTGGTTTATTTTGGTCCGGCCGGTACCGTGTGGAATTAAATGGAATAGAAAATGAGGCATCGTAAGAGCAACTAGCTAGCAATGACCTTGACTTGGCTCCATCGAGAAAAAAAGGCCTTGGTTCGTACACGTACCTGTTTTGCCAACTCGAAAGTTTTTTCTTTCGATGGTAGCTAGACTCGAAAGTTAAAGCGGTTCGAGAAGAATAATCTGATAGACTAGAAGTTGTAATTCTTTTATTGGTAGAATACCTTAAATATAGACTAATACAATCTGTTACAATAAATATCTCGATATAACAGAGATTTTCTGTATCTCTATCTAATCTAATCCGTATCTAATTAGGACAAGACACACACCGGAAGTTACAGAGAATAAATCTTCTTAAACACTCTCCCTTGTGTCGATGGCCTAATGAATGATGCATGACTTATTGCCTCACCAAAAACCTCATCAAGCAAACAAAAACCTCATGGGTAAAACAAAAGTTTGGTCTAAGGAAAAAAAGAGTACAACTCATCAACTACAAACGTTACTACATGTGTAGTAGACTTCCCTTGATGTCTACAGAAATGTAACTCCCTCTGACTGTAAACTCAGTCATGGAGTTCAGATAACCTGCGCATACTAATGTGTCTCACATGTTTCACGAATGTAGATTTAGGTAGTGACTTGGTAAATAAGTCCGCAACATTATCCACCGAATCCACCTAGTTCACATGGATATTCAACAACTGTTGTTGCTGATTGAAGAAGAATCTTGGCAAGTGAGAGCTGTCGTAGTAGATGACAATCCACTAGATCCTCGAATATGATGAATGACTGACCTAACCAAGACACATTCTCTAATTGCTTCATGCAAAGCAATGATTTCTGAATGATTTGAAGAACTACCAACAAGGGTTTTCTTAGTTGATCTCCAAGAAATCATCGTGTTTCCCATAGTGAAAACATAACCGGTCTGTGAACGACCTTTGTATGGGTCAGAGAGGTACCTAACATCAACAAATCCAACCAACACATATACCAGTGTTTCAAAATAAGAGACTATAGTAAAACTGTTCACAGCAGGGGAGGAGTTCGACGAGTCGAAATCCCCACTCAGCCGGTCGAATGAATGGTTCTGTTCGATCCAGCATACTGGTTTTGACGGGTTGAAACCTTTCCTCGACGGGTTGAAAGACACCCTCGGGTTATCACAGTTCACTCCCCTCGATAAGTCAAAATACCTACTCGAAGGGTCAAAGGAGTCAGAACTTGTATGTTGTGACTCAACCATCCATTGTCCGGGATTGTCCAATTTCTCTCTGTACTCTTTGTAAGAGAAGAATAAACCCAAGTCAATGGAACCCTTCAAGTATCTGAAGATTTATTTTACTCTATTCCAATGACGTTGCGTAGGCGCAGAGCTAAATCTAGTCAACAAGTTCACTGAGAATGCAATATCTGGACGCACGCACTGAGCTAGATACAACAAAACTCTAATAGCACTAAGATATGGAATTTCAGTTCCTAAGATCTCCTCATCGTCATCTACCGGACGAAATGGATATCTCTTGGGGTTCAGACTGCGAACAACCATTAGCGTGCTAACAGGGTATACTTTGTCTATGTTAAATCGTCTGAGCATCTTTTGGACATAAGAAGACTGGTGAATAAGAATTCCACCAACTCGATGTTCCAGCTCTAATCCGAGACAAAATCGAGTCATACCAAGGTCTTTTATCTCAAATTTAGATTTCAAATAGTCAACCTTCTCATTGATCTCATTAAGAGTCCTGATGATATTCATATCATCTTCATAGATAGCTACTATAGCAAATCCTGAACTTATTCTTTTAAGAGTGTAAGTCATCATTCTTGTATCTCTTTCTAATCAAGTAGTCACTAAGACGTGTCTATCACATCCTACCGGATTGTTTCAATCCATATAATGAACATCTCAATCTAATTACATAAGCACTTCATGGTTTAGAGTTACTTGATTTAGGCATAGCAATGTCATCCAACATTTTCATGTATATCTTTGAATCAAGATCCTCATAGAGATATGCAATAAACACATCCATGAGCTGCATGTTTAGTTTCTCGGACACTACCAAACTTATCAGGTAGCGAAAGGTGATGATGTCCATGACCAGAGAATACGTCTCCTCATAATCAATTCTAGGACGTTGAGAAAAATCATACGCCACATGTCTAACTTTATAGCGCAAGACCTCATTCTTCTCCTTACGCTTCCAAACAAAGACTCATTTATGTCCTACGAGCTTAACATTCGGTGGGCATAGCACTACCAGATCGAAAACTTGTCATTTATTCAGAAAGTCTAGTTCAGCCTGGATTGCTTCCTTCCATTTCGGCCAATCTGCTCTTTGTTGGCAATCCGCCAAAGAGCGAGGTTCTACTTCATCGTTGTATATGATCTCCTGAGCGACGGAATAAGAAAATTCATCATCAACTAACATGGAAGATCTATTCATAAGAACACGTGCACCATTTGTTCTAAGCGAGATTTCTTTGTTCTTTGACATCACAAGAGGTTCTGAGGCGTCCCCCAGACATTCCAATTGTGATTCAAGGACATGACTGTAGTTAGAGACAATCTCATGTGAATGATTCACAATGCTGATGATGAATGGATCATTTTGTGCATCGATGGCCTGCCTTTTAACTGGCGGCTCATCAGTATATTTTCTTGGTCTCCTTCTTTTCTTGGTGGGAGCCGAGGCCGATGCAACACCTTCCACATGGGCAAGAGGAATATTTTCTTGCCTAGTGTTGGTACTAACCAATCCCATTTTTGAGATTTCCAACCTTACAAAAATGTTTGGAGCAGGTATATCCGATCTTGTCACTTTAGCGATATCAGCAAAGGAGTCAGGCATAGAGTCTGCTACTTTCTGAAGATCAAGTATTCTTTGCACTTTAATCTCACTCTAAGATGTGCAGGGATCGTGATGAGACATAGTGGTATTAGACCATGTCAATTCCTGACATTGAACCAGAATAGATAAATTTCTTCCTCCCCCTAACGTCGGGAAGTATGTCTCATCGAAGCGACAATCTGCAAATCTTGCAATAAAGAGATCTTCTGTTGAAGGTTCAAGATAGCGGACTATCGTTGGAGCTTCATATCCAACATACATGCCTAATCTTCATTGAGGACCCATTTTGGTGCGCTGTGGATGTGCAATAGGCACATATACTGCACAACCAAAAATGCGTCGGTATGAAATGTCAGGCTCATATCCAGTTACCAATTGGTGCACACTGAATGGTTGACATCCTACAGGTCGAAAATGAAGAAGCATAGCTGCGTGTAACACTGCATAACCTCACGCGGATACCGATAAGTTTGTATGTATTGCCAACGCGCGAGACACAAGCTGTAACCACTTGATGTGAGTCTCTGTAAACTGTTCTAAGAATGAACATGAGGAACGGGATGTTCAACTTCAATCCCAACAAAAATGGAGTAATCATCAAAAAAAATTGATGTAAACTCTCATGTGTTGTCCAATCCAATAGATCTGGTTGGATGATCCGGGTGGTGTGCTCAGAGCTTAATAATTTGTGCCAAGAGTTTTGCAAAAATAACATTCCTTGTGGATAACAAAGCAATGTATGGCAATCGCATTGATGCATCTATCAAAACCATGAAATATTTAAATGGTCCGCATTCTGGTTTGATAGGTCCACAAATATCACATTGGATTCTTTGTAAGAATGAAATATTTTTGGTGTTATCAATAACAAAAGAATGACATGCCTGTAACTTTGCTAAAGAGCAAGCTTTACAAAACGAGCGGTGTGCATCAGAAATTGCAACATATGAACCTGGTAGGATAACACACGGCATCACAGCGGTATTTTGCCGGGATTGTGTTGTACTTGTCTTGGAGATTGAGCTAGGATTGAGAGGAGTAGTCTCATCCGCCCCATCTAAACTGATAGATTTATGTATTCTCACATGCTTCTTCGCTCTGAAGAATGGTTGACCATGAGTATTTTTCAATATTTTGATCATCATGTTACAACCTGGATGTCCCAGTCAAAAATTCCAAAACTTGTATGATTCTGAGTCACATGAAGTCATGTGAGTCACGGCATTGGATTCTATGATCCGAACCGTAGTTAGATTTAAACCACTAAGAATAGCCGAAAAATTCTCTAGAATGCGCTTGCGACCGCATTCAACAGAGGTAATACACAATAATTGCGATATACCTAAATCCACTAAAGCAATTCACTTAGAGCATCCATCAAAATTAAATTCACTAGTTATATTTATGAAAAAATAAAAGTATAAGAATTGAGGAGAGAATTTAACTTTTTCCTCTTTTAAAGTTAAATTCTCTCCTAAATATAATTAGAATTCTTAACAAAAAGTTATATAAATATTTAGCTTAATTTTATGGTATCTGTTAAAGCATTGAGTTGAAAATTATTTAAATTTAACTTTAAATTTGAATTAACAAGATGGTGATGCTTTTATAAACGATGACGTCTTCAACTTCACTTATAAATGTTGGAAGGAATTTAACTCTTACCATAGTACCTATGCATCACATCAAATATATTTGTAAATTCACGTCTTATTGGTAGATATGTCATATATTTATCAACTAATTAATCTCGCATGCATGCATATTAATTAGTTTGCATATTTGGCTTTGTAGTCGGTCCATAGCTGCTCCACAGTCTTCCCAAGCAGCTGGTTAAAGAAATCGTTGCTATATCCATCTATCATCTTCTTGTTAAGTTCGGCCACAAATCCGTCTTTAAGGCCATTGCAGTAGTCCAGGAACCTTGCAGTTACCTGGTAACCCTCGTCCCAACTGTTACCATCACCCGGTTTGGCCATGCCTTGGTCAAAATAACCAGCCTTCAACCTCACAAAGTCGGCAATGCCCTCTACTAATAAGGGAGGAGCTTGACCATTTCCATTCCTCTGCAATGAGTGAGTGACCTCATGGTAAAGTACCCCATTGAAGGCGTTTTTGATGTCTGATGCTGATAGGCCCTGAATACAAGATAGTCAAAATCGCTGCCCTCATAAGGATATATATATATTTATCGATGAAGTTCATTAGAGTACATGATCAAAAGTATCTACGAAATTATGTGATTTGATACCGAATTGAACTATATGTTAATGAAAACTAACGATGTGGTATATATATGTACGTACCTGAATCCAGTTAGCTGACATACGAATTATGTCGCCACTAGAAGCTGCAATCCCTCCTATGTCTTCGATGAACAAACTTATGCGCGGTGTGTCCCTTCTCTCCGCAGGTGTAGTTTCCTTAAAGAGGTTCCATATGAAATCGGTGGCGTCTCTCATTCTTTGCTTGGAGTAGTCCACCCCTAGTTCATCTCTGAAGCGTATTCCGCCGGCAGTGCTTGGAGCACGGTTCTCAACAATGAACTCAATAGCATGAGTTTCATGGAGAGTGGCTAGAGATAGGAGGGAGGCAAAGACCAGTGAAAGGAGAAAGCGAGCCATATATATATTAACTCTGTGTGAAACTTGATTATATTTGTTATTATGCACCAAGTGTTATGTGGTTTATATAGAGTACGTACGTTTGTTGCTACAAGACTTGGACATCATATTGATTACTATACCCATATCCATAAGTCAACCATACTCAACCATATCCATAAGTCATGTAGGGTACGCTGCGCGTACGGAAGGTACCATTCGATCTTTGATTTGTATTCTTGGTCCTCATAGTCTGCTTGGTGAGAAGTACTCGTAGTCAATAGATTAGGGGTCGAGTACTCGTAGTCAATAGATTAGGGGTCATTATTTTGGGGGGGGGGGGGGGGCATAGGTTTGAAAAGTCCGTGGACGGTTTGAGGTCTGTAAAATTCAAGTCGGGGTCAGTTAAGCCCGAAACTATTTCGGGCCTAAAAAAAGTTCAGCCTGTCGAGTCCCGTCTGGCTCGGCCCGTAGAGCGAAGCCTGTCAAGCTTATTAATTCTATATATTATAAATTATCTTATCAATAATATATCTATTAACTATCAAATTTATCTTAATATCATTTATTCATATACTAAATACTATTTTTTTAGACATATAAATTATTTAGTGTATATAAGTGTTTATATATTGAATGATTAAACATTACTAAATTAAAAAAAATTATTTAACGTACATAAAAAAAAACCTCGACCCAACCCGGCCCTATGAGCTTAGTCTAGCCCGGCCCGAAAAGCCCGCTAAAGCTCGGGGCCGAAAAAATTTGTGGACTTCAAAATGTCAAAAAAGTCTGGGCCCGACTCATTGACGACCCGTGACCATATATGTGGTTTGGAAATAATCTTCTTTATCTTTTTCTTTTTTTTCGTTTTTTTTCTGGTAAATTGTTGACTTTGTTGTCCAAGCTGATGTCGCACAAATTGATAGTTCCTCGTCTCTAGATCAAAAATGTGATGATAGAAATCTAGAATTGGTCAGGATGATTGTTTTTCTAATAGAGAAACTAAAGTTGAGAGAGAACATGACCCAAGTGTAGCAGAAAATCAAACTTGGTAGTCGAGGAAACTAGTACCATAGCGAAAGAATTCAAAAATTAAGGCTCTATTGAACTGAAAGAATGGAAAGATATAAATTGGGGCACAAGTTCACGAAACTAGAAAGAATGGAAAGAATTTCATACTTAATAATAGTACTTGTATGTTCATACTTAATAGTACAATAGAAACCAGAACATGTTAATGCAGTACCCAAATCTATTTATCAACTACTGTTGATTCTCTTAGTTGGTATCCCCCATTGTTGTGAGTCCTTATGAAGATCCTCCTGAAGCTTTGGCTGGTGGTGGAGGCAGAAGCGCTTTGGCTGGAGTAAGCAAAGCAACAGCTCCTCTCTCAGAACTTAGGTACTTCTTGAACACACCCTGAAGCTTGTTCTTTGGAGCCTTTGAGTGCAAGCTCACCAACACTTTGGAACAGTCACTGTTTCAGAACAAATTACACATGTAAGTTCACTTGCAGATTGATAGCAGAAACACAGGCAACATTTATAGCAAAAACACTTACATTAGCTGAGATTCTGAGAAACCAGTGTGAAGCTTGAGGGTGTCACACCAGGCAGGGCTCTTGTTGAGAGTGCAGTTAGCAGCATAGACTGCAGAGGCAGCAATCATTGAAGGACAGTACATAAGCATGTCATAGTGCATCACTCCCAACTCAGCTAGGAAGTAGACCAAGTGTTCCATCTGAACAATTACAAACACGAGACAATGTTAGAGCCTATGTTAGTAAAACATCTCAAAAGTTAGCAACAATGTACAGAGAGGCTACTCACTTGTTCATCTGGAATTGCGGCTTTAATGAACCGAACCAGGAAAACATAGAGTGTTGGCACAGTCAAGGTCCACTCCAACTTGCCCAAAATCATCTTCTCCATCACCAAAATCTGCCCGCTACTGTAAGCGTTGTCCGAAAGGCTCACGAAATCATCAACCTGAGGAGGCCAGATCTCTTCATACTTTGAGGCAATCAGCATGGCACTGATGCCAACTAGCTGCAGCTCTCTCCTTGGCACAGTCTGGACTGAAAGGAATCGGTCAATGATGTTGCTGGTCAGGTAAAATGTCTCCGGAGAGAGCTCGAATTTGCTGTGAACTACTACCAGCCAGTCTATCAGAATTGCTCTCATGTTTCCATTAATCTCAGGCTGAGAGTCCATGTAGTCATCAGGGCGGTTCTCATTCTGCATTACATTTGTAACAATAGTCAGATACTAATAGGCAAACCCAATGAACTTGTACATGATATGAAAGTAAAGAGAACAATGTAATCTGATATATACCTCAACAAGCTTATAGAAAGTGTACATGTCCTCAACATATTCAACAGCAGCCAAGTCATTGCCAGCATCTTTGGCATCAATATCAACAATCACTTCCTTTGGTTTATTAGTCAAACCACAAGCAGCCTAAACATCACCAATAAACATATAAGAAGTAGCCAAAAACTACCACAAATAATCCAATCCAACTAGACAAAGAATTCATTCAAAAGGGTCAAGATGTTATCATACCTTGCTTCTAGCAGTAAGCACTGAAGTGAGAGTTGGTGCTGCTTTCTTCTTTGAACCACCTTCTTTCTTCTTCTCATGCTTGGGCTTTTCCGCCACGACTTCCTCAGTATCCAGGCTGATTTCAATTTCTTCCTTCGGCTTTGGCTTCACAATAACAAGTTTCTTCTGCACAGCCTTGGGTGCCTCAGCCCTCTTAGTCACATGTTCATCAAGAACAGCAGGAGCTCCATTCACATTCACACAAACTTGCTTCTGTCAAATCAACCAAAACAAGCACAACCCAAAATCAATGTACATAACACAACTCATAAAACGATCACAATACAAAATCAGACGCTAATTAATAGAATCCAAGGGACCCAAAATCAAACCTTGTTGTTCTCATTGGCTGCTGCAGCTTGTGCATTGGCGAGTAATTGGGCCCGGAAATTCCTGCAATCACTATAGAACATTAATAAGAGAGATACAAAACCGAATGCAAACACTAGGCTAAAAATTAAAGGAAGTGATATGAAAGATTAGGCTTTGTTATGAGTAAGGAACCTTGTAATGGGTCGATTAGGCTTGACCTCGACTCCCTTAATGGTTTGTAGGTTACCAATTTCACCCAAAGCTTTTCTGTTCCTCCCATCAGCCACAGCGTTCTTCTTCTCAATCTTCTGTGGCTTCACTCCTGCTCCACCAATTGCCATGCCTATAATCGCAGAACCCAATGCATAAGAATCAATCACAATCCAAATAAGAACACATTTCTGATAAAAACCTAACCATAGAAACCAATCAAAATCGAATCTTTTTCTCTAAAATGCAAAATAAGAATGAAAAGGTGTGAACTTTTCATCATTTGGGATCTAAAAAGAAAAACCCTTCAATCAGATTTAGGGAACAGTTTGTGTAAATTTATGAAACCAAATAAGGTAATTAAACCCAAAACAGAACAAACCTTGCAGATCTAAACCCTAAGCCGTCAATTGATAAAATTGAAAGAAATTAACAAAGCCCAGAACGAAAATCAGATACAATTTCATACAAACCATCAAAATCCTATGACTTCACAACATGGGGTTCCAAAACAACAGATGGGTACCATGAATTTTACCGATTACACAATCATGGGTTTCAAAGATAAATTATTTTCATACAAATTCGCCAGTTACTATCAATTAGATATCCTAAATCAGATAGCAAAATCATCAAGAACAAAAAAATACCCAATATCAGAGTCGAACAAGAAGAACAAATACCTCTCGCTTGTTGTGGATCAACAACTGCTCTGGAGGCCATTTCTCTGATCTCTGATTCAACAATGTCTCTGAAACCGCTCTATTGCTTTCTGTCTTTCTCTCTCTTCCGCTCTCGCTGTGAAGAAGAAGAAGCGATTCAGAGAATGAATATGAATTTGGTGCCCAATGACCCCTTTTTGAAGCTGAGGAGAGCCACCGCTTCGCTCCAACGGTCCTATTTTCTTTAATTATGAGCCGTCAGATTAAGGCCACGTCAGATAAGGACTATTCATTTGAGAATATTACCGTTAGGGGCAGAAGAGGTAAAATGATCGGGCGGGGGGGTCAAGGCGCGGTCATCGACTCATTACAGGTTGTTATGAATTTAATTACAGTGCCACGTGATCTGAATTTTCGACAAATTAAAATAGAAATTATTATTATTACCGTTATTAAGTGGAATGTTTAGTGGCATGGATCCTCCATGGCCAAATGATATCTTTTTCGGAATTGATCACAGTTAAGACAAGCAACCAGACCAGATATATGTTTGTTTTCCACATTCATTTATAAGTCAAGTTGAAAATGTATTTAGTTTTGTAATGAGAAAGTAATCATTAATATTAAAAATTACATAAATGATCATTAATCTTTATCAAAAACAGCAATTTGGTCATTATCGTATGACATATGTCAAAATGATCACTCTCGCTAATGTTTTATCATCAAATTGGTCATTCAAGCTCAAATGCCCGCTAAAAAAAGAATATTTCGTTTATTTTCAAGGGTATTTTTGTCTTTTTATCTTCATTTAGCAAAAAATAATTCTGAAAATTTCATTTATTAATTACACTTCTTAAACGCGACTTGAGTTAGCCAATCATGGTGTCTGAGTTAGCCACTCGCAGCTGCAAAATTTTGCTCGTATCACCTGACCCGAGTCAACGCTTCTAGTGCTAGGCCTCGTCGTCATCTCTAAATCCAAACAATTTGTGGCCGAAGTTTGGATCGGGTGCTGATACCATGAGCGGATGGAACTGTTCGTCCAGATCGAGGCTCGGAGGAGGTCACAACACTCTCGAGCAAAGGTTAAAAGCCTCAAACGAGCCGGAGCAGATATGAAATCGGCAGCGGCGTAGAGCTCGAGGCAAGGGAAGAGTGAGGCGTGGGTGGTGGCGATCTCGCGGCGGTACGTGCACGAGATAGGTTGAGGAGCGTGCGACCAGATCTCGAGTTTGTCAGCTCAGCGAGATCTCATGTTCGTCAGTGGAAGTAGCACGTGACCGGATTCTCTGAGAGGAAGCTCGTGAGGCGAAAATCGCCGAGGACGGCAAGCGTGAGGGCAATGACAAGCAGTTTCCACTACTACCTCTTTTTCTGAATCTAATAACACACACACACACACACACACACACACACACACAGAATGGCATATTTCGTAATTTTTGAAAATTTTATCGTAATAGCATTATTGTAAATATATCAAATTAAAGGATAGAAATATATTTTTACCCACAAAAAATCAAGTGTATAACGTCTAAATTAGACGGAGTGGCCAAATTGATAGACAGAGATCGAAGTTGAGTGACTATATTGATATATGTCATACGATAGTGACCAAACTGTTGTTTTGGGCAAAGATTAATGACAATTTATATAATTTTGCCTTAATATTATTCCTAAATAGAATGTCAGATTCAAAACACCAAAAATTTATTTTTCGAGTCTCTTTAGTACTATCCAGATTTCAACATGTAATCTTCAGTATGTAAAATGACTTTGAGTGAATTATCTAGACCTCTTGTTATGTTGCTCTACTTTGGCAGGGTATAGATATACTCTTGGTACGTAAGACATCCAAGAGTACGAGAGTACATTTTGATTAGGAATCCTCATGGATTGGACTGGGTCGGCCTTGGTCCTAAATGTAAGGCTTAGGGTTGGGTTGGGCCCTTAACATAAAGAGACCGGCCTGCCACAATTTGGAATCCCTAGCTTGCCTATTAAAGATAGGCCAATGAGGTTTATAGGCCGAGCCAAGATGGGCCTTAAATTGAGAATAAATTAAGAGAGGTGAAATTGGCACCTCCTTTTTTACAATCTACACCCCAATTTTCATCTTTTTCACCCAAAAGTGTATTCAAAATACACAAAAGCTAACAGGGGGTGTGGTTTGTAAAGAAAATGGGTGACAATTTTACCCCCTAAATTAATATATAAAAAGTTTAAGGCATTGTAGTTATTGTTTTATGATATTATTTTAGAAATATATTAGTGTGAAGAGAAGACTAAAAGAATAAAAGGAAAAAAAATGAAGGAAATAAGAAAAAAAAAATGATAATAATCATAATTATATTACATTTTCTAATAAAAATTATCAAAATTGGCCGGGCCAGGCTTGGCCTCTAGATCTCCTAGAGAGACCGAGCCGGGCTTCACTTAGATGTTACAAGCTCTAGCCTATTTTTAATGAGGGTCGGCCAGCCCGCCCTAACATGGGGCTGGGCCGGACGGACTTAAAAAAGGTTTGAGGCTTTAAGGCCAAATCGCGCGGTGAGAGTCGTGAGACCTTTTGATGGTAGAATTGGATTTTCAATTTCTTGGTTGTTTAATTTTGTGTGATTCAATTCGGGCCTAGGGCTAGTTGCATGGATTTGGACATTCTTGTTTGATTGTGTTGCTAGGATTGTTTATAATGTTATTCTCGCTTAAGTAGTATGTCAAAAGTGATTATTGACTAAAAATTTTATCCTGAAACTCTACCACGGCGCCACCTTGTTCTCCTTGTCAAACCTGAAGAAGAGGATGAGTTCGACTTTGTCGTTATCCATGTTTTCTGCCTGAAGACTCTTTCAAATGAGAGAGCAAAATCCCTCAAACATTGGTTGATTCATTCATGGTATGGTCTGGTAAATATCAGTTTTATTAGCATCACACGTCATACCCATGATATATAAGTTTGTGGGTAAGTTCAGGAACAAGGATGTTCTAGGCCAAGCTATCTCGCAAGGCCCTTGGTTTTTTCAGAATGTAACTTTTGTGGTGGAGCACTTTGATGGCTTCACTCTAGTGCACTTGAATGAGGCAGCCATGACAAAGGCATGGGCGTGAGTGCATATTGTGAGTGGCGAGTTGACAGGTCCTATCACAGTCTCTAAGTGGTGGGTCACCCTAAGCAATTGACTAGGCTGGTATGTTAATTATGATCAGTATAGTCTGCGTGCTTTTGAGGATATTAGCCTATTTGTGGAGGTCGATCTTCAAAATTGATTGGCAACAAAGGTCAGTCTGTGGCTGGGACGTCTACAGGCGTGGATAGATTGTGATATTCAGTATCTTACTTTGAAGGGCTATTGCAGGGGTTGTGGTAGCTTTGATCATCCAATTAATGATTTTGTTGTACATCGTGCTTATGCGGCCAAACAGGTGGATACAATGTATAAAACTCAGATGGAGTCTGAAATCTAGGTCATGGATCGGTAAATCTCGATTCTTGCAGGTATTAGTGGCGGTGCCGGTACGCGAGAGGAGGAAGTGGATGATAGCTTGTCGATGACAGCCATTTTGGATCCTTAATTCACCGCCTCCTGCTGACATGGTAGGTAACATTTTACTCCCTGTGAAACTGGACCGACTTGAAGGTAGGGTTCAAAAAGCAGACCTAGAGGTTGTGCAAGACTAAAAGTAGAGACAGAAGTTAGGAGCATATATCACAGAGCGGAGTCCGAGGCCCAAGGCTCAGAAGATACTTACTGAGTATACTATGCCAGGAGTTACTTCCATTGCTAGGACTCAATTGACACACCGGGGTCCCCCCACTTATAGCCCCGCTAATAGTATAAGCTGAAGTCAAGCATGGCACTCGCAGTCACAGGTAATGAGGCTAAGAAGCAGATTTCTACTGGTTAGATTTGAGGGACAAAAGCCAATTTGATGTCGTCACTAGAGTAGAGAAGGGATTGTACACCCCAAATTTAGATTGTTCTCATTTTATCTTAGTTTTCTAATTAGGTTTAGACAAGCTGAATGCCCAGTATAGTAGTGCGTGTAGGGTTTCAATTTATCGGGCTGGATAATCCGGTTGAGTCTTATACTATTGTCATATTTTAATGATATTTTCGAACTTCTAAAAAAATAAAGTAATATGTCAAAAAAAAACAACTCATATTCTTCCTTAAATTTTACCCAAAATGAGTTGATGATCAAACGTAGTTAGGTTTAGTACAAATATTTGCAAAATATTCACTAAAATTTTGGTAATTAACCAAAACGTACATTAGGGCGTACGTAATTTCGGTACCAATTTGAGGAAAATGATAATATTTTAATTTTTGTTCCTAAACTTCAAACTTATGATGAGATCAGAGTCAAAACTGCACCATTTACAACAACAATTAATGAATCGAACGAACAGTATGTCACACAGTTTCTTCTGGCTTCTACGAACCAGTACACACAAATAAGCTAAAACGTACAATCTTTTCTTACCGAAGTCTCCCTGAACTTAAGGTTGCATGGTCATGAAGTATGAAGTATAAAAACAAACTTAGAATGTGAGCTAGTTTGGAGAATGATCAGTGGCCGCGTCCTCTGCGGCTGGGACCAGAGTAAGCTTTCGCAACTATCGAACTCATTATCGTCTTCAAATGAGCAGCAGTGGATCGATGAGAACCACCAAGTGGTCTTGAGGCTTCAGCCAGCTGCATGGAGGAAGAGAGCAAGATGAAGAAGATGACAATGACGACGGCATTTAGAGCCAACACAAAGCTCTGGGAATGAGTTTTCATTATAACACAATTAAGCGTGCAGAGAGAATGTTGGATTGAGTTATAAGAATAATTGGAGATATATATACAAGAGAAGCAAGCAAGCTAGCTTCGGTTCTTATATAGAAAGTGGAAGAAGGGTACGTGGGGAGGTTAGGTCTGTTTTGTACTTCATTGACTTTGGTGAAGAATTTGTAGGCTGGATTGTGTTTACTGAGTTTTTGTGTGCGAGTCTGAAAGTGTTAGCATCAGGCTTTGACTATAGAAATGGTTTTTCTTTTTGTTTTCAATAGAATGTTATAAGTCAATGGTCGGACCAAGATTATAATGAAGTTGGTGAGCAATATTTTCTTCCTTGATGATGTACATACTTGGTCTATCTATTCTCTCTAAAGATTTCAGTTGGCGTTTTATGACTATAACCGTTGCTTCCACCATGCATGAACCTGCTTCTGCTCCCTATACTCTTTGCATTTGATTCTATTGCTAGTTTGCTACACTGGAAGGAGATCAACTCAATCTTGACGGAGCTTAATCCTGACTTGGGACTTTCCCTTTCTACTTGTGCTTTCTGCACTAAATAGTCTAATTATGTTTATCTCCTGTAATTATTCCTAATGATGACGAATTGGGTTATCTGTTGACAAATGAAGTCTTTCAATTCGTCATCATTAGGTGTTTTCCTCGTTACCAGATCGAGGAAATCTTGGAGGAAAGGAAAACGTTTTCAGCAGGTTACTCAAAGGAGCCTTCGCATGCTTTGGACTCCATTTTTAACATAAAAAATCAATCACACTTATCCAGCTAACTACACTAAAAATCAAAGCACACTACCATGAACAAGGTTCAAGCATGGGAGCCTTATTAACAAGTCAGCAACGTGTGCCACAACATACATGAAATAAAAGGGTTGATTTGGTCACAACTGATCTGTAGTGTTAGGCTGCTCATCCTACTGTTTGCTGCGGTTTCAGACTTTTACTGCAGTTTCAGAAAAGCTTCTTTTGGTGGAAGTCCAGTATTTCTTTGCTGTGACACACGTCGAAGGCAGATCCACACTTGAACTTAAACGGCTGGCAGCAGAACTAGTCTGACCAAAAAGCAAAACCAATCAATTCCTAACTTCAAGCACCTTTAGTTGATCTCCTTGCTTATTCAAGACTTGCACTCAGATTATACTATTTCCCCGTCCCTTCCTAATGCAATTTGAGCTACAGCGTTATATACAGTGTTCAACCAAATGAAAAAAATAACTAAAATATGAACTACAGAAGTCAAGCAAACCAAACAACTGAAAAGTAGACTGAAAATTGGCAAAAGCAGGTAGAGGACATCCTTGCTTGGAATTTGAAAAACATTTCGCACTTAAATATCTTTTCGGAAAGAGTTTGCCGGGGCAGAACAGTGTACAACCTGAATACAACTTCTACTACATACAAAGTTAGACTAAAGAAAATACGCAATATCAGCTCCAGCCTCCCGGAGACTTGGAAAAGGCCTTGATCGATTATGTAGGTAGCTTTTACAGCTCGGGTCATATCATCCAGTAGAACTAAGAAAGACACGGAGTTAGAAGTTCCAAATGAGCTTCTTCCATATTCTTTGCCTGTCAAGCGTGAAGTGGCATGATATACATTCTGTCCAGAAACTCATTTCAAGTGTATATGATATGTACTACTACTTCCACCACATTCGACTAATATGTTAATAGCTCCGGGGCATCCATCTCTTGACTGAGCCTAACCGAATTAATGAATTCTGACATCAGTTTCCAAAATATTCATTATATTTCCTACATCAATGAATACATCAATGCAGACCAAGGATGGGATACCGATAGTAATACCTTAATGCCAGAAAGTGATGCTGGAGAGGTACCTATGTATTTCTAAAGGTGATTCCCGAACCACTTGTACCCTCCCTTTCAAAAAGAGGGTTAAAAACTTTACACGTGATAAATGGTTGAATTCCATATCCGATTGAACAAAGAACCAGGATATAGCCTGCAGTTATGGCCATTTCATTTCTCCATTCACCTACATCTGAAATCTGTGACAAAACATAGAATCTTTGTTAAGCTATAATAACCACAAACGAAATTGGTTCTCCTCTGAGCTAATAGCTGAGTACCTATTGTAGACCTTCTAACATTATTGTACAAAACACCTGGCTTTTCCAAGCAATAGCAGAACAAAAATCAGCATTGAAAACCTCAAAACCATCTGAGGGTATAGTTTAAAGTTGCATCTTCTACTCCGAATTGTATCCCTGTTGTGATCATAAAGAAATTTGCAAGACCACAATTATTTAATATACCAGACTTGAATTGATTACACTGGTAGGCTTAAATGCTTAATAGACTCAATAACATAAGTAATTACTAGCCATCTATTACTCAGCTTTAAAGCCAACAGGAAATATAATCTCACCTACATCGATGGAAAAACAAGTGTATCGATGTTTGGATTGTAGGGTCCATCTTTCGCACAAATTGCAACATGCTCTTTTGATGTAAAGAGTAAGCACCCAAGGAAAGGTCAGATGACAAGAAGTATAATTCTAGATGTGCAAGTTTCCTCCATAGCTTTCAGTGAATGATGCCTAACAGATCAATTACAGGCAATGAGGAAGAATGAGCACCAAAAAAATTTATCATAATTTGCACACTGTGGCTCAGCATATGTATCCCTTAAGTCACCAATTAGGTGATGAGGAAAACAGAAATGTGTTCTGTCTGACAATAGAGATATTCTCCTGGCCATTTCATGGAATATCAATTGCATTGTTTAGGACATCTACGCTATAGTTTATGTCTTCTTTGTTTGCTTTCGGTCCAAACTTACGTGAGATGATGTCTAGCACCTCAAATGGAGCAAATAGTAGATTATGGGAAGGCAATAGCACATCCCAGACTCCAGAGTCTTCCTTTATTCTTATGATTTCCCATTGAATGATTTCAGACTTGCAGTTTCATAAATAGACAATACACTGCCAAGAGTCAGAAATAATTTCCCAAAACTACCACTCAGAGGATTGTGTCCATCATTCCAACCAAAATACTTGAAATGATCTTTAATAGATCTAGATTTCATCTTGATCTTTGATGCTTTTATAATACTCTATATTGTTAACAACAAAAACCTGAAAGAATGATGCATTGTTAACTCGAAAGCATAACTACTCACCTGAAGGTAAGGAAACACATCACTGTATACTTGTAAGAAAAACTTTGACTTTGTTGTTAACCTGAAAATGAAAAACTTTAATCAATTAACTGGTACACTGTTAAAATATTTGGAAACAATACTAAGCAAAAAATTAATGGAAATGCACATCTAGAAACTTGTTCAGCATTTATTTTGTGACAAGACTCGGTTTCCAAAAAAAGGTGAAATTTTAGGGGATGCTCTTACTTTTAGTCTTCTTTGCTAGTTTCCTTTCTTTTTCTATTCCTAATTGGGACATGGGACAATTTTAGGTCGTATAACGCAATCTTATCTATTCTTACATTCGTTCAGACTCAGTTATCAGTAGGGATATCTCAGAATAATATAGATCAGAACATGACTAAGAACAGTGGCAGAAGTTCCATGATTTATGGCATACCAAACATGATTTTGGTGTGAGGGAAAGAGAGAATTACGACATATCTTTTGTGACAGACTCATAGAGCCACCATTCACACAGAACTGGGACGTAAATTCAAAATTAGAAGGCATTCCAAATTTCATGCAAGTAATAACTGAGTAGTTAATGCACATTATAGCAGCAACCAGCAAATATTGCAAAAGGTGTGTCTCGATGCATCCACAGTATACTTACCTTCTAAGTAGCCGAAAACAAACATAAATTTCTTCAATATCTAAGCTGATCTTTAATGCAACATACTGCCTGAGAAGTTCAGACAAGCTGTTTACAGCTTCAGTCCAACAGTCGGCGCTTGAATCTAGAGAATGTTTGCATCCCATGATAGTACTGCGTAGAGCAAGAGATAAGTCTCCAGTTGAGCCTGATTTATCGTACATCTCTGCAAGGATACTTAATATCATGCATTTGCTGGCTTTGAACTCTTTAACCCACAGTGGAGGCTGACCAAACCAAAGTTTGTTGTTAAAATCCTGGTCACATGAATCAGACTGATTTTCATCACTCATATCTAATGAATTTCCAGGTACTTCTGCAAGAGAGTCCGAACATGCAGCACTTGAAGCAAACTCATATCTTCTGTGTTCAGGAAGCTGCTGAAGTAAGTCGGCTCTCAGTTCTTCAGGTATTTGTAGCAACACTGAGGGATCTACTTGACTTAAAGATGCAGGCATTATATCAGTATTTCCAAGAGCAGATGTCAAAATTGCCACATCACTGGACCCTCTCACTAAAGATGTCATTGCTTGTTTCTCTACAGTTGTATGCTGCATCACGTAAGTCCCACACCAATTACATAGGAGCTCCAAAACAAAAAATTTAAACGTATTTAAATTTAAATAAAATAATACATAGAATTTTAGACAACCAAATGGAAAGCTTTTAGTCGTAATCCTACTGTGGAACAAAAGCATATGCTTTGAAACAAGAAATGCTCATCATCCAAGAACATGAAAAACACATAAATTATCATCACAGTTACAACAGGTCAAAAAACTAACCAGAGAAAATTAAAGGAACAAAAGTAAAGAAATTCATGGAAGAGAATGTTCAAGGTCCAGCCAGAAGCTTGATTTACTACTCTCCAAAACAAGATAGGAATTCTATCGGACTTAAAGTTTGATGAGAAAGAAAAATAAGATTTTGTTCCACATAACTGATGCAAGATCCCCTGACTCGATAGATAAAGCTTAAGTAGAAAAGAACTCTAGAAGTGGGGAAAAGTACCTTGGGTTCTAGTACAGTTTCATTCCGTAGGCCCATATCATTGCAGAGATGTCTCTCACTCCCACTCCTTACACCTAATAGATAAAACCAGGAAATTAATCAGGCAACAGAATAAATATGTCAGGATTGCTAGGTAGACAATTAACATAGAAAATACCATTTACTCGTTCAAGCGATGTTGTTGCACCAAAATATTGTTTGTTTCTAGCAACAAAATCTACCAACTTGCCACCATAGATCTTGTTTAATTCCTTGAAGAGTTCTGGAGGAAGACTCTCTACAACTTCTAAATCAAGATGAGATAAAGGTGGTGGTGCAGAAACCTGGTTTGAAGGTTCACCAATAGACCGTTGATTGTCCATGGGAGCTCGAATACCAACAGAGCCATTGCATAGCTGGCCTGAACTTCGATCAGTTCTCGGATCCTCAACATCTGTAAGACAAATACCATATCAAATATAGATTTACAGTATTGAACTGATGTCTTACAAGCATATTATTATAAACTTCAGACAGTTTGACAAAGACTAACATGCCAGATCGTTATAACCTCCATCATATTTAATATCAAGCATACGTAAACACCAACATACAATCTATAATTTGGAAGTAACAGTGACAACTAAAAGTCAGACTAAACTGTACCCCATAAACAATAACTATGTATCACCTGCAGTTGCCTTCGCTTCATCATCTACAGAATTTTCTGTATTTGCTTTGGCAGATTGGATCCATGATTTCAAAGAGTTTTTTCCTAGTCCTTCAAAAACAAATAAATTATTCTCAAGTTCACCAGACAGATGGCCAAGAAAATAACAACAGGTCTGGTCGTATAATACCTCCTGTCCAGCAAAGGCGCAATATATACTATTTAGAGAGAATACATGTGGCTAAAGGGCATAACTGAAATCAAATGGTACTCGACTAGTAGTGCTTAAGGGAGCTATTTAGTCTACCTTGCTTTGAAGCGTCTGCACTATCAAGCTTGGAGACTTGCAGACCAATACCACGGATCTCCTTGACATCTACACAAATAATCAGTAGGTAACAGTAAATATCACATACTACTACATACAAATCATCTCCGACTACTAGACCAACTCAACATGAAACAATGAAAAATCAATAAAAACATAAATGAAAGACACCAACTTAGACATGGTATACAGCTACAAACAAAAGAAATAAAAAAACAATAATAATAACAGCAAATAGTGATCAACCCTCATGGAAGTATCATAAAATTGCAATGCTTGTCCTGAACACCAACATATTTTTGATGAGAATCACCCAAACCAAAACCCACCACAGGTACTGAATCTGTTCTAACTTAAAACCATCTCAAGTTCTAAACGATCAAGTCCCGATGCCTGTTAAACCCAAGAGCAAGAGCTCATGTCCATGACCGCTGGCAATGGATGCCTTCTCTTTTCAAGAAAGTTGCAATTACTAATCAGATTGCTCATATTTGTTTTACTCCTTTAACAAATGACCATCAACAAACAAACTGTAGTCCCAGAAAAGTAAAAAACACAGCCTAACTAAATAAGATGCTTAAATACCAGTGCATAAACATAGCAACTTTTTGCTCCCATAAAGTGCATGAACTCCATTACAAGACTGGTGATCTTTATATTAAAGCATTAGTCTTCTTGAATTGTGACAACAATTGGTTTACCTATTGAGAACAGCCCAAAGAGTTGCTTTGTGATTCTCTGAAGCACTTCAACATCATCAGTGGCAACTGGAACCTAATTAGAAATGAAACTTGCATCTATTATCCAAAAAGAAAAGCTTGCATCTGTCTTAAAGTGGAAGTTGCACATGAGCGGCAATAATGATGCATACTTTTTATCATACTGTTGCCACCATTTGTGAAAATAAAGTATATTGTTACCGTTAAAGAGTGGCTCAAGTTCTCACAGTCTCCGCACCCCATATACTTCACTGGTTCCTGCGCATCTTTTCTTCTCTTCTTAATCTATAGCAACAAAATCACAAATTCTTGTCAAGCTGAGCTCGCAAAGCCATGGTCCCTGTAGAAACTATCTTTTACAAAAATAAGGAGAGAGGTGCAAAGTATAAAGTTGGATCATATATTAAACTATAGTTAGTATACCTTAAGGGTAAAGGTACGACCCTGTACCGCACATCCTTGCAAGCGTAAAGCTACCTCCTTGCAAAGATTCAAGAGGAAGTCCTGACTCTGGATTAAAAAATTGAATGTCAAGTCTTAACCTGCCTATAGTCCTAATACACAAAAGTTCCATCGATACATAAATTCCTTTATCAAATTACTTACATCCTTCGTATAAAAAATGAAGAAAAAAAAATAAAACCAAAAAAAAACTACTTACGCCTTTCAAATCATTAAACCTCACACCCCAATTCACTTCAGCACCAATAGACTTGCTCTCCTGCAAAAATGAACAGTCAAAACAGCTCATATGATGAGACATAAAACACATTGAATAAATAAATAAATATATAATGAAAGAACAAAATTTATAGCTCAATGAGATAGGTTTTATGTGTAGCTTGATAGAACAAGGGTTGCTACTTACTGTATACTACGACGTAGAAAAGTCAGATTTACTACCAACAATCTTACAAATTACAACCATATGCTACATTTATTTTACGAAAACTTCGTTTGAATAAAATGTATAGATAACATACAACAAGGTTATCCAAGTCATATATTCAGGTACAAATCACGCGTGGAAAAGCAAAATAATATGAATGAAGTCATTGAAAACGGGAATATATGGCATACAAAAACCTAGAAAGTGATAAAGAACTTCCAAAAAAAGATGAAGCTGAGAAGTACAGAAGCCAAACCTGGATCACGCCAACTAGTCGATTATCTATGCCCCTACTATGATTCCACAACATCTCCCCGGTTTTTATACCAAAGTCCTTTTGAAGAGAATCCTGAATAAGCCAAGACATACATAACACAAGCTTTAACATCTCCACATGTTTCTACGATCAAAACTGCAAATTATTTATAACAGTTGAGAGAAATCTAGTTATGAGCTGATCCATGAACCACACAACCAATGGAATCTTTGGTAAAGCAGACTGTTAAGAAATAGACTATAGACTGAGATCAAATTATCTCCGCAAATGATTCTCCTGTCCTCATCAAAGTCTGTGAATCAATTGTCAATAATTACTTTTCATTTAGTCTATTATATTGTTTTCTAGGTACCCATTCCCATTTTCGATGAAGTCTGTTACTGATATATCAACATATTATCCTAAGTGTTGATCAAAACCAGTCAACCTCCAATCTAGGGTATGCAACTCAAATCTATGATGGTACATATTATTTAGAGAAAATAATAATAATGCACTCATAAAGACACCTTAGGGATCATCCGCAACTGTCCACATGTCAAAACATTTCGCTTCTTCAACTTCTCCTCCAAAACATGTCCTATTCCTGGAAGCGTCTTGATGGGAAGTTCACATAAATAATCGTCCACCTAATAGTCAAACCATATGAAGTCAGCCAGGACGACAGCACTGCATTCAAGATGACAAGTACATAACTTTGAATTAACCACATATCAAAATACACACCGTTTCTGGAGGAATGTTGCATTGACCATCTGGTTTAGCACTTCTAGTCGCAAGCCGAGCCATGAGCATATTCCTAGCAATGCCAGCACTTGCAGTGCATCCGGTAGTCTCAAAAATCTCTTGTCGTACAGTGGAGGCTAACATATCTGGATCTACCCCTTCTAAGTCTGTGACATCTAAAAATGCTTCATCACAGCTCACTGCCTAAATTCAACACATTTGATGTTAAAACAACTAAAGAGAAAAGCATTGAGGGAAAAAAAAAAGTTTCCAAAATCCTACTTGTACTGTTCTGCAGTGCTTATGCAGAATGTCGTAGAACTGATCAGCTACCTCCTCATACGCTTCGAAATCATAAGGAAGAATCACAAGGTGTGGACAATGAGCCTTGGCATCTCTAACAAACATTCCAGCCCTTACTCCTGAAAATAATGTAATATATACCCATCAAGTAACGTCTAACCACACCTAATATAGACTGCGAAAGCAAAAAAAGAAAAGCTGCAATCAAATTTTGTTACCAAAAACTGACCATAATTTCTGGCAGGGTAGTTTGCTGATGAAATTTCAGCAGTTCCCTTTGGACTATCTGAATGGCAAACAGCTACAGGCTGATCCTTAAGTTTAGGACGTTGTCTGATGACCACTGACACAAAAAAACAGTCCTGCAGCACATTAACAAGTATTTTAGGAACACAAACAACTTGTCTAAGATATTCATTTTGTGAACCATCTCAAAATCAACCAACTTGACAGTTATAGTGAATCCATCATTATACAGGGTAAAGCACTCTAGCCTCCCTTGCAAATAATGATTTCATGACCACGAGTTACTCTGACAGGTTGTGATTCCATAACAGATTTAATGGAAGCTTAGTGGTTTTGATTTTTTAACGTATTGGAGTTGGAAATAACATTTTTTTTAAGCAATAACAAGCCCTAAGAGTTCAGCCACAACATCAGATTTGTCATTTGTGAAATGTTTGGCATGAAACATATTTTAAAATCTCAACTTCTCATATATTCGTCTGGTAAACAGAACTACCCACAAAAATGTGAATTAGGTGAAGCTGAACATATCACCGTCAACAAATAGAATTCACAAGGGATGAGTAAATTTTAAAATATAATAACAATTCAGGATAAGCAGAACCAGAGTCAGGGATACCATGTCAATATGTATAATGGGCGTCTTTGAAGAACTATTGGGAGCACTACGTTTAGATTCTTTGTCGTTCGACTCTTTAGATGAACTTGGAAAACGCTTACGATACCGATTTCTCCAGGTTCCTATAAAGTGTAGCCTTGAGCTCTGAAGAAACCAAAAAAGAACATCAGCAAAGACTTCAGGTACTACTTCAAATACGGTACAACTAAATGGCAGGTATATAGTTCATCTATTTGTGTAAAAATAGCCATGTTTTTATTAAATATGTAAAAGTAACCCTCTGAACCATTTAAGCTGTGTGTGTGTATATATATTTCAATATCTTTCAAGCCTTCTATGTAAATACATCACTACCATCTCAATCACAAAGCTGGATCAAGGAATGCCTTTAAACTTTCAGCTGGCTATTACTTGAGCATAATTGGTTCAACTTTTCTACTTAATGCATAAACTGAGACAAATCCAAATTGATGAAGCACAAAGAAAGTGTATCAGTAACTCCATGGACTGCAAAAATAATTCCAGGAAGAAACCCTCTACCATTGAAAACAAAATGAATCAATAATTAAGATCACGTATATGATGGCACAATGTGTACTAAGAAGGGAGAGCACACAATTAATTTTTAATTCAGTACCTTAAAATAATTTTCCACAAAATTGGGATCCCCAAGCGTTGAATGACTTTGATTAGACCCCACGTTTTCTGAGCTTGGTAAGCAGCTACTAGTAACTGAAGCAGAGTGCTGGTGGGTATTAGATTTAAGTTCATGTTTTACACTGCCATTATCTTCTGAATCTGAATCAGGCACTTCTTCTAGTTTAACTTCAGAAGATTTTTCACCTACATATGACTCCTTGCCAAATAGTCCATTGGTATTTTCATTATTCACGTCATCAGATTCCTGACTACTTTCCTGTTTTTGTTCCGTGGATCTGCACACTTCAGACTTGTTCGCGTCATCTAATCTGGCTCCAATTGAAGACATATCCTCACTTTCATTTTTAACTTGATTAAATATATCTCTCAAAGCATCATCTGAGTCGAAGACTATCTTCGGAGTAAAGAAGGCTGACAACCTTGGTTGGTTACAAGCAACCTGCTCAAGTTGATAAGGAACCCCTGCAATTAGCAAAGGAAATATCCTAACAATTAACATGGCCATCCTTTGAAATACCAAATAAGAGGAGCAATGAGTGAGTCTTCAGAGGATGACAAGTTACATGCTCACGCAAACACTATACCCTCACACAATAGTCTCTAATCCAATGTTTCCATGATAATGTCAATTGAATTTGCTACAAATATGCATAACGATAAAACTCCTGAATTGGATGGTACTTGGTACTGAGGAGTAGTTGAGCCATACAATTTAAGGATAAAAAATGGAAGGGTAAAGAAAAAGGCCCATGAACTTACAGCTCAAGAGTTTATTAGCCGCAACTGATTCTACAATCCAGTTTGGCTTCACAATTGGGAGCCCTTTGCTGAAGGACCTGTAATAGTATGAAGCAAAATGAATCAAATATTAGGACTGTAAGGAAGGGAAAAAAACAGATAGCTCGATATTGTCCATGTACTCTCAAAGGAAAACGACATGAACCTCAGATTTTTTATTTTGCTATCAGGAAGATTACTACAAATGATATGTGTCACACGACGCCTCGAGAAGTAATTCTCATATCTCCCACCATAATTCGCCATGTAGGCTCTCAGTTCCTGGAAATAAGCTTGACATATCAACAAAAAACCCACAAGAAACAACACCTCGCAATGACAAGAATGATCCATACCTTCCACTACTTAGTCACGATAACATACAAAATCACGGTAAAGACACTTGATTCAAACAATAAGACATCATTTCTCGAAAGAAGTAAGTAAATAATTCAAAATTTGGATGAATCAAACAAAACCTGACTGGAAGGTACTGTGAAACCATCAACGAATATAGAAACCCCCCGGAAAATACTCTTCTCAGAACTCGACGAACTCGAAGCTTCCGTATCA
The DNA here is from genome assembly GCA_946800695.1 of Geum urbanum. Taxonomy (NCBI): domain Eukaryota; kingdom Viridiplantae; phylum Streptophyta; class Magnoliopsida; order Rosales; family Rosaceae; genus Geum; species Geum urbanum. The sequence continues at coordinate 5,288,923 of OX327002.1, read as the reverse complement.
AACTGGTTCTGAAGCTTCCTGTTCTTCTCCACCATGTAACTGCACAAATAAACACCAAACCCATTTCCAAAATCACATAAAGCACGAAACTTGAAATCCAAATTGGACACAAATGCGAAACCAAAACTAGGGTTTTCGCAATTTAGCATAAAAAGCCCACAGATTTGAAATTAAATTACAACTGAAGACGAAAAAAGTTACCTTCCGAAATCGGCAAAGGGTGATGATCTTTGGAAAGAGGAGCGAGATGAAGAGAGAGAATTGGAGCCCCAAGATACGCCTAGGGTTTTCTGATTCGTCGTCGTTTTAGTCTTCTTCTTGGTTTTACTGGAATCGTTGGAATCGGAGCTTCGTTTGGATTTGTGGGCAGACGAACTGGCGGAGCGAGACGGAGGAGGATTCAAACTCATCTCGGAAAAGTGTTGATGTTTTTTTTCTTCTTTTTGTTCTGGGTTTTTATTCAAATGGAGCGGCAAACTGGAAACTGGGTTTTACATGAGACCCGGATTGAGTCGACTATAGCCGATATGGGCCTGGTATGTGGGTTTCTAACGGGTCGGGTCCGGGTGGATATATGTTTTGGATCAAAAGTTTTATTCTGAAAACATGGTCTAAAATGTCTAAAGTGAATTTGCTCAAAACACAAAAAGAAAAAAAAGATTAGGTGAAGAAAAAAATGTGTTATAGATACACAGTTTCTTTATTGACATAGTCATAAGAGGAGGACGTTGAATGCATACCATATATATACTAACTATTGAAGGAGAAAGAGCATACGTAAGTAGATAAATATGAAATTATGTTTTATTCATTGATAGATATTCTTTAAATAGACATTATAATCTGATACAATAAATCTCCTTGTAAATTAGGGATTGAGAGCATCTTTATATCTACTCTAATTAGGATAAGACACACATCGGGATACCCGAAATATTATTTCCTTAAACATTCCCTCTTGTGTCACGATCCTAATGTATGATATATAGCATGTTGTCTCGTTAAAAACCTTGTCAAGCAAACAAAAAACCTCTTGGGTAAAACAAAAGCTTGGTCGAAGGGAAAAAGAGTACAATGCATCAACTACAAAAGCGATCACATGTGATGTAGGCTCCCCCTGATGTCTGCGAAAAGAACTCATATTGATCAGTAACTCAATCTTGGAATTCAAACATTCTTCTCATACCAATGCGCCTCACATATTTAGCAAATGTAGATTTGGGTAACGACTTGGTAAATAAGTCTGCAGCTTTATCGGTCAAACAAACTTGATTCACATGAATGTTCAATAGCTGATGTTGTTGCTGATTGAAGAAAAACTTCGACGATGTGTGTGTGTGTGTGTGTGTGTGTGTGTGTGTGTGTGTGTGTGTGTGTGTGTGTGTGTGTGTGTGTGTGTGTGTGTGTGTGTGTGTGTGTGTGTGTGTGTGTGTGTGTGTGTGTGTGTGTGTGTGTGTGTGTGTGTGTGTGTGTGTGTGTGTGTGTGTGTGTGTGTGTGTGTGTGTGTGTGTGTGTGTGTGGTATGATCACCTTTCTTGTATCCCAACTTCATTTGTTCAATGCAAACCTCATTATCCTCAAAAATACAAGTTGGTGTTGTAGTAGTGGAGGGTAATCCATTAGTTCCTCGTATGTGGTGTATGATTGGCCTAAGCCAAACACACTCCTTAACCACTTCATGTAAAGCAATGATCCTAGAATGATTCGAGGAAGTAGCAACCAGGATCTGCTTTATTGATCTCGAAGACATTGTTGTGTTCCCCATAGTAAACACATAGCCGGTCTGAGAACGTCTTTTGTATGAGTCAGAGAGACACCCAGCATCACCAAAACCAACCAAGACATCACAAGGTGTCTCTGAACAAGGGGTTGCACTGAATGGAGTCACAGTGCTTGCAGCCAGACCTGTCTTCGAAGGGTCAAATATATGGCTCTGGTCCGTCCAGGGTGCAACATTCGACGGATTAAGAGACATCTTCGACAGGCCGAGAGCGACACGTGTCCGGGCAATTAGGAATTTTACCCTGCAACGGTCCAATGGATCTGGACTTTTGATTTTGAATCCGAAATTTGATCCAACGGTCCATATTTAAGCAAAACGGCTATTTTTTGGTTTAACGGGAATAAATAAAATATTTGCTCAAAAAACCCCTAAAAATTACAGAAAACACCCTAAAATTTTTCTATAAATACTACTTCAAATTATTCACCACTCACACCAATTTGTGCACAATAAATTTCACATCCTCTTTCATCTCTTCTCTCATTTTCTTGAGTATTTTTCCCCAAAAAATGGGCACCAATTAGCTTCCATCCGAAGATTTGCAAATGTGCGTCTCTTTCATACATCATAGTGTTGATGAATACAACGGCAACAAACAAAAGAGGGAGAAATTGTGGGTGACGATTCATGCCGATTTTATACTAAATTGGGAGCCAATACAAGGTGAAACTCCTCTAACGCCTCCTAGGATGCAAGTCGCGCTTTCGTCTCACTACAATAAGTTCAAGCTACTCTTGTAAAAATTAGAGGAATGTTTGCACGATGCACGAATGCGTATAGCTAGCGACACGTCGCATATAGATAATGTAAGTTTCTATTCTTTTATCATATATGAATTAAATTATGTAATTGATACATCCAATTTGTTTAAATATGAAGTATTATGAAATAACTAATATTTGTTATATTTTAGATCAAGCAAGCTCAAGCCTTTTACTATGTGGCCAAGAAAAAATCGTTCACACACTTTGAATGTTACAAAACGATTAAGGACCATCCATCTTTTGTTACAGTGCTAACAACTACTTTATCTCCATATTCAAGCTCTCCACATGCAACAAATTTTGAGTCTACTTCTTCCATTACCGAATCATTTCAATCATCTATTTGGTTGATGAGGAAGTGAATAATACACCTCAAAGCAACGTGGTCGTTCTCTCGAGTCTAGTTAGACCAATGAGATGCAAGGCGACAAAAGAAACAAGGTAAGACTCTTATTGAGCAACAAGTTGAGATTTTGCATGCTATTGCAAATGATCAAGCATCATGGCATGCTTCAAGGAAGATGCATAATGAAAATGAGCTTAATTATTACAAAGAGTACATAGAAATTCAAATGCGGAAAGAAGCAAGAACGACCGATAAGTTCCAACTCAAGAAACAAGTGGAGAAAACAATGATCATGACAATGGATTTGGAGGCTAAGACCCTAATCTCAAAAATGTATTTTATCAAGAGAAAACTAGATATCCTTAATGCACTACCAGAAATACACACTTATGCGACGAAATCTTTAAGGTTTCGTCACATAAGTGGGACGAAATAGTTTTCCATCCCCAAAAAAAAAAAATTCGTCGGCTAAATACCACTTAGGCAATGAAACAAGATCTTTGTCACCTAAGAAATTTCTTAGACAACGGTTCACATAAGTCGTCGCCTAAGTGTGCACTTAGACGATGCTTATTATTTTTCGTCGCCTAAGATGACGTAAAATTTTCTTCATCGACTAAGTATGACACACTTAAACAACGAAACAAGTGTCGTCGTCTAAGTGATCACTAAGACAATACATTTTGTAATCGTCGCCTTAGTTTTAATGACTTAGACGATGAAACCTCACTTTTTCGCCTACGTGTACACTTAGACGACGACTTATGAGTTTCATCGCCTAAGTGCTCACTTCGGTGACGAACCGGTTTCTGTCACCTAAGTGCTCACCTAGGCAACGAAACCTCACACTTAGGCGAAGAATAATTTCGTCGTCTAAGAAAACTCAATTAATAGATCATATTCCTTTTTCTCCTCAAGCTATCTCATCCTCATCCTCACTTCTCTCTCTCTCTCTCTCTCTCTCTCTCTCTCAACAACACCCACCAACCTTTGATCCCATCCCGCCAAAATTCATCAAATATCAATTTTTCAACCTCCGGAATTCTAGTTTACCCAATTATCTCCTTACTGGTAAAGGTATTAACTCGTTTCTCTTGATTAATTTTCTTTTTAATTTAATACCGTACATAATTACGTACGGTGATTGATTTTTCTGGCGAATATATAGTACTTTCCAGCGACCTTAGCTTAATTACTTGTTGTATTGTATTGTTAATCTAATTGTAAGCTAATTGGTTAGTTGATAGTATGTTTAATGTGATTAATTAGTTAAAACATGCATGTTAGATTAAGCTAATTAATTGGTTGTCTAATTGTGAAGCTAGCTAATTAATAGTTTAAACTACTTAGTTAAGCTTAATTAATTGCATGTATATTTAATATATTGTTAAATAAGTTAATTGTAAACATAATAGTTTACTTAAGGTAATTGTATGTTTAATTAATTATTCAGCAAGTAGTTTAATATATGTTAGAATAATTAGTTATAAATGTATAATATGTAAATTCATGCATTTATATAAAGTTAATAATAAAATACAATATTAGGTAGATTAATTATAGTAGAAGATTGATTATATATAGCATATATATATATGCTACTTAATTAATTGTGTTATGTGTCATTTGATAATATATATATATAGTATATTAGATTAATTAGTTATTGGTCGAAAAATTATATAATTAATAGAATTATTATCCTTACGCAGAAATATGGACAAGAGTTAGATACAGTTGACAAATAAAAGTGATGTGTGGTATATAGATGACATCATAGAGTTTGTGTATTTTTCGCTGGAACATGCTTAGGGAAAGAAGTATTTCAAGTGTCCGTGCAGAAAATGTCTCAACCATCAGTTTGTGGAGTCTAATGTTATGGCTCAACACATGTATGAGAACGGTATGATGTGGAGTTACACTGCGTGGAGCGAGCACGGTGAAGTAGTAGACTTCAGCTCATGACCAGACTTCAGCTCAGGGTACAGTTATCATGGTGCCTCATCCAGCGATAGTGGCGCCCCTGCTCGGAATCCAACTGTGGATTTTGACCATGATGCTTTTTCGGGATTTATTCATGGTGGACAACAACACCAAGAGGGAGGTTATAATACCACTCATGATGACACATTCCTCTAGCTAGCTTGGCCAGTGACACTACTGAGATGGATAAGTGCAATGGATGTCCTGTCTGTTTGGACGACGTGAACTCCAATTGGCATGCGAGGAAGTTGTGTTACCTGGGTCACCATAGATGGATTCCTCACGATCACCCATGACGACAGAATGAGGCTCATTTTCGACGGGATGGTAGAGAATAATCCTAAACCCCGATAATGGTCTGGCGAAGAGATTGTAGAGAGGTTGAACAACTTCTATTTCGATGTGTTGACCAATGAAAAAGATGTGAAGAAACTCACTCCACACCCTCCAACGATCTCAGTTATTGGCATCACAGGAGTATTTTCTTTGAACTGTCTGACTGATCCAAGTTAAAACTCAGAAACAACCTTGATGTCATGCACATAGAAAAGAATGTATGCGACAACGTGGTGGGAACAATTCTGGGTATTAAGTTCAAAACTTAAGATACTCCCAAAGCGCGAAAATATCTTGAATCTATGAATTTACGCTGTTCCTTATAGTTTAGGAGAGATAGAAGAGGAGTGTACAACAAGATACCAGATGCACCTTACATGTTAAAGCCGACACAGAGGGGTTATGTATTCAGTTGGTTTAAAAGTGTTCGTTATCCTTATACTTATGCAGCAAATATATTTGGAGCAGTCAACGGGGTGCAACACAAGTTCATTGGTCTAAAGACTCATGACTATCATGTTATGCTACAACGTCTGATTCGAATGGTAATTCGATCTTATTTTCATAAAATCGTTGTCGAACCAATAGTAGCATTGTGTAGATGATGGCAGAGGTTATGCGCCAGAAAGTTGAAGAAGTCAGATGTAGTGGAACTACGATATGAAATTGTGCACATCCTTTGCAAACTAGAGATAGCTTTTTTCCCTTGGTTTCTTTGACATCATGATTCACGTCATGGTCCACCTACCTGAACAAGTGTTCATTTCTAGTCTACTCCACTACACTTGAATGTATCCTCAAAAAGGTATGTATACAATTATTTATAACGGTTTTTCATCATTTACATATCTTTTTTGTGTGTTTCTACTATTTGTCAAATAATTAATTGTATGATTTTGCAGACAACTCGGACAATATAAAGGATTCGTGAAAAATAAATCTTCCTCGGATGGCTCCATAGCAGAGACATACCTAATGTATGAGTGTGTTATCTACTTTAACGTGTACCTCAAGGATCCAGTCCAAACCACCCCATCCAATCCAAATATCCACATCAATCTTTCAGTCGTTATAGATATCGTATGACCTTTTAGAGGAGTATTAAAGGAAAGATTAACTAGAGAAGAACTTATCAAAGCGCATTGGGTAGTGTTGCAAGACTATGACGAGGTAAAACCATACATGAAGCTCTACATAGCGAACATTCAGGCAGCTAAACCGGACAAGAGTCCTACCTAGGTTGAAAACATCCTTAAGAAGAACTTCCCCGATTATTTCCTCTAATGGGTACGTACGTATGTTTAATTAATTTAAACCATGCACGCATATAGGTATCTAATTAGTTATTTATTAAATTGAGAAATACGCATGGGAATAGGTGCCCACGGTAAATTCGAATGACATTCAGGGTTTGCTTATGCGAAGTGTTTTGCCTTAGTTTGTGCAAGCAGGTTTTTGGTTTCCTTTATTTTTAGGGAAAACTATGTCAAATTTTCGGTAGAAATTAAATACACATTCATATATATTTTTTCAAATTTTGCATATGAGTGATCTACAAAAATTCTATAACCACAAGGGGTGGTGGTATTGGGAAAAGCACTTGTTGACCCATAAGCCAGTTAAACACTAAATTACCCTAACTATTTTGTGAACTGTGTAAAGTTTCATTCATAGGCCCGAGATGAAGGAAGAAGAACACAGAACAGTGGGATCGTGGTTGAGGAAGGAGTTGCTCTCTATTATGGGGTTCTTGTTATTGTCATTCATCTATTGTACAAGAATGATATCAATGTGTTTCCATTCAAGTGAAAATGGTTCAAGCGTACCAAGGAAAATCTAGGTCTTTTATCGGTCGATACAAACTCAAGCTGGTATGAGAATAAGCCATTAGCTCTTGCTACATTGGTTAGGCGGGTATTCTATCTGGATGATCCCAAAGTTGGTGAAGGCTGGAAAATAGTAAACAATATGTCTCACCGAGGAATATGGAGTCCCACCACACTTGAAGGGACGTCAACGGTTGATACTGAGGCGCATATAGACAATGCATATCAAGAGCAGAATACTTCTGTCATCCCCGACATAGAGGAACTAATTTGGCCTAAGGAACAATTACACATTTCCGATGGAGCCACAAATTTTACTCAAGAGGAGATTAAAGAGTTAGAGAGCAATGCCCCTGAAGAGGAGACAGAGGATGACGACGACAACGTCGAATACGATTTAGACGATGTAGAGTATGATGATGAGGAACAATCAGATGATAGTGAGGAGGATAAATCAAATGATTATGATTATGAGGATGATGACTGATATTAAATTAATTAATTTAAATTTGAGACATTAATTATTAATTAATATTTTATTTGTAGCATTAATGAAACTTCGTTACTAAAATAATTAATTAATGTGTTTCGATACATGTATGTGTAGTTTGAAATACAATTATTTTTAGAATTGGAACTGTTTGTCGTCTAAGGTTCACTTGGCCAACGAATTCACTTATGTTGGTCGGCTAAGTGGCACCACTTAGACGACGCATAGATGATTTCATCATCTTGGTGAACCGAAACCCTAAATCCTAATACTAATCCATTTACCCTATACCTTATACCCTGAAACCCTTGGATAACGAAGGCATTTCGACATCTAAGTACCACTTAGACGACGAAATGGTATGTTTATGTCCTCTAAGTGATACTTAAACAACGAAAATGACCTCTTTCATCGTCTAAGTAGGTTTTCATAATATAAGCTCAAATTTTGTGATGACAATTCAAAAATCGAATTTACGAGGATTCGTAAATTAATCAACGTATGTACTTTTTCGTTTCGGTCAAATTAATTAATTAATTTTGATTTTGTGCATGGTTGACTACATCGATCAAGTCCTTACCGTATTGAATGAAATTTCATCTACTTACATATTAAATGGTGATGAATATATCTAACAGTTGTTTTGTCCAAATTTGATTTTATTAATATAGATATAAAGACATACAAACACATACATACGTTATTCAACATTAATTAGTAGATGGCAGAGATAATGAGTATTAGCTCATCAATCTAGATGTTAAAACAAGCATATTAAATGTAATTGATATATCAAGTTTTGACGTATTACAAAATGCTCATTATGTCGGATCGAAACGGTTTTATAATTATTAATATTTACAATCGTTTCTGTCTTTTAAACTTTTATCAATATTCACAAAAAGTACTGTATCGATAGAAATATCAAACTCTACCGAATTTGCGGCATTTTTTTAACTATTACATAACCATAATGAATAAATCTGACGGCTAATTTCTCCATATTTTTAAGCAGGTAGACCAAATTTAATTTTAATTTATCTAAAAAAATATTAAATAAAATATCACTTAGACGACGAAACTACATCTTTTCATCGTCTAAATGTCTTCTTAGGCGGCGAAACCATGCATTTTCGTCGCCTAACCCCAAAAATTTGGCGGTTCAATTTTTTTCGCCAAATTTTTTGGGGGCATTTTTAAATACCACTTAGAAGACGAAGATTGTTCATTTCATCACCTAAGTCGATCAATATACTCCCAATTCTGGAAACATATCGATCAATCTTATTTCATCTCTCTCTCTCTCTCTCTCTCTCTCTCCATCCCTTCTCTCGATCTATCTCCCACCTAAACCCTAGCCGCCCCCTAAAATCCCACTATCGGCCACCTCCCGCTCGCCACCTCCGCCTCCGTCTCTCCCTCCGTTGTCTCTCTTTCTCCCTTGAGCCTCACCCTCCGTCCGCCGGAGTCACCGCCTCTCTCTCTCCCTCTTGGAATCAAGCTCGCCACCGCCACCTTTGTCTCTCCCCCATTGCCTCTCTCTCTCTCTCTCTCTCTCTCTCTCTCTCTCACCTGGGCCTCACCCCCTGGCCGCCGGACTCACCGCCTCTCTTTATCCCTCCTCGAATCCCTCTCTCCACTGCCACCGCCACCACCACCTTCTTATCTCCTCTCCACCGCATCCCCACCACCGTTCTTCGATCTGGCAGTTTCCCGACGGTATCTCTCTCACACACTATATATATATATTTAATATTTGATCTAATTTGATGAATATATATATATATTGATATATGGATGAATTGATATATATATGGATTATATATATAATTTGATATATGGATATATGGATATATTAATTTGATGAAATTTTGATAAATTGGATAAATTTGGATAAATTAGATATATTTGTGAAATTTGGATAAATTGGAATATATTTGAGAAATTTGGATAAATTCAATATATTTATATTTGATAAAATTTGGATGAATTATGATGAATATTATATTGTTAATATTTGATTCTTTCCAGCTTAATAAGATGCCGCCAAGGAAGAGGCGCTCACAAGAAGAGATGGATGCCCAACTCTAATCCATTTCACAACAAATGGGTTGGAGGCAATCCTCGGAGGAGACCGTTATGGCTCCTCCAAATCCTTCGGCTCCGACGATTGGCCCAATCCCTCTTACTCCACATGAGGTGAGCCAGATGCGGCCCGTTTAGTGGCAGCGTCAAAAGGTTCGGAAGAGTCGGTCGAAAAATCGATTCTCTACAGGGTCCGGTGCAAGGTCAGGAGGTAGTCATCAGACCTACTCCCCAAAAAGACTCGGGAACTTGGAAAGGGCGCCAAAAGTAAGAGCATAGTGAAGTCAACGGGGAAGAAGATCGAGGTGACGTTCGATGAGTTCACATGAGACTCTCTGTCTGCGCAGATCGGCAGTCTGTGCTCGCACGACATCACCTCAATCATACGGAACAACATCCGTATGGTTGCCTTTTCGTGGAATAAGCTGTCAAAAGTCAAAAAGTTGAGGGTGTACCGCAAACTCTCAGTACTATTATTTTTTATTTATTTTTTAAATTAATTACAAAGCATAAAGGCATAATGTACAAGTGTTTAATTTTTTATTTATTTTCCTAGGTACATTTTGATATCGATGGCAGATCCAAGATCATGGAGCACATTGATGTCATGACCACGAACATTTTCAAGGATTAGAAGTACGACATCCACAAGTACTATCTTGGACACGGCGCCTCGCCTACCCCACAGGAGCTGCAGAACGAAAGGGAAGAGAAGTGACAATGGTTGGTCAGACACTTTGAGTCCGACAAGTATAAGGTTCATCTTCATTTCCTTTAAATTGGAAAAATTTAATAATTTGTTATTTAATGATCTTTGTTGTGAAACAGACAAGGTCACAAGCCAACAAGGCAAATTGTCACAAGAAGACCGACCACCATTCTTTGGGCTTGAAACAGTTCATCAACATCGCAAAGGAGCACAGAGATGCGGGTTCGAAGCATTGCTTCCTGGATACCAGCCTCACTGCTTATGTCAAGCTTGGGGTCGTCAATAAAGCGATTGAATATGACATAAGTAACTCATCTTTCCTAAATCAATTGACATTAATCGTGCTTCCGAAATTAATGTATCGAAATTTAGTATAACGTTAATTGCATTTTTAAGAATTTGAATTATTAGTTAGGTTGTGCTCTTGGAATATGATTTTGAACTTGAGTTAGTTTATGCTTTAGTTAGTTAAATTATGATTTTTAATAAGAAATCCGGATGGGAATCGGTGCCCATGGTAAATTTGTGATGTTGGGATTGGTTATTCGAAGTGTCTTCTTTCCTGCATATTTTTCGTTTCCTCTAATTTTAGAGGAAATTATGGCAAAAAATTTTTTACGAATGAATATTTATGTACTCTTCACATGATTAATTTCAGGCGAGGTTAATAGAAATGGCTCAGGAGCAATTGGGAAACACTCGGCTGCAAAACCCGAAGATGCCGCCTGAAGAGTTGCCTCCTCTATCGATGGAGATGCAGATTGTTATTATTGATGTTGTTTACGGCCGCTGAGCTGGCAAGGAGGTTCGTGAGCTTGGACGGGTGGTCCAGAGAGATTTGTCCTTGTCATCCGCATCGTTGACTAGGCGTGGTAGGAAGGATGCTGAGGCACTCCAAGCCGCCCTTGAACAGGGTCGATTGGAACAGGAGTCGGTCGATCGGGTCTGGAAGCAGACGAGGTCAATGCAGGAGTAGCTTGATGCATAAAATAGTATGATGAATGCCTTCTTCGCGATGTGTAGGAGCATGGGGTTGTTCGTTCCTGATGACGAGTGTCGTCCCCCCGGCCCACTCCTGGGCCCAACGACGACGGGAGAATCAGCGGCGTGTCTACCCTCGGTTTAGTTTCGTAGATTTTTTCGTTTGTATAAATTATTTCGATCAATGTACATACACTTTTTTTATTTAATGAATATTTTATAAATTTAATTACTTTTTATATTTTAAATTAAATTTATAATCTAGAAACAAAATATATATATAAATTTGAACTTAGGGGACGAAACACATGTTTCGTCACTGTTTCTACCAAAACCGGTAATGGTCTTTAATTTGGATAGAAGTGCAATTGTATGGTATTGGAATTAGTCGTAGCGTTTGGCACCGGTGGGCTAGAATGTAGTCATGTTTCCTGCAAAACACTGCGTTCGGTTGCAACGGGGTTGGCCCACCTTCAACGCTTTGATGCCTAAGTCAGAAGAGTTTAGCCAAGAAAGGAATTGAACAGTGGAGTCCAAGATGTCTTACCTTAGGTGTGGAAGAAATGCTTCATGTTGTAGGTAGTTGAGGGGGATAACTTCTATTGGTTTTCGATATGGGATTAGATGACATCCCCTTCCAGAAAAAGTTGACATAAGACTAAGGTCTGGTCTGGTATTTGGCATTCCTTTTGTATTATTGCTGAAAAAGGCTAGCTGTACTTGGGGTTAGCATATGGTGTACAAACAAGTCCCCCAAGTCCCTTAGTCAAAGGCAGAGGCCTTGATTTGGGAATTGAACAACAAACTGCAAAGTCCAAGGGAGCCTTCTCATTCAGCAATAGTCTATTAGGGCAGTGTTGCTTACCCTATAGTCCACTCAACTTCCAGATGAAGAACGGTCTCTTGGATCATGGGACATGTGAGAGGGAACTAAGTTGCAAGGGTGGTATGTCGTATGGATGTTTTTGCCACTTGGGCGTTCGTGCCGCTTGGGTGTTTATGCCATTTGGGTGTCCTAACAAGAAGGGGTTACGTTAGAGCCTTTTCGGGCCCGAGAGGAGTTTAAGTCCCCAGGTAGCCAATGTTACTTAAGGTAACATTCTACGTAGGTGATGTTCCTTGGAGGATCAGTCGCTAAGAATGTCTGTAAAGGAGTTCAATCGTGCGCAGGGCAACGACCGTCGCGGCAGTAAGAGGCCTCCTGACTTATGGTTACCATTAAGGGCAGCTGGGATGTAGGCATTTGAGTCCCTGAGTTATCGTGTTGGTTGATGGACTGTATAGTCAGGGGAGACTACGCTGTCGGGGGGATCAACCATCGAAAAGAGTACGCATTCAAGTGAATGAGGGCCGAAGCGGCCAGTCAAACGCATATGTGTTCGAGTTGATCAGTCGAAAGTTCAGCCACGGGCAGTCGCACGATGTGGGGCCGTATGGTTGAGGCATGTGAAGTGACCATTTGATGGGTTGGCCGCCTACGTGCCACGTGGTAGTCAGCGCATAGCTCGAGGAGTTATATTGCACGTGCTTTGATGATGCATTGATTATAGGCTTCTGAAGAGACGTTTTCCATTTGAATTCGAATGTGTAGTAGGGCACGTGGCAATGATCGACGGTAAGAGAAGGTAAACCATGGACGGTCGAGGTGTGTTCTCTTGTTTTGGTCTTTGTATAAAAGACTTTGTCTTCTCTCTCTTGATAGAATATCTGCATATTTATGGAAGGGTTTGTGTGCTTCTTTGCCGTCAATCATTGATTTCGTTGTTCATTATGCAGTAAAGGTAATCATTTTTGAACTTCTTTTGTATTTATATGGTTGATTTTATTACTTTGGTATGTGTATTTCCGTAATCTAGGTAGATTAAGAAATAATAGTCGGAACCTATGTAGATTAAGTAGTAACCGCCAGAATCTGGGTAGTTTTTCATTGCTCTTGATGTTGTTTGGATGAGTGGGTGTTGGGGATGAATGGGTTCATGAATGCAGAGCGGTCGAGATGCTGATTACGTCATTTTCTGTGATAGGTTAGACGTTCCTACATTATGAACCCATCATTACCCGTAGAATTGTCTAGCGACGAGTCGTCTTATAGGATTGTAGATGCGAAGAGGCGTTACCCTCATGAGCCCGTTCACATGAGTGAGTTATCACGGGAGTTAGGGATATACATGTCCTCCTTTAGTGCTAGTCAGACGTCCGAGTCATCTAACGATTCTAAGTCAAGTATAGGGAAGGCGGTCTTGAGTCCTGAGCTGCTTAATAATGTGTTTCTTGAAGCTCAACCCCTTTTATTAACTGCAGCATTAGAGATGGATTCAACCAATGAAGGTGAGGTTGAGGCGTCAGGTGTCATGGAGTGGCAACAGAGTAGGGTGATCGCCTTTACCATGTCTAGCCGCGGTAAGAAGAACCAGACGGGCCAGAGGGATCAAGGAGGGAAACAACAGGGCGGCCAGGTTGTGAAATATTTTGGGAAGCAACCGGTGAAGGATCCCGGGGAATCCATGACCGCTGCTCAAGTAGAGAAGCTATACGAGCTGTATGATATCCCCATGTCTATGATTTTAAGATCGCTGGGTGAGGGAGAGAACATTATGGATCAACCAGTCAGTTTTACTTGTGGAGTAGAGTGACATTTGAAGAACGGAATAAATTATCCCCTGCACCCTTTTATTCAGTTCGCATTGACACACTTCAACGTGTCGTTGGGGAAGTACGGTCCCAAGTTGGCGAGGATGTTGATTATCTTCTACAACATGTTTAGGATGTCCGGGCTGGAGCAGCCGACAATGGTAGAGTTCACCATATTCTGGACCGTGGCCTATGCCGACTGTGAATGAGATAAGGGGACCATGATGGCTGTGTCTAAGTCAAAGAAGAACAAGTGGTTGTTGAGTGAGGTGGACAACTCGTCTAGCGTCTGGAGGCGCAAGGCATTCTTGGTAGGGATAAATTGGGAGTTCGGGAACCGAGAGAACATGGGAGGGTTTCTTAGGATGCCGACTGTGTTCCAACCCTTAGGTTTGAATTGGTGTGCAGTTTATATAGCGGTCTGGTTGTTGTGTCTATTCTTTATTTGACCGCATTGTCTTTTATTTGCAGTGAACTATCGCTTCCACTTGACCCTGTTGGAGCATCGTTACCTTAACCGCTTTCATTTCGTGTGGGAGGTAAGCGGTGCGTGCAGGAACTATTGGGCTTGGTTCCATCACAAAGTGAACGACCTAACCAGCATTTTTAGGCATCTTAGTAAGTGTCGTTACCTTGTGGTTTTTCCTTTTTTGGTTGTTTGATACATGTGGAAGAGTGATGCTTAAAAGTGTTATAGTTGTTGTTTACTGTAGCGGAAGTAACTGTTCTAGCAATTGAGGAGAGGATGAGTAAGTCTGCCACTTATCTGAATGATCTGCTCAAGCGGGCCGCTGAGGCCAAGAGAGTGGTGGAGTTAGGGAATAGAGAATTCCAAGAAGGGAAAGATGGTGGTCCTGAGAAGACCATCGCTGCCCCGAGTACTGGGGAAGTCATTCCACGAGAACTCGTGGTGATCCCAAACATTGAGGAGGAAGATGACGCTCATGTAGAGCCCAATGCTGGCGGGGAGGCGACGTGGAAGCGACTAGAGGTGAGAAAGCCAGAAAAGAAGAAGGTGAAAGAGAAGGGATGGGCAGTTGAAGGTAATAAGCTCCAAAAAAGGAATGCCCAAGTGACCGCGGCAAGGCGAAATGTCCGATCCAAAAGGGGTGCTAGTAAGGACATTGGTGTTGTGTAGGCTGCTCTGCACGGGGAGGAAGAAGAAATGTGCTCCAGTGATTAATCGGATGAACAAAATTTAGGGCACTCCGAGCTGCAGTCGGAGCCTTAAGAGGATGGAGATGAGTATTGACTCAGACGACCACACGCCTGAGCAGGGTTTCTATGCTGATGCACAAAGTATGGGGCGTGCGCCAGAGGGGGATGATGTGGAGCAAAACGTTGGGGTGGTTAACCGTCCCTCTGCCCGAGTTAAGATAAAAAGCATCCTGGAGCATGTGGATGTACAGATGGCTGACTGCTCCTCCCTTCCAGACGCTGGGGCGGTGCCGGAAGAGTCATCTCGTGCAGAGACATTGCATGTTGAGGAAGTAGGTGTGGTGGAGCAAGCACCGGACAAAGGTGTTATGGCCACTCACCCGTCTGCTTCGGTTGGGGAAAGGATGGTGGAGGTGGCCGGGCACGAGATGGTGTTGGCGGAGGGGATACAACCCCAAGGGCCTGTGATACAACTTGTGCCACAAGAAAACGAGCCCATAGTGAACGTCCGAGTGGCGAGCGCAGACTCCCGAAGATCACTAGTTGTCAAGCATTCGTCGGGTGGTCTGTCCGAGCCATATGTTGATGTCCGGGCAACCGTGGGGTTTGCTGAGCTATTTCATGGGCACACCTAGAAGGTCGTGATCGGAGACATCATGAAGAAGCTTTGGACGAGGACTTTAGAGTGTTATGTTAAGGATCGTCGGTATACCTCGATGGGGGAGTTTCTCTGAGTGACCGCGGATCTGTACCAGTAATGGTTGATGGATCATAAGCCTCGGCCACTAAATTATAAGGCCGCTTTGTAGGTGGAGGTAGGGGAGTTGAAGATTGTCCGCGACAATTTGGAAAAGGCTGTGACGGCCACGTAAGCCAATTGCAAGAAGTTGATGGCTGATTCTGAGCATTGGAAGGTGGAGTCGCGGCAATTGAAGGTAAAATTGGAGAAAGAGCGACAAAGGGTGGATGAGCTGATAAAGACCGGCAAAGACTTGGGCAAGCTGAACACTGCAGTGAGGACAGAGAAAGAGCGGGTAGAGGCTTTGGTAAAGGATCGTGATGATGCACTGGTATTGCTAAAGGCTGAAAAGAAGTCCTTAGAGGATGAGTGCGGCCGTCTGAGGCACGTGTTGACTAGTGTGGAGCGGGAGCTCGGTGAGGCCAAGAGCGCTCAAGACTTTGCTCAAATTTTCAAAAGGAATTTGAAGAATGAGGTGGAGACGTTGAAGTATAACTACGAGACTTATGAGCAATACCTACAGAGAATGGAGAAAGAGCTCGATAGAGTTCGAGGGAAGGCCATGAGTGAATACCTCAAGCGGTGTCTAAGGGAGGAAGTGGTGACAACGTATAAGAAGTCACCGGCCTTCTAGGCATAACTGTAGAGGGCGGTCAACTTCTACCAGAAGTCTTATGCGTTCGATGTAGAGTTGGCGTAGGCAATCGAGGCCTAAAAACGTTCCCCCGTGTTTGATGCTGAGCTAAGCGTGACGGTCTGTGAGTACTAACGGGCCCTAGCCTTCTGGGTTAATATGGATAAGGCAGTCGACGCTTATACTTGATCGCCCGCATTCATGACTGAGATGGCTAAGGCAGTGGAGGATTTAAAGAAACCCCTAGCATTTAAAGCCGAGCGGGCTAGGGCAGTCAACTCCTTTAAGTAGTCCCCCGAGTTCCAGGACGAGAAGGTCAAAGAGGTTGAGGTCTAATAAGTAAGATTATTGTTTGAGACGTAGACTGGCTAGCGGTCAAACAAATAATAAACAAGAGCGTTTGAACAAAATGACTTAATTTCATAGCATAAGGAAGTACGAAAGATAGGGAAGCGTGTTACATCAAAGCAAAACTATAATAAGGGGCCGTTGATGAGCAATTCCTGCTAATGATAGTACTTCCTGAGGTGGATGGAGTTCCAAGGGTGAGTTCAAGCAGAGTTATCCTTGTCGTTAAGGTAGAACTTGCAAGGGCTAACGACATCCACAATCTTGTAAGGTCTTTCCCAAGAGGGGCAGATGCTTTTAACTTTGGTATGGACGACCTTTATGACCCAATCTCCTGTTTGCAGGGGCCGTGCACGAACGCTTTGGTTGTACATGCATGCTAGTTTCTCCTCGCTTGTTATGTTATGGTAGTGGGTAGTGTCACGCTTTTCCTATAGCAGGTCGTTATCGAGACACAGGCCGTCCCCGTTGATGGCTGGATTGAACGCGGTCACCCTCAAGCTCTTATGGGTGAACTCCAGAGGAAGAAGAGCTTCCATACCGAAGCTGAGATAGTATGGCATCTCACCCGTAAAGGCCGTCGTGGTGGTGCGAATGGACCAAAGGATGCCAGGGAGGAGTTCAGACCAATTCTCAAAGTTGGAGGTGTCACATCTCATGGCCTGGAAACATTTCTAGAGGACGTTCATGATGATTTTGTTGGTTGCCTCGACCTGACAGTTATTGTAAGAGTGAGCTAGAGAAGAGAAGAGGACATTCGTGCCTGGGCTGTTATAGAAGCCAATGAAGTCTGGGTTATCGAACTATGTGTTGTTGTCAGTTATGATATTGTAAGAGGCTCTATGACGACAGTAGAGCGTTCACCAGAGGAACTTGATGACGTTGGCCGTTGTGATCTTGACCAAGGGCTCGGCCTCAATGAAATTGGTTTGATAGTCGATGATGACTACCACATACTTGTATTGGCCTATGGCCTTAGGGAGCTCCCCAATGAGGTCCAGGCCCCATTGAGCAAATTGGATGGGAGAGAGTATTATGAACAACGGTATGTAGGGCGAGTAAATGTGATCAGCGTGGAACTGGCATGCCTTGTACTTTGTGGTTATATATGTAGCATCTTGATGTATGGTGGGTCACCAAAATCCAAACCTTAATTCTTTATGAGCGATTGATTAAGAATCGGCGTGGTGGCTACACTCGCCACTATGTATGTCATCTAAGAAGGAGCGTCCAACTGAGATAGGCAAGCAACGTAGGTTGGGCTAGATTCGGCCGTGCTTGTAAAGGTGGCCACCGCAGACGCTGAAGTTGGTTGACTATGCAACGACTGTTCTAGCTTCAGTCTTGTCTATAAGGAGGGCACCAGAGGTCTTGTAGGCTAAGATGGAGGCAATACAATCTGGCTCACCTAGTGTGACGATCAAGATTTCACAAAAATTTCTTTGGATGTTGGGCTTATCCACCATTCCGTTTTGGTGTTGTGCTTGGTACCAGTCATAAAGGATGTTGCTAGACGAGCCAAAGAGTCTGCGTTAGCGTTCTACGACTTTGGTACCTGAGTGACATTGTAAAACTTGAACTTGGACAAATAATACTGGGCCATAGAAAGGTAGGTCGCCATAGTTCCTTCCTTAGCCTCGAAGTCCCCAGTCACTTGGTTAACCACCAGCTGCGAGTCGCTGAAAATATTGGCGTCAAGCATGTTCGATAACCATGCTAGCTAGAGGCCGGCGATGAGGGCTTCATACTCAGCTTCATTGTTAAACGCTTTGAAGTTGAAGCGGAGCGCATATTCAGCTTTGATGCCCTCTGGTCCAGTGAGGATAATGCCTGCATCGCTTGCCTCCTTATTGGTGGAACTGTCAGCATACAAGTTCCAACGAGACTGAGGTTTGGTTAGGGCGGTTGAGGTTAGGATGCTCTGAATGGGCTCTAGCACCAGAGGGATGGCTGGGGATTCTTCCTTGGTGTACTCAGCAATGAAATCTGTCACGGCCTGTGCCTTGATGACCATCCTGGACTTGTACTCAATGTTGAACACGCTGAGTTCGATGGTCCATTTGCTGAGGCGACTGCTGTGGTATGGAGACTGGAGCACTTGCTTTAGGGAGAGGTTGGTGAGCACCTATATCTTGTGGGCCTAGAAATAGAGGCGTAGCCGTCTAGCTATCGTGACAAGGGAGAACGCCCATTTGTCAAATAGAAGATATCATTTCTCAGCCACGGTGAAGCATTTTCCTGTAAAAAAAGAAGATAGGGAGCTCATTATATGTGTCGTGTTGCACTAGGGCAGAGCTAACAACTGTACAAGATGGCAATGTACAAGTAGAGTGTTTCCCTCTGCACTGGACGTGACAGTGTTGGGTCCAATGCAGGGATAGAGACTAAGTAGAGCTTGATTTGGCTGAACGCCTCCTCGCATTCCGACATCCAATTAATGGAGCAGTTGTAGATATGAGCGTTTGCCTTGTGTGTGAGACAAAGTATCTTGAAGAACGGTTCACAGTTGTCAAAGAAATAGGATATGAAGTGGTTGAGGGCGGCAAGCTTACCGGTGAAGCCCTAGATGTGTTTCTTGTAAATTGGAGTTTTCATATCCATGATTGCCTTTATATTCTCAGGGTTGGCTTCGATGCTGCGCTCGCTTACAATGTAGCCCAAGAATTTGCTGGCTGTGACAACAAACGTGCATTTAGCAGGGTTCAGGCGAACGCCATGCTCCATTATAATTTGAAAAACGATGCGTAGATTGGGCGTGTGACCGGTGGCCATTTTACTCTTGACTAGGATGTCATCAATGTAGACTTCGACTATCGAACCGTTCACGTCTCTGAAAATGTAGGTCATGAAACGCTGATAGGTGGAACCAGCGTTCTTCAGGCCAAACGGCATGGCCACTTAGCAGTACCAGCCCTTGTCCGTAGTGAATGTGGTGGCTGCTTGATCATCCGGGTGCATGCAGATTTGATTGTAGCCTAAATAGGCGTCTAAAGTAGACAGAAGCTCATAGTCGGCTGTGGCATATATTAGCTGGTTGATTCGTGGTGGGGGAAGCTGTCCTTGGGACAAGCCATGTTGAGGTTAGTGTAATCAACACACATCCCCCAGCTACCATTGCTTTTCTTCACCATGATGGTGTTGGAGACCCAGCGTGGATAATGGATGGGCTTGATAAACTTCATTTGAAGCAGACGCTCCACCTCGGCATTCATGGCCGCGTAGTACTTTGGAGAGTAAGTGCGGCGTGTTTGCTTAACTGGTCTGGCTTTGGGTGTAATGCTTAGTTTGTAAGAAAACAAGTCAGTAGAGATATCATGCATGTCCTCGTAAGACCATGCAAAGACGCATTTGAACTCCCTGAGCAGGGCGGTTAAGTCATCCCTGATAGCTCGTTCCAGTCGAGCTCCGATCCGTACCTTGCGGTCGAGGAATGTTGGGTCGATCTCAATTTCCATGAGAGAGTCCCTTGTGTCGACCGGTTTCAGGGAATGGATGTCGTCCCTTGGGTCATCTAGTGTGGCCGCCATATGGTTTTCCTGCAAAACAACGTCAGTTTTTAACTCCATTACCTCTTGACGAACCAGGTGACTGGTCTTGGGGTCGACAAGCCGCTCGACAAAGTCATAGCCATGGACCCTACCTATGTCATGGTCTGTTGGGAACTACATGTAGAGCATATAACTGGCAATGACTGCCTTTAGCCGTTTGATAGCCGGCCTGCCAAGGATGATATTATAAGAGGAACAAATATCAACGATGATAAAATCAGTAAAAATCTCTTTCTGTGGGGAGCCCGTGGAGCCCACGCACAGACGCATGAAGTCACTGCCCATAAGATAGACCACGTCACTCGAGAAACTTAAGAGTGACTCATTGTCTTGGTTTAGCTTGTTAGCCGGACCTTGGAGTTGCTTATAGGCGTTATAGAACATGATGTTCGGCCCTGAACCCAAGTCAATGGGAACACGGTCGACCTTACATCTGTCCACCAGAGCGTTAATGATGAAGGGGGCATCCGTTGGGGATGCACCGCGTTCATCCGCTTCTAAGAAGGTAATTGGGTCCCGGGAACGACGTTGAACTTTGTTGCTTGGGCCAGAGACCAAGGACAATATCTCTCGAGGGGGGAACAGACGCTCTACGCTTGCCGTCGTAGATAGTGGCAATTTCATGTCAGCCGCCCACGAACGCGGCCTCCCTAGGAGTGCCCGCTCGGTACTCTGTGAGCTTGCCCTTGTGAAATAAATCCTAAATGATCTTCTTGAGCTGGGCACAGTCCTCGGTGGTGTAAGACTCAATTTGGTGGAACTTGCACCAGATGAAATTGTTTTTGAGCGGCCCCTTGCAGACCATGGGGTTGGGCAACGTTATTGAGTGCTTATTGTTGTTGTTGAGGATTTCCTCCTGGGTAGCGTTCGCCACTATATACACTCGCCGGTCGGAGGAGACGTGTTATGTTGGCCGTTGGTGACTTGGAGGTTAGCGAGGTGGGGAGCAGCGGCGCGCCGGGGACCGTTGTAGTCGAGGGCTAGAATGGCGCTCAGGGGTCCTAGACCGATATCGTTGCTCATAATGTTTGGGGTGGCGCCGGTGGCTGCTTTGTCGTGGAGGCAATGAGAAACAAGTGCTTAGTTGTTGAGAAGCCTTCTGTCCCCAGACGCAGTTGTGGACTTCAGCCTTTTCCACCATTAGTTCCATGACCACGTCATAACCAAAGTGTTCCCGGCAAACAAGTTTTTTCTTGAAATCAGAAGGTAGTAGGTCGTCAACGAGTGACAACAGGGAACTCTCCTTGTCCAGGCTGCGGCATAGTTGGGCGGCGAATTGGAAATGAGTAATATATAAAGAGATAGACTCGTTCGGGCCTTTGTTGATAGCATGGAGGGAACGTGTAGTGTGGTGGCGTCTTTGGAGGTGATATCGCTTTAAGAAGGCTTCAGTGAAATCGAAGAAGGAGTTGATAGATCCTGGGGTTAGCTCGGAATACCAGTTGAACGTGTCCCCCGTGAGAGATTCCAAGAACATGTAGCAAAGGGTGGCGTGATTATGCTTGTGCCCGGCGGGAGTAGATAGGAAGCGGTCGAGGTCAGTTCCCAGGTCACCGCGTCCATTGTAGTGGTCGTCCTTCCATGTCTTTGCACGTTCGTCGCGTCCGACACTGGTGATGACGGTCGAGAACGGGGTCAACTGTAAGGTGTAGGGGACGTGTGTTGTTACGTGTCGCTGCTATTGAATCTCACCCTTGAGCTCTGATAAATGTGCAAGAATTTGTTCCACTGCCGACAAGGGCACAATGGAGCGCTCAATACGTGGTGGGGAACCGTGAAGGTACCAGTTCTGGAGTTCAATGTTCATGTGTATGAAATTATGGTGCTCTTCCCTACAACCAAGTTTTATGTGCTGAGCCTGGATCTCAGCAAGCCGCTGGTTGAGTTGTTCGTTCTGTCGATGGCATCACGTTTGACCCTGAGTGACGCAATTTCTGCCAAGAGGTGAGCGTGGCCGCTCTGGGGGGTGAGTTTGTCCCCGTGATTGGAGGCACTAGAATTTGCACGGTCGACATTGACCATGGCTGCGTTATGAGCTCCTGGGGCGGTGTTGCCCGTAGAAAGGCTAGTGAGCAGTGGCTCAAGACCACAGATACATTGGCTGGCTGGTGTGACGAGGTTAGACATGGGCAGAATGCTAGGCGTGGCCTGATGCCATGATGAGATGAAAAGGCAAGGGCTTTTATTTTTGTTGTGGTCAGTTCGATTAATTATTAACTGCGAGACAACGCCAATTGTTTCTACTAAAATCCGTAATGGTCTTTGGATAGATGTGTAATGGTATGGTATTGGAATTGTTTGTAGCGTTTGGCACCGGTGGGGTAGAACGCTGTCTTGTTTCTTGCAAAACACTGAGTTCGGGGGTGAGAGGTTGAGACGGGGTTGACCCGCCTTCAACGCTTTGATGCCTAAGTCAGAAGATGTTTAGCCAAGAAAGGAATTGAACCGTGGAGTCTAAGATGTCTTACCTTGGGTATGGAATAAATGCTTCCTTTTGTAGGTAGTTGAGGGGGACAACTCTTGTTGATTTTCGATATGGGATTAGATGGCATCTCTTTTTAGTACAAGTTGACATAAGGGCAAGGGTTGGTCTGGTATTTTGCAGCCTTGCCCTGATGGGTTAGTTGTCTGACGCACGGAGTGGCTCGCGGCGTGGCACACGTGCCATGTTCGTACGCTGGGTGGAGTGATGGGTTTGTCCCCATCAGCTCCCAGACTTAGTCGTTTTTGGCATTCTTTTGTATTGTTGCTTAATGAGACTAGCTTTACTTGGGGTTAGAACGTGGTGTACTAATAGTCGCCTAAATCATTCACCAAGATGACAGACGCTTCATCATCCTGGTTTAACCCCTAGACGACAAGCATTGATCTTCGTCGTCTAAGTGGTTAGACCTAGATCGTCGTCTAGGTGATGGCACTTAGACAACTAAAATAAGTCGTCGTCCATGTCGTATTACTTAGACGATGATTATAAATGTTCATCGGCTACGATGACTCTTCGACGAAGAACGTTGTCGTCGTTTAGAGAAAGAATTTTTTGATGTCTAAGTACTAGGCGACGAAATCTATTTTGTCGCGTAAGATGCTACTTAGGCGACGAAACAAAACAGTTTCGTCGTCTAAGTACTTAGACGACGATTGTTAGACGACGAACATTAAGCGACGAAACTTTCTTCGCCTAATTGTATTTTTTTGGTAGTGATGAAGGAGAAACTAGAGAAGGGGGAGCTACCGATGAAACCTTTTTGGATTGTTATCACCCACGCAATATCTTTCTATAGTAGTTATAGTATTATCTTAAAAATAAATGTAGGTTTGGCTTGTCATTATGTAATTTAAATTTTCAAGAAATAAAAATGTAATTTATTAATTAAGATGAAGCTGAAATGCATATTCCTTACACATATTAAAGTAAAACACATACTAAAATTGAAACACACATATTTAGACTCTTATTTAGAGTATTTCACCGGTTTCAAGCATCCAGTTGTGCTTCACTAAGTATTTTTGAAGCTCTTTATGGATATAAACAGATTCGAGATTGGCAACATGGTCGTGACACCGTTGTATATTACGTCCATCTCTTCTCATTGGCTCAAAAGGAATTCGATTCCCTTGTGCATCCACTAGTCCATCATAAACTTGGAAAGCTCTCGATGGATTTTTCATATCTTCTTCATTTTCATCAAACTCTTCCTCCACGAACTGATCTACGCATTTTAGGCGTATTAATTAACGTATTTTCTCTACATTTTTACTTTGATAATTGCTTAGTTTTATTAGTTTTAACTTATTTTGTTAATTTCAGGTGTTGACCAAAAGAGACGGAGTAAATGAGTCTACAAGCATGTAAAACACAGCAAAATAATGGAGAAAAGAAATTGGTTCGAAATTCCAAGGAAGAAAGAAGAAAAATTGAAGAGAAAAAGAAATCATTGGTTGACTAGGAAAACCTTTCCTATGTTGACTAGGATTTGAAAGCTTCCGGAAGGATCTTGAAGAAGAACAAATGAGAATGGGTCCAATTAATTAGAAGACCATTTAGATAGCCCAAATATGAAGATCCAATCAGCCAATTTCGTGGAGATCAAGATTTGGTAGGAAAAGGTTTCCCAAAGTCAAAAGAAGAAGGAAATCATGAAGAATAAGGAAAGCAGAATCTGCCTGTGCAGATAGGCCAACTTCGAACGACAACTGGGAACGAACCAGGAGGAGTTAAGATGCGATTAACCTATGGTTGGAAAGATATTTGAGTCTTCTTTCCAACGACACCAAAATCATAATTTTTGGAGATCTACAACTCCGGGAAAGTGCAAATCTTTACAGACTGCCAGATCTGTCCGAAAATAGAAGGAAACCTTATTCTAGGAGGAGAATGATTCTTGTGAGCTTATAAATACAAGAGGCTCGGCCTCAAAACAGATCATCACCTATCTTACGCTCTCACGCTGCCAAAGTCCTCAAACATTCTCCACCACAAAGATCTCCAGAGCCAAGGTCGACTACACCATCACCACCTCCTAAAAACCGACACCAACTCCATCAAAGGGTCGTCTTGCTCTTGAAGTTCGCAGTGCTGTTCACGGAACTAAAAGTGTAACATGAACTCTTTACTCCGTAGTCTCCTTTGTCTTTGTATTTATTTGTGTAAAAACTCGGTGAATGAATGTCTATTTTGGTTTTATACACTTTATGAATTCCATACGTGTTCCATGTGTTTATGAATCTTAGTTTCTTTTATGTGTTATGTGTTGGGCATAAAGCTTCGGTATGGGTAGAGGTTAGGATCACTAGGATGTTTGCAGTGCTGTTCACGGAACATGTTAGTCCCTACTTTTATCAAATCGATGATTTAGTTAAGGTGTTTATATGCTGTTCATTGCACTTTGATTAAAAGATAAAGAAAACCATAACATGTAATTGGAATTAAGGTTTGTAGATTTCGAAGATGATGGGAGAATTAGAGCTGTATAATATGCATGTGGGTAGGATGGGATGATCACTTGTATATAATTAATTAGGTTTTTGTCGAAAATATGGTAAGGGTTTTTTGGGATTTTCTTATGTGTTTGCTTGTCTATGAGTTGATGCATGATAGAGTCCTAGGAATACTTGCTATGTGATTGACGGTTTTAGTTAGTAATTAGATAGAAAATTTAGGAAATTAAAATCAACTCTTGTATACCCCCCTTTTTACTACACAAGAATTGCATGCACCCTTCAATTCTCGGTTTAGAACGATACCCTACTTATCAATGCTACATCTACACAAAAAGGATTTAAATTGCATATGGTTGAATTATGTGTTAAGTGTTTATCTGATGCATGTTTTGGTCATATCACGAACTCATCCTCAAGAATCATGTTATGAAATATGATGCAAGCTAACATGATGGATGTGATTATCGATTTCTTGTGCAATATACAACTATGACCAATAATTGCCTAACGAGATTGCAAGATGGCAAAACACCTCTCCACATATTTCTGATATGCCTCTTGTTACTTTGCGAAGAGCTTATCTTGCGGTGACTGGGTATTAATTTTTTTTTTTGAAAAAGTAGAGTGCCTCGGATATATTCTGTCAGCCAGATAGTAAGCGTTGGAGTACCTTTCTCCGTTGACTTCATATACGGCAATTGGGCTTCTTCCAGCAAGGATCTCGTCAAACACATCGGAATGATGGAGCACGTTAATGTCATTTTGAGCTCCAGGTACCCCGAATAAACTATGACATATCCACGTATCATACGAGGCTGCCGCCTCTAAGATAATAGTGGGGCAAGTCTTTCTTCCTGAGTATGCCTTTCGATGTGCGATTGGACAGTTCTTCCATTCCCAATGCATGCAGTCGATGCTTCTAATCATACCTGGAAACCTTCGACGTTGGCCTTTATTCAGGAGCCGAGTGAGGTCCTTCGGTGTTGGAGTGCGGAGGTATCTTGGACCATAAATATCAACCACTTAGTGGCTAAACTCCTTTCATACATTCTAGTGTAGTAGATTCCCCCATCCTTGTAATTTCTGTACATTGATCTACAGCTGCACCATACGCCATCATTCGTAGAGCATCGGTCATCTTTTGTTGGGGTAGAAACCCTAGCATTCCAGTGGCATATGCTATTTGATGCCAATATTGGTTGTGGTTATAGAGATCCGTTATGATAATGTTGAATAAGTCTCTACTCATTCGGTACCTCTGACGAAATTCTTGCACGTTGAAGATAGGGCGCTCGGCGAAGTAATCCCCCATGATTTTGCCCCTTCGCCTCCCTCTGTCTTGGTTGATTCGGTTTTCGACCACAACGTGAACCGTGAAGATGTGGTTCATCGTCATATTGTGCCTCCTCCATGACAACTTAATCCACGAAGGATTGCTCCATATCATCATCATTTTGTTCTTATTGTTACCTCTGCCTGAAAAAATTGTTGAAGCTGAAAGGATTCATCAAAGTGATGTATGAAATCTTGAGAAGTGTTTAGAGAGATGTGTTATTTGCTCGGATTGATGTGAGTATAAAATGAGTGATGGATGAATATTTTATATTGAATTGTAGATAATATGATATTTGAAGATGAAGACACCTATCACATCATCATTGGACAAAAATCTTGCCGGAAATCTGGTCCAATTATTTTGTCGATAACGCTATCTGGGAGTGACACGTGTGACATCGTTATTGGACAAAAATCTTACTGAAAATCTTGTTGCAGTTATGTTGTCGACAAAATAATTGGACACGTGATAATGACACATGTCATGTTTTTATTAGTAAATTTTTTTTATCGAAAATCTTGTATATTTATTCAATCGATAACGACACACGTCAATGACACGTATCATATTGTAAATAGTTAAAATCTAATCCGAAAAATAATTTAATAATATTTTTCAACATGATGAATAGCAATAACTCTTGCTAATTGTGTGTTACTGCATTTAAAAACTGATTTATTCTTACAAATTGTGAATTTGACAATTTGGTCTGCTCTTGCATTTTCTTTTTTGCTCTTACAAGGTGAAGATGATAACATTGGTAATTGGTAACAAGAGATGGATGATATAACATTGGTAATTGGTACGCCACACGATGTCTTCTCCCCCAAAACATCACAAGCATAACCCTGTTTTTCACTGTTCCTTTCCCAAATTCTCATCTAAACAAGCAAAAGAACAAACACCTTTTTTTATTATTATTTTTTTGGTCCGAAGAACAAACACCATTTTCACACGCCTACTACTCACCAGTACTACAAGTCTACAACTACAACTGGTTTCTCTACTTCTACTAACCTTTTCCTCTTCCCTTGTATTCTCCTTTCACTCTTTTCACTTTTCCACCCCAAAAATCACCATGTCCTGTCATTGTTGCCCATAGTACCAAAAGGAGCCAAGGGGCACTCTTGGTCTTCTTCTAGCTATGTCGCCATGTACATACAAAAAAAAGCTTCCTCTTCATTGTTTCCGCAATCGGTATCCGGCAGACGGTGGAACACTGTTGTTAATGTTGTTGCCCATTGCAGCCGGTGACCAGAAATCGGAACCGTTGTTGTTCGCCACATGCTCGGTGTACTCCGCCGGCACCAAACACAGTCCCCTGCTTCTCAGGTCATTACTTCTAGCTACTAGTTTCTTCACTCCCCCTCCCTCTCCCTCTTCATCCTGAAATTAACAGTCAAAAATAATAATCACTAACCGCAGTGAAAAAATGAAAATTTCCTCTCTTGTTTTCACCCTCCACAGAAGCTAGAAACAAAGTTTGGCTAGACTGTTGACTAAAGACGAGTGACTTAAGTGCGGTCGAGTCAGTGTGGGGTCCCCTCGGGAGACCAGAGTCCGACCAATGGCGCGTCACGGTAATGACATGGAGGTCGGTCAGGTCACAACAGAAATCATCAATGGAAAAAAATGAAATCCAAGGAAAAGAACAAGAAATGAAGTTAAATCTGACAGAAGTGTGTGTGTTTGATTACTTACAGGTGGTGATGATGGTGAAGGCGAGCGTTGTTGCAGGTATGGCGAGCACAGAACCTGAGCTTGATCGTGCAAGAATCTTATGTAACCCATCGCTTCGTGAAGCACAGAGGCCGTGTCCGTCTGAACAATGTACAAGTTTTGATTTCTCATCACAAAAACAAAGAACAAAGTTTTTCAACTTCAAAAAATGAATTGGTTTTGGGGCAGAAAAAAAAGTTTGTACCTTTCCGAAAGGTGAAACGAGTTGTTGCAGAGTTGAGATTCGTTCTCCCAGCTTCTCTCTCCTCTGTAATTAAAGTGGTACCAAAGTAATTGACCAAAACCATACATGAAATTATTATGTAAACAAAAATGGAACAAAAGGGCCTCCAATTCTGACCTTTCCGGGAGGAGGCGTGTCAGTTTTTGACTTTTTGGAGCTTCTCTGACCGCCACCTACGGTGGCCGTCTTTCCGCATTGAACTGGTTCTTGAGCCAACACATTTCGCTTTTTCTGCCAACCAAAAAAAAGGACCCAGAATCGGAAAAAAAGACTCAAAAGATAACAAACAAAAATTACAACTTTAGTTAAAGTAAGTTGCAAAGTGTCTGACTGACATTATTGTTGGACTTGGAGGGAGAAGACAAAGAGGCCATGTTGTTGGCAGTTTTGGTGATGGAAGAAACCAAGGAGGAATCGCTGCATGAGACAACAAATTCTCCGTGGCTGTTGTTGTTGTTGTTCTGAAAGTCACCAAAACAGAGCATTTTGGGCGTTTTAACGTCGGAAGAGGAGGAGTAAAGCGACGAGCAGCTGTTGCTGTTGTTGTTGGTGTCGAAGATTTGGTTTTGATTCTCATCAAAACAGAGACCCACCACATCATGCTCAACTTCATAGAGTAGCTGAGAGAAGCTCGTTCCCTCCATGACCCCTAGTTGCTCCACCTCAAACCCCTTCTTTTCAGCCATTGAGAGAAAGTGACCAAGTAGAAGAACAAGAACAAGAAGAAGAAGTGAGTGGGTTTAATTTGGGAGAAAACGAAAGAAGCTTCTGCTTCTTCTTTTTCTTCTTGCTTTAGTTTTGTTGTTGATAAAGAGAGAGAGAGAGAGAGACGGGGCTGTCTGTTTTGTTCTACTGTTTCTGGGTAAGTGTGAGAGAAAGAGAGACGAGTGACGGTGGCAGAGGCGTTACAGAGGAGAGCACAGGAAGGGAAAGAGGGGCAGATATGGCATTTCGCATTTTCCAAGGAGGGGGTTTGGATTTTGGAGCGACTTCTGGTCAAACCCACCTGGCCCGAGAAAACCGTGGTGTCGTCCTCCAACGCTTTGCCTAACCCCAAAACGAAGAAGAGAGAGCCAAGTTTAAGCTAGAATGCGTCATCTCTCTCTCTCTGGAGCTTCAACTGCTAACACATCTCTGTCTCTCCCATCTCTCTCTAGTAAACAATAAACTGAAGTAGACCGTGACAAAAGTGATGTCCGATGGTTTGGGGTCCCTATGTTTATGATCTCGTCGAGTTTTAATTTTGGGTCATGTGACCGAGATCTTGCTATATCTTAGTTTTGCCGACTCATTGTCACTATACTAGTGTTTTTGACATTGATCTGATCGCATGGAAGGTCATACTTCAGAAGTCCAAAAAAAAAAATTATGTTCGGATAAACATTTTACATTGAACATGATCACCTACTTAGAATCAGAAGCATATTATGTGAATTATGGTTAACTTGAATATGAATGATGTACAGCCTTACTAGTCAACATGAATAAATGCCCCAGTCGTTTCAAGAACAAACTCAATGAATGGTCTTGAATGGTTGATGCCCTCACTATCAGGTTGATTGAACTTCCACCCTGAAAATCAAACTCATTTTTTTTCCTTTATTGTGAAACCTATGGCCCGTCCTTTTCATTGCACCAAACGTCCGGACTAACCAAAACAGAACAAGTTTTATCGGACATTCCATCACACAAGTGCTAGAGAAATCATCCATCTACTGTACTTTGATGGTGTGTCCACTGAAAGGTCCAAATATCCACAGCTGAGTAAATGAAATGAATACTCATGACTGGTCCTCAAAAGCTTACCTTCATTATTGACCAATCAATAATTAAATGAGATCCATAAATCCATTTCCAGATGATTGGGTTTATGATTCTTGCAGATGCAAACCAATCACATTGCGGATGAATGTTTGAGGCAACTTAGAAGCACATGAACCAGTTTAGGCACATGTGTTCACAACTTGTAATATGTAGTTAGTTATCTTGAAATCCCAGAGGTTGAGTTTATGCTCTCTAAGATGCTTATAACCCTACTTGCAAAACACCATGTCCCAGAGAATTACGAAAATCTATGATCTCTACTACGAGCAGAACCTATCTGTGAGTTGATGAGTTCGCTTTCATTAGATGGTCCACTGATGCTCAATAGTTGCGATAATCTCCTTGAACTGAAAACAAGAACTGCTTTTAGGACCTGGTAGACAAGGTAAACAATAGTTTGTAACTATGTTGTAGCAGTTATAAGTCATGTTGAGTATATACTATCAACATGAGTTTATGGTTGCTATAGGCTCAGAATATGAACAGCTCTTATCACGAATTAACTGAAACAGAACTGGCATAGAGCTGAAATTTAGACAATAGCGCGCAAACTTTGATCAAAAATCTAAACTTTCTTAACAAAAAATGTATAAAAGATATCCAGAAATCTTAATGCTCATATCAAGAAATTCAACCATTAATTATCAAGCTATGCTTAATAATAAATTGCTCTCGGAAGCACTGATGATTTGTAAATTTGGAGGTTAGTCGACAAAGTACTGCAACCATAAACAACCCAAATGGGTCAAAGTACGTATATGATTGTATCAATAAGGAATATAGATCATAACTTGTGCAGGAAAGAGAGTGGGATAGCAAACCTGCTGAGCTCCATACATATTAAACAACCTGTTGAAGAGCTTGTGGAGGGCTTTGGCATCCTTTGCTAGCCAACCTTCCTGTAATTGATAAAGTTCTCGACGTACTTGACATTGTAAGGTCTCTTGTCATTAGGGACAACCTCCACAATGATCTCAAAAGGTTATATTCTGAGAGCTTTCTCCATTTCTCTTCCAAGCATATGCTTTACTAGCTTTGGTTCTCTAGGATCATAATGTTCTTTGACCACATCCATCTTTCAGCTCTAAAAACATTTAAAAACTTCACCTAGAAGTTCCAAAATGAAGCTAAAAAACGACCAAGAGTACAGAAATTTCAAATAAATAAACACACATTTGTGGACGTGCTCTGTTTTGCAACTATCATTTTACTTAATCTTAATGAAAAAGTTAAGAGACGTGAACCAACCTACTGTACAGTGGCAACAAACATTTAAAAAAATAATTCTAACAAGTCAAGTCATGAAACGAAAACTCAAGAGGAAATGCTTTGCAAGGGGAGCTTCACCAGAACTCCATCCATTCCTGATGAATTTTATATCTGGCAGACAGGAGTTCCTGATTATTAAATCTACTGAAGCTAAAAGCATTACTACACATATCATACCTATAACACTGTTTTCCCCGGACAAGGACAATCCTAGGCTTTCTTGTTGATGACCCAATAATAAGTATGTGTAGAGAAGTTGAAGCTAACGAAATTGGATTGACAATCCTAGTCTTTTTGCCAAGCTTGTTGTCAAGAATATGCTTTTCCAAACAAAAATCAACAAAATTGGGTTATAAACCTAGGTACAACTTATCCTTATTAATACGACCACAAACTGAAATGGAGGAAGAAATAGCAAATGCTGAGTCCATAATGACTCATAATTTCAAACTGAACACAAGAAAAATGCCATCAACTACTTGCATCGTGGACACAAAACACATTCAAATCTTTATACCTTAGCAGCATGGTTAGTGTTCCATACACTACTAGAGCTGAATTTTCTGGAGCTGAGTATTCTTCCTATGATAGCTATAAGTTGCACCATTGATCTTTCAAAAATCTGTTCGAGATGCTATAAAGAGGACAAAATTGACAGGTTGACACAAACACAGGAGTCGTGTCAAATCTAACGGTCCCTATCTGGCAAGGCAGGAAACAAGCACAAATGGTCCATACACACCAGCAGCTACACACATCAAGCAAGGAACCACCAGGGTATACAAATTATTGGCCAACCAAGACACAGCAACTTAGTTATGCTCAACAGTCTTAAATCAGTATCTTTTTTGGTTACACATAACACTCTCAAAACAAGAAATGAAATCTTAGCAAATTGGAGAAATCATTTAGGGCTAATTATGAAAGAGAGATTCACAAAGTTCATTGGAATGGGACGCTGGTTCAAAGACCTCGTAGCTAGTACACAAATAGGCGGGCAGTGCCTTCCT
Organism: Geum urbanum; assembly: GCA_946800695.1. Lineage (NCBI taxonomy): Eukaryota > Viridiplantae > Streptophyta > Magnoliopsida > Rosales > Rosaceae > Geum > Geum urbanum. The sequence goes on along the minus strand of OX327002.1, from coordinate 5,256,219 downwards.
AATAAAAACTAGGTGGGCAATGCCTCGCACCAGAAAATTAAGTTGCATTTTTGCAACAATTAATACAAAATCTTAAAGAAGCAATTACCAGACCTATGCTAATTTATACAAGGATTTATAAAAATAACATCTTCCAAGATCCAGACTGATGTTGAGACTATTGAAAGATCTGACTCATCTGAGAGACTAAATGGCATGTGAATCCATGATTACTACAGAACAGTCTGTGAAGAATGTTATATAGACCTATTACAGAAAATACTTAATCAGTGGGTGGAGATATGGATGAAGAATGCACATTATTCAGACAATAAAAATCTTAACCTTCTTGCTCGACCATCCCACTATGAGTATAAGTGTTCATAAAGTTCAATTATCATGATGTGAAAGACTCAAGACTCATGAAAATTAACAAAACATCCCCCAGCTCATTGTGTGCTTCACCAAACAAAATCGTTAGAGATTCCAGGGTATGTCATTTTCCAGGCATGATCCCACTCATGGAAACTAAGAAAGAACTACTAACATTTGAGAGTATTATTACAATCCTCATGCTAAAGTGCTAAACTACACACCAACATGATTATCCTGCTAGAAATTAATTTATAAATCAGTTATTAGGGATGGATTCCATAAATCAAAATCAAAACAAAGTGCACAAAGAATCAAACTTTCCAAATGAATAGCAAAACCATTCTCATTATTACTTCAAATCCTTACACAGCATAGCCGCATTGTAACAAGATCATGATCAAAACCTCATTCCGAGTAACAAACCCGATCAAATTATCAATGAAGTACAAAAATAATTAAGAAAGTGAAGCTGACTCACTAACTGCCGCAGATCTTCTTCAACTTATCCGCCGCAGATTGATCAACAGAGTACTGCAAAATCACACCATAACCCTAAATTAAAATCAAATTAAGAGAGAGAGAGAGAGAGAGAGAGAGAGAGGTGAGTTATGAAACCTTGTTGAGGATCCAGAGGGAGTGAACATAGGCTCTATTGAAGAGCTCGCGGAGAGCTTGGTCGTCGTTGACTTCGACTTCTCTGTAATTGACGAAGTTCTCACGGACATACTTGGCGTAGTAAGGCCGTGAGTCCTTGGGTAATCGCCTCACCAATCTTAGAAGCTCGCCGTAGATTTTCAGAGCTTCCTTCATTTCTCTCTGTTTTTGAGCTGCCGAGTTAGTTTTCTGTTTAAAGAGCTTAATTTGCCCCAAATTTATAGGGCAGCGGGGATTTAAAATAGTGAAAATGACTCTTTTGAAAGTAAAGGGTGGAGCGGCCTCAGGTTAATGAGAGGGTAGAATACACAGGGAGTGTAAATGACCATTAGCTAAAAGGACTTTGGAATTACGCCATTAACGAGACTACTCTGGTAGGGAAATGTGTTTCGTCCTTGGACAATTTTAATCATCAACTTCTCATATTTTATTACGATGAGAGCTTGAAAAAATATTATTCATTATAAGATCTTCTTATCTCTAATTATCAAAGTCTAACTATCAATGAGATGAGTCATTCTCTCTCTTCATTTTGATTTTTTCTGTTATCTGACCCACCATTTTTTCAAAGTCTCATACTTTATATTGAGTCTCAAAATAAGACCTTCTTGTTTAAGGTATAGAACCTTCATTATAAGGTATGAAACCTATAATTCTTGCCAGGTCTTAAGGTAATGTGATAGATATGCATACTAATCGACTTAAGTATTATATGTTTGTATTTATATGTCAACGAATATTTTAATACACAATATATTTTGGAGAGATTAAACTACTTTATTGGTTGTTTCGAATCCCAATAATCGTTCTGATATTGTAACGAATCACAGACCAGTAGATGTGGACAATCGACTTAGATACACATTACTTGTAATCATTCCAATATGCAATATTCTGTAACACGTAAGTTTCTCCCGAGTAGAGAAAACCATAGCCACCCCAAAGTTTTCTTGCATAGAAAACCTAGATCCTCTCCTTGCTAAGATTATGGTCTCCTCTGAGCCAAAGTCGATTGTTGTTGTTACTGCTTCCTTCTCGTCCTCACTAGCCATCAAGGTTCCATCGTTGGACATCACCAAGAACAACTCTAGTGTCGTTCGGCACAACTCTCATTTTTTCCTGCTTGGCAATCACTTGCCGCCAAGCGAATGGATCTTCGAGATTTTCGATCTCAGTTTCGGCGTATTTGAAAAAGGGTTTCAAGGTGGAAGAACAATCCAAACTTCTGGTCTTCACTTTCGATTCAATTCATGACAAGAAAAAGGTGCTTGGGGGAGGCCCATGGCACTAAGAAAAATCTCATCTGGTTATTGAGGACTATAACGGCGCTGAAGGCTTATCTAGGTATGGCTTCGAGTCGCCGAGATTTTGGGTTCTCATCACAAATGTCCCGCCGGTTTTTGTTGCAAAGGAAACCTTGGATGGCTTGCGGCGGTGGCAGGAACCTTCTTAGAGTATGATCCAACTGCATTCCAACGTGGAAAGATTAGGGTTTGGGTTTCTCACCGCATTGATACTCCTTTTGTCTTTGAAAAGGAGATGAAGATCGCGCCTGGCATTACCGAAAATATATCCTACTTCTATGAAAACTTGAGGGGCATATGTATGTCATATGGCTTGGTTTGGCATCCGTCTGGTTGTTGTTTAGAGAAGCAATCTCTCCCGGGTTCCTCAAGAGGAAGTGTGGGTGACATTTTTCTTGAAGCGAGGAAGGAGGCAGACACCGCTACTTCTATCGTCGAAGTGGTTCTGACACCCCCAAAGCCCTGGATCTCACTACAAGCTGGCTTTGCGGTTGCATTAAGGCTTGGTAAGGATCAACGAGATTTCATTTTTGGAAGCAAGCCGACAATGACTAGAGAATGGACCAAGTTGGAGGAGATACAAAGAGTGAGTGCAAAGAAGACTCGCAGTGGTTCGATTATGATTCATTCGGATAGGTTAGACACATCTACTCACGCAAATTCAGAGCTGAAAGATGCTGAGGAGGATGAAGTAGAGATCCTGGGGAAGAGAGTTCTTGATGAACTAAATACAACCTCTTCAAAGAACTTGAAGGACAACAATGCTCAGGCCATAGTTGTGGCATCATCTCCTCAAGGGAAGCGTACAAAGGTTCCCTTTTTTTCCGGATAGAGTTAGGGCAACCTCTTTTGGGTTGGTGAAAACTCCATAAGGAACCCTGGTTCAGCTAGGAAAGACTATCGAGAAGGAGAAGAAGAAGTTGGGTATGCCATTTTGAGCTTGTGACAAGGTTCTTAGGAAGGTGAAGGTAGTTGACAAAGTAGCTGCACCACTTCGCTTGATATATCCTGTGAAAAAATTGGGTAACAAGGCTTCTTCTTCTAGAAAATAAAAAAGCATGATGCCTAGTCCCTAGTGGCTAGGTTGAGCTCATTTTTTGGTTTCCTTTGATATTTTTTCGAGGTCTTAACTTACTACACCACAATTGCGTGCTTAGGTATTTAATTAGTTTGAATGTCTAGATCTACCAAGGATGAGCTCAACATGTATGTTGAGCTCAATGTTTTAATAAGTAGTACTTATTTTAGTAGTCGAAAATGATCATTCGAATTTTGTTGGAACATATGTATTACTTCGTGGGAACTTCTCAACGAGAAAGCTTATTTTCAAAAAATAATTCTGTAACACGTAATGCGCTTCATCTCATTGCCGACGAAAGCACGAAAGTGATGAGGTATTCTGTGATAAAGAGCCTATCATCGGCTTGATGGCTTCTTGTTTAGATCTATCGTCTGTTTTTCTGAATAAGAAAGAAAACTCGATCTTCTTGACTGGTATTGGTCCACTGCGTGTCGGTATTTGCAATGCATCTCAACACGCAACATTTGTTAATATTTAATGTGTTTTTATCTCATTGATGAGATAAAAACATGACATTGACAAAAATATCTCGTGACAAAAGAGCCTATTCTCAGTTTGGTGGCTTAACGTTCACATTCTTTTTCTGTTTCGTCAAATAAGAAGTGACTGGTTTGGTATATTTGATACTATCAATCGACTCAATACACATTGCGTGTCCGTATTTGTTATGTCACTAACATGCCAATCTGCGATATTCATTAATAAGCAATGTGCTTCATCTCGTCGTTGACGAAAGCACGAAAGTGATGAGGTGTCTCCGCGTCAAAGATCCTATTCTCAGCGTGGTGACTTCTTGTTCAAATTTCTTGTCTATTTTTGAAATAAGGAGTGAAATTGATATGTTTTTACAGTATTGGCTCCACTGTGTGTCCGTATTTGCAACGCCACAAACATCCCAACATGCAATATCGTTAATACCTAATATGTTTTATCTCCTTGTTGAGAGAAAACAATGACTTTGATGAAGTTTTTTGTGAAAAAAGAGCCTATTCTCGACTTGGGTGGTTTTCTGTTTAATTCTCTCTCTGTCTTTTTCTTTCCGTTTCGTCAAATAAGAAGTGATCTCAATCTTGTTTACTATCACGGCCATAATGTGCAAATCCTAAATAAAATTTGTAAATAGCTAAAGCTTGGATAGGATAAACAATCATTCATTTAGCTAATAATCAATTGAATATCATTAAAAAAAAATCTGTGATAAAACATTGACATATTCATCGCACTTTCGTCGCTCAAAAAGAGGTACAAAGAACACAAATCTTTCTGGATTCCCCCGTCATTCTCGATATAAAACCAACGTTAACAAATTTTATTTTAAAAATGAAAAAAGAACCAAAACTTTCCAAGATCTACCACCTTTTTCCCAGTAGAAAACAAAAAATGACTGGTTTTTTTACATGGGACCCTTCCTTGAATTCTCCAGACAACAATAACACGTGACCCATATCACCTCGAGAGAGTGTCTCCTCTCTGCTCACAGCTCACCAAACCCCACAAGCTTTTAATCACTCTATCTCACTCTCACATTGTAAACACCGGTTCACCGACTTTAAAGTTTCAAGCTTTTGGCGTTGAAGTTGTTGTTTTGAGTTGGACGGTACCCTTTTGGTTTTTGAGTGAAATGGAGGAGGATGCTGACTGGGTTCTGGTGAGGGTGCCTGCAGAGAAAGACCTGTGGAACCCAAGTTCAGTGAAGGAGGAGGAAGAGGGGGATGAGAGTTCAAGGCCTTTGAAGATCAGTTTCAGTGGGCCCGCCAAGCATTGGACTGATGCAATCCCAATTGGGAATGGGAGGCTTGGAGCTATGGTCTGGGGTGGTGTGGCATCTGAGACTATTCAGCTCAATGGTAACAAAAGTTCCAAGCTTTATTTGCATTGTGTTGTGTTCCTCAAGTGTGGTACTTTGTGTCTATCTTGTTTGAAATTGGAGTTGTGAGTTTTGTGGTGTTTGTAGTATTATGATGGGTACAAAGATTACAAAAGAAACCGGAAATCACGTTTCGGAGAGATCAAATGAATTGTCGATGTACATTGGGACTTAGAATACTTAAATGCATTAGAATATGAATGCTTTACCTTTTCATTGATTTCAACCAAACGGTCGGTATATGTTTGCTCAAATGGTTTGTTGTTGTGTTTTTGGTTACTAGTGGCTACCAAAATCATATAGGAATAGAGTGAAAGTTCTAGTTCAATAGCATTTTCCTGGTGGGGAAGACCGGAGACTGGGATTTGGAACACCTGTACAGCTGTACTTCATGAAAGTGTGATTACAACTTGGATGTAAGTCTACAGGTGTTTGGCATTGTGCTCCTTATATGAAATGGTTGTTTGGTTTTCTCTATTTTGGTTCAAGTATTTTAGAATCCTTAGTGTATTAGAGTGATTTCAGGTCCAATTATGTTTTCAAATGACCAAATGGTCTGGGAAGAGACCTTGAATTGGGATTTATATTACTTAAAATGCTTGAAAGTGAATGCGAGGCTACACCCTATACTTGTTGAGCATCCTTTGGGAAACTTGGTTCATCTCTGTTGTTGAGACCACATGTTTGTTTTAAGTATTCATTCTGTTGGGCAAGAATTCTGATGTACAGAGTAATAAAAATCTGAAATCAATGGTTTGTATGGTTACAAATTTGGTTTCTGAGAAAATAATTTTTTATTAATATTCTTTAGGGTAAGTTGACATAGAAAATTATGCTCTCACACGTTCTTATATATATTTCAAGGCTCATTCTCTGTTTTGCACAGACATACATTGTGAATTCATATTAAAGAATTTCATTGCGTAAAGTTTAACTTTGTGTAGAGGATACACTCTGGACTGGAACTCCAGGCAACTATACCGACCCAAAGGTTCCAGAGGCACTAGTAGAGGTGAGAAAACTCGTTGACGATGGTAAATATGCTGAAGCTACTGAAGCAGCGGTCAAGATGTGCGCAGATCCTTCAGATGTATGTTTCTCTATCCCCTTCAGATATGCTCTCCTTCTTTGTTCTCGAACTCAATAAAAGTGAACTGATATTCCGTGTTGGCTAGATGATAAACACACTTTAATACAGTGAATCATGTAGCACATTACAGAACAAATACTAGTGTGTGTTGATTATTGGTGATAGTGGGATCTTAGTTTGATCAGTGATTATTGTTAAAGTACAAAATATTCTTATATCGTTTCTTCTTATGTTTATGAAGGTATACCAACTACTGGGAGACATCAACATAGAATTTGATGATTCCCACCTCAAATATGCTGAAGAAACTTACAGCAGAGAGCTAGACCTGGATACCGCAACAGTAATGATAAAGTATTCTGTGGATGATGTAGAATTTACTAGGGAGCATTTTGCTTCAAATCCGGATCAAGTGATTGTGACAAAATTCTCTGCAAGCAAACCAGGGTCTCTATCGTTTACAGTTTCTCTAGACAGTAAGATGCATCATGGCTCACATGCTAATGGTAAAAACCAAATTATACTTGAAGGAAGTTGCCCTGGTAAAAGGATCCCACCAAAGTATTTAACTGTAAATGACAATCCAAAAGGGATTCAGTTTGCAGCAGTTCTTGATTTGCAGATTAGTGGCGACAGAGGTGTAGTGCATGTGTTGGATGACAAGAAATTAAGTGTTGAAGAGGCGGACATGGCTGTTTTGCTTCTGGTGGCATCCTCTTCGTTTCAAGATCCATTTACTAAGCCTTCTGATTCGAAGAGAGATCCAACTTCAGAGTCTCTCACTGCATCAAATTCAATAAGAAGTTTGTCATATTCTGACCTCTATGCTCATCATCTGGATGGCTATCAGAATCTTTTTCATCGTGTCTCATTACAGCTCTCTAAAAGCTCTAAGAGCTCTCTAGGAGCTAAGACTTTGGAGATGAAGAAAGTTAAGGGAAGTGGCAATGCCTTGGTTTCCACTGCTGACAGGGTGAAATCCTTTAAAACAGATGAAGATCCTTCTTTTGTAGAGCTCCTTTTCCAATACGGTCGATATCTTCTTATTTCTTCTTCACGGCCTGGAACTCAGCCGGCAAACCTACAGGGTATTTGGAACTACAAACTCGAACCAGCTTGGGAGTATGTGCCACTTCCTCTCATAGTCTCTTTATTCATCTCTATCTATATAATGGACAGTTCTAGTTTGTATTTACATATGACATACATCAACTTACATCTATAACGACAACTGGTTCTCACAGTTGTAACACGAGTCTTTTTTTCTTGTAACTTTAGCCCATTAGGAATTTGATTTCATCTTCCTAACCTCAATTTTTATTGTCAAAATTGTGATTTTGGTTCAAGAACATGCCAGTATTTAAATTTTGTGGTAATATGGTCGATAGATGTTGTAATTTTAGGTCCAGAAATATGTAAACCAATGCATGGCATATGTATATATACATCTATGTAGGATGTAATGTTTGTGATTTTGTGTGTGCGTGTGGCTGTTTCTTCTAGGTATATTACTGTTTAGGATGTTAAGAGCTTTTTAGAGGAACATAGGTGAGTGTAACACCATGGCAACTGATGCATATAATAGAGTCAGCTTAAGCCATGGTTTAGCTTATATTTTTATATGCTTATCTAGTACTTTATTATTATTATTACAATAGTGTAAGGTGGTAACTTACTTTACCTTTATTTTATTTTTTCAGTGGTGCTCCTCATACAAACATTAATCTTCAAATGAACTATTGGCCTTCCCTTCCTTGTAACCTCCGAGAATGCCAAGAACCCTTATTTGATTACACATCTGCTTTATCCGTCAACGGAACTAAAACTGCAAAGGTAGAGTTCTGCCTTTCTAGTGTATATTTCAAAACCTTCACTTTCTGTATCTACATACAATGCTTTAAATACCATTGTATAGTTTCACAGAAGTGTTAATCAGATGAGATTTATCTTAAGAGACAACAAGTATATAAACAGTGTGCTGCAAATCAGCATTTTGATTCGAATATGAAAACATTAGAGGCATCCAATGATTTTCTGGTTCACATGTAAAAACCACTTTGTATCTGGTCATAGCAATTCTATAAGATGGCCATTGTTTTTTTTATTAGACAAGTCATGCAGCTCCTAAGCAGTCCTTTTGCACTTGTTCCCTAGAACATGTCCTCCTATTAGATATTTTCAGTGACCTTGAAAATTTTAGTGGTTTCACTATACAACACTTTTCTTTATTGATTCAATTAAAATTACTCAGGTCAACTATGAAGCTAGTGGTTGGGTTGTACATCAAGTGACAGACATATGGGCAAAAACATCACCAGATCGAGGTCAAGCCGTATGGGCGTTATGGCCAATGGGAGGAGCCTGGCTCTGTACTCATCTTTGGGAGCATTATACTTATACAATGAACAAAGTAAGCTCTTACTCTCTCAAAACATCGGCTATTCTCTCTTTCTTGGTGATAAAGGAGTTGTGTCAGGTCTCAACTCTTCAACTGCATGGCCTTTTTTGGATAGGCAGTCTAATTCATACCAATAAATGCCAAATTATGGCTATTTCTTGTGAGAACCTAATACATTTTTCTTGTTCGTATCTTAGCCAAATTTTCCGAGTATTCCAGTAGACTAATGGTAGCTATGTAATATCTGTCATTAGGAATTTCTGAAAAATGAAGCATATCCTTTGTTAGAAGGATGTGCGTCATTTCTGCTGGATTGGTTGATTGAAGGACGTGGAGGATTTCTTGAAACCAACCCATCAACTTCTCCAGAGCACATGTTTATTGCTCCAGATGGTAAGCAGGCCAGTGTGAGCTACTCGACAACTATGGACATATCAATCATAAAAGAAGTTTTCTCTGCAGTACTATCTGCTGCTGAGGTTGAGCTTTAATTTTTTGCCTGCAATTTCATACTTAGCTATAGAAAATGTAAAAATTTGATTGTAACAGTGATTCATTTCAAAGCAGGTTTTAGGAAAAACTCAAGATACTTTAGTTGTACAGATCCATAGTGCGCAATCAAGGCTTCCACCCATAAGGATAGCAAGAGATGGGTCTATTATGGAATGGGTGAGTCTGTAGCCTTGAATTCTGTTGTTAGGAATCTTTTGCCAAGTCTTTTAGACGTCTGATGTTCTTGTAAATGAAATTTCACATTATCGCTCCAACATCTGTACCTTATTGCAGGCAGAAGATTTTCAGGATCCAGAACCGCACCATCGACATGTATCACACCTTTTTGGCCTGTTTCCAGGACACACTATAACTGTTGAAAAAACTCCAGACCTCTGTAAAGCGGTGGATTATACCCTCTACAAAAGAGGTTTGTTTTTTATAAATTGAAAGTGTCATTTCATCAAGCAATCTTCAGAAGTGATTCTCGTTCATCCAGGAAAAAAAGTAATTTCCCACTTGTTTGATTATAAATTTATCATATTTTGTGTTTTATTTACTCCAAAACAGGAGAGGAGGGTCCAGGATGGTCGACTGTATGGAAGATTGCATTGTGGGCACGTCTTCACAACAGTGAGCATGCTTATCGTATGGTCAAGCATTTGATTGACTTGGTGGATCCAGATCACGAAAGTGATTTCGAAGGAGGACTATATAGTAACTTGTTTACCGCACATCCTCCTTTTCAAATTGATGCCAACTTTGGGTAAGCTGAATAGGATGTGGTTCCTCGTACATTTGTTATCATGTCTTCATTGCAAAGCTAAACTGAACTTTCTTGAAGTAAATTTAACTCCTTATGGTTGATCAACGTGACGTTTTATGTTGACAATTTCAGTAACGTTTCTCTCTTTTGGTGGCAGTTTCTCTGCTGCAGTTGCTGAAATGCTTGTCCAAAGCACTGTCAAGGACCTGTACTTACTTCCTGCTCTTCCTCGGGATAAATGGGCAAATGGTTGTGTCAAAGGCTTGAAGGCACGCGGCGGGGTGACAGTCAACATCTGTTGGAATGAAGGAGATCTTCATGAAGTTGGCCTTTGGACAAAGGACAACAACTCTGTTAAGAAGTTACATTATAGAGGAAGTACAGTTACGGCAAACATATCGAGCAACAGGATTTATACTTTCAACAGACACTTAAAATGCGTGAGGACTGTAAGTCTCTAACAGAAGCAGCAGACATGCCAGTTTTTTATGTTATTTATATTCATCTCATTGATCTATATATCTCAATAGATCTCAGCATAAAGCTCTTAAAGCTCATATTTGTGTACTGTAGTGGACAACAGTTCATGTACCATGTATTTTCTGAGAGAAATTAGTTTAATGGAAAACACTTGTCCTCCTTTTCTTTTGGAAATATGTAAACCCAAAAAGTGTAAAACCATTTGTATTATTAGAGCATCCAAGAGGAGAAGTTTTATATTTAAAAGTTATATTTGTTAAAAAGTTATAGTTAGTTTATCTTTATTTGATTTGAAATCCAACAGTAAAAGTTATTTTCAAGTTATTTTGAATTTACATTATATTCTAAAAAGATAAAATCTCCATCTCTTACAAAAAAAATTGCTTTTGCAGATGATTTCTCTCTCAAGCGTGGGAATAGATGAGAGAGAATTTAACTTTAGTTAAATACAACAAAGAGTTTAACAAAAACTTAAATTTACCTTTTTATATAGGACATATGTTGGAGCCCAATTTTACAAATAATTTGATAAATTTTAACTTTATTTTTGAAATAACAAGTCTCTTGGGGATGCTCTTAGCACATGAGTGAGTATAGTAGCTGTCCACGGGCTATTACTTCTTAAAAGCTCGAAGTGAGGTAAATCCTTAAATGTTTGAATCACTAAAACCAATTTTTCGAAATTTGAGTTATAACTTAAGAAAACATTATAGAATCTTGCCATGACGACTCAGTGGGTGAAATTGAACTCGTCACTTGACATGTTTTTGCTGAATCTAATTTGTACATTGTAAGGGTATCTTTAACATGGTAGTTAAAAACTACATATATATTTTAAATTATAGCTAACAACTACTCCAACAGAGTGTTGGATAATTTTCAAAATATGAAACGTTGTATTAATGAAGAGGTATAATGGTTTAAGGCAACCATTATGTTTGTTGGAATCAAACCAACATGACCTACTGGAAAAGATGAAGGGGTGCAACCCTTGATGATTTGATTTGCTGGAAAGACACCAACGAGAAAGAATGCAACCTTTAATTGAAAATGCTGATTCAAGTGAAGAGGTAGCATTACTCCTATAAATAGGAGAAATGCTCGGCCATCACAATTTACTCATTCACATTTTTGTCTCATCTCCCATACTATTCTACCTATTCCTTCATTAGTTTTCCTAGTTTTAAACTAATAAAATCTAGAAATTATTATTCTGCATAAATAGTTTCTAGTAATTTTGAGTTTCTTGTAAAACTTTTGATTGAGTGTTATGTTGATCTTCGTTAGTGCAAATCGACGATCAACAATAACAATTTGCTAGGCTTCATTGTATCCTAGAGACTAATTTGATTATTTTTCCTTGCACACTAAGTACTGGGACAAATAAAGTCTAAAGAAAGTGTAAACCTTTACGTATCTTTGAAGCATTTTTCCTTCTCTTGCCATACCCACAAACACAAAATTTCTAACAATCTTTAGACTTTATTTTTGCAATGGCAATTTCGAAGGAAAGTGAAAGTGAATTTTCTGCAATGAAACTTGATCGATTTGATGGAGAATATTTTCGAAAATGGCAAAAGAAGACTCACCTCATAATTACATGCCTCAAGATAGTGTATGTGCTTACAACACCAAGACCCAAAGAATATGAAGATGAGATCTTATCGATGAAGCAAGTACGAGACAAATGAGACCAAGATGACGATGCATGTAAGTACTACATATACAATTCTCTTAGTGATGAATTAGTTTTTCACTTCAATGACAAGCAGACATCGAATGACAAGTGATGAATTACTTGGTTATTGACTTGCATGTTACTTGTGATTTGCTAGTTTTGTCCATCTGGTCATTGACTTGCATTTCACTTGAAATTGGCATGTTTTATCCATCCCATTCTATGTACCACCCATCATATTGTTACTAGTGATTTGCTACTTACGTAAAAACCTAGAGTCTCTTAAATTAGAAAGAAGATGACAATGGTACTTGGTTATATTGACTTTCTTACTATTCTTCTGGCATATTGTATGCCAAAAGTTTCAAATTAATTACCAGCATGATTGTCAAGGTTTCAGATTGTTTATTGTATACGTATGATTTGCAATACATACATTCTAATATAAATCGTATTTGCAATGATATATTAGTTGTTGTGCTTTGACTATTTTGTTTTCATTCGAAAAATACTGACGATTGGAAACTAGTATCATGAATTTAGTGTGCTATGACATTAATTAAAAATCTAGAAATTTATATTTTCAAGGATACAAGTTAGAACCTCTATGATTTATGCGAAAAGCTATTTCACGAGGTGGTAATTTAAAATGGTATCTTGAAGTGGTACATTATCACTTGGAAAATTACACTGTTAATGTCCTAAATTGATTCCAATATCAACTTGTTGGTTAAGAACGTGGACATCACAAGTTTATTTAAAAGCAATAATGAACATAGATGTGTTACATAATGTTCTTACTAAATAATAGCAATAAGCTTGAAAATGTCTATGATTTGATTTGTGGATTATGAAACACTTTAATAATGATGAGTATTTATATCATCCGAAAGAAATAGATTTGGCAGAATACTAATTAATGTCAAAAGGAAATTAATCTACAATTCATAACTATAGACGATCTTGAATATAAGGATATTTTTTGATAGTCGTAACTATCAAAGGCTTCTTAATATACATATAAAAGTAAGGAGAATATATCGGTTTTTAGACATAGCTATGTAAAACAATTTTCAAAATGACGGTGTGATATATGTCGTTGAATATCAAAAGTTACGGATAGTAACTTTGATAATTAATCAGCAAAATACTTGCATATGTTTAAATATGTCAGGATTTGATGGGTGGTACATAGAATGGGATGGGGTAGTCCAAACTTTTAATCACCAATGATGGAAACTCAACTCATGCTTGAAGCATCTTGTCCTTGAGTTCAATGAGCGAAGTACATCTTATGTAGTGATTGCAAGCACTTAAGTAAATTAACAAACATAATTTTAATAAAATTATATGTTTATATTCATCCAAAGATTAAAGTGTTTGGGTAAGTGTAATGAATGGTGGAGGGTGAGTTATAATTAAAACTCTTAATAAGCATGACGGAAAGTACTTTAGTTACATGGGTACTACATGCTTACCTATACGAGTGTAGAAGGTGGTGCCGCCTTCTATGCGACTTAGGCTAGTCTTTAGAGCACTCGTGAAAAGGATACATACATAAGGCCAATCCACATATCTACTTTTAGAACACTCGAAAGATATAGAAAACTAGTGTGTGAAATATGTCCGGTTAAATCACAATAAGATCGCAAGTTCAAAGCAGTGCTAACTTAGCCATCTTGATTTAACTTTGATGTGTTCTCACTAAGCTAAATATTCAAGTCTACAAGACACCTTAGTTTATGTGCTACGTTTTCCAAGAATTTGCTCAAGGATTTTCCAAACGTTTTTCAATTTAATTTTTTAGCAAAATTTTATATTTTGAAAATGGTAGAGGATTGTTTGATAATTTTTAAAATATGAAATGTTGTATCAATGGAGAGGCATAATGGTTGAAGGGAGCCATTATGTCTGTTAGAATTAAACCAACATGACCTATTGGAAAAGATGAAGGGGTGCAACCCTTGGTGACTTGATTTGCTGGAAGACACCAACGGGAAAGAATGCAACCTTTAATTGAAAAGGTTGATTCAAGTGAAGATGTAGCATTACTCCTATAAATAGGAGAAATGCTTGGCCATCACAATTTACTCATTCACATTTCTATCTCCTCTCCCATACTATTCCACCTCTTCCTTCATTAGTTTTCCTAGTTTTAAACTAATAAAATCTAAAAACCATTATTCTGCATAAATAGTTTCTAGTAACTTTGAATTTCTTGTAAAATATTTGATCGGGTGTTAGGTTGATATTCGTTAACGTAAATCGACGATCAACAATAGAAATTTTTTAGGCTTTATTGTATCTTAAATACTTATTTGATTATTCCCCCTTGCACACTAAGTATTGGTGCAAATAAAGTCTAAAGGAAAGCGTAAACATTTACGTGTCTTTGAAGCATTTTTCCTTCTCTTACCATACCTACAAACATAAAATTTCTAACACATAGTAGCTATAGCTAAAGGCATCTCCAATGGGAAAGTGCTATGATGGGATCTTGTACTCAATATGAGACCTCATTTAGCCACTATTCATATAAGGCTTCAACCATCTCCAATGGAGAAGTGCTATAATAGGGTACTTTTTTTGTCCTGTAGCGCATATAGCTTTTCCTCTTCCCTCAACAATGTCTCATCCCTCTCTTCTCTGCACATGCGGGGGTCACAAAAAAATTATGGTACACATCTTATACCAGGTCTCACAATGAGACTTGAGATGAGACGAAGTCTCATAAATATAGGGTTTAACACCTCTGTTTTTTACCATTGGACCTCACATTCCTTAATACTCCCAAATTTATAGGGTTTGTTACCCCCCATTGGAGATGCCCTAAGTCATATATGACTTTGAGCTATATTCACAAGCTATATTTAGCTACAAAAGAGAAAGAAAATAGCTTAAAAGCTAAATCTCCCACCATCCAAAAAGTTGTCCCACTATCCAACAAGTAATCTAACGGTTCAAGTATTTAAAATGACCAAGTTATAGCTACAACGTCTAAAGTTGAAGTTAAAAATATGTGAGTTACATTTTTAGTTGAAAATAGCTATATATTTAGCTTTACTGTTGGAGATGCTCTTACTCTAAAAACTATATATAACTACTTACTTTCCCACTTTAGCTCCAACAATTTTAGTTTTTTTTTTTAAATCCAAAACGACAATCTTTCATTCCATAGGAGCTTACAAAATACAAGTTGGGGACACTAAGGTCGCCAAAACAGTAAGAGGAGGTTCTCCTTGGACGTAAGACCAAAGCTAGCTAGCTTATAAGCTACACTAACAATTATAGTTATATAGAAGTTAAATAAAAATAAAGTAAGTTAAAAACGTCTAAAATTTTGGAGGGAAAATTATAGTGATGAGTTATTTTACCTCTCATTGCTAGCTAAATTTGACAATTATTTAAGGGAAATAATATTCTTGGTATCTCGGCGTGTGTCTTGTGCTAATTAGAATAAAAGTAGATATTCTCTCAATCCCTGATTTATAGGGATATAGATTTGTAGCAGATTGTAATGCCTATATAAGACCATCTATCAATGAATAAAGTATAATTTCAGTCTATTGCATATACTCTTTACGTTTCTCCTTCAACACGTTATCAACAGCTCTTGAGTTGATAACCAACCCAAACCCCTAAACAGAACAACCTCAAACCCCTACACCTACAACCACCACCGGCCTTCTCCTTCTTGAATGGAATACCACCATCGCTTACAACCACCGAAGCACAGCTGTCCGTCGACGAGGATCGTCACCGTCACCGGATTTCAAGGATTTTTCGCTTCAAACTTCTTTTCAGCGAATTTTTCTTTCTGAGCATAATACCCTTGAGGTAAATCAATTAAATTCCTTTAATTTAGAATTAAGTTCCAAAACTTAATTACCTCAACACCCTAGATCTAGGTCTAGATTTAGGTTTAAATACTGTTAATTTTATATATGCCTCTAGTTCTTATGGATTATTGCAGGTATGAGTGAGAGGGAATTAAATCATCCTGCTCAAAGTTTAAAATAATATTGACGGTCCTGGGGGAGTCACGGTATATATATAAAAAAAGGAAGTCGATATTTTGTAACTTTGAGTTAATCACAGTTTTATGGGATGTGGTATGAAACCACCGTTTATTGGATCGATCTTTGTGACCAAACATCAATGGATCATGTTTCTTGTTCCCTAAACTTGATTAGTGTGTGACAACCCGAACCGGAAATGGTATGTTTATCGGCTTGATTTGCGAGTTTCGTGATTAGTCGCGATTTTGTCGTAATTGGTTGATATGACGGGTTTTTTAACGACTAAATTATCGGGTAAGAATTTTATTTGAGATCCATCACAAAAGTTGTAGAGAATTTAATTTTGAGTTCGTGGGAATTTCCGGAGGATTATTTCGAGTTACGAGGAATAAGTTATGAATATTTTCGGCTGTTGGATTTAGTCATGTTTATCCGTTTGGTTTCGATACGATTTGGACGATACGTGTATGGTATATATACGGAAGGAATACGTGACGATTTTGGAAAGTTTCCCAAAATGGAAATCTGGGATGTTGACCATGTTGACCCGTGGGTCAAAACTGACCCATTCCAGGCCGAGTTTTGTTTGGCTTCGATGTGCCTTATTACAGCGTCTTTTGGCCGAGGTTCCTTCATGAAAGTTGTTAGAATTGAGCTCCTATTTCCTTTCATAGGTTATTCACTCAATTTGGTTGCCGGATGAAGAAGTTATGGCTTGTCAAAGTTTGAGAATTTTGAGTGAGTTTTCCGGCCAAATCACCAGCAACGGAGGCAGCGGTGGCGGCCGAGATGGAGGTCGACTTGTTAGGGGTTTTGTAGCCCTTAGGGAGAGGAAGCTTTTAGAAGTGGTCTTGCACCTTGCCGTGGCCGGAGGAGGGAGATCGGAGTTAATGAATTCCGGCGATGGTTTTCGATTTGAAGGTGAGATTTGGACCTTTTCCAGTCAAAATTGGGCTTAACTTTGAACTAGAAAGTTGTTGGAAATGTCGAGATTTTCAAATCCATGTATAGTTTGAATTTTTCTGGGCCGAAGGAATTTTCCGGCGACGGTGGCAGCAGCGGCAGTTTTCCGGCCGAGGTGTTTTTCGACAAGTTTTATGTCGTTTTACTCGAAATCGCGCACCGATCACAGTGGTGAGATTTATATTTTGAATTGAGCATCGGAAATTGTAGCGAGGTTTTATAGTGTGTTTATTGGATTTTTGACGATTTCGTCGATATTGAGTTATATATTTTCGGGAATGGTTGGTTCTCAAGATGTGGTTTAGGGTTTTGAGTTATGATTTTGAGTAATGGAATTTATGATTATTTAGGAGATCGTGATCATTCGTTTGGCGAGGGATTTTCCGCCGGATCACAGGATTAACGCGTTTTGCGTTGTGCTAGTCTGTGAGTGGACACTTTTCTTTTCACTGATTGGTTGCGAGTCTTTATTATAAATTTTACGAGCATGAGCATGCATATGCGATTATGATTTATTCGAGCATGTGTTTTACGATTATTAATATACGAATATGCATCGACGAATATGCTTATTTAATTATATAATACGAATATGCATTTACATTATGCTTTAAACCTTTGCATGAAACGATTTATGATTTTGTTTACACAGAGTACAGTCTTAGTATATGTGGTTGTATCGATACACTTGCATCCCGGCTGATCCCCGAGGATGTTTACCGGGGGAGGCTGTGACCCCTGACTCGAGGCCTTTACCGGGGGGGGGGGGGGGGGGGGGGGGTAGACCTCTGACCTGAGGCCTTTCTGGCTAGAATCACGTGTGGGTTTGGGATCCCGTAATTCGGACTGTACTAACGCGGACGTGTCCATGAGTGACCCCGCGGGATTTTATGATGCATGCTCTGTACGCGTGAGGAGTTAGAGTCTCCCTCGTGTACCATATCATTTTCATTCATTTAGACTCGCATATGTTTTTATAACATATATTATTCGGCGAAAGACATTTATTTTTGTCCACTCACTCTAACAGTTTATATGTCTTTCCCTGGGCTCTTCGTTTTCTTTGCCTAGTTTGCAGTTTGGATTCTGGTGTCGCATGTCAAGGTTGGAGGCATAGTATTCGAGCCACTTTTTCTTTCTCAGTAGGTTTCTAGTTTGGCCTACTATTGTGTATGTATATATATATACACTAGATGTCACTCTGAATACTCTGTTTTTTATATTTTCATATGATTTTCCCGAATTTCTGTAAAGTTACAGTTTTTGCCTCTTACTTTATATTATATTATGATTTTGAGAAATCCGGATGGGATTGATACTCACGGTTTGGCTTTTATGGCATAAGATGAAGTGTGTTTTCGGGTGCAGGTTAATAGTAATTCCGCGATATAGTGAAACTTTGCCAAAATTTCTATGGTTTTTTGAAAGTTCGTGTTTTCAGAAGGGGTTTGATTCCGGTTTAGGAAACTAAATCGGGGTTGGGTCATTTCATAGTGATCATGATTTTCGATTGGTAAACTAATTTAATCTCTTATCTTTTGTAGATGACTAAGCCAGCAAGGCCAAAATTTGACATCCTTAATCTTCAAGGAGCAGAGTACCACATATAGATCTCAGATGTGAGGAATACTCTCATTGGTAAAAGACTCACGGATACGATCCAACCATTATCACTTAGCAGAAAAGCCGATGATGATACCATAGCTTGCAAAGCTCAAGCTCTTATGTTTCTCAAGAGATATATTCATCCTGCTCTAAGGAAGCAGTACTTGCTAAAGGGCAACCCAATGGATTTGTGGATGACTTTACAAGAACAGTTTAACAATGTGCATGACGCACGGCTTCCTAAACTCACAGAAAAATGGGATCAAATCAAGTTATTGGATTATTCTAAAATCAACGATTTTTACTAGGATATACTAGAGCTACAGTCTAACCTTGCCATTTGTGGCGTTATCAGGAATGGCAAGGCCATGGTCAAGAAGTCGTTGACTACATTTCCTACCTCTATGGACACCCTTGCTCACCAGTATCAAATTTATTATGAGCAAGGAAGACTTAGATCATTCAGTGATCTTATGAGTATGCTAGCCAAGAAAGAACGACACCAAGAGATTCTTCTCCACAATAATGCTAAGTCAGCTGGTACAAAGAAAGTCTATGAGGCTCATCATACTTGAAAGGCACAAAAAGATAAGTACAACAATCATTCAAAACCATATCAAACTCGTGGTGGTAGAGGAGGACATGGTAGAGGTCGTGACGGAGAAGGAAATAGTCGGAATATGACTTGGACTCGCCAAGGAAATAACAAGAATCCATCAAGTTCTGGTTTCAAGAACAATGGAAATTCTTCAAAGTCTGCTCTTTCAGCATATAACTCAACACCTTGCTATAGGTATGGTTCGAGCAACCATATGAACAAGCAATGTCCTGCACCCAAAGATGTCTAAAATGCTACAAAATATGTAAACAATACCTGGCTCATTAGACTAACTGCATTGCGGATGAAGAGATGAAAGATGATGGTCAAGCCAATCTAATTATAGCAGATATCCCCAATATAAACCTAGCGACTACGGATTTCACTTAGTCTATGTATTAGACTAATAACTCTACTAAGTAATCAAGTTTAGTTTTGTATTTGACTTTATTTTTAGTCATGGTTATTGAATAAGAACAATCTTTTGATGTAAGTTTTGATGTTGGCAAAACAATTAAAGTTCTTTCTTTTGGTATTTGAAAGTATTAAGAATGGTTATGTTTATACATATTACTTACAAGGTTCAAAATCTAAAAAATTCTATGGCATTATAACACCAAAGCATCATAAGAATGAGACAAAAGAGAGGATGGTTTGATCAAAGACACTCTTTGATTCGTCGAAGGGATCTTTGCTCGATTTTTTGCAATTTTTGATCCATTGAAAATTCTGCTGGTTTACCCTTCAATCCATCGAAGGAAGTCCTGGGTTCAAATTAGGAACATCTTCGATCCATCAAGAGAAACACTTGATGCATCGAAGGAAGGTCTCGGGTTCCATAGGTCATTTTTCTTTGATCCATCGAAATTTGTTTTGACCCATAGAAGAAGCGTCTCAGGTTAAGTCCTTCGATCTTCAATCCATCAAGGATGGATATCGGAAAATTAGAGTTTAATTTTGGGTTTCCTTCGATCCATCGAAGGTTATACCTTGATAATGGTGTTTTTGATGTATTTCACATCGGTTTGCTTATGTCATATCAGCACTCTTTAAGGGTCATAACCTTCTGATAAATCTTTAAGTCTTTACTTAAAGTAGTGAACAAGTCTTAAAGACTAATTAATTCAAATTCTTTTGTAAATGTTTGAAGGCGAGATTGAGTGTTTAGCAGATAGTGGTACTACTCATACTATACTACAGAATAGATAATTCTTTATTGATCTTCTGCCATATACATCATCAGTGACAACCATGATTGGTTATGTGTCGGTTCTATAAGGGCGTAGTTAAACACAATTTTTGCTACCACATGGAACAAGAATTCTTATCACTGATGCATTGTACGTGCCTAAGGCTAACCGAACCTTGCTCAGTTTTAAAGACATTAGAGCCAAAATTTTACACTTAGAAACTCATAGTAAGAATTGAAAACAATTCTTATGCATAACTTCAGAAGAGTGCGGTAGAAAGCACACATTGGAAAAGTTAGGGTCAATTTGTAGTGGATTATATCTTACTACAATTTAGATTTTTAAATCCAATGTTGTCACACTTACTAATGTATGTAACACAACCTCATACAAGTTTTTGCATTTAAAAGTGGGACACCCAGGTCATGATATGATGATCAAAATATTGAAAAACTTTCATGGTCATCCATTTTTCAAAGGCACGAAGCATGTGGAAATCCCGAACACTATCGGATTTGATGGAATGGATGAGATTGATAATCTACATCCTGTTTCAACACCTGGTGTTATTCTACAATATTTCTTTATGAAAATCTCTGATGCACATCGTTCTTTTTGCAAAGCTTGCTCATTGACAAAGTTGCAGACTAGACACTCCGACACTAAAAATATACCATTCTTACAAAGAATTCATGGAGATATTTGTGGACCTATCAAACCAGAATGCGAACCATTTAAATACTTTATGGTTTTGGTAGATGCATCAACTTGATGGTCACACGTTGCTTTGCTATCCATAAGGAATGCTGCATTTTCAAAACTCCTAGCACAGATTATTAAGCTCCGGGCTCACCACCCGGACAACCCAATCAAGTCAATTAGATTGGATAATGCAAGAGAATTCACATCAAAGATTTTTGATGACTACTGTATGTTGATTGAGATTAAAGTTAAACATCTTGTTCCTCATGTTCATTCACAGAACGGTTTAGCAGAGACACAAATCAAGCGGTTACATCTTGTGGCCAAAGCAATGGTTATGCACACCAATTTGCCAGTATTTTCTTGGGGATATGCAGTATTACATGTAGCAATGTTTCTTTGCTTCAGACTTGTAGCACGCCAACCATTTAAGGCGTACCAGTTGGTAACTAGGTATGAGCCTGACATTTCATATCTATGCATCTTTGGTTGTGCAGTGTATATGCCAATTGCACCTCTACAACACACTAAAATGGGTCCTCCACGTCGATTATGCATATATGTTGGTTATGAATCTCCAACAATTGTCTGTTACTTAGAACCTTCAACAAGAGATCTCTTTACTGCAAGATTTGCATATTGTCACTTTGAAGAAACATACTTCCTGACGTTAAAGGGAGATAGGAATGCCTCCATTCTGGTTGAACGTCAAAAATTGATGTGGAAAGCTCCTCCCACTATGTTTCAAGAAGATCCACGCACATTTCAAAGTCAAATTGAAGTGCAACGTATACTTGATCTTTATAAGGTAGCAGATTCGATGCTTGACTCCTTCACTGATATTGCCAAAGTGACAAAATCACACATTCATGCTGCAAATGTTCCTGCAAGGTTGGAAGTCCCATGTGGATGGACTAGCATCGGCCTTGGCTCCCATCAAGAAGAGGGGGAGAACAAGAAAATCCTTAGATGAGCTGTTAACGAAAAGGCAGGTTATCCATGCACAAAATGATCCTTTCATTATCAACATTGTGAATCCTACACATGAGATTGTTCTTGACTACAATTATGTCCTAGAATCATAAATGGCTTCTCTGGAGGATGCTTCAGACCCATATGTGATGTTAGACAACAGTGAAATCTCAGTAAATAACAATGATGTGTGCATTGTTATGGATAGATCATCCAAGGTAGTTGATGATATTTTTGCTTATTTCGTCGCTCAGGAGATTATTGACGAAAATGAAGTGGAACCTCGCTCAATTATTGAATATCAGTGGAGAGTGGATTAGCTGAACTAGAAAGAAGCAATGTGGGCCGAACTAGACTTTCTAAAGAAAATGTATATTTTTAGTCTGGTAGTGCTATGCCTACCAAACATGAAGCCGGTTGGATATAAATGGGTCTTTGTTTGAAAGTGTAATGAGAAGAATGAAGTCATGCAATATAAAGCTAGACTTGTGGCACAAAGATTCTCTCAACGCCTTGGCATTGATTATGAGGAGATATACTTTCCGGTTATAGACATCATTACTTTCCGCTAGCTTGTCAGTTTGGTAGTGTCCAAAAAACTAAACATGTAGCTGATGGATTTGGTGACAACATATCTCTATAGCAACCTGGATTCAGAGATATACATGAAAGTGTAGGAAGGCGATGCCATACACAATTCAAGTAACTCTACACCATGGAGTGCTCATGTGAATAGATTGAAGCGTTTATTGTATATATGGATTGAAACAATCCTGTAGGATGTGGTACACATGCGTCAATGACTACTTGATTGGAAAGGGATACAAGAACGATGATTTATGCCCAGTGTGTTAATTAAGAGAACAAGTTCAAGATTTGCCATTGTAGCGGTCTATGTTGATGTTATGAATATCATTGGGTCTCTTGATGAAATTAATGAGATGATTAACTACTTGAAATCCGAGTTTGAGATGAAAGACTTTGTTAGGACTCGATTTTACCTTGGTTTGGAATTAGAACATCGAGTTGGTGGAATACTTATTCACCAGTATGCTTATGTCCAAAAGATGCTCATGCGATTTAACATGGACAAAACACACCC
The DNA here is from genome assembly GCA_946800695.1 of Geum urbanum. Lineage (NCBI taxonomy): Eukaryota > Viridiplantae > Streptophyta > Magnoliopsida > Rosales > Rosaceae > Geum > Geum urbanum. The sequence goes on along the minus strand of OX327002.1, from coordinate 5,232,904 downwards.
TCTTAGCACCAATGGTCGTACGCAGTCTAGAGCCCAATAAAGATCCGTACCATTCGAAAAATGATGATGATGAATCATTGGAAGCTGAGGTACCATACCTTAGTGTCATTGGAGCTTTGTTATATTTAGCCCAATGTAAAAGAGCAGATATTGCATTCTCTGTGAATTTGATAGCTCAATTTAGTTATGCGACTACACAACGTCATTGGAATGGTATAAAGCACATCTTCATAAATTTGAAGGGTTCCATAGACTTGGGCTTGTTCTTTCCCTGCAAAGAATACAGAGAAAAGCATGAAATTCTCAGAAAATGGATGGTTGAATCGCAATATGCAGGATCCAGAGCTTTCGACCCATCGAGAATGATTCTCAATCCGTCGAAAGAAGCACCCGGGATAGACCCAAAGGCATCCTTCGGTCCATCGAGAAGAATTCTCGATCCATCGAAGGTTGCACCATGGACGGACCCGAGCCATGACTTTGATGCATCAAAAGAACTTTTTGATCCATCGAAGGGAAAGTTCGATCCATCGAACGGTGTGTTTGTACTAGGATCTAAGCAGATAGTGATGAAACACCTAGATGAAGAGAGATGGGCGTGTTGAGTTGGTGACTCGCTTGGCTATGCTGAGCTACTAAGATGAAAGACGAATGTCATAAGTGAAGGCAGGGTGGCCCGCCTATCACTCTTCGATGCTTAAGTAAGTATGAGCTATAAGGAAAGAAAATGGGCGTAAATGAAGATGTAGTTAATACAGTAGCTATTGATTACCTTTCCCTAATGATAATTAATGTATCATATACTTATTTGAGAATGCGCTTCCTTTTCTTCTTTGATGTGGGACTTGGTATGCCCCTATTTCCTTTCTCTTGTACGCTTCCTTTGTTTGTGTTTAACAAGCATATATGAAATGGGGCAAAGCCAAAGCGCTTATGCAAACACGGTGATCCAGCTGCAGGCACTATTTATCAATTTAGTACAGTTCCCTACTCAGAGACACCTTGTGATGTCTTGGTTGGTTTTACTGATGTTAGGTAACTCTCTGACCCACACAAAGGATGTTCCCATATAGGTTATGTATTCACCATGGGAAACTCAGCCATTTCTTGGAAATCAACTAAGCAGACCATGGTTGCTACTTCCTCGAATCATTCTGAGATTATTGTTTTACATGAAGCGGTTAAGGAGTGTGTTTGGCTTAAGTTAATCATACACCACATCCGAGGAGCTAGTGGATTACCATTCACTACTACAACACCAACTTGTATCTTTGAGAACAATGCGGCTTGCATTGAGCAAATGAAGTTAGGATACATCAAGGGTGATCATACAAGCACATATCGCCGAAGTTTTTCTTCAATCAACAATAACAGCAGCTATTAAACATTCATGTGAATCAGGTTTGTTCGGCAGATAATGTTGTAGACTTATTTACCAAGTCACAGCCTAAATCTACATTTGCTAAGTATGTGAGACACATTGGTATGCGAAGATTGTTTGAACTCCAAGATTGAGTTATTGATCAGGGGGAGTTCATTTCGTAGACATCAGAAGAAGTCTACATCACATGTGATCGCTTTTGTAGTTGATGCGTTGTACTATTTTTCCCTTCGACCAAAATTTTTTTTTACCCAAGATATTTTTGTTTATTTGGCAAGGTTTTTAGTGAGGCAACATGTTATGCATCATACATTAGGATCACGACACAAGGGGAAGTGTTTAAGAGAAATAATATTCCTGGTATCTCGGTGTATGTATTGTCCTAATTAGAGTAGAAATAGATATTCTCTCAATCCCTGAATTATAGGGATATGAATTTTCAACAAATTGTAATGCCTATATAAGGTCATTTATCAATGAATAAAGTACAGCTTCAGTCTGTTACATATCTTGTTTTCATTTCTCCTCCAACAACAATGAATTTAATTAAAAGCTATTTTTAACTTTAAGTATCTGTTGGAGTGTGAAAAGTTATAAAATAGTTAAATATTAAACTTTTTTTTTCAAATAACAAATCGATTGGGGATGCTCTAAGTTTGTAAGTTGTAACATAAAACTGATAAAAATTCAAACGTCATTCAATATTGGATAAAAACTTTACATTGAATTTAAAATATAATAGTTCTTTTCAAAAAAAAGAAGGAAAAATTTCCTAAATGATCACCTAACTATGTCAAGATAGACACTTTAGTAATTATCATTTGCCATATATCAAAATAGTCATCCAACTTTGATTTCCATATATCAAAATGGTCGCCCGACGGATGTTAAACCCTAGAATATTATGTTATTTCATAGGGGTGCATATACATCTTTTTTGAACATTTTTTTTTCTTCTTTTTAATTAAAGAGCGTCTATTCTCACCTCCGAAATTAATGTGTACACCTTTTCTTCTATTTTTTCAACCAAATTACCAATTTTACCCCTTTTATTTTATATTGTTCACCGATTAAACCTAGCTTCTTTTCTTCGTCCTACTCCCTCGATTGTTCTGTTCTATACTTCTATAACTCCAAGTCCAGACCGTGCCATATATAATCCAATGATAATTTTAGTATTCAAACATAAGTTCATGCCATATTCTTTTGATCGATGATCACCTGATAGGCGACTGCTATGTTCAATATAAAAAAAACGAAATCCCCTATGTTGCTTAGATTCTGTACTTGGGAGATGATTGAACTTAAGATTTTAGGTAAGCATTTATTCACGGTTGTAAGCTATATACATTGATAGGGTGGGTCAGCTATATATGTTGCAATCTTATTAGGATTAACTGAGAATGACGAGATCGACGATTTTTGTTCATTTAGTCGTTTGTTTAGTTTTTGGAACTATCATCAATTCTTGGGGTCCTAAAACAAGGTTACATATTTTATGGGGTTTTGGGAGATACAAAATGGAGTCAAATATCGAATAAACAAGGAGAAAGATCTAATGCAGAAGGTCGATGCATCCTACAGAGAAGGCGGTGTGCATATGTTCTTTTCCCCCTCTAAATTAGGGATAAATCTGACATAAAATATTTACCAAAATAATGGAAGGACTATATATCAATTGCACTTTGATTGGGTCCAAACTCATTTGGACACCAAGGTTCAAATTTTACTCTTTTCTCTCATTTCAGATTCGTGATTTCAAATTTGAAACCGTCCATTCTATAGATTATTGGTTGAAGATCAACTCTACAAAAATGAATCAAAATGGTGATCATTTGAGTATCCCATCTTGCAAAACAAATGAATGGTTGTTATTGTAATGCTGAAATTCACCATAATCAGTCATTTATTTGACAAGATAGGATACCCAAATGATCTCCATTTTGATTCATTTTTTGTAGAGTTGATATTCATCCAATAATCTATAAAATGGGCGGTCTCAAATTTGAAATCATGAATCAAAAAGTGGGAGAAATGAGAGCAATTTGGACCTTGGTGTCCAAATGAGTTTGGACCCAATTAATTTCCATATCAATTTTGGAGGTGTAGATAGACATTCATTTTTAATTACTCTAGACACCATTAAATCTGATTTGGCACCCACTATCGTTCATTTTTAAGAGGAGCACCCACTGTCGTTTTTTTTAAGAAGGGCACCCACAAAGAGATGTGGAGAGGAGCGAGAAGCTGCGTGTGGCATTGCGAGGCAGCACAAAGATGTGACAAGAGTCGAAGCGGGGTTGGGAGTAAAGCGTTGCGATGGTGGAGCTCAATGTTAGATCTCTCATGAAGCTGTTGGAGGCACGAGATGCAGAGGTTGATGCAAATCCTGAAGCTGCTGGAGGCTACTGCGCGCAAGCTAAGGTGTCGAGTCGGTTGGAATGCGACACGTCGATCTCGGTGGTTGTCACTCGATCTGGTTAAGATCGTTCGAGATCTTATCTCTGTCGCCAGTGCATGTTTCACACGGTTTAGAAACATGCATGAACTTTTAAAGGATAGAAATTCATTTTTACGTACCCATTACCAATATTCTAAAAGTTGTTAATCGGAATCGGGTCGGCTGAGGGACAAAACGATTAGTTGGCAACTAATCGGAGATTACTCTGATAAGTCGGATAAATTGTTTTTGCTAATTTTTTTAATTAAATTTAATAATATCCACCAAAATGAATGAAATAAATTAGAAGTACCTACGTAAATGAATCAAATAAATGAAGTACTTGTATGTGAGCTTACTGTAATACGAGGTCCTCCTTATGTATTCTGCACTCTCATTAATAAATAAAGTACTTGTTTGTCTAGATAATATTTTATTTTTTTTACTTATGCATTTTTTTTCTTATTAAATTTATGCATATATATAAAGAAAAAAAATACAAAAATAAAAAAAGTAATAATAAAAAATTTAAAAAATGACCGAGTAGTTGGGTTAACCCGACTTTGACTGATTTTTTACCGTTGACCTACTTTTCTGACCGACTTACTAAAATCGGTTCGGATTCTAAAAATCACTGACTAGTTGGCCGACTTTTCTGACTTTTAGAACATTGCCCATTACATGTCAAGTATATAACGTCTAAAATAGACGAAGTGACCAAATTGATAGACGAATGCTAAAGTTTGATGAATATTTTGATATATGTCAAACGATAGTTACTAAAGGGTCTATCTTGAGATAGGTTGGTCACCATTTTGACAATTTTCTCAAAAAAAAAAATGTAATAGTTTTGGAACTTGGAAAACACTCTTCAACCTCCATCTCTTTATCTTTTTACCATCGAAGGGTGTTTTAAAACAATCTCTGATCAAACGGTAAATAACAAACCCCTAAACAATAACATCATCCTCTTAGAGCATCTGCACCGGCGAGCAGCCGGGCAGATGGTGATCGAGCAGGTGGTGGGGCACCGGAGGTTTGCTCGAGCAAACCGGTTTTCCTCCTCGCCCACCGGTCAGTTGGTGCTCGCCCAGTCAACGGCGAGCTGCTGCTCGTCCAAACGCTCGAGCGTTTCTTGCTCCGGCGTCTGCTCGACCGCCTGGCGGACCCCACGCCACGTGGGTGACTTTTTTTTTTATAGCTGGCGCGTGTAACACACGCGCCGGTTAAAAGTAAAAAAAAAATTAACCAACCAATCAGGGTAAGCCACGTGGCTTACCGAGCTGTAGGATCAGAAACCAACGGTAACTGAATCCAGGCCATCCATTTTGAAAGTGATGCCTCATCCAATGGTCTGAATTTGAACCCAACGGCTACTGTATGGTACTGTAGCAGCAGACTGTCTTTCAACGGAAATAAATCCAAACAATACCTAAAAAAATTCCAAAAATCTCAAACTCTGCCAAATCTTTGCCTATAAATACTACTTCAAGTTTTGCTCAACTCACACCAATTTGAGCATACCATTACACTTCTCCTTCCATCTCGTCTATCATTTCGTTAAGCTTTTTTTCCTAAACAATGGGCACACATTGGCTTCCTTCCGAAGATTTACAAATGTGTATTTCTTTTATGTGTCATAGCGTTGATGAATACGACGGCAACAAACAAAAGAGGGAGAAATTGTGGGAGAAAATTCATGCGAATTATGTGAAAAATTGGGAGTCAACACAAGGTGATCCTCCGAAAGAGCCGAGGACCCGAATCGCGCTTGCGTCTCACTACAACAAATTCAAGCGACTCTTGCAAAAATGGGGCGAATGTTTGTACGCGGCACGACAACGTATAGCTAGCGGCACTTCGCTAATGGATGAGGTAAGTTTATTTATTTGTAACATAATGATGAATTATATTATAATTTAAATTATGTAGCATACATTATATAAATTTGTATGCGTAGCAAATTTAATGTATACAAATTTAAATAATGTATACAATTTATATATACAATATTGTGCTTCAATTTATATATACAATTTAAATAATGTATACAATTTATATATACAATTTAAATAATGTATACAATTTAAATTATGTAGCATATATTATTAATTTTGTAGCATAATTTATATATGTACTATATTTTTGTAGCATAATTTTGTAGCTAATATAATTATTTTATTAGGTCAAGCAAGCTCAATCATGTTACTATAAGGATATGAAGAAAGTGTTTACACACTTTGAATGTTGGGAAGTGGTTAAGAATCATCCTTCTTTCATTTCGGTTCTACCAAGTACTCCATCTCCATATGCAAGTAGTGACCAACCTACTCCTTCTGTCGCCGAATCATCTCCAACCATTAATTTGGATGACGAAGAAGTGAATGAGACACTTCAAAGCCACGTGCCCGCTCCCGCTCCCTCTAGTCTGCCTAGACCAATGGGAACGAAGGCGGCAAAGGAAGCGAGGCGACAAAAGAAACAAGGTAAGACTCTTATTGAGCAACGAGTTGAGGTTTTGCATACCATTTCTAGTGACCAAGCTTCGTGGCAATCCAAGAGGATAGCGCATAATGAGAGTGAGCTTAATTATTACGTGGAGTACATAGAAATTCAAAATCGGAATGAAGCAAGGGCGGATGAAGAGTTACGATTGAAGAAACTTGCAGAGGAAACGAGGATCATGACAATGGATTTGGAGGCAATGACCCCAATCTCAAAAAGATATTTTACAAAGAGGAAATTACACTACAAGAAAACTGCACCTAGACCACGGACCATTTCCGTCGTCTAGGTGACGTTTTCCGTCGTCTAAGTACTTAGACGACGGAATCTCCGTCGTCCAAGGTCCGTGCTCCAAGTGCTGTCGTCCAAGCACCTGGACGACGGAGAATTAGTTCTCCGTCGTCCAAGTTAACTTGGACCGCGGACATTATCCGTGGCCCATGTATGCACCTGGACGACGGAAACTCTAAGTCTCCGTCGTCCAGGTGACTACATGGGCCACGAACATTGCTCGTTTCTCCGTGGCCCACGTGTTGACCTGGACGACGGAGACTTAGCGTTTCCGTCGTCCAGGTGAACACGTGGGCCACGGATAATGCTAGCTTCTCCGTGGCCCAGGTGTTCACCTGGACGACGGAGAACTAATTCTCCGTTGTCCAGGTGAACACCTGGGCCACGGAGAATGGTAGGGTTTAAGGTTTAGGGGTTAGGGGTTTAGGGTTAGGTTTAGGGTTTGTGCACCTGGACGACGGATAACATAATCTCCGTCGTCCAAGTGAATATTTAATTTTAAAAAAAAAATTGAAATTAAATATTATTAATTTAATTTATTATTAATTTAATTTAAATAATGAAAAATAGTCGAAAATAATTAATTAAACTAAATTTTTAATATTAATTAATGTATTAATTAAATAATTAATTAATTTGTACATACACATCCAAATTAAAAATCCACAAAAATTATAAAATATTGTTCGGAACTCGGAAATAAAGAAACGCGATAATTAACTAGCTAGCTAATACACTGGAGGAGCAGATGCGCCGCCGGGTCCTCCGCCTCCAGCCGGGTCGTTGTCGTCGGGGTATGGGTTCGGAGGAGGTTGACATACTTCTCGATTTTGGTTCATGAGCGCGATGAGTTGGGCTATTTGTGCTTGTTGTTCGTCAAGTCTTTGCCGCATTGACTCGTTCTCCTCTCGTGCCAGTCGAGCCTCTTGAATGGCTGCTTCGACGGCCGCTGCCTGACTCCTTCTCCGCTGCCCCGAACCTCCCGTAGATGATGAGCCGGAGGTCGTCGACAAATCTCGTACCACCCTAGGCCCAAAGTGCCTAACCTCCTTGCCAGCTCTACGACCGTAGACCTCATCCGCGATTGCAATTTGGCTCTCTAAGGATAGAGGAGGCAGGTCTTCCGGCGGCACATCTGGGAACGCAAGCTGAGTGTTAGCCAACTCTTCATTTGCACGCTCTATCACCCTTGCCTACAAAAGAATAATTAATTTATTATAATGAAATCATATTTAAATAATAATTACTATAATTAAAAGCACATAATTAATATATCACTTACGCCGCATTGACTCGCTTCATTATCGAGCCAAGGCGTCACGTACGCGCTTACGCTTGCATCAAGATAAGGGTGTTTGGAGCCCTTATCCTTGTGCTCCTTGGCTATTTGAATGAACTGCTTGGCGCCGGTAGTATGGTGTTTCTCCTTCTTCCCCCGGTTGGCCTTGTTGACACCGGAGAATTTCTGTTACACAACATAATTAAATCATTAAAAAATTAATAACTACAATTTAAATAATTCAATTATCTTAATTGAAATAAAAAAAAAAATTAATACCTTAAATTGTTCATCGGCAAAGTGGTTACACAACCACTCCCACTCATCTTCTCTCTCCCATTGCAGCTCTACCGGGGGAGGCACGGGACCGACATCTTGGAAGTACTTATGGAGCTTGTACTTCCAATCTTTGTAGATGGAGTTAGCGGTTTGGTTGATATGCCTCAACATGGCCGGTGTCGGATCCACATCAAATTGTTCCTATCAAAAATAAATAGAAAATTATAATCGTATATATTATGAAAATTTAACTAATATTAACAATATTATATAATAACTAAATTGGACGTATTACGTACCGAAAGATTTTTGAAGACTTTCGCCTTCTCATGATCCGGCGCCTCCTTCCAAGTAGGGGCAGTGATACGAACCCGGTTACGGATGATTGACCATATCCCATGCGCCGAGAGACTTGCTAGCTGAGCTGTGGGAGGGTCACCGGTGAATTCGTCGTACGGCAAGTCGATCTTTTTTCCGGTCGCCTTGCAAATACGCTCCGCTTTGCCCCCTTTAACGAGACCCCGAGTCCTTTTCGGTTCCGGGTCAGTGGGGGCCCTCATTTGCCTACGGCGGGCGCTGTACATGATTGATTCGGCGGTCGAGGACGCCTGAGTACCTCCCGTTGAACCGGTACTGGGCGTCGGAGATTGGAAGGGGTCGACGTCATCACCGCTCGAGATGAATGGGGGAGCGGGAATTTCCCCAGAGGGCGCTACAGACGGACCAGATGATCCGTCCGGATTGAGAGCGTCGTTGCCCTCCTGTTGAACCCAACCGACTTGGGCCGCCAACATTCGGAGCATGGCATCTTCTGCCTCCTGTTGGGATTTCTTCTTGCCGGATGTCGTCTTTGGCGGAGCCATTTAAACCTAAGAGTACGGTGTTAAAATACCTACTTACCATAATAATTACAACTTAAAAATTTACGCTAATTAATTAAGTACGTTTAAGATTTAAATAGAGTACACTAGCTTGGCATTTTCGGTCGTTCAATGGACGTGCGACCCGCGCGATAAAGTGTAAATTTTCAATTAATCAGCCTTGGTTAAATCGAAAAACATGGCCAGTTAGGGATAGAGATAACGCGAGAGGCAGGACTAATTTCGACAAAAGTCTTTCTTAGTCCAAATCCTGTCACCAGTCATAACCCGTTTCTAGACACCATGTCCGACATTCGGCCAATTTTTCGAAAATTTACACTCCCTCAAGTCCTTTGCAAACTCCGCCCTCAACCTCGTGTCCATAACTTCACTTAGGTTATGGTGTGCGGTGATGAAATCCACATATCACGAAGGGTTAAGGAGATAAGCAAGGAAAAGAGGCGCCATCTATTCCAAAGAGTGCGATTTAATAAACCAAGCATATGTACTAAATTTAAATCGAACACGTACTACTAATTAATTTACTAGAAAATAAACATAAATATTAATTAATAATTTTTAATTAGATGCAATAATTTATATTTATTTATCATGCATTTAATAAAAAATTGATTCATTTAATAAATTATGAATAATAATTTATTCATTTAATAAATTTAATAATAAATTCATTTAATCATGCAACTAATAATAAATAATTACAATAATTATGATTTAATAAATTAATAACAATAATTAATCATTTATTAAATATTTAAACTAATTAATCAATTAAATTCTACTTCTAAATTATATTTAGAATTTAATTAATTAATTAAATGAAAATTATTTTAATAAGGGAAAAATAGAAATTTACCGAATCGGAGTTTTCGGGAATATCGCTGGAGTTGAGTCGTCGGAGAGGACGAACCACGCCGGAAAAAATGTCGTCGGAGCGTCGCCGGAGGAGGATCGCCGGAGGAGAGGAGAGGAGAGGAGAGGAGAGGAGGAGATGGAATGATGAGAAAATGAGGGGGGGGTGCAACTCTATTTATAGAGTTGCACTTAGACGACGGAGCACTATTCTCCGTCGTCTAAGTCCACCTGGACGACGGAAACAGTGTTTTCCGTCGTCTAGGTGGCGGTTTCAAAAAAATTCAAGCGGCGCCAATTAATCGGCGGGACGTTTTGAACCGCCATAATTTTGGACTTAGACGACGAAGAATGGATTCTCCGTCGTCTAAGTGAAAATTCAAGCGGTCCCAAAAACGGAAGCGGTAAATTGAACCGCCATAAAAATTGGACTTGGACGACGGAGATGGTCAGTTTCCGTCGTCCAAGTGAAAATTACATGGAAAAAATAAACAAAAATAAATTCGAACCGCCATGGTAATTTGAACCTGGACGACGGAGAAGGGCCATCTCCGTCGTCCAGGTTCAAATTATGTTAAAAAAAATTTTAAAAATAATTCGCTAGGAATTTAGCGATCTGTCATTCGAGTGAAATAGTCGTACAATATCGATGAACGCATCGTATATACGAACAGTTAAATTTGAACCGACGATTAATTTTACGTATTGAAACATGTTAAGTATCGACTAATCTTTACGACTTAAGTGTTCATGAGTAGACGCTCATTTGCAGCAGAGTATTAACGAAATTGAATTTGGACAAAACAACCGTTGGATATGTTCGTCGTAACATAATATATAATTGTCTTCAAAGGACCATAAAATAATATGTTCGGGAAGGGTTTGATCGGCACAGTCAACCGCAAAACTGATAATTTCACAAACCGGAAACGTAGATACAAGGCATTTCGCAACTCCGATTTTCGAACCGTCGAAGCTCACACACCAAGAATTGTTTACTCTAAAGTCTTGATGAAAAGACTTTGCATTGGAAGAAGGTCTAGATGGTCGTTGTCTTAGGAAAAATTACGATATCTGTACCTGGACGACGGAAATGAGTGTTCCCGTCGTTCAGGTAATCACCTGGACGACGGAGAATGACGTTCTCCGTCATCCAGGTGTATAGACCCTGAATTCAGGGGTTATGGCCTTACTGTTTAGGGTTTAGGGTTTGTGAACTTGGACGACGGATAATGACCATATCCGTCGTCCTAGTATGTACCTGGACGACGGATAATGACCATTCTCCGTCGTCCAAGTTCTAAACCCCGAATTCAGGGGTTAGGGCCTTAGGGTTTACGGTTTAGGTCGTCCCCGGTCATTTGTGTGTCCGTTCAATTATTCTGATTCAAAAATATAATTAAAAAATTGATCGATCGATCCGAACTGCTAGATTTAGAGGGTCCAGGATTTAGCTAGGGTTTTATATGAGATTGAGATTTGGCGACAACCTGCAATTAATAATTTCTCCGTTGTCCAGGATATATAATTCGGATTAATTTCTTATCGTAAACCGGCATCGATCATATATATATTACAATAATTAGATCAATTAATTACCAATTAATCTCCCTCGTCGTATGACCGTACTCTTCGTCATAATCATCATCGTCCTCATCCCCCTTAGACGACGGCTCATCCTCGTCATCGTACTCAACATCGTCCGACGAATAACCCGAGTCCTCGTCCGCGTCCTCTTCCTGCTCGTCTTCTTCATCTACCTCATCGATAATCTCATCTTGAGTTAGATCTGTACAACCATCACGCATGGGTAACCGTTCACCATCTTGAACCAGGTCCATTATATCGGAGCGGACCGTAGAAATATTAGGCTCTTGATAGGGAGGAATGTCTCTTTCTGGTTCAGCAGCATCTTCAGTCGTCGCCGGTGTCCCTTCAATTGTCTCTGTATTCCATATTCCTCGGTGAGAGATATGGTTCACTATTTTCCACCCTTCACCGGCTTTCGGATCGTCGAGATAGAACACCTGCCGAACTAAGGTGGCGAGAGCGAAAGGCTCATCCTCATACCAGTGCGAGTTTGTATCGACTGATAATAGTCCCAGGTCTTCCTTTGTACGCTTGAACCATCTGCACTTGAATAGGAAAACGTTGACATCATTCCCGTAACATAGCTGAACCACATATACAATAGCCCCGTAATATAGATCATTGTCTTTCCCAACCGCTACCCCACTGTTTTGTGTTCTTCTTCCTTCGTCTCGGGCCAATGAATGGAACTTTACACCGTTCACAAAACATCCGGGATAAATATAGTGTTTAACCGGCTTCCCTGCTAGCAAGTGCTTTGGCCATGACCACCACCCTCCGTGGTTATCAGATTTTTGCAGATCAATCATCTGCGAAAAAGGGCAAATTAATATAAGGGTTTACTTTCTACAAACATGAGCGATATGTATTTAAATAATTAATACCGAGACGTACGTACGTACCCATTGGAAGAAATAATCGGGAAACTTCTTCTTAACCATTTTCTCAATCCACGCCGAACTCTTGTTTTGATTTAACGCCTGAAGCCTCTCCCTGTATGAAATCATGTACGGCTCAACTTCGTCACAGTCTCGCAACACTACCCAACGTGCCTCAATAAGTTCTTCCCGTGTTAACGATTCCTTTAATACTCCTCTAAACGGTCGGACGACATTGGTGACGACAGAAAGATTGATGCGGGCACTGTGATCAGAGGCAGTGGGAGGGGGTGGATCTTTGAGGTACCTGTTGCAGTAAGTAACACACTCATGCATTAGGTATGTCTCTGCTATGGAGCCATCCGGGGCCGACCTGTTTTTGACGAATGACTTATACTGTCCAAGCTGTCTACAAAATCAAACGTACACATTACATAAGTACATATAGCTAGCTAGTATATATATAATCTCCAGTGGAACAAATTAATTAATTAGTTGTACATACCTTTCTTGAGGATACATCCAAGTGTACTGGACCGGACCAGAAATGAGCACCTGCTCGGGCAGGTGGATCATTAGGTGAATCATGATGTCAAAGAAAGCAGGGGGAAAATCCTCTCTAGTTTGCAAATGATGTGCACAATTTGTTGTTGCAATTCCACCACATCTGACTTCTTTAATTCTCTGGCGCATAACCTCTGCCACCACCTGCACAATGCTACTATTGGTTCTACGACGTCCCGAGGCAAGTATGGTCGAATTACCACTGGAATCAGATGTTGCAGCATAACGTGATAGTCATGTGTCTTTAGACCAACAAACTTGTGTTGCACCTCGTCCACTGCTCCAGTTATAGTAGCTGCATACGTAGCCGGATAACGAACGCCCTTAAACCAGTGAAATACAGAACGTCTAAGCGTCGGCTTCACTGTGTAAGGTGCATCTGGCATCTTGTTGTACACTCATTTCCTATCCCTCCTCAACCACAAGGGACGACGTAGATTCATTGATTCCAAATCTTTGCGCGCTTTGGGGGTATCTTTAGTCTTGAACTTAATACCGAGAATTGTTCCCACCACGCTGTCGCACACATTCTTTTCTATGTGCATCGCGTCCAAGTTGTTCCTCAGCTTCAACTTCGACCAGTAAGGGAGTTCCAAGAATATACTCTTGTGATCCCAATAGCTCAGATCATGTGGAGGAATTGGATTGCATTTCTTTACATCCGCGTCATTGCTCAACACACCAAAGTCGAAATAGCTCAACCTCTCTAAAATCTCTTCGCCCGACCAACTACGGGGTTTAGGATTGTTCTCTACCGTACCGTCGAAATGAGCTTCATCCTGTCGCCACGGGTGGTCGTGAGGAAGCCATCTACGGTGACCCAAGTAACACACCTTCCCCGCGTGCCAACTAGAGTTCACGTCCTTTTGTCCTGCAGGCTGCCAACATCCCATAAGCTGGAAAATCGTTGATCGTCCACATTACGGCAGCCCTCATCGTGAACATCGTGTCAGTGAATTTGTCATAAGTTGGGACTCCATTTTCCCACAACAGTTTCAGCTCGTCGATCAAAGGTCTGAGGTAGACATCTAAGCACTTCGATGGAGATTTAGGACCTGGAATTAGTACGGTAAGGAAATTAAATTCCTTGTTCATGCACATCCACGGAGGCAAGTTGTACGGCATCAGAATAACTGGCCAAGTGCTGACGGCGGAGCTATTACTTCCCCAAGGATTGAATCTGTCTATAGATAGGCCGAGTCTAACATTTCTAACCTCTGAAGCAAAGTCTCCAAATTCTCTATCGAAATGTTTGAAACCCTCCCCATCCGCGGCGTGTCGCAGGACATCGTCATCTATTCGCTTTTCTGCGTACCATCGCATCGCCTCTGCTGTGTGTAGATACATGTACAGGCGCTGCAATCTGGGAATCAAGGGAAAATATCGAACAACTTTCACAGGAATTCTCTTTTTCGAACTCTTCCTATTCAACTGGAATCTGCACTGGCCACATAAGGGACAATAGTCCAACTCTTTATACTCTTTGTAAAATAGCACACAATCATTCGGACATGCGTCAATTATCCTGTACTTTAGGCCGAGGCTGCTCAAGATATTTCTAACCTTATAATGAGATTTAGGAAGATTGTGATCATCAGGAAGCAACTTACATATTTGCTCCTGAATTTCGTCAAAAGCACTCACTGACATTTTGTGCTTCACTTTTATCTTCATTTGCTCCATCACATATTGCAACACATTCTCTCGACATCCAGGGAACACCGGGGTCTGCGCTTCAAGTAGCATCCGGTTGTACTTATCCATCTCACTGGTGTCAGTGGCCAAGCTAGCTGCGGAGAATGTGTCATCATGCTCATTAGTGGTATTGTAACCTCCGTCTTGGTGTTGGTGTCCACTATGACTACATCCCGGAAACGCATCATGGACCAAATCTGCAGTTGGGTTGCAAGCTGGGGGTCCGGCACCACTGCCGCTGGATGAGGCACCATGGTAACTGTACCCTGAGCTGAAGTCTGCTGCGCTGAACTCTACTGCTTCACCATGCTCGCTCCATGTAGTGTAACTCCACATCATACCATTTTCGTACAGGTGTTGCACCATAACATTAACCTCCGCATACTGACAATTAATACATTTCTGACACGGACACTTGAAACGTTTCTTTCCCTGACCATGTTCTATCGCAAAATTCACAAATTCGCTAATTCCATCCATATACCGGACATCACATCTATTCTTCAACTTCATCCAACTCTTGTCCATACTGCTACAAAATATTATAATTAATTATTTATTACATATATATATATTTGTCCATTAATTTACGCTTAATTATACGTACTCGATCTACATCGATCCATCAATTACGTACGTACGTAATTTAATCGATCTGTACATATATATATAGCTAACATCCTTGCATGTATGTACGTACGTTTTCACTAAATATATATTAATTAAGCAAATTTTAACTGCGTACGTACGTACCTGCTGGCCTTCTCGATATCTGTACGTTAATTAAGCTAGTTAGCTAGTCAGCGGAGATCCCTTATCAATCCTGATTCTTCTCGGCCTAGCTTCTAGCTAGCTAGCTCCCTTCTCCTTCTCCCTTCTCCTTCCACTACAAGAAAAGAGGACTTAGACGACGGAACAGTATTAGTTCCGTCGTCTAAGTTACACTTAGACCTCAGAGATTTCTCCATGGTCCAAGTAACACTTAGACGACGGAGAATTACATCTCCGTCGTCTAAGTGTTACTTGGACCACGGAGAAATCTCCGAGGTCTAAGTGTAACTTAGACGACGGATGTGAAATTTCTCCGTCGTCTAGGTAAGTACCTGGACCTCGGAGACGTGTCCGTCGTCCAGGTTATCACTTGGACGACGGAGAATTACATCTCCGTCGTCTAAGTAACATTTAGACCTCGGAGCTTTCTCCGTGGTCCAAGTAAAACTTAGACGACGGAGAATTACATCTCCGTCGTCTAAGTTTTACTTGGACCTCGGAGAAGTGATCACCTGGACAACGGACCGACACGTCGTGGTGTAAGTTCCACTTAGACGACGTACCGACACCTCCGTCGTCTAAGTGAAGCATTATATATATAGGCCATGCCAAACTCTCTTAGCTTCGATCATTCCATTATATTTTCTCCCGTGGGGAATTTTTGAGATCGAAGGAGAAGGAGAAGGCCGGATTAGGCTAGGCCGGGGCTAGAAATTAATTAAAGGATCTCTGGTGTTCGATCACTAGCTAGCTTAATTAACTGCAGATATCGAGAAGGCGAGCAGGTACGTACGTACGTACGTACGTACGTACGTAGGCAGTTAAAATTTGCATGATTAAATATATATATATATTTAGGGAAACCGTACGTACGTACATACATGCATGAATGTTAATTAGCTATATATACAGATTAAATTACGTACGTAATTTGATGGATCGATGTAGATCGAGTACGTATAATTAATGGTAAATTAATGGACTAATATATATATATGTAATAATTAATTAATTATAATATTTTGTAGCAGTATGGACAAGAGTTGGATGAAGTTAAAGAATAGATGTGATGTCCGGTATATGGATGGAATTAGCGAATTTGTGAATTTTGCGATAGAACATGGTCATGGAAAGAAGCGTTTCAGGTGTCCGTGCCAGAAATGTCTTAATTGTCAGTATGCGGAGGTTAATGTTATGGTGCAACACCTGTACGAAAATGGTATGATGTGGAGTTACACTACATGGAGCGAGCATGGTGAAGCAGTAGAGTTCAGCGCAGCAGACTTCAGCTCAGGGTACAGTTACCATGGTGCCTCATCCAGCGGCAGTGGTGCCGGACCCCCAGCTTGCAATCCAACTGTAGATTTGGTCCATGATGCGTTTCCGGGATTTAGTCATGGTGGACACCAACACCAAGACGGAGGTTACAGTACCACTCATGAGCATGATGACACATTCCCCGCTGCTAGCTTGGCCACTGACACCAGTGAGATGGATAAGTACAACCGGATGCTACTTGAAGCGCAGACCCCGGTGTTCCCTGGATGTCGAGAGAATGTGTTGCAATATGTGATGGAGCAAATGAAGATAAAAGTGAAGCACAAAATGTCAGTGAGTGCTTTTGACGAAATTCAGGAGCAAATATGTAAGTTGCTTCCTGATGATCACAATCTTCCTAAATCTCATTATAAGGTTAGAAATATCTTGAGCAGCCTCGGCCTAAAGTACAGGATAATTGACGCATGTCCGAATGATTGTGTGCTATTTTGCAAAGAGTATAAAGATTTGGACTATTGTCCCGTATGTGGCCAGTGCAGATTCCAGGTGAATAGGAAGAGTTCGAAAAAGAGAATTCCTGTGAAAGTTGTTCGATATTTTCCCTTGATTCCCAGATTGCAGCGCCTGTACATGTCTCTACACACAGCAGAGGCGATGCGATGGTACGCAGAAAAGCGAATAGATGACGATGTCCTGCGACACGCCGCGGATGGGGAGGGTTTCAAACATTTCGACAGAGAATTCGGAAACTTTGCTGCAGAGGTTAGAAATGTTAGACTCGGCCTATCTACAGACGGATTCAATCCTTGGGGAAGTAATAGCTCCGCCGTAAGCACTTGGCCAGTAATTCTGATGCCGTACAACCTGCCTCCGTGGATGTGCATGAACAAGGAATTTAATTTCCTTACTGTACTAATTCCAGGTCCTAAATCTCCAGGGAAGTGCTTAGATGTCTACCTCAGACCTTTGATCGACGAGCTGAAACTGTTGTGGGAAAATGGAGTCCCAACTTATGACAAATTCACTGACACGATGTTCACGATGAGGGCTGCCGTAATGTGGACGATCAGCGATTTTCCAGCGTATGGGATGTTGGCAGCGTGCAGGACAAAAGGATATAATGGATGTCCTATATGTTTGGACGACGTGAACTCTAGTTGGCACGCAGGGAAGGTGTGTTACTTGGGTCACCGTAGATGGCTCCCTCACGACCACCCTTGGCGACAGGATGAAGCTCATTTCGACGGGACGGTAGAGAACAATCCTAAACCCCGTAGTTGGTCGGGCGAAGAGATTTTAGAGAGGTTGAGCTATTTCGACTTTGGTGTGTTGACTAACGACGCGGATGTAAAGAAATGCAATCCAATTCCTCCACATGATCTGAGCTATTGGGATCACAAGAGTATATTCTTTGAACTCCCTTACTGGTCGAAGTTGAAGCTGAGGAACAACTTGGACGCGATGCACATAGAAAAGAATGTGTGCGACAGCGTGGTGGGAACAATTCTCGGTATTAAGTTCAAGACTAAAGATACTCCCAAAGCGCGCAAAGATTTGGAATCAATGAATCTACGTCGTCCCTTGTGGTTGAGGAGGGATAGGAAAGGAGTGTACAACAAGATGCCAGCTGCACCGTACACAGTGAAGCCGACACTTAGACGTTCTGTATTTCACTGGTTTAAGGGCGTTCGTTATCCGGCCACGTATGCAGCTACTATAACTGGAGCAGTGGACGAGGTGCAACACAAGTTTGTTGGTCTAAAGACACATGACTATCACGTTATGCTGCAACGACTGATTCCAGTGGTAATTCGACCATATTTGCCTCGCGACGTCGTAGAACCAATAGTGGCATTGTGCAGATGGTGGCAGAGGTTATGCGCCAGAGAATTAAAGAAGTCAGATGTCGTGGAATTGCAACAACAAATTGTGCACATCATTTGCAAACTAGAGAGGATTTTTCCTCCTGCTTTCTTCGACATAATGATTCACCTAATGATCCACCTGCCCGAGCAGGTTCTCATTTCTGGTCCGGTCCAGTACACTTGGATGTATCCTCAAGAAAGGTACGTACAACTAATTAATTATACAGGTTTTTCGATTCATAATTTGTTCCACTGGAGATTACTAGCTAGCTATATGCATGTACTTATTTTTATTGTACGTTTGATTAATTTTGTAGACAGCTTGGACAGTATAAGTCATTCGTCAAAAACAGGTCGGCCCCGGATGGCTCCATAGCAGAGACATACCTAATGCATGAGTGCGTTACTTACTGCAACAGGTACCTCAAAGATCCACCACCTCCAACTGCCTCCGATCCCAGTGCCCGCATCAATCTTTCTGTCGTCACCAATGTCGTCCGACCGTTTTGAGGAGTATTAAAGGAAACGTTAACACGGGAAGAACTTATTGAGGCACATTGGGTAGTGTTACGAGACTGTGACGAAGTTGAGCCGTACATGATGTCATACAGGGAGAGGCTTCAGGCGTTATATCCAGACAAGAGTTCGGCGTGGATTGAGAAAATGGTTAAGAAAAAGTTCCCCGATTATTTCTTCCAATGGGTGGGTACGTATTTAGTGATTTATATACATATTGAGATCATGCATGTTTAATTTGTAGAAAGTAAACCCTTACATTTTTCCATTTTCGCAGATGATTGATCTGCAAAAATCCGAAAACCACGGGGGGTGGTGGTCTTGGCCAAAGCACTTGCTAGCAGGGAAGCCGATTAAACACTATATTTATCCGGGATGTTTTGTGAACGGTGTGAAGTTCCATTCATTGGCGCGAGATGAAGGAAGAAGAACACAAAACAGTGGGATAGCGGTTGGGAAAGACCCTGATCTATATTACGGAATGATCGTATATGTGGTTCAGCTATGTTACGGGAATGATGTCAACGTTTTCCTATTCAAGTGCAGATGGTTCAAGCGTACAAAGGAAGACCTGGGACTTTTATCAGTCGATACAAACTCAAGCTGGTATGAGGATGAGCCTTTCGCTCTCGCCACCTTAGTTAGGCAGGTGTTCTATCTCGACGATCCGAAAGCTGGTGACGGGTGGAAAATAGTGAACCAGATCTCTCATCGAGGAGTTTGGAATACAGAGACAATTGAAGGGACACCGGCGACGACTGAAGATGCTGCTGAACCAGATAGAGACATTCCTGCCTATCAAGAGCCTAATATTTCAGTCATCCGCTCCGACATAATGGACCTGGTTCAAGACGGTGAACGGTTACCCATGCCTGATGGTTGTACAGATCTAACTGAAGAAGAGATTATTGAGGTAGATGAAGAAGACGTGCAGGATGAGGACGATGACGACGACTCTGGTTATTCCTCGGACGATGTTGAGTACGATGAGGAGGATGAGCAATCGGATAACGGTGATGATGATGATGACGATTATGACGAAGAGTACGGTCACACGACGAGGATCATTAATTGGTAAACCCTAATTTATTATTGTAATATATATATGATCGATCGATGCATCGTAAAAAGGTGAAAGATTTCTATTATGTCGAGACTTTAAGATTCCTCGTCCAGCTTTGGTTGGTTTTATTGTTTTTAAATACTATATATGATTATATATATTGACTTGTGATAGTATTATTGAGAGCACAAATTTTGTACGTAGTCCCGGCCCCTCTCTTTGCTTTCAACTTCATCGGTGTATTCTCTGATCTTATTAAAAGTAAGCTGAAGCTGCTCTACATTTCGCTCAAGCAGCCCTTCAAACCCTAAATCCTCGACACTAAATGTAGCATGATCGGATCGATCGATCATTTTTTTAATTATATTCTTGAATGAGAATAATTGAACGAACATACAAATGACCGGGGACGACCTAAACCCTAAACCCTACGGCCCTAACCTCTGAATTCAGGGTTTTACACTTGGACGACGGAGACAGTCATTATCCGTCGTCTAGGTACACACTTGGACGACGGAGAATGACTGTCTCCGTCGTCCAAGTGACAAACCCTATACCCTAAACCCTAAGGACCCCTAACCCCTGAATTCAGGGTATATTCACCTGGACGACGGATACGACATTCTCCGTCGTCCAAGTACACACCTGGACGACGGATATTAGCGTCTCCGTCGTCCAGGTGTGTACTTGGACGACGGAGAATGTCGTATCCGTCGTCCAGGTGTAAATTTCGTAATTTTTTCTAAGACAACGACCATCTAGACCATCTTCGAATGCATATTCTTTTCGTCAAGACTTTAGAGTAGTATATTCTTGGTGTGTGAGCTTCGACGGTTCGAAAATCGGAGTTGCGAAATGTCCTGTATCCACGTTTCCGGTTTGTGAAATTCTCGGTTTTGCGGTTGACTGTGCCGATGAAACCCTTCCCGAACTTATTATTTCCTGGTCCTTTATAGTAATTATATATTATGTTACGACGAACATATCCAACGGTTGTTTTGTCCAAATTCAATTTCGTTAGTACTCTGCTGCAAATCAGCAACTACAAGTGAACACTAAAGTCTTAAAAATTAGTCGATACTTAACAACTTTCAAAACGTAAAATTATTCGGCGGTTCAAATTTATCTGTTTATATATACGATGCGTTCATCGATATTGTACGACTATTTCACTCGAATGACAGATCGCTAAATTCCTAGCGAATTAATTTAAATATTTTTTTTGCATAATTTGAACCTAGACGACGGATACGGTCATTTTCCGTCGTCCAAGTGTTCACCTGGACGACGGAAAATGACCGTATCCGTCGTCTAGGTTCAAATTACCATGGCGGTTCGAATAAAATTTTTCTTATTTTTCGATGTAAATATTGACTTGGACGACGGATATGTCGTTTTCCGTCGTCCAAGTGTTCACTTAGACGACGGAAAACGACATATCCGTCGTCCAAGTCGAAATAACATGGCGGTTCAATTTGCCGCCTCAATTTTCGGCGCCGCTTGAAATTCCACTTAGACGACGGAAAACACTGTTTCCGTCGTCTAAGTCAACATTTATGGCGGTGAAACGGCCCGCCCATTTATTTGGCGCCGGTTCGAAAAAATTTGACTCTTCACTTAGACGACGGAAAACACTGTTTCCGTCGTCTAAGTGCACTTAGACGACGGAGAATAGTGTTCCGTCGTCTAAGTGAAACTCTATAAATAGGCCGAGCCTCATCTTCTTTTCCTCATCCCTTACAACTTTCTCTCCTCCATCTCCTCTCTCTCTCTCATTCCGGAAATTCTCCTCCGGCGACGCTCCGACGACATTATTTCCGGCGTGGTTCCTCCTCTCCGACGACACAACTCCGGCGATTTTCGCAGAAAACTCTCGAAAAACTCCGATTCGGTAAATTTCTATTTTTCCCTTATTAAAATAATTTTTTTTAATTAATTAGTTTTAAATATTTCTTAAATGATTATTTTAATGTTATTTATTAATTATTGCTATTAATACTAATTAAATGAATAATTGTAAATTTATTGTTATTAATTATATTTAGATTAATTATTGTTATTAATTAAATAAATGATTACATATTGTTATTAATTAATTAAATGGTAAATTATTGTTATATATTAATAATAATTAAATGAATAATTGTAATTACTTGATAATTTATGAAATGAATAAATATTATTGTAATTATTTATTAATTAGTTGCATAATTAAATAAATATGAGATTAAATTAATTAGTAGTACGTGTTCGATTTAAATTTAGTACATAGGCTTGGTGTAATTAAGTCGCACTCTTTGGAATAGATGGCGCCTCTTTTCCTTGCTTATCTCCTTAACCCCTCGTGATGTGTGGATTTCATCACCGCACACCATAACCTAAGTGAAGTTATGGACACGAGGTTGAGGGCGGAGTTTGCAAAGGATTTGAGGGAGTGTAAATTTTCGAAAAATTGGCCGAATGTCGGACATGGTGTCTAGAAACGGGTTATGACTGGTGACAGGATTTGGACTAAGAAAGACTTTTGTCGAAATTAGTCCTGCCTCTCGCGTTATCTCTATCCCTAACTGGCCATGTTTTTCGATTTAACCAAGGCTGATTAATTGAAAATTTACACTTTATCGCGCGGGTCGCACGTCCATTGAACGACCGAAAATGCCAAGCTAGTGTACTCTATTTAAATCTTAAACGTACTTAATTAATTAGCGTAAATTTTTAAGTTCTAATTATTATGGTAAGTAGGTACGCGTATTTTAACACCTTACTCTTAGGTTTAAATGGCTCCGCCAAAGACCACATCCGGCAAGAAGAAAGCCCAACAGGAGTCAGAAGATGAGATGCTCCAAATGTTGGCGGCCCAAGTCGGTTGGGTTCAACCGCAGGACGACGCCCTCAATCCGGGGCCTTCTGGGGAAATTCCCTCTGCCCCATTTCTCTCAAGCGGTGATGACGTCGACCCATTTTCAACTCCGACGCCCGGTACCGCTTCAACGGGAAGTACTCAGGCGTCTTCGACGGCCGATTCTATCATGTACAGCGCCCGCCGTAAGCAAAGGAGGGCCCCCACTGACCCCCAACCGAAAAAGACTCGGGGTCTCGTTAAAGGTGGAAAGGCGGAGAAAATTTGCAAGGCGACCGGGAGCAAGATCGCCTTGCCCTACGACGAATTCACCGGTGGCCCTCCCACACCTCAGCTAGCAAGTCTCTCGGCTCATAGCATTGGGTCGATTGTTCGTAACCGGGTTCGTATCACTGCCCCTACTTGGAGGGAGGTGCCGGATTCGGAGAAGGCGAAAGTCTTTAAGGATCTTTCGGTACGTAATACGTACAATTTTAGTTATTATATACTATTTTTAATATTAGTTATATATAATTTTATAATATATACGATTATAATTTCCAATTTATTTCTGATAGGAACAATTTGCGGTGGATCCGGATCCGGCGATGTTGAGGCATATCAACCAAACCGCCAACAACATCTTCAAAGATTGGAAGTACAGGCTCCATCAGTACTTCCGAACTAACGGTCCCGTGCCTCCCCCCGAAGAGCTGCGTGGGGATAGAGAAGATGAGTGGGAGTGGTTGTGTAACCACTTTGCCGATGAGCAATTTCAGGTGTTAATTTACTTTTTTTATTTCAATTAAGATAATTGAATACTCTAAATTTTAGTTACTTATAAATTTTTTAATGATTTCATTATGTTGTCTAACAGAAATTCTCCGGTGTCAACAAAGCCAACCGGGGGAAGAAGGACAAGCACCATACTTCCGGCGCCAAGCAACTCATTCAAATTGCCAAGGAGCACAGGGATAAGGGCTCCAAACACCCTTATCTCGATGCAAGCGTAAGCGCGTACGTGACGCCTGGGCTCGATAATGAAGCGAGTCAACGCGGCGTAAGTCATATATATATATATATGTGTGTGCGCTAATAATTATAGTAATTATTATTTCATTATAATAAATTTATTATTCTTTTGTAGGCAAGAGTGATAGAGCGTGCGCAGGAAGAATTGGCTAACACTCAGCTTGCGTTCCCAGATGTGCCGCTAGAAGACCTGCCTCCTCTATCTGTGGAGAGCCAAATAGCAATTGCGGATGAGGTCTACGGTCGTAGAGCTGGCAAGGAGGTTAGGCACTTCGGGCCTAAGGTGGTTCAAGATTTGTCGACCTCTGAGTCATCATCTACGGGAGGTTCGGGGCGGCGGAGAAGTTCTCAAGCTGCGGCAGCCTATGAAGAGGCTCGAATCGCACGGGAGGAGAATATTGCCATGCGCCAAAGAATGGACCAGCAAGACGAGCGAATAGCCCAACTCATCGCCCTTATGCAACAAGCTCAAAGACAATGTCAACCTCCTCCGAACCCATTCCCCGACGACGACGACCCGGCTGGAGGCGGAGGACGAGGCGGCGCATCTGCTCCTCCAGTGTTTTAGCTAGCTAGTAGTTTATTATTTCGTTTCTTAATTTCCGCATTACGAACAATATTTTCATTTTTAATTATGGGTTTTTTCGATTATGTATGTACAAATTAATTTTAATTATTTTATTAATTTAGTGTATTTAATTAATTTAATTAATTTTTTTTCAATTAATATTAATAATATTTTTGAATTTAATTTTTTTAAAAAAATTAATTTTTCACTTAGACGAAATAACAACGGACAAGCTAACAACGTCCGTGGCCCACTTAGATTTTTTTTTAAAAATCTAATTTTTCACTTAGATTAATAATATTAATCTCCGTCGTCTAAGTCACCACCTGGGCCACGGACAAGCTAACAACGTCTGTGGCCCATGTGGGGACTTAGACGACGGAGATTAATGTCTCCGTCGTCTAAGTTCCTACCTGGGCCACGGAGATTGTTAGCTTCTCCGTGGCCCAGGTAGTAACCTAGACGACGGAGACATTAATCTCCGTCGTCTAAGTCCCCACATGGGCCACGGAGATTGTTAGCTTCTCCGTGGCCCAGGTAGTAACCTAGACGACGGAGACATTAATCTCCGTCGTCTAAGTCCCCACATGGGCCACGGAGATTGTTAGCTTCTCCGTGGCCCAGGTAGGAACTTGGACGACGGAGACATTAATCTCCGTCGTCTAAGTCACCACCTGGGCCACGAACGTTCTCCGTGGTCCAAGTGAACTTGGACGACGGAGATTAAATTCTCCGTCGTCTAAGTACTTAGACGACAGCACTTGGAGCACGTACCTTGGACGACGGATTTTCCGTCGTCCAAGTACTTAGACGACGGAGACTGTCACTTAGACGACGGAAATGCTCCGTCGTCTAAGTCACTTTTTCTTGTAGTTCTTCTTCAAATGGAATGAAGAGATCGAGGAATGAATTCAGTTTGGCATCGGGCTTATATAATGCTTCACTTAGACGACGAAGGTGTCGGTACGTCGTCTAAGTGGAAGTACGTTATGTACTCGGACGACGGCGTGTCAGTCCGTTGTCCAGGTAATCACCTGGACGACGGAGATGGTATTCTCCGTCGTCCAGGTGATCACCTGGAGGACGGAGAAGACTCCGAGGTCCAGGTGATCACCTGGACGACGGAGAATACCGTATCCGTCGTCCTGGTGATCACCTGGACCTCGGAGAATACTCCGTGGTCCAGGTGACCACCTGGACGACGGAGATGGTATTCTCCGTCGTCCAGGTGTTACTTGGACCAAGGAGTATTTTCCGTGGTCCAGGTGTCACTTGGACCACGGAACAATTACGTTTCCGTGGTCTAAGTGCTGTTTTCTTGTAGTGTTAGCCATCCTTAATGAAGGAGAACCTAGTTAAGATCAACATACCGATGAAACATACTCTGATTGTTATCACCCAAGTCGCGTGCTCTTTCTGTAGAAGTTATAGTATTGTACTAAGAATAAATCTGGCTTGGCTCATCATTTTGTGTAATTTAAATTTTATGTAATTTAAATTTTCAAGAAATAAAGATGCAATTTATTTATTAAGATGAAATTAAAATACACTTGAAATAAAAACGGAAGCTTCATAATTAAACACACATACAGAAATTAAACACAGCTTAAATATTTAGAGTATCTCGCCGGTTTCCAACCTCCAATTGTGCTTCACCAAGTCCTTCTGAAGCTCTGTATGGATGTAACCAGATTCAAGATCGGCAAACACGGTCGTGAAACCTATGTATATTTGCTCCATCTCTACTAATTGGCTCAAAAGGAATTCGATTCCCTTGTTGATCCACCGGCCCATCATAAACCCGGAAAGCCCTCGATGGATTTTGCACGTCTTCTTCTTCCTCATTCTCATCCTCATCCTCCACGTACTCTTCTTCAACAATCATGTTATGTAATATGATGCAAGCTAATATGATGGTAGTCATTACCGATTTGTGGTGCAATGTACAACTATGACGAATAATTGCCCATCAAGATTGTAAAATGCCAAAGGCCCTCTCCACATCTTTCCGGTATGCCTCTTGTTTCTTTGCGAACAGTTTATCTTGCGGCGTCTGGGGATTAGAAATAGTCTTGACGAATGTAGAGTACCTTGGATATATTCCGTCAGCCAAATAATAAGCGTGGTTGTACCTCTCTCCATGGACTTCATAGACGGCAGTTGGGCCTCTTCCTGAAAGGACCTCTGAAAACACATCCGATAGGTGGAGCACATTAATGTCATTTTTGGCTCCAGGACACCCGAAGAAGCTGTGCCATATCCACGTATCATACGAGGCCACTGCCTCCAAAATAATAGTTGGGCGACCCTTTCGACCTGAGTACGCCTCTTGATAGGCGGTTGGGCAGTTCTTCCACTCCCAGTGCATGCAGTCGATACTTCCGATCATGCCAGGAAAGCCTCGGTGTTGGCCTTTAGCTAGGAGTCGCGTGAGGTCTGCCGATGTTGGATTGCGGAGGTACCTTGGACCATAGATTTCATACACTTGGCTGCAAAAATCCTTCATGCATGCCAGAGTAGTCGATTCCCCCATCCTTGTAATTTCTGTGCACTGATCCGCGGCCGCCCCATACGCTAACATTCGCAGAGCACCGGTCAGCTTTTGTTTAGGAAGAAGCCCTAGCAATCCAGTCGCGTCTGGTCTTTGATGCCAAGATTAGTCGTGGTTGCAGAGATCCGTCATGATAATGTTGAATCGGTTTCTGCTCATCCTATACCGCCGACGAAATTCTGCCGCCTCGAAGTTGGGACGTTCGATGAAGTAATCAGTCATGAGATTGCGTCCCCTAAATAGCCTCTGTCGCTCACGATTCGGTTTTTTACCGCGACGTGAACCGCTCGAACGTGAGGGTTCATCGTCGTCTTGTGCTTCCGCCATGACCACCTGATTGATGAATGATTGCTCCATATGGTCATCCTCTTCTTGTTGACGTTGTCTCCTCCTGAAAAAATGGGGGAAGCTGAAAGAATCCATCAGAGTGATGAACAAGGAAATATTGCTAAGTGTTGAGAGAGATGAGTAATCTACTCGGATTCTTGTACATGGTGTGAGGCAACTATGAGTGAAGGATGAGCGTTTTATAGGCAATTGTAGATAATCCGATCGTCAAATATGAACACACGTGTCGCATCGTAATTGGTCGAAAATCTTACCGGAAATCTGGTTCAATTATTTTGTCGACGATGCTATCTCGCAGTGACACGTGTCACATCGTATTTGGTCGAAAATCTTACCGGAAATCTGGTTCAATTATTTTGTCGACGACGCTATCTCGCAGTGACACGTGTCACATCGGAATTGGTTGAAAACTTTACCGGATATCTAGTCCAATTATTTTACCGACAATGACACATGGTGGTGACACGTGTCAATTTTTAATTAGTCGGAAATCTTTTCGGAAATCTTGTATAATTATTACCGATGAAGACAAGTGTCACATTATTATTGGTGGTAAATCTATCCGGTAATTCATTTTTAAACATTTCACCACATGACAAAGCTGATTTGCTTGAAGCAAATAGTGAATGAGTGTGTGCAAAACTTGATTTGCTTGAGCAAATCTTGGATACATTTTGCTTGAAGCAAGATTTGTTCTTGCTCTACTTCTTGCTCATCATGGGTGCGGATGCTCTTAAAAACCGCTAGTCCACATCTTTTACCGTGCACCTTCACTAGTCATAAAAGCTACAAAACCCTTCACAAAGCCCTCACCTTTATTCACACACACACACTGAAAACGGTAAACGCAACTCAAACTGAAGCAAACAACAACAACAAAGATGGCTGCTCTGCGCTCTGCTGGTTCGCTCACTCGTTCATTGGCCTCCACTGCTAGGGTTTCGCTCCACCGCTCCGGCCCAACTTTACGCCGCCTCCGGCCACCTCCCACTGCTCCGGCCTCTCGCCGCTTCTCCTTCACCTCTCCCAGGTAACCCAATTTTGGATCTTCTCTCTATCTATCAAAATTAAGTGGATTTGATTTGGTTTGTGTATAATTGACTAGTACTTTTTTTTAAAGTTTTGTGCTTTATTGGGTTTTGTATCGAAATGTTGGGTTTTGCAAATTTAACGAAATTGAAACATCAGTGATGTTTAGAGTAAGAAATTAGATTTTTATTAGGATTTAGTGTGTGGGTTTGTTTTCTGGGATCTGGGTTTTCTGGGTTGTGTTTGATTATAGTGATAGTGATAATCTAGTTAGTTTGAGGGGCTTTATACACGAGTCAACAGCAGGGGCCTGATTTGTGGTGACCCTGACTGCTGCTTAGAGCCGATATTGAGTTTTAGTGGGTGAAGATCCTTGGAAACTAGTTTATACATTTTTTTCATGATACAATATCCACTGTACATGTATTTTAAGGCAGTCTAACCAGTTTGGTTTTGGATTTGGATTTGGAATTTCAATTTTGGATTGGATATTTGAATCGGCACTCCAGTCAGACACGGGTGTTTGTTATTTGATCTCGTAACAAGCAACCTTTTGCATAGTGCCTAGAAATAGCTACTATCACGATTGGAGTGAGCTGTTTCCTAAGCTTTCCTCCAAATTCAAGGCAGCTAAATCCCACAAATCTTAGTCTGTTTTTGCTAAATCTCCTAGTCTTTTTGTTGCTTTTGTGTGCGTGCTGTGATTGAATGGAAAGTGAGAAATCGAATTTGTGATGTTTCAGGACAACTTGACAGGAAATGTGATACTGGATGAGACCAAATAATTAGGTGGTTGAGAATTTTAGTTGTTTAGTGGCTCTATACATATGAGTCAACAGCAAGAGCCATTTCAATGGTGCCTTGACTGCCGCTTGGAGCCCATATTGTTTTGCCAATAGAAGATAGCTTGACATGCTCTATGCCTTCATGCTACAATATTTGGCTACATTTTATGATTTCTATCTGAGACTACCGAATCAATGATTGAAATAGCTTACATGTTTGATTGTTTGATGTTCCTGGCCTTTACACTTGGATATACATTGCTAGCTCTCATTTAGATGGAATTAAGTCTCCAGACTGTTGCTTGAGAAATATTAGTAAGACCATTTTTTATTGTCACAATTTTTTGAAAGACAAACACATGGTTGAATTGAAATCCAAACACTGGAGTTATTGGCTGATAATCATTGCAGATAGGGTCAGCACTGCCAGCTTCTTACAATCAAGTGAAGACAAAACTTGTCTTTTGCTTATGAAGTACTTGTACTTTATTTATTTTTTGTGCATGACTTTTGGGAAATATTTGAAAATGTGTGATTCACTATATGAAATCAAAATAAGCGAACAAAGACAAACCTTGTCTTTTGCTTCATTTCACTGTTTGGGATAGAGCTGTTTTGAGATCATCAAGTTCTACAGCTATCTTTTGTGCCCCATTCTTTTTGGGAACGGAGGAGTCAAATCGGGTTTTTTACATTATAATGAATTTCTGAAATCTCTGTTCTCATATTGTGGTTAAGGTTCCAAACACTAATATTTGGAAATGTTGCAGCAAAGCCAAAAAAATAAATATTTTGTTGATGTTTAAAATTGATTGGTAGGATAACAGAGGGTGCCTTTGCTTCTTGTAGGAACTTGGGAGAACTGGGGTGCACCCAATCGCTGTTGCCTCCACAAGCTGCAGCATGCCTCACATCTCACCTCATTATCAGGGCACGTGCTTGTTGCGAGCTGTCACATGGTACCTTCTGCCGCACTTGTCAGGATCGCTAGTAGTCTATTTGTGAGTCTTGCTGTTTCTAGGACAAAAAAGAAACTGCAAAACTTATGTTCCATTTTTTGTTCTATCCTTGGGCTGATACACTAAAAATGGATTTAGATTAGAAAAAAAAAAAAAAAAACTTGAGACAGAGTGTGTTTGACAAGAGTTATATATAATCTAGGTGAATTTTTGAGTAAGCTTGAA
Organism: Geum urbanum; assembly: GCA_946800695.1. NCBI lineage: Eukaryota > Viridiplantae > Streptophyta > Magnoliopsida > Rosales > Rosaceae > Geum > Geum urbanum. The sequence goes on along the minus strand of OX327002.1, from coordinate 5,202,440 downwards.
TAATCATAAAGAAATTGGGATTGGGATTGATAGGAAGGAATGGAAAAGATGGGTGATGCGCATGGACTTACGATCATCCGGCAGAAGACTGATGCATCTTCATAGGTTTTTTTTCATTCCTTTCTTAGACACATTACCAATCTTGAATTTCAGTGAACAAAGTCTCGGTTGGTCTGATCATGTGTCCACCAAACAAATTTTATACTTATTATAGAATTGAATGATAGCAACAAGAAATTTTTCTGCTTAGCTGATATTTTCTTGGGGAATTTATTGCCTTGCTTCATAAGACGTGCTTCAGGATTTTTTTTTGTCTTGTGATCTCTTTGTTATGTACATGATTTTTTTTGGTATTCATAAAGTGAGAATTGAGAATGACTTTTTTTTTCCTTCCTTTGTCATTTTTATATTGTTCTTTGTTGTTGTTTTTCTCGGTCAACAGTTTATTGATATTGTTGCTTCACAATGTGTATAGGTTTCTGATATGTTTGTGGAGGATCACTGAATTTCATTGATTTTTATATAAAAAATGCTGTAGCCATTGATATTTGTCGGGAGAGTCTAGTATATCACTTGGTACATTCACCAATCCTGGTTGCTAAATTTTGTTTGCTTTTATTAAGATATCAAATCTTCTTTCCTTGTCTCAAAGCAATAATGGCACCACATGTTGAAATAAGGCATTGCAAAATCACCTTAATTTGTTATCGTTAATTTTGATGTGTATGTTTGATATGCTTTGATTGTGTTAATTTCATTTCCAAACTGCACTTGTCACTGTTTGGCTGTTTGCTGAGCTTTTACTTCACAATATGAATGAATCATTGGGGATCTCTTTTGTTTTTATTCGTAAGTATGTATTGGGGAGTAAGGATTTCTTATATGTTTGGATTTCTTGCATTTCTGCTACTTTTTAATACAATTGTATTGCTTTTTTGTTGTCATTACAGGGACTTGAAAGCTCTTCTAGATCAACATAGCATAGTTGAGCACAACTATATTTTGGGGTGATCGTAGAGAATGGTTACTCGCTCTATACAGTAGCGAGCACTTGTGGATTAGTGAGTTTAGTTAGTCTTAGCAGTTTAGATTTTAAACATTTTATCCACAATAAGAAATTTGGAAATCAATTCAGCGTCTGTAATGACTTTTGACAATTGCGGCCCATGGTGTTGGAATCTCAGCCTCATTGTTGCTCAATTTCTGTCTTATGACTAGTTGCTTTTATGAGTAGATTGTCAGTTTTTATAAATTTTTGCAGCATCAGCTGATACTTGCTGACTCAGATACTAATACATAAACTTTAGAAATGCTTGATATTGATGTGTTAAGACTTGAGAATCTCTGGCTTTCTATGGCTAGAGACCCAACTTCTAGTAGATTTTGTTATGCTCCATTAGAACAGTTTTCTGAACTGAAGTTGTGATGTCATATTGATTGATATTGCATTCTCAACTCATGGTTGGCTTGTGGTTCTGTATGGATGCCAGAATAATGCATAATTGGTGCTGCACATGTTATGCTCGAGTTGTTAAGAAGAGCTGTGTAGTGTCCCATTTATATTTTGCTGTTAGGCTGTGCCCAGTTGGCCCAGTGCATTATTGGCATGTTTTTCTCTTCATATTCTGTGGGAATGAAAGAAAGAAGCTGATTCATGAGTCAAGTATTAGGTCTACCTCGGTGAGTGCCAATGTATAGGCATAAGAGGATTGCTGGCTTTTTCTTTTGTCGGGCAGAAGTATTAGGGAGAACAGTGCAGATTTTGTTGCTCACTTCAGTTGTAAGTATAGATAGAGACTTGATGATTAAATACCCGAGACATGTTCTCCCTACATATTTTACATACAGGTCTCAAGTCTCAACCAACTTAGCTCTAGTCATCTGAGTTGGTTCAGTCTATCTGCCTTAATATGTTCCTTTTGTAAATGTTGCTGTTCTTTTCGTTTTGGAATAACCAAGGTATAAAATTTCGATAATTTCTCCGAAATATCGGTGAAATTTTTTTTTTTTGAGATCGACAGTGGCAGAGCCAAGATTGAATTTGAGGATGGGCACAAAGTTAATAAATAGTAAGAATAATAATGCTTATATAAATAATAAGTAGATAAAAAAAATCATAACCAATTAAGTGGGTAAAGAAAAGAATAAAAAATTGAAAACAAACCATATAAAGAAAACATTGATAAAACAAGACAATCAAAAGGTTATGCAAAAGTATTTATAAAAAAATACTATAAAATGGAAGGAGAAGAAACCGCTGCTAGAAACAAAAGTGGTTAAAATTCAGGCGTGTGGGGAATCGAACTCAGGACCTTTGCAATGTGTAAAACAAAAGACTTTTCCACTACACCAGATTCACTTTTCAATAATTATGAAGAAACCAAAGATACTTATTGTATTTTCAGGGGGGGCCATTGCCTAGGCTCGCCTACAAGTGGCTCCGCCCTGGGAGATCGATATTAATTACACATTTTCGGCGATATTATAATTTAGAGATTTCTCGCCGAGATTTTAAGAAATTGACAGCAATTACGTGTATTCAAAGACAGATTTGGAAGGCCCGGCCTAACTTTTGAGTAAGTTACAACCAAATGTTATCTACAACAAGAAGAATCAAACCCAGGCCAACAAATCATATATCCTACTATCCAAACCAACCTTGCTATGCATGCTTTTGCTATGTACATTCATCTATTTTTTATATATTGGTTCTTTGGTTGGAAGATAAAGAAGAAAATCAACTGAATTTAACTTTTAAATCTCTATAATATCTCTCAATTTTTTATTAATATCAATATTTACTCGATATTTCCATCGAAATATCTACATTTTAAAGCATCGATATATCTTTGATATTCGATATTTTACTCCTTGAAAATAACCATGAAAATGTCGAACCCTTTTGAGGCACAGTTCATGAGTCATGACATGCAACTTTAGCAATTGAGCTCCATTATTCGAGTCCTTCGTTCAGTACAGTTCCATTTTCTGTTTCTTTTTGTCGTCGAACTAACGTGTTTACAGTGGATAAATCCCTTCATTATTAGAAGTGGTGGCAAATTTTGATTACACTGAAAAAAGAAAGTGAAATTCCGTAGTCAATGTCAGTAACAGAAGAGAATGCAATTGACTTCATGTACTGTCTTGTAAGAAGAGCATTTGGGTCCAGTGAGGTAGTGACCGAGTGACATGTAAGTTGCAACATTCTTATCTGAAGTACTATTTTTGAGTGAACACCAAGTTTCTTTACTCCGTGACTCCAACTGGAGGAGCATCAAAATGTAGAACATGGATGGTTCTTTCTGTAGATTGGTCACTGAAAATGGTTCGATCTTTTTTAGGATGAGATTGCCGACGCTAGTTATGCCACTAGGGAATTGCACTATCAAATCAATTGTCATATTGGAATTCTGTTTAGTTATTGGTTCATACATCTCTCTCATGGTTTTCAACGACATCAAATCCACGCTGGGCAACATTGAAAAGCCAAACTGCTATGTGAACAATGATAGCACTTCAATATAAGAAACAGAAAGAGAATAATCTTTACGGAAAAGTAGGGCCAGCTTTTGCTAACAGAGATTACTGGCTTTAGAAGAAAACTCTGCTTTAAACTCAAGTCTAGAAAAGTGATCGAGAGAGTTCCAAAGATGGACAAACCCACTAGACAACGTCGCATCATACTTGTTCCCACTAGATCCTCTTCCCAACTAGCTTCAAAGAACCACTTCCCAACTGTGATAAATAGTAGTAGTGTAGGGTAACCACTACCAACTCCAATGAAATATGCTCCGACACTCTTTACCATACAAGTACATCACTAAACATGCCAATCATACTTGGATTTCACCTAGCAAAGAGGTATAAAGTTTGATCACGCCAAAACATGAGTAGGTACTCAAAGAAGTGTTGAAACATTTGTTGGCTTGCAGTTAGGAACACCAGCATTACCATTGTTTGGCAGAACAAACATAGCCTACTGAGTCAGACCTACTCGGTGAAAAATCATAACCTCCTTTCACTTTCCACATGAATATCAGACTCAAATATAGTTCAGCACCACATCATCATCATCATCATCATCATAGCGAAAATGTAAAAGAGAACTCTGAGAAACAAAACTCTCCTTTTCACCGCCACTATTCGACCACGCCAGAAATTCCATGATTCGATATCTCAGCATGCACAAATTGAATTACGCGTACAAAATCATAAGGATTGCTCTTAACTTTACAAGATCTTAAGGTAACTCTGGAAGCAAAGACTACACTTTCAGATATCAAAATCATTAGTTTCTTCAAGTATCTATTAATGAGAGGGATGTAGGGGAAGCCAGCTCATTTTGTCTATTCCTTTCTTCTGTTACAGAAGAAAGGAATGCAAGTAGAAGTGGTTCTGATGCAAATCTCCTATTGTACATATACCCATCACCCACTACTTAGTTCCAAAGAACAATGAAGAAGCCCCAACAGGAAGACACCCATATACACTGAAAATATGCAAGCCAAGATACCACCCTATCTGGTATGCTATTTGCTTACCTTTCCAGACCATTATTGCCAACGCTCTGGGACCCGAATGGACCTCCCCACAAACATCAAATCATAGAGCAAACAGACAGGAGTATCTACTCTTACCCCCACTCACTTCTCACGCTAAAATTTCAGCTGCAAATGCTGCATTCATCTTACCCTTCACTCACCTCCCACTCCCACTCACAATTTCATATTCTATGGTAATTCATATTTGATAGCAACTTGAAATAAAAAAAAATATTGTTGATTACTGCACTTGTCTGGTGGCAAATAATAGCTATGATTCCTATGAACTATATGCAGAGAGTGATATGAGTACCACCTTGATCATACTGCTGATATGCCTGCAAGTTATTCGAATACTGTGACCCTTACTACAGAACCTAGAGATTCCTACTCAGAACAGCACTATTAGCACACCACTCAGCTGTTTAATACATCAAAGAAGCAAATTACTTTCTAAGCCACTCAAGTTAAAGAAGTAACAAGGTGTGCACTGAGTGGATAAGAAGCAATCGTGGCAGGCAACTTCAGATAAATTTGCAAGTATAATTATTTTGACAATTGATGAAAGAGTTGTAGGATTGTCAACGTTGTGAATTTTCGGTTACTCTCATGTAAAGTAGGTCTCCTTTGAGAACAGAGAAAAGGAGAGATGAAAGTGGGGAATCCTAAGCTTTACCAAGGCAATAGAGAAGATGACCAAAGCATTGTCCCCTTTGAGCACCAAGCATTCGAAAATAGGGGCCACAGAGATGTGATAAAAACAGAAATCAGGCATCCTCCACTTTAGTTTTTAATGCTCCTATCTCCATCCATTGCTTTCCTCTCTTCTTTGATCTTAAACCTCTTCAAAGAGTCATTCTGTCCATTGCACAACCTAAATCCATCAACTACCTCTTCACATCCTCCCAGACAAGTGATTTCAAAGGAAACATGATTTCCCATGGAGAAGCAGAAAGTGAGATAGTAGTCGCAAGGAAAGAGCAAAACAGAGATTCAAACAGCAATGATGACAACAAAGAAACTGAAGATCTTAATCAAGGAGAGTGGCTGAGCCTCAGCCTAGGCAGAAATTTGCTCTCAATAGAGGGGGAAATGGACTCAGAGTCAAGACCAGCTTCTGGCAAGGTTTTCTCTTGTAACTTCTGCATGAGGAAGTTCTTCAGCTCACAAGCATTAGGGGGTCATCAGAACGCCCACAAGAGAGAGAGAGGTGCAGCCAGAAGATATCAGTCTCAAAGAATGATGTCAATGGTGGGTTTTCCCTTCAATACCTCTATGTTTCGGTCTCTTAGTGTTCAGCCACATTCACTCGTGCACAAGCCAAGCAGATATGAAACTGCGCTAGTACCACGATTTAATGATGCCAGTACAAGGTTTAGCATGATGCCATTCACACTTGATGAGGTAATGGATTCGATGTGGCCTGGCAGCTTCCACTTGAATGCACAAGAAATAGAGCCACTATCAGAGCCATGCAAGCTTGACTTGAACCTTCGACTCTAGTCCATCTACCTGCTATGCTATGCTAGTATGGAACTTTGCACATATGACTTTTCTATTGGAATAGATCTCAATGATTTCATCTTTCAAACAGAACTTAGGTAGGTTAGAGGCCTACTATGGTGAATCATTGTCTCTCTCTAGGAAAGAGACTGAGAGGTTCCTACCATCTTATGCAGGAAAAAAATATCAAGTGCATTTTACTTTACAGCCCTGTTTTATGAAAATTTTGTTCTCCTGATTGTGCTTGTAGTTTCCTTTTATGTGAAGTATTATCCCCTTCACTGTTCCTCCCCCCTCCCCCCTCCCTCCTGCTAACCCCACATAGCTACTGAGACTGGTTAATTCATAAACAGATCACCGACTCTAGCAACTCAAAGATTTTAAAAGTGACATGTTATACAAATCGTACAAAAGCTGTAGGGCTGCATGTAAGGTAAGTTTCCACATAAACGTTGTACTCCTAAATGATTAGGCTGTAATCCAGATCTAGGCTGAAGCAAAGAATATAAAAACCACGTATTCTTTCTACCAGTTAACATATAAACTACTCTTTGGTGCGCAACATTGCTTTTCCAGTACTGTAATTTGCCTTCGTAATTATAATGGTATGACTTATAGTAGCTTTTGGATTTCGACATTTTAATTACAAAGGCAAATTACAGTAATAATAGCTTTTGGATTTCGACATTTTATCTCAGTAGCATTTCGACATGACTGCCATATTCCGATTAGAATATAATATCTATTTGTGATGCCTGCTATCTAAGCAAACCCTTTCATTTTAAGTCATTTAAATAAATGGTATCTTTCCGAGTAGGATTTAAAACCACATGCTAAGCCTGAAGTTTCCTTTGTAACCCCTGAAACTTGTTCATTTGGTTCCAATTCATGTCTTGAAGCTGTTCCTTTTTATTCTCATCCACATCCCAATTCCATTTAATTACTTAAGTTTCATTTTGTGTTCCCTCTGTCTATTAGCAAATATAAGGGGAGGAAAAGAAGAAAAGAAAAATGAGCAGACTAATTGCAAACTTGCAGAAAATAAGGAAATACAATGTGTAGGACAGAGTAAGCGAAGGTTCACATTAATTCTACATTCCATACTGAAAACAAAAATAACAAAAAACTATATCCTTGTGCATCAAGATAATTTACACCCTTACACATTAATTAGGTACCTTGAGCTTTTGAGTATTATTCATGACCACAGGAAGCCTTTGGCTAATGATGCTTGGATCATTATAGGCAGCAGCTTCAGAAGGGTATCCCTTCTGCATCATTTAGTTAAATACGAAGGATGAGAAAAGGATTAAAAAATATTGAAACAGAAACAAGAGCAAGTTCTTTATGTGCACCAATCTTCTTGTCATATTAGACAACCAAGATCTATAATCTTATAAGTCAGAAAATACTAGATTTAGCATTTACAAAAACCAAGTGGTTATTAAATCAGTTGGCTGACTATCTATGTCAAGTCTATACAATAAGCAGGAAGTGAAGATAATCAAAGAATGCAATGTGTAGAAAGAATAGCATATATGGCCTGCTTATACAAAACCTTTTGGAAAATCTTGCTATAATTAGTCATTATCATATCAGATTTCCGTAGGTAACAAAATCCAACTTCCAACTTATATTGCACTTTAGCAACAAGCTCTCCCATTGATATTTACTTAACTTGCAAATCTTGAATATTACAACTATTTCCATCAATGAATGAGCAGCCTGACTAACTTTATCCAGATTAAAAGATTGAGAGATGCAAGAAAGAATTACGTGATATGAAATCCATCTACTAACAGAATCTGAATGATGAACTTTGATGGATTTCTTAAGCAACCAATCACCTTAGATGTGATGAGACAATTAAACAATGGAACTTTTTCCTAATTTCCTCTTAAAAATTTGCATACCATTTCTTAACCCTCAAAAAGTTCCAAGACCTTGCAAGTCATTGAATAACAGAAAATGCTATGCAGTTTCCACAAGTCACAATCAAATTAATTTTCAGGAAAGTAGGGGAGGTTCACAGCTATATTTCTGTCTCCACATAGCAGACAAGAGACAGGAAACTAATATTGAAGAAGCTAAATCAAGAAAGGTACGGAAATTGGCACTGACGATTTGAGCACAGAACTTGAACTTACCGCAGCCAAAGCTTGAAATGTAGATTCTCTCCAGCAGCTCTCTCGAAGAATAAAGGGATTCACATTATTTTCAAAAGCACAATGCATACGAGTATCCCTTAATCTCATTAGTACTCCATCAACTCTAAGCTGCAAGAAGATCTCCGTCCATGAGTTTAATATCAAAGATAGTAGAAAGAAGAGAGCCGTTGACTAATATTTATTCCATAGTTGTCAAACAGCCTCTTTAAAAAAGAGTTTCAGAGAGCTTGTGCCCAAAAAACTTACAAAAGAAAAGAAAAGAATTGAAATGTTGTGTTTGGCTAATATTACATTCAGGAGAAAATTAAGAGAACTAACGAGATTAACTCACCCAAAATCGCAAGAGAAGAAACCAGCCACTTGGCATGACTCTCTGGAATATTAAAATGTAAGATGTAAGTCCTTGCAATCTGTCATATTGTTGGAAGAAAAAAAATGAAGCAGAAAGACAAAGAAAGATTGAAGGCATACCACTTTTACAGTTAAAAGTGAAACTCCATTATCCGCCAATTCATCTTCATACAAGACTACCTTTTCATTTATAAGAAGTATCTTTATCAGGACAGGTATGTACATACTAGGAAGGTAACATAAATGATACATTTGTTCACATAGGCAAATTAGTGCTTCCAGTTAATTTCAAGATTCTCACCTCATCATAAAAAAGAATGGGCTCTTTAGATGCCAATGCAACTACATCAATTTTTTCTTTGCAGTCTTCCCAGCAGAGATTGCAGTTGTCCTTAGATATCTCGCTTCCATGATGCTGCAGATGTAGCCAAAATAAATCCATTATCATAACTCGTATGATATGACAGCATTACAAGAAATTATACAAAAATATTATATTCATAAACATGTAGTTCCTTTATTAAAACAATGCGACATGGTAAACACATCGAAACACTTTCTCCATGTAGATGAATGCCTTGTCAACAAATTATGGTGTGATCCTACTTCAGGCACAAGATTCTCAACTATATAAATGTACAAATAAAACAGAGACAGAGAGAGGGAGATGGAGAATATGCACCTCCTCAGCATCCAAGTCAATAGTTTCACTTCCAGAGTACGGTGTTGTGAACGTATAATCATAGTCCAGTATTACTTGCTCGGAGGGTTTACTGAAAATGAGAAAACAAAATGCAAGACCCAAAAGAATATCCATCAGTTAACAGATACCCTAAATCAAAACAACTTGATCAACAAATCCAAAGCCAGCATCACCATATACAACTAATCATATCTAACAAGCAAGTTATCAAATAAATTTCCTGTAGCCGAAATTCCTCTCCCAAAACCTACATCTCATATGAAGAATAATACCTCAAGAAGAAGTTTGAACGAAATAATCAGTACAAAGAATACTTTAAAGCGAAGGCAGTACCCACATTACCTACAAAGCTACCTAATTGACAGTCATAACACCTTGCGAGAAGTTTAAAAACAATGACCAACCGGGAAACTCGAAACTCGACATGTCACAAACACAATTCTACTCTTTCAACAAGTGCTTGTAATTGCAACTTTCATTCAACTATATCAACATTTCTACACCAACATTAAGCCTCTAAATCAAAAGCGGTGTACACATTACTATTTCGAGAGTCAATTTATTCAACGAAATAATAAAAATGCAACCAGTAGATAGAAAATTACCATCTGAATTTCCACTGAGCAGCAGCTGGAACTTCAACAGGTGGCAAAGCCTCCTTCTTCCACCCGATCAGCGCATCGAAAGCGTTGAAGTGAATCTTGGTGCCACTCTTCACATGCTTCAGAATCAAACAACTCTCCCCAAATATCATCTCCGGCATGTGACAAGTCTCCAGCTTCTTCTCCCACCTTCACCAGCAGCAGAAGCAATAATCAAAGAGTCATAATTAGAACCCTAGAAATTCAAATTCGGAAATTGAAAAACAAACTAACAAAAAATTAGGGAGGGGGAAGATTTTTACAGTTGTTGGGTGGAGGAGGTGAGACAGTGGCGCTTGCGAGTCTCGATTTCCCAGCCGTTTATGCGAAGACCGTGGCGGCCGTCGGAGAACAACTCGGCTCCTGCGGACTTGAGCTCTTTCTCGTCGATCACTAGTTCCTCCATGTTGGTGTTTTGAGCTCGCTTCACTTTGACTTGGTTTGCTTCTTTTACTTTTGTTAGAATATGTTTTGAATCAGGTCTCGTTAAGACAAACATCTTTGGCGAGAGAGTCAAAGTCTTTGTCAAGGAGTTTTTTAGCGAGGAGTCTTTGGCGAAAGAGTTGACTTGCTATTCATGATTCCGTAAAGAATAGGGATTCCTCAGTCATTCTGGTATAGGATTCCTCAGACGTTCGGGTCTGAGATTCCTCAGACATTCGGGACTCTGTTAGGCTATATATATTCTAGGTTATTAGCTAACAGTGGTGTGCGTGATATTAGTATTCTACAATCTAGTTTTATTCTGTAGGTTGTGTTCAACCTAGTGTGGTAAATTCTGTATTCTGTAATCTGGTTTCCTCAAGGATAAATAAATCTGTTCTCCTTCTGCCGTGGACATAGCTAACTCGCATTAGTGAACCATGTAAATATGTGTTCTTTCTTACATTTGTTACTTCCGCTATATCAAACTGGTATCAGAGCTTAGGCTCAGGATGTCTGAGGTGAATGTGAAGATCGACAAATTCACGGGGAGGAACAGTTTCAGTTTATGGCAGATCAAGATACGAGCCTTGTTAAAGCAACAAGGGTTGTGGGCGCCGCTGACGAAGAAGGCAGTGGGTCCCAAATCGGTTGAGATGGCCAGTCTGGAGGAGAAGGCACACTCGACAATTATGCTGTGTCTTACTGAAGATATCATCACCAAAATCGCAGAAGAGGAAACTGCATGTGGTCTGTAAATTGAAGCTTGAGAGTCTATACATGACGAAGTCTTTAACCAACAAGTTGCTTCTGAAGCAACGTATGTTCAATCTGCGTATGCAAGAGGGTGCGCCTCTAGATCACTTAGATCAGTTGAACACAATTCTGTTAGAGTTGCATAATATCGATGTTAAAATCGATGATGAGGATGCTGCCTTAATTCTGCTGGTATCTTTACCATTATCATATGAGAATTTTGTGCAATCTTTTATCGTTGGGAGAGATACGGTGACTCTAGAGGGGATTAGATCGTCTCTTTATACCAAAGAGTTGCACCATAAGGCGACTGGTACAGATACAGATAATCAGGATACTGGGTTAGTAGTCAGTGGAAGTAAAGGACAGGGAAACTCGAAAAAGAAGAAATTCAAGAAACCAGGTTTCAAGGGTCCTAAATCCAACGATGTATGTAACTACTGTAAAGAGATGAGACATTGGAAAATGGAATGTCCAAAGAGGAAGCAGCAGGAGAAACCATTAGGTACTGCTGCTGTAGCAGAAGATGACACCAATTCAGAAGAGGATACTTCCCTAGTTGCTGATGAACATACACATCACATTGATGTGTGGATTCTAGATTTCGGGGTGTCTTATCATATATGTCCGCACAGGGAGTGGTTCACAACCTATGAGCATATAAATGGAGGTAATGTTTCTATGGCTAACAATTTTGCCTGCAAGGTGGTTGGAATGGGCTCAATTAAAATACGGGCACATGATGGTAAATTTTGTGCATTGAATGAGGTTAGGCATGTTCCACGCATGACAAAGAATCTGATATCTTTGAGTTATTTGGATAACAAGGGGTTCAGTTTCAAAAGTGAATGTGGATTTCTACGTGTCTGCAAGGGTTCTAATGTAGTTCTGAAAGGTGTCAAGCGGGGTACTTTGTATATTCTACAAGGTTCTACGCTGTCAGGTTCTCCTGTTGTTGCATCGTCGGAGGTTCACAAGGAGGATATGACCAAGCTATGGCATATGAGACTCGGTCATATGAGTGAACGAGGGATGCAAATTCTGGCAAAAGGAGATCTTCTTGGTGGCCACAAGGTAAAGGACCTTAGACTTTGTGAACATTGTGTCTTCGGAAAATTACATCGCAACAAGTTTCCTAAAGCAATTCACAGAACAAAAGGCACACTTGATTACATCCATTCTGACTGTTGGGGTCCGTCTCGCATTGAGTCTTTAGGAGGTCACAGATATTTTGTGTCAATGATTGATGATTTCTCAAGAATGACTAGGGTGATTATGATGAAGCATAAAAGTGACGCTTATAAGAATTTCAAGCAATGGAAAGCGTTGGTTGAAAATCAAACAGGGAAGAAGATAGATCAAAATGCTGCGAACTGATAATGGTGTGGAATTCTGCTAGTCTGATTTTAATGAGTTATGCAGGAATGTAGGGATTGTTAGGCATCAGACAGTCAGGGACACACCACAACATAATGGTGTGGCAGAACGTATGAATCAGACACTTCTGAAGAGAGCTAGGTGCATGCTCTCTAATGCTGGACTAAAAAAAAGGTTCTGGGCAGAAGCTGTTAGTACAGTATTTTATCTGATAAATCGTGGACCTCACACATGTATACATCTCAAAACCCCTCATGAGATGTGGTCTGGAAAGTCTGCTAATTACTCAAATCTGAGGGCTTTTGGCTGTTCTGTTTATTATCATGTAAGTGAGGGTAAACTAGAACCAAGAGCTAAAATGGGAGTATTTGTAGGCTATAGGGATGGAGTTAAAGGGTATAGAATCTACTCTCCATCTGAAAGGAGGGTTATACTTAGTAGAAACGTAGTCTTTGATGAAAATTCTATATTTAACCCTACTGTTAAGTCCATCGTTGTATCAGAGAATGATAGTGTTAAGAAACAGGTGGAGCAGCAAGACACTCAAGATGAGAGTGAACCACAGCAAGAAGATCAACACTCACATTCAGAAACAAAGCCACTAGTTGTTAACCAGCACAGTTTTACTCTTAATCGACCTAGGAGAGCAAACTTTGGGAAGCCTCCCACGAGGTATGACTTTGAGGACATGGTGACTTATGCACATCAGGTTGCTGAAGAGGTGGATCCTCGCGAGCCATCCACCTACAAGGAAGCAGTTACATGTACTGAGTCTGCCCAATGGCTTGCTGCAATGGGAGATGAGATGGAATCACTTCACAAGAATCAGACTTGGAAATTGGCCAAGCGACCTCGAGAGAGAAAAATTATTACTTGCAAATGGATTTTCAAGAAGAAGGAAGGGATGTCACCTGCTGAAGGTATCAAGTATAAAGCTCGGGTAGTTGCAAGAGGGTTTCATCAGAAAGAAGGTGTAGACTACAATGATATTTTCTCACGAACGGTTAGATATACATCTATCAGGGTGCTACTAGTCATAGTCACATATCAGAATCTGGAACTTGAGCAACTAGATGTGAATACAACTTTTCTACATGGAGAGTTGGAGGAGGAGATATACATGACTCAACTAGAGGGTTTCCAAGTTCCTGGAAAGGAAGATTATGTTTGCAAGTTGAAGAAATCTTTGTATGGACTAAAACAGTCACCAAGGCAGTGGTACAAGAGGTTTGACAGTTATATGATGGAGATTGGCTACACCAACAGTCCATATGATTGTTGTGTTTACTACAACAAGGTAACAAATGAGTCTCTCATTTATCTAGTCCTGTATGTAGACGATATGTTGATAGCTGCAGAGAACAAGTCAGATATTCAGAAGTTGAAGGGTCTTCTCAGTGCTGAGTTTGAGATGAAGGATTTGGGTGCAGCTAGGAAAATTCTGGGAATGGAGATCTATAGAGATAAGAGTCAGAAGAGACTTTTCTTATCACAGAAGGATTATATTCAGAAGATATTGTCAAGATTTGGCATGTCTACAACAAAATCCTTAAATACTTCAAGTGCAGTAAACATTCATTTGTCTACTGCGTTTGCACCTAAATCTGCTGAGGAGAAGGAGTACATGTCTCGAGTTCCCTATGGTAATGCAATAGGAAGCTTGATGTATGCTATGGTCTGCATTAGACCTGATCTTACACATGCTATCAGTGTTGTCAGCAGGTTTATGAGTGAGCCTTGCAAGGAGCATTGGCAAGCTGTGAAGAGGATCTTTCGTTACCTTAGAGGTACATCTGATGTTGGTCTCATTTATGGAGGTGATACACAATGTTTAGTAACAGTTTATTCAGATTTAGATTATGTTGGAGATGTGACAGTAGAAGATCTATGACTGGTTATGTTTTCACTCTTGGTGGTTCTGTTGTTAGTTGGAAAGCTACTTTGCAGCCTTTAGTGACTTTGTCTACTACTGAAGCAGAGTACATGGCATTGACAGAAGTAGCCAAAGAGGGAATCTGGTTGAAAGCACTGGTCCGTGACTTGGAGTCTACATCATGATCAGGCTATAGTGTATTGTGATAGTCTGAGTGCAATCTATTTAGCCAAGGATCAAGTTTATCATAAGATGACTAAGCACATCAATGTCAGGTATCATTTTCTAAGAAGTGAGAAGAGGATTAAGGTGAACAAAGTGGGTACTGCTGATAATCTAGCTGACATGTTCACCAAGCCGGTTCCACATAGCAAGTTCTAACATTGTTTAGACTTGCTGAATGTCAGAAGCTGTTAGTTGCCCTTTTTTGGGGGCAACATCTAGGGCAGAAGGGAGTTGGTTGTACATCTGGCATTGTTATGGTACATCTGGTTATCTGGGAGATGATTCAAGTCAAGGTGGAGATTTGTTAGAATATGCCTTGAATCAGGTCTCGCTAAGACAGACGTCTTTGGCGAGAGAAGTTTTTGGCGAGGAGAGTCAAGTCTTTGGCGAGGAGTTTTTTAGCGAGGAGTCTTTGGAGAAAGAGTTGGCTTGCTATTCAGGATTCCGTAATGAATAGGGGATTCCTCAGTCATTCCAGTTTAGGATTCCTCAGACGTTCGGGTCTGGGATTCCTCTGGTATTCAGGACTCTGTTAGGCTATATATATTCTACGTTATTAGCTAACAGTGGTGTGTGTGATATTGGTATTCTGCAATCTGGTTTTATCCTGTAGGTTGTGTTCAACCTAGTGTGGTAAATTATGTATTATGTAATCTGGTTTCCTTAAGGATAAATAAATCTGTTCTCCTTCTGTCGTGGACGTAGCTAACTCGTGTTAGTGAACCACGTAAATCTGTGTTCTTTCTTACATTTGTTACTTCCGTTATATTAGCTTTCTTTGTTTCTGTTTAATTCCTTTATTTTTGCTCTTGCTGAACTTGGGCGGGTTTGGACCGGACCCGAGATCCGATTTCTCCTCGGGTTTGGATTAGTTTTTTTTTTTTAAGATGTGTCTATCCACACCTCTCGAATTAATGTGTATCTACTCGCATACATCTCGTAAATTCTCCTCATTTTAACATCAGTGTGTTTTGTTCTCGCGAGCTAAGCTAAACGTCTGTCAACTGAGCAATCTAACTAACAAATCATAACACACTCGACTGACTTGGTTAGTCATGAGTGCGATTGTTTGTTGTAATTTGATTAGCTTATTAATTTGAGAGCGAGAGGAGAGATGAAGAAGATTGAAGGTTTGATAATTGGATCAAGTGACAACCATAAACCAAATCTATGTGGAATACAAGATGATATAGTTGTAACAGAAACAAATTCGATTGATAACCAGCTCAAGTTTGATTGATATTCAGTGTGGGGAGCTTCTGTAATCTACATGCATAATTTGGGACAGGAAGATGAAGAACAAAGAAAGGGCATTCAACCTTTCAGACACTCCCTGTCTCGTCTCGTCTCATCTCATCTCACCCTTTCAGGAGAAGCAAATCTAACAGGACCAGAGACATGAGAGGGGTTTTCCTTTCTGGCATGTCTTTACGCAATCCAAGACTATCTCTTGTAACTGTGTCTCGATGTCCTCCATGGTAGAACACGCATCTACGATCTGCATAAGGCTAAAATAATTACAACAGCCTCCAAGTTATCCCAGTCAAGAAGAAACTACTACAAACCCAAGCAACTTTAACACTACCTCAGGCATTATGTTTCATGGGTACACTATTCAACAGCTAATACATTACCATTGATATGATAAATACACTGTCATTTTCAACTCGCAGAGATCAGGAGATAACTTTGCAAAGATAATATGATGAGGAGAGTCTAACAAACAACTTGTATTTAGTTTATTAAGGATTTATGTATGAATGAGCATGGAACTTCATGAGACAATAGAAAGACGGCACACGGAAAATGATCTCACTGCAGAGATCTTTTAGCAACAGATTATATTTATTTTTCTTATTGAGATCTATTCCATATAATTGGAACAACCCCTTCAGGAAACAGAATACAGCCTCTATCCTAATTTAGATATTCAATAGTACATCCACACAGCAGCATCAGATACCACAACTAGAAGCAAAAATGTTTCATGCGTCGGTAAAGCAATAAACTACCTTCCAATTAGCACCGCGGAGCTCCTGATACCTTAGGCCAACTTTCTTCTGAAATTCAAGTTGCTCATATCTCTCACCTCCATAGCCCCCTCTCTCTGCAGCTTTCTGACAAACAGAATGTCGCAGATCAGTTCAATAAACATAATAAAAGAATTATAGTTTTTCCCCTATTAATCACTACAACTTACCTCAGGTGGAATGTCAAGATACACAACAACATCTGGAGCCAGCAATCCACTCTCAGGAGACTGCAATAGAGACCTTATTCTGTTAAGTCGATTAGAGGGGAGAAAAGGAAAGGTATAAATAAATTTAAAAAAAGGCCAGCAGATCAGCACCTTGCACCATTCAAAGTCAAGTCCTTTGGCCGATGAAAAAGCAACCCCAGAGTAAGAATACCGGTCAACAACAAGTGTGATTCCACTTTTTAATTTACTTTTCATCAATGATCTGAGCAGAAATTATTGACCATTTAGAAAATAAATCAATGCCCACCTATTTTTTATGCAGGAAAGAAATTGATTTTTGTTTTGAAGCATACACACACTCTTATATTACTCAAAGTAGGGATGCAACATATCACATGCCGATGAGTTAGAAATGACACGTGGGACATGCTCATAATCTAATCTCAGATCCTGTGGGAAGCACCATTCCTGAAGAGAAAAGTTTCATGATGGAAACCCAGAGTTGGAGATATGATAATGGTATGCATTAACGTAATGCACATCAAATTTGCATCTCTGCAAGTTTTAAGTAAAGAAGCACCATCTCCATTCTAGACATTACTAACAAGTATGTTATGCTGGAATTCTGGTAAAAATTTATCCAAAAATCCAAAGTATTAATACTGCAACTAGGTTACGACCAAAACTAAACCTCTCAATGATTAGGTCACTCAACTAGAACATAATGCAACTCAATATGCATGAGGGAATCACTACATGCATTCTTCTGTTATTTTTCTTTTTCTTTACTGTTTATATTCAATAAGAGGATAAGTTACTAAGCAAAACAAAACTTCACAAGACGAACAATTCCCTTGTCATGTTAATAAAAACCAATAATGCAAAAGTCTCACGAGATACAGACCTCTTCTCCCACCGGTTGGCACTAAACAGAAAATGGATAGTACGATCATCCAGTTCCAATTTGTTGGAAAGATAAGAAGATATCATTTGCCCAACACTTGTACTTCTATCAGGATACCTCCACAGCTCAGCTGAATACACTAAACTCTCCAAGTTTTTCACAAGTCTACTAGCCTGTGTCATCTTCCCACAACGATCCAAGCCTTCCAAAACAACCAATGCTCCTCTTGCATCATCCTTTCACCTCTTAAGCTACAGTTGGGACTATTATTTGCCATTTGAATCCGACTAACAGAAACCTTTCACTGAAAACTAAGCGGAAAATTTGACGCTCTTTGCACTGCTCTCGCTCCGAAATTCCTGGAGAAACAAACACAATCAAACATTAAAAATCCTAACTTTCCATCTATCTAGACTATTTCCAACTTTTAAATTGACAAAATCTCATAGGGTATTGAAGGTTAGAAACATAATAACTCATACTTGAATTGCTTTTTCAATCTCTCTACTTTCTGACACAATCAAATATTAAGCTAACTATCTAAATATAAATGAAAGAAAAAAAAAGGTAAAGGGTTCTTACAGAGCTTTAAAAACTGTAAGATTGAGATATGAAGCATGGCTCATGTCCCTCACAAACCTATAATCTGAGTAAATGCAAAAGGCATATAACTTTTACATAAAATTGAAATAATTTGTTGAAATGATATATATCAGACTAATCGGAGCCTTGCAAACACAATCCAAAATTGAAACTTTGTAAGTGACCCAAAAACCCTAAAGCACCTTACCAGTTGCTAAACCATTACTTGCCCAATTGGGTTCTAGAGCCGATACTGCGATCAAAGCTTAAACCAAATCTTCGTCGTCTTCTGTACTTGACGAAGCTCTAGAGCTTTGGGGAGGAGAGAGAGTGGGTCGAATTCACAGTAGGGGCGGTGAATGGAGTCTGAATGGGGATGTTGAGGCCAGTATAGTGGGCCTTATGAATGAGGCCTGTATGTATACTGGGCCTGATGAATGAGGCATGGGTTGGGCTCATTTTGTACACAACTGGATCTACTATTCTTATGGCCATTTTATTGTTTTGTAATTCTTTATTTATTTAACACAAACAACACAAGTACTTCAGAATTTCAAATTACTCTGGTTGTAAGATAGACCCCAGCAGGGGCATCCTCGCTGATAGAAGATGGACCAGACCGTGCAGCAGGGGTGGACAAGTATAAGTCCACATACAAGAAGATGTTATTGGAGCCAGCCGCTCTCAAGAAGAAACGGGCTGAAGGGCGACGTTTGTTGTTGTTATAGTTTGGGATGCATAACTAGATAGGATGTAGAGTCTGAATTTTTAAAGTTATTTCCCTACGTTTAGTTATGTAAATGGTAGTCTGTGCTGAGCATAATATAGTATAGGTTAATTTAGAGAGTTCTTTCTAATGAGCCGAAAATCGGTATTCTCCTTGTAACTTATTAGTCCTAATAAATTTCTATCACTTCATCTCAAAAACAGAAAATAAAGATAGACCACATCAATGTTACAGCTATATAGATATGAAAGCGATGTACAATACTATCTCATAGGGGTGGAACATTATAACCAGAAACAAAACAAAAAATTGAGCCGAAACCGAGCCGCGGCCGAGAAAAATCTAAACATGAAAAAAAAATAAAACATTTGGTTCGGCTTCAGTTTTTTATTTATAAAAACCGATCCGAACTGAAAAACTGAAGGACTCAAAAACGACATCATTTTTGGTATTTTGTAATATATAATATAAATATATACAAAATAAAAACCTTAAACTCTTAAAATTCTAATTTCTTAATGCATAATCTTTGTCAAATTCTCTCATTCAAACGAATCAAAATGTTAGGCGACTAAACAAATAGTGTTTTATAGGGAACCTTTTATTTAGTTTTTTAAAAAGTTGGTTTGTATGTATTATGTAAAAAACTGAAAGAAACCGAAAAAAATCGAAAAAAAAAATCCGAACCAAACCTAACCGAATAGTCAAGGCTTTTCTTTTAATAAATAAAAAATTGAACCGAACTAAACCGAAAAAAATAGTATAATTTGATTTTAATTTTTACCAAAAACCGAACCAAATCACATAAATCTCAACCCTACTGGTATCTCATAAACATCACATTCTACTGCTTTTATAAAGATGTTTGCATTCTTTCGTGCTGATATGAAAAAGCATATACATGTTTAGTTTGGGGAGCTAATACAGCAAAAATTAAGCACAATTGGCTAGATCATAACACTAGTTAGCTGAGGCAGCTATCTGAACTGTTCTTTTCCCGAGTGTGTAAGGTACACTCTGGATTTACAATTTTGTTTTGCTGAACCTGGAGCTAAAAACCGATTAAGATCTGGTTACGGTTCGATTATCAAGCACAACTGGCCAGTTCATGACACTAAAGCAGTAAAGCTTCCTGAGGCAGCCGTTCTGAGGCTCTGGATTACCAATTTTTTTCTAATACTTGGTAATGAAATGGATCATGAGCTTTTGCTTTCGATTTTATTTACTTTTTCATTCAACTAAGAAAAAAAAATCAGAGATGAGAGCTTGGATCCTGAACGTAACTAGTTATCATTAATTTCGGAGCCATCACATGTTACAATCATCTGGTAAAACATATTATCATCTCAGACAATGTATTCACTATTCAGTGTAATCTCAAGTCCTTCGGCTCCATCGTGTTGCAGCTTCAATTTGATCAACAGCTCGCTCTTCCTTTCGAATCTTCAAGAGTCAAAACCACAAAGAGGTTCTTCAGCAGCTAGCAGTTTTTTCTTTTTTCAGATAACAGTGAGTTTCAAAGCTACAACCATCTCAAGTCGCTTCAATTCCACTTGACTTAAAACTTTTGGGCAAATCGTGCCATCTGTTGATGGTCTCAAAATAATGTGCAGGAATCTCATTGTGTAAAGACAATTTTGCTACGGACTTAAACTGTCCAAAAGAAACGTCAAATCATCAAGATCAGATAAAAATTTGTTAATGGAAGCAATAGTAAGTCCAGGAACCCTAGTATGGACCTTAATGACATAGTAAGAGTGTATTTTCCAATAAATGCTAAGACAACTTAGACGAGTTTCATAAGTTCCGGCCATTTACAGAAACATAACGCTTTGAAAAGTTAAATGTGACAGGGAGGTTACTCTGATTTCTTCGTACTTTTGCTTGCATATCTCTAACAGCTCGCAAACTGCTTCCTCTTCTATTGAGCTGCAAGTCATGAAGCGCAAGGACACAGTCTTGCAGGTCGGAAGGTTTATAACCAGAATAGCATTGCAAGTCTAAGCTCTGCAATATATGTAGAGGGATCAATAATTTTCATAATCAATCAAAATATTTGTCAGCTCAACCAGTATAATTTTCAGGATTCAACTTTAGAGTTTAGACAGATAAGTACACTACATTGATTCTTACCCATGGATGAACCTCAGGCTGGATTATGAACCTTGAAAGAAAAACGGCTGATGCAGCTATAACTGATGAAAGGAAGCGAAGACAGCAGTAATCGAGCAAACTCAACTCCGCAAGATAATCACCCAAGAATTCAAATTGCAGATCTGAAGACTGTAAAATAGGAAATTAAAAGGATCAGTAACAAATAAAGGCAATTAAAACAAAGAAATAAGCATTCAAACAAACTTGTGGTCTCCCTACTTTGGAATTCTCCTGAGCAACTCTCACGAAGATTCTGCAAATCAGAAAATCACCATTACTGATTTTTCAGATCCTAGCCAAATAGGCAGGCAAAAAAAAAAAGAGCCCAGCAGATACAACAATGAACAACCACGACAAAAAAGAAGTCCAAAGACTCTTGAAAGAATTACGTACCTGAGAAAATTCTTTGTTGTAGGAGTATATATCTCAAAGTTCAAGAATTTGAGGACATCTTTCTCCATTTTCAACACCTGACAGTTCATTCCCAATTCAACCTCAATACATACTGAAAAATATAAGTACTTGAAAGACCAAGACTAAAATTAGTCACCTCTTCTATCGTGTAGGAATTATCTGTTATATAGCAGAATTCTTCAATGCGCGGAGGACAAATCTCTTCGTACTTTCTGCATCAGATAAAAAAAACCGTACACAAATTACCATCTAAAAAATCTGCTGATAACTTGTCAGAAAGAACAACATTAAGGCATTGGAGCTCTTACGAGGTAATAAACATGCACGCAACACCAAGAAGCTGTAGCTTGTTCTCGCTGACAGTGTGTGAAGAAAGGTATCTGTCGATATACGATACTGTAAGATAAAGCGTGTCGGAAACAAACTTGTATTCCTCCGCAACTTCCACCAACCAATCCACCAGGACTTCTCTCACGTGTTTAGACATACATTTCTGCACCTTCTCCAAATAATCGCATAAAGGTCTATTCTTTGTCTCCATCTGAATCACACACACACTACCATCAGCCTCAGCCGAAATTAACGCTACGCTATGTAAACGAAAATCAGATATTTACAAAACAAATAGTACAGAAAAAAACTTATGAAATTAGATAATCATGCATCATTTCCCAGATCAAATTCAACAATAAAGCAATAATTCTAATAATCAATCTTTGATCATATAATCAGAAAATAGCATAATCATCAAAATTGACAAAATCCACATCTCTATGAGCATTGAATGGAGTTATTAATTACCTCCATGGTATGATGATGGAGATACATGGAAGGCGAGTGAGCACATCTGACTGGATCAATGGAGCTCACACCGATCACCGTCTGAAGCTCCTCCTCCTCCGCCGCCGCATCTTCTTCTTCCTTGGACTTCGTCTGCTTCTGCGACTCGGTCTTCGGTTGCTCCGCCGCCGATGAAGGACTCGTACATGGTGACGAGGGTTTGGGGATTTTATTTTTTTTATTTGATTAATTTCAACTGCGATGAAGGATCGCAAATCCAGATTTGGGGGTGAGCTGCTGCTGCTGATCTGTGAAAATGGCGGTATTTTTTCACTGTTTAAAATCGTCGTTCCCGCTCTTAGGTTAACAGTCAGTTTCAGCAGTCCAACGACGACGTCGTTTTACAGATCTAGGTCAGGATGACATGATCTAGCAATCGACCGTGCTATTCTGAGTCGCTGTAAAGTTGTACTCAACGTAACACCAGCCAAGGAGCTCAAAGCCAAAGACCGACGCTAGCGTGTACCATTTAAAGTTGTACCCAATGTCACCAAACGCCGGCCTAATAGATTAACCCCCAATTTAGTACTGTACCAGCAGCTAGTACGGTGAAACAAACGTCCCCATTTGTTACTAATTTGGCCGTCACTCGATCATGTCCAACAATGAGACGTATAGATGTACTTCAAAAAAAAAAAAAGACGTATAGATGTCTTTCTATTAATTCTCAACTTCAAGCTACTTTAAACCCAAGTAGTTTAATGGTTGAGACTCCAGAGGTCTCCAGGTGTATACGGATTTAGGGTTTAAGACTCCAGGTGTGTAAGACCCAAGTTCAAATCCTCATAGTGGTTAGGCATTGTGTTGTAATGCACATTTACAGTATTTTATTTGTGTTGGGAATCAAGCGGTGCCGTAGGCCTACGAAACCTTTCGTTTTACCCTTGAGATGACTCGGTCAACAAGTTAACTAACTTGGTCGAGCAAGTTTGCTTGAGATTTGGCCATTATACATGTACACACTTCTTCATTCTTTAGCAGTATATAATAGCATGTTGCTAGGTTCTGTTAGTAAATTCGTGAATTGACGAATTTTTTTTTTAAAAATGTCAATTTCTCAAATTATTTAAAAGATTCGGAAAAAAATGCATTTTTTTGAACCCGGCCGAATTATTCGAGAATTTTACGTTTTTTTTTTAATATATTTTTTTAAAATTTTTTCATTTATTTTTATTTTTATTGGAGTTCCCTAGAACTCTTTCTCTAAACAAAAATATAAAAAAAAATATTACTTAATTTTTACGAATTTTATTCATATAAAACTACTGAATTATATACGTACGTATTTTTAATCCTAACGTTTTTAACTAACTAGGGTGCTAGAGTTGTTTCCAAACCAGAGATATGGAGAAACCCCAAAGAGCACACACCTCAGTGACCTCACTGTTTGGTTTACCCTATCCTTGCAAAGGTCGATCATATTAACCCTTTGCTCCAATTCTCTAAGCTTAATCACAAAGGAGTCGAAGTAACACTACTTACTAGTCTTATCTACAACACAATGGGCAGAGGAACCAATAGCTCTGCACTCAAGACCATCTCCGATGGTTTCAACCAAGGCGGAAATGCACAGGCAGAAAGTAGACAGGCCTATTTGGACAGCTTTTGGAAAGTGGGATCACAAACTTTGGAGGAACAGAACAGGAAGGAAGCAAGGCCTATTACTTGCATCTCTTTCAGTTCCATACTTCAGTGAAAATGAAGGAAGCAATAGCATTGCAGAACATGTTTTAACTGTAAACGCAATACAATTTGGAGTATGATCCGCTACTTCTGAAACAGAAGAGCTCTCTATCAGAATTTGTGAGGGACTGAAGGAGGGCATGCCGAGAAGACAAAAGATAAACAAAACAAACAAAAAATAACAAACAAAATAAGAAAAAAGCAAGTGTTGTAAGCAGTTCTGTACTTGAAGCAGCCTAACCTAAAACAGAATACAAGGACCAACCAGCTACATTACAAAATCAAATTACATGATGGGTCTAAACTCTAGGATTAACCCTTGAAGAATGGGACAGTTTTTTGCCCCATAAGGTTGTCTTGCAAGGGGTAAATGGTTAAAATTACTTTCTATCAAAATTTAAATCAAGCAATTGATTTCCGTCGTCTAGTAACTGGACCAGCTCTACTATTAGTTTCTACTGGTGTCTTAGTTTCGGCATCGGCATCCAATGCCTCCTGGTCTGACCTACACTTTCTCTTTCTACCCTTGGGATTACTAGGCTTCACTTCACAGCTTTTTGGAGTTGCCAAATTACTATGCTTCACATCCTGACTACAGGAACCTGCCACAACATCATCTTTACCTGGTGATTCATTCTTTAGAGCTCCACCATTGTCAGTATCTCCAACTATAGTCTCTCCATGGTCAAGTTCTTTTCTCATAGCTTGAGGCACAGCCAGACCTGCTTTTATGCAGTGGCGAGCGTTTTCAAACCATTTGCTTACCTGTTATAGAACCCCGACAAATAAACTATATTAGTGAGACTTCTGTTGAAGTATGGATACTGTAATGCTGATGCTAAAAAGAGCAAAGGTTTGACCTGTATAGCCGTGATTCCTAGTTCCTGTGCTAGTCTTTCCTTCATGCTTCGGTCTGGATATTGATTCTCCTTGAAGGATGTGTAGAGTTGCTGAGAGAAGAAAGATGAAAAATTTATTACACTAGGGAGACTAGATGACTAGGAAAACACATACTACTGTTGTAAGAAAACAAGTTAACCTATACTACTCCAGCCAATAGTTTCGTTTAGTTGGAACTTTCCAGCAATTTGCTAAATCAAAAATTCAAAATTCAGAAGCTAGAAAGAGTAGAAACAACTCAAGACCATATTACCTGAGTTACAGCTTCCCCCAGTCTTCTATATGTGGATGATTTTCGCCTACTTGTAGAACCAGACTTGGGAGAGCTTTTAAGTTGATCAGTCGGTGAGCTACTGGTATCTTTAGCATTTGACTTTTGTCGAGGCTTTCTCTTAGGTGTGTGCTCATCCTTGACAGGATTAACTTCGGTGATTACTTCATTCTTGATGACCGAAGGTTTTCCTTTTACTGACCCCGGAGTGACTTGTCCAGTACCTTTCTTCCTTTTACTTGGTGCAGCAGTTTCATGATAATCTTCATCCTCACTTGAAGGAACATTTCCATATGTCTCCTTCATATACCAAGGTACATAGAACAAACATCAGCAAACTAAGGAGAAATGTTTTAATTTATTTCCCTTGGCTAGACAAAATTTAGAAATAAAAAATGGTATACATAAATGAAAAGAAAAGCAAGTTAAGGTAAAAGGGGAAGCACAGTAAAGGTAGAATAATAAAATGTAAAACAGAGCTATTTCTTTCTTATTTAGTTTTTACAAAGAAATTGGTCAATTTGCATACCAACTACCTAGTAGTAACAAACCACATACTTAGCCAACTAATAGATTAAATAATCTTTCAAGAACGAGCAATGAAATGAATTAAAGTCTGACAAGAAATGCATTGATATAAAGTCCACAATGGAATGAAAAGCAATAAAGCATTTATGAATACAGACCCATACTGCATATCAGGACTGTCAAAGTATACACATGTATTTGTGAAACATAAAGTACAAAATGGAGTTAGGCAGGAGCTGACAAGCCACATAAGGCTAGTCAAGGTTATAAAGAGCACAATTAGTTTTCAGATTCAGTTTGAATAGCATATAATGCCAATCCAATCATGTTGCGGTAAGGAAATTATTTATAGTGGAAATTAATGTTTCTCTGATACAAATCTAAGTAAAAAATAATTATGTGTAAAGAGATGCAATGCTGAATGGAGACAGTTTCAGGTGAGAAAAGATAATGTACACTGCTACTGAATATAACAGCTAAGAGGTACTCAGTTTTCAGGTCTCTCCGAGCAAGGAAAGTCCCCAACTGATGATGTAGACTCATTTGCGTAAAGAAACTTTTTACACCTTTATCAGGTTGGAACTGAGATAAGGGTATGCTTAATGAGAAAGGAAATATTCTTAACAATCAAAACTCCGAGGTCTAAAATAACACTCAACACTGCACCAATAGAGATATACTCCTAATTCTAATGCAAAAGGCCAAGCACACTACTATATTGGAGAAATAGCAAATGCAAGTAGAAAAAACATTGCAGTGTAGTCAGATAACATTGTATTATAAGAAAACTCACATCATGCAACTTTTTGTAGTCTAGCCTCTCTATGTGTCTTTTCCGAGAAACAGGTGTTGAACCATCTTGTCCAGGATCCGACTCTAATAAAGATGATACCTCATCTTTTAAACAATGCTTCTTCAGCCCACTTTTAGAACTTTGTTCACCAGAGCCTCTAACATTTTCAGAAGACCTTATATCATCATCTAGTACAGGGGTGAGATCCTCAGAATCAGATGAAAAGTCGGAGGTTGAACTTCCATGCTTATCATCCACAGTGGGATCTGGAGCATCAGGATTGAAGTCGTCATCATCTGAATCATCAGAAGGAAACCCTAAGTACTGCTCCTCCTTACTTTTTGGGATCTCAAGTCCATCAGATGCTGATACATATTCAGACTCATCCGAACTTGATTCTTCTTTCTGATCTTCTGCATCCGTTTCTGGACCATCAGGGTCATAATCATTGTCATCAGAATCATCTGATGGAAGTCCCTGATTGTTCTCCTCATTCTGGCCTGATGATGCTGCTTCAGGAAAGACCTTCTGCACATGAAATAGAAGCAAGATAAGAGATGCAGGTGTCTAATTAAATGAGAAAACAACTATGATTTTTGAAATTGACCTCCCAGTCATCAGTAATCAAAAGATCTGTTCCTTGAGATTCATTAAGCAAATCAATGCAATCATCTTTGCAATCACATCCCGGGCATAACCAACCTTCATCATCAGGCGGAACTGCAAGACAAGTAAATAAATAAAAACAGACAGTACTGATCATAAATAATTAAAAACAGCAAGTGAAGGGCTGTAGAAATTACTTGCATCACTCAATAGAGGTGGTTCCAGACAGTACTGATGGAACCCGCGGTCACAAGCACCATCACAAAGTATGATGTCATTTTCAGCACCCACATCCTTGGACCCGCACTTTGCACAAAATATCTGCATATATTTACAGTTCACAGATAAACATATATTTCCAGTAAGTATGATGCACAGAGGTAAGTATACAACATCATTATCATGCAAAAGAGAAAAAACAAATCAGATGGTAAGATCATATCAATTCTCAAGCGTAGAATAGAAAGAAAAATAAAGAAGTGAAACTACTTTAAGCAGAATAATTCTCCTACATCCTCACTGTCGATCTGTCCTTCGGAATCAAATAAGGATTCTGGAAACATTCCTTCCGCACATAGTGAATCAAGACGTTGAAAAAGGTCTCTTATTTTCAATTTGCGTCGGAGAATTTCAGAGGTAGCTCGCTGAAGCTCCTTTTCTGGCCTTAGTTTCTCAAGGCTGCAAAATCACAATATAGTTAGAAGCCAAAGCATGAGAAGAGAACTAAACTTAACAATCTTAAGAACAAGACAAGAATCTCCGCAATGAAAGAGAAACATTCCTTCAACATCTCTCAACTAACATAAAAGTTGAATAAAGATTATGTTGAAAAAAATAAATAAAATGAAAAACTTGATACAACTTATCACCTGCTTCCTTTCCAACCTTCACCAGAATACGCATCAATTAGAGATTTTTCATAGTTTATCCGGTTGAGTAAATATCTCAGATGTGCCCTGATCTTAGAAAACTCATCACCTGTAACTCTCTCCCGCTGTTTCTTCTTTCTCTTCCTCCCTTTTCCCTCTTTCCCATTGCTTATATTTGCAACACTATCATTTGATTCAAGAGTTGCATGACTTGCATCATTACTACTTAATTTTGGAGCTTCAGGTTTCACCCCCGACCTGGAGCGCAGAACTCTATCACAGCTTACCAATGACCTTGATTTCTTTCTTGCACTTGAATTTTGGATATCCTTGCAACCCAAAAGGCTATAATTATTTGATGCATTCTCAGTTGCTGTTTCTGATGGATGAAGACTAGAAATTTGAGCTGCATTATTTGTGTGTGGTTCCTTTACTTCATCAGTGGGGTTCTTGCTTGCATCTTCAATGGATGGTTCCAAATGCCTAATAACAGTATTCTTCTTCATAGCTTTAACAGGAGACGCCAACAGTCCTAACACAATACAGGTGGATAAGCTGGTGCTAATTTTCACTTGTTCACTTTGGGCAGGTACAGAGCCAGGCTGATCTTTCTGTTCCTCTGGTTGACTATGTACACTTCCAGAACCAGATTCATTAATCTGATCCAACGCAGTTTGGAGAGAGCATGACATTTTGTCCATCTGACATGTCTTGCTCACATCTTCAGGACTTCCTGCTTGTTCCTTAAGAGAACTCATAGTCATATTTTCACCGACCACCTGCAACAGTTCATTGCCAGCACCGGTGGGCACCAGGATAATAGTTTGTAATGGTTCATCTTGTACAACCTCAGATCCAGAATATTTGTTCACTTCTGCCGGTTTACTATATGAAGTTCCACAACCAACATTATATGTCTGTTCCAGAGTCTTGCTCACATCTTCACAAGGCAGTCCCACCTGTTTGTTAAGAAAACAAGTGTTAACATTTTCACATATCAACTGCAATTGTTCATCACCATCACAGCTGGGTGCACCAGTCCCAAAATGGCTTTGTGACAGTTCACTTATTGAAGCAGTAGGGCCAAAGTGATCCTGGTCTTTTGCTAATTCACTAGACAAAGTTCCAAAATCATTTGACGGTTCCAATGTCTTGCTCACATCTTGAGGAATTCCAGGTTGTTCCTTCAGGGAACTCGTATTTACATTTTCACTAACTGACTGCAATTTTTCATTTTGAATGGAGCCGAACTGCTGCATGTCTAGTCTTATTTCACTAGATAATGCTCCAGTACCAAAATCATTTCTCTGTTCCAGAGAAACTGGTTCAAAGCATGAAGTTTTTCCCGTCTGACAATACACACCCAGATCTCCATGAGGCAATTCTAATTGTTCAGCAATAGAATTCTTGGTCACACAACCTTGAGTCTTGTTGCTCACATCTTCAGGATGCAGTCCCAATTGCTCAGCGGGAGAATTCTTAGTCACATTTTCAGATAATGATTGCAAATGTTCATCACTTCCAGTGGATGATTTGCAGTTTTCCTGTACCTCATTTCGAAAAACTTCAGAGCCAATCTTTTGGTTGGTCGGTTCAGTGCATTGTGTTTCAACACCAACATCATGTGTCTGTCCAGATGTACTTCCTTGGCAATTTGCAACAATACTGCTCACACATTCTGGAGAAATATCCAGTTGTGAAGAATCAGCCATACTCAGATGGTAAGGCTATACACTATATATGTATATTGGTAACCCTATCTGCTCGACACAATCAACTAACTGATTATTGTTCTTCTTTCCTTTTCTTCTAAAGTTTGATACTTATGAAAAAAGGAATCACTGAAGGGCCTACTAACTGATCAAATACCTCATTTCCAGTCTTCTATCTTATCATTTACCAATTCAAAAGCCTTTGACGACATACAACAAATACCCCAACTTCCCATCAATAACTCATCCCAATGTAATTAATCTGATGCTGTTGCATTGTTGCACACCATACACCTGCAGAAAGACTCGATAGATTAAGTTGCTAGGACATGAAACACCACCTAGTTAAAAAAAAAAAAGAGATAAAAAATGCCGCACATCCTCGGACAAATTCAACAACAGATAACATGAATACTCGAACGGAAAGGCTATCGCTTAGTACATTGATTTCATAGTGGCCACAGCATTACACACTGATTAAAAAAAGCTTCGATAGAACAGACAAGTCTAATGTCACAACTCAGAAATTTGATTTGCATTTACAACTCGTATAAACTGTTCCACAGTGAACTTAACATTAAGCAAAAGGCTTTCTAAAGCATTCAAACAATTCTAACAAATATACAAATCAATTACTGAAGCAATTATATCTCAATGCATGGGTGAGATTAACAATGTCATATGTATACGTAAAAGCTTGCGCTTTCCAAAAATAGAAAGCTCTAAGATTATCAATGTTCACAAGTTTACCTGGGAGGTTAGGTTTTCGTTGCTCGCCGACGATGAAGTCTTCAATATCGAAAGCGAGTACCTCCTGCATTAATCAACAAGCATATAAAACATTTAGATCGAAATTGATAGACTTAAATCGACGAAGATGAAATTGAAGAAGAATTGAATTACCTAAATTTTGTTGAAGAGGAAAAAAACGTGGTGAAGCTTTTTTGGGAGACCCACGGAGTTTGTCTCTCTCAAAATTGTGAATCTTGCGCTCTGCAAAATTCGCCGTCTTCGTTTGCGTTTGCGTTTGCGTTTGCGTTTGGGTTTGGGTTTGGGTGTTGCTTCTGGGGGGCCAAAAAATTGTAGTGTCCGCACCGGGTGGTCGTCTCATGAGTCTCATCCCATTCCCACATTTCTGACAGTTTATCCGACGTGGGTCGAATCTGAGCCGTTCGTTGTGGTAGTGTCCAACGTCCAGAGTCCTCAAAAAGAAAAAGAAAAAGAAAAAATTATCCGCGTGGATTACTGAAGATTGTCATATTCGACAATTTGATTACTAAATTTAAAAAATATTAAAAAGGTCATTGAATTTTATCTTTGTTTATCAAATTGATCACTTTGCACATCTTGGATGTCAATTTTTCTTATTTCATTATGGTTTTCATACTTCTCCCACTTATGCTATGTGCATTTCTTTCATAATCTCATATATATAAGCAAAATATTTGACAAATTAGAATGTTTAAAATAAACAAAATGATCAAATTGATAGACAAAGTTAAAGTTCACTGACATTTTTGATATATTTTAAAGTTCAGTGATCAAATTGTCGATTATGACAAACTTGAGTGATCATTTGAATCATTTTCCCAAAGAAAAAAGGTGAAACGAAGCTAGTAAAAAAAACACTCTTTTTCCTTTTCTAGAGTCGGTAAAAAGAACTCGAAAGGTTAATGAATTCAAATGAGGTAAAATGAATCGAGTTGGATAATTGTTGCTAGTGGTGGTCGGCGAAGGTTGAGGCCTGCAATGATTGTAGATTGTTTGTTGCAGTTGTTAACAGGCTATGGGCCTATGGCCGATTTAATTTTTTGTTTTTGGTTTCTAGACTGCACCCTGTTGATTACTTGATTAAGGATAGTTTAGTGTACACGAAGGTTTAATTAAAAAGCGAGCTCCCATGTTATGTGGTTATCGAGTAAAAGTTGGTTTCCTTCTCTCTTCCCGTTTTCACAAACTAAATCCTAGCCTAGCCACATAGGATTTTTTTTCGATCTCTGTTTCCTTCTTTCCCGATTTCCTTAGCCTTCTTCACGTCCTTCTCTCTGGTTGCGCAGCCTGGCTGCGTTTCTTCCTTACACCGTCTATTTGTTTTCTCTTATTTCTTGCTATTTCGAATTAAGGTTTTTTCAACATGATTCTAAACCCTAAACATTCTCCACCTTTGGCCTTTGATCTCTCGATGGGAGAGGAAGAGGAGGCCAATGAATTTGATTTTGCTGTGATGAGAGTCTTTTCTCCAACATTCTTATCGGAGAAAGAGGCGAAATCTCTCAACTTTTGGATGCTTCAATTGTGGAGCGGCTTCAAAGGTACGAGTGCGATTACCATTTGGCAAGAGACCCGAGACTGATTACCCTAAACCCTAAACCTTCTAGCTCTCTCCTCTACCTCTAAAACCCCCTCTATCACCACTAAAAGGTCTAGGAATATTCATCATCACCACCATATTCTCATATCCACCCTCTTCACCCTAGCCTAAGGTGGGGTTCACCCTCTTTGTTGGTGCCAAGAAACAAGAAGGGAGTAAGAAGTGAAGAAGGAACTTGAAGAGCTTGGAGACTTAGCTTAAGGGACTCTTCGGTTATTTCTTGTACCTATCGACTTCTCTCTATGTATCTAGACTCTACTTTTACTATGTGTAGTGAGTATTCTCATTTGGAAAGCCACGGTTGGAACCTTAGCCATGTAATGTGAACAAATGATGCCTTGATTTATGTATGGTTTATGTTTTTAGTGTATGTTTTGTGAAGTTGTGTTTGTGAATGAGCTACTTTGTGTTTGTGGATGTTTATGTACTTGAACTTCATGATTAGTTTTACCTATGCATATGTTGACCTAAGCTAAGTTAATGTATGTATTGAGAAACTAAAAATAGGACCTTAATTATTTGAATTAGCTACTGACTTAAGGCAAGATGAGCATGTAAATATGATTATGGTCTATTCCAAGAGGGTTTACCTTAAGGTTTAATTTTCTTAGCACTAAGCAAGGACTAGAGTTTCCTTAAATCTCAATATATTTGAGGAGTTTTAGTCAAGCACACATTAAATTGAAAAAGGTTATTGTGGCTACTTGTAGGTTCTCTTGATTCGTAACTTAATTTGTGCGAGTTGGGAGATTTACTTAGACTTCCTCCCGGATCCTCCAATAGAGGTTCGGGAAGGGGAACCTTCCACATTTATCACATTGTATGCTTGTTGATTTCAGTCACGTGACATACGGTCAAGACATAAATCCGAAATGACTTAGGTCTTGATCCCATTTCACTAAATGCTTCAAGGTTGAGCTCAAATCGTCTAGAGTCCGAAATGATTTGAGAACTTGGGTTTAAACCCAAACGTGACCCAAAAGGTCATGATTTGGACATCAACTTGTGTGAAACGGACTTTAATAATCTACCTTCATAAATCAGGACATTGTTTCAACATCACATGGTTAGCGGGGATTTTCCTAGTCAACAATTCTTCTTTATTATGAATTTGTTGCTTTTAATCTCTTTTCATTAGGTCAATTTATTCAATAAATCAACACTTGTTTAATCGCTCACCGTAGTTTAATCACCCCTTACAATGGTAGGTCTCCAAAGATCTTAGTAATTTGAGGTACATCTCTGCATTCTGTCTTAGCTTTAGTGTCGAGTTAGTGTCTAGCTTATCTGTACTTTTAAGCGCTTAATCGAGTCAAACTAAGGAGTTCAAGTGGTCAATCCTTGTGGGTTCGACACTCGACTTCCTTATAAATACTATAACTTGACCCCGTATACTTGCGGGTGGAAATAACTCTTTACACTTATGAGCTAGTTCTTAGTGCATAAAGTGTGTAGGGGTAAACTTTCCAACAAAACCCTAGGTAATTACATAGGTAAATTTGTGAATTCTAACAGGTGGCGCTTGGAGGAGGGGGATGAAGTCCGATTCTTTGTGGAGGTGGATCTAAGGAACCCTCTGAGTACTTATCTGAGGGTTCTGTTGGATAGAAAAGCCTGGCTAGAATGCAAGGTTGAGTATCAGACACTGAAAGGCTACTGCAGGGGGTGTGAAACTTATGATCACTTACAGCAAGGTTGCCCCATCCAGTGTGCTAGGTTGGAAACTGAGCTTGAAGCTGCAGGTTAATAATGGGCAGCAGAGAGGATGTGGAGGTTGAGGAATGAGATTCCGGTGATGTTTGAACTAGGAGAAGGTATAGGCAACCTGTAGGAGGATGTTGCGGATAACTAAGGCAACGACTCTGTGAAGCTGTATTAGGAGGGAACTCATAAAAGGAGGGAAATGGTCGCTACAGGACCAAGGCCCAAAATGAGCATTATTTCTAGGCAGCGACTGTATTTATCAACTAGAATACACCAGGAGTGTTGGGGGATGAGTCTTTGTCCATGGTGAAAGTGGTGCAGATGGACGATCCAGGGGTTTCAGCAACCATGTAGAGAGGGCACCTAGTTAACTTAGGAGTGGTACACCTCCAGTTTGACAGTTACTCGTGCTACTCTGGTTTGTTAAATTAGGACAAGTTATGTGTCACCTTGATATTTTAGTATAGACGTACTCTAGAACTTCTCTTTTTTGGGCCAGGTAATCCAGTGGAGTTCTGTATTCCTGTCACAATTTTCGAATAGATAAGAATTGATCGCCCTTTGAAAAAATAAATTAAAAAGTATAAAAACCCTAGTTCCTTTTCTTCTTTGTGGGACGTCGGCATCTCAGCACTTTCGATCTCTTTCTTTCTTCCCAGAGTTTAATGCCCGATCTCTTCCTTGATTTCTCTTTTGATTCCTATCTCCCGATACCCTCTACATGTCATTGGTACCAAATGTGTCGGTTGGGAAGGATCCTCCTAGTTTCAAATTGGACTCGCATCGCCTTGCAGCAGAATTCGAAGAGGTCGACTTGGAGACACTTTTTGATGGTAAGGATAAGGATGCTGATGGAGGGTTTTATGCTGTGGCAAGAATCTTTTCGGTGACCCCCCTACTCTCGGCCTGATTGCAAACATTCAAGGTTCGTATGTCAAATCTTTGGTGAGATCTATGGGGTTTTGGAAAATTCGTTACACTCAGGTGGCGAAGGACCGTGTTTGACGCTAAAATATCTCCCATGGAGAGATCCTTCCGCAAAGCAGCCTCTTTTATTGACTTCGGATAGTTTGACCGCAGGTATCGGTTTATCCTGTATGTGCTTCGTATACTGGCGTGCCACCGTTTCTCAACGGAATATAGAATGTAAAGCTGCCTGACTTCTTGATAAGCGATTAAGACAAGGAGAGCACCAACCTTGCTCGAATAGGTCCTTCTCGCCTAGTAACCTAGGACTTTTGGATATGTGTCTCTAGCAGAGCCCTAGAAATCGATACCTCACACTCCCTTAATCAGTGCAAAGCAGAGCAATCTCTATGACGATGTGT
The DNA here is from genome assembly GCA_946800695.1 of Geum urbanum. NCBI lineage: Eukaryota > Viridiplantae > Streptophyta > Magnoliopsida > Rosales > Rosaceae > Geum > Geum urbanum. The sequence continues at coordinate 5,167,293 of OX327002.1, read as the reverse complement.
TGAGAACACTGCTTCCTTGGATATCAGAACTCTCACTCGTTACGTGAAAAGCCCTTCAACCTTCCAGTCGCTATGCTTCCTTAGATCGCAATACTCTCACTCGATAGGTGACAAGCACTTTGATCGGCTGGTTGCAAAGAAATAGAATCTTTTGACGAGATGTCTAGGTGTACTTGCGTGTAGCAAATGTTTGTATGTTTGATCGGGGACCCTTCAACAATGCTCATATTCTCCTTATATAATGCTCAGTAGTTGTCTTTCAATTCTCTTAAACTTCTTCTACTCTTGCTCGTTGAATCCCAATATAACTCTAACACCATCCAGCATACGGGTTGTTTCTTTATATAGTTCTAATGCTATCACAACTCCTTCACCTAGAAGAAACCTATCTGAAATAGAAAAGGTATGATAGACATTAAGCCACATGAACCAGCTATCTCAATTCACAGTCCTAAGTTGATCTGGAGCGGACTCTGTTTCCTCATTTGACCATTCGCCAAGCTCTCATAGAGCATGGGCCGCTCGCCAAGACTTCAGCTTATCCTGGGCCGCTCGCCAAGACTCCAGCCTTTTAAACCCAATATGAAATATTTATTTCAGGCCTAAATATTGCCCCTCAAGTCTTGAACTTAAATTACTTATACAAGCGAAAAGACTTGAATATTACCCGAATGACGCGTTGTTAAACCAAACAGTAACATCACACATAGGTGTCACGTTACACAACTCTTCTAAAAAGTTGCATCACTCGATCGACGTAATATAAAAGCACTAATCTACATCAAGAAAATCTCATTCCCCAACGAGACTTCCTCACTTGCCTTAATCCTACACCTTCAACCTCCTTAGTCAAAAGCTAAAACGTTTCATTCTCGCCGCCGTCCATCTATTCTGATACAATACCTCCACGTAAAGACATCTCCATTCCCTACACAGAACGTAACGTCGAGAATTTTTTCAGACACCTCAAGGCTGTCGCTAGACGACAGAACCCAGAGGCAATCATCTCTCTTACTGTAGACCCAAACGAAGGCATTGGCATACTTGGTCCCTTTCTGGATGTTCCAATTAATCCAGAGCTTTTCAATCTTCTCCGCCATCCCATTTGTAATTCAGTCCTAATAGTCCAAGAAGATCCCAGGGTAGAACCCAAAAAATGGATAGACAAAGATACCATTTGTTTAATTGGGAAGTGGCCACACCCAAACGCACAAGACCTCGCTTGGTACCGACACCGTCGCGGACAAGATATCAATCGATGGGAGGTGGTTGGAATCACCCAACTCCTTGATTTGTGATTTTCACTCCCAGCTCGTGGCAACAGAGCACCGTTTGTCACAGCCATGTGCTTTTCGGATTGCACCGCCAACTGCTTCCGCCTTCCCTATGGTAATGTGAGAATTACTATCCTCGATTTATATATCCTTTTTGGAGTTCCAGTGTTTGAAAACTCCTTGTCACATAATCACCAGACTGAGACACCAGTTCAAGCCTCCATCAATCGTCCTTCCTCCTACTCTTCCTGGGTTAAGCATTTTGCACAGGAGGAAAAAGACACCGACCAAGGAGGCATAGCTTTTTTAGAGTATTGGCTATCAAAGTACATCTTCTGTCATTCTTCTGCAAAGGTCAATAGATGTTGGACCAACCTTGCCAAATGCTTTTTCAACTGTGAACAACTGGGCTTGGTTGAGTCCATTCTCGCCTACATCTACTATGGTCTGAGGCGAGTCGTCCTTTCAAAGCTCGACCTTAATAAACCAGAACCACTCTGGATGGTAGAGCTCTGGTTGCGGATGTACTTTCCTTTCTTCTGCCCTACAACAGCTCCTGCCTTTGAAGATCACAAGCTGTTGGGTCAATCCTTGGTGTTTGCACCAACTAGAACTAGAGCATGGTCCTATCTAGTTTGCTTTAACTACTTTTGCTTGCGTAAAGACTTTCCAACCGTAGCAGTTGAAGTGATTTTGAATCGTCGTCATCTTGGCAGTCTTGCGAGCGGATTTATGTCCTCGCCAGAGCAAGATTATCTTGTGAGGAACCTTTTCCTTTAATGTCACACCTGCAAGGACCTGCCAGTCCCAGATTCTGCGAGCCCCGGGTATGAGCTCTATGCTCTAAACCATTTCTTAAGACAACTCGGGCTCACTCAAGATGCCCCCATGCCCCTCGCTTGCTCTGTGAACAAGTATACCCTTTGGCGAGGGACGAGCCATCCTACAACAACAGAAGTGCAGGATGAGCACTTTGGCTTTCCGATGGTGGTAATTCCTATTTTGTCGAAGCCACTTATGATTTCTCAATCAATCACTGAGTCGTACCAGGTCTGGCGCTCCCAACTTTGGGAAGATGTACGACACAAGGGACCGGTTGCCCATTTTGTCACTATCTTTTATGACTTTGGCAAAAGGTTTTCAAATGAAGAAGATTTGGCGGTTGTTGGGAAATCATACAAGAACACGAGTAAAACCCCCTGGCCACAGGTAGACTTCTTACATCCAAAAGTGCCACGTGTATTAGCAATTTCTCACATTGTATCTGGCTAACCTTTTCCTCTTAAAAATAGCACGCCCTATAACCAAACGTGACTGTCGCCTTACAATCTTTTAAGAAGAGAAGATCCAACCCTTCTGGGCAATCCGTAAGTGTTGCAATTTATTACCCAGAACAAACTTTTTGATTTTGTCATTGAATTGTAGCTGACCTAATCTTTTGATAGTCTCAAAAGCGCAGGAAGATCCACTCCAGGCCTGAAGAGCCTCAAAGTGGCATTTGGACAGCTATAAAGATCACTAGCAGGGACAAACAAGCCAAGCTTCAAGCTCGAGTCTTCCATGCCACCTTTGATCAAAAGAGTGACAAAGCCTCCGGGGCAAGCGCTTGTTCGGCACTGGTTTTCACCATTGCACACTGGCTATGTGCAAATCCAAGCAGCATGCCCACGGTCTCCGAGTTTGATGACCTACTTGTTCAAGGTTCTTCGGAGTGACAGAAACTATGCAAGGACGAGACCCTCGCCAGCTCTTACCCAGATCAACATTATGATCCTGAGGTTATTTTGAAGGCTAACATCAGACCCCTGAAGATTTCATTTGATGACTCCTTCGTTGGGTACTTCAACCCAGAAAAGTTTAAAGCCTTAGATGGTCTTGCATCATTTGATATGATATGGGAGCAAATCAGCAAGAGCACCAAGCCTCAGGTGTATATAGTGAGTTGGAATGATCATTTTTTCATCCTCAAAGTTGAAGACGAAGCCTACTATGTTATAGACTCACTCGGGGAAAGGCTTTTCAAGGGATGTTGCAAAGCCTATATTTTGAAGTTTGATGATTCCAACATCATGTATGAAACTGAAGATCATGATACATGACTAGAAGTCATCAACAGCGGCAAAGAGTGCTGCAAAGACTTTATAGCCAAGTTTCTGGCTGGAATCATCCTAAAGGAGCTCGAGGAAGAAGAAAAGAACAGACCAGCTGATATTGCAATTCTGTTCCGGCGCTTGTAAATTGAGTTTCAATCTTGCTTCATTGCTTCCTCGTCTGGCGAGGGCACAAGTGCTCAAAACGACCAAGTCATTTTAGAGCAAGAAAGTCAAATTTCTTCCCCGCCAAAACTTCAGGCTGTCAAACCACAGTCGTTGGCTGAAGTTATTTCAGAACTAAGGGACCAAACTCCTCCCTCGCCAAAACATAAGCTTCAAGCGACTGAAGAAACACAACAGATGCTCCCCCTCCAAGTAAGAATTTTATTTACTTACTCCGTTCTGTATTTATTTTCTTTCAACTGGCCCTGACATCTTGTATTATTACTTTTCAGTCCAAGAACATTTCTTTGGAAATTAGTGAAATGGTTCCATATTTACTAACCAGTCCAAATGAGAAAATGAGCTTGCAAGGCCAATCCTCTGAATTTTCTGAAATGGCCGCTATGGATCAGCCTCCCAGTTCTCTGTATGCCAGTGATGAAGACCCTGAACCTTCAACTGAAGAAACTACTGTACCGTCTTCATCATAAGGCCCTTCTTCTCAGGCACTCCAAACACAAGAAGCAATAATGTTGGAAGGAATTTATACTAAGTTGAGTGCACTGAGCTTTCCTTCCATTGTTGATGTCGTCCTTTAGAACATTCTTTCTGGCAACCTAGACTCTCCTCAAGACATCCAACGCGTTCGCGAACAAATCAGGGATCTAAAGGCTACTGCCCCTGCAGAATTTATCCATCAAATTCCTGATCTTGAGGAGAAGCTTTACGAACTCTTGAGTCAAAGTGAAGCCCACTAACACCTAAGACTCGAGGCAGAGCGTAAAAAAGAAGCGGTGGAGACGTTGGTTCGCTAGACTCAAGAAGAGAAAAAACGAATCCAGGTCCTTCTGAAGGACACATCCACTCGTCAAGAAACTCTGGCAACTAAAGAAGCTAGACTAGTTGTCCTTGAAGCTGAAATGGCTGCCTTTCGAGCTGAAGTAGACGGTTTACGTGCTGATACCTCTAGAAATCAAGCCTCTGTGTGCCAATTTATAATTGAAGGAGAGAACCAAGCTCAACTATTGCAGGATGCAAAAGAAGAAGCCACAAGCGCTCTACAAACATTCAAACAATCCTGGCAAGCTCTTGAAATCGCAAAGGCATCCGTGAGGGAAAAAATCCTTCTGTTGTAATCATTAGGCCACAGATTTTAAGCCCTTTTTTGTTATTCCAAAAATCTTTAAGTATTTAATTATTCAATCCAGATTTTGGAAGCAATGTGTCAATTGGGCCTTGGACAGCAAGACTGCGCCTCAGAATCAAGCCTTCCCAAAACTTATTCGAACGGGACTAGTCTCATTTATAGACTCTAACCGCTCGCCTGTCCCGATAATCCGGATTAAATGGAATTTAATTCCAAGCTTGGAATCCGGATCGCGTTAACCATCAAATCTTCAAAATACGTTTTACCTACCCCAAAAATATTTCATTCATCATGCTCTCCTCTGGGGGTAGATAAACCACAACATGGCCCAATTCTAATTAGACGCGTGTCCTCTATTAACGGGTGTATTTACTCTCGCGAAGCCTTACCGTTATGACTCCTTTCTATAAAAGGTTTCCGCTTTACTGTCTTATGATCAACCTTCCAAACTTCCTTGGGAGAATGAACTCCATTTTTGTGTGTTTGCTCTGGTTCTCCTATCTAAAGAAACTTCCAGATAAAACTTTCCATATTGTAGTCTTTAGATAGTAATATCCATGTCCAAACCTGGACTAGATAACAATATCTACGTCCAGGTGTTGCCTTGGCTAACTCAACTTGTGTTTCCATAGGAAGACGAAGCCACAATCCCGAAGTTGAAATCACCTCGTCTTCTTCTCAGGCACCTGCTCAGTATCCATATGCATTGAGGCTGTAGGTCCAATGGACATGGCTGCACTGAAGAGGAAAGACATGGACTTCAACTGGGAAAAGGCAACAAACGCTAAGTCTAGTTCATATGGTCTTCTGATATGTTGAACTAACTTCCTTGGCATTTCAAATCCTTTTCTTCTCATCACTTGAGGTCGCATTCTCTTTTCAATGTATGCATATGTAGACCCAAGGACTGGTTATCAACTATTTGAGGATTTGGAAAAACAAACTGCATTTATCTTTCTGTTCTGTTGCTGATTGTAGTTTGTTTCTCATATGGTATCAGAGCTTAAGGCCGTAAAGCCTTTGTATTCTTCTGAATGATGAATGTAATATTTTCGTTTGAAGCAAAGAGTTCATTATGTAAATAATAAATTTATATTGATAAACTCATATATAGTTTGTGCATATCTTTGGCCACAGTGATTTGGCTAACATAAAATTTTGGCCTCCAATATAGGCCGAAACTAAATATTTAGCCCCAAGTATAGGCTACTATGATGTACATAATCCATGTGTGTTGCCCCTTCAGTTTACGCATGCGATTGAAATAGGTTAAGCATGAATAAACTGGATTAAGCCACAGTTGGAGGGTCTTCATACTCATGACGAGCCACTGAGTCCACCAATAAATCCGCTACTGGCATTGGGTATGCATCCTTTGGAGTTGCATTGTTCAAGTCTCTATAATCGACACACACTCGCATTTTTCCGTTTTTCTTCTTGACTGGGACTACGTTGGATAGCCACTCATTATATTTAGCTACTCGTATGATCCCTGACTTGAGCATCTTCTAGACTTCTTCCTTAACTAGAATTGCTATTTCCGTGTTCATTCGACGCATTTCTTGTTTCACCGGCTTCTTTCCTTCTATGATGGGTAAGCTGTGACAAACCAAATCTGGTGACAGTCCCGGCATGTCGTCATACTTTTCTGCAAAACAATCAGCGTATTCATGTAGCAATTCAATGAGCTTTAGTATTTCTTCAGGCTCTAGGAATGTACTAATGGCCACAGAAATTGGCTTTTCATTGTTCCCAAGGTTAACTTTTTCAATGAGATCTTTGACTTTAGGAGGTAAATCATCCAGAGTTGCTGGAGCTAATTTAATTTCTTCCTCCTCATCTAAGTCATTCAATACATCTTCATCCATATATTCCAATGCTGCAATCATTGAAACCTTCTCATAGGCTTGACTCTCCAACAGAAAATGGTGGAAACGGTCGTACAAAGAGTAGCAAGCCTCGGTTTCTATACTTGATAGAGACCCAATCATTGAGAATGGTTGGATGGTAGCTCAATGGTGTAGGGTCTACTATGATCATGACTTACTTGAATTATACCCCACTGAGCTAGCTCAGAGGCCGTAACATCAAACGGGCGGCCTTTGTTGTTAACGCCACATACCTCCAGTGGCTTTAAGTCACTGTTGTAATAACTGGCTTCCAAAGAATTAGCAGAAACAGAATATGGACGAGGATCAACGTCGACTATCTCTGCTTCTCCTAACTCCATATTCCAAAGTAACATCTGCTGGTGGAGGGACGAATGTACACAATAGCTCCGGTGGATCCAGTCACGCCCCAGAATTGCACTATATAGAGCTGTGCACTCTGCTACGAAGAATGTGTATGTATCGGAGGCTGAACCGATGTGTACCTGCAAAAAGACAATGCCCAAAGTCTTGGAAATGCTACCCTGAATGTTTCGTACATTGAGTGAGGTCTCTTGGATAGCAGTCTTGGGGACGCCTAATAAGGCCATTGCTTTGACTATGATGATATTTACCGTTGCCCCTGAGTCCACTAAAAGTTTGTTAACTTGAACTCCTTGGACATTTCCTGTGACATATAATGGCCGCATATGCATGGCCATGTCCAGGGTAGGTTTGGCGAACGTCATCCGTCCCTTTGTCATTGATGAATCAGACTCTATTGTCTTGGTGAGTGCTAATTGGTCTGTCGATGTTGGTTCTATTTCTGGCACCACCAAGTTGTTAACGCCTCCTCTTGTGAGTGACTCATCAATTGGTTTTGGTAGATGTAAAGCATATTCTGAAGGTAAAATAAACACCATATTAACAGTGCTATCGACCTCCTCGATGTATTCTTCAGCTTCTTCATCTTCACCGTAATCCAACAACTCCTCATCATCTGCATCGTTGTTGTCTTCAAACTTCTGTACCTCGAGGTCCAAAGTCGTAGTGACCTTGAGAGAAGCAACCTGTTGCATTTGATCCTCAGGTATAAGATCTATGGTGGTCGGCATAAGTAGTTCAGGACTTTGTCCTTTGGGGAGGGATGCATTCTGGTTAATATCGACCTTCTTTTGTTCCTCTATTATTAAAGGTCTTGGTCTCCACTGCAAAACTCTGGTTTCGCCTGGAGTGTTGTGCTTTTGAGCACGTTTTCCCTCCTTTGGTGGTGTGGGCACCAACATTGCTTCCATCGCTTCATCATCAAAGTTGAGACGTTGTCTCATTGGCTTTTGTTTCATGACTTCACGACGGCCCGTTTGGATAGGCTCGGGCTGCTTGTCTTTGGACCATAATTCTGGGTTACGGTCAAAGACACTTGATCATTGTGCTCGCACTTTGGGCTCGCGAGTCTTCTTCCCAAAAACCACTAAGGCGAATATTTAGTTTCCGGCAACCTTAGCTTAATTACTTGTTGTATTGCATTTTTTTATTATCTAATTTAAGTTTTACGACCCAGAACAATATTACGCGATAATCGAAAATTATGCGGTTAGTCGCTAACTAATAACGTTAATCGTTGATGGTAATTAGTTTTTATCGTCAATAAATTTTGCTGGCATTTCGTCGAGATTTTATTGACTATGTTTTTCAAGAAATTTCTTTGGATAAAGTTTTAGAGTTTGTCGATATGAGTTCGTGGTCATGTCAAATGTTGAAATCAGAGTTACAACAAAGAATTTATGGTCAACAAAAAGTTTACGAAGATATCATAAAATGTTTTATCGCAAAATTGCGGGTATAAATAGGGGTTTTTCTTTTGGGAAGGTCAGAAGTTTCCTCTTTTGGCAACCGAGTTGACCCCGCGTTGACCACCCCTCCCGACTCACTTTTCTACCGTGAAGTTCTCACCAGTGGTGAGCCTCCAGCCGACCACCTCCGACCATGAAATTGGGGGCAAGCTGTTGAGTTCGTGCTCCTCTATTTATTGGTGGGTACATCTCCGGCATGTGTGGCCGGAGGACGGAGAATCGAAGAGGTGAACTTCAGCCGATTTCGGGTTGATTTTCACGACGAAAATGGCGGTGCTTACGCGATTTTAGACGTCGAGGTTAAGGGGGTTTTGAAGCCTTGTGGGAGATGAGTTAAATACGACACATCTCGGCCCTTGCCGTGGCTAGACGCCGGCGATCAAGCAAATTGTTTTTTTATGTGGGATTTTGGTTTTTCGGCGATTTGGAGGTTTTCCGATTAGTATTTGATGTTGTGTTCTTTATGAACATTGTTGGGCTTGTTGAGCTAAACATTTTGGTATGCCGGTTACTTGATTTGGTGCCGGTAAGAATTATGGAAGCTGCCGGCAGTGGTGCGTGGCTCCACTCACCGTAGTGCACGGCGGAGCTCCGACGAGGTTAGATTTTTGGCAAAATTTTATGTCGTTTCGCTTGTAATCTTGTGTCGAATGCAATGGTGAGGTTTTTGAATGGATTTGGACTTGATAAATTTTGACGTGTATTTAATCAGATAATAATTAATAATTTTACGATAATATTAACGGACAATCCGACTATCGATTTACATGCGAGTCGCTCGATGTTTGAGATTTATGTTACGACTCTAAAATTGATTCAAAATGAAGGAATGCAAGCATATTCAATTCGAAATTTGATTAAGTTCGTATTTAGTCAGAAAATACGTTATTTGAAAATGCGAGATTCTCGACATTATTGCTTGTCGGATTACGAGATTTACTATTCACTATGAACTTCGATGATTATATATTAATTATAATCATGGTTTTAGGATTACGAGTTAGCGGGGCATGTCAGGTGAATAATTGTGCCGATTGGCGGGTTTTGGTTTTATAATTATCACGGCATAGTACGGTGAGTGGACCAGTTTCATATGTTTATCATAGTTGTTGCGAGTTCAGTATTTTATGTTTTTACAGATATGGTATGTTTTACAATATGTTTTATATGGAGGTTCTTATTTGTGATGGCGTAGTAGTAGCATCGATGCACTTGTTATCCGGCTGATCACCATGTAGTCTTGATCAGGAGAGGTTAGGACAAACACTCGTCTGATCCACTAGGGGAAGTTAGGACAAACACGCCGGCTAGCCCATCACTGAGTTTTTATATTGATTTGCTAAGGGAGGACATGACAGGACAAACTCCTCGTCTGGCCACCTTCATGTTCATACTATTTATGATTATAGAACTCGCAAGTTTTTATGTAGCAGCAACGGAAAACCACTGATAGTATATTTTATTGGATTACATTGATTATGAGCTTTGTCCACTCACGCTATCATTTTTATGTTTTTATCTGCCTTTCCCTGGGCCTTTCAGTTTCTGTTGCCCAGACTGCATAGTTTTCTGAGCTGGTTGAGTGTTGTCAAAGGCTTGAGTCCACCAGTCATCTTGCGCTTCAGTAGGTTCCAGCCCATCATCAGTTCATTTTATATGATTCTCTTTGTATCTAAAAGTAGCTCTGAACACCAGTATTATATATGATTTTCAGTAGCAGTCTGTTTGTAATCAGTATAGTTGATTACGTGTTCCTGAACTAGTTTTCTAGTTCCAACAGTTAATATAGTTATTTTCAATAAATTGTTGAGAAATCTGGATGGACATTGGTGGTTCACAGTATTGTTTGTGGGATCTGGTATTCGAAGTGTGATTTTCTTGCAGGTTTCTAATAATTCACTTTGTAAGGCAAGTTATGTCAAAAATTTTACTGAAATTCACTATTTACAGTAAGTCGTTAAGGCGTAATCCTAGATTACTGGTTAATCTAGGGTTGAGTCATTTCAGTAAGCTAATTGGTTAGTTAATTAGTATGTTTAATTAGATTAATTAATTAAAATAAGTTAGATTAAGCTAATTGGTTCTTTAATTATTAGGCTAATGGTTTAAGCTATGTAGTTAAGCTTAATTAATTACAGTACGTTTAAAATATTGTTAATTAAGCTCATTGTAAAGCTAATAGTTTTATTCAACAAGGTATGTTTAATTAATTGTTAAGCTAGTAGTTTAATATATGTTAGAATAATTAGTTGAAATATATATATATATATAATATGTAAGTGCATTTATATAAAGTTAATAATATAATGTAATATTAACTAGATTAATTATAGTATAAGATTGATTATAGCATATATGCTACTTAATTAATTATGTTATGTGCCATTTGATAATATATATAGTATATTAGATTAATTAATTAATTCTTAGTTGAAAAATTATATAATTAATATAATTATTAACTTACGAAGAAATATGGACAAGAGTTGGATACAGCTGTCGAATAGAAGTAATGTGCGGTATATAGATGGAATCATAGAGTTTGTGTTTTTTGCGATGGAACGTGGTCGGGGAAAAAAGCGTTTCAGGTATCTGTGTAGAAAATGTCTTAACAATCAGTTTGTGGAGGCTAATGTAATGTCTCAACACCTATATGACCACGGTATGATGTGGAATTATACTACGCAGAGCGATCATGATGAAGTAATGGACTTCAACTCAGAACCAGACTTCAGCTCAGGGTACAGTTATCATAATGCTTCATCCAGCGGTAGTGGTGCCCCAGCTTGGAACACCACTGTGTATTTGGTCCATCATGCTTTTCTGGTATTTAGTCATGGTGGACACCAACACCAAGAGGGAGGTTACGATACCACTCATGATGACACATTCCCCGCTGCCAGCTTGGCCAATGAAACTACTGAGATGGATAAGTACAATATGATGCTACTCGAATCTCAGACCCAGGTGTACCTTGGATGTCCAGAGAATGTGTTGCGATGTATAATGGAGAAAGTTCTAATAAAAGTGAAGAACAAACTTTCAGACCCTGCTTTTGACGAAATGAAGGAGCATATATGTAAATTGCTTCCTGATCATCACAAACTTCCGAAAACTCATTATAAGGTTAGAAAGATCTTGAGCAGCCTCGACCTAAAGTACAAGAAAATTCACGCCTTCATAAATATTTTTGTGCTATTTTATAAAGAATATGCACATTTGACCTGCTGTTCTGTATGCAACCAGTGCACATATGTGAACTAGAATATGAGGAGTTTGAAGAAGCAAATTCATGTGAAGGTGTTTTGCTATTTTTTGTTGATTTTGAGATTGCAGCATCTGTATATGTCTCTATAAACAGCAGAGGCAATGAGATCGTACGTGGAACAGTGAATAGATGACGATGTGCTTAGACATGCAGCAAATGAGGAGGCTTCTAAATATTTCGACAAGGAATTTTAAGACTTTGCAGAAGATATTCTAAATGTTAGACTCGGACTTTCTACAGATGGATTCAATCCTTGAGTTTGTAATAGCACTGTTGTTAGCACTTGGTCAATTTTCTCATGCCGTACAACCTGCCTCTATGGATGTGCATGAATAAGGAATTTAATTTCCTTATTCTCCTAATTCCAGGTCCTAAATCTCTGAGAAAGTGTTTAGATGTGTACCTCAGACCATTGATCGACGAGCTGAAACTGGTGTGAAAAAATAGAGTCCCAACTTATGACAAGTTCACTGACACAGTGTTCACGATGACAGCAGCCGTAATGTGGACAATCAACGATTTTCTTGGGTATGAGATGTTGACATCTTGCACAACCAAATGATACAATGGTTATCCTGTCTGTTTGGATGGCGTCAACTCCAGTTGGTACGCGGGAAATGTGTGTTACATGGGTTACCGTAGATGGCTTACTTACGATCACTTGTGGCGACATGATAAGGATCATTTCGACTAGTCGGTAGAGAATAATCATAAACCTTGGTAGTAGTCTGGAGAAGAGATTTTTGAGAGGTTGAACAACTTCTATTTTGGTGTGTTGACCAATGAAAAATATGTGAAGAAACTTAATCCACACCCTCCACATGATATCAGTTATTGGCATCATATAAGTATTTTCTTTGAACTGTTTTACTTGTCTAAGTTGAAACTCAGAAACAACCTAGATGTCATGCACATAGAAAAAAAATGTGTGCGACAACATGATAGAAACAATTCTTAATACTAAGTTCAAGACTAAAGATACTCCCAAAGGGTGAAAAGATCTGGAATCTATGAATTTACGCCATCCCTTGTGGTTAAGGAGGGATAGAAGATGAGTGTACAATAAGATGTCAGATGCACCTTACACAGTGAAGCTGACACAGAGAGGTTCTGTATTCAACTAGTTTAAGAGTGTTTGTTATCCGTCTAATTGTGCAACGAATATATTTGGAGCAGTCGACGAGGTGCAACACGAGTTCATTAGTCCATGAATATCACATTATGCTACAACATGTGATTCCAGTGGTAATTCGACTTATTTTCCTAAAGATATTGTCAAACCAATAGTAGCATTGTGTAGATGATGACATAGGTTATGTGCCAGAGAGTTGAAGAAATCATATGTGGTCAAACTACAATACGAAATTATGCACATTCTTTGCAAGCTGGAGAGGATTTTCCCCCTGCGTTCTTTGACATCATGATTCACCTCATGATCCACCTACCCAAACAAGTGCTTCGTTCTGGTCCAGTTCACTACACTCGGATGTATCCTCAAGAAAAGTACGTACAAATTATTAATTAATTATTTTTCATCATTTTTTTTAATGTTTTTACTATTCATCAAATACTTAATTGTATGATTTTGCAGACAACTCAGACAGTATAAAGGAGTAGTCAAAAATAAATCTGCCCCGGATGACATCATAGTAGAGACATACATAATGTATGAGCGTGTTACTTACAGCAACAGGTACCTCAAGGATCCAGCCCAGACAACCGCCTCCAATCCAAATGTCCGCAACAATTGTTCAGTCGTCACAGATGTCGTACGACCGTTTATAGGAGTATTAAAGGAAAGAGTAACTAGAAAAGAACTTGTTGAAGCGCATTTGGTAGTGTTACGAGACTGTGACAAGGTCAAACATTACATGAAGCTCTACAGGGAGAGGATTCAGGTAGCCAAACCGGACAAGAGTCCTGCCTGGGTTGAAAAAATCCTTAAGAAGAAGTTTCCAGATTATTTCCTCCAATGGGTGTGTACGTATGTTTAATTAATTTAAACCATGCACGCATATAGAGGTATGTGATTTTTTTATGAAACTGAGAAATCCGGATGGGAATAGGTGCCCATGGTAAAATTATGAAATTTGGTGTTTGCTTATGCGAAGTGGTTTGCCTTAGTTTGTGCATGCAGATTTTTGGTGTCCTTTATTTTTAGGTAAATCTATGTAAAATTTTTGATAGAAATTGAATACACATTCATTTATATTCTTCACATTTTTGTAGATGATTGATCTACAAAAATCCGATAACCACGAGGGTGGTGGTCATGGAAAAAGTATTTGTTGGCCCATAAACCAGTTAAACACTATATTTATCCCGGTTGTTTTGTGAACAGTGTAAAGTTTTATTTATTGGTCTAAGATGAAGGAAGAATAACATAAAACAGTGAGATCGCGGTTGGGGAAGATGCTGCTATTTACTATGGGGTTCTTATTAATGTCGTTCAGCTACTGTACGAAAATGATATCCACGTTTTTCTATTCAAGTGCAAATAGTTCAAGTGTACAAAGGAATATCTGGGTCTTTTATCAGTCGATATAAACTCAAGCTGGTATGAGGATAAGCCATTCGTTCTTGCCACCTTAGTTCACTACAAGAAAAACGCACTTAGACGACGGAGAGTTCCGTCGTCTAAGTGCGTTTTTCCGTCGTCTAAGTACTTAGACGATGGAACCTCCGTCATCCAAGTTCCGTGCTCCAAGTGCTGTCGTCCAAGCACTTAGACGACGGAGAATGTATTCTACGTCGTCCAAGTTCACTTGGACCGCGGACATTCTCCGTGGCCCAGGTAAGCACCTGGACGACGGAGAACTTAATCTCCGTCGTCCAAGTGCTTATTTAATTTTTTTATAAAAATTAAATTGTAATTAATTATTAATAATTTAATTCATTATTAATTGAATTTAAATAATGAAAAATGTTAAAATTAATTAAATAAACTAAATTTGTAATATTACTTAATTAAATAATTAAAATTAATTTGTACATACATAATCGAAAAAACCCATAAAAATTAAAATATTGTTCGGAATGCGGAAAGAAACGAGATAATAAACTACTAGCTAACTAATACACTGGAGGAGCAGATGTGCTGCCGAGTCCTCCGCCTCCAGCCGGGTCGTCATCGTCGGGGTGTGGGTTCGGAGGAGGTTGACATTATCCTCGAGATTGTTGCATGAGGGCGATGAGTTGGGTTATTTGTGCTTGTTGCTCATCAAGTCTTTGACGCATGGATTGATTCTCCTCTCGTGCCAGTAGCTAGCTAGCTAGCTTAATTAACTGATATCGAGAAGGCCAGCAGGTCCGTACGCAGTTAAAATTTACTTAATATATATTTAGTGAAAACGTACATACATGAAATGTCATTAGCCTATATATACAGATTAAATTACGTACGTAATTGATGGATCGATGTAGATCGAGTACGTATAATTAAGCGTGAATTAATGGACTAATATATATATATGTAATAATTAATTAATTATAATATTTTGTAGCAGTATGGACAAGAGTTGGATGAAGTTGAAGAATAGATGTGATGTCCGGTATATGGATGGAATTAGCGAATTTGTGAATTTTGTGATAGA
The DNA here is from genome assembly GCA_946800695.1 of Geum urbanum. Lineage (NCBI taxonomy): Eukaryota > Viridiplantae > Streptophyta > Magnoliopsida > Rosales > Rosaceae > Geum > Geum urbanum. Next base: position 5,152,035 of record OX327002.1, on the reverse strand, counting down.
ACATGGTCAGGGAAAGAAGCGTTTCAGGTGTCCGTGCCAGAAATGTCTTAATTGTCAGTATGTGGAGGTTAATGTTATGGTGCAACACCTGTACGAAAATGGTATGATGTGGAGTTACACTACATGGCGCGAGCATGGTGAAGCAGTAGAGTTCAGCGCAGCAGAGTTCAGCTCAGGGTACAGTTACCATGGTGCCTCATCCAGCGGCAGTGGTGCCGGACCCCCAGCTTGCAACCCAACTGCAGATTTGGTCCATGATGCGTTTCCGGGATGTAGTCATGGTGGACACCAACACCAAGATGGAGGTTACAGTACCACTAATGAGCATGATGACACATACCCCGCTGCTAGCTTGGCCACTGACACCAGTGAGATGGATAAGTACAACCGGATGCTACTTGAAGCGCAGACCCCGGTGTTCCCTGGATGTCAAGAGAATGTGTTGCAATATATGATGGAGCAAATGAAGATAAAAGTGAAGCACAAAATGTCAGTGAGTGCTTTTGACGAAATTCAGGAGCAAATATGTAAGTTGCTTCCTGATGATCACAATCTTCCTAAATCTCATTATAAGGTTAGAAATATCTTGAGCAGCCTCGGCCTAAAGTACAGGATAATTGACGCATGTCCGAATGATTGTGTGCTATTTTACAAAGAGTATAAAGATTTGGACTATTGTCCCGTATGTGGCCAGTGCAGATTCCAGGTGAATAGGAAGAGTTCGAAAAAGAGAATTCATGTGAAAGTTGTTCAATATTTTCCCTTGATTCCCAGATTGCAGCGCCTGTACATGTCTCTACACACAGCAGAGGCGATGCGATGGTACGCAGAAAAGCGAATAAATGACGATGTCCTGCGACACGCCGCGGATGGGGAGGGTTTCAAACATTTCGACAGAGAATTTGGAGACTTTGCTGCAGAGGTTAGAAATGTTAGACTCAGCCTATCTACAGACGGATTCAATCCTTGGGGAAGTAATAGCTCCGCCGTCAGCACTTGGCCAGTTATTCTGATGCCGTACAACTTGCCTCCGTGGATGTGCATGAACAAGGAATTTAATTTCCTTACTGTACTAATTCCAGGTCCTAAATCTCCAGGGAAGTGCTTAGATGTTTACCTCAGACCTTTGATCGACGAGATGAAACTGTTGTGGGAAAATGGAGTCACAACTTATGAAAAATTCACTGACACGATGTTCACGATGAGGGCTGCCGTAATGTGGACGATTAGCGATTTTCCAGCGTATGGGATGTTGGCAGCCTGCAGGACAAAATGATATAATGGATGTCTTATATGTTTGGACGACGTGAACTCTAGTTGGCACGCGGGGAAGGTGTGTTACTTGGGTCACCGTAGATGGCTTCCTCACGACCACCCATGGCGACAGGATGAAGCTCATTTCGACGGGACGGTAGAGAACAATCCTAAACCCCGTAGTTGGTCGGGCGAAGAGATTTTAGAGAGGTTGAGCTATTTCGACTTTGGTGTGTTGACCAATGACGCGGATGTAAAGAAATGCAATCCAATTCCTCCACATGATCTGAGCTATTGGGATCACAAGAGTATATTCTTTGAACTCCCTTACTGGTCGAAGTTGAAGCTGATGAACAACTTGGACGCGATGCACATAGAAAAGAATGTGTGCGACAGCGTGGTGGGAACAATTCTCGGTATTAAGTTCAAGACTAAAGATACTCCCAAAGCGCGCAAAGATTTGGAATCAATGAATCTACGTCGTCCCTTGTGGTTGAGGAGGGATAGGAAATGAGTGTACAACAAGATGCCAGCTGCACCTTACACAGTGAAGCTGACACTTAGACTATATGTATTTCACTAGTTTAAGGGCGTTCGTTATCCGGCTACGTATGCAGCTACTATAACTGGAGAAGTGGACGAGGTACAACACAAGTTTGTTGTTCTAAAGACACATGACTATCACGTTATGCTGCAACATCTGATTCCAGTGGTAATTCGACCATACTTGCCTCGTGACGTCGTAGAACCAATAGTGGCATTATGCAGATGGTGGCAGAAGTTATGCGCCAGAGAATTAAAGAAGTCAGATGTGGTGGAATTGCAACAACGAATTGTGCACATCATTTGCAAACTAGAGAGGATTTTCCCCCCTGCTTTCTTTGACATAATGATTCACCTAATGATCCACCTGCCCGAGCAGGTGCTCATTTCTGGTCCGGTCCAGTACACTTGGATGTATCCTCAAGAAAGGTACGTACAACTAATTAATTATACAGGTTTTTTGATTCATAATTTGTTCCACTGGAGATTACTAGCTAGCTATATGTACTTATTCTTATTGTACGTTTGATTTTGTAGACAGCTTGGACAGTATAAATCATTCGTCAAAAACAGGTCGGCCCCGGATGGCTCCATAACAGAGACATACCTAATGCATGAGTGTGTTACTTACTGCAACAGGTACCTCAAAGATCCACCACCTCCCACTGCCTCCGATCGCAGTGCCCGCATCAATCTTTCTGTCGTCACCAATGTCGTCCGACCGTTTAGAGGAGTATTAAAGGAATCGTTAACACGGGAAGAACTTATTGAGGCACATTGGGTAGTGTTGCGAGACTGTGATGAAGTTGAGCCGTACATGATGTCATACAGGGAGAGGCTTCAGACGTTAAATCAAAACAAGAGTTCGGCGTGGATTGAGAAAATGGTTAAGAAGAAGTTTCCCGATTATTTCTTCCAATGCGTACGTACATATGTCTCGGTATTTAATTAGTAATTTATATACATATCGATCATGTTTGTAGAAAGTAAACCCTTATATTAATTTGCCCTTTTTCGCAGATGATTGATTTGCAAAAATCTGAAAACCACGTGGGGGGGAGAGGGGTGGTCATGGCCAAAGCACTTGCTAGCAGGGAAGCCGATTAAACACTATATTTATCCCGGATGTTTTGTGAACGGTGTAAAGTTCTATTCATTGGCCCGAGATGAAGGAAGAAGAACACAAAACAGTGGGGTAGCGGTTGGGAAAGACAATGATCTATATTACGGGGCTATTGTATATGTGGTTCAGCTATGTTACGGGAATGATGTCAACGTTTTCCTATTCAAGTGCAGATAGTTCAAGCGTACAAAGGAAGACCTGAGACTATTATCAGTCGATACAAACTCAAGCTGGTATAAGGATGAGCCTTTCGCTCTTGCCACCTTAGTTCGGCAGGTGTTCTATCTCGACGATCCGAAAGCCGGTGAAGGGTGGAAAATAGTGAACCATATCTCTTATTGAGGAATATGGAATACAGAGACAATTGAAGGGACACTGGCGACGACTGAAGATGCTGCTGAACCAGAAAGAGACATTCCTGCCTATCAAGAGCCTAATATTTCTGTCATCCGCTCCGATATAATGGACCTGGTTCAAGATGGTGAACGGTTACCCATGCCTGATGGTTGTACAGATCTAACTGAAGATGAGATTATCGATGCCATTAATGAAGAAGATGAAGAAGACGAGCAGGATGAGGACGCGGACGAGGACTCAGGTTATTCGTCGGACGATGTTGAGTATGATGAGGAGGATGAGCAATCAGATACCGGGGACGAGGATGATGAGGATTATGATGATGACTACTTAACTAAGACGAGAAAAATTAATTGGTAATTAATTTATGTAATTATTGTAATATATGATCGATGCATCATCGATCAATAATTAATATAAATATTATAAGGAGGAGAATGTATATATGTGCGTATATCTTCGACTTTTTGTACTTAATTAATTAATTACACACGTCCATGCTAGATCAGATCGGATCGACCGACGTACGTAAACTAAATTAAATTAATTAATTAATCCGAATTATATATCCTGGACAACGGAGAAATTAATTGCAGACTGTCGCCTTTTGGGTATTTTGGCTATCTCCCTAAATCCTCGACCCTAAATCTAGCAAATCGGATCGATCAATCATTTTTTTAATTATATTCTTGAATCAGAATAATTGAACGGACACACAAATGACCGGGGACGACCTAAACCCTAAACTCTAAGACCCTAACCCCTGAATTCAGGGTTTGTACACTTGGACGACGGAGATGGCCATTCTCCGTCGTCCAGGTACTCACTAGGACGACGGAGAAGGGAATTCGCGTTGTCCAAGTGCAAAACCCTGAACCCTAAACCCTAAGGCCCCCTAACCCCTAAATTTAGGGTCTCTGTACCGTATAAATTTAATTAAATCAATAAAAGGACGAAAAATGAATTTGTGGGTTAAATATTTTTTTATAAATTTATTAAAAATAATTTTAATTATATAACATGTTATGCCACATCATATTATTGAAACCTACACATTATGACCGGACCTAATAAAACCCCCAGCATATATATACCCAAAGAAAGTTCAAACTTCTCACAATTGTTATGGATTATCATATTAACTGTATGCGCCTAATTAATCACAGATATCATACTCATGTATAGAATCGATCGACACATTTTCTCATCGATCACTTGCTAATCAGCTCATGCATTCACGATCATCACAACTGTGAAAATGCATGTGGAATATGTAATGCTCTCCATGCACTATGCATGCAACAGTAACTAAAAGTTTCTTTTTTTCTCGGTCGATCAGAACCAAGTTATAAATCTCATCATAATTTTATGGCTTGACCCATAGGTCACTTAGAACCATAAAATGATTCAAAAGTTATTTAAAATTTTAATTTGACCCAAAAGTCACATTAATAAAAAACATGCTAGAAAACACCCCGATTTGTAAAATTTGTGACATGTCACTGGTTAAAATTTTTTCAAAATTATATTTTTTGCCATTAGCAGAAAACGCCAGCCTCGTCGGGATTCGATCTCACCTCGTCGGAGGTTGATCTCACTGATCCACATCGAGACTCAACACCAACGACCCGAGACTTAGCTACAATGAAGGACTATAGCCGAGTCGAGACGCCAACAATAGAGGTGTGAGGGACGCCGAAGACCGAGGACCAAGTCGTGATGGAAGAACGCCGACGATCGACCGCGAATCGGCCAACTCGGTCCAACCTCCCCTGATCTCACCTCGCCACCTCCTGCCATCACAACCCAATTCCAGCAATCCCTAGCTGGTGACAACTCTTCTCGGCCTCACTTGACCCATGATAGCAAGGTCTAGGTGCCACGACAGTGCCCAAAATTCTTTTTAGTTTTTTTTTGTAATTTAAAAAGTTGAATAATTAATATGTTTAATAAAGTTGTGATGGTATCCTTATAATATTAACATAGTATCTTTATGACATTGTGATGGTATCTTTAAGGTGTTGTGTTAGTATCTTTATATCATTGCGATGATATCTTTATAACATTGTCATGGTATCCTTTTGTTGGTATCCTTATGACACTATGAAAATATCTTTGTACTAGCGTGATGGTATATTTATGGCACGGTGATGATATTTTTAAAACACTGTCATGGTTTCCTTAAAATATTATCATGGTGTCTTTATTACACTGCCATAGTATCCTTATAAGGTTGCGATGGTATCTATACAACACTGAGATTGTATGCTTAAAACATTGACATGACATGGTATCCTTAGAACACTGCCTTGATATCCTTATAACACTGTGACAGTATCTTTATAATACTAAGATAGTATCTTTATGCAGTTGTGTTAATATTTTTATCTAACCCATATCTTATACCCTAAACCGCACACGCTAAACTCTTAACTCTAAACCCTATACCTCACACCCTAATCCACCCCTCTCTCTCATGGTATCTAATAAACGCGACACAACATCCTTGTTGATTGAGTTTGTGTTGAATCGTGAGAAAAAAAATAAAAATAACTCATGATATCTTTACGAACTTGAGTTGGTATCTTTATGAACTACAATTAGTATCTTTATGTACTTGAGGTAGTATTCTTGTTCTTTTAGATTGTGCTGAGTCGCGAAAAATAAAATGAAAAATAATTTTTTTTTTGTAGAAAAAAGAAGTTAGACAAAAAAACAGAGGGGTAAAATGGTCATCGCAAAAAAATATTTTTATTTGAAATTGTAACTTTAAAGTGACTTTTTGGTCACTAAAACCATAATTTAGTGACCTTTGGGTAACTTAATTGACAAAAACAAAGTGACTTTTTGAGCACATGGATGATTTTAAGTGACTTTTGGGTAATTAACATTTTTTAAGGCAAAAACACGAGGCACTTATATTAATCAAGTAGTAAACATTGTTTAAATAGTAGACACCCTGAGGGTACGTGAGAAAAAATTACTGTCAAGCTAACCTAGAGATAATCCATACACTAGCTTACAAACATTGTACTAAAGACGAAGCACAAAAGTAACCGAGGAAATGCCACGCGAATAAGACGAACACCAACACGGGTAAACCAAGGTAATGTTCGTCTAACTTACTGTATCATTTATTGAGACACCACAGGAACCGGTATCTCACTATTCGAGGCCCATTCTTCGGGATCCCAGATCTTGATCCATATCAGACCAGAGGCGATAATAATGCTCAGGAATAAACCTAGCCCACCTCGAAAAGACAAGTTGGACCAGATCCATTCAAGGGGGGTCAAAAGGACTTGGGCCCATCAAAAGAAACTTGGTCCAGTAGGAAACCTAAGTTGGGTGAGCCCATGAGAGACACACACATGACCATGTATCTCCTCTTCCACCATCGGCATCGGCACCTGAAGCAAAGCATGCCATCCCGTGTCGTTTTCCCAAACGTCAAAATCAACGTCTAAAGGACGATCCCAAGACCGCCACACAGAGGCATGAACATCTGTAAAACCACGACTCGACCTTGTCAAAATTGAACAACAACAAACCCATATCGACTTCCCACGGTGACCTTCCATGATTATACCTTCCACCATAAAAACTTCTTCCCGATTACCTAAACGTACTAGAAGCATGGCCTTGAGACCATCTCATCCATGAAACCCTCCATGAACCAAGATCTCACTTTTGAAAAGAGTCGACAACTCCCATGATACTCCTTCATGGGCAAACCCTTTTCTGATTTGAATAGTCACTCCAAGCAAAGGAAGAATGGATGATGGAGAAAGGGTTTCTCGGGTCCACAGTGGGGCTCGTCATATAGGCTTGACAAGAGAGGATCTCGTTGACTAGCTTGATTGGCTGTACAATGCCAAGAGAAGGCTGCCGTTGAAGCAAGAGAAGAGCGCAAGCTCTAACCCTAGCCATTTTGGGTAATTAACCTTAATTTTATATACATCAAATGAACAATCGAGTCGCCTGACTGAGACGAATGTTCCCTCGATCATTAGCTTGTCTGGGTTATATTAATTTTTCCAGTTTGACTCCATATATTTATAGAATCTTAGACGACACCGACTTCATTTATGCATGCGTTCATATATGGCGTTGTTACGTTTTGACCCGAGAAGGAATTTGCAGAATTTGACCGAGGAGTGAGGAAGACTGGAGACTCAACTGGAAAGTTGTTAGATTCCGGCGTGCGCATGTTAGCAAGCACCACGATTTTAATTACCAGCGACGACGGGGAGGAACGTACGGCCGGACGAAACATCCTAATTAACCCTAGCTAGCTGCTCTTCGATTCCTTTAGAAAACTTTCACGTGTAAAAGTATTATAATGCAAGCCAAAGACTTTAGACTTTTGACTGTGGAGTCAAACCAACAAAAATAGCAACCCCAAATACAAGCTGCTGGTTTTCACCTTCCCTCGCCCTTCCTTAGTTGCACGTTTGTTCCACTTTGCGACTGATAAAATCAACTCTCCTCCAAAGCTATTCTATTCAAACCATACATGGTTATTCCTTCCTTTGGGGTACATTCATGTGTAGTTTATTTAGTGGTGCGAGTCCAATAATGCTGGAGCTACAACATAAACAATAATATTAATTTTGATACCACACAGAACGAGAAAAATTGAATAGGAAAAATCGAACGACAAATGATTATTTCGAATTCAATTATGTGTTTTGATTTACTAATCATTATAATGAATCTATACACTACTACAAAAAATATTTCAAACAATCGTTTTAATTTGTTGTCTGAAACATCTGAAATTTTTTTGTATATCGAGCCGTTGTCTACATACATATCACACAACAAAATAAATTCTGTTGTTGAATATGCACTCCAATTGATGTTCAGTTGTTTTAAAAGTCTGAAAAAATGATATTTAAGGCCTTATGAGTTGTGTTATACAAATTCAAACAACTAATATTTGACATATGGCATAGAAGAAGACAATTGACATCTGATGTTGAAGTTTGTTTCAAACAATTGAATACTAAGTTGTGTTTGTTCAAACAACTGAATGTTAATGTTTTGTTGTTGTTTGTCTGTCTAACCGATTACCAAAAAAACTCACTTAGGCTATGAAGTAATTTTGTCGCCTGGTTTCGTCATCTAACAATCGTACCCAAAGTACTTAGACGACGAAACTTTTATGTTTCGTCATCTAAGGTATGTTTTTTCGCCTAAGTACTTAGACGTCGAAAAATTGTACCTCTGAACAACGAATGTGTTCGTCATCTTAAATGCATCTTAGACGACGAGCATTGATCTTCATCGGCTAAGTATGTCCACTTATACAACGAACAATATTCGTCGTCTAAGTAGTGTCACCTAGCCGACGAATTGTTGTTAGTCGTCTAAGTTATTTACTTAAACGACGAGCTTTTGTTCGTTGTCTAGGTTCAACCACTTAGACGACGACGATCAATGTTCGTCGACTAAGGTTTATACCAAGACGACGAATCATCCTTAGTTCGTCGTGTAAGTTTAATTTTTAATTTTTTTGTTTGTTTTAGAATTATAAATAGAAAATTTGAAATATAAATTAAATTTAAATTTAAATTAATAAAATATTCATTAAATGTAAAAATTGTACGTACATCGATGACATATACATAATCGAAACTACGAAACTAAACCAGGAGTAGACATCTCATGACTTGGAACCTGACATACTAATCTAATTAATATTAATTTGATATTTAATACATTCATTTGTATCAATCTCGCCCAAAATTAATCATATAAACAATACATAAAGATTAATTTATAAAAAATAGTTTCCATAGTTTCCCCTAAAATCGGAGGAAACCAAAAACCTGCAGGATATATGACACTTCGAATAACCAATTCTAACTTAACAAAATCACCGTGGGCACCGATTTCCATATGGATTTCTCAAGTTCAAAATCATAATTTAACCAACTAAAGCATATTTCAATAGCATAACCTAAGTAAATGTCCCAATCATAATTCAATTTCTTGAAAATGAAATTACCTTTATACTAAATTTCAATCAATTTTGGAAGTTCATTTAGGAAATCTGAATTACTTACACCACGTTCAATCACGTCATTGACGACCCCGGGTTTTATATAAGCGGAGACACTGACATCCAGGAAACAATATTTCGAACCCGCATCTCTGTGCTCCTTTGCGATGTAGATGAACCCTCATGAGCATGAAACATGGTGGCCGGTCATCTTCTCACGATTTACCTTGTTGGCCTCCGACCTTGTCTGTTTCACAATTAAAGATCATTGAATAATAAATAAATGGTTAAAAATAAGAAATTATTCAATTTTCATTACATTAAATAAACTGAAAATGAACCGTATACTTGTTGGACTCAAGGTGTCCGACCAACAATTGTCACTTGTCTTCCCTTTCGTTCTGTAGCTCATGTGGGGTAGGCAAGGTGCCATGTTGCTGGTAGTACTTGTGGAGCTCGTTCTTCCAATCCTTGAAAATGTAGGTAGCCGTGGCATCGATGTGCTCCAACATCCCCGGTCTGCCTTCGACATCCAAATGTACCTCGGAAAATAAATACAAAATTAAAACCCTAGACATTATGCTTTTATGCTTTGTAATTAATTATGAAATTAAATTAAATTAAATAGTATTACCGAGAGTTCGTAATACACCCTGAACTTTTCAGATTTGGATAGCTTGTTCCACGAAGGGGCAATCATACGGATGTTGTTCCGTATGATTGGGCCAATGCTATACGAGAACAGACTGCTGAGTTGTAAGGACGGAGGCCCTTGGGTGAACTCGTCGAATGACACCTGGATCTTATTTCTCGTCGACTTGACTATGCGCTCGCTTTTGGCGCACTACCCAAATCCCAGAGTGCGTTTGGGGACCGGGTCTGAGGGCTGTCTCCTGGTCTTGCGCCAAGCGCTGTAGTGAATAGAATCATCGACCGACTCTTCCAGACCTTGTGATACCGCCGTTGAAGTGGTGATGTTTAGCTCATCCATATAGGCTGTGACTGTTAGTGTGTGATCCCATATCACACAATTACCGCACACTTAGTCACTACAAATGGGTCAACACAACTTAGACCAAACGCAAGGCAGCAATATAAGCTTCAACTTTAAATAAGGAACCAACACCATCCGAAAGTCCACGCGTTCGGTATGACAAAAGGAAGGTACTAGGACAAGCCATGTACAAAAGACAGGATATCCCACATCGAAGAAACAAGAAAAGACTCCATACTCAACCAGCAATATAAGCAACACATTTATGACAGATATAAGGTACGCCCGGTACTCTACCAATATTACTGTTACACTCCCTACATTCTAACTAGAGCGTCGGAGAGTCGAAGGTGGGAACACCTCGTCAAGACTCCTAACGCCCATTTGGTGTATTGTTCTTAACAGCAGGTAAATGATGTCATACGCGCAATAGCCCAGATCATCCGAAATAGCCCCATCCGCTTTTCTGCTAAAGACCTATACAGAATTTGGTAGAAACAAATGACGCCATCTGTGGGAAGCGAGCAATTGTAAACCATGTACAAATCCAAAAAAAAAGCCCGAAAAATCAGACCTGACAGCAGAGATGTTGACATACCACATCACACCCGAAAGTAGGAAGACGAGAGACACACCTGTAGACACAATCAACAGCATCAACGACTTAACGGAGGACGAAGTGGTAGCCATTCTAGTGAAAGAACTCCAAAAGGCAAGAACCGAAAGAGATCAGGAACGCCAGGCCCAACGACGAATGAAGGAACGACTTGATGCGTTCATCCTGAGCCAAGAGACCCAACGCGAGGAACCCGGACCAACAGAGGAACCAAGGGCAGGCGGGCAGGTCATCAGAATCAACCCATAATGGGGACTGCGAAACAACCAACTTTCGAGACTACCCCCACCGCCTGAAAGAATACAGGAATACGATGACGATGAACCAAATGCGACAATTGAGGATACCATGCTCCGACGGATGGAAGAAATTGAGGCCGAAATCACATTACTTAAGGAAAGCACGCACATGGGGCCAAAGGGGATGTATACGCCCCGCGTAATCCCCTTATGGGACGTTATCATAGCACAAGGCTAGGACCCGTACTCTAAGACCGTCAAGATTATCAGATTCAATGGAAAGGGAGATCTACGAACACACATCGACGAGTATCAATCCGCCACCGTAGGAACGCGATACTCAGACGCAACCCTCTACTTCCTATTCCAAGAGACGCTAATGGAAGAAGCTCAAAACTGGTTCTATGAGGTGCCCACTGGATTGATACACTCGTTCGAGGAACTAACAGAGTGTTTCCTCAAACGATATAGGCTGCAAGGAAAGTACAACACCGCCAGCACACTCCTCAAGATCCGTCAGGGGGATGACGAAAACTTATCTGGCTTCATTAATCGATAGAGAGCCCTTGCAAACACATGCAGGAACCTCGACAAGAAAGTGACAAAAACGGCGTTACTGGAAAATCTGACAGGAACCCCGTTTGTGGAGAAGTTGGTCAGGAAGGACCACCTCGGGTATGACGAGGTCATCGACTTGATCGTCCAGAAGGCGCTGGTGGAAACCCATATATACAGAGCACAAGGTCTGAACACAGCTGTACCCTTGAAAACACCCAACTACATACACAACCACCCACCATCCCCCTATATAGTCAAAAGCACACCAAAAACACAGCCCGGATTAACCTTCCGCAAACGAGAGAGTCACTACCGCGAACACAAAAACAACAAACAGTACCAGCAAACACATCGTGGACGTGAACCACCACCCTAACAGAATCCACCATCACTCAGAGATCCCCACCAACGCCGCACAATCTTCTCGATTACCCAGGCCACGAACGAGGAGGTGCTCAAGCAAAATCAACGACAGATCCACCCACCAATGTCGAGGGCGCCCGACATTACCCCCATGCGGAATAATAGGGGAACGTGGTGCATGTACCATGATTCGAACACTCACAACAACAACGATTGCGAAATTGTGGCAAGGAAAATCGAACAGCTGCACAAGGAGGGAATGTTAATCTTCCAAAAACTGAACACCGAACGACAGATTGCAAACATACGAATGAGGGGTACCATCAACAACATTTCAGGAGGGAAGAGGAAGCCCGAGTGCCCACGAGAATGGGAAGAGCCCCGCCAAAGGGACGTATTCGTAATACACCCCGGAAATCCACCAAAGGCAGGCAGGAAGGACTGGCCTCCAATCACTTTCTCCTACAATGAAGAAGAAGGCAACTGGAACAGCACGCTCCCATTTGTCATTGACGGAATGGTGGATCGATATCTTGTCAGGCGTATCCTCATCGAAAAAAGGCGTCTGGGAGGTATACGAAGGGCTCAAACGCTCGAAATGCAAGATGACATAGAACCATGAGAGCATTGCCAGCTTCTCGGGTGAAACCACATACCCTCTCAGGAGCGATTATATGCGATTTGGCATCGGAACACCCGACACTCCCCATAACGAGGTCAGAACGGACTTCGTCATCGTAGACATTCGCATGTCTTACAACATGATCCTTGGACGACTAGGAATCTCGAAGCTAAGGTTGGTTATCGCAAGCCATATGCTTCTGGCAAGGTTCCTGACAGACTACAAAATCGGTATGGTCATGGGGTACGATTTTGTAAAAAAGATTGCACGACTGAACAAAGACAACACACGATTGGAGGTACTCGCAGTGGCAGAGGGCTCCCCCAAAGACCAGCAACCTGATGACCCACGAGACGGATTGAACACTATCTGGTCCGCCATGGAGTGAGAAGAGCTACACACGATACACCTGTCCAGTGAACACCAGGAGCGCACGATTCGCATCGACGCCCAGCTAGAACCTGACATAGCAGCCTGACTGGTTCAGATCCTATCGAACTGCCAGCAGGTGTTCGTATGGTCTTACACGGACCTGCCCAGAATTACTCCAAGTATCATCTCCCACAAACTCAGCATCACTCCAATCGCGAAGCCGATCAAACAGAAACGACGAGCGTATGACCAAGAACGAAACACGATCATGCACGCGAAGGTAGACAGATTGTAGAGAATCAGTTTCATCCGAAAATTTGACTATCTGAAATGGATCTCCAATGCCGTTATGGTCAACATAACGGATATTGGCGTATGTGTGTGGATTACAGCAATCTAAACAAGGCTTGCCTGAAAGATATCTTCTCATTGCCTAGGATCGATCAACTCGTAGATGCCAGTGTAGAACACAAATTGCTATCCATGATGGATGCGTATTCAGGGTACAACTAAATCCTCATGAATCATGAAGACCAGGAGGCCACTTGCTTTACAACGGACAAGGGGCTCTACTGTTACGTAGTCATGTAGTTCGACCTCAAGAACACAGGTTCCATCTACCAAAGATTGATGAACATTGTATTCGATGGGCTAACAGGCAAAATTGTGGAGGTTTACATTGATGACATAATGGTTAAAAGCACCAAGGCAATGGACCGTCCAGAACACCTGCGAACCGTACTCGAGCTCTTGATCAAGAACGACATGCGATTGAACCCGGCTAAGTGCACATTCGGCGTAACGACAAGCAAGTTTCTCGGTAACATCATTAGCAAGGGGGGCATCAAGGCCTCAACGACGAAGGTCAAAGCAATACTAGACATGGAATTGCCCACAACCAAGGCCGAACTCCAAAATTCTAACGGGAAAACTAGCATCCCTTAATCGCTTCATCTCTCGCTACTCTGACAAGTGTGCTCCATTCTTCAAGGCCCTCCGGACAACAAACTAATGAAATGTCATTTGGACAACTAATTGTGAAGCTGCATACACATCTATGAAGCAATACCTGGCCTCAATCCCTCTCCTATCCAGTCCCGTGAAGGGAGAAACCTTGTATCTGTACCTATCTGCTTCTCTAACGGCCGTTAATTCTGCCCTGGTTTGGAGGGAAACAAATTTGAAACTACCAGTTTTCTTTGTCGGAAAGGGCATGACACCACCCGAGACCCGTTACCCAACAATCGAGAAGGTGGCACTCGCACTCGTAATGGCAGCAAGGTGACTCAGGCCGTAGTTCCAGGCCCACAACATCCATGTTCTTACAAACGTTCCATTACGAAAAGTATTGCAATCGCCTGACCACAATGGTCGTTTGGCAAAGTGGGCCGTCGAGCTGAGCGAATACGACATTCATTATGCTCCCCGAATAGCAATATAAGGCCAGGTTGTTGCAGACTTCATAGCCGAGTACACTGAGGCCGAGGATACAACAGAGCCTACCCTCGACGACATGCCATCCGTTAGCACTGATATACCTGAGTAAGAGCTCCCAAAACCTGAATCGCCATGGAAGCTCTACATGGAAGGATCGTGCACCAAGAACACTAGTGGGGCCGAAATCATACTTACCGGACCAGGGGGCGTACGAGTAGAGTACGCACTCAGATTCGAATTCAAAGCAATAAACAATGAGGCCGAATATGAAGCCCTCATTGTCGGACTGCAAGTAGCCTGAAACTCAGAAGCCCCAAGCATCAACATCTTCAGCGACTCATAACTGGTCGTTAACCAAATCCAGGGCGACTTCAAAACAAAGGGCGATACAATGACGACATATCTCGGTTATGTTCACATGATGCTAAGCAAGTTCAAGTTTTTCAACATCAACCACATCCCCAGGGTAGAAACATCCACGCAGACGCACTCGCTCATTTAGCAATATCGCTCGTCCATATGGAGCCAAGGCAACGGGTAGTGGAAATCCTGAAAGGACCAAGCATCATGAAAACACTAGAAGAGATCTTCACCATCGAGCCACACATTGCCAGCTGGATGGACCCAATCGTTCAATACAAAACCAGGGGAGAACCCCCAATAGACCGGACACAAGCACAAAATATTATAGCCAGAGCAGTCAACTTCAGCATCCGGCATAACAGCCTATACCGACAGGGGAAGACATGGGTCAACCTCAAATGTGTCACACCATAGAAAGGTGACATGATTATGAGGGAAATCCATTCGGGCGTATGTGGCCACCACGCAGGAGCACGATCGATCGCACATAAGGCACTCCGAAGTGGATTTTGGTGGCGTACAATCCATGCTGACGCAACCGCAATTATGACGACCTGCCACCAATGCCAGCTATACGCACGCAAGAACCATACGCTTGTGGTTCCCCTATCGATCCTCACTTCTCTAGTCCCGTTTGCACAATGGGGACTCGATTTCATCGGAGAACTTCTGAAATCTAAAGGCCAGTATCGCTACATCATCGTGATTATTGACTACCATACAAAGTTTATCGAGGCCGAATCAATGGTGAAGATCACAACCGAAAAGGTGAAGAGATTCCTGTGACATTTTCTCTATTGTCGCTACGACACCCCATTTAACATCATCACCGATAACAGGCTACAATTCCACAATGATGAGCTCAAAGCATTCTGCAGAAAGCAAGGCACCAACCTGGTATTCGCATCACCAGCATATCCCTAGAAAAACAGACAAGTAGAAGCAGCCAACAAAATCATCAAGGAGGGAATCAAGAAGAAAATCGAACTCATCGAGAAATGAGACATCTGGTACGGACGATGGCCCACATATGACGACCTGGAACAGAATCAGTAGTGTAATCGGCTTAATCCACGAGCTTGAGCGTAATCGCAGTTTTCCGTAAATTGATTGAATTGCCGGTTTTGATCACGACTTAATTATTGGCCGAGAATTTAAGTTGAGTCTCTTCTCGAGAGTTGTTGTACGCGTGATTTCAAGTTCGTGGACGGTTCCGGATTATTATTTCGACGACTGAGGAATATAATATGAATATTTGAAATTTTGGAATATCATCGAGTTTATCCATTCGTATTCGAGTTATCTGAAACGTGATTGTGATCCGTTTTGGACCGTTGATAGACCCGAACCAAAATTGGAATGGTTATCGACTTGATTTGTGAGTTTCGCGATTAGTCGCGATTTTTACGTAATTGATTAAATATGGCGGCTTCGTTAACGACTAAATTATTGGGCACGAATTTGATTTGGGATCCTTCATGAAAGTTGTAGAGAATTTAATTTCGAGCTCGTGGGAACTTCCGGAGGATTATTCTGAGTTACGTGGAATAAGTTGTGAATATTTTCGGCCGTCGCATATTGTTGTATTTATCCGTTTGGGATTCGATACGCGTAAGGTATAAATACGGGAGAATACATGCCGATTTTGGAAACTTTACAAAACTGGAAATTGGGCCTTGACCCGCGTTGACCACGGGTCAAGGACGACCCGTTTGAAGCCGTTCGGTTTTCTTGGTTTTTGAGCTTGATTCCGGCCACGATTGGCCGGGGTCTCTTCATGGAAAAGGTTGGGCTTGAGCTCCTCTTCGGATTGGTAGGTGGACCGACCCTTGAGGTGGTCGGAGGAGGGAGAATAGAAGCGGCGAAGTTGGGTGTTTTTCCTGCGAGTTCGACGGTTGTCGGAGGCGACGTTTCCGGCCGAGTTGGTGGTGGCTCTTTGAGGGGTTTGGTTAGCCTTGAAGAGAGGAAGCTATTGGAAGTGGTTTCAAGGGTTGCTGTGGCCGGAGGAAAGAGATCGGTGGAGTTGAAATTTCGGTGAGGGTTTACACCTTTGATGTGAGTTTTGGACCTTTTTCGGTCAAAATTGGCCTTAACTTTGAACTGGAAAGTTGTTGGAAATGTTGAGATCTTCAAATCCATATGTAGGTTGCATTTTTCTGGGCCGGTGAGATTTTCCGGCGGCCGGCGCGGCGGCGATTTCCGTCCGAGGTGTTTTTCGACAAGTTGTATGTCGTTTCGCTCGGAATCGCGCACTAATCACAGTGGTGAGGTTTATTTTTGAATTGAGCATCAGAAATCATAGCGAGGTTTTATGGTGTGATAATCAGATTTTGACGATTTCGTCGATATTGAATTATATGTTTCCGGGAACGGTTGTTTCTCGAGATGTGATTCGAGGTTTTGAGTTATGATTTTGAGGAATAGATTTTATGATTATCCAGGGGATCGTGATCGTTCGTTTGGCGAGGGATTTTCCGCCGGATCACTGGATTAACGCGTATTGCGTTATGCTCATCTGTGAGTGGACTTTTATATTTTCACTGTCGTTGCGAGTTCGTGATTTCCGTATTTGTTTATATACGATGTTATTATTATTTATTATTTTTGGAGGTATTATTTTATATTTTATGGTGATGGCATTACTTGCATTGATGCTTCGGCTACTCGGCTGATCACCGGTAGTCTGACCCAGAGTTGAGAGATTCCTCTGGACAGGGTTGAGAGATTCTCCTGGGCAGGGTCGAGAGATTCCCCTGTTATGCCGCTAGGGTTGAGAGATTCCCCTAGCCTATCACCATCGGGCTTGAGAGATTTGCCTAACCGCTGGGCTTGAGAGATTCGCCTGGCACCTCCATATATTTTCCGAACTCGCTTTGCTTTACATTAATTTATGTTTATGAAATTGGTGAAAGGCATATGTTTATTTTTGTTCACTCACTCTAACGATTTTATTTGCCTTTCCCCTGGGCTTTTCGGTTTCCGTGCCCAGTTTGCAGTTCGGATTCTGGTGTTGCATATCGCAGTCGGAGGTTTAGTATTCGAGTGATATTTCTTTTATGGTAGGTTCTTAGTTTGGCCTACTATTTGTGTATATATATATATATACTAGAAGTCGCTCTGAGCATTCTGATGTTATACTTTATACGATTTTTCCCCAGATTTCTGTAAAGTACAGTTTTATTTATTACTTTACATTACTGTTGTGATATTGAGAAATCCGGATGGGATTGGTGCCCACGGTTTGATTTTTGTGGCATAGGTTGAAGTGTGTTTTTTCCGGGTGCATGTTAATGGTAATTCCGCGTTAGTAGCGTTACTCTGCCGAAATTGTTATGGTTTTTGTTGGTTCATGTTTTCAGAAGGGGTTTGATTCTGGTTTAGGAAACTAAATCGGGGTTGGGTCCTTTCAGCTTTGTATCAGAGCATTAGGTTTTAGGTTCTGTAGACCTCTGTAGTCGTGTTTACTAATGATATTTGAGAATATACAGCATGTCTGGAGCGATGACCCAACCGGCCGGCGGATACTCATCAATGCTCTGGGTGTTGTATGCTTTCAAATATTTGAAGTTTCATGATTACGTCCAGTTTGTTTTGAATAATATCTTATTCATTAGGATGCCTCCTTGACGTGTTTTCCGTGTCTGTACGGTTGTGGATCGTATTGAGGATCAGTCGACGCGCGACTTGTTAATGAGTTGTGGGTTTGGATGAGCATTCTGGATTCAGAGTTATGTGTGGCACGGTTTGCCCGGTTGTGCATGAATGGGCGTATACATGTTGCTTCTGAGCAGAGAATTGTGGCAGTTGATGGTTTGCCTGAGTCAAATCATTGCATATGATGGGCTGGTATTGTGTGAGTTCCTGTTGCGACTCCATGGCCTACATTCAGGGTATTTTTTATACGGTAATGGTTCAATCAGGCTACTTAATAACGGAATATGGAGTGTTTACCCACCTAAGATAGGGATGTATCGTTCACATGTTTGTTCCAGTTTGCACGTGTTATGTGGCTTCAGAGGACGCAATACACGAGGTTCGAGATGAGTTTTAGCCTGAGCATCAGAGGGATTTTGACTGTTATGCCTCGAGATAACCGTGATGAGTTTGATGTGCTACACTCAGAGACGAGGACATTGAAAAGAAAATGCATACGCGGTTTCAGACATGTCGGTTTAAGGAAGGTGAACTTAGTCGAGATATTTTGATGAGATTGAGTTCTGGCACCTCGGGATCAGTATCTTCATCAGGCTGTGGCCTTTTCGATTATGTTGAGGGTCATCTGAATAAAGCAGAAGATCCGTTTGGTGGTGATAGAGATCACAGAGTAGTAGACTTGTTCCTGTGGCATGAGTTTGGATGATCGTTGGTGATCCTTCCACACAGCAGGCGTCGCTATGATTTATGTCTGAGGGGCACTCTCAGTTGCTATTGTGGTGGCCAGGAGAGTCACGTTGCGAGGGAGCGTCCTCAGCCAGCTGTTTTAGTGGTTCGACAGCTTAGAGTTCAGGAGGAGGTCAAGATGCCATTTTTGGAGTTTGACCAATGCAACCTTATAGACGAGTCAATCAGTAAGGTCACAATCGACATAGATGGCTAGTTAGGCATGCCAGAGTTCGTGCCACGATCCTATGTGAGGATAGAGTTTCTTTGAGGTTACCGTTGCTCGACATCCATGGCTATTGTGCCAGCATCTCCACTTTCGGGGTTATGGAGAGTGTCGTGTCCATCCGGAAGGACTGTGAGATCTTTGTTGGAGATTGTGTTTCGACGACCAGGCTTTCCAGAGATATTGTTTCGCGGTGAGAAGAATACTTCGTTGTCATGCGTGATTTCAGCGATGAAGGTCGAGTGGATGATAAAAGGGTTGTATAGCATACTTAGCTCATGTTGTGGGTACTACGGCTGTTGTGTTAGATATTGGGGACATTGAGGTTGTATCTGAGTTTCTAGATGTGTTTCCGGAGGAGTTACCGTGTATTCCTCTAGTGCGAGAAATTGATTTCACCATTGAGCTTTTATCGGGCACTGGACCCATATCACAGGCATCTTATCGTATGGCGCCAGCGGAGTTGAAGGAGCTACAGATTCAACTTCAAGAGTTGCTGGAGAAGGTATTATACGACCCAGTATATCACCGTGAGGTGCTCCTGTACTGTTTGTGCGAATGTATGAGGGTTCGACGAGGTTGTGCATCAACTACCGGAAGCTGAATCAGGCTTCAGAGAAGAGCAAGTATCCGTTGCCGCGGATTGACAACTTGTTTGATCAGCTTATGGGAGCTTCAGTCTTTTCGAAGATTGATCTCAGGTCTAGATACCATCAGTTGAGGATCAAAGAGTCAGATGTGGTCAGGACAACTTTCGGATCACGATGCGGGCATTACGAGTTCTTGGTTATGCCGTTTGGGTTGACCAATGCCCCCGCAGCTTTTGCAGACTTGATGAACCGGGTGTTTAGACGATTTCTGGACAAGATTGTGATCGTGTTCATCGACAACATCTTGATTTACTCCAGCGGTGTGGGCCAGCACAAGAAGCATTTACGAGCTGTTTTGCGGACTTTGCGAGATAATCAGCTGTTTGCGAAGTTCAGCAAGTGTAAGTTTTGGTTGGTTAGTGTGAAGTTTTGAGTCACGTAATATCAGCTGAGGGAGTCAGCATGGATCCTGACAAGATAGAAGCCGTGTTGAATTGGAGTAGACCAACCACCGTACCAGAGATCAGGAGTTTCTTGGGTTTGGCAGGTTTCTATCGGCTGTTTGTGCAAGATTTTTCTCGGATTGCCACTCCACTTACCAGATTGACGAAGAAATGCGTCAAGTTCGAGTGGTCTGATGCACGTGAGGAGAGTTACTTAATCCTGAAGGAAAAGTTGACCATTGCACCGGTTCTGACTTTACCTGACGATAGTGGAGAGTTTGTGGTTTACAACGATGCATCGAAATTGGGACTTGGTTGTGTTTGGATGCAGCATGGCAGAGTGGTGGCCTATGGTTCCAGGTAGTGGAAACTTTATGAAGTTATGTATTCTGCGTATAATTTGGGAGTTGCTGTCTTTATGTTAGCATCAAAGAGTTCGAGACACTATTGCTGTGGCGTGTAGCGTAGTGTAGGACATACACTGATCACTTGAGTTTCATCTACTTGCATATTCAGCCAGATTTGAGTTTGAGGCAGTGTAGATGGATGGGGTCGATTAACGACTATAGCTGCACATTTGAGTTTATCCGAGAGAGGCTAATGTTGTTGTTGATGCATTCAGTCGAAAATCGGGAGCTTCATTGTTTCATGTGTGTGTGACCAGAGTTTTCATGTTAGCCGAGCTACGGGCTACGGGAACTAAGTTTGAGTGTGATGATGTTGGAGCCTTGTTGGCTAGCTTCTAGGTTCGACCGGTATTGGTTGATCAGGTTCGGGAAGCTCAGGATACAGATTCCTATCTGTTGGACAAGAAGACCATGATTCAGGATGGTGTACCAACAAAATTTCGGTTGAGTGATGATGATACATTGTTATTCAGAGGCAGAAGCCTGCGGGAAGTTGCAGCCCTTGAAAATTCCAGTTTAGAAGTTGGAGCTTGTCACTGTGGATTTTGTGTATCAGTTATCGCGTACTTTGGATAGTGATACCAGTTGTCGGGTCATTGTGGACCATTTGATAAAATCAGTTCTTTTCCTTGTACTTCTGGAAAAGATTTCAGTGGACAGGCTGGCATAGCTGTATTTGGTGGAAGTTGTCCATTTTCATGGTGTGCCTGTGTCCCAGATTGCTGATCGAGATAGTCAGTTACAACAGAGTGTTGGCAAGCATTGAGGTAAGCATTGAGGACCAGATTACAGGTTAGTACCGTTTCTTATCCTTAGATTGGTGGGTGATCTTAGAGGATTATTCAGACCTTGGAGGGTATGTTGTGGTCCTATGTATTGCAGTTCCGAAGGATTTGAGACCCGCAGTTTCATTTGTTCGAGATTGACCTTCAGATTAGCAGGGACAGGTTGATAATTACTCGAGTTTAACAGTGAAGTTATGTTGATGTGAGTAGGTTGAGTTATGAATTTGCCACGTTATTTTGGTCCGTATGTGATCATGGGGCGAGTTTGTGTTGTGCCGTATAGTTTGGCATTGTCTATAGCGTTTGCCTTTGTGTGTGTTGTATTCCGTGTGGTGGAACTACATTTCAGATTTGTTGCATGTTTTGTACCCTATTAGTTCCTTATATAGGAAGATTTGGCATTTGTGGAGGAGCCCGTTCAAATTCAGGATTTGGGGGTACAGGGATTACAGCACAGAGATATTTTCTATTGTGAAATCTGTTGGCAGAGTCATTCAGTTAAGATTGCCACTTGGGAGTTGAACAGTATGCAGAGGCAGTATCCCTACTTTTCAGTTGGCAGATTTGAAAATTTCGAGGTCGAATTTTTTTAAGGGGGGGGGGGGGGTAGATTTGTGACGACTCGGAACAGAATCAGTAGTGTAATCGGCTTAATCCACGAGCTTGCGCGTAATCGCAGTTTTCCGTAAATTGATTGAATTGCCAGTTTTGATCACGACTTAATTATTGGCCTAGAATTTGAGTTGAGTCTCTTCTCGAGAGTTGTTGTACGCGTGATTTCGAGTTCGTGGGCGGTTCCGGATTATTATTTCGACGACCGAGGAAATTAATATGAATATTTGAAATTTTGAAATATTGTCGAGTTTATCCGTTCGTATTCAAGTTATCCAAATCATGATTGTGATCCGTTTTGGACCGTTGATTGATCCGAACCGAAATTGGAATGGTTATTGACTTGATTTGTGAGTTTCGCAATTAGTCGCGATTTTTACGTAATTGATTAAATATGGCGGCTTCGTTAATGACTAAATTATCGGGCAAGAATTTGATTTGGGATCCTTCACGAAAGTTGTAGAGAATTTAATTTCGAGCTCGTGGGAACTTCCGGAGGATTATTCCGAGTTATGAGGAATAAGTTGTGAATATTTTCGGCGGTCGGA
Organism: Geum urbanum; assembly: GCA_946800695.1. Lineage (NCBI taxonomy): Eukaryota > Viridiplantae > Streptophyta > Magnoliopsida > Rosales > Rosaceae > Geum > Geum urbanum. The sequence continues at coordinate 5,129,196 of OX327002.1, read as the reverse complement.
TATTGTCGTATTTATCCGTTTAGGATTCGATACGCGTACGGTATAAGTACGGGAGAATACATGCCGATTTTGGAAACTTTCCAAAACTGGAAATTGGGCCTTGTCCCGCGTTGACCACGGGTCAAGGGTGACCCGTTTGAAGCCGTTCGGTTTTCTTGGTTTCTGAGCTTGATTCCGGCTACGGTTGGCCGGGGTCTCTTCATGGAAAGGGTTGGGCTCGAGCTCCTCTTCAGATTAGTAGGTGGATCGACCCATGAGGTGGCCGGAGGAGGGTGTTTCTCCGGCGAGTTCGGCGGTTGTCGGAGGCGACGTTTCCGGTCGAGTTGGTGGTGGCTCTTTGAGGGGTTTTGTTAGCCTTGAAGAGAGGAAGCTATTGGAAGTGGTTTCAAGGGTTGCCATGGCCGGAGGAAAGAGATCGGTGGAGTTGAAATTCCGGTGAGGGTTTGCACCTTGAGGTGAGTTTTGGACATTTTCCGGTCAAAATTGGCCTTAACTTTGAACTGCATAGTTGTTAGAAATGTCGAGATCTTCAAATCCATGTGTAGGTTGCATTTTTTTGGGCCGGTGTGATTTTCCAGCGGCGATTTCCGTCCGAGATGTTTTTTGACAAGTTGTATGTCGTTTCACTCGGAATCGCGCACCGATCGCAGTGGTGAGGTTTATTTTTCTAATTGAGCATCGGAAATTATAGCGAGGTTTTATGGTGTGATAATTGGATTTTGACGATTTCGTCGATATTGAATTATATGTTTCCGGGAACGGTTGTCTCTCGAGATGTGATTCGAGGTTTTGAGTTATGATTTTGAGTAGTGGATTTTATGATTATCCAGGGGATCGTGATCGTTCTTTTGGCGAGGGGTTTCCCGCCGGATCACTGGATTAACGCGTATTGTGTTATGCTCATCTGTGAGTGGACTTTTATATTTTCACTGTCGTTGCGAGTTCGTGATTTCCGTATTTGTTTATATACGATGTTATTATTATTTATTATTTTTGGAGGTATTATTTTATATTTTATGGTGATGGCATTACTTGCATCGATTCTTCGGCTACTAGGCTGATCACCGGTAATCTGACCTAGAGTTGAGAGATTCCTCTGGACAGGGTTGAGAGATTCTCCTGGGCAGGGTCGAGAGATTCCCCTGTTATGCCTCTAGGGTTGAGAGATTCCCCTAGCCTATCACCGTCGGGCTTGAGAGATTCGCCTGGCACCTCCATATATTTTCCGAACTCGCTTTGCTTTACATTATTTTATGTATATGAAATTGGTGAAAGGCATATATTTATTTTCGTCCACTCACTCTAATGATTTTATTTGCCTTTCCCCTGGGGTTTTTCGGTTTCCGTGACCAGTTTGCAGTTTGGATTCTGGTGTCGCACGTCGCAGTCGGAGGCTTAGTATTCGAGCGATATTTCGTAATGGCAGCAAGGTGACTCAGGCCGTAGTTCCAGGCCCACAACATCCATGTTCTTACAAACGTTCCATTACGAAAAGTATTGCAATCGCCTGACCACAATGGTCGTTTGGCAAAGTGGGCCGTCGAGCTGAGCGAATACGACATTCATTATGCTCCCCGAATAGCAATATAAGGCCAGGTTGTTGCAGACTTCATAGCCGAGTACACTGAGGCCGAGGATACAACAGAGCCTACCCTCGACGACATGCCATCCGTTAGCACTGATATACCTGAGTAAGAGCTCCCAAAACCTGAATCGCCATGGAAGCTCTACATGGAAGGATCGTGCACCAAGAACACTAGTGGGGCCGAAATCATACTTACCGGGCCAGGGGGCGTACGAGTAGAGTACGCACTCAGATTCGAATTCAAAGCAATAAACAATGAGGCCGAATATGAAGCCCTCATTGTCGGACTGCAAGTAGCCTGAAACTCAGAAGCCCCAAGCATCAACATCTTCAGCGACTCATAACTGGTCGTTAACCAAATCCAGGGCGACTTCAAAACAAAGGGCGATACAATGACGACATATCTCGGTTATGTTCACATGATGCTAAGCAAGTTCAAGTTTTTCAACATCAACCACATCCCCAGGGTAGAAACATCCACGCAGACGCACTCGCTCATTTAGCAATATCGCTCGTCCATATGGAGCCAAGGCAACGGGTAGTGGAAATCCTGAAAGGACCAAGCATCATGAAAACACTAGAAGAGATCTTCACCATCGAGCCACACATTGCCAGCTGGATGGACCCAATCGTTCAATACAAAACCAGGGGAGAACCCCCAATAGACCGGACACAAGCACAAAATATTATAGCCAGAGCAGTCAACTTCAGCATCCGGCATAACAGCCTATACCGACAGGGGAAGACATGGGTCAACCTCAAATGTGTCACACCATAGAAAGGTGACATGATTATGAGGGAAATCCATTCGGGCGTATGTGGCCACCACGCAGGAGCACGATCGATCGCACATAAGGCACTCCGAAGTGGATTTTGGTGGCGTACAATCCATGCTGACGCAACCGCAATTATGACGACCTGCCACCAATGCCAGCTATACGCACGCAAGAACCATACGCTTGTGGTTCCCCTATCGATCCTCACTTCTCTAGTCCCGTTTGCACAATGGGGACTCGATTTCATCGGAGAACTTCTGAAATCTAAAGGCCAGTATCGCTACATCATCGTGATTATTGACTACCATACAAAGTTTATCGAGGCCGAATCAATGGTGAAGATCACAACCGAAAAGGTGAAGAGATTCCTGTGACATTTTCTCTATTGTCGCTACGACACCCCATTTAACATCATCACCGATAACAGGCTACAATTCCACAATGATGAGCTCAAAGCATTCTGCAGAAAGCAAGGCACCAACCTGGTATTCGCATCACCAGCATATCCCTAGAAAAACAGACAAGTAGAAGCAGCCAACAAAATCATCAAGGAGGGAATCAAGAAGAAAATCGAACTCATCGAGAAATGAGACATCTGGTACGGACGATGGCCCACATATGACGACCTGGAACAGAATCAGTAGTGTAATCGGCTTAATCCACGAGCTTGAGCGTAATCGCAGTTTTCCGTAAATTGATTGAATTGCCGGTTTTGATCACGACTTAATTATTGGCCGAGAATTTAAGTTGAGTCTCTTCTCGAGAGTTGTTGTACGCGTGATTTCAAGTTCGTGGACGGTTCCGGATTATTATTTCGACGACTGAGGAATATAATATGAATATTTGAAATTTTGGAATATCATCGAGTTTATCCATTCGTATTCGAGTTATCTGAAACGTGATTGTGATCCGTTTTGGACCGTTGATAGACCCGAACCAAAATTGGAATGGTTATCGACTTGATTTGTGAGTTTCGCGATTAGTCGCGATTTTTACGTAATTGATTAAATATGGCGGCTTCGTTAACGACTAAATTATTGGGCACGAATTTGATTTGGGATCCTTCATGAAAGTTGTAGAGAATTTAATTTCGAGCTCGTGGGAACTTCCGGAGGATTATTCTGAGTTACGTGGAATAAGTTGTGAATATTTTCGGCCGTCGCATATTGTTGTATTTATCCGTTTGGGATTCGATACGCGTAAGGTATAAATACGGGAGAATACATGCCGATTTTGGAAACTTTACAAAACTGGAAATTGGGCCTTGACCCGCGTTGACCACGGGTCAAGGACGACCCGTTTGAAGCCGTTCGGTTTTCTTGGTTTTTGAGCTTGATTCCGGCCACGATTGGCCGGGGTCTCTTCATGGAAAAGGTTGGGCTTGAGCTCCTCTTCGGATTGGTAGGTGGACCGACCCTTGAGGTGGTCGGAGGAGGGAGAATAGAAGCGGCGAAGTTGGGTGTTTTTCCTGCGAGTTCGACGGTTGTCGGAGGCGACGTTTCCGGCCGAGTTGGTGGTGGCTCTTTGAGGGGTTTGGTTAGCCTTGAAGAGAGGAAGCTATTGGAAGTGGTTTCAAGGGTTGCTGTGGCCGGAGGAAAGAGATCGGTGGAGTTGAAATTTCGGTGAGGGTTTACACCTTTGATGTGAGTTTTGGACCTTTTTCGGTCAAAATTGGCCTTAACTTTGAACTGGAAAGTTGTTGGAAATGTTGAGATCTTCAAATCCATATGTAGGTTGCATTTTTCTGGGCCGGTGAGATTTTCCGGCGGCCGGCGCGGCGGCGATTTCCGTCCGAGGTGTTTTTCGACAAGTTGTATGTCGTTTCGCTCGGAATCGCGCACTAATCACAGTGGTGAGGTTTATTTTTGAATTGAGCATCAGAAATCATAGCGAGGTTTTATGGTGTGATAATCAGATTTTGACGATTTCGTCGATATTGAATTATATGTTTCCGGGAACGGTTGTTTCTCGAGATGTGATTCGAGGTTTTGAGTTATGATTTTGAGGAATAGATTTTATGATTATCCAGGGGATCGTGATCGTTCGTTTGGCGAGGGATTTTCCGCCGGATCACTGGATTAACGCGTATTGCGTTATGCTCATCTGTGAGTGGACTTTTATATTTTCACTGTCGTTGCGAGTTCGTGATTTCCGTATTTGTTTATATACGATGTTATTATTATTTATTATTTTTGGAGGTATTATTTTATATTTTATGGTGATGGCATTACTTGCATTGATGCTTCGGCTACTCGGCTGATCACCGGTAGTCTGACCCAGAGTTGAGAGATTCCTCTGGACAGGGTTGAGAGATTCTCCTGGGCAGGGTCGAGAGATTCCCCTGTTATGCCGCTAGGGTTGAGAGATTCCCCTAGCCTATCACCATCGGGCTTGAGAGATTTGCCTAACCGCTGGGCTTGAGAGATTCGCCTGGCACCTCCATATATTTTCCGAACTCGCTTTGCTTTACATTAATTTATGTTTATGAAATTGGTGAAAGGCATATGTTTATTTTTGTTCACTCACTCTAACGATTTTATTTGCCTTTCCCCTGGGCTTTTCGGTTTCCGTGCCCAGTTTGCAGTTCGGATTCTGGTGTTGCATATCGCAGTCGGAGGTTTAGTATTCGAGTGATATTTCTTTTATGGTAGGTTCTTAGTTTGGCCTACTATTTGTGTATATATATATATATATACTAGAAGTCGCTCTGAGCATTCTGATGTTATACTTTATACGATTTTTCCCCAGATTTCTGTAAAGTACAGTTTTATTTATTACTTTACATTACTGTTGTGATATTGAGAAATCCGGATGGGATTGGTGCCCACGGTTTGATTTTTGTGGCATAGGTTGAAGTGTGTTTTTTCCGGGTGCATGTTAATGGTAATTCCGCGTTAGTAGCGTTACTCTGCCGAAATTGTTATGGTTTTTGTTGGTTCATGTTTTCAGAAGGGGTTTGATTCTGGTTTAGGAAACTAAATCGGGGTTGGGTCCTTTCAGCTTTGTATCAGAGCATTAGGTTTTAGGTTCTGTAGACCTCTGTAGTCGTGTTTACTAATGATATTTGAGAATATACAGCATGTCTGGAGCGATGACCCAACCGGCCGGCGGATACTCATCAATGCTCTGGGTGTTGTATGCTTTCAAATATTTGAAGTTTCATGATTACGTCCAGTTTGTTTTGAATAATATCTTATTCATTAGGATGCCTCCTTGACGTGTTTTCCGTGTCTGTACGGTTGTGGATCGTATTGAGGATCAGTCGACGCGCGACTTGTTAATGAGTTGTGGGTTTGGATGAGCATTCTGGATTCAGAGTTATGTGTGGCACGGTTTGCCCGGTTGTGCATGAATGGGCGTATACATGTTGCTTCTGAGCAGAGAATTGTGGCAGTTGATGGTTTGCCTGAGTCAAATCATTGCATATGATGGGCTGGTATTGTGTGAGTTCCTGTTGCGACTCCATGGCCTACATTCAGGGTATTTTTTATACGGTAATGGTTCAATCAGGCTACTTAATAACGGAATATGGAGTGTTTACCCACCTAAGATAGGGATGTATCGTTCACATGTTTGTTCCAGTTTGCACGTGTTATGTGGCTTCAGAGGACGCAATACACGAGGTTCGAGATGAGTTTTAGCCTGAGCATCAGAGGGATTTTGACTGTTATGCCTCGAGATAACCGTGATGAGTTTGATGTGCTACACTCAGAGACGAGGACATTGAAAAGAAAATGCATACGCGGTTTCAGACATGTCGGTTTAAGGAAGGTGAACTTAGTCGAGATATTTTGATGAGATTGAGTTCTGGCACCTCGGGATCAGTATCTTCATCAGGCTGTGGCCTTTTCGATTATGTTGAGGGTCATCTGAATAAAGCAGAAGATCCGTTTGGTGGTGATAGAGATCACAGAGTAGTAGACTTGTTCCTGTGGCATGAGTTTGGATGATCGTTGGTGATCCTTCCACACAGCAGGCGTCGCTATGATTTATGTCTGAGGGGCACTCTCAGTTGCTATTGTGGTGGCCAGGAGAGTCACGTTGCGAGGGAGCGTCCTCAGCCAGCTGTTTTAGTGGTTCGACAGCTTAGAGTTCAGGAGGAGGTCAAGATGCCATTTTTGGAGTTTGACCAATGCAACCTTATAGACGAGTCAATCAGTAAGGTCACAATCGACATAGATGGCTAGTTAGGCATGCCAGAGTTCGTGCCACGATCCTATGTGAGGATAGAGTTTCTTTGAGGTTACCGTTGCTCGACATCCATGGCTATTGTGCCAGCATCTCCACTTTCGGGGTTATGGAGAGTGTCGTGTCCATCCGGAAGGACTGTGAGATCTTTGTTGGAGATTGTGTTTCGACGACCAGGCTTTCCAGAGATATTGTTTCGCGGTGAGAAGAATACTTCGTTGTCATGCGTGATTTCAGCGATGAAGGTCGAGTGGATGATAAAAGGGTTGTATAGCATACTTAGCTCATGTTGTGGGTACTACGGCTGTTGTGTTAGATATTGGGGACATTGAGGTTGTATCTGAGTTTCTAGATGTGTTTCCGGAGGAGTTACCGTGTATTCCTCTAGTGCGAGAAATTGATTTCACCATTGAGCTTTTATCGGGCACTGGACCCATATCACAGGCATCTTATCGTATGGCGCCAGCGGAGTTGAAGGAGCTACAGATTCAACTTCAAGAGTTGCTGGAGAAGGTATTATACGACCCAGTATATCACCGTGAGGTGCTCCTGTACTGTTTGTGCGAATGTATGAGGGTTCGACGAGGTTGTGCATCAACTACCGGAAGCTGAATCAGGCTTCAGAGAAGAGCAAGTATCCGTTGCCGCGGATTGACAACTTGTTTGATCAGCTTATGGGAGCTTCAGTCTTTTCGAAGATTGATCTCAGGTCTAGATACCATCAGTTGAGGATCAAAGAGTCAGATGTGGTCAGGACAACTTTCGGATCACGATGCGGGCATTACGAGTTCTTGGTTATGCCGTTTGGGTTGACCAATGCCCCCGCAGCTTTTGCAGACTTGATGAACCGGGTGTTTAGACGATTTCTGGACAAGATTGTGATCGTGTTCATCGACAACATCTTGATTTACTCCAGCGGTGTGGGCCAGCACAAGAAGCATTTACGAGCTGTTTTGCGGACTTTGCGAGATAATCAGCTGTTTGCGAAGTTCAGCAAGTGTAAGTTTTGGTTGGTTAGTGTGAAGTTTTGAGTCACGTAATATCAGCTGAGGGAGTCAGCATGGATCCTGACAAGATAGAAGCCGTGTTGAATTGGAGTAGACCAACCACCGTACCAGAGATCAGGAGTTTCTTGGGTTTGGCAGGTTTCTATCGGCTGTTTGTGCAAGATTTTTCTCGGATTGCCACTCCACTTACCAGATTGACGAAGAAATGCGTCAAGTTCGAGTGGTCTGATGCACGTGAGGAGAGTTACTTAATCCTGAAGGAAAAGTTGACCATTGCACCGGTTCTGACTTTACCTGACGATAGTGGAGAGTTTGTGGTTTACAACGATGCATCGAAATTGGGACTTGGTTGTGTTTGGATGCAGCATGGCAGAGTGGTGGCCTATGGTTCCAGGTAGTGGAAACTTTATGAAGTTATGTATTCTGCGTATAATTTGGGAGTTGCTGTCTTTATGTTAGCATCAAAGAGTTCGAGACACTATTGCTGTGGCGTGTAGCGTAGTGTAGGACATACACTGATCACTTGAGTTTCATCTACTTGCATATTCAGCCAGATTTGAGTTTGAGGCAGTGTAGATGGATGGGGTCGATTAACGACTATAGCTGCACATTTGAGTTTATCCGAGAGAGGCTAATGTTGTTGTTGATGCATTCAGTCGAAAATCGGGAGCTTCATTGTTTCATGTGTGTGTGACCAGAGTTTTCATGTTAGCCGAGCTACGGGCTACGGGAACTAAGTTTGAGTGTGATGATGTTGGAGCCTTGTTGGCTAGCTTCTAGGTTCGACCGGTATTGGTTGATCAGGTTCGGGAAGCTCAGGATACAGATTCCTATCTGTTGGACAAGAAGACCATGATTCAGGATGGTGTACCAACAAAATTTCGGTTGAGTGATGATGATACATTGTTATTCAGAGGCAGAAGCCTGCGGGAAGTTGCAGCCCTTGAAAATTCCAGTTTAGAAGTTGGAGCTTGTCACTGTGGATTTTGTGTATCAGTTATCGCGTACTTTGGATAGTGATACCAGTTGTCGGGTCATTGTGGACCATTTGATAAAATCAGTTCTTTTCCTTGTACTTCTGGAAAAGATTTCAGTGGACAGGCTGGCATAGCTGTATTTGGTGGAAGTTGTCCATTTTCATGGTGTGCCTGTGTCCCAGATTGCTGATCGAGATAGTCAGTTACAACAGAGTGTTGGCAAGCATTGAGGTAAGCATTGAGGACCAGATTACAGGTTAGTACCGTTTCTTATCCTTAGATTGGTGGGTGATCTTAGAGGATTATTCAGACCTTGGAGGGTATGTTGTGGTCCTATGTATTGTAGTTCCGAAGGATTTGAGACCCGCAGTTTCATTTGTTCGAGATTGACCTTCAGATTAGCAGGGACAGGTTGATAATTACTCGAGTTTAACAGTGAAGTTATGTTGATGTGAGTAGGTTGAGTTATGAATTTGCCACGTTATTTTGGTCCGTATGTGATCATGGGGCGAGTTTGTGTTGTGCCGTATAGTTTGGCATTGTCTATAGCGTTTGCCTTTGTGTGTGTTGTATTCCGTGTGGTGGAACTACATTTCAGATTTGTTGCATGTTTTGTACCCTATTAGTTCCTTATATAGGAAGATTTGGCATTTGTGGAGGAGCCCGTTCAAATTCAGGATTTGGGGGTACAGGGATTACAGCACAGAGATATTTTCTATTGTGAAATCTGTTGGCAGAGTCATTCAGTTAAGATTGCCACTTGGGAGTTGAACAGTATGCAGAGGCAGTATCCCTACTTTTCAGTTGGCAGATTTGAAAATTTCGAGGTCGAATTTTTTTAAGGGGGGGGGGGGTAGATTTGTGACGACTCGGAACAGAATCAGTAGTGTAATCGGCTTAATCCACGAGCTTGCGCGTAATCGCAGTTTTCCGTAAATTGATTGAATTGCCAGTTTTGATCACGACTTAATTATTGGCCTAGAATTTGAGTTGAGTCTCTTCTCGAGAGTTGTTGTACGCGTGATTTCGAGTTCGTGGGCGGTTCCGGATTATTATTTCGACGACCGAGGAAATTAATATGAATATTTGAAATTTTGAAATATTGTCGAGTTTATCCGTTCGTATTCAAGTTATCCAAATCATGATTGTGATCCGTTTTGGACCGTTGATTGATCCGAACCGAAATTGGAATGGTTATTGACTTGATTTGTGAGTTTCGCAATTAGTCGCGATTTTTACGTAATTGATTAAATATGGCGGCTTCGTTAATGACTAAATTATCGGGCAAGAATTTGATTTGGGATCCTTCACGAAAGTTGTAGAGAATTTAATTTCGAGCTCGTGGGAACTTCCGGAGGATTATTCCGAGTTATGAGGAATAAGTTGTGAATATTTTCGGCGGTCGGATATTGTCGTATTTATCCGTTTAGGATTCGATACGCGTACGGTATAAGTACGGGAGAATACATGCCGATTTTGGAAACTTTCCAAAACTGGAAATTGGGCCTTGTCCCGCGTTGACCACGGGTCAAGGGTGACCCGTTTGAAGCCGTTCGGTTTTCTTGGTTTCTGAGCTTGATTCCGGCTACGGTTGGCCGGGGTCTCTTCATGGAAAGGGTTGGGCTCGAGCTCCTCTTCAGATTAGTAGGTGGATCGACCCATGAGGTGGCCGGAGGAGGGAGAATCGAAGTGGCAAAGTTGGGTGTTTCTCCGGCGAGTTCGGCGGTTGTCGGAGGCGACGTTTCCGGTCGAGTTGGTGGTGGCTCTTTGAGGGGTTTTGTTAGCCTTGAAGAGAGGAAGCTATTGGAAGTGGTTTCAAGGGTTGCCATGGCCGGAGGAAAGAGATCGGTGGAGTTGAAATTCCGGTGAGGGTTTGCACCTTGAGGTGAGTTTTGGACATTTTCCGGTCAAAATTGGCCTTAACTTTGAACTGCATAGTTGTTAGAAATGTCGAGATCTTCAAATCCATGTGTAGGTTGCATTTTTTTGGGCCGGTGTGATTTTCCAGCGGCGATTTCCGTCCGAGATGTTTTTTGACAAGTTGTATGTCGTTTCACTCGGAATCGCGCACCGATCGCAGTGGTGAGGTTTATTTTTCTAATTGAGCATCGGAAATTATAGCGAGGTTTTATGGTGTGATAATTGGATTTTGACGATTTCGTCGATATTGAATTATATGTTTCCGGGAACGGTTGTCTCTCGAGATGTGATTCGAGGTTTTGAGTTATGATTTTGAGTAGTGGATTTTATGATTATCCAGGGGATCGTGATCGTTCTTTTGGCGAGGGGTTTCCCGCCGGATCACTGGATTAACGCGTATTGTGTTATGCTTATCTGTGAGTGGACTTTTATATTTTCACTGTCGTTGCGAGTTCGTGATTTCCGTATTTGTTTATATACGATGTTATTATTATTTATTATTTTTGGAGGTATTATTTTATATTTTATGGTGATGGCATTACTTGCATCGATTCTTCGGCTACTAGGCTGATCACCGGTAATCTGACCTAGAGTTGAGAGATTCCTCTGGACAGGGTTGAGAGATTCTCCTGGGCAGGGTCGAGAGATTCCCCTGTTATGCCTCTAGGGTTGAGAGATTCCCCTAGCCTATCACCGTCGGGCTTGAGAGATTCGCCTGGCACCTCCATATATTTTCCGAACTCGCTTTGCTTTACATTATTTTATGTATATGAAATTGGTGAAAGGCATATATTTATTTTCGTCCACTCACTCTAATGATTTTATTTGCCTTTCCCCTGGGGTTTTTCGGTTTCCGTGACCAGTTTGCAGTTTGGATTCTGGTGTCGCACGTCGCAGTCGGAGGCTTAGTATTCGAGCGATATTTCGTAATGGCAGCAAGGTGACTCAGGCCGTAGTTCCAGGCCCACAACATCCATGTTCTTACAAACGTTCCATTACGAAAAGTATTGCAATCGCCTGACCACAATGGTCGTTTGGCAAAGTGGGCCGTCGAGCTGAGCGAATACGACATTCATTATGCTCCCCGAATAGCAATATAAGGCCAGGTTGTTGCAGACTTCATAGCCGAGTACACTGAGGCCGAGGATACAACAGAGCCTACCCTCGACGACATGCCATCCGTTAGCACTGATATACCTGAGTAAGAGCTCCCAAAACCTGAATCGCCATGGAAGCTCTACATGGAAGGATCGTGCACCAAGAACACTAGTGGGGCCGAAATCATACTTACCGGGCCAGGGGGCGTACGAGTAGAGTACGCACTCAGATTCGAATTCAAAGCAATAAACAATGAGGCCGAATATGAAGCCCTCATTGTCGGACTGCAAGTAGCCTGAAACTCAGAAGCCCCAAGCATCAACATCTTCAGCGACTCATAACTGGTCGTTAACCAAATCCAGGGCGACTTCAAAACAAAGGGCGATACAATGACGACATATCTCGGTTATGTTCACATGATGCTAAGCAAGTTCAAGTTTTTCAACATCAACCACATCCCCAGGGTAGAAACATCCACGCAGACGCACTCGCTCATTTAGCAATATCGCTCGTCCATATGGAGCCAAGGCAACGGGTAGTGGAAATCCTGAAAGGACCAAGCATCATGAAAACACTAGAAGAGATCTTCACCATCGAGCCACACATTGCCAGCTGGATGGACCCAATCGTTCAATACAAAACCAGGGGAGAACCCCCAATAGACCGGACACAAGCACAAAATATTATAGCCAGAGCAGTCAACTTCAGCATCCGGCATAACAGCCTATACCGACAGGGGAAGACATGGGTCAACCTCAAATGTGTCACACCATAGAAAGGTGACATGATTATGAGGGAAATCCATTCGGGCGTATGTGGCCACCACGCAGGAGCACGATCGATCGCACATAAGGCACTCCGAAGTGGATTTTGGTGGCGTACAATCCATGCTGACGCAACCGCAATTATGACGACCTACCACCAATGCCAGCTATACGCACGCAAGAACCATACGCTTGCGGTTCCCCTATCGATCCTCACTTCTCTAGTCCCGTTTGCATAATGGGGACTCGATTTCATCGGAGAACTTCTGAAATCTAAAGGCCAGTATCGCTACATCATCGTGATTATTGACTACCATACAAAGTTTATCGAGGCCGAATCAATGGTGAAGATCACAACCGAAAAGGTGAAGAGATTCCTGTGACATTTTCTCTATTGTCGCTACGGCACCCCATTTAACATCATCACCGATAACAGGCTACAATTCCACAATGATGAGCTCAAAGCATTCTGCAGAAAGCAAGGCACCAACCTGGTATTCGCATCACCAGCATATCCCTAGAAAAACAGACAAGTAGAAGCAGCCAACAAAATCATCAAGGAGGGAATCAAGAAGAAAATCGAACTCATCGAGAAATGAGACATCTGGTACGGACGATGGCCCACATATGACGACCTGGAACAGAATCAGTAGTGTAATCGGCTTAATCCACGAGCTTGAGCGTAATCGCAGTTTTCCGTAAATTGATTGAATTGCCGGTTTTGATCACGACTTAATTATTGGCCGAGAATTTAAGTTGAGTCTCTTCTCGAGAGTTGTTGTACGCGTGATTTCAAGTTCGTGGACGGTTCCGGATTATTATTTCGACGACTGAGGAATATAATATGAATATTTGAAATTTTGGAATATCATCGAGTTTATCCATTCGTATTCGAGTTATCTGAAACGTGATTGTGATCCGTTTTGGACCGTTGATCGACCCGAACCAAAATTGGAATGGTTATCGACTTGATTTGTGAGTTTCGCGATTAGTCGCGATTTTTACGTAATTGATTAAATATGGTGGCTTCGTTAACGACTAAATTATCGGGCACGAATTTGATTTGGGATCCTTCATGAAAGTTGTAGAGAATTTAATTTCGAGCTCGTGGGAACTTCCGGAGGATTATTCTGAGTTACGTGGAATAAGTTGTGAATATTTTCGGCCGTCGCATATTGTCGTATTTATCCGTTTGGGATTCGATACGCGTAAGGTATAAATACGGGAGAATACATGCCGATTTTGGAAACTTTCCAAAACTTGAAATTGGGCCTTGACCCGCGTTGACCACGGGTCAAGGACGACCCGTTTGAAGCCGTTCGGTGTTCTTGGTTTTTGAGCTTGATTCCGGCCACGATTGGCCGGGGTCTCTTCATGGAAAAGGTTGGGCTCGAGCTCCTCTTCGGATTGGTAGGTGGACCGACCCTTGAGGTGGTCGGAGGAGGGAGAATAGAAGCGGCGAAGTTGGGTGTTTTTCCTGCGAGTTTGACGGTTGTCGGAGGCGACGTTTCCGGCCGAGTTGGTGGTGGCTCTTTGAGGGGTTTGGTTAGCCTTGAAGAGAGGAAGCTATTGGAAGTGGTTTCAAGGGTTGCTGTGGCCGGAGGAAAGAGATCGGTGGAGTTGAAATTTCGGTGAGGGTTTACACCTTTGATGTGAGTTTTGGACCTTTTTCGGTCAAAATTGGCCTTAACTTTGAACTGGAAAGTTGTTGGAAATGTTGAGATCTTCAAATCCATATGTAGGTTGCATTTTTCTGGGCCGGTGGGATTTTCCGGCGGCCGGCGCGGCGGCGATTTCCGTCCGAGGTGTTTTTCGACAAGTTGTATGTCGTTTCGCTCGGAATCGCGCACTAATCGCAGTGGTGAGGTTTATTTTTCGAATTGAGCATCAGAAATCATAGCGAGGTTTTATGGTGTGATAATCAGATTTTGACGATTTCGTCGATATTGAATTATATGTTTTCGGGAACGGTTGTTTCTCGAGATGTGATTCGAGGTTTTGAGTTATGATTTTGAGGAATAGATTTTATGATTATCCAGGGGATCGTGATCGTTCGTTTGGTGAGGGATTTTCCGCCGGATCACTGGATTAACGCGTATTGCGTTATGCTCATCTGTGAGTGGACTTTTATATTTTCACTGTCGTTGCGAGTTCGTGATTTCCGTATTTGATTATATACGATGTTATTATTATTTATTATTTTTGGAGGTATTATTTTATATTTTATGGTGATGGCATTACTTGCATTGATGCTTCGGCTACTCGGCTGATCACCAGTAGTCTGACCCAGAGTTGAGAGATTCCTCTGGACAGGGTTGAGAGATTCTCCTGGGCAGGGTCGAGAGATTCCCCTGTTATGCCGCTAGGGTTGAGAGATTTTCCTAGCCTATCACCATCGGGCTTGAGAGATTTGCCTAACCGCTGGGCTTGAGAGATTCGCCTGGCACCTCCATATACTTTCCGAACTCGCTTTGCTTTACATTAATTTATGTTTATGAAATTGGTGAAAGGCATATGTTTATTTTTGTCCACTCACTCTAACGATTTTATTTGCCTTTCTCCTGGGGTTTTTCGGTTTCCGTGCCCAGTTTGCAGTTTGGATTCTGGTGTCGCACGTCGCAGTCGGAGGCTTAGTATTCGAGCGATATTTCTTTTATGATAGGTTCTCAGTTTGGCCTACCATTTTTTATACATATATATATATATATATATATATATATATACTAGAAGTCGCTCTGAGTATTCTGATGTTATACTTTATACGATTTTTCCCTGGATTTCTGTAAAGTACAGTTTTATTTATTACTTTACATTACTGTTGTGATATTGAGAAATCCGTATGGGATTGGTGCCCACGGTTTGATTTTTGTGGAATAGGATGAAGTGTGTTTTTTCCGGGTGCAGGTTAATGGCAATTTCGCGTTAGTAGCGTTACTCTGCCGAAATTTTTATGGTTTTTGTTGGTTCGTGTTTTCAGAAGGCGTTTGATTCCGGTTTAGGAAACTAAATCGGGGTTGGGCCCTTTCACCACACTCCTCCCCGAGATACTATGGTCAATCCGAACAACCGCAACAGCACCCATAGGAGAAACCCCGTTTAGCCTCACATTCGGAACGGAGGCCGTACTACCACTCAAACTCACATACAGAAGCCCACGAATCGAAAGCTATGAACCCACCACAAACGAAGAAGGCCTATGACTCGACAATGACCTCCTTGAAGAGAAATGTGACACGGCACATCTCCACAACACCGTGAACAAGCAGCGAGTTGCTTGACTATTCAACCAACGTGTCCGGGATCGCTCGCTTCAACTGGGGGACTAGATCATAAAGGCAATCCAAACGAAGCCAAAGAGCTTACGCCCATCATTGGAAGGTCCTTACGTCATTGATGCAGTTGTAAGCCCAAGGACGTTCTACATCAAAGACATGTTTGGAAGAAGGATACGCAACCCCTGGAACACACAGCACTTGAGAAAATATTTCCACTAGTGTTCATCAACCTGCGTTTGATTGGCACTAACGCGCATACATCTTATCTTTTGTGTAACTTTTTGTATAAGTACAATCACACGTTTCGTTTCTAGCCAATAACAATGAAAGTTAAATGTAAATCAAACGCATTCAAACACACTGTAAGTGAAATAAATGTACTTAGATATATTCCAAAAAGAGAGAGTTGTACATAGTTCAGCAAACGCACGCAGGCACCAAAGCAAAATGCTACAAAAAAGAGAAAGCAAAAGTACAAGCTCATCAGTTGGCCCCATCAGTGGCGTCAGCCCCACCTCCATCCTCAACATGTGCATTGACCTCAGGCTCCTCGAGCGAACGCTTTAGCTTTTTGGCCTCAGCAGCTTGCCACACCTCGAACTCATCCACTTGGACAAACGAAAGCACGAGCGTGGAGAAGTCCTCACACTGGACGTTGGCCTCAGCGGCAACCAAGTCCTCAAACTCGTCCGAATTCTTGAAAGCCTCGACCGCATCGTCCTTGACCTTCTCAAACTTGAACGACGCCTTAAACTCGGCCACCGCCTCCTCTGCAATCTTCCTGCAAATGTCCTCCATCATCTCATTCGTCTGAGCCTTAGCAAGCTCGTGCTTCAGCTCCGCAATTCGGGCACCGCTGGATGATCGGAGCGCGGCAAGGTCCGTCTCCAGGATGGCAATCCCAGACTGAGACTCCCCCAGCTCCTTCTTCAGCTCATTGAGCTCACGAACCAGCTCGTTCACTCGGGAGATCTTGCGGTTGGCTATGTCCGTGGACCTCGTCAGAGCCTTCTGCATCTTGGCAACCTCGGCCGTCAGCCACCTGCTCTGGGTTTTCACCTTTGACAGCGCGGTCGTCTGCAACATCGACCCTTTGAGACCCTTGATGAGGAAGAGCTGGTGTTGAAGCTGGGTGCAGGTGTCAAACGCTGCGTTTAGAGACTCACTTGGAGTCGCGCCTAGTTGACGCCACTTCTGCAACGATTCTATGCCCGCACCCATGGAACTCTGGATGCAAGCAAGGAACTCAGAGGATAGGGCTATTTCGCCCGCCACGGCTACAGTAACGCCCATCGAGGCTTCAGTGGACGAACCCCTGGAGCGTTTGAGTGGACGGCTGGACGCCGCCTGATCATCTGGCCTCCTCACCGAAGACCTAGGCTAGGGCACCCCCACATCTCTAGGCTGACGGAGGGGAGAGAGCTCGAACGAACTCTTGGAGAAGCCCGTGTTGGCGGAAGAATGGGACTTGCTCCGAGAACCGGAGCACAATCGACCTTGGCTTTGGTGTTTGTCCCCACGATCGATCCGACGCTCGTAGCATTCCTTACTCCGCACCTTCTTCTCTAGATGGAGGCGGTCTTTTCGGGCCTGCTTGCCCTCATCCCGTCATCGGGTGTCGAGGGGAGCTTCCTCAACCCGATCCTCGGGAGAAGTGACCGGCACAGTTGGAACCCCGACAGCCGCGCCCACGACCTCAACCTCCTCATCCACCTCAGGAACAGGATCGAGGTACTAATTGCAATCCGGGGCGTGAAACACGGGCTGGGGAGTACCGCCCTGGACGAGATGGCCGTTTCCATCCTCAACAACCATACGGGCTTGTCGAGCCCTCTCCGTCAGCACCAGTATACTCTGGTGGGCCGTATCCTGCTTGGCAGAGGAACGAGACTTCTTCATTTTCTCTGCAACAAAAAAACAAAGGGAACGTCAGCTCGAAAAGCAACACAAACGCACGAAATGGGAAGGTCATGAATGTACCGGGAGGGCGTGAGAGACCACAGCGTTCCACTAACTCCTAGTGATTAGCCACCAAAAAAATCCTTGCGTCTGGATGGGGATTGAAGGCGAACATGATTCGAGCTAAATGCCTTTCCTCCAAACGGGTGAGGGGATACGATCTTTGATTTACAAAAAAACACAAGGCATTAGTAAGCATAAATACGAAACGAAATGAGCAGGCAAACGCTGATAGCTTGCAATACAACACACCTAAGGGCTGAAAGAACTCGGGGACTCGATATATCTGATTGCGTCCACGCGATAGCACACCATCAAGCTTGTCGAACTCCCACTCACCCCCGACAAGACAACGATACTGGCGCCAGGCAGTCGAAGAAGAAGGGGGCTCCGTTAACCACCACTTCGCTCGGGGCTCCACCGTTATTGTACCATTGTCCTTCATACGTGGGGAGTACATCAAATGAAAGAAGTGATCGATCTCCACATGGGTGGGGAACTGCAGCCCACTGAGCTTCTAGATATTGTGCAACACGATAAGCACATGCGTCAACATAGGACCACACAGGCCTAACGTGATGTTGAAGAGGGCGAGCGCGTACTGGAAGAACGGATGGATGGGAAACTTCAACCCAGCCTTGAACTGGAACTTGCTCCAATAAACGTGACTGCGAGGAGGACGCGAGAACAATTCGCCTTGGCGGAAGGCCCTCAGCTTCACCGTTCGGGGAATATGGTAGTCCCGGTACCACTGCTCGATCTCGCGTACGGACGGGGACCCCTCCGGCTCTTGAACCACCTGGCCATCCGCGAGATGCCACAACACAGACCCACTTCGGGGGAGTACTGGAAGAGCAGCCCCTGATGCCCATCCACCGCATGGTAAGATAACGTACCTATGAGAGCCCCTGGAATAGGAGGTAGACGCCTCACCGCTCGGCATTATGGATGCACCTTGATGTTCGGACCGCATAACCACTGACCCGCTCTGCTCCATGTTCGGAATGGTTGACCTACGCAAAGCACCACCAACGTTAACAACCAGAGGGGAGACGCTCAGAACGCTATCGGACGAAGAGTCCAAAACATTATTGGCAGGACTGTGTGACCCTATACAGAACCTAGGGGTTTACAGAAGGGACTCATCGCTGGAAACGGCTACCATTTCCATAATCCTAAGAGGAAAGCAAACGAGAGAATAAGCCAAACGGCGAGCGCGTAGAGTATGTCACCAACCCAGTTCTTCAAACAGCCCAAACAGATCCCATCATTCTGCAAACACCCAAAACAGATCAAAAGCCCCAAACGTAGCAAAAACCTTAAGAACAAGACTGTTCTTCGTACCATACCCAGAAAACGACAAAATAACCAGAAATTCATTTTCTTTGACGACAAAAAATCCAAAAGTTACCGTAAACAGTAACAAGTGCAAACGCACCAAAGCAACACGAATCACACATTTTCGAAGCAACAAGAACAAGAAGTTACCTTTACAAGACAAGAGAGATTCACAAAGCGACTAAAAAGCTCCAAATTGATCACAAATGGCTTCAAGAAGGCGTTTCGGCAGAGTTTCAGCTGAGAAAATGAAAGTGTAAAAAAATGAAAGTGAAACCCAAGCTATTTATAGGCAGCGAAACTAACCCTAAGTGAACGCCTACCGTTTATTTTTAGCGCTTTTTACCGCAGGGTTACGACATGTGTCCCACATTCCCCACAAGCTCCTGCCATAATTAAATTACCCTACGGCTCCAAATTTCACGAACTACGCGTTACACATGCAGCAAACAACTGTAAAAACGTCTGACACACAGGCATGTCAAACGACAGGTAACCGTTACGAAGTCGAAAAGGTCAGAATAGGAAAAGACAAGGGGGGCCCACTTCAAAAACAGCAACATCAAGTTTCGGAGTCCACCCCGATAGTCGAACAACAACAACGTTTCCACTATCGTGGCATGAATAGCAACATCACTTGTCGCCACGAAGGCGGCTCCAAACAACAACATCAAGTTTCGGAGTCCACTCCGATAGTCGAACAGCAACAACATTCACACTATCGTGGCATGAGTAGCAACATCATTTGTCTCCACGAAAGCTGCTCTAAACAGCAACATCAAGTTTCGGAGTCCAACTCGATAGGCAAGTGACAATTATGCTTGCACTATCGTGGTACGAGTAGCAACATGACTTGTCACCACGAAAGTGGCTCCAAACAGCAATATCAAGTTTCAGAGTCCAACTTGATAGTCGAACAACAACAACATTCCCACTATGGTGGCACAAATAGCAACATCACTTGTCGCCACGAAAGCGGCTCTAAACAGCAACATCAAGTTTCAGAGTCCACCCCGATAGTCGAACAACAACAACGTTCGCACTAACGTGGCACGAGTAGCAACATCACTTGTCGCCACAAAAGCGGCTCCAAATAGCAACATCAAGTTTCGGAGTCCACCCCGATAGTCGAACAGCAACAACGTTCGCACTATCGTGGCACGAGTAGCAACATCACTTGCCACCACGGGTGTGGCTCCAAACATTAACACCAAGTTTCGAAGTCCAAAAAGATAGCCCCACGGCACGAACATTCGACATTCGACTTCGGACCAGCTCTTCATCGGAGAGTTTGGGTACTTGGGGTTTCGGGGCACGGACCCCTCCCAGAGTGACCACGTATGCGCAACCAAAAAAAGCTTTACAACTCCCCAATCAAGAGCTGGTCCCCTTGACTTGGGGACTTAGGAGACTTGTTAGTGTGTGATCCCGTATCACACAATTACCGCACACTTAGTCACTACAAATGGGTAAACATAGCTTCGACCAAACGCAAGGCAGCAATACAAGCTTCAACTTGAGGTACCTGTTACAGTAGGTAACACACTTATGCATTAGATATGTCTCTGCTATAGAGCCATCTGGGGTAGATTTATTTTTGATGAATCCTTTATACTGTCCGAATTGTCTGCAAAATCATACAATTAATTATTTGACGAATAGTAGAAACACAAAAAAGATATGTAAATGATGATAAACCGTTATAAATAATTATACGTATCTTTTTTGAGGTTACATCCAAGTGTAGTGGACTGAATCAGAAAGCAACACATGTTCGGTTAGGTGGATCATAGGGTGAATCGTGATGTCAAAGAAAGTAAGGAGAAAAATCATCTCTAGTTTGCAAATGATGTGTACAATTTTGTATTGTAGTTCGACCACATCTGACTTCTTCAACTTTCTAGCGTATAATCTCTACCACCATCTGCACAATGCTACTATTGGTTCGACAACGTCTTCAGGCAAATAAGGTCAAATTACCACTGAAATCAGATGTTGCAGCATAACGTGATAGTCATGAGTCTTTAGACCAAGGACCTTGTGTTTCTCAACGTCGACTACTCCAAATATATTCGCGGCATAAGTAGACGGATAATGAACACTCTTAAACCAGTTTAATACAAAACCCCTCAATGTCGGCTTCACCATGTAAGTTACATCTGGCATCTTGTTGTACACGCCTCTTCTATCCCTCCTCAACCACAAGGGATGGCGTAAATTCATAGATTCTAGATCTTTTTGTGCTTTGTGAGTATCTTTAATCTTCAACTTAATACCAAGAATTGTTCTCACCATGTTGTCGCACACATTCTTTTCTATGTGCATGACATCTAGGTTGTTCCTGAGTTTCAACTTGGACTAGTAAGGCAGTTCAAAGAGAATACTCATGTGATGCCAAAAGCTGAGATCGTGTGGAGGGTGTGGATTGAGTTTCTTCACATCTTTGTCATTGGTCAACACACCGAAATAGAAGCTGTTCAACCTCTCAAAAACCTTTTTGTCAGACTACTGTTGGGCTTTAGGATTATTCTTCACCATCCCGTTGAAATGATCCTTATCCTGTTACCACGGGTAATCGTGAGGAAGCCATATATAGTGACCCAAGTAATACACCTTCCCCGCGTACCAACTGGGGTTGACATCGTCCAAACAGACAAGACAACCATTGTATCCTCTGGTTGTGTAAGATGCCAACATCTCATACGCAGGAAAATTGTTGATTGTCCACATTACGACTGCTCTCATCATGAACATCTTGTCAGTGAACTTGTCATAAGTTGGGACTCCATTTTCCCACAACAACTTCAGCTCGTCAATCAATGGTCTGAGGTACACATCTAAACACTTTTCCAGAGATTTAGGATCTGGAATTAGCAGAGTAGGGAAATTAAATCCATTGTTCATGCACATCTATGGAGGCAGGTTGTATAACATGAGAATAACTGGCCAAGTGCTGAGGGCAGCGCTACTACTACCCCAAGCATTGAATCCATCTATCAAAAGTCCAAGTCTAACATTTTGAATCTCTACTGCAAAGTCTTGAAATTCCCTGTGGAAAGTTTTAAAAGCCTCTCATCTGCCGCGTGTCTGAGCACATCATTATCTATTCGATGTTCTGTATACCATCTCATCGCCTCTGTTGTGTATAGAGACATGTACATACACTAAAATCTGGGAATCAACGAAAAGTAGCGAATCACCTTCACAGAAATTTGATTCTTCGAACTCCTCCTATTCTAGTTCACATATCTACACTAGTTCTAAATGGGAGAGTAGTCCAAATGTGCATACATCGTCGGAAAAAGTATGAAACTCGTCAGTTAAAGTGAAGACTTTAGCCGACGACAATAGTCACGGTCGTCGGCTAAGGTTGTTGATTTTTTGAAGAGAAAAAACTGCAGATTCTAGATTTCTATTCCCAGAACCTGCCAATTCCACAATTTTATTTCCATAATAGCCAACAACACATAAAATGAAAACAAAACACATATTCACCAATAAACACAAATTAATGAAACTTAAGCGTATATACTTTTTAAACTTAGCACTTAAACTATGTTAAGTGTTCAAACTAAACCCACATAACACTTAAACTAATTATAATCCAAATCTTTGTTCTGGAAAAAAGATGGAGTACTACCATCATCTTGCGGATCCTCCCGCAGCTGTGGAGCAACGAAAGGGAGCTGGATTAGAGGTAACGGAGGTGGGGGCAGGAGTCCTTGCGCCTGAAGTTGTGTAGAAAATGCCTGAAACCAGGAAGACATCTAAGCCTGCAGGGCAGCCGCGTAAGCACAGGTCTCAGCCTCCTGCGCTAATATCACCTGCTCCATCGCTTCCATCTATCTATGATGCTCCATCGCCTGCCTCTGAAGTTGCTCATGTAGCTGACCAGCCTTAGAAGATGCCAACTTGCGTGAGAAACCAGAAGTGTTCCTCAGGACCCCATCGCCCTGCTGTCCTAGACCCCTACAGTAGTAATTATTCTCTCATAGTAGGAAAGCGTGACCCATGATCCTCGCCCCTACCGTCACATTAGATTGATCAATTTTGAGAGATGGCCTGGGAGAGGTCCCCATCCTCCGTCTCTAGCCATTGCTCCCTCACGATCTGAGTCAACACCACTTCAGCCCCTTCCCTCAATCTCACCTAATTGACAAGGAAAAAAATATATTAGTAAACATATATAAAAAAAAGTTAGAGAAAATACATATATAAGCTAATATGTTAAGTTATAAGGGCATAAGACTTACAATATCTTCAGTGGATGATGACTCACTTTCTCATACGTATACACGTACGGGTTGACTTCACTTTATTTTGTCGCCTCCTTCATCCAACTCGCAAACGGTCTAGACCCGGCATGATGGTTACTCGTGTTGTGCCCCTGGTTCACCGCGTTTATTCCATAAATGGCCTTGTTGGATAAATATATATTAAAAAAATATTAACAAACTAATTTCGCTAAATAGAATACAAGTAAACACAAATATGATGTTATATACCTCATATTTTGGGTTGTTAAAGTGGACTAGAAGCCACTGCCACTCATACTTCCTATACATAAATTCGTTAGGGGTACCCGAACAGTTGTTTCCATGCATCTTTCAGTGCTTATGGATATCATTTTTCCACTCCTTGTACCTATATGTGCAACACAAAGTTAGAAACTGACAATACATGATCAAAAAAATATAACTCAATATATAAAATATAACTTCCACCACCTTTTTCCTTGAATGTCATTTGCCTACGTGGATTTAAGGTGCTCTGGAACAACAAACCACACCTGCAATGGTCATATATATATATATATATTAGGACTTAACTAATAAGGGTAGACATACATAATGAATATCTAACTAACTCACTGACATAGAATTGTTCACCCCATCTAAATAACTGGCTATATACTATATTGAAGACTCATGTTGCCAAAAGGGTTGAATCCGTCAGATAAGAGCCCGAGCCAAACATTTCGGACATCTGATGCAAAATGAGGATACTTCCTAACTGTGTGCTTCCAAGCCTCTCCGTCAGCAGAGTATATAAGGGTATCATCATTAGGCAAATCCCTCTCAGCATGCCATCTCATAGTTCTGGCCGTGTGTGAAGATATGTATAACCGTTCCAGCCTATCCCTCAACGGGAAATACCAAAGTACCTTCACAGCTTTCTTATTCCCTACAGGAGTCAACTTATCCTATCTATGTGACATACAGGACATACATCAAGGTTTTCAAGATCATTCTCTTCAGGATCTTTATCCCAGAAGAAAACGCAATAATATCTACATGCATAGATTTTGATGTAGGTAAGGCCAAGATCTTTCAGGATATGTCGGACTTTATGATGATTTGTAGGAAGGTGATGACCCGAGGGGGGAGGGGGCTGCATCGAAGCAGTCAACAACTCCTGATAATCATCAACAACCTTGACAATCAATTTGTTTTCCACTTTCACTTTCATTAATCCCATGACACTTTCAAGAACAGTCTTATTACACCCGTTGTACAACGAGGTTTGTTGGAAGGCAATCAACTTATTGTACTTGTCAATACCGGCAGTGTTGACAGCTCTAAGGAATTCCTGGATTGACTTAATAGCAGGGAAACCTTTAACGGCGGCAGAGATATCTTGTACTTGAGCAAATACACCGTTCTCATAAGAAAACACATCGTTGATCAACCTCATTGTTGGATCATTGGATGTACTGGCCCTCTCAGGAAATTGCCCATGATCATGCTGACCCGCTGATGATGTTTCACCGTGATAAATTCAACATGTGTACTTATCCCAAAACCCGTTATTCTTCAAGTGCTCCAATACTATATCAATGGTAAAACTATACAAATTGCTGCAACACTGACATTTCGTATACGGGTAATAATGAATTGTATTCCCGTTAACATTAGCCTTCACATATTCCACAAAACTTCACATTCCAACGGCATATCTTCGATCTCATTTTGGAAGGCAAATTCAACTCTTGTCCATCCTGAACACACACACACACACACACACACACACACACACACACACACACACACACACACACACACACACACACACACACACACACACACACACACACACACACACACACTAATTAAAAATTCAACATTATATTTATGTATATCTTTAAACTACAAATTACATTAATTCTTCTACTACTTAATTACAAATTAACACACACTATATATATGCATAATATCAACAATTAACATATAATTATATATATATTCATCAAAATCAACTCAAAAACAACAATTAATATATATATAACACATATATATATATAAGTACATATATATATATGTAGATGGATATAGCTTCACAAACTCATTTTTGATATCTTCCGACAACACTCAACAATTTGAGAGCGATTTATGTTTTTCTCACCGTTTTTTTAATGAATGAGCTGCTGCCCAAATCTGTAAATCTAAAGAATTTTAGCATATATATGATATTATTATTTCGTTGGCTAAAAGACATAATTTTCGTCTACTAAAAATAAAATTTTCGTCAACTGAAATCAAACTTTAGCTGACGATTTTTTCCGACTAAAGTCGACGACTTTTTTTTCCGTCGCCGACGACTCAAAGTTGTTGTCAGCTAAAATATAATATAACTGATAAAAAAAAAATCGTCAGCTTGTTTTACTTACTTCCGCGGAGTAAAGTGTTTTTTGTAGAAGTGATATTTGTTGCCACTGGGATTCTATGATTGATTTCCAATCTTTGGATCACTTTTTGTTTAATCAACTTGTATTAATTAGTTTGAATCATTAATTAATCTAATAACCGAGCAAATTGATTATTAATTAAGAAGTTGATCGATTACAACGAGAGTTTGAAACATTCCTGTGTTGGTTGTTCTATAATCCTGCTAACTTACTAACTAAGACTCATTTCACTTATTTTGCTTGATCAGTATGATATAAAGCTAGCTATCATATAGATGCGATGGTAACGGGGACATTAGATCGATCGGAGTAATTAGCTAGTTTGCCCGGCCAGTTAAGCAGATATCCAAGCTGCATGCATCTTGTTTGAAGTTCAAGCGAAACTGATGCCCTTAAACCATTCTATGGACCAAACTTGCTCACTAGCTATATATATAGAATGATCTTGTTTTAATTCTAATAACTAATTCACCCAAGAGAAAACCATAGGAATAGATTCAAATATTCAAAAAATCCAATTATTCACTTCAGATATTTTGAGATATTTCGAGGACACATTTAAAATAGAACTACAAATATCTGCATATAGGACTGGTCCAGATAGGAATCCAGCTCTTGACCAGAAATGGTCTTCAAACTTCTATCTTCATTGCACTTTGCAATTGTAGGCACAAAAACTTTGAAGACTCAATTCTTAGACTAGTAAAGTCTAGTCTCTGCAATGGTCCAATTCATTTTAAATATTTTTCAAATTTTCCTTTATCACTCATTGATACTGGAATTCAAAAGTCCTTAACGTTAAATATCAAAACTGATGGATATGATATGTCACCAGACGAACAGCCTCTTGAAATCATATACAAAGTTTATTACAAAGTTATGACTACTTTGATAAAGCCAAAAGCCAAAAATCTAGACTTCAAAGGACAAACTCTTTTGCTAGAAACATATGTTTCAAAAGTAAATGTGGTTATTCCCAAAATGATCAGGTGTACTGATATTGAACTACCCGAAGAATGAAAACATGATGAGGCAGTTCCTCCACAATAAATCCAAAACCAACAAATTGATTGTATATCGCAACATTTAGATGCAAGCGTAGGTATACAATTCACAAATGAAAATAAAAATAACTTGCTTTCTAGACAATTTTCAAGTCTAGAAGGTCAGTTTCCTCAATCCTAACTATTTTAGAAACAGAAACAAGTCTCAGAAACTTCAGACTACAAGAATTGGATGAAGCATCCACACAAGGAAAACTTCTCCTACCCAGTCCTCGATGGCTGCAGAAGAAGTCAGAGATCCTTAAATCTTCACAATTTTGAAAGAATTCGAGATTGATAAAGAATATTTGAGAAAAGATTTTTATTATGAGGAAAACAAATTCAAACGTACAGTCTTTCTTCAAATCTTCATCAAACAAGAAAATGATGTTATTCCGGAAGAATATTATGCTTTTCTGAATAAAAAAAAAGTTACTATATTTTTCTTCGAGTGGTACTTTAACCG
This sequence comes from Geum urbanum, assembly GCA_946800695.1. Classification (NCBI taxonomy): domain Eukaryota; kingdom Viridiplantae; phylum Streptophyta; class Magnoliopsida; order Rosales; family Rosaceae; genus Geum; species Geum urbanum. Next base: position 5,102,115 of record OX327002.1, on the reverse strand, counting down.
CAACAAAACCCAAAAGGTAAATGTCAAAGTCAAAATCACCAAAACCTAGACCTTAACTGATGAGAAAACCTTAGACAAACAAAAAACTGCTACAAAAGACGATACCCAAAAGCTAATGGAGCAAAACAACTTTACAAACCAATACCTAGAAACCATAGGCTCCCAATTAGACAGGATAGAAGCCCTAGGCCATGAACCCCTTAAAGATAGCCAGAAAGAGAAAGACCAAAATGAACCAATTTTCAAACTATTTCAGCCTTTAGAAAACTTTACTCTTAGAAATGACGAACAACTGTTAAAACAAATTGATAGGCGACTGAAAATACTCACTCTTAAATAAGCCTCTAGCTCGAATACTATACCAAATAGTCAACAGGTAAACACACTCTCAGATCGTGTCCATGATTCAAATGAAGAATCTGAAGTCAGTGAAATAGAAAAATCCTTCCAAGTTGAAAAACTTAAATTTTCAACAACCAGAAATTATTACCCAAGACCCACTCCAATTGATCTTCAATTTGAAGAAAAGAAATTGGAAAAACATTCCGGATTTTCTGCCTGTACTTTGTACGAGTGGAATATTGATGGAATGAGTGAGTATCAACTAATCCAACACGTCAATGAGATGCTTATGGTTAGCAATGTCCATAAAGAGAAAAAATTAGACAAATAAATAGGAGAAATCCTTGTTGCAGGATTCACTGGTCAACTCAAAGGTTGATGGGATAACTATCTCACCAAAGCAGAAAGAAAGATAATAGTCACCACTGTTAAAAAAGAACAAACTGGTGAGATAATTATCGATCAAAATTTTCAACCAGTTACAGACGTAGTATTTACACTGTTCTACGCAATTTTGCAACATTTTATCAGAGACCACAAATTGGTCAAAATAGGATGTCTGAAACCCTCACAAACCTCAGGTGCAAAAATCTTCAAGACTTTAGATGATACAAAGATGTGTTTCTTTCTAAAATAATGCTTAGAACAGATTCACACCAAGTTGTCTGGAAAGAAAAGTTTGTTTCAGGATTACCAAATCTTTTTGCAGAAATGGTAAGGCAAAAACTTAGACAAATTTATTATGATAATATCCCCTATGAGAACTTGACCTACGATCACTTGATTAGTTTAATCAAAATCACTGGTCTTGAGCTCTGCAATGACATTCAATTAAAAACCTAAATGAAGAAAAATCAAATAACCTCTAACAAAGAACTAGGTAACTTTTATGAACAATTCGGTTACAAGTTCTTTAAATCCTCTTCCAAAACAAAGAAATTAGGTTACCCAAAGAAACAAAAAAGCCATTACAAGAAGAACTCCTATAGGGATCCAGAAAGGAAACACTCAAACAAACCATACAAAAGTTTTAAGAAGAGATTCTCCAAAGGAGAATCAAGCCAAAACCCAAAGCTCCCTGTGTGCTACCAATGTGGTAAGGTAGAACACTACAAAAAAGACTGTAGAGTCAAACAAAAAATTAATTCCCTAAACCTTGATGAAAACATCAAAACTCAACTCTTAAAACTCATGTTATATTCAAAAGGTTTTGATTCTGATAAAGAAACTCTACAAATTGACGAACTTGATTTCTCTGACAGGTCTAGTTCGGCTGAATCAGACGAGGAATAGTGCGAACTCCTCCAAAATGGTGCCAGAATTTGCAACAATAAAAATAAATTAAAAATTCAGGTAATCTCCCAAAAAAATAAAAAAAGACTTACTTGAAATATCCTCAAAAATAGACAATACCGAACTGCAAGCCCAGTTTCTCACTACTTTCAAAGACTTATTGAAAGAAGTTGTTGATGAAGAAACCCCAAAAATCAAACTTTACAGTATGAAAGATATTGTAAAAAAGTTTGACAAAAAATAAAACCCTGAAATAACCCTTCAAGATCTCCAACAAAAGATAAACCTTGTAAAACAAGAAGTTTCTTTACTTAAACTTGAACTCACAGAAGTCAAGAGTAAAGTTACAAATGACCCTCCAAACACATCATGCTCTAGTCTGGTCCTAATTAACGAAGAAGCCCAAGGAGTTGAAAGTCCAGACCAAGACCCTTTCCTCAAATTAATCACAAGAGTTACTTACCAAAAATGGAAGACAAGAATAACTCTTGTGGTAAATACCTACCAAATTCAAATCACTACCTTAATCGACATAGGAGCATATATGAACTGCATATAGTAGAGCATAATTCCCACCAAATACTATGAAAAGTCAAAGGAGAAGATTACAGGAACAGAGGGCACAAAGCTCCGCGTAAGACACAAATTTCAAAAGCCCATATTTTTGTAGACAATGTCTGCATTTAAACATCCATAGTTGTGATCGACAACTTGGATTCAAAATTTATTCTAGGAACTCCTTTTATTACCCTAATCCATCCTTTCCTAACCACGGATGAAGGTATTGAAACAAATCTTTTAGGTCAAACGATTTGTTTTCCCTTCCTTGAAAACCAAGGTAGAAGGAATTAAGAATGATTAGATCATATTCAATTTCTCAAAAAATCTACCTCATACAAAACAAACAAAATCACATAAATTACTTAAAGCAAGATCTCCTTGTTAAAAGGATTGAAAACCAGCTTCAACAACCTCACCTCCAAACTCGAATCAAGGAGTTCAAAGAAAAACTAGAAAAAGAGGTTAGCTCATATTTCCCAAATGCGTTTTAGAAAAGAAAAACTCATTTGGTAAATTTACCTTGTGAGAAAGACTTTGACGAAAGAAAAATTCCAACTAAATCAAGGCTCATTCAAGTGAGTAGTGAATTGTTGGAATATTGCAAAAAGGAAATTCAAGACCTCCCAAGTAAAAAGCTGGTAAGACCCAGCAAATCTCGATGGAGTTGCTCTGCCTTTTATGTTCAAAAGGCTTCCGAACTTGAAAGAGGAGCCCCTAGACTCGCGATCAACTACAAGCTAGCCCTTGAATAAAGTCCTTCAATGGAGCAGATACCCAATTCCAAACAAACGAGATCTTCTCAAAAGACTTGTCAAAGCAAATGACTTATTAAAATTTGATCTGAAATCTGGTTTTTGGAAAATCCAGATTGATGAGAAGGACAAATATAAAACGGCTTTCAACGTTCCCTTCGGACAATTCGAATGGAATGTCATGCCTTTCGGTCTCAAAAATGCCCCTTCAGAATTTCAAAATATGATGAATGACATTTTCAATCCCTATACAATTTTTTCAGTAGTTTATATTGATGATGTTCTAATCTTCTCTGAAGATATTGAGCAACATTGGAAACACCTTTACAGGTTTTTCCAGATCATCAAAGCCAATGGTCCAGTACTTTCATCACCAAAGATCATGCTCTTCCAAATAGAAATTCGGTTCTTAGGCCACAATATCAAACAAGGAACTATTATTCCAATCTCTAGGTCAATAGAATTTGCAGACAAAGTTCTCAATGAAATCAAATATAAGACCCAACTTCAAAGGTTCTTAGGCTATTTAAACTATATCTCTGATTTCTGCAAAGACCTAACAACTATTTACAAACCTCTTTGCTAAAGGCTTACGAAAAGCCTTCCAAATTAGACTAAAGAACACACCGAATTGGTCAAAAAAAGTCAAGACCTATGTCAAAAACCCTTCCTTGCTTAGGATTACCCAAATCAGAGGCTTTGAAAATAGTTGATTTACTATTTTTAGAAGAAAGCCCAGAACAATTAGTTAGGTTCACGTCAGTTCTGGAACCCGACTCAGCAAAATTATAGTACTATAAAAAAAATCTATCTATAGTGCTATGCATTACCAAATTTCAAGATGATTTACTAAACAAAAGATTTTTATTCAAAATAGATTGCAAAGCAGCAGAATCAGTTTTAGAAAAAGATGTTCAAAAGCTTGCATCTAAACATATTTTAGCCAGATGGCAAGCGATTCTTTCAATTTTTGATTTTGACATAGAATTTATCAAATGAGAAAATAACTTCTTTCTAGATTTCATAACCAGAGAATTTTCTAGAGAAAATGAGTGACAAACATCAACCAATGTCAAAAGAGTCATATGCCATGACTCCAAATAAAGTAGTGCAAAGAAGACTGGCCTCCAGTCCAAATTCTTTAAATATTCTCGGACAAATTGTCTCAGTCAGCAATTATTTTACTCCCTTGACAACTACTCCTCAAACTTATGCCCAACAACTTACCCAGCCATAGCCTTCAAATTTGCCTTCCTCAAGTCACCAAAAGGTCCCAGTTCCTTAAAAACATCTCAAAAGTCCATATATCACCAAAACAGAAACCAAAGTCATTCTCACTGTAGAATCAGAATTTTATGATATTGATTCTTACCAAATTTTCAGAAAAACTACCTACCCCCATTATTTCCTCAGAAGTGACCCTAATAAAAGCCAAAATTTCTATGAGTTTATCCTAATTGATACAGGATCAATCAGTGTGACTCATAACATGGACAACCTTGGCCAAATAATCCACTCAAAAATCCAAATTAGACATGTTCTAACCCTTGAAGATTGGGCTCAGCACCCAATGACCTCCAAAAAAATTTCACAAAATTTTATCCCAAACTCTTTTACTTACTGGGACTATGTTGATGCCTGACAAAATATCTTTTATCTTCAAAATAAAAACAAGCAGCATTCATGATTTGTTTTCTTTTGCTAAAATTTTAAATACAAAATGCCCTCCAGATTCATTGATTGGTGACAAACATGAACCAATGTCGAAATTATACTACCCCAACAAATGCAAATTTTATCCAAAATTTTTGAAGAAAACTGTGACACCAGTCCAGCAAAACCTTTTGATTCAAACTTCATGTTTTTTGCTTTCTTAAACATTGCTTAGATTATTTCTTGGGATATTACGGTGTCTTCTCCAACTCCAAATCAACAAATGATTCTTACTAGGAGATTCAAACAAATATGGTGGGATAGTTTTGAAACCACCAAATTTTCAGAAAATCATTTACTCTCATGATTCAAGAATCATCCTCAGTTTTGGAAAAATAGCTCAATCTCTCAAATCAAAGAACAAAGCCAGTTTCTGGTTCAAAAATATCAAATTCAAAGCAAACTCGCAAGAGTTTCATCCTACAAAGAATATACTAGAAGACTTCAAGAAGCCATGTCACAAATGTCAAATGATGATGACGAGGATGAAGAAGACGACATCATAGATGAAGCCTAATCATCCTAATTTGAAAATCATGATCCAGACGCAATCTTTGCAGACTTTTGAAGTCGTCTGGCTGTCCAAAACTACCCAAAATATAGAGGCCATCATCCGAATTTACAAATTTCAAAAGCAAATAATCAAGATTCTCCAAGACTCAATGACAAATTGTAAAAGGAGTCTGTCAGTACTCCATTACAAGACCCCTGCCCGAATGGGGAAAAATTCAGAAGCAAAAGTCCAAAAAGACAAAGTTAGTGCTCCATTATGAAAAAGAAAAAGTAAAGTGGATTCTCCACCAAATACAAGAGTCCAAAAGAAGTGCTCCACTACGACAAATGCATTTTACCGCTATCTACAAATTTCTAAAGGATAAGAGTCAGGTTCTCCATTGAAAGAAAAAGAGGTTCAAAAGATAGCATGATTGTGTCTGCCAATAAAATTGTAATAGTTAGCAAAAAGGGCTATATAAGCCGATTAAATTTCATTTCCAAAACACTTGCAATGACAGAGAGGTAAAGAATTATGAAAAAGAAACCTCGGAGCAAGATTAGTCAATAGAACAAAACACAGTGTACGTATTCAAAATTTGTATCTAGCTAGTTCAAAATTCTCAAAGAATAGTAAACAAGCTTATAAAGATATCTTCTATCAAGTTTTCTTTATGACAACCAAAATCTTCTTTATTTGCAAAAATATTATTTCAAAAATCATAATTTTGATTACCCAAATAATAAATTATTTATTAACTTTTTTCATTATTTTCCAACTTAATATTATCCTTTATTATTATTGAACATAGATCGATCGGAGTAATTAGCTAGTTTGCCCGGCCAGTTAAGCAGATGTCCAAGCTGCATGCATCTTGTTTGAAGTTCAAGCCAAACTGACGCCCTTAAACCATTTTATGAACCAAACTTGCTCGCTCACTATATATATAGAATGATCTTGTTTTAATTCTAATAACTAATTATGACTTGAATAATTAGTTAATTAACAAAATATGTTCATGATTTTTCTGATATATATAAATATCTAATATAACACAAATTCAGAATTATTGTCCAGGAAATTGGAGATTGTGACTTTGTCTACAAGATTTAAGGGACAAGTTTTAATTAATTAGTTGCTAACAAAACTATAGGATCAGAAGCATATGCAAGCTTGCTGGTGAGAAACCCCTAAAAACCTCATAACTAATAAGCAATTGGTCACCAGCTAGCTCAAACCCGGCCTGGATTCAAGTTAACTAGAAGAAACCCAATAGCTTCTTAATCTCGCATATTCTACTTCAAGTGCAGGTTGTCGTCCAATTTGTGCCCTAAACAATCATTTGTTTCTGCGGAATAGAGAAACCAAGAACTTTCCTATCCGATTGTTATTCATCTCGATCTTCGTCTTTGACTTCCTTAATTATATATAATTCTTCGTCATCAAACTAATAAGTACGCATTTATAAACTAATCTCCAATCATGCTGCTATATATATATATATGTGTGTGTGCGCTCAATCTATCTCACAAAACCAGGAGTTATGCTGCTGAAAACATCAACAAATAAACACCAACTCACCACGGGTAATGTTTCCTTGTTGCAACTCTAATTGATTTAACAACACATTGATATTTATTCAAAAAAAAAATCGACAAAACTGAGTGTTTTCATGAACTACTCCAAATTAAATGACATACATCATCATGATGTGCAATATTCACAGATGATACACATTGAAAAAATTATATATTACACAGATGTACGTATAGGCCAGTCCGATAAAGTTATCGGCTTGCTATATAGATTGAAACGTAGATTAACTGGGTCTAATCCCAAACTAATTAATTAACTTACCACTATAAATGAAACGATAAAAGTGGTCTAGCTATATATATACCATTTCATCTGCCGATAATTATAGTATAAACTTAGTAGGAGGAGGCACCAGCTAAGTGCAACTACATCGATCATGTTTTGAAAATGAAATTGAACTATGGATCATGCAAATGCCCATGCATGTGTCGCAGGAAGCCAGGAAGTATTTACATATATATGTATAGCTAAACACATTGCCGACGAGCTTACCCCGGCCCTTATGATTCCATTTTGAGGAACATAAAAGTTGGCTAGGCCAGTCGTGTTTGATCAATTAAGAGCAAGACATTGTTAATTATCACGTAAGATATGAATCATGAATAGTGATTAAGCTTAATTTAGCGCTTGTGACCTCTCTGTATATATTGAATGGTCCATATCTATACCAATATTTGAGTAGACAAACAAATTGGAAAAAGAAAAGCTCCTTTTCCATGTCTCTTTCTTTTTAGCAAAGGTCAGCTACCTTGTTGGCATATATAGTTGTTGAAAAGTCAAGGTCTTCAAAGCTAACTTTTCCATGGAAACCTAACCCAACCCAGAAAGCCAAAAACTAATACAGAAGAAAACAGGGAGTATTCCACTGACCGCCGTAGCTCATATCCAGTACTTATCCCTCCGAATCTAAACTCTGATCTTCCCACCTAAAATATATTTGACTGTTGAACAAGAAAAACACCGATTGACTTAGTATGAGTTACATTACGTCTATAATCATAATCATAATGCCTCCAAATTTTGACACAAGCCAAACTACGTAGAAACAAGCGTACGTACTCATTAAACCCGGCAAGAAATGGAGTCGTACTTTCTGGTACACGCAGGGCGGAGCCCGGATATGAATTTTAAGGGCCTAAACTCAAGAAAAGGGAAATCGACAAGAAAAGAAAAAATAGACCAAGGAAAAAAATAAAGGGGTATGATACTATAGGAAGGTAAATAGAGAGTGACCATAAAAAATTAAATGAAGGTATAAAATGACATAAGATTAGTAAAGGGGGATATCGATGTCATGCATGCCATATGGGGAAAAATGAACATATAAAATGACATAAGGTTAGTAAAAGTGATGTCTTGCCATATGAAAAAAAACTAAACAAAAATACATGAAAGGAATATAAAATGTTGTAGAGGAGATTCAAACCCAGGTTCCATGAAAAATATCCAATGCCTTGCCATTTAGGTAAGCAAGATTATGTTGTAGAGGAGATTCAAACCCAGGTTCCCATGAAAAATATCCAATGCCTTACCATTTAGGGGCCTAGGCCTCCCATGACCCTTTCATAACTCCGTCACTGGGTACTCGTTACCAATCAAAGTTGTATATGAACTAGGATAATATTGCATGTGTTGCACGCACTGAAAAAATAAGCTCAAAAGTCCACAAAAATTAATTATCTGGGTGGCAAAAATTCTGCAGTTACTTGGCCGACTTTCAGCTAGCGGCTGTACATACTTCACCATTCATTTCGTGAAGCATCCATCTTCTTCATTCATAATTGAGGGTGTTTCTTACCGTTGGCAAATATAGATTTTGTAGATATTTTAAATTTTTATTATAATTAGAATTGATTTATTCTTTATTGTAGATATCTCTATCTATTAGGAATATGTTTAATTTGTAAAGTTGTATATATACCCAATTTGGGAATGAATGAAACTATTGCATTTTATCCTAAAACACTTATATATATATATACACACACACTTTTCTACTTTGTATCAGAGTCAATCCTGTGGACCTATCGACAAACCCTATTTTTATCAATCACTACATCTAAATTCCGCTGCGAACGGCTGATTTAGGAAGAAAAATTTTACTTTGCTGTTATTTTTTCTTCCTCTCCTACATACACTTTATCTTTATCTTGTACAATTCTGAAAAACATATCGCTTTTCAGAATATGAAAATATTGCATGGATCAACTATTGTTTTCGAGGAAGAACATCTACCTAATGTCTACAGTTGCATCAGGTACGTCTGGTAAGGCCTCTCTTGCTATATCTTGTGAGAATAATGCTTGGATAATTAACACCGATGCATCTGATCATATGAGAAATAACCCTAGCCTAGTAAAAATCATTGAACCATCTCCTCAACCTAGTGTGTCTACTGCTGATGGATCTTCATCTTCTATTATTGGTGAAGGTTCTGTCCAAGTTGTGAATAATTGACCCTTGATTCTGTCCTTGTCATTCCCTCTCTTGCCTATAATCTTCTATCTGTTAGCCAAATCACTTTGGCCCTTACATGTTCTGTAACTTTCTATCCAAATTTTTGTTTTTTTCTTGGACATTCTGACTTGAAAAATTCTCGGTTATGGTGTAAGACGGGGAAAACTCTACTATCTCGATTAGACAAGTAGTGGAGCGCAACAAATGAATGCGTTAGGTCAAGCAAATTTTAATAACCCGTTCCAAAAATTCTTGGTTCACGATTTATTTATTGTTAATCGGCGATGGTAATTAATTTTTATCATCAGTAATTATCGATAGTATTTATTGAAATTTTATCGATTACATTTTTTGAGAAATTTCTTTGCAAAAAGTCATAGATTTTATCGATACGAGTTCGTAGCCATGTCAAGTGTTGAAATCGGAGCTACGAAGAACAAGTTATAATCGAGAAAGGTGGTTAGTTTTGTTACCGTCAGTTTAGTTAAATTTTTATCTGATTGTCGAAGTTGGTTGAATTTGGGTAGAAATTGAAGAATTGGTTGAGATAAGTTCGTAGACGCGAGAATCGTCGAAAACGGAATTCCGACACAAAAGTTACAATCGACCGAAGTTTGTCATAAAATAAATAACAAAGTTACTGTAAATGGAAAAGTATAAAAATGGAGTTTCCCTTTTTGGTAAGTCAGAGTTAAGAGGGGAGGGTTGACTTTGGTCAACCTTCTCTCCCATTAGAGAGAGAAAGCGATTGCGACTGTGGCGCGGTGCACCGGTGGTGGGTCGTCGTCTGGTCACCTCCAACCTCGGGGCATGGTGGGTTCGGATCGGCTCGACATCCCCTACCTTTTCCCCATAGTCTTCGACCTCAATTTGACCAGAGACAGCTGGAATATTGATCTAAAATTGCCGGAATTTGTGGGTTTCGGGTCATCCATTTTCTGGCCAAATCGACCAGCGTGAAGCACTGGGCTTTGAAGCTCTCACCATCATGAAGCTAACCATATAGATATGGTACTTCAATTCCACTTGTGCGTGGAGAATCGATGAATTGAAAATTTTGTGAAATTTTGGTTTATTGTGAAATTGGACTAGTTAGAAAATGACTTGGACTTTGTGGTAGTTGAGTAAGTTGTTTGTTGGGTGATTTTGAGTGGAACCAGTTTTAGTTCGCTGGAAAATAGGGATAGCGCCGTTGTGCCGCCGCAGGCGGCGGTGGTCCACGACGAAGCTCCGGCAAGGTCGTTTTTCGACGTAAATTTTATGTCGTTTTACTCTTAATCACGTACCGATAGCAATGAGGAGGATATTGAATTGAATTAGACGTAATTGGTTAAGACGCATGGATAATCAAAAATAAATAAACGTATTTGCGATATTATTAATCAGTAGAATAATTTGTCGATTTGGCCGTGAGTCACGTAACGGTTAAGGATGTTGGATACGAATTAAATAGAGGACATAAAAATTAGAACTTGGAAATCAGAATTTAATTTGGAGTCGGGTATTGTCTCGGGAAGTGCGTTTGTCAAGAATGCGATATTCTTGATGGTGTTGCTCGTGAGTTATGAGCGTAGTTATTTGATATGATTTTCAATGATTAGTTATCAAATAATAATCATTGTTTCTCATACATATAAAACACTGACTGACAGGCTTCAGCTGGTGAAAATCACGGCACAGTACTTTGAGTGGACATTTTTTTTTCACTGTTGTTATGCGAGTCTTCAGTTATACAGTTTACAGTTATGCATTTATGTTTGTGCATTTGCATTTGGAGGCATATATGATTTGTTTTACACATGCAGAGCATAGTCACAGTTATTGCATCGATGCACTAGCCTCTCGGCTGATCCCCAAGACACTCCCGGGAGGTATAGGACAAACTCCTGACCCGTGGATTTCACAGTATCCAGGAGGGTTATGAAAAACACCTGACCTGGGCTTTATTGTAACTTTGAGGAAAACGTACTCAAGTTACTTCCTTCACATATCACACAGTACCCAGGAGGGTAAAGACAAACACCTGACCTGGACTTATTTATTTTCAGACTCACATCCTTTTTATGTACATTATTTATGAAAAGCATATTATTTATTGTTTTCATATTAAATTGAAATATTATTTTCGTCCACTCACTCTAACAGTTTTTATTATTTTATGTGCCTTTTTCCTGAGCTTTTCGGTTTAAATTGCCTAGTTTGCAGAGTTTCTTCTGAGGTCGAGTGCGCACGTAGATCGAGACATAGTGATATTTACTGTAGGATCCAAGGTTGATCTTGAGAGTTAGTATTTTACTTTTCATTGTTAGCTTAATTTTTTTAGCATCTCTGATGTCGAACATAGTTGTATATTTTGTATATTTTAGTAAGGAATCTATATATGTGTGTGAAATTTCATTATTTCGTGATTTTTAAATTTTGGATCTCCACATTGGCTGTCAATTAGAGAGTGGGAACTAAGGTTAGCAGAGTCGTTAGGGCTTAATTCCTGTTTAGGCAACTAAATTGGGATTTGGTCTTTTCACAAATACTACTATTAGTCTGGATAAAGCTAAAGAAGATGTGTGGTTTTGGCATCGTCGTCTTGATCACCTGAATTTTCATTACCTGTAGAAGCTTCAACCTCAATTATTTTCTAAAGTGAGTGCTTTAGATTTTTAGTGTAATATATGTGAACTGGCAAAGAATCATCATGTTCCATATCCTCCTAGCATACACAAGAGTCCAATGCCTTTTATGAAGGTTCATTCAGACATTTGGGGTCTTGCAAGAGTTTCTACACCAACAGAAGCTAGATATTTTGTGACTTTTATTGTGATTGTACCCGTATGAGTTGGGTATCTTTGATGATGTCCAAGAATGATGTGTTCCATCGATTTACTGAATTTCATAAGATGGTTGCCACTCAATATTAGCAACCAATCCGAGTTCTTCAGTCTGACAATGGTGGTGAATATGTCAATAATGCCATGTCTACCTACTTGGCCACTCATGGAATCTGTCACCAAACTTCCATTGCTTATACTCCTCAAAAAATGGCGTGGCTAAGTGCAAGAATCGACAATTATTGGAGGTTGTTTATGCTTCATTATTTGGCATGAATATGCCTCGGTCTTATTGGGGTGATGTTGTTACTTCGACTGTATATTTGATCAACCATACTCTTTCTTGTATCATTGAGTTCCATAATCCAGACCTAAAGTTACATGCTATGTTGAATGTCCCTCCCTTCCTAATCTGGAGCCTCGGATATTTGGTTGCACTATCTATGTTCACATCAACAAGCAATTGAGAGGCAAGCTTAATCCACGTGCCTTGAAGTGTGTCTTCATTGGCTATGCAGATTTTTAGAGAGGTTATCGATGTTATGATCCTCTCACCAAGAAGACTCATGTTTCCCTTGATGTCTCCTTTCGGGAATCTGAACCTTTTTACTCAAGGGGAGTGTCAGAATCTTCCATTCAGGGGGAGAAAAGTGAATGTGAAGTAATACTCTAAATTTTCTTAAATTTAAAGAGCTGGAACAATTGGAATTGAGATTTGCGGGTTCTGGTATGTCTCCAATGGAGGACCAGAGAGCTTCCTTCGATGGATCGAAGGATCCTCTCAATCCATCGAAGGATTGGACCAGTGCAGACCTGAGGGATGGTTTCAATGGATAGACCCATTCCCTCTATCTATCGAAGACTTCGAGCAATAAAGACCCGAGTGATGGCTTCGATGGATCGAACAATTCCCTCGATCCATCGAAGACTCCGAGTGTAGTGAAGACCCGAGAGATTGCCTCGATGCATCAAAGGGTATTTCTCGATACATTGAAGACCCTATATTAGAGGACCCGAATGCTAGCTTCGATGAATTGAGAGCTATATCTCTACCCAATGAGAACCTGGCGACTGATTTACCTTCTGAACAATATCAAGATAGTACTGAAGCTTCGGCTTCCTTGTCTACATCACCAACTGAGATCTCTGTTTAGAGTGTTCCACCTGAAGTATGTAAATCTAATCGAGTTACTAAGGGAATTCCTAAGCAACAATATGAACCTATGATAAATGCTAAAGTCAAATACCCTATTGCTAACTATATCTCCCACTATAGGTTGTCTGAATCTCATGCACTTGTTGTTAATCAATTATCTTCAGTATCTATGCCTAGTAATGTACAAGGTGCTTTGGAAGATCCCAAGTGGAAACAAGCTATGAACGAGGAATTAGAAACCTTGCAGAAGAATGCAACTTGGGATATGGTTCCTATGCCATTTGGTAAGAAGATTGTTGGATGTCGCTGGGTGTTTACTGTGAAACTTAAAGCTAATGGGAGCATTGATCGCTACAAGGCTAGACTAGTTGCCAAATGTTATACCCAGAAGTATGGAGTTGACTACCAGAAGACTTTTGCACCTATTGCAAAAATTAATACTGTAAGAATTCTTATTACCCTTGAAGCTCGTTATGATTGGCCTCTACGTCAGTTTGATGTGAAAAATGTTTTCCTGAATGATGACTTAGAAGAAGAAGTGTACATGGACACTCCACCAAGAATCACTTGCAAACCTGGAAATGAGGGAAAAGTGTGTCATTTGAAAAAAATATCTATATGGTTTGAAGCAATCACCAAAAGCATGGTTTAGATGCTTCTCCAAAGCAATGAAGAAGTTTGGGTATCACCAGTATAACTCTGATCACACCTTGTTTGTTAAGTGCAAGGATGGTAAAACTACAGCTTTGATTGTGTATGTTGATGATATGGTAGTTACAGGAGATGATCCTTATGAGATGACAAGTCTCCAGAAATAGTTGTCACAGGAGTTTGACATGAAAGATCTGGGCGATTTAAAGTACTTCTTAGGAATTGAAGTCGCGAGATCTAAGCAAGGGATTACATTGTCTCAGAGGTATGTTTTGGATCTTCTTGCTGGAAATGGATTGTTGGATTGTAAACCTGCTGCTACTCTTATTGACCAAAACCATAGGTTGGAACTTCTTCTAGATCAAGTTCCATCAAATAAGGGCAGGTATCAGCGTTTAGTTAGGAAACTCATTTATTTATCACATACTAGACCTGATATTGCATATGCTGTCAGTGTGGTGAGTCAGTTTATGCATAATTCTGGAGTAGATCATATGAGTGCAGTATTACGTATTCTCAGGTATCTGAAGGGCACACCTGGTAAGGTTTGTTGTTTCTGGCTACACTAGTGAGGTGTGTGTTTCATGCTATAGTGATGCAGACTTAGATTGTGATCATACTAATAGAGCGTCGACTTCTGGCTACTTTACTTTTATATATTAGTGAAAGTTGGTTACTTGGCACAGTAAGAAGCATAATATAATTGCTCGTTCTAGTGTAGAAGTTGAATACCGTGGAATGACAAATGGAGTATGTGAATTATTGTGGATCAAGAATGTGCTGAAGAAGTCAGGTTTTAGACTTCAGAGACCTATGGATTTACATTGAGATAATACAGCTGCTATAGAGATTGCTCATAACCTAGTACAACATGATAGAACTAAACATATGGAGGTTGATATGCATTTCTTAAGGGATAACCTTGACAAGAAGATTATTCGGTTTCCCTTTGCGTAGTCTGAAGAACAGTTAGCTGATGTTCTTACTAAAAGATTATCACATGAAGTCTTTAGTAAATGGTTGGACAAGTTGGGCATGATTGAGTGGGAGTGTTGGTAAGTATAGATCTTGTAGATAGTTTAGATTCTTATTGTAATTAGAATTGATTTATTTTTTATTATAGATATTCTCTACCTATTAGGAATATGCCTTATAAAACTGTATATATACCCAATTTAAAAATGAATGAAGGTATTATATTCTATCCTAAAACACTTCTACCTATATTTTTCTACTCTTACGACTTCTACTTCTGCTCGATCGATCATAGATTCAAAGCTATCTAACTTGAAGTTGAAAGGAATATGTGTTGTGTGTGCATGACATGTTTAAGTCTTGAGTCGCTAAGGTCATGTATGGCCGGGACAAAGAAGAAGTATAAAAATTTAAGTAGAAGATTAAGAGCTGGGATGATGATCAGGGGGCAGACCCACGCTTGAGCGAACCCAGGCCATGACCCCCCCAATCCCCTCCCCCCCCCCCCAATTTGATTAATACCCTTTTGTGTCTTAGTTTGACCATAAAATGGAGTTGGTGTAGTGGCCAATTGTGTTTTAGATGACCAAGTGCACGAGTTCAAACCTCTATAACTGTGTATTAGTTTTCTTTTAATTATTTTTTATTTTTTCTTCCAAATTTTTGGACGATAATTACTCTTTTTTAAATCCGACAATTTAAGTGCCTCCGACATTAAAAGTTTAGTTTTCTTTTAATTATTTTTTATTTTTTCTTCCAAATTTTTGAACGATAATTACTTTTTTTTAAATCCGACAATTTAAGTACCTCCGACATTAAAAGTTGACTCCGTCACTAATGCTGATGGCATGTGGATCAGAGAGGGGATTATTAATACGAGAGAGACTCTTCGGGGTTATTATCAGCCAGTCTGCCACGGACAGAAAACAAAACAATAATGAAAAGATTCTCACGGTTTAGGGTTTATATAATTTTACGATGGTGACGGTTACTAATTAACAGTATTCGTTAATCAAACTTAGTTTCATAATGGCCGCGCGGAGCAGCCGGCCCTTTGATATACTCACGAATAAACTATCTACATCATTTTTCATTGTTCCTACTATCATGACCTCACAGAAGCTATTCAAAGGGACAGAGAGATGCAGACCCTATTCATCAGCATTATGAATCCCTCGACCAAATCGATCACACTCCACAACTAAACTAATTCAATTGATTGAAAAATACAGCCTTATCAAAACGTACTTTGACGAAGTCGATCATCACATTTTAACGAAATTTAATTGCGTTTTCATAAGCACCTTTTGTAGGTAGAAACTCCACCAATTTGATCGATAACACGTACGAATTATAATGAGAGCATGCATATAGCGATGAAACTCCATCCTAACAAAAATTTCCACTTCGATCTGCTAGTTAGGCCAAGTCTGTATAATTGATCGATACAATGCATCATACTAGCAACTTTACGAAAAAAAAGAGTTGCTGTTGGCGAATTTAGAAAGAGAAAGAGAAGATAAGATAAATGCATGTATACCGTCCTAAATTCATAAAAGCTATAGCTTCGAGCCTTCAATTATAGGCATCACTGGTCACATCTCGTCACACTTAACACTATACTGGCTATTGGATAATATGGCAAACATGGTTAATATATAATTCTATAATGCACATGCAATTTTTATTCTTATTCCTCGACCTAATATTTTGGCCTCATTATCCCCCACTGGAAAACTAATCAGCCAGTATGTTTTCCTGTTGTTCTAAAGACGAACACGACGACTGCTGCTAATGATCAAATTTTAATTCCAAACAAATTTAGAAAGAAAAAAAAGAATCCGAACACTAAGAAAGTGGAAGAAGCTCGACAACAGTTTGGTTTTTTTGTTGTTTGGTTGATGACGCACGTACGTGCAAGCCCTGCAACAGTGGAAATTGCCGGGCTTTGCCGCCACACCATCGTTGTCCATCTCCAACATTTTCACCACATCTCTTCTCCATCAACAGCCACGTGTACGCTCGATCGCGTATTTACTTAGAGAACTCCACTCGTGTATTTACCCATTCTACCCCTAGCCGGAGAGACTACACTTTTGTTTGCTAGGCTGACATGGCGGTCACCTAACCCCACATGCCCGCCTCATCTGAGGCCATGTCTACGTGTGCGGGCCCTCACCTTGTCCCTTTTCAACCCGACCCGTCTCCTTGCCCCCTTTTTTTTTTTTAAACTCACCACCCACGACTTTCACTCCCTCCTCCGTCGTCATTTCCCCAATTGTCCCTTCCCACCTCTCCTTATATAAATCTCCCTACCCAGCCCACCACAAATCTCACTTACAAACGAAAACCTCAACAAACACACACTACTCTATCATCCTCTTCATTTCTCGATCTCTTTCATACACTACTAAACACATATCATTCTAATTTCTTGTTTGCTTCAATTCAATGGCGGTTGATTCCTCTTTACCTTCTCCTCTTGGGCCGCCGGCCTGCGAGAAAGACGCGAAGGCGTTACAGTTCATTGAGCAGACCACTAAGAACACCGACGCCGTCCAGGAGAGGGTGTTGGCCGAGATTCTCAGCCGAAACGCCCAGACCGAGTATCTCAGGCGATACAAGCTCGGCGGCGCCACCGACCGCGAGTCTTTCAAATCCAAGCTCCCCGTTATCACTTACGAGGATCTCCAGCCCGAAATTGAAAGGATTTCCAATGGAGATCGCTCTCCTATCCTCTCCGCTCATCCCATCTCTGAATTCCTCACCAGGTTAATACTAATACTAATTAATGTTCAAACTCAATTAAATTAATTAATTGATTAAATTTTTAAAAAACAAATCTGATGAGAATTGTTAATGTGAAATTTACAGCTCTGGTACTTCGGCGGGTGAGAGGAAGCTGATGCCAACAATTCAGGAGGAGTTGGATCGTCGTCAATCACTCTACAACCTCCTCATGCCAGTCATGAACCTGTAAGTTTGTTTAAGTAATCTCAATCTATTTAATTAATATAATACGCGTTTTGAATTTTTCTCGGGTCCCGCATTATAGTATTTGTTTAATGACATAGTTTTTTTGTTTTTTTGTAACAGTTGTGTGCCTGGTCTGAACGAAGGCAAAGGATTATACTTTCTGTTTGTAAAGTCCGAATCCAAGACTCCGGGCGGACTCTTGGCCCGCCCCGTTCTCACCAGCTACTACAAAAGCGAGCATTTCAAGACCCGACCCTACGACCCGTACAACGTCTACACTAGCCCCAACGAGGCTATTCTCTGCCCCGACTCGTTTCAATCCATGTACACCCAAATGATCTGCGGCCTCCTCGACCGCCACCAAGTCCTCCGCCTCGGCGCCGTCTTCGCCTCCGGCCTCCTCCGCGCCATCCGCTTTCTCCAGCTCAACTGGCAGAGCCTCGCCTCCGATATCCGCACCGGAAACCTCAGCCCGAAAATCACCGACCCGGAGCTGAAGGAGTGCATGACCCGGATCCTCAAACCCGACCTGGAACTCGCGGACTTCGTCACTGAACAATGCGGGGAGGAGAACTGGGAAGGCATCATCACCAGAATCTGGCCTAACACAAAATACCTTGACGTCATCGTGACCGGAGCGATGGCCCAGTACATTCCCACTTTGGATTATTACAGCGGCGGATTACCCATGGCCTGCACCATGTACGCATCGTCGGAGTGTTACTTTGGACTCAACCTCAACCCGATGTGCAAGCCCTCAGAAGTGTCCTACACCATTATGCCAAACATGGCTTACTTCGAGTTCATGCCCTACAACTCAGACCCTTCTATTAACAAACAGCAACTCGTTGACCTTGTAGACGTGGAGGTCGGCAAAGAGTACGAGCTTGTAATCACAACCTACGCGGGGCTTTACCGTTACCGAGTCGGCGACATTCTCCGAGTCACGGGCTTCCACAACTCGGCGCCGCAGTTCCATTTCGTGAGACGCAAGAATGTTCTGTTAAGCATTGACTCCGACAAGACTGACGAGGCCGAGCTCCAAGTCGCCGTCGACAACGCCTCGAAACTCGTCCTCGAGAAACTCAACGCCAGCGTGGTGGAGTACACCAGCTATGCCGACACGACGACCATACCGGGACACTACGTCGTCTACTGGGAGCTTCTCGTTAAAGACTCCGCCCACGCGCCGAGCTCCGACGCGCTGAGCACGTGCTGCTTGGCGATGGAGGAGTCGTTGAACTCGGTTTACAGGCAGTGTAGGGTGGCGGACAACTCGATCGGGGCTTTGGAGATACGTGTCGTCAGGAGCGGGACTTTTGAGGAGTTGATGGACTACGCAATCTCGAGAGGCGCGTCGATTAACCAGTACAAGGTGCCAAGATGCGTCAATTTTACCCCGATCATGGAGTTACTGGACTCTAGGGTGGTCTCCAAGCATTTCAGCCTTTCTTTACCACATTGGACACCTGAGAGGAGACGGTAAAAATAGTTAAAGGGGGTTTTGGTCCACCGACGGGACAAGTCAACGACTGTACTTGTTCGTGGTCCGGCTTTCGTTACTAGCTTAAAATATTTTTTATATATAAATGTAATAAGTTTTCGGGGTAGGTTCTTTTATGAAGGGAAAAGAAAGTGCAAGTTGGATTAGGACGTTGGCAGGGTCAGGTTTTGTATTTTGGTTCCCCCTAATTAGCTCGTGGAAAAGATGTGCAACTTTTGGACTGTTTTGGTCACGTACTTGATCGTTGCTTTCATAGTCACCAACTTTTCATGATATTACTCAGCATTGCATTACTCCTGAAGTCCTGATTCATCTACGTGCATGTATCAGGTCGCTTTACATCTCAAATGAATGAAAATAGAGAATTCGATATAATGAAAGCTAAAAATAAAAATGAGAAAGCCTAACATGTTTATTATCTTTGGTATAATTTTTTTTTAAGATTATAACACGAGATAATATATTGATCAATGTAATAATACAGCATACAATGATACACAGTAAACATTTAGATTGAATGAGATAAAATACTACTGTTAAGTTAACTTAAAGTTAAACCCTACATTAGCTCACGAACATTGTACTAAAACGAAGCATAAAAGTAATCGGGGAATTGTCTCGCGAACAAGACGAACACCAACACGAGTAAACCAAGGTAATGTTCGTCTAACTTACAGTACCAACTATTGAGATATCACAAGAACCAGTATCTCACTATTAGAATCTCAGCCACCTGGATCCTAGATCTTGATCCAAATCAGACTAGAATCTATCACCAAACCCAAACCTAGACCAAGCCCAACTCATATCAAGAGTTAGACTAGGCCCAAGCAAGATTGGTGTCAAGGGCTGGGGGCCCAAGCAGAAACCCTAGGCCTAGAACTGTTTTGGGAGGAGTTGTCTTGCACCAGAGCAGTGTCGCGACGAATCTACAACAACACATGACTGGCTGGCAAAAACAAAGTCGACAACACTCGATGTACCATCGGAGGATCGCACCACTTCCCTTGAAACCACAACGAACGAACTTGCAGTACAACCAAGTCTTTGTTACAATTCTTAACGTATGCTGTATTTGGATTTAGTATCCACAACTACCCAGACAATCAAAATAAGGCTTTTCATTTAAACCAACACACATCAAAATGTGGTTTGGATAGGAGCTGTCTTGGACAAAAGGATCAAGAGAAGTAGAGAAAAAATCAAAATGGGCCAACATTAGCATACTCCAGTGGGCCAATATAATGGCATCCAATGGCCCATTGGCTTGCATTATTGGAGGAGGCCTAGAGCCCTTGGTACATACAAAAGAGGCGTTCGATGGACGGAGGAGCTATCGGAATTCATGCGAATAAGCATTATGAATACGATAATATTCATATATTTTACTTTCTTCCAATACCTTATTTTATATTTGATTAGTTGATATAAGATCGACTCAAGGTACATGCAAATATCAATACGTTAGTGTACATAATCGTTTATTTATAGCTATAATTCATGTGATAATAGTGAAACATGGTTTGCCCTTTCAAAATATATGAAACATGGTTTGTGGTTTGTTTCACATGTGAAATCATTTATCTAAATTTTGAGGTATAAAAAAATTATCATGTTTCTTATTTTGTTTGTCAATATTGGGATTGGCAATGGGCCAGGGCGACTTTGAACATAAAGTCTTTAAAATTTTGGTCGGGTCAGAATGAGTTTTTTCTAAAAATTAAAAGTCCACGGGTTGTCCATGGCTCGGGCATTTATGTATTGAATAAACAAAACTTGAAATTTAATGGTGTTTAACAATTAAATATATCAATAATTATACACACTAAAGAATATATAAGCCTCAAAAATTAATAATGATGTATTTTTTTTCTTCAATGCAAATCAGGCTCTATAGGCTTTTTGGGCCTAAGGGCTTTGGGACCTCGACCCAAGCCTAACCTTATATCCATAGGACCTAGTTTTTTTTTTGGCCTAAATTCGGGCCGGACAAGACTTGGGCTCAATGGGCCTCCGGCCACCTACGAAATTTTTGGAGCCCTGGGTTGACTGGTGACCTACTCAATACTGTACTTCAAAACAAAACACATGGATCAACAGTTTTACTGCTAACTTTCCTTATCGAGTCTAAAATATAGAAATAAACACATGACCTTCTTGAATGCAGCACCGCTGCTAATAAGTTGAGCAAATATGTTTAATACTTTAAGTATTGGTTGTTTCATAGATTAGCTGACAAGCTTCTGTGCTCAAAGCATGATGATGTATCTGTCTGGCTGCTCCTAGAAGTTTGGGGATTACAAATTGTCTCTTTTAGATCATGCTCGGGGTGTCACTGCTGTGGGCAAAATGTTGATGGAGAGTTACACCGCTGGACTTACTTTTATATAAGCGACTAAAATGAGGAGAGCACCAACCTCGCTTGATGGATTCTTTTTTCCTAGATGGCCTAGGACTTGTGTCGTGATCTCGTTGCAGAACCACAAAAATTGATGCCTTATATACCATGTCTGGTATAAAGTAGAGCAATCTTCTTGGCGTGTGTTGAGAAACAATATGGCTCTATTGATCGTCGAAATCTTCACGCCCTGTCTGGTGAAACCTCATTTGATCACCGTTGTTTGATAAGAGAGAATGGTCAAACTGCTCACGCCCTGTCTGCTGACAATTCTAGATTCGCCGCTGCCGATTGTTCTCATGAAGAGAGTTGTGTTTTCTAGAGAAAATTGTGTAATAGGAAAAAATGTCATGATCTTGTCATGAATCCCTATATTTATACTGATCCCTCAAGTGTGTTTCTTGACCTACAAGGATTAGGAAATCTAAATCTTTAAATGATCTTGATTACTTGATTCACCAAATTATGCTTTCCTTGCTCAATAAGGATTAAGGCGAGACAATATGATTTTCTTCCCGAACTGGGATCACTAGGCAGGCCTCAAGAACTGGGCTATGGGCCTTAATCATAATAAAATGACTAAGAATTATTTTATGGTCCAAACATTGCCTCCCAGGCCTCAAGATTAGCCAAAGTATCGCGATAAAAAAGGCCTTGTTAAAATGATGTGTCGTTCAGAATCAAATGTAACTTTGGCCTCGATTAGGTGTTTCAATTATGATTCTAAAAAATCGTTCCTTTTGATAAATACTTATTTAATGCTCGCGAAAAATCTAGAACTTACCACAAAAACCTTTATCTCTCATTTCCCCCTAATTCTGCAAAATTGAAGCTTTCTTCAAAACTCTAATCATCAGAAATGGCCCTTCGAAAAATTGAAACCCATTTTGACATCAACAAGGAAGGCACAAAAGCTTTCGAAGATCGCATGCGGTCGTTGGTGAAGAGGAAGAACCTTAATTCACTGACTCCCTCAAGCTTGACATAAGAGATAATGTGATTTTGAAGCCTCTGGCCAAAATGTTGATTCACCCACGGGTGAACCAGGCACTCGATGGTTTAGTCTTCTATCCTCCACTTGTTGCCCGACAAGAAGAAGCGTTGCTACTCTGCTGGGATAAAAAAGATGGCGGTACGAAAATGGGTAAGTGGCCAACCATTAAGCTAGATGACCGCGTATGGTATGAAGCTCACAAAGACCAGAACTTTTTGAAGTGGGTTAGAGCGGGATTTTCTCAAGCTCTCGACCTTTGCTTCAATCTCCTAGCACGCAGGAATAGAGCCCCAATTGTTGCTGGGTTGTGCTTCTGGGATACAAGCAACAACACTTCAGATTTTCTTGCGAGGATATGAGCATCAGTCTTCTAGACATGGTCACTATTATTGAGCTGCCTACCTCACACAAAGTATACATCCAACGCGAATTGGATGATAAAGACTTCAGCATCGAAGCATGCACCGAACGACGGTTGTTTGTGTCATGAAAATCTAGCCAAAAGGAATTGGCAAAATTGTTACCTTCTGGGATGACCAAGCGAATCCCAGCACAAACGAGAAACCTTGTTCGAGACCCATCGAAATATAGTTCCAATGTGGTAAAGAAATCTGGGCTCGCTCTAAGTCTTTAAATTATGGTCATTCCACCATGGGGTAATGAGTGAGGAAATCGGCGACTGCCTGGCCTTTTACTGCCTTCTGCAGCGAGAATTCTGACAAAGCCAAAATTCACTTATCAATGTGGCCTCTTATGATAGGCCGCGAAAGCATCTATTTCACCAAATCTGTTTGTGCGATGATGCAGATGGTAAAAAATAGCATATAATATCGCAGTTTGCATCCTGAGAAATACACAACAAGACACAACTTCTCAATTGGCGAGGATTTGGTTTTGCAATCGGTCAAAGTTTGACTAAGGTAAAAGGTGGCGTGCTCGACACCAGTGTTGTTGTCATGTGTCAATAAACTGCCAATGGAACCTCCCCTGTCGTGATGTATAGTTTAAGGGGAACTCCGGGCCTAGCTGGCACAAGTATTGGCAGATTTGTAAGATATTGCTTGATGACATCAAAAGATTCCTGATAAACAGGCTCCCATACAAACTTCTTCTGGCTTTGAAGCTTAAGGAGTGGGAAAAAATGTTGAATCTTGCCAGCATAGTTGGCGATAAACCTTCGGAGAAAATTTATTTTTCCTAACAATGGCTGTAATTCATTCTTATTCCTAGGAAAGGGTGCACAGATCACTGCCTCCTTCTTGTCTTCAGAAACCTCTATTCCCCACCAATGAACCTAGAAACCCAGAAAATCTCTCGCTTCAACGCCGAAAATGCACTTAGCAGGATTCATCTTGAGTTTATGTATCCTCATCCTTTCGAACACCTTGCGTAAATCTGCCATATGATCTGCCCGCCTCATGGATTTAACCACAATGTCATTGATGTATACTTCCATGATCTTACCCTCCAAGTCGTGAAAGATGAAATTCATTTCCCTCTGATAGGTAGCTCCGACATTCTATAACCCAAAATGCATGGCCATGTATTTAAATACTCTGGAAAAACCTAGACATTAAAAAGCTGTCTTATGCTTGTCTTCCTCAGCTACAGGAATATGGTGATATCTCACTGTGCCGTCCATGAATGAAAGCATCTCATGGCGAGCGACTGAGTCAATGAGCAAATTGACCGCTGGCATTGAGTATACATCCTTTGGTGTTGCATTATTTAGGTCTCTGTAGTCTACATAAACCAGTATCTTTCCATGCTTTTTCCTGATTGGAACAATATTGGATAGCCACTCATTATATTTGGCTACTCGAATAATGCCTGACCTTTGCATCTTTTCTACCTCTTCTTTCACAAGTATTATTGTCTCGA
Organism: Geum urbanum; assembly: GCA_946800695.1. NCBI lineage: Eukaryota > Viridiplantae > Streptophyta > Magnoliopsida > Rosales > Rosaceae > Geum > Geum urbanum. Next base: position 5,077,548 of record OX327002.1, on the reverse strand, counting down.
TATTCATTCTTCGAGGATCCTGTTTGACTGGCTTCTTGTTAGGCAAGGTTGGAAGCCTATGACAAACTAGTTCTGGTGAAAGACCTTGCATGTCTTCATATTTTTCCTGCAAATTAGTCACTAAATTCATGCAACAAGTCAATGAGACCCTTTCTTTCTGTAGGCTCTTAAAAGATACTGATAGCCACTTCCATTGGCTCTATGGAGGTTCCCAAATTGATCTTTTCAATAGGGTCTCGAAACTTAGGTGGAGTGTCTCTTTATCTTTGCAATGGTGCTGGAGGTAATTGGACAACCTCTTTATCTTTGGTCTCTTGCAACACGTCGCCTTCGACACATTCCACCACTGTGATGGTAGGAAGGTGCTCGTAGACTTGCTTTTCTAACATGTACTTCTATAATTGATCACATAGAGAACTACAGGCCTCTGCCTCATTTTTCGAGAGAGGTTGCATCATTAATGTTGAGCTGGGGGTAGCTCAATGAGGTAAATGCTGATTGTCCTAATGGGCTTGCGTGGTGCCCCATAGAGCTAGCTAAGTCAGAGGTCGTCACCCCAGCGGGGCGACCCTTGTTGTTGACGCCACATACTTCCATTGGCCTTAAGGTTTCATTGTAATAACTGGCATATAATATGTTAGCATAAACAAAGTACGATATAAGATCGGCTTCAACAAGCTCGACTTCATCTATTTCCATGTTTCATAACAACAATTACTTGTGGAGAGAATACAGAACACAATAACTCCTGTATATCCAGTCTCGCCCCAGAATACCACTGTATGGAGCAGTGCAGTCAGCGACAAAGAAAGCATGGGTTCTTACTGCTAGCCCAACCTGTAGTTGGAGAAAAAGTAATACCTACCATTTTAGAAATCGACCATGCAAAGTTTTTGACTGTCAGCGAGGTCGCTTAGATAGCCGACTTTGGAATGTTGAGGAGAGTCATGGCAAGGACAATAATGATATTCACCGCAGCTCCTGAATTAACCATCATCTTGTTGAGTTGTACCCCACCCATATTAGTTGTGATATAGAGATGCCTCATATACATTTTCATGGTAGCTATAGGCTTGGGGACCATCATGCAAGTTTTCTTTATAGCTGCATCCATTACTGGGTTGGACTATCCTTCTCCTTCGGCTTAACTAGCGTGACGTTGCTAACATTGTTTGAGAGGGTCCCTAAGCTGGTCTCTACGGATGGATACACAAATAGAAGGGAAAACCTTGCGGGAAGGATGTACGCCATGTTCATTGTATTTTCCTCCTTATAAGATTTTGTGCCAATGTCCTCATTAGAATAACCCACGAGCTCCTCCAACATCAAAATAACGTTGTCATCGTTGCAACTGTCTTCTAAGGCCAAGGATGGATGAATATCTTTCATCTCCTGATCCGCAGGGCTTGTCGACTCTGTCGTTGTTGCCGAGGACCTTTTAAATTGAACCTCATGTGTAGGTTCTACGTTGGATGAAACTAAGGACTCTTTTTCTTGATTCCTCAACACCTCTGGAACAGATGTTGTTGGGGCTACCTTTTTCACTATATATAGCAGGTGCATTTGTGGTGGCAAGCTTATTTCATTCCTCTACTATTAAAGGCTTTGGTTGCCAATCTAAGACACTTTGTCTCGCTAGACCGTATGTCCGATACATCATGCTTGGGAATAGTTAGTAACCTTTCACGTACAAGAGGTCTGGTTACCCTCTAGTTTCACTCTGTTTCCCTTCCATTCTCAGGCTTTTAGCAGCCCGTTGAACCTTATGTACAGGGTCTGGCTCAGAGATTCGTGAAAACACGCTACCTCGTGCAGTTCTGATTTTAGGCTGACGTGAACCTCTGTCTAAAGCTACTACAGGGTTAGCAGCAAGCTTATTCATTCTTTGTTAGATCTGCTCTGGTGTTCGGGTCAGTTGCTCTAGTTTAACCAAGCCCATATCTAAGGCCTGTAAAGTCTTCTTAGCAGTGTCATACTGCCGTTGCATCTTCCTCTTTTTGGTTGGAATCATCTCAACTGTCTTACCATTCTCCTTGACATACTAGACATCCTCTTTGATGATTGATTTAGATGCTGGTGGGATGTAAGGCTTGGTGACCTGGTTTCACGGCCCTTTAGTATATTGGCAGTTGATTGCATGTATTTTTCTATTGACTTCATCCTTCTATATGCATGTGAATCTTGCTGCTGTGGCACTATTCACTTAGGACTATAAGGTTGATAGTTCTCTGGTAGAGAAATTGGCTGGAGAAGAGCCTTGAATGCTTCCACTAGCTTCTCATAGGAAACCTTCAGCCCACACTGAACTTTGCATCTAGCACAAAGCACTACTAGGGAGGCCTTTGGTAACTCCATTTTCTCCTTCCCTTTTGGGGTTGGTTCCTGTTTACTGATCGTGGGCTTAGCCTACCCAGAAGTGGTGATATCAAGAGTATGCCTCCTCTTGCCCATGTTTCTCCAAGAGACGTCCAATGTGCCTACCAAGAAGCTTCCCGCTGCAACTTTTTTCTACGGGTTCCTCGTCTGGCCGTTGATAGTAACTTCCCTGTCATTTATCCACTGTTGAATGCGATACTGCAAATTGGTGCACTGATCAGTAGAATGAGTCCAAGCATGATGAAATCGACAATATGGTTTTCCTTCCAATTTTTGAGGATTTGAAGAAAGTTTGAAAGGTACTTTGGCTATATAGACTTTGATGAGATCTTCAAGAATTTGAGGAGGTTTTTCTATATCAAAAGTTAAAGCTTTCTTAGCCTTCCTTGTAACCAGAATTGTTGTTGAGTTGGAACTTCCTATCGCTACCTTTGGTGGACCAAAAGTGACTTTCCTTTTATCAATCCAGTCTTTGATTTTTTTTGCTTGACCGAACTGGTTTTGGTATTGACAAAAGGGTTCTCTAGGTGCAGTGTATGCTAAGTCCTCAAACTTCTCCACTAGGAAAAATGACAAGAAGTCGCTAGCTTGCAATGCATCGGAAATCTCTTAGGCCTTGTCTTCCTAGAAAGTAAACTGCCGCTTAAGTTGGATTGTCGCTGTTGTTTTTAATTTTGCGCGAACTCCCTTGTTTTCCGCTGCAGAGGTTTACTCATGACTAACTCTACCATTCCTACTGTTGTGTCCAAGAAAAGGCTAGATGTCTGCGAGGGCTTCTATTTTGCCAGAATCTAGGGCCAGGCGGCCCTCATTAATCCATGTTTGTATGACATCCTTTAGCTTAATGCAATCCTTCGTAGAGCGATTTCACATGCCGTGAAACTTGTAGTATTTCTTACCCTTCAGCTGCTCAGCATTCAGAATGGGTCCGAAGTCGGTTTTTACCAACCTTTTCTCAATGAGTTCTTCTTAAACCTCATGTGCCAAATTGCAATCATAAATATAGGTTTCGAACTCTGGATTGGTGAAAGCCATAGTTGATAACTTTATCCTCCATTTGCTAGTTTGCAATTTCTTAGGCCGCACGGTGTTTTGGTTTTTTAATTCCACAGCGTTGATGCCATCTTCATCATTATAAGAATTCCTCACTATAGAGTCCTCAATGTAAGCCGCTATTACTGGCTTAGTCCTTTCAGAGGTATACAAAGCTTTTGGGGAGTATGTACCCCTCAAAGCGTTTCGCTTGTTGTCCATATGCTGCAGAGAAGTATGAGTCCTCGCTACTGCATCAATTAGGTCGTTCAGAGACTAGAATATGGTCTCTTGAATTGTCGTGAAAGCGATCTTCCAGACCTCCTACTGAAATGTCAATGATTTCTCTCATGCTAAGGGATGGCTTGCTCATAGTGTAATCATCCCTCAACCGATGTAGGAAATTCACTGGGGTTTCAAAAGGCTGCTGGTACATCTGACATAATGTCGAGACATTCACCTCTGGATCTAGGGCCCCAAAGTGGCCAGCGAATAACTTATCCATCGCTGGACAATCAAGAACTGATTCAGGACGTAGTCCAGAATACCATATGAGAGCTGAACCTGAGAGAGATGATCCAAAAGCTCTAAGCTTTAGTTCATCATCCTCTCCTCAAGGTCCACATTGAATCTTGAATCGAGCTATGTGGGTAGCAGAGTTTTCAGACCCGTTGCCGCTGAAAGTAACAAAGTTGATTAGTTTGTACCATTTTGAACATTCCCATCGCTTGTCTTTTGGTTGCGAGAAAGGATCAGTGTACCTTCCACGCATCGTCGTTATGTTAGGGATCCTCTGGTCAACGAGTTCCTTGACTTCTTCTTGCCAATTTGCTAGCAGGGTTTCCTCGGTTTGGTTACCTCGTTTAGCGAGACTGGCAACTAGTCTCAACAAATCCTTAAAGTTCTTGTCCAATTTCTCATCAATATTACTTACATCAGTCGAAAAGCAGTCCGTAGTAATCTTCAAGTTCTCCTGGCCCAAGACGAGGTTGTCGAGGCATGCTTTTTGTTTAACTTGTTTGACACAGTCTTGGTCGAAATCCTTCTTCAAGTCAATTAACTTGGTGACCCCTCTGTCAATTCTATTGTTCACTTAATAAAGGGATGATATCTGTGCTGCATACTTCTTTTCTTGATGTTGGTCACGTAAGGCAACATACTCTTTGTAGTCGTTGTCCTTAATTTCCTCTAGAGTTTTGACGACAAAAGTCATTATTGATTTCGGTGTCGTTCCAAAATTTTCTTTGACTTCTGAAGGTGACAACCCACGACAGGCTATTGAGCTATACTCAAGGAAAGCTGGTGTTTGATGTTTGTTACAACTAAGATAATCCTTCTTGTATGGATTACCTATTGCTGCAATGAGACACGATAACCTTGTACCACTGAGCGTGTCAAAATGTTTGGCTGCTCCTAAAAGTTTGGGGATTACAAACATTCCCTTTTAGATCGTGCTAGGCGTGCCACCGTTGTGGGCAGAACATCGATGGAGAGTTGTGTCACCAAACTTGCTTTTACATAAGCAACTGAAACGAGAAGAGCACCAACCTCACTTGATATATTATTTTTGCCTAGATGGCCTAGGACTTGAGTCGTGATCTTGTTGTAGAACCACGAAAATTGATGCATTATACACCTTGTTTGGTATAAAGCAGAGCAATTTTCTTGGTGTTTGTTGAAAAATAATGGATATGACTTTGTTGATCATCGGAACCTTCATGCCTTATTTGGTGAAACCTCATTTTCTCGCTGTCGTTTATCAAGAGAGAATAGTGGAACTGCTCATACCCTGTCTGGTGAGAATTCTAGATTTTCTGTTGTCGATTATTCTCGTGAAGAAAGTTGTATTTGCTTAGGCAAATAGTGTAAAAGGGAAAAAGATCATGATCTTGTCATGAATCACTTTATTTATACTGATCATTTAAGTGTGTTTCTTGACCTACAAGGATTAGGAAATCTAAATCTTTAAACTATTTCGATTACTAGATTCACCAGATTATGCTTTCCTTGCTCTATAAGGATTAAGGCGAGACAATCCAATTTCCTTCGCAAACTAGGATCATTAAGCAAGCCGCAGGAACCGCCCCATGTGCCTTAATCATAACTAATTGACTAAGAATTATTTTCTGGTCTAAACAGTATCGATATTGACTGGATTGACAATAGATATAGACAAACAAAAAGAGAGTGATTGAACACTTTTGATATGTCCAATTAAGAAGAATTAAGAAGATCAGGATCTAATCCTCCTCATTTAGTTTCTATTTTAACTTCAAATGTACTTCCCTCTTACCCCCAAGAGCCTGTTCTTAATGCATTACTTTTGTCCAAATTTTTTTTTGGATATAGATTAGACGATGACCGAATAAATTTATTATAGTGAAACGGTAACTAAGAGCCAGTATCCAACACTACCAGAAAAACTTACTTAGAGGTTTCGTCTCCTAAGTGTGACTTAGACAACGAAAAAAATTTCACCTCCCAAAAAACTTTTTTGTTGTCTAAGTTTAACAACTTAAACGACCAAAACACTATCCGTCGTCTAAGAGATAACTTAGACGACGAATAATCTAGTTCGTCGTCTAAGTTATAGTTTAGACGACGAAAATTTACACTTAGATGACGAATTATTTCGTCGTTTAAGAAAATTCAATTATCTAGATCAGATTCATGTTCCAGATTGGACATTTCTCATTCCTCTCTCAACTTCTCTCTTTATCTCACTCAACAGCCATCTCCGCCCGGCCACAATTCATAAACAATTCATCGGTTTTTCAACTCCCTGAGTTTTAGTTTACCCACTTATCTCCTTATCAGTAAACGTATTAACTCGTTTCTCTCGATTATTTTTTTTGAATTTAATCACGTACGTAATTATGTACGGTGATGGAGTTTTTTGGTGAAATATTCCGACGAATATATAGTTTTCGGCGACCTTGTTTGCATATATATTGAATTAATTACTTGTTTTTATTGCATTATTAATCTAAATGTATATAAGCTAATTGTATGTTTAATTTGATTAATTAGTTGAAAAATGTCAGATTAAGCTAATTGATTCTTTAATTGTTAAGCTAATGATTTAAGCTAGCACTACAAGAAAACTGCACCTAGACCACGGACCATTTCCGTCGTCTAGGTGACGTTTTCCGTCGTCTAAGTACTTGGACGACGGAATCTCCGTCGTCCAAGGTCCGTGCTCCAAGTGCTGTCGTCAAAGAACCTGGACGACGGAGATTTAGTGCTCCGTCGTCCAAGTTCACTTGGACCGCGGACATTATCCGTGGCCCAGGTGTTCACCTAGACGACAGAAACGCTAATTCTCCGTCGTCCAGGTGACTACATGGGCCACGGAGATTGCTCGTTTCTCTGTGGCCCAGGTGTTAACCTGGACGACGGAGAATTAGCGTTTCCGTCGTCTAGGTGAACACCTGGGCCACGGAGAAACGAGCAATCTCCGTGGCCCATGTAGTCACCTGGACGACAGAGAACTAATTCTCCGTCGTCCAGGTGAACACCTGGGCCACGGAGAATGGCAGGGTTTAGGGTTTAGGGGTTAGGGGTTTAGGGTTAGGTTTAGGGTTTGTGTACCTGGACGACGGAGAACATAATCTCCGTCGTCCAAGTGAATATTTAATTTAAAAAAAAAAATTGAAATTAAATATTATTAATTTAATTTAAATAATGAAAAATAGTCGAAAATAATTAATTAAACTAAATTTTTAATATTAAATAATTAATTAATTTGTACATATATACACATCCAAATTAAAAACCCAGAAAAATTATATAATATTGTTCGGAACTCGGAAATAAAGAAACGCAATAATTAACTAGCTAGCTAATACACTGGAGGAGCAGATGTGCCGCCGAGTCCTCCGCCTCCAGCCGGGTCGTTGTCGTCGGGGTGTGGGTTCGGAGGAGGTTGACATACTTCTCGATTTTGTTGCATGAGGGCGATGAGTTGGGCTATTTGTGCTTGTTGTTCGTCAAGTCTTTGCCGCATTGACTCATTCTCCTCTCGTGCCAGTCGAGCCTCTTGAATGGCTGCTTCGACGGCCGCAGCCTGACTCCTTCTCCGCTGCCCCGAACCTCCCGTAGATGATGAGCCGGAGGTCGTCGACAAATCTCGTACCACCCTAGGCCCAAAGTGTCTAACCTCCTTGCTAGCTCTACGACCGTAGACCTCATCCGCGATTGCAATTTGGCTCTCTAAGGATAGAGGAGGCAGGTCTTCCGGCGGCACATCTGGGAACGCAAGCTGAGTGTTAGCCAACTCTTCATGCGCACGCTCTATCGCCCTTGCCTACAAAAGAATAATTAATTTATTATAATAAAATCATATTTAAATAATACTTACTATAATTAAAAGCACACACATATATATATATATATATCACTTACGCCGCATTGACTCGCTTCATTATCGAGCCCCGGCGTCACGTACGCGCTTACGCTTGCATCAAGATAAGGGTGTTTGGAGCCCTTATCCTTGTGCTCCTTGGCTATTTGAATGAACTGCTTGGCGCCGGTAGTATGGTGTTTCTCCTTCTTCCCCCGGTTGGCTTTGTTGACACCGGAGAATTTCTGTTACACAACATAATTAAATCATTAAAAAATGAATAACTACAATTTAAATAATTCAATTATCTTAATTGAAATAAAAAAAAATAAATTAATACCTTAAATTGTTCATCGGCAAAGTGGTTACACAACCACTCCCACTCATCTTCTCTCTCCCCTTGCAGCTCTACCGGGAGAGGCACGAGACCGACATCTTGGAAGTACTTATGGAGCTTGTACTTCCAATCTTTGTAGATGGAGTTGGCGGTTTGGTTGATATGCTTCAACATAGCCGGTGTCGGATCCACGTCAAATTGTTCCTATCAAAAATAAATAGAAAATTATAATCGTATATATTATGAAATTTTAGGCCGAGATTAACAATATTATATAATAACTAAATTGGACGTATTACGTATCGAAAGATCTTTGAAGACTTTCGCATTCTCATGATCCGGCGCCTCCTTCCAAGTAGGGGCAGTGATACGAACCCGGTTACGGATGATTGACCCTATCCCATGCGCCGAGAGACTTGCTAGCTGAGCTGTGGGAGGGCCACCGGTGAATTCGTCGTACGGCAAGTCGATCTTTTTACCGGTCGCCTTGCAAATAGGCTCCGCTTTGCCCCCTTTAACGAGACCCCGAGTCCTTTTCGGTTCCGGGTCAGTGGGGGCCCTCTTTTGCCTACGCCGGAAATAATGTCGTCGGAGCGTCGCCGGAGGAGAATCGCCGGAATGAGAGAGAGAGAGAGGAGATGGAGGAGAGAAAGTTGTAAGGGATGAGGAAAAGAAGATGAGGCTCGGCCTATTTATAGGCTTTCACTTAGACGACGGAGCACTATTCTCCGTCGTCTAAGTGTACTTGGACAACGGAAACAGTGTTTTCCGTCGTCTAAGTGAAAGGTTAAAATGTTTCGAAGCGGCGCGTAATTAATGGGCGGGACGTTTCACCCGCCATAAATTTGGACTTAGACGACGGAGAATGGATTCTCCGTCGTCTAAGTGGAAATTCAAGCGGCGCCAAAAATTGAGGCGGTAAAACGAACCGCCATGATTTTCGACTTGGACGACGGATATTGACGTTCTCCGTCGTCCAGGTTATCACCTGGACGACGGACAACCACATATCCGTCGTCCAGGTGAAAAATTCATTGGAAAAAAAAGAAATAAATAATCGAACCGCCATGGTAAATTGAACCTGGACGACGGAGAAGGACGTTTTCCGTCGTCCGGGTGTTCACCTGGACGACGGATAAAGTCATTCTCCGTCGTCCAGGTTCAATTTACGTAAAAAAAAGTTTAAAATTAATTTGCTAGGAATTTAGCGATCTGTCATTGGAGTGAAATAGTCGTCCAATATCGATGAACGTTTTGTATATATGAACAGTTAAATTTGAACCGAAGAATAGATTTTCGTTTTGAAAGTTGTTAAGTATCGACTAATCCTTACGACTTAAGTGTTCATGAGTAGAGGCTCATTTGCAACAGAGTATTAACGAAATTGAATTTGGACAAAACAACCGTTGGATATGTTCGTCGTAACATAATATATAATTTTCTTCAAAGGACCATAAAATAATAAGTTCAGGAAGAATTTGATCGGCACAGTCAACCGCAAAACCGATAATTTCACAAACCGGAAACGTGGATACAAGGCATTTCGCAACTCCGATTTTCGAACCGTCGAAGCTCACACACCAAGAATTGTTTACTCTAAAGTCTTGATGAAAAGACTTTGCATTGGAAGAAGGTCTAGATGGTCGTTGTCTTAGAAAAAATTACGATATCTGCACCTGGACGACGGAAATGAGTGTTTCCGTCGTTCAGGTAATCACCTGGACGACGGATATGAAGTTATCCGTCGTCCAGGTTTTGACCTGGACAACGGAGAACGTCATTCTCCGTCGTCCAGGTGTATAGACCCTGAATTCAGGGGTTAGGGCCTTACTGTTTAGGGTTTCTACACCTGGACGACGGAGAATGACGTTCTCCGTCGTCCAGGTGTATAGACCCTGAAATCAGGGGTTAGGGCCCTACTGTTTAGGGTTTAGGGTTTCTACACTAGGACGACGGAGAATTACCATCTCCGTCGTCATAGTGTGTACCTGGACGACGGATAATGACCATATCCGTCGTCCAAGTTTTAAAACCCGATTTCAGGGGTTAGGGCCTTAGGGTTTATGGTTTAAGTCGTCCCCTGTCATTTGTGTGTCTGTTCAATTATTCTGATTCAAAAATATAATTAAAAAATTGATTGATTGATCCGAACTGCTAGCTAGATTTAGGGTCCAGGATTTAGCTAGGGTTTTATATGAGATTGAGATTTGGCGACAACCTGCAATTAATTTCTCCGTTGTCCAGGATATATAATTTGGATTAATTTCTTACCGTAAACCGGCATCGATCATATATATATTACAATAATTACATTAATTAATTACCAATTAATATCCCTCGTCGTATGACCGTACTCTTCGTCATAATCATCATCGTCCTCATCCCCGTTAGACGACGGCTCATCCTCGTCATCGTACTCAACATCGTCCGACGAATAACCTGAGTCCTCGTCCGCGTCCTCTTCCTGCTCGTCTTCTTCATCTACCTCATCGATAATCTCATCTTCAGTTAGATCTGTACAACCATCAGGCATGGGTAACCGTTCACCATCTTGAACCAGGTCCATTATATCGGAGCGGACCATAGAAATATTAGGCTCTTGATAGGCAGGAATGTCTCTTTCTGGTTCAGCAGCATCTTCAGTCGTCGCCAGTGTCCCTTCAATTGTCTCTGTATTCCATATTCCTCGGTGAGAGATATGGTTCACTATTTTCCACCCTTCACCGGCTTTCGGATCGTCGAGATAGAACACCTGCCAAACTAAGGTGGCGAGAGCGAAAGGCTCATCCTCATACCAGTGCGAGTTTGTATCGACTGATAATAGTCCCATGTCTTCCTTTGTAAGCTTGAACCATCTGCACTTGAATAGGAAAACGTTGACATCATTCCCGTAACATAGCTGAACCACGTATACAATAGCCCCGTAATATAGATCATTGTCTTTCCCAACCGCTACCCCACTATTTTGTGTTCTTCTTCCTTCGTCTCGGGCCAATGAATGGAACTTTACACCGTTCACAAAACATCCGGGATAAATATAGTGTTTAACCGGCTTCCCTGCTAGCAAGTGCTTTGGCCATGACCACCACCCTCCGTGGTTATCAGATTTTTGCAGATCAATCATCTGCGAAAAAGGGCAAATTAATATAAGGGTTTACTTTCTACAAACATGAGCGATATGTATTTAAATAATTAATACCGAGACGTACGTACGTACCCATTGGAAGAAATAATCGGGAAACTTCTTCTTAACCATTTTCTCAATCCACGCCGAACTCTTGTTTTGATTTAACGCCTGAAGCCTCTCCATGTATGACAACATGTACGGCTCAACTTCGTCACAGTCTCGCAACACTACCCAATGTGCCTCAATAAGTTCTTCCCGTGTTAACGATTCCTTTAATACTCCTCTAAACGGTCGGACGACATTGGTGACGACAGAAAGATTGATGCGGGCACTGCGATCGGAGGCAGTGGGAGGGGGTGGATCTTTGAGGTACCTGTTGCAGTAAGTAACACACTCATGCATTAGGTATGTCTCTGCTATGGAGCCATCCGGGGCCGACCTGTTTTTGACGAATGACTTATACTGTCCAAGCTGTCTACAAAATCAAACGTACACATTACATAAGTACATATAGCTAGCTAGTATATATATAATCTCCAGTGGAACAAATTAATTAATTAGTTGTACGTACCTTTCTTGAGGATACATTCAAGTGTACTGGACCGGACCAGAAATGAGCACCTGCTCGGGCAGGTGGATCATTAGGTGAATCATGATGTCAAAGAAAGCAGGGGGAAAATCCTCTCTAGTTTGCAAATGATGTGCACAATTTGTTGTTGCAATTCCACCACATCTGACTTCTTTAATTCTCTGGCGCATAACCTCTGCCACCACCTGCACAATGCTACTATTGGTTCTACGACGTCCCGAGGCAAGTATGGTCGAATTACCACTGGAATCAGATGTTGCAGCATAACGTGATAGTCATGTGTCTTTAGACCAACAAACTTGTGTTGCACCTCGTCCACTGCTCCAGTTATAGTAGCTGCATACGTAGCCGGATAACGAACGCCCTTAAACCAGTGAAATACAGAACGTCTAAGCGTCGGCTTCACTGTGTAAGGTGCATCTGGCATCTTGTTGTACACTCATTTCCTATCCCTCCTCAACCACAAGGGACGACGTAGATTCATTGATTCCAAATATTTGGGAGTATCTTTAGTCTTGAACTTAATACCGAGAATTGTTCCCACCACGCTGTCGCACACATTCTTTTCTATGTGCATCGCGTCCAAGTTGTTCCTCAGCTTCAACTTCGACCAGTAAGGGAGTTCAAAGAATATATTCTTGTGATCCCAATAGCTCAGATCATGTGGAGGAATTGGATTGCATTTCTTTACATCCGCGTCATTGCTCAACACACCAAAGTCGAAATAGCTCAACCTCTCTAAAATCTCTTCGCCCGACCAACTACGGGGTTTAGGATTGTTCTCTACCGTACCGTCGAAATGAGCTTCATCCTGTCGCCAGGGGTGGTCGTGAGGAAGCCATCTACGATGACCCAAGTAACACACCTTCCCCGCGTGCCAACTAGAGTTCACGTCGTCCAAACATATAGGACATCCATTATATCCTTTTGTCCTGCAGGCTGCCAACATCCCATAAGCTGGAAAATCGCTGATCATCCACATTACGGCAGCCCTCATCGTGAACATCGTGTCAGTGAATTTGTCATAAGTTGGGACTCCATTTTCCCACAACAGTTTCAGCTCGTCGATCAAAGGTTTGAGGTAGACATCTAAGCACTTCGATGGAGATTTAGGACCTGGAATTAGTACGGTAAGGAAATTAAATTCCTTGTTCATGCACATCCACGGAGGCAAGTTGTACGGCATCAGAATAACTGGCCAAGTGCTGACGGCGGAGCTATTACTTCCCCAAGGATTGAATCCGTCTGTAGATAGGCCGAGTCTAACATTTCTAACATCTGAAGCAAAGTCTCCAAATTCTCTGTCGAAATGTTTGAAACCCTCCCCATCCGCGGCATGTCGCAGGACATCGTCATCTATTCGCTTTTCTGCGTACCATCGCATCGCCTCTGTTGTGTGTAGAGACATGTATAGGCGCTGCAATCTGGGAATCAAGGGAAAATATCGAACAACTTTCACAGGAATTCTCTTTTTCGTACTCTTCCTATTCAACTGGAATCTGCACTGGCCACATACGGGACAATAGTCCAACTCTTTATACTCTTTGTAAAATAGCACACAATCATTCGGACATGCGTCAATTATCCTGTACTTTAGGCCGAGGCTGCTCAGGATATTTCTAACCTTATAATGAGATTTAGGAAGATTGTGATCATCAGGGAGCAACTTACATATTTGCTCCTGAATTTCGTCAAAAGCACTCACTGACATTTTGTGCTTCACTTTTATCTTCATTTGTTCCATCACATATTGAAACACATTCTCTCGACATCCAGGGAACACCGGGGTCTGCGCTTCAAGTAGTATCCGGTTGTACTTTTCCATCTCACTGGTGTCAGTGGCCAAGCTAGCTGCGGGGAATGTGTCATCATGCTCATTAGTGGTACTGTAACCTCCGTCTTGGTGTTGGTGTCCACTATGACTACATCCCGGAAACGCATCATGGACCAAATCTGCAGTTGGGTTGCAAGCTGGGGGTCCAGCACCACTGCCGCTGGATGAGGCACCATGGTAACTATACCCTGAGCTGAAGTCTGCTGCGCTGAACTCTACTGCTTCACCATGCTCGCTCCATGTAGTGTAACTCCACATCATACCATTTTCGTACAGGTGTTGCACCATAACATTAACCTCCGCATACTGACAATTAAGACATTTCTGACACGGACACCTGAAACGTTTCTTTCCCTGACCATGTTCTATCGCAAAATTCACAAATTCGCTAATTCCATCCATATACCGGACATCACATATATTCTTCAACTTCATCCAACTCTTGTCCATACTGCTACGTACAAAATATTATAATTAATTAATTATTACATATATATATATTTGTCCATTAATTTACGCTTAATTATACGTACTCGATCTACATATCGATCCATCATATTACGTACGTACGTACGTAATTTAATCGATTTGTACATATATATATATAGCTAACATCCTTGCATGTATGTACGTACGTTTTCACTAAATATATATTAATTAAGCAAATTTTAACTGCGTACGTACGTACCTGCTGGCCTTCTCGATATCTGTACGTTAATTAAGCTACCTAGCTAGTCAGCGGAGATCCCTTATCGATCCTGATTCTTCTCGGCCTTCTAGCTAGCTAGCTCCCTTCTCCTTCAATTCTTCTTCAAATGGAATGAAGAGATCGAGGAATGAATTCAGTTTGGCATCGGACTTATATAATGCTTCACTTAGACGACGGAGGTGTCGGTACGTCGTCTAAGTGGAAGTACGTTACGTACTCGGACGACGGCGTGTCGGTCCGTCCTCCAGGTAATCACCTGGACGACGGAGAATACCATCTCCGTCGTCCAGGTGATCACCTGGAGGACGGAGAAGACTCCGAGGTACAGGTGATCACCTGGACTACGGAGAATACTCCGTCCTCCAGGTGATCACCTGGACGACGGATATGGTATTCTCCGTCGTCCAGATGGTACTTGGACCATGGAATCTTTTCCGTGGTCCAGGTGTCACTTGGACCACGGAACAATTACGTTTCCCTGGTCTAAGTGCTGTTTTCTTGTAGTGTAGCTAATTGTTAAGCTTAATTAATTGCATGTATGTTTAATTCTTAATTAAGTTAATTTTTAAGCTAATTATTTAATTAAGCTAATTTTATGATTAATTAATTATTAAGCTAGCTAATATATGTTAGAATAATTAGTTGAAAAATTATATATAACATGTAAATGCATATATATTAGGTTAATAATATAATATAATATTAGCTAGATTAATTATATTATATTAGATTGATTATAGGTGTTATGTAATTTGGTAATATAGTATATTAGATTAATTAATTATTAGTTGAAAAATTATATAATATGATAATTAACTTACGCAGAAATATGGACAAGAATTTGATACAGTTGGCGAATAGAAGTGATGAGAGGTATATGGACGGAATCAGAGAGTTTATGTTGTTTGTGAGGGAACATGGTCAAGGAAAGAAACATTATAGGTGTCCGTGTAGAAAATGTTTTAACCATCAGTCTGTGGAGATTAATGTTATGTCTCAATACTTGTATGATTACGGTATGATGTGGAGTTAAACTACATGGAGTGAGCACGGTGAAGTAGTAAACTTAATCTTAGGACCAAATTTCAACTCAGGGTACAGTTACCAGGGTGCCATATCCAGCAGTAGTGGCGCCCCTTCTTAGAACCTCACTGTAGATTTGGTGCATGATGCTTTTTCGAGATTTAAACATGGTAGACACCAACACGAAGAGAGAAGTTATCATTATAACACAATCCTTGCAGTTTTAGTCACTGACACTACTGAGATGGAGAAGTATAACGAGATGCTACTTGAAACCCAGACCCTGGTGTACCATGAATGTCTAGAGAATGTGTTACGATATGTAATGGAGAAAATTCAGATAAAAGGGAAAAACAAAATTTTAGACCGAGTTTTTGACGAAATACAGGAGCATATATATAAGTTGCTTTCTGATCATCACAAACTTTCAAAAACCAATTATAAGGTTAGAAAGATCTTAAACAGCCTCGGCCTAAAGTATAAGAAAATTCACGCGTGCATAAATGATTCTATGCTGTTTTACAAAGAATATAGACATTTGAACTACTTTCCTTTATGTAACCATGTAGATATTCGAAGAAGCAAATTCCAGTTAAGGTGCTTCGATATTTTTTGTTGATTCCCAGATTGCAGCGTCTGTACTTGTCTCTCTATAAAGCAGAGGCAATGAGATGGTATGCGGAACAAAGAATAGATGACGATGTGCTTAGACTCGTGCCAGATGGGGATGCTTTTAAACATTTTGACATAGAATTTCAAGACTTTGTAGCAGATGTTTGAAATGTTAGACTCAGACTTTCTTCAGATTGATTCAATCCTTGGGGTAATAGTAGCGTTGTTATAAGAACTTGGCTAGTTATTCTCATGTCGTACAACTTGCCTCTATAGATGTGTATGAATAAGGAATTTAATTTCCTTACTCTGCTAATTCCAGGTCCTAAATCTCATGGAAAGTGTTTAGATTTGTACCTTAGATCATTGATTGACGAGCTGAAACTGTTGTGGAAAAATGGAGTCCCAACTTATGACAAGTTCACTGAAATAATGTTCATGATGAGAGCAGATGTAATGTGTATCATCAATGATTTTTTTGCGTAGAGAGTTAAAGAAGTCGGATGTGGTCGAACTACAATACAAAATTGTACACATCCTTTGCAAATTAGAGAGGATTCCCCCCTGCTTTCTTTGACATCATGATTCACCTCATAATCCACCTTCCAGAATAAGTGCTACTTTCTGATTCGCTCCACTACTCTTGCATGTATCCTCAAGAAAGGTACAATTAATTATAACAGTTTTCTATCATTTACATATCTTTTTGTGTTTCTACTATTTGTCAAATAATTAATTGTATAATTTTGTAGACAATTCCGTCAGTATAAAGGATTCATAAAAAATAAATCAGCCCCAAATGACTCTATAATTGAGACATACCTAATACATGAGTGTGTTACCTACTGCATTATGTACCTCAAGGATGAAGTCCAAACCACCGCCTCCAATCCAAATGCCCGCAACAATCTTTCATTCGTCACTGATGTTGTACAACCGTTTAAAGGAGTATTAAACGAAAGATAAACTAAATAAGAACTTGTTGAAGCGCATTGGGTAGTGTTGTGAGACTGTGACGAGGTCGACCCGTACATGCAAGCTTACAGGGAGAAAATTCAGAGAACCAAACCGGACAAGAGTCATAACTGCGTTGAAAAAGTTCTTAAGAAGAAGTTCTCTGATTATTTCCTCCAATCGGTATGTATGTTTAATAAATTTAAACCATGCATGCATATAGGTTTGAGATTAGTTTTTTTTTTTAAATTGAGAAATCCGGATGGGAATAGGTGCCTACGGTAAATTCGAATGACATTTGGTGTTTGCTTATGCAAAGTGTTTTTCCTTAGTTTGTGTATGCAGGTTTTTGACTTCCTTTATTTTTAGGAAAAACTATGTCCAATTAGGTGTATGACATTTCATATATATTCTTCACATTTTTGCAGATGATTGACGTAGAAAAATCTGGTAACCACGAGGGGTGGTGGTCATGGAAAAAGCACTTGTTGGCCCATAAGCCTGTCCAACACTATATTTACCCCGGATGTTTTGTCGATGGTGTAAAGTTTCATACATTGGACTGAGATGAAGGAAGAAGAACACAAAATAGTGAGATCGCGGTTGGGGAAGGCGCTGATGTATATTACTGAGTTCTTGTTAATATCGTTTAGCTACTTTACGGGAATGATATCAACGTTTTTCTATTCAAGTGTAAATGGTTCAAGCATACGAATGAAGATCTGAGCTTTTTATCAGTCGATACAAACTCAAGATGGTATGAGGATGAACCACTCGTTCTTGCCACCTTAATTAGGCAGATGTTCTATCTTGATCATCTGGAAGCTGGTGAAGGTTAGAAAATAGTAAACCATATATCTCACAGAGGAACATGGAGTGCCAAAACATTTGAAGGGACGTCAGTGACTGACATTGAAGCGTATAATGACAATGCATATCAAGAGCCTAATACTTCTATCATCCCCGACATAAGAAAACTTATTCGGTCTAATGAACACTTATTCATGCCTGGTGGCGCCACAAATCTTACTTAAGAGGAGATTAATGAGTTAGAGAAGAATGCCCCTGAAAAGGAGCTGGAGGATGACAACGACAACGTTGGATACGATTCAGATGATGGAGATTAAGATGATAAGGAGCATTAAATTGATAGTGAGCAGGATGATTCAAACGATGATAATTATGATGATGAGGAGTAATATGTATTTGTAGCAAAAATTATTAATTAGAAGAGGTTTATTAATTAAGAGTGTATGTACGTACATTTGCATTAGTTATGTGTTACAGAAATAATTTAGAACCAACAAATGCAAGATCATTTTTTGGTATAGAGATGATATCTTAGACGACGAAACTACATAAGTTCGTCGTCTAAGGAGAATACTTATACGAAGAACATATCTTAGTCGTGGAAGAACTACTTAAATGATGAAAATATAGTGATTTCATCGTCTAAGTACAAGTACAAACCCTAAACCCTAAAAGACTTAGACGACGAACGTGGTAGAGTTTGTCATCTAAGTACATTTTCACAAAATGACCCCTATGAGTAAAATAATGTGTATCAACATTAGATTGCAGATTATATTCATCAAGGGAATAGAGCAAACAATTCTTGGACTGTGGGTGTCGATGGTTCAAAAATCAGAGTTACGAAGATTCGTATATCAATGTTTCTGTTTCGTTGAAATTTCGGTTTTATGGTTGACTACACCGATCAAACCCTTAACGAGTTTCGTATTGAATGAAAATTCATCTACTTATACATTAAGTTGTGATGGATACATCTAACAATTTTCTTTGTCTAAATTCAATTTTGTTAATATGGATGTAGAGTAAATATAGACATATAAACACTTAATTTATACAACATTAGTAGATGTATAACAAGTATTAACTAGTCAATCTAGTTTTATGTGAGTTTTAATTTAATTTATATATAATTGACTTTTAAAGTTTCGACGTAAGCTAGTAGAAATGCTTGATCATAACGTCGGAAATATTTTTAATAATGAATAATATTTACCTCTCCCTCGATCCTTTCTCTCTTCTTCAATCACCTCCAGCTTCTCTCTTTATCAAGACCTCCTCGCCGGCTACCACAACTAATCGTCGGCCACCCCTCAATGCAAATCCTCTCTCCTTCTCGTGCGCATCTCTCCTCCTATCTCGCTCGCCACCGCCACCGCCACTGCCTCTCCTCCCTCTACCCTCCACCACCACTAGCTCTATTCCTTCTCCTCTCTACAGCCTCACCCTCGCCAGCCCCGTTCAACTCCTCTTCCAAAACCTCTCGATCAATCTCTCTCTCTCTCTCTCTCACTATATATATAAATATATATGAAATTGGAAGAATTTGGATATGATGTGATTATATATATAAGTATATAGGAGTATATATAATTTGTTGAATGAATTAATATTTGTTGAATTTGTGATTTTGTTGAATATGTTGATGAATATATGAATATGAATTACCGAAATGACGTAATTTGTGATTTTGTTGAATATGTGAAATAAATATATATTTTGGATGAAATTATAAATTACGATGTCGATATTCATATAATGGATATATATATATTATATTATTAATATCCGGTTTTGTACAACTTAATCAAGATGCACAGCAGTAGGAAGAGGCGCGCGGTAGCAGATAAGGCTGCCGAATTTCAGTCCATTGGACGACAAATGGGTTGGGGTCAAACCTCAGAGGAGACCGTTACGGCTCATCCGAGTCCTTTGGCTCCGGTAAATGAACAACCGATACCGAATGCTCTAAATGAGGCGGCTACAACCTATACAGACGAGCAAGATATTTTCGCTTCAGCGATGGCATCACAAGGTCTCCAAGAATCTGTCGACGATTCTATTCACTATAGTGCCTGACGCAAGATCAGGAGGGAGCCCTCAGACCAGGTCCCTAAACACACTCAACGACTTAGGAAGGGCGCTAAAGGTGAGTGCATAATAAAGTCAACGGGGAAGAAGATCGAGGTTTCGTTTAACGAGTTCACCAGAGGCTCTAAGACTAAGGAGCTCAGTAGTCTGTGCTCGAACATCATCGGTCCAATCATACGGAACAACATACGTAGGATTGCCCCCTTTTGGAACGAGTTGCCCTAATTTGAAAAGTTCAGGGTGTACCGCGAACTCTCGGTAATAGGGTCTATTTAATTTCATAATTAATTACAAAGCATAAAGGCATAGGTCTAGGATTTTATTTTTTTAATTTATTTTCCTAGGTACATTTTGACTATGAAGGCAGACCGGAGATGTGGGAGCACATAGAGGATACGGCTACCCGTATTTACAAGGATTAGAAGTACGACCTCCACAAGTACTACCAACAACATGGTGCCTCGCCTACCCCACAAGAGCTGCAGACAGAAATGGAAGATGAGTGACAATGGTTGGTCGGGCACTTTGAGTCTGACAAGTTTAAGGTTCGTCTTCATTTTCTATAATATAATGAAAATGAATAATTTATTACTTTTAAAAATTTATTTATTATTTAATATTCCTTGTTCAGAAATAGATAAGGTCGCAGACCAACAAGACAAATCGTGAGAAGAAGACTGACCACCATGTTTTGGGTTCGCGAGGGTCGCACAGAGATGCGGGTTTGAAGCATTGTTTCCTGGATGCTAGCATGGATGCTTATGTCAAGCCTAGACATGTCAATACCGTCAGTGAACGTGGCATGAGTAATTATTTTTCCAAAATTAATTGAATTTAATCGTACTTCCAAAATTTATTGAATTTAATCTTACGGTAATTGGTTTGAAGAAATTAAATTATGATTAGGACATTTAATTAGGTTGTGCTTTTGGAATTGCTTTAGTTGTTTAAATTAGGATTATGAACTTAAGAAATCTGAATAGAAATTGGTGCCCACCATGGTGAATTTGTTATGTTAGAATTGGTTATTCTAAGTGTTTTCTTTCCTGCATGTTTTGGTTTCCTCCAATTTTAGGGGAAACTATGCCAATTTTTTTTAGAAATTATGTATTTATGTATTGTTCACATGATTAATTTCAGGAGAGAATGATACAAATGACCTAGGAGGAAATGACAAACCCACAGTTGCAAAACCTAGAGATGACACCTGAACAGTTGCCACCTATATCGAAAGAAAGTCAGATCAGTATTGTCGATGTTGTTTTCGGCCGCCGAGCTGGCAAGGAGGTTTGTGGGCTTGGAAGAGTGGTCCAGAGAAATTTGACCCAGCCATTCGCATCGACGAGTAGGCGCAGTGCATCGAATGCCGAGGCGGTCTGAGCCGGCCAAGACTAGGCTCGATCCGCCCGAGAGGAGGCAAGGTCGACCCGAGATCAGCTTCACACGACCAACACTCAGATGACCGCCGTCCTCAAGTTCCTCGATTCGATGGACATGCAACCTCCGTTGGAGTGTCATCCCCCCTTCATGGGCATGATGATGATGACGACGACAACGGCGGGGGAATCAGAGGGATGTCTACTCCTGGATTAGTTTCGTAACTTAGTTTATGTATATTTCGATCGATGTACATACGTACACTTTTTATGTACACATTTTGTATTCGATAAATATTTTTTTAATATTTAATATTTAATTTAATTTATAATTCAGAAACAATTATTAATAAAAAATTAAAAAATCTAAAAATTGAACTTAGACGACGAAATAAGAATAATTCGTCTATGCTCAATCATTAAGACGATGAATCATTCGTCATCTAGGTGTTTTACCTTAGACGACGAAGATCAAGAGTTTGTCGTTTAAGTGAATATCAATATTCGCCGTCTAAGATGCATCTAAGCTGATAAACAATTTTGTCGTTTAGATCAAAAATTTTTCAACGTCTAAGTACAAAGGCGACAAAACATATTTTGTCGCCTAAGTAGCACCTTACACGACGAAACAGAAAAGTTTCGTTGTCTAAGTACTTAGACTACGATTCTTAGACGGCGAAACCTAGGCAATGAAAGTTTGTTGCCTAAGTGCATTTTTCTGGTAGTGCAATTGATAAAAAAATTCTCTGTATTAAAAAATCCTAGAGAGCGCCGCCCAAGCTTTCTCTCTCATAGTTTGGTCACGCATGAACCTTTTGCCATGTCGAGTGGAGTACCAAGGAGTTTTGCAGCAGCCTTTGCTGGCTCAGAGAGTGGAAAAACCTCTTTTGGAGTTCACGATGCCGAAAATTCTAAACACTATGTTGTGGGACATCTTCTTTCTGTGAAGAAAGATCTGAAAGTGAAAGTTTTTAATGGAACAGTAGCAGAAGATTGGGACCTAAAGAAGAGACTATCCATCCGAGCGGATGAAGACTGCCACATCTTCTGCTTCGGTTTGGAGGAAAAGCGTGACCAAGTTCTTCATGAAGGGCCTTGGTTCTATGGCAAGTCAAATCTTGTGCTGAACATGTATGACAGCATTGAGGATGTAAGGAAGATACTTTTGCAGTGATTTTCAGTATGGGTTGAGGTCTTGGAAGTACCGCTTCGGCTGTAAACAACCAACTCGGTTGGGTATATAACGACAACGCTTGGTGAGATCATCAAACTAGATGAACCAGGGATCAAGAGTGGGAAGATGATTCGTGCTAGGATATGGCTAGACATCAAGAACCTGGTTCGGCAAGCTTTCCCACTGGAGGTCTTTGACCTTGATAGGGTGATGGTCCCGATCTGATTTCGTTATGACCATGCGTATGGCTCATGTCGAGTCTGTGGTCTCTTGGAGCCTGTGGTATGTGGAGAACCGCCATATATGACAGCGGTGGAAGAAGCTATGGCGGCGCTGGGAATGCCCAGTTAGAGCGGGCCAAATTCGATCGGCGATGATGCTAGGATAACAAACTCTAGTTAGACCGAGATACCTAGTCAACCCGGGATCCCTAGTAAGTCTGAGAATCCTAGTGTACTGGGAGTCTCTCCCTCTCTACTCTTGGCTCACCGTCTCCTTCCCTGGTATTTTGGCCACTAAGCTTGCAAGGAAGTTAGGTGCATTCTCCTTCAAGACCTCAGAAGTAACAATGTCGGGAGTGAGATTTACTGAATCATCAAGTCTAGTGTCGGGGTCCAAGAGGAAGATGGCGGAGGATACCCTTGCGGAGCAACCTAAAGTAGTGAAGGTCTACCAGGGAGCAGCTCGTCCACCCACTCCTACACCTTTGATTGAAGGTGAGGCCTTAATGTTGGCACTCCGTACTTCCCTTAGCTAGCGATGACTTTGGTAATATTAAGGTCTCCATATTGAAGCAGAAGAGATGACGCAAGATAGGGTCAAAAAACAAGGCTAAAGTATCTGTCATAATTTGTCTACTAAAATTTCCACACATGTTAAATATGTATCATGGTGAA
Organism: Geum urbanum; assembly: GCA_946800695.1. Lineage (NCBI taxonomy): Eukaryota > Viridiplantae > Streptophyta > Magnoliopsida > Rosales > Rosaceae > Geum > Geum urbanum. Next base: position 5,054,266 of record OX327002.1, on the reverse strand, counting down.
CATGTTATCCAACATTACTATTTTCCGCACAATTTTTATTGTAACAAAGTGGGCCATAAAACCCATATGACCGAACAAATAGCTCAATATGCCAAATAGGCCACACAAAACATTTATGGATACTAAATATCCCCTAGATAGCCAGCCAAACACCATGGTACCAATCTACCCTGTTTGGCATGAATCCCTATTTGCCTAATTTTCCAAAGACAAACCCTCGCTCCTAGACTAAGATGTGCAGCCAAATTAGTTTCTGTTCAATTGCCCATTGTTTTAACATGGTCCTAGCTTCCTTTTTGGTTATGGTTATGCCACAATATAAAACTTCTTGTCAGCTTTGAAAATTGGCTGCAAGTCGTAACCATGTCAAAATGGGAGAAAAGTAGTCGATAATACATTTCACTAACATGAAAAATCAATTTAAGTGACCAAACTTACAATTTGTCTCTAGAATAATTGGTTATGGTGCATTTTGGTGTTGAATTGACGTAAAAAAGTTTAAGAGCTAGGTAGCTAAGCAAGTCCTGAACTTGCACTAAACAGAGTGTAAGTGCTTGTTTGTGATAGATTTTAAAGTGATTTCCAGTATTAGCGCTTTCTCCTTGAAGTAATTTCAAGAGTAAGCACCTCCCACGTGCTTTCTAAAAAATTATTTTTAAGACTTATAAGTGATTCCTTAAATTTTCTCAAAGTACTTTCAATTGTGACCAAACATTATCAAGTTGATAAAATTACTTTTTCAATATTAGAAGAGCTTTCAAAGGCCATACTAAACAAGCCCTAAGTGTGTTAGTGACACGAAAAATTAGGATAAGAGTGGATAAGGTGTGCAAAATCATCATCGATCAAACATTTTTTGTAGTGGTCAACTGGTCATGTCAAGTCGCTTGTAATCCATTAGCAATTAGAGACAATAAAGTATAAGACATAAGGTTTTAAGTTTTATAATGTTATTGGTGTGAACTTATTTAGTTCACGGTGAACCAACATTTATTTTATTATCAGATTACATAATGGCTGACGAAAGTCGTTTTTTTTTGTTGAAATTTTGTCTTGAATCAAGGTGAACTTAGGTTCACATGAGAACTATCCAAAATATAAAGTCCCATAAAATCTTATGTGATAAATTTAATTTAATTTTTTCTTTAATTAATTATTATATTCAAATCGACTATTGTAATTGAAGTTCAAAGAAGAACACAAGATCATACATACAAGGTAGTAAGATTCAAGCTTAAAAAGCTCAAGTTAACTTTCCCACCAAACTAAACAGCTAGTTTAGCTTTGTAAAATTAGTTTCTTGAGTTTTTTTTTTGAGGTGTTGAAGGTAACCAAAAGACTTCTTAGACCCAGGACAAATTTCTTAGCCCATGTGAAATGGTCTAACTGTGCATTGGAGCACAGTGCCTGCCCACATTTTTAATTCAGCAAACACATTTTGACCCTACCAGCGTTTGAACGCATGACGTGGGGGTTCCATATCAAACGTTCCCCTGGCGGGACCCAATGCTTCCACTGGACACTTGCCATGGTTTTCAAAATTTTGGACTATAGAAGGGAGTATTAGGATTTGAACCCAACTCGTCAGCGGATAGTTTGACGCCTTCACCATGAAGCAACCCCAATTCTCAATTGGCTATTTTTGTAGGAGAGAATGATGTATAATATAATAACCCAACTTCTCTCAAAACAGGGAGTACTGGGATTCGAACCTGATTCATCAATAGATAAGTTCAATGCCTTGACTAACGGAGCAACCCCAATGCTCTTTTCTTGAGTCTAATAGACAAAAATTTTGAATACATATTTTGATTATGAACATTAGTTTCTTCCAATACCCTATATAAGATCGATTCAAGATACATACAAAATACTCACATGCTAGTGTAAATATTAGTTTATTTATAGCTATAATTCATGTGATAATACTGAAACATGATATGTCCTTTCATAGAGATATGAAATATGGTTTGTTTCACATGTAATTTACATGTCAAATCATTTATCTAAATATTGATATATAAAAAACTAATTATTATCTTTCTCAGTGGTTCAAACAAAATGTATGAACACATAACACATAAAAAAGTCTCCCAAACATTGTGAAGGCTCTCCCTTGTGCTTGCACCTGAAGAAGCTAGGGTTTGGGGACATGTTGAGTACGTTGAATGCGTTGAGAGGTGGGAATTGGTATGTTGAGGTCAGGGAGAAGCCGTCGACCCGAGGACGATGGCTGCACTTGAGGGCAGCATGATTGGACTTCCAGATTTGCTCTCGGGAGGTGCGACGATTTTTGGGTGGTCCTGACTCGACGATGCCAAGATCCTGGTCTTGGTGGCGATTGGGTCTTTCATCGACCACGAGGTCGACCTGTCCAACCTTGGTGGCCGCTACTATAGGGGCTCGTTCTCTGTTGTCGACCTGGGCTGTGAGCGGACAACTATAACGGTCGCCTGAGACGGGCGCTGCCGGGAGATGACCGGTGGGGTCGAACTTCCTCCGAGCACATAAAGAGGTTGCCGGCGAACGCCCACCACGTGCTTGGCTGAAGGCCGAATTGGGCTGGCCATATTGGGTTAGGGTTTTGGTCAGGACGTTAGGTCTGTGGAGCAGGCTTAGTATGGGCCTCTGGAGGTTTTTGGTAATTGCTTTTATTTTTCAATTTTATTGTTTTTCAATGATTCAATCCTTCATCCTCTGTTATCGTGTATTCTATCGGCACAGATGGAGATTATGATACCCGGTGAACTCCAGTGATCGAAGACCTATGTTTATTCTCTAGTTATTTGTTTATGAATTTTCCTAAATTATTATTCTATTTTGATTCAGCACATCTTTTCACGTAAAAATGACCGAGTTTAAAATTAAATATAACTTTTATCGTTCCACCGCTAAAAAACAAAAGGCATGGATCAACATTTTCGTACCGCCTAAATGACCTTGTTGGATGCATCACCATATCTAGTAAGTTGAGCAAATCCGTTCAATACTTTCAGTATTAGCTGGTTGTCGGGTCCAAAAAATACCTATATTCCCGTCGTATAATGTCAACCATAAGTCCATAACGCCGAAATCCACAAAGAGAGAGAGAGAGAGAGAGAGGGGCCGGGTTGACCCGAATGTGCTGAGCTTTGTTGTGTTTCCGTTGAGGAGAAGAATTGTGGTTAAAGTTATAGATACAGTTGAGGACCAGAGCGAGACAGAAAAGAGAGAAGGGAGAGACGAGAGAGGGTCAGCGACGACGGTGACGGTGACGGCGGTTGCTATTATCCATGGCTAACCTTCGCTCCTTCATTTCCTCCTCTTCATCTTCTTCTTCTTCTCTTTCTCTGCCACCTCTCCCGCTCTCTCCACCTCTCCCGCTCTCTTGTCTTATCTTCATCTCCACAACGAACCCTAGAAGATTCTCGACTCTGGTTCTCGCTGCTTCTTCTTCGTCTTCTTCGGGTTCTGCGTTCGATGATCTCCGGCCGCGTCCAATTCACTCCTCCAAGGTCAGCTTTGAGCTCTTTCTCCCCGTCTCTTGCTTTTCCCAATTCAATTCCAGCTTTATATTTTTGGATTATCTTTTGTTAATTTACGCTTTAGTTTTAGAATTCAGCTCCAGTTTATAATATGTTTGAGCTAGAATTGTGATACGACATAATGGAATTGTGGATGTAGAACTGAATTGGGAGTGAGTTTGAAGCGTTGGTATGGTATGGAATTAGTAAACATGAATCTTAGAGTCTTATGATTTACAATTAGGGAAGTTAATGCGGCATAGTGTTTTAATAAATTCGTTGAGAAGAGTTATTGAACACTCTATTTTGAGACATATATATTGTCGATTATGGAGGAAGTAACCTTGTGAGTCTATCATTGACATTGCTGTGTGATATGCCTTTTGTTTTCTTGTAGAAATCTGTTCTATCGAATTTGATACAAGAGATAGAACCTTTGAACGTGAGTGTTATTCAAAAAGATGTTCTGCCTACAACTGTGGATGCTATGAAAAGGACTATTTCGGGCATGTTGGGCTTGCTTCCATCAGATCAATTCCAAGTTCTGATAGAGGCTTTGTGGGAACCCCTCTCCAAGTTGTTGGTTTCTTCGATGATGACTGGGTAAGCTAATTATTTTTATCAAAATAATTAGTTATACTTAATCATTTTCATTTTGTGTTTTTAAACAGAAAACCCTAATACTGTGTCCAAGTCCTCGCTTTAATAGATAAATCAGTTTTAGGTTTCCTCTGTTAGATTTCTGAATTGTACGTTGCTATTTGTTAATCAATATCAATCAAAATTCTGGAGTTGTACATGACATAGCATTGATTCATCTTTCTATTGTAGGTATACTCTAAGGAATGCTGAATACAGGCTTTGCCTGGAACGAAATGTTGATATATCTGAAGAAAATCTTGAAAAGCAAACATCAGAAGATTCTGAAGTTGCTTTACAAGGGATGTTGCTTGAAAGTGCACATATAATCAAATTTCATGCGAGAGATGATTTGTCACCCAAGGCTGGAGAAGTTAGGGAAGACCCATTGGAGAATCTTGATATCCAAGGCCGCGGTGAAGTGTCTCCTGAGGTTCAACGGTATATTCTTCATCTGCAGGAGCATTTATCATCTGTGAAAAAGGTATTTCATTACATAAACGGAAATGCCAAGATTGATGGATGTTTGTCTTAACATATCATAATTTTATGCTAAAGCTGTAAAGCAACTAAAGTATATTAAGTGACTGGCACTCTTTAGAGATACCAAAAAGTGAGTTCAGAAAGAAAGTGTTGTTTTTGACCATGAAGGTATTTCTCTTTAAGCCTCAGAAAGTGGTTTTAGATTATATAGGTTTACTAGTTCTGCTGGGACCTTGTTTGAGCATGTAATATTTGTAAAAGGTCATTGCTTATTGCTAGAGCTTTAAGATGACAAAGCCAGTTATGTTTCATGGACTCAGTTAGGTTGTTGGTTGTGGTTTGGTATCAAAGTATTGGATTCTTTTCTGCCATATTGGAGATAATCGTGCCTGATAGGCCTGATCTACTGATTTCATGTTATGTCATCAGGGTGATGTCGAGGGTTTTGGCAATATAGTGAGTCATTATGTTGTCTTTCATGTCCCTTTTACTTGTACCATAGCATCAGAAGGTGTACTCATTTGCTTGCGATGATGAAGTTTTCTTCTGATCGCAAAGTCTATGGATTAGGAATTAGGATTCTATATTGAAGATCTTAAAGGACATAAATCATCACCATATGTTTGTTTTTCTTTTCAATCCCCAGGTTCAGTTACACTTGGTGTTAATTAAAAATTTATCCATTTGTTTTAGATTTTTTGCAAATAATGTATTTCTTTGTGTATACAGGAATTCTCATCTCTCTTATTTTCTTGAAGGAACTTCATGATGTCAAAAGAAAAAGTGCTGCTCTTCAGATGCAACAATTTGTTGGGGAAGAAAAAAATGATTTACTGGACTATTTGCGATCACTAAGACCCGAAAAGGTTTGTTCATTTCTGAAACAGACTTTTATCCTTATTGGGGCTTTGCATTTGATCATCTGCCAGTTAGAGATACATGCATACAGCTGTCTTATGCTTTACTTTACTAGTATTTCAGCACTAGTTCTGTTAACCAAGACCATCTTGTAATTAATAGCTTACTAATAATGTCATTGGAGCCTGATGTGGACACATCATTTGGGGGTGGTTCCAGTATAAATCAACTTAGTGCTGTAGGGATTTGTCTTATAACCTCTATGATCATTGATGTTTCCTTTTCCTTTGCTGATAATTTGATATAATGAAGAGAAGTGATCACCGGGATAGTTGGTCTAACGTCGTGTGTCCTTTGTTATCCTCTATATGTCCAAAATGGTGGTGATATGCTAGGTATTCTTCCATTTTATGTTTAGATCATAGCAATATAAGGATGCATCTAACACTTATACGTGGTACAACTGGGGGGAAGACCCAGCTTTGATTTTAGGTTATGTCAGTGGCATACTCAATGCTAAATTCATTCTTCTAACATTGTGAAATAGTTCTATCCTGTTCTGCAGAATGATTTAACTTCATCATGCTATAAACCCTCTGAGTAGTCCATGAATGCCATCTCTTACTCCTGACACGGTTGCAATCTAACAAATATGTTGACATTGGAGTCTAATTCATGTCCATGGATGTATAGGGATGAGGTGTGGCATTTGGTTAACTTTCGGACTCACTTGGAAGTTATCAGGTTACACCAACATATTTCATTTCACATTGATAATTTTATTGTTTTTCCCTTGTCAACGGGAATATACTGACTTCATAATTGTAACCAAGTTGCTTTGTCAATGCTATCTTTAAGCGACAGTTGAGCTCTAACCTTGGGGGTGTTGGTGTGTAACAATGAGTGATACTTGGCTTATTTTTGTGTATGGTTAATCATATGGACATGTTTTCATTTGAATTCTATTACTGACATAACTCTATGCACAGGTAGCTGAGCTATCAGAACCAACATCCCCTGAACTTAAAGAAACAATTTACTCTGTTGTCCATGGTTTACTTGCAACTCTTTCTCCAAAGATGCAATCTAGGGCACCTCCATCATCTGAGAAGGCCTCATCTGGAACAATAAAAGTTGGAAATGAAGATTGTGCTGAACTAGTGGAGAACACCTCACTTCATTTTCAGCCCCTTATTTTATTAACGCGGGACTACCTGGCGCGTCTTCTCTTCTGGTAGGCTATCTCCTCATTTTTTGTACTTTGCTTCCGCACTTAATTTGTTTGTTGGGTGCTTGGTTTTGGGAAGTTTTATTGTGTCTGAAACAAGTGATCTCTTGAAGCCGAATCATTGTTATCAGTAATTATTCTTCTATATTTCTATATTCTATGGTCATTTGCAAATTTTATGTAGTCCTACTGGCTGTTCTGCATGGTCGATGATTCTTTTTCATTAATTCATTTTTCTTTCTTTTTTTACAAGGTGCATGTTGCTAGGACACTACCTCAAAGGCCTAGAGTATCGAATGGAGCTAAGTGATCTTCTTACTTTTACAAGTGACCCTGAATGTGATACCCCTCCCTGATGGGCATCGAACCACCCAAATACTTGTCTTCCTTGGATTTGTACATATAGATTTGTTGATAGAGTATGGAATTTGTTTCTTTATTATGATGGAAAGTGAAGACTGGAAAGGGTTTGTAAGAGTAGGCCAACCGACTCCAAATGGAAAGCCTATGCATGCGCAGAACTGTGCATGCTAATATTGTAATTTATATTGTACCATCATTGTCATTAGATGTAAGAAATAGATTGTGTTCAGTTAAATTCATTTTCTCAAAAGATTAAAAGATTCCCTACACATTATAGTCTGTTCTTTAGGAATACCCTACTTACAGTGTATGGCAAGGGTCTAAAGATTTAGTACCCATTACGTTTTGTTTTCAATAATATATGCTCAATCAGGTCATGCTTACTTTTGATCAAGTCTGGTGGCTCTGATTGCTTTGGTAAAACTAACTGCTGAGTAGAAAATGGTAGTACAAGTGAGGTTCCAGTCTTTCTGGCAACAAGTGTTGATGCAGCAGGCTGATAAAAAATTGATGGGGTGCTCCCGCCGCACTGATGGATCTTCTTCTCGGAGATAAAAAAAGTAGGACTATATAGTGCAATGAAGTGCAAGAAAATTGGAAAAATGGTTAAAAAGGTCACTCATGTATGACAAGTATCATTTTGTTCACGATCGAATTACATTTTTACTCACTTTGCTCACTCTGAATTCTACAAAATTTGAGGTTTTAAATTAGAGTTATAATCGGCTAAGGAAACCTATTAGGCATTATAACTCTCTTCCTTATGAGTTTTTTCATATCAAGATCGAGCCTCAATTTATTATGAGGGATTCTATTATGAGGGAGAATCGAAGATTTGAAGTTTGAGTGTTATTGAGTTTAAAGGTTAATTCAACCACTTCTATGATGAATTGGACTTAGGTGTAGTTGAGAAAATTGTTGTTTGGTTGATTTCGCACAGATTGAGCTCCGGTTCCCGGAAATTGGAGTAGCGCCACCAATTTCTCCGGTTCGGAGTAATCAAAGTGAGTAAAAGTGTAATTTGATAATGAGCAAAGTGATATTTTCCTTACATGAGTGAGCAAAGTTTAGAACGTGTTATACTTAAGTGATCATTTTAACCATTTTTCCAGAAAAATGGAGGTAGAGATTGAACATATATACGTACTTGTGAGGAAACGCAGACCCACTTTATAGAAGTGATCATTTTGAGAGTGATGGGTTAATACTAAATACAGATAAGTTTCAGCTTCGAATGCTCCAACTACTTGGACAATGAAGATTGCTACATATCCGAATTTGCGGGGAGTTTGTTAATGATGCAGAAGTATTTTGATTCTCGTTTAAATAAATAATTGATTAGGTGATATCCGTCCCTCTTTCAGAAAACTTATAAGATTTTAAGCAAACATCATACTTGGTGCCCTTAACGTAAGTACACCACTTACCTAGTGTATTAGTGTAACATTGATGCTCTTAGATTGATATCCGGATAACTCATAAATTTATGTTGTTTCTTCGCGTATGCCTATTTAAAGAGTATTTTATCTAAAAATAGCAAATAGAGAATTCAGGCTGCTTCATGACCAAGAGATTGAATTATCCGCTGACGAGACAAGTTTAAATCCTAATACTCATTTCTATCGTCCAAATTTTAAAATCTCAAATATATGCATGTGTAATATAGTGTTAAGAGTCATATATATAACCCAAATGTTAAAGTTGATAACTCTCTCTCTCTCTCTCTCTCTCTCTCTCTCTCTCTCTCTCTCTCTCTCTCTCTCTCTCTCTCTCTCTCTCTGCCGCCTAGGGTTCCATGGGTTCCCTTTGGCCGTTGTCGATGTTTTTCGAGGTATCGTTGATCCATCTTCTCAGGTGGTTGCAAATTCAGGCCGTTGCAGAGATGATGTGGCGTGCTCAACATAGGGGAACCATAGAACAATTAAGGTTGTGGTATCGACTAGGTTGCAGATATGGGTTTCTTCGAGGCTCTTTCCTTTTGCTTCTTCTTGGGTTGATAGGTTTCGTCTGGGTTCCAAAAAGGATAAACCATGCCATTCTCGTGAGCGGAAAAAGGACGGGAGATGGTGGGGATCGATAGGCAGGGAATATGGTGAGTCTTTTCAGATGTGGCTTGGTTTGGGTCAGATGGTGTTCTGGGCCGACGAGGATCATTATGCAAGGGTCAATCCAGATTAGCTGCCAAAGATATGGGGACACAAATGATATTGATCTTCGCCACTGGTGCAAATCTCTGATATATCATAATCCACTCCATATTTCTGAGTATATACTTTTACAACCAGCCTTGCCTTGTATCTGTCAACTGAGTCATTTACATAATGCTTCACAGTATAAACTCATCTACACCCAATGGTCTTCTTTCTAGGTGGTAAAGGTACTAAGTCGCAACTACTATTCTTATTGAGAGCATCTATCTCAACCTCCATTGCCTTAGCCCATTTGTTCTCCTTGATTACATCTTGCACTTTACTAGGAAGAATACAACAAATGATTGATTCACAAAGGCTATATAGGGCTCTGAAAATCTATGGGTTGACACATATTTAGCTACAAAATAGTTGGCTTTAGCTGACAAGAGAGGTTCATATCCTTTTGAAGGTTGACTACGGGTTGACCTAGCAAGGAAGACTCTTTCAGGTACACTAGAACTAGACAAAGGAACATTATTACATACCTCAGGTGATGATAGAGCAGGAGAGATCGTTGATGGAAAGGGAAAGACTGGACTTGCATGTATATCTTCAACAATTGGTGGCTGATTACTGACTAATTCTCCTTCTTTTGACGTGTCGGACACTTGTTCGACATGTCGAACACTTTCAGAACTTGGAGCAGACTCGTCACTTTCTGCCTGGGTATTTTTGACGGGTCGACCCATACCTTCGACAAGTCGAGGAACAACTATAAGAGGGTCCAGAAAGCCTCCTTTGGCGGGTCGAGTGTCTGTCTCGACACGTCGAACTAGATCTTCAAAAATGGGAACTGCATGAGAACACCCTTCAATGGGTCGAGGCTCCTCCTTGATGGGTTGAAGCTCACATTCTATATGATTCTGGGTACTGTTTTTGACGGGTCGAATAGTTGCTCCAGCTGGGGTACTTTCAACTGTAACAGTGACTTCTAGTCCTTCAAACTGGTCTTCATAAAACATATTCTTCTCCTCCTTACTCTGAGACGCCGAATGGGAAAAATAACACAAGTTTTCACTAAATGTGACATCTATGATGACATAAAAATGTTGAAAAGGAGGATGGTATCACTTATAACCTTTCTAATGGGTACCATAACCAACAAACACGCATTTGAGAGCTCGGGCATCCAACTTAAATTTCTGATTCTTATGAAGATGAACATAGGTCACACAACCAAAGACACGAGCATGAAGTTTGTTGAGAGATGGGATGGCAACATATTTAGACAATACCTCAAAGGAAATCTGATTATGAAGAGTTGCAGATGGTTGGCGGTTGATGAGATGAGATGCACAGAATACAACTTCACCTTAAAGACCATGTTGGCATTAAGTACAAGAGCTCTTCCCATGTCTAAGAGAGGGCGATTCTTCCTCTCAGAACTGCATTCTGCTCTGGTGTCTGAGGACAAGTAGTCTGGTGAACAATTCTATGTTGCTTAAAATAATCTTGGAAAGAATGATTGACAAACTCTCCTCCATTGTTAGATCGAAAGACTTTTACACAATTAAGCATCATACTAAGTTTGAAATAGACTATGAAACACAGTGAAGGCAGGAAACACAACACCTTCTTTTTCAGCAATATAACCCATGTCATTCTTGTAAAATCATCAATGAATAGAACAAAGTATCTCATTCCTGTCAAAGTTGGATTCTTTAAAGGCTCACATACATCATAATGGATTAGCTCAAATGGTGTTGAACTAGAATGAGAACTAGGAGAGTAGCTGGACTTATGAATTTTATCAAAAACACATAGGTTTCACAATGGACACTTGATTCCTTTATTCCCAAAAACAAGGATGGTATAGATGGATGACCCAATCGGCGATGTCATAACTAAATTTCTTTAACTCGATCAGAATTCAATGTCAAATCAACATGTCTTGATGACGCTTGTTTCTCCCGATATATATGCAATCCAAGTAAAACAGTCTCCCCCTTCGATCTCCCTCGCCTATTATTACCTGAGTATATAGATCCTGAAATACCACATTCATAAAAAAAAGGTGACAAAGTATTTGTTTTGGCAATTCAACTCAGATACTGACAACAAATAATGGGATAAAGAGGGAACATAAAGAACATTATGTAACATAAGAGATGGAGTAACTTAGATTGACCCAATACCTAAGACCGGAATAGACACACCATTTACATTAGACACTTTAGGTACAGAAGAAGGTGAAAGACTCAAAAATAAGGACTTATCAAAGGTCATATGATCAAACACACTAGAATCAATTATCTACGTATCACCACCAGTAAAGTCAAAAACTTTAAAAGAAATACCAATTTTACCTTGATGTTTCTCAATTAGAGAAACATTATTCTCCATGTGGTATTGACTCTCCATACCACTTCTTCATATAGTCTTGACTCTCCATACCACAGAAAATAGGTTATTCAAACATTGAAATATCCAGAGCCATGACAAATTCTTCACAAGGAAGATGACAAGAAACAAGTGAACATGATCAAGGAACCAGTCAGACAAAATAGATTTCGACTGGTCGAGAGATTTTTTCGACGTGTCGAACAAGACAGGACTTGATGATTCAGACAAGGAACAAGGACAGATTCTTAGCAAAAATAAGGTCAGGTCTTCAAGATTTCTAGGATCAACAAGTTAGAACAAATCAAACAAGGAACATGAACAGATTCATAGTGGAAACAGTGTCAAGTCTTCAAGATTCCCATAATCAAACCTAAGCTCTGATGCCAAGTTAAATAGAACACAAGAGTTGGAGAATTTTCTGATATATTGATCAGTCCCGAATTGAGTATATATACAAGCATACTTACAGTTTTACAAGAAAACTATTTACACCTAATCAATTACAGAATTATACTTAATTATGGAATATACACCTCCTAAATACACTAGGAGGGTGACTCACTCCAACAGGTAGTCGCAGTTGTAATCGTTTCTACTTTTTCATTTTAATGAGAACTGACGTCTCACGTGTTACTCTTAAAAAAATGTTGTTTGTGCGCATCATGTCATCTAGATGCTAATCAATCCAATTTCTTCCACCCATCCATCTCTTTATTCACTTAACAATTATAAGAGCATTTCCATCTCTAATATACCAAGTTTATAAAGAATTGTTGAAGATGCTCAAAGAGTACAAACTTGAAAGCAAAAATGTCCACTATATATCAATTTACAAACTAATTTATTAAAAAATATATTATAACATAAAATAAGATTTTAAAGTTTGGGTCCGGATCAGGGACACCTTATTTTACACAAATTTTGACACTCTTTGTCAACCATAAGATTTAAAGACCATGAATGGCCAAGATTAGTAGTAGGAATTTCTAACATATCATATTTTCAGTTTAATTATTAATTCTGTAAAACAAAAAACCTATTAATTCTATATTTTCAGTTTATAAACGAAAGAAAATCAAATGAAAGCCACAACTCAATTGATTTAATCTGGGTTGAAAGAATAAAAATAACCCCAGCGGGCTTGTCAACAAGAGCTATGAGACCTTCAGATTTAGGTGTTCAAGATGGCAAGATGCATAGGGAAGTGCCTCTACACTTCAGGTGACCTCCACACTCAATAATGAGTTTGATTATTTGAAACAAAACTGATGTTGTTCTATGGACTTTTATGATTGGAGACTTGGAGGATATGTACAACGTGGAACTAAAGTATGGAGATGCTTTGGGTTTATCTGCAGAAGGCAGTGTCTTTGAGAATGCTCTAATAGTCTAACCTACTTGCTTAAAAATAAAAAAGTAATCAAATCTTGTCCTTGGAATCAAGGGATCATGCTGTTATACATCCTAAGACTATTCACCTAAAAGTCTAATTTTCAAAGTTGACATGTGTGTGACGACCCGGACCAGAATCAGCAGTATGATCAACTTGATTGATGAGTTTGTGTGTAGTCGCAGAGTTGTTCGACAGTTATTGAATCGCCAGGCTCGTTAACGACTAAATTATTGGCCGAGAATTGGAGCTGGGTCTCTTCTCGAGAGTCGTTGTACGTGTGATTACGAGTTCGTGGGCGGTTCCGGATCGTTATTTGGACGACCGAGGAATTAGTTATGAATATTTGAAGTTTCGACGGAAACGAATTATTATGGCAGGTTTGTTCGCGACTAAATTACCGATCGAGAATTTAGCTTCGGATCCTTCACGGAAGTTGTCCGAAATTTAATTTCGAGCTCGTGGGAACTTCCAGAGTATGATTTGGAGTTACGAGGAATTAGTTGAAAATTTTTCCGTTTGTTGATTAATTAGTCGATTTAATGTGTGTTGCTTTGAAGGGTTGACTTTTTATTCGGTTGGTCGATATGTTTGATTTTGGGTAATATTGGAAGAATATGTCGAGACAAGTATGTGGCCGCAAGAATTATCGGAATCGGAATTACAACGAGAAAGTTACACGCGTTTGAAGTTCGTCGAAAGGATAATTACAAGTTTCCTTTTTGGGAAAGTATATATAGTGGGCTGCCAAAAAGGGAAAGTCAAACTATTCATTATGCTTGTTGACTGGAGTTGACCGAGTCAACTCGGCCATGGGAGGGTGGCGCGACACCTCCACGGCTCGCCGACGGCGAGAACCATTCCGGCCACCCCAAGGCTCGGCCTTGGTCTCCTTCGACGCGTCTTGGTCCCCTTGTTCCGTTTCCGGTCTCCTTTCACGGCAAGGCTCGCCGGAGGAGGAGATATTTCCGGCCAAAATTCAAGGAAAATTGAGGTATTCGGGTTCTATGATTTTGGACGATTTGAACTGAAATTTTGGGTGGGCTTTGTTGCTCTCATCCCATAGATGCTTCCCTATAAGTTTGGAGATTCAATTTGATGTGTGTAAGGAGAATTCTTGATTGGAAATTTGTGTATTCATTCGGTTTTTCATGAAATTGACCATGTTAGAGTGAGAATTGGACTTTGGTGCAGTTGACAAAGTTGCTCAGTGGGTGGTTTTGCATGGAATAGGGGTTGCTCCGCTGAGAAATCTTCCGGTCAGTGGCGGCGCCGCCGTGGGCGGCGGTCAACGGCGGTCCAGTTTGACTTTTTCTAGTTTTCGACAAATTATATGTCGTTTGACTCGAAATCGCGCTCCGAACGCAGTGGGGAGGTTCGTTTTTCGAGTTGAGCGTCCGAACGTAAAACGAGGTATTGAGGTGGTATATATGGATTTTCGACGATTCGTCGTATTAGAATTGTGTATTTCCGAGAACTGTGGTTTCTCGTAGTTTGATTCGAATTGTCGGATTATGACTTTGAATATTGGACGTTGTGATTATTCAGGGGTTCGTGATCGTTTGTTTGGCGATGGACTTTCCGCCGGATCACGGGTTAACGCTATACGCGTTACGCCAGTCTGTGAGTGGACAATTTCTTTTCACGGAAATGATTGCGAGTCTTTTATATGATTTATGAACTTGAGCATGCGTATTGATATTACGGATTACATGAGCATGAGTTATACGATTATACTTATACGAATATACATATACGAGTATACATATACTTATATGATGTTTCATGCATTTGCATCAAAATGTTTATGATTTGGTTTACACAGAGTACAGTCGTGGTTACGTTGTTGTATCGATACACTCGCCTCTCGGCTGATCCCCGATGGTAGGCATATGTCAGAGGAGGCTGTGACTCCTGACCCGAGGTCTTTACCGGGGGGAGGCAGACCTTTGACCTGAGGCCATTTCCGGCTAGAATCACGTGTGGGTCTGGGATCCCGTGATTCTGACTGTACTAGCACGGAGGAGTCCATGAGTGACCCCGTGGGATTTTACTTGCATGCTCAGTACACTGGAGGAGTATGAGTTTTACCTCGTGTACTATGTTGTTTTTATTTACCTGGACTCGCATATGTGATTTTAAATATATATATTAACTGGTGAAAGACATTTATTTTCGTCCACTCACTCTAACGTGTTTATTGTCTTTCACCTGGGCTTTTCGGTTTCCGTGCCCAGTTTGCAGTTCAGGCTCTGGTGTCGCACGTCGTGGTCGGAGGCATAGTACTTGAGCTACTTTGTTTCATCCAGTAGGTTTATTGTTCTACCTACTGTGGTATGCGTATACGATTATATATTAGATGTCGCTCTGAGCTTCCTGTTGAATACGTTATACGATTTTACACTGGATTTCAGTAAAGTGCATATATATTTACTACTTTACTTTACTGTTGTTATATTGAGAAATCCGGATGGGATTGGTGCCCACGGTTTGCTTTTTGTGGCATAGGATGAAGTGTATTTTTCGCGTGCAGGTTAAGGTAATTCCACGTTAGTAACGAAACTCTGCCCAAATTTCGAAAAGTTTTTGTTGGTTCGTGTTTTCGAAGGGGTTTGATTCCGATTTAGGAAGCTAAATCGGGGTTGGGTCCTTTCAATGTGATTGTTTTTGTCAACCTTTTTTAAGATCGAATGAACTTACATTGGGTTGCTTGTAGTAGATCACATCTCTTTTCCTTCTCCAAATCCCATGACATCACCATTTACGACTCCTTAAACTCCCTCAGGGTTAAAGAGCCACATCAGCCATCCATGGCGTCTCACTTATCCAAAGGTATCTCCATCTTCTTTTTTCCCATGGCGTCCTCCCCAACACTTCATCCTCATCCTTTAAGCTCTCAAAGCGGGTCTTCCGGGTCTGAGCCGCTGATGTCGGGTACAACCCGACCACCAACAGCAGCAAACCTGACCCGACCAACTCTGGTAAGCTCTCGATCAAAGACTTTCAACACAACTGTTACTACAACACCCAGTTCGAATTCAACATCGACATAGACTCAATCTCAATCCCCAAAGGCCTTTCCAGATATACCATATGCTTAATCTCCAAAATCAAAGAGGAACCCATCTGGATGCTCGAGTTTAGATTGAAAGCTTAGGTGAAGTTTCTGATGATGAAAGAGCCGAATTGGTCAGACAATCGATACCAAGAAGAAGGAGATTTTGTTGAACAACTTAATTAGATGAGGCAGACCAAATTGCTTAAGTACTTTGACAAACTAGGTGTGTCGTTGAATGAAACCGTTGATTGAAATATAAAACTTTGGATTGAAAACTAGAATGAAAATCTCTAAGATGGGGAGGCAATTCTGACAGTTTGTGCTCTGGCAAATATGAGTTATCAAATACATTGAGCTCATCATAAGCACAGTCAAGGTGGAAAAAAGTTGAAAAAATGATCCAATCAAATGCCGACACGTATCAATATTGAGATTAGACTTTGGGGTGAAGCTAGTCTAATGGGGTGCATTATAGAATTTTCCGGAAACAACTATGGATTTAGTCTTAGACTTTCCTATTGGAATTGGAAGTGTTATCTCAACCATGCAAGTGGTGTGGAAATCTGGAGATGGCAATTCAGTATTTAATCTTCTTGACATAAATTATACCTGATTGATTTTGAGCTTTATTTTGATTTTATTTTATTTTTGTAGACAGATTTTGTTTATTAAAATAATTACAATATGCTTGAATTTAATTATAACAATTAATCATGGCCATTCAATGTCTTTAAATCTGGTGGCTAACAAGGTGTCAAAAATTGTGTAAAATAAAGACATAAAGTGTCCCTCAGACTTTTAAACTTTAATATGCATTTTGATTTTCACACTCCAACTTTACTATTTTTTCTTTCTCATATTTATTCCTACCACTCCACTTTTCTCTCTTCTCATTATTATATTATTTCTTTACCAATCATTTTTTTTTGCTTATTAAATTATCTCTCAGCCTTTCTTTTTCTCAATTTCTTTATTAAAAGGTCATTTTAGTAAACAAAACGAAAGAATTGAAAGAGTTTACATAGTGCACGGAATTCACTTAATAAGCAATGAGTTTACACTTGTTCTCTCTAATGTACTCTTCATTCATCTTAGCCAGGATCCCATCAGCTACCACCTCTGTCCATTTCTTCCTCCTCGTCAGCATCATTTTAATCTTCATAGGAAGAGAAAGTCTCAATTTTGGTATGAACCAAGTTCATACAATGTTGAACCGTGAAGTTGTGGAGGTGAGTTTTGTTGGTAGAATATGGAAGAGAAGATGAGGGAAGGGTGTAGGGGAGAGTGATGTACATTCATCAAGCGGTTGATTTATTAAGTTTTTATTTTTATTTCATTTTTATAAGAAACCGACCTTTAAATTTTATTAAATAATGTCTCATAAGAGATGACATCCAGAACAAATTCTGGCGCATATATAGGTGATTATTCCTAATGAATGTTCAGATTAGAAAATCTATGCGCAACCCTATTACATATACGAGGAACAAAAATAATAGACCGTAAAAGATGAAGTCGAAGTAAAAGCCTTATGTCTTCCATGATGTCACCCATCAAGGATAAGTCGGTATCATCAATTTAAATACCATTGAACAACAAGTTGACAATCTAATTTCACAATAACTTCCTTGATACCATATATTTCCAGAAACTCTGAATAATCCTGAATGGCCATCAAGTCAGCCTGAGCTGCTGATGAAACATGTGGATAGTGATAAGAGTAACCCACAAGAAAGTATCCACGCCCTGTACGAATGACGCCACCACCACCTCCTATGTTAGAAGCAAATGAATTATCAACATTGATCTTTAAATCCCTAGTTTCATCGCCTCCCAGTATTTCTGCTTGGGATTCAATTGAGTCTCCTCAACAGCAACCTTATAATGCAACTGCTTATATTCCCCATACCTTGTCAATGAAGTAGCAGTGATAGAAGCACTCCTAGAACTTGTCATTTCGATTTAACCATAAACCCCTTATGATTATTACTAATTGCTCAAATTTGTAGCTTGGCAGGTTGGTCGCTTGCTCTAACATCCACTCCTTGAACTGGTAAGCATGAGACATAAAAGCTTCCAAGTTGAAAGGATTACGTTCAAGAATACCTTGAGTTGTAGGGCAAGAACAAAAAAGATGTTATGTAGATTCAAAATGGGAAGCACAAAGAAAACAACATAAGTAATCTGTATAACCTTTGACACTGAGGTTAGATCTAGTAGGAAGAATATTATTACAAGCACTTCAAAGACCAATCTTCACCTTCTCTGGCACCTTTGCTTTCCAAATAGACTGCCACAATTGCTTATGCTTGATACCAGAAGAACTAGATGCCAAAACATTCCCCAAAACCATGTCTCGGGAAATACGATACGCTGCCTTGATTGTCTACTATCCATGCCTAGTTGTGTTCCAAATTAGCCAATCACAAGTACTCTTATAGCTTCTAGGAATACCGAGTATACATTGGAAAATATTAGGAGGTAAAGAGGCATACATCCGATCAACGTCCCACCTAGATGTGCCTTCCTCAAAAAGGTGCGACACCCACTCCAGGGTAAAATTTGGTGGACAAGTAATAGCATACGAATGATTATCACTCCAAATTTGAATACGAGAGCCATCACCAACTCTCCACACAATTCTGTTAGAAAATATGTAATATAAGTATGGATCAAATCCATGAATTATAATAAGTATCACTATAAACGTAAATTGCATATAGAATTTAATGAAACCAAACAATAGAGAATTGAATTCGATAAACCTTTCAATCAAAATATCAAAATTGAAATAGAGAAAGCAATTCGAATTTACTAACTTGATTATCGAGAGAGGCTTGCAAACGCAATATTGTCCCTTAGGCAAAAATTCGTCCTTACATTTATGTTTGTAGAATCTTCTTGACGTCTGTGTCCCAGGATACAACTCTCAATCAAAGGCTTGCAGAATGTCTTGAATTCTTAGTCGAACTTCAATATGTGTTTCTCTCTTGTATAGTATGGAAGATTTTGTAAAACAAATTAAGTAATTAAATTAGATCATTTGTGCCTCTTTTATAGAAGCAAGACGCATGTTCGGTGTTTTGAATGAGAAGTTGTCTTTTTTCAAAGATGAAGGGTTGCGTCTCAACTCTTCAATGTCAAAGATTTCTGTTCAAAAATTTAATATGATTTTCAATTAATTCTCCAGAGCCCATAGGCCCAAGGCCCAGTCTATGATTATTTAATAATCATCTAAGCCGACTAGAAGATTCAAGAGAAATTTTCAATGGAACCCATTAAAATTCCCTCGCCTAAACCCACTTTCATTTACTACCCTACAAGGGGTATCCCTTATGAAAGGTAGAAGCCTTCTAACATCTTCCATGTGAGACTCAAGTCCCACAAACTTTCAACAAATTCATGGTTTTAGAGTAGGAATATAAGACACAATTCTCCATGAATAAGAAGGAGACTCACCAATTTCGGCTTCAAGAATCACAGAAAAAGAGTGATATCTAGCTTTGTATAGTCTAGAAATTAGTGAGTTCGAATTCAACAATAGCCTCCACCCTTGTTTTGCAAGCACGACCAAGTTATAAGGATAGAGATTCTTGAAACGCATACATTTCTCCTCGTTTGTTAGGTACATACGATTCCAATAACGCCAATAAATTTTGCGATTTTCTTCATTACCACCCCAAAAAAATTGACAACATAGTAAAACCTCACAAAGACTTTTCGACAGCAAGTAACAATGCATACAATATGACAACATAGTTTGGGCAACTTCTTTTATCAATACCTTCATCTTAGATTTTCCAACAAGTAGTGGTAAACGTAAATATATGCCCTGATCGTCAACTCTTTCTACTCCAAGCACCAAAGCAAGATTCTTTTAAACATCCAAAGTGAGATTCTTGCCTAAAACTACACTACTTTTTTTAAAGGTTAATATGCTAACCTGAGACTCGTTGATATGACCATAAGAAGTATTAACTCCAAACACTCTAGTGCAGTAGCCTTCTCAAAAAGAAAAGAATCATCAACAAATAAAATATGGTGTAAGAGTATAGCATACAAGTACCATGTATCCTTCCCCCATTTGTTGAGGCTGAGAGAGATTCCGGACACAAAGACAAGTAAGGAGATAAATGATCACCTTGTCGAATTCCATGAGACGGAATAATATAACCATGAGACTGACTATTGTGAAAAACCGAGTAGATGACATTTTTAACAGTGCTCATCATATTATTGATCCAAGCCCTCTCAAAACCCAAATTGCACAAGATCATCTCTAAGAACTTCTACTCTATTATGTCGTAGGCCTAGCTTACTTCTATTTGATTTCAAAGAAAAGAAACTATCACCAGTACTACGATGTGCATGGTTTATAGAGAAAGTGTGCCACTTCATTTGCAACAAGAGAATTATCTGAAATCATACAACTGGGGAAAAGAACTACGCATAGGAAAAATAATAAAAGGAAGAACATACTTCAACCTATTGGCCACCACAAGTGCGTAGAAGTTGAAGATATGGAATAACACTAGTCTGTAAAAAATGTCGAACAACTACATACATCTTGTTGCACAGTAGTACATCCAGTACTTTTGAAAAAAAAATATACATACCATCCGGGTCAGATGCCTTAGAAGGATGCATTTGAAATAAATATTTTTTTATTTCTTCATCAGAGTATGGCCGTTTTCGCTTTGCATTCATGTCAACATTAACACAAGGAGAAACATGCCATAATACTTCACCAAGGGCCTCATGATCTATTACCCATGTCTTCAATTTATTCTCATTGTAATCGACTAAGACTTTAGCAATTTCAACTGATTTTGACTTCCAAACTTCAGTATCATCCTCAATACTTTTGATAGTATTTTGGCTTTTCCGATTGGAGGCTCTAAGATGGAAACAGTTAGAGTTCTGATCCCCATCTTCAAACATAACACCTTGGAACATTTTTGCCAATAAATGGTCCTCTAGAGAAAGTAGTTCATTGTAACGAAGTTGAAGAGCGTGAAAATCATTATACTGTCTGGGATTAAAAGCCAGCTCTACAAGCTCATGCATCTTCCTCTAAGCTAAATTCATCTCAATTTTGCGTTTCCATAACTAACCCTTGTCCCACTGCAAAAGTAATATGCCAGTGTGCTTTATTTTCGACCCCAATTGCAAAAGAGGGTCACTAATCATGAAAAAAACTGAAGAATCTAACAATCATGAAGTCAATATATAATGCAAGACAAAGATATAGGAAAAAAAAATTAGGTATGGGAGTATACATATGTAATATTTTCTCAAGAATTTGCATGAGCACAAATATATTGACCATGATGGAAATGATGGTGATAAAGTGACTGGCTTGTTCTGGTGTCATCCTCATAAAGTTGAGATTCTATGTAAATTTTCACATGTCCTTATAATGGATTGCACTTATAAGACAAACATGTATTATTTTCCATTTGTGGAGATTTTTGGGATCACTTGCACTAACTTGACCTTCAATGTTGCATTAGTTTACATGTCTAAAAAGAAAGAAGACAATTATACATCAGCTTTTGACTAGACTCAAAACTTTACTAGATGATAGCAGTATCTCATATGTGAGGGTGACCAATCGAGAGCTAGCCTTGATGAATTCCATAAGTAATGTCTTTCCTGATACTCGACATATGCTATGTCGTTCACATATCAACAAGAATGTGGCAACTCATTGCAAAAAAATATTTGCAAAGAAATGAAGAAAGATGAGATATGTTTAATAGTGATTGACAGTCTGATAAATTCAAATACTGGAGATTAGTACTTGAAAAATACATAAGTGCTTCAACCTAAATTTAGCACATATCCCAGTGCCATTGATTACATGAAAACCACTTGATTGAACAACTATAAGATATGTTTGTGGTTCTTTGAACATATACTTGAATGCATCTTGGTACGACTACATCAAACAAGTAAATTTAGCTTCATTAAATTTTTGTTGAATACTCTATGTTGAGACTTATGTTGGATCTCTCTCCAGCAAGTAAATTGTTGTCGGTGTGTCATTTTTTTTTAATTTCTCGATCTATCATCTCTTCTCTTCTAGCCTTTCAGAGTCTTCAACTTTATTTTTAAAAAGTTAAATTCACAACTTACCTATGAATTTCACATGAAGCAAAATTTGGAGAGAATGAGTGATACTATTTTTGGACGTACAACAAAAATATACCACATACCTATGCAACAACCGCTCCACCCAGGGTCAGATATGAGATTATCAAATACGAGACAAACTCTGAAGTTTGTGTCTTTTCAATCTTAATGTTTCACATGAAAAATAAAAATTAATGGTAGTGATATCATAGTAATATCAACTCGAAATTATGAGCCACATGTATCAAATATATAAGAAGA
Source organism: Geum urbanum (assembly GCA_946800695.1). NCBI lineage: Eukaryota > Viridiplantae > Streptophyta > Magnoliopsida > Rosales > Rosaceae > Geum > Geum urbanum. Next base: position 5,031,813 of record OX327002.1, on the reverse strand, counting down.
AATTAATACAATTAAATAAGGTTGGCATTTTCTACCGAATGGGCCGAACCAGCTAGCCTAAACCAAATTAAGCCAAAATTCTCGGTAACTGAAAATTCAGTTTGGCCCAACCAAGCCAAACACATTAACTCGGTTTGGTTTTTGTTCCAGGTTTTCTAGCAACTGGTTCAATGAAGAATTTTACATTTCCTGGGGTTCGAAGCCATACCCTCAAGGATATAAACTCCGCTTCTTACGACCAACCCACCACGCGTGCTTATGAACTAGCCGGCTAAAACCAAATTAAGCCAAAATTCTCCGTAACTGAAAATTCAGTTCGGACCAACAGAGCCAAACACCTTAACTCGGTTCAGTTTTGGTTCCAAGTTTGCTAGCAACCGTTTCAGTGAAGAATTTTGCATTTCTTGGGGTTCGAAGCCATACCTTCAAGGATATAAACTCTGCTCCTTACCACCAACCCACCATGCGTGCTTATGAATAAGTTGACGACTTTTGTATTTATACCACATTGTTCTCTAATTAATCATATTAAAAAAGAATAATGAAGTAGACAACATCACCTTTCTTCTTCTTTTGCTTTTCTTAGATATCTGATGTCCAAGGCATTGTTCTCTCTCTCTCTCTCTCTCTCTCTCTCTCTCTCTCTCTCTCTCTCTCTCTCTCTCTCTACAAACACAAATCCAAGCATTGGATACCCACTTGTTCATCATCCTCTAGTTTGTTTTGTTTTCATTTATTCTTAATTAGTGAAGAATAACTATTACTCACTTCTCTCTTTTTTCAGTCAATACTCGCTTCTCTCTCATTTATGTTGTTTCCTCTATTTTCATTCATGGCTATTGAAACTAGATAGGTTTGAATAGCAACTGACCAGAAACCGACTGAAACTGACAAAAACGAGAATATCGGTAACAAACTTTTCAGTTCGGTTCCAGCTTGAAAATATAGGTACTGAGGACAGTCGATTCGGTAGATGATTTTAGGAAAAAAGGGTCGGTTTAGTACAGAATCCACCCTTACAATTTAAAATTGTGCATTAATTTTCCATCATCAGATTCCTGTTTTCTTTTCAGGCAAAGACGTCACGGATGCTGAGAAGCGCTACCCGACCTTTGACAAGTGGGCGCTTGCCTTGGTCACAGTTGCTCGGCGTCTTTGCCCACACTTCCAGGCACATAAAATCTAGGTCCTCACAAATCTGTCACTTCGCCAAGTCCTTCAGTCACCTGATCATAGTGAGCGCTTGAGCAAGTGGGCCATCGAGCTCAGGAAATTTGATATCGAGTATAAGCCTCGCACTACTATGAAAGGCCAGGCGGTGGTAGATTATATTACTGAATACATGAAGGTTGAACAAGGCAGTACCTAGCAGGAACTTGAACAACCCGCTACCACCAAGCCTCAATCACTATGGCACCTGTACATGGACGGTTTAACGAATTAGTAAGGTAGTGGCGTTGGTGTTATTCTCAAGGCCCGAGCGATGTTCACGCAGAATATGTGCTCAAGTTTAACTTTAAAACTTCCAATAATGAGGCAGTATGAGGCACTCATAATAGGTCTCCATCTAGTGCATCTATCAGACACCTCTGATATCAACATCTACATTAATTCTCAACTAGTCGTCAACCAGATAATGGGGGACTTAAGCCAAGGGAGGTTCCATGGCCGCTTTCATGGCACTCGCCAAGCACTATCTCGCAAAGTTCAAATTCTTCAACATTACTAAAGGTCCACGAGCCCAAAATGCCAAGGCTGATGCTTTTGCCTGCCTTGCAACTGCGCCATACCCTAACTCTGCCACTCATGGAAAAGTTAAATTACTTGAAAAGCTGAGCATTGCCAAAAGTTTTACAGAGATCTTACCTATCTTACCTGCTGAGCCTATTTGGATGGACCCCATTTTTCTTATAAAACTAATGGCATTCTGGCAAAAAACAGAGCGGAGGCTCAAACCATTGTGGTCAGAGCCGTCAACTTCAAAATTCGAGGCAGACAATTGTAAAAACAAGAGCGCACATATCCCAACCTCAAATGTCTCGCACCAAGCGCAAGGTGCTCAATCTTGGAGGAAATCCACAGTGGTGAGTGTGGACACCATAAAAGGACCCAACCCCGATTTAGTTTTCTAAACCGGAATCGAACCCCTTCTGAAAACACAAACTTGCAAAAACCATAAAAATTTTGGCAGAGTTTCGCTATAACGTGAAATTGCCATTAACCTGCACCCGAAAACACACTTCATCCTATGCCAAAAAAGCCAAACCGTGGGCACCAATCCCATCCGGATTTCTCAATATCATAACAATAATGTAAAGTAATAAATAAAACTGTACTTTACAAAAATCTGGGGAAAAACATATAAAAGTATAACATCTGAGTAATCAGAGCGACCTCTAGTGTATATACAAAAATATACAACAGTAGGCAAAACAAAAAACTAACTGGAAAAGAAAGGTAGCTCGAACACTAAGCCTCCGACTGCGACGTGAGACACCAAAATCTGAACTGCAAACTGGGCACGGAAACCGAAAAGCCCAGGGGAAAGGCAAATAAAATCGTTAGAGTGAGTGGACGAAAATAATCATATGCCTTTCACCATTATATAATATAAAAACAATGTGAGTTCTTAAAATAAATGGAGGTGTCAGACGAATCTCTCAAGCCCAACGGTCATGCGAATCTCTCAAGCCCGACGGTGATAGACTAGGCGAATCTCTCAAGCCTAGTGGGCACATCAGGGGAATCTCTCAACCCTGGAACTGGACTATCGGTGATCAGCCGAGTAGCCCCTCAAGGCGATGATCAGGGCGCGATTACGAGTAAAACGGCATAAAATTTGTCAAATTCCAAAAAGTCAACGGGTCGCCGGAGCTCCGTCGTTGACCGTCGGCGCCGCCGCCGGCGCGCTGTCACTGGAGGAATTTCCCGGCAACCCAGACCACCATAGCTTCTCCTCCTCAAGCCCAACACATTTCAACACTACACCAAGGCCCAAATCGGACGACAACTAGCCTAAAACCAGCCCGAAAAGTCCACGGCCAAGAATCGCTGGAAAACTTTCCCGGCCGATTCTGGCGCCGTCACGCCATCAAAGTGCTTCAAACCAAGGGGATTTTCACCCTTGGCTTGAACTCAGTCCAAACCACTCCAAGAACCAACCGGAAAGTCACCAGAGCGCCACCCCCCAATAAACCCGATTCCAGCCAAAATTCAAGAACTTCATCGAGCTCGTTCTCCCACAAATCAAAACCAATTTCCTTCAAACCAAGTTCTAAACACTTGAAAATTTCAAGGAGAAGCTAAAAATACCAAAATCAAGGCCGGAGGTGGCCGGAAACGGAAGGTCGATCGGTAGTCAACCGGCGGTGCCTTTCCTCCCTCGGTCAACGTGGGTCAACGGTTTCCTCTGGTCAAACGACGGTCAAACTTCCCGAAACAGTGGTTTTTGACAATTTACGACTATTCCAATATTTATACTCGTAGCTCGATACGATCGACGGTCCAAAAAAAATCACATCCACGTTTCGGATAACTTAAATTCAAACGGATAAACACGACGAAATTACGCGATTTCAATTATTCATAACATATTCCTCGGTTATCGAAACAATTATCTGAAACCGCCCATAAACTCGAAATCACGCATACTACAATTCTCGTGAAGAGACTCAACTCAAATTCTCACCCAATAAATAAGTCGTGAAACGAATCGCCAATTCGATTAATTTACGATAAACTGTGATTACTCGTAAACTCGTGGATTAAGTCGATTAACGTGCTAATTCTGATTCGAGTCGTCACACACCATGCTGGTGCTAGATCTATTGCTCACAAAGTATTGCGCTATAGGTTCTGGTGGCCAACCATTCATGCTGATGCAAACAACATCTTAAGTAAATGTAAAGCATGCTAACTCTACGCACATAAAGTTCACCCTTCAGCAGTGTCGTTATCCATCATTATGTCTCCCATTCTATTCGCAGTGGGGACTTGACTTGATAGGGGAGCTTAACAAGTCCAAAGGCCAATTTTGGTATCTCATCGTCATCATTGACCACCACATAAAGTTTATTGAGGCTGAGCCGCTAATCAGGATCACCACGATGAAAATTATCAAGTTTCTCTAGCGACACTGTCCTGCCATCATGGAGCGCTCATGAACATCATCACTGATAATGTTGCACAATTCAACAATAGTGAGTTTATCCAGTTCTACAGGCATCAGGGGACTGATGTCCTTTTTTCCTCCCCTGCTCACCCTCAGAGTAGCGGGCAAGTCGAGGCTGCCAACAAAATCATCAAGGATGGGTTAAAAAAATAGATAACTGATGTCAAGAAGGGTGACTTAAGTATGGACGCTGGCCTGAATTTCTCCCAGGAATCCTTGGTCTATCCACACAACTGCCACGTCAGCCACTGGCGAAACACCATGTGCCTTTACCTTCGTCACTGAAGCGTTGTTCCCTCTGGAAATAACCTATCAAAGTCTAAGGGTAGCAACGTTTATCCTAGAAACCAACGATCAGGGACTTCGCCAGGATAATGACATCCTTCAGGAAAAGCATGACGTCACTCACCTCTGCAACACCACCAACAAGGAGAAGATCTCCCGCCTCTACAATCAACGCATTAAGGCGCGCCCACTGCAAGTTGAGGACTACGTGATGAAGGTCATCTAGACCATGGTAAAGAGTTTCCGCCCATCATGGGAAAGTCCTTAAAATATAGTAGACGTCTCTAGCCCTGACACATTCTACCTGAGCAATAAGGAGGGAACCGTTCTGTCTCATCCATGGAACTCTGCCCACCTCCGCAAGGACTATCACTAATATAGCTTAGTGTGCCCTGGGCAGAAAGCATGTCATCACACTGGGGACTCTGCTCGGCCTAGGCTAGTCGGTTGAATTATTTTTATTTCACCAATATCTTGTACTAGAGTGTTATGCTTATATAATGAAGTAAGAATAATTTTATGTCCACATTGTCTTATTTCCTCAAACATGACGCTACCGATTACTTCATCCACTAGTACGATACATTTGAATAATGCTTAGCATACACAATTGACCATGAACTTACTCTCATTACTTTAACGCAACGCTCACAGTATCAAATATCGTCGAAACGATGTGTGTATTAACACTTCATACATATGCCTAAATGACAACACAAAGATCTTCAAAGCAGCCTAAAAAAAGCAACAACATTTTCCCACAACACAATAATACCAAATATATACATAAACAAATGGAGAGAAACAATGAGAATATTGTTTTACATAAACACATAACAACCGAACACTAAAAACAGACACAAATGCCGCTATATTGGATTACCCCTACCCATTTGATCGGCTGCTCACTTCTTCGGATCTTCATCATATTTCTTCCAATCAAAGTAGGGACTGTCCTTGAGCACATCAAAGGTAGCAGTGCAGCCTACCGCCTTAGCCTCTTCCCTGATCTTCTCAAACTCAGTAAAGACCTTGAACGCCGACACGACATCTTCCTCCAACTTGTGCTTAGCAGCGTCATCAAGGATCTGGGCTTTGAGAGACCCAACTTCTGCTTTCAAGGCATCAACCTCCACCAACACTTGATCCAGGCACTCCGCTTGCTTAGCATGCTGATATTCGAGTGAGTGTTTTTTTGTTTGTAGCAGATCCCGCTCAGCTTCCAACTCATCATACTTCACCTGAAGCTCATGTTTGGCTTTCAATGTGTCCTCAACGGCTGGCTTGAGAATGCTCAACTCTTCATGAAGCCCCTCCTCTCGCGTTGCACACCTTTCTTAGTTGTAGGTTGCCCTCACCAGCATTGACTCCTTCCGTTTCAGCTCTGCCTCCAGTTTCAAAGCATTTTCCTTGATCACCGCCAACTCCTCCGGGCTTCTTTCCGGCTCCTCCAGCATAACCGACTGAAAGAGGTCATGCACCTACCACATCGCTTCCATACACAAGTGTTGATGGTTAGTCTGACGCTCAATAGTCAGTGCCCACTTCCTTTGCCATCAAACTAAGACTAATGAACACGAGGCATGAAAAAAGTTGACATATTTCTCTAATAGGATCCTCGAATCCTCTTCTATCATGTCAAGTATATCCACTTTCCTCCCTCCGCTCGACCTCTCACTGAACACAGGCAGTGTTTTGATGGAAGACCTAGCTGGCGACCGCACAGGAGAGTTGAGTGTCCTTTGCTCCTCATCATCTTTCTCTTCATCCACCACCTCATGCAGCTCGAGTGAGCGAGCAGCTAACTCTTGAGTGGCGGAAGGCTCTACATCCAGGCTAATGGACTCGCTCCTCTTTATTCTATACTTTGGTTACTTTCCAGCAGTATGTTTTCTATTCTTGCCCTTCTTAGCAGCATGGGCTTTCTCCGATTCTGCCAGGATTTGAGCAGCAGTGTGCTGCACGCTCATCTCTGGGCTCTTGGTCCCCTGCATAGGGACCTCCTCCCTGTCAGAGCCATTTATTCTTCATCACCGGCCCGCTCTTCCTCCTGACAGCGCAGAGTCAAACACGGTCTTCGTGGATCCCATTCCTGCTATTCGCCAAGAACTATGACCTTTGCTTCGTGCATATTGATAACGAGTAAAACATGCATCAAATATTAACACAAAGTAGACACTCAATACATATCTCACACGTATGCAATTTAAAACCCTTCTTTGTAGATGTAGCATTGATAAGTAGGGATTGTTCTTAACCGGGGATTGAGGGTACTAATGCATGACAACGTTTGTAAACAAAAAATAAAATGTACGAGGGGTTTGAAAGTTTGGTTATTAATCTACGAAATATAAAGACAAAACATGGCAGAAAACACATAGAGAAACCCTAAGTTCTATCATGCTTCAACTCATAGACAAGCTAAAACAAACAAGAACATAGAATCCTAAACATGCTTTCTAAACGGAAAATAAAATCTAAGACTAACATATTTACAAGTGATCATCCCGTCTAATTAACCTAGCCGATTTCATGCTAGAAGACTTTAGTAGACAATGAAATTCATAACTCTAAATCTAACTATACATGCTTGTTTATTGTATAGAAGTGCGACTCAGCGTCTTGACGTTGTTGCCGGGGATCTAACCCGGGCCGTCCGCATGACCAGCAGGAATACTTACCATTATACTACAACTAACGTCTAAACACCCTAAACAATTTCATCTTAAATAAGTTCATCGAAACCTGCAAAAGAAAGGGACTTAGCGTATCATCTAGAACATGGCATCGAAGCATTAGACTAAAAACAAACATATGTAAAAGACTTAGAATTATAAACACATGGAAGCTACAAAAGAAATCAAAACATATAGCTGAAAACCAAACTGATTCTTCATCAAATAACCGAAACAAATCCAATACAAAACCAAAGAATGAAAATAGAAGGTCATGGTTACACTTTGAATCCGTGAATTGCACTGCAACTCTAGGTGTTTGATGACTTCTAGGGAGGATGGTTCTCGCTCACAAGGGACTTAGCGTATTGTGAGTGATCCGAGGCTCGTTGAGGCTGAACACTTCGGCTTTGGAGAGGCAGGATGGCTTCTTTGTGGAGGAGAGGTATTTTGCAGAGCGTTGGCTTCTAAGATGGGTGATGATCTGCTTTGAGGCCGAGCTCCCCTTTATATAGGAGAAGGGTAGGTTGTTTCCTACCATAACAAGAAGTTCACATTAATTTCGGAGAAATCTGACCTCCTGTAGTAAAACGAGATTTTCCTGAGTTCTACGTATCCGAATTGCATGATTCTTGCGGCATTGGAAATATCTTTCCGAGGGCTATAAAATATCTTTATTGATCACCTCAATCGGAGTTGATATGCGATTTCTATAGCCTGTCGAAGTCTGCTGTCTTGTAACTTCAGATTTCCTTCCATTTTAAGTATTAGGAATCCCAATCTCATCAAATTTTGGATTTCTTGCTCTCCAATTATTCTTGTCCCAAAATACTATTTTATTGCACATATTTTGGGCTTCAAATCAGGTATAAATAATCTTCAAATATCTTCCATGACTTCGGCTCCAAGGATCTCCATAATTTCGGCAATATTGCTCTTTCCTGGTTCGCGCAGGAGAAATGTCTTCTTCCTCATTTGCACTATTTTGGTATCCATTTCATTTGTCAAATGGTTTCGAATTATTGACACCATGTGGGCATGCATTTTAGTAACTATTTAAAGACCATTTCTCGGACCATTTCTTCTCCAAAATTAGGAACTTCCTCCTTAACGAGTTTTGAGCTCATTTCTGCCTCCTTTATGGATTCCTCCTTATTTTGTCCTATAAATCATAAAGTAAGTAAGATACAAAGATACTAAGTTCTAAACAAAGCTAACTGTAAAGAGAAAGACGTTAAGAATCAAGTATAAAATGCGTAGATCACATATCAGCCCGATCTGGCAGAGTAGTATCGCACTTGCCGGCTCCTCATAGCCAAGTCCCATCTGTTAATCGCTCCCGATGGCTGGTGTTGTGCGCTTATGCCATCAATCGTTTCAGTAATCCAGCTACTTTGTCCTGGTGTGTGTTTGGTTCTGTTTGCTATTGTATTGTTTCTTTGAATGTGTTAGGTGGTTTTCTTGCATGGTCTGATCAGTATGTGTTTCTCTCATTTTCTCGTAGCCAACAACACCACTGTCAGCACAGACAAAAATATGAATAAGCAAAGTAGCTGGTTGAACATATGTTTGTTTAACGACCTCTAGATGGTTCAGCGCCCAAAATTCACGAAAGAAATTCAAACAGTCTCAATAAACAATATCTTGGGCAAGCGCTCCTTGTCCTGCTCGCTTGGTGGAAAGTAGTACCTCACTGTCAAGATTAGCACAGGCAAAATAGAAAACAAAGACAAGCAATAACAAATGGCGCCAGTATACACAACAATGTGACTTAAACCAGTATACAGTCACAAGAATTCAATGCACTTTCAAAGCACCCAAACAACCTAGCGGCGAAAACGATGTTGGCACGCGAGGCAACCCAACTATGTCTTCCTCTGGGCAGTTGCCAAATTCTCAATTCTCACTCACTAAGCATGCCTTGTACCACCACACAATTGCAGAAGAAGGCATTTCGGTGATTCTCCAACTTGTCTTCTTCAATGATAGTGTCATCGTGCCGTAGTCCCACTCCCGCTTCACATAGCTAGTGTTGCAGAAATTAGTAATTTCCACCATGGTGGGCATCCCAAAGTGTCACAAATTGAAAACATTGAACAACTCTATCAGAATCTTCATCATTATTGGCCCACACTGTCCTAATGTCACCTTACAATGAGACATCGCATATTGGAAAAACGGACGCAAGGGCAAGTTAATGCCATTCCAAATCTGCCACTCATGCACGCACACATGCCCCTCTAGCGGATCGGAAAATGTTTCCCCAATACCAAGAGGTCGAAAGTGTACAGAGCGGGGAACGTTGTATTTCTCGTATAGCTCTTCACATTCTTCGATGCCCATAGATGCAGTAGGATCCTACACCGCCTCCCCATCGTCAAAGTGCGTGCCTCAGCACCAGGGCACCTTTGTATACTAGTAGCGCCTCTATAGTCGCCTGTGACACCACAAATGCTGAGACCCGCTAGTTCTCCTTACCCCATCTAACTCCCCGCTACCCGCTGACGATCCAACCCCACCTTTACGCTTTAATTTGAGCTCATCTCTAGCGCAAGTATCAACAAAAGGGTTTGAGCATCAGCAGGAATATATACACTTAACGGTTTAGGACTTGACTCGAAACTATACCTGAACGACGACGACATTTGGCAAACGCTAAAGGATTCTAGGATTACACCTATCTCTTCCCCTATGTCCCTTAAGGACACATGTTATTTCCTCTGTCACCTCTTCCCATCTGTAATCATATATGATTCATCACTCGATACCTCCATTGATGCTGACGGATCCATCGCGCTAACGCCAACGGCTTATCATACAAAAGACAGCTATCAAGACCAGGATGCGCCAATTCCATGGTACCGCACCATAAGTAGCACTGCCTATTCCCCTACTCTCCAATCTCAATTACAACCCAACCTGATGATGAACCAGCATGGATCTCAACCCTGTTCATCCTCATTCACCAGCGCATGGATAACCCCAAAAAGTAAGTAAACACACAAGCGTTTTGCTACAACATCCACCACATTTTTTACTACCACATACCCATTTATACATGCCTACTATGCACATTTTCATAGCCAAGTTTCTTTCAATCACAATACCCAGTAAGTACAAAACTTCCTACTTGCATGCCTTTTTTGACCCTCTAAGTACGACTACAACGTACAGTTAAATACATATATATTTGTCATTTAATTGTTTCAGGGTATAGGGGGTTTGGATTTTAAGGTTTAGAAATTAATTAGTGTTTATGGTAGGGTCTTAGACGTTGAATTGGTTCTCAAATCGTTGTCTAAGTCGCATTATATATATAACGGCGTAAAAGTAAAACGTACATATAATGACAAATAATTTCGTCGTTTAAAATGACACTTAGATGACGAATGCTAAATTCCTCATCCAAAGTTTACTTAAACGACGAAATATAATTTTGTCACCTAGTAAGATGTTTAAGACAATGAAGTTCCATCGTTTAGATAGCACTAAAACGACGAAATTGTCATGTTCAGCGACCAACTATCTTTTCGTCGTTTTAGTCTAACTCAGACGACGAAGACTAAATCATTTCGTCGTCTAAGTCAATAATTCTAGTAGCTAGTGAACAAGCAAAATTGGAGTTTTAATATAACTAAATCTTTAGCTAGCTAGCTGGTATTGAAAAAGATTGACTTAAGAAAATGATTTTTAGTTTTCTTTTTTCTTTATTTTTTCTTTTTTTAAATTTTTCAAAGGCCATGTGGAACCATTGTTCGAAAAATGGGCACTTAGGCCAAAAAATTAGTCAAACGCCTAAATTCAGGGCTGGGCGGAGCCTGATATCATGATTAAACAGGGAAAAAATTGTCCGCCTAGCGCCTAGGCGGTGATTTGGCGCGCCTAGGTTTTTTTTTCAATTTTTTTATTTTTTATTAACTTAAAAGGGTTAAAAAAAAACAAAATTAAAACCCTAAAACAAAATTAAAACCCTAAAAATTTTTTTTGTGTGCTTTTATTTGGATTTGAACTTTTGAGCTATTGTTTGATGACATTCTTTTTGAGACATTTTATTTTGATGACATTTCTTCATTTGGATTTTTTTTGTGTGCTTTTATTATTATTCATATTATAATACACTACCAGAATAAGTACTATAGCCGCCGACTTTTGAAAAAACAGGCCGACGACTAGTTAAGTCGTCGGGCTATGATTCTATAGCCGACGACCACCCTATAAGTTGTCGGCTATGGTGATGCAACTATACCCGATGACGACTATAGTCATCGGCTATGATACTATAGCCGACCACCACCCTCTAAGTTTTTGGCTATGGTGATGCAACTATATCCGACGACCTATAAAGTCGTTGGGTATAGTTTGACTATACTATAGACGACGACTTTAACGAAGTCATCGGTTATAGTTCCTTTTATACAGATTTGGGCTGCAACTCGCCATTTGAAAAGAAATCGCCAAAAAATCCCAAAACGCTCTTAAATCGTGGGTGTCGTCCGAAGCTGTCCAAAAAGAGTTCGTGATACTCTCCCGCTATACATATATATAGGTACGTATGTGTGTGTGTATATATATATATATGTGTGTGTGGGGGGGGGGGTGTTAATATTGTTGATTTAGAGTTGATTAATGTTGATTATATATATAGATATGAATGAATGTGAAGATTTTGAGTTAATTGTTGTGTTGTAGTTGAGTTGAGTTGATTTTTAGTGAATTGTTGATGTGTGTGTGTGGGTGTGTGTGTGTGTGTGTGTGTGTGTGTGTGTGTGTGTGTGTGTGTGTGTGTGTGTGTGTGTGTGTGTGTGTGTGTGTGTGTGTGTGTGTGTGTGTGTGTGTGTGTGTGTGTGTTAATTTGTAATTAAGAATATATAGAAGAATTAATGTAATTAATTTGAGTTGATATTGTTGATGTTGAGGTGATCGATTAATGTTGATTTTGAGTTGAATTCAATAAAATTATGTATATAAATATGTTAATCGTTGATATATATATATATGTGTGTGTGTGTTAATTTGTAATTAAGTATAGAAGAATTAATATAATTAATTTGTAGGTTAAATATATTTATAGATATAATGTTGAATTTTTAATTAGTGCATGTATATATTAATTTATGTATATACAGTACAAATTTTGAGGATGGACAATAGTTGGATTTTCCTTCCAAAATGGGATCGAAGATATGGTGTTGGAATGTGGAATTTTGTGGAATCTGTGAAGTGTAATGCGAAGGAGAATACAATTCATTATTGCCCGTGTACACAATGTCAGTGTCGCAGCGATTTGGTTCGTTTTCCCATTGATATAGTATGCGATCACGTGAAGAAAAATAGATTTTGGGATAAGTACACATGTTGGATTTATCATGGTGAAATATCATCAGTGGGTCAGCATGATCATGGGCAATTTTCTAAGAGGGCCAATACATCCAATGATGCAACAACAAGGTTGCTCAACAATGTGTTTCCTTATGAGAGCGGTGTATATGCTCAAGTACAAGATATATCCGCCGACGTTGAGGGCTTCCCTTTTATTGAGCCAGTCCAGCAATTACCCAGAGCTGTCAACACTGTCGGTATTGACAAGTACAACAAGTTGATTGCCTTCCAACACACCTCGTTATATAACGGGTGTAACAAGACTGTTCTTGAAATGGTCATGGGAATAATGAAGATCAAAGTGGAGAACAAATTGAGTGTCAAGGTTGTTGATGCTTATCTAGAGTTGACAACTTCGACACTGCCCCTAGTCATCATCTGCCTACCACTTATTGTAAGGTGCAACATATCCTGAAACATCTTGGTCTTACATACATCAAAATTCATGCATGCAGATATGATTGTGTTCTCTTCTGGGGTGAAGATGCTGAAGGGAATGATCTTGAAAACCTTGATGCATTTCCAGTATGTCACACCGATAGGTATAAGTTGACTCCTGCAGGGAATAAGAAAGTTGTAAAGGTACTTCGGTATTTCCCGCTGATTGATAGGCTGGAACTGTTGTTCATGTCTGCACACACGACCATAGTTATGAGATGGCATGCGGAGAGGGATTTGCCTGACGACGATACCCTCATACACCCTGTAGATGGAGAGGCTAGGAAGCAAATGGTTAGGAAGTTTTCTCATTTTGCATCAGAGGTTCAAAATGTTTGGCTAGGGCTCTCATCTGACGGATTCAACCCTTTTGGCAACTTGAGTCTTCAATACAGTATATGGCCAGTTATTTTGGTATCGTACAACCTTCCTCTATAGATGTGCATGAAGAAGAAATACAATATGCTACCTATGTTAATTCCTGGGCCGGGCTATCCAGGAAAGTGTCTCGATGTGTATATGAGACCCTTGATTGAGGAGCTTCAGTACTTGAGTAACGTTGGTCATCCTACTTATGACAAGTACAAAAACAAGATGTTCCAGATGCATGTCATGCTTGTTGGCACCATCAGTGATTTTCCTGCCCGCGGGATGTTACCGGGCAACGTTACCAGGGGATACATGGCTTGTGTAGAGTGTATGATTGTTGGTTGTGGTAGCCCTCATTGCAGGGAGATTATTTAGATGCGTCACTGTTGTTGGCTTCCACATGATCACCCATTTTGGGAAGATAATGAGGCATTTGATGGGACTGTAGAAACAAGTGTGCAACCCAGAAGATAGACGGGGGATGAAATTTTGGAAGTGCTGAATGAATACGATTTTGGGTAGCTTAGCAATCATCCTAATGTAGTGGCAGCAATACCTCCCATAGCCGACCAATATAAATTCTGGATGCACAAAAGCATATTCTGGAAACTTTCGTACTGGTCCAAGTTGCATATCATGCACTACCTAGATGTCATGCACATTGAGAAGCATGTTTGCAAAAGTGGGGTGGGCATAGTGTTGAATTGGGAGGGAAAAACTAAAGACGACCCTAAGGTACGCATTGATCTGAAAAGAATGTATACGAAATATTCGTGGTTGAAATATAGGAAGAAAAAAATGTCTCAAGCTCCTTACACTGTCAAGTCTGACCAGAAGAATGAAATTTTTAGGTGGATGGATAATGTTAGGTATCCTTTAGGCTATGTAGGCAATATAGGGAGGTGTGTTAACTTCTGGGACAATAAGATGTACGGATTAAAGAGTCATGACTATCATATACTGGTTCAACGTCTCTTCCTTGTTTTCATTCGATCATACCTAGCATGTTAGGTGGTGGAGCCGTTAGTAGCGCTGTCAAAATTTTTTCAGAAGTTATGGACTAGAGAAGTGAAAAAATCTGACTTGAGGGAAATGCAACATGACATCATTTTTATCATGTGCAAATTCGAGAGGATATTTCCCCCAAATTTTTTTGACATCATGCCTCACCTGATGATCCATCTTCCCAAAAAATTGTTGCTTATTGGTCCAGTATACTACACTTAGATGTATCCCATAGAAAGGTATGTACGATTCAACATCTGATAAAATTGACATGATTTTTTTATATAATTATGTATTTCCATAATCCTCAGATGCACTTTAGAATTTGATAGAAAACTGGGGGACTACAAAGGTTATGTGGCTAATAAATCCGCACCTGAAAGATGTATAGCTGAAGCATATCTTGTGCACGAGCGTGCAACGTACACCAAGATGTATTTGGGAGCGTTGGAGGACCCTCTACAATATATGCCGGTAGATGAACCCCAGTTCAATTTTTCTATCCTCTCAAATGAAGTTGAAGTATATGGTTTGTTGCCAAAGTCTTACAATTTTGGAACCGTATGAGATAGTCATTGCCCACTGGTGGGTATTGATAAATTGTCTAGAAGTTCAATACTAGAAAAACATCTATCTAAACTGTCATGCGGTTTTCGGTGATCTTGAGTACCAAAATAGGGTGTTTGCAAACTATTTTGGTGGCTGGGTACGTGTTTCAAATTGATTTACTTCTATATATTCATAAAACAATGTGAAGATTATGAGTTAATGGTTGCTGTTTTTATCTTCAGATGAACCATCACTACAACATTTGGAGACATTGCCGGCGACTTTTAAGTCGCCGGCAATGTCTTTAGACATTACCGGCGATTTTCGCCGGAAAATCGCCGGTAATGTCTTTTTTTTTTTTTTTTTTTAACATTACCGGCGATTTTTGTCGCCGGTAATGTCCGTCGCCGGCAATCCCTCGATGGTAATGTAAAAAAAAAAAAAAAAAAAGACATTACCGGCGACTTTATTTATGTCGCCGGTAATGTCTTTTTTTTTTTTTTTTTTTTTACATTACCGGCGACATGAATTTATGTCGCCGGCAATGTCTTTAGCTTCGAGACATTACCGGCGACATAAATTCATGTCACCGGCAATGTAAAAAAAAAAAAAAAAAATTACATTACCGGCGACTTAAGTCGCCGGTAATGTCCAAAAATCGCCGGCCTTGTTTTTGGACATTACCGGCGACTTAAAAGTCGCCGGCAATGTGTAAAAATGTTGTAGTGCATGTACAATGTGATGGTGACCCACACTAGTCACACGAATTAAGGCTTTTGGCGATGAAACCGATAACTTTAAGAGTGTATCCGATGTGTAAGGTCAATGACGTGCAATTTATATGTCAACATAGAGACGATAGACGGAGAACACAAAATTCTAGGGTAATGGTGCATGGTGGGCAGAATAACATTGACTATTACGGTGTTCTCCATTCATTGGTCGAACTAATTTATGGGGAGGGCATGACCATGCACTTGTTTAAGTATAGATGGTTTGATACTAACCTTGAGAACACAAGGACCGATAAATACAGTCTTTTTTTGGTGAATACTGCTACAAGCTGATATGAGGATGACCCTTTTATTTTTGCCACATCGATAAAACAAATATTTTATCTGGATGATCTTGTGTCTAAAAGGGTGTGGAAAGTAGTCAACCATGTTGTTCCTAGAAACATATATAGTGCTACTACACTTGATGAGGCCGACGATATTGAATAAGTGACTGCATACCAAGAGCCGAACGCAATTGGTATTCCTGAATCCTCTACAATTCGCCTAAATAATGTGAGACCCGGTAGTGTGGTTCGAATTTCACGGGCGGATGTAAGTCTTATTGATGTCTTTCCAAACAAAGACAACGAAGACTTCGGTAATGAGGAGTGGCACATATTACCAGAAATTAACTCCGACACTGATTCAGACTCAAGTGATGATTCTCATTATGAGCCTTAGTTAAACATGAATGTTTGTTAATTAATTAAATGTATGGGTCGGTCATGAGGATGTTTTTGAAATGATCGCTTCATTTGTGTTCTAATATTAGATAAACAGGTGTTACTACGAAACAGATGAATTTGGCTGATGAGGCCTGCTTTTTAAATTTTGTTACATACTATACCCAACGACTTGCACAGAAGTCGTCGAGTATAGTTAAAAAAATAATTAAAAAAAGCATGGCCGACGACATTAATGAAGTTGTCGGCTAAGGCATAGCCAACGACATTCATTAAGTCGTTGCCTATGGTTCGACGTTATAACCCGAAAACTCAGTCCAAGACCTCACTTCTTCGGCCTCTCCTCCTCTCCTCCAAATCACCCCAAACCTCCGGAATCCCTCCCCAAACGTCTCAAATCGCCGAAAACGCCCCCAAATCGGCTTCAATCTCTCCAAAACAGGCGCTCTCTCTCTCTCTCTCTCTCTCTCTCATTTTCCTCCTAAATTTTAGGGTTTTAGCTTTATTTAGGGATTTTAGTTTGATCTAGATTGGATTATATGAATGTGTATGAGTTCTGATTATGGGTTATGGATTTTGTGATTAGGTTATTAGATTGGGTTAATTGAATTTGTGTATGGAATTTGTGATTGGGTTATTGAATTTGTGTATTTTATGGAATTTGTGATTGGGTTAATTGAATTTGTGAATTTTATGGAATTTGTGATATATGGAATATGTGATTATTTTGAGGGAATATTATGTGAGTTTATGAATTATGTGATTTATATATGAATTTTGTGAATTTTGTGATTTATGTATGAATTTATGAATTTTGTGATTTATGTATGAATTTTGTGATTTAGGTATGAATTTGTGGTGTGAAATTTTTTGAATTATGTATGGTTTAATTTAAATAGGGTTTGATTCAATTAGGGTTTAAATAATTAGGGATCATGAATTGGTTAAGTCGGAAGAGTTCAAATGGCTCTAACAAAGGAACCGGGTCTAGCGGCGATAGTTCCTTGTCTGCCTCTATAAGTAACACTTATAGCGGCCCGAGGACCTCTCGACACCTTCAACTGTTTCAGCAGCCGCAACAAGATGTAGAGGTCCGCCGACCCACCTGTACGAGGCCGCTCTTCAACAAAGGCGCCACTCCCGCACAGCAGCCGGCCACCTCTACGAGTCCCGTACTTTCATGTGTCTGTATGCCTCCCATCTCCCAGCCAACTGCGCCTACTCCCACGCCGCAGCCGTCGGCCTCTAATGCAGGTCCTTCAGATAGTTCCTCTACGGGGACACGTGGTGGCCCGCCGCCGCACCTCTTCATGCCTAATACGATACCATCCATACCTGCGCTTGATGATCAGGGAGTGCCTATTCCAGAATAGATTAGTTACACTACCCCGGAAGAGGCATACTTCTATGTGTTGTTTGATACACCTCTGTATAGTGCGAGGGTATCAAATACATTGACGTCTGAATCGGGTAAATATTACCAAACTTAGTATTTAATTTGAAAATCATTAATATTAGCGCATATAACTCTTAAGTGGAGACGTTGAAATTTTTTTTCCTTTATGTTAGCCAACACCGACGTCGGAGGCAATGCAAAAAAGACAACTAGAGGCACAGTCAGCAGCAAGCTACTTGACAAGGCGGTCAAAGACAGTGGGAAAGTAGTCATACAGACCAATTCGAATGGAGACGTGATAGTGGGAAAGAATACGCGGAAGTACGCCAGCATAGTAGGGAGTATAATACGGGATAGAGTGCCGGTTCTATAGGGAGAGTGGTCATCAGTGGCACAATGTGTGAATGACTGTGTGAACAATGCGTTATCGGTAAGTTAATTATATATTAATTATGTATAATTATCCTTTATATATTCATTATGTATGTCTATCATTTATATATTTATTTATATCTACATTGCAGCTGTGGTTTATTGTGCCGGAGGAGCTCAAATACATGTGGGCAATTGAAGTGCAAGGAAGAAGGTGATGAGATATGGAGTTAAATTTTAGACATTTTGTTGATCATGTATTGTCAATTTATAACATATACCTCCCATATATAGGTACAATGAGTGGAAGAGTGAGCTCAAACGGTATCAGAAGAAGCACGACAACCTCTGTGGGGGTACCCCTATGGAGTTTATGTATAGGGAGTACGAGTGGAAGTGGCTCATAGTCCACTTCAACACCCCAAAGGTCGAGGTATGCAACACTTTGTTTGTTCTTACTTGTATCGTATTTGGCGAAAATAGTTTCCTAATTAATTTTTTTTCACATATGTTCATCCAAGAAGACTATTTCTGCAATAAACGCGGTGAACCGGGGAAAAAATAAGAAGAACCATCATGGCGGTTCCAGATCCTTTGCAGGTTGGATGGAGGAGGCCGCCCAACACCCTGAAGTCCCCCCTTTGGAGTATATGTTACAGAAAGTGTATCCTCAGTGCCCCGAAGATATTGTAAGTCGTATGCCCTTATAACTTAATTAACATACTTCCTTATATATCTCTAATTTTTTTTACGTATGTTTACTGGTCCAATTTAATTTTTTTCCTTGTCAATTAGGCGAGAGTGCAAGAGGTGACTCCGGAGGTGTTGACTCAAATCATGAAAGAGTAATGGCCTGAGACCCAGGATGCGGACCTCCCCCAGGCCATCTCTCAGATTGATCAATCTGACCAGCTTAATTGTAGCGGCGAGGATCATGGGTGGGGTTTTCCCACCACGAGGAAGTGGCTACTACTGTAGGGGTCTGGAATAGAAGGGGGATGGGGTCTTGAAGAACACTCTCGGATTCTCACGCAGGTCGATAAGTTTGAGGTCTTCTCATCTACAGGAATAACTCCAGAGGGTGACGACAGAGCACCAGAGGCAGGCAGCAGAGCACCAGAGGCAGGTGGTAGAGCATCAGAGGGAGCTGAAAGAGACTCGAAGGCGGGTGGAGAAGATGGAATGGGCAAAATTAACCGAGTAGTCTGCGATGGCTTCCTGGTTTCAGGATTGGACTACACAGCTCTAGTCATCTAGATTCTTGGTCCCGGCTCCACTTGCGTTCTCTTTTCCTGCCACGCAGCTGCAGAAGGATCCCGAACATCCTGATATTAACGTCGATATTTTCAATAACATCAATTTGGATCACCCATAGTGTAGGTGTATTAACGTCGATATTTTCAATAACATCAATTTGGATCACCCATAGTGTAGGTGTGTAATATGCGTGAATTTTTGTTTTGCTAGTGAATTTATAATGTGTTTTGCAATTTCGATCAATAATATTATGCAATTGTAGGTTTGAGGATTAGAATTGTACATTTTCGAGTATTTTTTTCTTCTTAATTTTTCTACTATAGGTGACGACACAATTCAAAGTCATCGGCTAAGGTAGATACTATAGCCAACGACTTGGTGTCTTGGTCGGTTATAGTCACCCTCCGATCAATGCCGGTTGTTGACCGGTCGTCGGTTATAGTGTTGACTATAACCGACGACTCACCGTAAGGTCGTCAGCTATAGTTTTACCGACGGCCTTTTTCCGTCGACTGTATAGTCCAAGGCCGGTCGTCAGCTATAACTTTAGCCGACAACTGGTCTTGCTATAGCCGTCGACTTTAGGTCGTCGGCTATAGTGCCTGATTTTGTAGTGATATACCATACAAATATATATAATTAATTATATATATAAATTCATCTAATTATAGCCTAAATACCGATTAAACTCCGCTAAACAGCTAGGCGTTAGACAATAGTTTCACCGGCTAATTCCGCCTAGCATATTTTTGAACCTTGGGTGGAACTTGGAACGAGCTAGAAAATTTAATAAACAGAAATTACATTTTTTTTTTGTTTCCGTTGAATACGCGCTTGAGGACGCGTGTACGTATTAAGTATCAGAGTCCATGCACGACGACTAGATTGACGAGGATGGAGGACGCTTAGTGTTAATCGTTCTCCGCCTTCTCTCTCCCTCTAAAACCCTAAAAGCTGTTAAAACATTCCTTATATTACTCTAACACTTCCAATTCACTCGTCCAGTAAATCTTTTCCATTAACGCTTAAATCTTTTTATATTTTGATTTAATCTCGTCATCCCGATATATATAAATATAATTCTTCAACACTCTTTAAACCCTAATAATATGTCTCCTACCTAGCCAACCTCATCATTACAGCTCAGAGCCTCACAAACTCAGACGACTCATCTTTTAAAACCCTCATATATCCTTCCGCCTCCTTTCAGCCTCCCACCATCCCATCGGTTTAGGCTTTTCGACTCGAAACCCTATATCCCGATTTGTTTTGTTCTTAATCCCTCTCTTTAATTCCGTGTTTAAGACCCCGGCCTCCGTTGTTCTAATCTGTCTCTTTTTTTATTATTGTTTGGGGATCAGTTACACGGATTCCAATGCCTAGGAAAAGAGAAGGGGAAGATCACGATGGATATCCTCCATGGTTTAATACCAAGCCCTCGCCGGAAGAGGACGGCGGCCGCCCCGATACCGGTAATCCTTTCCCGGAAAATCTCTTTCCTTCAGAAACTCCTCCTCCCCACCTTCTTCCAAATCAGATTTATAATAACTGGGATCACATGTATAACAACCTTGTTCTCCAAAACCCATCACCTCCCATGGTGCAAAATGCTCCTCAATACCATCAAAACGCTAATCCCAATTTCGATCCGCTTTTTTTCGCTAGAAACAGCTCCAACAATCCCATAAACCCTAATAATGGATTCTCCAATGGGTCGTCGACGTTTGGATACGGAACAGGAGGAGGTATGGGCACTAGTCATGGTTATTTTGGTGGTGCTGATCAAACTCTCCATCCTGATCAACTCGGAGCCCTTTTAAACCAGCTGAGCTTATCCAACAATGGAAGTTCTGGCATCCCACCCATTATGAGAAGGCCCAATAGCTTCATGCCTAACTCTACAATCTTAGGAGGCAACGGTGCATTCAGTGCTATAGAGCAACAATATTTGGAGAGGTTGCACCAGCTGTATATTCGGTCAGTGGCTGACCAGTACAGGAGGGTTTTGCATCAAGCTACTACTCCCTGGAATAGCAGCAGCTGTACTGCTCAATCGCTTTCTATAGATCAATTTGGAAATGGGAACAATTGGATGCCTGGGATAAATGAGATGAATGGGTTTAGGCATAACCCTAACCCTAGCCCTGGATCCCTCAGGAATGGGTTTAACCGGAGATTTCCCAATGGAGTTGGAGCTGGACGATCGCAGCGATTTGGACAAGAAGAGATGGACCAAGGAATTATTCCTTCTTTGCCCAAAGATCAAAGGCTTGGCAATGGGTCTGCCCGGCAGCACATACCAACTTATTCTGTCCCATTGGAAGAGTTGACGGGGAAGATAGCTGTTGTGGCCGCAGATCAGCATGGCAGTCGGTTCCTGCAGAAAAAGATCGAGGAGGGTAAGATGGAAGAGGTTGACATGATTCTCACCGAGGTTCTCGGGGAGGGTCATGAGGGCCTCTTTCATAAGCTCGTGAAGAATCAATATGGAACTGAAGTTATTCAGAAACTCGTGGAGGGGATTAACAGGGAAGGATGTACAAGAATGCTTGACTTAGTCATGAGTGATGAAAGGAAACTTAGAGATATGTGCGCTGATCAGCATGGGTACGTACTCTATTCTTTTTTAATTTTGTTTGTTTGCGAGGAGCTATATATATAACTTGATCAAACTATGATTGTCTAACCAGGATTTGATATTTAATATGATGCAGTAGTAGAGCCATGCAGAAGTTGCTAGAGCGGATTGAATCCCGAGAGCAACAGTCCTCCTTTTTGAGGGTTCTAAAGCGAATCACGATTCCGCTGAGCAAAACCCAGCCTGGTTATTATGTGATTCAAGTGTGCTTGAAGAATTTCTATCCTGACTGCACCAAGGTAAATGAGCACAGCTCTTCGATGAAGTTCTATATCAGACGATGCTATATACTCTAAGATGTTGTGGTCTGAAAGATGACGTCATTGGTTGATTAATTAGCTCCCTTTAATTTGCATATGCCATCGTTTTATGGCATGGTTTGTTCGACTACGAGGATGCTTGCACTTGAAGAATCATGATGCTTGTTTCATTTGTGACTAAGTATATATGGTTTCTCCTAGGGCATTTCAAAAGGATAGGGAATATACTTATTTTATTTGTCACTATGGTTCTCCCTAGGGCAATTCTAGCCTATCTTACGAGGATCATACTGGTTTTGTTTAGTTTCTTACTGTGGTAATTACTTCTATGGCATTTCAAAATTATTCAGGTAACTACTACGTACAAATATTAAATATTGGCTTTGGAGTTGCACAAAGTTGGACACAGAACTATATCACACTAAATAAATGAAATATAAATTTTCACAGTACTCTTTTTCTTTTTTTACAGGGTGTTCTGGAATTAGTGATAGATAATTGTCTTGCACTGGGAAAAGACAAATTTGGGTGCTGCTTGGTGCAAAATAGTGTGCAATATGCCTATACTGAAGTTAAGGAGCGTATTGTTGCTGCAATAATTGAGCATTCTCGAGCCCTCTCTGAGGATCCTTACGGGTTTGTCCTTCATGCACCCTAACTATCTGCACTCACTAAAACGATAATTAAAATTATTACTGCATGTATTTCCGTATTCACCCACTGTCTTATGAATGTTTCGTTTGCAATGATTGTATGCGAGTACGTGTATCTTGATCACATCGGTGCTTCTGTTATGTGAAATTGGTACATGCATGGTCAATTTTTTTTATATAATAGAAACTTAAGAAAAGTTATTTGAGGTGTCTTTCCATGTTTTTTTGTTGATCTGGTTTACCTCACTACTCCAGCTTATAGTCTTTTTTTTTAATTTAAATTTAGAGTGTTACATTTGTCTCCAACGTCTGCCCTTTTGACAAATAGCGTTAATAATTATAGATGTCATACACTCAACACCTCTGATGCCAATGAAAAAAGGGAGTGTTGATAAAGAGTTCTTGTAGTATATTGGAGGTTGTGAAGTGTAGAAATCAAGTAGGGTTTTGAAAGATGGGGGTATTAATAATTGAAGTTGGTATATATTATACCAATCAAGAAGTTTGAATCTTGAACGAACGTTTTTAAATATGGAAACGCATGCACGAACTCTTTAAACTCCTAAAAGTATTATGCATTGTTATATATGGTGGAAGGTATTTCCATAGGGAGAGGGAGAGGGAGAGAAAAAAATAATAATTAGTTGGACAGATGTACGTTGTTACAAAGATTACAAGTCTATTTTTATTTTCAATTCGAAGCAGTACGTACGTAGACAATGTCTAGGGCTATAATTTTCCGATGATGAAGGTTGAGAAAGTGGTTTCTCTTTATATTGTAGACAGGTTATGACTGTTGCATTACTCTTTTAAGCATGCATCTTCTGAAATATCCTTCTTATTTATTACTACAGGAACTATGTTGTACAGTACATAATTGGTCTAAGGATTCCGCGTGTAATAGCGGACTTACTAGGGGAGCTGCAAGGTTATATTGTTAAATTGTCAATGAATAAGCATGGCAGCAATGTCGTGGAGAAGTGCTTGAAGGAGTCCGGAGATGAGAATGCTAATATGATTGTCAACGAGATTATAAACAGTCCTGAGTTTTTGAACGTTGTCCAAGATAATTATGGCAATTATGTTGCTCAGTCCGCTCTTGCTGCCTCCAAGGTAAGATCCCCTCTTCTCACGTTATAATTTTGTTAAAATCTGGACTATCTGCAATATATATTAGAATAAGACTATAATAACATGCACTAATATTATTTAACAAGTAATCATAGCGTGATGTTAACTATATTACTCTAATAGCTTGAAATAAATTGATCAATGAAGCGTGATCATAGTTAGGAAGATGCTAGAAACTACTACGGAAGTTGTTTTTTTCTATAGGATGTTGGATGTTATATATAGGACGTGGGAATGAGAAAATATGCTGCCATGTAATAACCATGAACTTTTTGTTTTATTTTATTTATTTTCTTTTTGAAAGGACTTCCTTCTTTGCGTCAATTAACTCTAAAAGCAGAAATCTCTTAAAGAACTCTGAATTTTTTAAAATTAGAATCAAACTAACCGTGATGTTGAACAACTTTGTTGTTTTTCTGGATCACGAATCACTTTTGTATGTTATTGGGGATGTAGTGTAGATCACATATTCTTCGTTTTTTATAAAACTGCTCCGATCCTTGGTTTTTATCGGGTGATGATAATCGATAATGGCGCCCTGGAATTGTTTTCTGGCAAAGCAGGGAGTTATCCACAATGCTCTTGTGAATCTCATTCGGAGCAACTACCCTCATCTGCACAGCCATCCTCATGGGAAAAGGGTGTTCGAAAAAGCCAGGGGAGGCAGGCATCGTTCTTAGGCAAGCAAGCAGCATATATGAGAACAGCCCTTAATTAGCTTCTAGATTATTATGAGAACTTGTATTGCTCTCCTCTATGTTAAACTTAACTGTTGTTTTGCTAGGCAAGAAGGCATGGAAATGTCAGTACCAACCTTCTTGCTGTTGCTAGGTACCAGAAAACTTGTTGTTTTTATCCTTTAGGCTTGTGTTTGTTGGTGGTTTCATTTGTAGTTTGTGGTAGGGAAGTTAGCATGCAGGGTAAGGAGTCGATCTGCTTTGGCATGTTTGGAGTGATGTTCATGCACTTCGCAAGCAAGCCGTTGAGTTGATTGATGTTAATTTGTAGATCACGGGGCTAGCTTCCCAGTGTTCTGTTATAAAGTACATTTTGTGTTCGGATTTTATCAATGTAGTCTTTCTGGTTTTGAAGTGTTTTCTAGGGTTTTAGTGTGTTTGGAGTTTCATATGCGTATCCGACTATCAAGTACTTATATAATGTTGTATGTGAGCCTCACAATGGAACACCCAGCGACAGATGTCCTTGACATTTTTCTTTTGGTCGTCTGAAAGGGTATTCAATTCAAAGAAAGGCCAGAGCAAAGATACAACTACAACATCAACAATGGACAGGACCCCGATGGTTCCATCTACGGCCGACTTGGAAGGCCATCAGAGATGAGAACGTCAAGAAGAGAGGTTGGAGGATAATCAGTCCAAACAACATCACACGACCTCGATTTTCCTAGCTTAGCTGCTGCATCCGCAGCCCGGTGGTCTAAAAGTCTACTGAGTCGATGAAATTGATGAAAGAAAGGAAAGCATTTCCAATCAGCATTATTCACCTCCACCATCTTAAAGCCTCCACAAGCAAACTTAGAATCACATTCAAACTCCACCATCTTAAAACCCTTGTTGATAGCCAACCTCCAACCAGAGATGAGAGGATTGAGAGCCATCGCCTCTGCCTCTAAAACTGAGTTAGCTTCCACACAGCGACGTGCCAGCCAAAAGGGTTCCATTATGGTCTCTTATAATAGCACCTACACCTCCAAGGTTAGTGAGCTTATCCCATGCTCTATCAGTGTCCTTGACATTACATTGCATGCAAGCAAACCATTAATCAAAGCTCGCTCATTGTTAACGACTGGATTGTAACCATTGTATTTAGCATTCATCCTTTGTATTTAGCATTCATCCTTATTTCTTTTGTTGCTATACTTTCAAATCCAATGTAATTGATAGGTCAAAGTTTCTTTCTCATCTATTCGATGTAAAAGCAGTAGTAATCTTGGGGTCTGCTTCTTTCATTTCTTCAAATCTTCAACTCACTCTGACAATCATTTCAACTGGTGTACATTAAAGGAGAAGAAAATTAAGGTAGGATCTGGAAACATACATAAAATCACTAAGAAACCATGACATGCTTTCATAATTTCACTAGCTAATGAGGAAACTCCCCAAAACTTCATACAAGCACCAAAACTAATGTTATACCCATCCAGGGGATGATCTCAAGTCTCAAGGGATATCATACAAATGCAGCATCAGATCATTTATATCATGTGAACTCCCTTTCCACAATTTGGATTTAGATCTGAAATTGATGGATTGGCTTTTACTCTGAGTCTGATGAGTCGGCCTTGTTGCTTTGCCGGACACTTCTGGCTTTTGCACTGGACTTCAAGGATGATTCACCTTCAAAAAATATGACTTGAGCTCTAGCTAACCTCTCCTCAAGTTCTTCTGTGCTGAAGTCGTCTTTCCCACCCAACTCATCAAATCCAACCTATTGCACAATGAGACCTCATGTCATCAAGAACATAAAACTGTCAAATTATTATTATAGTTGAACAAATTCTCCTGTAACTTACCACATAATCATCCACTTTAGCATTCTTGATAAGGGCAAGCGTCGGAAGAACGACAATCTTGAGCTTCTCTGCTAAGAATGGACTTTTCTCCGCATTGATCTTCATAAAACGTGTCTCTATGTGTTGCTTCGCCAATATACTCAGGTGCTTGTCCACCACCTAAAAAGCAACCGTAAACATGAACTGTTTAGAAGATCGAGGTAATACATCGATCAGGATTTCGACCAATTTAGTCGGTGAAAACCCCAATTCAACAGCTATTGTTTAGAATTATCAAGTATGCATTACTATACTTTAAGATTGAGCAGTAATCTCAAAGCAACAAATCCAAGCCCCAGAAACATCTTGGTATGTGATACATTAATATCAGTTATCTGACTCTCCTATAAGTAAACCAAATCATCTACACTGTTAGCTCACAGTCTCTGTAGCTGTTTGTTCCAATCCAAAATCCCCAAGCAGAACCCCACCTCCACTAACGATCCCACAAAAACTGGCAATGCCAGCAGAACTTAGTAAATCAAGATCTTTTACCATTCATTGGATCAAATCTCTCAATTTCTTATCTGGATACCTAAAGCATGGACATATCCAATCCAAATTTCAAACTTTCAAATACCTATCTTTTCGAGCCATAAGCTCAACAAACATATCACTATGCCCAACTCCGCCGCTGACCAAACTTCAAAAATTCCCACAATGTTTTACATAATAACTCTAGCTAGTTTTATTTTTGGCGACATTTCCATAATTTATACTGAAATGCTTCACAAGACTAAAACTTACGACACTCAAATATTCAATTTCTCGGTAATTGATTTGTGTTATAAAAAGTAAAAAAAGGGGGGGGGGGGGGGGGGGGGGGCTGAACCTTGCAAGGCCAATTCTCGCGGTAAAAATGGCAGACGACGCGGTCACTGGCCTTGACGGCGGAGAAGAAGTCCTTCTCGGAAGGGATCTCGGTGTAGTCGCCATGGCCGAGAGAGATCCAACGGCTCCGCTTCTCCGCCATCTTCTTCATCTGCTGAAGCCTCCGCTCTCTCAGCAACTCCAGATCGTCGTCATCCACACGATCTAGGGCGGCGATCTCCTCGTCGAGCTTGTCCTCCACCGCCTTCGCTACTGTCAGAACTTGCTGCTCGATTATCTACACACACAAAACAAATCAAACGACTTCAATTCAATTTTAATTCATGTGTGAATACTTAAAGATGAGGAGAGAGAGAATGAGACGTACCTGTTGAACAGCTGGGTTCGCCATTGTTGGATTTGATGTAGTTGCAGAAAGGTTTTGTATTCAAATCAGAAAAATGAGATTTCAGAGAAGAAAATAGAGGGCGGGTTTCTCTCTTTTCTGTTTGTGAACTTTATCAGCTGTGCGTTACGAAACGGCGTCGTTCTGTTTTGGGTCAGTTTGGGTAGTAAAGAGTGATTGGGCCTATTTTGGGTATGAGTGGGCTGGCTAGTCATTGTTTATTAAAAATAGTGTTTATTAAAGTGTTGATTGTTCATTAAAAATAGTGTTTATTCTTAAAGTGTTGATGTATTATAATGGCCACTAATCTCTTTTGGAACATATGTACTGCTTCGGTTATACTTCTCAGTTCTCACCAAGGAACGGTGAAAGAATAAAACTTGGCATTCCAACTTTAAATTTTCTATTTGGTCAAATTCGGAAGTTCCATATCTAGTATAAATTACAACTGAGAGAGTAGAAGTATATATCAAACTATAAGAACAGCAACAGTTTTGGTATTTACATATCTCCCCTGAAGAATGGTGCATTAAGAAATGAGCTGGAGAATGTTCCTCCGCCGTTGGGGAAAAGAGTGAGGAAACATATGAGGCCAAGGACACAACCCCAAGCAAATCTGTCATCTCCCAAGGGAGTGATCTCATCTTTCGCAGGTACTTCTTCTCCGCCCCGAAAGAAAGTTGCGAATAATCCCCATGCCAAGCAAAGGACACTTCCACTGAGGCCACCAATACCAAGTAGAAGTGATGTGGCAAAAGATAGCAGAGTAGCTGTGCTTCTACCAAACATTGCTTGTGCGATTCGCCCTCCTTCGAGTCTTCCAATAGGCAACAAGTTCAGAGAGGTCACCACCATTCCTGAAGAAAAAACTATAGTTAGTACACAAGACCTTGTATTCCAACAATATATAAGCTGTTGAGCACTCTCTTGGATCAATTGAATATATATACTGGCTTGGCATCAAGGTTATACCCAGGGCTGGCCCTGAGTTTTAGGGGGCTTTAGGCGCAAAAAAAAAATTGGGGCTTATACATATAGAAAAATTCTTCTATACATAAACAAAAATGTGAAATTGTAGGGGCCTTGTCAATGTTGAAGAACAAATTCAAAAAATTAATGTTTGAGAATTAAGATAAAGAAGTACCAGCAAAAGTACAAATAGAGTTACAAGGCTACAATAAATTTAGGAAGAAGCTAGGTAAGAAGAGATTTATGAAGAAGATAAGAAGGAATGGTCCAATTTGACTCGACATATGGTTTTCTTCTAACTTTAATCTGTTTAGTTTGTTGGGACTCCATAGTTTAGTTGTTTAGTACTTAATTTTTTGTTGGGCATGTCCTCTTTGTTATAAAAAAACCTTACATACGTAGTACATTTTTTGTTTAACAATTTTGTTTATATTTTAGTTTATATATATGAATTGATGGACTTTGGGGCCTTTAAAATTATGGGGCTCTAGGCACAAGCCCTTTGTGCCTATATCCAGGGCCGCCACTGGTTATACCTCATAACCAAGATTATCCAACTGTCACAATTGTTACCAATGGTGAATAATTAAGAACAATTACTTTCTGCATCCCACATCTGTAATATTTAGGCCAACTCATACTAGTTTCTTGTTCCCACACATTTTATTCTCAATGCTAACAACCAAATTATAAGACTAAATTTAATTGCTGTTTTTCTATTCTATTGAAACTCAGTTTTTGAAGAGAGACTCAACTTATTGAGTTATAGGACTTGAGCTAAAAAATCCTCTTAAGTGTAAGTGGGTGAACATAAGAACTGATATCAGAATCATCAGATAGTAAATTTGAGTTTCTGGACTACCACTGTTATTTTACCCATTTCTACCTCCTGCCATAGTAATTTGAGGAGAGTAGATAAATTAAATGTTGATGAACTCACCTAGAAGTCCTGCAAAAGCGAGCGGATCAACAGGAACGCCAACACCTTCAACTGCATTTGGTAGCACATTCCCAAGATCATCCGCATAAGGACCAATAACGTATTGGATGAAAGAAAGCAATGGATTGTTATAGAAGAACTGAGGCCTAATATACCTGTCAAGAAATGAAAAAATCATAGTAAGAAATCAAATAATATTGCCGTTTGAGAATTAGTGATTAAAACAAGATGCTATAGTATTATGAAGATTACAGAGCAGTATAAAGATGTACTGAATTGATTATCCTTTCGTAATTAGCTAACGATGCCCGCCATTGCATGCCAGACCTTTTGACAATTTTTGTTTTTCTGAGTATAAGTGGTCTTAGAGAACTTACAATGCATTGTCACCCCCGTTGAAGCTGCCATCCGCCACAAATGCAGAAACTGCAAGAACCAGCGATGTAATATATGCACTAGCCGTGCGTGCCACTGGAATATCAAAGAGAGCTTTCTTATTTGGAAGCAGCGATTCGTAGTTGTTCATCACTCCTAAACACCCTGTCCAATTAGATGGTACAAGAAAAGATGGGCTAAGTTTTACACCATAGCGTGCTGCTGTGACTCTAGTGGCTATCTGCATAACGCAAACAAATCAGGAACTTAGAATAAAAGCAATAATAATCCATATGAACATTTGAACTTCAATAACTATTAACCATCACAATGATGGAATTCAGGTATCTCCCTGAAAGAAAATTGTACTTTAAAAGAATATTAAAAGGACAAAGAGGATTGCTTGCTAAAGCCGGAACGTTCTGGTCTAGACAATAGTATAAGCTACCTATATAATCCAGAACAAGTACAAACATACAATAACATACCTCAGAAACTCCCAAGATGGATATGAAGCCACCGAAAAGCGGCACAACATCAGCTAGGTAATCATTAAATGAAGCATCAGGTTTAAGGAAGAAGCCACTCATCAGAGCTATTGTTCCAAAAGTCGTAACGCACAATGCTACTGCACTAACATAACCCAAAGGAGTGCTCAGCTTGGTTAACTCAAATTGGAGATCTATTTCTGCCTTTGGTTGTACCATACATACCTTAGAAAATTCGGAAAAATCATTAGCACATTTTGCGGTAATAAAAAATTCAATGTATGACTACAAAGGGTAACAATTAAAAAGTCGTAAGATTTCATCATCACCATGTTACATGCTTAGATTAGTTCAGGACACAGCTAAACTTGTAGCAAAAATGCCATAGAGCTGTTAAAATAGCTCAATTTAATTAACAGGAAACCTGGTCCAATTAAGCTTTTGTA
Source organism: Geum urbanum (assembly GCA_946800695.1). Classification (NCBI taxonomy): domain Eukaryota; kingdom Viridiplantae; phylum Streptophyta; class Magnoliopsida; order Rosales; family Rosaceae; genus Geum; species Geum urbanum. The sequence goes on along the minus strand of OX327002.1, from coordinate 5,000,770 downwards.
TATAAACAGGATTGCCTCAAGGATTCAAAGCATAAATGATTCAACAGATCTAATTGTGTATCACCTTAACAACTATATATTTGGGGCCAGATGTTATCCAAAACATATTCCAAGAATACAAAGTAGAAAGAACCGTATCTCAGCTCATGTTCAAGTACCTGCTTCGTGATGTCATTTGTTTTTTCTTCCATGAACCATAGAACAACCTCTCTTCCCGCCACTTCGGACAGTTTTTTCTCCAATTTGGGCATGACTTCTTCAATAGGTTTCCGCAAGTTTCCAATAAAGATGCCTCCATCTCCGAATCTCCGAACATCAGTTGGAAAAAATGTATCAAATCCAAAGAAACTCTTCAACTGCCACATCAAATAGCTACATTAAGATACAAAAGTGTGCTACTTTCTAATACAAATTAATACAAAATGACCCTAAACCGATATCATACTATCAAAAGAACAGTCTTTAGACATCAGAGTATCATAACCATTCAAAAATCAAAACTTGATGGAACTTTCAGATTGAACAGTTACCTTGTTAAGGTCAATTGCCTTAAAGGTCTCTTCAGCTTTCTCCAACCTCTCTTTCTCTCTAGCCAAACTATCTCTTACAGCTTTGTTAAACAACCCCACAATTGGGTTGTCACTACTTTCCCTATCAAGTTCTTTGAGCTTCCTATCTGCCCTCTTCTTCTCCAACTTTATTGCAGCTTCAATTGAAGGGTTCCCCATAAACCTCTTGAACTCCTCATCAGTTTTCCAATCAGTCTCTTGCTGCTTTTCTTTCTCCTCCTCATTCTCTTGACCAATTTCAACTTCTTTTGATGACAATTCACTCTTTTGGGTATCACTTGGCTTCTCAGAAACTACAACACTAGAAGAAGAAGAAGATGATTCCTTCATTTGGTCATCTTTCATGGAAAATGTAAGAGGGCCTTTTCTTGAAAAAGTGATGTATTGGGTCTTTTTCCCAAATGGGGTTTTGGTAAAGGATGAGGTAATGGTGGTAGAGTTGTTGTTCTTGTGCAGCCATGAATGTGAAGTGATTGAAAGGGAAGCCATTGAAGAGTGTGGAATGAGAGATGAGGAGAGCCATGGCTGCGTGAGTGGAGCGAAAAAAAGGGAGGGAAGGATGTAAAGAGAGAGAGCTAGGATGGTCTAGAAAGTTGGAGAAATGTGACATGTGGACTGTGGTGTGCACATAAAAACTAGCTACAGATGATGCCAAGACATTGGACAGTTGAGTCATATACACATGTGGTCAGGCGCATGATGTGCTTTTATAACATCGAACTATACTTCTGCTGGTCAGTAAACTTTAAACTACAGTTCAAGCACAGATGTTCAGGTGCACACAGGAATCTAATCCGTCAGGAACTGATCAAAGAAAAGACCTTGGCAATTTACAAGCCCCAAAATATTCCCTACAACAACCATGTACCTTGTCTCATAGATGTCATTGAGGCCTAGCAAACCTACTCCACTGGCTGATTACTTGGTCAGAATTATGCATTTATCAAACAAACATTCTCCAGAATTGAACACTTCAATTCTTATTCATCAAATTTAACATCAATTGGACATTGATGATTACAACACCAGACAAGAGTCACAAGACTACTAATAACTCTTAGTAAGAAGAGTAGTAAAAAGCTAAACATTATACATATCATATGTTATACCAGCTAAAACACTCTTCTCAAGAGATGAGCTCTCTTCCGTTTACTAATTCCGAAATTATTTCCAATTGACTAGTAGAGTACTAGGCAGTAGATGCTGAGACCAGGCTTCCAGCAGCTGAGTTTGAGATTTCAGGGGCATTTGGGCTTGCCCTTGTTGTTCTTCTTGTCCCTATAGCAAGGACACTCATGCTTGTTTCCATAAGTCCCGGAAGGAACGCACTTGCACCGTTCACAGCATATCCCACAGTACTTGATGCACCGATCTTGAACTCCGGCCACCGCACACTGCGTCGAACACTTGTCACTACAAAATGCTGTCTCACATAATCACACCTGCAGAGCAAGAAACAGAGAAAACCTCATCAGTATCACAAACAATCTTACGAAACAAAACCATTAAAAACGCAACAAAAACATGAAAAAGGAAACTTCAGTTTCAAGCTAAACATAAATGAAAGCAACAGCTTACGTGAGGTAGCAAAGGCTGGCTCCATCAAAGAGAAGCTAAGAAGAAGAAAACAGAGAAGAAGTGACAAATAGATCTTCATCTTCACCTTGAAAAACAAATGTCGACAGGACTGAGTTGAGGCAGTGTGCTAGCCTATGGAGGGTATAAATACTGAGAGCAGTAAGACTTGGAAGTTTGTGATGACCTAGCTCAACTGCTTGTAAATCTACATTTTTACTCTTGCCATTGTTGTACTTGTACGTGAGGAGCTGAGCCCGTGAATGATGCATGTTAAGGAAAGCACAGCTGGAAGTACTCACTTTTAGGGCACAGTATTTTTTTGGGTCGGTGGAGACACTGAGTGGTTGATCAGGTCCACGCGGTTTCTGAAAGTTTCAAGGTTAGGTTTACTGTACTAGTACCTTGTTGGCTTTGGCTCCATGTATAAGGTGTCACTTACAGTAACCAGTAAAAACGGCTCAGTTGTATGACCCAGATGATAAAATTACTACTGAACCTAGGTCAAGAGGTAGAACTGACCATAGCTTATATCACTTTGCAACTCACTGCTAACTAGTAACAACCTGTGTTTGCTACTAATGCATTTTTCTTGTGTAAGAGATGGTTGTATGTAGACACTATACATACAAACATACTAAGATACAATCAACGTACATGTATACATAATTAGCATATATAGGGACATACATCATCCTCCCATATCATTTGTTGGGCAAGACTGCTGATCATCAAAGTGTTCCTTGGCATAGTCATTTGATGCTAGCAAATTGACCTGCAGGATTGCCGGTGGGTGCAAGTTCAGTGTCTCGCGCATCCTCATTTTTAGGAACATCAACTGAGAAGCATAAGTCCATACCTTGATTATTTCTGACTTTGATCTTGGACGCATATGAGCTGCTAGAATACTTGGGTTGAACTCCTACAGTGCAAGGACATTCAAATTAGAGACATGTAAGTTGATGATGGAGAAACGCTTTAAATGCATGGCACCGCTAGATAATGTATGGATCCTTTTAGAAAAGCAAGACATGTAATTTTTGCAATTCTTTGTTAAAGGTGTCGATTTGTAATTGTGGCATGATTTGTGACTACACAAGTATGTTGCAACAGATCATACTTGATTTTCAAACAGAGTTAATGACAGTAGTTTAGAGAAACTTATTCCGAAAGGATCACCCCTCAAAGATTGTACAAACATTGAACTTCTTGATCTTCCTCCACCCTGCATAAATACAGCAAAACAGTCCAAATTAGTAGAAAAACCTACTTCTAGTCATCCTTAATCTTTCCCCTTCTGGAAACTTATTCTTTTTGCCTTTTAGTTCCAAGAATCTTAATATTTACATTGATAACAAAGAATCTCAAGGTAATACACTTGAATTTGTTATACTATTGACATCTACTCCTACAACTTGTACTACCTAATAAAGAAATGGTATTGCCTTTTAGTTGAGCCTATATTTGACTATAAAACCATATTTTGGGTACTATATAAATATGAACTAGACAGCTATACCTTCAGAGATACATCCCTCAGACATCACAGACAATAGAGTTTTGGCAGCAGACAATAGTAAATTAGTAATCATATTCTAGTTGAGCCTATATTTGACTATAAAACCATATTTCGGTTACTATGTGTTTATGAACTAGAGAGCTATACCTCCAAAGATATATCCCTCAGACGTCGCCCTGTCTGAGCACAGCATATGCTGACTACATGTTCATCACAACTCCCACTGATGATATAATCTCTTCCATTCATGTAATAGGATCTAGTGTAATTCTGAGAACTTCCTATCGAGGCTATATCAAAATTCAAGTGAAGTCTCCCATCAACTGCAAGAAGTTGCTTAACCTGATATCACCGATAAGTGCATTTCAGAGAATGCTAAAATATATTTCGAAGGAGAATAAGTAAAGATGCACAATGTACCATCAAAACATCACATTGCATGAGATATACCAAAAAAGATGAACAATAAACAATTGGAGGCAATGATGGACCCATCCCATGATAATTTCCATGTGCCAAAGTACCAATATTGTATGCTTATATATCTGTCTGAGGCAACTATCAACCAATCAGGTGACATTGTATAAGTGACTTTTTCATTTGACTAAAATTCACTTAGGAGGTACACCAACAAATATATCCTATCCTAACATGTTGGATACTCCCTGCAGTTGCCAATGCACGTCGCCACAAGCCATAAGCCATCTAACTTTATTTTAAGAACATATTTCTGCCCATAAAGCTTCAAAAAGAAAAAAATCCCATAGTACGAGTATGGTTCGATTAATGTTCACTACACTCCAGAAAGTACATACCTTAGAGGGATACTTCTTGAGCCAACAGAGTCCCAGCACACTTTTCATTGCTCCTAGTGATGGGATATAGCTGAAGATTTTCCCATTTTCATGGTTAACTGCAACTATTTCGCCATCTAATGTTCCAAAGACCATTAGGCTAGAGTTGGATGGATGGTACTCAAACTGCCTCAGACGAAAGATCCTACTTTCACCTCCAAAGTCACTACCTAAAACGGAAAGTGGATGCAAGAACGGCCAAGCAGAAGATCCCATTTTGGCAGCACAAAGAGACCTGGTATAGAAGCATGGAGACTTTTCGTAGAGATTGGATACTTTTCTCCCAGGACTTCGCACATGATTTTGACTTGAACTTATTTCTCGTATCTGTAAAACACTCAAAACATTCTCTTTATGCTTTCTGTGATATGGTAAATGCTTAAAATATTCTAAAAATGTCTTCCTAGCAGTTTCCTGATCACTTTTTCTAATCGGCACGTTATCCAAAATTCTCAAACAAGGTAATGAGGCCATCATTTACTCTCTATAGTACTTCACGAAACATATTGGTGAAGCATGGCAAGAAATATATTTCAATGCATTATCTCCCGTATACTTTGTACATGGACCAGCTACGAGCTCCATCTCGCTTTCATCCTGAAAGTTAGCAAAAGATTACTGCCAACCAAAGTAGAAACTCAATTGAAAACATAAAACGGGAATGCTGCTTGACAATTATGAGTACATGATCACAACATTTATTATTAATTTAATAATACATATACATATCCAACTATAATCAAATTCATAAACTCAAATTTGTTAGAAATAGGGCAACAGCTCGCCCTACAGGAAGCTGTACCCTTCAGGTGGAGAGAGGCAAACAAGGAGAAACATGTAAGTGCACCCTGACCATACACCTTGCAAATTAATAATGAGAATGAGAATGGTAATTGGAGGTTTATACACCATGTTAGACAACCACAGCAACAATGTTATATCAAGCTACCCATAGAGTAAACATATCTTATATATAAGAATGTTGAGTTGAAGTTGATGAAAATTCTTCTCTAAGACAAAAAGAAATTTACTTTTAAAACATGTAAAGAAGTAAGCTTTGAGAAGCCAATTGACCACAATCCTATATATCTACTTCATGTGGTCATTTAAATAATCAGTTCATCAGATGCTACTGCTCAGCCTTAAAAAGATTACATCATTTTCCACAATCAAATATAGACAAAAGAATTCCAATTAAAAGCACTCCAGTCATATCTACCAGAAAGATTTAGTTATTACCTCATTTTGTTGATTGAGTTGTATGTTACCCCCTGAAAAAACATTTGACAATCGCTCCACAGAACCATATTCTTGCACAGGACTCGAAAAGTCCAGTTCACTGTCATCTGAAGAATCCTCTCCCCTGCTTTGCATATCATCATTAATAACCACAATATTGAGCAAAAACATATTCCTAAGCACCTCTTCTGTGCTCAAATACTGGTCTGTTAGTTCCTCAATATCAATGGATGATGCTCTGTCGTAATATCGCTGATTGCAATCATGTTTGTAATCTGACTTCCTAGTAGATCATGCAGAATAAGGCCCATCATCATTGCAGCAAGACCAATGCTGAAACCGGAGTTCAACCAAAGAAGGGAGTCTAGAAAGCGCAGCAATGGTTGTCCAGAGATTTAAAATTCTTGTCCCACACAGGGATAGGCATGTTAGATTGGGCATGCATGTAAAACAATCCTCCTGAAAGCTAGTGAGTGAAGTACTAAAGTCAAGGTTAAGGGTATGTATTTGCGTGAACTCCCCCATCATATAGAGCTTCCGAAAATGTGAAGATCTCAAGTGCAAGACTTGGCAAGGCAAACCTCTCTGTGAAAGATCCCTAGGAATAAACATGTATTAGTACTATCAAGTCATTTACATATGGAAATCATCTTGAATTTGAAGCATAATACATAAATGTATTGATCTATACAATATTTCTTAGAGATCAAAAAGAAGCTTTTGTGAGTTGTGACTCCGAGCATAGGCAAGACAAAATACTACTGAAATATCTATAAATCTTGAAGGGGTACCGAAGAGAAACAGAAGGATGAAGAACCAAGTCCAGAACATTAATAAAAAGACTATAGAACATTTCCGAATTTGAGCAGTTTAATATTGTTCATTTTTACTTTTTCTGCTTTTGCAGAGCTTTAATAACACCACTTTAGTATTGTCTTCAATAAAAAGGCCTGAAAACCAATTTGAGGAGCAAAACAATCTAATCTATCATTTCCTAATCCCTCAACTTTTGAACAAGAACTGAGCCCACATGTTAACTGCAATGTAGTACAAGCCGCAAATAGCTTACAAACCACCGACTATTTGACTGATATTATTAACACGAGGCCAACAAACAAAACCCCAGTGCATACCTCAAGAAATCCTTTCCAAAAGAAAGATCTTGGAGATCAACAACTCGAAGCTTTTGATTGATAGTATGCATCAATGTCAGAGCATAATTTCCACTTAAAACATGCAATGCTTCATTGCGTATGTCAACTGCTTGAACCACAGAAGCATCAAGTTCCATACATAAATCAAGCAGTGGTTGAAATTCAGCATCCATAAGGTGGGCCCATGAAATCTCCAAGCTACAGAGCTCATTGCGAGACCTCGTCACCTCAGCCTGGATTAAAAAGAAACCCAAAAAAAAACTCCAATTAAAAATATTGCTCTAATTATCATAACTCAACTGAACATTCAAGACTCACACACAGGTGTAGGAAGACAATTTGTCATATTACTTTCCATGTTGTCACATCTCCAACTGTCAACACAATAGAATGACCGACTTGGCCATAGATGGTACTATAAATAACTCATTATCTCATAGGCTATACCAAATATTCTTGGCAAAGATTGCCAATTTACTTGCATATAATAGACATTTGTATTTCGCCTTTTAGCTTCAATTGGGAGGTACCTATTTCTACATTTTCTTTCAATGCCTACCCTATTCTAGTACTCTATCATGTAATGACTAGTACCATGTACTGAAATGAATAAAACTAGAAACTTGGTTCTCTAGTTCTACAAAGCTGAAAACTTTCTATCAGAATCAAAATCAACTCATCAACTGTATACCAAAGAACTCATGTTTCAATAGAAACAGTAAGGATGACAATCATCACTGACCTTAAAAAGAGCAGAGAGAATTGCGCAATTGGGTAGAACACCGTGCTTCCTGCAGGAATTAATATACCTACAGAACCAAATAAAAAACAAAAAAGACAGATTATATTTCAGTTTATCTTATTCAGTTCACATTGCCGACATAGAACAATGATAGCGTAAACTGAACTCAAATACAATCCATCCAAAATTTAGAATTAGAGAGAAGTGTTTTAACTGACCTCTCTTCTAAGGTTGCGATGTCGATTATTGCCATGGTTGCAGAGCTCTTCTGCAACTGTCGACTGCCGTCCCGGACAGTTGATCGAAGTAATTGTTTGCTCTGAAATTTGTGTGATGAAAACTTGAAAAAGGACGTCCGTTTCAGAAGAGATGATGAGAGCTGTGATGAAGAAGTTTGGTCCGCAGCAAATGGAAGATGGTATTAAAATGGATGGAAACATGATAAAAAGCCCAGCTGCTTTGCAATGGCTCATTGCTCTTTGTCTAGTAATCAAACAATCCAACACTTTCTAAGAAAAATATAATAATAATAATAATAATTTTTTTAGTGTATGATTTTCATAAAATCATTTTTTTTTCCGGATTAACTCCAAGTCTCCAACTATGTGAGCTCTGGCAGAAGTTCTATGAGATTCGAGTCATTCGACACCAAACTTTTGGCAAGAAACTTGTCGGATTTGTTGATGAAATAGAGAGAAAGAACCGGAAAATCCATTCGAATCTAATCAAAATTAAATACTTCGATTCCGTTATAAAATATTTTGTCTAAAACCGAACCATATTTGAATGGTTTTGATTCTGTTTTAGTTCCTCTCTTTTTGACATAGGACGCATATACTCCACATATTACAAAGTATATATTATTATTATTATTACCCTTCGTGTAGAAGAGCAACGCGTTCACGCGTACAAAATATCAGTGTTTATTAAGGGTGTGTAAATATGATAGACAAAATGAATAACGAAGAAACACAGAAATTGAAAACAGGTCAAACAGAACGAACAATGAAACATGTGAAGAAAGAAGGAGATGAAATTATTTAATGGAGGAGAAATAAACCATTTAAAACCATGTAAAACAGTAAAAGTTAAAACCTCTCATTTGTTGCTAATTTTCTTCGGATAGGTCTCCATTCATCGTCTCTCTTCTATATTGCTTCTTTTGTTATCAATGGCTACCAGTGAGTTTCGTTTGTTAGGGGCCTATGGTGCGTGGGTTGGTCTCACTAAATCTCCTCGTATGTGGCCGGATGACCAAGTATGCCACAACCTCAATTGTCACAGAGCTCAAAGGGCTCCGCCACCTCGATAACCCACAACCACCCAGCCTCAACTCATCTCCAATTCCACTCCCATATTGTTTCTCTCTCTCCTACACCATCAACAAAGTCATCTATAACCAAATCTTATCACTTCTGTCAGGATTGAGGGGAACAAAGGATTTCCAATTTGAGAGCGATCACAGTGAATGCGGGATAAACTGCAACGATAAACCGCTCCTCTATTGTTTTTACTTTTTGGCCCTTTTATTTTTCAGATTCTAATATTGTGAGTATGTATGATGGAGGACAAATTCTAGTATTTTAAAAATTTATCTTTAAGTACCATTCGCATAATTAGTTAATAGAGACTAGAAAAATCCCTATGCGTACAGGTGTAATGCACAGTGGGATAAAAATTTATAATATAATTCTCTACTTTTATCTTCTTTTATTTGTAATTTAATTATTATTATAAGAAATATTTTTGTTAATTTCAAATTTGGTGAAACCTTTTGGTTTGATTTTATAATAATAACAATGTGTGCAGAACAATAAAAATGAAAATCATGAGAGAGTAAAAATAGATACATAGCAATTATCTTTATTATTATGGACATTTTCAAAAATCTATGATTTGGTGAAACTCAAGTGCCGGTTTATTATACCAAAGATTATAGTAAAGATTTGGCGCCGGTGTCAAAATATATCAGATTTTGAGCCAAGTATCGACCACACCATCGTCTTCCGCCACACATTCCTCCCCTGGAAGCAAAACCAGACCACCGATCTCACCAACACCACAGCAAATGCCTCACTAAACTGACAATCTTTTCTTCTCCAACCCCACACAATGGCTTTGTCAATCACAGCAGTAAACCCTCATCCTCTTCTCCACTTATTGAACCAATGTACAGACATGTCTCAACTCAAACAAATCCACGCTCACACACTACGCACCACCACAAACCCACACACCTTCTTCTTCCTCCACACCCGAATCCTCCACTTCTCATCTTCCTCGGACCTCAACTACGCATTTCGTGTCTTCAATCAGATCAAGGTCCCGAACTCTTTCATGTACAACACTCTCATTCGGGCCTGCGCTCGAACCACTGAATTCGAACGCCACGCAATTCTAGTGTACCGCGAAATGTTGGAACAAGGTTATGCAATGGCGGATGAATATACATTTCCTTTTGTTTTGAGAGCGTGTGCTTACTTGTTTGCATTGTCAGAAGGGAAGCAGGCACATGCCCACGTTGTGAAACTTGGGTTTGGTTCGGATGTTTATGTTAACAACAGTTTGATTCATATGTATGCTTCTTGTGGGTGTTTGGTTTATGCACGTAAGGTGTTTGATGAAATGCGTGAGAGAGGAAGAAGCGTCGTGTCGTGGAATGTTATGATTGATTCTTTGGTTGTGGCAGGGGAGTTTGAGCGTGCATTGAAGATGTTTAATCAGATGGGGGAGATGTTTGAGCCTGATGGGTATACTATGCAGAGTGTTGTGAATGCTTGTGCTGGTTTGGGTGCTTTGTATTTGGGAATGTGGGCTCATGCTTATCTGTTGAGGAAGTGTGAAGTTGATGTAAGTTGCAATGTTTTGGTGAATGCTTCGTTGGTTGATATGTATTGCAAATGTGGGGCTCTGGAGATTGCTGTTCAAGTTTTTGAGAGAATGTCGAAACGGGATGTAAGTGCATGGAATTATATGATTTTGGGATTTGCCATGCATGGGAAAGCCGACGAGGCTTTGAAGTTTTTTGATCGTTTGGTTAAGACGGAGAGGAATTGTAAGCCGAATTCCATCACGTTTGTTGGCGTTTTGAGTGCGTGCAATCACAGAGGCATGGTTGACAGAGGGCGAGAGTTCTTTGACATGATGGTACAAGAGTACGAGATTGAGCCGCGTTTAGAGCACTATGGTTGCCTAGTTGATCTTCTCGCGCGTGCCGGTTTCATTGACGAAGCGTTGGATTTGGTGACAACAATGCCCATGAAGCCCGATGCTGTTATATGGAGGAGTCTTCTTGATGCTTGCAGTAAGCAACAGCATGCCAGTGTTGAGCTAAGTGAAGAAGTGGCCACGCAGATCTTTGAGTCTCAAGGAGAGGCTGTTTCTAGTGGTGTTTATGTGCTACTGTCAAGAGTCTACGCTTCTGCTAGCCGTTGGAATGACGTCGGAGCAATTCGGAAGTTGATGACAGAGGAGGGTATAGCAAAAGAGCCTGGATGTAGTCTAATAGTCATAGATGGTATAACGTATGAGTTTTTTGCTGGGGACACATCCCATCCTCGTAGTAAAGAAATTTATAGGATCCTGGATGAGTTGAAAGAAAGACTTGATTTAAGGGTATGCACTTGACTAGTCACAACTCACAAGAGTTCACTGAATCGAAGAGTGATGGAACACAATACTCATCAGTTGGTGTACAGCTTTGGATCGATTATTAACGTGGCTACAAGAATTGTAGGATGCATGGTCGATCCCAGATATTTGTGTGTGGAAATTATTATGAGAGATCATGGTCGATTCCATCACTATAAAGATGCATCTGCTCCTGTAATATAGAGAATGATGTTAATGACATTACACTTACTGTAGCAAAAGTCACCAATGTGGAAAAAGGTTATATATAGATGCAGGTGAAATTGGTTTCCACTTGCATGAACTGGTACAGACTACAGAATATGAGTCATAATATATTAGCAGTGATTAAGCACGAATTTGGATCGGAAATACAAACTTTATTAATATCTAACTCAAAAGGGTTTGATTACATAATTCAAAGGAAAAAAGAAATTCAAAAATATTCCATACAATGCCTATGAAAGGGTTCACGAGAGAGCCAATCCAAAAAGGTTCCCATGATATTGTTAAGCATGACTGATTGGATTAAGCTCATCCAACACTTCCGTGAAACGTCCATTTGCATCAAACTTGGCTGCTTTATTTTGTTTATGTTTAAGGAAATAATATTACTGGTATCTCGGTGTGTGTGTATCTTGTCCTAATTAGCATAGAAGTAGTTTCAGTTTATTGCGTATCTATTTACTTTTCTCCTTCAACACGTAATCAACAGCTCTTGAGTTGATAGCTACCAACCCAAACCCCTAAAAAGAAAAATACTCAAAACACTACATCTCCACTGTCGGCCTCCTCCTTGATTGAATCCCTCCACCGCCGATCACCACCACCGTAGCTCGAAGCCGGAAGCCTTCCTCCCTCCGAAAATTTCATGGACGTGTTTTCTTTTCTCTTCAAACTTCTTTTCAATGAAGTTTTCATACTGAGCATAATACTCTAGAGGTAAATCGACTAACCTTCTTTGATTTAGAATTAGGTTGCAAAACTTAGTTACCACAACACCCTAGATCTAGGTCTAGATTTAGGTTTAAATACCGTGAATTATTAGATGCCTCTGGTTCCTCTGGATTAATGCATGTATGAGTGAAAGGGGATTTAATTATCCATTCCTTAACATTTAAGATTAGTGACGGTTCTGGGGAGTCACGATTATTAGTGAAGATCACAGTTAATTGTGATTTCACATTGAAAAAAAGGAGAAGCCGATATTTGTGACTATTTGACAATTACGATTTTTTGGGGAGTGGTATGAAGTCACCGATTTTGCATCGATTTTTGTGACCATACATCATGGATCATGTTTCTTATTCCCTAAACTTGATATTAGTGATTGTAATTTTTCGATCGGTAAACTAATTACATATCTCGTCTTTTGTAGATTACTGAGCCGATAAGGCCAGAGTTTGATATCATTGACATTCAAGAAGCAGAATACCACATATGGGTATGTGACGTGATGAATACTCTCCTCAGTAAATGTTTCACTGATACCATTCAACCACTACCGCCTAGCATTTCAGCCAATGAGGACACACTAGCTCGAAAAGTTCAAGCTCTCATGTTTCTTAGGAGACATATTCATCTTGCTCTAGGGAAACAGTACTTGTTAAAAGATGACCCTGCGGATTTGTGGGTAACTTTACAAGAACGGTTCAACAATGTGGGATAGAAAAGCTCAAGCTCTCATATTTCTCAAGAGACATATTCATCCTGCTCTAGAGCTAATAGAATGAAGGGATAGAATCCGGTTATTTGATTATCCTAAGATAAATGATTTCTATCAAGATATGCTAGAGGTATAGTCTCAGCTTGCCATTTGTGGCGTTGTAAAGACCGACCAAGCTTTGGTCGAGAAATCTTTGAGCACATTCCCTACTTTTATGGACACCCTTGTACTTCAGTATCACATTGAATATGAGCAAGGAAGACTTAGATCATTCAGTAATCTTATGCGTTTGCTGGCCAAGAAAGAGAGGCATCACGATATCCTTCTCCACAACAATGCTTGGCCATCCAGTACAAAAAATGTCCATGAAACTTACAACACTAGTGGGAAGGCACGAAAGGATAAAGGAAAACAACGTTCTGAACCTTATCAAACTCGTGGTGGTAGAGGAGGACGTGGAAGGGTCAGAATTTGACTTGGACTCCCCATGACAACAACCACAACAACTCCAATAAGAATCACTCCAATTCCGGTCCTAGGAATAGTGGAAATACTTCAACTTCTACTTTTACCAACTTGTCACCTTGCTATAGGTGTGTTACTACTATGCACATGCACAAACAATGTCGTGCACCCAAAGATGTTCATAATGCCTAAAAAGGTGCAAACAATGTTTGGCACATGAGACCAACTGCACTAAAGACTATGAGATGAAAGATTGCGGTGAAACCAATCTTATTATAGCAGACAAAACCAAAGCAAGTCTTGAGACTTTGGTTTTTGAGTAGTTTATGTATTAGGCTCATATTCCTGTTATGTAATCAAGTTTAGCTTTATTTTTGACTTCATTTTTAGTCATGGTTTGAGACTTAATGTAGTCGATTTTTGAATAAGAACAATCTTTTGATATAAGTTTAAATGTTGGCAAAGCAATAAAAATTTCTTCCTTTCGATATTTGAAAGTGTTAAGAATGGTTATGCTCATACATATTGCTTACAGGGTTCAAATTCTACAAAATTCTATGGCATTATAGTATCAAAGTATCATAAAAATGTGACAAAAGAGAGGATTGTTTGATCTTGGAAACTCTTCGACTTGTCGAAGGGTACACTCTAGATTAGTTTTTGACATTTTTTTTACCCGTCAAAAATTTTGCCTGATTTTCCTTCAACCTATCAAAGGAAGTCCTCAGGTTTACTATATGCATCTTCGACCTATCGAAGGAAGGTCTGGGACTCCAAAATCGCATTCTTCGACCCATCGAAGAAAACATCTTCGACCCATTAGGTGAATCGCTAGACCCATCGAAGGAAGGTCTAGGACTCCAAAATTGCATTCTTTGACTCATCGAAAAAAATCTCGACCCATCGAGGCCAAGCCTCGGGTTCAAGCTCTGAGAATCTTCACTCGTCGAGAATATCTCTCGACTCGTCGGAGGTTGTACTCGGATTTGATGTTTTTCTAATGTGTTTTTACATCGATTTTCCCAAAGAATGAATGTTCAACCTGAAATTCTGCATTAGATGTGGTTTTACATATGCTTTTGTCATGTCATGAAACTTAATCTATAATGATACGGTCATTTCGACCGGTCAGATATTATTATACATCAGTTATTTGATCGTTGTTGCTATGATAAGCACTCTAATCAAACCATGTTAAGTTTTGAAAACTTTTGTGTCAACGGTTTTCACTTGGAATAATATTGTGAGAATGGAAAAAAAAAAATTGTGTGTAATTTTCATAGAATGCTTCCAACGGCGCAATCTGGAGAAGTCTATGAGGATTTCTAGTAGTTTTATATCTTACTACGGTTTGGATCATTGAATCCAATGTAGTCACTTGTATTACTATGTATATGACTCTGACTCATATAAGCTTTTGCATAATGATGATCAAGATATTGAGAAATTCTCATGGTCATCAATTTTTAAGAGCAAAGAAGCATGTGGAAGTAGCTACAACCATCGGTTTAGATGGGGGAGTGAAAGTATTCCACTCGGTTTAGACTCGGTCTCCAATACGAGCGCAACACAATCCTTTGCATTTTTCTCACCGGATATCTTTATGAAAAAATCTAATGCATATTGCTCAGTTTGCAAACCTTATTCATTGCCTATAATGTTGTTTACATGCATGATAGTCTATTTTTGTAAACACAACTTCTATTCCTCCACAGATTCCATAGAATATATTTATAAAAATAAATCAAACCGATATGCGGACTGTTTATATATGGTTTTGATTGTTGCATCGACGCATAGGTCACACGTCTTTGCAATCCACATGGTACGCTGCATTTGAAAACTCCTAGCACAAATTATTAAGTTTTGGGCTCACCTCCCGGACAATCTAATCAGATCTATTAGATTGGATAATGCAGAAAAGTGTACATCAAAATCTTTTGATGATTTTGGCATGTCAATTGGGATTGAAGTTGAACATCTCGTCTCTCATGTTCATTCATAGAATAGTTTAGTAGAGACACAATATAAAAACTCGAATTTTTAGTTTAGAAATAAGTAATTAATAACAGAGATAAATTTTAGCATCTTGTATTAGTTGTAATAAAATACTGATGTATTATGTATTATATGTGCGCAGGTTGATCAATTAGTTTAGATGTCTTAGCATTTGATATATATATATATATATAGCATATTTGTGTGATACAAGAGTGTGAGTGCTGTGATAGTAGTAAATATATATAATAAATTATATTTGTGTGTGTTGTTAATTTATATCTAAATGCGAAAGCATGAAACATTTGTTGACTGTGCAAGTTTACTTCATTTTGATCCTAAAACATAAATGAACTGAAGTAGGAGGTGGCTCTTAGTATTGTCAGCAAGAGGGAGTAGGATCAATTGATGCCTTTGAATATTTCTTGGAGATGCAAACATATCTTACATCGGGATGATTCTCAAATAAATCTGGTTCAAGGTGAAGGTCAAATTTATACACAAAAATAATGGGCCCTATTTTTTCCTCCTGCGGGTGAACCAGGTTCTTTTGACTGTTTTATTGTAAGAGTATAATAACTTACATTTTAAAAAGGCTAGCTAATCTACCTTGGTGAGCAAGTCTCCCTTTACTATAAGTAGAGGCGATGGCTCTCACAAAGAGGAGGAAAACGTACAGAGTGGAGATGTGAAATAGACGAAGTAATGGTGTTACAGAGAGATATTATAATTATAGAGTAGTGCTCTTAACAATAAAAAAAAAAAACAGGAGACAAGGAAATGAATGAATGAGAGACGTGTGGAATGGGTGAGAGAAAGAGAGGGGGTATGAAAGATAAGACGTTTAGCTTTAGTAGTTGTTTCCATACTTCATCGAGTTGAACATGAAGTTCAAATCCAGAGTTATTAACATATGAGGAGTTTTGTTGATTAGTTAGGAAAATTCATGTTCAAATATTGGTTTAGTAATTACTCGGTCTACATGTATATCAAGAATTTACAGTAAGAATTTCCAAGAAATCTTCTATATCGATGTTATGATTTTGTGTATTACCGTTTAATTGTTGTTATTAAACTTATGTTATTGTTATAGTGAATTATCATACTCATGCATTATAAGAAAATGAGAGTATGTAGATTTGGAAAGATGGTGGATTTGAGATAAAAAGAAATATATTTGTGTAGTTGAGGCTATGCTCATAAGGGACCAGCTTACTAGCCTAAAAGTATATATACGAATGAGGAGAGAAACTCTTTCAACTAAATGTTGATAAAATGATCTAATTATGGTAGATGACATTGACAATCGAGAATAGTTCAAGAGTACTAACAAATAAGAAATACTGAGTGGGGGTGATCTACATATGATGATGAAAGTCAACATCTCATATGTATTTTATTATGAAATATCAGGCTCACATAAGAGTCAGCATGATAATTTATCAATATCTGCTTAGGGATATACAACGTTACATGCAGATATGCTTATTCGTTTTGAGACCCATAAATCGTCAACAATTCATTGTGTACCAATTGGTAACTAGATATGAGCCTGGTACCTCATATTTGCGCACCTTTAGTTGCACGTTACATGTACCTACTACACTTCCATTGCGTACTAAAATGGGTTCTCAATGACGTTTAGACATCTATGTTGGTTGTGAATCTCCAACGGTTGTCCGCTATTAAGAACATTTGACAGGAGATCTCATTACTGCTGATTTTGCAGATAGTCACTGTGATGAGACATACTTCCCGCCGTTATGGGGAGATAGGAATGGTTCAATTCTGTTTAAACATAAAAAATTGACGTGGTATGTCCCCAATATGTCTCATCATGATCCCGCACATCTCAATATGAGATTGAAGTGCAATGTATTCTTGATCTTCAGAAAGTAACATATTCGATGCCTGACTCCTTTACTGATATCATGAAAGTGATGAGATCAATTATACATGCTGTAAATCCTGCAAGGTTAAAATCCCCTGGAATTGGGCCAGTTAACGCAACACTCAGGCAATGTAGTGTTTCTCCTTCCCATAGTGGGGGTATAGCGTTGGTCAAAATTCACTTATGAGTTGACGGTAAAAGAGACAAGTCATCAAGGCACAACTTCTCATCATTAACACATGAGATTATTTTGACTGTGAATGTGCCTAAAAGTCGACATTGATTAAACACTGGGGGACATCTCAGAGTCAATGACGATGTCAGTAAACAAAGAACTCTCACCAAGTTAAACAAATGTTATCGGTATTATGGATGGTTTTTTCAGGTTTGTTGATGATGCATCACGTATTCCGTCACTCTAGAATTAACGACGATGAAGTGAAAGATTGGTCTATTGCGGATTGTCAATGGTTAAAGTAGAGAAAATTGACCAATATGAAAAGTTGTAATATAGGTTGAACTAAACTCTCTTACAAATGGAAAGTTTTCAGTTTGGTAGTACTATGACCAACAAATGGTAAGCCGGTTAGACACAAACGAGTCTTTATTTGGAAGCACAATGAGAAGAACTTATGACGCAAAAATCTTCTTAATGCTCTAGTATCGATTATCAAGAGATGTATTATCTGATTATGGACATCATTACTTTCCACTACCTTAACAGTTTGGTAGTGTCCGAAAAACTGGGTATACAGCTAATGGATGTGGTTATATATCTTTATGGGGATCTTGATTTAGAAATATATATAAGAGTGCCAATTGACATGGTTTCAAGTAACTCTAAACCACGGAGTGCTCGTGTGTTCAAATTGAGACGTTCACTATTCTAAGTGACTACTTGATTGGGAAATGATGAAAGAATGATAAGTTATGCCCATGCATGTTCATTAGATGAACAAGTTGTTTGAGATGATAGACCTTAGTAGGACTCAACTTTGTCTTGGTGTTAGACATGGAACATCGAGTTGGTTGAATTCTTATTCGCTAGCCTACTTATGTCTAAATTAGGCAATGGACGAAGCACACCCTTTTAGCACACCAATGATTGTTTGCAATCTGAAACTCAAAAGGATCAATTTCATCTCAAAAGCTGATGGTGAGGAACTTTTGGAGCTGAGATTCCATATCTTAGTGTGGTTAAAGCTTGGTTGAATTTAGCTTAGTACTTACATCCAGACATTGTCTTCTCAGTCTACACCTACACAAAGTCATTGGAATGGTGTAAACCACATCTTCAGGTACTTGAAGTGATCCATTAACTTGGGCATATTATTTCCTTATAAAGAATACAGAGAAAAGCTTGAAATTTCTGAAAAATGGATTGTTGAATCACAGCATACAAGTTTTGGGATTTTCGACTTGTTGAGTGGATTTCTCGACCCGTCGATGGTAACACCCCGAATGAACCCGAAGTGAGCAACAGACCCATCGAGTGGATTTGTCGATCCATCAAATGCAATCCCCTGGATAGACCCGAAGCTACTATTTGACCCGTTGATGGAAGGCTTTGACCAGTCAAATTCCCCTCCAGCTGTGAGCATTGTTCCTCAATTCAGTGTGGTCCCCTTCTCAGAGAGACCTTGTAATGTGTTGGTTTGTTTTGCTGATGATTGGTATCTCTCTGACCCACACAAATGACGTTCTCAAACAGGTTAAGTACTCACCATGGAGACCATGACGATTTCTTGGACATCAACAAAGCAAACTCTTGTTGCTACTTCCTCGAACTATTTTGAGATTATAGCTTTGCATGAAGCAATTAATGTGTGTGTCTGATTTAGGTCTGTCATACATTATATTCGAGGGTCTAGCAGATTGTCATCTACTACGATAACACCAACTTACATATTTGAGGACAATGTGGCTTGCATTGAACAAATAAAGTTGAGATAAATTAAGGGTGATCATACTAAATATATTTTATCGAAGTACTCCTTCCATCAGCAATAGCAGCAATTATTGAATATCCGTGTGAACCGGGTTTGGTTCGGTGGATAATACTGCAAACTTGTTTACCAAGTCTCTACCAAAATCTATATTTGTAAAGCATGTGAGACGCATTAGAATGCGAAGATTATCTGAACTCAAAAATTGAGTTACTGGTGAGAGGGAATTCATTTCATAGATATCAGGGGGAGTCTACATCACTTGCGGTCACTTATGTAGTTGATGCATTGTACTCTTTTTTCCTTCGACCAAACATTTATTTTACCCATGAGATTTTTGTTTGCTTGACAAAGTTTTTAATGAGGCAGCAAGTTATGCATCATCCATTAGGATCATGATATAAGTGAGAGTGTTTAAAGAAATAATATTCATGGAATTCCGGTGTGTGTCTTGTTCTAATTAGCATAGAAGTAGATATTCTCTCAATCCCTAATTTATAGGGATATTGATTGTAACATATTGTAATGCCTATTTAAGGCCATCTATCAATGAATAAAGTACAATTTCACTCTATTGCGTATTTATTTACTTTTCTTCTTCAACAGTCCATTATTATTCTCAGGAACCCAAAACTCTCCTCCTATGTTTCTATTAATATTATCCAGGAAGCCTTGAGTTGGAGCGAAAAAATCTTGATTAGTTCAGGGTCCTCGAATTCAATGCCGTAGAATGTTTTTTTGTTGTTATTTGGGTTACAAGCACGAAAGATTGGTCTATACTTAGCGCCACTCCATTTGCAAAAGCGAAGCCATGGAGTAATACGTCCACCCTTCCCGAATATGGATTATATCGCATCAATCTCCAAGTTCTACATCCACTGTTAAATGACAATTTCTAATGTCTTCTTTGATAAACCGTGATTGTGTCCGTGAAATACATATTTTCGTTCGCCGGATCGATATCCAAAGAGTTAGTGACTCGAGAAAGGACTCCTTCTGTGGAACGTGCAAGTGTTTGATCTACTTCACCATTGAGACCCACCTTCAAGAGTCTAAAGTAGGCATCGATTATGTAAAGCTCGCATGTGGCGAGGTTGAACTTGAGTCCGAGGGGTCTATCACATATAAGCTCTCTTTCTTTGTTGGTAGAGTCATCGCACCATTTTGGCCTAGTCAGGGACATTGTTGCAAACTCTACCCATCAGTATTGGCCCCCAAGCCACTTAAAAATCTGGCCCTCTACAGTTGAAAGTAAGGATTTCGGGCCTGACTATCGGGACAGGAATTTCATGGTGTTCAAATATTCTGATCGAACGAGATTCAAGTAATGAAAATGATGATGCAAGTGCAACCAAAAAGAAACATGAGAGAACAGAGCTTGGTCGCACATCCATGGCTAAAAGATTTAATAATCTTTATTGAATCCATTATCTAGTTGTATTCGTGTATGGAAGATCCCGTAAGCACTTGTATTTATAGATCTAGCAAGTTAATACCAGAAAAATGTATTTAGGCGGTGAAATAATTTTTTTGTCTAAGAAGCCTTTTTCATCGCCTAAGTACTTAGACGACGAAATTTTTGTCTTCGAATTCTAAAGTTCGTCGCCTAAGTACTTAGGCGATGAAACTTTTTTGTTTCATCGTCTAAGTAACATCTTAGATGACAAAATAAGCTTCATCGCCTAGGTTTTTAGACAACAAAAGTTTACTAAAAAAGACGACTAAAATTTGTGTCATCTTTGTGAATACTTTGACGACGAAACTAACAATTCATCGTCTAAGATTCAACACTTAGACGATGAAAATAATATAATTTCATCATCTAGGTGTTGCATCTTAGACGACGAAATTGTAGTAGTTTAGTCCTCTAAGTGTTTAATTTTATTAAAAAATAAAAATAAAAAATTAAATGAACCACTTAGACGACGAAACAACTATAATTTCGTCGTCTAGGTGTTGCAACTTGGACGACAAAATTGCAATAGTTTCGTCGTCTAAATGGGGTATTTTATAAATAAATAAATAAATAAATAATTCATTAAATGCCCAATATTAATTTAAATAAAAAATTCATAATAAATAAATAATTTAAATTAATTTTTATTTAAATACAATATTCGTAATATAATTAGTTAATAAACTAAATTAACCTAACCTAAATTAACCAAATTAACTTAAAATTGGTGTGGGGTGGTGGTTAGGGTTGGGTTCGATTATTATATCGACAAAAATCTCCTGTACCGGTTACCGACCGAAATTAGTCGGTTTGCTTAAATCTCCAACCAAAACCGAACTAAATTCTTTGGTAACCGAAGATTCGACAACTGAGATACTCAGTTAGGTTTGGCTAGTACCAAATCGAATGAGTTGATTCAGATTATGATACAAAAATCTGATTTAGAAAGTCGAATCTTAAAGTACAGATAGATAAAGAGCAAGTACAAGGGAGAGGTTGACTAGCTAAGAGCTTCGTTGGTGAAGAATTGAAAGAGAATAGGAAGTTAGGATAACGAGCGACCTTCAGTACTGTAATGGAGGAGAGAACATGAGAACAGAACAAGAGGAAGAACATGAGAAATATTAATTGAAGAATATTAAAACCTTGATGGAGAAAAGAAAATGGATAAATACATCTCATTTGCTATATTAAACAAAGATAGCCACGTAGTCCAGTAGTAAAGGACTTTGAATACATTCAAAGTTGAGACATTCGAGTCTCAACCCACTCATTATTGAGTGTATTTTTGAAAACTTCGGTAGTTCGGTTGAACTGGGTTTTCTAAAATGCTTGAACCAGAACCTAAACCGAACTAGGTTGAGTGTTCAGCTCGGCTAAACTGAATTGAAATTTGATAAACTGAAATTTCGGGTTAAATTGGTGTATTTTGGCTGGTTTTCGGTTAGTTCGGGAAACTTTGGCACAAATTTCCAGCCCTAGTGGCGGTGGTGGCGTGTGAAGCTGGCGATGGTGGTGGCATGTGATGGTGGTGGCGAGTCTCAGCCCACTCATAATTGAGTGTATTTTTGAAAATTTTGGTAGTTTAGTTGAACCTAGTTTTCTAAAATGCTTGAACCAGAACTGAACCG
This sequence comes from Geum urbanum, assembly GCA_946800695.1. NCBI lineage: Eukaryota > Viridiplantae > Streptophyta > Magnoliopsida > Rosales > Rosaceae > Geum > Geum urbanum. The sequence continues at coordinate 4,978,435 of OX327002.1, read as the reverse complement.
GGTTGAGTGTTTGACTTGGCTGAACCGAATCAGAAATTCGGTAAACTGAAATTTGGCTTAAATTGGTGTATCACTGTTAGTTTTCGGCTGGTTCGAGACACTTCGACACAAATTTCCAGCCCTAGTGGGTGGTGGTGGTGGTGGTGGTGGCTGCAGCGTTGTGGTGGTGGCTGCGGTGTTGTGGTGGTGGAAGTGGTGGCGGTTGCGACGTGGTGGTGGCATGGTGGTGGGTGGTTTTAATGAGTGAGAGAGAGAGAGAGAGAATTTGATAGAGTTGAGAAAATGAAGAGAGATTGAGAAAATGATTGATTTAAAGAGTTTTAAAACAACTTAGTCGACGCAACCTAATAGATTTGTCACCTAAGTGATTTAAATTTTCAAAAACCTTGCAAACTTTTTGCACTTAGACGACAAAACCTAATAGTTTTATCGCCTAATACTACTAGAATACCTACCTTAGACGACAAAATGGATTTGTCGTCTAAGAGTGACATTTCGTCATCTAAGATCTTAGTCAACGAAAGTTTCGTCACCTAACATTCGTCGCAATAAATCTTAGAAGACAAAATAATAATATTCGTCGTCTTAAGAGTTTATTAAACGACGATTACAATTTCGTCATCTAAAATTCTAGCCTCCGAAAAATTTATAGCTCGAACAATGAACTTTTTCGTCGCAACGACATATGTTAATTCGTCGTCTAAGTATGAACATTAGTCGTCGAAAATAAAATATTCGTCACCTAGACTACTTCTTTAAACGATGAAACTATTACCGCTTTCGTCGTCTAATAGTTTCCTTAAGATGATGAATTATTTTTCTTTCGTCGTCTTAAACATTAAATTAATAAAAATCAATAAATTGTAAATTTCAGAGAAATTATTAAAATTAAAATATCTACATAATAGCTGATATCTACATTCTCTACAAAATAGCCGAAATCTACTACGGTGTTTAGACCTCTAACCCAATCCCGCTACCATTGGCATCGTCATTGTGGTCTTGGTCTTGTGAATGCTGAGATGAAACATGTGAACTGCAACCAGGAGGATGTGATCCCATCTGTAACGTCATTTTTCGAATCCGCGCCTCAGTTCCCACCCCGATCTCTCAAAGTCACACCTCCTACCGCTCCCTCTTCTCTAGAAGGCGCACCTCTGCTTGCTCCCTTTCTACTATAAGACACGCCTTTGCCTGCTCGTCGACCTCTTGGATGCGCTCATCGACCCCACTTGAACGAGCTCGCAAGGTAGACGTTGATAACTGGCTCAAATCTCGAATGTCAGCTCATCCAAGACCCCGAATCTTTTCAAAGGTTGGATTCCAAGCGCCTTCTCAAAAATCTGGATTTGAGTAGGTACATCCAGTAGAGGGAACTTTTCACGCGGAGTGTCCGGGTTCTGTGTCACTCTCTCGACCAATGCTTCCTCAGCCAACTGAGTCGTCTTCTCCTACAATAAAATATTCAATTAAAATAAACTCGACTGACCCGGATAATTCTACCGAAAATTTGATATAATTTTCCCTAAAAATAAAGGCAACCAAAAACTTGAAAATACATAAAATTAAACCATTCTAGCACACGAAACAGCTACATTCTGAATATAGCAACAAATAACCCCATAACTTTATTTCAATGTTCAATAATTAAACACTATTGTGGCAATGCCAATCAACTCAATAATCAATTTGAATTTTGATTCATCAATCAAACAAAAAACGCACATAAAGTGAATTTCTTCCGATCACCATCTATTCTAACCTATGTGCATATCGGGAAGATGCTTTTAAGGGTGTGGCGCATAAACATTCACACAAAAAAGTTAATTTTGATTTGTTTCAAATTTAGTTGTTACTTACAGCATTCAGAATCGTCTTCTCTTCCTAAGGCCTCACGTACTTATCTTTGTACGCGTCTAAGAATGACACCTACAAACCCTTCTGCATATGGTCCATGACCAAGTAGACGACCAAAGTTGAGCTAGTATGGTGGTTTAGATCCTTCTGATCCCAGTTGATTGTGTTCGCCTCTGACCTCGTTTGTTACAAGAAACAGGAAGAAATAATTGAATAATAATAATAAGTTATTTAAATAATAGACTTTATATTCGATATTTAACACATTACCTTAAACCTTTCGCTCTTGAAGTGCTGGACCAACCATTGTCATTCATCTTTCCGATTCTTGAACTTGGCAGGGATAGGAGAGCCGAACTTCTTATAGATCTTGAGCAATGTGTACTTCCAATCGACATACCTTTTTGTAGCTCGTTCCTTAATGAACTCAAACATCTCTAGACTCTCTGAAAAATCAAAGTGTACCTACAAAAAATATGATGAGGCATTAAATATATATTATAACTACTAATTATTTACATTTAATTAAATTTATTTAAATTGAAAGACTCTTACCGAGAGATAGACATACACCTTGTCTCTATCGGCCTGTGGGAGGTCATTCCATACAAGCACATTCATCGCCACCTTGCTCCGTATGGCGCACTACTGGAAATTGACCCATTGCCGGCGACTTTTATGTCGCCGGCAATGTTTTGGACATTACCGGCGATTTTTGCCGGAAAAATCGCCGGTAATGTCTTTTTTTTTTTTTACATTACCGGCGATTTTTGTCGCCGGTAATGTCCGTCGCCGGCAATCTCTCGATGGTAATGTAAAAAAAAAAAAAAAAAAAGACATTACCGGTGACTTAATTTATGTCGCCGGTAATGTCTTTTTTTTTTTTTTTTTTACATTACCGGCGACATAAATGTATGTCGCCGGCAATGTCTTTTCCGGCAAGACATTACCGGCGACTTACATTTATGTCGCCGGTAATGTTAAAAAAAAAAAAAAAAGACATTACCGGCGATTTTTCCGGCAAAAATCGCCGGTAATGTCCAAAAACATTGCCGGCGACATAAAAGTCGCCGGCAATGGGAAGAAATGTTGTAGTGGCGGCCCCAATTTGGTGGATAATCAGGTTACTCAATTGCTTTGTCGAAGGGCCTCTTGCAAAGTCATGGTATGTAACTTAAATCTTCTTATTTGTCATCTTAACCATTTGAGAAGCTTTGATCCCCTTACACAACCCTCGGGTGCATTTCGAGGCCGGTCCTACAACAAAATTTATAAAATTACTTAGTATTTATTGAACACACTTAATTGATTTATAAAAATATTAGACATTTACATATCGCATAAGAGATTTACCCATGATGCTACGCCATTTACGGAGGGCACTAATGCATACTTCATTCGCTAAGGGAGTATATGGTGATGGAGTTGTCGTGATCAGAATATTTACTGCTGGAGCATCAGGCGAGCCTTCTCATTCACGTGTCTCTTGACTCGTTTGGTCATTTGAAGTGTCACCTCCATTCCTCTAACACAACAATCGAAATGCTGCAACTCTTTCTTCCTCCTGTTGTTTCCTCTTCAATTTCCCACCTGACATCTTTTGCGTTATCCAAATACACAAAGACATATAATGAACAATTAAACAGTCATTTCCATCACAATAATGCAACTATCAAGAAGAATGCACAAGAATTCATGATGTTGATCAAAGCTACTCTATAATCTCACAAGAATCAAAAAAGGTGGAAGGAGAGGAATCGCCCGGAGATGGAATCAAAAAAGGTGGAGAAGAGGGGATGGAATATGCTGGAGAAGGAAGTGGAAGGAGAGGAATCGCCCGGAGATGGAATCAAAAAAGGTGAGGGAGAGAGTAGCGGTGGTGGCATCATGCGTCGATGATGCTGAAGTTCCTGGACGACCTTGGAATCGGTGAGAGAGATAGTGGCATCAGGATGAGGTGGCAGTGAGCTCATTAGGATAAGAGCGTCGACATCGGAGATAAGGTCATCTGCATCAGAAGAGGGGATGAAATAGGCTGGAGAAGGAAGTGGAAGGAGAGGAATCTCCCGGAGATGGAATCAAAAGAGATGAGGGAGAGAGTATCGGTGGCGGCATCAGGCGTCGGTGATGCTGAGATGGCGGTGGTTGTGTCCAGCGTTTATGTCGGTGAGGGTGAGGTGAAAGCGAAGAGATAGAATTAGGGAGTACAGATAGATTTGGGAATAAGATCGAATGAAATTGATCTTATTAACAAATACTTAGACGATGAAATATTTTAAAAAAATATTCGTCGTTTAAAAAAAATTTAAAATTTTCCCAAAAAATAGTGCAAAGTATTTACCTTCAAATCTTTTGGTGTTAGACAATGAAATAAAAATAATTCATCGTCTAACAATTAGGTTTTGAGGACTTAGGCAACGAAAAGTTAATATTTTGTCTTAGTGTTATTTTCTTTTAACTTTTCAGATCATTTATGAAAACTTAAATTTGGGTACTTATATATATATATCAATTGGACACAAACTTACACCATATATATCATTTGGATAGAAATTATAAATAAAAAATGGTATTTTGGGTAAAAACACATGCGCTATATATATATCTACTAAGTTTGTATAACTTATTTGTTCACATGTTTATATTCAATCTACATCAATATTAACAGAATTAAATTTGGACAAAATAACCGTTAGATACATTCATCACAACATAATATATACGTAGACAAAATTTGGAGAGATTCGAAGTTTAGTAAGGCTTTGATCATAGTAGTCAACCATAAAATTAAATTTTCAATGACACAGAAATGTTCATAAACAAATCTTTTGTAACTCCATTTTCTTAACCGAAGACACTTACAGTCTCAAAAATTATTAGCCTATGTCCTCGACAAAAAAAATGCATTATAAAATGATATGTATAGTCGCATCCTTAGATGATTGGCAGTCAACTAGGACTTAGATGACGAATACAGCAATTTTCGTCATCTAAACTTATCGTTAGGCGACGAAACTAAACAATTTCGTCGTCTAAGTCATCATGGTTTAGGGGTTGAGAGTTGAAGTTTAGGGTTTACGGTTAGATTAGATGTTAGATGACAAAATTAGTTTGTTTCATCGTCTAAAACTTTATTTAGGCGACGAAGATTCCAAATTTTGTCGTCTAGGCTCTCGACGGATCGAAAAAGTCTTCTATGGGTCGAAGGGATGGCTCTGCTCAAACTGAATAAAATCTACGTTAGATCGAGAAAACTCCTCGATGCGTAAAAGGACACTTGCGGGGAAATTTTTGGTATATTGTCTTAGATAAAAAAATATAGTATTTTCGTCGTCAAAGGTGTTACTTAGATGACAAAAATACCAAATTTTGTCGTCTAAGTGTTCATGTAAAATAGAAAAAAAAACCTTAGTTTTTTAAAATCATTCTTATATTTCTTGAAACAGTCATTCATTCCTGCTTGAAACACTCAAAATCTTTCTTATATATCCAAATCATATCGAAACTCAAATTAAAATAAGATTTTAATTGAACATATTATTACAAATATGTATGGGAGGCATCATTCACTTTCATAATCTGTGTCATCATCCTCCTCATCCTCATCGTCACTTGAGTCTTCCTCCTCGTATAATAAGTCATCATCGTCTTCATCGCCCTCTTCATCTGTGTTATTTGTCTCTAGTTCCTGGACCTCAGTCAAAGTAAGCTCTATTGTCTCGAGTTCATTTGCAACAGGGTCTTCATTCATGCGAATAAGAGTTGTGTCTGGTAAGTCTGCAATATCAAACTCTTGATATTGATCACTAACATCATTCCTATTACTCTGTTATGTATCACACCTTCCTTCAAGTGTTGTTGCACTCCATATATTTTGATGACACATATGGTTTACAACTTTCCAACCACCACCCTCCTTCAAATCATCCAATTCAACTAGAACACTTGCTTAACTAAGGTGGCAAGAGCGAATGGTTCATCATCGTACTAGCTTATGTCTGTATTTACCGATAACAGCCCAAGATCCTTCTTCGTAGTATTTCGTTTGTTTGGGTCAATGTTGAACCATGTACATTTGAAAAGTACAACAAACATTCAATTCTCATAAATTAACATAACAACGTTAACAAGAACCCTGTAGTATAATTCATCGTCTTCTCCTACTGAGATCCCACAGTCTTGTGTTCTCTTTCCTTCATCTCGATCCAATGTCAGAAACTTAACCCCGTTCACAACACATGCAGAATAAATCTCATATCTTTGCGGCGTATTGGCCAAATTATACAACGCCGGTGTGTATCACCCGTGGTAGTTAATTGTTTGAAGGGTTGTCATCTACCAAATTATGAAGATTAAGAAACTACTATGTACAGTTATTGATATTATTTACCTTATATACAGGGGCGGAGCCAGACATCTAATCCAGGGGGGAATTTGAAATCAAACAAAAAAAACTGAAGAAAACACCCCTAAAACCCCAAAGGAAAAAGAACTGGCAAAAAACCATGGAGCTTAACAAGCCTAGGGATCGAACACATGAGCTTGTAGAGCACATTTATGCTTGATTTCCACTCCGCCATTCTACAACTTCTGTATATATGAGCTAACCTTTGATATATATTCAAACTCAAGGGGGGCTAGGGCCCCCCTTGGCCCCAACGTGGCTCCGCCACTGCATATATACATACATATTCGAGAAAATAATCCGGTAACAGCCTTTTATAATGTACAAACAAATGTTTAGGACTAAGGTGAGGATAATCTCTCTGAAGCGCCTCAAAATGATTTTTCATGAAATTGTCGACCTCGTCACTGTCCCGCAACACTACCCAATGTGCCTCATTGAGTTCATCTTCACTTAATCTTTCTGAAATTTTGTGTTCTGGTCAAAACACTCGTACAACATTTGTGACGACAGAAATATTATAGCGATCAAGGGATGATAAGGAGGAGTCAGAAAGGGTTGGGTTAACGTATCTTTGAAATACACATTGAAGTAGGTCACACACTCATGTCTAATGTATGTTTTTGTTATAGACCATTTGTACTGTCCAAATTGTCTACAAAAATTTTGAAATCAATATGTGAGACATATATAAGCCATAAGTAGTGGCGCAAAAATTTCATTAGATAATGTACATTTCCTGAGGATACATCCAAGTATAGTGTCCCGGACCAGATAATAACATTTGTTCGGGAAAGTGGATCATTAGGTGAATCATGACGTCGAAAAAAGCAATAGAAAAATCCTCTCTAATTTATAAATGATGTACACAATCTCTTCTTTTAATTCCACCACACATGAATTCTTCAACTCTCTAGCACATAACTTCTGCCACCACCTGGATAATGCTACTAACGGCTCCACCACGTCACAATACAAATATAGTCAAATTACTGCTGGAAGAAGACGTTGCATCATTACATGACAGTCATGTGTCTTTAGATCACAGAACTTCCTATCCTCAACTTTTACACAATGAGATATATATTTTACATAATTGGATGGATAATGAACACCACGAAACCAGGCGGTCACTTCCTTCTTCTTGTTCGACTTCACTGTGTAAGATGCAATAGGTATCTCAGGTCTGCCCACCCTCGACTTCTTTAACCGCAAGTGACACTGCATTTTCATACGCTGCAAATCTTCATGCACTTTAAGAGTGTCCTTATTCATTTTATAAATACTTAGAATTGTCCCAACCATGTTTTCGAATACATTCTTCTCAATGTGCATGACGTCTAGGTTGTTCCTGATTTTTAACTTCGACAAGTAAGGAAGTTTAAAGAAAATACTCATGTGGCTTTAATATGTTAGATCGTCATCAACCACAGGATTGTTGATCTTCACAAATGGACGCTTTCTCAACACTCCAAAATTAACACTGTACGACCTCTGGAAAATCTCATCACCAGACTACTCTCGGGGTTTCAGACCATTCTCTACCATTCCATCGAAACTTGCTTTATTCGATCTCCATTGGTGACCCTCAGAAAGCCATTTACGGTGACTCAAGTAACATATACATTTCCTGCGTGATAGCTAGAGTTTATGTCGTCTAAGCAGAGAGGACAAGCATTATACTCTTTAGTCCTGCAAGATACCAACATCCCATAAGCAAGAAAATTGGTAATGGTCCACATCATTGCTGCTCTCATGATAAATGAATTTTTAGTTCAGTTGTCCCAAATCGCCATGCCAAATTCCCACACATATTTTAATTCGTCAATCAAAGGTCTCATAAACACATCAAAACACTTTCCAGGCGGGTAAGGAGCCAGAGTCAACATAGTAAGAAAATTAAATTCGTTACTCATACACATCCATGGAGGCAGGTTGTACGGCATGACAATAACATGTCAAGTGTTGTACGTGCCATCATTATAAGGATTGAAACCATCTGTACATAGAATGTCCTAATCTAACATTTCGAACTTTTGATGCGAAGTCTATAAATGTCATGTCTAAGCACATCGTCGTCTCTCCTCTTTTTCCCGTGTCATTTCATTGCCTTTATCGTATACGGAGACTTGTATAATCACTCCAATCTAGGAATCAACAGAAAATGGCAAAGCACCATCCAAGGAACATGTTTCTTTCTATTCTTCTTCTTGAGGTTCCATCTCAACTCGCCGCAAACCGAGCAGTGTTGGAGGTCTGCGTGTTCTTTGTAAAATAGGACACAACTATTTTTGCAGACGTGGGTTTTCGTGGATGAAAGGCCAAGTTGTTCAAGATCATTTTTACCTTATAATAACTAGGGGGAATTTGTGATTATCTAGAAGCAACTTAGATATATGTCACTAGCCATTGTCGAAACCTGCATTTGACATTTTTTGCTTCACTTTATACCTCATTTCCTCTGTTATGACACTCAAAACAGTCTCTTTACTCTGTGGGTACAACGGTGTTTGGGCTTCCAGTAGAAGCATGTTGTACTTATCGTAATTATTGGATCTCATCAATTTGGAAGCAAGAGGGGTTGTCTCATGGTTGGGAGTATCGTAATGTCCCTCTTCAAAACCATAGCCACTAGAACTATAAGACGGAAATGCATTATGCACAAGTTTCATAACGGGATTTCAAGAAGGTCCATCAGTATTGCTGGATGTAGCACCCTGGTACCCTGATCTGAACTCTGTCATTAATGTTTGAACAGTAACATCTGATACTTTAATGTTTTTAGTCCATGAAGTATACTCCCACATCATACCGTATTCAGACAAGTGCTGGAACATCTATGGAGCTTAAAGATACTCTAAGTTATGACATCTCCTGCACGGACACATGTAACGATCCTTTCCTTGACCATGTTCAATTGCAAACTTTATAAAGTCATAAATTCCCTGTATGTACTTAGGATCACCTCTTTCCAACCTTAACTAGCTCTTGTCCATATTTTGTGTAAGTTGTAATGAGCGAAACAAAAAATTGTCCAAATCTATTTAGAGCCATAATCATATATTCTTCAAGAACCTATATAGGTAATTTTTCCGCATTTCAAGAACCTAGATATATAGCTAATTTCGAGACAAATCATGAACATAACCTACGTAGCTAGTTAATTACACATTGGGAATCATTCTTACGTACACCCAATAAATTGCATAACTGAAATAAACTAATTAATATATATGTAATTAATCTAAAAATTATTAATTTGTCAAACTACTAATCTAATATTTCATATATATAACCAACACATGAAAAAGCATTATAGTTATCAAGCGAATCTTTACCAACAATTTTGCCAGCATTCATTCGCCGGAATTTATTCACTGAAATTCATTCGCCGGAATTTATTCACCGGAATTTATTCACCAGTAAACTTCAAAATACACCCAAATATTTGAAAAAATTTCAGAGAAAAGAGTATATACAAACACTAACCAATATGAGAAGTTGATTGATGGAATGCTTTAGAAGGCCTCCATAAAAGCTTTTTTGTTAGAGATCAAAAAATCGTCGGAGGAGGTGTTGAGATAGTTTTTTAGGGGTTTTGAGAAGATGAGGTTTGATCTAGAATTTCTATTATCTCTTACTAATTGTTTCACGTAGACGACAAAAAATTTTCGTTGGCTAACTTCATTCTTGGACGACGAAACTTATGACGAATATGATTTTCATCGTTTAAAAGACACTTAGATGACGAAATATGTTTTCGCCATCTTATATATTTTTTATTTGACGAAATGACGACAAAACTAAATTCTGTCGTATAAAAAGTTTTTAAGGTGATGAAAAATGTCTACTTAGGCGACGAAACAACATTTCTTCGTCTAAGTTAGGAATTTTGGTAGTGTAAGTGATTTGAATTTTTGGCAAAAATTTTGGCAGAAATAAAAACGCCAACTTTTTGACTTAGACGAAGAAACCTAATAGTTTAGTCGCCTAAGTGATTTAAATTTTTGGTAAAAAATTTAGCGAAAAAAAAATCCGCCTACTTTTATCACATAGACGACGAAACCTAAAAGATTTGGTATCTAAGTGTTTTAGATTTTCCCCAAAATTTTGGCAGAAAAAAGTAATGTTCAGATATATAGTTTTGTCGCCTAAGTGAATTTTTTATATTTTTTTAAATATCTGAAAAAATTAATTTTGGGTAGTTGCTTAAAACTCATCAAAAATCAACTGTCAGATGTAACCATTATATTTATAAAATATTGTAGAAAGAAATTTAACCCAATTTGGATTAGTTTAGGATTCGATATATTGATTGAATTTACTGATATTGAAAAATAGTTAAAAAACGGAAATGATCGTAAAATATAATTCGTAAACCCGTTTCTAAAATTACGGGTGTTTGTCTTGTCGTAAAAATTTAATTTATCAACTAGATAGAAATTAATTAAAATTTGACTTAAAAAGTTGATGTAAGATTAAAAACTTGTTATATATCTATTAATGTTGTATAACTTAAGTGTTTGTATGTATATATTCACTCCACATTAATATTAACGAAATTGAATTTGGGCAAACAACTGTAGAATTTATTCATCACAACATAACATATAAGTGGACGAGTTTTCAGTAAATACGAAGTTTGTTAAGGGTTTTATTCAGCAAGTCAACCATAAAACTGAAATTTTAACGAAACGGAAACGTTGATATACAAATCTTCGTAACTCCGATTTTTGAACCGTTGACACTCGCAATCCAAGAATTGTTTACAATATACCCTCAATGAAAAAAATATGCATTTTAAGATGGTATACATGGTAGTGCTCTTTGATCGAAGGCAATAAAATTCATCTTAGCAGACAAAATGGATATCATTCGTCGTCTAAGTAACACTTGAACAACGAATGATACCCATTTCATCATCTAAGTGTTTATGCGTCATGGTTTACGGGTTAGGGTTTAGAGTTTAGTTTTAGGGTATGATCTTAGACGACGAAATGAGTATCATTCGTCTTCTAAGTCCGACTTAGACGACGAACACATATTTTCATCGTCTATGTATTTATGGGTCAGGATTTAGGGGTTATGGATTAGTATTAGGGTATGGACTTAGATGACGATTGGGCACCCATTTAGTCGTCTAAGTACGATTACTACGGCAACATAATTTTTTCTCTTTTAAGTTCTACTTAGGCAACAAAATTTTTAACTCAGGCGATGATTTTTGATTTTGCCTTCCAAGTGTTTCGTAGACGACAAATTTTTTCTCTCTTAGACGACGAAATTTTTGTCTTAGACGACGAAATATGATTTCGTCGTCTAAGTGGTATTTAAGCGACGAAACTTTAATGATTTCATCGTCTAAGTGTGTTTTTTTGGCAGTGAGTATGAAAGATGATCTAATGGACAAGGAATCATACATGCAAATTTCAAATATAACAAAGTTGATCCTTTAACACTGTTCATTGCATTTTACTGTTCATCGCATTATACTGTTCATTATACTGTTTAAAAGCGTGCGAAGTGTGCGAAATTTTGTTATGATCTCTTCTTCCCTCGCCTCCTTTTGCAAACCCAGAAAGAGACCAGACCTCACGGCTTCCCCTGAATCCCCTCAGACTCGATCTCATAGCAAACCCAAACTGAGTACAAAGAAGAGACATGAAAGATTGAGTAATCGATGAGCAGTGAGGAAGCCCTCTCTATCGGCATCGATTGGTGTTAAGATGAAGAACAATAACGAGATATGAGAGACTAACACATGAGTGTTCTAGGTTGACGGGGTTGGGTCCATTGTCCGATTTGGAAGATCACCACCGACATCGTGTTTTTTCTGGGCTGGGATCTCTCCAGACGACCGATCCTTGCCGATATCGACGAATCCTGGTCGATTGGGAACGCTGAGCCGACGCTACCAATTCAATTTGCGGAGCTACAACCAGGTATATCTTTATTTGTTGTTTTGATTATATACTATTGGGTTTCTATTACAATCGAGTGTTGAGAATTTTGCTGGGTTCGTTAGGTTTCGATCCGAGTTTGGTTGCTCAGTTGCTGTTTTATTGTTGGTTTTTTTTTTTTGGAACTTGCTTCATATATGAATTATAGAGTTGAGATATTTGTATCCCGTCCTATGTCTACTTATTGGTTTGATTATAAAGTTAAGCAACTTAGCTTACAGTAGCTTACATAGTATAGCTCATTTGAAAAGTGTTGTAGCCACTATATATATATGAGAAAATGGTCACTGCTGTGCAAAAAATGGAACTTTACTCTCAGCCTTTTCTTACTCTGCCTCTCTTGCAATCAATCACCACTGTTTTTGATAAGATGGTCTCAGCCTTTTGCTCTCTCACAATCAAAACCGTATTTTGCTTGATTTCAGATCAGATAGCCTCAGCCTCTTGCTCTCTGACAATCGAGATTGATTTTCGTGGATTTTGCATCGGTTCAATTTCATAAGCTTCCAATTCTGCGGTAAGTTGGGTTTCTCTCTATTTTCATTTTCAATCAATAGATTTTGTTCTCAATCAGTCTGGGTTTGTTAGGTTTGTCTGGGTTCTAGGTTGACGGGGTTGGGTCCATTTAGGATTTCACATCAGTCCAGTTCCAGAGCTATATATATGGCTGTTAGTTGGGTTTCCATGGTCTCTTTCGTTTTCATTGGATCAATTTCTTTCTTTTCATCAATTTTGTTTGTGTAGGTTGAAACGACCATACAAACAGTAAGCTTGCCGCCACAATCTCGAACCAATACCATGGTAAGTTTTCCGGTTAATTCAGTTTGATATGTATGAGTTCATGATTGATATTCAAACATGGGATTTAGTTTATTCAGTTTGATTCTGCATACTCATAGTTGTAGTTAAATACTGTTGTGCTGCTGAATGTATGTGTTGTGAAATAGTGTGTTTCGCATAAGTTCCGTTTGAAAGCTTCCGATTTCGTGGTTAGTTAAGTTTTCATGATCTTTTCTACTTCTTTAATCAGTGTACAAGTTATTAGATATGATTATAGTTTGGCCAAGTAATCTCGCTGCTAGCTTTTGGTTCAAGAAGTATTAAAGTATTATAGAAGTGTTCAGGCACTAAATCTTGAAGTACATCAGCAAGAAGCATTTTATTCCCATCAATAAATTTTAGATTTTCCCTACCTACGTGATACAAACAGTATCAATAGTTTGCAGTAAGGATTTTCCCTAAAGCATTTTTTTCTTCAAAGTGATACAAACAGTAAGCTTGCCGCCACAATCTCGAACCAATACCATGGTAAGTTTTCCAGTTAATTCAGTTTGATATGTATGAGTTCATGATTGATATTCAAACATGGGATTTAGTTTATTCAGTTTGATTTTGTACTAGATTTGAACGATTTAGATTCACGCAAATAAACTGTTTTTTGCTGTTCATTGTTTTTCTCCTTTGGTCGAGAGAGAATGGGATTCTAGAGGACTGGTATCAATAGTTTAACAACAACCTCCAGACCAAGTTTAGTCAGGTCATTACTGAGATTGATATTTTTTTTTTTATCAATGTGATATGTAGCTGTGTGTGGCTTCGTTTATAAGTTTATGGATTTGGGTAGTGTTGATTGGATTAGGTTGATCTCTTTTAATCATTTGTATTTGTATGTAATATTTGGTTGATTGGTCGGATGGCTCTGTCAGTTTTTTTTTTTTTTTTTTTTGGAAATAGGGGTTCTTACTTCTTACACTGATTGGATCAAAAATATAACAAAGTTGATCCTCGGGTGCTCGATCATACATAGAAAACCCATTGTTGTCTATGTGTTTTTTCTTCTTCCATGTTTATGCTATTTTTTTTGTCGTCGAGTATTTGCTGCTGTATTATGGTATTGACATTGAATGGCCTCTGTTGAGGTCACTATTAGATAAAACATTGTTTTGAGAATAGGGGATTCGATTTGTGCTCCTTGCTCCTGCAAATGTAAAGCTGTGGTTCGGTATTGATACGTGAATTCTTTTTTTTTTTTTCCTGATTTTTAGTTTGTCATTTTGCTGCTGCTGTTTGGGGTGGCTTTGTAATTCATGAATGTTGCTGGAATGAATGAGAATGTACTTGGGTGAATCTGATGAGCAAGGTTTTGATTAACCTGTAGGTACAATAAATGAGCAGGAATCTTTAGGAATGCTATGCTGCTTGAATCACGCTTGAAAGGATAGGATTATTTGGACATCAAGGTCTGTTTTAACTGTTTTGATTTCATGGGTGTATGACATGTTGAGCAGACTACTATTATTGGTCCAAACTTTGAAAGTCCATGTTGTCATATCCCTGTTTTGATTTAGATGTTCGTTGGTTGTTTGTCCCTTCCCTATAATTGGACTATATAGTGTCTACCTCTACCATTTCTTCCACGTAATTCAGTCAAGGACCAGAAGAAGAAGAAGAAGAAGAAGAAGAAAGATTGATTCAACTTCAATCACAAGACATGTGTTTTCGGTAGTTTTTTGTTTACAAGCACATGTAGATCCAACTGCTATGATTTGAATTGTCCTTTTGTGGTCCATTGACAGTTCATGGAGTCTGTGGTGGAGTTTTGTGTGGCACTAATATGTTTTTTGTGTCTGTGAACTCCAAATCAGACTTCTTATATAGCAGTTTTTATTCAATGAATCAGCTTTAGTTATGTATTGTAATATTCAACTTATGTTTGTAAACTTTGATGCTTTAATTTGGAGACATTTTATTTGTTAAGTTGAATGTATATTATTCTTAATTCTTATGATCAATGTCTAGAATTGACGAAATTGATTAGATTTGCGAAATCGCTAGCGAAATCACCGCGCCTCGCGCGCGGGCTTTCAACCTAGTAGATAACAAATTCTCACCGGAGTCACTGTTATACTACACTGTTGCATTGTTGCCACTAACCCAATCCTAGTCATGTTTGGATATCTGATCCCACTTGCACTGCTCTCATCATCCAAAGCAAGAAAGAAATGAGAAACTCTTGGAATCATGGATTACTAATTTTCACTGTACGTTTTATATATACTGTTTCTATTATTGTAGTTACTAACCAATTACTATGGGAATTAGGACTTCTAAACCCTGGCGGATTGGGCTCAACGTTTGGTTTCCAGCGGAACCAAGGTGATCAAGGACGCCAAAAAAAAATAGTAGCACATAAAACATCTTTCTGATATGCACGACTGAATTATGATATCGACAATGACTATTCGCACACCATTATTATTTCTCTCTGGTCTGGATCATTGAGACCATTTTGTAGCAGCAAAGGATCTCGAATTCTCGATGGTCCATGTAATAATTATTATCCAGATATTACACTTGGGATATTCTTCGTGTTAGGCCTTTGGAACCGCGAATTGGAAAATCGATTCGAATCGAATCAGAACCAAACGATTCGGTTTGATTTCAAAATTTTAGAGTATATATTTTGTCAGGAACCGAACCGTATTCTAACAGTTCGATTCGGTTCCAATTCCTCATTTTTATTTTACAAGGAATCGTTGAAAACTGTACATAGTTTATATTTTAACTAAAAATTAGAATTATATGTCATATATCATGACATTATTAATGAAATATTTGTTATTTTGTTTGTCACTCAAATCATCAAGTTGCTAATTATGAGTAATATATTGGGTATGTCATTTGTTATTTTGTTTATGTCACTCAAATGACTTATCTGGTGATTATCATATCATAAGTCAACCCTCTTTTATGAAGTTGAATAATATTTTTATTTGATTATATTACTCAACACAAGAACTATGAAATATATTTGTATGTTAATATTAATCAGTTAATGTATTATGATGAGTATATAATAGAAACAACAATCACATATTATAGTTTGGTTCCAAACTGAGGAACCGTGGAACAAAATCGATTCCTGAACCGGTTCGGTTTCAATCAATTTTGTCATTTAAATATAAGGAACCGAACCGTATATAAATCAAACGATTCGGTTCTGATTCCTAAAAATTATAAGTGAAACTAAACCGTTCCGAGACCTATCTCGTGTTGATACCTCTGGACTTCGATCGATCCACTATTCAATCTACTTTTGTTAAACAGTTGTAAACTACTATACACGAAACTAGATTAGCATATAATTTTCATGATTAACTAATATCATGATTGGCAATAGAGGAATGAATAATGATGGAGTATGCATGCTTGACTGGTTTGGTTTGAACTTTTTAATTAACTGTTTTAATTAAGATATATTCCACTATTTATCTTATGAAACGAACTTCAAAATAAAAAACAATCATTTGTAACGTTATTGACTGGGGTTGCATATACTGGAAGATACGTACAGACTTAATTAACAGAGAAATTCGTTGATTTAAAGGGCAGAGTTCTCGTGATTACCTGTGTTAAGTAAAACAGTAGAGCAGAATATGATGGGTTTTTTTTTGAAAGGGAATATGATGGTTTGATAAAAGAGAAAATTTTAGGAGCATCACCTTGATCACATAAGAGCCATTCGAACTCGCTCATTTCATATTTTCATGAATTGACAGTGCACGTGGGATGGAACGTAAAGACGAAGGATGCTGGCCTGGGGAGACATGAAAGAAAGAAATTAAGGGAATGCGAATCATGGTTTCGATTGGGACCCGAAAGGGAATCCAAGACCATACATGCATATATATGCCTTTTGAATTGTCTCGTTTTCTTATGTTAATTAACACATTACAGCATGATTGTTGTTTGCTTTGTAGGTCAAAAAGATGTATATCTACAGCCATAAAAGCAATTTTTTGTTATGCTCATCTATACTGCAGTTGAAGAAAAGCGAAAAGCACAGTGCATGGCATGCACCGTAACTAACTAAACCGGCCGGATCCCAGAAAAACAAAGTATGTTTCAAGCTAGCTAGCTAATTAAGAAACTGGCCGGCTAGCCAGCTCTTTGAATTTAGAACTATTCCGATCCCTTGTGTGTGTGTATAAATAGTGGCTTCATGTATACATGTGTTCAGAAGTTTAAATTTTGCCTTGACCAAACCATATTTAATTTGGGGATCTTAGACGATTTATGAGCCGGTTGCTCTCTAAATCGAGTGGCGCCAAACGTGAAGATTGATAAAATTACTTGATCGCAACTTAGATAAATCGATCATGAGGTGTTAACTGTGTGAAAAATAAACCAACAAAAGAAAAACAGAAAAAGGGAAACTGGAATAAAGCAAAGGATGGTGAAGCAGGCCATTGCCTTTTTAATTACCTTATAGTCATCAAGTGGCATGTACATATAAATAGTACTAAAGTGAAGATATATCGAGCTAGATATATATAGATGCCTTTGTCTGTAAGGAACAACAATTTTGTCCACTGCATGCAGTTGCTACCTCTATTTTTTTCTTTACACAGGGTAATCGATCACTCGACCCACTTATATCTTTTCCCCTAAATAATTGAGGCCCTTGCCAATCTTAGGTCATCTCCGATCCTCAGAAATTATATTTGGTTCTAAACTATAATTTAATTCCTTAAATATATTATTTTAATAAATAATAACGATTATATTTTGTGTCATTTTCGACTAACTATAATTTTAATTTTAATTTTAATTTTATTTTATTAATTCAAACTTTTTGAACTTATATATATATATTTATTCAAATCTATATATACTCAAAATCAATGTTTTAATGTTTTAATTGATTAGCATACTAATATTTTAATTACTTTGTATCTATTATATTCATCCATGATTTATTTAACAAATAAATTATCATTAGTATTTTAAAATATTACATTATTTGTATTTATTTGCTATATTATCGTTACATATATTATATTTACTGAAATTTAAAAAAAATATATTTCTAATATTTTTAAAGTATTACACATGATAAATTTATTATTTTGATTATATTATTTTATAAAAATATTATGATTATTATTGGAGTTAAAAAATTAAAATAAATTGATTAATTAAATGATGACACCATAACGTTTAAATTGATATGAACACTAATTAAAATTGATATTAACCATTAGGAACATTAATTTTTTAGTGTTTAAGTGCAATTGTAGTCCCCACAAAAATATAGCTCATGGATATGACAATGGTCATATATAGTTCAGTCTTTGACTCAATCGGACTACATTTAGCATTTTTTATATAGCCCTACCCTGGGTTGGAGATGACTTATTACTGATTTTAGGGATATATCAAACCATTGACTCTGGACTAGAGATGATCTTATTCGTCCCACTTCTCAATTGAACCTCGTTTTTATTTCTTTTTTCTTTATCTGAAAAGACTTCAGTTTCAGAAATTTCTACTGTGAGATATGAGATTGCATTGAGATCCAGATTGAAAGGGAAAGTTCATCGAAAAAAAGATTGGAAGGGAAAATGAATTCAACTCGATCGGTATTCGACATCACATGAGATGCCTACACATAGGAGAACACAATCCTAATAATGCAGATCTTCTAAGGTACTTCATAATCAATGTTTGGTTTGAAACGAAGACACATAAAATCCAGGCCACACGTATTGTCATTCTCGATCGTCCTAGACCAAGAATAAGGGTAGATATCACTTAGCATCTTCAGCAGTGTTAGCTTCCAATTGTGAAGTAAGATATAAAATGGTGGATGTCACATTGTTTTTACAGTGTTACAATTAATTCACTACGCGCATGATACATTTTGGTCACCTTTTTCTTCCTATATAATGGAAATTTGTAATTAAACAGTGCATCAAAGTGATAGACTAAAATCGAGCTAGTAAATTATTTATAAAGAAAAAAAACCTTATAGCTAGGGTAGTCAGTCAAAGATATCTGGCAATTAATATCCAACTTGCTTCTTCGTGAGAATGTCTCTAGTCTGGCAATCTTACTTTGTTTAACAACACTGGTAACATTTGTTAACCAGCTTTTTCTGAAAATTATTCTATGTACGGCGCTGTGTACTGTTTATATAAATAAGGATAAAGGGGTAATTTAATATTTTATTTATTATTTTTATCCAAATTTTTTAGTTTTTTATTAGCTTTAGTCCAATAAAAATCTGCTAAACAGACGGTGCAAGTACACTGCTGTGTATGAAATATGTTCTCTGATGAATAATTCCCGGTAATTCTTTTGAACCATTTGAAATTCCATTTGTATTTCTCTCATTGGCATGCTTTGAGTTTCATTCAATTAATGCAATCATCTTTGTCCTTTTTCTAGCTATCTTCTTTTGCTTTCTTCAGTTTCCTGATTGTTTCATCATTGAAGCAGCTACTCATTTTTTGTTGGTAGGAGACCAGATGCATCAGATAATACATCTTTTTTCTTATCTTTTGCTGTAATCAAATTAATCATTCATCTTAAGGAACATCAGAAGCATACACTTAATAAATGAATGCAATAAGTAAGCTAGGATCGATTATATATATATGCACATAGTCATAGTAAAATAACGGGACATGTTATAGTACCCAAGGGGTATGCCATATTTTTATTTATCACTAAAAGAACCAAAATTATAATATACATGAGCAAAAATTTAGAACATTTAGGACAATATTACCACAATGAAGATATTTTTTGAGGATTATTTATAATATTTACAACTAATTAGATCAAATTTAAATCTTTGAGAAAAATTTGTTCAAAATTATAATTAAGTCTCTAAATAAAATAATTATCTCAAATCCAATTAAATAACTCATATTACCATAATGACTACCAAATTTATTCTCAAGTGATAAAATACAATTACCATATCCCTTAGGGACCTAGCTAAGAATGATCCGTACGCGTGTATAATGATTGATGAGTTCAACTTTGAGTTCCTAATATATTAGAAAGGGTAATGGTAGGAGACCTCAAAGGAGCCATGAGGTGGATGCCTCAAATCTTAATTGAAAAAAAAAATTAAATTTATGACAATATCTAAAATATTACAACACCAATTTATCGCTTTTTATTTTTTAATTTAAATCTATTTTGTTTACTTTAATTATATTCATTTTCAGATTTCATCGAGATCGAGTTATCAAGAGAATTTTTAATTTTTTATAATTAAAGAAAAAAATTCAGTTGTAAAATGTACAAAAAATGATTAAATAATATAGAAAAAGAGGGAAGAAGAACTGAAGAAAACTCAAAAATCTAGAAAATAAAGAAATAGGAAGAAAATAGTATATGGAAATCAAAGAAGAGTGGAGAAATCGAACCATGGTTGGATGGTTCCAAAAACATTCAATGAACCAACTAAACCAAAGCCATCATTGATATATATTATCTACATACACCTAAACCCTAAATTCTCTCTCTCTCTCTCTCTCTCTCTCTCTCTCTCTCTCTCTCTCTCTCTCTCTCTCTCTCTCTCTCTCTCAAAGAGACCAATCTCCGGTCGTTGGCTACCGACGGACCTCGACTGTTCGAAACAAAGACCTGCATAATATTTGGTTGATCTTGAGAAATAAAGAGATGTGATATCAGCCCCAAGTTCAAGCCGAGGTGACAACTTGAAAACCTCACCTTCATCATCGCCGGTGTCATCTCGATGTTGCACAAAGTCACCTCCACGTACGGCTCAATCCCGTATGGCTCTCTCCCTCTCTGGCGAAGCTCTTGTCGAAGCCAAAATGGAACCTTTACCTCCTGACACTCGCCAATGTCACCACTGTCCTCGACTTTGATGAGTACCACTGCGAGGTGGATAGAGAAGTTTGTTGTTGACAATGGCGATTGAGAGTATAGTTTGGCTGATTTGCTGGGCAAGGATCATTATCATGTGTGGTGAGATTAACATAAGCTCAGTCAATACTGAGTAAAGTAAACAAAAAAAGACCATTCAGAGTGTGACACGTGTCATTTTATACTTCAGACTTTGGGGTGAATAACCTTGGGGTGCATTCCAGAATTTTCCTGAGTTTTGATCTAAGTTAAAGGTTTGCTTCACGCTCGGTGGTTAGTTTAGTTTTCAGAAATATTTTGGAGTTGGGCACAAAAGAGATTCTTCTCCAGTGTCCGGAATAGTTTTGACTAAAACTGACCCAATTGTGGTGGGGACTTCTTTTGGGTTTAGCACTAAGAAAAATGTTCTTGTTCTTGCCTGGGGTCAACTAGTTTAAAGTAGGCACTACTTGCAATGTTGGACAAGGGTGTTCGTTTGGTATCAACTCTATAAACTCTCTAGAAGTGATAACCACATAATTTGACTGAAAGACGGGGACTCTGAAAACTTTTTAACCTCCTACAAGTTATTGGAGGTATGTTTGAGATTGTTGTGTTGTGGTAAACATGGTGGTGGATTTTTGTCGATATTGGGAGACTCAAAGTAATTGGTGGAGGCGGGCAGAACTTGGAGAGGGCAGTGGGGTTGTGGCGGATTTGATGGAGGGGAGACTGGATTGATGACGATGTGCTTTTTTCTAGATTGAGCTCTAGGAGAGGTAGGGGAGGCTATGATGACACTGATTAGCAGGGATGAATCCCGGCAGTGGAATCGATTTAGTGTAGGGACGACGACTGGGGTGGGGTGGTGCTTAGAAGAAGACCACCGATGGCAAGGATGCGAGTGCAAGCGGCTGGAGGTGCCGCTTGTGTGTTTGGATCAGCGGCAACCATATAGAGGAGGAGGGAGTTCGTCACTGTCTAGCTCTGCGGTCCAAGCCTAAGGATGTATATGAGTTTACGATGGATGATGGCTCCTTCTCGCATCAGTAGACCTGTGCCGACAGAGACCATGTGATGGCGGAGGCTCTGAGACAACGAGAACCTAGGTGGTGGTGGTTGTTTGTCCTATTCTGAGTGATGTTAAGGCTGCAAATGTGCTTTTGGGCTTAAGCACAGATGTGCCACTCTCGCCACGGTAGACTATAGGGTCTTTCCCATTGGTGGGCATCCTGATGAGTTTCGCTGGACCACCTTGACTTTGGTGGATTGTAGTGGACCTTTTGTTTCGAATATGGGAACCGAGCATAGTCCAGGAGAGTATTTCAGCGCCACCCTGCGCAAGAAGAGTGTAGTTTGTTGTGCATTACTTGATAGGATGTGGGGCCCCGACTTTTTTAGTGTTTTATCCTACATCTAGTTTGTCTAGTTATGTTATGGTATTTGGGTTGAGTATGCAATAATATATTTTGCTTTAGAGAGTTCTTCTTATAACTTACCGGATTCAATATATTCTATCGCTGTGCCTAAAAAAATATTATATAGTTATGTTGTGTTTTTGTAATTGATAAGACAATATAATATTACAGGTGGAGGATTTTTTTTTTTTAAGGGACGGGTGGATATTTTAGTTTCTCATGCTTATGTGTAGTAAATCTTTTATATTACAATTTTCACTTTCTCACTTATTTTTTTTCTTAAATTATTGATCTGGATGGAGGTGTAGAAAATACCTTCAAATTCGACTCTCTAGTTTATGGATCACAAATTTAAAAAGTCAATGAACTCATGTATCAATAACTTTTTACTACTATGACCATGATTTTGCCATAAGCCAAAATCCAGCGGAAAGTAGAACAATGAAAGTGACATACATTAGAAAGATGCACATTTTAGATATCACTTTTCACTTTGGCCAAAGTCATCGGACAATTTGAAGTTTGATTCAAATGTAGCGAATGTCAATTTTTCTATCCGACTTTAGCATAACTTTTATATATGTAAAACGAGTAATTCTATAATGTCCTGAACACAAATGTACAAACGAGTAATTTATGATTTAGGTTCACTGATAACGATCCTCGGATAACTCCAAAATAAGATGAAATCTATAATTAAACTAAATACATAAAATTGAAAGTAACACTACAAGATTACTTGAAAAATGCGATAAAACATATCATGTTGTTTTTGTTTGTTGATAAAAAAAACATAAACGAATTTGGTGTAGCATAATAAACTATAAAGTAATTATACATAACAAATTTGAGCTAATTTATGAGAGTGATGTACCCACAACCCCCGAAATGGACATTGTTAAGCTCTCATTTTATTCAGTCTATGATACATGAATTACATAAACATAACTCCAAACCACTTAAACTTCTTGTTGATACCCAAAAAATTTATCATGCCCAATACGTGACGAGCCCAAACTGAAGATAAGTTGCCCTTCTAATGCTATAATACAAAAAGGCAACATGCCGCTCTTAATTACAATTCAACCAAGCAACTATATTCTTAGTATGGCCCAAGTCGCACTCATGCACTATTTCAGGCTTACGACCGTGGGTATGGTAAATGTAACAGAAATACACATATGCATCGTTGAATTAAACAATCGGTAATTTCAATTTTAGGCCCGAGATTTATGCCTGGTAGTTTAACTCAAAGACTAATAGTGATGTGGGAGTTAGACCCCTTCTTAAAAGCCTAAAGGCCCAAAAATCCATTACAAGCCCAATTTGTAAAACCAGCCACTATGTTATAGCTCAAAACCAAAGTGTCACCCAAACCATTTAGTTACAATTCAACTAAGTGTGTAACCAGACGTTAGTTTAAATCAGCCATGGCAGTAAACTGCACATTGGATAAAATCATGCTTCTATCTTTTTTCTTCCTTCATAGCAGAAGCTATAAGACAGATCTTGAGCGCCACAAACGTCTGATTATTAGCATAGAGTCTTGTACTTTGCCGTCATAGAATTCTCGAGCTTGCAAAACTGCCATCATCCAAACCCTATGAAACATTGCCATGATCTTCTTAGGACATTGCCATGATCTTCTTAGGATAGATTCATTTTCTTCCTTGTCTGACCTGAAGTCCTCTATAATGGAGAAAAAACCAGAGACATAACTTTTCCCTGAAAAATCCCTATAAATAGAACATCCCTGCCATGATTCCAACCAACTCAAAACACCCATCACTTGCAAACCAAGCTCCTGAACCTTCAACCAAAACTATTTTCCCTCACATTCCCTTCACCCACACTCATTTTCATCTAGAAACATAAATTCCCACTTTCCCAATTACTGAAGTGTGCTTCTAGCTCCCACGCCACCCTCACGCTTGATGCCATTTTCATGATTTGAGTTATGATATTAAACTAATCATCTCAGCTTAAGCCTAATCTCAACTTGTGCAAAAAGACCCCTCACATTTTGGTGACTCCACTGGGGAGATTAGGTTGTGATTCAAACCATGGAAGTAGTCAACGTTTCTGCACTTGTGGTGTAATCTCACTGCAACAGGAACAAACGAATATAAAAAAATAGATTAAGCAAAAAAAGTAGTCTTATAGTAGAATCACAAGCAAAAATTGTAAATCATGAATGCAATTCAAATGATATCATGCTTCATGCTTGCTTTTCATTCTAACAGAAGCAGCAAGCAATGCTTCAAACACTACAGCACGTAACTCAATCCACAACAGTTCATCCTCTAGTTTAATCTTCAGACTATATTAAAATCTCACTGCAGCTGGAACAACAAACGTATGCCCTTAAACAAGAGGAGATGACCATGAGAGCAATATAATTCAAAGAAACTCTCACCAGAAGAACTAGTAGTTGCATAACAATTTTCCATATCAGAGGCCTTACAGAAATATTTCAACACCAAGAAAATTATACCCCCTTGCAGTAAACTGGCACCAGATTATGAACTCAAAGTCATGCATACAAATGAAATCTAGTCATGGTGCTACATGATTAATCATGATTGATCTCTAGTTAAACAAGCTACAAAACCTCTTTGGCACTTTGCCGTTTTGATCTTTAGAATATTAGAAGAAGAAAAAAGTGTCGAAAGTAAAAGCTATAATTTTGCATATTCATGCTTACTCTTAAATTCCTCTTACAAGTCATATGCTTCTTCTTCAATTTTTTTTTTAAAAATAGATCATTTCTCCCTAGCCTAAAAGCTTACGAATCTTGAATCCATAATGCTGCATAAGGCTTTGCTTATTCTGTGAACTCTAGCATTGAAGATGAATTTCAACAAGTTAAGATTTTATCTCCCTTAGAAACTCAAATTGTACTTCCATAAAATGCATCAACCACTTCTTTTCTCTTTCTCAAAGTCTCATAAAGTCTACTCTTCTCTTGTTCTTACGAAAGTATGACAAGCAGTGTTCATGGTGCTACAAGTTTTAGTCATGTTCTTCTATTTGAGAGCTACCCCATTATGAGGGAGCAATCTACAAGCACATTGAAGATACAATTCCCATGCCTAATGAGAAACACAAGCACAATTCATTTACAAAATTTTCGAGGATAAAAGAAAATAGTTATTCTCCCCAACAAGCATGAAATCACATTAAACTTGCGATATTTTTACTAAAAGTCATCAACTCCAATTCAAGCAGTTGTCTAATCATCAAATGCTACTGCAAGACAAATTGCAACATCATTCAATACATTGCAATACATATGCAAGTCTTCAAACTCTGCAATAACTCAATTTATAGTAAATCAAGCAACTCAGTCCACCACAATTCAAGTTGTATACCAATATTCAAAGTCTATTGCAGTACCAACTGCAAGTAATTACAATATCAATAGTTGCCCCTCTATCCAGCAACATGTCCACAGTGAAATCATATTATGAAAATCATGCATCATTAAGACCAATTTCATGTTACTCATGCCAAACACTTGGGGGCTAATTGGATGATATTTGGTTCAAGGAATTTGCTATTAGACCAACATCTTCTAATACCAAAATTCAAGCATAGATGTTCTTATCAACATGAACATACTTATTTTGAACTCCATCAGCTAAAAATTCTGCAGTAGCCCAACGTATTTCAATTTAAGTTTTATCCAATCTTCAAACTCTAATACAGTACCAACTAAAATAACTCAATCCATCAGAGTCCAAAATCTAATCCACTCTTTTCACACACTATATGTTCTCGATCCAACACAGTTTGGTTCTAGTTCAATCTTCAAACTTCATTGTAGTGTCAACAATATCAACTCTATTGGTAAAGTTCCATTCCAATCTTCAAGCTCTACAGCTTCATCCACCGAAGTTTTAGTTTCACTTCCAGTTCGATCTTCAAACTTATTGCAGTACCAACAACATAAACAGTTCATTCCACCACATTTAAAGTTCCAGTGCAATTTTCAAACTCTACAGCAACTCTGTCCACCGCAGTTTAAATTCCAGTTCAATCTTCAAACTTCATTGTAGTATCAACAACATTAACAGCTTAATCCACAAATATTTAAGTTTTAATCCAAACTTCAAACTCTAAAACAACTCTATCAGCCATAGTTCAAGTTCCAGTTCAATCTTTAAAATCTATTGCATTACCAACTACATCAACTCAAACCACCATAGTCCAAATTTCAGTCTAATCTACAAACATTGCAGCGGCTAAATCTACTCATATTCAAGTTCCAGTTTGGTTTTCAAACTCTATTATAGTATTAACTACATCAAGAGTGCTCAATCTACCATGATTTAAGTCCTCAAACACTAGAGCAACCCAATCAGCCGCAGTTTAAGTTCCAATTTTATCCTGATCAATCTCTGCATCAAAGATAACTACATCAACAACTTAGTGCATCATTATTCAAGTTTCAATTTAGTATTCAAAGTCTATTTTAGTAACAACTACAGTAGCAACTCAATCCACCATTGCTTAAGTTTCATTACAAATCTTTAATTTCTACAGCAACTCAATCTATCATTGCTTAAGTTCCATTCCAAATCTTCAATTTCTATAGCAACTCAATCCACGAAAGTTCTAGTTCTGGTTCCAATTCGATCTGTAAACCTCTATTCCACTCTCTACTATAGTAGTAACAATCCACTACTGCTCAAGTTCTGATCCAATCTTTAAACACTCCAGTGGCTCAATATATATATATATATATATCAAGCAACGTCCACAAAAAAAACATATGAAGCATCATTATCACACAAATCATTTAGACAGAGCTCATGTAACATCACGCTTGTACTCATGCTATTGCACTCGGGGGCTGAATGGTTGATGTTTAGTTTAAGGAAACTACAATTAGAAGAACAAACTCCAATTCCAAAATTCAATATGTCACTCAAGCATGGATGTTAACCAGCGAGAACATACTCATTTTGAACTACATCAGCAAAAAGAAAAAATCAAGCCTTCAGCCACAATAAACGGTACTACTTTCTACTTTAAATACTAAATTTTTGTTTCTCACAAAAGAATACCTAGAGTTCTAGCCATATTAGATGTACCTTAAGCATGTTAATTCAAACTTGAAACTCCTACAATTGACTCTCTTTATACTTTCCATCTTACCCTTGACCCCTTAGCTTATTATCAATTGCAAGAATGTTACTGACCTTGATACACCCTTAGATGTATTCTCAAGCCTAAAGTAAAATGTGAGTAAGCAAAACTCTATGGCAATATACATGTCAAGTCTTACGTCTAATTTCACATGTAACATAAAAGTATATGTTCCAACTACTCATTACTGCAAGCAAACAACAATTGAATATGATGCAGTTTCATATGCTTTCCTTGAAGAGAAACACAACTCACGCCATAAAATTGGGTCCAATAAAATCAAGCAACTTATAAAAGAGTGATCATTGAACTCATCGTCAAAATACATTTGAAATCTACCAAGCTAATCATTCAAAAGTCTCCTAAAAGGGCTTTTAGGTCAATTATATCTACACACAACATGGTGAAAGCAATATCATCTTTAAAGACTAGTCCAACCATTCTGTGTTGTTGAAGAACCGCGAAGGCATATAGCTACTGCCAGATAGATTCTGGGATAAGCTCTGGCACTAAGTTATCTTCTCCATCTACTGCAATGGAGCTCACCATGAGACCATCATCCAATGAATAAAATTGACTCATTGCCTTTTCCGTCATCACCTTCTAATAACAGCTACCAATGTCATGCAATCAGAAATTTACGGTTTAATAAAACGCACAACATCATGCCATGTTATGCCAGGCTGCCTAAACAAATCAAAACTCACAATTAATACTCTATTAGATTAACATGGCCACGCCATTCAAGCAATAAAAAATAAAAAATACTCACATACCGATGTGCATACACTTGTTTCCCTAATAAGTATAAGCATGAAACAACAAAATCATGCTAAGAATCACTATCTATACATGCTTGCAAATAAAATTCAGTAAACAAGCCTTGCATATCGATGGACGTGCACTTGTTTCCCTAATAAGTATGGGTGGAAAACAACAAAAACATGCTACGACTCACTTTCTATACATGCTTGCAAATAAAATTCAGCAAGCAAGTATTTCATATCGATGTGCATACACTTGTTTCACTAATAAGTATGAGCAGGAAACAACAAAATCACACTAAGACTCATTATCTATGCATGCTTGCAAATAAAATTCAGCAAACAAGCCTCACATATCAATGGGCATGCACTTGTTTCCCTAATAAATATGGGTGGAAAACAACAAAAGCATGCTAAGACTCACTTTCTATACATGCTTGCAAATAAAACTCTAGAAACAAGCCTTGCATACTGATGTACATGCAATAGCCCTCCTAATAAGAATGGGGGATGGATGAAAAAATCACGCAAAGCCATAGCAACAATGCAAGTTATGGTGCAAATCAAAACACAAACCAAGCCAAACTAAGATTTAAGATATGCATTGTCAAGCTTAAACATATACTAATTCTACCTCCAACACTCAACATGAATCAAGCAAGAAGCAAGCATAGATCTTTATAGTATGCAAAACACATGCCTAGTCTTACAACACATTGCATCACTTTAAACTCATTATTGGAATTACTCCTTAAGGAAGACCATATAGCATGTCATAAGTATGTGCACAATGAAGCCAAGCAAGTCATATAGCAAATCATATTCAAATATTAAGGTCAACCATAGAGCATCACCAACACTATTTTAATTGAAGATGCACACAAAGTGTAGCTGCACTCGTTAACTCTTACTCATTACTCCAGCATCTCAATGCAGTAACATGTCACTACAGTTTGTAGCAAAGTTTCATGCAGAAATTCATAGACCTCCAAACATGAAAGAAGAAGAAGAATTAGACCCATGTGTTATCCAATCGTCCATATATGCATTCAATTAAGCGGCAAAACCAACAAAGACCAAGCAGCAAATGACAAGGACAAGGCATGTATGAAATCAAGTCTTTGAGAAGGAAGAATACTTTTGGAGTACAAAATCAAGAAGTTCTTGGAAAAGAAGAAGTCGATCTAATTTCGTTCGATACTTTGAACCCTTATAGTTAGATTTGTTCCTCAATCGCAGTAAACAAAGAAGCTACAACAAATAAAGAAGCTGCCAAGCAAACACATTGCTGTAAATGAGAAGTCTTTTCAGTCTATGAAACAACCGTAACTTTTCATTCCTTGTGCTAGCTACTACCAAGAAATAATAAAGTAAAGAAAGAATGGAGGAAGCTTGGAAGCAACAGAAAACATGCTCCTCTTAGAAAGGAAAAAAAGAGGAAGATGATGCAGCCTTGTTCAAGGCTTTTTCTCAATGCTTTTGAGATAGACCAAACCCAACATGCCTCCATTCAATTCAAATTAATTCAATCCAATCACTCAAGCACGTCTACTTTTCCCACATTAATATAGATGGAACTCTAGGTAGAACACGCATACAACAGGAAAACAAGATATGCTTGATCACTCCATAACTAATTGACAAGCACGCACATCT
Organism: Geum urbanum; assembly: GCA_946800695.1. Classification (NCBI taxonomy): domain Eukaryota; kingdom Viridiplantae; phylum Streptophyta; class Magnoliopsida; order Rosales; family Rosaceae; genus Geum; species Geum urbanum. Next base: position 4,948,557 of record OX327002.1, on the reverse strand, counting down.
CCACAATCAATTTCTTCACAAGTCCTATGAAGGAGTAATTTTCATGAAGATTACCTTTAGGATGCAAATTACAAAAGATTATGAAGTCAATCTCTCCTCTTCTTTTTTGTCATCACCTTGAGGCTTATGTGGAAAACTCTCCTTTATGATTCAGTGATTCACAGTAAAAGCAGAAGAAGTCATTGTTGACAAATTGATCAAGAAATTACGGTCGAAAGTAAAAAGAGAAGAGATGTGGTCCATTTGCTCCATGACAAAACGCCTCCATGCTATTGCAAATGATTATCTTGTCACTTTAAAATTGGGTTGGATTCCCTTGTTCAAACAGGCTCAAAGAGAATGAGTTATTTTTGGGTATTATTTTGATTATGTGGCTCGTGTCTTATATGCCCACATAATCAATGGGGCTAATGTTGATACCCAAAAAATTATCATGCCCAATACATGACGAGCCCAAACTGAAGATAAGTTGCCTTTCTAATGCCGTAATACAAAAACGCAATATGTTGCTCTTAATTACGTTTCAACCAAGCAACCATATTCTTAGTATAGTCCAACTTGCACTCATGCATTATTTGGGACTTACAACCGTGGGTATGGTGTGGAAGGTAACAAAAATACACATGCGCGTCGTTGAATTAAACAATCGATAATTTCGGTTTTGGGCCCGAAATTCATGCCCGGTAGTTTAACCCAAAGACTAATTGTGATTTGGGAGTTATGCCCCTTTTTAGAAGCCAAAAAGTCCAAAAATCCATTACAAGCCCAATTTGTAAAACCAGCCACTATGCTATAGCTCAAAGCTAAAGTGTCACCCAAACCATTTAGTTACAATTCAACTAAGTGTGTAACCAAACGTTAGTTTAAAACTAGCCATGGCAGTAAACTGCACATTAGATAAAAGCATACTTCCGTCTTTATTCTTCCTTCATGGCAAAAGCTGCAAGATAGATCTTGAGCGCCACAAACGTCTCATTATTAGCATAGAGTCTTGTACTTTGACCATATAGAATTCTCGATCCTGTAAAACTGCCCTCATCCAAACCCTATGAAAAACTATCATGATCTTCTTAGGATATATTCTTTTTCTTCCTTGTCTGACCTAAAGTCCTCTGCAATGGAGAAGAAACCAGAGGCATAACTCTTCCCTGAAAAATCCCTATAAATAGAGCACTCATTCCATGAATCCAACCATCAAAACACCTATCACTTGCAAGCCAAGCTCCTGAACCTTCAAGCAAAACCATTTTCCCTCACATTCCCTTTGGCCACACTCATTCTCATAAAGAAGCCCTAAATCCCCACTTTCCCAATCACTGCAGTGTGCTTCTAGCTCTCACGCCACACTCACGCTTCATGTCCCTTTCATGATTTGAGTTATGATATTAAACTGATCATCTCAATTTAAGCCTAATCTCAGCTTATGCAAAAAGACCCCTCATACTTCCAATATCGCAACAATTTCTACACACACTATTAAAATGTCTGTTTTCATAAGTCAATCATAACGTCTTTATACATATATCACTCACTTTTTGGTACAATATGGTTCAATGAGATCATATATTGTAACAATAATCCAAGAAAGAAAAAAAGTGACCATGATAGCAAGAAATTGGCTGTAGAAAAATCTCAAAATCTAGAAAAAAAAATGGTATGACGTTTCCACCAAAAAAGTAAGAAATTATATGACATCTCATTTTCTTTCTTTTTTTTCCCACCTAAACCACTTAATAAGAAAAATAACAAAAGAAAGAATAAATTAAAAAAAAATTAAAAAGAAAAATAAAAAAGTAAAAAAGTCACTCATAATGTCTGAACTTTTGTCGTAGTATCAAAATTATGCCCGAACTTTAAAAACTATCAAAGTGATGCCCAAACTCTTGAAATCATATCAACGTGATGTCTACCGTCAATTTTCATCTATGCTCCATCTATAATGATGATGTGACAAAAAAAAAATTCCAAAAAAGAGGGAAAAAGACTGTAATACCCTTTTGATTTTTTTCTTCTTAATTTCTTATTTATTTATTATATATATTTTCTCTTTTTTTTATTTTTTGTTTTATTTTTTATTTATTTTATTTTTCTGTTTCATTTTTTCCTTTATTTCTCTCTATCCTCTCAATCTCTCACTTGTCGTCGAGCTCACCGGATGCGAACCACCTAAATTTAATCGATTAACTAAGTGATTTATGAAAATCCTTCCGATTTTCATTTTTTGAATTTATTCTTTTAAAAAAATTTCTTTTCTTTTTCAATTTTTTTTATTTTTTCTTCCTTTCTTAATTTTATTTTATTTAATTTTTTCCCTTTATTTCTCTCTATCCTCTCCATCTCTCATTTGTCGGCGAGCTCGCTAGAGACGAACCACCAAAAAAGCAGTGTTGGGTATCAATCTTTTCATTTCAGTTCCCTATATCTTTTTCCCATAACCTCATCACTCATCTCTCCTTTGTTTTGCTCGAATTTGGAGAGAAATGTTCAAAATTTTCAAAAATCCTAGAAATTTTCGATACCGTTTTGGGTGTTTTGCCTCCAGCAAGTTCGATGACAAGTGAGAGATGGAGAGGTAGAGAGAAACTCATGAGAGAGAGAAATAAAGTAAAAAAATATATATAAAGGAAAAATTAAAAAAATTAAAAAAAAAAGAATGAAAATCGGAATAGTTTTCAAAAATCACTTAGTTTATCGATAACGTTTTGGATGGTTCGCCTCTGGCGAGTTCAACGACGAGTGAGAGATGGAGAGGATGAGGAGAAAATCGAGAGAGAGAGAGAGAGAGATAAAGGAAAAAATAAAATAGAAAAAAAATTAAAAAACAGAAAAGAAGTGAAAAAGGATAAATAAATAAGAATTAAAAAGAAATAAAAAATAGCAGGGTATTACAATTTTTTTCCTCTTTTTTTTTTTAAAAAAATGGCAACGTCATCATTATAGATACGAAAATTGATGATAGGCATCATATTGATATAATTTCACTTTAATAATTTTTAAAATTCGGACATTATTTTGATACTACGACGAAAATTCAAATTGTGCAGGGAACTTTTTTCCAATAAAAAATGGATTCTCACTTCCCTTCCTCCTCTTTTAAGTATGGGTGGGATCGGTTCGGAACGGTTCGGTATTATGTCGGAATCCGTACCGTACCGTAATAAAATATTCTGTTCGGATCCTATTCGGTTCCGTTTTTTGGCAAATCCGTCCCATGAGTTTCTGTCCCAACGGATTTCGGATCGGTATATTTCGGTTTCGGATCGATTTTTTGATAAAATTTTCTAGGCCTAAACAATTGTTTAAGTTAATTATTATTTGAAAAAGGCAATATCATAGAGAGATAGAAGAAATGTGAGAGAATAAGAGTATTTTTGTAAGAATTTTCTATATATATGTCCTAAAAAGATTCAAAATGGGTGAATATATATTCATTTGTGTAAAGAAATACGCACAATTTTGTCATATATATCATTTCGGAACAGTTCGGTTTTATTTGGTATCGTACCATAAAAAGTTATTCGATTCGGATTTATTTCGGTTCGGTTTCTAAATTAACCCATCATACGAGTTTCGAGCCCAACAAATTTTGGTTCGATTTATTTCGATTTTTGGTTCGATTTTTCGGTAAAACATCCCACCTCTTTAAGTCTCAAATTGTCAAAGCTCTAGCACGCACTAGCGCACACTACCAAAGGTCACACTACAAAAACTTTCACACTATTCTCTCTCTCTATAACTAACTCAGAATAAGAACACACCGAAAGAGAATGAAGAAGAACCAGTCTCACTATTCACACTCCTCCTCCTCCGCTCCTCTTTCTACTTCTTCTTCTGTTTCAGCCAACACCAACACCAACACCAACAACAACCTCTGCTCTCTCTAGTCCTCAAACCAACTCATTCTCTCTCTCTCTCTCTCTCTCATCCACTCCCTTCTTCCTCCCAAACCGGGTCGGACTCACGACTAATCCGGATACTCCGAAACCGACTCCCTCCGCTCTTAAAAAATGGAGAAGAAGCAAGGTTTCTTCTCTGCTCTCAAAGACGAAGTTGTTCGCGGACTCAGCCCGGTTCGGTCTCGGTCCCGGTCCCGGGCCAGTAGCCCCGCCCGGTCCGGGTCACCGATGTCGGGTCTTCTCCGCCGGAAGAAGCAAGGCCGCCGCGAGTTGGTGGAGCCGGAGATCGGGAGATCCGGGAGCCTCAGGCCGGTCATGGAAGGTCCGGATCCGGACGACGACGACGAAGTCTTCGGGCAGTCGAAGCGGGTCGGGTCGGGTCTTGGCCACTGGGTTAGAGGCCAGCTGTCCCGAACTCCTTCCTCCGTCGTGAACAGCTCCGTAGCGGCTGCGGCAGCGCATAACAACAACAAAAGGACTGATCTGAGGCTGTTGCTTGGAGTCATGGGAGCTCCGCTAGCTCCGCTCCACGTCAGCGCCTCCGACCCTCTGCCTCACCTCAGCATCAAAGACACTCCCATTGTAAGAGAAGCTTTTCAAATGTTTCGAAAAAGAAAAAAAAAACTTTTGTTTCATTTTCATTGTTCGAAAATAGCAATAAAAACAGGAGAGAATTTTGTGTGGATTGAGTTTTATTTTTCATGCAATTTCTACTTCTGTAATGATGATGGGTCTCTATGTATTTTGTATTTTGTTCTGTTTTGTTTTTATGCTACGGTGGACCTGCTACTAACCAAAATTTTAAACTGTTCCAATGGATTCTTTTCTAATTTTTTCTTATTCCCAGAAAAATTATATATTTTGGGTTTTAGATTTTGCTAAATTGTTTATTTTTGCACCATGTTTTGCGTAAATCTGAAGAGCATTTGAATACTCCTAATTTTAAATTTGGAAACTTGTTTCCTAGGATGTTCTCTCCCACATATGCTAAGTAGGTAAAAGCTTGATCACTAAGAATCTTAATTAAACGTTACATGTTATGGAAAGTTCAGCTCACCCAGTCAAATCACTCAAATGTGTCTTACTAGCTGTGTGATTTATTTATTTTCTGCTTTTGAATCCGGACTAAAATCTGAGTTTTAACTTGCTACCTGTTTTCGGCCGGCAATTTGGAGAGCAAACAGATCATCACAAGCTAGTAATTTGTTCAAGAACAAAATGTTTGCTTGGATTTGGAATTGCGTTGGAAAATTTACTGTAAAGAAGGAATTTATGTAAATTTGATTTGACTAATTTAGATGTCGGTTTTAATGGGTGATATGTTTTGCAGGAAACTTCCTCTGCCCAGTACATATTGCAACAGTATACGGCGGCATCTGGTGGGCAGAAGCTGCAGAACTCGATAAAAAATGCTTATGCGATGGGAAAAGTTAGGATGGTAGCGTCTGAGTTTGAAACTGCTACGAAGGTGATGAAGACGAGAAATGCATCTAGATGTGCCGAGTCAGGTGGGTTTGTGCTCTGGCAGATGAATCCGGACATGTGGTATGTGGAGCTTGCGGTTGGGGGGAGTAAGGTTCATGCTGGTTGCAATGGGAAGCTTGTCTGGAGGCACACACCATGGCAAGGTGCACATACTGCCAGAGGACCTGTGAGACCCTTGCGTCGCGCACTTCAGGTAGAGTTTTGTGTGGTAATTTACGTACAATATCTTTGGCTATGCAAATAATTATCTGTTTTAGTAACTAATATGCTTGGATTTCCTTTTCCAGGGTCTCGATCCAAGATCTACAGCTAGTATGTTTACCAATGCGAGATGTATTGGAGAACGAAAGGTCAATGGTGAGGATTGCTTTATCCTCAAGCTTTGTGCTGATCCTCTGACTCTGAAGGCCAGGAGTGAAGGTCCTGCAGAGATCATTAGACATGTGCTGTTTGGCTACTTCAGCCAGAAGACGGGGCTTCTTGTTCACATGGAGGATTCTCACTTGACCCGCATTCAATCCAATGGCGGGGATGCAGTTTACTGGGAAACCACAATCAATTCGTTCCTTGATGATTACAGACCTGTTGAGGGAATCATGATTGCCCACTCCGGGCGTTCTGTGGTTACCCTTTTCAGATTTGGAGAGATGGCTATGAGCCATACAAAAACGAAGATGGAAGAAGCTTGGACAATTGAAGAGGTTGCATTTAATGTTCCGGGACTATCAATGGACTGCTTCATCCCCCCAGCTGATTTGAGATCGGAGACAATAATGAGTGAAGCATGCGAGCTTCCTCACGATGCAAGAGGAAAGGGTGGCGGGATTGCAGCAGCAGTGCATCGGGCCAAAGTAGCTGCGCTGGAGAGAGAGCATAGTGCTAATGTGGATAGCATGACCTGGAAGATGGAAATTTAACAAGAGGCAGCGCTTGATTAGGCAATTGTTTATACTGGTAGCAAGTTTTAATCAGCTAACACTGTAGAAGTTACAAAGTAGTAGGAGTTGCGTCGAGTTTTTGGACGTTGGTTTAGCCTCTCACTCTGTAAATAGAGCATAATTATTCACAGGCTGAACCTGGCCTGGATGAATCTTTATACTCCCAATGCAGAATCCAACAAAAGGTGTTGGAGCTTGATATTCCAGTTGGGGATAGAGCAAATGGAGGTGCAGTTTTAGTATTACCTTCGGATGAGAGGGGAGGTGGTGAAGCTTCGGTACAGCAGAGCCATTAACCATGGATATGTTCCTCTTAAGTCTCTTCCATGAATTCTTGAGTGGCAGTGTCAAGGAAATTGTCACCTTCTGGCATGAATCTATAGCAGCCCAATGCCTTTTTTAGTATGTTTAGTTCTTACTGTTTTTGGGTGTGTTAGTCTTTTGTGGTTTGATTGATGCCAAAGTTGATTCTGAAATTGTAAGGAAAAACAAAAACAACTGCGTTTCTAATCTGAAGAATAGGGCAGGTAAGAAAGGACATACTGGAAAAAAAGTATTCTCAACTGGTGTAACCTATCACATCTGATAATCCTAGCACTTTTCCAGTGTCCTCCATATAGTATTGAATTGAATGCTCCTTTAGAGTCGGATATATAATAGGAATCATCATCCTTCTTTCTCTTCCTTCATTTTCTATCTGATGACTGCAATTTTACTCGATCTGTTTCTATTTCATTTCTTTCATCACTCTGTTTTACCTCTTCCTTGGACATTTCTCCCATTTCAGTCCATGAGTGGTTTGGTTTCGAGTATTTATTTCTCCAAGTCTTTATGCCATCTTCATCAATGCTTGCGGAGGATATACACTGTGCAGGCATCGGCAGTGCCCCATCTCCATGAATGTGTTCTTCTACTGCATACATTTTCAATTTGATGGTGCTTCACAGCATCTATCTTGGGGTTTTGGTTGGAATGGTTGGTCACTTTGTGGTGCTTGGTACTTTGTTCTTTAACCACTTCCTTGGCCCCATTTCCCCAGGTTATGAGAAAAGCAAAGCCTTCTGGATGTGGGGACTGCAACTTTAGCAAGGAATAGTAAATATCACTATTTAAAGAACAAACTCTTCTTTGACCAGTTTGGGGGTCCAATCCCTAACAGATCAAGGTCATTAAACTAACATTGTATATTTGTATTAGCCAGTTGGATTAGAACTTAAAAGGACACTGGGTTTTTGCATCGTTCGGGCAATGCTTGTTGCGTAGAATATGATTACAGCAAGGCACGAGGTTAAAGTAATGCTTCTAACTCTCCCATGTGATAGCCTCACGGTCCTCACTCCTCACCTCGCTCTTGTTTGTAGCTTCATGCTTTGGTTCCCCCCTCATTTCCTTTTGCAGACATTGTCTTGCACTCTTGCTTCGATTACTTGCTAGCCCAAGTTGCTGCCTCATTTGACTACATCTTCTTTTCTGCTCAAGAAAATTCATTAAACAAAAAAGAGAACGACGAGGACGGAGGACATGAGGCCGAAATGTAGATGAGATTAGATAGAGAGATTGGGATGGAGTTAGATGGGTACTACGTGGTGTGTTCGAACTTGTTTGTGGCTTTTTACCGAAATTGTCTTTCTTCACTTGCTTGCTAACTTGGTTTTCCCAGTTGTTGCGCGCCCCACTTGACTAGTTGAGGACTTTGAAAGTTCAATGTCACGTATTGAATATTACATTTTTATCTATGGGGGGAAGGTTCCCAGACTTCCCATCTCCATTATGATGCTCCTGAATGGTCAAAGTCCCAAATTGATGAGAAAGCTTCCTTTTTTGTTTTAATTTGGTTGGCTTGTTTGGAATTGCTGGTGGAGGAACTGCAATTACTTGTCCTTTTAGGATAGGATACATCCATTTCTAGCTCATAGTCCTTAGACATACATGCACCTAAGGCCCATAGTGAATAATCTAACATCCTGACGATACAAACACTTGGCACTTAAGTTTGAAAAATATGTTTATTTCTCCGAACAAGCAAAAAGTAGAAGAAATGCACATGTATTTTTTTTTCTTTCTATTACAATCGTTTAGGTTTAAGTGAGAGCTTAGTTAAACTATAGTGTCATGACAAAACTACAACTTTGATACGAAGATTTTTAAGTGGACACGTATATGTCGCACTAACACTCAAATATGAATATTTGTAGGAGAATCAAGAGATCGCACAGTCGTCATGGGATTGCTAACAATGAGGATCATAATCGAGTGTGAATTCTAGCACTTGTCCGCAGTTACCAACTCACCTAGCCCATGCTCATTTTGTCGATTGCTTTAAATTTTATTTTCCATAAATTTAGTACTCTATCAACTTATTTTCATTGATTGCGCTAAATTAGGAATGGCAAGAGCATTTGGATTGGTCTAATAGCCAAGGCAGTGTACCTTTCCTGTCACCATCTAAGTTCAAACCCCAATAACCCCCAACCTTTCTAACGATTTGTCAAAAAAATAAATAATAGCAAAAGAACCTGCGGATTCGGATATGCACCCAACCCCATCCGATCGGGTCGGGTTTCAAATGGTAGGCTGGGTATCCACCATTTTAAAGAGATATTTTTCTATTATATTATTGTCTACATATATATATATATATATATATTATTTTATAAGAATTGTTAACATTTAAAACCTATTTCATATTGATTTTTGGTTTAGGATTTCGGACGACGGAGGGGTTGGATTCAAATATTAAAGATCCGGTGAGTTCAAGTTGAGTAAAAATCTAAAAAATCCAAGTCTTGTATCGTTTTATGAAATCGTTTTTTGAAAACTGTTTTGTAAAACAAAAATGAGAAATCAAATTCTACATTTTGAAGATACAAAAATGTGTCTGGCAGGTTATATTACGAAACTGTTTTCTATGAACAAAAATAGTAAAATACTTTTGGTACATGTATAAAATCTACACAGTAATTAATTAAAGTACGCTAAATCTCATCTCTGAAATGAAAAAATGACTAAATTAAGTGTGTATAATCCAATAAAAAATTATTCCATATTTTTCTAAATTTTTTACGAAATGTGTTTTTAGAAAACAGTGAAAACGTCATTCTGTCGTTTTCCAGAACGTAGTGTATTTTCTATTTTCAGAATTCATTTTTTGAAAACAGTCTACCAAATGCATTTTTACTCTATTTTTGTATTTGAAAACCGAAAAACTGTTTAGTAAAACAATACCAAACGCGGCTTAAATTGGAATACGGATTCGGTGAAAAAAAGAGTTGAGTTTCAATATATACCAAACCCTAATCAGCATAGCCCATTTTCTCTCTCCTCATTATTCTCACACTCTCATTTTATCTCTCCTCTTTATTTTATTATTTATTTTTTAATTCATTTTTTTATCAGACTATCCTCACTATTTTTCTTCTCAACTTATTATTCAAGGATTATTTTGATTAAAAAAAATTATAAAAGAAATTATAAAATGAAAAGAAGAGAGAAAATGAGCATGCATGCATGAGAATAAATTAAGAAAATAGAGAAGAGGGAAGTGTGAAATCACTTCTAACTTAGGCCATATGCTTATATGAGTGCATATCTAGTTTCATACTTATCATGGGGTGGTGCTATTTTCAGAATTAATTTCAAAAATGAATTTTGATAATGACAAGTGTGTAGCCACATATCTTTGCAATTATAAATTATACGTGTCAGTGAGTAACACATGCATATTACACCAAGAGAAAAATGGAAGCTAATGTGTTGTCTGTGTAGGACAAATACGTAGAGGCTGAAGCCTTAAGATTAAACTCTTCTATTTTAGCAGCATATGTTTTAGTAGAGAAAAATGAGCACCAAATATCAGAATGAGAATAACCAGTTTTAACTATGCTGTTACCTTTAGCTTCTCTAGAGAACAAAATCCCATAAAATAATTCTACTATCTTCCAAATGTCTTGCACAATTGTGAAGATCTCCAAGGCACCGATCGAAATTCTGCAGTAGAGTTCAATAGATGCCCAAAACCAGGCAAGTTTCATACCAATACTTCTTCACCAATTCAAGTTATTCAACTAAAAATATTGTTGCAATACTTCTTCACCAGTCCCATAAAAAGAATTGCTATATATATATACCCCAACTTAACTATTATGTACATAACATTTTTCTTTCGGAAAAATTGGACAAATGGTTACCAAATTATGTCAAGATCAACAATTTAACAACTATCATTTGACATATATCAAAATGATCACTCAAATTTGGTCTCCATATATAATGGTCACTCCGTCATCTTGGACGTTAAAATAAATTCAATTTGGTCTCCATATATCAAAATGGTCACTCCGTCATCTTGGACGTTAAAATAAATTCATCTCTCTCTCTCTCTCTCTCTCTCTCTCTCTCTCTCTCTCTCTCTCTCTCTCTCTCTCTCTCTCCCTCTCTCTCTCTCCCTCCCTCCCTCCCTCCCTCCCCATAACAGTAAAGGATTCGAGCTCCTAGATCAGCTTCCACCTTGCTAGCGTCATAACGCGACGTCCTCTGCCTCACGCCGTCAATGTTCTATTCACGTGGCGCCTCAGCTTGTGTGCACTGTCTCAGAATCTCGTAGCCGACTACACCCTCGACCATCAATTCCTCTCCCACAGAAACAACGTCGTCATTGTAATAGGTGAGCTCAACCTTCAGCTCTGCCACTCCGTCCATGAGTCGCATCTGCCTCCTGTCCTCTCACGACCAGTTATGGATATCGCTCGTTCTCGAATGCTACGCATAGAAGCCGCTCACCTCACCGCTTGATCTCGAACGTTGCTTGATCTCGAACGACGCTCAATCTCAAACATCGCGCCAGTGTTGCTCAATCTCGGACGTCATGCCATTCGCCTATCCTCTCCTTGAAGCATCGCTCGCTGTTGACGTTCACGATGGATATTTTGTTGACCAAGGTCTGAATCAACCCACACCACCCCGACGGGACCTTCAACCATTAGAAGGAGATCGAAATATCTCTAACACGTACGTAAATTTTGCAGTCGCGACTGGATAACTCGGACACCACGACTTGTTAACTCAAGTCACATCTACGTGATGTAAATACTGAACAAAGTTTTCTGATTTTTTTTGCCAAATAGGGATAAAGAGACTAATTACCCCTAAAAATAAAATAAAATATTCTTTTTTAATGTCCGTTAGAGAACAGGTGACTAAATTGATAGTCGAAGGTTAAGTTAAGTGACCATATTGATATATGCCAAACAATAATTACTAAACTGTCGATCTTGATATAATTGATGATCATTTGCCTAATTTTCTCTTTTTATTTTGTTTTTAAATTCACGTATCAACCATATCACAATTTTCTACTAAACTGGACGGAAAGTATTATGTTAGTGCTTGTTTGTTACTGGACGGAAAGTATTATGTTAGTGCTTGTTTGTTTCATTTCTCAATTTTCAGTCACAATTACACTGAAAGATTGATAAACTTTCAATAGCAGTCATAAGCCAGCAAGCAAATAAGTTTCACATGCACTCTCATCATACATGCAGATCAAATTTGAGACCTTAGAGTATTTCCAACAACATTATTCAAAATATTCTTATTTTGTTGAGAAATATACCTCTAAGTTATTTTAGCTAAACATTTTTACAAATTTGTTCCAAAACAATGATACCCATAATTTAGCTATAATTGAATGAGTATTGTGTTTTAATTGGTGATAAAAAATATATAATTAAATACATCTATTTATTAATTATATTTGCAATATAGAATGAAAGAATTGAATGCAATGTTTGTTATTCTCGTTACCTATAATCCTCTTTTCGATATAAGAATAGGGCATGAAAATAAAAAATTTAGGAATTCTTTATAATGAAAAATGATACAAAAAATTTGCTGTAAGTGATTTTTATGAAAAATTCTCAAATTATTGATAAAATTAACATATGGAGATATGTTGGAGTTGCTTTTACTTTGTTATTATAGCTGGGCCATAAGTAATATGTCTGCTTAAATGTTAATATATACATTGATATATTATAGGGATTAGCTAGGGACCATCCAACTGTAACTCTCTAGGTAATTAACCTCGATCGATGCTTGGTTAATTTAGTTATAATCGAAGCATTGTGTTGTAAAAGCTTAACTTGATTCATATATACTAGCCAAGATAGAGTCAGAATCATCTTAAGACTGGTCCAAGTAAGTTGTATGGGAACTTGTGTGGGAAGTTGCAGGATTTGTATAAAGTTTGGGAAAACTTGGGTTTATGAAATTTTGTTCTCAGAATAAACTATATGCTTCCAAAATGTTTATGGGTTATGGATATTTTTAAATCCAACCTTAAGTTTCCTTCTCCTTTCCAAGGACGACGCAGTTACTCACAAAAAGTGGACTTAAAAATGTGATTTCCAAACTCTTATTGCTAAGCTCTTGTTCTTGCTGGCTATCATTCTTGATAAGCTAGCAAGCACATTCACGAACAAAATTTTATATGAAGCAAATGGAATTTCGATTCTCATCCCAACGGCAACCATGCGCAAAGCAAGGTATTACTACAGCGAGCAATGAAATTAGTGCCTAGCTAGCTCGGGTTTCGATTCCTAGCCTTGTGGATAGTTTGAAGTCTTTGACTGTCACACTAACAAGGCTTGGAGCTATGGGATCAAGCTGGAAATCTTTATTGGTATCTTACTAATATTTGATTCATAAGAGAAAGATGAATACGGCAACCATATACACTAGCCGTTCAAATACAAATTTGAGGCATAAAACAAGATTATTTGATATTCTATCCTGTATTGTACGTCTTAAATAAAGTGTGAATTTTACTGAAATAAGTTCGATGTAAGTGTGTAACTTGATTTAGTCCATTCACTTTTAGGTACATGTTTTGCTAATTACTTTTCTGACGTAGAGTCTCGACTCTCCAACAAAAATTAGAAGCATGAATGATGGCCATGGCCAATACATACTTTGTAAGCTAAAAGCCATTAGCTTTGATCATGCATGCAATTTTAGAACTCAAAGGACAGTTTCCAAAGATAATATATATCTACCAATTCAAGTCCAGAACTAGGGTTTACCTCCAGTCCAAATTAAACTCAGATTTGTTCGCAAAAAAAGTCGAGAACTTTCACGTCTGCTCATAAGCTCATTGACAAGTATAATCAACAACGTAACTAGATCTTTGAATTAATTTAAAAAATAAAAATAAACATCAGGATCTTGATCTTGATCTTTATGGTAGGTCGAATGATCTGAATTTATATTTGCTTCTCCTCAGTCTCCCCTGATTGACTTGGGAATTTAATATGACTTCTGACCCAGCAATCTTGCAGTGTTTATGGAAGTGTCCTCGGTTTGGTGAACAAGTTGAGAACTCCAATAAGATGTGAATGGCTACATGATAAGATTTCTATTCACTGAATAAGAAATTAAAACAATGAAATCTAAGCCAGTGTCGGCAAAGGAAGGTTCCCTTCTCGTCAGGGAAGACAAAATAAATGGACCAGAAAAATTTATGGTATGCATGGTAGCGATCGCAGTGCATGCCCTAACAACGGCTGCAAAATGTTGATGAAGGAACCCTTCTTTTATACATTGAAACCGAATAAGCTCATTTCTTCGGCAGTCGTGTGCACATTGCTACAGATTGCCTGAGATGCTGGGTGGCGGCGGCATTGATTCTGATGTATGATTGTATGACTATGACAATACTAGAGTGACGTCTGATGAGAGAGCTGGGTAACAAGCAGATCGAGATTATTCCCAAACTTTTTCTCTTTGAAAATAGCATGCATGGAACAGGTGAAATGAGACTTTGAGAGAGGGTTATAACTAGGGGTGGGACTTCTGAACCGAAAACCGAAAAAAAAATCGAGTCGAACCGGAACCGAAACCGAAAAAATCCGAATCCGAAAAAATCTGAGCTGAAAAAACCGAAAAAATTCAGTTCGGTTTCGGTTTCGGATTTTGAAAACCCGAACCGAACCGAAAAAACTGAAAAAAACCGAACATATATAAAACGGTGTCGTTTTGATTTAAAAACTGAAGCAATTGAGGAAGGTAAATAATTTTTCTTATACTTCTAATATTATATTTTTAATCACTTGAAATGTATATAGTTGAAACACTGTTAACTTGATTGTTGTTTGTTGTTAGATATATTCAAAACGCTGCATTCGACTTCGGGAAGGACAAAGGAATAGCCAAATGTGATTTATGTCCATGCTCGAAAACATTTAGTATGTTGGTAACTTGGTATTACATTATATTTGTGAAGTTTATTGGAGTTGTTGTGTTAAGAGTATTAACATTGATTTTTTTGGACTGTTTTTTTGGACTGTGTAGTTGCTGGACTTGCTGCAAAGTGCAAACTGCCTTATGCTGAGATCAGCTGCTGGAATTTTCATCAAATAGTGCTAAAAATTGAAGCAAAATGCTACTAGAACTTTGTTGATATTTTGCATGAATTTGCTATTTTTTTTTGCTATTTTCTTAATTTCTGGACTGTTTGCTTTATGGACTGTTGAAAAACTTGAAACTGAACTACAAATATTATTTGCGGAATGTTTTCTTTGATGTTAGAAACTTGGAATTGATGGTGTAACTTGAAAATTTGATTTGAAGTTTGGATTGCTATGCTATTGTTATTTGTTAATGTCTTACAAGCTGAAAGTAATTGATTTTCTCCTATTTATTAGAGTTTTTTTTGTGTGAAATTTGTTCATAATTTGAAGAAAAAAAATCGAAAAAACCCGAAAAAAACCGAAATTTTTAACCGAACCAAACCGAACCGAATGACTTGGTTTTTATTGTCGAAAATTGAAAAACCGAACCGAAGAAATTCTTATGGTTTTGGTTTTGGTTTTTATCAAAAACCGAACCAAACTGCCTGAATTCCACCCCTAGTTATAACCATAAACAATGCATGTTAAAAAACACTGTAATTGACCCATGAACTGTTTTGTCGAGTACTCGGAATTATTCGAAGTCGTTATTTTAAAATTTTTAAATAATAAGATAATTATTAATATATTAAATTAGAATATAAAAAAATTATTAATTAAAAAATAAAATAGTTAAAATCAAAATAAAATATCATCAAAGTGATCAAAATTATTAAACACATATATAATTCAATACTTAAATAAAAGCATAAAAAATTATCTTTCAAAAATAAAAAACGCTCCATATTATCAAAAACCTTCAAATACGTTATCATTGTCTTCAACTTCGGTGTCATCTTCAAAAATAAAATAACCATGGTCAAGCTCTCTATCTTCTCTTATTGTGAGAGTTGGAGATATCATTGTTTGAGATGGTGAGTGCGAAAGAAAGGAGGCGGAGTGTTTAGTGATTTAGGTCTCTATCTCTCTCGACATTCATTCATTCAATTTACTTTTTATTTTTTTATTAAAAAAAACAATGACTGAGATGATCAAGTAATCAGTCTGAATTGACAGAATTGGCCGAGTAATCGGTGTTTACTCAGTCTCTCGCTTCAGGTGCCCGTTCAGGCTAAAATCAGTGCGCTTTCAAGCCGAACAACGAGTGCTCGACCGCTCAGGCCCCTTATTTGAACAGAGATCATAAATAAAATATTATGGGCATGTTTATTACACATTCTTTCATTAGAATTCTTAGATTATGATAAAAAAATAATAATCCAATCCCCATGTTTGGTGTCACAAGAGACTATTTTGAATGAGTTTATGTAAGCCCTTAGACATGTTTGTTACATCTTCTTATTTTTTGCTTATCATTACCAGAAAAAGCCTCTTAGACGACGGCAGCTTACCAGCTCCGTCGTCTAAGAAGTCATAGACGATGCAAATACATTACGTCGTTTAAGACAACACTGAGACGATGAGTAATATATTTGCGTCGTCTAAGTGGGATCTTAGACGACGCATGCCTATATGTGGTCGTCTAAGTGTTATGTTAGAGGACGTAATGTATTTGCGTCATCTGAGACAACACTTAGACAACGACATATAGACTTATGTCATCTAAGTGGAGTCTTAGACGACGGACCGACACCATTTTTAAGCATCGTATAAGAAATCACTTAGATGACGGATCTACTTAATTGCGTCGTCTAAGTGATATCTTAGATGACGAAAAATTAATACTTGCGTCGTCTAAGTAAAAAAGTTCAATTATATATATCAATGAGCTTCTTATTCATCTCTCTGTCATTCTCTCAATTCTCAGCTTCGAATTCTTCATCTAGTTCTCTTCATCAATCTCTCTAGCTAGCTCTCTCAAATAAAATAATATATATAAGCCCAGCTAGCTTATATTACCTCTAGGTAGCTCGATCACTTCATTTCGATCAACGACAACGTCGACCAACCGACTAATAATTATTGACGAATTAAGGTACGTACGTATATTCGATTTGGTCAGTACTAATAATTCTGATCCATGAATCAATCATTCCGACGTTTTTAATTTGTTTGCATATATATATATAAATATTATTCCATAATGTGAACCTAGCTAGCTAGCTATTTTGTTTAATTAATTGTGTGCTAGCTAACTAATTATTGATGAACAATATTACGCTTGAAATGCATATACATGTGTGTGTGTGTGTGTGTGTGTGTGTGTGTGTGTGTGTGTGTGTGTGTGTGTGTGTGTGTGTGTGTGTGTGTGTGTGTGTGTGTGTGTGTGTGTGTGTGTGTGTGTGTGTGTGTGTGTGTGTGTGTGTGTGTGTTGATCGATATATTAATCTCATAATTGTTGCAGGAGAAATTAGAATGGACAGAAAATTATATTCTTCTCATTGATAGAATGCCTAAATACAGGCTAATACAATCAGTTACAATCACTATCCCGATATAACAGGGATTCTCTGTATCTATCTAATCAATAACCGTATCTAACTAGGACAAGATACACACCGGGATTAATGGGAGTAAATTTCCTTAAACACTCCCCCTTGTGTCGATGGCCATAAGAATGATGCATGACTTGTTATCTCATTAAAAACCTCGCCAAGCAAACAAAAACCTCATGGGTAAAATAAAAGTTTGGTCGCATATAAGCTTTGTGCTTCCTTTTTTAAATTTGATGTTGATATATATATATATATATATATAGAACTGGACTAGGATTAATTAGTTAAATAATTTATTATTTAATTTGGTGTTTAATTTATGGATTCGTAGTGTTTTTGGTCAAATTTTGGACGCAGGTTTATTTGTGGTTTCCTTTAGTTTTAGGAGAAACTATGGCAAACTTTTCGTAAATATATATATATATTTATTCTTAATTACATCTTATACGTTCACATTTTTTGCAGATGGAGGATCTACAGAAATCCTTTAACCACAATGGGTGGTGGTAATGGGAAAAGCACATGTTGGCTCTTAAGCTGGTTGAACACTATATTTACTCAGGATGTGTTTTTAACAGTGTAAAGTTTCATTCGGTGGAACGAGATGAAAGAAGAAGAACGCAAAATAGTGGGATCACGGTCGGACAAGAATCTTCGTAACTCAAATTTTCAAACCGTCAATACCCATAGTTCAAGAACTGTTTACTCTATGCCCTCGTTGAATATAATCAGCAATCTAACACGGTACACATGATCATACTTATGGAGGTCAGATTGTGAAAATCTACTTAGACGACGAAAGTGGTAGAATTTCGTCGTCCAAGTCTTTTAGGGTTTAGGGAAAAGGGATTAGGGTTATGGTTTCGGGTTTGCACATGTATTTAGACGACGAAAATACTTTATTTTCATCGTCGAAGTAATTATTCTACGACGAATACATGTTCATCGTCTAAGTTCACCCTTAATCGACGAACTTACGAAATTTCATCATCTAAGTAAATCCTGGACGACGAAATTAAATAATTTCGTCGTCTAAGATTTTATCTTTACCAGAAAATGATCTTGCAGTTTTGTCCGTTCTAAAGCATTCATGTAAGACATAACTAAGGCAAACATACGTACATACACTCTTAATAAATCTCTTTGAATTTGTGCACCTTAATTAATTAATTAATTAGTTAATATATAATTAATTGATCAACTAATTATTATTGAGTATCCGTATATTTAATTTAAAAATTCATATTACTCTTCATCATCATAATCATCATCGTTTGAATCATCTTCCTCACTATCAACTGAATGCTCCTCATCATCATAATCTCCATCGCCTGAATCGTATCCAATGTCGTCATCGTCATCCTCCAGCTCCTCTTTAGGGGAAATTCTTCTCTAAGTAGTGAATATCCTCTTGAGTAAGATATGTGGCTCCATTAGGCATGGGTAAGTGTTCGTTAGACCGAATCAATTCTCGTATGTCAAAGATGATAGAAATATTAGGCTCTTGATATGCATTGTCATTATGCGCTTCAGTGTCAGTCGCCGACATCCCTTCAAGTGTTGTGGCACTCCATATTCCTCAGGAGACATATGATTTACTATTTTTCAACCTTCAGCAGCTTTCAGATCATCCAGATAGAACACTTGCCTCACTAAGGTGGCAAGAGCGAATGACTCATCCTCATACCAGCTTGAGTTTGTATTGACTGATAAAAGACCCAGATCTTCCTTCGTACGCTTGAACCATTTAAACTTGAATAGAAAAACATTGATGTCATTCCTGTAAAGTAGATGAATGACATTAACAAGAAGCCCGTAATATACATCAGCACATTCCCCAACCGCGATCCACTGTTTAGTGTTCTTCTTCCTTCATCTTGGTCAAATGAATGAAACTTTACGTCATTGACAAAACATCCGGGGTAAATATAGTGTTGAACAAGCTTATGGGCTAACAAGTGCTTTTTTCATGACCCCCCCCCCCTCATGGTTACCGAATTTTTTTAGATTGATCATCTGCAAAAGTGAAAAGAAGATATATGAATGTGTATTTTATTTCTACCAAAAATTTGACATAGTTTTCGCTAAAAATAAATGAAATCAAAAACTTGCATGCACAAACTAAGAAAAAACACGTCGCATAAGAAAACACCAAATGTCATTCGAATTTACCGTGGACACCTATTCCCATCTAGATTTCTCAATTTCAAAAAAAATTAAAGTAAAGTTATATGCATGGTTTAAATTAATTAAAAATACGTACCCATTGAAGGAAATAATTAGGGAACTTCTTCTTAAGAAATTTTTCAACCCTGTTATGACTTTTGTTTGGCTCTCTGAATTTTCTTCTTGTAAGCTTGCATGTACGGATCGACCTCGTCACAGTCTCGCAACACTACATAATGCGCTTCAATAAGTTATTCTTTAGTTAATTTTTCGTTAGTACTCCTCTAAATGGTCGTACAACATTTGTGACGCCTGAAAAATTGTTGCGGGCATTTGGATTGAAGGCGGTGGTCTGGACTAGATCCTTGAGGTACATGTTGTAATAGGTAACATACTTATGCATTAGGTATGTCTCTGCTATGGAGCCATCTGAAGCAGATTTATTTTTAATGAATCTTTTATATTGTCCGAGTTGTCTGCAAAATTATACAATTAATTAGTGGACGAATAGTAGAAAGACAAAAAGATATGTAAATGATGAAAAATTGTTATAATTAATTGTACCTTTCTTGAGAATACATACAAGTGTAGTGGATCGGACCAGAAAGTAGCAATTGTTTAGGAGTAGATTATGAGGTCAAAGAAAGCACAGAGAAAAATCCTCTATAATTTACAAAGGATGTGTACAGTTTCGTATTGTAGTTCAACCACATATGACATCTTCAACTCTCTAGTGCATAACCTCTGCTACCATCTACACTAGCGCGTAACCTCTGCTACCATCTACATAATGCTACTATTGGTTCGACGATGTCATGAGGCAAATATGGTCGAATTACCACGTACTAAAATCAGACGTTGTAGCATAACGTGATAGTCATGAGTCTTTAGACCAATGAACTTGTGTTGCTTAACGTTGACTGCTCCAAATATATTCGCTACATAATTAGATGGATAATGAACACTTTTAAACCAGATGAATATAGACTCTTAAGTGTCTGCTTCACTGTGTTAGGTGCATCTGACATCTTGTTGTACACTCCTCTTCTATCCTTCTATAACTACAAGGGATGTAATAAATTCATAGATTCCACATCTTTTCACACTTTTGGAGTATCCTTAGTCTTCAACTTAATATAGAGAATTATTCTCACCACGCTGTTGCATACATTGTTTTTTATGTGCATGATATCTAGGTTGTATATGAGTTTCAACTTCAACCAGTAAGGAAGTTCAAAGAAAATACTCATGTAATTCCAATAGCTAAGGTTTTGTGGAGGGTGTGGATTGCGTTTTTTCACATCAGCATCATTGGTCAACACATCGAAATAGAAGCTGTTTAACCTCTCAAAAATCTCTTCACCAAACTATTGTCAAGGTTTAAATTATTTACTATTGTCCCATCGAAATGATCCTTATACTGTCGCCACGGGTGATGATGATGAAACCATCTAAAGTGACCCATGTAACACACATTTTCCGCATGCCAACTTGAGTTGACGTCGTCCAAGTGGACAGGACAACCATTGTATCCTTTAGTTATGCAAGATGTTAACATCCCATATGAAGGAAAATCGCTGATTGTCCACATTACAGCTGCTCTCATCATAAACATTGTGTCAATAAACTTGTCATAAGTTGAGATTCTATTTTTCCACAACAGTTTTAGCACGTCAATTAATGGTTTGAGGTACACATCTAAAACACTTTTCAAGAGATTTAGGACCTGCAATTAGTAGAGTAAGGAAATTAAATTGTTTGTTCATACACATCCACGGAGGCCAGTTGTACGACATGAGAATAACTGGCCAAGTGTTGACGACAGCGCTATTATTACCCCAAGGATTTTATCCATATGTAGAAAGTGCGAGTCTAGCATTTTGAAACTCTGCTGCAAAGTCTTGAGATTTCTTGTCGAAATGTTTAAAAACCACCCCATCTGCCATGTGTCTGAGCACATCGTTATCTATTCTTTGTTCCATGTACCATCTCATCGCCTCTGCTGTGTATAGAGATATGTACAGACGCTGCAGTCTAAGAATCAACGGAAAATAATGAAGTACCTTTATAGGAATTTGCTTATTTGAACTCCTCATATTCCCCTGGTTCGTATATCTGCACTGGTTGCATATAAGACAGTAGTCCATATGTGCATACTCTTTGTAAAATAGCAGAAAATCAATTATGCACGCATGAATTTTATTGTACTTTAGGTCGAGGCTGCTCAAGATCTTTCTAATCTTATAATGGGTTTCTGAAAGTGTGTGATGATCAAGAAACAACTTACATATATGCTCCTGCATTTCGTCAAAAGCAGGGTTTGAAAATTTGTTCTTCAGTTTTATCTGAATTTCTTCCATTACATATCGCAACACATTCTATGAATATCCAGGGTACACAGAGGTCTGGGCTTCAAGTAGCTTCCTATTGTACTTATCCATCTCAGAAGTGTCAGTAGCCAAGGCAGTAAGGACTGTGTCATAATGAGGAGTATCGTAACCTCCATCTTCATGTTGGTGTCTACTATGACTAAATCACGGAAAAGCATCATGGACCAAATCCACAGTAGGGTTCCAAAAGGGGGCGCCACTACCACTAGATGAGGCACCCTAGTAACTGTACCCTGAGATGAAGTCTGCTCCTGAGCTAAAGTGTACTACTTCACCGTGCTCATTCCATGTAGTATAACTCCACATCATACCATGGTCATACAAGTATTGAGACACAACATTAATCTCCACAAACTGATGGGTAAGACATTTTCTGCACTCACACCTGTAACGCTTCTTTCCTTGACCATGTTTCATCGCAAATAACATAAACTCTCTGATTCCGTCCATATACCTCTCATCACTTCAATTTGTCAACTGTATCTAACTCTTGTCCATTAATAATTAAACATACAATTAAGCTTAACAATTAGCTTAAACCATTAGAATAAACAGTTAAACATACAATTAGCTTAATCTAACAATTTCAACTAATCAAATTAAACATATAATTATCTTAATTAACCTATACAATTAGATTAACAATGCAATAAAATAAGTAATTAATGCAATATATATGCAAACAAGAGGAAACTATATACCCGCCGAAATATTTCACCGAAAAACTCCATCCCCGTATTTAATTACGTACGTAATTAAATTTTAAAAAAATAATCAAGCGAAACGAGTTAATACATTTACTGATAAGGAGATAAGTGGGTAAACTCGAACTCCAGGGGTTGAAAAATCGATGAATTGAATTGTGGTTGGCCGGAGGTGGGTGTTGAGTGAGTGAGAGAGAGAGAGAGAGAGAGAGAGAGAGAGAGAGAGAGAGAGAGAGAGAGAGAGAGAGAGAGAGAGAGAAAGAGAGAGAGAGAGAGAGAGAGAGAGGAGTTGAGAGAGGAGAATGAGAAATGCCTGATCTGGAAAAGGAATCTGATTTAAATAATTGAGTTTTCTTAGATGACGAAATAATTCATCGTCTAAGTTTAAAGTTTCGTCATCTAGGTACATACCTAGACGATAAAACTATTTTCGTCGTCTAAGCTATAACTTAGACGGCGAATTATATATATTATTTTTCATCTAAATTATATCTTAGATGATGAATAGTGTTTTGTTGTCTAGGTTGTTAAACTTAGACGATGAATTACGTAATTCGTTATCTAAGGTACTTCTTAGACGATGAATATCATGTTTTGTCGTCGTAGTTTAACTTAGACGACGAAAAAGTTTTTTAGGAGATGAAAAAATATTTCGTCGTATAAGTCGCACTTAGGTGATGAAACTTAAGTGAGTTTTTTTGGTAGTGATAAAAATACAAGATTCCACCGGGATCCCGACTAGATAAAATGAAACCTTAATGCATCACTATTGTTTAAACATTTCTAAGATCACAAACCTAGATCTTCAATCCAGAGTAGTGCATAGACTAAAAAAATTTGGAGGCACCACTTCTTAGGTTTCTTGTCACTTCTCCTACTGGGTCACACTGTGTTTCAGTGCCTCCACATCCATACTGATAGGAAGCAGAATCATCTTCTTCTCTTATGAGATCTTCTTTGGACCTTGCACTAGTTTCAGCAAGGATCTACTACTATGATCATCTGTCTTTCTCTTGTTATGCCTTTTTCCCTTTTGTCCTGCTCGGTTGATTGGCTGCATTAATCACCTCATTTTTCATTACTAGATCTGCAACTTCCAGAGAATCGCCCGTGTCCCCACTGTTGCTAACTTAGGTCCCACCTGATTTCTCACCTGTAGGACTTGGATTTCCAGTAGTCGCCGCCACCACAAGATGAGGAATCAGAGCCCCCATGGGAGATGAAACTGATACATCAAGCCCTTTCACCGAAAATGGATGAGATCCAAGTGCAATAATTACCATAGCCGAGGCAACATGAAGAGATTGTCTCGTGATAGATGCTTGACCCCTAATACTCGAAACTGGGATGGTACTCCCATCTTCAAGCTGTAAAAGAATAACGTTATTAAACGGCTCCATAGAGAAGGTTCACCCGAAAAGCATTTGGTGGGTTTGCCAAAGCAATCACCATCTCTATCGCTTTCTGCTGCTCAGTATAAGGGATAGTTCCCTGTTGTTGAACAGCTGATAGAAGCCCCATCATTAAAGTTAGTTTAGGGGTTAAGGACACAGGTACCGTCCTTACACCCACCAAACCTTGCTCCCATCATAAGCAATAGGCTTCCACCGAAGAGCCTCCATTAACACCCACCATTGTCTTGTGCGGAAATGTAAGAGTAGGGCTACTAGCACGCCGCCCCGCCAAACAACCCTCCATCCCATGCACAAAGGATCCGCAATCCAAACAGTAACCCCGAATCTTCTCATACTCCAACAAATTAAACAATCCTCAAAATAGCCATCGTCAAATTTGAACCTCTTATACACCACCAGAGGCTTTTGAAAGTTTAAAGAAACACGAAACCGAATGGATGCACACATAACAAGAGATTTGGGATCATGTTCTAGGAACTCACCTATATAAGTGTTGATCCGTCGACAACACTTTAGTTGAAGGGCTCCGAGAAGCCACATGTCACCTGATGGTCGCACCACTACCCACGCGCTCCCCTGCGCCGTCGGGACCTTCATAGGATCAGTCATCCCTTCAAAGCCTTGGACAATCACGGTGAGACTATGGTAATACCAAGATCCTTTGGATATAGCTCGCTTCTGATCTAAAGCGGATTCAAACTTTACCACAAAGCGATCATCCGCAATAAAAGTAAAGCAGATCTTACCCGAGCCTCACATGTCACTCCAAAGGTTGGACATTCGAGCCTTCAATTGTTGAACACGTTTTGGATCTAGACCTTTGACTTCAAAAACCGTCGCAACCACAAAGTGCCATTCAATGTCATCATCATGCTCTCCATCCAAGTCGACATCCTCTAGATCCTCGACAAGCCATTGAGGATCAAGATCTAGATCTTGAGATTCGTCATCCTCAAGGTGTTGATAGATGAAAGCCATAGGTAGAAATTAAGAAAATTCAAACGAGATTGAGGAAATGGAAGTAGAGAATCTGAATTGGGAATTGGAAAATGGAAAGATTTAGATTGAAATTAGTGAACAAAGTGTTCTTACTTGCACGGGGTACGGCGCACGCGAGGGGTTTCTCTCGGTGCCTAGGGTTTCTCACTCATACATACAGATTCTCTCTCTCTTGAAGAGGCATGAATACATTTTTCATTACTACATATGAGAAATGAATATTTCATGTTGGTCAGCATTGGGATGCATATGAACCATCTCTATTTATAATCATAAGTTCAAAATTGAGGAACATCTAATTTACTAATATAGTACTATATACACAATGCGATACCCACGGATTACTAATGTAAAGTCACTATATATTTAACTGTTAGCATGCAATTATTCTAATTACAACTACTAAGCAAATATGATATTTTGGAGGAAACAAAATGACGGAATTGAAATTTTCAATACCACCAAGTGAACCAATGGTTGGACCTATTGTTCGGCTTCAATTTTTCTCCAGCCAGGTTGCTGCGAGTGGAGTGATCACAAACTGTCTCTTTTTGTATCTGCAGTTGTTTGTTATGCTGTATGTGAGGCGTGCCACTGCGGAGGGCAGCATGTTGTTGTGTAGTGCGCCGTGTAGTCTCTGCTTCTTATCAAGCGATTAGAGTGAGAAGAGCACCAACATCGCTCGTTGAGTCATGTTTGTCTTGATATAAGACGTAAGCTTCGTGTCTCTCTGCCGAGCCACAAAGAATCGATACTTTACACCCTTGAGAAAGTACAAAGCAAAACAATCCTAAGGACGTAGTGTTGAGAACACTGGATAGTGTGACTTCGTAGATCTTAAGAATCCCTATGCTCTGTCGGATGGCCTGGACTCCGCTGATTGCTGTCGTTGTAGATAGAGTGAATCTTCGAATCTCCATGCTCTGTCGGGTGGCTTAGATCCTGAATTCGTTGTTATCGGTTGGTTAGCTCAAGTGAACCTTTGAATCTCCATGCTCTGTCGGATGACCTGGACTCTGCTGATTGCCATCGTTGTAGATCCTGAATTCACTGTTACCGGTTGGTTAGCTTAAGTGAACCTTCAAATCCCCATGCTCTGTCGGGTGGCATAGATTCTGAGCTCGCTGGTTGCTGATTGTTTACTCGCAGTGGAGTAAGATTGGCTGGTGCGCAAATTGTGTATGAGTATAGAGGTCCGCAAATTTTTTTTGCTTCGCCTATTTATAGAGATATGTACTCTGATCTTCCTCCCTTGACAAGGTAACATTTATTGATTAGGAACAATATCCTCCCTTTAGATTCCTTTACATTTTCAAGGAATCGCACAGATATTCTTTTCCGATTCTCTGCTCTAATTAAGCCACACGTGGCCGGCCCATTCTGTCTTCGAGGCCCTAAGAGTATCAAAATAAATGTTAAGTTTATTTTGGCCCCAAACATTTTCCGTCCCTCAGACCTCGAGATTAACCCGTGGGCAATTGAAGGGGTCTTAATGTGACGTGTCGCTTTTCAGTCAGTGATTTTGAAATAGCCTCGCACCCTTTTGCAAAAGTGATACAATCTTTTAACATTGAAGGCCAGAAATATCCGTGCCTTTGCAAGAGCCATTTCATTTTTGGGCCAGATTGGTGAGCTCCGCAGGCCTCGAGATGTACTTCTCACAGCAGCCACTTGGCCCCAGTCCCGAAATTGCAGACCAAGTCCACTCCCTCTTTGCCACGTCTGAATAACTCATCAGCTCAGAGAATGTAATTTGGAGCAAAGTACCTGATCCTCTTGTCTACTATAGAGCTAGGATCCTTTAAGTATGTGATAATCGGTAGCCTCCAATCATCATCGATGGTTCTCAGAGCCACGCCATACCATTCATCTTTTTATTCATTTCTAGTCATTAAGGAAGGGAGCGTATGAATTTCTACCTTTATTAGTCGCTCATGGACATCATCGACCAACTCTAACCCTGTAGCAAGTTGAGCTAACTCGTTTGCTGCAAAATTCTATCCTCATGGGATATGAGTCAGGGTCACCTCTGTGAATAGTTCCAACAACTCACTAGCCCTTTTTACATACGGCTCAAGGATTAGACCTGTTTTGAATGTGGCTTAGAGCTGTCTGATCACAAGTAACGAGTCTCCCCAAACTTATATGTCGGTAGCACCCAGGTCCCATAAAAGTTCAAGTCCAATGATTAAGGCTTCGTATTCCGCTGCATTGTTGGAATAATTGTATTCGAGACGGAAGAAATAAGCAAATGTTTCACCCTGCGGGTTAACCAATGGGATCCCTGCCCCTGCAAAAGCATTCGTGCAGGACCCATCAAAGTAGAGTTTCCAAGGAGCCAACGAAATGTGTGACAATTCTAACTCCTTCTGCTCCAAAATTTCCTCCATATGGTGACGATCAAGGAAATCGACCACTGCTTGGCCATTCACTTCCTTCTACGGGACATATTGTACTGAAAACTCGGACAGCGCGAGAATCCACTTCCTTATCCGTCCTTGAAGTATAGGTCAGGCTAACATATATCGAACCAGGTTTGTTTGTGCAATGACGCACGTCGTGAAGAATATCATATAATGCCTTAATTTGCAGCTAGAGAAATAAAGAGCAAGGCATAATTTTTCCATCGATGTGTATCTACTCTCATAATCTGTGAGGGTTCTGCTTAAGTAGAATATTGCTCTTTCAACCTTCACCTCATCATCTTATGCCAATAAGCTCCCTATAGAGAATTCGGTCACTGAAATGTAGAGCTTAAGTGGCACACCTTTCCGCGGTGGTACCAAGACCGGTGCGTTAACTAGGTATTGCTTGATCGTGTTAAATGCCTCTTGGTGAACTGGTTCCCATACGAACTCCTTCTCGCCCTGTAATTTGAATAAAGGTTCAAAGGGTTTGTTCTTTCCTACAACATTTGCAATGAACCTCCTTAAAAAGTTTATTTTCCCGAGTAACTGTTGAAGTTCACGCTTGTTCTTTAAAGGGGGAGCTTTAATCACTGCTTCCTTCTTATCATCTGAGACCTTAATTCCTCGCTGATGTACCAAGAAACCAAGGAAATCTCCCGCTTGTACCCCGAAAATGCACTTGGCAGGATTCATTTTAAGCTGATGCTTCCCCATTCGCATGAATACCTTCCGCAGATCCTCTACATGAGTTGACCTATGCTTTGATTTGACCACAACATCATCAATATAGACCTCCATTGTATCACCTGCTAGGTCGTGGAAGATATAGTGCATTGTCGCTGATATGTTGCCCCTGCATTCTTCAACCCGAATGGCATGTTGACGTATTCAAACACTTCTAACACCCCTGGGCATCTAAATGCAGTTTTGTAACGATATTCCTCAGCAACTGGGACTTGATGATACCCCGTTGTGCTATCCATGAAACGAGAGCATCTCGTGTCTCGCAATTGCATCAATGAGCATATCATCGACCGACATTGGATAAGCACCCTTTGGAGTAGCTAGATTTAGGTCTCTGTAGTCCACGCATACCCTGATTTTTCTGTTCTTCTTTTGTACTGGGACTATGTTTGGTATCTACTATATGTATTTAGCCACTTAGATGACTTCGAACTTCAACATCTTCTTGATTTCTTCCTTGACTAGTGTTGTTGTATCTGAATTCATCCTCCGCATCTGCTACTGGACTGGCTTTCTTCCTTCTGCGATTGGAAACTTGTGGACAACCAGCTATGGTAAAAGTCCTGGCATATCCTCAAACTTCTCCGCAAAGCAGTCTTTATACTCAAATAAGAGGTAAACGAGCCTCTTTATTTCTTCAGGCTCTAGAAAGGTACTGATAGCCACCTCCATTGGCTCAACGATAGTTCCAAGGTTAATCTTCTCGGTTGGATCTCTAACTTTAGGCGGTGTGTCATCCAAGGTTGCAAGTGCGAGCTGGATGATATCCTCCTCGATCTCTTCCTGTTGAACATCTTCAATAATACACTCTGTCGTGGCTATGGTTAGCAGACAATCGTAGGCTTGCGACTCAATCATATAGGTTTGCAATCTAGCATATAGAGAAGCATAAACCTCCACCTCCTCATCTTTGGACGGATGTATCATTGATGGCTTGTGGAGGCTAGCTCAAGGAAATAAGGTCGTGCTTTGTCTTCTCCTGCCTGCATTATTCACCACCGAGCTAGTTTTGAGGCCGTGACTCTAATAGGTCGGCCTTTTTTATCGATGCCGCACACTTCTAATGGCAGAAGATTTCCATTGTAGTAATTGGCATCCAGCGCATTCGCAGAGACTGAATATGGTCACGGATCGGCATTGACTATATGTGACTCTGATGTCTCCATATCCCATATGAGGAGTTGATGAAGTGATGAAGGCACGCAATAACTCCTATGGATCCAATCTTTACCCAATATTCCACTAAAAGAAGAATTGCATTTGATGACAAAGAAGGTGTGCACCCCTATGACGGGTACAACCTTGACTTCTATGAATAGCAACCCTAATGTTTGAGAGACAGTCCCTGCAAAGTTCTTGATCATCATGGATGCTGCTTGAATAGATGATCTTGGAATTCTCAACAATGTAATTACTCGAGTAGTCAAGACATTCACTGTTGCACCGGTATCCACCATGACCTTGCTGAGTTGGAGGCCCTCCCCCCTCATGCCCGCAGTGATGTACAATTGTCTCATATACGAGGCCATTATGGTTATTGGTTTGGAGAACATCATATAGGACTTTTGCATCACGGGATCAATCATTGGTCCCCGTTCCTCTGATTCCTCATGCGCTGCCAAAGGTAGTCCTTGAGCTGTCTTGCTCATAACAGCCACGTGCATTACCTTTGCCGCTTAGGCAAATTTGGCTGGTAGTAGGTATACCATGCCTACATGCATATCTTTAGCGTAGACCTCCTCTAAGTTTTCAATGTCCTCTACGTAGTCAATTAATTGCTCGTCTCCATCGCTCGCTTCAGTTTCAATGAACAGTGGCTCCTGCTGCTGGTCTTCGATGGGAGGACAATGTTGCTCTCTTACGTTAACTTCTGACTTAAGTCTTTTTGAAGAATCTTCCTTCGCTGTGAGTTCTGACTCACCAGTCATTATTTTCGTAACCTTGGGTTTGGAAGAAGTATGAGCAAGCTCCTTTTGTTCTTCAATCACCAACGGCTTTGGTCTCCATTGCAACACCAGTTTATTTCTCGGCTCATCGACCGATTTTTCCTTGGATTCATGCGTTTGAAGACTGATTTACACACTGACTTGACCTCAACCATCTCTCAATCCCTTTTGGGTGCTCGGTGTGCCTCTGCATTAGGCTTAACCCTGTCAATACGGGAAAACACACTTGATCTGGTTGCTTGCACCTTTGGTCTACTGGAGCCTTTGTCGAATGTAATCACAGGTGTAGCTGCGAGCCTATTCATCATTCTCTGAATCTGCTTTGGTGACTCCACTAGCTACTCTGGTTTGATTAAACCTTTGTCTAAAGCTTCTAAAGTTCTTTTTGCAACTCCAAATTGACGCTGTAATTTCCTTTTCCTAGTAGGAGTAAATTCCATAGTCTTTCCCCTTGATTTCACGTACCATACGTCTTCCTTAATCGTTGAACGGCTTGCAGGAGGAATATAAGGCTTGCTCAATTCCGCTTGCTGCCTATCATCAATAGCCTCAGCTCTCTCCTCAACCATTTGTATTCGTTTAAACAAATTAGACTCCTTGGCCACTGTGCGTGGTTCCTTCGGGCTTGCTGGTTGGTAGTTCTCTGGTGGAGATTTGACCGTTGAACCTGCTCGTACAGCATCCACAAATTCTTCATAGGTCATCTTGAGGTTGCACTCTACTTTGCATCGAGTGCAAAGTACTACCGGAGTCGCCTCCCTGCAGACCTCTTTTTGCTTTCCCTTGGGATCCTCTTTGTTACTACTACGAGAGGCTACTTCGTTGGTGGTTTTAAGATCCAATGTTTACTTCCACTTGGTTCCTCCATGCCAAGATACCTCTAGAGTACCTACCATGAATGATCCTTCAACATTTTTGTCTCCCACACAGTTCGGAAGAACAATGTCCCCTCATCTATCCATTGCTAGATCTGTTCTCACAACGCCACACACTGGTTGGTATTGTGTGTCTAAGCATGATGGAATTTGCAATATAATCCTTTTTTCGGAGATGCGGCTGTAGGGTTAGGTACGTTTATGATGCCTGCCTTGATCAAGTCTTCTAAGATTTCACCCATCCTGTCATTGCAGAATGCACCGATGGTCTTTGGCTTCACCAACTCTACTGCTCCCACCAAAGTGTCTGCGAAAGGTTGTCGATCGAGTAGATCAATTTTTGGTGATGCATCAATCGCAACCATCCCTTCATTGATCCACTTTTAGATTTGATCCTTCAGCTTGATGCAATCCCCGGTTGTGTGATTCCACATGTTATGGAACTTGCAATACTTCTTTCCTTTTAGCTGCCCCCTGTTGGGGAATGCTTCAAAGTATGACTTGGTTAACTTCCTATCAACAAGGTTCTAAAAGGTGCTAGGCAGAATTAGGCGGTGGAGCTACTACCTAGTGCCTAGGCGTTTAGGTGGAGTTTAATCGGTAATTAAACGGTAATTAGGCAGATCATTTTTATATATATTTAATTAATTATATATTTATATGGTATATTGTAATGCCAAAGCATAAAGTAAAAATTATAAAGAAATATCATAAAAATTCTAAACTAAGTTTATAAAGAAATCTAATTAACCATCCACCTCAATTTTTTGGAATAGATGTGCATAAACAAGAATCTCAATAATATGAAATTATTTATTTCGAAGCTGATAATTCAAAAATGACAGTACATTATGAGTTTATGACAATGAAGCTTACATTATAAACTTGCAACCATGGAAACCATTCAAACATAAAGCTTCACGGAATCAAGTTTTGTTTGTGTGATGGCCATAGACACTATGCTCCTGCCCACATTTAACCATATCAAATTATCAACATATAACAAACAAGGATGATGGCGGTGGACGGCAAGTGGCGGCGACGGCGGTGATCGGCGAGCGGCGTCTAAGTCGCGGCGTTTGTAGAGCAAGAGAGACGACGTTTCGCGAAAGAAATTGGATTGGATTTTCTGTTTAGAATTCATTCTTTTACTTTGTACCTCTTAATTTAAAAAAAAAAAACCGCTAAGGCGCCACTTTTCTGCCGATTAGTCGTTAGTCACCCGCCTAATTGTTGATTAGTCAGCTCCCGCCTAACTACCCTGCCCAGGACCAAAATTAGGCCATAAGATGGTTTTTTCCAATTAGTCGGTACCTAGGCGGCCGTTTTTTAGAACAGTGTCTATCGATCAAATCCTCTATGATCTCGTTCGCTGCATTTGCATCATAAGTATAGGATTCGAATTCTGGTTTTGTGAATGCACTAGTCATAACCCGTACTGGTCCCTTCGAAGGAATTATCTTTTTTTACTTGACCGTATTCTTGGCTATTTATTCCAAATCCGTCACCGTTGCATCGTCTGACTCATAACCATCAGAATCCCCTTCCTCTTGCATGACTGCAATCATCTTTGGGCGTTCTCGATATGGAGTTTTTGGAGTGTATGTTCCCCTAGACGCATTACTCCTATTATCGGCTTCTTTGTATGCAGCATGAGTCTGTGCTACAACATCAATGAGGGTGTTCAACGATGTGAACTTTGCCTCTACGTACTTCGTAGATAATCTTTCTTCGAGTCCTCCTACTACAATGTCCACCAATTATTTCATAGTGCATGATGTTCTGCTCTTGGTGCACTCGGTTCGGAACTGGTGTAGGTATGCTACTGAAGATTCGCTTGGCATCTGCACCATTTGGCACAAATTTTCAAGCTTCACAACCGGTTTTGACCCGCCAAAGTGTTCAGTAAACACTTTTTCCATCATCGCCCAGTCGCGGACCAGGCCCTGTGGTAAGTTTATGTACCAATGCAATGCTTCACCTGATAGCGAGAATGCAAAGACGCTTAATTTGAATTCGCCGAGTCTACCCCATGCTCTACACTCAACCCTGAATCGAGCGATATAGGTAGCTGCTTGCTCTGCTCCCTCACTGCTGAAGCGTGTAAATGAGATGGGCCGATAACCCCTTAGCCACTTCCATTTGAACGGTGGGGGTGGGAAGGGGTCGTTGTAGGTTATCAGAGTCCCTCCCGCGCCAAGAAGTCTCTGATTGATGATGTGGTTAATCCTTTCTTCAAACTCTCACTCAGGGTTTGTCTACCGAGGAGGCGGAGCTGGTATATCATCGTCCTTGACTTCCTCATCATCATGGAAAAGAGGTTCTCACTCCCCCAACTTGTCGTTGATCAGCGCGAAGCTGGCCGTTATAGTATTGGTGAGGTTTGCGAGAGCAGCAAGGAGAGCATCAAACTTTTTACTGTTGTCAGCACGCTCAACCCCTCAAGCCTCGTAAAATTTGTCATGCCTGTTCTGAACTCTGGACACTGTCCTATCGTTGGCTTCCATGTTGTTCAGAATCCGTTCGATATTCGTGTTTCGCTGCTGCTCTTTGTTCGAGCGAAAAATCACTGTAGGCCTCAAAGTCCAGGTTGATGCGAGTTGAGTGATTGCAAACTGTCTCTTTTTGTATCTGTAGTTGTTTGTTGTGTTGTGTGCGAGGCGTGCCACTGCCGAGGGCAGAATATTGTTGTGTAGTGCGTCACGTAGTCTCTGTTTCTTATCAATCAATTGGAGCAAGGAGAGCACCAACATCGCTTGTTGAGTTCTGCTTGTCTTGATACAAGATGTAAGCTTCGTGTCTCCTTGCAGAACCATTAAGAATCGATACTTTACACCCTCAGGCAAGTATAAAGAAGAGCAATTCTATAGGCGTAGTGTTTAGAACATCCGATAGTGTGACTTCGTAGATCTTAAGAATCCCCACGCTCTATCGGGTGGCCTGGACTCCGCTGATTGCCGTCGTCGTAGCTCGAGTGAATCTTCGAATCTCCACACTCTGTCGAGTGGCCTAGATCCCGAATTCGCTGTTACCGGTTAGTTAGCTTAAGTGAACCTTTGAATCCCCACACTCTGTCGGGTGGCCTAGATTCTGAGCTCGTTGATCGCTGATTGTCTACTCGCAGTGGAGTAAGATTTGCTAGTGTGCAAATTGTGTATGCGTGTAGAGGTCCGCAAATTTTCTTTGCTTCGCCTATTTATAGAGATAGGTACTCTGATCTTCCTCGCTTGACAAGCTAACATTTATTGATTAGGATAATATCCTGCCTTTAGATTCCTCTAGATTGTTTAGGAATCGCACATATATTCTTTCTCGATTCACAGCTTTAATTAAGCCACACGTGACCGGCCCATTTTGTCTCCGAGTCCCTAAAAGTATCAAAATAATATTAAGTTTATTTTATACCTAAACACCTATCATTGAGCACCCAATTGAGAATGGGACTGAAGCTGCAGCAGAAGCTGAGGAGCATATTCTACCCGATGGTCATGCTAGTGCATAGGCAGATGCCCAAGAACCTTTAATTGAGTACCCAAGAGATGATGACAGAAGGTGAGGAGCAAGCAGCACCTGAGTTGGTGGTGTGTAAATCTTGCTATAGAAGAGGTGCAGGATGACTTGGACCTTCTAGGTAACAATAAAGACCTCAACCGATCATGGAGGAGCCCAAGAGACCCCAATAGGAAAAGTAAACAGTCCTTCAATTATTAGCATCAAAATGAACCTAGCTTGAACATCATCTGGTAGTTCGACCATTAGCCCTTTAGAAATTATAATGCATGTCTTATGTCTTTTTCAATACAAAGACCATGTATGGTACGTTTATTGACTCCTCGATGGATTGGTATGTTTTAGTGCATTTACCGATCTTATTTCCGATTCATTTAGGACTTTTTAATTCACACATACATACATAGAGACCTGTCAATGGAGCGAATTTTGATCCATACCCGCTCCGGACCTGTAGCTATTAAACAGATATAAATCTAATTTTAGGACTCGTTGATCCATTTGTAAACCGGACCCATTGATCTGTTCACTTAACAAATCGGATCCAGATGACAACCGATTCGGTCCGTCTATGATCCGTCCCATTTTTTTTTTAACTTTTAAATATAATAAACTTTATTTACATATATGAAATGTCAAGTATGATCTCTTAAATGATAGAAATGGATGAGTACATCTAATAGTTATAATTCAAATAGACAAAAAAAACTATTGTGGAGTCGTGTTAATTGCCTTCAATAGTTCGGATCAATCTCTACACTTTCAATCAACCTTGAAATAAAGTCTTTATTTAGTTGTACACAATAATTCACAATACATTAGTAACACTTACACAAACTACAACAGGTCTAATCTAAATCTTCCAAGGTTCAAGTCCCCTAAGTCCCTTTTGATCTTCCAGAAGAGATCAAAGAGTAGCTTCAATCCCATCATAGATCAAACGCCTACATCATATCCCCATATTACTATATAAAATGTACATATTTGACCTTGATGAAATCCAGAATTTAAATATTCATATTCCCAAGAAATGGGCTATTGCACAAATAAGGTTTTTCTGCCTGCTCAATTTGCTAAAGAAAAAATTTACTATACGAAGGCTTGTCATGTTTATAAAAAAACAAAATGGTGTACTGAACTTGACTTGATTAATTAGTACTCCTACTGTTCGATGCAAAAATATCTCTCGCGGAGAGGTCCTTCTCGCGAAGCAGTCTCTTTTATGATTTCGGATGTTTTAACCGCGTGAGCCGGTTTATCCTGCTTGTGCTTCGTGTGCTGATGTGCCACCGTCTTTCAACGAAATATGGACTGTTTACAGCCGCCTGACTTCTTATATAAGCGATTAGAATGGGGAAAGCACCAACCTCACTCGAATAGGTCCTTGCTGCCTAGTGTCATAGGACTTGATATGTGAATCTCTAGCTTAGTCTTTGAAATCGATACTCCACACGCCCTTATCCGTGCAAAGCAGAGCAATCCCGCTGACAGAATGTTGAGAACACTGCTTCCTTCGTGTGCCCGAACTCTCACCCTTATGTGACAAGCTCTTCGACCTTCTGGTTGCAAAGAAGATAGAATCTCGAAGACGAGATGTCTGTCTAGGTTTACTTGCGTATAGCAAATGTTTTGTATTTGATTGGGGACCTTTTCCACAAAGCTCTTACTCTCCTTATATACTCGCTTAAACAACAGTCATTCACTCTGTTTCAAACTCTTTCTGCTCTCGTAATCACAGTCTGAATCTATCACCAGCATACGTGTTGTAATCCTCGTAGATCTTCTAATACTATCATAACTCCTCTAAGAAGTCTATCTAAAATAGAACAAGCTATGATAGAATCCAAGCCGCGTAGAACCGGCTAATTAATAAGACATAGTTCTTAACAGAACTCAAAGTCTGCTCCTGGCGAACGCTCGCCAAGCGTCTATAATATAGTGGGCCGCTCGCGAAGACCTCGGCCATCCAAACCCAAAATGAAATACTTTATTTTAGGCCCAAACATTGCCCCTCAGGTCTTGAACTTGGAACTTCCTGAACAAGCGAAAAGACTTGAATATAACTTGACTGACGTGCTAAGACTTTAAAACGGTATCCCATCACTCAAACGCCACGTCACACAACCTTTCAAAAAAGGTGTATCACTCGACTGACACAATATAAAAGCACCAGTCCATATCCACAAATCTCATTTTTCAACGAAACCCTTTCACCCGCTCTGATCCTACACTTTCTAACCCTCTCAGTCAAAAAGTTCAAACATTTCCTTCTCACCTCCGTCAATCCTTACACTCCAGAAAAAAATGTCTCCTCGCAAAGACATTCCCAACCTTTATGAATCCCATGACGCTAAGAAGTTTTCCAAACAACTCAAAGCCGTCGCCAGACGACACAACCCAGAAGCTGTTTGTACCCTTTCTATAGCCCCTGTTGAAAATACAGGTCTTCTCGGTCCTTTTCTGGACACTCCACTCGATCCAGAGCTTTTCAATATCCTCCGCCAACCCATCTGTAGCTCATCTCTCATAATCCAAGATAACCCCAGGGCAGACCCTGAGGAATTGACCCACAAAGACACTCTCTGTCTTATCGGAAAATGGCCACACTCAAGCGCAGAAGATCTCGCTTGGTACCGGCACCGCATGGGCAAGATATCGACCGGTGGGAAACAGCTGGAATAACCCAACTTATTGACTTATGCTTTTCTCTCCCAGCTGGAGGCAACAGAGCTCCTTTCGCCACATCCATGTGTTTTTGGGACTGTTCGGCTAACTGCTTCCGTCTTCCATGTGGTGATGTGAGTATCACAATGCTCGACCTGTATACCATATTTGGAGTTCCTGCTTTTGAAGATATCTGGTCTCTTCAACAACACCACAAAACACCAATCCAAGCCTCCTTTGAACGCCATTCTTCATACTCCTCCTGGATGAAACATTTTGCTCGCGAGGAAAAAGACACGGCTCAAGGAGGAATAGCCTTTCTGGAGTACTGGCTAGCGAAGTACCTCTTCTGCTCAACCTCCGCCAAGGTCACTAAATCCTGGACCAACCTTGCTGAACGCCTCTTCAATGGTGAACAACTAAGCTTGGTTGAATCCGTTCTCGCCTACATCTAGTATGGCTTAAGGCGAGTCACACTATCAAAGCTTGACCTGAACCAACCAGGACCACTTTGGATGGTAGAGCTCTGGTTGCGGATCTACTTTCCTTTCTTCCGTCCCTCAACACCTCCTGCCCACGAAGAACACAAGCTGCTGGGCCAGACATTGGTCTCTGCACCACCCAGGATCAGACAATGATCCTACCTCCACTGCTTCAAGCACCTCTGTCTGCATAAGGACTTCCCAACTACAGCAGTTGAGATAATACTGAATCGTCGCCACCCTGGCCTCCTTGTGAGTGGATTTATGCCTTCGCCAGAACAAAGCACTCTTGCAAGAAACCTTTTCACTCGATTCAACACTTGCCAAGACCTGCCAGTTCCAGATTCAGCTAGCTCCGGGTATGAGCTCTATGCTCCAAATCACTTCTCCAGACAGTTTGGGCTCAGCCAGGATGCCCCCATGCCCCTCGCATGTTCTGTTAACAAATATACTCTTTGGCGAGGAAACGGTCACCCTCTTGCAGCAGAAGTGCGAGATGAACACTTTGGCTTTCCAGCAATAATGCTTCCACCCATAACAAAGCCACTAGTGATTTCTCAATCGGTCACCCAGTCGTACCTCACATGGTGCTCCCAGCTTTGGGAAGAAATACGACACCAGGGACCGCTCTCGTGTTTTGCCGCCATCTTCTATGACTTCGGCCAGAGATTTTCGAATGAAGAAGACTTGGCTGCAATAAATGAATCATACCGGAACATAAAGTCTACTTCATGGCCACAGGTATGCCCATTCACTCTAAAAATTGCACATGAATTAGCAATTCTTCCTATCGTAACTGACCACCCTTTTCTTCAATCTTCCTTGCACAGCACACCCTTGAGCCAGATGTGACTGTGGCCATTCAGTCTCTCAAGAAGAAAAGATCGAACCCCTCTGGGTCCTCCGTAAGTATTTGAACCTGCTTTTTCCCAAAACAATCTGATTTTGCCACTGACCCTGTAACTAACCCCAATCCTTTGACAGTCTCCAAAACGCAGAAAGATTATATTGAAACCCAAAGGGCCTCAAAGTGGAACTTGGCTAGATACAAAAGTCATCAGCACGGATAAACAAGCGAAGCTCCAAGCTCGAGTCTTTCTTGCTTCATTTGATCAGAGGAGTGACAAAGCCTCGGGGGCAAGCGCCTGTTCAACCTTGGCTTTCACCATTGCACACTGGTTATGTGCAAACCCGAACAACATGCCCACGCTCTCCCAATTTGACGACCTCCTGATTCAAGGTTCAAAGGAGTGGCAAGAACTATGCAAGGACGAGGCCCTTGCAAGCAATTACCCAGATCAACACTTTGATCTGGACGTAATTTTGAAGGCTAACATCAGACCATTAAAGTTCTCATCTGATGACTCCTCCATTGGGTATTTTGACCCAGAAAAGTTTACAGCTCTGAATGGCCTTCCCTCTTTCGATGCTTTATGGGAGCAAATCCGAAACGGCCACAAGCCTCAAGTATTCATAGTGAGTTGGAACGACCATTTCTTCGTCCTCAAAGCTGAAGACGGAGCTTATTACATCATAGACTCACTGGGAGAAATGCTTTCTGAAGGATGCTGTAAAGCTTTCATTTTGAAGTTCGATGATTCCAGCATCATACTTGACAATAAGGATCATGATACAGGCCCTGAAATCATCAATAGTGCTAAAGAATGTTGTAAAAATTTCATAACCCAATTTCTGGCTGGAATCCATCGAACAGAAGTTGAGAAACAAGAGAAAACAAAGCCTGTTGATTCCACCGTTTTGTTTCGGCGTTTGCAAATTGAAAGTCCAATCTTGCTTCATTCCTTCCTCCTCTGGCGAGGACACTAGCACTCAAAATGAGCAAGTCATTTCAGAGCCTGAGCGTCAAATCTTCTCCTCGCCAGAGCACTTAGTCACACAACCACCAATTTTGGTTGAAAGTAATCCAGAACGCGAGGAATCGAGTCCTTCCTCGCTAGAGCCCCAAGTTCAAGCAACTGAAGGAACACAATTATTGTCTCCCCAATAATTAAGAACTTTCTATACTCACTTCTGGATTAATGATTTCTTAATTGGTCCTGACACTCTGCTATTCATACTGTAGTCCAAACAAATTCCTGTGGACCCGGCTGTGCGCGAGATAACTTCCAACAGTCCCAAGAACCAGATAAGCTCATCAGGCCAATCTCCTATAATGGCCGCTGAGGATCAGCCTAGCAGTCCTCCAGGTGCCAACGATGAAGGTCCTGTACCTCGAATCAAAGAAAATCTTATACCAAATTCATCGCAAGAAAGCAACCCTTAGCTACTCAGTGTGCAAGAAACCACCACAAAGTTACAAGAGCTTGTAGGAAAACTGGGTACGCTGAGCACTCCTTCTGACACTGATGTCATGCTTCGAAAAATTCTCTCTAGGCCCTTGGATTCTCCACCAGACATTCAAGTTGTCTATGAGCAAGTGAAAATCATGAAGGTCACTGCCCCAGCAAATTTCATCCCTCATCTAGATGAACTTGAGGAGAATCTCTCTCTATTCCTGAGTCAAAATGAAGCCTGCCATCGTCTAAAGCTCGAGGTCGAACGTAAGAATGAAGCAGCAGAGACTTTGGAGCGACAAACTCGAAGAGAGAATGAGAGAATTCAGAAAATATTGGAGGATGACTCTACCCAGCAAGAAACTTTAGCAGCCAAGCGGGCTAGAATAACTGCTATTAAAGCTGAACTTGCCTCCCTTGAAGCTGAAGTAAGTGCACTGGAAGCTAACACCCCACAGCGTCAGGACATAATGCACCAAGTTATGATAGAAGGCGAGAGCCAAGCTTAACTCCTACAAGAGGCACGCGAAGAAGCCAACAATGCCCGCCAAGCAGCTCAACAAGCCTGGGTGGCCTCAGAGATTGCCAAAATCTCTGTAAAGAAATTTTTCCTCCTATTGTAAATCTTTTGGGCCTCAGATGTAGGTCCTATTTATTTGTTCAAAACTATTCAACTATTTATGTATTCCAATTGATTCCGACGACAAAGCATGAATTGGGTCCAAAGACCACATTGGGCCTCTCTAATAAGCCCTTTTTCACCTTTGGTCCAGCCTCATATTTAAGCTGTAACTGTTTTGACCACTCTGACTATTCAACAATAAATGGAATTTTAATTCCAAGCTTGGAATCCGTATCGCGTCAAACAATCGAAATCTTTTGAAATACGTTTCACCTGCCCCAGAAATCTCTTCATTTATCATGCACTTCTTGCGGGTAGATAAACCGTATTTGTGGTCCACTTTCATTTGGACACATGTACTCTATTCTTGGGTGTAATTACTCTCGTGAAGTCATACCGTTGTGACTCCTGGCTATAAAAGGTTTCCCTTCCCTTGTGCTATGAATCAACTCTTTCGCAAGAATGAATTACCCTTCTGTTTCTTTGCTCTGGTCTTCCTATCTAAAGAAACCTCTAGATAAATCCTTCCATGTGGTGTTCCTTAGATAGCAATATCCACGTCCAAACCTGGACTAGATAGCAATATCTACGTCCAGGCGTTGCCTTGGCTATCCCAACTTGAATCAGTGGAAGAAGGGAGAAGCCACAATCCCGAGGTAGAGACGTCCTCGTCTTCCTCCAGTGCACCTGCTCGGTGTCGATATGCATTGGAGGTGGTAGTCCTCTTGAATATGGCCTGTAAAGATGAGGAAAGATAGGGGCATCATCCCGGGAAAAAAGGGCAACAAACGCCAAGTCTAGTATAAAGAATCTTTTGATCAAATGAACTAGCTTCTTTGGTGTTTCAAATCCTCTCCTTCCCCTGGCCGAGGTCGATATCCATGTGTACATATTTGATACATCGACCCCAAGGGATGGCTATCAACTAAGAGGATTTGTGAGAAACAAACTATTTTATCTTTCTGTTCTGTTGCTGATTCATAGTTTGTTTTTCCGCATGGTATCAGAGCTTGAGGCCGCAAAGCCTTTGTATTCTTCTAAAATGTTGAATGTAATATTTTATTTGAAGCACAAAAGTTCCTTATATTGATAAACTCAGATATAGTTTGTTTAAAACTCAGGCCACAGTAACTGGCTAACATGAACCTTTTTGACTTGGAAGAAATACAGAAATTTTCTAAAAAATTTGGCCTCGGGTACAGGCTCTAGCTATTTAGCCCCATGTATAGACTATTATGACGTGCATGCTCCTCGGTATGTGTTGCTCCTGTAGTTTACTTATGCGAGAGCATGAATAAACTAGATTAAGCCGTAGTAGGAGGATCTTCATACTCCCAAACTGGTTGTATAAATTTCTTGAGAAAACGACCATTTATTGGATTAACGTGTATTGAACCATCTCGATCTCGCAAACGAACAGCTCCTTTACCCAACAATCGATCGATAATGTATGGTCCTTCCCATTTCTCTGACCATTTTCCTCGTCCTTCAGTCTTCTCGCCAACAGGCAAAATGACTCGCCAGACGAGTTCTCCTTCTGCAAAACTCATGCCCCTGGTACGTTGGTCATAGGCACGAGCCACCTTCTGTTTCTCAGCACGTAGACTATCGTAAGCTTGTATACATTTCTCATCTAAGTCTTCATGTTCCTGCCACATTGCTTGTACATAGTCTTCACTGATCAAGTTGTGTTGCTCCATTACTCGTAAAGACTGAACATTGATTTCTAAAGGCAAAACCGCATCGTGCCCAAACATGAGTGCATAAGGAGTCGTACCTGTGGGTGTCCTCTTACTAGTCCTATAAGTCCACAAGGTGTTAAATAGTTCTTCATGCCACAGCCTGGCATTGCTCGCAAGCATCCGTTTAAGAATGTGA
Organism: Geum urbanum; assembly: GCA_946800695.1. Taxonomy (NCBI): domain Eukaryota; kingdom Viridiplantae; phylum Streptophyta; class Magnoliopsida; order Rosales; family Rosaceae; genus Geum; species Geum urbanum. Next base: position 4,906,301 of record OX327002.1, on the reverse strand, counting down.
ATAATGATTTTATTGCTTGCTTCAGCTTGACCATTGGATTGGGCATAATATGGAGAAGAATGAAGAAAGTGAATCCCAAGATCCTTCATAAGTGTGTCCACTTCTCCAGACATAAACGCTGCCCCTCGGTCTAAAACAAAACTCTCAGGAATGCCAAACCGACAAATGATATCTTCAAATAGGAACTGGCGGATGGCCTTTGATGACGATACCCTGAGAGGTCGAGCTTCAACCCATTTTGTGAAGAAATCAGTAGCCACTATAATAAACTTGTGCCCTTCAGATGAATGAGGATGAATCATTCCTATTAAGTCCAAAGCCCATCCTCGAGCTGGCCAAGGCTTGATTATTGGCTGTAATGGTATTCTGGGCATATGGTTGACCGGACCATGTTTCTGGCATTCTTCACAACCTCTTGCGAACGTGATGCAATCTCTGAGCATTCTTGGCCAATAAAAGCCATGTCTTCTTATTAACCATCTCATCTTGGGACCAGCCTGATGTGCCCCTGCTACCCCAAGGTGGACCTCTCTCATTAACCGCTTAGCGTCACGTCCAAAGACACACTACAACAGTATGCCTTCTTCTCCCCTTCGATATAACTCAACATCCTTGAGCACATAATTATGGGCTAGAAATTGAATCCGCTTGTCTACCGAATTATTGGGATTCTGGAGATAAGAGATGATTTCCTGTCTCCAATCAACGTCAATGTGATCAAGTGTAGCAACGTACCATTCATTTTTATCTTCTTGTCATGTAAAGAAAGATGGAAGGGTTCTTCTTTCAACCTTTAATATTCGTTTGCGTACTCCATCTTGCAAGCTTACACCCGTTGCTAGTTGAGCCAGCTCATTGGTTGCATAGTTCTTTTCGCGAGGAACATGACTCAACTCCACTTCTGCAAACAGCCTGAGCAGGTCACACGCCCTCCTAGCATAAGGCTCTGAGACTGGGCATGCTTTATACTTCGTTTCAAGTTGCCTGATCACTAGTTGGGAATCTCCATAAATATGCACATCGATGATTTCCATATCCAACAAAAGTTCTAATCCAATGATTAAAGCTTCATATTCTGCTTGATTATTTATGCATCTGAAGTCCAACCTGAAAGAATAAGAAAAAGTTTGGCCGCGTGGGGAAGTTAAAGTTACTCCCGCCCAAGCCATAGTACTCGTGCTGGACCCATCAAAGTACAGACACCAAGGAGCCAAATCAATATGAGCAAGGTCCAGTTCTGGCCCTTCAACAACCTCTTCCATTGGATGATAAGCCAAAAAATCAGCCACGGCTTGGCCTTTTACCGCCTTCTGGGGAACATATTGCAAAGAAAATTCTGACAAAGCCAAAATCCACTTCCCAATGCGTCCCCGGAGAATCGGTCTGGACAACATGTACTTCACTAAATCTGTTTGTGCAATGACACACGTAGTGAAGGAAAGCATATAGTGCCTCAATTTACACCCTGAAAAGTATAAGGCTAGGCAGAGTCTTTCCATTGGAGAGTATCTTGTTTCACAATCGTTCAAGGTACGACTTAGATAGAAAATAGCACGTTCAACTCCTAACGTGTCGTCCTGAGCTAGTAGACTTCCAATGGAGAGTTCGGTAGCTGATATATACAGCTTGAGAGGAATCCCAGGTCTTGGGGGCACCAAGACGGGTGGGTTTGTTAAGTAGGCTTTAATGGTATCAAAGGCCTCTTGATGTATAGGCTCCCATGCAAAGTCATTTTGATTTTGAAGCTTGAGTAGAGTTGAGAATGGTTGTGTCTTCCCAGCAGCATTGGCAATAAACTGTCGTAAGAAATTGATCTTTCCCAATAAACGCTGTTGTTCTTTCTTACTCTGTGGCGGGACTGCATTAAGAACCGCTTGTTTCTTGTCGTCCGGTATCTCAATCCCACGCTGATGAACCAAAGAACCCAGGAAATCTCCTGCCTGGACGCCAAACACACACTTGGCTGGATTCATCTTTAATTGATGTTGCCTCATTCTGAGAAACACCTGCCGTAAGTCTTCAAAATGGTCACTTCTGCGCTTCGTTTTAAGTACCACATCATCAATATATACTTCCATGATTTTACCAATAAGATCATGGAAGATCAAATTCATTGCTCGTTGGTAAGTTGCCCCTGCATTCTTAAGTCCAAATGGCATATCCACGTACTCAAAAACACCTGCAAATCCTGGGCACCGAAACGCTGTTTTATGTCGATCTGCTACAGCCACTGGAATTTGATGGTATCCAGCAGTGCCATCCATAAACGTCAACATTTCATGGCGGGCAACTGAGTATATCAACAAATCTGTTACTGGCATGGGGTATGCATCCTTTGGGGTTGCATTGTTCAAGTCTCTGTAATCAACGCACACTCGCATCTTTCCATTCTTTTTCTTGACCGGGACTACATTAGAAAGCCACTCATTATATTTGGCTACACGTATGATCCCTGACTTGAGCATCTTCTTGACCTCTTCCTTGACTAGAATTGCCGTCTCTGTATTCATGCGACGCATCGCTTGTTTCACAGGTTTCTTCCCTTCTATGATGGGCAAGTTGTGACAAACCAAATCTGGTGACAGTCCGGGCATGTCATCGTATTTTTCTGCAAAACAATCTGCGTATTCTTGTAGTAATTCAATAAGCTTGAGTCTCTCCTCAGGCTCCAAGAAGGTACTGATGGCCACCGAGATTGGCTCTATATCTATCCCAAGATTGATGTATTCAATGGGATCCTTGACTTTAGGAGGTAAATCATCTAAAGCTGCTGGAGCTAATTTAATCTTGTCCTCCTCCTCGAAGTCTTGCAAAACATCTTCATCCACATATTCCAAGGCTGCAACTATCAGAACTTTCTCAAAGGCTTGGCTCTCTAGCAGAAAATTATGAAAACGTTCGTGTAGAGAGTGACAAGCCTCGGCCTCTATACTTGATAGAGACCCAGTCATTGAGAACGTTTGGATGGTAGCTCAATGGTGTAGGGTCTTTTGCTATCTTGATTTGCTTGAATTATACCCCACTGAGCTAGTTCAGAGGCCGTAACACCAACTGGGCGGCCTTTATTATCGACGCCACATACCTCCAATGGCCTAAGGTCACTGTGGTAATATCTGGCTTCTAACGCATTAGCAGAAATGGAATATGGTCGAGGGTCAGCATTGATAAGTTCTGCTTCACCTGACTCCATATTCCAGAGTAACATCTGCTGATGGAGGGAAGAAGGTACGCAATAGCTCCGATGAATCCAGTCACGTCCCAGAATTGCACTGTATGGAGATGTATACTCTGCTACAAAGAATGTGTAAGTGCCTGAGGCTAGACCGATGTGTACCTGTAAGAAAACAATGCCCAAATTCTTGGTTATGCTACCCTGAAAATTTCTGACGCTCAACGAGGTTTCTTGGATAGCAGACTTGGGGATGCCTAATAAGGCCATTGCCTTGACTGTGATGATGTTCACCGCTGCCCCCGAGTCCATTAGGAGTTTGTTTAACTGAATCCCTTGGACTTTTCCTGTGACGATACAACGGCCGCATGTGCATAGCCATATCTATAGTGGGTTTGGAGAACATCATCTGTCCTTTCATGTGTGCTGAATCCAGCTCTGGTATTTCGGTTGATGTCGGACCACTTGTTAGATCCGGTTCTTCTTCTGGTAATACCAAGTTGTTGACGCTTTTGCTTGTAATGGATTCAACTGTCGAGGTTGACGGAGATAAAGCGTATTTGGAGGATAAGACAAACACCATGTTAATGGCGAAATCGTCTTCTTCAATGCAAACTTCTACTTCTTCATCTTCGTCTTCACCGTAATCCACCAACTGCTCATCCTCTTTGTAGTTTTCAGCTTCAGCCTGATGTCCGTCCTCGTTCGAAGTTGTAGTAACCTCGAGATGAGCTACCTGTTGTAACTGACCCTCAGGAATAGGATCAATGGCTGCTGGCAGTAGTAATGGTGGATTTTGCCCCTTAGGATCAGGAAACAGTTGTCGGGCCTTCTTTTGTTCTTCCACAATTAAAGGCCTAGGTTTCCATCGCAAGATTAGGGGCTTGCTTGGAACGTTCTGTTTCTGAATGTCCTTCTTTCCCTTAGGGGATGTCTGTAGCCCTACTGTTTTCATCGTATCTTCTTCAAAAGTGAGGCGTCTCCTCACTGGCTTCCATTGTGTAGGTTCACGTTGAATCTCGGGAGTAGATTCGGGCTCTTTGCCTTTGGGTCCTAATTCTGGGTTTCGGTCAAAGACTCCTAGTCGTTGGGTTCTCACTTTGGGCTCGCGAGACTTTTTCCCAAAAACCACCAGTGGGTTCGCTGCAAGGGCGTTCAATCGCCTCTGCAACGCTTCTGGAGAATATTCCAGCTCTTCCTCTTTGATCAAGCATGCTTCATAAGCCTCTAGTGCTCTCTTGGCTCTTCCAAAACGTCGTTGAAGATTTCTTCTCCTGCTTGGAGTCACCTCAATGGTTTTTCCTTTTTCCCTTACGTACTAGACATCTTCCTTTGTAATATTTCTTGAAGCTGGAGGTATATATGGTATCGCGAGCGTACTTGCAACCTTGGACTCAGTTGTTCTAGCTAAATTGGCTTTGTCTGTTGCTCGCGAGCGGTTGGGAGTTGGAGTATCCCTTTGTTTTGTTTGCTGGGGCTGATGATCTGCATTCGAAAATAACTTTGGGAAAAACTTGGCTGCATCAGCCAGTTCTTCATAAGAGATCTTCAGCCCGCTTCTCAATTTGCAATGCGCGCAAAGGGCTACTGGCAATTCCGCCTTGGGGTCCAACTTTTCTTTTCCTTTAGTTCTTGGTATGTATGGTGGACTTTCGCCAGTAGTTGGATGATCGTTGGATTGTTTTCTTTTGTTTGGCTTGTCATGCGTTAGCTCCAACATTCCAACTATCATCGATATGGAGGTCGCCAGGCCCTGCGAGGGTTTTTGTTCTATCATTATTACTCCCTCGTCAATCCATTGCTGTATCTTGAACTTCAAATCTTGACAAGCACTTGTGGTGTGGCGTCCCCATTTATGGTGGTACCGACAATAGAGCAAACCCCTGACATCCTCAGGATATGGGTCGGGTATTCTCCAATTGTCAGGAACCACAGCTATTCCTACTTGGCACAGCTCGTTGAATATCTCCTCTCGCCTAGACGCGTCGTATGTGATTTGAGTCTGCTTAGGGCGAACAAATGCTATATGTTGTCCAGACCTCCGTCTTGACCTCTTCTTCGCATATGTTGGCTCAATTTGGCTACCCCCTAAAGAAGTGCCGACGGTAGGAAAAGTTGCAACTGGAGGAGGTGATGCCCTGTGAGGGTACTGTGGGTGAAAATCTACCTCGCCCCTGTCGTTGATTTCAATCACTTCCCAATTGATCAATCCTTGGATTTCATCTCTCAAGGCTGAACACATTGCTGTTCGATGACCAAAGTGATTATGAAACCTGCAGAAGTGCTGGGCTGGCTCTTTGTACCGTAATTGTCTGAGTTTATTAACTGGGTAAAAGAAGATCAGCCCCATGTCCTTTAGCCTATCGAAGAATTCTTCTATCATATCGAGTCTGAATGAGTAGGCTGAAAATGATGATCGATTCCAGGCCTCCACACCTTCGAGATGCCTATTAGGTGATGTCCAATCCACCTCAACCATATTCACTTGTGCGGTAGGGAAGGGCTCAGAATCCACTAATGCAGCTGTTTTGGACGATCCTTCCAGCTCTAATCTTCCTTCGTTGATCCATCTCTGGATCTGGTCTTTAAGCTTGATGCAGTCCTTTGTGGTGTGGTTCCATGCTCCATGGAACTTGCAGTATTTTTTACCTTTTAACTGCTCAGCTGTAGGAAGTGGTCCAAAGTCTGCTTTGACGACATGCAGACTATACAGCTTGTCCAAAATTTCATGGGCCATATTGACGTCATAGGTGTATGTCTCAAACTCTGGCTTAGTAAAAGTCACTGTTGAGAGCTTGATTGGGCCCTTACTCTTTTGAAGCTTGTGGGTTTTAGAACTTTGTTTGTTGACAAATCAACGGCACCCACTTGCTCGCAATCAGAGTCCGACTCTTGATCTTCTACACCTTCAATATAAGCCACTGTCTTTGGCTTTAACCTATCATAGGTTCTGTTACTGTACGTCCCCTTGGATGCATTCCTTCTGTTGTCTCTTTCCTGGATGTTACTATGAGCCTTAGTTACAGCCGTGATGAGCTCATTCAAGGAGAAATACTTGCTGTTTAAGAATAGCTGGTGGAACGTGTCCTCCAAACCATTCTTGGCCATCTCGACCACCTCCTCCTTACTCAGAGGGGTCTTGCATAGATAATATTCTGACCGGAAACGGTGCAGGAAGGTAACCGGGCTTTCTGTCGCCGATTGGCTCAAGGAAGTCAGCTTTCCTACGCTGGTTTCTGGTCTTGCTGTTCCGAAGTGATCTATGAATAAGGCCTCCATGTCCTTCCATTCACTAACCGAGCCCTTCTCTATTCCTGTATACCATACAAGGGCTGATCCTGACAACGATGATCCGAAGACTCTTAACTTGAGCCCCTCATCTTCGGAAAATTGCCCTAATTGTAAAGTAAAATAAGCCAAGTGTGTTGCCGCGTTTGCATCGTCGTCGCCAGAGAAAGTTTGGAAGCTCTGGTGCCTGTAGAATTTTGGCCACCGCCACGCATTAGGATCGTCTTTCACCATTGGAGGAAACAGTGTCTCGTAGGTTTCATGCATCTTGGATAAGTGTATGTTACAATCGTCTACGAACCTATTTAACCGTTGCTCCCAAGCAAGAGGAAAGGACTCCGCTTGTCTAGTTTTCCTGGCCAAGTTCGATACGGATTTGGTTAGAGACGCTATGTCTCTGTCTACCTTTTGTGATAGAGTCACCGCATACCGGTGGTATTCCTCCGAACCTTTTTCCAATTGGTGAAGGATATCTATCCGTAGCCTATCTTGACCTTCCACCAAACTAGTTACATGGGCTCTCATGGCCTCTCTTTCCTCTCGATCCTGATTTAAGTCCACCCGTATCGATTGGATTCCAGCTGCCGCTGCACCTATTAAATTGCTCTGGGTGGTGAGAAGAGCTGCCTGTTGCTCGATCCTCTCCTCGAGGGCCAAATGGTAATTAGCCTGGTGGTTATCGCGCCTAGCCGCGTAAGCCAAGTATTGTTCGAACGTAAGTTCTGCTATTTCCGCTGCATTCAAAGATTTGAACGTCATGGTGTCGAAATTGTTAGTGAAAATAACTTCAACCGCTTGACTGCTCAATGAGCGACATTGACTAGATGTATGTTCACGGTAAGCCAGTTGTGGATGTTTGCGACACTAAGGGTAGACCCTTCGATAAGGATCTCCAATTGTCGCTTAGAGATACTAAGAGATATGGTCCCGCTAGGCGTGCCAAAATGTTCGATGCAAAAATATCTCTCGCGGAGAGGTCCTTCTCGCGAAGCAGTCTTTTTTATGATATCGGATGTTTTAACCGCGTGAGCCGGTTTATCCTGCTTGTGCTTCGTGTGCTGGCGTGCCACCGTTTTTCAACTATTTATATGGACTGTTTACAGCCGTCTGACTTCTTATATACGCGATTAGAATGGGGAGAGCACCAACCCCACTCGAATAGGTCCTTGCTGCCTAGTGTCCTAGGACTTGATATGTGAATCTCTAGCTTAGTCTTTGAAATCGATACTCCACACGCCCTTATCCGTGCAAAGCAGAGCAATCCCGCTGACAGAGTGTTGAGAACACTGCTTCCTTCATGTGCCCGAACTCTCACCCTTATGTGACAAGCTCTTCGACCTTATGGTTGCAAAGAAGATAGAATCTCGAAGACGAGATGTCTGTCTAGGTTTACTTGCGTATAGCAAATGTTTTGTATTTGATCGGGGACCTTTTCCACAAAGCTCTTACTCTCCTTATATACTCGCTTAAACAACAGTCATTCACTCTGTTTCAAACTCTTTCTGCTTTCGTAATCACAGTCTGAATCTATCACCAGCATACGTGTTGTAATCCTCGTAGATCTTCTAATACTATCATAACTCCTCTAAGAAGTCTATCTAAAATAGAACAAGCTATGATAGAATCCAAGCCGCGTGGAACCGGCTAATTAATAAGACATAGTTCTTAACAGAACTCAAAGTCTGCTCCTGGCGAACGCTCGCCAAGCGTCTATAATATAGTGGGCTGCTCGCGAAGACCTCGGCCATCCAAACCCAAAATGAAATACTTTATTTTAGGCCCAAACACCTACACCAAGGAAACCAGCAACATTAACAAATTGTAAGCATTTGTAAGTTTGAATATATATACCATTTTCATCTACTATTTAATCAACAATTTCAGCTTATCTATTCTGGACGTAAATAACCAATACCGATTTGTTTTCAGCTTTGAAAGACCAACATATTTTTGACTTAATTATATAAAAATGTCAAAACAAATATGTCTCGGATGCTATGCATATAACTGGTATAAGCTGCTGGCAAAGTGACAATGTTACAGGCATGTCATATATTTCCCATTCAGGTCAAGACTAACGGATTGATCATTTTGTGATGAAAAAAAACGTCAGTTCTCGGTAATCAGTGAACATAATAACAGAGACATGAAATTCTGATAAGCCTAGTAGAGTATATAATTGTAAAGACTTGAAAAGGAAAACTACATCATCACTTCAATAGCGCATGCAGTTGCTACTTGCAACAACAATGTTAGTTGGGTATGATCTTTGACAGGGGATATGAATTTGTTACTATTGTAAGACCGAAACCATACCCAAACTAATGTACTGCAACATCAAGCATGCATGAGCTGATTTTTAAGAAAAACAAGTAAGGTATGTGATCGCCTCTCAACTCAATGACATATAATCACCAACTGATGAACGGACACACACTGAAAAATTTAAAACCTAGCAGATGAAGAAAGTGTATCAAATTGTTGTAATCAGATAATATATAATTCGATAACTGAGGTATCTAGCAAAGAGGGAAAACTTAGAGAGACCAGAAGAAAAGATTAATCACTTGGAACAATTGAAATAAGAATCAAGTAGAAGTTGGCCCGTACTCGAACTGAACAATTGAAAATCAAAACAACACAAATATCAAACAAAATAGTCGTCACAATTAATTTCAAATCCTCATTTGGCATAAGAAAAACATATAAAACATTGAACCAATCATTGAGTCAAATGGTGCACTTAAGAAACCATTGAGTAAGACAATGATGTCGATCTTCACCTCAAATTCTCATCTGTCATTGATGCAGGAACCCAGAAACCAAGCCATTGAAAATCCATAAGAAAAGAATAATAGCCTTAGTTCGATCTTACAAAATCAAGCATGCATAATCATAAAAAATTCCTGAATTCGTATTCTATATGATCCAAAAAAGAAGAAGTTAAACATACAAAATTGAACGTACCAAAATTGATTAGATTCAGAGGGTGAGCTATTAGCTCAAGGCATTCAAAATTGATGACGGAGAAATCATAAACGATTAAGAAGAAGAGAATTGCGTGTTAACATGAAAAGTGGACAGGTGGGCTAGCTGAACTTGGGTTGGAAAGACAGTGATGTCCCGGTCTTTAAGTTATCAAAGAAGCCAACTTAAGGGTACTAAACCACTGGTCAACACCAGTGGGTTTAGTAGTAGTAGAATAAGAGTAACCGTGAATCATATATATATTACCCAGAATGTAAAAGAATGGAAGTAGAATTATAGGGACAAATATGGAAGTAGAATTATAGGGACAAATAGTAACTAATTAACCCGGATATCCAATACAAAACAACTTTCCCGGCCCTCCCTCCCTCCCAGTGGACATAGTCCAAAGCGTCCCCCTCAAAAATCTCCCAAAGAATTCAACAAAATGTATATTTGCTCAAATACAAGTGATCCCGTTCAGAGAGAAATAGGCTAATGTGGCAAGTGACAACCAACATACCAATCATATGAATGTAAAAACCAACATATATAGTGATAGCTAGAGTGAATTAATCCGAAACCAAAAACTAGCTCCGAGCGAGAGAGATGCAGAGAAATGATCGAAATCTAAAGCATCAAGCTGAGTAGAGCCCATCCGAACAATAAGCTCCCAGCCATCTTCTGCATTGTCCACATCTTCTCCACTCCACTCTACATTAATCAACAAAATTGTTCAAGCAATATTACTCACTACTCATCTCAGTTTTATGGTTAGAACAAAGAAATATATATGATGCCTAAATATAGGATAGAGTCCTCAATCCTAAAAATATCTCAATTAATAATAACTTTGTTTGACTGCTCAAGTTAAGAGCACGTATTTTCGACAGCTTTACAGAATACAAAATATGTTGTAACCAAAAAACAATGTGCAATATGTGATAGGCATATATAAGTAGTGTTTTATATATCGATCTGAATATATAATAAAACGTGACAATAATATCGCCTCACTTATCATATCATACATTTGGAGCTAGCCAATTTCTGTCGTATGTGTCTGAAACCTATCCGTACGTGCTTAACCAAGAAAATGAGTCAAAGTAATGTTGGCTGATAATGGCATGCATACGAATTAGATCTCCCTGGCGATATTATCTACACATACTACGTACGCTCCGATATTCAATCTAGACGTACTTATAGTAATATAACTCAGATCTGTTCTCAAAGTATAGTTTAATTAGTGTGCATGCAAATTAATAAGATATAACACCGTATAATTAAATACAAAGGCAACGTAAATATATATATATATATATATATAAATGAGTCAAATAATCTGTGGAGGAATGCATGGGGATCGAAAGTACCTGATCGGACGACCCAGCAGGGCCGGGAGAGGCTGCCTCGATGCCGCCGGGTCCAGGGGCTCCGACAGGCGGCGCAGGTGGGCCCGGCGAAAGAGCTAGAGGAGATGGAGCCAAAGCCGGAGACTTCACCTTGGTGGGAGATGGGGCTGGCACCCGAGCTGGCGGCGATGCAAGAGGAGCTGGTGGTGGGGTCGCCGGGGGTGGAGGAGAGGCTGGTGGTGGCGTGGCTGGTGGTGGAGTAGCAGGCGGAGGAGTAGCTGGTGGTGGAGTGGCCGGTGGAGGAGTGGCAGGTGGGGGTGTGGCCGGAGGAGGAGTGGCGGGTGGTGGAGTTGCCGGAGGAGGAGCACTGACCGGAGGTGGCGTGGCCGGCGGAGGAGAGGCAGTCACTGGTGGTGGTGAGGTGGCTGCTGGAGGAGGTGTAGTCGCAGCTGGGGGAGGTGATGAGGTGGCAACCGGTGGTGGAGTAGTAGTAGGAGGAGTAGGAGGAGCAGGGGTGGATGTGGGTGACGTGGCGGGAGGAGATTGGCCACCGACTCCTCCGGCGACCGCAATACAAAGGAAGCCTAGGAAGAACAAGCCATTGCGACTCATATTGTTCGTCTCTCTCCGATCTCTCTAAAAACAGAGAGAGAGAGAGAGAGAGAGAAAGAGAGTGCGTGAGTTGAGAGCTCGAGAACTGTTGGGAATGAATATGGTTATAAGAGTAATGCGAAGCTTTGAAGCAGGTGAGGTTTTATATATATTTTCACATGGGAGGAGGATATATATGGAGCTCTAATTAGCTGAGATGAAACTGCCAGGATGAGGAAGGAGCTAGGGTGGCAAACCAAACAGATCGATCTATAGCGTCTGATTGGCGCCATTGGGACCCGGTGGTGCCATGTGATTGGCTTGGAGGAAGTTGAGGATCGAAGCTTTGTTTGATACTTTGGAGTGTGTGGGATTTAGGGTTAGATTATTTTTTAATTAGGGTTTCTTTGGGTTTTACATTGTGGTGTTTCGTGCATGTGAAAAACAGACCTACTCATGCTCTGGGACCGCTTTATGTCTGTTAATTTGAATGCAATAAGGACATAATAACTAAAAAATTGAAAAACAATACGGACGAACATTTCTTGATCCATAGTTACTATATAGTAAGCCCCTAAGCTTAGTACTAGATATAATACATTATGCATGGCCATTTATCTTTGAATTAGAACGATAACAATCTTGACAAATTTCTAATTAAATTAAACGAGTTCCGGTTTTCGTTAATTCTTTTGCTCAGAAGAAAATTAAAATAAGACAATATATACGTCAATCTTGTGCTGTTTAATTAGCTAATGAGCGAGCTTGGTTCGTAAATGCTTCTTAGCAGTTTAAGAAGTATGAAGATGGAAAGTATTTTGTTCAGATGGAAATGGAAACTCCACAAAGTATTTTGTTGTCTCTCTAAACCGGTGCCGTTCTATTTGTGATTTCACATGCAATCCCATGGATACTTCTGGACTTATATTAGTTAATTAATATTTGCATTATGCAGAGCCAATTCTGTTATGTTTTCGGTTCGGACGTCCTTTGGTAGGGAATTGGATTAAAGATACGGTGGTTGTGATGTGAAATCAGAAGAGTGATATCACAACTGCTTAGCTATATCAATTTGACACTCTCCATCGCACCTTATTACTTCTTTTTATTTTTCATCATTGAGGAAAAACACATTACCTGTTTAAGAAAATAAAAAGTAAATGAACATCAGCAAGAAATTTAAACAAAACGTACGTACTAATCAACCAATATATGCATATACGGATATACTTAGGGGTGAGACATTGTAACCGAAAATCGAAAAAAATTCGAGCCGAAATAGAGCATTGGCCGAAAAAACAGAACCCGATACAAACCGAAACCGAAAAAAAATCGAAACATTTGGTTTGGTTTGATTTTTGGTTTACAAAAACCGAACCAAACCGAAAAATCGAAGTATGCAAAAAATGACATAATTTTAGGTATTTTGTAATATATTATATAAATATATGTAATATAATAAACTTAAACTTCTAAATCCTAATCTCATTATGCTCAATTCTTAACAAATTCTCTCATATAAACGAATTAAATTGTTATGCGACTTAAAAATAAGACTTTTATAGACAACTTTTTAGTTATTTAATTTTTGATAAAATTATTTTTATACACATGTAAAAAATCGAAAGAAACCGAAAAAATCCGGAGAAAAATCTGAATCAAACCGAACTGAATAGTCGCGATTTTTCTTTTGAAAAATCAAAAACCAAACCGGACCGAACCGAAAAAAAACATTACGGTTTGATTTAGTTTTTACTAAAAACCAAACCGTTCGGTCCGATTCCCACCCCTAGATATACTCTCATTCGATCATTTCCAGTATATAGTAGGACTGTTAATCGGTACAAATAGTTCGGTTATTAGGCCGAACCGAAAATCGAATCATATTTTTTAATCGATTCGGTTTTCCTTATTTTTTTTTACAAAAAACTGAATGGTTTGGTTCGGTTTTTTCAGTTTTTTTTTTTGGTTTTTTTTTTTAGATTAAATAAAAATAAATTCTAAAAAAAATACTGTTTCTTTATATTAGTTTCGAAAATTCGAAGATTTTCTTTAGCTACTTTTTTCAATAATTTTGTAAAAATGTGAAACATAGTTTATGTCAAATCGAATCAAACTACAACAAATATAATTAGTCATAAATCACATATTCAAAGTTTTAAACCATAGAAAATGGTCAAATGTTTACCGAAAGTTTACATCACAAATTCAAAGTTTCAAACATCAACAAACATAAACCAAAGTTCACACTCCATAGTCCAAGTTTAAAACAATCTACAATTCATCCAAATAAAAATACAATCCAAATATCACATAAAAACACTCAATTGAATTCATTCTCAAACTATACTCAACTTGTCCACAATTCTCACTTTCTCAGCTAGGGAGTTTTTCTTTGGCAACTTAGCATTCATTTTCTTAAACTTATAAGAACCCCAATAATCATTGTTAAGTATCAAACTATGGCACGTACCAAATACTACTTTCATATAGGACAAAGAGAGATACTCAACAACATACCCAACAACATCAAACTTAATTGACACTTGTAAAATGAAAAGACCCAACCCCGATTTAGCTCCCTAAACCGGAGTTAAACCCGTCCGAAAATACGAACCAACAAAAACCGTAGAAATTTTGGCAGAGTTTCGTTACTAACGTTGAATTACCATTACCTGCACGCGGAAAATACACTTCATCCTATGCCACAAAAAGCAAACCGTGGGCACCAATCCCATCCGGATTTCTCAATATATCAATAGTAAAGTAAAATATATAGTAAATATAGCTGTACTTTACTGAAATTCGGAGTAAAATCGCGTAACATAAACAACAGAAAGCTCAGAGCGACTTCTAATACATAGTCATATACGTATACCACAGTAGGTAGAACAATAAACATACTGGAAGAAACAAGGTAGCTCGAGCACTATGCCTCCGACCACGACGTGCAACACCAGAATCCGAACTGCAAACTGGGCACGGAAACCAAAAAACCCAGGGGAAAGACATGAAACACGTTAGAGTGAGTGGACGAAAATAAATGTCTTTCACCAGTATACATATATGTTTAAAATAACATATGCGAGTCCAGGTAAATAAAAATAACAAAGTACACGAGGTAAAACCATAATCCTCCAGCGTACTGAGCATGCAAGTAAAATCCCACGGGACCACTCATGGACACATCCGTGCTAGTACAGTCCGAATCACGGGATCCCAGACCCACACGTGATTCTAAGCCAGAAATGGCCTCGGTTTCGGGGATACGCCCCTCACCGGTCAGGTTGGGGAAACGCCCCTCCTGGCGGCCTTCCATCGGGGATCAACCGAGAGGCAAGTGTATCAATACAACAACGTAACTGAGACTGTACTCTGTGTAAACCAAATCATAAACAGTTCGATGCAAATGCATGAAACAATATATAAGTGTATGTATATTCGTATATGTATATCCATATATGTATAATCATAAAACACATGCTCATGTAATCCGAAATCTCATACGCATGCTCAAGTTCGTAAATCATATAAAAGACTCGCAAGAATTCCGTGAAAAGAAATGTCCACTCACAGACTAGCGTAACGCGATATGCGTTAACCCGTGATCCGGCGGAAAGTCCATCGCCAAACGAACGATCACGAACCCCTGAATAATCACAATAACCATTCCTCAAAATCATAATTCGACAATTCAAGACAAATCACGAGAAACCACCGTTCTCGGAAACACATAATCTGAATACGACGAATCGTCGAAAATCCGTATAACACACCTCAATACCTCGCTGTACTTTCGGATGCTCAACTCGAAAAACGAACCTCCCCATTGCGATCGAGACGCGATTTCGAGTCAAATGACATGCAACTTGTCGAAAATCCCAAAAAGTCAACTGCAACAAAGGCCAATTCAATCTCTAACTCATCCAATTTCACGAAAAACCGAATGTACACACAAATTTCAAATCCAAAATTCTCCATCCACAAATCGAATTAGAACTCCATACCTACATGGTTAGAATTCTTGAGAGGAGAGCTACAAAACCCAGTCCAAATCATAGCTCGAATCGGCCCGAATCACCAAACCCGAATTCACCTAAAATCTTCCATTTTCTCGCCGGAAAATCTCCTCTCCACAGCCACCCTCGCCGTGAGGGGTGGCCGGAAACACGTTCGGGACACCGAGACGAGTCGTTTGGGTCCGGTCTCGGCCTCGGAGGTGGCCGGAATCTCCGTCGCCGTCGCACTCCTCCTTCCTCCACCGAGTTGACTCGGTCAACTCGGTCAACCTCCAAAATAGCAAGTGTTGACTTGCCCAAAATAGCAAGTTTCTATTTATAGCTTTCCCAAAATGGAAACCCCATAATTCACTTTTCGGCAAACTTCGAATATCCATAACTTTCTCGTCGTAATTCTGATTCCGATAATTCTCGCGGCCACAAACTCGTCTCGACATGATCTTCAATTATCATCTGAAGTCAAACACATCGACCAATCGGATAAAAAGTCAACCATTCAACCCAACACATATTTAATCGACTAAACAATCAACAAACGGAAATATTCACAACTTAATCTCCGTAACTCAGAATAATGCTCCGGAAATTCCCACGAGCTCGAAATTAAATTCTGAACAACCTCCGTGAAGAAGCCGAAACCAAATTCTCGTCCGGTAATTTAGTCGTTAAGAGATCCATCATTATAATCCGAACTTCAAATATTCATAATTAATTCCTCGGTCGTCCAAATAACGATCCGGAACCGCCCACGAACTCGAAATCACATGTACAACGACTCTCGAGAAGAGACCCAGCTCCAATTCTCGGCCAATAATTAAGTCGTTAAGAAATCCGGCGATTCAAATACTGCTGAAGCTCTGCGACTACGCAGTAACTCACGTATATACCTGATCATACTGCTGATTCTGGTCCGGGTCGTCACATAAAATGACGTCGTTTTATTCATTTCGGTTCAAACGATTCGATTCGGTTTTTTTGGAGCCGAACACCGAAACCGAACTGAATTTTTTGGTTCGGTTCGGTTTTTTTATTTTTCGGTTCGATATTTATTCGATTTCGATTTTTTCGGTTACGATTCGTTTTCGGTTCAATTTTTTTTTCCGATTTTCGGTTCGGTATTAACGTACAGCCCTAGTATATAGTGAATCTACACCAATATTTTTCACATAATTGTAATAAAAACAGTCCGAAAAACTTCCACCCTAGAAAAGAACTTCAATCATTAAACCAACTTAATGACAATTGATTAATTTGGTTTAATGTTGCTTAATTGGTGCCCTACCATAACATGCCAATTCTTGTTGAACAATTGAAGAGACGGCCGGCCATGTGATTCAAATGATTAATGTTGCTGTGTGTGAAATTGAATCGATTGATTGGCAATTGTGCACCTACACAAGGTGGTCAGGGTTATATATGCATGCATTACTATCATTTTAATGTTTACTGCATGCCTACGGCCTACCGTTTGGATTACGTCTTAATCATACGTGATCGATTATGTGATCATCTTAATTCGTATCGAGTGGACCTAAGCGACCCAGATCTAGTTGTAATTCTAAGGGAAGTATTTCTGTTTTCGATCTCAGCGTTTTCAGAATGGCGCTCGAGTGCGGGTGTGTATTAGTCTGTACTTTGTAGCTAGGTATAGTATATGCTAAATATGGTTTGTACTTTGCCAGAACAGCAAAGTGGCAAAATTAATTGTACTTTCATTGTTCATAACCAACTTCTGCTCAAGTATATTTAGAACTTATAGTTCATATAGATAGATGTATCACATGCCTAAAACTCTTGCTTCAACATGCATTCGAACACGTTTACTTATTTGGAATAACAATCAAAGTTGAGAAATCATTCTCATTCTCCTCAATTCTAGTGTTTACTTATATGTAAAGGAATTAAAATAAAGGTGGGTCTCACTTCCTTATCAGGAATGATACCGAATAAATCTGGAATTTGATTCATTCCCAAGAGGAATGTGGGTTTGAGAATCATTCTTCCCATAATCAATTTTTGTACCAATAATACCTCTACGTATATTTTTTTAAGAGAATTTTATGTACTATGAAATAACTCTAATTTCTTTAGACTTGATATTTTAATATATTTTTTAAATGGTACTACGAATGCACTACCTCCGCAAATACTATAGCCGACGAATGAATTTTTTTTTATTTTTTTTTAAAAACTCGTCGGCTATAGTACTATAGCCGACGAGTTTTTTTAAAAAAAAAATTTAAAAATTCATTTTTTCCACTATAGCCGACGATGCGAGATTTTTTTCTCGTCGGCTATAGTTTTACATATATCGTCGGCTATAGTATTTGCGGCGGTAGTGATGGTTATATTTCAAATTTTTCTAAAGGTATTATGATTATTATTATTTTTGAATTTGAAGTTTTGTCGACTAGCTATAGAACTTGCTAAATTTGACGTTTATTTTATAATTTTTAGTATTTAGTTAGCTCTAATGATTTGTTTTTATGTTTGGTATTGTTTTAATCATTTTTCCTATAAACTTTGGTCAAATTCATAAAAAAGTTATTAAATATGAATATATAGCTATTAATTTGTACAGGTATTTCAGTAATCAAACTAGTTTTGATTCCAATTATTGTTATGATTTCAAATTAATGGTAAGTAAACAGCTCAATGGAAATGACATATTCTCATTTTCATTCCTATATATTTCGATTCTTATTTTCATTTCTATATATTTCGATTCCAGTTGATTCAAATTCCAAGTAAATAAACGTGCCTTTTATGTAGGTTATCACGGCCGAAAAACATTTCATTTATTTATTTTCAAGGTAGTTTGGGAGGCAGTAAGTTAACTAGCAATTTTTGCACATAAATTAACATGACTTTACGTACTACACGTTTTTAAAGAGACTAATCTCCACAGAATGTATCCGCTACGTATACATGAATTAACTATGCATGCACATGGATTTAAATCCAGCTAGCTAGGTTTATGTCAGGCCGTGGTCGATCAGTGCCATCCAACGTTTTAAGAACAGCTAGGGCTTAATTGTTAAGATTTCGAAGGCCACAATATTGAAAGTGAAATTGGAAGTAGAAAGGAACATATAGTTGTGAGTAGCAGACTTGCAGCAGTTTTAGTTGTGTAGTACGTGGTGGCTAGATCTCAACAACAGAAAGTAATTGATTAGACCGGTCACGTACTCTTGAAAGGAATATTGAAGATGAAAAGAAAGTTTCTAGAGTTTTCATGTGACCCTAAGAAAGTTTTTTAGAGTGTTTAATTTTCTTCATCATTAATTTGATGCGTATAGTTTAGAAAATTCAAAAAGCAAGACTTTGCTTCGAAACCATCCAAAGTTGTTTGGCTTGCACCCAAGATAAGAAAATAAAAGGAAAACAATTACAGTGTGATGAAGCTTTGCGATTTGCGAGAGATCCAGCTGGCGCGCTAGTCGGGTTGTTGGCAATATAATGATTTTGATGGATGGCCGATATGATGCAATGATGATGCATGTCACCTTTTCTTTTTGGATAAAATATCTATATTTTGCCTCTTTTTTTACATAATTTTTTTTATCCCTATATTCAATGGCGGAACTAAGATTAGATTATTATTTGAGTTAATTTTACTCAAGGAATTGTTTAGTGTGTGTAGTACAAAAAAAATAAATTAATTTGGTACTTCATCGTGATGTCATAATTTTAGGTTTAGTTTATAATTATCTTCTGCCCAAATTGTTAAAAAGAGAGACAAAAATATTAAAAGACGTAATTAAGTCAATGCCTGAAGAGCATCAATTGAGGCCATCAGACATTTTCACTA
This sequence comes from Geum urbanum, assembly GCA_946800695.1. Classification (NCBI taxonomy): domain Eukaryota; kingdom Viridiplantae; phylum Streptophyta; class Magnoliopsida; order Rosales; family Rosaceae; genus Geum; species Geum urbanum. The sequence goes on along the minus strand of OX327002.1, from coordinate 4,887,101 downwards.
TTCAAAACTTGCATACTCAATCAAATATGGAATTACTATAGCAAATAATAGCACAAAACTAAAAAAAAAAATACGTGTGACTTATGAAATACGAATCATCATTGTGCTATTGAGATTGAGACTAGGTGTGTTGAATTGATAGGGCAATTGATTGATATTTGAGATTTGAGCGGATGAATCGCGATATCAAGATTGAAAGTGAAGGAAGCGACTCAGGCGAATTAGGCTGAGTTAGGCGATGTTGGTTTGAGAATAGCCAACGAAAGGTTGTCGGGATTAGAGTTATCAGATGGTCAACATGTAAAAAACTCTTTAATCAAGACCTTAAGAGACGATGAAGACTATTGAATCTTCAATTAAGAGATGGTTACTCTCTATAATAGATCTCACTCACGATCAATGGGCTAAAAATAATGTCAAAGTTAACTAATTTTTTTTTAATATAAAATAATCTTTTTTTAGACCCAAAATTCTTACTCGAGCAATCCAAGGGAGCCTTAGTCGGCTCCACCTGTGACCCTATTCCACTTATTTCGGATGATAGCTAGCGAGCTAAATTTGAACAGTGTGAGATGATGAAGAGCATAACATAGATGGAAGAACTGCACAACAAATAAAACTGAACCCAACTATTTTTTATAAAAAGTCGAGCTTTTCGAGGAAAAAATGAGAATTTTGAGAGAGAAATATTGAGAGGAAGTGTAATAAACAAATAAGGATCTTCTAATAGAAATTCTCTAATTATAGTTGTGATTTTTTTTGACAGAAAATTATAATTGTGATTTTGAAACAACATGCATGTTTAATGCATATGGAGATCGATTGACTTTTTCTCTTCTACAGAGGATCCATGTAACTAATACACTACCAGAATTTTTAATTTAGACGATGAATTTACTTCATCGTCTAAAACAGACATTTCATCATCAACGATCTTAGGCGATGAACATTTCTTCGCCTAAGGTTCGTCGTCTAAGATTCGTCGCAACAAACCTTAAACGACGAAAATATAATCTTCGTCGTTTAAAGAGTTTTTTAAACAACGAAAAAAATGTCGTCATCTAAATTGTTAGACTGCGAATTCTTTATGGCTTTAACAACGAACTTTTTCGTCACAAATCTATCTCTTAGACGACGAATATTTTTTGCTTTCGTCGTAAAACCGTTATCACTTAGACGACGAAAGTAAAATATTTTTCATGTAACCGGTATTACTTAGAACATGAAAGTAAAATTTTCGTCGTCTAACGTTGTACTACTTAGGCGATGAATTGTTCTTGTTCACTGTCTAACATTTTCAAACTTAGACGACGAACATGAAATGTTTGCCATCTAAGTTATTAAATTAAATAAAACTAATAAATTTCAGATAAAAGTATTAAAATTAAAATATCTACATAATAACCGATTGATATCTACATTATCTACAAATAACCGATATCTACATCGGTGTCTTGACCCCTAGCCCACTCCTGCAACCGTCATCATCCCCATTGTGGTCGGTGTTTTGTGAATGCTGAGACGGCACATATGAACTGCAATTAGACGGTGGCTATAACCCCATTTGTATCATCATGTCTTAAATCCGTCCCTCGGTCCCCGCCTCGATCTCTTGAAGCCGCAGCTCGTACCTCTCTCGCTCCTTCAGAAGTCGCGCCTCTGCCCTCTCCCTCTCCCCAAGAATATGCGCCTCTGCCGGCTCCTCGACCTCTCTAATGCGGTAATCGACCCCACTTGAACGAGATCGCGAGGTAGAAGTTGATGACTGGCTCAAATCCCGAACGCCAACACATCCGAGACCCGAACTTCATTCCAGTGTCGGATTCCAAGCGTCTTCTCAAACATCTGGATTTTAGTTGGTACATCCAGTGGAGGGAGTTGTTCGCACAGAGTGTTTGGGTTCTATGCCGCCCTCTCAGCCATTGCTTCCTCGGCCAACTAAGACATCCTCTCCTACAATAAAATATTCAATTGAAAATTACTACAAAGCACGACTGACTCAGATTATTTTACCAAAAATTTGACATAATTTTCCCTAAAAATTAAAGGCTCCAAAAAACTGAAAACACATATAATTGCACCATTCTAGCACACGAAATAGCTACATTCTCAATCTAGCAAAAAATAACCACATTCTTAATGTCGAATAATTAATCAATTTGAATTTAGATTCATCAATCAAACAAATAACTCACATAAAGTAATTTTTATTTGATCACCATCTACTCTAACCTATGTGCATACAGGGAAGATGCTTCTAAGGTTGTATCGCATAAACATTCACAAAAAACCAAAATATTGTTTGTTTTGAATTAAGTGGATACTTACAGCATTCAGAATTGCTTTCTCTTCACTGGGCCTCACATACGTATCTTTGTACGCATCTAATAATGGCACATGCGAACCCTTCTCCATATGGTCCATGACCAGGTACATGACCGAAGATGAGCCAATATGGTGGTTTAGATCCTTCTGATCCCGGTTGTGCGCATTCACCTCCGACCTCGTCTGTTATAGGAAATAGTAAGAAACAATTGAATATTAATAAACTATTCAATTAATAGACTTTCTATTAGATATTTAACATATTATCTTAAACTTTTTGCTCTCGAAGTGCTGGACTAACCATTGCCATTCATCCTCCCGATTTTTGAACTCGGCAGGGCTAGGGGACTCGAACTCCTTATAGATCTTGTGCAAAGCGTACTTCTAATCGGCATACCTTTTTGTACCTCGTTCCTCAATGAACTCAAACATCTTAGGAAAGTCAAAATGTACCTACACAAAATTTGACGAGACATTAAAATATATCATAACTACTAATTATTTATATTAATTAATTTAATTTAAATTAAAAGAATCTCACTGAGAGATAGATGTACACCTTGTCTCTTTCGCCATGTGGGAGCTCATTCCATGTTGGCGCCTTTATCGCCACCTTGCTCTGTATGACGGCCTCAATTTGGTGGGTAATCAAGCTGCTTAGCTGCTTTGTCGGAGGGACTCTTGCGAAATTATTGGATATGACTTCAATCTTTTTGTTCATCATCTTCACCATTTGAGAAGCTTTCGTCCCCTTACACGACCCTCGGGTGCATTTCATGGCCGGTCCTACAACAAAATTTATAAAATTAATTAGTATTTAATGAACAAATTTAATCAATTTATATAACCATTAAAAATTTAGGTAATCGCATAAGAGATTTACCCATGGCGCTACACCTTTTGTGGCGGGCACTGATGCACACTTCATCCGCTAAGGGAGTAGATGGTAATGGAGTCGTTGGGGTAAGAATATTTACTGCCAGGGCTTCGGGCGGGCCTTCTCCTTCCCGTGGCTCTTGGGTCGTCTGGTCATTTGACGTGCCACCCGCATTCCTTTGACACAACCATTGATATGCGGCAAGTCTTGCTTCCTGTTGTTGTTTCTTCTTCAAATTCCCACCTGGCATTTTCTGTGACATCCAAATACACAGTAAATGAAAAAAAAATCCATTTTCAGCAACAATAATCTCACTACTGCGATATCCAATTACGTACTCACTACTTACATAAACATGCATTCCATAATATCGACATCACCGATTATTGAGACATATTACTGAGATAGAGGCAATATCATTCAATATGAAGTTAAAGCTACGCTAAACAGGAATATCATTTCCACACAACACATGAAGTTGACATTATAAACAAAAATAACTAGTACATCTAGCAGAACATAAACTAGGTGACATCAGAAATATTCTAGTTCACTTGAGTATATCCAACAAAAGAAATCTGATTCTTAATCCCAAAAATACATCATAGAAATTAGAACATTAATAAGCTAGTGGCAATACCATTTGATGTCAGATTAAAGCTACAGTAGAAATCAATAGGGTGTGCAATCAATTGATTGGTTTAGGGAACTTAATGGTGACAATACCATATTAAGAGAATGAAATTCAAAGATTGGTTTAGGGAACTTACCGGCCGGACTTCTTCTCTCAACCCTCGGGTAAGGTGGCGATGACGGTAGTGGTTGCTCGGCTGAGATGGTGGCTTAGGGGAGAGGGGGCGGTGGTGGGTTCGGGGTGAGTAGGCGATGGCGGCGTCAGAGTGAGTTGGTGCTGTTGGGTTTGGGGTGAGGTGACAGTGTTGGGTTCAGGGTGAGGTGGCGGTGGTGGTGTCGGGGTGAGGTGGTGATCGTCGTCCAGTGTTAGGGTTTGGTATAGGATTTGGGGAGAGACGGTGACGAAGAAATTAGGGATTTGCATGGTATAGGATTTGGGAAATAAGATCGAAACAAATTGATCTTATTAACACAAACTTAGACGACAAAATGGATTTGTTGTCTAAGTAAACAAATTTTATCGACTAATTATATTTAAAATTCCCCAAAACATTGGCGCGAAAAATTTTACTGCCAAATATTTTGGAGTTAGACGACAAAAAGAAACATTTCATCGTATAAGAATTAGATTTGTGTATTTAGCCGACGAAAAAATTACTATTTCATCACCTAAGTGTTATGTAATTTTAATTTTTCAGAACATTCATGAATAATTAAATTTGAGTACCTATATATATATTATTTGGACACAAACTTACATTATATATACCATTTGGATAGAAAATATATAAAAAAAATAAAAATTGGTATTTTCGGGTAAAAACAAGTGCGCAGTATATATATGTATATACTAAATTTGTTTAAGTTAAGTGTTCGCATGTTTATATTCATTATACGTCAATATTCACGGAATTAAATTTAGACAAAAAAATCGTTAGATACATTCATCACAATATAATATATACGAAGACAAAATTTGGAGAGACTCAAAATTTAGTAAGGCTTTGATCATAGTAGTCAACCATAAAATTGAATTTGCAATGACACAGAAACGTTCACAATCAAAAATTTGTAACTCTGTTTTCCGAACCAGAGACACTTACAGTTTTAGAAATGGTAAGCCTATGTCCTTGGAAAAAAAAATGAATTATAAGATGATATGTATAGTCGTATCCTTAGATGATTGTCGGTCAACTAGGACTTAGACGATGAAGACTAAACATATCGTCGTCTAAGTTTATAATTAGGCGACAAAACACACCAATTTCATCATCGATCTAAGTCATCATGGTTTAGGGGTTGGGAGTTGGAGTTTTGGATTTAGGGTTAGATTAGATGTTAGACGACGAAAAAGGTATTTTCGTCGTCTAACACTTTACTTAGGAAACGACGATACCTAGGTTCGTCGACTAGGGGTTCGACGGATTGAAAATCCCTCAATGGGTCGAAGGGATGGCTCTACCCAAACTGAAAAAAAAAAATCTACAACGGATTGAGAAAATTCCTCGATGGGTCGAAGGGGACATTTGTATTTTGTGTTAGACGACGAAAACTGTTATTTTCGTCGTCTAAGGGTTCATGTAAAACAAAACAGAACCTTGTTTTTTTTTAAAGCATTCTTGCATTCATTCATTCTTTCCTGCTTGAAACACACAAAATCATTCCATCCTGCTTGAAACACACTCATGACCGAAAATCATTCATTTGAAAACTCAAACACTCCAAATAATTAACGTACTGAAATTAAGACATATAATCATACAAAATATTACAAATATGTATTGGAGGCATGCATCATTCACTTTTATAATCTGTGTCATCCTCTTCATCATCCTCACTGTCATCTGAGTCTTCCTCCTCGTATAATATGTCATCATCGTCCTCATTGGCCTCTTCATTCGTGCTATTTTTCTCCAGTTCCTGGACCTTCGTCCTTGTAAGCTCTCTTGTCTCAGGTTCATTTGTAATAGGGTCTTCGTTCATGCGAATAGAAGTTGTGTCTGGTATGTCTATAATAACAGGCTCTTGATATGGATAAGTGACATCATTCCTGTCACTCTATTCTGTATCAGACCTTCCTTCAAGTGTTGTTGCACTCTATATATTTTGGTGATACATATGGTTTACAACTTTCCAATCACCACCCTGCTTCAGATCATCAAGATAAAAAACCTGCTTAACCTGGGTGCCAAGAGCGAATGACCCATCATCGTACCAACTTGTATTTGTATTGACCGATAACAACCCAAGATCCTTCTTTGTAGTATATCAACATTTTGGGTTAGTGTTGAATCTTTTACATGTAAAAAGCACAACAAACATTCCATTCTCATAAATTAACTTAACGACGTTGACAAGAATCCCGTAGTATAATCATCGTCTTCTCCTACTGAGATCCCATAGTCATGTGTTCTCTTGCCTTCATCTCTAGCAGATGTTTGAAACTTAACCCCATTCATAACACATGCAGAATATATCTCATGTCTTTGCGGCTTACTGGCCAAATTATGCAAAGCCGGTGTGTACCACCCGCGGTGGTTATTTGTTTGGAGGGTTGTCATCTACCAAATAATGAACAAGTATAATATGAAGATTAAGAAACTATTATGTACAGTTAGTAATTTTATTTACCATATATACATACCCATTCGAGGAAATAATCCAGGAACAACCTCTTATGATATGCAAGCAATTGTTTAGGACTACGGTGCGGATAATCTCTCTGAAGCGCCTGAAATTTTTTTGTCATGAAATCGTCGACCTCGTTAAAGTCCCGCGCCACTACTCAATATGCCTCAATGAGTTCCTCTTCGATTAATCTTTCTGAAATTGGATCATTATATTGTTCAAGAAGGTAGATCATTAAGTGAATCATGACGTCGAAAAAAGCAGTGGGGAAAATCCTCTCAAATTTACAAATGATGTACACAATCTTTTCTTTCAATTCCACCACACATGAATTCTTCAACTCTTTAGCACATAACTTCTACCACCACCTAGACAACGCTACTAACGGCTTCACCACGTCACGATGCAAGTATGGTCGAATTACCACTAGAAGTAGACATTGCATCATGACATGATAGTCATGAGTCTGTAGATCACGGAACTTCCTATCCTCAACTTTGACACAATGAGATATATTTGCTGCATAGTTGGATGGATAACGAACACCATGAAACCAGGTGAACACTTCCTTCTTCTTGTTCGACATCACTGTATAAGGTGTAATAAGTTTCTCAAGTCTGCCCGCCCTCGAATTCTTTACCCACAAGTGACAGAGGATTTTTATAAGCTGCAAATTTTTACGCGCTTTAAGAGTGTCCTTATTTTTTTTTATCAATACTGAGAATTGTTCCAAACACGTTGTCGAATACATTCTTCTCAATGTGCATGACGTCTAGGTTGTTCTTGAATTTCAACTTCCACCAGTAAGGCAGTTCAAAGAAAATACTCATATGACTCCAATATGTAAGATCGTCGTCAACCATAGGATTTTTAGCCTTCATAAATGGACACTTGCTTAACACAACAAAATCAACATTGTACAACCTCTGGAATATCTCATCACCAGACCTTACTCGGGTTGTAGACCATTCTCTACCATCCCATCAAAACTAGTCTTATCCCATCTCCATTAGTGATCCTCAAGAAGCCATCTACGGTGACCCAAGTAACACACTTTTCTTGTGTGATAGCTGGAGTTTACGTTGTCTAAGCAGATAGGACAAGCCTTGTACCGTTTAATTCTACAAGATGCCAATATCCCATAAGTAGGAAAATCGTTAATGGTCCACATCACTGTTGCTCTCATGATGAAAGAAGTTTTAGTGTAGTTGTCCCAAATTCCCACGCCAAATTCCCTCACATATTTCAACTCGTCAACCAAAGGTCTCATAAGCACATCAAAACACTTTCCAGGTGAGTAAGGACCCGAAATTAACAGAGTACAAAAATTAAATTTCTTGCTCATACACATTCAGGAAGGCAGGTTGTACGACATGACAATAACATGTCAAGTGCTTTACGTGCCATCATTATAAGGATTGAACCCGTCAGTAGAAAGTCTTAATCTGACATTTCGAACTTTTGATGCGAAATCTATAAATGTCATGTCAAAAGATTTTGGTGTCTAAGCACATCGTCGTCTCTCCTTTTTTCCCTGTGCCATCTCTTTGCCTCTATTATATATGAAGATGTGTACAATCGTTCCAGTCTAAGAATCAACGAAAAATGGCCAAGCACCATCCATGGAATACTTTTCTTCTCATTCTTTTTCTTGAGGTTCCATCTCGACTCGCTGCAAACCTGATAGTGCTAGAGGTGTGACGACCCGAACCAGAATCAGATATGTGTTTGGCACGATTCTCGAGGTTTGGTTTTAGTTGCAGTTTTGCGATATTATGTGGTTTGCTGATTCGATTCGCGACTTTATTTTCGGTCGAGTATTTGAGTTGGGTGTCTTCACGGAAAGTGTAGAGTACGTGATTTCGAGTTCGTGGGTAATTCCGGAACATTTTTCCGATAACCAAGGAATATTTTATGATTATTTGAAGTTTCGGGTTCCGACGAGTTTATCCGATTGTTTCGAGCTTATCCGAATCACATCGTATATTCATTCCGGACTGTTGATCGACCCGAGGGACGAGTATAAATATCGAAAAGTCGAAAAATAGCCGAGAGTTAGTCGAAAACTTTACTTTGGGGCGTTGACCGACTTGAATCTTATTGACTTTCCATATTTGGAAAGTGGAACAGCAGCCGAAAGGGGAAAGTTTCCCGTTTGGGAAGTCACCGTCCGACGACTGGATTCCGGCCATCTTGGACTTCAAGGAAGGAGATCGAGATCGGGATCGTGATCGAGCTTCTGGCGAGGGATCTTCCGCCGGTCCTCGAGATTAGCGCGTGTGCGCGTTTTGCTCATCTGTGAGTGGACAATTTCTTTTCACGGAAATCTTGCGAGTCATTTATGTGATCTATGAACTTGAGCATGCGTATGAGATTTCAGACTATATGAGCATGTGTTTACGATTATACGATTATACTTATACGGATATACGTATAGGAATATGCATACACTTTTATACTGTTTCATGCATTTGTATCGAACTGTTTATGATTTGATTTTCACAGAGTACAGTTTCAGTTACGTTGTTGTATCGATACACTGCATCCCGGCTGATCCCCGAGGATGTCACCGGCTGGAATCACGTGTGGGCTAGGGACCCCGTGGTTCTGACTGTACTACCCAGCTAGGATCACGTGTGGGCTAGGGACCCCGTGGTTCTAACTGTGAGATTTTTACTTGCATGTTCAGTACGCTGGAGGAGTATGATATTTACCTCGCGTATTTTATTATTTTCATTTACCTGGACTCGCATATGTTATTTTAACATATATATTAATTGGTGAAAGACATTTATTTTCGTCCACTCACTCTAACGTGTTTACTGTCTTTCCCCTGGGCTTTTCGGTTTCCGTGCCCAGTTTGCAGTTCAGATTTGGTGTTTCACGTCGCAGTTTGGAGGCTAGTGATCAAAGTCACCTGTGTTTTCTAGTAGGTTCTTGTTTCGCCTACTGATGTACATATTGTATATGTTTTACTTTAGAGGTCGCTCTGATACATTCTGATACATGTTGTGCGGATTTTCACAGATATACATATATACATAGTACAGTTTATTTACTGTTGTTGATTATATTGATGTTGAGAAATCCGGATGGGATTGGTGCCCACGGTTTGCTTTTTGTGGCATAGGACGAAGTGTTAATTTCCGCGTGCAGGTTATGGTAATTCCACGCTAGTAACGAAACTCTGCCGAAATTTCGAAAATTTTTTGTTGGTTCGTATTTTCGAAAGGGTTTGATTCCGGTTTAGGTAACTGAATCGGGATTGGGTCCTTTCAGCTTGGTATCAAAGCATTAGGTTGTCAGATTCTGTAGACTCTTGTAGTTGTGGCGCTTAGGGTATTTGAGTTGATACAGCATGACTGGAGTGATGACCCGACTGGCCAGCGGTACTCATCAATACTTCGGGTGTTGTGTGTCCTCAAATATCTGCGGTTTCATGATTACGTTCTTTCTGCTTGTACCTAATGCTTGTCTTGTATCATTAGGATGCCTCCTCGACGTGGTCCCCGTGTTGATCGGGATGATGATCCTGATGAGGATCGCCGAACGCGCGACTTGCTTATGCGAGTGCTGCGTTTGGAAGAGCGTTTTGACCCTGTGGTCAAGGCTCGCACTACGGGTGCTACTGTGTTTTCGGGTTCAGTTGATCCAGAGATATGCGAGGCATGGTTGGTTCAGATTGAGCGTGTTTGTGAGCGTCTGCAGTTTACACCTGAGCAGATGACAGTAGCCGCAGTTGGTTTACTTGAGGGTGATGCATACTTTTGGTGGGTCAGCACTGACAGAGTTCCTGTGGATACTCCGTGTACATTGTTTTGTGATTTGTTTATGCGGAGGTATTTTAATCAGGCTACCCAGCAGCGCAAATACGAGGAGTTTACGAACTTGAGGCAGGGCAGTTTGTCTGTACTTGAGTATCGGGATCGGTTTACTCGACTGTCTCGTTTTGCGCGGGATATGGTGGCTATAGAGGAAGCCAAGTGTCGTAGGTTTGAGCTGGGATTGAATCTGAACATCAAGGCGACCTTGACTACGATGCCGAGGAACAACTTTGATGAATTTGTTAGTGCAGCTCTTCGGGGCGAGGACATTGAACAGGAGAGACAGCAGAGGTACCAGCCAAGGCGATTCGAGGAAGGTGGACCGAGTCAGGGGCCTTCGAAGAGGCAGAGTTCTGATACTTCCGGTTCAGCTTCGTCCTTAGGCGGTGGATCTTATCGCCCATCAGTTGGTGTTCAGAGGCAGAGGCCGAGGTGGAGGAGAGATCGACCGCGGCGACCACAGGCTAGTGTTGATTCCAGCGGTTCCAGTTACCCTCGGCGTACTGGAAGCACATTTCCTGTCCCGAGAGATTATCCATTGTGCAGCCTCTGCAATAAGCATCATCTTGGACCGTGTCAGCGGGGTCCTGTTATATGTTATCGTTGTGGCCAGGTGGGTCATTATTCGAGGGAGTGTCCTCAGTTGTATGGTGGTGACAGACAGGCGGGCCAGAGTTCCGGAGTTGAGCGAGGTGCCACTACGGGAGCTCGACCAGCACAGTTTGCAGGTCAGGGCCGACAACAGGGACAGCCCCAGCGGGGACGACCAGCCGGACAGGCGAGAGTTCATGCTATGACTATGCGTGAGGGCAGAGCTTCACCAGAGGTCGTTATCGGTACGTTACATGTTTTTGGTATTCCAGTAGTTGCATTGTTAGATCCAGGTGCCACACATTCATTCATATCATTTAGACTGTCATCATTGGCTACGGTACCTGCATCTCCACTTCCGGGGTTGTGGAGAGTGTTGTATCCGTCAGGTGAGGTTGTGAGCATCGGATGGGTTTACCGAGATTGTGAGGTGTTTGTTGATGGGCATGGTTTAGCCGCTGATCTGTTGTTGCTTGATATTGTGGATTTTGATCTGATATTGGGTATGGACTTTTTGGAGTCGCACTGGGCTATGTTTGATTGCCACAGGAAGGAGGTCGCATTTCGAAGACCAGGGTTGCCTGAGATATTGTTTCGTGGTGAGAAGAACACTTCCCTACCGTGTTTGATTTCCGCGATGAGGGCGGATCGGTTGATGAAGAAGGGTTGTGTTGCGTATTTAGCTCATGTTGTGGACACTACAGCTGCAGTGCCGGATCTTGGTAGTATTGAGGTTGTGCCTGAGTTTCCGGATGTGTTTCCAGCAGAGTTACCTGGTATACCCCCTGTGAGGGAGATTGATTTTACCATTGAGTTGTTGCCGGGTATTGGACCGATTTCCCAGACACCGTACCGGATGGCGCCTGCAGAGTTGAGGGAGTTGCAGATTCAGCTTCAGGAGTTGTTGGAGAAGGGATTCATTCGACCGAGTGTTTCTCCGTGGGGTGCTCCAGTGTTATTTGTGCGGAAGAAGGACGGGTCCATGCGTTTGTGCATCGACTATCGGAAGCTGAATCAGATTACAGTGAGGAACAAGTATCCGTTGCCACGGATTGACGACTTGTTCGATCAGCTCAAGGGAGCAGCAGTCTTTTCGAAGATTGACCTTCGATCCGGATATCATCAGTTGAGGATCCGGGATTCAAATGTTGCTAGGACAGTATTCAAGACGCGGTATGGGCACTATGAGTTTCTGGTTATGCCGTTTGGGTTGACCAACGCCCCTGCAGCTTTCATGGACTGGATGAATCGGGTATTTCGTCGATTCCTTGACAAGTTCGTGATTGTGTTCATTGATGATATTTTGATATATTCGAGGAGTGTGGGCCAGCACAAGAAGCACTTGCGAGCGGTGTTGCGGACTTTGCGGGACCATCAGTTGTTCGCGAAGTTTAGCAAGTGTGAGTTCTGGTTGGATAGTGTGAAGTTTCTGGGCCATGTGATTTCGGCTGAGGGAGTTAGTATTGATCCTGACAAGATCGAGGCCGTGCTGAATTGGAGTCGACCCACTACTGTACCGGAGATCCGGAGTTTCTTAGGGTTAGCAGGCTATTATCTACGGTTTGTATAGGATTTCTCCCGGATAGCTACACCACTGACCAGATTGACGAAGAAGGGTGTCAAGTTTGAGTGGTCTGAGGCGTGCGAGGAGAGTTACTTGCTCTTGAAGGAGAGATTGACTACCGCACCGGTTCTGACATTGCCAGACGACAGTGGTGAGTTTGTTGTGTACAGCGATGCGTCGAAGTTGGGACTTGGCTGTGTATTGATGCAGCATGGTAGAGTCGTGGCATATGGTTCCAGGCAGCTGAAACCGCACGAGGTCAACTATCCGACGCATGATTTGGAGTTAGCTGCTATTGTATTAGCATTGAAGAGTTGGAGACATTACCTGTATGGTGCTCAGTGTAAGATTTTCACTGACCACAAGAGTCTCACCTATTTGCGGACGCAGCCGGATCTGAACATGAGGCAGCGCCGATGGATGGAGTTGATCAATGATTATGATTGTACGTTCGAGTACCATCCGGGGAAGGCCAACGTTGTGGCAGATGCGCTTAGTCGGAAATCTGGAGCTTCGTTGTTCCACATGTGTGTGGCCAGAGTGTCAATGTTAGCCGATCTTCGAGCTACGGGTGCTGTGTTTGGGTATGATGATGATGGAGCCTTTTTGGCCAGCTTTCAGGTTCGACCAGTACTGGTTGATCAGGTACGGGAGGCACAGGATTCAGATCCTTACTTGCTGGGCAAGAAGACCATGATTCAGAATGGTGTGCCTACAGAGTTCCGTTTGAGCGACGACGGTACGTTGTTGTTCAGAGGCAGGCTATGTGTACCCCGAGACGAGGACTTAAAGAAGGAGATTCTGGATGAGGCCCACAGTTCAGCATATGCGATGCATCCCGGAGGTACGAAAATGTTTCGTACACTTCGAGCGTACTATTGGTGGCGCAACATGAAGCGGGAGATTGCCGCGTACGTAAGTCGGTGCTTGATTTGTCAGCAGGTGAAGGCGGAGAGGCAGAAACCTGCAGGGAAACTACAGCCACTTGAGATTCCAGTTTGGAAGTGGGAGCATATCACGATGGATTTCGTCTATCAGTTGCCGCGTACTTTGGCGGGCAACACTGGCATTTGGGTTATTGTTGACCGACTGACGAAATCCGCACACTTTCTTGCACTTCCGGGAAAGATTTCAGTGGGCAGATTGGCCAAGTTGTACTTATCCGAGATTGTTCGCTTGCATGGGGTGCCTGTGTCCATTGTTTCTGACCGTGATAGTCAGTTCACTTCTGAGTTTTGGCAGACTTTACAGTGAGCGTTGGGCACGAGGTTGCGGTTTAGTACAGCTTTTCATCCTCAGACCGATGGGCAGTCCGAGCGGACCATTCAGACACTTGAGGATATGCTGAGATCATGTGTGTTGCAGTTTCGTGGAAACTGGGATCAGCAGTTGCACTTGATTGAGTTCGCCTACAACAACAGCTATCAGGCCAGTATTGAGATGGCACCGTACGAGGCCCTGTACGGGAAGCAGTGTCGCACTCCATTGTGTTGGAGTGAGGTGGGCGAGCGTTGGCTCATTGGTCCTGATTTGGTGAAAACCACGATGGAGGACATTCAGGTTATTCGGGATCGACTGAAGATTTCCCAGGATCGGCAGAAGAGTTACGCGGATGTGAGGAGGAAGAGTTTAGAGTTCGAGGTTGGTGATTGGGTCTTCCTGAAACTATCTCCGTGGAGGGGAGTAGTGCGTTTCGGGAAGCGTGGCAAGCTTCGACCGCGGTACATTGGTCCGTATGAGATTACAGAGAGGGTTGGAGCTGTTGCTTACAGACTTGAGTTACCGGCTGAGATGGCTCGTGTGCATGATGTCTTCCATGTTTCGATGTTGCGGAAGTACATCTCAGATCCTTCACATGTGATAGTCCCACAGCAGTTGCCGATCATGGAGGATTTATCGTATGTTGAGGAGCCAGTACAGATTCTCGATCGACGTGAGCAGGAGTTGAGACACCGTGTGATTCCGCTGGTGAAGGTCTTGTGGCAGAACCACTCGATTAAGGAGGCCACCTGGGAGATCGAGCAGCGTATGCGGGAGCAGTATCCTCATCTGTTCACATGACAGGTACGTAAATTTCGAGGTCGAAATTTCTTTAAGGGGGGTAGAATTGTGACGACCCGAACCAGAATCATATATGTGTTTGGCACGATTCTCGAGGTTTGGTTTTAGTTGCAGTTTTGCGATATTATGTGGTTTGCCGATTCGATTCGCGACTTTATTTTCGGTCGAGTATTTGAGTTGGGTGTCTTCACAGAAAGTGTAGAGTACGTGATTTCGAGTTCGTGGATAATTCCGGAACATTTTTCCGATAACCGAGGAATATTTTATGATTATTTGAAGTTTCGGGTTCCGACGAGTTTATCCGATTGTTTCGAGCTTATGCAAATCACATCGTATATTCATTCCGGACTGTTGATCGACCCGAGGGACGAGTATAAATATCGAAAAGTCAAAAAATAGCCGAGAGTTAGTCGAAAACTTTACTTTGGGGCGTTGACCGACTTGAATCTTGTTGACTTTCCATATTTGGAAAGTGGACCAGCAGCCGAAAGGGGAAAGTTTCCCGTTTGGGAAGTCACCGTCCGACGACCGGATTCCGGCCATCTTGGACTTCGAGGAAGGAGATCGAGATCGGGATCGTGATCGAGCTTCTGGCGAGGGATCTTCCGCCGGTCCTCGAGATTAGCGCGTGTGCGCGTTTTGCTCATCTGTGAGTGGACAATTTCTTTTCACGGAAATCTTGCGAGTCATTTATGTGATCTATGAACTTGAGCATGCGTATGAGATTTCAGACTATATGAGCATGTGTTTACGATTATACTTATACGGATATACGTATAGGAATATGCACACACTTTTATACTGTTTCATGCATTTGTATCGAACTGTTTATGATTTGATTTTCACAGAGTACAGTTTCAGTTACGTTGTTGTATCGATACACTGCATCCCGGCTGATCCCCGAGGATGTCACCGGCTGGAATCACGTGTGGGCTAGGGACCTCGTGGTTCTGAATCACGTGTGGGCTAGGGACCCCGTGGTTCTGACTGTACTACCCAGCTAGGATCACATGTGGGCTAGGGACCCCGTGGTTCTAACTGTGAGATTTTTACTTGCATGTTCAGTACGCTGGAGGAGTATGATATTTACCTCGCATATTTTATTATTTTCATTTACCTGGACTCGCATATATTATTTTAACATATATATTAATTGGTGAAAGACATTTATTTTCGTCCACTCACTCTAACGTGTTTACTGTCTTTCCCCTGGGCTTTTTGGTTTCCGTGCCCAGTTTGCAGTTCAGGTTTGGTGTTTCACGTCGCAGTTTGGAGGCTAGTGATCAGAGTCACCTGTGTTTTCCAGTAGGTTCTTGTTTCGCCTACTGATGTACATATTGTATATGTTTTACTTTAGAGGTCGCTCTGATACATTCGTCGCTTAAGTGTATCTTAGACAACGAAACTAAAAACATTTCGTCGTCTAAGTTAGGAATTCCAATAGTGATAGGAATGCATCTCGTACTTGATGAATACTTTGGCAGCCTAGCCAGTGTTGCTTAATTGTCACCTAGAGTTGGTAATTCGTATATATGATAGCAACAGGCGAGCTTCCTCTCGTTGGCCCAAATCTTTCATTGCAGATTCAAATTGAAATATCAACATTACGATGTCTTCTTCTTCTTCCCGTTGTTTGAGCTAGCTGACGTTGGAAAGTCTAAATCGACTCGATCATATCGGACTGCCAAGTGTTTAAGTTTTAACATCGATCTCAATCGTAACTTGATCGTTTTGTTAAGGTCGCACGAGCATGGAAGCTATGTTGTCTCCGGTCTCCTTTTTCCTTCTTCAGAGTTTCTAGAAGGTTGTGCTTGGAGTTTTATTTGAAGATAGATTAAGTATATGTTTTGTTTGGATTGTTTTGGTTCTTCGGTGGTACCTATGATGAGTATGGTGGTACCTATGATGAGTGTGTCATCACTGCAAGGGCCGTACAGAAGTCAAAAGCATATGAACTTGAAGAAGTCAAAGCATATGTGTTACGTACAGTACGCCTTGGATAGTTGGATTATCGTTTCCGGCTTGAATAGGAATCATAAAAGTTACTTCCTAATTTGACTAGGTTTGTATCTCCCGCATCATATAGCCCAGGCTCTTGTATCGTTCCGTATACCCGTTGGCCGCCAATAGAACACTAAATTTGGGGATCTCGCCAGGGCTAGATATGGACAGTAAGCACCATGATAGTGATGATGACGGCTAAAATTCCGCAGATCAGAGCATTGAGGAAGTAGCAGTAATGGACTGCAATGGGTACGACGATGATGACGATCTTCTAGAGGATGATATAGTTGACGATTTTGGCGAGACTAGGTCTGCACAGGAAAGCTATATTTTTTTGAAAGAAGAAGAAATCTCCAAACTTCAGGAGAATCATATTGCAGAAGTCTCTTCTGTTCTATCCATATCGACGTCTGATGCATGCGTACTACTCCTTCACTTTCAATGGAAAGTTGAGGAACTAATGGATGCATGGTTTTCCGATGAAGATAAGGTTCGAAAGAACTCGGGTCTGCTGAAGCAACCAGTAGTTGAACACAAGGCCTGCGCAAAACTAAGACTTGCTTGCGGAATATGTTTTGAAGAGTACAACTACGATCGTATTATTTTGTCTGCCACTTGTGGACATCCTTATTGTCGAGATTGCTGGACTGGTTATATTACCACAACGATCTGCGAGGGCGGTCCGGCATGTTTGAGGTTGAGGTGTCCTGAACCTTCTTGTAGTGCAGCAGTTGGTCCTGACATGATCCACAAAGTGTTGTTGGTTTCAAACCGAGAAGTCGAGTATGGGAATAAGTACAAGACCTTAACAGATAGGTCTTATGTCGAAGAACATAAGAAGATCAAATGGCGTCCAGCCCCGAATTGTTACTGCGCAATTCGGTTTGATTCTTTATGCGACACGGTGTCATACGATGTTTCGTGTCTTTGCTCTCACAGCTATTGCTGGAATTGTGTTGAGGAGAATCATCATCCCGTGGACTGCGAAACTGTTCAGAAGTGGATTTTGAAGAACACGGAAGATTCTCAAAATGTGCAATGGATACTTGTGAATTCCAGGCCTTGCCCTAAGTGTAAAAGGCCAATCGAGAAGAACCGTGGTTGTAATCACATGAAGTGTAGACCTCCTTGTGAGTACGAGTTTTGTTGGTTATGCCTCGGCCAAGCAAAAACTACAAGGGTTGCTATTGCAATAGTTACAAGCCGTGGTCAGCTAAATACAATCCTGAGTCAGCTAGGAAAGCTAGCTCGGAGGAGAGGGAAAGGAAGAAGGCAAAGATGTACCTCGAGAGATACATTCATTACTATGAACGTTGGGCAAACAACGGAAAATCAAAGCAGAAAGCTCTCGAGGATTTCGACAAGGCCAAGACTGAGCAGATCAAGAAACTTAGAGAGATACAAGGAAATACGAAAGAGCATGAATACAATTTCATCAAAGTGGCATGGCAACAGATCATCGAGTGCAGGCAAATATTGCGATGGACTTACGCGTATGGCTTCTACTTACCTGATCGAGGATGCTCATGCTAAGAAGGACCTATTCGAATGCTTGCAAGGCCATGCCGAGTTCAGCCTGGAGAGGCTTCACAACTGCGCCGAGAGCGAACTGCACCCTTTCTGCACTCTTCGTCGTCGTCATCGTCGTCATCATCGAGTGCTGCAGCTAGTGATGACAAGTATAAGGAGTTCAGATCAAGACTACTCAAGGGACTGACAAAGGTGACAGGAACTTATTTCAAGAGGCTGGTTACTGCATTAGAGGAGGGACTCCAGGAGACTAGTAAGTATGGAGCTGGGGCGGCTTTTGTGAAGACTGGTTGGACTTGTGACCAGTGTACCTATATTAACGAAGGGTCTGATGTTTTATGTAAGATGTGTAGTGATCAAAATCCAGAGGGCTACTGGTCTTGTGAGCGTTGTACCTTTCTGAATCCGGTGACAACCATCAGGTGTGTGATGTGTGATGATGATGCTGATGAGCAAGATGCGTTGGAGCAAGAGCAAGCTAGTTAGTCAAGTACCAAAATTAATAGTAGTTCATTAGCTAGGTTCACAAATTCGCTCCAAAACTTAGATCAAATTCTTTTCAAAGCAATGGTTTAATTTTCTTGAATAAACTAGATCTAGATGTTATTCATATTTTTTTTATATCATTTTTGTGACAATATAGTAGCTCTGTTGGAAACTGTCCCTCAACCGTTTTGCGACAGAAAGTTCACTTGCTATAACGCCCTCTAGTCATGTACATATCAGGAGTAAGACCCCTTATTTTGGCATTGATTTGCTATAACTACGTAGTGATCCAGGCTCTTCATTTTTTGTTTTTATTTGTCATCTTTTGGTTAACCAAGGACAAGTCTTAATTGAACAAATTCTCTTTTTTCTTCCCTACTTTATTCAATCCGGGTTAGAGTTTTCTCAGAAGTAATCTGAATATATCTTTTCGGTTCATTTGACTCTCAAATGCAAAGTGAGGGTTTCGAATTACCATAAAAACGATTTATCATTTATGTGATTCAGTTTTTTTAGAACTGAAAAACAAAACGTCGTATCTTCAATGGCCAGTTCTTTGTGAAATTTGCTTATGCCTCATTCTTTGATTTTAAAACTGAGGGTCAGAATCATTGGAAGAAGACTTGGGGCTCTAGGATCCCTCCAAAGCATAAAACATTCATGTGGACAATGTTGCATCAGAAGCTGTTAACAAATTGTCAAAGAGGTAGAAGGAAGCTCACTAACAATTAATGCTGGTTGTGAAGTGTGTCATAGCCATGATGAAACTCTGATTCATCTATTAAGAGATTGCTCCCAAGCTCAACTGATATGGAATTCTATCCCTATTCTAAGTTCGATTAGGAGAACTTTCACTTTAGACTGGAGCAGTTGGATTAAGGCTCCAATTTTCTATACTACTTCAGTTCAACATATCAAATGGTATGAATTGTTCAGCACTCTTGCTATTGGTTGATTTGGAAATGGCGCAATAAGAAAGTTTTTGATGTTGGGTTTGTTATGCCAATAAATACTGGTAATTTTATTCTTACTGTTGCTGAGGAGTGGTATAAAGTTCTTAAACACAAACTTAGATTGTATAAAGAATAACTCTCTTTATTATGTTTAGAAAATCACTCAAAACTAAACTCACAATCTCTTGTGTTTCTCAATACCATTATCATAGCTTAACAATAGTATTTATAGAATCAACTCAACTTAGCTAAAACTATTCCTAATCCTATTTCTAGTATGAATTAGACAACTCCTAATTCTATTAGGATTACATTAAGCCTTCCTTGTCTTTATCCAACTTGATAAAAAATTCTTTGGCTGCAAGCTATTCTAGAAGCTTATCCAACAATCACCCCCTTAAGCTTCGAGTCCATTTCTGAGATCTTGAACACCGATCAATCTCCTCATTGTCTTGAACTTGATTCTTGCTAGGGCCTTTGTTAGAATGTCTGCACATTGTTCTTCTCCGGATACAAATTCCACTTTTATTTGCTCATCTTCAACACACTCTCGGATGAAGTGATATCGCTTGTGGATGTGCTTGCTTCTTCCATGGAACACAGAATTTTTGGTGAGTGCGATGGCGGATTTGTTGTCGATCCTTATGATAGTCTTCTCATAACTTCTTCCTGTTATCTCACTCAACAAGTCTTGGAGCCATATAGCTTGTTTTGCTGCTTCTGTTGCTGCCATGAACTCAGCTTCGCAAGAAGATAGTGCAACTGTGTGTTGCTTCTGTGAACACCATGTTATTGGTGATTCACCAAAGTAAAACACATGTCCTGTCGTACTCCTCCCGTCGTCAATGTCTATGTTATGGCTGCTGTCACTATATCCAACAAGTTTCTGTGTTCCTCCTTTTTTAAATGTTAAGCCAAAAGATATCGTTCCCTGCAAGTATCTTAGAATCTGTTTTAAGGCATTGCCATGTGATTCCCTCGGATCCTGCATATAACGACTTACTACTCCAACTGAGAAAGCAAGATCTGGCCTAGTGTGCAAGAGATACCTCAAGCATCCAATTTTTCTTCGATACACAGAGGCATCTTCGGGTTCCTCTTCCTTTGCTTTAGATAACTTCAAGCCAAACTCCATCGGAATGTGAGTTGGATTGCAAATATCCAAACTAGCCTCCTGTAAAATCCTTCGTGTGTATGCTTCTTACTTCAACTCGATGCCATCTTTCCTTTGATTGACTTCTATGCCAAGATAGTAAGTTAGCTTTCCAAGGTCTGACATCTCGAACTTAGATGACATCCCCTTCTTGAATTCTTGTATGATCTCCAATGTTTTTTTTTTGTTACAAATAAATCATCAACATATACGGCAACTAGGAGAAGCTTGGAACCTTCTTTCTTTTGATACACGACACTCTCTTTTGAACACTTTCTGAACTTTAAACTTTTCAAGATTTGGTCGAGCTTTGTGTTCCAAGCTCTCGGGGCTTGTCTTAGGCCGTATAGAGCTTTTGTAAGTTTGAAAACCTTATGCTCTTCTCCCTTCTTTTCAAATCCTTCTGGTTGTGACACATAAACATCCTCGTTTAGTTCTCCGTGCAGAAAGACGGTTTTGACGTCGAGATGATGGATCTCCCATCCATTTGAAGCAGCTAGACCCACGAGCAACCTTATTGTCTCAATTCGAGCTACCGGTGCAAAAACTTCATCAAAATCAATTCCAGATTGGTGAACATATCCTTTTGCAACGAGCCTAGCTTTGAACTTGTTGATCGTTCCATCTGCGTTCCTCTTGATTTTAAACACCCATTTAAGACCAATGATCTTAACTCCTTTTGGTCTTTCCATCAACGTCCAAGTCTTGGTTTTGTTGATTGAATTAATTTCTTCTTGGCAAGCTTTTGTCCACTCCAACGAATCCTTTACTTCATGATAATATATCGGTTCATCATTGATTGATAGTAAGAGCTTCGCGCACTCAATATCAGCTAGAAGTAGATAATCATCAAGATATCTACGTCTGACCACTTGTCTTCCTGATTTCATAAATTGTGGTTGTATGATAGCTTCATGATCAGTTTGTGCTTGCTCAGGGTGTTCATTTTCTTGTGATTCATCACAATCTTCGTCTTGTTCTTCATTTTCTTGAGATTGTGTTCCAGGATTGTGATCAGTTTGATCATTGTTGTTTACGTATGGTCCGTGACCCTCGTCCGTGACTTCTCCCCAAGACATACGAAACATACCTGGTTCCTTATTAATCTCTTCACTAGCTCCCTTCCAGTTCCAACCTGCTTTCTCATTAAAGACCACATCTCTGCTTACGACAATTCTTCTTGTTGTCGGGTTGTAGAGCCTATACGCCTTGGTTCCGGGTTCTATTCCTAGATGGACTAAGGTCTGTGAACGGTCATCGAGTTTCTTGAGTTTTACTGACTCAATCTTGGCGTGAGCAAGGCATCCGAAAATTCTAATGTGATGGATGCTTGGTTTCTTATTCCTCAAACATTCATACGGTGTTTGGTTCTTCAAGGCTCTTGTGGGGATTCGATTTATCAGATAAGTAGAATGTCGTATAGCTTCTCCCCATAATAGATTTGGAACATTCATAGCCTTGAGAATACTCCTTGTCATTTCTAGTAGTGTCCGATTTCTCCTTTCCACTACTCCGTTTTGCTGTGGGGTGTAAGGAGCTGTCAAGTGTCTTTTGATCCCGTTTTTGTCACAAAAATCTTGGAACTCTCTTGACGTGAATTCTCCCCCTCTATCTGTTCGCAAAGTCTTGATCATCTTCTCACATTCCTTCTCTACAAGGTTTTTAAATGCCTTGAACTTCTCAAACGCCTCACTCTTTTCTTTTAATAGAATCGTCCACATGTATCTTGTATAATCATCAATGATTACAAAGATGTATTTGTTGGAAGCTAGTGTGGCTGGTGATATCGGTCCATACAAGTCAGGATGAAGAAGTTCTAATGCTTGTGCTGATCGATATTGAGTTGCACTTGGGAACAGTTGACGTGTTTGTTTTCCAACTACATGACTCGCATAGTTGTTTCTCACTGTTGAGTTTTGGTAGATCGTGTACCATCTCATGTGTCGACATTGTCTTGATGGTATTGAAACTGATATGGCCGAGTCTTGCATGCCATCTCCATGTTTCTTCTTCTATTTTTGAGTACAAACAAATAGGTTTCCCGATTTTGAGATTGATTTTGTATAATCTATTTGAGGATCTCAAAACTCTCACCAAGAGTCTTCCATTAGGATCGTGTAGCGTCAAGTAGTCTTGTCTCATCCTTATATCACAACCATGCTCGGTAGCTTGTCCTAAGCTCAATATGTTGCTTTTAAGCTCAGGGATATAGAAGATGTCAGTTACAAGCTGCTGTTCTCCTTTCTTTCCTTCGAACAGGATTGATCCTTTTCCTCCAATGTCTACACTCGATCCATCTCCAAATCTTACTTTTCCTTTGATGTTCTCGTTTATCACCGAGAAGAATGATCTTACACCGGTTATATGATTGCTTGCACCATTATCTAAATACCAAGTTCTTTTATCTCCTTTTTCTTTCTCATACTTCCTTGGTATTAAGTTTTCCTCATTAAGAAACACAGTCTCGTGCATGTAAAGAGCAACATCAGCTTCCGTTGTTTCCACCTTGTTAGCTTCTTGGATGCTCTGTTTTCTTTCAGGACACACAGAGGCATAATGACCTTGCTTATCACATCGATAACAAACAATGTTCGATTTGTCTTTCTTAGTGTTTGTTTGATTTTGCCTTGAACGGTCTTGTGTGTTGCTTCTTCCTCTGCCACGTCCTCTGATTCCTCTTCCTCCTCTTCCACGGCCTCTTCCTCGAGAGTTTGAGAAATTTGTTTGAGCATACAACAATTTTCCTTGTGACTCGTCTTGTTTATTATCGTCTGTGATTCGCTCTTCATAGGCTTTGAGTCTACCAACAATATCTTCGTAGCCTGTTGTTTTTAAATCAAGTACTTGCTCGAGAGAAGCTACGATGTGGATGTATTTGCTTCTAGGCAAACTGTTGAGGAATTTCTTTACTAGTCTTGGCTCTTCAATTCTTTCTCCAAGGGCTGTAGCTTTTGATGCGAGCTGTGATAACTTTCCAGCAAAGTCATCAATTGTGTCTGAATCCGTCATCTTGATTTTTTCGAATTCAGACATCAAAGTTTGCAGACGTGCCTCCTTGACGCGTTCTTCACCTAAGTTTCGAGTCTTGATCATATTCCAAATATCTCTTGGAGAAACTTGATCACCGACTTGTAGTATAAGTGCTTCGGGGATTGATTGAAAGATTAAAGCTGTCGCAATATCGTTTTTGCCAGCTTCGTCTGAACCAGGTTCAATTGTTTCCCATACTTTGTGAATTAGTAAAACTACTTTCATCCTCATAGCCCATACTGTATAATTTGTTGAACTTAGCATTGGGCAATTGATCGATGAAGGAACTGACTCCTTGCGTGTATCAGCTGCTATGACAGCATTGGTTTCATCTCCATCGTCCATGCTGATCTAACAAAGCCTTTACACACCTTTTCCTCCTTCAATGTTCTGCTCTGATACCAAATAAAGTTCTTAAACACAAACTTAGATTGTATAAAGAATAACTCTCTTTATTATGTTTAGAAAATCACTCAAAACTAAACTCACAATCTCTTGTGTTTCTCAATACCATTATCATAGCTTAACAATAGTATTTATAGAATCAGCTCAACTTAGCTAAAACTATTCCTAATCCTATTTCTAGTATGAATTAGACAACTCCTAATTCTATTAGGATTACATTAAGCCTTCCTTGTCTTTATCCAACTTGATAAAGAATTCTTTGGCTGCAAGCTATTCTAGAAGCTTATCCAACATGGTATACTGCTCAAGCTAAATTGAAATGCGGAGTGCTTCAGAGTATGAGATGAGCCACATTTGCTGGACCAAACCACATGTGGGAAGTGTCAAGATTAATGTTGATGGTTCTAGGAGAAGCTCTGGGTTTATGGGAGCTGGTGGTGTCATTAGGAATATTGATGGCATGTGGATTATAAGTTTCCAAGTTAAAGCTGGTGTGGATATGCTAGGTTGCATGGAAACGGGTTAGGGTGCGTAGAAGCGAAGTGTAAGAAAATGCGAAAACGTTTATTTTTCTTCAAAAATTAGTGGAAACGGGTACGCGAAGGAAACATCTAATATATAATAATAATAAATTATATATATAATAGAATTTTATAAGTAACTTAAAACATGATTAGAATTTAATTCCAATTTGTTTATTTTCAAAGAAGTACATGTATAATAATATGATTCAAATATAAAAAATATTTCTCTCGTGATTTTTTTTATGAAATACGGTTTAGAACTTCCAATATGAAACATCAAGTTTCCAAAAAGAATATATTCTTAGAATCGTGCTTCCAAAATGCTTCCAAAAGGGCTGGACACGAGTCGGAATGGATCAGTTCGGGGCAAAAATTACGATAATCCCATAATTTTTTAGTGGAACGGGTCGGTATAAGATTTGCTATTCTAAAAATAAATCCCCAAAAGGCCCAAACTCAAACAAAATCGGTTCGGTACAGGTTCATGTTAGGATCCCTATGTTCTTTTTTTATATGAAAAATAATGCAAGAGTATATCTAAAAGTTTCAAAATGATTAAAATAGAAGCATCTCAATAAGTTCATGATGTTCTCATATAGTTGTAATCATATACCGAGTTGCATATATAGATACCCAGTTGCATAGATAATACCTAGTTGCATATGTAACTGGGTATCTATATATACCCAGTTGCATATATAGACACTCAATTACGTATATCCAATTGCATATATAGATACTAATCAACATGGAAGTAATCATATTTTCACCGATCCAATTGCATAACTGTTTTCCATTTACAAACTAAGAAAACAATGGTCAACGAAAACATCTACGAAGTTGAGTTGATCAAAGTCATACATGAAAACAGTGAAAGAGTTAAGAAATAATGCTGGAAAGTGGGAAGAAAGTAAGATAGTAATACTGTAATACACTCATATATAGGGTTTAATTATATACATATAATATTTGAGCCGGGCCGGGATACCATTACATTGAAAAATAAACTCAAATCTGATCCCATTTTATTCAAACGGGTCGAGATGGGACGAATGTTTTATTCTAAAAATATAAACCCGTACTGTCTTATGCAAGACGGTTCTGAACCGGGTCGGATAGGGATTTCCAGGACCAAGTGTCCAGCTCTAGGAATATTTTTAGAATCATGCTTTCGAGAATTTTCAGCGAGTTTCCTACAAATTTCTGCTTCCGAAGCGGGAAGCACCTTCATTTTGAAGGTTTCATGCAACCTAGCTAGTGAGTACGGTTTTGGAAGCTGAGTTATGAGGTTTGTATCATGGTCTCAAATTAGCAGCGGATTTTGAGGTACAAAATGTGCCTGTGGAATTTGATTTCGAGGTCCAGTGTAACTTGTCAATGATGGTGATGTTTCTATTCACCCTTTGTGCTTTGATCCTTAGTTGCAGAAATTTGGAGCCATTTCCCTATGTCACATCTACCGTAGAGCTAATGTTGTGGCTGATATTTTGGCTAACCAGAACTTGGATCATGATACTGGGGTAATTTTGCTGGATGAGCCTCTTATACATGCTTGTTCCAAGTATTTGGATCACCTAAAATGCAAGGACTCTTTGAGAAGAACTGTGTTGGGGCTGGGATGTGAGCCAGCTTGATTTTGTCTCTTTTATTTTTCTTGGTCTGTTTTAGGTCCCTTGTAACCAAAAAAGAAAAAAGAACTGAAAAACAAAACATCAGCTATTTTTCGGGATGAAATTACACTCCAAACTACTGTAACTTTTCAGTCCTATATCTACTTACTTTTTTACCCTAACAAAAGAGGATTAAGGCGGGGTCTCAGACCAAGTCTCTCAACCTCACTCACTCAAAATTTGCAAACACAAACACTCGCTCTCTCAGTCTCTCTCTCAGTTTCTCTACTCTATCCTTTTTCCACCAATTAAACGACATGGCGGTGTCCACCGGCCTCATCACCTCCACCGCCTTCATCTCCGGCGACACGTCGTCTTTTGCGCCGCTGGCCAAGCCCACCTCTATCAGCTTCGCCTTCCCGGCTAACCTGCGCGTGTCACACACCCTAACCCTCGCCGCTGCATCAAAACAAGCCTCTTCCTCCACCACCACCACTCCTCGTGAGCCACGTGGCATCATGAAGCCGCGCAAGGTGTCGCCGGAGATGGAGGCCCTCGTCGGCGTCCCTGAGATTTCTCGCACCCAAGCTCTGAAGCTGATTTGGGCCCACATTAAGGGCAACAATCTTCAGGTCTACCCTGAGTTTTTCTTTATAAAGTTTCGATTTTTATCTATGGTTTATTGGTTTATTGTAAACCCTTTTGGGGTTTTAGGGTTTTGGTTACTGAGAGATTGTGTGGATAAGGCTCTGTCAGAAGTTTCAGGCTTTGTTATTGAAATTGGTTGCTTTGTGTTTGTTGTGTGTCTTTGTTGTTATGGTGTAGATGAAATGTGTTTACTGCTGATTGTATAGTTTAGTTTGTTGTTTTGAGTTGGGTTTGCTATTTGAATCTGGCGCCTTTTTGTGGATAAGGTTGTGAAGACATATTCCAATGTGTGGCTTGACTATTACTTCTGATGAATTTTTATTTGGTTTAACATAAATGTTCTGGATCTGTTTTTTCTGTGTATGTAATTAGTGTAGTTTGTGCTATATTGATGGATATGGCAGTTGATATTGTTGTATTTAGGTGTGGAAAGTGGAATACTTTGTTGGGTAACCAAGGTTTTGTAGTTGGTTTTGCTTGTTATATAGCAGATATGCTCTCTAGATTGGACTAGAATGAGCCTGCCTGAAATGTGGATTCTTCAATTAGCAGAGATGCTTTTCCTTTCTTTTGGTTTCAAAGTTGTTTATATTCTACCAGGTGCTTGTGTAATTCTTGATGTCGTATGGCTTTAAATGACTGTAAATTTGTTTAAACCCTGTGATGGTATTACAATGTACCTCCACACAGTTTTTGTGCTCAATCATTTAAACATTTTTCAAGTTATGTGTTATAAGTTCATGATTAAGAGTTTTTGAAAACCAAAAACTCTTAGCCATGCAGCTGTCAAGTAGTTTATGGTTATAGCTGTGAAGTATTGGAAGTGATTCATCTAATAAGTATTGATTTGTCACATTTCATTTCAACCTCTAGCTTTATTATCTGTTATAGACTGGTAGTTGCATGGTTAGAGTTTCCAAAGTCCTGATTGATGTTTGGCTTACAAAACCTAATTTGCTGCATAACGAGTTTATTTCTGCTCTAAGCTTTTTGTAAGTGTGTGGATTTACAAATTACTTTGCAGTCTTTAGTACTAAGAATTGGTTTTTGTGTTCCAGTGTAACATTGGAAACTTTCAGTGAATGAGAATTTGCAGATAGACTTGAATCTCTTTGGAGTGCTCTTGTGTATTGGTTGTACGAACTTTTATACGGGACACCAGGGGGATTTCTTATATTGGTCTGAAAGGACTCCAGAGACTACTTGTTTTACTTTAGTGTTTAAACAATCATGGAGGTCATTCCAAGCTGAAATCACTAAAATAAAAGAGATCGTTACCTTTCAAGGTTTTGCATTTTCAATGTGACAATGTGTTCGCTACTTGAAAACAGTGATTGATGCTGGATATTTTTGACATGAAAGATGCCCATCAAATTAATATGAAGCCGTAGCTTTAATGTTATATAGTATATAAACATGGTTGATAGATTTGTCAGAGCATAGGAATCTGGATGAACTTCAGCATTATGTTTCAGTTATGGCAACACTTTAATCTATAGCTTCGTGTTTTGGTGGTGTCGAGTTATTGGGGTTATATCACTTGTTAACTCGTCTCTCATCTGCTGATGAGATAATAGTTTGGTGAAAAACTGTAAAGCATTGTAAATTGATTCTTGTTCTGTGACGATGCATTCAACAAACTCCATGTGGGTGACGTTTCACGTTTTGATTGCTGAAGTAAATTGGTTGCTGATGTTTCACGTTTTGAACCACGCATGCTTTTTCCCCTGTCTACAGAGTTTGTTATTCTCAAGTCCTTTCTTGAGAGACTATTGTGGAGTAAAGGCATCTTATATTCAGGATTTTAATAATGTGGTATAATTGATCAAGAAATATTCTGTAGTATTTGTGGTTCATTGGTGCAGTGCTTGGGATTCGTATTCTGATAACTTAATGTAGCTATTGTTTCTTTCTGCTTTAATATATCATTGCTTTCTTTTTTGTATTTGTTTTTGTTTTTATATATGTTAACTACCTCTTATTCTAATTTTACTGACTTGGTTTTGCGGCATCATTTTTAGGACCCTGAAAACAAGAGGATCATTGTTTGTGATGACAAGCTGAAGAAGATCTTTGCAGGCAAGGACCGGGTTGGTTTTCTGGAGGTTGCTGGACTGATCACTCCTCACTTCCTTTGATCGAATCACCATAAGAGAAGAAATGCAGAACTGTGGACCGTTTATGAAGCAAACATTTTGAATGCGGGGGAATCCTGTTTTAGTTGATGACTGTAGTGAAATCAATGATGCAGTAGTAGGCATCTCGGTGTTTTGTATCTATGGAACTAGCTTTAGTTAGAGTTTTTTGCTTTTGGATTCCTTATCGCGGTGGTAGGTGTTCCAAATGCCATTATTAGGTATTGCTGGTTCTGCATTGGATGAAGTTTCAAACTTTCTGGAATCACTATCTAAGAGTTTTAGCTGAGCTATATATTCTGTCTTGTGCATGCAACCCTCAACTTTGCAGTTGGTTCAATCTGTGGTCTATGCACATTTGAATCCTAGCTTTGTGGCTTTATCTTTATCTTTATCTTTATGGCTTTTGATTTGGGATGCGTTTTTCCAGACCTACAAAGTCTTCTTTCATTGTTATCAGGTTTGGCACCATGAAGAGAACTAGAAACATGGGAACAAAATCCTCGGAAAGAAATGGTTAAGATTCAACACTCATTCCCTCAACAACACCGGATGTAGGCCTCATCATTTGACCCGCGAGCCTCCGATGCCTGCGGAGGCTCATAAGGCCCGAGAAGCTCAATCCCGATCCAGCCTGAAAAAAGCCTGCAATAGGCCCGGCTTACGGGTTTAGTGTCTCAAGCCCGGCCCGGTCCGTAGGCTCGTCTTGTAAGAAGTCCGTCTTGTATTTTAATTTCTAATATTTAATATATGGATTATAATTTAGACTTACATATATAAAAAATGCAATAATGAAACAATGTTGTAATCTCTTTACTAGTTCAATCTTCTCTTTATATAAAGAAACAAGATTAAGGAAATAACTACAACAAATTATTAGTTTAATATTTTTTTTATATTTAGTCACTCTTTAAAGTGAGAACAAACTCTAGTATTGCCTACTTGACCTTAATTAATAAATTTAGGTTTATATAAAAAATATATTTTATTCTTTGTTTTGAAAGTACTATATGATTTTTGATTTAATGTTTGAGTATTGATCTAATATTTGCGACTAGTGTGTTGAAAAATTATTTTTTATGTAGAAAAGAATTAGGCTTGGCCCAGCCCAAATTTTATAGAGATATCTGGCTCGGCCCGCAAGGCCCGGTTCTAAGGGTCGGACTTGGGCTTCATAATTTTGCTTAAAGCCCGGCCCGACCAGGCCCGTAATTATTATATTTTCTTAAAAGCCCGGCCTGCCCCGAAGGCCCGGCCCGTTGACGACTCCTAGCTGGATGTGTTGATGATTAACTATGAAAATGGAGAATGGACATGTATTTTTTTTTTTTACAAAAGAATATATCATTAAACGACATTCTCGGCTTGAATAATACAAATATGGTTTGAAAATCAACCAATACTCCACTAAAAACAGACGAAATTAATCAAAGTAAATGCTAAGCTCGACAATATGATAAGCTCAACTGTTGTCGAGCTTACTTGCATCTTCAAAAGATAGACGACCCATATATGAAAAAACATAAATGAACATACCCTTAAGTATACAATTGTGGTAGGTATGTCATCTCTTTATATAAATCATTATCCAAAGAAGATGCAAATAAGCTGGCACCCTCCATGTGCCTAAATAATATTCTTCTAGCCCATATTTTCTAAAGAATCTTCATTTTTTAATCTTCAAGATTTCTTTGTATTTTCCTTAAAAAAATGTGTGAATCCTATTTTGCTCTCAAAAATACAAGAGAAGTACAGTATCTCCTGCACCTCTCCAACAAAAACAGATATTTACTAATAAAAAACAAAGAACTTTTCATATCCACTAAACCCAGCCCCAGCCAGTAAACCCAAAACCTCTCCACTCTTCCTTCCATGGCTGACAAAATGGCTCTCCCTCTTCTCCTCCCCAACCCCCCTCCTTCTTCTCCTAGACCCTTCTTCCCCAACCATCACCAAAACCACCACACCTCCTCACAACCGCCGCCGCCCATAACCCCAATCCTCCAAGAGCTTCTAAACCCCTCAAGCCCACATCCCCCTTCTCTCCCCAGAAGAACCCGCACGCGCATCGGCCGCTCGCGTGACCCCAATCGAGGCAAGCCCTGGTCCCACCACCGCCTCTCTTCCCAAGGTCAGCTCATCCTCGACTCCTTAATCCACTCACCCTTTGAATCACTTAATCTCAATGAGCAGCTTCTTGGGTTAGTTGAGTTACATAGAGATGAGTTTGGTTTTGTCGGGTCTGGGATGGAGTCTCTGTCTTTGGATGTTCTGGGTATTGTTAAAGGTTTAAGCTTTTACAAGAAATATGACTTGGCTTTGAGTGTGTTTGAGTGGTTTAAGAAACGTGAGGATTATAATTCAATCTTGAGTGGCTCTGTTGTTGCTGTGGTTATTAGTATTCTTGGTAAGATGGGCCGGGTTTCGAATGCTGCTAATCTGTTTAAGACTTTGCATAAAGATGGCTTTGCGCTTGATGTTTATGCTTACACTTCTTTGATTACTGCTTGTGCCAGTAATGGGAGGTATAGGGAGGCCGTTTTGGTTTTTAAGAAAATGGAGGAAGAGGGCTGCAAGCCGACTTTGATAACTTACAATGTGGTTTTGAATGTGTATGGGAAAATGGGTACTTCTTGGCATAAGATTAGAGGTCTTGTGGAGGGAATGAAGAGTACTGGGATTGCCCCAGATTCTTATACTTATAATACCCTAATAAGTTGTTGCCGGCGGGGGTCTTTGTATGTAGAGGCTGCTGAGGTTTTCGAGGAGATGAAAGCAGCAGGGTTTGTGCCGGATAAGGTTACGTATAATGCGTTGTTGGATGTTTATGGGAAGTCCCGGCGGACTAAGGAAGCAATGGAGGTGTTGAAAGACATGGAGGCTAACGGGTTTTCTCCGAGCATTGTGTCTTACAATTCATTGATATCCGCCTATGCAAGAGATGGTTTGTTGGAAGAAGCAACGGCTCTGAAGACCCAGATGGTGGAAAGGGGGATTAAGCCTGATGTGTTTACATACACCACCCTTTTTTCGGGATATGAGAAGTCCGGGAAGGATGAGGGTGCGATGAGGGTTTTTGAGGAGATGAAAAGTTCGGGTTGCAAGCCAAACATTTGTACCTTCAATGCCCTTATTAAGATGCATGGTAACAGAGGAAAATTCACAGAAATGATGAATGTACTTGAAGAGATCAAGGCATGCAAGTGCACCCCGGATATTGTTACTTGGAATACACTTTTGGCAGTGTTTGGCCAAAATGGGATGGACTCAGAAGTGTCTGGTGTGTTTAGGGAGATGAAGAGGGCTGGGTTTGTACCTGAGAGGGATACTTTCAACACTCTCATTAGTGCATACAGCCGATGTGGTTCTTTTGACCAAGCTGTGGAGGTGTATAAGAGTATGCAAGACGCTGGAGTTACTCCAGACCTTTCCTCCTATAACGCTGTTTTGGCAGCATTGGCTCGAGGTGGTCTTTGGGAACAGTCTGAGAAAATCCTAGCTGAAATGAAGAATGGTCATTGCAAACCCAATGAGCTTACATATAGTTCTCTTCTCCATGCTTATGCCAATGGGAAACAAGTTGAACGTTTACATATTCTGGCTGAAGAAATATACTCTGCTGCGATTGAACCCCACGCTGTGGTCTTGAAGACACTTGTTTTGGTTTTTAGTAAAAGTGACCTCTTGATGGAAACAGAATATGCCTTCATGGAATTGAGAAACAAAGGGTTTTCACCTGACATTACTACACTGAATGCCATGTTATCAATATATGGTCGGAGGCAGATGGTTGCAAAGGCAAGTGAGATCTTAAGATTTATGAATGAGATGGGTTACACTCCTAGCTTGGCAACATACAATAGTGTGATGTATATGTACAGTCGTTCAGAAGATTTCGAGAAATCAGAAACCTTTTTGAGGGAGATTATGGAGAAGGGAATAAAGCCGGATATAATTTCATACAATACGGTTATCTTTGCCTACTGCAGAAATCGTCGTATGAGAGATGCTTCACGGATATTCTCAGAGATGAGTGCTTCTGGGATTACTCCAGACGTTATCACTTACAACACCTTTGTGGCAAGTTATGCAGCGGACTCATTGTTTGTTGAAGCCATTGATGTGATCCGGTACATGATCAAGCATGGGTGTAAACCTAACCAGAACACATACAACTCCATAGTAGATTGGTACGGCAAGCATGGTCGACAAGACGAGGGAAAGAAATTTGTTGATAGTCTCCGGAATCTTGATCCACATATTGCTAAGGGGGAGGAATGCAGATTACTAGATCGTATCAGAAATAAATGGGCGTAGTTAAGTTTCCTCTATGAATGTGTTACCTGCTTAACTAGCATGTTTTTAGCCATAAACACTCAATACATCCAAGTCCTTCCTCACCGCATCTATAGGTTGTATACTGTTGGGTATGGAGATGAGAACAGGACGTGTATAAAATGTTATTGTACACGACTTTGTTCTCTGGAAGGCTGTAGCTGCAGAATGTTGTACATATGTTGTTGTATACGATTTTGTTCAGTGTATATGGTCTGCGGCAGATGTTGTATAGATCAGACGATATGATGTAGCAGGATGCCGAATAGCTACTGCAAGGTATGTAAAAGTGACTCTCTATCAATCTTGAATTGCCTATATCTGCAATTAAACCTGTGCTTGCTGTAAGATGTAGCTTGTCTATATTGATATCTGAATAGTTACCAAGTGCTACAGTATCTCAACAATGTAAGAATCATTGCATGACCCTTATATTTGAAGATTTCTGTTTGCCCTTATCCTTGCTTAGTAATTAGTTTATTTGTAAGCTGTAAGTTAGATGGTTCGGAAACTTTGAACAAAGAATATGCACCTTGTCAAGTAAACTAAGAGAATATACACACGCAATACAAAGCAGACGTGCTATACTCTCCTGCTAAATGCTGATGTCCATTTTGAATGAGAAGAACATGAAATGTATCAACACTACTCTAACCGGACCATTAGTATATTATTGCCATCCCATTTGATTCTTTATTAGGGTTCCAACCGGATTGGTGATCATAAACACGGTTCAACAATATAAGCGCTTTATTTTGTGCATCTCAAGTTCTGGGTATCCAATGGCTATTTTATGTACTACTTTGATGTATATTAGCAATTCTATATTGCTCTCTAGTTACAGTTCAAACCAACCCAGATAACATCTCAATCGCAAGTCCTGACACAAGTTGCAAGACTTTCTAAATCTCGTCAACCACAATTCTACAAGTCTGGCCAACCCAACGTCCATATCCAGACAAAACGTGGCAATTGTTCACCAAATTGAAACGCCAACAAAGCATAGCAAAATCCATGCATGATTAGCATTCCAATACTTGGATAATCATTAATCATAAGTATGGATAGCTACGCCGCTTGAAACATACGACACAAACAACTAAAAATACCATATTAGAGTTATTAGGCTCATAGCTAGCGAAGAACAGAGGACTTCAGACAGCAGAAAATGAGTTGGTGGTGGGCAGGAGCTATAGGAGCTGCAAAGGTAACTAGTTCTCCACACACTAATCTTTTGTTTCTTCGTTTCATTCATATGTAGATTTTTTTTCTTTAGAATGCATATGTAGATTATTTTCGTTACAATTTGGTATCAGAAAAGGTTTGATCCTGGCGATGGACCGCCTAAGAACAATAGCCTGGCCTAATGCTTGGGTTACCGGCATCGTCGGGAACAGTCTCACCGAGATTCTTCCACTACCTGACACTCCGGGCGGGCCGTGGAAGGTCTACTGGGTGGCCCGGCGACCGTGGCATGCTGACCACCCTATTGAGTACATCCAGTGTGACCTGTCCGACACTAAACAGACAGAAGCTGAGCTCTCTCAGCTCACTGATGTTACTCACATTTTTTACGTGACATGGACAAGTAAGAGCACCGAAGCCGAAAATGATAGTCGCATATTTATGCGTCTATTCAGTATTTAATTAGTTTCATATGTTTATTTTATTATTATTATTCGAGTGAATTAATTAAGTTTATTTGTTTTTAGGTATTTTGGAGATTGATGAAGAAAATAGGCTTAAATAATATATTTTGGAGTAAAGGAGCTGAATGTTGTTTGAAGGAATCCTAATCCATGAAGGATACTAGATGGAGGAGCACGTGATACATTATTTTGGGCTAGGTTAATTAGCCTAACTTAAGGCAGACATATATAGAGCTTGGCGAGTAGCTTGGCGAGTGGGGGAATTAAGAGAGAGACGAAATCAAGAAGAAAAAGAAAGAAACAAGAAGAAGAAAGAAGAAGTTGAACGGGAAAAGAGGATCCAAACTGCAAGCTCGATCCCGACGTCGACAAGAGTTCTTTTTTCTGTATCATTTAATTTATCTCTTATGAATTCTTTGATGTTATTATCTAAGACTATGAGTAGCTAAATTCCCTTAGTTAGGGGCTGATTGAAGCCTTAGATATGCTTACGATTTTGAACCCCTTTTGATTCTATTAACTATTTGGATGAGTTTTGTTTCACTATGTCCTCACCGTATGATTTCTATGTTCATGTTTCTTTGAGTGCACGCTTAGATGCATGGCTTAGTATCTATAGTCTTGATTGTGTACATTACTACCTTATCAATACTAGAAAAAGTGCAGTGTGATGTTGAAATTTTGGATAGATAAAAACATGGATTAAATAATTACAGGAAAGCATAAATAAGTGTTTTCTAAGGATAAAATAAAATCAGTTTTTTACTACTAACTATTATGGTGTGTTTGGATGGAGGAAAAGTGGAGGAAATTTAAACAAAATTTAGTACTTTACAATTCTATCTTTTAAATTTTTTTATTTGGATAAGCTTTTTGAGAATTTTGCAATTTTCAAAATTTTTAATTTAGAGGAATTGGAGAGTTGAATTCTGTTGTTCAATTCCTTCTAAAATATGTGTCATTATACAAGTCCTTCAAATTGTTCATAAAAATTTGTATGTCTTGTTATTTTTAAATTTTTATATGAAAAAACTCAAACACTAGAATTCACAAATGATGAAATTTAAAACGATGAAATCTTAATTTCCATGAATTGTTAATTTCAGTAAAAATCAAGAATTCTTCATCCAAACACAACGTTATAGTTTTAACATTGTTAGATGAGAGTACACGTGGGTTCTCATGAGAGAAAACAAGCAGTTTTTCTTTATTGTATTTCTAATTTGTTATTTACAATATTAACCTTACATTGTTTAAGGGAGTAATATTTCTAGTATTTCAGTGTGTGTTTTGTCCTAATTAGAATAGAAGTAGATATTCTCTCAATTTCTGATTTATAGGAATATGAATTTGTAACAAATTGTAATGCGTATATAAGGTCATCTGTCAATGAATAAAGAATTGTTTCAGATCTATCACTTGCGTAATTATTTTTCTCCTTCAACACGTTATCAACACATCTTGAGTTGATAACCATCACCACCAAAGAAAAATAGCCCAAACCTCTAAACACGTAAACCCTCCACTGCCGCTCTCCTATCCCTTGACGAATATCCTCCACACCCAGATTCTCTTATGTCGCTGGAGCACCTTCACCGCCGCTGGAATGCCACCCATCGCCGGATTTTTTCCTTCTTTTCAAACTTCTTTCAGCGAAGTTTTCATTCTGAGCATAATGCCTTCGAGGTAAATTTTTAAAGTTCTTCGATTTAGAATTAGGTTGTAAAACTTAATTACCGTAATACCCTATATCTAGGTCTAGATTTAGGTTTAAATACTGTGAATTTTATATATGCCTCTATTTCCTATGGATTATTGTAGGTATGAGTGAGAGAGGATTATATACTCTTCCTTAAAGTTTAAACAATAGTGACGGTCCTGGGGAGTCACGGTATACATGAAAAAAGGGAAGTCAATATTTTGTGACTCTAAGTCAATCACGGTTTAATGGGGTGTGGTATGAAACCACTAGTTATCTCATCGATGCTTGTGACCATACATCAATGGATCATATTTTCTTATGCAGGGCGAACTAGACTCTCTAAAGAAAACACAGGTATTTGGTTCGGTAGTGCTATGCCCACCAAATGTGAAGCCGGTTGGACATAAATGAGTCTTTGTTCGGAAGCATAATGAGAAGAAGGAAGTCATGCGATATAAAGCTAGATTGTGGTGCAAGGATCCTTTCAACACCCTGACATTGATTATGAGGAGATATACTCTCCAGTTATGGACATTATTACTTTCCGCTACTTTGTCAGTTTGGTAGTGTCCGAAAAACTGAACATGCAACTGATGGATGTGGTGACAATATATCTCTATGGGAATCTAGATTCAGAGATATACATGGAAGTGCCAGAAGGCGTGGTCATACCCAATTCAAGTAATTCTACCCCACGAAGTGCTCATGTAATTAGATTTAAGCGTTCACTGTATGGATTGAAACAATCCGGTAGGATGTGGTACACACGCCATAGTGACTACTTGATTGGGAAGTGATACAAGAATGATGATTTATGCCCGACCATATGTGTTCATTAAGAGAACACGTTCAGGATTTGATATTGTAGCAGTCTATGTTGATGATATGAATATCTTTGGGTCTCTTGATGAAATCAATGAGCAAATTAGCTACTTGAAATCTGAGTTTAAGATGAAAGACCTTGGTAGGACTCCATTTTGTCTTAGTTTGGAATTAGAACATCGAGTTAGTGCAATACTTATTCACTAGTCTACTTATGTCCAAAAGATGCTTAGACGATTTAACATGGACAAAACACACCCTCTTAGCACATCAATGGTCGTAGGTAGTTTGGAATCCAATAAGGATTTGTACCGTCTGAAAGATGATGATGATGATGATGATGAACTATTGCGAACTGAGGTGCCATACCGTAGTGCCATTGGAGTTTTGTTGTATTTAGCCCAATACATAAGACCAAACATTGTATTATCTGTGAACTTATTAGCTCAGTTTAGTTCTACGCTTACACAACGTCATTGGAATCAGAGACAAATGCTAGAGGACAAGATTTGGGCTAACCACATGCTAAATTTTTTTTGCTGGGTAGAAATCCAGCTCGAATAGACAATACCCAGCCTAAACATAAAAACTCCAGCCTATGAAGAGTCAGAAGCATGCCACTTAACAAAAAAAAAGGAATGCTGATCAATCTTTGGTGACGTAGAAGAGGAGATGTCATAACGAAACAACTCATCTACTTGGTCGGCCATCAGATGCTTCAGTGCTTCTTCAAGTCAGCACTCGGGTGACTTAGATGCTTGACTTGCTTCTTTAATCATCATCAATCATCAGTGGTCAATCACTCATCTCACTGATTTCAGCCTTTTTCTAGTAACATATTCAATTTTGATTTTCAATTTTCAATTGAATAGATGAACTAAATTAATCTCGTGTATTTAGAACTAGAAATGGTAGAACCTAAATCATGAATCAAGTTAATATCGTGCATATCTGCATTTTATCATTCTATGTGTTCTTATAAAGTTATAATTTGATTCATGGTTAAGTTTTGGACTTTTGGATTGTTGTGTATTGTGTAATTGTTTGTTTATATTCTTGATGATAATCGACTCACAAATAAAGGCACAAATTGACATATAAACCAACCATGAGCAGTACTAGCTAGTTTGATAGCTTAAGTGGCTTAATCTATATATCCGATTTGTGTGATTTGTATCCAATAATTTATGAGAGGTGTTTCAAATTCTTCAAACCTATTTTGTTTATTTTGTTTTTCTCAATTATTATACTGTTATTGTAGTGTTGAGTTGTTGCAATTTTTTATATATATATAGGATACTATATCTGATCATCCTCCTAAACACAAATGGATGAAGACTATTTTTTATTTTTATAAGAAAGATACTGATAATGGAGCATCAACATCAAAGATGCCCTTGCCCTATTTTGGTTCTCCTAATTCTGATGCTTCTCTTAGCTCTTTGCGTATGATTGAAATGGAAAGTCCATCAGAAACTAAAATGCTTTCTTCTCCAACCATAACGCGTTCTCTAGATAAGTCTCCCGTTCAAGCTGATCCTAGATTACGCATGCTGATATATACATTTTCATTGAATGAACAAGATCATATTCGAAGACAATATATCCTTATGGGACCTTGTCAGCCCAAGTTACAAAATTCTAAACAAACTATTGATGGACGTGATAATCATCATTTTCAATATAGATGGTTTGCACTATATCCTTGGTTGGAGTATTCAAAAGCTATAAATAAAGTATTCTGCTTTCCTTGCTTTCTTTTTGAAAAAAATCCACCAAGGCATCCTTTATTCACTGTTAAAGGGTGTAGGGTGTTACAATTGGAGTAGAATGTTGGTCGGGAAAAAAGGAATGTGTGTACAACATATGGGGCAATTAAATTATGCTCATAACAAGAATGTACAAAGTTGGAGTAACTTATTGAGAACTTCTCGGCACATTGATAGATTGATCGAAAAACTACTCCAAGAAATTGTAAGGCAAAACAGGTTGCGTTTGAAGACAACAATAGTAGCTGTGAAGTATCTTGGAAAAGAAGGCTTGCTTTTTAGAGGCTATGATGAATCTGCTAACTCTACTAGTAGAGGACATTTCCTTGACTTGATACAGGGTTTTGCAGATACGAATTATGAGATTGCAAAAGTTGTCCTTAATAATGCTCCCAAACATGCCATGTACATTACACCATCAATTTAGAAGGAGATCCTCGATATAATTGCTACCAAAATTTGAGATACAATCTGTCAAGAAATTGGAGATGCCAAGTTTTGTATCTTGGTGGATGAATCACTTGATGTATATCATAAGGAGTAAATGACAATTATTCTCAGGTTTGTTGATGAAGATGAGTTTCTTCAAGAAAGGTACTTTGAAATTGTAAGTCTTGAAGATACTACTTCTACTAATATCAAGAAGCATATATGCAGTGTGCTTTCTAGAAACAATTTTCAAGTGCAAAATATTCGTGGTCAAGGATACGATGGAGCTAGTAATATGCGTGGTGAATTTCATGGATTGAAAATGCTATTCCTTTAGGATTACCCATATGCCTATTATGTTCATTGCTTTGCTCATCGGTTACAGTTGGCTTTGAATGCATGTGCTATAGATGTTCATGATATGCAAATATGTTTTCAAATGCTAAGTTCTATTGTTGGTTTTATTGGCTCTTCATCGAAGCGTACAAATCTCCTAAAAGATATTCAAGAAGCAGAATTGGCAGAAAGTTTAGCAAATGAAGATCTTAAAACTAGAATAGGGCTTAACCAAATCCGTAGTCTAAAAAGAGCAGAAGCGACTCGATGGGGTTCCCATTTTGCTTCGGTTAGTACGTTAGTCCTTGTGTTTAAAGAAACTACTCAACTTTTTCAAAGCATGATGACTGATAAAGAATTCGCGGGAAGTGTAAGAGGTGATGCAAAAGGTTTCCTGAAAGCATTAAGAGTATTTGATTTTTTGTTTTGTGTGCTACTCACTAACAAAGTTATGGGGATTGCTGATTTACTTTCTCAAGCCTTGCAGAAAAAATCACATGACAATATTAATGCTATGAATTTGTTTCAAGTACAAAGGGACTTCTTCAAAAATTGAGGGATAATGGCTGGGATGGTTTTCTCTAAAGTGTCCTACAATTTGGTGATGATCATGGTCTTGAAATGCCTGATATGGGTGCAGCTTATTCAACGGGTATTGGTCGTGGTTGTCAACAACATGATGTTGTTACAAATGAATATTATTATCATTTTGACATGTTTAATGCGGTTATAGATGTTTAGATTATGGAGCTAAATGACAGGTTCACAGAGCAAACTATAGAACTACTTATTTTGAGCTCTGCACTGGATCCAAAAATTCAGTTTAAGAAGTTTGATATGGGCAAGATTTGCAAACTTGCTGAAAAGTTCTATCTTGAAGACTTTGATACATTTGAGGTAATGGCTTTGAAGTTACAATTGACACATTATAAGATTCAAGTAGTTTCTGATGAAGATTTTCAAAAATTGTCTTCTCTTATAGAGTTATGCAGACGATTAGTCGAAACACACGTAGCATAGCTTTTTCCCGTGGTTGATAGGTTGATTTGTTTAGTCTTGACACTTCCTATTTCTACTGCAACTACTGAACATGTATTTTCATCTATGAAAATTATAAAGACTGGGCTTAGAAACAAGATGGAAGATGGATATCTTTCAGGTTGTATGATGCTCTACATTGAGAAGGAATATGTAAGTGGTGTTGATTCAGAGACAATGATTGATCATTTTGAGTCCACTGAAGACTGCAGACCGCAATGCAGATAAAGAATATTATAATTAATGTGATGATGTTGTATTGTAGGTGTTAAATACCTCTTTTTGATTTGCAATTCTGATATCTCTTTCGAATTTTTGAGGAATACTATGTAAGAATTATATTTTGATATATGAAGAACCTTAAATATTTTTCATGAATTTTTTCTTGCTCACCTAACTTCCAGACACTAGATCCGCCACTGATTGGAATGAAATAAAATACATCTTCAAGTACTTGAAGGGTTCCATAGACTTAGACTTGCTCTTTCCCTACAAAGAATATAGAGAGAAACATGAAATTCTCAGAAAAGGGATGGTTGAATCACATCATGCTGGTTCCAGAGCCTTTGACCCATCGAAGAATCCTCCCGACTTGTTGAATGTTGCACCCTAGACAGACCGGAGCCATACCTTTGACCTGTTGAAGGGACTGTTCGACCCGTCGAATAGTTGTCTGACTGCAAGCACTATTTTTTGAAAACCAACCAACCAAACCCTAGTTGCTACTTCCTTGAATCATTCTGAGATCATTGCTTTACATGAAGGGGTTAAGGAGTGTGTTTGGCTTAGGTCAATCATACACCACATTTGAGAAATTAGTGGATTACACTCTACTACTATAGCACCAACTTGTATCTTTGAGGACAATGCGACTTGCATTGAACAAATAAAGTTGGGATACATCAAGGGTGATCATATTAAGCATATATCGCTGAAGTTTTTCTTCAATCAAAAATAACAACAACTATTGAACATTCATGTAAATCAGGTATGTTTGATCGATAATTCTGCAGACTTATTTACCAAGTCACTACCTAGAACTACATTTGCAAAATATGTGAGACACATTGGTATGTGAAGATTGTCTGAACTTCAAGATTGAGTTACTGATCATGAGGAGTGTATATCATATGCAGTCGCTTTTGTAGTTGATGCATTGTACTCTTTTTCCCTTCAACCAAGATTTTATTTTACCCAAGAGGTTTTTGTTTGCTTGGCAAAGTATTTAGTGAGGCAACATGTTGTGCATCATATATTAGGATCGTGACACAAGGGGGAGTGTTGAAGGGAATAATATTCCTGGTATCCCGGTATGTGTCTATTCCTAATTAGAATAGAAGTATATATTCTCTCAATTCCTAATTTATCACTTGTAGAAAAAGTCCATCAGACAACACAGATGAGGT
Organism: Geum urbanum; assembly: GCA_946800695.1. Taxonomy (NCBI): domain Eukaryota; kingdom Viridiplantae; phylum Streptophyta; class Magnoliopsida; order Rosales; family Rosaceae; genus Geum; species Geum urbanum. The sequence goes on along the minus strand of OX327002.1, from coordinate 4,844,634 downwards.
GACAGAAGGTCAATTTTCTGTCATCCGGTGTCATTAGTCGACAGTACAAAAATGACTTTTTGTCTGAATGTATCTTAAAACCAGAGTGTGGAAGCTTGAAAAATTTGAATGAGATCACATGAAATAATATAGTTTTCTATGTTGTCTGAAGTTTCAGAAAAACTCATTCGACAAGATAATATGAAGTCTATGTCATCTAACTATTTGGGAAGTAATGATCACATAACACTGGTTTTCTACATGTCATCTAGGGGTGAGCACAGGACGGGTCGGGTTTATTTTTGTCCATTCCTATTCCTCTCTCAAACGGGACGAGATTGAGTATTTTCAAAGACCGTCCTGGTCATCTCGAAACCCAAACGGGACGGGATGGGATGAGATAGGACGGAACGGGTCCAATTTTGGGTACAATTTAAAATAAAGATTTAATAGTATTAAACAACAAAAAATTGAATGAGATAAGACGAACCAAATTTTGGGTTCAATATAAGGTAAATATAGTTTGATAAGACAAAGTCTACAAGTACACAGAATAATACAGTTTTACTTAATGATTAATAGAAGTAAAACTACAAGCAATAGACATTAGAAGTAAAATACTTTGATCATTTATGGTAAAACTATATTTAATTCATACTACAAGAAGTATAGTACTTTGATCTTTAGAAGGTAATTTTATTTTTTTGTTGAATAATGCTATGGGTTTGATAATTTAATATGTCAACCCTTAATAAAATAAATAATAAAATAGAAAAAATATATTATGCGGGATAAGACAGGGTTATCGGAATTTCAAAATCAAGACCTGATACCGTCCCTAAAAAATGGGATGGGTCAGGACGGAACAGAATAGTGAAAAATTTATATTTTCGTCCCGCCTCATCCCAAGCGGGATCGGGATGGGATCAGGTCAGGTTCTGGATTTGCGGGATTCGTGCCCACCTCTAATGTTATCTGATTGAATATGGAAAAAATATTCTGATGACTGAAGATTTGTTATATCATGTGATTGAATTAGAAAGAAAACCATCAGATGACAGAAGCTTCTTTATGTCATTTGTTTAACTGGGATGAAAAGATTCAGATGATAGAAGGATTTTTTATGTCATTTATTAAATCGGGGTGAAAATATTCAGTTGACAGAAGATGTGTGATGTCATCTAATTGAATTGAGAAAAAATCATTAGATGACTGATTATGATTATGTTATGTGATTATTATGTTATATTGAAAAACAAACTTTCATATAGTTAATTACCAATGAGTAATCATTTTATCAAACTTGACCGTTGGATGAGATTATATAAATAATGTAAGCACACGGTTAAAAATTTAGAACTTTTCGAATTGAATTGAATCTCGATCCGTGCATCTTTCGATTGATTTTCTAAGGCATTTAAGAGTACTCGATTTGCGGCCCCGTAAATAATTATTTTGAAGACCAAGTTCTGGACATGAATTCTCGTGGGGTTCATATCTATCTTACCGTGTCAAAAAAATTGATAAAAAAGTTGATTTAACTAGTCCTCCCATAAGAGAATGAGCTAAAAAATTTCAAAGGCTATTTGAGTCTTTTGGTAATGTTTGACCTCATTGACCGAGATCTAAACGAAATCTGATGAGGCTAATTTTTGTCACAAGATCCCTTTCACTATGAGGTTGACGCGTGTATATGGTCATATTTCTCATTAGACCATTTTGGTTTCTCTTATTTCTCAAAATCCACATATGACTACTAACATTATTACATTGTTGATTGGTTATATGATTTTTTTTATGAAACTCAATCAATAACAAGTAATTATTTGGTAAATGTGACTGTTGGATGAGATGATTGGACTAATATAATCATGGTGTAAAAAATTTGAACTTTCCAAATTGAATTCGACCTCGATCTTTGCATCAAATGAGTATGACCAAATTTACCTTACAAATGAAACTCGATTTGTCCCTTTGTCGAAAATAATTTGAACACAAGAAACTCACATACATTATCATGGAGTTCATATCAATTTCACCATGTAAAAAAATGACAAAACTATGAACACTAAATTGTAAACCCTAACCCCTAAAACACCCTAAAAATACTAAAATGATAATAAAAATGAAATAATTTTGACATAATCGTAAAGTCTAAGCTGACTAGGGTTTATACTTGGTCAATTGATCCATTTATTAGTTGGGTTGACTCTTACTTCATATAAATAGAAAAGCCTAGGCAAGCCCCCTCTCTCAAACACTTGGTCAAACTCGAGCAAAACACTCAGCTCGAGCTTAACTAGCTACGTCACAGCCCGTCGGACTTGAAAATTTGATCGGCCATCCCATCTCGCAAGAAGTCATGTTTTCTTAGTTAGGGAACGCATCTCAAGGCCAAACTTATTTTGATCGAGGCAAAATTGTACCGGTGAAGGCTTCAACTTCAATTTGTAAGTACTCTTCAATAAATTGATTTGGGTATTTAGGCTTTGTGATCATCTTCGTATCATAAACAATTGACCTGTGATGCATATTGACCTATACGTGATGTTGTATGTGATGTTCTATGTGGTGCATGTGATATTTATGCAAATTGACTTGTGATTTGGTGCCATATCTAGTGATGAAATATGTATGTGATGTTGTTTATGGTGTCATGAAAAACTTGTTTTGTTGATGGATATATACTGGTTTGTAGCACACTACTACTTATATGTGAAATATACTGATTATGGAATCTGTTTCAAAGATCAAATGCTTGAATAATAATGTAAAATATTTTCTTTTTCTATATTAGAAGATGGATAAGTCATGCATGGATGAAGATAGGCTATCAGTATTATGGTATGTAGGAGTAAAACGGTTTTTAGAATTTTCCAAGAAAAATGCTGTAGCCAAAAGTATGATCAAATGTCCTTGCTTGAAATACTGTAATGGCAAAACATTTTCCATTGATGTAATTAAGGACCATGTATATATAAATGGTATGTTAAGAAATTATAGGGATTGGATATGGCGTGGAGAGGGTTCTGCCTCTCATATGTCAGTAGGTGATTTTCAAACAGTGGGTGGGGGAGGGGGGATGTAGACAGTGACGATGAGTTGATATATGAGAATTCGGCTTTTTTTAATTTTTTTTTAGAGGATGCAAATAAACCAGTGTCCTGGTTGTACTGCTCATAGGAAGCTGGATATATTAGTCAAATCCTTCAACTTGAAAGCAAAGCACGGAATGTTTGATGTGTGTTATATCGACATGCTTGAATTTATTAGCAGTATTCTTCCTGAAAAGAATGAGATTCTCGAGTCTTTTTACGAAGCTAAAAGATTCTATGTGCACTAGGGATGGGAGAAGATTCATGCATGTATCAATGATTACATATTATATAGAAAGGAGCACTCTGAGGCTATGATTTGCCCCACATGTGGTACCTCATGGTGGAAACTGTTGTGGGATAAAACTGAGCAGAAAGGGGTTCCAGCAAAGGTCTTATGGTATTTTCCTCCCATTTCAAGGTTTAGAAGGATGTTATAATCACTAGTAACGACCAAGGCACTAATTTGGCATGCTCTCAACCAAAACAAAGATGATTTTATGTGCCATCCAGCTGATTCCCCTACTTGGCACTTAGTAAATTGAAAATTTCCGAACTTCGGTATTGAGCCTTGGAACCTTTGACTAACACTCTCATGAGATGGGTTTAACCCTTTCAGTTCATTGAGTAGCAAGTACACATGCTGACCCGTTTTACTTGTCATCTACAACCTTCCTCCAAGCCTATGTATGAAGAGAAAACATATGATGTTGACGTTGCTAATTTCTGGATCTAAATAGCCCGGAAATGACATCGACATGTATTTGCAGCCACTTATTAATGATCTGTAAATCTTGTGGGAGGGGGTTGATGGGGTATATGATTTTCTACAAAATGAATACTTCAAACTTAGAGATATACTTCTATGGACCATAAATGATTTTCCCGCATATGGGAACTTTTCTGGCAGCATTGTTGAAGGATACAATGGTTGTCCAAATTATGTTGACAGAACAAGACCACACTGTCTTAAACATAGTAAGAAAATGGGCCTCCTGAGGCATCGGAGATGGCTGCCTAGGACTCATCGCTTTCGAAGGTAGCGTGTTCAGTTTGACAACACAGTAGAAGAGGATATGGCTCGTATACCGCTAACCGGAGAAGAGGTATTAGACAGAGTTTAACATTTGAACCAGGCATTTGGCAAGACCTGCCCAAAGCCAACTTATAAGGGTATTCCCAAGGGGAGAAAACCTTGTTGAAAAAAAAAAATCTATTTTTTTCAACTCCAGTACTAGAAATATCTTCCTGTGCAACTGATCGATGCTTAACCACCTACCAAAGTAACCTTATAATGAACTTAATATGCTTGTCAATGTAGTACAATAATATATGAGTCAATCTACAGGGAAAGATGAGACTTAATACTCTAAACTACAAACAGACGCGAAAGTCAGAAACTTGACAGCCTCGACAACTGACACTAACGTAATTAATTAAAATAGCTAGGCTAAACCTAAAATCACGAAATTAATACAGGACACTATCGACACAGTGGTAGACTACAAAAATTTTTTTCAATGAAATCAGAGTTGGTTTGGTTACCGAATAAAATTCTGCAAAACAGATTATGAAACTGAAACAGTAAACAGATTAAAAGTAAAGTAACAATCAATGATAAAAATGGTTAAGGGGAAGTGCTATCCACCACCGTCACATCATCTAGATCACAAATGAAGAACTAAAATCATGTTAATGCCATGAATGAAAGTTCATAGGAAGATTGAAAGCGCTATGAACTCAATCTATTACCCAATCCTTACGTTTACAACATTGAAGGTCTGCTTATCAATATTGTCTATCCCTAAAAGAACCCGAAGTCAATGACCCAAATTTTCCAAGAGAAAAACATTAAGATTTAGAAAGGGTTTGAGAATCTACAAGGCTTTACAAGTACACTACGGTCGTGTCTTGCTAGACCTAGGGTTTCTTATACCGAGCATATATAGGTTCTACGATTGAAACTTGAGGAAGATAATGATCACCAACAACCATCAATTTTCTTAGAATTAGATTCCTAAACATGCATACTAAGCGTGCACTCAAAGCATACACAAATAAGAATCATCGATGTAAAAACAATAAAGAAATCTCATTCGAATAACAAAAACAATCATTAGTTAACAAGCATAAATAATCTAGAAGACATGAACGGGGCTTCAAAACAGCCTCTTAACAATGGAGTTTAGCTCCTCATAGTAGCCATAAGAGTATAAGAGAAAGATAGATAAATTACACAGTGAATTGGCTCCCCCTTACTTGCGTTTTCTTCTTCCCTTTTATTCCTTTCTTCACGTCTTCATCTTCCCCTCTTTCACGCCTTGCGTCTCTCCTCTTCTCTTGCTTCACGTCTCACATTTGTTTCCCTCTTTCACGTGATTTTCAGTTTTTCCTCTCTTTCATTTGATTTGGTCTCTCCTCATTTAATCAAAACAGATTTGGTTTGGGTTATTAATCCCAAATGGGCTAAATCCACATTCCATAAGCCTTTAGTAATCCAACTTCAAGTTGGACTTGGTCCATTTGCTTTTTGACAACCCATTGTTACTCCTCGTTAAGCTAGGAAAGCTCAATTAAGCATCTTTTATTTATTTACCTCCAATTTACCTACAAAATAAATAACAATAATAAGTCGCTTAAAAACGTAACGAAAAAACTAAATATAAGGTTCGGTTAAGCACATAAACGTTGCATAAATATGCAACTATCAAAATACCCCACACTTAGCTTTTGCTAATCCTCAAGAAAAACACTAAACTATGACTTAAAAACAAAGATGTAATCTATGAACACTACTCTAGTGCCCTTAACAACTTGTCTCACCAATCTTCCAAAAATTGCAACACCAAGTTTCAAATGTACTAACAAATTATCAAAGATCACTCCAACATATAACACACATGCAACATGGAAGACAAAGACATAATCATGGTGAAAGAGCTTAAGCATGTACAAATAAATCAAGATTCAATCTCACAAAGATATGCTCTCAAAGTGTTTCACTCATACGTGTTTAAAGTTAATGCTCAATTCAATTACTTGCCAAATGGTCTGAACCATATGCTTACTCTTGTAACTAATCTCCACAGATCAAATGTTGTCATCTTCAAGATCAAAAAGGGCTTCATAGGTTATAATGGGTCTAGGCTCACAAGTTTTAAGAAAAACAAGGATATGGAATTCAAAAACAAATTCTAGAACCTAGTAGAGCACCGAATAAGAGACTTTTCTCGGATCTTGCAACCATGGAACTTCTCATTATTGTGGCCTAATTTCATCTTGTTGGGCCTTTACATCATTCTCTTCATCAACAGTTAACTCGGGTATCAAACTAGACATCACAATTTTTTTTTCTTCTTTCTTTTGCTTTGTGTTTTTTTTTATAAACAACTAAGAGCTTGATACCCCATACTTAAGTCTTTGCATCACCTTTCGACATTGTCGCCGTCTTCGCATACCTGTGTCATGTATAGCTCTACTATGTCCTAGTACAAGGGTAAACATATAACTATTCTAAGGTTTAAGGTTAGAGATATGTGGGTGATGACAAAAAGTTTAACATGTAGGCTCAATGTGGTTAACTAAGGGGTGCACAACTTATGTACACAAAATTGGGACACAGGCTTATATGGCTATGGTGGTGTCCCCTAAATTCCTTTATCACTTCCTCAATCAGAACATGTATTGACTAAAAGTTTCGAAAAGTACAAGAGCAAGTTCTAGTAAACTCTAGTGTCCATTAATTTAATCTGTGGCAAGCAATTAACACTCAATCAAAGAAAGCATGTATTTCTTATAAAGTCTCAAAAGCTCACGGTTACATGAATCTCAATAAAGTCTATGCATGCTCAAAAATCTATACCATGTTAATTCGTTTCTATATCCACAACATGTCCACATATGCAACATAAGTCAAAATCATCCAAAGAAACTTGAGAAACATAACAAACTCTTAATCACAACAATGGAAGATATAACTACATCATTGACTTGCTAAGGGCTCCTAAGACTCTTATTTTTTTTGGGTATTTTCTTGACACTTTTTACTTTTGTATTTTGTTTTATCAAAAAGGACTCACAAGAAAACAAAGGAAAACACTCAAAGCTGACAAAAAACTTCGATGGTTCGAAGCTAGCCTTCGATGGATCGAAGCATGCTCACTAGTCTTTTTTGAGGATATGCTTTGATGGGTCGAGGATCCCTTTGATGGGTCGAGGATCCCTTCGATGGATCGAAGGTACCCCACTGAAAATTTACGAAAAACAGCCAAAACCGAAGAGACTGCACACTCTGACTTGCATATTTTCTAAAGAATTAACCATACATACAAATTATCTGAAATTTTGTGACCATACACTAGACATACATACTAAGACACTCTAAATATTTCAGAATTTTATGAGACCTATAACTATGTCATAAAATTCACACTACACTCAAAAATTGAAAATTCTGACTCAAAAACCGAAAATTTCTACCTAGATGCTAAGTATATGATACAACCCCACCTCACACTTGAAAAATGCATTATCCTCAATGTATCAAAAGTATAACATGTAACACATTCATCAAATATGAACAAGAATCGTATCAAGACACAACATACACTAAATTGGAGAAGAAAAAAGGAAAGATAGAGAGAAATAAATCAAATCTAAGGTCCAAGCTCTCCATCCACATGGGTTGCCTCCCAAGTAGTGCTAAGTTTAACGCCTTCAGCCAGACGGTACCAAGTATCATTCTTTATCCTGTGGCACATCCTTGAGAGGTACTTGCTCAATAGTGTGCTCCATCATCAACTTATTAAACGGCTTCAGTCGATGCCCATTGACTTTGAAATTTGTTCCTGTTCTGTCACTTTTCACAACTACAGTACCACTAGGAAAAACATTAGTGACCACAAATGGACCAATCCATCTAGACGGAAGCTTACCTGAAAATAGTTTCAACCTCGAGTTGAATACCAAGACCTTTTGTCCTACCACAAAAATCTTGCTCCTGATATTTTGATCATGAAAAGCCTTATCTTTTTCCTTGTAAATCTTGCTGGACTTATATGCATTGTTCTGAATTTTTGCCAGCTCATTCAGCTGCAATTTTTTGTGAATCCCAGCCTCATCAATATCAAAATCAAGCTCAACCGGTAAATGACAAGCTTTGCCAAAAACAAGCCTGTAGGGAGACATCCCTATAGGTGTTTTGTAAGCTGCACGATATGCCCATAAAGCCTCATCTAATCGCTGACTCCAATCCTTTCTGGTGGGGCCTACGGTTTTTTTAAGGATCTTCTTGATCTTACGGTTAGACACCTCCACTTATCCACTGGTTTGAGAATGATAAGGTGTCGTCACCTTGTGTTGGACATTGTATTTCCTCAGGAGCGCAACAAACGTGCGGTTGCAAAAGTGAGAGCATCCATCGTTAATGATGTACCTGGGTGTGCCAAATCTAGCAAATATGGATTTTAAAAATTTAAGCACAATAGCAGAATCGTTAGTTCGGGTGGCAACTGCCTCCACCCACTTGGACACATAATCAATTGCTAATAGAATGTACACATTAGAATGCGAAGAAGGGAAATGACTCATGAAATCAATACCCCACACATCGAAAATTTCATCCACCGAAATTGGGTGTTGAGGCATTTGATCCCTAGGACCTATGTTACCTTTCATCTGGCATCTTGGGCATGCCTTGTAGAATTCATGAGCATCCTTAAAGATGCTAGGCCAATAAAATCCACACTCCAATACCTTGAGTGCAGTTTTCTTTCCCCTGAAATGTCCTCCACCTATATGTGAGTGGCAAAAAGAAAGAATAGAATAAAATTCAGATTCGGGTACGCACCTTCAGATGATGGAATATGGGCAATGTTTCCATAGGTATGGATCATCCCATACATAGTATCTGGCCTCCTTCTTCAATTTTTCCTTTTGAGCAATGGTATAGTCAGTAAGTACCAGTTTTGAAACCTGGTAATTGACAATATCCACATACCACGGCTCGGAATCCTGGATAGCAAATAATTGCTCATTCGGAAAACTCTCATGCAAAGGGAGTTTATCCTCCGCCGCATTGGATCCATGTGTCAACCGACTTAAATGGTCTGCAACCACATTCGTCATAGGTGGGTTGAGTCTTCGTTGTGGTTCTCTCGTTGGCTTTGCTCCATCTTCAAGGAATATCCTATGAGTACACAATGTTGGATCTATTCCTTTAATGTCTGCAATTATCCAACCAATAGCTTCTCTGTACTCCCTGAGTACAGTGACTAACTTCTCTTCCTGTAACATGGTTAGTTTTGAAGATAAAATGACTGGTAAAGTCTCACCAGTTCCAAGGAATGCATACTTCAAATGCTCAGGCAATGGCTTGAGCTCAAGCTTAGGTGCTGTTACAATGGAAGGAAGAAGCGTGTCATTAGTAATAGGAAGGGGAAGAGATTTTGAATTACCTCTTATGTATGACATTGACTCCAGGGCTGCCACAACGTCATCGTACTCTTCTCCCATCACTAACTCTTCGGCTGAGCTGATTCTCATTGTTTCTTCTTCTTCATCTATGGATCAAACTTGGGTGATCAAATCCTCAAGTTCATCCCACACTTTAGAACATGGGGGAATTTCAGATTTCTTTCCCCCATTCTTCAGTCGCTTTCTTCAACGCATCCTCATTCTTATCCATTGAATATTGCTTAAACTCCTGCATAAAATTATCAAATGCATCAATAGAAAAACAGGAATATAAATCATTATCACTAGGATGCCTCATCGCGTCGAAAATGTTGAAGCGGATCTTCTCTTCATCTACTTTCATGGAGAGGGTACCATGGAAACAATCTATCTTGGTCCTAGCGGTCCGTAGAAATGGACGACCAAGTATCAGTGGTAACTCTGATGGTTGAGGCTCTGCCTCCATCTCCAACACAAAGAAATCAGCTGGGAAGATCAACTTGCCTACCTGCACTAAAACATCCTCCACGAAACCTCTGGGGTAAAAATTAGATTGATTAGCTAATTTAATTGTAACACCATTCTGTTGTAATGCACGAATATTCAAAGTTTTATACACAGAGTACGACATTAAATTTATTGATGCACCCAAATCAAGTAAAACTCCTATAAAGTTAGTGTTACCGATTGTACATGGGACGGTGAATCGTCCCGATCTCTCATCTTGGGTAGTAGCTTCCTCTGAAGCACTGCTGACACCTTCTCACTCATGGCTACGGTTTCAGTCCCTATGAACTTCCTCTTCATTGTATGAACTTCCTCTTCATTGTACAAATTTCCTTAAGAAACTTTGCATACTTCGGTATTTTCTTAATCACATCAAGCAATTGAATGTTCACTTCCACCTTTCGAAATGTATCTAACATCTCTTGCTCCAACACATCCTTTTTCTTTATTTTCAACCTACCAGGAAAAGGAACACGTAAAGGAATTGAAGGAGAAGATTCAGAGATAGACTTACTTGATTTTTGGATTGCTGAATTTTTTTGTCCAGGTGCACTTTTCGATGGGTCGAAAATTGGCTTCGATCCATCCACTACAACATTTGGAGACATTGCCGGCGATTTTCGCCGGAAAATCGCCGGTAATGTCTTTTTTTTTTTTTTTTTTAACATTACCGGCGATTTTTGTCGCCGGTAATGTCCGTCGCCGGCAATCCCTCGATGGTAATGTAAAAAAAAAAAAAAAAAAAGACATTACCGGCGACTTTATTTATGTCGCCGGTAATGTCTTTTTTTTTTTTTTTTTTTTTACATTACCGGCGACATGAATTTATGTCGCCGGCAATGTCTTTAGCTTCGAGACATTACCGGCGACATAAATTCATGTCGCCGGCAATGTAAAAAAAAAAAAAAAAAAATTACATTACCGGCGACTTAAGTCGCCGGTAATGTCCAAAAATCGCCGGCCTTGTTTTTGGACATTACCGGCGACTTAAAAGTCGCCGGCAATGTGTAAAAATGTTGTAGTGATCGAAGCCATCTCTCAGATTTTTCCCGTGTACATCCTTCAATGGAAGGTTGGCTTCGATCCATCGAAGCTATCTTCTTGGTCCTTCCCGTGTGCTGCTTTCAATGGGTTGAGGAATTCCTTCGATCCATCAAAAGCTCCCCTCAGATTTTTTTGAAGTGGGGGAAATGGTAACACCTGTTCTAGGACTGGTTCATCTTCTTCTAAGGAATTTTTTGTAGACTTTTCAACCTCTTCCACCACTCGTCCACTTCTCAATGTGATCACATTCGCTTCATATTGAGATCTTGGGTTCTTAACCACATTGCTTGGAAGAGTACCTTGTTCTCTTGTTGACACTTGTTGCTGCAAGCTGTTCAATTGCTTCTCCATAAGCTTGAATGCCTTGCTAGAGTTCTTGTTATGCATCTCAATTCCCTCTAGCCTAGCTAATATTGCTGCCATGATGGGATCAGAAGCTGGAGCTGTAATCGGGTGGGTTCAACACATTGCTGGTGTTTCCATAGCCAAAATTAGGATGATTTCTCCACCCCGGATTGTATGTGTTCGAATAAGGATCATTTCTTGATGCTCGTTGTTGCACAAAATTCACTTGCTCTTCTTCAGGAATAAAGGGACAAGTTTCATGAAAGGACCCAACCCCGATTTAGTTGCCTAAATCAAAATCAAACCCCTTCTAAAAACACGAACTTTCAAAAACCATAGAAATTTCGGTAGAGTTTCACTATATCGCGAAGTTACCATTAACCTGCACTCAAAAATATACTTCATCCCATGCCACAAAAGCTAAACCGTGGGCACCAATCCCATCCGGATTTCTCAAAAACATATCTTAATATAAAACAATAAGCAAAACTAAAACTTTACAGAAATCCGGGAAAAAAATCATCTAAAAATATAAACATCAGAGTATTCAGAGCGACCTCTAGTATATATACATAAATACACAACAGTAGGCCAAACAAGAAACCTACTGAGAGTGACCTCTAGTATATATACATATAAACCGTTAGAGTGAGTGGACGAAAATAAATGTCTTTCGCCGAATAATAAATGTTATAAAAACATATGCGAGTTTAAATGCATGAAAATAATATGGTACACAAGGGAGACTCTAACTCCTCACGCGTACAGAGCATGTATCGAAAATTCTGCGGGGTCACTCATGGACTCATCCGCGCTAGTACAGTCCGAATCACGGGATTCCCAGACCCACACGTGATTCTAGCCAGAAAGGCCTCAGGTCAGGGTATCTGCCCCCCCGGTAAACATCCTCGGGGATCAGTCGCGATGCTAGGTGTATCGATACAACAATATAAACTAAGACTGTACTCTGTGTAAACCAAATCGTAAATAGTTTCATGCAAATGTATAAAGCATAATGTAAATGCATATCCGTAATACATAATTATAAAAATATACTCGTCATTGCATATTCGTAAATGCATAATCGTAAAGCACATGCTCGTATAAATCATAATCACATACGCATGCTCATGCTCGTAAAACGTATAATAAACACTCGCAACCAATCAGTGAAAAGAAAGGTGTCCACTCACAGACAAGCACAGCTGATTCACATCTTTTCAAGCATTTAATTAAAACACTCAAACAAACACGAAAACAATTAAAACCCTTCTTTGTAGATGTAGCATTGATAAGTAGGGATCGTTCTTAACCGGGGATTGAGGGTACTAATGCATGACAACGTTTGTAAACATAAAATAAAAGGTATGGGGGGTTTGAAAGTTTGTTTATCTAATCTACGAAATTAAAAGACAAAAGATGGCAAGTAAACACACATAGAAATCCTAAGTTCTAACATGTTTCACTCATAGACAAGTAGAAACAATTAAAGAACATAAAATCCTAAACATGCTCACTAGACCGAAAATAAAAGGTTTATATACGTATATACAATGATCAACTCATTCCATACACCACGTCTTTAGAACCTACCAAATTACATGCAACATATTAGTTCTAAGTCTTTAGCGACTAATTTCATGCATATCTCTCGAAAGTAAAGTGTAGGGATTGCCCTGACACTTCCATTGATTTAAGGTAGGATTGCCATGCAATAAATCAAAGCGTTAAGCACAAAATATAGCATGAAAACCAAAGACTAAAACGTGGGAGGTTCACGTGAACTTGATAAAATTACAAACCAAAAACACTTCCACAAATTTGTCCATACAAACCAAGAAATAATACAAGAAGTAAAGAGTAGAAGTCATGGTTACACTTTTTGATGTCGGGATTGCCCTAGTCTACTTGATGTAAGCCACGCCTTCAATGAATGGAGGAGATAGTTAGGATTGCCATGAAAGTCTCGATGGAGGAAGGTAGATGATGGATTTTGGTGTGAACGACTTCTTGGTATTTCTTGGAGAGATTTTGGACGTGTGGAGGTGTTTAGAGGCAGAGCTCTGGCGTCTAGAATGAGTGATGAGAATGAAAGAGTCGAGCTCCCCTTTATATAGGAGAAGAGTAGGGTTTTTCCTACCAAAACAAGACTTTCCTTATGTACCCGGGCAAATCTGACAGTATAACTTCAAACGCGTTTTCCCGGAGATGTAGAGATCAGAAAATTACGATTCTTGATTCGTTGGAAAGAAGACTTCAAGGGCTATAAAATATCATATCTGATCATTAAATTCGGAGTTGATTTGAATATTCGGTGATCCTTTGAAGTATCCTTTGAAGTTGGGTGACCTGGCAGCCCAGATTTTCTTCTTCTACAAGGAGTAGGAAATCTTGATATCTTCAAATTTTGCATTCCTTTTCCTCTAAGCTTCCTTGGCCGAATATACCATATATTTTAACATATTTTGGCCCTCAAATCAGGTATTTATCTTCATGGAATATCCTCCAAAATTCGTCCATTATATGCTCCATATATTCCGCCATATTTGCTCTTTCCTGGGTCGCGCAGGAGAAATGTCTTCATCTTTTTGTCCACCATTTTGGTATCCATTTATTTTGGCATTTGGTCTTCAATTCTTGACACCATGTGGGAAAGCATTTTAGTAACCATTTGAAGACCATTCCTCGGACCATTTCTTCTCCGGAATTGAGAACTTTTCTCCTTAATTAGCCCGCTTTTAGCTCCAAAACGCCTCCTTTATTATTTTCTCCTTTATTTCTACCTAAAAGCATAAAGTAAGTAAGAAATGATAGTACTAAGGTCAAAACAAAGCTAAATGTAAAGAGAAAGACGTTAAGAATCAAGCATAAAATGCGTAGATCAACAGCGCGCAAATGCGCTAATCCCGAGATCCGGCGGAAGATCCCTCACCAAGCGTACGATCTTGATCTCCTGAATAATTATCATTGATCAAAATCACAATTCAATACTCTGAACCACACCTCGGAAACCAACCATTTTCGGGAATATATAACTCGGATAACAAGAAATTCTTCGAGAATCCTATAAATACTCTACATATTCTTCGACATAAAATCCCCTACGCAAATCAATTCGAAAACCTCAAGATGACGATCGGGGCGCAATTACGAGTAACACGTCATAAAACTTTCCAAAATCCAAAAAGTCAACGCGTCGCCAGAGCTCCGCCGTTGACCGTCGCCGTCGGCGGTGGCGAGCTGTCAATGGTGAGATTTTCCGGCGACTAAGACCACCAGAGCTTCCTCTCCTCAATCCAAGGATAAAACTCTTCTTCACCAAGACCCAATTCGGCCGGCAACCCCTTCAAAATTACCCTGAAAAGTCCACAGCCAAGAATCGCCGGAAAAATTTTCCGGCCGATTCCGGCGTCGTCGCTCCACCAAAACCTCTCAAACCAAGGGGGTTTTCATCCTTGGCTCGAGCCCAATCTAATCCAACCCAAAAATCAACCGGAAAGTCGCCTGAGCACCACCCACCGTTAAACCTAATTCCGTTCACCTTCCTCCTCAAAATTCTCCAACCAAATCACAACCAAAACACACCATACATACATCAAATGAAAGCCCATAAGACAAGCTTCAAAATCGTACCTCAATCTCAGGAAACCGTGCCGTTTTCTAGCAGCCACCACGACGGCGAGTCACGGCTCACTAAGTCAACACGGGTTGACTCGGTCAACTCGGCCAGAATAGGTCAACTCGGTCAAACAGCCCATTTTTCGAACTTTTCGATAACTTTACGACTATTCGGCTATTTATACGTCGCGAATCAACTCTATCCGCAATTCGGATAACTCAAACTCAAACGGATAAGCTCGACTAACTCGACGATAATTTCAAATATTTTTTTTATATTCCTTGATTATCCGAAAAATCCTCAGAAAGCTCCTATAAACTCGAAATCAAATTCTCTACATTTCCCACGAACAAACCCAAACTAAATTCATGCCCAAAAATTAAGTCGTGAACGAAGCCGCATAATCGATTAATTATGACTAACCACAATTATTCGTGAAACTCACGGATTAAGCTGATTAATATACCAATTCTGGTTCGGGTTGTCACATTTCATTAGTGTGATCTGACATAGAGCAAACAGAACATACTTGAGATATAGATGATGACGTTGTTGTTTGGCTCTTGATTGCAGTAGCAATGGACTCCAATTGCTTCTCTATTGCTTTCATTCTCTTATCCATATCTAGGCTTGTGGCAACCTCAAATACAGATTGTTGTTTCTTGCTAGCCAATGTTTTCTCTCTTTTGTAGAACTGCTTGGTATTCTCAGCCAATTTTTCTATGGTATCCTGAGCTTGCTGACCTGTTTGGTACATAAACATACCTCCACAAGCAGAATCCACTTTTGTCTTGTTGGCTGGCTCTAGACCTTCATAAAAGAAAGTCATCCTGTCCTCAATATCATACCCATGATGTGGGCACTTCCTCAACAGCTCCTTGAAATGACTCCATGCCTCATGAAGCATGTCACCATCTTTTTGTATGAAGCTATTAATCTTCTTCTTCAACTGCTTAGTCTTTTGGTCTGAAAAATACTCTTTGATGAATGTCACCTTCATCTCATCCCATGATTGTATAGATCTAGGAGCCAAAGAGTTGAACCATATCTTCGCTCCCTCCTTCACAGAAAAAGGAAATAAAATTAGTTTCAACACATTAGATTCAACATTTTGTAAGTTCTGTGTTGATGCTAAAGCTTCAATCTTAACCAAATGTTGATGAGGATCTTCTGAAAACACCCCCCCTATAATGAGGTAGGGCTAAAAGTAAAGCAGGAGGTACTGAATATGTCCTAAGAGCTGGTAACACTATAGGTGATGAATTCCACTGAGCACTAGGTACAAAGGAATTCATCAACGTTCTTGGTTGTTCTCTCATTGCTCCTCCTTGTGGTGGTGATTGAGGTACTTCTTCTTCTGAATCCGAACTTGTTCCTACCTCAATCTCAGGTTTTGACACTATGCCACTCGTGTTTCCAACCTCCAGTTCTGCTTGCCTCTTCTGCTTCCGGTTTTGCTTAGCTGAGCGCTCAACCTTTAAATCAAGCACTAGTGGCTCAGTTCTTCTTGACCTTCGAGTATGCATGCACTAGGTACCTACACACACGAGACACGTTATACTACAAAAGAAATTAAACAAAACAAAACAAAAACTGAAAGCAAAACACACGTTAGAATAGAAAGACTAGATCTCTCCCCGGTAACAGCGCCAAAATTTGATCGATGCTTAACCACCTACCAAAGTAACTCTATAATGAACTCAATATGTTTGTAAATGCTGTACAATAATATAGGGGTCAATCGACAGGGAAAGATGAGATTTAATACTCTAAACTACAAACAAACGCGAAAGTCAGAAACATGACAACCTCGATAACTGACACTAACGTAATTAATTGAATTAGCTAGACTCAACCTAAAATCACAGAATTGATACAGGACACTAAAGACACAAGGAAGGACTACCACACAAAGCATCAATTCAATCAGAGTTGGGTTGGTTGCCGAAAAAAATTCTGCAAAATAGATTACGAAACTGAAATAGTAAACAGATTAAAAGTAAAGTAACAATCAATGATAAAAATGGTTAAGGGGAAGTGCTATCCACCACCGTCACATCATCTAGACCACAAATTCAAAACCAAAATCATGTTAATGCCATGAATGAAAGTTCCCAGGAAGATTCAAAGCTATGAACTCAACTTATTACCCAATTCTTACGTTTACAACATTGAAGGTCAGCTTATCAATATTGTCTATCCCTCAAAGAACCCGAAGTCAAGGTCCCGAATTTACCAAGAGAAAAGCATTAAGATTTAGAAAGGGTTTGAGAATCTACAAGGCTTTACAAGTACACTACTGTCGTGTCTTGCTAGACCTAGGGTTTCTTATACCGAGCATGTATGAGTTCTATGATTGAAACTTGAGGAAGGTAATGATCACCAACAACCATCAATTTTCTTAGAATTAGATTCATAAACATGCATACTAAGCGTGTACTCAAAGCATACACAAATAAGAATCATCAATGTATAAACAACAAAGAAACCTCATTCGAATAACAAAAATAATCATTAGTTAACAAGCATAAGTAATCTAGAAGACATGAACGGGGCTTCAAAACAGCCCCTTAACAATGGAGTTTAGCTCCTCATGGTAGCCATAAGAGTATAAGAGAAAGATAGATAAATTACACAGTGAATTGGCTCCCCCTTTCTTGCGTTTTCTTCTTCCCTTTTATTCCTTTCTTCAAGTCTTCATCTCCCCCTCTTTCACGCCTTGCGTCTCTCCTCTTCTCTTGCTTCACGTCTCACGTTTGTTTCCCTCTTTCACGTGATTTTCAGTTTTTCCTCTCTTTCATTTGATTTGGTCTCTCCTCATTTAATCAAAACAGATTTGGTTTGGGTTATTAATCCCAAATGGGCTGAATCCACATTCCATAAGGCCTTAGTAATCTAACTTCAAGTTGGACTTGGTCCATTTGGTTCTTGACAGCACATTGTTACTCCTCGTTAAGCTAGGAAAGTTCAATTAAGCATCTTTTAGTTATTTACCTCCAATTTACTTAAAAAACAAATAACAATAATAAGTCGCTTAAAAATGTAACGAAAGAACTAAATATAAGGTTCGCTTAAGCACATAAACGTTGCATAAATATGCAACTATCAGCAACATAATGTTGATGTCATGGACATCAAGAAGAATGTTTGTGAAGCTTTGCTAGGTATATTGTTGGGTATTCCCAATAAGACAAAGGATGAGCCTGCTTCTCGCTCTTGGTTGCAATGGACGTTAGGATGGCCTTGGCGCTACAACTAGTGGTAACAAAAGGCAAAAGTTGCCATTGGCTAGTTGAAACTTGAAGTTAGATGATAAGAAAGTAGTTTGTGGTTATTTCTTCAATATGAAAGTTCCCACTCAATCTTTGTCAAATATTCGTAATCTAGTTTGTATAGAAGATTTAAGGCTTCATGGTCTGAAATCTTATGATTGTCACACGACCAAACAAGAGTAGCCAGTCAAAGGAGATCCAGCCACCCAGGTTTGACGGGTCGAGACTGCGACAACAACAATCCTTCTATTCTTTGTTTTTATTACTTTTTCTCATGGATTATTTTGATTCGTTTTCATACACTATGAATAGCTAAATACTTTGTTAAGGGGCTATTTTGAAGCCATGTACATGAAGTCTAGATAATTTATACACTTTGACTTAATTTTGCTTTATTTTTAGATGCGGTTTCTTTGTTGGTTTTTCCTTGATGATTTCTCTTTTGTATGCTTTGAGTGCACGCTTAGTATGCATGTTTAGGGATCTAATTCTGTGAGAGTTTTGATGCATGTAGATTGTTCATGATCTTCCTCAATTTCTCTGTAGTAGAAACCAAGATTTTTGGTTACAAGAAACCCTAGGTCTAGCAAGACACGCTCTTAGTGTACTCGTGAATTCTTTTAGATTCTCACACCTTTTCTAGATCATAATGCTTCCTTCTACGTAAATCCAGATCTGTGACCTTTGGGTTCTTTCAGGGATAGTCATCGATGATAAGCGCATCATCATCGATAAAATCAAATAGATTAGGTAATAGGTTATGTTCATAACAATTGAAACTTCATGACAACTTTCATTCATAGGCATGAAATTATTAGGTTGAGCATTTGTTGTCTAGATGGAGTGACGGTGGTGGATGGCAATCACCTTAGCTCAATTGTTCATTGATTTTCGTCATAATATTAATCTATTTTTCTGCAGTAGTCTGTTTTGCTTAATTTTGTTCATATATCAAATCAACTCCGAATTAACTGAATTTTTGTGTGGTAGTTTATCACTGTGTCTAGTTAGTCCAGTTTTAATTTAGTAGTGTTTGGTCGAGTCTAAGTTAGGTAATTGATTTGGTTTGTGTCTGTAGGTTAAGTCTGCCAGTAAATTAGTTTTAGTGTGTTGTTTGTTACTTAACACTTAGTTTCATCAATCTCTAGCGGCTAATGACCCCTATTTTCCATAATACTACATTGATATAAATTTCACAAGAATAGAGATATTTTTTAGTGGTGTAAAAAGCTTATCAAATTTTGGCGCCGTGTCACCGGGGATTGATTAATCCTAAGAGTTAAATTATGTCTTTTGTTTTCGGTTTTGTTTCAAGTTACTTTTTCTTTTGTGTCTAATGGTGTCTACCTGTGTGCAGAAACTTTTGTATGAAGACTAGATGTTCTAAGAGTGTTCATCCTCTCATACCATTGAACCCTGAAATTGAAAGATCAGCAAGATTAAACAGAAAGCGAAGGAGGCAAGCAAACACTAGTGATAGTGCAAGTTCTGAACCGGAACCTGAACCAAGCTTAATATTTGATCCAGATGAAGAAGATTTCATGCCACCACCAATTACAAGAAATCCAGACACAAAGATGCTAAAGGATGTTTTCCTACCTGATACTTTAAGAGTCTCTTCGGTTATTGTTTTGTCTGACTTGGGCAATTACTCTGTGCCATCATTGCTACTAGCAACCCTTCATCACTTTAGAGGGACATATTCTAATGATCCACAACAACATTTGTCCGATATTGAGGAGTTGTGCAAGACTCAAAAGCTTCAAAGTGTATCTCCAGGAGTGTTGCTGCTTATCTTGTTCCTTTTTCATCGAAGGATGGAGTAAAAACTTGGTACAACTCATTGGCTCCTCGATCAATTTATTCGCTCATGGATGGAGATGAGTGTTGTTTTCATGAAGGAATATTATTCTGCATAGCGTACTTAACAGTTGAAGAAAAAAATTCATAGCGTTGTGCAGAAAGATGGAGACATGCTTCATGAAGCTTGGCCTTAGTTCAAGGAGCTATTGAGAAAATGCCCACATCATGATTATGACTTGGAAGACAAGATGAATTTCTTCTATGAGGGGTTGGATCCAGCAAATAAGTTGAAGGTGGATTCAGCCAGTGGAGGTATCAAACTAGAGAAGAAGCCCGAGTCACTATGAAAAGGTTAGCTGAAAATTCCAAGCAATTTCACACTAGAGAGCGCACATTGGCTAACTGGAAGTAGAGCGTATTTGAAGCATTTGTAGATGTGGGAATGAAGAAGAGGATGCAAGCAATGGAAAAGAAGTTGGACTCAATTGTTGAAGCTATCAAGAGCCAAACTACACCTTGGGTTACTCCATCACAAGAATGTTCTCTCTGTAAGCTTACTGATCATTCTTTGGAAATATGTCATTTTTCTACAGAAGAAGAACAAGTGAATTTTGTGCATCAAAGGCAAAGGAATGACCCATTCTGTAACTCATACAATTCGGGATGGAACAATCATCCAAACTTTAGTTGGGAAATAATAGCAATATGCAAAATGCAACACCCCCTCCAAGATTTCCACCTAGGCCTAGACCTGAAGGCCAACAGGGTCCAGTTCATCAACCGGCTCCAGTTGCTTAACAACTGACCCTGCACTTCTAAGTGTGTTGACAAACTTGGCCAACAAATTAGATGGTACTACTAAGTCCATTGAGCTGTTGAAGAGACAAATGAGTTAGATGCAAGAAAAAATCTCTCAAAGAGAGTCTGGGAAACTTCCAAGCAGCACAGTTCCAAACACAAAAAGCAACTCTGAGGTGAATGCCATATCATTGAGTGAGAGAACCATAGAAACTGTTCCAGACCCCGAGAAAAATGCTTAAGAGAGTAGGGAACTGGTTATAGAACAGGTTATACCATATGAGCTACTTGAGGAAAATTCCACGTCAAAGGAACACTAATAGACAAAATGCTTCACACGACACTCATTATGTGTCTTCTTAAATGTGTTTCTTCCTTCGTCTATCCAGCCGATGTCTGAAAAAATGGCTTCAGATGACGCTAAAAAGACTGAAATGACTGTTGTAATCCGATCATAAGGATGATGGTCACAGGGTCCAGACGACGGATGACATTAATTTTGCCTATAGTTGACATCCATGCATGTGCATGCTTGTGTCTGATGGCATGTAGTCAGACGACAATCGACTATCGTCTCTATGATCATGAGTCGACAGACATAGTAACGTCTGTCATCTGAGTATGCTTGTTTCAACATACTTATATACTTTGACTTTCGTTTGAGTATAATTGAATGGACATTTTTAGCAACTTTTATGTGGTGAGCAAGCTTTTAAAAAAAATATTTCAAATCTCATGAATCTAATTGGTGCTTTATAAACAATATATTTATCCAAAATGAAGCAATATCAATAAAAATATCAATTCTACTACATGAATAGATTTACAAGCATCCATGTATGATTTACAACAATATACACAGCAGTACAAAAGAAAAAGAAAAAGAAAAAAAAGGCATAAGTTCCAATTCACTAGTATCTTCTATCTTCTTGGTTTTGTCATAAACCATTTCAATACTAGACTCTCCATTCTCTATTTTCATCTTCTTGGTACATGTAACAACTATCAGCATGACTTGTGTGTTATTTTTCAGCCCCTTCTTTATGGGTAATGATACAAAGTACTGAAATCAAAACACATGATACCATTAATCGATGATATTTGACATGAGAAGATAACCACAGAAGACACAAATCCTAAGCAGTAATCAAAACATAAAAATAAATGAAAAAATAACTAGGAATTTACCTACATTGATCTCATTCATTGCCTTGTGGACAGATGCATCTGGTATGATGCCAACGAGCAACATATGCTCAATGTTGTATCCATATTCTCTCATAATCTGATAAACAATTTAACCATACAATGCTATGAACGATACATACTAAAACCTATTTATAATGATTTGATCCATGTAGGCACAAACACAGATCAATAGTACATAGTCATCTCAATTCTCAAACAAAGCAAGTAAGAACCAACAACGATAACCTAATCATTCAAAGTATTCATAGAATTTACTTATGAGCAACATATCCAAAACCAAACATGCAGGAGAATGATATCAACATTTCAGTGAAGAACAACCCAACAAAGTAATTAAGCCCAAAAATTGAAAACTACGAAGCAATTTTGGTTTGAGATTTCATGAAATCAGTAAGCATTCCCAAACATAAGGAGAGTGAAAGTCGAAAAAAATACCAAATCATTGAGCACCACAGCAACCCAAAATTGACTAAATCGCAGAAAACCCAAAAACCTAAATAAAAAACAAAGACGCAGAAAGTCAATGACAACGAGAGAGAGAGAGAGACTAAATCAACCAAATAGTTGATAGAGAGATAGATAAATAGATAGGTAGAGAGAGAGAGAGAGAGAGAGAGAGAGAGATGATTTGATGTAGACACAACAATCTTGACAATTTGAGAATCTAGTGACGAGCAAAATTTCCATCTGAATAAGAATCATTGACATCAATGTCGGTCTTCAAAAAGCAACTGAATAATAGCTTCATCTCTTCCCTGTCAAAATGTTAACACAATATGGTGACACATTGTAGAATGATCCTAACACTATTATCTTGGAATCTTTACTAATGACGTAATACATTTTGATGTTTCTGAAAGGACCCAACCCCGATTTAGTTTTCTAAACTGGAATCAAACCCTTTATGAAAACACGAATCAACAAAAACCAATAAAATTTCAGCAGGGTAACGCTACTAACGCGGAATTGCCATTAACCTGCACCCGGAAAATACACTTCATCCTATGCCACAAATGCTAAACCGTGAGCACCAATCCCATCCGGATTTCTCAATATCATAACAATAGCAATAAACAGTAAACATAACTGTATAATATAGAAAATCCGGGAAAAACCACATAAAACATGTATCAGTATCGTATCAGAGCGACCTCTAGTGTATATATACAAAATATACAACAGTAGGCGAAATAAGGAACCTACTGGAAAAGACAGGTAGCTCGAACAACTAGTCTCTGACCGCGACGTGAGACACCAAAATCCGAACTGCAAATTGGGCACGAAAACTGAAAAGCCCAAGGGAAAGGCAATAAAATGTTAGAGTGAGTGGACGAAAATAAACATATGCATTTCACCAATTTAATATACAATAAACAAGTATAGCGAGTTCGGAAAATGTATATATGGAGGTGCCAGGCGAATCTCTCAAGCCCGACGGTCAGGCGAATCGCTCAAACCCGACGGTGATAGGCCAGAGGAATCTCTCAACCCCAGCGGCATAACAGGGGAATCTCTCAACCCTGCCCAGAGGAATCTCTCAACTCTGGTCAGACTACCGGTGATCAGCCGAGTAGCCGAAGCATCGATGCAAGTAATGCCATCACCATAAAAATATAGAAATAATACCTCCGAAAATAATAAACAATCTCAACATCGTATATAAAAAAATATGAAAAATCACGAACTCGCAACGACTGTGAAAATATAAAAGTGTCCACTCACAGGTGAGCAAAGCGCGCACTCGCGCTAATCACGTGGTCCGGCGGAAGATCCCTCGCCCGAAGCACGATCTCGAAATCACAATTCACAACACTGTACCACACCTCGGAAATCAACCGTTCCCGGAAACGTATAACTGATACAAAAATAATCAAAGAAATTCCCGAAATCTCCACTCAAAACCCTCGACTGAAAATCCGATACCCAAATCAACTCGAAAACCTCAAGGCGACGATCTGGGCGCGAATACGAGCGAAACGACATATAACTCGACACATTTCCAAAAAGTCAACGGTCACCGGAGCTCTGCCGTTGACCGCCACCGCTAGCGGCGGTGTGCCTTCAACCAGACAGATTTTTCGGCGGCCAAGCTCACCGAAGCTTCATCTCAACGAGGCCAACACATCTCTCAACTGTGGCAAGGATCAATTCCTGCGGGATTGGTCGAAAATCAGCACGAAACCCACGGATTCCTCCACCGCCGGCAGCCCCTGTTTCTCCATCGATCTCCGTCCACGGCGCACAGTGGCCCTCGAGGCTACTCCCAAAGGCTCCGCCGTGGCCCCACAGTCTAAACCCCTCCATCCCCGGCCACCCCCGTGGCCGGATCACCACCGTCACCACAACCCGAAACTGGCCGGAATTTCCCCCGTTTTCAAATCAACATTTCTCCCTCAATTCTCAACGAAATCAAGAAATTCCAAGTTCTAAACTGCTTAGATTAATCACGAGGAGAACATTTTACCTTCCAAAGTCATGGCCTGAAACGGCCGGAATCGGCAGGTCCGCCGGAGAATCCAAACGGTCCGAAAATTCCTCCACGGTCAACGGTCAACAGCTCGGTCAACGTCTGTCAAACTTCCCGAACAGTGTTTTTCGACAATTTTTGACTATTTCCGATATTTATACTCGCGTCTCGGGATGATTAACGGTCCAAAACGGATAACCATTACGATTCGGATAAACTCGATACGAACGGATAAACTTGACGATATTCCGAAACTTCAAATATTCATATTATATTCCTCGATCGTCGAAATAAACATCCGGAACCGCCCACGAACTCGAAATCACATGTACAACAACTCTCGAAAAGAGACTCAACTCAAATTCTCAGCCGATAATTAAGTCATGATCAAAACCGGTAATTCACACAATTATCGAAAAACTGCGATTATGCGTTAACTTGTAAATTTAGCTGATTACTCTATTCATTCTGTTCCGGGTCGTCACAGTTTCTACTACAAAATACACACAATTCTGTTCCGGGTCGTCACAGTTTCTACTACAAAATACATCCGGAACCGCCCACGAATTCGAAATCACATGTACAACAACTCTCGAAAAGAGACTCAACTCAAATTCTCAGCCGATAATTAAGTCATGATCAAAACCGGCAATTCACACAATTATCGAAAAACTGCGATTATGCGCTAACTTGTAAATTTAGCTGATTACTCTACTGATTCTGGTCCGGGTCGTCACAGTTTCTACTACAAAATACACACAATTCTGTTCCGGGTCGTCACAGTTTCTACTACAAAATACATCCGGAACCGCCCACGAATTCGAAATCACATGTACAACAACTCTCGAAAAGAGACTCAACTCAAATTCTCAGCCGATAATTAAGTCATGATCAAAACCGGCAATTCACACAATTATCGAAAAACTGCGATTATGCGCTAACTTGTAAATTTAGCTGATTACTCTACTGATTCTGGTCCGGGTCGTCACAGTTTCTACTACAAAATACACACAATTCTGTTCCGGGTCGTCACAGTTTCTACTACAAAATACATCCGGAACCGCCCACGAACTCGAAATCACATGTACAACAACTCTCGAAAAGAGACTCAACTCAAATTCTCAGCCGATAATTAAGTCGTGATCAAAACCGGCAATTCACACAATTATCGAAAAACTGCGATTATGCGCTAACTTGTAAATTTAGCTGATTACTCTACTGATTCTATTCCGGGTCGTCACAGTTTCTACTACAAAATACAAATCAGTTGAACTAGCAAAAGAAGAGAGGCTCTTGCAACGTACTAGTAGTAGCAACCTGAACTGCGCTGATGAGTGGCAAAGTGCTGAAGTAACTCTAACTCGCGAACCAAGAGATTCCTCCTCCTCTTCTCCGTCTTAGTTGCATAGTCAAAGGCCAAAGCTTCTCTCAGAAGACATTCATAAATGGTTAACTTCTCCTTGATGGGCGATTCAAAATCATGCGACCTCCTTGATCAACAGCAAGCCGTCAGAGGAGCTTGGACAGAGAAGAAGGCCCTAACACGTGAGGTTGGGCAGTAAGAGGCTGTAGACCAAGGCTCATGGAGGTGGCGGGTTAGACACAGAATGGTGGTTGAAAGCAAACGACAATTGCAGTGGGTGGTCGGGAGGGAAAGTTTGGGCTCCGATCTAATTTGGATTCACGTTGGTGGTGAGAGAAGGGGAGTCGGCCATAGAGAGAGAGAGAGAGAGAGAGAGAGAGAGAGAGAGAGAGAAGGCTGTTTTTGTTTTGGGTTTATAGAGAGAGTGAGGCGGCTGCTAGCAGCTAGGTTTTGCTTATGATTCTCTCAAAGTTTTTTTTGCCTTATTCTTCGTTTAACTAATTATTATTTTTAATCAACTAATTATTTTTTAAATTATTCTTTTAGGGTTTTGATTTAGGTATAGGATTTAGGGTTTAGAATTTAATTTTTTTACATGACAAGATAGATGTGAATTTCACGAGAATGAATGTGAGGTACTTGATCTCAACTTGTTTTTTTACGAAGCAACAAATTGCGTTTTATACTTAAGGGCAGTATGGTCACAGCGGTAGGATACACAGATCGATGTCATTTTTTCATATGGTAAGATAGATGTGAACTCTATGATAATGCGTGTGTGGAACTTGGTCTCAGATTAGTTTTTTACGGAGTTTCAAATCAAGTTTTACTCTAAAGAGACTTAGCATCACAACAGTGACACACATTGATCAATGACGAATTCAAGTAAAAAATTTCTAGTTTTTAAACAGGGTCTTAATAGTATTCCAATCATCTCATCCAACAGTCAAATTCACGAAAATGATTATTTTTAGGCAATTACGATATTTTCCGTTTAAGGTAGCAAAAGAAATGTCAAAACTTAATTAAACGACATACGACTGTCATCTGATTTATGCATATTTCAAAAACATCAAAATTTTAGATGCACACTATTAAAATTTGGAAATTTTGGATGCTCAATGAGATAATTTAGAAAAGAAATTTGATGCTCAGATTGTGTCATAACTCAGACAACTCAATCTAGTAAGGTCCCTTGGAGAATTGTCTATAACTTCTCATTTGTTTGAATTCGCAAAGTTTTTGGCAAATATTCAGACGACATTCGACCGACGTATGATTGAAGGACTCATTGAACCGAATACTCAGATGACGGACGAC
Organism: Geum urbanum; assembly: GCA_946800695.1. Lineage (NCBI taxonomy): Eukaryota > Viridiplantae > Streptophyta > Magnoliopsida > Rosales > Rosaceae > Geum > Geum urbanum. Next base: position 4,817,360 of record OX327002.1, on the reverse strand, counting down.
TGTCGTTTGACTTTAACAATATTACAAGACAACGAAACTTTGAGATGACCATTCTTGAAAATTACAATTCAATGCTTCACAACATTCGTGCTAAATATTTAGACGACAGACATTCTTCGTTTGACTTGAGAAATATTTCAAAACCACCACAATTTGAGATACCTACCATTGAAAACTACAAATTTTGGACGCTCACCGTTGAAAACTAAAAATATCATCGTTTCAAGCTACATGACATGACACACATTTTGGAACTGTCGTCGCCTCTCTCTCTTATAAAATCAGTCTGACGACGGACTTTTCAATTACGCCGTATGAGGGGCGTCGTATGATGCTGCTTTTGTATTAGTGGAAGTACCTGGAACGAAGAATTCAGAATCTAAAAAATTAGCTCAGGTATCTCTTAATCCTCCTCCTTTGATTTCTTCACAAGTGTCTTTCCCTTGCAGGTTGCAAAAGCAGAAAAAGGACACGGAGGAGCAAGAAATCTTGGACCTATTCTGAAAAGTCCATGTGAACATTCCATTGTTAGATGCCATCAAGAAAATCCCAAAGTATGCAAAGTTCCCCAAAGTATGCACATCAAAAATAAAGTTCACTGGAACTAAAACCGTGGCGGTAAGTGTGAGGGTGTCTACGAAACTTCAAAAGAAGCTACCACCAACGATGGGGGATCTTGGACGATTCACTGTCCCTTGCACAATTGGTAACAATAATTTTGCAGGAGCTTTACTTGATTTCGGTGCATCTATTAATTTAATGTCATATTCTGTTTACATTGCGTTGAATATAGGTGTATTGCAACTCACAGGTGTTACCATTAAATTGGCTTATGGGTCTAACTGCTATCCTAGAGGTTTTATTGAAGATGTTTTAGTGCAAGTAGGCACGTTGATCTTTCCAGCTGATTTCTTCATTCTAGAGATGGAAGAAGATCCTTAACCATCTGAACTACCTTTGATTCTTGGTCGTCCATTCTTGAGAACAACGAGGACCAAGATTGATTGCTATAGTGGAACTCTTTCCATGAAAGTAGGTAGGGAAAATATTCTCTTCAATATCTTTGAGGCTATTAAATATTCAGGTGACAAAGATGTTTATTCTTGCTTTTCAATTGATACATTTGATAGCTTTATGCAAGAGTATATGCAATATTCATCAGAGGATGACCCCTTGAAGAAAGCACTTGAAATGGATGTTCTAAAGCAGACCCTTTGACCCGTCGAATTTCCCCATAATTTCCAGATTGCTCAAGAACTTGATGAAATGGAAGTTCTTCTCCATATTTGACCCACTGAGACTCATGTTTGACCTGTCGAAGTAGTTCACCGAAACGAGACAGAAGGCTTCCTTCGATCCATCTAGAAACCATGCATGGCCAGGATAGAAGCATACCTTCGACCCGTTGAACCAAGATTTGGTGATTGAGCCTGAGTACTATAAGATTGTGGATGCCCTAGAATCCATGCCATTTCTTCCAGGTAAGTATTCTAGAACTATTCTATTACCGGTTACCACTAACAAGTTTGTTCCTTCCTTGGTACAAGCATCTGAGTTAGAGCTAAAACTGTTACCAAAGCATTTGAAGTATGCATTCATTAGGGAGGGCCACTCGTTACTCGTCATAATTTCTTCAAAGCTCTCTAAATTGTAGGAATAGAAGTTTTCACAGTACTTCGAGAGCATAAGAGTGCAATTGGCTGGACCATTGCGGATATCAAAGAAATATGCCCTACTGTGTGCACTCACCGAATATTCCTTGAAGAAGGATCCAAGTCTTTAGAGAGGCTCAACGATGACTCAACCCACTAATGATGGAGGTGGTCAAGAAGGAGGTTATCATACTCCTTGATGTAGGTATTATCTACCCTATATCTAACAGTAAGTGGGTGAGTCTTGTGCATGTCGTTCCCAAAAGATCAGACATCACTATAGTTAAGAATGATGAGAATGTGATGGTGTCTCAACGAATCCAGACAGGGTAGAAAGTGTGTATTGACTATCACAAGCTTAATGCTACCACACTTAAGAACCACTTTCATTTCCCTTTATTGACCAGATGTTGGAGCGTCTCGCAGGACATGCGTATTATTTCTTTTTGGATGGATACTCTGGATACAATCAAATTGTCATCCATAAAGATGATGTAGAGAAGACGACTTTCAAATGCTCCTTTGGCACATTCACATATAGAAGGATGCCATTTGGATTATGCAATGTGCCCACAACGTTTCAGCGATGCATGATGAGCATCTTTTTAGACATGGTGGAGAAAATCATCAGGGTATTCATAGATGACTTTTCCATTTTTGGTGATTCGTATGATCTATGTCTGCATAATTTGTCTCTTGTCTTAGAACGTTGTGCTAAAACAAATATTTTGCTTAATTGGGAGAAATTGCATTTTATGGTTAAAGAAGGGATAATTCTAGGGCATGCGTATCTGCTAGAGGGATAGAAGTCAATAAAGCTAAAGTCGATATTGTGCGTACATTGCCACCTCCCACTTTTGTGAGGGAGGTTCATTCTTTTCTTGGACATGCAGGTTTTTATCGCTGGTTTATAAAGGATTTCTTCGAGATAACCCGTACTCTTTGTGCATTGCTCTATAAAGATGTCACGTTTGACTTTACTGATGATTGCTTGGCAGCGTTCAACAAACTTAAGTATTTATTGACCTCTGCATCGATCATTCAGGCGCCAGATTGGAGCCTTCCGTTTGGGCTCATGTATGATGCATCTGACTATGTTGTCGGAGCTGTGTTAGGCCAACGTCCAACAAAGTTATCTCATGTCAGCTACTATGCTTCCCAGACTCTTAATGATGCACAGTTAAACTATTCAAGTACCAAAAAAGAGCTCCTGGTTGTTGTTGTTGCTTTATAGAATTTAGATCTCACTTGTTAGGAACTAAAATTATTATTTTTCTCTGACTATACTGCTTTGAGATATCTTATGATTAAGCAGGATGCCAAGCCAAGGTTGATTAGGTGGATGCTACTCCTACATGAGTTCGATGTGGAGATCAGAGATGAGAATGGAATGGAGAATGTAGTTGCTGACCACTTGAGCCGTCTCACCCATCCTTCCAACGCAAAGAAGGACCGTCTCCCTTTGCGTGATAGCTTCCCTGGTGAGCAGTTGTTGGCCATGCAAGATGTGAAACCTTGGTGTGCCGATATTTTCAATTATCAAGTGTCTAACCAGATTTCAAGTGACTACACTAAAGCACAAAGAGAGAAACTAGTGAAGGAGGCCAGGTACTTTGTGTGGGATGATCCATATTTATGAAATATTGCCCAGATTCCATCATTCGCAGGTGCGTGCCTAAATCTGAATTTCATTCTATCCTTTCTTTTTGTCACTCACATGTAGGTGGTGGGTACTTTGGAGGAAAGGAAACAACACATAAAGTGCAAGAGAGCGGGTTCTATTGGCCTAACATCTTCAAACATGCTCATGAGTTTCACAAGTTTTGCCTGAGATGTCAGATGACATGTACGCAGTAATTTTTGTTGAAATATTTGATGTGTGGGGTGTTGATTTCATGGGTCCATTCCTGAACTCTAACAAGAATTTGTATATTCTCTTAGCTGTGTATTATGTTTCTAAGTGGGTGAAGGCTAAGGCCACCCCGACTAATGATTCTATTGTTGTTCTTGGTTTTCTTTAAAAACTTTTTCCTAGATTTTGAACACCTAGATGCATCACCAGCGATGGAGGATCTCATTTTTGCAACAGGACCTTTGACGCCTTACTTAGGAAGTATAATGTGGCTCATAAGGTGGCAACACCTTATCATCCTCAGACAAGGGGGCAAGTGGAGGTTTCCAATAGGGAGATTAAGCAGATTCTTGAGAAAATTATGGGGCCAACGAGGAAGGATCGGAGTGAGCGCTTGGATGAAGCGTTATGGGCATATTAGACAATATATAAGACACCTATTTGGATGTCTCCTTTTAGGTTGGTCTATGGAAAAACATGTCATCTACCAGTAGAACTTGAGCACAAGGCTTATCGGGCGGTCAAGCAATTCAATGTGAGCCTGGATGTCGCGGGTACTTATAGAAAATTGTAACTCAATGAGTTGGATGAGATCCGTAATGATACTTATGAGTCTAGCCGGATTAACAAGGAAAAGACCAAGTTGTTTCATAACAAGATGATAAGAAAGAAGACTTTTGAAGTTGGTCAAAAAGTTTTTTTCGATTTAGTTCCCGGCTTAGGTTGTTTCCGGATAAGCATCGATCTAGGTGGATAGGCCCTTTTATTATTACTAATATTTTTCCTCATGGTCCAGTAGAAGTCAAAAGTTTCAAAATAGGGAAAACATTCAAAGTGATTAGACACCGACTCAAGCCTTTTTATGAGTCCTTTGTGGAGCACACCATCGAGCATGTACCTCAAAATGCTAACTGATACTTGGTACTGTCTGGCTGAAGACGTTAAACTTAGTGCTACTTGGGAGGCAATTCATGTTGATGGAGAAGCATGGCTGACATATTTGATCTCTTTTCTCTTCTCCTTTACTTTATTTTTCTCCATGTAGTGTGTGTTGTTATGTGTTATGTGTCTTGCTTCATACTTATTGATATTGCATGCTATAGTTTTGTTTTACATTGAAGAAAATGTAAATTTCAAGTGTGGGGTGAGGTTTATATCATATCCTTAGAGTGTATGTATAAATTTTTTATTTTTGAGTCAAATTTTTCAAATTTTTGAGTCATTATGGGATTCACCCGAAGTAGTGTGTGTTGTTATGTGTTATGTGTCTTGCTTCATACATGTTTGATATTGCATGCTATAGTTTTGTTTTATATTGAGGAAAATACAAATTTCAAGTGTGGGGTAGGGTGAGCTTTATATCATATCCTTAGAGTATGTATAAATTTTTTGTTTTTGAGTCAAGTTTTTCAAATTTTTGAGTCATTATGGGATTTACCTGAAGTCCCACTTCGACTGGTTGAACGTATTTTGTTTTTATTTGTTTATTTTCATTATCAGAGTGTCGACCCGCCGAACTTTGTGTCAGTTCCGGATAGTTGCATCCCTTCGACCCGTTGAAGGTTTCTTGGGATATTTTGTGTTTGAGTATTTTTTGGAAAAGAAAATACAAAAAAGAGTCTTTTGTTTATTTGGATTCTTAGGTCACCTTTGACAAGTCTATGATGTGCTTATATCTTCCTAATTTGTGACCAAGAGATAATTTGTGACTTAAGTTTCTTCGGTTGATCTTGATGCATGGTACATATGCGAATATGTAGTAGATATATAAACAAGTTAACATGGTACAGATTATGAGCATGCTTAAACATTTTGAGATTCATTTAACAAGTCAGCGATTGAGCCTGAATTTGATTATATACTTCCTTTCATGTGTGTGTCAATTAAGTGCCGCAGATTAAGTTAATGGACTCTAGAGATTACTAGTACTTGCTCTTGTGCTAGTTGAAACTTTTTGTCAATCTATGTTCTGATTAAGGAAGTGATAAAGGTGTAACGACCCGAACCGTGGAATGTGCACATATTGGTCCGAGCCGTGATTATTGTGAATTAATCATACTCGTGGGTTTGTTAACGACTAAATTATCGGGCAAGAATTTGGTTTGAGTTCCTTCGCAGAAATTTTTGAGGATTTGATTTCGAGCTCGTAGAAGGTTTCAGAGGATTTTTCGGATAATCGGAGAATATAAAATGGATATTTGAAATTGTCGTTGAGTTAGTCGTACTTATCCGTTTGGGTTTGAGTTATCCAAATCGTGAATTTGGTCGGTTCGTGACGTATAAATATTGAATAGTCGTAAAAAAATCAAAAAATCACGCATTTGGGCCGTTTGACCAGCTTTGACCCGCGTTGACTTGGGTTGACTAGAGCTCCATTACGACCCGTTTCGGGTTTGCCGTCCGACCCGCCGTTTTTGGCCACCTCCGGCCATAACCTTGGTATGGCTAGAATTCTCTTGTGATTCTCTATTGGTTTATGCTTGATTTTGTGGGAACTTATTGAGATTTGGGAGAGTTTGAGCTCGGTGAAATCCTTGATTTTCGCTGCCGTCGGAGGCGGTGCTCTGGCGAGCTTTGGTGTTGCAGATGAGAGGGGTTAGGTTCCCCTCATCCCATTGATGCTTTCTGGGTGGATGAATTTGTACAAGGAAGAAATTTGGGAGGAGTCGCGGTGGTCGCCGGAAGAGATTTTGGTCGTGAGCTTTCGAGCTCAATTCCGGCCAATTGGGTTATGGTTTGGACTTAAGGTTTTAGGGGTTTGGTTGGGCTTGAGGAGAGGAAAATTTTGAGGTATGGTTCGCCAGAGTTGGTCACCCTTGGCGCCGCGCTGGCAGTGGTGGCGGTCAACTGCAGACCTCCGGCGAGGGTTGACTTTTTGAGATTTTTGGAGATTTTTATACCATTTTGCTCGTAATCGCGCCTCGATTGTAGTCGTGAGGTTTTTGAGTTGATTTGTGTGTTGTAATTTGGGTCGAGGGTTGTTTGGGTGTATTTTGTGAATTTTGCTATCCTCGTCGATATTTCGAGTGATACGCCTTTTGAGAACGCGGGGTTCTTGACGTATTAGCTCCGTATGTTGTGTTTCAATATGTATTGATCGTATCCCTATTATTCAAGTGATCGTGATCAAATGTTTGGCAAGGGATCTTCTGCCGGACCTCAAAGTTAGCTTCGTACTGTGAGTGGACACTTTATTTTCACAGTTGATTCACGAGTCTTGATTATGCATTTATGATTATACACTTTACGATTATGCATTGTATTAGTATGCATTTACAATTATGCACATACAAGTATGCATTTTATGATCATGCATTTTACGATTATGCATGAGCATGGAAAGTATTTATGATTTGGTTTACACAGAGTACAGTCTTAGATATAGTGGTAACATCGATGCTTTGGCTTCTCGGCTGATCCCTGACATGCTCCGGGGGGGGGGGGGGGGGGGGGGGGGTGCAGATATCCTGACCCGAGGTCTTTCAGACTTATAATCATGAGGGGGTCTGAGATCCCATAATTAGACTGTACTATGCAGAGGAGTCTGTGAGTGACCTCGCATGATTTTATGTGTATCTTTATGGATTAGGAAAAATGTACCTGGTCGGAATTTTCATGTGCATTGACTCGCATTATGCTTTTATGAGCATACATACATATATATTGGGAAAGGCATATTATTATTTTGTTCATTCACTCTAACGATTTCATTTGCCTTCCCCTGGACTTTTCGGTTTCCTTTGCCCAGTTTGCAGTTTGGGTTCCACGGTTGTACGTCGACGGTGGAGGCGTAGAGTTCAAGTCACACTTCAGTTCGTGTAGGTTCTCAGTTCGACCTACTGATTGTATATGATGTGTATAGGCGTCACTCTGAATACTTATGTTGTGTTTTCAGTTGAGTTTACTCCTGAATGTTTTCTAGGATTTCTTGTAAACCTTGTGGTTTATTATATATATGATGTTGAGAAATCCGGATGGGGAATGGAGCCCCACGGTTTGGCTTTTGTGGAATATTTGAAGTGTGATTCTCTTTGCAGGTTCTAATATTGGCTCACGTATTTTGATCTATGCATTTTATGCTTGATTCTTAATGTCTTTCTCTTTACATTTAACTTTGTTTTATGCTTAGTAAATATGTTTCTAACTTACTTTATGTTTTTAGGTAGAAATAAAGGAGGAAATAATAAAGGAGGCGTTTCGGAGCTAAAAGCGGGATAAGGACAAAGTTCCTAAATCCGGAGAAGAAATGGTACGAGAAATGGTACGAGAAATGGTCTTCAAATGGTTTCTAAAACGTATTCTCAAATTCCATCAAGAATTGGAAACCATGTGACAAATGAAAATGGTGCAAATAAAAATGAAGACATTTCTCCTGCGCGATCATGGAAAGCATGTTCTTGCCGAATTCATGGAGGATACTTGGGCCACATTTGTGGAGAATATTCCAAGATGATTTGGATATGATTTAAAGCCCAAAATATGTGCAATTACATGGTATTTTCGGCCAATGAAGAATTGGAGAGAAAGAAGCCCAAAAGAAGAAGATGGACCGAAAGTTAGAATCCAGAAATCTGTCGATGCAGATCAGCCCAATTCAACAGGCCACCAAAATCAATTGAAAACGAATTTGGACACATGTGAGGCATGCATAGAAAGATATGGAAGTCTAGTTTCCAACCCCACTGGAATCATGCCGTTACAATGTGTAGATATTCAGAAATCCCGGATTTAGTGGGTACAGGTCATTCTGCCTAACATCCAACTTTAAATGGGCATTGAAGGCGCGTCAGGAGGAATTATGGCACAAATAATGCATAGCTGGAAATACCTGGAAGTCTATTTTCTAGTGCCGAAAGAATCACGCCGTTTGAAGTTGTAAAACGTCCGAAACGTAGCTTTTAATACATAAGGGTCAGATTTGACAGCTTTCAGAAGGTGAGAAGTTTCCTAATCTTCTTCTATATAAAGGGAAGCTCGACTCTTTCAAGAGGATCACACACTCACCGAGCCGAAGCCTTGTCTAAACACTAACCCCTCTCATACTTAGCCAAAATCAGCCTCTCTTAGTCGAAATACCATCTCCACCACCTCATAGACACCCTTCCTCCATCCGTGAGTGTTCTCTCGCTAGATTTGGCTTTGAACACTTGCGTAGCCATCATCCACCAAAGGGACGTGCGCTCGGAGCTTGCAGAGAGACGAATTCCTCGGAGCAAAAAAGTGTAACATGGCCTCTTTGTATTTATTTCGACTTTGTATTGTTTCTTTTCAAGGCTTTGTATAGAAAGACTAATGTTTTGGTGTAAAGATGATTATTTCTAATTTGTTTTGAATTCTTCCATGTGTTTATAGGTTGATTGGAACGTGTATGTATGCTTGCCATGTTCTTAATGCTATGAAATTTGCTTAGGATGGCACTAGATGATTTGGTTCACCCTATGCATGTTCCACCGATCTAATCAAGATAAAATTGGGTTAGGGAGTTTGCTAGATGATTTGGCTGCCCTCTAATTCGATGCAAGTGTATGTTTATGTTCTAATTAAAATGTGAATTTCGTAGGATTCAACCAAGGAGGGAGTAATCGGCCTAAGCAACATGATGTGATGATCACTTGTAAATAATAGACTTAGGAACTTATTTTCGGCTAGATGCATGTTAGGATTATGTGTTCTTGATTGTTTACTTGTCTATGAGTTTAAACATGTTAGAACTTGTGATTTCTTGATATGTTTCTACCCATCTTCTTGTTTTATTTCGTAGGAACTTAGAACAAACAATCTTGCACCCCCCCTAAACAACATTAGCATAGTTATGCATGCACTCTCAATCTCCGGTTAAGAACGATCCCTACTTACCAATGCTACATCTACAAAGAAGGGTTTTAATTGCTTTCGTGTTTGATTGAGTGTTTAAATTAAGTACTTGAAAAGATGTGAATCATATTTCAAAGTAATTCTGGCGAAATTTTTTTAAGGTCATGTTTTCGAAGGTTTGATTTCGGTTTAGGCAACTAAAACAGAGTCGGGTTCTTTCAAAAGGCATCTAAGAATGAGCACCAAAGCCAAAGTTAGCCTTTGTCCTATAATTATGTGTGCACGAGTTGCGACCCCTCAGCTAACCACTTTGTGCCTACATTTAGCCTTTTTGTCATCACCAGCATAATCCCTGACCTTGAACCTTAGAATAGTTATCTCTACCTTTTTTTTGAACTTAGTAGAGCTTTATGAGACAGTCATATGAAACCAAGGCAAAAGATTGTGAAGATGGTGCAAAAGACCAAGTGTGGGGTATCAAGCTAGTATGTGTTTAAAAAAATTGTGTAAAATCCAGCTTGATATCTAGGGTGATTAAATTGCAAAGAATGGCGTGAAAGCCCATGCCAGCATAATGACATCTGGCCGTAGTAATAGAAAAAAGAATGTGAAAAAAGAGAGTTCCTAATTGACGATTGTTTGTGCTACAATGTCTCTATCTTTGATGGTTCTACTAGGTTCTAGAACTTGATTGTTGAATTCCATATCCTCTCATTTTTAACCGAAGAGCATAGCCCTGTTGCAACCATTAAAGTCTTTTTTATCCTTAAGATGACAGCTTTTGATCTGTGGAGATTAGTCACAAGAGTTGAGCATATGGGTTGGCAAACATTTAAGTTGGGTGTTTAACCTTAAAGAATAATACAAATGAAACACTCTGAGAGCATATCCTTGTGCGCTTGAATCTTGACTTGTTTGTTTCATGCCGTAGTTTTTACTCACCATGATTATGCCTTTGTCCTACATATTACATAGGTGCTATGCATTGGAATTAACTTTCGAAACTTTGTGGGATTGAATTTCAAATGAGAACTAATCTTGGTGTTGATAATATGTTGAGGTTGTTAGAATTGTGGTTGTAGAGTGTTGTCTTTTTAGTTTGAGTCATACTTTAGTGTTTTGCTCGAGAACTAGCAAAAACTACGTGTGAAGTATTTTGATAGTTGCATAAATATGCAACTTATCTGTGTTTAATTAAGCCCAATATTTGGTTTTATTGTTATGTTTTCAGTAATTTTATTAATGTTTATTTATTTTGTTAGGTTTATGGAGGAAATAAAGAAAATGAGTTAAATGGAGGAGTTCTAATGAAATAAAGAACGAATCAGGGAGTCTCTTGCAGTTAAAATAAGATAAACCTAAATGGACGAGTTCTAGCCCAACCAACGTGGTATTTAAATAATTTTGAGGGTTTTTGGGAAGGTTAAACAATTTTGGAAGTTACATACGAGCAAGCAAGAGCAGCCAGTCAAAAGAGATCCAGCCGCCCAGGTTCGACGGGTCGAGATCATTTCTCGATGGGTCGAGATTGCGACAATAGCAATCCTTCTCTTCTTCGTTTGTATTAGTTTTTTCCATGGATTGTTTTGATTCGTTTTCATACACTATGAGTAGCTAAATACTTTGTTAATGGGCTGTTTTGAAGTTCCGTACATGAAGTCTAGATAATTTATACACTTTGACCTAAATTTGCTTTGTTTTTGGATGAGGTTTCTTTGTTGGTTTTTCTTTGATGATTTCTATCTTGTATGCTTTTAGTGCACGTTTACTATGCATATTTAGGGATCTAATTCTGTGAGAGTTTTGATGCGTGTTGATTGTTCAATATCTTCCTTAATCTCTTTGTAGTAGAAACCAAGCTTTTTGGTTCCAAACAAATTATGCGTCTAGTAAGACACGCCCTTAGTGTACTTGTGAAGTCTTGTAGATTCTCACACCTTTTTTAGATCATAATATTTCTTTCTCAGTAAATTCGGGTCCGTGACCTTTGGGTTCTTTGAGGGATAGTACGTCATGATGATAAGTGTATCTTCATCGATGAAATCAAATAGATCGGGTAATAGGTTGTGTTCATAATGATTGAATCTTCCTGAGAATTTTTATTCATAGGCATGACATTATTAGCTTGAGTATTTGTTGTCTAGATAAAGTGACGGTGGTGGATGACAATCCCTTTAGCTTATTTATTCATTGATTTTTGTTATAAATATTAATCTATTTTTCTGCATTATTCTGTCTTGCTTAATTTCGTTTATTTATCAAATCAACTAAATTTTTGTGTGGTATTCTGCCACTGTGTGTAGTGTATCCAGTTTTAATTTCGTAATTTTTGGTCAAGTCTAAATTATGTAATTAATTAAGTTTGTGTCTGTAGATCGAATCTGCCAATAAATTGGTCTTAGTGTGTTGTTTGTGACTTAATACTTAGTTTCATCAATTTTCAACGACTAATGATCCCTATTTGCTATAATACTATATTGATATAAATTACACAAAAATAGAGATTTTTTTAGTGGTGTAAAAAGCCTATCATACGTCAGGCAAAATCCTCAAAATTATACACTCTCATCCCCAGCGACATCTAGTACATATTGACTCGCCTAACATCCAAGTAGCACGGCAGCATAACAGATGACATTCTCCTAAGTTGGCATGGCTACGAGCTAGTTGAGCCAGAAAGCATGGATTCTAAAGTCTACAAATACACTATTAAGTGTTATTATCGTGTTGCATACGAAATTAGTGAATAAATAAAAGAATCATTATTATTCGTAGTCAAAGTATATAAGACTTAGTACATTAGCATATTAATGCAGTAAAAGTATATTGTCTCATAAAACAAATAGACTAAACTCGTAAAACAAAAACAGGGTAACCTCGTAAAATAAATAAAAGCATTGGCATTGTTCTATTTTATCACTCACACTTCTAAAGCTGGCGTATGCAAGAAGGTGGCAATTATCCACCACATTCCAAACACCAATGACACATAACCAAACACGAGCATTAATTACAATAGATAATTACATATAAGGTCATTTAGAGACCATATTTCACACATAAAGTCATTTAAACTTTTTATCATAATTAAAGTCACTTTCTTTAATTCATATTTTCTGTCTTTTCAATTTTGCCCTTTTATATTTATTTTGAAGATCATTTATATTTTTATCTTAATTAATGTCATTTTTTTATCCATATTTTCTGTCTTTCAAATTTTGCCTCTTTATATTAACTTTTCAGGTCATTATATATTTTTTATCCTAATTAAGGTCACTTTTTTTATCCATATTTTTTATGTATAAAGTTCCAGTAAAGTAGTACTATCCAACAACTAGGGTAGTACTTTCTGAAAACTACAGTAGTACTTTCAACAAAGTTTTAGTTAGAATGCATAAAGTCCCAGTAGAGTAGTATTATCCAACAACTAGAGTAGTACTTTCTGAAAACTATATTAGTACTTTCAACAAAGTTTTAGTTAGAATGCATAAGTTCCAGTAGAGTAGTACTATCCAATAACTAGAGTAGTATTTTCTAAAAACTACAGTAGTACTTTCAACAAATTGTTGATGTTTTTTGCAACGTCTTCACTGTTTTTGGAGACAATTTTTTATGAATTCACCCATGACTTTGCAAAAGCCTCTTATTGTCGATCTTATTTGGACTTTAGGTTTCTTAGGGTCTTCCATTTGTGCCATTTCTGCAAAACAATAAAATAGACCATCAAAACACTACATACTACTCACATAAATTATATCTACTACTTACATCAATTCTACATACTACTACAGAGCACACTACATATTACGCACAGCCAACACTGCAAACTACTACAGAGGACACTACATACTACTCACAGACAACACTGCAAACTACTACATAGGACACTACATACTACTACAAAACACACTACATACTACTCACAGACAATATTACAAACTACTACAGACAACACTACAAACTACTACAGAGCACACTACATATTACTCACAAATAACACTACAAACTACTACAGAGCACACTACAAACTACTACAAAGCATACTACACACTACTACAGAGCGGACTACATACTACTCACAGACAACACTACAAACTACTACAGAGCATACTACAAACTACTACAAAGCACAATACAAACTACTACAGAACGGACTACATACTACTCACATACAACACTACAAACTACTACAGAGCACACTACAGTTTGTATATACTACTACAGAGTAACATATGTACTACCATAAATTATTATAGACACTACTACATACGTAACAACCAAAACACAACAAATTTTGCGTAACAAATCGGTTCTCTAGGCTGTAATATTCTTCCCCTCCAGTCTTCACACTTTTGTACATTTACATGTACATAGCTGCCAATAGATGTATTTGCTCCGTTAATGCTGTTAAATTTTCTGCATAGAGAATCCCCATTTCCGCTTTTACAAATTACTGTTTTTGTAATTTGATCAATCTATACTTTGTCCCATCCATGTAATTTGATCCCCTCAACATTAATTAATGGTTATGGTCAAATTGATCAAGAGGTTAGCATATTCGACTAATCATTAATCAACATGGATGCTAGTTTGTATAGAGAACTCGGGCTGGTTGTTATACAGTATATTTACTTTCTGAACATGATCCACTCTCCACTTTGACCTCAGGAGCTCCCCATGATCCAAGGATTCCTATAAACTCCTCCATTTGGGAAACAGAGACAAAAGCACCTTCAATTATTCAGTCCCTCATAAGCTATTGGGCCCTTCCCCCTTTAGTAAAGATCCCCTGCACTTGTATCATGCTTTTGTAATGCACTATTTTTAGTCTCCACTTTCCGGTGAGCGTCTCTTGGCGGCGAGAAGAAGTCCATCACGGCGGCTCTACACTCGGACCTCCGTATCGACGGCCGACATCCATTCGAGCAGCGCAAGCCAATAATCAAGTTCGACAAAGACGATGGCTCGGCTCAAGTCCAACTCAGCCAGACTCACGTCATGAGCTTCGTCGCCGCTCAGCTCGTTCAGCCTTATCGTGAAAGGCCTAATGACGGCACTCTCTCCATCTTCATTGAGTTCTCTCCCATGGCTGACCCTTCCTTTGAGCCCGGGTCACTCCGCCGTCGAGCTCGGTCGTGTAATACAGTATTACAGGGCATCAAAGTTTTAGTTACAGAAAGGACATTCAACGTAAATTAATCAAACTTCAAGGTTTTTTGTTTAATCAAATGACCTTATTTAGGAAAGAAAAGTCAGGTAACCTTATATATAACTAATCTTACGTAACTGACCTTAGGTGTAATTTACCCTAATTACAAAACCATCGGCAGAACATGCTACATAATCAACCATCGGCGGTTTTGGAATCCGTTACGGGGTGCCGAAATGTTTTAATAAAAAAAGTGTTTTACGAGAAATATTTGTGGTATTTTGGTGTGTGTCTTGTTTTAATTAAAATAGAAATAAATATTATTTCAATCCCTGATTTTTAGGGATAATGATTTTAATAGATTGTAATGTCTATTTAAAATCATATATCAATGAATAAAATACAGTTTCAGTCTATATTGATTGTGATCTATTTTCTCCTTCAACACATTATCAGCAACTCTCTAATTGATAACCATCACCACCAAAGAAAAATACTCATACCCTTAAACACTTAACCTTAGGATAATGATCCCAATAAGGATACATACCGTCCGAAAAATGTTGATGAGGAACTTTTGGGAGTTGATGTACCATACCTTAGTGCTATTAGAGCTTTGTTATATTTAGCTCAATGCACTAGACCAGATATTGCATTCTTTGTGAACTTGTTAGCTCGGTTTAGTTTTGCGTCAACACAACGTCATTGGAATGGTGTCAAGCACATCTTTAGGTACTTGAAAGGTTTCATTGGCTTGAGCTTTTTCTTTTCATACAAAGAGAACATAGAGAAGCTTAAAATTCCCAGAAAATGGATGGTTGAATTGCAGCATGCAGATCCTGGGATTTTTGATCCGTTGAATGAATCTTTCGACCAGTCAAAAATTGCACCATGGATGTACCCGAAGGTGTCGATCAACCGGTCGAGAGGATTACTAGACCTGAAGCTGTCATTTGACCTGTCGAGTGAAAGGTTCGACTCGTCGAATTCCCCTTTGATTACTAGCATTGTACCTCAATTCTGTGTGGTCTCCTACTCAGAGACACCATATACTGTCTTGGTTGGTTTTGCTGATGCTGGGTATCTCTTTGACCCACATAATGAACATTCCCAAACAAGTTATTTATTTACCATGGGGAACACAACGATTTCTTGGAGATCAGCAAAGAAAACCCTTGTTTCTACTTCCTCAAATCATTTTGAAACTATAACTTTGCATAAAGTGGTTAAAGAGTGTGTCTGTCTTAGGTCAATCATACACCACATTCGAGGATATAGTAGATTATTTTTCACTACGATAGCACCAATTTGTATCTTTGAGGATAATGCAGCTTTCATTGAGAAAATGAAGCAGGGATACATCAAGCGTGATCACACGAAACACATTTCACCAAAGTTGTTATTTAATCAGCAACAACAACAGCCATTGAATATTCATGTGAGCCAAGTGTGTTCGGCTGATAATGATGCAGACTTGATCACCAAGTCTTTACCAAAATCTATATTTGTGAAGCATGTGAGACGCATTGGAATGCGAAGATTATCTGAACTCCATAATTGATTTACTGATCAGGGGGAGTTCATTTCATAGATATTAGGGAGAGTCTACATCACATGTGGTCGTTTTTGTACTTGATGCGTTGTACTCTTTTTCCCATACACAAAATTTTTGTTTTACCCATGAGGTTTGTTTTGCTTAGTAAGGTTTTTAGTGAGATAACAGATTATACATCACACATTAGGATCGCGACACAAAGGGGAGTGTTCCAAGAGAAATATTTCTGGTATCTCGGTGCGTGTGTTATCCTAATTAGAATCGAAGTAGATATTCTCTCAATCCTTGATTTATAGGGATAATGATTTTATATATTGTAATGCCTATTTAAAGTTATCTATCAATGAATAAAATACAGTTTCAGTTTACATTAATTGCATATCAATTATCTCCAACAAATAAAAATTTTCTTTCGGAAATATGGAAAAACGTTAATAAAAATTGATAAGAATTAATTGAAAGATACTGGAAAAACATAACATAAATATTTATATTAGTGTGTATTGGTAAATAACACTATTTTCTCAGTTAATACTAAATTAAGAAGAGAAGTTTTATTAACACCTCTCTTGACTAGACACCCCTACTTTTTGGAATATTTTCTGATACCATTTGACCTCTTTGCTCTTGGGACTGTGAATCCTTAGCAGCTAATCTCAGCTTTTTCAACAGCGCAAAACTACTTCGGGAGTAATTCTACTTTGGGGGTTGATTCCACAATTCTTTTTTCTTCAATACAATTTCACAATATCAGTCTTTTGTGCTCGGTCTAGTAAAATTTGACAGTCACCACTTAACATCTCGATGGGTCATGGGTCAGTAAACACACAAATGAAGCTTATATGGCTATGAGCAATTTAAGTTCATATATCGACATAATGAATACTGAATACAGAAGAATTTCTGCAGAATTGACCAATTTGAAATCAAATTTTGGAAGATGAAAGGGGGAACTCGGGTTTTGATTGGCTTGATATTGCAGTAAATTGACCACACTCACAGATGAGAGAGAGAGAGAGAGAGAGAGAGAGAGAGAGAGAGAGAGATGAGTTAGTCTCAAATACTCTCCTTCTCTCTACACCAATTTTTTTAAAAAAAAATCTCAACCGTTAATTTATTCTCCGAATTTGAGCTTACGATAAGATTAGACCAACAGATCAAAACCTTGAATTTGAAATCGGCTATGATTGTTTTCATTTTTTTTCCCTGAATATTTCTCAGTCGTCGACTAGAGAGATGGAAGACGTCGTTGTCGTCCTTGACATCGGCCTCGGCGTCAACATCGTTGTCACCTCTTAACAATGACATCGTCTTTAGTCATCGTCGACGCGAGGAGGAGGCAATGACGAAGGCAATCAGTTTGATGAGGGAAAGATGGAGGAGGTGACCAAACTGGCAGATATTGCTTCCTGTTCGAAAACTTTTGACCAAACTGACAGATATTGATTCCTGTTCGAAAATTTTTTTGATGCATATTAGAGCCTGAGCCAGTAGATATTGATTCATGTTCGACAATTATGCATTTGATGTCTGCAACTAGGGTTATGAAATTGAAATGAAGCCGGCAAAAACTTCGGAGAGGGCGGAGCAAAGGGAAGAGAAGAAAGATGTGAAGCTATTGGCGATGGCGAGAGAGTCTCTTTCGACAACTTGGAGAGCTTGGAGAAGCACGATCTTACTTAACTCGGGATTATTGCTCACCAGGGAGTTTGGGTCTGAGATTATTTTTTGAATGATTGGATGTGGGATTATTGTTGAGTCTAAATGTTGAACACACTGTTAAAGGAGAGAGGGAGGACTTGGGGAAATCTGAGTCAGGACGAGAATTAGGTGTTCTGAGCTTATTGTAATCTCGTTAACTTTTGACTATTTTATACAATCTGATGATTCTACGTGAATTTTTAAGAGTGTAGAGAGATGGGGAGTATTTGAGAGAAAGAGAGAGGTATTAAGAGTAATGGGTCAATGAGATGTGTGAATAAAATCCCAATTAAACAACTTAAATAATAACGACTCCCGCCCACTCCCGCCATTAAAAGAATACGGCCCTGCAAACAACTGAGGTCCCTGTAGGACTAGGATCCTCTCCTAACCAAGAATAACCTAACTTCTATCTCACCTTTAAATCTCAGCCGTTAAAACGAATTGTGTGGTATTCCTGGTCTCTATAAGTAACCCAATAAATAATTCATAGACCCATAAACTTTGAATAGACAGTGAAGAATTGAGAATCTAAAGGTCCTGAGGGGGGAGGTGAATAGGCATTTTACCACTTTTTCGCTTAACCTGTTCTCGGGGATAGCATAATTGCAACCAAGGAATGAAATATCCATAATATCTTCGATATTTTCGCGATATTTCCGTGTTTTGGACTTCCCGATATTAATTCTACATATCAATATCTTTTATCCGATATTTCTCGAAATATTCGATATTTTTCGATATATCGCCGAAACCCTCGACATTTTCGAATTTATCCAATATTTTTATTTTACATATATGTTGATCTCACTAAATCAAAAGCACAAAACCCTTCACGCTAATAACTCAAAAGCTCAATCAAATAAACACTATAAATAATCAACAAAACACAATTTACAAGTTTTAAAACACATATTAATCATATAAGAATCTCATAAAGTTCAAATACAAATTTTCATGTATTTATCTCAATTTTCATCGATTTTTTATTGAATCAATACTTCCTTCAAAATATCCGTATTTTGGACAGTCGATATATCTTCGATATATATATCCGTATTTTGGACAGTCGATATATCTTCGATATTCGATATTTTACTCCTTGATTGCAACATATCCCAAAATACAGGATACGAGTGTTTGAACTGTAAAAGCAGCAAGTAAAGAATAACACAAGGATGTTTTTGTTAACGCAGAAATCCTACAACCAGGATTAAAACTGCGTGCTCCTAACTCTTGAGGGAAAAACCTTTCCACTATCAAGTATACATACAATTACAAGTTTCTCGTACTCTGGGGATACATAGCCTGTATGTTATCCTAACTAGTCTGACTACCAGTTCTAAACAGAGCTACACTACTTGACTTATGTGTTTACACCTTGGAAAATATCTAGAAGCATCAACTCAGATATTAACTACTCGTCAGTTAAATCTTCTTGATCTACTTCTTCGGGTTGAGCATCTCCATACCTATCTCAATGGAATGCACTTATGCAATGATGTATATGGGTTTTGAAAAACAATTTTTTATGATTGTGAATCCGTGACTTATATGCATAGCAAGTAGCAACACAAGACACAGAAAGGGAAGAGAAGAGAAGAGAGGAACTACACAGTTTATGTGCTCTCAAAGAATCACCAGAAAAGAGTATCTCTCCACAAATAGTTTTTCACTCAACCGGGGAGTCAAAACTGCCTTGAACTCCCTTATATAGACAAGACAAATCAGAAGCATTTGACAGCAAGGAAGCACGTGCTAAACATCTCAAAAGCTACCCTATAGTAGTCTTAAAATTGTCACCGAATTGACAAATCAGTTTGATCACAGTTTACAAGATAAAAGCATGCTTAAGAGACAACATGTAAGGTCAAATCTAGAGTTTTCATTTTAGGCAAAGAGTGTTTAGGAGGGAAAAGCTTTTCCAACTTTATACCAGAAATGGCTAAACTAGTTTCAGCAAGAGGAGCACGTTATGCTTACACAGACAGACTATGAGGAAGGCAAAGAAGATTGTCCAGGCTGTAAAGCAACTCACACAAACAAAAGAATCACATGTGAACCTAAAAACAACATTAATCAAAAGTTCTTCCATAATTCAAACACATCTTTTGCAAGGTCAACTACCGTACAACAAGGCACATGTGTTCTGAATAAGGAATAACTTAAGCTGCAAAAATGTCACATGTATTATGAATCAAAGATAACCTAAACTGCAGAATATCATATATGAACACGTTCCAGAATAGCAGCAGAATAGCAGGGATGTATGTATAGTGTGCTATCCTAAATGAAAAAACATGTTATGCAAATGAATGATCAACCTGTTTTTCCATGAGATAGATAGGAAATGTCAACATCTTCAATCTCTTCATTTATGTTCCTTCAATCTGTTGTGTTTTGTCCAGTACAAGGGATAGCCAACCTAAGTATGCCTTCAGAATTTGATACAGCAAGAAATGAGTTGGTGGTGGAAACACTCTATAAGAGCTGAAAAGGTAACTAGTTCTCCACAAACTTATCTTTTGTTTCCTCTTTTCATTCATATGTAGATAATTTTCATTACAATTTCTTATCAGGAAAAGTTTGATCCAAACAATGGACTGCCTGAGTACAATAGTGTGGCCTTAATACTCAGGGTCACAGGCCTCGTTGAGAACAGTCTCGCCGAGATTCTTCCACTGCTGGTACTCCAGGTTGGTCGTAGAACGTCTACGGTGTGGCTCGACGACCCCGACCACAGTAGACAGCTCACTATTGAGTACATCCAGTGTGACCTGTCCGAGACAAACCAGACCAAGGCCGAGCTGTCTCAACTCACTAATGTTACGCACATTTTTTATATGACATGGGCAACACTACAAGAAAATGACCCATTGCCGGCGACTTTTATGTCGCCGGCAATGTTTTGGACATTACCGGCGATTTTTGCCGGAAAAATCGCCGGTAATGTCTTTTTTTTTTTTTTTTACATTACCGGCGATTTTTGTCGCCGGTAATGTCCGTCGCCGGCAATCTCTCGATGGTAATGTAAAAAAAAAAAAAAAGACATTACCGGCGACTTCATTTATGTCGCCGGTAATGTCTTTTTTTTTTTTTTTTTTTTTACATTACCGGCGACATAAATGTATGTCGCCGGCAATGTCTTTTCCGGCAAGAGATTACCGGCGACTTACATTTATGTCGCCGGTAATGTTAAAAAAAAAAAAAAAAGACATTACCGGCGATTTTTCCAGCAAAAATCGCCGGTAATGTCCAAAAACATTGCCGGCGACATAAAAGTCGCCGACAATGGGTCATTTTCTTGTAGTGCAAGTAAGAGCACAGATGCCAAAAACTGCGAGGCTAATGGGAAAATGTTGACCAATGTGTCGAATGCTGTGATCCCAAACGCCCCGAATTTGCAGCACATATGTCTGCAGACGGGCCAGAAAGAATATGTAGGTTCATTTGAGATGTTGGGGAAAATCCAACCTCATGATCCTCCATATCATGAATGTTAGAATATGTCTTGAATCAAGTGTGAGCTGTTAGCATACAGGGGTCTCGCTGAGCTTAGGTTTTCTGTGGGGCCTATCATTCGGGGGTGTGTATATATATATATATCCTTTAGGTTATTAACATAGTGTGATATTCTGTGATCAGTAATCCATTTTCCTCAAGAATAATAAAATTGTTCTCCTCTATCCGTGGACGTAGCTAACATATTGTTAGTGAACCGCGTAAATCTGTTTTCTTTCTTACATTCGTTATAACAATGAAGACCTGCCGAGGCTTGATTCCCCGAAGTTTTACTATGTGATGGAGGATATTCTATTTGAGGAGGTGAAGAAGAAAGAGGGGTTGACATGGTCAATGCACAGGCCATCGTTGATATTCGGTTTCTCGTCTTGTAGCTTGATGAATATCCTTGGGACTTTATGTGTTTATAGTGCGATTTGCAAGCATGAAGGGCTGCCGTTGAAGTTTTCGGGGAGTAAAGAAATGTGGGACGGGTTCTGGGATGCCTCCAATGAGGATTTGATTGCTGAACATCAGATCTGGGCAGCTGTGGATCCTCATGCCAAGAATGAAGCTTTTAATTGCAGCAACGGGGATGTGTATAAGTTGAAGCACCTGTGGAGTCTTTTGGCTGAGCAATTCGAGCTTGAGTCTGCTGGAGTTGATGAGGAGTTGAGTTTAGAGGAGATAATGAAAGATAAAGGGCCAGCGTGGGATGAGAATGTGAGAGAGAACGGTTTGGTGCCTACGAAATTGGAAGAGGTAGGGAACTGGTGGTTTGTGGATATGATGTTTCAAGTTGGTTCCACTCTGGACGTCATGAATAAGAGCAAAGAGCATGGCTTTGTGGGCTTCAGAAACTCAAAAACTTCCTTTGTGTCTTGGATTGATAAGATAAAGGCAAACAGAATCGTTTCTGGATGTAATCGTGGACAAGTTACTAAAATTCATTTCCCTTGTTTATGTTATTGCTGTTGTAACTTTCTTGTTTTTAAATAATTTGTTGCATATAGTTGTAATGTTGAGGACTTGAGTATCATCTGTTTCTGTGCTGAATGATTACTATGGAGGTTTTTTTTATGGTGCATCTTCTTAATATCAACTTCAGTTTGTTCAACACTCCAAGTATAATTGAACTTATTTCCAAGGAGTATTTTATCTTTGGAATTTGGATACATCAGATGAACTTCATATAGGCTTTAGATTTGATCCCAAAATAACTTGTAGTTTTTTAGTTTGAAGACATTTCAAATCAACTCAAGGGAACCGTTGTTTTAGCTTTCAGGTACATGGCATTATTAGTTGTGTATTGGTTATCACGTTTATAAACTTAGATCATGTAGAACGTACACAATGTATCACTATTAAAATGTTGGCGCAAATATCATTCAAGAAATTGATTGTTACTGTCAAATGCGGCTGTCAAGGTTCAAATAATCAAATTAATACAAACTATGCAGCAACAGGCACAGACCAACAACATTTCACAATTTTCATCTGTTCAGATTTTGAGGGAGAGGAGATGATCTCTAAACGGCTAGTAGGTGACTCAGGACAATCACAAAACCCATATGATAGATAGTGTTTGTTAAAGTAATTTCGTATATGAGACACTGTCATTAAAACAGCCACATTTCAGGTTATGCTTGTAGCAGTTTCCAATCATCCGGTCAAGAGACTACGTACATTTTAAACAAAAAGAAAACTAGTCATGGTCATTGAGTTCCACAATCATATTGGTTGCACAAATCATTAATTCTAGAGTAAGAAATAGACTCTTCGCATCATATTTGGAGTTTATATAGAATAAAATCAATTGTGGCTGAGCTCTAGTACCTCTTCATGTTCTAATGCTGTATTCCCCTTCTGTCCACACATGTCATAGCTCGGAAAGCAGTAGAGCTAATTGTTCATCAGACACCTTATCTTCTATGCATGCTCCCGATGCAGCAGCAAGTCTCGCAGCCAATTGATGCTTACACTAAGAACACAACAAAACAAACTAGACATAAGAACAACCTTTTACTCAGTAAATTTTCAGGAACTACTTCGTAAAGGGTAAGCAACAAAAGGGATCTCACACAAAGCTGCTCTCCTCTGTTTACAATGTCATAGAAGAATGAATAGCAAGCACAATAGTGTTCAGCAAAGCAGAAGTACTTCTCCTTTCTTCGGGATTCTCCTACAACCTGATCAGACAACACCAGATGTGACTTAACATTGGTTACTTGTATATACATTATTAGTACAATACCCAAAAGACTACAACTTTGTTCAATTCAAGTATACAAAGTAAACCCAGAAGAGGATGTTGGTAAAAACTGAAACCTGAAAGATAGAACGGCCACTGGGCTCACCCAAAATTCTCTTGACACCTCTTTGATCAACTATTCTAGTAGCTCGCTCCAAATTCTTACCAAACAAGAAATGCAAACTGAAATTTTTACAGAAACAAACACTTCAATTGGGATACACCTTCATATGTCTCATTTCGGTTAAGACTTAAGACAGTAACTTTGATAGGAGACTCACATGGAGAGCTGATCATCAGTCACTGTTTCATTTCAACCAGATGAGTCTCATCAGAACCCACATCAACATTTGTGAAAAATGACAGAGGGAGAGAGAATGGGGATACCTGAACCAGCTGATTCGATGGACTTCCAAATTGTCTCTGCAACCAGACTACTCGCACTCATGTTCTCTCACCTCCGCCTCACCCAGCAAACCGTCTACACTCGACGCCAATAGAGCAAAAAAAAAAAGACAATAGTGCATTTTTATTTTAATTTTTACAAATGAGTGCTACTTTAATATTAAATGATTAATTTTAAGTTATTTTTTCTCTCTTTATAGTTAAATATAATTAGAGATTTAGTTAAAAATTATATTTAACTTTAGTTATAGCTACTATAGTGGAACCTCGATAATTTAATATTCGATTAATTAATAACATCATTAAAAGAATATTTTTTTCGGTCCCAATATGGGGATAACGTGGTAAATTAATAATTCGCTAAATTTATAAGATAATAAAAATTTGAGAATTCATATAGACCTTATGCAATATATAAATTAATAACGCCTTAATACAATAATTAATTATTCATTTGTGATTACTTTATGTAGAATAACTTAAGTGTGACTTGTTCCTTCTTAAAATTGATGTCATCTTAAACCTCATCTTGGACTCATCTTGGACTTTTCTTAACATGCATGGTATGAATTTCTAATGTTGTCTTCTCATATTATATTTAATAATATGACGCCCTTATTAATATAACAAAATAAATTAAAAAATGATGTACATTAAACAAATACAACAACAATAATTTTTTAAATTAATAAAATATTAATTAACTAATAAATTATTATTTTATTAATTAATTAATATCTCGTTAAATTAATAAAATTTATCAATCCCAATACTACTAATTTATAAAAATTTAACTATATATTGAAACTGATTTTAACTAAAAAAATTTGTAAAAAAATTAACTTTTAGAGTTGTCTCGGGGATTGAGACTTTTTACAAGCCGTAAATTTACTTATATGTACCCGTGGTTACTATTGGGAAAATAGCTAGTTCAAAAACAAAGTCGAACGAGAGACACCAAAATACTGAAATACTGTACGGGCTGTTCTCACCTCTCTCTCTGCAACCTAATCAAATAACCTACAAATCTCTCATGATCACCTTTATAAGCAATAAGTAAAAGAGAGATATTCAGAACGTTAGTAAGTTTTTGTTACAAAATTCGATATTCAGCTTCACAACGCTAGTCACCATCAAACGAGACAACTTCACAAAATTAGTCTTCACCAGCAGACTAAACTGCCGTTTTCAGTCCTCTGTAAACCCATGCTATTTCATTCTGTACCTGATATATCCAAGCCATCCAAAACAAAAAGGACCTAAACTTCCTCCATGTTCTTCTTTAATTATTTCAGCTTCTGACTAACTATGCTAGGACATCAATAATCTAAAGTCTTTCTTCGATTCACGATTTCACGTAGTGACACGACGCATATCCTGTTGTGCTTCATCCGCACTAAGCGAGTAAATGTCAACTGGTGCTTCAGTGGTGGTACTTAATGCACTGTTGCCGATTTTATGTTTTGAGTAACTTTTCTGCTGATCAAGATAGACTACAATAACAGTGATATCATCATGGAAATGCCGCCTAATTCCCTTCTCAATTTTCTTCAAGTCATCATATCTCATTTCCCTCTTCTTCGCAGCCTCATGAAGAGCAGCTCTTACTAATCTCTTTGCAATACCCTGCATACGTTACACCAATAGTATGTCAAGCACCAGTTTTATGTACTACTTACTCTAATATACAAGGATTTCCCCGGAAATAACTAATCTATTGGAAGTTATGGGAACTTACAGCTCTAGGATTTTTAGAGACTATCTCTACTGCAGCCTCATCACTCAACTGTTCCCAAAGACCATCTGATGCGAATATCAAAAACATGTCCTGTGGCTTAATGTTTCTAATAATGATCGAGGGCTCTGCTGTCACAACTGGCCGCTTCATAGGAACAGGGTTCACAAACTGTTGGTACATTGGGTCTCTATTAAACTCAGGCTTCTTTAGATAGACATCACCAATAGATCTTGACACCTGAAAACAAAAACAAAAATCAACTTTAATGCCACTTCTCAATTACACAATGCAGTATTTTACACCTGAAATAAGAAAAGATTTATTTTCAAGCTCAACAAAGTTGCAAAGAGTGGAGTAAAAAATGAACTCCCAACACATACATGAGCACATGTTCTAAGCTGCTGGGGTCTTCATGTACATCGAATGCATGGTATCTAACATTTCTAACTTACCTGCAAGAGATGCAGGACCAGGAGGTGGAGGATAACATTCCTGGAACACACAACTCTTTAGACATCTAAGAATATAAGAAGCAAGTTAAAAAAAAGTTTCTTAGAACAAAAGGCATAGGAGACGAAAAAGCAAGGAGAAAAGCATTGAACTTGCATACTTGCATACTGAGAAGCCCAAATTTGACTATGCACCATGCAACAGCCCCTCTAAACGTTCATTAAAGTGTGAAATATTGAACCAATGTTGCAAATGGACATGAGAAACTTTAGGTTGCTTCAAACTGCCACACTAGAAGCAACATGTTACATTCATAACCCTTTACATTAGATACACAACAAAATCATCTAAACTCACACATTACACACACAATGCCTACTTTCATAGAGTACCAAACTACATTTCACCCGAGAACTACGTACTTTTATGTGTCTATGATCAATATACACGAATACTGACAAAAGCACCATACTTGTACCTGAATTATGCCCTTTATCCTCCAAACTCCGCGAGTATACACCACAACATGCGAATCATCAGGATGAAGCGCCTCGACTTCCCTCCTAACCTGTTCATTCCCCACATTATGATCAGTCGACAACCTCTCCGCCATCACTCTCCTCTTACTCCCATTCATTTTCCTCCCCAGCACCGCCCTCGAATCCCCGAGATTTGCCACATATAAAACATCATTCGATATCGCCCCCACCAAACAACACGACCCCACCGAAGCAATCGAAGGCTTCGCCGCCCACGACCTCTTCACCAGCCCCAAAAACTCCTCCTCCGTCGCACTAAACGCCTTCTTTATCACATCCGCCGACAACCCACCTTGCTCCGTCGCAAATTCTACACAGCCAAAAACAAAAAACTCAATCTTATCAAAACCCTACTCAAAACCCAATACTCAAAATTTCAAAATTCAAATGATAAAAATATGAGAAAACATAAACTTAACATACTGTGCATATAGGGGAAGAGATTGTTGTTGATGAATCTCGAAGCTTCGGGACCGCCGTGACCGTCGTAGACGCCGACGTAAGTGGCGGAAGGGGAAGTAAACACCTGTCCCTGATCCTCCAAACATGAATTAGCCTGAACAACAGCGATCGAGTAGTCACCAGAAGCGTGAGGCTTCAAGTCAGTATGCCAAAGCAACCCATCGCCGCCGCCGCCGCTGGTTCCAATTCTCAGACCAAAGCACCGCTCCAATGGCCTCGTAATCGTCCGTAGCATAATTCTTCTGGGGTCTCGTTTGTTTTTTGATCTGGGTCTTTTTTGCTTATTCGTCGTCGTCGTCGGTCCGAGAGAGAGAGTTTGAAAATATATGTTAAATTGGCGACAGAGGAATTTGAAAAGAGACTTTAACGCGTTCGAGAAAGAGAGAAGACTCTCGTGAATGAATGTGAAACAGCGTTTCTTCTTCTTTATACTGTTAGGGTATCTTCGATGGAGAGGTCTGTTAATATCTATTATAAGACCTCCGTATCACACTATTCATATGAGACCTTTTTCGTCTCTAACAATCAAATATTATCTTGGAGTTTTAATTTTGTATATTTAATTTTTATTTTATTATATATTGGAATTAATAATAATTTATATTTTTTTAATTATCATTTTATACCACACATAATTATTGGAATAAATATTGAAATTAAAAAATTAAAGAAATTATACCAGCCGTTGATTAGTTTGATTAATATATGATCATTGAATTAGGTTGAAATAAAAAAAAATATTATTTAATATTATCCGTTGGATTTTAACCAAAAAAGTCTAGGCCATCCAATTTTTCAATATTTTTTCTCTCTGCTCCTTCTGCACTTTGTGCCCGCCAAAGTCTTTTGAGACTAAGTCTCATGTGAGGTCTTATCGTTAGACTTCTTTTGTGACAAAGTCTTATAAATATAAGTAATAATTAATATTCTATTGTTGTAACATCGGAGAGCCCAACCCCTAATATTCCAAAAAATATACGAATAGTTCTTTTCTATTGGAGATGCTCTTACGCTACCCTCGTCTCTTTCGGTGAAAAAAACGGCATCTTTTTTTTTTTACTTCTTTCACTGTCTTTGGGTACAAGAATAATACAAGATTGTTAAGGCAAGGGGGTTAAATAGCATTAACCACATGTATGTGTAAGTCACACGTATTGAAACGGAATATTCTCGAGTTGAAACTGATTTCTACAGCTTGCTTGCTTCGACTATATGTTCAAAGTCCAAAACCCTATCTTTTGACCAAGAAATAAACGGGTAGTTTTCAAGTGAACTCGGTTAATTGTTAATTAAGATATAAAATTTTAAAAAATCACAATAATCATTCATGTGTATGTAATCCTAGGCCATGAGAATGAGACTGAGTTACCGTAAACTTAGGTCACACAAGTCATCGTACCAAAACAAACGAGTGATGATACATATTGTCATAAATGTACTATTGGTCACCATTCATGAAGTTGGTGTTTCTGAAGGTTCTTTTGGAATAGGCATATAGTGTTTTAATTGTCAGAACCAAAGAATAAAATATCGATATTGAGGACATATCGATCTTTCAAAATACGGATAGTTCAATGGAAATATTGACCCATTGAAAATTTTGACAAAAACGATGAAAATTAAAAGAAATACATAGAAATTTGTATTGAAACTTTCTGATGTTGTTGTATGATATATTATCAACCTTATATCAAAAGAAAATATTGATAAAATCAAAGAGATAACAATTTGTTACAATGTTATATGAATTACTACGTGCAGAGTGCTGATATTTATTTAAATATGATTTAATAGTTCTTAATTTTTTTTAATGGCTGAAACTCAAAGGGAGGCTATTCATCACGTCTTTTGTACATTATGTACATATTATACGTCACAAAATCAACTGCATGAATATTTTAGAACCACGTAGAAGACTGATGAGGTTCGAAATTCACACTGCCTTCTTCATCTCCTTATGTAGAGTCATGGGTGTATTGCGAAGAATATTTATTAAATGATTGTTCTCCCATGAAATTCTGCATGTATTGACTTACATGCCAACCATATGGGTTAGGTGACAGTCTTTGAGGATTCTGGAACTCCTAGACTAGACATTGCTTGACTTTCTCTATTAATATCATCATCTGAGTTAGTTCTCTGTGTTTGTGAAAATGAGTTGTCACTTGATGGCATACCATAAGGCATGAAATATGATGGATAAGGTATTGCAAAGTTCTGATCATGATTGTGCGGCTGGTAATTACTGTCTTCCACATCTATTG
Source organism: Geum urbanum (assembly GCA_946800695.1). Classification (NCBI taxonomy): domain Eukaryota; kingdom Viridiplantae; phylum Streptophyta; class Magnoliopsida; order Rosales; family Rosaceae; genus Geum; species Geum urbanum. The sequence goes on along the minus strand of OX327002.1, from coordinate 4,788,027 downwards.
AGCCAAAATTGGCGGATAAAGAATCTTCCACAATTCTTGATAGACTCCCTTGATCCTTTTGTCTTGGAGTATAGTTACTTCTTATGGCACCTCCGTATCTATGACCTGCTCTTCTATCATCATGGTCGTCATCTTGAGTTGCATGTGTATAATTTTGTTCCTCAGTGAAATAAAGTTGTTGACCTCCACTATAATCACCATTTTCACTACCACTATCACCAACTCTAATATCATATATTCTGATATCTCCTTCAGACCTACTTGATGAGCTTCCTGATCTCATATCAGATGTATCGCGCCTCAACAAAGAGGATTGGGAAACATGTGAACTTCTAGTATTTGGATTGGGCCAAATATTAATTTGGTTCAAGAAAGCTTCAAAGCTGGCATCCTCATCATTATCTCCTATAATCTCTTCATGAATTATTCGCTCGACATTTATTCCTTCAGCATGGGTTGCAGCAGCAATTCTCTCAATTGAATTTTGTTCCTTGTCATCCAAGTGTAGTATTCTAATCCATTGATAAAGTTGATTTCTCTCTTCATCATCAAATTTTGTACTAATAACAAAAATATCCAATTGATCTTTGGCCTCAATGTTATCATGATCTGTTTCTTTGTCACAGAGTCGAAGCTTCATATTATAGTAACAAGAGACCAATTTTTCAAGCCTTTCATAGCCCAAGTGGTTTCTTTGTTTTGTGTGTTTCAAAGCAAATGTGCTCCAATTTCGTTCACAAGCTGATGCTGAAGCCGTTTGTGATAAGACTCTAATGGCCAATCTTCTTACAGTGGGTGCACTTGATCCATACATCACCCACCAATCAGCTATAATATAAACAAAACAAAATATTAATTTTCTAATTAAATTATATTTGTAATTACAAAAGATTACATTAAATATACATATCAGGAGACATGTTTCCTCTAGATACAATTGCCATTGGCGTGGAAAATGAAAGCTTTGAATCTTGATAATGGCAATTGCATTTAGAGGAAACATGTGAGCTTTGAATCTTGATAAAACTTCGTAATTTATCTTTTACATTAAAATATGTGAGCTGAATGTAATACAGAGAAATTAATTATTCTCTTGAGTTATCGCAATTGTAAAAGATAAATTGCAAAAATAATCTTGATAAGCCAAACCTCTTTTTCAAAATTGCCTATTGTAGGGCAATTAGAGTCCAACTTAGTGAATACATTATGCACAGCTTGAATGAGCTCATGATCATCTCCAACGCCTTGCTTATAGTTATAGCGAGAATTCAAATAATAACCTATAAGAAATAATTATAAGCACAAAATATGTTAGTATACATTATAATGATAACAAATTTATTGTAAGGAAAATTAAGAATTGAGATTATCATATATCTGCAGCATGCAAATCATGTCGTAAAGTTTTAAACCACCTATCATTGATGATTTTCATCACCCATTTTGCACCGTGCTTTTTTTCCAATTTCTCTTTAAATACACGCATCAACTCATAAACTGCACCCATAGTTGAATAGATTTCTATATCAACGACGTGCAATACTTTGTAAATAGGCTCTGATAGTTCACACACATTTTGTGCTTAATTCCAAAAGACTTGATCAAATACTAAACTTTCAATAGTGCGACCATGGTTGGTACGGCTGAAGTTGTTATCGCTTCACCAATCACTTGTGAACAATTATTTCAGTCCGAATTTCTTCTTGAGTAAGCTCTCCAATGAAATGAAGTTAGTGGCAAATGGAGTAGGTGCGGCACGAACAATCTCCCATTTGCAAAATTCACGCATCTTTGCCAACAAAGTACTATGATTATAAAGGTAATTTGAAATAGCTTTACCCTTATCAATCACGTCACGAATAATATGCTTTTTTCTCATCTCTTCCAACATGAGATCACTACATTGAGGTACACAAGAATTCCAATAAACATTATGGTGCTTCATCAACTTCTTACCAGGTTTTACATAATTTGTCGCATTATCACTCACCACTTGAACGATCTTCAACCTCCCTAATAATTTTCCTCAATAATTTGTATATATATTCATAATTCTTTTTCTCACTAAAAGAATCAACAAACCTGAGAAAAATAGTAGTACATTTGGAGTGCACCATGAAATTTATGATAGATAATCTTGTTGGCCCTGTCCATCCATCACACGTGATCGTGCATCCATAAGTTTTCCATTGAGTTTTTTGATGAGTCAGCATAATCACTAATGTCTTTAAACTCCATATCTAAGTACTTGTGCCTGATCTTATAAGGGGTGTGTGTGTATGAGGGGGGGGGGGGGGGGGGGTGGGGGTGGGGGTGGGGGTGTTGTACTCTTCGGCTCTTAGGCATCCACCAACCACTATGTTTTTGAAGTGAGGAGATGCGGCTTTTGCTGTATGGACATTTTCACATATGAAGATTGGAGATCACGGCACTATACAGTGTGTGGACCCTTTTTATTTTCACAGTTGTAGCAAGTTCAATTTTTAGTACTTCAATATTTCAATTTAATTTATAGTATATTTTAGACCAGATTACATTTGGAGGTTTTTCTTGTGATAACATTTAGTTAGTTGCATCGATGCACTCACTATTCAGCTGATCACCGGATAGTCTAGTTAGGGGAGGTCAGGTTGCCTCGTCTGGCCGTCAGGGGAGGTCAGGTTGCCTTGCCTGGCCCGTCACCTATATTTTTACATACAGTTTGTCAACCCAGGTTAGGGAAAAATTCCTAAGCTTCCACCTCCACAGAGCAGATGAACTCGCTTTATTTTACACAGATCCACAGAAAGGCATCAGATTCAGTTTTACTTTAGTTTTTACGATTATCATACAATATTGATTTTTGTTCACCTAGTCTAACATTTTATGTTTTTATGCCTTTCCCTGGGCCCTTGTTTTCAATTGCCCTGTTTGTAGGATAGCTGGTTAAAGTCATGACCGTCCAGAGTTCGAGGCATGACAATTCACAACTTCTGTTTTCTCAGTGTTGGACCACAACAAGGATTTTGGTTGCTCGTGCTAAGGTAGCTGATACCGACTACTTGGTGCTAGAGATCTTAACATGGATCCGCAAGACTTATCTCTAGATTACTGGGGTAATCTGGGGTGGGTCTTGTCAATTGATATCAGAGCATTAGGTTTCACGATCCTACTGATTATCTTGTATCCTTAGTGATTTTATAGTGTGATGATCTAACTGCAATGACTCACATTGTATGCCTTCGGGGATATGGATAAGCTAAGGGTATAAGCTAATCTTCTAGGTGAGTATCTCTAGTTTCTTGTGTCATGCCTCATGGACATGATCGACGACTTTAACAATTGTTTTCATAAGAAATATGTACTGTTTTTGTTACATTTATTCCTGAGATTTTCGCGACTTGGTGGGTCACGAGATTCATCTGGGCAATATGTATTTGGGGCTGAAAGTAGAGTACCTGATGCCAGCTTATGAGATTAGATGATCTTGATTCTCGGCTGATGAGCTGTAATGTTATGATGTGTCGATATCCTAGCATCCTTGGTACTTGATATTGATCTCTTCATGCTTTGAAGGACAGGAAGGGGTAGCCGTTATTGTATGTATCAATGGGAGCAGTAGCAGGCGAGCATAGTTATGTACTTCAGTATGAATTGGGGGCAAGGGCACTATAAGTTTTCAGTGCTAGTGGGTTGTCGGTTATCAATCTAGATGCTTACTCGAGTGTTTTCGAGTATGCAATGATACTTCCAAGAATGACTCTCAGTGTTATTATCATTGAATGAGTCATGAAGATCTAATGTATATTTAGTTACACGGGAACTTTTAGCGTGTTATGTGCAGTTCCGCGATTTTTTCGCGAGTATGCGAGAGTACTTAACTTCCATTCAGTGCAGTTCAACGATTCCTCCTTGCTTTCAATAATTCCTCATTGCTTAAGCTATATTTGAGCTATTATCATTTGACTACATGCAACGAGAAGTGGGAGATTCTTGTTATTGTTTATGTCTCCAAGGTATGACTCTAATGATTATGGTGGGATAATTTCCATGGGATCTACAATTAGGGTATTGTGGGAGTTTGGACCAGTAATTTACCTATTATGGACCCGTAGCATATAGTCAGGGTTAGTCGTGATATGTGGTTGCTTCTTGAGGAGATTTATGATTTGTGGTGCAGCCATGTGGGTCAAGAAATTTGTTTACATTAACCTTTAGTGTTTCACGCTATGTTTCATGATTATTTCTTAAACATCCTTATTACGTGTTATCTAAGGTCTTGATTTTCCTTCGAGTGCGGTAGATTAAGTACTTGCATTCGATTCCAGCTTCATTCATTATATTTAAAAGTCATTTCACCACCTTTTATTTATTTCATCTAATGATTGATAAAACCTTGCAACAGAATAATTCATAGCAATTAACTTATTTTCAGTATCCATTTTGTTTCTACTTATGTACGAGAGTTGCTTACCGATATAATTTACGGCATAAATACTGGTATCGACGAGATGTTTACGATGACTACTATAGGAAGTAAGACTTTTATTGGGAATAGACTCAATGTTTTGGTTATCCACGATGGATATACTTTTGAGTCATTGACCCTTGAGTGGGCTATTGCAGCAGTTTCAGTGGCTTCGACGTGTGGTGCGATTTGTCTTATGTATTTCCTTTTCTATCAAAAGAGTTGTGGTTCCATAGTTATGGACGAGGCAAATAGTGTATACAAAATGTGGCTATTAAGACGACTTCTTAACATTTAAAATTCATTCTTTCTTGCAGTATGTGTCAATAGTTCAGAACCTCTTATGTCATATTGTTTCATGATGTTTTCAGCCAGACTTTCTACCACTCTGGATGTACACTATTTACTTTATTGCAGGAGTTTGATCTTTTTGTGTGATGTTTCGTGTTGAACGAGAAGGCAATGTCTAATATGTATCATACCTCTTCTACTCATGTCATAGAACCTGATAAGATCAATATTGTAGCCACCTTGCCTTTTGGCATGTTCCATTCTTAGTCGGTGATTAAAATTCATCCATCCACGTGTGAGCTAGCTAACCAGTATTGTTTTATTAAATAACTTATTTTCATCACGTGCATTGGAAATTACTTTTGGTATATCAAACAATATAGAGGAAAATAAAAAGCAGATACTTCACCACTGGGTATGGTGTATGGTGGGTGGTTAAGTTAGACAGTTTTCATTAGGTTACAACATGAAATTTCATTAAACCACCACCTTGGGAACCTCGACACACAACAGATTTTAATATCGAGGTTAGTAGAGGATACTCATTCACGATTTTGGTGATTCTAATGACTCAGTTATTTTTCATAACAAATCATGAGTTGTTCGACTTTATTCTTTTATAAATCGGTCATGTTCATTATTTGTCATAATCATGATTTTTCTTATAAAGATGTTTCCTCGAGATGTGTGGTCAGCTCCAGGATACACTTCTCCCAATTATAAAGCACGTGGGTGAGGATGTCAATATTATGATTCTTGTGCAATGTCATGCGTTTTACATTTGTACAAGTACGATTAATGAACCACTCAGCTTGGTTAACAGTAAACATTTGCATTTATCATGACCACGTGCAGATATTAGAGAAGGATATATGTTGTACAATTCCAAAATTTTATTAGCCTGGATGGAGGAGTATCATGCAGAGGAATAGCAATCTATATTACGAGAATATTTTTGAGAATAATACACGAAAATGAAACTTTCAACTAGTTTTGTGCATGTATAGCAAAGTGTTGTTTCTTCTTTGAAGATACAAAATCTTATCATCCATTTTTACGAGTAATTGCTCTGTTCCTTAGACTTCGCAAAAGTGTAGTTTTATGACTAGTTATCACGAACATGCATAAGGTGTTCAGGGAGTCAAGAATGCATATAGTAGTACAATGAGGAAGTTACAGTAGTTTCATTATTCAATTTGAGTATGGTATGTGGCACGCAAGTGGCGTCCTAGCATTTATCATCTCGTGTGGGGATATATTTAATTTATGCTCAGGTTGTTTCAGCATGGGACAGCTGTATTGACATGATTTATGAACTCTATAGGCTGGCTTATGATGCTTATGATTTTGGTGTGATATTTGTACGTAGATTTAGTACTCGAGTCATAGGAATGCTTTTGATGAGTTACAAGACTCGTGTTTCACACCAGCATCACATTTTCATCAATGTCAGTTATATAGTTATATGTGATAAATTAGTCGTTAGTTGTTGAAAAGTTTGGTTATCTTCGTTATAGAGTGAGTTTGGAGATGATGGTATGACTCTTGGGAGTCCACCCATGATATTGGGAGTTACACTGGTGAAGGTCAGGTGATCACATTAAGGTTTTAATACATTGTAGTTATCGTTGGTTGAGTTATTTGATGTAGTGAATCAGGCGATACTATAAGTATGTTGAATGAGAATTATGAGATGTGAAGTTATTTAATATTGTGGTTATGGTGATTTATGCTTATAGTAATTTGTATTTAAATTATGAAAAATCTGAATGGGATACAGTGCCTATAGTGTGTTATGGGATTTGATTATTTCAAATGTTCTCTAAATGCAGGTTTTTGGGTTCCTTAGTTTTAGGGGAAACTATGCCCGATTATTCGTAAAATTTTCAGGCATACGATACTCTGTAGGGTTGAAATTTTTTTGAAATAAGTTGGATGGCCCTACAAATATTCTAGTTTGGAATGGTCAGAATAAGTCTTCAGCTGGTTATCTTTGTGACCTTGGGCGTTATGTGAGAGTGTCAATGTAGGGACACCTCAGGTAGAATTCCGGTGCTAAGCTCTGGTGGTGATTTGGGAGCCACTTCAGGAGTTAGAACCGCATCTCCACTTTTACAGTCATTTATATCAAGACCACAACAAGAGAGGTTTATAGGTTGGATTGACCGAATAAGCCTATTTTTTATGAGTAGAACTTACCACTGGAATTGACATGGATACCAGTTGCTTTCAGGTAATTACGTTACAGAAAAGCTTGACATAGTTGGGTTATGACGCTTTCCAGTATCCGGTTAGAAGGAATATTTGATTTAGACACGGGATCAAAAGAGCAAGATTTGGTAGCAAGATGACAACATGCTAACGGTTTCATGGACATTCTAGTAGTTGTGGTTAATGCTTGAGAGCCGAAAGAACTCATGCGGGAGTAGTACTCATTGGTGCTTTACTAGTATATGTGTAAATTTTGAGGACGAAATTTTCTTAAGGAGGGTAGATTGTGACATACCGTTCCGAACATTCTTTATTTATGATTTATTTAATGGTAATCATCGACGGTATATAATTTTTATCATTGGTAATTATCGATGGTATTTATCGGATTTTTACCGATTACGTTTTTTGAGGAAGTTCTATGCGAAAAGTCATAGAGTTTATCGAGATGAGCGAGGCCACGTCAAGAGTTTGAATTGGAGTCACGCGAAAGAAGTTATAGTCAACGAAAGTTTTGTACGAGGTTACTATACATTTAATCGCAAAATTTCGACTATAAATAGAAAGTTTTCGTAAAAAGGAATGTCAACTGTTTCCATTTTTGGAAATTTTTTTCCCTTTTGTCTCTCATTCCTCTCTCTTCTCTCCCATTCTTTCTCTCCCTCTGTCGGCCTTACCGCCGGCGCCAACCGAAACCGGCGGAGCCGGTGTCGAAAGAACCGCCTTAACGTCCTCTAGATGTTGGCGGGTGTCTTTGCAGCGATGGGTGATGGAGGAAGGAGAGTCGACGCCGTGAAGGTCACAATTCAAGGGGTAACCGTCGTCGGCTCCGGTGAGATCTCCGTCCACTTTTTAGGTATAATTGGAATGAGTTTTGATCTTAGATTTTATTGGTATGTTTGTTTTGATGCAAGGTGGTGTAAATCGTTGAGAATTTGTGGAATCAAGTCGGATTCCGGCGAGGATTTTCGGGTCGACGGTGAATTGGACAACGGGGTGATATGGTTATTTCTCCCCTCATCACCCTGAGCCGATTAGGGTATGCCTTGAGCCACGAGGTGGCTTAATGGAGGAGAACGGTCTCCGAAAAGTGTTTTCCTGCTGGAGGGTTTCGGGGGCAAGTTCGGTCTATTGGGACGGAATTAGAGGTTGGTCCTTTGATGAATATTGTTGTTGGGTATATTTTATATAATTTAGGCTTCGGTTTGCTGGGAAAAGTCATCGGCGCTGCCGCCAATTGTGGTTCACGGCAGAGTTTCGACGAGGGCATTTTCAACAGCAATTATATATCGTTTCATTCGTAATTACGTACCGAATCTAATGATGAAGTCATTGGATTGAATTGGACGTTATTGGTCAAGACGTATGATTAATCGGATAATAATTATATATTTTTACGTTATTGATAAACAGTAGCAGATGAACTCGCTTTATTTTACACAGATCCGCGGAAAGGCATCATATTTAGTTTTACTTCAGTTTTTACGATTATCATACAATAAATATTTTTGTTCACCCAGTCTAACGTTTTATGTTTTTATGCCTTTCCCTGGGTCCTTGTTTTCAATTGCCCAGTTTGCGGGATAGCTGGTTGAAGTTATGACCGTCCAAAGTTTAAGACATGACAGTTCATAGCTTCTTCTTTCTTAGTGTAGGACCACAACAAGGATTTTGGTTGCTCGTGTTAAGGTAGTGGATACCGATTAGACGGTGCTAGAGACTTTAACACGGGTCTCGCAAGACTTATCTCTGAATTACTGGGGTAATCTGGGGTGAGTCTTAACATACAGCTTCATCGAACCTTAAAATCCTCCTCCATCGATCAAATCATGCTTCATCCACTGTCTTCGTCCCCATCAAAAACACAATTGAGATTTTTTGGTGATAACCATCGACCTCACAACAAACAACTTTGCAATCTCTTTTGTTCCTCGGATGTTCCAGAAAAGGACCTCCATAATTGCTCATACCTTCTCTATTTCCTCTCAACACCGTAATCATTCCCTACCCAAACCATCTCAACACCAAGAAGCAGTGGTGCCATCAAAATCTTCCCCTCGTGCTGTTTGGGTATCCTGGCATCTCCGGGAAACTGGGTGCTAGGTTAAGTGAAAAAATGATTCTTTGGATTCTTTAATTTTCTGTGTTTGACGTCAGACTTACCTTTTTTTTTTCCATCCAACTTCTCAGTTAAGTAGGTCCCATATCATTTTGAATTTCCAGTTTTATCCTTTTACATTTTTACCCTCGAATACATTTATATCTTAATCTCAATTATTATTTGTCACCCTTTTCTTCCCAACTAGTCCTATTATGAGACTAGCTTTAAGTTGCCACTTCGTCAACAACAACAACAAACCAAACCAAAGTCAGCAACCCCTTAGAGTAAGTTCACCTGTTGGGTCACAGGGTCAAGGTTGCTAAGGTACTAGGGTAATCGATCAGTGACGTGTTATTCACTTCTTCATAGTTGCTTTCACCCATTAGGTCAATTTCAGAACTTTATTTTTTATTTAATATTTATTATTCATTTATAATAAATTTAAACGCATCCATCTTCGTCTTATTCTGCTCTCTCCTTTGGTCTCTAAGTCGGAGAGCCGCAAGACACATATATATAAGAACCAAAACCCACCTTTAGATATGCAACAACTCCTTAATCTCCACCACTTTCTCCTTAATCTCCTACACCGCCAGCAATTTCGTTCTCAACTCCTTCACTCACTGCAAGAACTTTGACTAGCCATCGCCAGTCAAATTACAAGGTTTTCTTTGACCATGTATGCTCTTATAAGCAATGGGAGAAAATACATCCTACTTATCTAGTCGGAATATTATCACTATTGAGCTTAGGGGAAAACCCACGACCTCAAGATTTCCATGAAAACTAGGGTTGATTTGTTGGGGAGCTCTGAATCATAAATACGAACCTGGGGGTATTATTCTCCTCAGCTCGAAAACTGCTAGGGATAAGGTTACCATGCCTACACACTCGAGTATTGTGGAATTCACCAAGATGTTGCAAAAAAAAAAAATTGGAATAGACCACGAGAGTGCACACCCAAAATCTCGAAATCTAGAGGAATTTTGTACACTCAAAATCTAAAGAACGGTGAACCACTTCACTTATGGAAACTTGTAGGATGATCGTCAAAAGAAGGATCAAAAGAATTGAAGCAAATGGTATTGTGTATTCTCCAAGACCCAAACAAGTCTAGCAGAATATTGGGGGCAAAGAATATATAGCTAAATATCGCATTTTTCAAACAAATTCATATTTATGCACTAACAAGGACTTCCTACAAAATAATTCAGATTTATGCACTAATAAGTTAAAGGACGAGCTGGGGGTTGAGCATCAACCTGAGAACCGAGTTGGGGATTGAGCATTGTCCTGTGAACCAAAGGCCCACAAGGATGAGTGGACGATCAGAAACCTCGAAGGAAGACGATGGATCAATTACTAACCTCGAGAGTCATGAGATTTTGAGTAACAAGGAATCAATCAAAGATCATAAGGTTCATGAGCATTCGAATGGAAAGCTCATGGGACAATTACTAACCTAGAGGGTCAGAGGCTTTTGAAGCTTGAGGGGTTAAGCAAAAAGCTCGAAGGCTAGACGTTGTCAAATCTTGAGGAGTCGAGTAGAAGCATTAAAGGCTATTACAATCCTCTATGAAAAACCATGTCCAATGCAGATCATGCCATCAAACATGGCTAAGGTTAGTATTCCCTTTCAATTTTGATTCATTATGTGGATCATCGAGTTAAATGGAAGAACCATTTAGAGATCGATAATGCATATTTTCTCAGGACTATAGCAAGAGCATGGAGTATGATGGTTTATGTAAAGTATGATGATTTTGCCAGAAGAACGAGGATTTGTTCAATATATTCATGTGTACAATTTATATGAAGTCCTTGTGGTCAACCTTGATTACAAGAAATTGGAAAAAATTCATACTTAACATCGGCGTGGAAACCTCAAACGTTTTTCAAAAACCTTAAGGGTTTTCAAGAAAGTTTATCAATCTCTTGGCAAGGTCAAGGAAACCCCGAAAATCAAAGGAAAGTTTGAGGGTTCTATTTTGCTGATTCTCATGTCACATGGAGAAGGTGATACTAGCTGAGGGGACGCCTTTTCCACCAATCCACGCAGAGTCCTCGAGCATTGAACATGTTATTGTTAAGGGACGATTGTGGGTTTGGTCAACCTTGATAGTTAGAGTATTCTCTCTCGATTTAAGAATTTATCAGGTTTTCACCAAAACCCTAAAAAAATTTGACAAAAATCGATGTTCAAAGTTCCCAAAAAAATAGAGCATCTACTCGTCAATATTCTGGCAACACAACAACCAGCCTCAGATGACGAATCATATATCGTTGGAAATCTATGGATGTCTAGTTTCTAAACCAATTTTTTTGCCTTAATTGGAGTTTGGAGCAAGAAGATATGGCCAAAATACCGACCGGAGGTCAAATGTGATGAGAAGAACACTGCTGCTTTTGATATGTTTTGCAGGCAATTTTTGGAGAAAATAATTCGATACCAAGGAGGGGTATAATATATGGTTAGAAAGCCCGTAGAGTCTATTTTCAACGCCATATTAATCACATTAATCGGAGATCTCTAGAAGAAGATATGACAAATCTTCCATGACATGTCGGAACGATAAACTGGCAGAAAGCCTATTGTGAATGGGATACTATAAAAGGTCAACAACAACAAGGACGATGTCACCGTGACTTAGGATGATTCGCAAGGGGTTACGACACCCATGGACGATCTTATAACTCCATAGAGTCTTGGATGCCCGAGGAATTCCAGAAAATTGAGTTTGCCAATTAGTTTTCCAAAAGACCATCCATTGGAAAAGTTGCAATTCTCTACGAAGGCAATAGCTTTCAAGGATAATGATTGGCTATGGAAAAAGAAACCGATCCAATTAGAAAAAATAACGTAAGCTTGCAAACAAAAGTGTACAGTTTTTAGCAAGGGCCCGAATGACGGGATTCCAAAGGCCTTGAGCTTTCCTTGAGGGGAAAGCTTGGGGTGATTTTGATGAAAGCAATGCAACACCGTTGGAAGATGGGGAGGAGAACCCTCAAGATTTTGAAGGGTTTACTAGCTTGGCTCTTATGATTTTCAAACTTTGAATATCATATACGGGGAGGAAAGATGTAGTCATACTTGACATATGCACAAAGTCCATAAAGTCACAACTAACCTCGAGGGTCTATTCCTTATCCACAAGTATGACTGAGTTATACAAACAAAGTAACGAGAGAAGTTCCCCAGTACAAAGACATTTTGTAATTTGTAGTGAGTCATGAAGTGACATGTCAGATTAGACAATTTCTGAAGGGCAATCTAAACGCTTAATGAGGTGCACTTATGGCTTCACAACCATTTTTATACAACATGAATGATGAAGACTTGAAGACCATAAAGCCAATATCTCCAAGGAATCTTCGAAAGCTGAAAATCGAATAGCAAGCTTTAGTCAGGAGGTAGAAAGTTGTGACACTAGTGATTAATACTTTGTCGAACCATGCACGAGTAATCTCAAAGGCTCATGATGATAGCCAACACCTGAGAGTTTGGAAGACGTATCCGAGTACCAAAGGAAGTTGGGAATAAATAAGAAGAAAAGAAGACGAAAAGAGTTTCCAAGCTCAAATTGGGAAATTTGCTTATGCAGATCATTTAAATTCAACGGTGAACTGGAAACAGCTCATAACGAACCAGGTTACGATATTTATATGCGTGGAAAGCCCTGTGTGTCTAGTTTCCATAAAATCTTTCAGATTGCAATTTGGATGTGTCTAAGGAAAGTTATGTTCGCTTTAGTATACAGAGGTCATCCAGCAGTGAATTTGACTTTTTACCTAACCTTGAGGAGAAGCTCAAGGATGACCTTAGGGAACAACATAACTTGGAACGACCACCAAAATTTTAAGAAGATGATTAAAGATGGATTCCTCTAGCGAGATTGAGAAACTTAGGAAGGCCTAGCAAGATCTCTATCTCAACAATACTCCACCATATGAAAAGTGAGCCGTATTTGAGGAGACCTCCTCCTCCAGTCTCAGACTAGTTCAAGAACAACTCGAGGGATTTCTATGCCTACCACAAGGAGAACAATCATAGAGTAGTAGATTACGGAGTCCTCAAGTGTCGTTTTACAGAGCATGTCAATCGAGGGTATTGCTAGGAGTATTTGCCCGATGAGCAGAGAAAAGAGCTTGAAGATTCATTGAAGCCTCAAGGTGGAGTTAGGTGTTCCAAGAACCTACCGCCACCACCCAAGGGCCAAAATTAGAAGTACCTAGTGCTAAACTTTACCATTAGAGCTTCAGAATACTCTGGAGGAATGATTTTTTTTAAGCATCAATTGTGTAATAGCAGAGGTCGAGGGACTATGGGTATCCTCTAGCTTAGAATGCTTGAGGTATGTTGAGTGGCAACATTTGAAGACCTGGGGGCATTCTCAAGCTCAGAGTACTCGAGGACATGACAAGAAGGCTCAAGACATACCAATGCTCGAGGGAAGATTACAAAGACCAAGGAAGAAGGTTCCAATCACCAAATAAAGTGGATATTCTCTATCGGTCACTAATGAAAGATTATGCAAAATTGAACACCATTCAACTGGTGCTAGAATCCTTATGGACTGAGAAGAAAAAAAAATCTTATGACTGGTGACTAGGGAGCTCAAGGTGCATTGAGGTCAACTAGTAATCTCGAGGGTAACAACTCAGGAAGAAGACCTAAGTGGAGGTCTTCAGATAGACCTCAAGGAACATCGATCCTGTGTAGTTGACAGCAAAATAAATCCAGAAACAAGGCATGGAAAGGAATCCCTTTGACTAAAAGATGGACCCTCAAGGTTTCCTCGGGAAACAACTTCAGAGCTTGTGGAGAGCTACAAGAAAAGGAGCTGAAGACTACGAATGCTCTTGTAAGCTGTGGGATCTCGTTGATTGGAATATGAACGGTACATTTAATATGGAAAACCCACAGCCTCAAGCTTTCTATCAAAGCTGAGAGGTGATTTTCCGGAGAGCTCTGAATCAGATATAAGAACCTGTGGGCATTGTTCCCCTTAGCTCGAAAATTGTTGGGGGTAAGGTTACCACGCCTATACACTCGAGTATTGTAGAATTCACCAGGAAGTTGCTAAAAATGGAACAGCCAACAAGAGTACACACCTAAAATCCTGAAATCTCGAGGGATTTTGTACACTTAGAATCTAAAGAACAGTGAACAACTTCACTTAATGAAACTTGTAGGATGATCGTCGAAAGAAGGATCAAAAGCACAAGGGGTCGGGCACAAAAAGAATTCAAGCTAAGGGTATTGAGTATTCTTTAAGACTCGAACAAGTCTAGAAGAATACTGGGGGCAAGGAGTATCTAGCTAAATATCGCATTTTTCAGATGAATTCAGATTTCTACACTAACAAAGACTTCCTACCAAAGAATTCAGATTTTTGCACCAACATCTTTGAAGGATGACTTGGGGGTTGAGCATCATCCTGAGGACCAAAGACCTACAAGCATGAGTGGATGATCAGAAACCTCTAGGGAAGTTGATGGATCAATTGCTAACCTCGAGAGTCATGAGATTGTGAGTAACAAGCTTAAGGAATCGATCAAAGACCATAAGGGCCATGAGTTATTAAATGGAAAGTTCATGGGACAATTATTAACCTAGAGGGTCAGAGGCTTTTAGAGCTTGAGGGGTCAAGTAGAAAGCTTGAAGGCTAGACGTTGTTAGAGCTTGAGAAGTCGAGCAAAAGCATTAAAGACTATTACAATCCTTTATGAAAAACCATGTCCAATGCAGATCATGCCATCAAACATGGCCAAGGTTAGTATTCCCTTTGAATCTTGATTCATTATATGAATCATCGAATTAAATGTAAGAACCATTTGGAGATCGATGGGGCATAGTTGCTCAGAACTTTAGCAAGAGCATGAAGTACAATGGTTACGATGGTTTTGCCAAAGGAACGAGGATTTGTTCGATATATTCATGTGTAGGATTTATATAAAGCTTCTATTGTCAACCTTGACTATAAGAAATGGGAAAAACTTCATACTTAGCATCAGCGTGGAACCCGCAAAGGTTTTTCAGAACCCTTGAGGGTTTTCAAGAAAGTTTATCAGATCTCCTGGCGAGCTCAATGGAAATGCAGGAAATGAAAAGAAAGCTTGAAGGTTCTGTTTTGCAGGTTCTCGTGTCGTGTGGAAAAGATGATAGCTGAGGGGACGCCTTTCCCACAAATTCACACAGTGTCCTCAAGCATTGAACATGTTATTACTGGGGGGCGATGATGGGTTTGGTCAACCTTGAAAGCTAGAGTATTCTGAGTAAATTCATTGATGTGAGGTTCCCAGCAAAGTAATCTCTTGAGGCCTCCTCGACTTTAGAACATTCCCTTGAGGTCTGCAATGGCTGGGCATTCCCTCAAGGTCTATGACAGTAGGTTAGAATATCCTCTAGGGAGAAAGAATATGATGGACAAGCTTCGTGAAATCTAATAATGATGTTCATCCCTCAAAATGATGGTTTTCATGATTTATTTAATGGATTGATTGTGTATGATCAAGTACGATTAGCTTGTTTAAGCAAAAGTGTTTTGCAAATGTTTGATCTTTTTGTGAATTCGATCATGGGGAGCTTAACACCCAGGAAAAGCAAAGAGCTTAGGTGGGACAGACAACATTAATTCCTATGAGCTATGCCCTCACCATGCAATCTCGTTGGCCTTCTAAAAGGTAAGGAATCCTGAGAGAGGTATAATTCAGGTACTAAAAAGGGTTCCCCATAGATAAATCAAAACACTCAGAAAAACCCATAAGCTCAGGAAATCTTGGGTTACTAAGACCTCAAGGTTAATTTCGATAAGGTCAGATGGACAATGCCCTATTGGTATCTCAACCATATCCTAGCACTTTGGGCATTTAAGTCCGTGTGTTTCATTTGGTGACCCCTTAGGGATAAGCCAACCATGATTTGAGTTTTGTTGGAGTTTGTTGTAGCACCTGAGATAAGTTTTCTGGATAGGGAAGCCCAAGGAACCCTACCAGGTGAAAAAACTTGGCTACAATGAACCTTTAGAGTTCGATACCCTTTGGTACAAGGTTAAGACTAGGCTAGCAGTTTGTTGAGGGGAACTGTCTCAAAATCGTGAGTATTCCCTGGAGACGTCAACAAATAACGAAGGCTCTCCATAAGCCTCATCTATGAGCACTTGTACGATCCATGGGATCCAAAAGGCATGTTGCGGCCACAGTTACTCAAGGGCGACCCTGGTTATATTGAAAAAATTGAACAACTTGCTTGAGAAATATTTGATGATTGATCAAGAAAGATGTGCTTGGGGGAAATTTTGAAGTATATTATTCATAAATAGATCGAAAAGCTCAAGTGCGAAATCTCTACTGCCCGACAGCTCAAGGAAAATAGATGGAATGCTTCGTAAGTTGAGAAATTCATAGAAGAAGAAGTTGTCTTTCATAAAAATTACAGTTTTTCATCAAGCCTCAAGCTTTCCTTGAAAGCCGGGGGTAGTTTCTTGAAAGCTGGAGGAAGGTGCCAGAAAGCTTGAGGAAGGTGTCAGAGTTGGTGTAGATTTTCATCATGCATTATGAACTATCTATTCTGGAACGTGACATTGAAAAGTCAACAAAGAAAGAACTATTTGCTCATGCATGTTTGATGAATCATGAGATAGAACACGAGGAAAGATGTCAATATCGATTTGCTAGGCAAAAGTACATGCCTAAGGTGGTTCAACGAAGTAAGGTAGAAGATGATCATGTTCGAAGGAAAGCATTTTTTCCCCTAAGGTTTCTAAGTATGCATCTGTAGAAACCTTGAGGGTCTTTTAGACCTCGAGAGTTTTTTAGAAACCTAGCCTTAAGGGTTTTTTCAGATTGCCAGGGTTTTTCAGAAACCTTGAGGGGTTTTCAGAAAGTTTGGTGGTTTTCTAGAAGGGTCATTAGCTTTCCACGGGAGAGCTAAGGGGTTTTCAGAAACCTTGAGGAATTTTCCAGAAATTTCATCGACGATTTTTTGTTGAGTATTCTCTATGGGAACCTAGTTACTACGAGTCGTTTGGCGTTGCTAGCTGTGGGAAGACTCACAGGAAGTTTATATGAGTAGAGTTTTAGATATTCCTGAGCTGATCATTACAGAAAGCTAAAAGACTTTGGTTCAACAAGTTGCTCAACTGGTTATCTTCTTGATCATGAACGACTCATCTATTGGAAGACTTGTGGGGATAAGAAAGCTCGTGTGAAGAATGAGAAATATCTCGATGGAGTTTGTTTCCATGAATTAGTCATGGATAAGGTATGTGTTTCTTTTTAAGTTTGATTTAATTTGTTGAATATTATTGCTTTGACGTTTTTGTAGGCCAAATTAGCTGGAGTATAAAGCCACACTAATTAATGCAAGGTCTACTTAGTATGCCTTAAGAGTATTTGTAGGAGCCAAATTTGGCCACATAGAGCTTGATGGACTCTAACCCCCTACGTCCATGTAACGACCCGAACTTTGAGTTAAGTGATTATCGGCATAACATGTGATTAACGCGAGTTGATTGTGTATATGTGGTTTGTTAACGACTAAATTATCGGGCAAGAATTTGGTTTGAGTTCCTTCACGGAAATTGTAGAGGATATGATTTCGAGCTCGTAGGAAGTTTCAGAGGATTTTTGGATAATCGGAGAATATAAAATGAATATTTGAAATTGTCGTCGAGTTAGTCGTACTTATCTGATTGTGTTGGAGTTATCAGAGTCGTGGTTTTGGTCGGTTCGTGACCTATAAATATCAAATAGTCATAAAAAATCGGAAAATCACACATTTGGACTGAGTTGACCGAGTTGACTCGTTTTGCTCCACCGACCCATTTCGTTGCTGCCGTCCGACCCGCCGATTCAGGCCACCTTCGGTGGTGTTCTTAGTATGGCTAGAAAGCCCTTGTGATTTCTTATTGATTCATGTATTCATTTATGAGATTTGGTTTTGTATTGAGGGAGTTCGAACTCGTTGAAATTCATGGATTTTACCGAATTTGGGTGGCGGTTTCCAGCGAGTTTTGGCGTCGGGTTGGTTGGGGGTTAGGTTCCCCTCAACCCCTTGAAGATTTATGGGTGTTTAATTTGGGTTAAGGAGAAGGTTTTAGGGGTGCCGTGGTGGTGACCAGAGAGGGAGAAACCGACGAGATTTTCGAGGGAAATTCCGGCCACGATAGTGGTTGTTTGGACTTGTGGTTTTGGAGGTTTGGTAGGGCTTGAGGAGAGGAACGTTTTGAGGTATGGTTCACCAGAGTTGGTCACCGTTGAAGCCACGCCGGCGGTCAACGGTGGAACTCTGGCGAGGGGTAGAATTTTATGATTTTCAGAGATTTTTATGTCATTTTTCTTGTAATCGCACCCCGATTGTAGTCGTGAGGTTTTCGAGTTGAATTGAGTGTGTTAATTTGGGACGAGGGTTATTTGGGTGTATTTTGGAAATTTTGTTATCCTCGTCGATATTTCGAGCGATACGCTTTTAGAGAACGCGGGGTTCTTGGCGTATTTGCTCAGTGTGTTAAAATCGAATATGTATTGATCGTATCCCTGTTATTCAGGTGATCATGATCGAGTTTGTGGCGAGGTATCTTCCGCGGGGCCTGAGAGCTAGCTGTTATCTGTGAGTGGACATTTTATCTCACGTTGATTTTTATACTTTGATTTTCACAGTGAATTTGCGAGTCTATGAGTATGCTTTACGATTATGCATTTACGAGTATGCATTTATGATTATGCATTTTATGAGCATACATTGATTTGGAGGCACATGTGATTTGTTTTTACACTGAGTATGGACATATGATGCATTGATGCTATGGCCTCTCGGCTGATCCCCGAGATGCTCCGGGAGGGTTACGTCTATATGAACACCTGACCCGTGATTCACAGTACCCGGGAGAGTTACGTCTTTATGAGCATTTGACTCGGGCGTATTGTAACTTTGAGGAAAACGTACTCAAGTTACTGCCTCCACACACACAGTACCTAAGAGAGTTATGTCTTTATGAGCACTTGACCTGAGTTTGTTTGTTTTGACTCGCATGATTTTATGTGCATTTATTGTGAAATGCATATTGAATTTATTTATGCTGTATATTATGATTTACGTCCACTCACTCTAATGGTTTTATTATTTATATGCTTTTCTCTGGGCTTTTCGGTTTTCGCCGCTCAGATTGCAATATCTTTCCAGTGGTTGCACGTCATCGCAGGAGGCCTAGAGTTCAAATCACACTTTCTTTCTAGTAGGTTCCTGATGTAACCTGTTAGTCTTGTATATTTTGTAATTAGAGTTCGCTCTGAATACTGGTGTAATGTTGTTCAGTTTGAGTTATACTTCTAAATACTTTCTGGATTTCTTGTAAACCATATGTTCTGTTATATATGTGGATTTTGAGAAATTCGGATCGACAATGATGGTCCACGGTGTGTCTGTGAATTTATCTATGAAGTGTAATCTTCTTGTAGGTTTTTGGTTTGTACGTTTTATAAAGTAAGCTCTGGCAAAAATTTTGTAAGTTATGGTGTTGTTAGGGCCTAATTTCGGTTTAGGCAACTAAATTGAGGTTGGGTCCTTTCAGTCCGCAAGCAGAAGCTAGTGATCCGATAATTGGAATGTTGGGCTTAGACCTGTATGATTAGGGTTTTGAGTAGGAATCGATTAATCTAGAGGTTCTTCGAAGTATCTAGAATAATGTAGAAGCCTCTGGAATGTTCGTAAGATAGTGTGACAATCCCAAAGTACGATCGGACCTCGAGGGATTAACAGAATCCTAAAGGAAAAAAGTAAAATTTGTATGAATCCTAAGGGGATTACACTAAAGGGCTTGTGGTAATCTGGAAATATGATTAGCCCTAAATACGGAGATCTATCCCTTAATGGATTCCTCAT
The DNA here is from genome assembly GCA_946800695.1 of Geum urbanum. Lineage (NCBI taxonomy): Eukaryota > Viridiplantae > Streptophyta > Magnoliopsida > Rosales > Rosaceae > Geum > Geum urbanum. The sequence continues at coordinate 4,768,095 of OX327002.1, read as the reverse complement.
ATCCGAAAGTATATAATCCTATTCCTATATGGAATATGCTTAGACGTCGAACAATCACTATATATTTGAGGTCATGGCTTGGTTCTATCCTATTCTTATATAACGACTCAATCCTAATGCACACTTATGCTTGGTTCTATACTGACTTAAGCATCGGAGGGTCTAAGCGCGGTACCACCCGTGGTTGGACTTGTTTTGCAGGCTTTCAAGGAGGAATGCTCAGGGGAAGCAATACAACAAAGTATCACATCACTGAAAAACCTCATAAGGGAGGTCTCAACCTTCAACGACCATGGGCAAATCCTATGATATGGTTCTTTCATTCAAAAAAATGGTACAAGCTTGAGGGCGTCCAAAATCTGCGCTCATAATATAGGCTTGGGACTTTGAGGGTTTTTTTATACTAGGTTGGATCAAGGTTTGAACTTCGAAGCTATCTAGATCGTCTGATATTTGAAAAGAGGAAGAAATGCCAGTTGGAATCTTAGATATGTCAAAAGGAGAAGAACATGAGAGAGCAAATAGGAGAATTGAGGATAAAATTTGAACATGCTATTTAGACAAGCAAATTGATGTTTTTTCTTTTTCAGAGCATATATTATTATAAGGAAATAGCAAAAGCTGATATTTGTCTGAGTTTGGCTCACTCACCCTTATGGTGTGTTTGAACTTATCACTCTCCTAGAAAAAATGGCAAGTCTGATGTCAAACACAAAGAAAAAGGGTAAAACTTTCAACTTTAGATCAAAAGGGAGCAATTTGATGTTGAGTACAAAGTTGAGCAGGGTAAACTGAATTTTGTCCTTCAATTAATTTATGTAATGTATTGATATCTGAAATTATAATTTCCTTTCATATCTTATGAGAATGACGATTTAGGTAAAACATTTTTGAACGCTGCTTAAATGCATCCACAACTCTAACTAGCTTGCTACCATAATAGCCTTGTTTTTTCTTGAACTAATACTTTAGTACGTTGCTTTCCAGGTGGATGGTGCGAATTGGTGATTTTGTCATTGTTGGCAAGTATTAATCTTGTAGATATTTTAGATTCCTATTGTAATTACAATTGATTTATTCTTTATTGTAAATATTCTCTACCTTTTAGAAATATGTCTTGTAAAGATGTATATATACCCAATTTGTGAGTGAATGAAGTATTGCATTCTAACCTAAACATTTCACCTATACTTTTCTACTTGGCATCAGAGCCAAACCCGTAAACCTACAGACAAAATCCTATTTTTTGTCAACCACTACACCTAAATTTCGCTGCCATGGAAGGAGGATCCAACTCTGGTGTGATTTCTTCTCCCTAACCTTACCCTCAGATTCAACCTGTTATCCATTACCATCAAGAAAAATCCTCTTTTCCCATTGAAGTTCTCTTGAATGATTCCAATTACTTTACTTGGGCTCTTGTTATGCAGATGCGCATTGGAGGTCGTAACAAGCTTGGATTCCTTACAGGTGCTTCGGCTGCTCCTCCTACGGGCACACCTAAGTAACTTACTTGAGCTACCAACAACGAGAAGGTGAAGAGTTGGTTGATAGACAATATGTCTCCATCTATCATCAACTGCTATCTTTGCCTTAATATTGCCTTAGAAATTTGGAGTGCATTACACCACACCTACTATGATGATTTGGACTTTACTCATATGAGTTGCACCGCCTCTGCTTCACCACCAAACAAGCAGAGCGGCCCCTCTTTGTCTACTACAATGAGTTGGTCGCTTGGCTTGAGGAACTTGATCAGCATGTTACCTCATTTTCTAATAATGTGGCTACAGTTGTCCAAGGCAACAACTCCATATCTATGCTCTAAGTTCACATGTTCTTGGGAGGATTGGATTCTGCATTTGATCAGATTCGGGGGAGCTTCATTGTAAGGAGGAGTTGTTGAGTCTTGACAAGACCTTTGCTCATGTTCGTCGAGCTCACTACGATAGTCTGACTCATTCTACTGGCCCGAGTTAGCCTGCTATCATGACCACCACCACATCTCTACCACCACCATCTCCGGTCCCCGCTCCCGACGCTCAGGCTGTCGTGGCTCAATGGCGGTCCTCCTCTACCTCCCGCTCTTCTAAATCCTCCCACCTTGTTCGTCCTCCCAATCCATATGTCAACTATATCTGCTCATTGTGCAAGGATAATGGCCACTCCTAGGATAACTACTTTCCTTCTATTTGCTATCCAGATTGATGGGGCAACCCCCACGCAAGACTCTTCCCTCCACAAGTGCCTCTACTAATATAGTCCAATCAGGTATGTTTGATAAGGCCTCTCTTGTTACATCTTGTGGGAATAATGCTTGGATAATTGACACCGATGCATTTGATCATATGACCAATACCCCTAGCTTAATTCATTATATTCATTGTGACGACCCGAACCAGAATCAGTTGCGTATTCGGCACGATTCTCGAGATTGGTCATAGTCGCAGTTTTACGATATTTGTGTGGTTCGTCGACTATATTCGCGACTATATTTTCGGTTGAGAATTTGAGTTGAGTGTCTTCACGGAAGTTGTAGAGTACCTGATTTCGAGCTCGAGGGCTGTTCCGAAAGATTTTTCCGATAACTGAGGAATATTTTGTGATTATTTGAAGTTTCGGTTTCCGACGAGTTTATCCGATTGTTTCGTGTTTATCCGAAACGTGATGGTTATCCATTTCGAATCGTCGATCGACCCGAGGCGCGAGTATAAATATTGGAATAGTCGAGAATTAGTCGTAAAAGCATTGACTGACGTTGACCAAACTTTGACTTTCCAAAAATGGAAAATTGACCGTTAACTGAGAGAGGGAAGGTTTCCCGTTTCGGCTTGCCGTCCGACGACCCATTTTTCGGCCACCTCCGACTTCGAGGAAGGTATGGTTCGTATCCTTGAGTGATTTCGAGTTGATTGGTAATTGGTTTGATTGGAATTGATGTCATTTTGGGTTAGCCCGAATCGGGCCGAGCTGGGTTACGTCGCCGGAGCTGGTTGGCCATTTTCCGGCGAGCTTTGAGGGTGGTGATTAGGGGGGTTTGACTCCCCTTACCCCTCTGAGTCTCATGGTGTGATTGGTTTTGGCTATGGTTGAGTTTTAATGGCAACCCGATTAGGTCACCGGAGAATGGAATCTCTTTCAGTTTTGGCTGAAATTGGAGGGGTTCTGTTTGGATTTGGGATCTATGGTAGTTATGGAAATGGTTCGCCTGGAAGTGGTCTTTAATTCTGGAGTTTTCCGCCGTGAAATTCCACCATTGACGGCGCGCCGCCTCCGCCGGCAGCGGTCAACAGCGGAGCTCCGGCGAGGGTTGACTTTTTCAGATTTCGACGTTTTTAATGTCGTTTTTCTCGAAATCGCGCCCTGAGTATCATCCAGAGATTTTCAGATTGATTTGGGTAGCCGATTTTCAGTCGAGGGTTTCGAGTGGAGATTTCGGGGATTTCGTTTATTGTTTTGTACTGCATTACATATTTCCGGGAACGGTTGGTTTCCGTGGTTCAGTACAGGGTTGTGGACTATGATTTTGATTAGTTATGTTTTGTGAATATTCAGGAGATCGAGATCGAGGTCTGGATCGTGATCGTTCTTCTGGCGAGGGATCTTCCGCCGGGCCATGAGATTAGCGCGAGTGCACGTTTTGCTCACCTGTGAGTAGACAATTTCTTTTCATGGAATTCTTGCGAGTCTTTTATATGATTTTCAAACTTGAGCATGCGTATTGAGATTTCGGATTACATGAGCATGTGTTTACGATTATACATATACAGATATACGTATACGAGTATACATACACTTATATGTTGTTTCATGCATTTGCATTGAACTGCTTATGATTTGATTTTCACAGAGTACAGTTTCAGTTACGTTGTTGTATCGATACACTGCATCCCGGCTGATCCCTGAGGATGTTTACCGGCTGGAATCACGTGTGGGCTAGGGACCCCGTGGTTCTGAATCACGTGTGGGCTAGGGACCCCGTGGTTCTGACTGTGAGATTTTTACTTGCATGCTCAGTACGCTGGAGGAGTATGATTTTACCTCGTCTACTTTGTTTTTCTTATTTACCTGGACTCACATTTGTTATTTAAACATATATATCAACTGGTGAAAGACATTTATTTTCGTCCACTCACTCTAACAGTTTTCATGTCTTTCCCCTGGGCTTTTCGGTTTCCGTGCCCAGTTTGCAGTTCAGGTTTGGTGTTTCACGTCGCGGTTTGTAGGCTAGTGATCTGAGCTACCTGTGCTTTCCAGTAGGTTCTTGTTTCGCCTACTGATGTGTATATTGTATATGTTTTACAATAGAGGTCGCTCTGATACATTCTGATACGTGTTTATACAGATTTTCACGGATATACTATATATAGTATAGTATGTTTACTGTTTATTGTTTATAATATGATGTTGAGAAATCCGGATGGGATTGGTGCCCACGGTTTGGCTTTTGTGGCATAGGAAGAAGTGTTATTTTCAGGGTGCAGGTTATGCAATTCTACGTTAGGAACGAAACTCTGCCGAAATTTCGAAAAGTTTTTGTTGGTTCGTATTTTCAGAAGGGGTTCGATTCCGGTTTAGGTAACTGAATCGGGATTGGGTCCTTTCAGCTTGGTATCAGAGCATTAGGTTGTCAGATTCTGTAGACTCTTGTAGTTGTGACGCTTAGGGTATTTGAGTTGATACAGCATGACTGGAGTGATGACCCGACTGGCCAGCGGAACTCATCAATACTTCGGGTGTTGTGTGTTCTCAAATATCTGCGGTTTCATGATTACGTTCTTTCCGCTTGTACCTAATGCTTGTCTTGTATCAGTAGGATGCCTCCTCGACGTGGTCCCCGTATTAATCGGGATGAGGATCCTGATGAGGATCGCCGAACGCGCGACTTGCTGATGCGAGTGCTGCGTTTGGAAGAGCGTTTTGACCCTGTGGTCAAGGCTCGCACTGCTGGTGCTACTGTGTTTTCGAGTTCAGTTGATCCAGAGATATGCGAGGCATGGTTGGTTCAGATTGAACGTGTTTGTGAGCGTCTGCAGTTTACTCCTGAGCAGATGACAGTGGCCACAGTTGGTTTACTTGAGGGTGATGCATACTTTTGGTGGGTTAGCACCGATAGAGTTCCAGCTGACACTCAGTGGACATTGTTCCGTGATCTGTTTATGCGGAGGTACTTTAATCAGGCTACCCAGCAGCGCAAGTACGAGGAGTTTACGAACTTGAGGCAGGGCAGTTTGTCTGTACTTGAGTATCGGGATCGGTTTACCCGTTTGTCTCGTTTTGTGTGGGATATGGTGGCTACTGAGGAAGCCAAGTGTCGCAGGTTTGAGCTGGGATTGAATCTGAATATCAAGGCGACTTTGACTACGATGCCTCGGAACAACTTTGATGAGTTTGTTAGTGCAGCACTCCGAGGCGAGGATATTGAGCAGGAGAGACAGCAGAGGTACTAGCCGAGACGATTTAAGGAAGATGGACCGAGTCAGGGGCCTTTGAAGAGGCTGAGTTCTGATACTTCCGGTTCAGCTTCATCCTCAGGCGGTGGATCATATCGCCCATCAGTTGGTGTACCGAGGCAGAGACCGAGGTGGAGGAGAGATCGACCGCGGCGACCACAGGCTAGTGTAGATTCCAGCGGTTCTAGTTATCCTCGGCGGACCGGTGGCACATTTCCTGTTCTGAGAGACTATCCATTGTGCAGCCTCTGCAACAAGCATCACCTTGGACCATGTCAGCGGGGTCCTGTCATATGTTATCGTTGTGGCCAGGTGGGTCATTATTCGAGGGAGTGTCCTCAGTGGTATGGTGCTGGTGATCAGGCGGCTCAGAGTTCTGGAGCTGAGCGAGGTGCCACTACGGGAACTCGACCAGCACAATTTGCAGGTCAGGGCAGACAGCAGGGACAGCCCCAGCGAAGGCGACCAGCCGGACAGGCGAGGGTTCATGCCATGACTCTACATGAGGGCAGAGCATTACCGGAGGTCGTTATTGGTACGTTACATGTCTTTGGTATTCCTATACTTGCATTGTTAGATCCAGGTGCCACACATTCATTCATATCATTTAGACTGTCATCATTAGCTACGGTACCTGCATCTCCACTTCCGGGGTTGTGGAGAGTGTTGTATCCGTCAGGTGAGGTTGTGAGCATCGGTTGGGTGTACATAGATTGTGAGGTGTTTATTGATGGCCATGGATTAGCCGCAGATCTGTTACTGCTTGTAATTGTGGATTTTGATCTGATTTTGGGTATGGACTTCTTGGAGTCGCACTGGGCCATGTTTGACTGCCACAGGAAGGAGGTCGCGTTTCGACGACCAGGGTTACCTGAGATACTGTTCCGTGGCGAGAAGAACACTTCACTACCGTGTTTGATTTCCGCGATGAGGGCAGATCGGTTGATGAAGAAGGGTTGTGTCGCTTACTTAGCCCATGTTGTGGACACTTCAGCTGCAGTGCCGGATCTTGGTAGTATTGAGGTTGTGTCTGAGTTTCCGGATGTGTTTCCAGCGGAATTACCTGGTGTACCCCCTGTGCGGGAGATTGATTTCACTATTGAGTTGTTGCCGGGTACAGGACCGATTTCCCAGACACCGTATCGTATGGCGCCTGCGGAGTTGAAGGAGTTACAGATTCAGCTCCAGGAGTTGTTAGAGAAGGGATTCATACGACCGAGTGTTTCTCCGTGGGGTGCTCCGGTGTTGTTCATGCGGAAGAAGGATGGGTCCATGCGTTTGTGCATCGACTATCGGAAACTGAATCAGGTTACGGTGAGGAACAAGTATCCATTGCCGCGGATTGATGACTTGTTCGATCAGCTTAAGGGAGCATCAGTCTTTTCGAAGATTGACCTTTGATCCGGATATCACCAGTTGAGGATCCGTGACTCTGATGTAGCTAGGACGGCATTCAGGACGCGGTATGGGCACTATGAGTTTTTGGTTATGCCGTTTGGGTTGACCAACGCCCCCGCAGCTTTCATGGACTTGATGAATCGGGTGTTCAGACGGTTCCTGGACAAGTTCGTGATTGTATTCATTGACGATATCTTGATCTATTCGGAGTGTGGGCCAGCACAAGAAGCATTTGCGGGCAGTGTTGAGGACTTTGCGGGACCATCAGTTGTTCGCGAAGTTTAGCAAGTGCGAGTTCTGGTTGGATAGTGTGAAGTTTCTGGGCCACGTGATTTCGGCCGAGGGAGTTAGTGTTGATCCTGACAAGATCGAGGCCGTGCTGAACTGGAGTAGACCCACTACTGTGCCGGAGATTCGGAGTTTCTTGGGGTTAGCAGGCTATTACCGACGGTTTGTACAGGATTTCTCCCGGATTGCTACACCACTGACCAGATTGACGAAGAAAGGCGTCAAGTTTGAGTGGTCTGATGCGTGCGAAGAGAGTTATTTGCTCCTGAAGGAGAGATTGACTACCGCACCGGTTCTGACATTGCCAGACGACAGTGGTGAGTTTGTTGTGTACAGCAATGCGTCGAAGTTGGGGCTTGGCTGTGTGTTGATGCAGCATGGTAGAGTTGTGGCATATGGTTCCAGGCAGCTGAAACCGCATGAGGTCAACTATCTGATGCATGATTTGGAGTTAGCTGCTATCGTGTTAGCGTTGAAGAGTTGGAGACATTACCTGTATGGTGCTCAGTGTAAGATTTACACTGATCACAAGAGTCTCACCTACTTGCGGACGCAGCCGGATCTGAACATGAGGCAGCGCCGATGGATGGAGTTGATCAATGATTACGATTGCACTTTTGAGTACCATCCGAGGAAGGCCAATGTTGTAGCAGATGCACTTAGCCGGAAATCTGGAGCCTCGTTGTTTCACATGTGTGTGGCCAGAGTATCGATGTTAGCCGAGCTTCGGGCTACAGGTGTTGTGTTTGGATATGATGAAGAGGGAGCTTTGTTGGCCAGTTTTCAGGTTCGACCCGTACTGGTTGATCAGGTACGAGAGGCTCAGGATTCGGAGTCTTACCTGTTGGGCAAGAATACCATGATACGGAATTGTGTGCCTACCGAGTTCCGATTGAGCGACGACGGTACGTTGTTGTTCAGAGGTAGGCTATATGTGCCCAGAGACGAGAGTTTGAAGAAGGAGATTCTGGACGAGGCCCACAGTTCAGCGTATGCGATGCATCCCGGAGGTACGAAGATGTTTCGTACACTTCGAGCGTACTATTGGTGGCGCAACATGAAGCGGGAGATTTCCGCGTACGTGAGTCGATGTTTGATTTGTCAGCAGGTGAAAGTGGAGAGGCAGAAACCTGCAGGGAAACTACAGCCACTTGAGATTCCGGTTTGGAAGTGGGAGCACATTACGATGGATTTCGTCTATCAGTTGCCGCGTACTTCGGCGGGCAACACTGGTATTTGGGTTATTGTCGACCGATTGATGAAATCCGCACACTTTCTTGCACTTCCAGGGAAGATATCAGTGGGCAGATTGGCCAAGTTGTACTTATCAGAGATTGTTCGCTTGCATGGTGTGCCTGTGTCCATTGTTTCTGACCGAGATAGTCAGTTTACTTCAGAGTTCTGGCAGGCGTTGCAGCGAGCGTTGGGCACGAGGTTGCGGTTTAGTACAGCTTTCCATCCTCAGACTAACGGGCAGTCCGAGCGGACCATTCAGACTCTTGAGGATATGCTGAGATCGTGTGTGTTGCAGTTTCGCGAAAACTGGGATCAACAGTTACATTTGATTGAGTTCGCCTACAACAACAGCTATCAGGCCAGTATTGAGATGGCACCGTACGAGGCCCTGTACGGGAAGCAGTGTCGCACTCCGTTGTGTTGGAGTGAGGTAGGCGAGCGTTGGCTTATTGGTCCTGATTTGGTGAAAATTAAGATGGAAGACATACAGGTTATTCGGGATTGGTTGAAGATCGCCCAGGATCGGCAGAAGAGTTACGCGGACGTGAGGAGGAAGAGCTTAGAGTTCGAGGTTGGTGATTGGGTCTTCCTGAAACTATCTCCGTGGAGGGGAGTTGTGCGTTTCGGGAAACGTGGCAAGCTTCGACCGTGGTACATTGGTCCGTATGAGATTACGGAGAGGGTTGAAGCTGTTGCATACAGACTTGAGTTACCAGCTGAAATGGCTCGTGTTCATGATGTCTTCCATGTTTCGATGTTGCGAAAGTACATCTCAAATCCTTCACATGTGTTAGCCCCACAGCAGTTGCCGATCAGAGAGGATTTGACGTATGTAGAGGAGCCTGTGCAGATTCTCGATCGTCGTGAGCAGGAGTTGTGACACCGTGTGATTCCGCTAGTGAAGGTCTTGTGGCAGAACCACTCAGTTGAGGAGGCCACCTGGGAGACTGAGCAGCGTATGCGGGAGCAGTATCCTCATCTGTTCACTTGACAGGTACGTAAATTTTGAGGTTGAAATTTCTTTAAGGGGGGTAGATTTGTGACTACCCGAACCAGAATCAGTTGTGTATTCGGCACGATTCTCGAGATTGGTCATAGTCGCAGTTTTACGATATTTGTGTGGTTCGTCGACTCTATTCGCGACTATGTTTTCGGTTGAGAATTTGAGTTGAGTGTCTTCACGGAAGTTGTAGAGTACGTGATTTCGAGCTCGAGGGCTATTCCGGAAGATTTTTCCGATAACCGGGGAATATTTTGTGATTATTTGAAGTTTCGGTTTCCGACGAGTTTATCCGATTGTTTCGTGTTTATCCGAAACGTGATGGTTATCCATTTCGAATCGTCGATCGACCCGAGGCGCGAGTATAAATATCGGCATAGTCGAGAATTAGTCGTAAAAGCATTGACTGACGTTGACCAAACTTTGACTTTCCAAAACTGGAAAATTGACCGTTAACTGAGAGAGGGAAGGTTTCCCGTTTCGGCTTGCCGTCCGACGACCCATTTTTCGGCCACCTCCGACTTCGAGGAAGGTATGGTTCGCATCCTTGAGTGATTTCGAGTTGATTGGTAATTGGTTTGATTGGAATTGATGTCATTTTGGGTTAGCCCGAATCAGGCCGAGCTGGGTTACGTCGCCGGAGTTGGTTGGCCATTTTCCGGCGAGCTTTGAGGGTGGTGATTAGGGGGGTTTGACTCCCCTTACCCCTCTGAGTCTCATGGTGTGATTGGTTTTGGCTATGGTTGAGTTTTAATGGCAACCCGATTAGGTCACCGGAGAATGGAATCCCGTTCAGTTTTGGCTGAAATTGGAGGGGTTCTGTTTGAATTTGGGATCTATGGTAGTTATGGAAATGGTTCGCCTGGAAGTGGTCTTTAATTCTGGAGTTTTCCGCGGTGAAATTCCACCGTTGACGGCGCACTGCCGGCGGCGGCGGCGGTCAACGGCAGAGCTCCGGCGAGGGTTGACTTTTTCAGATTTTGACGTTTTTAATGTCGTTTTTCTCGAAATCGCGCCTTGAATATCGTCCAGTGGTTTTTGGATTGATTTGGGTAGCCGATTTTCAGTCGAGGGTTTCGAGTGGAGATTTCGGGGATTCCGTTTATTGTTTTGTACTGCATTACATATTTCCGGGAACGGTTGGTTTCCGTGGTTCAGTACAGGGTTATGGACTATGATTTTGATCAGTTATGTTTTGTGAATATTCAGGAGATCGAGATCGAGGTCTGGATCGTGATCGTGCTTCTGGCGAAGGATCTTCCGCCGGGCCACGAGATTAGCGCGAGTGCGCGTTTTGCTCACCTGTGAGTGGACAATTTCTTTTCACGGAATTCTTGCGAGTCTTTTATATGATTTTCAAACTTGAGCATGCGTATTGAGATTTCGGATTACATGAGCATGTGTTTACGATTATACATATACGGATATACGTATACGAGTATACATACACTTATATGTTGTTTCATGCATTTGCATCGAACTGCTTATGATTTGATTTTCACAGAGTACAGTTTCAGTTACGTTGTTGTATCGATACACTGCATCCCGGCTGATCCCCGAGGATGTCTACCGGCTGGAATCAGGTGTGGGCTAGGGACCCCGTGGTTCTGACTGTGAGATTTTTACTTGCATGCTCAGTACGCTGGAGGAGTATGATTTTACCTCGTGTACTTTGTTTTTCTTATTTACCTGGACTCACATTTGTTATTTAAACATATATATCAACTGGTGAAAGACATTTATTTTCGTCCACTCACTCTAACAGTTTTCATGTCTTTCCCCTGGGCTTTTCGGTTTCCGTGCCCAGTTTGCAGTTCAGGTTTGGTGTTTCACGTCGTGGTTTGGAGGCTAGTGATCTGAGCTACCTGTGCTTTCCAGTAGGTTCTTGTTTCGCCTACTGATGTGTATATTGTATATGTTTTACACTAGAGGTCGCTCTGATACATTCTGATACGTGTTTATACAGATTTTCACGGATATACTATATATAGTACAGTATGTTTACTGTTTATTGTTTATAATATGATGTTGAGAAATCCGGATGGGATTGGTGCCTACGGTTTGGCTTTTGTGGCATAGGACGAAGTGTTATTTTCAGGGTGCAGGTTATGCAATTCTACATTAGTAACGAAACTCTGCCGAAATTTCGAAAAGTTTTTGTTGGTTCGTATTTTCAGAAGGGGTTCGATTCCGTTTTAGGTAACTGAATCGGGATTGGGTCATTTCATTCATCCCTCATCTTTACCTAGTGTCTCTACAGACGATGGTTCTCTATCTTCTATTATTGGTGAAGGCTCTGTTACTCTCTCTCCAAATCTAACCATTGATTCTATCTTAGTTGTCCCCTCTGTAGCATATAACCTTTTATCTATTAGTAAAATCATTATGGACCTTTCTTGCTCTATCACATTTTATCCCAAATTGTGTGTTTTTTAGGAAATTCGACACAACAGATTCTTGGTTATGGTATTAGATGGGGAAAGTTGTACTATCTCGATTTGATATCAAGTAGAGAGAAGCAGCTGAGTTCATTGAGTAAAGCCAACAATGTTAGCCATTTGAATAAAGCCAAGGAAACCATTTGGTTATGGCATCCTCGTTTGGGTTATCTTTCTTTTGGTTATCTTAGGAAATTACAACCCCATCTATTTTCAGGTGTTCATTAGTCTGATTTTATGTGTGATGTTTGTGAACTGGCCAAGAGCCACGGGGTTCCCTATTCCCTAAGTTTGAATAAATGTTTAGTTCCTTTTATGAAATTTATTCTGATGTTTGGGGTCCTACTAGAATTTTTACACCCACTAGAGCTCGTTATTTTGTTACTTTTATTGATTTTGTACCCGGATGACATGGGTCTCTTTAATGACTACCAAGAGTGATGTATTCTCTCACTTCATTGAGTTTCATAAGATGGTGACTACACAATACTAGTAGCCTATACGGGTTCTTCAATCTGACAATGGAGGTGAGTATGTTAATGGCCTCATGTCTACTTACATGGCCTCTCGTGGGATCCATCACCAAACCACTATTGTCTATACTCCTCAATAGAATAGCTTGGCAGAATGTATAAATAGGACATTACTCGAGGTTTTTCGTGCCTCACTATTTGGCATGAATGTGCCTCAATCTTATTGAGGTGCAGCTGTTACTTCTACCACTTACTTGATCAACTGTACTCCATCTCGTGTTATGGAGTTTCATAGTCCACTCTAGAAATTACAAGAGTAGCTGAATGTTCCTTCTCTTCCTAATCTTGAGCCTTGTGTGTTTGGGTTCACTGTCTATGTTCATATTAACAAGCTTTTTCAGGGTAAACTTGATTCTTGTGCTATGAAGTGTATTTTCATTGGTTATGCTGATTTTCAGAAAGGTTATCGGTATTATGATCGTCTTACCAAGAAAACTCATGTCTCCATAGATGTCTCTTTTCGAGAGTCTGAACCCTATTACTCAGTGGGAGTTTCAAAGTCTTCCTTTTAGGGGGAGAAAGGTTGTGAAGGAAATACTCTTAATTTGTCAGAATTTGATGAGCTTGAGTAGTTTGAGGCAAGTTTTGGAGGATTAGAAAATTATGGAATGGGCGGTTCTCGACCAGTCGAGTGAGGAGCCTCTACCCGTCAAAGATGGTGCTTCAGAGGGACAGAGGCTTACCATCGACTTGTCGAGTAAGTCTCAACCCATCGAGAATGGTGCTCCGGAGGGACATGGAATTGCTTTCGACCCATCGAGTGATATGTCTCGACCCGTCGAAGATTTTGCTCACAGAGAAGAACTGTCAACTATATATACAACATCGAGATAGTACTGAAGTACTTGCTCCCCTGTGTACATCATCAACTGAGATCTCTATTCAAGATGCTTCATCTGAGGTATGTAAATCTAATCGAATTACCAAGGGACTTCCCAAACAACAATATGAGCCTAGAATAGATGCAAAAGACAAATATCATATTGCTAACTATATCTCCCACCATAGGTTTCTTAAATCTCATGCATTTTTTGTTAGTCAATTATCTTCAGTATCTATTCCTAGCAATATACATGAGGCTTTGGCAAATTCCAAATGGAAACAAGCTATGAATGAGGAGTTAGAAGCCTTGCAGAAGAATGAAACTTGGGACATAGTTCATATGCCACCTGGTACGATGATTGTTGGATGTCGCTAGGTGTTTATTGTGAAACTCAAAACTAATAGAAGCATTAATCGCTACAAATCGAGAATGGTTGCCAAGGGTTATACTCAGAAATATGGCGTTGATTACCAAAAGACTTATGCACCTGTTGCCAAAATTAACAGTGTAAGAATCCTTATTTTCCTTGCAACTTGTTATGATTGGCTCTTACATCAGTTTGATGTGAAGAATACATTCCTGATTGGTGACTTGGAAGAAGAAGTATACATAGATACTACACCAGGAATCAGTTGCAAACCAAGTAATGAGGGAAAGGTATGTCATTTGAAGAAATCTCTCTATGGTTTAAAGTAATCTCCTAGAGCGTGGTTTGGACGCTTCTCCAAGCATATGAACAAATTCAGGTATCGCCAGTGCAACGCGCATCACATCTTGTTTGTCAAACATAAGGATGGTAAGACTACTGCCTTAATTATGTATGTTGGTGATATGGTTGTTATAGGAGATGATCCATGCAAGATGTAGAATCTTCAGAGGCAGTTGTCACAAGAATTTGACATGAAAGATCTGGGCGATTTGAAATACTTCTTGCGAATTGAAGTTGCAAGGTCCAAGCAAGGAATTACATTGTCCCAAAGGAAGTATGTTTTGGATCTTCTTGCTGAGATCGGATTGTTAGACTGTAAGCCTGCTGCTGCTCCTATTGAGAAAAATCACAAGCTGGAACTTCTCCCAGATCAGGTTCCAAAAGAAAAAGGCAGATGTCAACGCTTAGTTGGGAAACTTATTTATTTATCACATACTAGACCTGTTATTGCATATGCTGTGAGTGTGGTGAGTCAATTTATGCATAGTCCTAGTATTGAGCACATGAGTGTTGTTTTACGCATTCTTAGATATCTGAAGGCACACTTGGTAAATGTTTGTTATTTGCAAAGAACACTGGTGATATGTGTGCTTTAGGCTACACCGATGCAGATTAGGCTGGTGATCACACTAATAGGGTGTCTACTTCTAGTTACTTTATTTTTATTGGCGGGAGTTTGGTGACTTGGCATAGTAAGAAACAAAATGTCATTACTTGCTCGAGTGCAGAAGCTGCACACCGTGGGATAACAAATGAAGTATGTGAATTGCTGTGGATTAGGAATGTTCTGAAAGAAATGGGTTTCAAGCTTCAGAAACCTATAGATTTACATTGTGATAATACATCTGCTATTGAAATTGCTCATAACCCAGTACAGCATGACTGGACCAAACATGTGGAGGTTGATAAACATTTTATAAGGGATCACCTTGACAAGAAAACTATTCAGTTTTCCTTTGTGACATCTGAGAAACAATTAGCTGATGTTCTTACTAAGGAGTTGTCACATGATTCTTTTAGTAAATGGTTGGACAAGTTTGGCATGATTGACATCTACACTCCAACTTGAGGGGGAGTGTTGACAAGTATTAATCTTGTAAATATTTTAGATTCTTATTAATCTCGGCAAGTATTGATTTATTCTTTATTGTAGCTATTCTACTTATTAAAAATATGTTGTAAAGATGTATATATACCCAATTTAAGAGTGAATAAAGTATTACATTTTAACCTAAACACTTTACCTATATTTTTATACGATCATTCTAGTAGAAGTATTCACTCTGAGTTTTATATATATACACAACTTTACATACATATTTTGTGTACTACATGGAGTAGAATATGTATACGAGGGTTTGTGATCCAGTTTTGGTCTGATCAATCAGTTTGCTTAATACAAGAAATATGTATAATTTTTACGTCCATATGTAACCGTTAATGCTAATCGTCTAAGTAGTTTGTAATATGGTTTGTCGTCTAAATTAAGATAAAGGATCCTAACTAGACGACAAACCATATTACAAACTACTTAGACGATTAGATATGAACTAGTAAGAGAATGAGGTGCTCGCCTCGTATGCTACCAATGATACTGATTACACCAGAATGGGTGGGTTGACAGTGGCAGATCTAGGAATCAAAATTGGCATGGGACAAATTTTAACTAACTCTAAATATTTTTTATAAAGGGATATGGCACCTCCGCTATAGTAACCAGATTCTGTTATATATGTTTAAGCGCCTACGCCTTCCTTTCGCCGGGGGTGATTCAAACGGAAGACGTGAATGTAAGATGCCAGCGGAATGATCGGCAGGAAAATTTTTAACTTACTCTACATATTTTTTATAAAGGATTATGGCACCTCCGCTATAGTAACCAGGTTCTGTTATATATGTATAAGCGCCTACGCCTTCCTTTCACCTACGCCTTCCTTTCGTCTGCGGTGATTTAACAAAGTTTTTTTGTTGGCCGCTCTATCTGCATAGCTTTCTCGATACAGATATAAGGGTATTTGGGAGATGGATAGATTTTATAGTGCTTTTAAGAATAAACAAGGAAAAATTGTCAAGAAATATAGACAAGAATATCAAAGATAATCTTCAATTAAAAATAAAATTAAGGAAGAATTTTTAAGTCTAGAAGGTAAAAAACTATGAAAATTCAGTTGAATAAGGAGAGAGAATGAACAAGAAACGAGTAAAAAAAGTTAGCTGCAGCTCCCAGGTTAAAAATAGACGTTGGTTGCCAACTGAACTAAACTACAAATTCTAAACATCCTGAACATAAAAAGGTTGTATGGAATTTTGGAAATGTTGCCCAGGTAGGCATAACGTAGATCCGCCAACTGTGGATAGATAAGTTACCTGAACCTCCCACAACTGCTTATTGAATTGGTATTTTGATTCTCCACCATCTCGAAAATGGGACTTGAAACAACATAAAAGAAATATGGTGCGTCGATATTAGTAGACTTAGCATGTACATATCCATGCTTGGTTTCTTCGTTCACATTTCAGGTCAAGTTTACTGTTTAATTAAGTCGTCCTCTAAATTTGACTTGGACGGTCAAAAGTCGCATTTATATGATCCTGATGTTGGCTGGATGGATGCTGCTCACGTCTCTCATGGGAGTGGGGAACCCTCTTCAACAAGGTCAGAACACAACATGGTTAGTTTGTGTAATTTTTGTTTCATTACTTTTCTAAGTCAGTAGCTTCCTTGGAAATTAATATGGCTAGCTGCAAGTTTGTAGCCTGGATGACAAACCGAAAATGTGTTTATTTACATCTTCGAGGAAATTTTGCGTAGCGAGCTGTGGCAATTGACTAGTAGAGAGATAACTAGAGAAGGCAAAAAAATTGGATATGAATGTAAACTTAATTTCAAGTGTTAAGAATCTGATATAGTCATTTTTCTTCATTTTGTTTAAAATCTATGTTCATTTCATTACTAATGTAACTAGGACTGGACACGGGTCGGGGCAGTTCGGTTTGAGGCCCAACCCGTAACCCGACCCGCATCATCGGGTTGTCAAAAATCTAAACTGCAATTGATTATTTCTTTTTTTGGGCTAAAAATTCGGTTTATCAATTATTTCGGTTTGGGTCGGTTCGGTTGCGGGTCAGACATAGGAAGTCGGCTTGGGCCGAAAATACAAAGTAGCACAAAACCTCAGCAAGTTGCTACTGACCCGTGCTCAGTCCTATCAGCAACATATATATCAGCTAGTTACTGCCCTAATTCCTTTACTGACCTCTCTGATTTTTATTTTTTTGCTGTAGTAGCAACATACCAGCTAGTAACCAGCATCACCAAATCAGCAATCTCATAAAATTGCACTTATTGCAATCTGCCAACTTCATAAACAGATCAACAGCTCAACACAACAAGTAAACTCATCAAGGCATAACAACATCAACAACATATCAACTCATCAACACAATCTCATAAATTCATAATCATTCAAATGGAAAAAGAAACTGTCAAACTGAATCTAGTGAATCATAAACCAATACTCATAAACCAATTCCATTACATGATAATAACAGTCTCACATTTAGAAGTCTGAAAGTAAAAATAAAAACTCCAATGAAGGCATAAATCCATTGCCCATTGACCACCCCTACAGTGAAGACTGAAGAGCTTGCCATCTTTATTTTTGTAGACTGCATTAGTACATCTTGTTGCTCACACTGCAAGGAGTAATATAAATACTGGACTTTTAAGAATCCCTTTTTAACCCTCTACTTGGTAGATTATGGTCGAGGAAATGCAAAACAAACTAATGCAGTAATGCTCTTGTCACCACAAAAGATTAATAGAAGTGATTAACATAGGGACTTGCGAGAGTAATGCACTAACAAAACATACATATAGTTGATGCAAATCCAATTTCAATGTGTATGCCTCACGAAAGTTCTAAACTAGTCACCATGAAAGATTGATAGGGGTAATGGCCACAGGGAGATGAGAGAGTAAAGCACTGACAAAGCAAATAAATAGCTCATATGGATCCAATTTTCAGTATATGACACAATATGCCTTACGAATGTTCCAAAATGACTATGGTTAAGGATATATATATATATCATATATCTACTAGTTTATGATGCAGTAGATGAGGACCAAAGCAACTGCTCGAAGATAGGACCACTAGTATTGAAATGTAGGAAAATCCAAATAAGAGGTGGCTATATATCTACCACGTCACAAGTTCCATGGAGTGCACCAATATTTACTCAATGTCTCTTTTCTAATATCCACACACACACAAAAAAGAGCATACGACATAGAGTACAAAACTGGCATGGAACTCACCCATATGCATCAACAATATCTTGAAATGAAGAAGTGAACTTGCTTGTTCGGAAATATGTTGGTGGTGCCTCCTTTGTATACAGAACCTGCAAAATAGCTCCAACTTGAGAGTTGGAGTCAAAAGCTGCTCGCTGCAATGCATCCTGGATCTGCAACGATCAATCTGAAGAATGAATCTCCATAACATATCAAAATATGTCTCCAAAATGAGAACGTTTTAATCCAAATTAGGCACCAGACTCATCCTCATGCAGAATATATCATTTAGTTATCAATTTTTGAAACCAACGGATACCTGCTTTGATGCAAAAATAGGACTCCACCCCTCAGCTACAAGACATTTCTTGGTTACATCGAGGCTAAGCATATTAAGAGTGTGGTGAATGGCCTTCTCCTTCTTCACCTACACGAGTACAAAGTATTGTCATATACCTTGACATTTAACATCTTGCGGTACCTCATATAATTTTTATAATGCATAAACTTTTTGCGGTACCCATTAGAGTGCTTTTTCTTGTGTAATTCCCTGAAACTGATGCATGCTTCCCTACCAATAGATAACAATGAACTAAATTTAGTTTGCCCAGAACAAAGTGAAGAACAGACTAGTTGGTACCAATAAATACCTTAAACGCAAAGCTCCAAATGCATCTGCAAACATAATGAGAGCGTCTAGATTGTGGATTTCAAATCTAAAAAAGTGAACACCACAAGATGATCAGAAAATTAGTTCAAAACTTCAAATCTAAAAAAGTGAATTGAGCCATTCAGACTATAAATAACATGAATACCTCTTAAAACCCAGAATCGAATATGTAGGATGCACCGAATAGCCTGCTGCAAACTTGAATTGGGGCTGTAGAATTTGGGTTTCATCTCTTAGTATTTATATGGATTGAAACTAGAGTTTTCTTGGGTTGGAAAATGGAAGGGATTAATGAATCGATGCAGAATTGATGGTGATGAAGAGGGAGAGACGCTGTATAATAATGATTGACATAAATTTGAAGAGAAACTGGAGAACAGAATCGAGAGAGCAAATGAGCAATCAATTTGAGGCAATGAATGAGCATGATTGCCTGAATCAGTGCTGCAATGCATATGCAGCTCTGCTGATCACCAACCAAATCAGTCGGGTCGGGTTCCTTCCGGTCGGTTGTAAACTCCAACCTGCGACCGGGCCGGATTGATTCAGTTCGGTCCACTTGGGCCGATGTGGTTTTGTCACTCTCAAACGGGTCGGTTTCCGACCTGAAAAACATGGGCGGGTTGGTCGGTTTGGGCCGCTCGGGTAGGATTCTGCCCAGTCCTAAATGTAACAATTTGCTCACGGTAGCGACGGATGAAGTCGCCAACAAGTTCTCAAAACTAGAGCCCACCACACCACACCTTCATCTTCAATGATTTTGCTTCCATTAATTTAGAAAACCTCCGAGGACCGTTACAAAAACATCAGTTCGAAAAAGAATGTTCTTCACTCTACAATGAAAGATGCGAATGGGACACAACTGAAATGCAATATCCACAATCATTTAGTCTGGTGACATCTCTATGTGAATTTATGAGCCTGACTCACTTGAGTCTTAAAACATACTCAAACTTATACTATTACATACTAGTTCACATCAATCCAAAAGTAAGCAAGTTCAAAAACACATCTCTCAAAGCGACCGATGTATCACATCCTTGGCTTGAGGGAAAACTTCAGTACTGAAAGTGGACTGATGCCATAAGGTGCCGGGAGATGAGATGCATATGACCACGCAAACAAACACTTTGCAAACAAAAGTTTAGTGAGCTGAACGACTTCTAGTTACAAAGGCTTTAGAAGTTAAAAGAGCTAGGGGAACTCTACCTGACCTCTGAATACATAACAACTGGTTACAAATTTACAAACACGGGTTAACAGTAACCCATGCAATAAACATTGACGTATTGCATCTTACAATGAACACATCTCCATTACTTAGTAATCAAGTTTCAAAACTTCCGTACCATAAGAGAACCCAAGTACGAAAACATGCCGTCCAAAACTACATAGTCTGTTTGGCTGTGTGACAATCTACAACTATAACTCTCCGGCAATATGGGCAGTCCCCTCGAATACGAACCCAGGGTCCCAAGCATGCACTGTGAAATCTATGCACACAGGGCAAGCATATTAGCTCTTCCCCATCTATGAAACTCTCCAGGCATATACTACAATCTCGTGATGCTCCTGACACTAATCCGTCAACACCTCTTTCTGCACCACAAAAAAACTCAACGCTCAAACACTGGAGATCCTCTTGAGTAAGGCCTGGAGGCTTCTTGTTTGCTTCTTGCAAAAGTTGCAGACTTTCAATTTGGGAACTCAAGTCACTGGATTGGGAATCATCACTAGCTAACTGAGTATCCCTTTCATCAACAGAACCCATGTCTTCACGAAACATTAGACCACTCCTGTAAATTTGCAACGCTCTTCGTCGCCTAGACAAAGAGAATAACTTGTATCAGACTAACATTCCCTAGCATCATCAATTAACTTGCGACCATGGCTGCAGGGGTTAATCAACCACATGTGTCACTTTAGGTTCATTGTAGTGACTAACATACTTTCATTTGTCGTAATCACTATCAATCACCCTAATATGATGAATGCAAAGACTTTAACTTGTCTTCCTACATTAGATTTGTATTATAATCTTAAAGATAGTCCTGCAAAAATTCGTTTTACATTTTCATTGTAATTGCTATTCTGATATTTAAGTTTTCTCCTAAAAAATAAAGCTTTGAAGTAAAACAGAGACAACTGACCTGTTTTCAGAAGGAGGCATTCCTCTCAACCTCTCCACAAGCCTCTCCCTAGCAAGCACAACAGCACCCGGAAGCCTCTCATTCCCAGTCACTTCCCCGACCCAATTACCCGGACCAGATTGGGCCCCCTGCTCCAGCCCAATCGCCGCTCCACCGCGCTCCTGAAACAAAAAATCAAATACCCAAAACACAATCCAAAATCCGAAATTGAAATTAAATTAAATTAATGGAGAAATGAAAACTGACGGTGAGGGAGACGCGGTGGTGGCGGGAGGAAGGGCGGCGGAGGATAACGTCGCAGGGGGCGGCTGCGGCGGAGGAGTCATGATGGTGGTTGTGGTGGCGGCGATTGTAAATCCGATCAGGGGGGCAGAGGGAGTCGAAGCCGAGGTCGTTGTGGGTGGCTCGGCTGTTGTAGCGAGACCGGCGGTTGTAGAAAAGCTCCGATGCGCTCGTCATGCACAGCCACGCCTCCGATTCGGATTTTTAAAACCGAGTCTGGGTTTAGTTTTGGAGAAATTACCCAGAAAAAACGAGGAAATGAAAGGAAAGAGATCAAGCAGGTACGCCCGTACTGTCGATCTCAGAGGATGAAAGGAAAGAGAGAGGATCGGATTTAAGGCCCCCGGATTTAAATGCGTTTTGTTTCGTTCATTTGCTCCAGGGGATGATGCGAGCAGCTGACACGTGCTGGTATGAATAGTAAATTCCGGGGAAGGATATTTTTGTGCTTGATGAATAGTAAATTGAAAAGAATCACACGTTAACATGCATTTTCATTCTTCAAATCCTCCAATATTCCATTGCAATTGTAATTTCAAGCATTATTTTTCGTTAATTATTAGGACAAATTCAGCATCACAACTTTTACTCATTTTAAATATTCATACTTTAATTTATAAAATATCAGAACCACAGTTCTGATTTAACGTTCAATAAATTTCGTGGTCAATCGTGATTAATTACCATTAGATCTTTATCCAACGGCCGATAATAAATTATCTTCCAACAATTTTTTAATCACCTACCGTTAAATATAGATCAAACGGCAGTTGATAACAACTGACCACATAATTTATTGACCACCAGATTAAGACTCATCATAACCATACCCCAACTTTTAATCCGACACAAAAATCATACATGTCGTTACTTATTTCGTCTTAGTCTGTTTCAAATTGTATAATTCCCAATGATATAAGAATTAATGGCGATAACCAGAATAAGTAATAGTAGGTATTGTTTTGGGGTCGGGATCAAAAGTTAGAGTATGGTTCTGATATTTTGTAAAGTTAATGTATGAATATTTAGAATAAATGAAAATTAAAGTACTGTTTGATGAAATTTCTCTAATTATTAGAAGGGAAATTATTTAAAGGCCCAAAAACAGATAAGTTTTTCAAAAAAAACCAACTTATGACACCAAGGTAAAAGTACCCAACTTATGACACTTTTTTTTCCAAAAAAATGCAGCTGACATTATTTTCTCCCAAAAATGTCCAATAAGTTATAAAACTCATATTTTATACCGATTTTGCCATTCTTTCTTAATTTGAATTCTAACTGTGTTTAAGAGAGAGCTGCGAAACAACTCTCTCTTACCTCCTCCATTTGTGCCGGGAAGTGAATCTCTCTCTCTCTCTCTCTCTCTCTCTCGCTCTCTCGCGATTACGGTGACAATCTCGCCAGAACAAAAAATCTGTTTGATCTAGATGTCGTACAAAATTGAAAATTTCAAGCACTGTAAGTTTCAACGCTCTGTCTCTCTATCTCTCTCTCTCTCTCTCTAACTCGCTATTGATGATTTCATATATTAAGTTCTGTTGTATATCCATTTTCACTCTGTTTTTGCACGAAACTGTTCAGTTCATAGTTGTTTTAATCGATTTCATGATAGTTACTTAATTAGGTCTTTCTAAGTATCTGTTTTTGCTCCTCAAACTATAAACATAGCGAGATCGAAATCAACTTAATTAGGTCTGGATATGATTTTGCTTTTAAAGATGTGTCTAAGTATCTGTCTAGATATTTGTCTCAATATTTGTTAGAGTATATGTGAGTGTATTAGTCTGAATATCTGTTTGAGTATCTATTTGGGTAGCTGTTTGGGTAGCTGACTGAGTAGCTGTTTGGATATCTGTTTTTTGTTTATAAACTACATTTCAGTACTTACTATACAACTAGGAACCTCACATTTTTGGTTATTTTCAGGACTCTATAGAATTGCATGCGCGATAGTTGATGCCGAAAATGATAGCAATTGAAGGTGGTTCTTGATGAACATAAGAGATAAGATAGATAGACACAGCATAAACCAGGAAACTAATACTCAGAGAAAAATAATATTCCTCTCAGACCGTCATAATGAAATTGTGAATTCTTTTCTAAAGTTTTTTCCCAATGATGAGCATGGCTACTGTTTTCAGCACTTGGTTGCTAACCTCAAAGGCAACTACAGAGGACAATTGAAGGATAGAATTTCTGAATTCTTCTTGCAATGTGCATATGCTAGAAGTGAAAGGCAATATGAGATAACCGACTTCTTCAAGGATCTCCCAACGGAAAAATGGTGTGTTTCATTCTTGAGAAATCGCTTCAGGATATTTCACAATACGGACTGGACGTTAGACCTCCATTAACAAAGAAATAACAGGGAAGACCAAAGAAAAAGAGAATGAGGAAAATGGCGAAAAACAAACAATGTCAACAGAGTGCTCAAGATGTCACCAAACTGGTCACAACATAAGAACCTGCAACAACCCTATCGATTGAACATACAAGTTTGTGTGCATTATTAAAGATGTTGTCAGAATAATTTTCTAAAAGTTTAAATAGATTTTTGGATATTTGTTGAAATATCTATCTAGATATCCATCTAAGTATCTATCTGGATATTTGTATACGAATTTCAAATCTGCAACTTGTTACTTGCAAATACAAACACAAATTTGAGGTTGTTTTTGAGTTTCTTGTTTTTGTGTTTTATATTGCATCATAAAGAAGGAGAAAACAAGCATTTTATTGCATAGGTTAATGCATTGATTCAATAAAATTCAAGGAAAGCTGTCTGAGTATCTGCCTAAGTATCTGACCGGGCTAGGCTGATGATGCTGTATCATTCAATGGCTTCATATATTCATTCATCAACTTCATTTCAAAACATTAAACTGAATAAAAAAAGATACAGAAATAGTATTTCATAGGTTAACGAATTGATTCACTAAAATTCATTGATAGATATATGTGTAGCTGTATGTGTAGCTTTTTGTGTATCTAACTGCGTCACAATACCAACTATACAAACAAGTTTGAGTAGGTTTTGTGTTGTAAAAAAAGAGAGTGCAGATGAAACACTTTAGTTCATAGGCTTAATGCATTTCTCTTACTGTTTTTGTCACTTGGTTGCTAACCTCAAAGATAACTATATAGGGCACTTGAAGAATAGAATTTCTGAACGCTTCATGCAATGTGCGTATGTTAGAAGTGAAAGGCAATATGAATTAGAACCTGCAACAACCCTATCGATTGAACATACAAGTCTGTGTGAATTATTAAAAATGTTGTCAAAATATTTTTTTTAAAGTTTAAATAATTGTCTAGATATTTGTTTAAGTATCTGTTTGGATATCTGTCTGGATATCTGGATACGAATTTCAGATCTAAAACTTGTTACTTGCAAATACAAACACAAATTTAAGGTTTTTTTTCGGGTATCTTATTTTTTTTTGTTTTATACTACATCGTAAAGAAGGGGAAAACAAGAACTTTATTGCATAGGTTAATGCATTGATTCAATAAAAATCAAGGAAAGTTGTCTAAGTATCTGACTGGACCAGGCTAATGATGTTGTATCATTCAATGGCTTTATATATGCATTCATAAACTTCATTTCAAAACATAAAACTGAATAACAAAAGATATAGAAATACTATTACATAGGTTAATGAATTGATTCACAAAATTTATGGATCGTTGTTTGGGTAGCTGTTTGTGTAGCTGTTTGTGTATCTGACTACGTCCCAATACCAACTATTCAAATGAGTTTGAGTAGATTTTGTGTTGTAAAATACATCAGAGAGTGCATATCAAACACTTTAGTTCATAGTATTAATGTATTGATTCTCTCATTCAAAAGTCCAGAGCAACACAAATAGTATTATGCACACAGATACTCAATCAAATAGTAATATGATCACATTCATAATGCTCTCCAAAATGTAACACTTACAAGACAGACCCATACAACTAACAACAATGTTCACAAAATGACCACTACAACAAAAATATACACATTAGTTACTTTCCTACACTTGTTCCTGAGCTGGTTCAATCCTTCTTCAATGCCCATGATAGATCATGATCCATAAATAATTCCAACAATCTGGACTTGAACCGAACAACATCCTCACGACTCAAATTTTACTTTATTTCTTTGCACAGAGCAATGTGATACATCATGCATGTAGCAAACAATAGTTATGAAGTCCAGGCCAGGAGGCTGTTGGGGACTGTTGTTGAATGACTGCACAGGTATTTTGTCAAAATCTACCTTCTGATCTTTGACCCACCGAACGCTTTCTCGTTTGTCTCTAATATAGGGATACCCAGACAAATACCCAGCCAGATACATAAGCAGATACCCAGAGAGATACTAGTACAACAACAACAGCAAACTAGTACAACAACCAAAAATTAAATTGAAAACCTTAAAAAATGTCAAAAACATACATTTCAAAAAATATGAAAGGATATCAAGATATATACTCAGATAGATACTTAAACAGATACTCAGACAGATACCCAGATAGATAGGTAAAAGATATCCTGAAAAAAAAGACTTCTATCACACACAAAACAACAACATCAAACTAGTATAACAACCAACAATCAAACTTAAAACCTTAGAAAAATGTCAACAACACCAACAACATACATTTCAAAAATATTGAAAGGATATCAAGACATATACTCAAATAGATACTTCAAAGATATCCAAAAAAATGACTTTGATCACAAATAGAATAACAACAACTAATACAATAAACAAATAGCCTTTTGAACATACTACATACTCTTATACTCTTATACTAGTTATAAAAACTCATCAAATCCAACACCAAATCCTTGATCACGTACATGTGCAGTAGTGGTGTGATTGATGTGGCATCACCTGCACCTTCGATCTTAGTTAAGCATACCAGGCCATTGTAGCCGTCGATGCCCATCTCGCGTGAGCCGCAGATCCATTCACGGCAGGAGCGACAGAAAGTGATGGAGGGATCCATCTCATTTTTTATCATGATGAGCGTGACAAGGACCATAGAGCTGTAATCGTTAAGGTCGACCTCGTAGTTCTTCAGCTCGGGTTTCGCAGGAGAATTTATGCTCCAACAGTAGATCGAGAATGTTTTAGCTTCGAAGAGTGGCCAGAGCCGGTGGCTTCGGGATCGAGGCGTCGGTCTGTGGTTCCGAAGTTAAGGGTCTGAACAGTGCTAGCCTCCCTGCAGAAAATTTTGAAAATGAGATTCCAGTCAAGGACCTCTGTAACAAAACCATCATTATTATTGATCTGTTCAAATTGTTGAGGATGGAGGAGAGGCTCTGGCTGGTGCTGTCTGTATCAGGTATGGAGTTGGAAGTATAGGAGACCGATGAAAGCCGATGACCGAGTCCAGGTGACAACAAATTGGGAGCTCGATTTGGAGATTCGATTTGTGAGAGAGAGAGGGAGAGGGAGAGGGAGAGGGAGGGAGAGAGAGAGAGAGAGAGAGAGAGAGAGAGAGAGAGAGAGAGAGAGAGAGAGAGAGAGAGAGAGAGAGAGAGAGAGAGAGAGAGAGAGACGATTTGTCAGAAATGGTTAGAGTTTCAGAAATTTGTGGCATATGTAGTAAATATGAGAATAATATTGAGTTGTTACATACTTAAAAACAGAATGAGGTTTTTTGAGATTGAAAACTTATGCTAAGTTTTTGAAGAAATAGAGTAGTGAAATTGAGTGTTTTTTTCATTTCCCCTTATTATAAATTTTAGTCGGCTTATTAGTGTTTTTATCAATATATATATATGTCGTTAATTAAGAAATTGTGTGTACACATGCGGTTGAATCTGTACTAATTAAGTTCTTATTAGCGACATTATGGCGGCTATTTATGTTTTTTCTTGATGGGAATGTTTGTAAGCTAATGAAACCAATTAACTAGACCTCATGTATGAATTGTCCCCTTTAAAGATAACACACCTGTTTGGGATTGATTCTCAAAATGATTTTCACTATTAGTGTTTCAGTGGAGAAGCATTTCCAAGCATGTGCTTCCTAAAAAAACTATTTTTAAGACTTATAAATGATGTCCTAAAATTTCTCAAAGCACTTCCAGTTATAACCTAACACTTTGAGTTTAATAAAAGTACTGTTTTTAAGTTTAGAAGTGCTTTCAAAAGTTATACCAAACAGGCCCAAACGCACTATATACATTTGGGTGGCGATCTATATGATCCAAGACTCACCGGCTGGTGATAATTATGTTAGATTATTTGTTGCCGAATGATGATACGTATGTTAATTGTCTCTGATGACCGATATAGGGTAATGCTTCTAATTAACACCTATATATGACTTAGGATGCGTTTGATATACAAGTTTATTTTGACATGAGCTTCTTATATAAAAGTAAGTTTCTTTATAATTTTTTTTTGTTACATACGAGGCCCAAAAGGCCTAGAACAAGAAAGACAAAGTTAATTCATACTGCTCCTAGCGGTTCTAAGAATCGCAACACCTGCTAGGTCATCAAAGTAGGCTTTCAAAGCATAGAAAGGAGGTTCATTACACACAATCAAACTAGGCTCATTCAAGACACCTTCTTTGGTCATGGCATCAGCAAGCATGTTGCTCTCATGAAAGATGTGCTTCATAGTACCTTGCTTCAATGACCTGATCCTAGCATTGCATCCAGCAAGCAAAGATCCTAGAGGATGATTTAACAAATTGGAATCATTGATGAGGTTCATAGGGATTGAAGAATTAGATTCAACCATTAACTTTCAAAACGTTGCATAATCTGGAGACCAAAGTGAAGAGCCCAGGCTTCAGCTTGCAGGACTTCACATTTTCCCAGATTGAATTGAAAACCTACCACCCAATTTCCAACATGATCCTTGAGGACTCCACCAACTTGAATGAGACTCTCCCGATTTATTGAACCATCAACATTCAATTTAAACCAGCCTTGAGGAGGCTTTTGCCACTTGCCAAAAGTTACACCATCAACCTGACTTTTATTACACTTTAAGTGAGACCTAAACCATTCTTTAGGAAATCCAACAAATATTTTGGAGGGCTCTTAATGCATAGTGAACTGGGGCTCAAAGATTCTATTGTTTCTCAATTTTTATATATGCCAGCATATTATAACAAACATGTCACACCATCTTAGGCCACTGGAAGTTACGGTGTTACAATGCAACTGAGCATGTAACCAACTATCCCAATATAAAGAAAAGGTGGAAATAATATGTGGAGGCCTCACAAATCCCGCCCAAACTTCACAAGCATATTTACAATCTCTAAAGAGGTGCAAGAGACTCTCATCTTCATTATTACAGCATTGACAGACAACAAAATTGGACAGACGTCTTCTCATTCTTTGCACATTGGTCAAAAGTTTTTTGTGGAAAATGGACCACAGAAAAGTCTTCAACTTAGGGGGAATTTTCATCTTCCAAAGTTTACTCCACTTAGGGTCAGACTCAGAAAAATCAAACATAGAGAGATAGGCAGAGCTCACACTAAATTTACCATTGGAAGTAGCACCCCATATCTGGACATCAACACCATGGCCCTCAAAACCAGTGGGAATATTTATAATTTTCTGAACAATCCCAACTTCCAAAACTTCACAAAGTGCATTGTAATCCCAACTATCATCATTCCAAAATTAGCACACCAAAGCTTTAGGATCAATAATAGGTTCAGGAATCTTATGTAATAATAAAGGCTCATTCAAAACCCACATATGTAGCCAGAATCTAACAGAGATGTCATCCCCAATTATCCACCGTAAGTTCTTAAAAATTTCAGCACCAAACAAAATGCTTTTCCAAGAAGAAGAGCAACTCAGATGGGCCATATACTCATTAGAAAAGAAATCAGGCCCTTTGATGTACTTAGATATATAGATAGAAGCCCGTAAGCCATTATCATCAATAAATTACCTCCAGCTAGCTTTAGCTAAAATGGCTCGATTCATATGCATAGTTTTCTTCGGCCCAAAGCCACCTAGCAGCTTAGGCATGCAAACTGTATCCCAGTTAACAAGGTGGACTTTCTTCCCATCATCCTTATCACCCTATAAGAAGTTTCTGTTAAGAGCATCCAATTTATTGTATAACTCAGCAGGTAACTTAGTAGTATTCATAGCTAGCATAGAGAGGGATAGCTGAAGAGATAGATTGAACCAGGATAAGTCTTCCATCCAAACTCAAATTTTAGCACTTTCAAGAGGCAAGTCTGCTTTGCACCTTGTCATAAATGCTGGAATAGGTAGCAATGCTGATTCTCTCATGAATAAGAGGCATTCCAAGATACTTACCCAAATCAGAAGTAAGAGGGGAGAAACATATGATACTAATATCAGAAGCAAGATCTTTACTAATATTAGGGGAAACAAACAATGATGATTTATGAAAGCTCACAGATTGACCAGAGACATTAGGTTCAAGCAACCTTTGAGAACCTGAGGCTATTTAATAGGTGCTTAAGAAAAAATCAATAAATCATCCGCAAAGAATAAATGTGACACCATAGGGCCGGATTGACTAGACTTAATAACATTCCATTTACCAATCTCCATAGCTGATTGGATTAGACGTGGAAGTTTCTCTATACCCAAAACAAACAGATTAAGAGATAAATGATCTTCTTGTCTGATTCCCCTCTTTGCCTAAAGAGAGTATGTTAACTCACCATTAAAAGAAATTTGGAAACTTGTAAATGTGACACGGTGCATGATGAGTTTAACAAAAGAAACAGGAAGTTGGATTTCATGCAACACCCTTTCTATGAAATTCTAGCTTAATCTATCATAAGCCTTGGAATTATCAACTTCCCAGACGATGAAACCTCTCTTTCCAGAAGTTTTCTTGTATTTGAATAACATCTCTTGAGCAATAAGATGTTGTTAGAGATTTGTCTACTTGGCACATAGCTCACTTGATTGGGACTAATGAGTTTTTTTTATAAGAGGTCTGATCTTGGCAACAATTAGTTTGAAAATGATCTTGTACACAGTAGTACACAAGCTAATTGTCTTGAAGTTAACCATATGCCGAGGGCCTTCAACTTTAGGAATGAAGGAAATGATGGTGTGGTTCAAACCTGAAGGAATGATGCAAGACTTAAAAGCCCTCAAGACCACACTCACAATATCATGACAACATAGCTCCCAATTCTTTTGAAAGAAAAGGGAAGGGAAGCCATCATAACCAGGAGCTTTAAGACTACCAATAACAAATAAAGCAGATTTGATTTCAGCAACAGATATAGGGGAGGTGATTCTAATTAAATCCTCATCACCAATAGTAGAAAAAATCCAAGGAATGATTACCCTTCTGTCAACCATCTCAGGTTGATCGAAAAGATTTTCAAAAAAATCAATAGATTTTCAAAAAAATCAATAGATTTTCAAAAAAAATCAATAGATTTTCAAAAAAATCAATAGTCCACACATCATTCTTATCCCCTAGCAAGCAATCTCTTTTTCCTTTGAAATAGGTGCCCAAAAACTTTCCCTATTCCATGAATCAAAAGCACTAGTGAGCTGCCTCATTCTAATTTGTAAATCATCAGGGCAAGAGTTCCAAGTAGATGAGACAAACTCAGCATAGTTGTCATGAGTGCACCATATAGCTTGATATTTGAAAGGAAAATTCCTCTTAGCAGTCCAAGTATTGGATTTCAGTTGAAGCAAAATGGGATAGTGGTCTGCCTTTGTCTTAGGCAGGTGACTAACAAAAGCTTCAGGAAATAGCTCTCTCCAATCACAACAACAAAAAGCCATGTCCAATCTCTCTTTAACTAAGGAGTTCCCCAAGTATATTTAGACCCTTTAAAGCCAAGGTCAATTAAATCAGAATTATTTATGCAACAACTAAGACCACCACACCTTCTGGTAAGAGGACCATTTGTAACGACCTGGACTTTTAGTTATGTGATTATCGACACGACATGTGATTATCGCGAGTTGATTGTGTATATGTGGTTTGTTAACGACTAAATTATCGGGTAAGAATTTGGTTTGAATTCCTTCGCGGAAATTGTAGATGATTTGATTTCGAGCTCGTAAGAGGTTTCAGAGGATTTTTCGAATAATCGGAGAATATAAAATAAATATTTACCATTATCGTCGAGTTAGTCGTACTTATCCGATTGTGTTAGAGTTATCCGAGTCGTGGTTTTGGTCAGTTTGCGACGTATAAATATAGAATATTCGTAAAAATATTGGAAAATCATAAATTTGGTCCGAGTTGACCGAGTTGACCCGTTTTTCTCCACCGACCCGTTTCGTCGCTACCGTCAGACCCGCCGATTCAAGCCACCTCTAGCCGTGTTCTTGGTATGGTTAGAAAGTCCTTATGATTTCCTATTCATTCATGTATTCATTTGTGAGATTTGGTTGTGTATTGAGGGAGTTCAAACTCATTGAAATTCATGGATTTCGCCGGAATTGGGTGGCGATTTCCGGCGAGTGTTGGCTTCGGGTTGGTTGGGGGTTAGGTTCCCCTCAACCCCTTGGAGATTTTTGGGTGTTTAATTTGGGTCAAGGAGGAAGTTTTAGGGGTGTCGTGGTGGTGACCGGAGAGGGAGAAACCGACAAGATTTTCGAGGGAAATTTCGACCACGGTGGTGGTTGTTTGGACTTGTGGTTTTGGAGGTTTGGTTGGGCTTGAGGAGAAGAACGTTTTGAGGTATGGTTCATTAGAGTTGGTCACAGTTGAAGAGGGGTTGACTTTTGTGGTTTTCAGAGATATTTATGTCGTTTTGCTCGTAATCGCCCCCCGATCGTAGTCGTGAGGTTTTCGAGTTTAATTGAGTGTGTTAATTTGGGATGAGGGTTGTTTGGGTGTATTTTGAGAATTTTGTTATCCTCGTCGATATTTCGAGCGATACACTTTTCGAGAACGCAGGGTGCTTGGCGTATTTGCTCCGTGTGTTGAAATCGAATATGTATTGATCGTATCCCTGTTATTCAGGTGATCGTGATCGAGTTTGTGGCGAGGTATCTTCCGCCGGGCCTGAGGGCTAGCTGTTATCTATAAGTGGACATTTTATCCCACGTTGATTTTTATACTTTGATTTTCACAGTGAATTTGCGAGTCTATGAGTATGTTTTATGATTATGCATTTACGAGTATGCATTTATGATTATGCATTTTATGAGCATACATTGATTTGGAGGCACATGTGATTTGTTTTTACACTGAGTATGGACATATGATGCATTGATACTGTGGCCTCTCAGCTGATCCCCGAGATGCTCCGGGAGGGTTACGTCTATATGAACACCTGACCCGTGATTCACAGTACCCGGGAGAGTTACATCTTTATAAGCATTTAACTCGGGCGTATTGTAACTTTGAGAAAAATGTACTCAAGTTACTGCCTCCACACACACAGTACCTAAGAGAGTTATGTCTTTATGAGCACTTGACCTGGGTTTGTTTGTTTTGACTCGCATGATTTTATGTGCATTTATTGTGAAATGCATATTGAATTTATTTATGCGGTATATTATGATTTACGTCCACTCACTTTAACAGTTTTATTATTTATATGCTTTTCTCTGGGCTTTTCGGTTTTCGCCGCTCAGATTGCAATATCTTTCCAGTGGTTGCACGTCATCGTAGGAGGCCTAGAGTTCAAATCACACTTTCTTTCTAGTAGGTTCCTAATGTAACCTGCTAGTCTTGTATATTTTGTAATTAGAGGTCGCTTTGAATACTTGTGTAGTGTTGTTCAGTTTGAGTTATACTTCTGAATACTTTCTGGATTTCTTGTAAACCTTGTGTTCTGTTATATATATGGATTTTGAGAAATCCGGATGGACAATGGTTGTCCACGGTGTGTCTAGGAATTTATCTGTGAAGTATAATCTTCTTGCAGGTTTTTGGTTTGTACGTTTTATAAAGTAAACTCTGGCAAAAAATTTGCAAGTTATGGTGTCGTTAGGGCCTAATTTCGGTTTAGGCAACTAAATCTAGGTTGAGTCATTTCACTATTATTCTTATCATCAGCAGTAACAAGCTCATTATAGTCACCTATTAAAACAGCAGGAATACCAGTTTCACACCACAAATTATTAAGCTAAGGCCACAAAGAAGCTCTCGAAACATTATGAGGACTTGCATACACCACTGAAGGAATCCATGGAGTAGCAGCAAAACTAGAAACTTTAACAGTGATAAACTGAAAAGTAGAGTCTATAAAGTCAACCTTATAAGAGCTCCATAGCAGCCAAATGCCTATAGAAAATCTTGCTGCATCCTCCAAACGAAATTGATCAAAGCCAATTTGCCTAAGAAATGTCCTACATCTTGCAAACGGAACCCTAGGCTCACAAACTGTCAAAATTTCAAGAGTACGCATCTTTACCAGGTTAGAAATTGCATACCTAAATCCCTCATTCCCAGTACCTCTTGCATTCCAAAATAATATTTTAGTCATGGATACGCATAATACAAGGGAGGGATTGAGTCCCAAGATTATATAGAGTTGGCCATATCCTCTTCATTGGGATGAGGTTGACCATCAGTTAGAGCCAAATTGCTATTGGCAGCAAAGGTTTTATCTGCAAAAATTGTAGCAGCATCAGTTTCATGATGGACTAATAGCTTCCCAAAAATGGATCCCTCAGGAAGAGTATTCCCAAACAAAGCACCAACATCAGAAGAAGCATCGGAACTAACCCCATCAAAAGAGAGCTTTTTAGCAATAGAAGTAGCCCCATGCTTTCCATGCTTAGGGGGAGCAACACTCTTCCTTTTATATTTGAGAATAGTTTTAGCTCCTGGCCTGTTTGACACATCCTTCACTGGATCCCTATCACCTACTTTCAAAGGACCATTCTTCATGGAAGATTTAACAGACACCTTACTTGAGCTTGAGGTAGCATGATCATGAGTACCAGTTGGAATCTTCCCATCAGAATTGTTCTTACTATTATGCTTATTCAAGCCTATACTCTTACTAGAGCTAGACACCCAAATCACACTAGCGTTCACATTCTGCTCTTGCTTCTGTTTCCTCATGAAACTGGTCCATAGCCTTTTCAAGTTATTCACCTCTTTTGTAATCTCTCCTGAAACGGGAGTATCATGAGTGGTAGTTTCACAACTAGGAACTATATCATTGGAATCATCCTGAAGCACATCAAACCTGGAGCCACCAGCCCGCATTTGCTTCTTAGGCTCCATTGTAGACCCTTTCTTCTTGTTCTTGTAGCTCATAAGCATCCAGGTCCCTAAATCCTCCTTCTTCACAGAACTCACAAATGCAGGTTCAACCATTTTTACCTCACTAGCATCTACATTAATAACATCACAAGGAGAAGTGCTCATCGTCACACCAACATCATTCTCAGCATGTTTAATGCTTGCACTAGAAGCCATATCAGTAGGACCATGATTTTTAATTGTCGGGCAAGCATCTTTAGAGAGACCATAGCACCCACACTCAAAACAAATTAATGGGATACCTTCATAGATCATATGGTAACTGACAACTTCCACTTCAACAAAAGGCTTAAGCGGTTTGCTAAGATCTACTTCAATACAAACACGAGCAAATTTACCTCTATCCTTTCTTAAAGTAATAGGATCAACTCTAACAACAGTCCCAATAGTGCTACCAATGCATTCCATATAAAACTTCTTATAAAATTTAACAAGGAGATCAATAATACGTATCCATAGTGGATCAAAAGAGGAACACCATTTGCGCACCAGCATCGTCTATCCTGCCAAAATTCAAGGGCCTCCACATAAGGCATGTTACATATCTTCTTCCAGGTTGAAATTTACGATGTAAAAATCGTTTGGCAAATCAATAAACTGCCAACCTACCTTGACTTGCCACTTCTGTATGAGGCCCTTGAGCATGAAGTTAAAGCTTGTTGAGGCATTTGGTTTACCCATGAACTTAACAACCACAACACATCTCCATTCTAGATCCAACTTGGCATGAACCTTCTTCTAAGGGAAGGAGATGTTCATCCCATGTTGACTCTTAAAAAACACACAATCACCGTCATCCATCAAGAAATCATCAACCGTGGCATCGTGAAATTTTGAGATGGGACTGCGCAACATACTAGCATAGGTAGCAGACGCACGGATCGGAGACCCAATCTTAGTAAAAGCTGAGCCATCCACATTCAGGTTCTGCATATCTGACACCAGTTCTTCCTCCAAACGCGATTTCTTTTGATTAATACAATTAGAATCATCCCCTCCGCCACTTCGAAGGGCGGAGAAAACGAAGTCAACAGGAGTCGCCACCAGATCCGTAACTGTCACAGAGGTCAGAAAAAGTTGATCTGAGATTGCCCACTAAGCGAAGAAGATCACCAACATAAAGGTTTGAGAGAAAAGTCACGCGTGTGAGGCACGTTCACCAAAACCTAGACTAAATGAAGAGTGACTTTTTTCGTCATAATTTTAAAAACTAACTTTTTTCATCAAAACATTCGTGAAACAATGCTTTTTAAATGATAATTTGCGACATTTTGAGAATCCCCTTACACAATTCCTAATTGACACTTTAGGTCCCTTCTCTTCTTTGCGTACCTTCCCTCATCCTTTTCTTTCCATTTTACGAGTTCCAGATGGCACAACCTGCAAGAAGAAAACATCTCTGCCTTAAACCAAGTTTTTTCCATAAATCTTCTCCTCTAGAATCCTCATGGAAACCATTGGGTGACCTTGGAATTACAAAATCTCAGTAAGATTCCTAATCTCAACCTCAATCAATTCCAATGTTAGGTTATGTTCTTTCAATTTTAGGATTTTGTTCAAATCTGAACAAACCATTGGTATTTGTATTAGGTTTGAATTGAATTGATTATGTGAGAATGAGTAGCTTTGAATTAAATTCTATGATCTTGTATATTAGGTATTGGATTGCTTGTACTAGATTTTTTTGAATGCCCTTTGAGGATTTTGCAGTATATTCGTCAAAGAAATGTTAAGCCAACATTTTACAATTAGCTCTTAGCAACTTCCATGGGCGTAAAGGGATGACTAGAGAATTCGATTGCTCCTCTTCTATCCATAGTTAATTTTTTGTTAAACAGATTGTGATCGTCTTCCTCACAAGTTAGTGCAACATGATTAATAATTTTCATTGTATCTACAGAAAAATATGAACTGAGAAAACCAGGAGATAAAGAAAGTGGACATTTACATTATATGCTTTTGTCTCATTAAGATCGAAATGAGACAGAATTGAACTATGGATATTTCAAGGTTAGAAACAATAAGGTTCATATGTTTGTTCTGATCTAAGAAGCACCAAAACGAGGGTAAGCCATCGTATCGTGTATCCGATACGGGTACAAAATGTCATGAATATGGTCTGATATGGTTTTTGAGTTTGGATACGTAGGTATCCAAATTGGATCCATGAATATCTAAATCATCTCCTCTTAGTCACATCTGATGGAGGCTCTGAATCTCCTCTCATCCACATCTTCAAATTCGCCAACCGATTTGGGTTCTCTACAAGGTGCTAACGTACAAGGTGGAGGGATCATGTTGATGCCAGTTTGAGAGAGAGAGAGATGAGAGAGAAGATAGAGTGTGGGAGGATGCACTTGGCCAAGAGGTGTGTTGGCTATCTACGTACTTGGCCATGTGGTAAGGGAACAAATGCATTGATGCCCTTTGAAAAACAAAACTCTCTGTCTCTCCCCGGGAAACAAAATACCCAATATTTTTTAATATAATTTAATATTAATATATTATTGTTAATTGTATCTTTCTCGTATCGTATCGTATCCTTAGATTTTTTGATTTTGTCATTTCCGCGTATTGTATCGTATCGTATCATATCTTCATATTCGTATCCGTTTCGGTGCAACCTAGGTTTTGACTATTTTGTATTTGAAGGTTGTTGTGGTCTTGAATGCTTGTTGGCTTTTGGTATCCAGAATCGTCACTTTTATTTGCTATAGTTGGAGAAATGCTGACAATCTCAGGAACCATAAGTTGCACTAACAAATGGAATTAGGAACATCGGTACAACATCACTCCAAAAGCTTGAAAAGATCTTCTACTTACTGATGTTTTGGTTAATTCTCATGGATTCTAATTTCTGAACGTACATGGAGGCTTTCTTGATGGATGTTGGCAATGAATGAAAAATCGATATTATCGGCGATATTTCGCCGATATTTCGGTTTTTTGAACTTACTTGAAAAATCCGTGAATATATCTCCAAATTTTCCGAAACTTTCCGATATTTCCGATATATCCCCGATATTTCCGATATTTTCCGATATTTTCCGATATTTACCGAAATTTTTG
The DNA here is from genome assembly GCA_946800695.1 of Geum urbanum. Taxonomy (NCBI): domain Eukaryota; kingdom Viridiplantae; phylum Streptophyta; class Magnoliopsida; order Rosales; family Rosaceae; genus Geum; species Geum urbanum. The sequence continues at coordinate 4,730,525 of OX327002.1, read as the reverse complement.
AAATTTTCAGTACTTTTTTAATTTAACAAAATTAAAAGCTTGTCAAAATTTTGCAATGCCTTATCCTTCATATATCATGCCTTATGGTCTTCCAACAAGTGATAACACATCGTTACAATCACAAACAAATGCCTCAAATGATGATAGCAATGAAGAAAGTCGAGCAATGCCTGATTCATACTACGAGCTCCAAAATCTTCAAAGACCGCCCCCTGACCCATATGGTTGGCATGTAAGTCAATACGTGCAGAATTACATGGGAGAGCAATCATTTAATGAGTACTCTTCACAATACACACATGATTCTGCACAGAGAGATGAGGAAAATAGTGTGAATTTCGAACCTCATAGGTCCTCTATGTGGTTTTGAAGTATTTATATATTTGATTTTATAATGTGTGATGTGTAACATATTGTACCAAAATGTGATGGTCTAGCCTCCCATTAAAGTTTAGCCATCAAAAAAATAAAAATAGAACTATTAAATTATATTTTAATAGTTATCAGCACTTAACACATACTAATTCATATAGTAATATAGCAAATTCATATGTTTTGATGTTTGATCAATATTTTCTTTTTACATAAGGTAGGTAATTGATCATATAACAAACTCCAAAAGTTTCATTACAAATTTCCATATATTTTTATTAGTTTCCGTCATTTCCGTCAGAATTTTTAGTGGATCGATATTTCGTCGATATATCCAAATTTTGGACTGTCGATATATCCTCGATATCCGATATTTTACTCCTTGGATGTTGGTTCTCAGTTTTGTTGTCCTTTGCAAGTGGATATCATAAAAGTTAGACTATGAAGAATTTGTACATGACCATAGTGTAGACTAGTAATACTATGTTGAAATTTTGTTTTGCTAGTATGATAGCCCCATTGCACTGTTTTTGCCGATTTTCAAAAATTAGTGAGATGCATTGTGTTGTGGGGAAAGCTGAAAGTATGGATTAATCTCAATATTGGTGTATGTTTGTGTGAGTCTGGGTTCTAGTGATTAAAAGCACTTATTCATACACATTGTAACATCATAAAAGTATTTGTAAGCCTCTCTCTTTACCAACTCACCTCCTTTTATAAATCTTTTTACTAGCTTCTTTTTATTTGGGGGGTGGGGTGGGGTGGGAACTCTAGTTACTGCCTCCAATATTTGAACACGCCTTTCCTCTGTTCCTTGTAACCATAGTCATGTGTCCTTCCATAATAACTGGATTTTTTTTATTAATCAATCTTTAGTCTAAGAATATAATGCATTCTACCATTTATCTATGTTGTATTTTATTTGATCAATTGTTTTGATTCTTTCTAATCTATACTATATATTAAGAAAACTCATGTTATCAACTATAATTAATTTTTTTTTTACTATTTAAACCTTTTAAATTAGGTGTTGGTTAATTATTACAGGGTAATTTGGTAAATAACAAATACACAAAAAGATATAAAAAAAAACAGTTATTTGCAGTAAAAAAAACGTGAAAAAAACTGCTTTAAGTAGCTTTCTCTTAAAAAAATTTGCCTTAAGAATTATCTATTGGAAAAAAAATGTTTTCAGAATTTTTTTTACACTCCCATAGGGTGTGTTTTGCCTCTAGCTAGTCTCCATTTAAGAGAAGAGTGGTTGATTTACTGCTGTATCACTTTACAAGTGCCTTGACTGAATCCAATTCTTGGTTATTTTTTTGTGTAAAATCTATCTCATTTCATTTTAATAACTTTAAAAGTACTGAGTACTACTAACTTGTCTACGTGGATATGCATATATAGTTTCTCATCTGATTTGTGTTGTGTTTGTTGTACACCTAGTTTTGGAGATGTGAAGGGAGATGAAGCAAGTCAAGTTCTCCAAGAGAGATGAAGCAAGTCAGGCTCTCCAATTGTCGCGCTTGAACTTGATAATTAATTAGTGAAGTAGAATTCTAAGTGTTTGTAAGAATAACGTTCTACACTTGTTAGTACTTATCAAAACAAATATATAAAAGAGGCAAGTCCTCTTGTGAACTTATCTGATTTGGTAATGTGCTTGTGATTGTGATCATGAACTTTCCATTTATCAAAGTTTCAATCCTTGCAATGTATCTGTTGTATGAGAGAGAGAGAGAGAGAGAGAGAGAGAGAGAGAGAGAGAGAGAGAGAGAGAGAGAGAGAGAGAGAGAGAGAGAGAGAGAGAGAGAGAGAGAGAGAGAGAGAGAGAGAGAGAGAGAGAGAGAGAGAGAGAGAGAGAGAGAGAGAGAGAGAGAGAGATGGTAGATTTGGGTTAAGTCCGGGAAACTTTCGCAATTTCAAGACGAAAATGCCCCATTTAAACAGTAAAAATAAACCGTAAATTTTGACTGCTTCACTATTGTTATATATTAAATATACAACATTTTTGATACAACGTTATACATGCGCAGCTTATTTATTACACACTTTAACACTTAGTTAACTACCACGTACACATTCGATCAGGGCTTGAGGTTAAGTCCCTGATATTATTAATATATTGATGCATCGCATGTTTAGCTTTCCTATTTTTAGTGTCAAACCGTTATAGTTGTGTTTCCTTTTGCTTACAAGATTGTGTTTTCCTTTTCCTATTAGGAGATTGTCATTTTAGCATTATAAATAGATAGCTTCAGGTTTGTAAGAGGAGGATCTTTTGAATGAATATAACCTTTGGTTTTCAGAGAAGAGAATTCTCGCCCTTTCTATCTTGCCGTGGTATTCAACTACACGAATCAACAAGATCAAGAACAGTTCACTACCGGTATTCACGTAATCAACGGTTGTTCGAACATATTTTCCATTACACCTTCATTGTTATAGCTTCCGCCTCCGTCAGTTTGGTATCAGATACAGCACATTCCTAGACAGTTTGCTCGTGTTCCACCCCATCATGCCGGCTCGCAAGAATAAGGACATCGTTACTCCCCCTGATGATTGGGCCGCACTGCGCCACACCCTTCAGACAATGCAAGAGTCCCTCCAAACCACCATCCACCAATCAATGCACGAGGTCGTCAACTCTCTTCGTCAAGCCTCACACTATCCACATCCACTCTTCACTCCTGACAATGACACCGAAGCTAACCTGTTTGCCGAAGAGCAGCGTCCACCAATCCGCCTCCGTCGCGACGATCGACATAATCATCCGCCCCATAGCTTGGATGATCGCAGATAGGAATCTGGCTTCAAAGTCGATATTCCTGAATTTCACGGCGGACTACGCGGAGATGAATTACTGGATTGGCTTGTCGCTGTGGAGGAAGTCTTGGAATTCAAACAGGTTCCTGAAGACCGTTGTGTGCCTTTGGTCACTACTAAATTCCGAGGCCAAGCAGCGGCCTGGTGGCTGCAACTTAAAACCAACCGTGCGTGTTCTGCTAAATCCAAAATCATTACTTGGGTGAAACTTACGAAACACTTACGAAAGAATTTCCTTCCCTATAACTATGACTGCACTATGTATACCCGCCTGCAAAACCTCAAACAAGGTACGCGCAGCGTGGATGACTATGCGGATGACTTCTATCGCCTCCTTACTCGCACAGAGCTCAATGATAGACAAACCCAGCTTGTGTCCTGTTTCATTAGAGGATTAAAACCGCTACTTCAGAACACGTTGGCACAATTTGACCCTTCGACCATCTCTGAAGCTCACCGTAGCGCGGTGGCGTTCGAATACCAGTTTCGCTCGACCACTAATGGTTGGACCTCCTCTAACTCCTACCCTCACACCATAGCCGGCACCACAGCGGCATGTGGCCCATACGGACCCCGTCCCCTCTTCCAAGACTGTCTTACTATGTTCCCAATCCGAATTTGTAGACGAATTGCAACACACGGGTTTTGCGTTGGCTTTAGTCCCTTTCTCTCCTCTACTGACTTCCCGGATCCAGGAACCAGCAGCCTTTATGGCACTCCTCGATGATTTCCAAGATGTCTTTCCTTCTGAACTCCCCGCTGTTCTTCCTCTTTTACGCGACATTCAACATCATATCGACCTCGTGCCAGGGGCATCTTTACCTAATCGTCCTCACTATCGCATGAGTCCATCGGAGCATGAAGAACTTCGCCGCCAAGTTGAGGAGCTTCTCCATCGCGGCTACATTCGTGAGAGTCTCAGCCCTTGTGCCGTGCCTGCGTTGCTTATTCCGAAAAAAGATGGATCATGGCGCATGTGTGTCGATAGTCGCGCCATCAACAAAATCACCATCCGTTATCGCTTTCTGATTCCTCGTTTGGATGATTTACTCGATCAAATTGGTAAAGCCACAGTGTTTTCTAAACTCGACTTAAAAAGTGGGTATCATCAAATCCGTATTCGCCAAGGCGATGAGTGGAAAACGGCTTTTAAGACCCGCGAAGGCCTATTCGAATGGATGGTTATGCCTTTCGGCTTATCCAATGCACCGAGTACTTTTATGCACGTTATGAACCAAGCTCTTCGGCCATTTATTGGCAAATTCGTGGTCATGTACTTTGATGACATATTAATTTTCAGCTTCTCCGAGGAAGACCATTTACTTCATCTACGTGAGGTTCTTTCTGTTTTACGCCACGAGAAACTGTTTGTGGCACGACAGAAGTGTGAGTTTGGCACTGATCATGTGTTCTTTCTGGGTTATATCATTTCCAAGGATGGTTTATCTGTGGATGACAGTAAAATCGACACCATCAAAAGCTGGCCCGAACCCAAAACAATAACCGACATCCACAGTTTTCATGGATTGGCATCCTTTTACAGGAGATTTGTCTCTAATTTCAGCGCCATCATGGCTCCTATTACTGATTGTATGCGGAACAGCCAGTTCACTTGGACCCCAGCCGCGTCTGCCGCCTTTGACCTCATCAAGCTCAAACTCACAACGGCTCCGGTTCTGGTCCTTCCTGATTTCTCCCTCATGTTCGAGTTACATTGCGACGCGTCAAAGCATGGGATCGGGGCTGTTCTCAGTCAATCCAGTCCACTAGTCTCCTACTTTAGCGAGAAAATCGCAGGAGCACGGTGCCGCTATAGCCCTTACGATATTGAATTTTATGCGCTTATTCAAGCAATCAAACATTGGCGACACTATCTTGTCCACCGCGAGTTCATCTTGTTTACAGACCACGATGCTCTTAAGCACTTGGATAGTCAAGCGACTGTGTCTTCCCGACACGCTACTTGGATCGCCTTCCTACAACAATTTACGTTTACGGTTCAACACAAATCAGGGAAACTGAATAAAGTGGCAGATGCCTTGAGTCGTAGACAGTGTTTGCTTACAACTTTAACTACGACAGTTAGCGGCTTTGCCTCTTTCAGGGATTTATATAGCACAGACCCATACTTTTCTTGCATCTTTGCCGATGCAACAAAGGGCGTTCCAAGTGATTTTACGATACATGACGGCTTCTTATTCAAGGGAGTTCAACTCTGTATTCCTACCTGCAGCTTACGGCTCCAACTTATACAAGAACTACACAAAGAAGGACACGTTGGAAGGGACCGCAAGTTACAACTCCTCGCCGCCTCTTATTTTTGGCCTACACTACGCCGCGACGTTGCCAGATTTGTGGAGCGTTGTCGTATATGCCAGCAAGCCAAGGGTCAGGCTTCAAACGCTGGCCTCTACTTACCACTTCCATTCCAACTCAACCATGGACTGAAATCAGCATGGATTTCGTTCTAGGATTTCCGCGCACACAAAAGGGGAATGATTCAATCTTCGTTGTCGTCGACCGTTTCTCTAAAATGGCACATTTTCTGGCTTGTAAACGGACGACAGATGCAGTAGCCGTGGCCTGCCCACATCCATTGTGTCTGATCGCTGTTCTTTCGGGAACTTTACCGTTTGCATGGCCTGCCCACATCCATTGTGTCCAATCGCGACACCCGTTTTCTCAGTCATTTTTGGCGTTCGGTTTGGAAAATGTTGAACACAAGCCTCGACATGAGCACAACATACCATCCTCAAACAAATGGACAAACTGAGGTCACCAACCGTTCTCTCGGCAATTTTCTTCGAAGTCTTGTGGGTGATAACATCAAATATTGGGATTCAAAACTCTGTCAGGCTGAGTTCGCCCATAATCATGCCCAGAACCGCAGTTTGGGCTTTAGTCCTTTCCAGGTTGTATATGGTACTGTTCCACGGTGCCCTCTTGACCTTTCCACGCTGCCTGATCGAACTCGTATGCACGGTCGCGCTATCGATTTTGTGGATGACTTACAGACTGTCCATCAGCAAGCACACTAAAATCTCGAAGCATCTTCTGCACGTTACAAAGCAAACGCAGATAAGCACCGTCGAGTGGTTGAGTTTCAACCTGGCGATCTTGTTTGGGTCATGTTAACTAAGGATCGCATGCCGCCCATGAGTATAATAAACTGAAATCCCGTAAAGTTGGTCCTGTTGAAGTTCTCGAACGCATCAATGCTAACGCCTTTCGCCTACGTTTACCGAATCATCTCCACATAGCTGATGTCTTTAACGTGAAGCATCTTTTTCCATTCATAGGTGATAATCCGATTCCAGATTCGAGGTCGAATCTTTCTCTAGCTACCTGAAGAGACCTGATGCAGCGCATCTTTAGCTTTTCTTTCTTAGTGTCAAACCGTTATAGTTGTGTTTCCTTTTGCTTACAAGATTGTGTTTTCCTTTTCCTATTAGGAGATTGTCATTTTAGCATTATAAATAGATAGCTTCAGGTTTGTAAGAGGAGGATCTTTTGAATGAATATAACCTTTGGTTTTCAGAGAAGAGAATTCTCGCCCTTTCTATCTTGCCGTGGTATTCAACTACACGAATCAACAAGATCAAGAACAGTTCACTACCAGTATTCACGTAATCAACGGTTGTTCGAACATATTTTCCATTACACCTTCATTGTTATAGCTTCCGCCTCCGTCATATATCATATATACCTCATATCTTATTTATATATATGCTAGTTATGCAACTATACGTATAAGCTAATACGCGCGTACGTGCTGCAGTTGTTGTGAGCTAGAAATTGATTAGGTTATCTAATGATGACGACGGAACACGTACGTACAGGATCCGAATTCTCTCATATGTGCATTTGGTAGTAATGCTCAGGAGCAGTACCGGGGTCGGGTTTCTCCAAAACACCATCCACATTCCTCAGCCAGAAAGTTTGGTTGTTAAGAGAAGCGGCTCCTTTAGGCACATCATGCATCACCCATTCATGCCCTTTAGGCACATATATTCCAGTTCGTGGATCCGGACCCCAGCTGTTCTTCAACGAGCTCGAACTCTCCAATATCTGGTGCTCGAATCGACTTTCCTCCTTTCGGACTGACTCTTCGGCTCCTCTCCGTAGCTTGCTGAAGCAACGTTGATCCACACGCTTAGCTTGCCCGCGGCATGGACTGGAATCACAGAGCATTACGACCACGGTGTTAGTGTACAAAATCCATCTTTATACTACTACAATATAGGGCAATTGACACACATATATGTGGTCAATAAGTGGCTATTAAGCCTTGAAAATAAGTTGTCACAAATATGGGAGTGACGATTCATATTTTTGTGGCAAGAATAAGTATAGTGTGACAAAAAATAGATATATTGATGGCAAAATAGATATATTTGTGACAATAATGAGTATATTGATATAATGAAAGCTGACTCCACAATTTTATTTTTAGAGAAAAAATTATATGTGGCTTTTGCTAGATATTGTAATAGTAGTAGCTAAGAGTATGCTTGATGTTGAAAATATTACGTTGCACAATTACATTGAAATATTCAAATGCGTCGCTACGTATTATACATCACTTTAGTTTTCTGAAAGCTACACTCCACTAGATCTGATGAATGAAAACATCAATAGTACCTGAGAAGAAATAGCTTTGACGACCTTGCAACTCCTCGTAATGCCCTCAGTGTCCACTAAGAATATAAGAGAAGATGGTCGGGTACGTACTATATATATAATCACAAGTCTAATTAAGGTAATCGAATACAATAAGCAGCTCGATCTTGTACTAATTCGAACTAATGGCTTGGGACTTTGACGAGACAGTCTGTGGTATATATAATCAATCACAGAGCTAGGAATATGGTTTTATCTATCTATTTATCTATCTAGGTATACGTAAGACATCAACAACTTAGTGAAGGTTATTTCATACTGCAGACGAGAAAGCAACATACGCATCGGAATTCCATCTTTTGAAAATAGGGAAATAGTAATGTGGTTATTTGAACGATATGTGTACTCTAAACATATATAACTTTGTAGGATACTCTTCGAAAAGAAGTGGCGGAGTCACGTTGGGCCGGGGGGAGGGAGGTCAGGTTGTCTCCAAATTGACAAGGGTTCAAAACCCAACGTGATCAAAATTGATGTTTTTAAAGTTTTTCTTTCCTTCTTTATACTGTTTTCAATTTTGGGGCTTAACTTTTCAGATTATTTTTCTTCTTTTCAATTTTGGCCCACCCTTAAAGTTTTACTCTGACTCTGCCTCTGCCGAAAAGGAAAATTCTATCATGTTTTAACGCATGACATGCATCAACATATAAATTGGTCATCAAAGTTGTAATTTTGTCCTAAAAGTTGTAAAATATTTTTGATTGAGTAATTACTACTATTGAATTAAAATTACAAGAAAAATATTCATTTTACAACTTTGAGACCAATTTATGAATTGATGCATGACATATTTTAACTCATAATAAGGTTCGATGTATATATAGTTTGGTTCCTTATATTTAAAAGGCAGAGCCGTTTGAAGTCGAACTGGTTCAGGAACCGATTCGGTTCCACGGTTCCTCAATTTGAAACCGAACTAATATATGTGATTATTGTTTCTACTTTATATAAGTCTAAACAAATCAGAACACATTTAATTATTAACATAAGCATATAAATATATTTCGTAATTCTAGTGTTAAGTGACATAACCAAATAAAAATATCATACAACTTCATAAATGATGGTTGACTCATGATCTGATGATCACCAAATAAGTCATTTGAGTGTCATAAACAAAATAACAATGACATACCTAACAACTTGGTGATTTCAGTGACAAACAAAAGAACAAATCCATTATACATGATTATATAAATCATATAATGACATATATTCTAATATTAAGTTAAAATATGGACTATAAACGGTTCTCGACGGTTCCTTGTAAAATAAAAATGAGGAACCAATACCGAATCGAACAATCTGAATACGGTTCAGTTCATGAGAAAATATATACTCTAAAATTTTGGAATTGAACCGAACCGCCCAGTTCCAATTTGATTCGAATCGATTTTGTGGTTTCTGATTCTAAAGTCCTAGGCCTAGTGGTCACCACTTGTTTTGGTGTAAAAAGTAGTTTATGGTAGACATCCACTAGTTTTTTTATATTATATAAGAGTGGACCACCAACTTTGGGATGAGATGGGTGTTATAAGTTCTATAATATAGAACTCATTATAGAACTTATAACACAATTCTATAGAGTCCGAGTTTTAAATGTACTATTGAAGATGATATATGATCAATAGGTGTTATAAATTAATATAGAACCCACCAGAAATGACGTAACATCATAAACAATGGAATACACAAATATGTATTCAAATAAAAAATAATCTCGATCTTGGGAAACTCCATTCTAATTCTCTAGTTCATCAAAGCTTCAAGCATTACATATTTACATACACATGTAGGTTACGACCACACACACAAGGAGACCGACCCGGCCTCTATCTGAAACTAATTTGAAAATTGTAACTGTAGATCACAAACCCTAGAATTAATATCTATAAAATAAATAAATATTAGTATACCCGACTCGAACTTTCTCAATACTTCCATGTCATCTTCCGACATTCTCCATGCAAAATCTTCTTCTTGAACTTGTTTTGACATGCCCGATTCGCAAGCATCTTCTTTATCTTGGACTTGTTTTGGTAGAGGGAGAGACACGACTTTAGTTTGGGGAAGTATCTATGAAAGGACTCGACTCCGATTTAGTTGTCTAAACCGAAATCAAACCCATTCGAAAACATGATCTTAAAATTTTTTTTGCCAGAGTTTACTTAGAAGTACGTGAACTATTATTAGAACCTGCAAATAAACACATTTCGAATATTCCACAAAAGCCAAACCGTGGGGCTCCGTTCCCTATCCGGATTTCTCAACAACATATATATAATAAACCAAAGGTTTACAAGAAATCCAGAAATATTCAGGAGTAAACTCCACTGAAAACAAACATAAGTATTCAGAGCGACGCCTATATACATCATTTACATCAAGTAGGTCAAACAAGAAACCTACAGAAACTGAAGTGTGAGCCGAACTCTATGCCTCCGCAGTCGAAAACCCCAGGGGAAGACAAATAAAATCGTTAGAATGAGTGGACGAAAATAATAATATTTCTTTCCCAAATACATGCTTATAAAAGCATAATCCGAGTCAATGCATGTGAAAATTCAGACCAAGTACATTTTCCCTGATCCATAAATATGCACGTAAAATCCTGCGGGGTCACTTATGGACTCCTCCGCATAGTACAGTCTAATCACGGGATCATAGACCCCCTCGTGATTAATATAAGTCAGAAAGACCTCGGGTCAGGATATCTGTCCCCCCCGGAGCATCTTGGGGATCAGCCGAGAAGCCAAAGCATCGATGCATACCTCAATATCCGAGACTGTACTCTGTGTAAACAAAATCATAAATCCTTTCCATGCACATCCATAAGCGTAAAATGCATAATTATAAAATGTATACTAATGTGTATATAATTGTAACTGGATAGGTAAATGCATAATCATAAATATATATATATATCCATAAATGCATAAATCAGGACTCGCAATTCAACTGTGATAATAAAATGACCACTCATAGTACTGAGCTAACTCTGAGGTCTGGCAGAAGATCCATCGCCAAACGCTCGATCCTGATCACCTGAATAACAGGGATACGATCAATACATATTGAAACACAACATACAGAGTTAATACGCCGAGAACCCAGCGTTCTCGAAAGACGTATCACCAGGAATATCAACGAGGATAACAAAATTCTCAAAATATACCAATTAAACCCTCGTCCCAAAATAGAGTACTCAAATAAACTCAAAAACCTCACGACTATGACCGGGGCGCGATTACGAACAAAACGGCATAAAAATCTCCGAAACTCAAAAAGTCAACCCTCGCCGGAGCTCTGCCGTTGACCGCCGCCACTGGCGACGGCGCGGCGTCAATGGTGACATTCTCCGGTGACCAAGACCCCAAAACATTCCTCTCCTCAAGCCCAACCTCTTTCCCGAAAGGGTCACCACCATCCAACCACCACCGTGGCCGGAAATCACCTCGAAAGCCAAGAAATCCCAAAACGGCCAGAAAACTTTTCCGGTGAAATTCACCACCGTGAGGCCACCTTGTCCTCCCAAACTCAAGGGGTTTCATCCCCAACTCAAACCCAACTTATTACACCCAAAAACCCCATTGGAAAATCGCCAGAAAACTTCCCCCCGTTTACCCCGATTTCGTCCAATTCTCCTCCAAAATCAACCACTTAAACCACCTCAAAACATCACAATATATACATCAATCAATAGCCTAAGGGAAGAGCTTCAAATCCATACCTTAATCTCCGGCAACCTTGCCGTTTTTCAGCAAGAATCACGACGGCGAGTTCAACAACTCGGCGGGTCAACTCGGTTGACTCAGTCAACTCGGGTCTGGCTCAGTCAACTCTAGTCAAACGGCCCAAATGTGACTCTTCGACAACTTTTACGACTATTCTGCTATTTATACGTCACGAACCGACCAAATTCATGATACGGATAACTCAAACCTAAACGGATAAGTAGGACTAACTCGACGATAATTTCAAATATTCATGTTTTATTCCCCGATTATCCGAAAAATCCTCTGAAACCTCCTACAAACTCGAAATCAAATTGTCTACAATTTTCGTGAAGGAACTCAAATCAAATTCGTGTCTGATAATTAAGTCGTGAACAAAGCTGCCAGATCGATCAATTACGACTAACTGCGACTAATCGTGAAATGTGCAAATCAAGCCAATTAACATACCATTTCTGGTTCGGGTCGTTACAATCTAGGCCTTCCAATGGGGTAGAGTCATATCGGATCAACCTAGATCCGAATCCGTTTAACTAACAAAAAAGGTAGACCTGATATGTCTCGTTTGTTTGTCACCAAAATCTCTCAGTGACCTAAGAGGCCTTGCAAATCGTCTCTTTTCTTGATCATGCACTAGCGTGCCACCGTCTTACGATGGAATCGTTGATTTGTATGCCGGCTGCTACCTGACTTCCTGATAAGCGGTTTAGATAGGGAGAGCACCAACCCCGCCTGAATGGATCCTTCTTGCTTAATACCTTAGGACTTGTAGTTTTCGTGTCTCTAGGTGAGCTACAAAGATCGATACCTTACACTCTTCTTAGTGTAAAGCAGAGCAATCTTCTTGACAGGGTTTCGAAAACAGAGTGGTTGCATCCTTGAACCTCGAAATTCTCACTCTTCCTGGTGACAAGCCTCTTGATCGCCAGTTGTATGTATTTTACGTCCTTGAATCGAAAGAATCTTACGCTCTTTCGAGTGACAACTATCTTAATCGCTGGTTGCAAGGGTTTCTCGAGATGAGAAGATAGTTTGCCGATAGCAAAAGGTATTTGATCGAGGATCCATGCCTCAGTGTTATGCTCTTCTATATATAGGAAACGGTGCTCGTATTTCAATTCAACTAAATCTCCTCACAATTAGACTTGCTAAGCAACTCTAATTGCTTGGTTCCCATGTCCTTTACTTTATCTTGGAGTCTAAGACTCTTAGAGACAAGCTTCGCTAGGAATCCCTTCCTCCATTTGAAAGGTCGATCATTATTCACTAATGGGCCGCTCGCTTAATCCAACCTTAAAGCCAAATAACAAGATATTTTATCTTGGGCCTAAATATTTCCCCTCAAGCCTTGATATTAAATTTACCATTGCCTCTTCTGAAAAGCTGCGCCAGTTCGGCTGACGTCATATAAAAAGCACACGTCTCTGTCAGAATTTACTTCCCAACACAACTCTTTCACTTACATCATTTCGAACTCTAAGCTTCTTCCCAATGCCTAACTTTCTGTCTCTCGACCGCCTACATTCTCCGACTACTCAACGTACCTCCCTACAAAGAAAAACAACCAAACCTGACCGAGGACGAAGCGAAACTCCTTGCTGCTAATATTTTTTCCACTGCATCGCGAAGACATCCAGGCGCTACTCTCATCCTCAAAATTAACTCCTCTAGTACCAGCCGCTTAGGCCCTTTCCTAGCATTGCCTATAGACCCAGAGCTTTTCTCCATTTTTTGTCGCTGTTACTGCAACTCGGCTCTAATTTTCTAGGACGACCTACGAGCTAGCCCAGATGGGTGGACCAGCAAGGACACCTTTTGTTCAATCGGTAAATGGCTCAACACCTCTGACAACGATCGCACCTGGTACAAAAACCGCTGAGAATTAGACCTGGTTCGATGGCAAGTAGCCGACATTGACCACCTCTTCACTTATGCTTCTCACTCCCCAGTGATGGGAATGGTGCAACCTTCACCACCGCTATGTTCTTTTAGGATTCTGCAGGCAACTGCTTCTGTCTCCTCTGCGACGATGTAAGTATCACTCTCCTGGACCTGCTCACTTTGTTTGGAGTTCCTATAGCAAACCCTATTTGGAAACAAGGAGACCATATAGAGTGTTCAATTCAAGACAATAAATATGGACCTCCTTTATTCTCTGCTTGGACCACCCAATATATCAATGACAAGTCTAAACAAGGAGGTATAGCTTTCTTCGAATTCTAGCTGTCAAAATGCATCTTCTGCCCAACTTCTCAGAAAGTCAATAAATGCTGGACTAACCTTGTCGAATGTCTCTTCGAGGGCACAAAACTGGGCCTCGTACAGTCCATCCTCGCCTGCATCTACCGTAGCTTAAGATGGATTTCTTTATCACGGCTCAACCTAGACCAACCATGACCACTTTAGATGGTAGAACTCTGGCTCCAAATGTACTTCCCCATCTTCCGTCACCTCGAAATTCTTGCATTCAAGACAAATAAACTTCTAGGAAAAACTCTGGTGACCACCCCCTCTTTTGATGGATGGACTTACCATACATGCTTCGTCACCTTTTGCTCGCACACCAAGTTTCCTGAAGCTTCATTTGACATCATTGTGAGCCGCAACTTCCCTCAAGACCTTGACATCGACTTTCTTCCTTCACCAAACCAAGATACCTAGGCGAAGCTTATTTTCCTCCAAAGTAACACTTGCGGCGAGTTGCTAGTTCCTGATCCTTCTACAAATGGGTACAAAATATATGTCCCGGACTACTTTGCCAGGAAAGTTGGGCTATCCCAGCGTGCCTCTATACCTCTTATCTGCTTAGTGAACCGTACAGCATCTGGCGAGCATCTCCTCATTCAAGTTCCAATGACATAGCCGACCCCCACTATGGCTTTCCATTGGTAATGCTTCCTGAGCAAAACCCCACTCATCCTATTGCACCCTCCCTCTATGTGACTTCCCACTACCTAGCTTGGAGAGCACAGTTCTGGGATGGCATACGATGCATACCACCGCTAGCTTTTTTTGCCGCCATCTTTCGTGGCTTAAAAATCAATTTGTAGACGATTATGACATACAACTTTTGAACATGACCTATGAGGATACTGAAGACACCCCTTGGTTAGTGGTATGTATCTTTACTTACTCTCCCTGTCTATCAAGCTTTCACCATAAATATTGGCAACGCCTCAACTTTGTACTAACTCATTTTCTTTATTGGAATTGAAACAACATGTAGAAGAACCCGAGGCCCAAAATGTCGTTGTTAACCAGGAACCCCAACAAGAAACAGAAGAAGAACCTCAACAATTTGTAAGCACTCTTTTTTCTACACGCCTAGTCTCTTAATTCGTCAGAGAACATAATTGTCCTATCTTATTTCAGAAGTCCCAAAACACACCCGGACCAACTCGTCAGCTGGCGGTTTGGGAAAACACCGGCGGTGCCGCCATAAGTTTGTTGTTGAAGAAGGCAACTCAAAGGGTCAAACAATACATAATGAACCTCCCCAATAAGTAGCAATGCAACTTACTCCTTCTACTCTAGCAACAAACCTTACCACGCCACCATAGGCCAAGTCTATTGCCGTTGTTCCCTCGTCGCCAACCGCTTCCACCGTCAATGAACAACCACTTGAGCTGGTTAATACTAACCTTTCGTCTCCTCATGACAAGGTGATTTCTCTTCTCTTCACCCTTTCTTTCTTGAAAACAACATTGGTAGTTATCATTACATAACCTCCATAGCAATCTACATAATTTTAAGTATGTCATAATCTTCCTCGTTTTCCTTAGAATTTATTCACTATCCCTGAACAGAATACCGCTAGCAACACTGAAGTCACTGTCGTTATTAAGCACAACTTTGACTCGCTGGAGGAAAGTCTTTATCCACATGCCTCTGAAGCCATTCCAGACAACAATTTACCTCAGCCTCAGTATTTTCTAGACTTTGCTGACGACGCTAAAGAGAAGGATGCTGCATGCAAAGGAGATGCAGGTAACTCTCCTACCACATCCACCTTTACCTTTGCTGCTGCTCATTTTTCTTACCATTCCTTGTATTACACTCCAGAGGAATAGCAAGCCATGTCAGAAGGGCAGATAATACCTGTTTCTAGCCCAGAACCTTCGAGAGCACATGATGCATTAAACGAACCCAATAAGATTTTGGAACAGATGGTACTTGACATTGCCTACTCGCCTGAGCCACATATGCTTGGCTAGGCTGAGGTATATTTACTTAGGTAACCTCTTTTTCCTTTTATTAGTTGTACATTCAGTTTATTCTGAATTGAGTAATCTCTAATAGAGACGACGACACCAGGCTTCTTCTGTAACTCCCGGTCTTCATCATCCTTCACTAGAGTATTTAACTCCTACCGCCACAGTCAAGGCAGCTCCCAACACTGAGGAAATGTCTCTTTGGGCTTCTTCATCTTCAAGCCCCATTGGCCAGGTTACTGCAATGCAGCAATAATTCCTGAGCTTGGAAGAACTCTCAGCCAAACTCGTCATCATAGACCCAATTCCTACCGAAATCGTGCTCCCTCAAGCGACCCTCAAGGAGCTTTTCAAGGCTAACCTGGATTCATTCGACAGCATCAATAACACACTGGACAAAGTCATGGACTTAAAGAGAACAGCCTATGGCGAGCTTCTTCCTACAGTTACCTTATTTGAGCAAGACCTCCACAACCTATACAAGTTGTATGCCAACCAAGACGACTTGAAACATTGTTTGGATTGTAAACAAGAGGTAGTGGTAGAGATGGCTGACCAGATGCAACAAGACTGTAACCGCTTCCAGGAGTTTTTACAGAGTGTTTCATCCAAAAGGGAAAGTCTAGCTGTCAAAGAGGCTGAATTAGCGTCTCTCTAGGCTAAAGTAGATCTCTTGCGAGCTGGCGCTCATTCTACTCATACCAATGCCCAACAGCTTCTTGACAAGAGCACTGATCACACAAATCAACTTTTCGATGCTGTGGACGATGCTTCTGCACTTTTCGAAAATCGTACGGCTTGGCCTGGAGTGACTTTGAGCATTTCAAAGTTGAATTAAAGAGAAAGGCTATCCTATTATAGTGTTCCCGGGCCTCAAGTACCAGTCTCAATCTTTGTTTTTTATGTATTGTAGACAAACTTCTTGAAAGGACCCAACCCCGATTTAGCTCCCTAAACCAGAATCAAACCTTTTCGAAAACACGAACCAACAAAAACCGTAAAAATTTTGGCAGAGTTTCGCTACTAACGTGGAATTACCATTACCTGCACGCGGAAAATACACTTCATCCTATGCCACAAAAATCAAACCGTGGGCACCAATCCCATCCGGATTTCTCAATATATCAACAGTAAAGTAAAACAGTAAATATATCTATACTTTACTGAAATCCGGAGTAAAATCGTATAATATATACAACAGAATACTCAGAGCGACCTCTAATGTATAATCATATAAGTATTCCACAGTAGGTAGAACAATAAACCTACTGGAATAAACAAGGTAGCTCGAGCACTATGCCTCCGACCACGACGTGCGACACCAGAGTCTGAACTGCAAACTGGGCACGGAAACCGAAAAGCTCAGGGGAAAGACATGAAAACTGTTAGAGTGAGTGGACGAAAATAAATGTCTTTCACCAGTTGATATATATATATGTTTAAAATAACATATGCGAGTCCAGGTAAATAAAAATAACAAAGTACACGAGGTAAAATCATACTCCTCCAGCGTACTGAGCATGCAAGTAAAAATCTCACAGTCAGAACCACGGGGTCCCTAGCCCACACGTGATTCTAGCTGAGGTAGTACAGTCGGAACCACGGGGTCCCTAGCCCACACTTGATTCTAGCCAGAAAGGCCTCAGGTCAGAGGTCTGCCTCCCCCCGGTAGAGGCCTCGGGTCAGGAGTCACAGCCTCCCCTGGTAAACATCCTCGGGGATCAGCCGGGATGCAGGTGTATCGATACAACATATATAACAACTGCACTCTGTGAAAACCAAATCATAAATAGTTCAATGCAAATGCATGAAACAACATATAAGTGTATGTATACTCGTATACACATATCCGTATATGTATAATCGTAAAACACATGCTCATGTAAATTGAAATCTCATATGCATGCTCAAGTTCGTAAAACGTGTATAAAGACTCGCAAACAATCCGTGAAAAGAAATGTCCACTCACAGACTAGCGTAACGCAGTTCGCGTTAACCCGTGATCCAGCGGAAAGTTCATCGCCAAATGAACGATCACAAACTGATACACGCTTTTACTAAGTACTAAATAAACACTTAACACTCAACAAAAACGCATACAATTAAAACCCTTGGTGTAGATGTAGCATTGGTAAATAGGGTATCGTTCTTAACCGGAGATTGAGGGTGCATGCATATTTACGCTAGTTTGGGGGGAGTTTATGATTTGGTTGTTATTTAACGAAATAAAAGATAAAAAGGTGGCATAGAAAACACATCGTTGGCTTCTAAGTTCTAACATGCTTAAACTCATAGACAAGCAAAACAAACAAGAACATAGAATCCTAAACATGCTTACTAGACCGAAAATAAAGTTTATTCACATATATACACGTTGATCAACTCATTCCATCCACCATGTCTTACTAACCTAGTCATGTTACATGCAACCTATTAATATCTAAGTCTTTAATCAAGTTAACATGTATGATCTTTATTAGTGCTCGGGAATTTTCCCTACGACACATACCAACTTGACAAGGAATTTGCCTCCGCCTAAATTGGTTCATTAAGTTTGACATGCTTGACCAAATTCTAAGATAATAATAAATCACGAATATAACACAAAGATGACAAGGAAGTAAACCGAAACAAACTTTATTTCAATCATAATATCAAAAGTCTACAAGAATGAAAATAGAAGGGATCGAAATACACTTCGCTCGGGAATTTTCCCTACGTCGAGACTGCAATCCGGCCTTCTAGGAGATGGAGAGCCTCTAAAGGAATTTGCCTTCTAGTCGACTCGGTGGAGGAGTTCTTTGATGGACGGAGGGGCGGCTTCTGGCGAGAATTTTGATATAGTGATGGAGAGGAGTGTTGGGCAGAGCTTTTGATGTCTTGAATGAGTGATGATAATGAATGAGTCGAGCTCCCCTTTATATAGGAGAAGAGTAGGGTTTTTCCTACCAAAACAAGACTTTCCTTATGTACCCGGACAAATCTGACAGTCTGTCTTCAAACGCGTTTTCCCAGAGTTTCAGATATTGTAAAATTCCGATTCTTATTTCATTGGAAAGCTTATTCAAAGGGCTATAAAATACATATAAGGAACACCATATTTGGAATTGAATTGGATTTACTGCAGATTTTAGAAGTTAAGTGACCTGCCTGCCCTGTTTTCTTCTTCTTCAAGGAATAGGAAATCTTCATATCTTCAAATCTTGCATTCCATATTCTTGCACATATTTTGGCCCTCAAATCAGGTATTTATCTTCATGGAATATCCTCCAAAATTCGTCCATTATATGCTCCATATATTCCGCCATATTTGCTCTTTCCTGGGTCGCGCAGGAGAAATGTCTTCATCTTTTTGTCCACCATTTTGATATCCATTTCATTTGGCATTTGGTTTCCAATTCTTGACACCATATGGGAATGCATTTTAGTAACCATTTGAAGACCATTCCTCGGACCATTTCTTCTCCGGAATTGAGAACTTTCTCCTTAATACGCTTTTAGCTCCAAAACTCCTCCTTTATTATTTTCTCCTTTATTTCTACCTAAAAGCATAAAGTAAGTAATAAATGATAGTAGTAAGGTCAAAACAAAGCTAAATGTAAAAAGAAAGACGTTAAGAATCAAGCATAAAATGCGTAGATCACAAACCCCTGAATATTCACAAAATTCATTTCTCAAAGTCATAACTCGACAATTCAAATCAAATCACGAGAAACCACCGTTCTCGGAAACACGTAATCCGATTACGACAAACTGTCGAAAATCCGAAAATCACACCTCAATACCTCGCTGTACTTTCGGATGCTCAATTTGAAAAACGAACCTCCCCACTGCGATCGGGGCGCAATTTTGAGTGAAATGACATGCAACTTGTCGAAAACCCCAAAAAGTCAAAGTTGACCGTTGACCGCCGCCGGCGACGCCACCACCAATCTGAACTTTTCCGGGCGGAGCAACTCCTATTCTACTCAAAATCATCCACTGAGCAACTTTGTCAACTGCATCGAAGGCCAATTCTCACTCTAACTAGGTCAATTTCATGTAAAACCGAATTGTTCCCAAAATTTCAAATCCAAAATTCTCCAAGCACAAATCGAATTAGAACTCCATACTTACATGGTTAGAATCATGGAGTTGAGGGCTTCAAAACCCAGTCCTTGGTTTAGCTCGAATCGGCCGGAATCGATATCCACCATTAACCTAAAAATTCCTCCATTTCGGCCGAAATTTTCCTCCCTCCACCGTCCACCTCGCCGTGAACGGTGGTCGGCATGAGGATGAGGGAGCCACGGCGAGTTGAACGAGGTATAGGTCGAACCCGGAGGTGGCCGGACGGCGAGCCACCGCCGGCCTCCGTGAAGCACGTCGCCACCTTCTTCTCTCTCCCCGCGTGGACTTGGTCAAAGCCATAAATTCCTCTTTTGACTTTCCCAAAACAGCAATTCATTTAAAGACTTTCCATTTTAGGAAACTTCCAATAACACTTTTCGATAAACTTTAAACACCCACAACTTCCGCGTCGTAAATCCGATTTCAATAATTCTCGCGGCAATAAACTCGACTCGACGTATTCTTCAATTATCAACCAAAGTCAAACACATCGACCAAACCGATAAAAATTCAACGGTTCAAACCAACACATGTTTAACCGACTAAATAATCAACAATCAGAAATATTCATAACTTAATCTTCGTAACTCAGAATAATGCTCCAGAAGTTCCCACGAGCTCGAAATTAAATTCTCAACAACTTCCGTGAAGAAGCCGAAACCAAATTCTCATCCGATAATTAAGTCGCTAACAAATTTGACATATAAAACCGATTATATCAAAACTTCAAAACTTCATAATTTATTCCTCGGTTGTCCAAATAACGATCCGGAACCGCCCACGAACTCAAAATCACACGTACAACGACTCTCGAGAAGAGACCCAGCTCCAATTCTCAACCAATGATTTAGTCGTTAGCAAACCTGGCGATTCAAACAACTGTCGGAAATCTGCGACTACGCGATAACCTCATGAACTAAACTGATTTCACTGCTGATTTTGTTCTGGGTCGTCACACTTCATTTATTCCCAAATTTTTAATTAGGCTCACTACCAATTTCCTAATCCACTAAAACTCTGGACTTAATAATAGGCCTCTGGTATAAGCCCATAACTAGAAAATCAAAATGGTACATGGCCCATATCTGAATTACTCAGGATTTAACGTTGTCGTTTGGTTACTTCAATTTAGTTAATCCTCTTAAACAAGATTAAATTAGATTTTAAAATCCGAGTCATATCATCCTGTCACATCAAATCTCTCCGATTTCTAAGAGGCACACTTAACTACTCAAAAGTCCCTAACTATGGCTCTTTTGACCTGAAACGGAGGAACCATCGTATCGTTTAATCCCCTAGTAACGCGTGTCTTTCATGAATAGCTGCGATTTACTTCGAGAATTTTTACCACTCAGTTTTAGACGTAATGGTTACATCGTTACTTCTCCTATAAATATCACTTTAATTCTTCACCCTCATTCCTTCGCCTCTTTGGTGCAGAATGAACTCTCTTTCAATGTATCCACTCTTTTTTTTACTCAGAAAGAAACCTCCAGATAAAATCCTTCCATACCACGAACTCTAGATAGTGATATCCATGTCCAAACCTGGATTCGATAGTGATATCCATGTCAAGGTAAATCCTTGGTGAAGTCACTCTACGTATATACAGAGGGACGAAGTTTAAACACCAGGGATGACTTTGCGCTGGCCTTCTCGCTAGCAACAGGTCTACCTTTGCTGGTATAAATGCTGCAGGTCCATGCACGTAGGTGTTCTAGCGAGGAAGGCCAAAGAGTTGTGTGTGCTACCACTCCCGATTTTGCATGAAGAGTCAATTTAGGGAAGCACATGACAACTTGCTTTCAGCGCTAATGATGAAAGACGAATGAGGGCAACTTTCATCTTCTGAACTAGTTTTCAATACCCTCAAACTCCTCTTTTGTTTCTTGAAGCCTTTTTGTCCATCGAAATTTCTTCAGGATTTCTTCCCTATGGTATCAGAGTTTAAGGCCGCAAAGCCTTTGTAACTTGTACTTCTAATATAAAAAGTATTTGATGTAGTCTGCTTGTGTTTGAAGACTAACATTTTTTCTAGAAAACGTTGTTCATATTGATAAACTTAAACATTGTTTGTGTATGAATCAATACACTTTGTATTTGGCCACAGAAATTGGCTAGTACAGATTAACCATTAAAAAACTTCAAAATTTAGACAAAAGGATTAGCCATAGAGATTGGCATAGTTGAAATTTTCAGAATATTTGGGCACTGCTACTGGCCTTGTGCTGCAATACATGAAGTCCCTATGTTATCCCTATGCAGTTTATTAAGGTGAATAGCTGCCAGGGAGCCTGGATGAACTGAATTATTCTACTGCTGGCAGGTCGTCGTATTTCCAAATTCCCAACTGCTCCACGACCTTGAATACGATCTATGATGTACAATCCTTCTTATTTTTTAGACCACTTTTCTCGTCCGTCGATCTTTTCGCCAATAGGAAGTATCACTTTCCAGACTAAGTCCCCCTCTACAAAACTCTTACCCCTAGTGCACTTGTTATAGGCATGAGTAACTCTATGTTTCTCTGTACACAACTACTCGTATGCCTCTAGTCATTTCTCATATAAGTTCTCATGCTCTTGCCACATAGCCTGCACATAATCCTCACCTATCAAATCATGTTGCTCCATAACGCATAAGGACTGCACGTTAATTTCTAATGGCAACACTGCATCATGGCCAAACATCAATTCATAAAGAGTCGTCCTAGTTGGATTTCTTTTACTTGTTCGGTATGTCCATAATGTGTTAAATAATTCCTCATGCCACAAACGAGCGTTGCTGGAAAACATTCTCTTTAGGATGTGTAAAATTATCTTATTGGTCGCATCTACCTGACAATTTAACTGGGCATAATATGGAGTGGAATGAAGAAAGTGTAAACCGAGGTCCTGCATCAAGCTGTCTACCTCGAAAGACATAAAAGCTGCCCCTCTGTTAGACACAAAATATTCTAGAATACCATACCGGCAAACGACATCTTCATACAAAAACTGGCGAATGGTGTTTATCGAGGCCACTTTTAAAGGCCTAGCTTCTACCCATTTGGTGAAAAAGTTAGTTGTGACAATTATGAACTTATGTCCTTCTAACAAGTGGGGATGAATCATCTTTATTAAGTTTAAAGTCCATCCTCGTGCAAGCCAAGGCTTAATGATTAAATGCAAAGGAATATTGGTTAAATGGCTGATTGGTCCGTGTGCTTGGCATTCCTCACAACTCTTAGCAAATGTATTACAATCCTTGAGCATTCCTGGCCAATAGTATCCATGACGCCATAGTAACCATCTCATCTTTGGGCTACCTTGGTGTGCCCCTGCTGCCTCCAAGTGTACTTCTCTCATTATTTTTTTGGCGTCGTGTTTGTATACACACCATAATAACAAACCTTCCTCACCCCGCCTATACAACTCATCATCCTTAAGTATATAATTAGGAGCTAGAAAATGAATCCGCTTGTCCGCCGGTTCGTTATGATTTCAGAGATAAGAGATAATGGGCTATCACCAATCTATGTCAATATGATCTAGTGTGGCTACATACCATTTATTGTTTTCTTCTTGGCAAGCAAAGAAAGAAGGTAGCGTTCGTCATTCAACCTTCAGGATCCGCTCATGTACTTCATTCTGCAGGCTTACCCCAGTCGCTAACTGTGCTAACTCATTTGGTGCATAATTCTCCTAGCGTGGGATGTAACTTAATTGTACTTCAGTAAACAGCTTAAGTAGATCACATGCTCGTCTGGCATAGGGTTCTAGAACCGGACCAACTTTATACTTCTGCTCAAGTTGCTTTATCACCAGTAGGGAATCTGCACAAACGTGAACGTCTGTAAACTCCATATCCAGTAAGAGCTCCAATCCTATAATAAGCGCCTCATATTCTGCCTGGTTGTTCGTACAATGGAAGTCCAACATGAAAGAATAAGAAAAAATATGGTTGTTTGGGGTAACTAAGGCAATTCCTGCCACATCCATGGTGCTAGTACTTGACCCATCAAAATATAAATACTACGGTGCTAGAACAATACGAGCTAACTCTAGTTCTAGGCCTTCACGAGCATCTATTATCGAATGATGAGTAAGAAAATCGGCCACCGCTTAGCCTTTGACTATCTTCTGTGCCACATACTACAATGAGAACTCAGAAAGAGCCAATATCCACTCTTTGATTCGGCCTCTTAGGATAGGCCTTGAAAGCATGTACTTCACCAAATCGGTCTATACAATGACGTAGGTGGTAAAGGATAACATGTAGTGCATCAACTTGCATCCTGAGAAATACAAGGCTATGCACAACTTTTCCATTGGTGAGTATCTTATTTCATACTCTGTCAATGTACGGCTCAGGTAAAAAATGGGTCATTCAGCTCCTGCCGTATCGTCTTGTGCTAATAAACTCCCAATAGAATTATCTGTAGCTGAAATGTACAGCTTGAAGGGTACACCTGGTCTTGGCAGGACCAAGACTGGTGGGTTTGCTAGATATGCTTTGATGGCATCGAAAGCCTCCCGATGAATAGGCTCCCATACGAAGTCCTTCTAATTTTACAACTTGAGTAATGGTAAGAATGGTTGTGTCTTGCCTGCAGCATTTGCAATGAACCGTTGAAGGAAATTGATCTCACCCGACAACCTCTGTAACTCCTGCCGATTCCTTGGAGGCATAGCGTTGAGCACTGCTACTTTCTTATCATCCAAGACTTCAATTCCTCGTTGATGAACCAGGAAACTCAGAAAATCTCCTGCTTGGACCCCAAAGACACACTTGGCTGAATTCATCTTTAATTGATGTTGTCTTATTCGAACAAATATTATCCTCAAGTCCTTGATATGATCAGTCTTCCACTTCATTTTTACTACGACATCATCGATATATACCTCCATGCACTTCCCTAAGAGGTCATGGAAAACAAGATACGCTGATAGGTTGGCCCTACATTTTTTAGTCCAAATGGCATGTTTACGTACTCAAATACTCCTGTAAAACTTGGGCACCAAAATGTTGTCTTATGCCTATCAACCTCCGCCACTGGGATCTGGTGGTATCCTACTTCCTATACATGAATGGAAACATCTCGTGGAGGCTACATAATCCACTAACAAATCTTCTATTGGCATTGGATAAGCATCCTTTGGCATGGCATTATTAAGGTCTCGATAGTCTACAGACTTTCATTTTTTTCATTCTTCTTCTTAACCGGGACCACATTTGAAAGTCACTCGTTGTATTTGGCTACTCTAATGATGCTTGACTTGAACATCTTTTCGATTTCTTCTTTTACTAGAATCGCTGTCTCTATATTCATATGACGCATCTCCTGCTTTATAGGCTTCTTTCCTTCTATGATAGGAAAATTATGGCATACCAGTTCTGGCGACAGCCCTGGCATGTCCTCATACTTTTCTGCAAAACTGTCTGCGTACTCTTGTAACAATTCAATAAGTCTCTACCATTCCTCAGGCTCTAAGAAAGTGCTAATAGCCACAAAAATTGGCTCATCTGAAGTCCCAAGATTAATCTTTTCAATGGGGTCTTTAACTTGAGGAGGAGTATCATCTAGGGTTGCTGGAGCTAGTTTAATTACTTTTTCCTCGTCTAATTCATGCAGTACGTCGTCATCCACGTAATCCAATGTTGCAATCATTGGTACGTGCTCGTAGGCTTGACTCTCCATCAACAAATTGTGGAATCATTCATATCAGCAGTAGCAAGCCTCGGTCTCCACGCTTTATTGAGGCTCCAACATTAGAGTAGGCTCATTCGTAGCTCAATGGTATAAGGGCGATAACTATCTTCACCTACTTGGACTCAATGCCGTGACACCTACCGGGTGGCCTTTGTTTTCTACGCCACATACATCTAGTGGTCTAAGGTCACTGTTGTAGTAGTTGGTGTCTAGAACATTGACAAAAATAGAATAAGGATGTGGATCAGCGTTGGCCACTTCCGCCTCGCCTGACTCCATATTCCAGAGTACCATTTGTTGATGAAGGGAAGATGGCACACAGTACCTTCGATGAATCCAATCTCATCCCAAGATTCCACTATAGGGCGCTATACATTCTGCCACGAAGAATGTGTACGTCTTAGCCGTTAGTCCCACTTGTACATGCAAAAAGAAAATACCCAAGGTTTTGGATATGCTGCCTTGGAAGTTTCGTACATTCAAAGTTGTCTCTTGAATGGCAGATTTGGAAATACCCAGCAATGCCATTGTCTTCATGGTTATGATATAAACAGTTGTCCCTGAATCCACCAAGAGCTTATTGATCTGAATACCCCAGACCTTCCCCATGATGTATAATGGCCTTATATGTATGACCATGTTCAAGGTAGGCTTCTTGAAGG
Organism: Geum urbanum; assembly: GCA_946800695.1. Taxonomy (NCBI): domain Eukaryota; kingdom Viridiplantae; phylum Streptophyta; class Magnoliopsida; order Rosales; family Rosaceae; genus Geum; species Geum urbanum. The sequence continues at coordinate 4,704,238 of OX327002.1, read as the reverse complement.
GCATGTATGCCTTCCTTAAGGATAGGTCAATCTCTAGTTGCTTGGCGAGGAACTGCAAGTTTGATTGACTGTCATCCTCTGCTACGACTGCCAAATTGTTGACGCTTCTGGTTGAGCTGCTATTAGCTACTATCATTGTTGGGGCAGAAGTACCTGCAAATCTTAAATGTAATACAAACTAAACATTAACAATAACTCCAACATCTACTTCATCATCGTACTCCTGCATCTCGACTTCCTCGTCTTGACCATAGTCAACCAACTCCTTATCGCTTTCATCCACGCCCTCATCAGCTCGCTTAGCTTTTATATGTGCATCTTGTGTGATGTCTAAGGTCGCTATGAGCTGTGGTTGAAAGGAATAGGTTCAATAGTGGCTGGTCCAAACTGTCCACTTTCTTTTTCTCTTCCTCTACCAATGGCTTTGGTCTCCATCAAAGTCTTTTTGCCACACTTGAGGTAAGATAGCCTTGGGCAATCTCCCTTATCTGTTGGAGATCTTTTGATGTACATTTTTGTTTAAATTCCTCGTTAAAATGAAGGACTCGTCTGACAGCTTTTCCCTTCTTAGGCTCACAGGGAACCTTGTGTATAGGTTATGGCTTTCTTTTTTATGGGTTTCCCCTTGTCAACTCTAGCATTCCGATAACTAAGTCTTCTTCAGGCTCGGGGTTCGGTGTGGGTGCTATAATCTGTACTTTTTTCTTGTTGATCCATGATTCACATCTTTTCAAGCATTTAATTAAACACTTAATCAAACACGAATACAATTAAAATCCTTCTTTGTAGATGTAGCATTGATAAGTAAGGATCGTTCTTAACCGGGGATTGATGGTGCATGCATAACTATGCTAAGTTTAAATGGGGGTGCGAGATTTGTTTGTTTAATACCTACAAAATTAAAGACAAAAACGTGGCAATCATACACATAGAGAAACCCTAGGACTCTAACATGCATCATTGCCGAAAAAACCTAAACTAGTTATTTACAAGTGATCATCACATACTAATTACCTAAGCCGATTACTTCTTCTTTAAACAAGTTCTATGAAATTCATAGCACAAATTAAAACACATACACATGCTTACATCGAATTAGAGAGCAACCAAATCATCTAGTTAACTTCCTAACTCAATTTTATCTTGATTAATTCGGTGGAATATGCTAGGGTGAACCAAATCATCTAGTGTCATCCTAAACAAGTTTCAAAGCATTAAGATCATAGTAAGCTAGCATACATATTCGAATTCATACTAAGAACACATGGAAGAACTCATAAAAATCCAAAACAATCATCTTTACACTAAAACATGTTGTCTTTCTACAAAAAGTAAAGAAAACCAATACATAACCGAAATTTGATACAAAGATGTCATGTTACACTTTTTGCTCCGATGTAATCTCTCTCCGCAAGCTCCAAGTATAGCAGACCCTTGTTGGCGTGAGGGAGGACACAAGTGTTCAAAGCCAAATCTAGCGTAAGAACACTTATGGGTGAAGGAGGGATGTTTTTGAGGTGGTGATGGTGGTGTTTCGGCTAAGGAGAAGAGTTCTTCGACTTTGTGTGAGAGGAGGTAGTGTTTGGACAGAGATTCAGCTCCTAGAATGTGTGATGATGATGAATGAGTCGAGCTCCCCAATTTATAGAAGAAGATTAGGTCTTTTCCTACCAAAATAAAACTTTCCTTATGTATCCGGGTAAATCTGACAGTCTGTCTTCAAACGCGTTTTCCCAGAGTTTCAGATCATGGAAAATTCTGATTCTTGTTTCATTGGAAAGCTTATTCAAAGGGCTATAAAATACATATAAGGAACGCCATATTTGTAATTGAATTGGATATACTACGGATTTTTAGAATTTAAGTGACCTGGCTGCCCTGTTTTCTTCTTCTTCAAGGAAAAGGAAATCTTCATAACTTCAAATCTTGCATTCCTTATTCCCCAATCTTCCTTGGCCGAATATACCATATATTTGCACATATTTTAACCCTCAAATCAGGTATAAATCTTCATGGAATATCCTCCAAATTCGTCCATCATTTATGCTCCATATATTCCGCCATTTTTGCTCATTCCTGGATTGCGCAGGAGAAATGTCTTCGACTTTTTGTCCACCATTTTGGCATCCATTTCATTTGGCATTTGGTCTTGAATTCTTGACACCATGTGGGAAAGCATTTTAGTAACCATTTTGAAGACCATTTCTCCTCCGGAATTAGGAACTTCCTCCTTAGCACGCTTTTCACTCTAAATCGCCTCCTTTATTATTTCCTTATTTATTTCTACCTACAAACATAAAGTAAGTTAAAAACATATTTACTAAGCACAAAACAAAGCTAAATATAGAGAGAAAGACATTAATAATCAAGCATAAAATGCATAGATCAATCCACTGCTAAATTCTATATATTAGCTTATTGCCCTAATCGGTGGAGTGTTTTCCCCACTTGTTATGGTATCAGCAGTGAGGGAGACCATTTACATCCTCGAGGTCTAGTTCTAGAGTTCCTCAGTTATCTGGTACCACTATTATCCCCACTTGGACCAATTGCTCAAAAATATCAGCTCGCCTTGATGCGTCGTAAGTGATATCGGGCTTAAGCTTCTGTCTTGACCTCCTTTTCCGCTTCCCTTATGTTGGCTCAAGTGCACAGCTTGAAGGAGGAAACCCTGGAATTTGTGGAAACCATTCAACGACACCTTCTTGACTGATTCTAGTTGTGTTCCACGTAATCAAACTCTGTATCCTATCCTTTAACACAGAACATGAGCATGTCTTGTGCCCAAACTGGTTGTGGAACTTGCAAAAATGCTCTCCCGGCCTGATGTAGTCTAAATCTTTTATTTTGAATACTGGCCAATAGATAATGAGCCTCAGCCCTACCATCTCATCGAAGATCTCCTCTACCTTGTCATGTGGGAAAGTGTAATGCGGGTGGATTGGTGCATTCTCACCTTTTGTTCCCATCACAAAACTAGTCATTGATAACCAATCAATTTCCATCATATTAACATGAGTTTCTAGGAATGGCTGAGAATGAACTAACGAGACTGTCTTAGGTGCCATTTCTAGTGCCAGCTTGCCCTCTTTCATCCACTTCTAGATTTGATCCTTTAACTTAACACAGTCTTTGGACATGTGGTTCTATATATCATAGAAGTTGCAATACTTCTTCCCTTTCAACTGTTTAACACTTGGAAGTGGGCCAAAATCTGTCTTGATGGCTCGCAAACTGAAGAGATTGTCTAGAATTTCATGTGCCATGTTGGCATCGTAAGTATACGTCTCGAACTCTGACTTTGTAAAAGCCACTGTTGAGAGCTTCATATGACCTTTGTTCTTTTGGCGAGATTTCAAGACTTTGTTTGTTGTCAACTCGACGGGCCCCACTTGCTCGTCTTCACAACTTGCTTCCCGGTCCTCCGGATCTTCAATATAAGCCATAGTTCTTGGCTTGTTTATGTCATAAGACCTTGATGCGTATGTTCCCTTTGAGGAATTGCACCGATTGTCCCTCTTCTGCATGGTATTGTGCACTTTTGTCACTACTGTGATTAGCTCATTGAGGGTGAGATGTTTAAAATTGTAGAACAACTTGTGGTATTCATCCTCCAGGCCATTTATAGCCATCTCTACGACTACATCCTTCCCAAATGAGGCTCTACACAAGTTATACTCGGACCTAAACCAATGAAGCAAAGCTACCGGGCTCTCCGATGGTGATTGGCACATGGCCACTAGCTTGCCAATGCTAGTTTCTGGACTTGTTGTTACGAAGTGGTCGGTAAACAATTCTTCCATTGTTCACCACCCGTTTTCGACCTCTTCTCCAAACCGGTATACCAAATGAGTGCTGATCCTAATAGGGATAAACCAAAGATTCTTAACTTAAGCTTCGGGTCATCTGCAAACTGCCTTAGTTGCAATGTAAAATAGGCGAAAAGCATCACTGCATTAGCTTCATCATCCCCTGTAAAGGTCTGGAAATTGATTGGCCTGGAATGACACGGCCACTACTAAGCATTGACATTGTCTTTATGCAACTAATGGGAAGGCCTCAGCTTGGCTGGACTTCCTGGTAAGGTTAAAGACAGCCTTGGTTAACGCTCAGATGTCCCTGTCCGTCCTCCTATAGAAAATGGCCATTTCTTTGGCCCAGTTCGACTGATTTACATCTAGAGCACGTCAGAGATCATCATGCATCTTGTCGTGCCCCTCCGCGAGGATCGCTCTTTGAGCCTTTAAATTTTCATGCTCCTCCAAACCCTTGTGATATTCTAACCCTAAAGACTTGATCTCAGGAATAGCTATATCTCTTTTCTCACTACTACTGGCGAGAAGTTCTACCTGATCTCCTATCCTTCACTCGAGAGATGTGAAGTATTCTCTAAACTGACCCTCTCGTTGGGCAGTATACGTACGGTATTCCTTATAACCCAACTGACTGATCTCATCTTCGGTCAAGAGGTTGAAATCCATTGTTGAGCTTTGTTGGACTCAAAAAATGATTTCAGCCGCGTTCTCTGATAGCGAACGACACCTAGAAGAAGTGTGTTCCCGATAGTTTGGTTTTTGATGTTCACAACACTAAGGGTACTCCTTTTGATAGAGGTTCCCAATTTTCGCTCAGAGACACAACAACTTGAACCACCAGGTGTGCCAAAATTTTTGTCACCAAAATCTCCCAGTGATCTGAGAGGCCTTGCACACCATCTCTTTTCTCGATCGTGTGCTTCGTGCGCTAGCATGCCACCGTCTCGCGATGGAATCGTTGATTTGTAGATCGGCTGCTACCTGACTTCCTGATAATAGATTTAGACGGGGAGAGCACCAATCTCCCCGCCTAAATGGATCCTTCTTGCTTAATGTCTTAAGACTTGTAGTTTTCGTGTCTCTAACTGAGCCATGAAAATTGATACCTCACACTCTTCCTGGTGTAAAGCAGAGCAATCTTCTTGACAGGGTTTCGAGAACATAGTGGTTGCGTTCTTGAACCTCGAAACTCTCACTCTTCCTAGTGACCAGCTTCTTGTTCGCCGGTTGCAGGTGTTTTGCGTCCTTGAATATCAAGAATCTCACGCTCTTTTAGGTGACAACTCTCTTGATCGCTGGTTCCAAGAGTTTCTCGAGATGAGAAGATAGTTTGCCGATAGAAAATGGTATTTGATCGAGGATCCATTCCTCCGTGGTATGATCCTTTATATATAGGAAATAATTCTTGTATTTCAATTCAACTGAATCTCTTCACAATTAGACTTGCTAGGAAACTCTAATTGCTCGGTTCCCTTGTCCTTCACTTTATCTTGGAGTCTAAGACTCTAAGAGATAAGCTTCGCCAGGAATCTCTTCCTCCTTAGGAAAGGTCGATCATTATTCACTAATGCGCCGCTCTCTTAATCCAACCTCAAAGCCCAATAACAAGATATTTTATCTTGGGCCTAAATATTTCCCCTCAAGCCTTGATATTAAATTTACCGTTGCCTCTTCTAAAAAGTTGCGCCAGTTCGGCTGACGTCATATAAAAAGCACACGTCTCTGTCAGAATTTACTTCCCAACACAACTCTTTCACTTACATCATTTCAAACTCTAAGCTTCTTCCCAATGCCAAACTTTCTGTCTCTCGACCGCCCTACATTCTCCGACTACTCAACATGCCTCCCAACAAAGAAAATAAAAGTTGAAGAACGAAAACCATAACGGTTAAGTGCAGAAAGCTAAAGAAAGCGATAAATGAAGATAAACTTGACTAAGAAATAATGCAAGTCATTTAGAGAAGAGATGTATTGTATTGATATGTTCTGTTAGTTGATGACCCTTTACAATGTTGTAGAGTAGTCCTATTTATACTAGTAGCTAGGAATCTTTGTGGAGAAGTAAAATTTCTAAACAAAGCGAATCGGTATTAAAAGAGATATTATCTCTTTGATTTACAATATATTACCATATCATGTGCATGCCCATAAAGAGGTCGAGATTCGTTCTTATTTGGGTAGCAATCCTTGAAGGAATATTCTCCATAATCTAATTCAATTAGGTCTCTAATTGATATTAATATTTGATAAATCCAATAATAAAAAAAATATATCAGGATTTAACAAATATCATTAATAATGAATCAGCGTTTTCCTCATCCATTGGCTAAAATATATGAAAGCCGATGTGCTAAAATTAATGCCCAATATAACCAGTTCATTCGACAATTGGGCTTAGCAGACTGACGTGCAAAACTCAGGTACAAATATATGCTAATTACTAAACTTGTTTCTTTTATCAATATGTCACTTGACTTCGTAACACAGCCAAAATATTTCATTAAGGCAAACTAGATTAGACTAAAATAATAAATTTCCAATTTACATTGAGGAACTTGACAAGAAACAAATCGTTTTGAACTTCAATCATTTAATTGATTAATTTTTTTTATATAAATTTGATAAAGAAATTTATATATTTTTTAAATAGACTTTTAGGTTACAAATATTTCATATATGTAAATAAAATAATTTTATTTAATAAATTAAAAAAATAAATGGCGTGGATCATAAACGGATAGAAACGTTCGTGATCTGGATTCGATCCGTTAAGTAAACGAATCAACAAGTCCGGGTCACAAACAGATTAACAGATCCAAAATTAAATCCAAATTCGTTTAATCAGTACGAGTCTGGATCAAAACCTGTTTTGTTGACAGGTTTAGAAGGATCATATCCTGACGCTTCTGGTTTTAGTACAGGGGGAGGGGAGATCGGAAACGTACGCCCACATAAACGGAAAGTGCGGACTCGTTCCTTTCTTTCATAAAGATCCAACGACTCAACATAGTTGCTGATGAGTTCCACCCACTATCTCTTTCCAAGAATGCAGTTCAAAACCCAGACCCTTAACTAGCTTATGAATTATATGGGAGATTTATGGATATGATTTTACAGCATGTACTATAGAGTTTCCTATCTACCGAATAACAATATATATGATTTTACTGAAGAGTTGTGGCTAGAGAATGAGGAACCTCTATAGTAGTTGAAGAATGCTTTAGATTCTATTGAATTTTGATGTTATATTCAAGACCCTTGTTGCTGGTTGACAGTTAGTAGCTAGGTTGCACTAAACCAAATAAGGATACGAGAATACGATGCCACACGATACGCTGAAACGGCAAAATTATAAAATCAAAGGATACGATACGAGAAGGATACGGAAATTAAATAAAACATTAAATTCTAATATAGTTAAAAAAAAACAAGCATGCTCATTCAAAATGTTAGACATGTTCGTTGACACTAGAACAAACACTAGTTTTAGAACTAACTAGAGGAGTATATGCGTCAGCTGTATTCAATAACAAAATTCTAATCAATAACTGTGTAGCATCACTTCATCACAATATCACAAATTCTAACATCACAACATCAGTACATCACAACATAACTAACATTAGTAACATGTCTAACATCTAATCATCAATGAGTCAGTGAGTTATGAACACAGATTTCAATTACGTCAAGAATTGAAATCAAATCAGCCTAATCAATTTGATAACATCATAACAAGAACTAATGAAGCTTAATTAAAATTTTAAAACAAGTAATCAACCTCGGACAAGAATGACAGCATACAACATGGGTGAAAACAATGAACCAGGGGTGGCAGGGAGAGAGTGAAGAAGCTTCGGGATCGAGAGAGTAAGAGGCTGAGAGAGCCACAAAGAGGAAGACAGCAGAGGAGAGAGCCACAGAGAGGATGAGCTGATGAGGGCGAAGTCACAACCATAGGTAGATGGCGGAAGAGAAAAGATGAGCTGAGGAGCTCGTGTCGGAAGATTAGGTTTTCTGTGTTCAATTTTCTTATTTTTATTACTATAAATTGACAACTTTACCCCACGTATCCTGAAAAATTACAGGCTTACGTATCCATTTTAAGACATGTAAGTATCCAATCTATACTAGAATTCAGATACCGTATCCTAACATATCCACACGTATCAGACGTGTATCATACTGGTATCGGTATCTGATACGCGATACTACCCCTAAATGCCATTTGTGTGCTTCCAAGGTTGGTAGAGATTTTCGAGTACTGAAAAATTCATGTTGGAGATTTTGTGTTATGATTCTGATTGACTTCAAGTAATGTGATTTTGTTTCTGGATTAGATTTATCTGTGTTCGAGCAGTGGTCGATCCAGGATCAAAAACTTACCCGGACTAATTTTTTGTAAACAAAATGCGTGATACGAGAGAATTTTATAAAATGAAAAGGACGAGACAATAGTTTGGGGGGGGGGGATTTTGAGCTTTACCTCTCACATTACACATCATGTTTTTTAGACAGCAATCAAATTTATACCCATTCGGGAGAATGTGATAGGAATACATAACTCTACTGGATTACTCGACCCGATAAAAAGAATTTATGCCTATACTAGATTACATTAAAACACAAACAAGCTTAGACTAACAAACCATAGAAGAACGAGTAACTATCAAACTTTGAGGTGTACCACTCCTTAGTTAACTAGACACCATCTCTACATGGCTGTTGGAGCGCCTCTTGATTGTCCACCTGCACTACCCTGACCATGGACTCAGTCTTATCCCCCAACACACCAGGTATATTTCAGTTGATGAACACTAGCTGCTGACGAGAAAGACTATCGGGTCTAGGCCTTGGTCCTTAACCGACCGCTTTCCTCATCTTATGAGCTCTCTCCTGAACAACTTCACAGTGTCGATGTCTCTATTATCTACAACCTCATCCTGTTGGTTGCCTACCCTTCTTCTGGTCTAGACATCACTGGAATCTCATCCCTCAACCTCCACATCCTCTCGCTTCCCGTTATGGACCTTTAGCTTTAAACTCGGGTGTATGGTTCTCTGAAGTTGTCACAGGGTTAGTTTTTTTTTTGTGATGGCTATTAACTCAGAGCTGCTTGATAAAGTGTTGAAAGATAAAAATATACGTAATAATTGTAGACTGAAAACTGTATTATCATTCATTGATAGATAAATTTAAATACAAGCATTACAATTAGTTACAATAAGTATCTTGATAAATCATAGATTGCTAAAATATTTACTTCTAATCCAATTAGGACAAGACATAATCCGAAAGATATGGAATATACTTTCCTTAAACATAAACTTGTTGAAGGATAAATGAGATACGCAAGTAGATAGATCTGAAACTGTACTTTATTCATTAATAGATGGCCTTAAATAGACATTACAATCTAATACAATAAATCTTCCTGTAAATCACGGATTGAGAGAATTTATATATCTAATCTGATTAGGACAAGACACACACAAAGATATCATGAATATTATTTTTCATAAACACTCCCCCATGTGTCGCGATCTTAATGGATGATGCATAACATGTTGCCTCACTAAAAACATTTCTAAACAAACAAAAACCTCATGGGTAAAACAAAAGATTAGTTCAAGGAAAAAAATAGTACAACACATAAACTACAAAAGCGATCACATGTGATGTAGACTTCCCCTTATGTCTATGAAATGAACTTCCCATGAGTTACTAATCATGGGAAGTTCATTTCATAGACATAAGGGGAAGTCTACATCACATACCAATGCGTCTCATACGCTTAACAAATGTAGATTTAGGCAGTGACTTGGTAAACAAGTCTACAGCATTATCTGCCGAACAATCCTGATTCACATGAATGTTCAATAGTTATTGTTGTTGTTGATTGAAGAAAAGCTTCAGCGGTATGTGCTTGGTATGATCACTCTTGATGTATCCCAACTTCATTTGTTCAATGAAAGTCGCATTGTCCTCAAAGATACAAGTTAGTGTTGTAGTAGTGGATGGTAATCCACTAGATCCTCGAATGTGGTGTATCATTGACCTAAGTCAAACACACTCCTTAAATGCTTCATGTAAAGCAATGATCTCAAAATTATTCGAGGAAGTAACAACCAAGGTCTGCTTAGTTGATCTCCAAGAAATCTCTATGTTCCTTATGGTAAATACATAACCTATCTAAGAACACCTTTTGTGTGGATCAGAGAGATACCCAACATCAGCAAAACCAACCAAGATCACAAGTTGTCTCTAAGTAGGGGACTGCATTGAATTTAGGAACAGTACTTACAGCTAGACCAGCATTCAACGGGTCGAACAATTCCTTCGATGGGTCGAAGGTATGGCTCTGGTCCATCTAGGGTGCAACTTTTGATAGGTCGAGTGATTCCTTCAATGGGTCGAGATCCCCAAAACCACCATGCTGCGATTCAACCATCCATTTTCCAGAAATTCATTCTTCTCTTTGTATTTTTTGTAGGGAAAGAACAAGCGCAAGTCTATTGAACCCTTTAAGTACCTGAAGATGTGTTTTATACCATTCCAATGACGTTGTGTAGGCGCAGAACTAAACCTATCTAACAAGTTCACAGAGGATGCAATATCTGGTCTTGTACATTGGGCTAAATATAGCAAAGCTCCAATTGCGCTGAGGTATGGTACCTCAGCTCCCAATAGTTCCTCATCATCATCTTTTGGACAGTATGGATCCTTATTGGGTTCTAGACTACGTACCACCATTGGTGTGCTAAGAGGGTATGCTTTGTCCATGTTAAATCGCTTGAGCATCTTTTGGACATAAGCAGATTGGTGAATAAGTATTCCACAAACTTGTTGCCCTAATTCTAAACCAAGACAAAATCGAGTCCTACAAAGGTCTTTCATCTCAAACTCGTATTTTAAATGGCCAACTGTCTCATTGATTTCAACATGAGACCAAATGATATTCATATCTTTAATATAGATTGCTACAACAGAAAAATCTGAACTTGTTCTCTTGATGAACACGCACGGGCACAAATCACATCCTAATTAAGTAGTCACTTAGACGTGTGTACCACATCCTACCAGATTGTTTCAATCCATATAGTAAACGTCTCAATTTAATCACATAAGCACTCTGTGACGTAGAGTTATTTGAATTGGGTATAACCACGTCTTCGGCATTTTCATGTATATCTCTGAATCTAGGCTTTCATAGAGATATGCTGTCACCACATCCATTAGCTGCATGTTTAGTTTTTCGGACACTACCAACTAACAAGATAGCAGAAAGTAATGATGTCCATAACTAAAGAGTATGTCTCCTCATAATTAATGCCAGGGCGTTGAAAGAATCCTTACACCACAAGTCTAGCTTTATACCGCGTGACTTCATTCTTCTCATTATGCTTCCGAACAAAGACCCATTTATGCACATCCAGCTTCACATTTTATGGGCATAGCACCACCAGACCAAAAACCTACCTAATCTTTAGAGAGTCTAGTTCAGCTTGCATTGCTTCTTTCCATTTTGGCCATTCTGCTCTCCGCTAACATTAAGTAACCGAGCAAGGTTCTACTTTATCGTCATCAATAATCTGCTGAGAGACGAAATAAGCGAAAGCATCATCAACTACCTTGGATGATCTATCCATAAAAATTATAGCATCATTATTATTTAGTGAGATATCATCATTCTTTGACATCACATTGGGGTTTGAAGTGTTGTTCAGAGATGTCATTTGTGATTGTAAGACATAACTGTAGTCTGGAACAATCTCATGTGTGATATTCACAATGTTGATGATAAAATGATCATTTTGTGCCTGGATGGTCTGCCTTTTCACCGACATCTCATCTATGGATTTTCTTGGTCTCCACCGAAAAATCATATAGTCCTATCTACTTCTATACTAAAAATGAGCACCTGCTCGAGCAGGTGGATCATTAGGTGAATCATGATGTCCAAGTGCTCACCTGGATGATAGGGACGGCAATCTTCGTCGTATATGTTCAAATTTTAGGCGGTCCAAATTCTACTGCCATTTTTTTGGGAACGGTTCAAAATTTGACCTAGACGATGGAGATGGCCTTCTCCGTCGTCTAACTCTAAAATTTGAATCGTTCCCAAAAAATATGGCAATCATCCACCATTGGCCAATTAATTTGGTGGCGTTTTAAAAAATTATGGCGGTTGACTTAGACGACGAATGGGTGATTTTCCGTCGTCTAAGTGAAACACTATAATTGCCCATTTCTAGGTAGTTTCGATCATTCCTCTAATCCTCCTCAAAACTCCTCTCTCTCTCTCTCTCTCTCTCTCAAACTCGATTCGGCCTCCCACCGCCTCCCTCTGGAGTCTCCCTCCCTCCGGTGACTTCCTCCCTCCGCCGCCTCTCACCTCCTCCACCATCGTTCATTCCCTCCATGATGTATTTCCATCCTCCTCGCTCCCTCCCTCTGCCTTCACCTCCCATCGTCACCGCCACCGTCACTGGCCGCCCAACCTCACCGTCGGCCATCTCCACCGCCGGTAAGTTTTAAATTTTTTTACGTATGTATGTATGTATTTTAAATTTATTTTTAATATGTATTTAGGTATAATACTATGTATTTAGGTATAAATTTAGTGTATTTGTGTTTAATAATAAATAGGTAAATTAGTAAATTGGTAAAATAGTAAATAAGTAAAAATATTAAATTGGTAAACATTATTGTAAATTAGTAATTATTGATAACCGAAAACCCAAAGAACCGGACCAAACCGAAATCGAAATGGCCGGTTCGGTTTGGGTTTTTGAAAATAAGGTGAGACATGAAGGAGGAACCGGACCGAATGAATAAAATTTGGTTCGATTCGGTTTTTACAGTTTCTGATCTCCTAAAACCGAGAATAACTGAATTTTACTATTGTTGTACACGTATCGCTATATTATTGGCTTTAATTTGAGCTTATGTGAGATTGAGTACAGCTGATTTTCCCACATATCAAAACCTAATATCTTTTTTTCTGTCTCTCTCATTTCGATCTCTCATGTCTTCCTCTCTTCTCTGACGCTTTTGGCTCTCATCTCTACAATCTCTCCCTCTCAATCTCTACTTAATCTCTTTTTGTTGAAATGAATATGCAGAATTAGTAGTCTCAGATGATACTCAGTTGACACTCAACTGATACCCAGTTGACCCTAAAATGAGTGTTAGTTGAAGGCTGTTATGTTGTGTTTTTGTTGAACATAATGTGTTTTAGCCTCAACTGATACTCAGTCAACCCTCAACTAATACACAGTTAACACTCAACTAAGTGTCAGTTGACCATCAACTAAGTGTCAGTTGACATCAAGATCTCCCCCTCTTTTGAGGAGTTGTAGGCACTGAGACAGATGACACCTTGCTGGTTGAATTCCCTAAACATATAAAAAATATAATACCAGTTAATACAAGCTCAAGTACAAGAGTACAAGACATATAAGTAAGGGTCCTAAAAAAATTTTACAATACCACAGTACACAATGATAAGGCTATGTCCTCGCTCATTACCATAGTACCAATAAGTAAGAATAGCTGCATTCTTGGGATTCATTTCTTACAAGAGTTAGCTTAACAATAAGACACTATTCATTTCTTTAACAGCTTAAGTTATGAAAAACAAAGGTACTTCAAACTTTTGATGGTATTGACAGTGATCCTCAGTTAAAAGTTGTATATGTTATTAAACTCTCACTCCAATTCACCAACTGAGAGGAAAGCACACAAGCTCCATTCAACTTCGGAGAACCATACAGCCCATCTACGGGAGTTGTAATCAAAACCACCATAAAAGAAACCAGTTTGGGAACTCAAATCTAAATTTCAATAGATCAAAAATTCAAGCTCCATCACTGAATCTTAGAAGATGATAGAGATTGGAAAAAATGTTGTAGCCTAGAAAGGTTTATTCTCCTAATATTATTCCTCCACAAAGCAAAAGAAACAGATTCTAATTCATTTCCTTTTTACAAAACTACAAAAGTAAAACCAACAAAGATCGAATCTTTGAACACAAAGATCGAATCTTTGAACTCTGCGTTTCATTTCTCTCTTTGAACTTGAAGAATAAATATGAGACCACTAAGTACAATTAAAATCCAGTTCATCTCTATCTTCATCTTATTTCTGATAAACTATAGCAGTAACAATGAACAATCACATGCACAAAGATTCAAAGAAGCAGACACTAATACACATAACCCAATTTATAGTTATTATAAACGAACATCCTTTCAGTTGACGCTCAACTGAGTATAAGTTGAATCTTTTTATAACTTGATATGCAGGGAATGAACCGAAAGAATCGGTGAAACCGACCCGAACTGATTCGATTCGGTTCTATTTTGGTTCTAGTGTTTAAATTTGTAAACTCGAACCGAAATAATGTTTTCTTGGTTTGGTTTGGTTCCTAACAATTGTTACATATACCCGAATCATCTCAGGCCTATAATTAATGGTAAAATAGGTGTAATACTTGATTTTTACAACTCTTAGGTTAAAATGGCCCCGTGGGGTAAAAACAATGCATAAAGAGGCGAAAGATGCTTAAATCCGACGCTTCGCAAAGCAAGTGGGTTGGTAGAGCCAGGAGGACAACGTCGCACCTCCTCCGGATCCTTCAGTTGGTCCCTCGGCACTCCGGTGCCTAGGGAAATTTCTGATGCCCCAGCTATACAGACCGATGATGATAACACCCCTTCCGGCTCACCATCAATATCAGAAAGTGTCAAGGAGTCGACATCCTCCGAATCTATTATCTACAGGGCGTGGCACAAGGTCAGCAGGGCCCCATAAGGCCCTCAACCGAAAAGGACTCGAGGACTCGGAAATGGTGGAAAATCCAAGTAGTTGTTCAAGGCGACCGGGCAAAAGATCCAGTTGCCATACAACGATTTCACCGATGGCCCTCCCACCTCTCAGCTGGCTAGTCTCTCGTCGCACAACATTGGAGCAATTATTCTTAACAAGGTTCATATGGTTGCATCTACCTAGAAGGAGTTGCCGGACGAGGAGAAGGGGAAGGTGTTTACATAACTCTCGGTACGTAATACAATTTTAAATTCATTTTTTACTAACCAATAAAAATTGTAATTTCATAATATATATATATGATTATAATTTTTTATTCTTTTCTTGTAGGAACAATATGTGGTGGATACCACACCGAAGATGCTTAGGCACATCTACCATGATTGGAAGTACAGACTTCACAAGTATTACCAACAATTCGGCCGCTCGCCTACCCCCGTAGAGCTGCGTAGGGATAGGGAAGATGAGTGGGAGTAGTTGGTCAACCACTTCAAAGAAGAATTTTATCGAGTTTGTATTTTTTTATTTAAATTGACGAAATTGAATTATTTTTTAGTCATTTATTAATTTTTTAATGATTTATGTTGATGACAGACTCAATCGAATGTAAACAAGGTCAATCAGGAGAAGAACGACAAACATCATACCTCTTGCTCCAAGCAAATGATACAAATCGCCAAGGAGCACAGAAATAAGGGCTCCAAACACCCTTATCTAGATGCTAGAGTCACCGCTTCCGTGACGCCTGGGATCGAAAATGAAGCAAGTTAAATCGGCGTAAATGCCGTATATACTTCTTCTCAATTAACGTAATGTTTTTTTAAACTGTCATACAAATTTATAATTATTTAATTTTTATTATTGTTTTCAGGCAAGGTTGGTAGAATGGGCGCAGGAAAAATTGGCCAACACGTAGCTTGCACACCCGGATTTGCCGCCGGAAGACCTGCCTCCTCTATCGAGGGAGAGCCAAATTGCAATCGGCGGTGAGGTATAAGGTCGTCGAGCTCGCAAGGAGGTTAGTGGGTTGAGACGCAAGGTGCAGCGAGATTTATCTTCTGACTCCTCTACAACACACTCGACGAGGACAAGTGCTCGGGATGCGGCGGTCCAAGCAGCCCTTGAAGAGTCTCGACTCGCACGGGAGGAAACGCTATCTATGCGTCAGAGGCTTGTTGAGTAACAAGTCCAAATAGCCCACCTCATCGCCCTCATGCAAAACCAAGTTAAACAAGAATGTCATCCTGCTCCGACCCCACACCCCGACAACGACGACATGGCTGGAGGCGGGAGACTCGGCGGCGCGTCTACTCCTGCCGTATTTAAGTAGTTTGTACGTAGTTTAGGATATACCGTATTTTTTGAATGATTTAATTTGATGTACGCATAATTTTTAATTATTTAAATTAAATTTAGTATTTTAATTAATTTATGAATATTTTTCTTTAAATTCAAATTTTAATAAAAAAAATAAAATAAAATATATATTCACTTAGACTACGAAAGTATATATACTTTTGTAGTCTAAGTCCTCACTTGGACGACGGGCCATTTGCATCGTCCAAATGACCTCTTGGACGACGGAACAGACCATTTCCGTCGTCCAAGTGCTTAGATTACGACACTTGGACGACGGAGTTTAGACAATAGAGATTCCATAGTCTAAGTTCTTAGACTACAGAAACTTTAACCTAGACAACGGAAATGGTCCGTGGTCTAACTGAGTTTTTCTTGTAGTTTCTAGTACCTTTTCATGTTCTAATTCTGTATTCCGCTTCTTTCCACACACGTCATACTATTTGTTCATCAGACACAGCTCAAAAAGCAGTAGAGCTTGTTGGAAATACAGTGGACTTAAACACGGTCTGCTACACTTGATGTAGCTGAATTAGAATTCGTCTTGGATAGCTAGACACACTAGATGTCATATTCTGATTCATATAAGGTTTCCAAGTTGCGTATCAGTTGGAAATCTGAAAGGTTCATGGTATAAAACTTGTTATACAAGGAATTAGTATTGTGGAATAAAAGATCTTTAAGTTACTTTCATTGTTCATATAGGATTTTGATTATGGGATCAAATCTTATGATGATCACTATATATAGAAGTCTTAGTCTCTATGTTCTGCACCGGTTCTGTCTTCATTGGCTTCCCATTGTGCTAGCAGCAAGGTGCAGATTCGTAGAAGACCAGTCTTCAATCTAGTGTAGGTGTTCTTCACAGTAGAGGCATGGCTTCTTCATAAAACGTGTCTTTTAAGCCATACTGGAGAAGCAACGAAGGTATGTTCTTATGCAGTTTGTGATCCTTGTGTAGTGTTGTATTAGATCCTTTACTTAAGCTAAATTGTGTTTTAGTTTAATCAGAACTTGTGTTCATATTTTAACATGGTATCAGAGCAAATTCTTACAAAAATTGCAAAATCACAAAATTTTGGCCCTTTATCAAGAACAAGCTTTTCATAAATTTTGTCTTTGAAGTATACTTGGATTGGAAAAATCTCCAAAATTTTGTTTAAAGCTATCTGAGTATGATCATGATATCTGATGATGTTTTGTTACTATTTGATTGATGCCTTATACAAAGCATGCTTGAATCTAAATAAATAGGCTACATCAAATCACTTAAAGAAAACATCAAATTGTGCAGCATTATAAAATCTTGTTTTTCTGACTTCCAAAGAAGTAATTGAATAGGATTCTATAATGAAAGCAGTGATATATGTTTGTGCAGGAACCTATTCAGATTTTTTGAGAGCTTTTCCTTGTCTAAAGACTTAGATTGTTTTCATCAAATATCTTGTTCCTGATATATACAGTAAATCAGTTCAGACTTCAGGATTTTCAAAATCATATGTCACAAAGGTATTGTTTTTGTTACTTTAATTACATGGGATATATAAAAATATAAACAGTATGACATTATGAAAGTATAAATTTTTGTTTGTGTTCTGTATGTTTTCTGTTATGCTTGAAAACTTAAATGAAACTAGTAAAATCACATAGGGAAAAAACTCTTACAAATTTTCTTTTATTTTGAAGGCAATTTTGCTTCTATTGGAGAAGTTGTGGAGCTGAATGGGACCAACTTTAGAAAGTGGAGGAATGATGTAGAATTTTAAATGGGAATGCATCAAAACATAGATTACTGCCTCCTCAACCCCAAACCAGTAGGCACCGAAGAAGAGAACAGTTCAAATGTTGATAGCTCATGGCATTTCTATGAATGGTTTAGAACTAATAGGATGGCTAAGAATGTGCTTAGGAGGACTATGTCTGAGGTTGTTAGAGGATCAATAGAGGAACCTGAGGATGCTATAGACTTTATGGCAGCAATAGCTGAAAAATATGAGGAGAGTGAAAAGGCTGAAGCTCCTTAAAGAATTCTGTGAACTTAAGTATGATGGGAATGAAAGTGTTAGGGAGCATATAATGCATAAAGTTCAGCAAAATGGGAAGCTCAGGGACTTAAATATGGGAGTTGCAGATGCACAACTTGTGCATGATGCACTATGGTCTCTCCCATCAACCTTTAGTCAATTGAGGTCTACCTATAATGCTCTAGAGGTCAAGTGGACAATCAACAAGCTAATTTTAGTATGTGTGGATGAGGAAAATACAATCCGTGGAGAGGCTCAACCTGCAGCTGCAGTAAATCTCGTGGAAAAGCCTAAATGGAAGAAGAAGAATAAGAATAAGGTTACACAGACTACCAACTTTAAGGCATCTGGAAAATCTGCATATTCTAAGGGTGACAAGTCCTTTAAAGTCAGGTGTTTTTTCTGTAAAAAGATGAGACACATTAAGAAGGATTGCCCTGGATTTAAGGCTTGGATGATAAAGAAAGGTAACTGTTTTTCTAATTCAGTTTTTTCCTTAGAAGTTAATTTTGTAAATATTAGTTCACACACTTATTGGCTAGATTCAGGCTCACCAATACATATTACCACTTCATTACAGGGTATCATAAGGAAGAGAACTCCAAGGACAAGTGAGCAAAATGTCTGCGTTGGAAATGGCCAGAGAGTAGCTGTTAAAGCCATAGGATGCTTGAGGATAGATTTAGGAGAAGGAAATTTTTTATTTTAGACAATGTTTTTTACATTCCCTCACTTAAGAGGAATTTAATTTCTATAGGTCTTTTAGTTGACATTGGCTGTAGTCTTACTATTGATTTCAGTGGAATAAAACTTTTTCAGAATTCAACTTACATTGGTTCTGGTTCCTTTTCAAATAAATATCTTATTCTTGATTGTTCTGCTGTTAAGAATGAGATTCTTCTGCTTGAAAAACAGTTCTAGGACTAATGCTGAAAATCAGATTACTGGAGTTAAGAGAGTTTTGTTGACCAATAAGTCTGCAACACTTTGGCATAAAAGACTCGGCCATATATCTAAAAACAGACTCAAAAGTCTTGAAAAGTTGAATGTGTTGCCTGAATTATGTTATGATGATTTGAATGATTGTGTGGAATGTTTTAAGGGAAAAATAACAAAAACCAGAATACTTGCAGCAACAAGTAACAGACTTTTAGAACTCATTCATACTGACATTTGTGGTCCATTTTCACACAAGACTATATGTGGGAATTTTTACCTCATTACATTCATTGATGACTATTTTAGATATTGCTATATTTTATTACTTTCAGAAAAGTCTCAAGCTTTGCAAGCATTCAAAATATATAAATCTGAAGTTGAATTGCAATTAGAGACTAAGATTAAGTCTGTCAGATCAGATAGAGGTGGTGAATTTTATGGGAGGTATACTGTAGCAGACCAGCAAAAGGGACATTTTGCAATGTTCTTACAAGAGCATGGTATTCAGGCTAAATATACTACCCCTTACAGTCCAACTCAAAATGGTGTGGCAGAGAGGAAAAATAGAACATTATTAAATATGGTTAGATCAATGATGTGTGCTACAGGTTTGCCTCTATTTTTGTGGGGTGAGGCTCTTAAAACTGTAAACTATCTTTGTAATATATCACCCTCAAAAGCTGTAGATAAAACACCATATAAGTTGTGGTGTGGTGAACAGCCAAGCCTGGATCATCTCCATGTTTGGGGATGCAAAGCTGAAGCTAAAATTCCTGATCAACTAAGAGTGAAACTGGATCCCAAAACTGTCTGTAATTGCATTGGTTATTGTGAAAAATCTAAAGGCTACAGGTTTTATGCACCTCATAATTCAACTAAAATTATAGAAACCAGCAATGCAAAATTTCTGGATGAAGCTTACAGTAATTCAAATTTTAGAGACTTATCTTTAGAATTTGATGAACTAGTTGAAACTGAGGCTACAGTTGATAAAATCCCCTTAAATACTGACACCACCATGAGTGATGCTTTTATTCGAAATCAAAATAGTAATAATACAGCAGCTGAATTTCTAGAACCTCAAAATAACGTTGCTAAAGAAATTCAGCAACCTATAGAACATCCTATACAGCCTGAACCTCAAAATTTACATCTTCAGAATTTTCAACCTCAAAATTTAGAGCAACCTCAAAACATAGAGCCACCTCCATTAAGAAGATCAGAAAGGCCTAGAAATCCAGTTTATGGAGAAAATAGTGATTACTATGTTTATCTTCAAGAACAGGATGAACTTATAGAACTGGATGATCCACTGAGTTTCAAACAAGCTCAGGATTCAAATGAAGCAAAAAAATGGGATGCAGCTATGCATGAAGAACTAAACTCTATGTATAAAAACCAAGTATGGGATTTAGTGAAACCAGACCCATAAGCCAATTGGTTGCAAATGGGTTTATAAGACAAAAAGAGATGCTGAAGGCAACATAGAGAGACATAAAGCCAAGCTGGTAGCTAACGTTTTTACACAAAAAGAAGGGATTGATTTCAATGAAACCTCTTCTCCCGTATCCACTAAAGATTTATTCAGAATTATAATGGCACTAGTAGCTCATTATGATATGGAACTTCATCAAATGGATGTAAAAACCGCGTTTCTAAATGTCCATATGAAAGCTGTGCATAAGGTTTGCTCTTCATAGGAGACATCTTTCCCCCATTTTTAGAAATTTTGGACAGTTTGTCACATTTAGACATTGGGGCATCACTTGTGTTACAAGTGTCCATATGAAATCTCTTCAGGACTTTCTGTATATAGCTCTGCTGAGATAACCCTAAAACCCCTAATCTTTTGTCTCTCTTAATTTTGATTCCTAAAACAAAAAAGGCTTCACCTAAATCCTTCATGTCAAAATTTTTTGAGAGAAAATCTTTAGTCTCATGGAGTAATCTGACACTGCCGCTAGCTAAAAAGATATCATTAACATACAAAATCAGAAAAATAAATCCTGCATTTGTATTTTTAATGTACACACATTCATCAACTATTTTTTCTAAAAAATTAAAAGAAGTGATAACTAAATCAAATTTCTTGTACCACTGTCTAGAGGCCTGTTTTAAACCATAGTACATAATCCTCTTTTCCTGTTTGCACAAAACCTTCAGGCTGTTTCATATGAATTACTTCTTTTATGTATGCACAAGTTTGCACAGAGCTAACTTAGCATTTTCAATTGGAATTCTGTCCAGGTTTCAGTCTGCACCAACTCAAGAACATTGGATTGCAGGAAAAAAAGTTCTTAGGTACTTACAGAAAACTAAAACTCACATGTTGGTTTACAGAAGGTCTGACAAGCTTGAACTTGTAGGTTATACTATTTCAGATTTTGCTGGTAATTTTCCAAAGTCAAATAAATCCACCTCAAGTTACATATTCATGTTAGCTGGAGGTGCTGTGTCTTGGAAAACTGAGAAAGAAAAATTAATCTCTACATCCACAAATGCAAGCAGAATATATTGCAGTGTATTCAAGGGTCTGTCATGGATTGTGGATCAAAAATTTCTTGTTGTACACAAAAGTTTTAGGACATATAGTTTCAGGTCCATTAAAGATTTTTTGTGACAATGAGGCTGCAGTGTTTTTCAGTAAAAACAGTAAGAGATCGAATAGTTCAAAGCATATTGGTCTAAAATATTACAGTGTAAGACAACAAGTTAAGTATAGTGAGATTGAAGTTTTAAATATAGATACTGATTCACAATTAGCTGATCCATTTACTAAACCTCTTTCCATATCAAGTTTTCAAAAACATCTTGAGTATATGGGAATTCTTTCAGATTTGTGTTCTTAGGTTTAGTGGGAGCTGATACTAGAATTAGGATGTTTTTCCAAGTGTAATTTCAGATTCAACAGATCCTTGTAATTTTTCATTGATCAATAAAGTCTCGAGGTATTTACAGATTACAAGTATTCATTATGTTGTTCAGAAGTTTCTATTTATATTGTTACCTTCATAGAACCGATCTTATTACTTATACTTATAAACATAATGTCGTTTAGTTTGTGCATTTTACCATTTTTAGTCCAGTACTGGTGGAATGTTTGCTACAAGATTTTATTCAGTTCTTGAAATCATTAATTATGACTGTGAATTTTTGACACATCAGGGAGATATACAAGTCAAAATTTATTCACTCTTTCACTCATTAGCTTATGTGATTGCAGTGACTGTTGTTTGTGATTTTTAGCCGAGAGGATTACTTGTTGTCCTTTAGGTTCTTGATTCAACAACAGTAGCTGTATATTGACCAAGCTAGATGAACCAAGAATTTTCTTTTGTTTCAAAATTGCGCAACTTCAGTTGTTATCCTTCATTCATAAGTTCAATGATCAATTTACAGACAGTGTTAGTCCAAGTGGGAGATTGTTAGAAATACAATGGACTTAAACACGGTCTGCTACACTTGATGTAGCTGAATTAGAATTCGTCTTGGATAGCTAGAAACACTAGATGTCATATTCTGATTCATATAAGGTTTCCAAGTTGTGTATCAGTTGGAAATCTGAAAGGTTCATGGTATAAAACCTGTTATATGAGGAATTAGTATTGTGGAATGAAAGATCTTTAAGTTACTTTCATTGTTCGTATAGGATTTTGATTATGGGATCAAATCTTATGATGATCACTATATATAGAAGTCTTAGCCCCTATGTTCTGCACCAATTCTGTCTTCATTGACTTCCCATTGTGCTGGCAGCAAGGTGCAGATTCGTAGAAGACCAGTCTTCAATCTAGTGTAGGTGTTCTTCACAGTGGAGACATGGCTTCTTCATCAAACGTGTCTTCTAAGCCATATTGGAGAAGCAACGAAAGTATGTTCTTATGCAGTTTGTGATCCTTGTGTAGTCTTGTATTAGATACTTTACTTGAGCTAAATTGTGTTTTAGTTTAATCACAACTTGTGTTCATATTTTAATAGAGCTAATTGCTCATCAGACGCCTAATCTTCTATGCGTGATCGCAAGATACCTTATCTTCTATGCATGATCCCAATGCAGCGGCAAGTCTTGCAATGCAGCGGCATGTCTTGCAGCCAATTGATGCATGCAGGAGAAAGAAAAAGGGTAAAAGAGAATGGGGATACCTGAACCAGTTGATTCCATGGACTTCACACCTTATGTTCTATGCATGATCCCAATGCAGCGGCAAGTCTTGCAGCCAATTGATGCATTCACGAGAAAGAATCTGAAAATCTTATTAAAAACGGTCGAGGTAGCGCCATTGACGGAAATGCCAGTGCACAGGCGGGTTCACGATTGCTATATATATGGTAAACGTATCAATAAAACATTCTTAAACCCAAAAACTTCGTATAGACAGTGAAGAACTAAGAATTCCATACAGCAAGAAATGAATTGGTGGTCGGAGCGCGCTATAGGAGCTGCAAAGGTAACTAGTTCTCCATAAACTTATCTTCTGTTTCCTCTTTTCATTCATATGTAGAAATTTTTCACTTCAACTTGTTATCAGGTAAAGTTTGATCCTGACCATGGACCGCCTAAGAACAACAGCGTGGCCCTAATACTTGGGGTTACCGGCATCGTCGGGAACAGTCTAGCTGAGATTCTTCCTCTCCCCGACACTCCCGGTGGGCCGTGGAAGGTCTATGGTGTGGCCCGGCGACCCCGACCACTGTGGAATACTGACCACCCTATTGAGTACATCCAATGTGACCTGTTCGATACAAAACAGACTCAGGCCGAGCTCTCTCAACTCACTGATGTTACGCACATTTTTTACGTGACATGGACAGGCAAGAGCACCGAAGCCGAAAACTGCGAGGCTAATGGGAAAATGTTGAGCAATGTGCTGAATGCTTTGATCCCAAATGCCCCGAATTTGCAGCACGTATGTTTGCAGACGGGCCGGAAACATTATATAGGTTCGTTTGAGACGTTGGGGATCGAACCTCACGATCTTCCGTATCATGAAGACCTGCCAAGACTTGATTCTACAAATTTTTACTATGTGATGGAGGATATTCTGTCCGAGGAGGTGAAGAAGAAAGAGGGGTTGACATGGTCGGTGCACAGGCCATCAATTATATTCGGTTTCTCGCCTTATAGCTTGATGAATACCATTGGGACTTTGTGTGTTTATGCTGCGATTTGTAAGCATGAAGGGCTGC
Organism: Geum urbanum; assembly: GCA_946800695.1. Classification (NCBI taxonomy): domain Eukaryota; kingdom Viridiplantae; phylum Streptophyta; class Magnoliopsida; order Rosales; family Rosaceae; genus Geum; species Geum urbanum. The sequence continues at coordinate 4,680,087 of OX327002.1, read as the reverse complement.
CGTTGAAGTTTCCGGGGACTAAAGAAACGTGGGACGGGTTCTGGGATGCCTCCGATGCGGATTTGATTGCTGAACATCATATCTGGGCAGCTGTGGATCCTCATGCCAAGAATGAAGCTTTTAATTGCAGCAACGGGGATGTGTATAAGTGGAAGCACCTGTGGAGTCTTTTGGCTGAGCAATTTGAGCTGGAGTCCGCAGGAGCTGATGACCAGTTGAGCTTAGAGAAGTTGATGAAAGATAAAGGGCCTGTGTGGGATGAGATTGTGAGAGAGCATGGTTTGGTGCCTACGAAATTGGAAGAGGTTGGGAATTGGTGGTTTGTGGATACGCTGTTTCGAATTGATCCGAATCTGGATAGCATGAATAAAAGCAAAGAGCATGGCTTTGTGGGGTTCAGAAACTCAAAAACTTCCTGCATATCTTGGATTGATAAGATGAAGGTCAACAGAATCGTTCCTTGATGTGATCATGGACAAGTCTTTAAAACTCATTTCTCTTGTTCTCTGTTATTGTTGTTTTACTTTTCTTGTTTTTGAATAATTTGCTCCTTCTTGTTGTAATGTTGAGGACTAATAAGAGTATTATCTGTTTCTGTGCTGGATGATTACGGTGGAAATTTTTTTGATGGTGTATCTTCTTACTATCAACTTCAGTTTATTCAAAACACCAACTATAATTCAACTTATTTCCAAGAAGTATTTTGTCTGTGAATTGAATACACCAGATGAACTTCATATAGGCTTTACATTTGATCCCAAAATAACTTGTAGTTTTTTACTTTGAAGCCATTTCAAATCAAGAAAAGGGAGCCCTTGTTTTAGCTTTCAGGTACATGGCATTGTTAGTTATGAATCGGTTATCACGTTTAAAAAGTTTAGATCATGTTGAACACAATGTTTAACTATTTAAATGAAGACACAGATATCATTCAAGAAATCGATTGTTAATGTCAAATGCGGCTGTACAGGTTCAAACTTAATACAAACTATGCAGCAACAGGCACAGACCAACGACGTTTCGCAATTTCATCTGTTGTTTAAATTTCGAGGGAGAGGAGAATGATCTCTAAATGCTAGTAGGTGACTCAGGGAAATCACAAAACTCATATGATAGAGAATGTTCGGTGAAGTCATTTCGTATGTGAGACACTATCATTAAAACAGCCACATTTCAGGTTATGCTTGTAACTGTTTCCAATAATCCGATCAAGAGACTACGTACACTTCATTTTGTTAAACGATAACTAGTCATGGTCATTGAGTTCCAAAATCATAGAGGTCGCACAAATCATTAGTTCTAGAATAAGAACTAGACACTTCGCATCATATTTGCAGTTTATGTAGAATAAAATCAGTTGTGGCTCTAGCTCTAGTACCTTTTCATGTTCTAATTCTGTCTTCCCCTTCTGTCCACACACGTCATACTAATTCTTCATCAGACACAGCTTGAAACGCAGTATAGCTAATTGCTCATCACACCTACTCTTCTATGCATGATCCCAAGACACAGCTCGAAAAGCAGTAGTAGAGCTAATTGCTCATCAGACACCTAATCTTCTATGCATGATTCCAATGCAGCGGCAAGTCTTGCAGCCAATTGATGCATGCACGAGAAAGAAAAAGGGTAAAAGAGAATGAGGATACCTGAACCAGTTGATTCGATGGACTTCCACACTGTCTCTCCAACTAGACCACTCACACCCATGTTGTCTCGCCTTGCCCAACAAACATCTACAGCACTCAAGAGTCGAGACCAACGGAACAAAAAAGAAAGACAATAGTACATTTTTACTTCTTTTTTTAAATGCATTTTTACCTTTTTAGTCTTTTACTAACGAGTGAACCTTGTCCCACTATTTTATTTGTTTTGGCAAATGATTTAAAAATTCATTTTCAGTTTCTCTTCTCTAAAAAGTCTAATAACTTTTTTGCCAACTCAAAAAACTCAACTTTTTGGTTTTATCTTTCTAAAAAAAAAACCCAAAAACATTAACAAAATCTTTAAAATACCCATTCTTTCCCAAAACTCAATTTTTTTCTTCCCATCTTGCCTCTAATAATCTCCAACCATTTCGTTTAGACTTTAGAAGAAAGAGAGATGGACGGCAGAGGAGGATCAAACCTTAATCGACTACATCCGCGCCAATGGAGAAGGCTCTTGGAGATCCTTGCCCAAGAATGTACGTATACTACTAGCATATGCACTATACCCGACGAAATTAGAGAAAACAGCCCGACGATAGTTTCAACTGTCATGTATAGTACACTTTACCCGACGGTACAAACCATGCATTATCGGTAAAGAACACTATACTCGACGGTGCAGAAATAAACCGTCGGGTATAGTTAAATTGCATCGTCGGGTATAGTTTAGAGATAGTCAACGACCGATTTTTCTAAACACCGACGATTTGGTAAACTATAGTCGACGATCCGTTTTTTATTTCATTGGCTATAGTTCCTTATGTAAACAGATTAGGCACAGCTCAACCATTCAAAAAAAATTTTAAGAGAAAAACTCAAAACGCTCTCAAATTGTGAATGTTTTCGGTAGCTGTGCCAAAATAAGTTCATGAAGCTATTTCTCACTATATAAGTACGTATATATATGAATTTTGTAGATTGAGTTGATTTAATTAGATGAAAATATATTTGTATAAATTTTGGAGATTGAGTTAATTGATTTATTTGTGTTATATATATAGATGAATTTGGGAGATTAAGTTGATTTAATTATATGAAAATATATATGCATGTAAAATTTTGGAGATTGAGTTGATTTATGTGTTATATATATATATATATGGATTTGGAGATTAAGTTAATTTAATTAGATGAAAATATATGTGTGTAAATTTTGGAGATGGAGTTGATTTATGTGTTATATATATATATATGAATTTTGGAGATTGAGTTTATTTAATTAGATGAAAATATATGTATTTGTTTATATATATATGTTAATTGTTGATATATATATATATATGCATACATACATATATGTGTGTGTGTGTAACTTTGTAATCCCATAGCTAGCTAGCTAATAGTTGATCGAATTAAATATGTATATATATATAAATTGTTTTAAAATTTTCAGGATGGACAAGAGTTGGATTTTGCTTCCAAGACAGGATCGAAATTATAAAATTGGAATGAAGAGTTTTGTGAAATATGTTAAGGCTAATTCTAATGTGAATGATATTCATTATTTCCCGTGTAAACGCTGTCAGTGTCGGAGCAATATGTATCGTTTTACCATTGATACAGTATGAGAGCACCTGAAGAAAAACGGGTTTTGGGATAAGTACACGTGTTAGATTTATCACGATGAAACATCTTCGGCGGGTCAGCATGATCATGAGAAATATCCTCAAATGGCCAATACATCTAATGATCCAACAACGAGGTTGATCAACGATGTGTTTCCTCATGAGAGCGATGTATTAGCTCAAGCATTAGATAATGATCCTGCCATTGGGGGTTTCTCTGATATTGAGCAAATTCAGCAATTACCTACAAATGCCAACACTACTGGTATGGACAAGTACAACAACCTGATTACATTCCAACAGACCCTGTTGTACAACGGGTGTAATAAGACTGTTCTTGAAAGTGTCGTAGGAGTAATGAAGCTGAAAGTGGAGAACAAAATGAGTGTCAAGGCAGTTGATGATTGGCTGAAGTGGACTGCTTCAATGCTGCCCCTGGTCATCGTCTTCCTACCGATCATTGTAAGGTGCGACATATCTTGAAACATCTTGGCATTTCCTACATGAAAATCCATGCATGCAGATTTGATTGCGTTCTGTTCTGGGGTGAAGATACTAGCGGGAATGATCTTGAATGCCTTGATGCCTGCCCAGTATGTGGTACGGATAGATATAAGTTGATTCCTGTAGGGAACAAAAAAGCTATGAAGATACTTCGGTATTTCCCGTTGATTGATAGGCTGGAACGGTTGTTCATGTGTGCACACACGGCTGAAGTCATGAGATAGAGGGCTGAGAGGAATTTGTCTAATGATGATACCCTTATACACCCTATTGAAGAAGAGGCTTGGAAGCACATGGTCAGGTGGTTTTCTCATTTTGCATTAGAAATCTGAAATGTTTTGTTGGGGCTCTCATCTGATGGATTCAACCATTTTTGGCAACATGAGTCTTTAATACAGTATATGGCAAGTTATTTTGGTATTGTACAACCATCTATACTATCCTCAGATTGGCAGTGATCTTGAGTACCACAATAGGAAGTTTGCAAACTATTTTGGCGGCTGGGTACGTCTATATATATACTTATTGATATATATAATTTAATATCATTACGTTTGTCATCTAACATGTCGGCTATTATTGCTTCAGATGAACCACATAGAGTATGATGGTAACCCAAACTGGTCACACGAATTGAGGCTTTTGGCGATGAAACTGATAACTTCAAGAGTGTATCCAATGTGTAAGGTCAATGACGTGTAATTTATATGTGCACATAGAGACGCGAGACTGAAAACACAGAACTCTGAGGTAATGATGCATACTCAATAGAATGGTATTGACTATTACGGCGTTCTCCATTCAATGGTTGAACTAATTTATGGGGGAAGATATGACATTGCACTTGTTTAAGTGTAGATGGTTTGATACAAGCCATCAGAACACAAAGACCGATGACTACGGAACATTTTCGGTGAATACTGCTACAACATGGTACGGAGATGACCGTTTTATTTTTGCCACAGCGGTAAAACCAGTGTTTTATCTTGATGATCTTGTACACAAAACTGCGTGGAAAGTAGTTAACCATATTATTCCTAGAAATATATACAATGCTGCTACACTAGGTGATGCCGCAGATAATAAAGAAGTTACTGCATACCAAGAGCTGAACGCAATTAATATTTCAGATTCCTCGACAATTTAACAATGTGAGTCTGGGTATTGTGGTTCGACTTCCTCGAGCAGAAATTAGTGATGTCAATCCAAATGAAGACAACGAAGAATCTGGTGAAGAGAAGTAGCACATATTACCAGACATTAACACGGACACCAAATCAGACTCAAACGATGATTCTGATTATGCATGCGTCTTGATTAGTTAAAAATGAATATGTGTTGTATTTACGTGTTTGTGATGATCATAATTTACGTGTTTGTTAAATTTACATGTCTGTTGAAGAGTAATGATCCAAAATTACTTAAACAGGTTTTGTGTGAATTGTGTTTACAAATGACCGGGGCTAATTTTTTCAAAAAAATTTCAAGGTATACCCGACAATTTTTGACATTTCTTGCTGGGTATACTATATCCAACGACATGTTGTATGACACGTCGTCGGCTATACTATAGCCGACGACGTTCATACGACACGTCGTCGGGTATAGTACACTTGACAAGAATTTTTTTAAGTCGTCGGGTATACCCTATACTACAACTCAAATCGGCCCGAGCCCTCCCCATTTCTCTCATCCTCCCTTAAAATCCCTCTCCTCTCTCCCAGGTTGCCGCCACCGCCCTCCCCATTTCAACCCATCTCGCTCAAAATCCTTATTTCTAACCCCTAAACCCGAACTCCCTCTCCTCTTCTCCTCTTAAACAAAAAAAAAAAACCCTCCTACTTCAAAAATCAAACATTCTATCTCCTCTCGGGAAACAGCCCGCCAGAGCCGCCTCTGTCGTCACCACGTAAGCCACCCCTCCACATCCTCTCTCTCCACAATTCAGTAACTCTCTCTCTCTCTCTCTCTCTCTCTCTCTCTCTCTCTCTCTCTCTCTCTCTCTCTCTCTCTCTCTCTCTCTCTCTCTCTCTCTAAGAATTTGAGATTGTGATTGTTATTGTGATTTAGGTGATTAGGTTTGTGAAATTATGTGTTTGAGGATTGTATTTTAGGTTATGAATTTGTCATTTGCATTGGAGGATTGTGTTTTAGGTTATTGTTTGATGAATTTGTGAAATTATGTGTTGTATTATTATGTTTGTGAAAGTAGGAATTGTGAAATTATGAATTGTGATTAGGTTATGTGATTGTGATTATTGTGATTGGGTTATGAGATTGTGATTAGGTTATGGGTTTGTCATTTCCGTTGGAGGATTGTGTTTTAGGTTATTGTTTGATGAATTTGTGAAATTATAGATCGAAATTATTGTGATTGTGAAATTATGGATCAAAATTATTGTGATTGTAATTATTGTGATTGTGATTATTGTGAATTTTAGGAATCATACATTTGTTTTCGGGTAGAGGAAAGAAACCGACATCTAAGAATCGAGAAAACGAGTCCAGCGGGGACAGTTCTGGGTCCGGCTCGAACAACAGGCCTCGCCAGCCTTACGGCGGCCCGTACAGCAATCGTCATCGGCAACTGCTTGAAGGCACCAAGGAGACGCCTAGGCATGATGATGTGGCTGACCCCCAACAACCACAGAGCGTGAGGTAGCTTTTGTTCTCCAATAGGAGCCAGACGTTTACGCCCCGCTCTATGGGTCCTGACCCTTCATGTCAAGGTTTGCTAGACATGAGCCACGTGTCGGGTACGCCTAGCTATACAGGTCCTGCTCTTTCGGGTCCTCATATGCTAGAAATCAACCGGCCAAAACCAACTCCAAATCCTTCTCCCAGTCGTGCTAGGAGTTTAGGGACATCGTCGTCCGAACAACAGGGAGGTGTCATTTCAAATCAAGAAGGGAGCCATTGTTTAGCTTTCAGGTACATGGCATTGTTAGTTGTGAATCGGTTATCACGTTTAAAAAGTTTAGATCATGTTGAACACAATGTTTAACTATTTAAATGAAGACACAGATATCATTCAAGAAATCGATTGTTAATGTCAAATGCGGCTGTACAGGTTCAAACTTAATACAAACTATGCAGCAACAGGCACAGACCAACGACGTTTCACAATTTTCATCTGTTGTTCAAATTTCGAGGGAGAGGAGATGATCTCTAAATGCTAGTAGGTGACTCAGGGAAATCACAAAACCCATATGATAGAGAATGTTTGGTGATGTCATTTCGTATGTGAGACACTATCATTTAAACAGCCACATTTCAGGTTATGCTTGTAGCTGTTTCCAATAATCCGATCAAGAGACTACGTACACTACATTTTGTTAAACGGTGACTAGTCATGGTCATTGAGCTCCAAAATCATATAGGTTGCACAAATCATTAGTTCTAGAATAAGAACTACACACTTCGCATCATATTTGCAATTTATGTAGAATAAAATCAGTTGTGGCTCAGCTCTAGTACCTTTTCATGTTCTAATTCTGTATTCCCCTTCTGTCCACACACGTCATACTAATTGCTGATCAGACACAGCTCGAAAAGTAGTAGAGCTAATTGCTCATCAGACGCCTAATCTTCTATGCATGATCCCAAGACGCAGCTCGAAAAGCAGTAGAGCTAATTGCTCATCAGACACCTAATCTTCTATGCATGATCCCAATGCAGCGGCAAGTCTTGCAGCCAATTGATGCATGCACGCGAAAGAAAAAGGGTAAAAGAGAACGGGGATACCTGAACCAGTTGATTCAATGGACTTCCACACTGTCTCTGCAACTAGACCACTCGCACTGATTTTGTCTCGCCTTGCCCAACAAACATCTACAGCACTCGATAGTCGAGACCAACAGAACAAAAAAGAAAGACAGTAGTACATTTTTACTTCTTTTTTTAAATGCATTTTTACCTTTTTAGTCTTTTACTAATGAGTGAACCTTGTCCCACAATTTTTTTTGGCAATTAATTTGAAAATCTATTTTTGGTTTCCCTCCCCTAAAAAGTCCAATAACATTTTTCAACTCAAAAAATCCAACTTGTTAGGGTCTATCTTTCGAAAAAATCTAAAAACATTAATCAAACCTTTAAAACACCAATTCTTTCCCAAAACTCATTTTTTTCTTCCCATCTTGCCCCTAATAGCCTCCAACGATTTTCATTTAGATTTTAGAAGAAAGAGAGATGGAGACAGAGGAGGATCAAACCTTAATCAACTACATCCGCGCCAATGCAGAAGGCTCCTAGAGATCCTTACCCAAGAATGTAGGTATATACGTCCTATATCACTTATCGCGTTTGATAAATTAAGGCCGATTTCATTTGCGTAGATTTGCCCCTAAATCAAATTTAGTCTCTTTTTATGTGCATATGCATTTACGTACGTACTAAATCAATTTTCTAGCTGGTACTTCGTACGTACGTACGTGCGATGTTGGAAAATGAAAATCAATAATCTATTTCCTTTGTTTAATTAAGGGTTACTGCAGTGTGGGAAGAGTTGCAGACTGAGATGGATAAATTATTTAAGAGCTGACTTGAAGAGAGGAAATGTTACTCCTCAAGCGGAAGATATCATCATCAGATTGCATGCATCTCTGGGAAATAGGTATTTTTTTATACACGTACATATCAAGAGGAACAACCCGTTTATTGAACTGCATCAAGGCACCAAAAAGGAACTTCAGCAAGTGATATCTCAGCTCAAACAACAACTGGATGAACACAAAACAGAAGGAGATGCTTTGAAAACTGATTGTGAAAATCTCAAGGCTGAGGTTGCTGAATTTTGATTGTTACAGAAGTTTCTCGGAGAACTCAAAAAAAATTGGTGGAAACTGAAGCTCAACTTGCTAAAGAGGTACACTATCGGGTTGAAAAAACTTATAACAAGTTGGCAATGTAAGAGCTCAGTGTCATTCACTGTGTGTAGTTGTCATTACTTGTCAAATTTAGAGTTCACTATGAGTATACTCGGCTATGAGTTAACTAAGTTTTACTGTGGGTAGCTGACACTACCGGAAAAAACACTATATCCGACGAGATATGAAAAACTATAACCGACGAGATAAAAATCTCGTCGGATATAGTGAAAAAATAATTTTTTTTAGAAATCTCGTCGGTTATAGTACTATAGCCGACGAGAATAGGTAAAAACCTCGTCGGATATAGAATTACCGACCGACTTTAGCAAGCTGACTACCTCATCGGTTATAGTCAGCTGGCTAAAGTCGGTCGGTAATACTATATCCGACGAGGTTTTTACCCATTCTCGTCGGCTATATTACTATAACCGACGAGATTTCTAAAAAAAAATTATTTTTTCACTATATCCGACGAGATTTTTATCTCGTCGATTATAGTTTTTCATATCTCGTCGGATATAGTGTTTTTTCCGGTAGTGTGAGAGTTTACTATGAGTTAACTGTCATTCACTATGGGTAACTGTCATTACCTATCAAATTTAGAGTTCATTATGGGTAGTTACTTGGCTGTGAGTTAACTAAGTTTCATTGTGGATAGTTGAGAGTTCATTGTGAGTTATCTGTCATTCCCTGTAGGTAGCTGTCATTACTTGTGGGTAGCTGACTGTAGTTCACTGTCATTGGCTGTGAGAATTCACTGTGGGTTAACTGTAGGTGCCTATGAGTAGGACTCACTGAGAGTTAACAATGGTTCACTGTGGGTAGCTGAGAGTTCACTGTGAGTTAATTGTAGTTCACTATCATTAGTTCTAAGAGTTCATTGTGGGTTAACTGTATGTGGCTGTGATTACTTGTGTCGTGAGTTAATAGTGGGACTCATTGAGAGTTAACTATGGTTTATTATGGATATTCGAGAGTTCACTATGGGTAGCTGAGAGTTCACTGTGAGTTAACTGTAGTTCACTATCATTAGCTATAAGAGTTCACTATGGGTTAAATATAGGTGACTATGAGTTACTTGTGCTATGAGTTAATAGTAGGACTCACTAAGAGTTAACTATGGTTCACTGTGGGTAACTAAGAGTTCACTGTGAGTTAACTGCAGTTCATTGTCATTAGCTGTGAGAGTTCAATGTAGGTTAATTGTAGGTGGGTGTGAGTTAATAGTAGGACTCACTTGGAGTTAACTATGGTTCTCTATAGGTAGTTGAGAATTCACTGTAGTTCACTGTTATTAGTAGTAAGAGTTCACTGTGGGTAGTTACTAATTACTTGGTTGTGAGTTAACTATGATTCACTGTGGGTGGTTGAGAGTTCATTGTGAGTTAACTGTCATTCACTGTGTGTGAGGACCCAGAACAGAATCAGTATGAGAAATCAACTTAATCTACGAGGTTGCGCGTAGTCGCAGATTGCCGACAGTTGTTTGAATCGCCAGATTTGATAACAACTAAATCTTTGGTTGAGAATTGGAGCTGAGTCTCTTCTCGAGAGTCGTTATACGTGTGATTTCGAGTTCGTGGGCAGTTTCGGATCGTTATTTGGACGACCGAGGAATATATTATGAATATTTGAAGTTTTGATGTAATTGGGTTAAATTAGTGGCTCTCTTAACGATTAAATTACCGGACGAGAATTTGGTTTCGGCTACTTCACGGAAATTGTTGAGAATTTAATTTCGACCTCGTGGGAATTTCCGGAGCATTATTCCCAGTTACGAAGATTAAGTTGTGAATATTTCTGATTGTTGATTATTTAGTCGGTTAAAGTATGTGTTTGGGTTGAACAGTTGACTTTTTATCAGTTTGGTCGATGTGTTTGACTTTGGGTGATAATTGAAGAATACGTCGAGTCGAGTTTGTTGCCGCGAGAATTATCGAAATAGAAATTACGACGAGGAAGTTACGTGTGTTTGAAGTTTGTCGAAAAGATAATTACGAAGTTTTCATTTTGGGAAGGCCTATAAATAGAAGGTTGCTATTTCAGGCAAGTCAACATTTGGCATTTATGTTGTTGACCGAGTTGACTGAGTCAACTCGGTGGAGGAGAGATGGCGACGGAGTCACGGGCTCGCCGGCGGTGGCGCTTCGTTCGGCCACCATGGACCACGGCGTTGGTCCCAATTGATGCGCCTCGGCATCCCGAGCTTATCACCGGCCTCCCTCCACGGCGTAGCTCGCCGGAGGGGAAGAATTTTCCGGCCAAAATTGGAGGTTTTTGGAGGAATTCGGGTTGTAATTTTCTGGCCATGTGGAGCTTGATCAAGTAGTGGGCTTTGAAGCTCTCCTCTCCATGATTCTAACCATGTAAGTATGGAGTTCTAATTTTGTTTGTTGATGGAGAATTTTGGATTTGAAATTTGTGTATCAATTCAGTTTTACATGAAATTGGACTAGTTAGAGTGAGAATTGGCCTTCGATGCAGTTGACAAAGTTGCTCAGTGGGTGATTTTGAGTGGAATAGGGGTTGCTCCGTCGAGAAATTTCACGGTTGGTGGTGGCGCCGTCGCCAGCGGAGGTCAACGACGGCGGTCAACGGTCAACTTTGACTTTTTGGGGTTTTCGACAAGTTGCATGTCATTTCACTCGAAATCGCGTCCCGATCGCAGTGGGGAGGTTCATTTTTCAAGTTGAGCATCTGAAATTACAGTGAGGTATTGAGGTGTGATTTTCGGATTTTCGACAGTATTGCATGTTTCCGAGAACGGTGGTTTCTCGTGATTTGTCTTGTATTTTCGAGTTATGATTTTGAGAAATGGACTTTGTGAATATTCAGGTGTTCGAAATCGTTTGTTTGGCGATGGACTTTCTGCTGGATCACGGGTTAACGCGAACTGCGTTACGCTAGTCTGTGAGTGGACATTTCTTTTCACGGATTATTTGCGAGTCTTTATACATGTTTTACGAACTTGAGCATGCTTATGAGATTTCGGATTACATGAGCATGTGTTTTACGATTATACATATACGGATATGCGTATACGAGTATACATACACTTATATGTTGTTTCATGCATTTGCATCGAACTGATTATGATTTGATTTACACAGAGTACAGTCTCAGTTACGTTGTTGTATCGATACACTTGCCTCTTGGCTGATTCCCGATGGTAGGCCTACCAGGAGGGGCGTCGTTACCCCGACCTGACCGGCGAGGGGCGTTTCCCCGGAACCGAGGTCTTTTTGGCTTAGAATCACGTGTGGACCAAGGACCCCGTGATTCGGACTGCACTAGCACGGATGTGTCCATGAGTGACCCCGTGGGATTTTTACTTGCATGCTCAGTACGCTGGAGGAGTATGAGTTTACCTCGTGTACTTTGTTATTTTTATTTACCTGGACTCGCATATGTTTTTATAACATATATATTACGTGGTGAAAGACATTTATTTTCGTCCACTCACTCTAACGGTTTTCATGTCTTTCCCCTGGGCTTTTCGGTTTCCGTGCCCAGTTTGCAGTTCGGACTCTGGTGTCGCACGTCGTGGTTGGAGGCATAGTGCTCGAGCTACCTTGTTTCTTCCAGTAGGTTTATTGTTCTACCTACTATGGTATACTTATATGATTATACATTCGAGGTCGCTCTGAGTATTCTGTTGTATATTTTATACGATTTTACTACTTTACATTATTGTTGATATATTGAGAAATCCGGATGGGATTGGTGCCCACGGTTTGATTTTTGTGGCATAGGATGAAGTGTATTTCCCGCGTGCAGGTAATGGTAATTCCACGTTAGTAACGAACCTCTGCCGAAATTTTCTACTGTTTTTGTTGGTTCGTGTTTTCGAAGGGGTTCGATTCCGGTTTAGGTAGCTAAATCGGGGTTGGGTCCTTTCAGCTTGGTATCAGAGCATTAGGTTATAGGTTTTGTAGACTTCTGTAGTCATGTTTACTAAGGATATTTGAGAATGTACAGCATGTCTGGAATGGTGACCCAACTGGCCGGCGGATACTCATCAATATTCCGGGTGTTGTATACTTTCAAATATTTGAAGTTCCATGATTACGTTCCACCTGTTGTGAACGATGTTTTATTCATTAGGATGCCACCTTGACGTGCTTTCCGTGTCGGTACGGTTGTGGATCCTATTGAGGATCAATCGACGCGCGATTCACCAGTGAATTGTGGGTTTGGATGAGTAATCTGAGTTCAGAGAATTGTGTGGCACGGTTTGCCTGGTTGTGTGTGTATAAGTGTCTACATGTTGCCTCAGAGTAGAGAATTGTGGCAGTGGATGTTTTGCCTGAGTCAGATCATTGTATTTGGTGGGCTGGTATTGTGTGAGTTCCTGTTGCGACTACATGGCCTACATTCAGGGTGTTGTCTATATGGTAATGGTTTTATCAGGCTACCTGGCAATCGAATGAGGAGTGTTTACCCACCTGAGGCAGAGATGCATTGTCCACATCTTTGTTTCCGTTTGCACGTGTTATGTGGCTTCAGAGGAAGCGGTGCACGAGGTTCGAGATGAGTTTGAACCTGAGCATCAGAGAGAGTCTGATTGTTGTACCTCGAGACAGCCGTGAGGAGCTTAGCGTGCTGCACTCAGTGGAGAGGCTATCGAGAAGGAAAGGTGTACGCGGTTTTCGATGTGATGGTTTGAGGAAAGTGGACTTAGTCGAGATGTTTTGATGAGGTTGAGTTCAGGCACCTCGGGATCAGTGACTTCATCAGGCTGTGGTCTTTTCGATTATGTTGAGGGTCATCAGCTCAAGCAGAGGATCCGTTTGGTGATGGCGGAGATCACAGAGTAACGGATTTGCTCCTGTGGCATGAGTTTGGGCGATCATTGGTGAACCTATCATGCAGCAGGTGTTGCGGTGACTTGTGTTCGAGGAGCACTCTCTGTTGCTATTGTGGTGGCCAGGAGGGTCACGTTACGAGGGAGCGCCCTCAGCTAGCTGTTTTAGTGGTTCGGCAGCTCAGAGTTCACGAGGAAGTCATGATGCTGTTTCTGGAGCTTGACCAACTCAGACTTCTAGACGAACCATTCAGAAAGTCGTAATTGACGTGGGCAGCTAGTTGGGCATGTTGGAGTTCGTGCCACAACCTTGTTTGAGGACAGGATTTTCTCCGAGGTTACTATTGTTTGATATCCATAGCTATTGTACCTACATCTCCACTTCCGAGGTTTTGGAGAGTGTTGCATCCATCCGGAGGTTGCGTGATCCTTGTTGGAGGATATGGCTTAGCTGCGGATCTGTTATAGCTTGATATCGTGGTTTTGGTATGTTTGTGAGTATGGACTTACTGACGACGCATTTGGTTATGTTCGAGTGCCTCGAGAAGGAGGTTGTGTTTCGACGATCAGGTTTCCCCGAGATACTGTTTCGCGGTGATGGTCGAGCGGATGATGGAGACGAGTTGTGTTGTTTGCTTAGCTTATGATGTGGATACTGCAGTTGCTGTGCCCGTTATTGGTGATGTTGAGGTGGTTCCCGAATTTCCAGGTGTATTCCGGAGGAGTTACCGGGTGTTCCTTCAATTCGGGAGACCGACTACACCATTGAGCTTGTACCGGGCGCTGGACTCATTTTACCGACATCTTGTCGTTCGGAGCCAACGGAGCTGATGGAGCTACAAGTTCGACTTCAGGAGTTGCTGGAGGAGGTTTCAAGAGATTTCACGCGACCCCACGTATTTGCGTGGTGTGCTGTTGCATTGTTTGTACAGATGTTGGATGATTCGATGAGGTGGTGCATTGACTACCGGAAGCCTGATTCGCTTCAGAGGAGAGCAAGTATCCTCCGCTTCGGATTGACGAGTGGTTTGATCAGCTTAGGAGAGTTTCAGTCTTTTCGAAGATTGATTTTGAGTTTGGATTCCATCAGTTGAGGATCGAGGAGTCAGATGTGGTTACGACGACTTTCGGATCTCAGTGCGGGCATCAGGAGTTTTTGGTCACGTTGTTTGGTTGACCAATGCCCCGTAGATCTTGAGGACTTGATGGACCATGTGTTCAGACGATTCTGGACGAGTTTACGGTCATGTTCGTCGGCAACGTCCTGATGTACTCCAGGAGTGTGAACCAGTACCTGAAGCAATTGTGAGCGGTTTTGCGGACTTTGCAAAGTGATCAGCTATTTGCGAAGTTTAGCCAGTGTGAGTTTTGGCTGATTAGCGTGAAGATTTTGAGCCACGTGATGTCAGCCGAGGGAGTTGGCGTGGATCCTGACCAGTTAGAAGCCGTGTTGATTTGGGGTTGACCTACCATTGTACCAGAGATCAGGGGTCTCTTGGGTTTGGCAAACTATTATCGACGGCTTGTGCGGGATTTTCCCGGATCACCACTTCATTTTCTGGATTTTCGAAGAAAGTGTCAAGTTCGAGTGGTTCGATGCACGCGAGGAGAGTTACTTAATCCTGAGGGATGGTTGACCGTTGCTTCGGTTTTGATCTTACCTGACGACCGTGACGAGTTCGTGGGTTATGGCGATGCATCGAGATTTAGATTTGGTTATGCTTAATGCAGCTTTGTATAGCGATGGCTCAAGGTTTCAGGCAGTGGAAACTTTATGAGGCTACGTATCCTATGTACAATTTGGGTGTAGCTGTCCTTATGTTAGCATCGAAGAGTTTGAGACACTATAGCTATGGCGTGTAGCGCGGTGTAGGACGTGCACTGATCACTTGAGGTTCATCCACTTGCACTTTCGGCCAGATTTGGGCTTGAGGCAGTGTAGATGGATGGGGTCGACTAACGACTATGGATGCACCTTTGAGTTTATTCGAGAAAGGCTTAAGGCTGTACTTTGACTCTCCATCTGGGATGTTATTGCTGATGTATTTAGTCGAGAGTCAAGAGCTTCTGTGTTTCATGTGTGTGTGGCTCAAGTTTCCGTGTTAGCCGAGTTGCGAGCTATGGGAACTGAGTTAGAGTGTGATGATGTTGAAGCTCATTGTTTTGCCTGCGTCTGCACTATCAGTACGGAGATGTATCAGATACTTTGAGTTTTCTACTCGTGACGCAACCTGTAGAAGAATGTAGCAGTTTGTGCGTGCAGATGCCGTATCTATCGACTGGCCATGGCTAGGAGGCAGAGACTTGCCGAGAAGTGTCAGCCATTTGAGATTTCCGGTTAAACGTGGCGTTTGTCGTTGTGGTTTTGTGTGCCAGTATGCACTTTGGTTTTTGGTGCCAGTGGTTGGATCATTGTGGATCATTTGATGAACTTAATACATTTCCTTGTACTTTTCGGGAAAAGATTTCAATGGCAGGCTGGCATAGCTGTGTTTGACGGAGATTGTCCATCTACGTGGTGTACCTGTGTCCCAGTTTGCTTGTCGAGGTAATCAGCTACGACTGTGTGTTGGCAAGCTTTGCAGCAAGCATTGGGGATCATATTACAAGTTAGTACCGGTTCTTATCCTCATATTGGCGGGCGATCTTTGAGGACTATTCAGACCTTGGAGGGCATATTGTGGACCTCGATATTACAGTTCCGGAGGATTTTGGACCAGCAGTTTCCGCTGTTCGAGATTGCTTGCAGTACCCGTTTGTAGACCACTATGATTTTGATGTTGCATGATATCGTTTTGAGGAACGATGTTGTACTCCATTGTGCTGGAGCGAGTTTGGTTTGAGTTTGAGTTGACATTTGATTCAGGCTTTGTTGAATGTGCTACCACAGACTTTCAGATTAGCGGAAACAGGT
Source organism: Geum urbanum (assembly GCA_946800695.1). Lineage (NCBI taxonomy): Eukaryota > Viridiplantae > Streptophyta > Magnoliopsida > Rosales > Rosaceae > Geum > Geum urbanum. The sequence continues at coordinate 4,663,726 of OX327002.1, read as the reverse complement.
TATTAATTTCCCGAGTTTGATGTTTGAGCTATGTTGATGTAAGCAGGTTGAATTGTGATTTGCCATGTTGTTTTGATTCGTATGTGGTCATAGGCGAGTTTGTATTGTGCCGTATAGTTCGGCATCGCCTATATTGTTGGCTTTTGTGTGAGTTGTGTTGTGTTCCGTATGGTGGAACTACATTTCAGGTTTGTTACGTGTTGTGTACCCTACATGTTCCTTATGCAGGAACACTTGGCGATTGTGTAGTGCCAATTCAGATTCGAGATTTGAGGGTACAGGGATTTCAGCACGGAGCTATCTCCTATTGTGGAGTCAGTTGTCAGAGTTGTTCAGTTGACATTGTCACTGGAGAGTTAAGCAGTATGCAGAGGCAGTGCTCCTACTTTTAGGCGGCAGATTTGAAATTTCGAGGTCAAAATTTCTTAAGGGGGGTGGATTTGTGAGGACCCAGAACAGAATCAGTATGAGAAATCAGCTTAATCTACGGGCTTGCGCGTAGTCGCAGATTGCCGACAGTTATTTGAATCGCCAGATTTGATAACGACTAAATCTTTGGTCGAGAATTGGAGCTGAGTCTCTTCTCGAGATTCGTTGTACGTGTGATTTCGAGTTCGAGGGCGGTTTCGGATCGTTATTTGGACGACCGATGAATATACTATGAATATTTAAAGTTTTGACGTAATTGGGTTAAATTAGTGGCTCTCTTAACGACTAAATTATTGGACGAGAATTTGGTTTCGGCTTCTTCACGGAAGTTGTTGAGAATTTAATTTCAAGCTCGTGAGAATTTCCGGAGCATTATTCCGAGTTAAGAAGATTAAGTTGTGAATATTTTCGATTGTTGATTATTTAGTCGGTTAAAGTATGTGTTTGGGTTGAACAGTTGACTTTTTATCAGTTTGGTCAATGTGTTTGACTTCGGGTGATAATTGAAGAATACGTCGAGTCAAGTTTGTTGCCGCGAGAATTATCGAAATCGGAATTATGACGAGGAAGTTACGTGTGTTTGAAGTTTGTCGAAAAGATAATTACGAAGTTTCCATTTTGGGAAGGCCTATAAATAGAAGGTTGCTATTTCAGGCAAGTCAACATTTGGCATTTATGTTGTTGACTGAGTTGACTGAGTTAACTCGGTGGGGGAGAGATGGCGACGGAGTCACGGGCTCGCCTGCGGTGGCGCTCCGTTCGGCCACCATGGACCATGGCGTTGGTCCCAAATTATGCGCCTCGGCATCCCGAGCTTATCACCGGCCTCCCTACACGGCGTAGCTCGCCGGAGGGGAAGAACTTTCCGGCCAAAATTGGAGGTTTTTGGAGGAATTCGGGTTGTAATTTTCCGGCCATGTTGAGCTTGATCAATTAGTGGGTTTTGAAGCTCTCCTCTCCATGATTCTAACCATGTAAGTATGGAGTTCTAATTTTGTTAGTGGATGGAGAATTTTGGATTTGAAATTTGTGTATCAATTCGGTTTTACATGAAATTGGACTAGTTAGAGTGAGAATTGGCCTTCGATGCAGTTGACAAAGTTGCTCAGTGGGTGATTTTGAGTGGAATAGGGGTTGTTTCGTCGAGAAATTTCACGGTTGGTGGTGGCGCCGCCGCCATCGGCGGTCAACGGCGGCGGTCAACGGTCAACTTTGACTTTTTGGGGTTTTCGACAAGTTGCATGTCATTTCACTCGAAATCGCGCCCCGATCGCAGTGGGGAGGTTCGTTTTTCAAGTTAAGCGTCTGAAATTACAGTGAGGTATGGAGGTGTGATTTTCGGATTTTCGACAGTATTACATGTTTCCGAGAACGGTGGTTTCTCATGATTTGTCTTGTATTGTCGAGTTATGATTTTGAGAAATGGACTTTGTGAATATTCAGGTGTTCGTAATCGTTTGTTTGGCGAGGGACTTTCCGCCGGATCACGGGTTATTGCAAACTGTGTTACGCTAGTCTGTGAGTGGACATTTCTTTTCACGGATTATTTGCGAGTCTTTATACACGTTTTACGAACTTGAGCATGCATATGAGATTTCGGATTACATGAGCATGTGTTTTACGATTATACATATACGGATATGCGTATACGAGTATACATACACTTATATGTTGTTTCATGCATTTGCATCGAACTGATTATGATTTGATTTACACAGAGTACAGTCTCAGTTACGTTGTTGTATCGATACACTTGCATCTCGGCTGATCCCCGATGGCAGGCCTACCAGGAGGGGCGTCGTTACCCCGACCTGACCGGCGAGGGGCGTTTCCCCGGAACCGAGGCCTTTTTGGCTTAGAATCACGTGTGGACCAAGGACCCCGTGATTCGGACTGTACTAGCACGGATGTGTCCATGAATGACCCCGTTGGATTTTTACTTGCATGCTCAGTACGCTGGAGGAGTATGAGTTTACCTCGTGTACTTTGTTATTTTTATTTACCTGGACTCGCATATGTTTTTATAACATATATATTACGTGGTGAAAGACATTTATTTTCGTCCACTCACTCTAACGGTTTTCATGTCTTTCCCCTGGGCTTTTCGGTTTTCGTGCCCAGTTTGCAGTTCGGACTTTTGTGTCGCACGTCGTGGTTGGAGGCATAGTGCTCGAGCTACCTTGTTTCTTCCAGTAGGTTTATTGTTCTACTTATTGTGGTATACTTATATGATTATACATTAGAGGTCGCTCTAAGTATTTTGTTGTATATTTTATACGATTTTACTCCGGATTTCAGTAAAGTATAGATATATTTACTACTTTACATTATTGTTGATATATTGAGAAATCTGGATGGGATTGATGTCCACGGTTTGATTTTTGTGGCATAGGATGAAGTGTATTTCCCGCGTGCAGGTAATGGTAATTCCACGTTAGTAACGAAACTTTGCCGAAATATTCTACGATTTTTGTTGGTTCGTGTTTTCGAAGAGGTTCGATTCCGGTTTAGGCAGCTAAATCAGGGTTGGGTCCTTTCACTGTGTGTAACTATCATTACCTGTCAAATTTAGTGTTCACTATGGGTAGCTATGGATAGCTAAGAGTTCACTGTGAGTTAACTATCATTCACTGTGTAATCTGTCATTACCTGTAAAATTTAGAGTTCACTATGGGTAGTTACTTAGCTGTGAGTAAACTATGATTCATTTTGGGTAACTGATTGTTATAGGCAATATAGATATCACTATCATTTAACTGATGTATAACTGTACTTCTCTGATGGTTTTGGAAACAGAGTTCATTGTCTTTCACCGATGATTTAGTGGTTACCACATTTTAGAAAATCTCAAAACAAATGAACAAGGCTAACAAAATAGTTTCTTCATTTACAATTCAACATATATACATGATTACAAAAGGAGGAAGTTTCAATATGTACTCCAAATCATAACCGAGTTCACTGTCATTTAATCTCAAAAGTAAATGAACTATGGTAATTGTACTTCATTGTCATTCAATCTCAAAAACAAATACAAAACAAGTTCACTGTCATTTAACTAACACTTAGTTGTACTTCACTGATGCAAAACTATTTATTGTAGGTAATTGAGAATTTAATGTGAGTTAACTACGATTCACTGTGCATAAATGTAAGAATTTAGTATGAATTAACTCTTAATTTGCAACAATAGTCATTAATCAAATAAGTAAAGTGACCCAACAAAAAATGGACAGAGGAAGAAAAGCAAAACCAATAATACAGAATGTGTGAGTTACAGAAAATAGTATGTGATTACAATTTCTCTCGCTTTACAGGTAGAAGAGAAAATAGATCAGTCAACATAGGTCCAAATCAACCTCAGAGTAAGTGCCTTCTTGGGCAATCATAATTAACTCGTAATGAATCATTAAGTACTAAACTGAACATGCACATCGAGACTGGAGCTCTTGATGAAATGAGAAAGGCCCCTTCTAGGAACTCAACCTCTAACTTGCATAATGAATCTATTCCAAGCTAGTAGTACCTAAAACAAAAGATCCAAAGTTTGCATCATGAATTGATGATCATTATTTGTTGCTGCATATAACAAAAAACAAAGTCATAGGTCGATAGAAACCAAGCTTACCTCAGTTACTAGATCAGAGAAGATGAAGAATATACGTCATAAATTTGGTTCTTATTAACAAATATGCCATGGCCATGTAACATTGACTAGAAGACTTGAGACCAAACAATACCAAATTTATTTGCCAGCTTTTTTATTCTTAAGTAAAATGCAAAACTAAAACTCTGAGCACTCACTGTGCTTAAATTGTTCATTGAAAAACCTTCTCCAGCTCTACTTCCGCCCGGTTTGTATAGATGACATACAGTCATTCATCGAATACTTATCAAACTTACAACCACCTATCAAATACTTAGAAAATGGATATTTTAAACACTCATATCACTGAATATATTGAATAAACCTACAAGCATAGCAAAATATTGCAAGTATAAAACTCAGAGGCCCAACATTTCTAAACACAGCCACAAATGTTTGTTGCTGTCAACTAAAAGTTAAAAATGCATAAAAATAAAAAGGTCCTATCAAGAAAAAAACTTAACCGAGTTTACAAAAGCACCATTTGATCAATCAAGAACATATTTCGAGTAACTTGAATTCCAATGAATCGTATAAAAGTTCAACTCAACACAAACAATAATTCTATCAATAATCCTACCCACAACTGAAGATAAATCTTGCTAAGTGAACTTGTGAATGTAGTCAAAACCCATCTGTACTACTTGGCACACGGGGTAAGTAATAGTGAAAGTAGTCAAAACACAAACTCAAAAAATAGACTTGTGAATTTGTGATTTTGTGATGTGTATATGGTCATCCAGCTTCTTTGACACCAAGTCTATTTTTTACTACAGATGATAGTCAGGCAAGCGCATCATGCAACATAGTATATTATTATCCATCCAAAAATCAACATGAAAACTAATACTGAATGTTGTCAGCAAGCCATAGTTACTTCTGGCCAGAATATGAAACCGATACTGTGTCTAAAGGTCCTAGAGGGAGGGTGAATAGGCATTTACCACTTTTTTGTTTAGTTCTGTTCTAGGGATAGCAAAATATTGTCATATCCCAAGACACAGGATACGAGTAATAATGAAAGAGCAGTAAGAAAAGAATAACACCAGATGTTTTTGGTGACGCAGAAATCCTACAACCAGGATCAAAACTGCGTGCCCCTTACTCTTGAGGGACAAACCTTTCCACTAATTTGCAACTCACACAATTACAAGTTTCTGACACTCTTGGGATACATAACCCTTATGCTATCCTGACTAGTCTACCTACTAGTACTACCCGAGCTACACTACTTTAATCTATGTGATTACACTTGGAAAGAACAACTGAAGTATCAAAACAGATCTTTAACTACACTTCAAGTTAAAACCTTCTTGAACAACTTCATGGGTTGAGAATCTCCACACTTTATCTCTATGGAATGCACAATGCAATGATGCATATGAGTTTTGGAAAACGGTTTTTATGTTTCAGAAACCATGTCTATTATGCACAGTTATGAGCAACCAAAAGACATGGAAGGGGGAGAGAGAACAAAAGAGAAACAACACACGAACGTGCTCTCAAAGAATGCCTAAATAGAATAACCTGAGATACTCAAATAACTCACACACCAACAAACCATTCAGTACAGTAAGGACTCCTTATATAGACCTTACACAACAGCAACACAATGTAGCAAGTAAGGCAAAGCAAAGGGTCAACAAAAACTGAACAGGCACGTGTCACAGCAGCACTGAGTGCTGCACAAAACACAGTCCTAAAACAGAGCAAACCAAGTCTGCACACTTGATAGGACAACACCATAAGCAAACGGAAGAAAGAAGACAAAACAGCTTTTGTTCTTCCTAATACCCAGAAAACCATATCGGTGAGAAAACAGTACATAAGAGTTAAGTATGGCACCGAATCACGTGGTCAACTAGCATACAAGGGAACCTATGGTTGTCCAAGAACCAACACAAATTTGACTAAGCAGTTTTGACACAGTAAACAAACCAGAAACGTGTTTTGAGACAAAATGCTAAGTCAACATCAGTTTTCCATTTTGAGTAAGTTGTGTTTTGGGAGGGAAAAAGTTGTACCCAACCTATCACCAGAAATAACAAAACACCAGAAAGAGTATCACGTGAAAACCAAGGCTATCCTGATTTCAGATTGTAAAGCACATGCATAAAGTAACACAATAACCTAAGTATCACATGTTCATGTTGGCTTAACACATTTGAAGCTTAAGGTCAACTAGCAGGAACCAAGATACAAGCATAAAGATTAACCCAGGCTACTGTAAGGCACATGCGTACTGAGATAGAATTAACCAAGGCAATCGGACCAGATACAAACATGCTCACAGTAGAATACCAGAACAGTAGGGATACAAGCACACTATCATATCCTAGATGGAAAACATGATATGCAATGAATGAACTACCTGATGTACCAAGGAGATAAAATTTGGAGATGCCAACATCTTTCATCTCTTGTCTGGATGATCATCGAGTGTTATGGTGTTTTGTCAATCGTCAAGGACATGCCAATACATGTGTATGCCTTCAATCTCCCCCTTTGGCATTCCTTGACAAAACACAGAAAAACTGCATAATCAGAGTATAGCACAAACACCATATTTACCCTAAAGATTGTCCAAGAATACAGAGTATAAACTCAGTACTCCCCCTGACTGGTTACCCAGGATAGGACCACACGAACCTATCCCAGTCAGGTTCCCATCCATCAGTACCTGCATAGGTTAGTTCTCCCCCTTTTTGTCTAGGAAAGACAAAGGGACACACATAGATAAACTAATACCATAGATAAACAAGCCATTGTTCAGGGACACAACCCCAAAACCAAAAACCAGAGTTTAAACTTGTTCAGAACCGAAATGGAAAAGAGAAAACAGCAAAAGAAACATGTAGATAGCAGGATAGAGGTGTGAGATAGACAGTCAGATAGCAGCATCATCAACGTCCTCAGCAAAGGCTCCCATCTCTCCGATATGAATAGTAGCGCCGGAGTCAGAGGGAGACGAGGCGGCAGTGCTATCCACAGGTGGAGAAGAGACACTAGGCTGTGGAACAGGGTCTGCAGTAGTGCTGGAAACAAGCACAGAAATTTCAGCTTTGAACTTCTCGAGCTGCTCCTCCAGATGCGCCTTCAACTCCGTGACAGCACCGGTGATCATGGACTGGACCGCTACCTTAAGAAACTGGTGGTCCATCGGCTCCACATACTCATTGGATTGGTGAGCAGACTTGTTGATCGTAAGAGCATCCACCAAGGAAGGTTCAGGGCCATATTGGTAACCATTCCACAAGGGAACCCGAGCATCACCGCAAAGCTTGGTGATGAGGCAGGGAAACACCAAAGCTTTTGCAAGCGAGCTGCGGTGGTTCACACCAGCAGTCCGGATGGCTTGGAACATGAAGTATTCAGCAGGTATGACAGGGCGAGGAGGATCATGACTTAGATACGCCATTAGAGTGGCGTGCTTGACTGGGATCTTGCTCGTCTGAGATGCTGGATAAAAGAGTGTCCGAACAAGAAACCCCAATGCCTTGAACCATTCAGTTAAGAAGCGGCTGGTGAGAAATGTGCCAGTGACTGGTTCAGCTGGAGGAGAGGAATAGAGATGAGTAGCAAGCTCATTTATGGTGTAAGAATTTGAGTACTCAAGGTAGCTTTGCAAGACGCCATCAGTAGTGGTGGGGAGACCAAGAGCTTTACGTATCCCAGAGGGTGAGCAGTTGACCTGAACACCACGAACACATACCATGATTTGTTGCTTGGACCGAATGTGAACTTCTGAGGACACCGTGCTTGGGAAGTTGGCATAAAACTCCTGGACCAGGGTACGATTGTACCGAGGGAAGGAGCTGAAGGCCTAGACCCATCCCAGATGAGTGACCAACGCCAACAGAGCAGGATGCAGAGAAGAAAAATCGATGGGTCTCTCAGCAACAATAGGGCGATTCAAGGTGACATACCCAAACAGACTGCGAGTGTCGGAAGAGATGAAGTGCATGACTGGAGGAAGAGATAGATCACCAGAGACAGACTTGGGGGTTGACTTGGGTTTGGTCAAAGTAGATTTGCCCTTGGAAGCTGCAGGAGTGACCTTGGCCTTCGAACGAGTGACCCTCTGCTTCAGAGGTTCAGAAGAGGACGAAGCAGGGGAAGATCCGGAAGGACTGGCAGGAACAGGCCGCTTGCGCTTTCTGAGAGCAGGTGGAACCCACGGAGAACGGGTATGAGCAGTTGGAGATAGATCAGGCTGTGATTGAGCAGCCGGAGAAGATGGAGAGACTGGAGTTTGAGGCACCGGGGGCTGAGCAATTGGAGGAGAGGTATCCATTTGAGTCGGGGCAACAGGAGGATAGGAGACAGGTACAGGGTCTTCCATGGGAAGAGCAGGTGAAGGTTCAACAGTAGGAGGAGCAGGAGGGATCTGTGGTGAGGACAGTGGAGGGGAAGGCTCTTTGGAGACCGAGGACACAGATTTGGGAATTTTGGCTGTCTTTGCTGTGTTCTTTGGATGACGCCGTTGGCGTTGATAGGTGGAAGGTGCAACAGAGGGCTTAGGTTTTTCAGTGGCTGGCTTGGAGGGAGGCGATTTAGGAGGAGGAGGAGGTAAGCAACTGACTTCTTCTGGAATGAGAGGATCTGGGTTAGCCATGGGAGAGATGGAGAAGGAGAGAGCTTGAAAGGAAGTTTGTGACTTGCGGTTCCTCATCCTCATAATTCAGGTATTAAAAAGGAATAGAAACTGAAGCGAACAGATGTAGTGGGAGAGAGAGAATGCAGCGAAAATCAAGACCACTCATTGATTGTTTTGAACCAGACAGATTCTCCTCTTAAACACACCATCTCCATTCTTCACTTTCCAACTTCTGCAGAGTTAAGTCAGAAGAAAATAGCAATAATGACCTAGATCTACGTGACACACACATGCACCTAGATATCTCCCCAAAAGCAGATAAATAGTCACCCATGCAGAGAGAACCCTAATTTCCATTGGATAATAGATGAGACCTGTGTACCCATCAATACAGGAGCAACTCCCCCTCACGTGAGGCACCAAAAAAAAATTCAAATTTATGTAACCTGTCAGCTCATGTCTTGGGATGGAAACAGTCAGTGAAATCCCAACATATCAAGAAGAATTTAAGCATGACTCACAAAAATGTGACAGCTAACTTCCATATGTCTTGATGGCTCAAATTTTTTCACATGAGTATATGACTATCAAGTAACATCAATGCAATTATCTTACAAATCAAACCTTGAAACCAAAAGAGTGTGTGTGTGAAAAGGTTCAACCAAGGAGGTACAAGATCGGAGCATCAAATGATATGAGGATATCAAGAGTACAATGTGACTTTGTCACATCCTTTTGAGAGTTCTGGATATTTATTAACACACAGGACTTTGTCCCAACTTGGCCTTTGGCCAATGTCATTTTTGTTCAAGGCACTTTTGCCATTCTTTTTAAATTTTGTCCAAGAGCTCATCTGAGAAATACGTCCTCATAGGTCCATGTAGCAGAGTAGTTACCATTATGTCCTGAGCGCAATGCTCGAAAGAATAATGTGTGTTTCAAGGACACTCAGTGGATAACTAGTCTGAACCCATCGAAGGATAGATAACATCTCAGGGATCCCCACTGGTTCCGGTTAAGGTGCACCCAGCAAAAGACTAGCCCATACCTTTAATTTAATCAATTATCAATAAGCACCAGATTTTTACAATTATTCTTCAGTGACTAGTTCAACTCACTCAGTTTTCTAGCTCAACCTTTGTACACCCCACAAGAGTAACCTTCATGCTCAAAAGTTCTTATAGTTTCAAGACTGATTCAGACCACATGCACTAACATCCTTAAAGGCATAGATGCATATGCACATATGAAGAATGCAGCAAAAGACTATCAAGATATATGAAATAAGAACACAACATTTTAGATCAAGTTCAGAAATACTTCCTGGGATGTGACCACCGACTCGTATCCCAGTATGAGCCAACAATTATTTTCAGAAAAGTAAAGAGACTTGAAAAATAAACTTAAACGAGCGTGGGAGAGAACTCAAGTAATGGTACATACACCAATGGCCTTCCTAAGACTTTCAAACCTCATATTATCCAAAGGCTTAGTAAACAAATCTGCCAATTGTTGCTCTGTTGGAATAAATGTCATTTCAAGCTGATTATCTTCAACCAAATTTCTGATGAAATGATATCTAATCTCTATATGTTTGGTCCTAGAGTGCAACACAGGGTTCTTTGAAATACTGATAGCAGAAGTGTTATCACAGAATAGGGATAGGATACCTTGCTCAAATCCGTAATCACTCAGCATGTGTTTCATCCAAAGAAGTTGTGTGCAGCAACTTCCAGCAGCTATGTACTCAGCTTGAGCGGTAGATAGGGACACACAGTTCTGCTTCTTGCTGTGCCACGACACTAGGTTGTTCCCGACAAAGAAGCAACCTCCCGAGGTGCTCTTCCTATCCGTGGCATCTCCAGCCCAATCAGAATCCGAATACCCTGCAATCTCAGTGTTAGTATCCGTGGTATACAGGATTCCAAAGGCACACGTACCTGAAACGTATCGAATGATACGTTTGACAGCCTTCACGTGGGATTCCTTGGGGTTGGCTTGATACCTAGCACAAACACCCACACTAAAAGAGATGTCAGGTCTGCTAGCTGTGAGATAGAGCAGGCTTCCAATCATGCTTCTGTAGAGGGGTTGATCAGCACAGGTTCCCTCCAAATCTGCACTGATTCTGCATGAAGTCCCGATTGGGTTACGGATGGGAGAGGCTCCTTCCATCCCAAACTTCTTCACAAGCTCCCTTGCATACTTTTCCTGCGAAATGAACAAACCATCTTTCCTTTGCTGGACTTGTAGTCCAAGGAAGAAGTTTAACTTACCACACAAGCTCATTTCAAATTCTTGTTTCATTAGAGTGACAAACTCTTCAACAAGATCTTTAGAGGTAGAACCAAACACCACATCATCTACATAGATTTGAGCAATTATCATATGATGTGAAACTTTCTTGACAAACATGGTTTTGTCTATAGAACCTCTTACGTACCCATGATCAATCAGGTGAGTAGACAATTTCTCATACCAAGCCCTAAGAGCTTGCTTCAAACCATAAAGAGCTTTGTCTAACCTGTAAACATGATCGGGATGGGTAGAGCTCTGAAATCCCGGGGGCTGTTCCACATACACCTCTTCTTTCAAAATTCCATTCAAAAAGGCACTTTTCACATCCATTTGAAAGAGGTCAAATTTCAGAAAGCAGGCAATAGCTAAGAGTAATCTAACGGACTCAAGTCTTGCTACGGGAGCAAAGGTTTCATCAAAATCTAGGCCTTCAATTTGAGAATATCCTTGCACTACCAACCTAGCCTTGTTTCTAGTGATTATTCCCTTTTCATCAGTTTTTTTCTTGAACACCCATTTTGTTCCTATGATATTTTTATCCTTAGGTCTAGGGACAAGGTGCCAAACACTACTTTTCTCAAACTGATTTAGCTCATCCTGCATGGCAACAATCCACTCTGGATCTTTCAAGGCGTCTCTAATGTTCTTAGGCTCCACACTAGACACAAAGCCATAGCAAGCAATTCTATTTATAGCTAGCCTATGCATCATAAGAAAGCTCTTGAGATTTACCAGATTGCTCACATACATTTTGGACTTACTTCGGGTCTGTCTTGGCTCGTCCACCATGCCGATCACATCCGAGGGAGAATGGTCTTTTTGCACTTGATGTTTCCCAACACGATGTGGCTTCTGGATAGTCAGGGTCTGATCTATCCTGGCGCCTTCAGTATCAGATTCCTCATCCTGGGATACATCATCAGGAATAGAATTATGTTCATTAATGGGAGTCTCAGCGTTCCTGGGAGATGTCTCAGTGTTCACATCCTCAACCTGCGCATTTCTAGAAGAATGGTTGTGAGAGCACACAAGAGAATCATTGATAGCCACATTCACGGTTTCTACAACTTTACAAGTTCTCTTGTTGTAGACCCGGTAAGCACGGCTATTCAAAGCATAGCCTAGAAAAACACCCCTATCACATTTGGCATCAAACTTTGTCAAATACTCACGGTCTCTATAAATAAAACAAGGACTTCCAAAAGCTTTTAGATGTGAGATATTTGGTTTCTTGCCTTTCCAAAGTTCATAAGGAGTTTTACTAGTACCCGGTCTAAAGATTACACGATTAAGAGTGTAACACGCATTAAAGATTGCTTCGGCCCAAAACATGTGAGGCAAGTCTGCCGAACTTAACATAACCCTCCCCATTTCTACTAACACCCTATTCTTCCTCTCAACAATCCCATTTTGTTGTGGTGTGATAGGAGTAGAAAACTCATGATGCACACCATTTTCCTCACAATATTCAGCAAACAAGGAGTTTTCAAATTCTGTTCCATGGTCCGATCTAATCCTCAAAATGCATTTTTTTTCGGACAACTTTTCATTTGAAATTTGTTTTGCTAGTTCAAAAAACTTCCCAAAGGTTTGAGTTTTGTCACCTAAAAAGATAACCCAAGTAAATCTAGAAAAGTCATCTACCACCACAAGCACATATTTCTTTTTCGCAAGACTTTCTGTTTCTACTGGGCCTACAAGATCTAAGTGAAGTAACTAAAGAATATTAGAGGTTGGCCTAGCATTTAGAATAGGATGGGAGGTTCGGGATAGTTTACTCATTTTGCAGTCTCCACACATACCTGCAGCTCTCCCGGACAGTTTGGGCAGACCACGAGCTCCATCCTTTGTAGACAGCTTTACCACATCTTGATGGTTGAGATGGCACATCCTTCTATGCCACAGATCTAGCAAACTTTCTTGAGATGAGGATAGGAAACACATATCAGGTTCCAATTTCTTGTTCGCACGAACACAGTAGCAGTGGTCACGGGACCTCTCCCCCTTCATCACACATCTCCCTTTCCCATCCAGAACAGTGCACTTGGATGTGTCAAAGGTTACTGTCTCATATTCGTCAACTATCTGGCTCACACTCAGCAGGCACACTTCTAAGCCTGCCACCAATAACACGTTCTTCAGGGCTGGGAGACCAGGAGTATCAACTGTCCCGCATCCGATGATCTCTGCCTTGGCACCATCTCCGAACATGACATCACCAACAGGATGAGTATCATCCATGGACGAAAACCATTTTCGTTCTCCTGTCATGTGCTTCGAACAACCGCTGTCCATATACCAAGAATCGGATTTCCTGGTGGAAAGGGAAGTTAAGGCAACGTTGCACACGGCTACAACATTCCTTGCAGCAACAGATGAGGTTTTAACTTTTGAGAGAAAGCAGACAACTTCTTCCTGTTTCTTCTTGACTCCAAAAGCAGTGGGAGACGTGACCCTTCTGGTATCCCGGATTCCATGAACAGGTTTTCTGATCCAGTTTGTAGCAGCAGGTTTATTCTTTTGCACTGGGATAACAAGGGAGTGTGCGATCCTCGTCAGTTCACTGAGGGATTTCTGAAAGTGAGCAAACAGATCGTTGCTTTGAGAGATCTTCGCAGGTACAGGGTTTCTTCTCAGCTTGTAGTAGTACCGACGGATGTGTCCGCTATTCCCACAGTGAAAGCACCTGATTTGCGATTCTTTCTTGGGCTTCAACACCTTGGAGGTATCCGGAGCATCCTTCTTCAGCTGGGGCGGAGGCTTTCCCAACACCGAGCTGGTCCCTTTGACGAACGTGGTCTTGCCGGAGTCCTTAGATTTGTCACCATTCTCAAATCCCAACCCCTTCTTGCTGCCATCCAGTCGTCCCATCCCACAAATTTGGGACAGCTTTTCCGAGCCAATGGAGAACTTGGCAAACTGGTTCCGGGCATCTAGTAGGGCTGCTTCGAGCTTCAGCTTCTCAGTAGTCAGCATGTCTATGGTAGAAGACTGGCGGTCCAGCTCTTCCTTGAGGGAAGCCACTTGTTCTTCAAGTTGAGTCTTGGTAGAATTCCAATCTGCTTTCTGGGATAGAAACTCCTCTTGTATCCTGGAATATGTCTCCTTACTCAATGAAAACTCATTAGTTAGAGCTTCATTCTTAGCAAGCATAGACTTAGAGGCTTTGCATAAACGCACATACATATCATGCCCTTCATCATCGGAATCCTTGTCCTCAAGAGACTCATCCAATATGACATGAGAAACAAAAGCAACTTTTTCATCTTCTTCTAAATCAGTTTCAGAATTGTCATTTGACTCACTGTCACTCCAAGTTGCTTTTAACACTTTGTGAGACTTGTTTCTCCTGTTAGCACAGTCCATAGCCTTATGTCCTATTCCATTACATTCAAAACATTTCATATCCGTTTTCGGGATAGAAGAGGACCTGATATCCCGACCTTTCTGTGAGACCTTATTTCTAAAGGGCTTAGAGCTAGATCCTTTTGAGAAATTCCGATTAGAATTAAACGTTTTCCTTTTCCTTAAAAACTTCTCAAATTGCTTGGTTAGAAAGGCAAATTCATCATTCTCATCATCTTCATTTTCATGTAACTTTTCAACCTCAATTTTAACCGCACTCAAAGCAATGGATTTCTCATGCATGGGTCTCTTCTTTAGAGTTTCATAGGTTTTTAAATTTCCAACAAGTTCTTCTAAAGGATAAGTGTCAAGATCATGAGCTTCCTCAATAGCATTCATCTTAGAGTCAAAGAAGGAAGGTAAAGCAGTTAAGAACTTCCTAACAATTTTCTTTGGTTCAATAGCCTCACCTAAGCTACGACATTGATTTGTGATAGTAAGTACACGACCATAGAAATCATCGATAGACTCTTTGTCACTCATGCTTAGACCTTCAAACTCAAAAATAAGACGTTGAAGCTTTTGTTGTTTAACATGAGTGTTACCTTCATGAGTGTTGACGAGCACATCTCATGCCTCCTTAGCAGTAGAGCAATGAATGATCCTTTGGCGCTCTGCTTCGGAGACAGCATTGAATAGACAGCTAAGGGCCTTGATGTTTGCTCTAGCCGAATCCTTGTCATCTTTCACCCATTCGGACCTAGGCTTTGAAACCCTTACGGTTGATTCAGCGCCTTCTGGTTTTGTGGGATGTGTCCAGCCTTCCTCTACACTTTGCCATAGCATACCATCATCTTGGTAGGAGAGGAAGGCACTCATCATGATTTTCCATTGAGAAAAATCATGACCATCAAAAAAAGGTGGTACATTTATGGAAGAACCTTTTTCCCGATCCATAACGAACCCCTCGGAGGATCTCACTAGCAGAGGCTAGTGGCTGCTCTGATACCACTTAAAGGTCCTAGAGGGGGGGTGAATAGGCATTTACCACTTTTTCGTTTAGTTCTGTTCTAGGGATAGCAAGATATTGTCCTATCCCAAGACACAGGATACGAGTAATAATGAAAGAGCAGTAAGAAAAGAATAACACCAGATGTTTTTGGTGGCAGAAATCCTACAACCAGGATTAAAACTGCGTGCCCCTTACTCTTGAGGGACAAACCTTTCCACTAATCTGCAACTCACACAATTAAAAGTTTCTGGCACTCTTGGGATACATAACCCTTATGCTATCCTGACTAGTCTACCTACTAGTACTACCCGAGATACACTACTTTAATCTATGTGATTACACTTGGAAAGAACAACTGAAGTATCAAAACAGATCTTTAACTACACTTCAAGTTAAAACCTTCTTGAACAACTTCATGGGTTGAGCATATCCACACTTTATCTCTATGGAATGCACAATGCAATGATGCATATGAGTTTTGGAAAACGGTTTTTATGTTTCAGAAACCATGTCTATTATGCACAGTTATGAGCAACCAAAAGACATGGAAGGGGGAGAGAGAACAAAAGAGAAACAACACACGAATGTGCTCTCAAAGAATGCCTAAACAGAATAACCCGAGATACTCAAATAACTCACACACCAACAAACCTTTCAGTACAGTAAGGACTCCTTATATAGACCTTACACAACAGCAACACAATGCAGCAAGTAAGGCAAAGCAAAGGGTCAACAAAAACTGAACAGGCACGTGTCACAGCAGCACTGAGTGCTGCACAAAACACAGTCCTAAAACAGAGCAAACCAAGTCTGCACACTTGATGGGACAACACCATAAGCAAACGGAAGAAAGAAGACAAAATAGCTTTTGTTCTTCCTAATACCCAGAAAACCATATCGGTGAGAAAACAGTACATAAGAGTTAAGTATGGCACCGAATCACGTAGTCAACTAGCATACAAGGGAACCTATGGCTGTCCAAGAACCAACACAAATTTGACTAAGCAGTTTTGACACAGTAAACAAACCAGAAACGTGTTTCGAGACAAAATGCTAAGTCAACATCAGTTTTCCATTTTGAGTAAGTTGTGTTTTGGGAGGGAAAAAGTTGTACCCAACCTATCACCAGAAATAGCAAAACACTAGAAAGAGTATCACGTGAAAACCAAGGCTATCCTGATTTCAGATTGTAAAGCACATGCATAAAGTAACACAATAACCTAAGTATCACATGTTCATGTTGGCTTAACACATTTGAAGCTTAAGGTCAACTAGCAGGAACCAAGATACATGCATAAAGATTAACCCAGGCTACTGTAAGGCACATGCGTACTGAGATATAATTTACCAAGGCAATCAGACCAGATACGAATATGCTCACAGAAGAATACCAGAACAGTAGGGATACAAGCACACTATCATATCCTAGATGGAAAACATGATATGCAAGGAGATAAAATTTGGAGATGCCAACATCTTTCATCTCTTGTCTGGATGATCATCGAGTGTTATGGTGTTTTGTCAATCGTCAAGGACATGCCAATACATGTGTATGCCTTCAGTGTCGAAGAAAACTAGCTACAATTTATCTTTCCAATACTGCTACTTTGATCAAGGTGCTAGACTGAGAGGGTCGCGAGGGAACAACGATGTCTTACGGATGTTATTCAGGCCATAGAAGAGCATGACGACGCGCTCCAGTCCCACTCCAAATCCGTCGTGTGGCGGGGCACCGTATCTGTATATCAACACGTATGGTCACATTAGTGTCTTCCAAGTTAAGATTTACATACATAACTAAAGAAACCCAGGAATCAATATAAACCATCTAAAAACAGTTAGCTAGCAAACTGCAATGTGGCATGCAACCTTGTCCAGATTTTCTAGCAGAGAAAAGGGCATGCAAATGAAACTTATGTTAGAGCAAGCTGTAGTAGTTTTTCTTATTACAATTCAATCAGAATGATGGCTATATATAAGCCTTACACGAACAGGAATGATTCAAATAACAACCACGATTAACTTCACCTAGAATCGTGGAACTAAACGGAAGAATAGATCAAAACCTAACTGTGTTCTACAGACCAGGACTTTATTTAACAAACATGATCATTATCTAGACTGAGTCGTGAGACTCCTTCAACCAGATGCTTCAGCAAACATCCTCCCTTAAACTGATTGCACTTTGGCAGTCAGTTTACCTCTGACATTGCATGCATTCCCAGTAAGCCACGAAGTCTCTCAAAGTTCTCGAGCTTGAGTGGCTTTGTCATGATGTCTGCAACTTGACTCTGAGAATTGCAGTGAACCAGCTCCATAATTCCTTCCTTAGTGAGATCACGAAGAAAATGGAAACGTACATCAATATGCTTGCTTCTTCCATGCATCACTGGATTCTTCGACAATTTTATAGTTGAACTGTTATCACAGAATATTGTTGTACTTCCAGTCCTGATCTTGCCCAAGCTTCTCAAGAACTCTACGCATCCACACTGTTTGACATGCACAAGCAGCTGCTGAAATAAACTCAGCTTCAGTAGTGGACAAAGTAACCACTGGCTGCTTTTTGGAAGACCATGAAACTGCACCATCACTGAGGATAAAAGCATAACCCGAAGTGCTTCTTCGGTCATCTAAATCTCCTGCATAATCACTGTCAGAGAATGCCACCAGCTTCTTGTTCCCATTCTGCTTGTACATTATGCCAAAATCCAGTGTGCCTTTAAGATACCTGAACACCCTTTTGATTGCTTGCATATGCTGCTCAGATGGACTTCCTATAAACCTGCTGACCAGACTAATTACATACATTAAATCTGGTCGTGTAGCTACCAAATACATCAAGCAGCCTACCATCTGCATATATAACCCTGCATCTGCTTTTACACCTTGATCATCCTTAACCAATTTAGCTCCAGGAACAATAGGACTTTTGACAGAATTGCACTTCTCCATCCCAAATCTCTCTAAGATCTCTTTTGCATACTTTCTTTGACATATGAAGATTCCTCCTTCCTGTTGAATAACTTCAACTCCAAGAAAGTAACGCATCATTCCAAGATCAGTCATATCAAATTCTGCCTTCATAGATCTTTTAAATTCCTCAAACATACACTTATCATTCCCAGTGAATATAAGATCATCAACATATAAGCTCACAAATAGAATCTTACCTCCTTCAGATTTCACAAACAGAGTGTGCTCATATGGACATCTCACAAAACCTTCTTTGATAAAATATGCTTCAATGCGACTGTACCATGCACGAGGAGCCTGCTTAAGGCCATACAGGGCCTTTTTCAGCTTGTAAACCTTCTGTTCATCTCCCTCCTTCACATAACCTTGTGGTTGATCAACATAAACTGCCTCATTGATCTCTCCATGCAGAAATGCACTTTTCACATCAAGTTGGTACACATTCCATCCATTTTGTGCAGCGAGAGCTAACACCATTCGAATGGTGTCCCATCGAGCCACTGGTGCAAATACGTCCTTAAAATCAATGCCATATTGCTGAGCATACCCCTTGGCCACAAGCCTGGCCTTATGCTTCTCCACCTCTCCATTTTCATTCATCTTTGTCTTGAAAATCCATTTGACTCCTATAGTTTTGACTCCTGTAGGCAAGGTAGTCAGCTCCCAGGTATGATTTTTGTCTATTGCTGCCATTTCTTGATCCATTGTATCCCTCCACTTGACACTTTTGTTTGCTTCTTCAAATGTAGTTGGATCATTTACAGAGATAAACATTGCAAGATTGTTGATCTCTTCTTCCTCAGATAGTCCTTCTCCACTCACATAGTCTGCCATCCAGGAAGGTTGTCTCTTTGTCCTCCCTGCTTCTTGATTCTCCTCTACTGCCTCTTGATTTTCCTCTTCACTTTCATTTGAAGAAGAGCCAGCTGCACCATCAGCTTCAAAATCACTGTATTCTTCATTATTTTCACCCCAATCCAGCACATCACGTTGCTCCTCCTCACTGCTCCTTTCCCAGTTCCAGCTTTCATCTTCATTGAACACAACATCCTTGCTTGTCACCACCCTTTTTGAAATAGGGTTAAACAATCTGTAGGCTTTGGATTCCTCGCTTCTTCCTAGCAACACACACTTGTAGCTGTTGTCATCAAGCTTCACCCTTCTACTATCTGTGATATGCACATTGCCTATGCAGCCAAAAACCCTGAAATATTCAACATCAGGTTTGATTCCACTCCAGCTTTCTTCAGGAGTTTTGTCCTTCACTGCTGTGGTGGGGCATCTGTTTAGGACATGTGCAGTCCATCGTGCAACTTCTGGCCACAACTGTTTTGGCATTTGTTTCTCTGAGAGCAGACATCGAACCATGTTCATAATGGTCCTATTTTTGCGCTCTGCAACCCCATTTTGCTGAGGGGTGTAAGCTGCTGTAAGCTGTCTCTTTATGCTATGAACCTCACAGAAATTGTTAAATTCTCCTGAAGTAAACTCACCACCCCTATCAGTTCTCAAACAACCTATTTCATTCCCTGTCTCTTTTTCAACAAGAGACTTAAATATTTTGAATTTGGTAAAAGCTTCACTCTTTTCAGCTAGGAAATATAGCCAAGTCTTCCTACTGAAATCATCAATAAAGCTTAAGATGTACCTCTTATTGCTGTTTGAGATTGGTGTTATATGGCCACATATGTCAGCATGTAACAGTTGAAGCCTCTGTGATGCCCTCCACTGGCTCCTTTTTGGTATTGCATTTCGATGCTGCTTTCCCACGTTGCAAACTGTGCATATATTGCTTGTATCCTTCAGCTGTGGCAGACCCTTTACGAGTTTCTTGTGCTGCAAGGACAGGAGGCTTCTATTGTTTAAGTGGCCAAATCTTCTGTGCCAAAGGTTGGTGATGTCTTCTGATGATACTCTAAGACAGTTTGATGCTTGTGTTTTTACCTTGGCAAGCAAGACAAACATTCTGTTTGCTGTCATTCCTGTATGCACTATGAGGCCCTTCGTGGGATGGTAAATCTTGCATGATCCACCTTGAATCAGTATAGCCAACCCTTTTTCTTGTAATTGACCAATGCTCAACAAATTATTTGTGAGTTCCGGAATGTAGAACACATTAGTCACTACCTGAGTTACTCCTCCAACTTCCAGCTTGATATTTCCCTTTCCCATGACTGGCATTTTGGAACTGTTTCCTAGCTTCACTGAGTGCCTGAATTGTTCATCAAAATCTACAAACCACTGTCTGTTTCCTGACATGTGATTTGAACAGCCCGAGTCAAAAAACCAGACTTCTTCATGCTTTCCACCATTGAGTTCAACGTGAGCCATCAGAAGAAGCTCCTCTTCTTCATTTAATTCTGCATAGTTTGCAATTTTTTCCCAACTAGGGCATTCATACTGGAAGTGCCCTAGTTTGTGACATTTGTAGCACTCAACCAGTGCTTTGTTGAACTCTTGCCTCCCTCGACCTCTTCCTCTACCTCTGAATGCTCCATGTCCTCTTCCTCTCCCACCAGACCTCTCATCATACGTAACCTTTAATGCTTGCTCCTCACTGCCTTGCGCATGGCTCTGCATCCTTTGCTCATGGACTAAGAGACTGCTCTGCAACTCATCAATTGTTAAGGTGTCCAAATCATTTGATTCTTCCACAGAACAAACGACATAATAGAATTTCGAAGTCATAGACCTCAAAATTTTCTCAACAATGACCACCTGTTCCATTTTCTCACCATGGATCTTCATTTTGCTAGCAATTGTCAGGGTTCGTGAGAAATAAGCATAAACTCATTCTCCTTCCTTCATTTGCAAGACTTCGAACTCTCTCCTTAGGGCTTGCAGCTGTGACCTTTTCACTCTGGCTGATCCTTGATACTTCTGTTTCATCGAATCCCATATACTTTTTGCACTCTCCTTGTTGAGGATTGTCTCCATGATGTTTCTGTCAATCGCCTGGAACAGATAATTCTTGACTTTCAGATCTTTCAGCTTCTGTTCCTCCATTGCTCTCTGCTGAGGTGCTGTTAGTCCAGAGACTCCACTCTCTGGTTCCACGATTCCTTCCTCAACAAGGCTCCAGTATTCCTTCGAGCGAAGAAAATTCTCCATCATCATTGACCAGTGATCGCAATGGCCATCAAACTTAGGAATGGATGGCTGAACAAAACTCCCTTCTGTAGCCATATCTCTCTCACTCCCAACTCTGTTTCACTCCCTTTTTTTTATGTACTACAGGTCAAGAGTAATGGCTCTTGATACCACTTGTTAGAGCAAGCTGTAGTAGTTTTTCTTATTACAATTCAATCAAAATGATGGCTATATATAAGCCTTACACGAACAGGAATGATTCAAATAACAACCACGATTAACTTCACCTAGAATCGTGGAACTAAAGGGAAGAATAGATCAAAACCTAACTGTGTCCTATAGACCAGGACTTTATTTAACAAACATGATCATTATCTAGACTGAGTCGTGAGACTCCTTCAACCAGATGCTTCAGCAAACAACTTAGATATTTCTATCTCAAGAATTTTATATTATCATGTGACTGACTCATAATCAAACATCAATATTTAACATGACGAAAAACCTACATATACACATGTCTAATCCAATTTCCACTACTTACTTTTTGCAGAAGAATAATAAACGAGAAAAACAACTGAGATTTGATCGGATAAACAAAGTGCGAAGTGAGAGAGAGAGAGAGTTGATCGATGACAAAGGGCTGCTTAGTGATTGTGGAGTCGGCGAGGTTTGAAGAATCGGCGGTGGAAGAAGAGCGGAGAAGAGAGAAAGCAAGAAAGGGGAAACTGATGAAGACGAAGGTGAAGTTGATAAGACACGATGATCGGATATAACTGAATCGGAAAACAAAAGAGAAGGAGGAGCTCTTATTACATCGATTGAGCCATTGCTGCTGCTTGCGCGTCTTAGTTACTTATGTTCGGGTTTTGGCTCGATTGAGTTAAATTGATGTTAGCGAGCAGCGGCGGCATGAAGCGCGGTCGCCGAAGCTTCGGTGTTGGGCTTGATGGATGCGGAGGTAGAGAGACCACGACTCGCAGCGACGGTGAAGGATTTGTGGGTCGGAGAGAGACAATGAGAGAGAGGATAAATAGGGATTGAGAGACCCTAAAGTGGGTTTTTTAGGATGGAGATCCCCAAGTGATTTTTTTTTATCATTTGTCCTTTTTTTAATGATAATACTCGAGAAAATAGATACACAATCAATATAAATTAGAATTGTATTTTATTTATTAATAGATAACGTTAAATATAAGCATTACAATCAGTTATAATCATTATTTCTATAAATTAGGGATTGAGAGAATATGTACTTCTATTCTAATTAGGACAAAAAACACATCGAGATACCATGAATATTTCTCGTGGAACACTCCCTTTGTGTCACAATCTTAATGTATAATGCATAACCTATTACCTTACTAAAATTTTTGTCAAGCAAACAAAAACCTCATGGGTAAAACAAAAGCTTAGTCCAAGGAAAAGAGAGTACAACACATCAACTACAAAAGCGATCACATGTGATATAGACTCCCCTTGATGTCTACGGAATGCACTCCCCCTGATCAGTAACTCAATCTTGGAGTTCAGATAATATTCGCATTCTAATATGTCTCACATGCTTCACAAATGTAGATTTTTGTAGAGACTTGGTGAACAAGTCTACAACATTATCCACCAAACTAATCTAGTTCAGATGGATATTCGAGAGCTGCTATTGTTGCTGATTGATAGAGTACTTTCGCAAAATATGTTTAGTATGACCACCTTTAATGTAACCTAACTTCATTTGTTCAATGCAAGCTGTATTATCCTCAAATATGTGAGTTGGTGTTGTCGTAGTAGATGGTAATCCACTAGACCCTCGAATGTGGTGTATAATTGACCTAAGCCAGACACACTCCTTAACTGCTTTATGCAAAGCTATAATCTTAGAATGATTCGAGGAAACAACAACAAGGGTTTGCTTTCTTGATCTCTTAATCTAAGAGATGTCGAGACTAATTTTCGATGAGTCGAAGGTGCATTTTGGTGACCGGAGGACATACTTTCAACGAGTCTAAAGGGAACGAGGCAAATTTTTTGACGGGTCGAAGAAGTGTCAAAACCAATCCAGGAGGTAGCCTTCGACGGGTAGAGAAAAAATCTCGACATGTCAAAAATTTCCTCGATCAAACTGTCCTATCTTTTTGTCTCGTTTTTCTGGTGTTTTGTTGTCATATTGACATTCAATATTATATATTTTTAACCATGCAAGCAATATGTATGAAAATAACCATTTTTAACACTTTCATATACCATAAGGAAGAAATTTTATTACATTGCCAGCATAAACTTACATCAAAGATGTCTTATTCCAAAACAAAGAGTAAAAATAAAGTCTCAAACCATGACTAAAAACCATGCCAAAAATAAAGCTAAATTTGATTACATAGTAGAAGCATGAGCCTAATACATAGACCAGTGAAAAATCGTCGTCTCCAGGCTTTCTTTTATGTCATCTGCTACATTAAGATTGGCTCCACCGCCATCTTTCATCTCATAGTTTTTGGCATAGTTGGTCTCATGTGCCAAGTACTACTGACACCTTTTGTAGGCATTCTAAACATCCTTTGGGGACCGACATTGTTTGTGCATATGCTTGGTAGAACCACATCGATAAAAATGTGAGAAGCGAGAAGTAGAAGCCAAAATTGAAGAATTTCTACCATTCCTAGAACTGGAATTGGATTCATTCTTGTTGGAGTTGTTTTGGCTATTTTTTTGGCGAGTCCAAGTCAAATTCTGACTATGTCCTCTTCTACCATGATCTCTTCAGTGTCCTCCTCTATCACCACGATTGTTGTAAGGCTCAGAACGACCGTTTTTCCTTTCCTTACATATCTTCTCACCAGTGTTATACGTCTCATGAGCTTTATTTGTATCGGTTAGCCTAGCATTGTTATTAAGAAGTATCTCACGATATCTCTCCTTTTTGGCCAGAACATTCATAAGATCACTGAATGATCTAACTATTCCATGCTCGACATCTGTGCGATATTGATGTGCAAACGTATCCAAGGAAGTAGAGAATGTGCTCAAAGAGTTCTCCTTCACGGCCTAATCGGTCTTTACAATGCCACAAACACTCAACTCTAATTCTAGCTCTAATATAGCTTGATTAAATGCATCAATCTTTGGAAAATCCAATAACAAGATTGAATCCCATCTTTCTTGTTGTTATGGAAGTTCTGCGTCATGAACATTATTGAATCTTTTTCATAAAGTCACCCACAAATCTGCGGGGTCATTCTTTAGCAAGTGCTGCTTTTTCACAACTAGATGTATGTGCCGCCTCAAAAATATGAGAGCTTGAGCTTTGCAACTCAAATTGAGTTTGAGTTGATTAGGAGTTGGTGCCACAATGGTTTCACCATGTAGTGGTGGTGGTGGGATAGTATTAGTATGATTTTTATCGAGAAGAGTATTCTCAACATCTGATATCTAACGATGGTATTCTACTCCTTGTGGATCAAGGATGTCAAACTCAAGCCTAGCCGGCTATATTGGTGTCATTTACAATAGAGACAAGCTAGAGATGTAATTAGTACCGATAGAAAAACAACGATCACTAATTTTCAAGTTTAGGGAAAAAGAATTGTGAACAATGATGTTTGGTCATAAAAATCAATACAAAATCGGCGGCTTCATACCACACCCATAAACCATGATTTTCAGAATCGTCACAAATATCAGCTTCCCTTTTTTTCAATGTGAAATCATAATAACCGTGATATTCATTAATAACCGTGACTCCCCCAGAACGTCACTAATATTCAACTTTTTATCAACATATATTAATCTATAGAAACTAGGGCATAAAAAATATATCACAGTAATAAATTAACCTAAATCTAGACTTAGATCTAGGGTGTTGCGGTAATTAAATCTTTCAACCTAATTTCTAAATCGAAGATAGTTAGAAAATTTACCTCGAGAGTATTATGCTCGGTATGAAAAACTTGTAAAACAAGGAGGGAGGACGTCAAAAGGATGACTGACAACGGTGTAGGTAGTCGGTGGTGGTGATGATTCCGGTAGTGGGGAGGAAGGTTGTAGATATATTTTTAGGATTTGGGGTGATGGTTATCAAATCAAGAGCTGTTGATAACGTGTTAAAAGAAAAAATAGATACACATTAATGTAGACTGAAACTATACTTTATTCAATGATGGATGACCTTAAATATAGGCATTACAATATGTTACAATTATTATCCCTACAAATTAGCAATTTAGAAAATATCTACTTCTATTCTAATTAAGATAAGACACACACTGAGATACCACGAATATTTCTCCTGGAACATCCCACATTTTTTAGTAGCGAGTCCGAGGAGGATTTATTGTGTATTTTTATATTCATTTAACCTTTATTTATATATATGGTATAATACATGAGACCATTGCATGTGGTCTAGTAATTGAGATAGTATGTCAGCCCGCTCAGTACCAACACTACAAGATAAACATAATTAGACCATGGACCATTTTTGTGGTTCAGGTTAGAGTTTTCGTAGTCTAAGTACTTAGACAACGGAATCTCTGTCGTCTAGAGTCCGTCGTCCAAGTGTTGTAGTCTAAGCACTTGGATGACGAAAATGGTCTGTTCCGTCGTCCAGGAGGTCACTTCGACAACGCAAATAACCCTTCGCCCAAGTTATACTTGGATGACGCAAATAGTGTGTGCCTAAATCGGAATCGAACCCTTTCTGAAAATACGAACCAACAAAAACTTTTCAAAATTTCGGCAAAGTTTCGTTACTAACGTAGAATTGCATAAAACTGCACCCTGAAAACAACAGTTCGTCCTATGCCACAAAAGCCAAACCGTGGGCACCAATCCCATCCGGATTTCTCAACATCATAATATATTCAATAACAGTAAACGCACCGTACTATGTATATATATATCCGAGAAAATCCGTATAAACATGTATCAGAATGTATCAGAGCGACCTCTAGTATGAAATATATACAATATACACATCAGTAGGCGAAACAAGAACCTACTGGAAAACACAGGTAGCTCAGACCACTAGCCTCCAAACCGCGACGTGAAACAGCAGAATCTGAACTGCAAACTGGGCACGGAAATCAAAAAGCCCAGGGGAAAGGCAAATAAAACGTTATAGTGAGTGGACAAAAATAAATATATGCCTTTCACCAGTTTATATACATATTCAATGTAAAACAATGCGAGTTCGGAACACAACACATATATATAGGAAGGTTGTCAGGCGAATCTCTCAAGCCCGACGTCGGGTGAATCGCTCAAACCCGACGGTGATAGGCCAGGGGAATCTCTCGACCCCGACGGCACTCAGGGGAATCTCTCAACCCTGCTTCAGAGGAATCTCTCAACTCTGGGCCAGAGGAATCTCTCAACTCTGGTAGCATCGATGCAATAAATGCCAATCACCAATAACACATAATAACACCTCCGAAAATAGCATATATCTCAATCATCGTATAAAATAATTATGGAAATCATAAAATCCACGAACTCGCAAATCAACAGTGAAAATAGAAACTTGTCCACTCACTGATCAGCTAGCGCGAACTCGCGCTAATCTCGTGGTCCGGCGGAAGTTCCCTCGCCTGAAGCACGATCACGATCCCAATCTCGATCCCCTGAATATACATAAACATAACAGATCAAAATCAAAGTCCACAACCCTGTACTGAATCACGTAAACCAACCGTTCCCGGAAATATGCAATGCAGTACAAATTGAATAACGGAAATTCCGAAATCCCCACTCGAAACCTCGACTGAAAATCGGCTAACCAAATCAACCCGAAAACCTCTGGACGATAATCAGGGCGCGATTACGCGAAAAATGACATTAAGAACTTCGAAATCCAAAAAGTCAACTTTTGGCCGGAGCTCCGTCGTTGACCGCCGGCGCCGGCGCCGTCAACCGTGGAATTCCATGGCCAAAAACTCCAGAATTAAAGACCATAACCAGGCGAACCACTTCCATAACTACCACAAACCTCGAATCAAACCGGAACCCCATCAATTAACCCAAAACAGTTCGGAATTTCAAGTTTTCCGGTGACCTAATCGGTCGACACCAAAACCTCATCCTTTACTCAAACCAAGTACATGGGAAGACTCACCAGGGCAAGGGGAGTCTAACCCCCCTAACCACCACCACCAAAACTCGCCGGAAAATGGCCAACGAGCTTCGACGGAAACCATGAAACCGACCCGATTCGGGTCCAACTAAAACGTGATCAATTTCATCCAAACCAAACACCATTCAACTCAGAATTGAAAGGGGAAACTACCCATACCTTCCTCTTGATCGGAGGTGGCCGGAAAGTGGGTCGTCGGACGGCAACACCCAAACGGGAAACTTCCCTTTTCGGTCAACAGGTCAACTTACTATTTTTGGAAAGTCAACGGTCCGGTCAAACTTCAACAGTGTTTTACGACTAATTCTCGACTATTCCGATATTTATACTCGCGCCTCGGGTCAATCGACGGTCCGAAATGAATATTCGAAATGATTCGGATAAACACGAAACAATTGGATAAACTCATCGGAAACCGAAACTTCAAATAATCATAAAATATTCCTCGGTTATCGGAAAAATCTTCCAGAACTGCCCACGAGCTCGAAATCACGTATTATCAATTTCTGTGAAGACTCTCAACTCAAATTCTCGACCGAAAACATAGTCGCGAATCGAATCGGCAAACCACATATCCGACATAAAACTGCGACTAAGCAGAATCTCGAGAATTGTGCCGAATACGCAACAGATTCTGGTTCGGGTCGTCACAGTGGTCTAAGTGATCACTTAGACTATAGATTTATTGCATGGTCTAAGTGATCACTTAGACCACGCAACAATTCCGTAGTCTAATTGATCACTTAGACCACATATGTGTATATGTTTCATAGTCTAAGTTATCACTTAGACTACGAAAGCATATATGATTTCGTAGTCTAAGTGATGACTTAGACTACAAAAGCGTATATGCTTTCGTAGTCTAAGTGAATATACATATATTTTTAATTTTTTTTAATTAAAATTTGAATTTAAAGTAAAATTTTAATAAATTAATTTAAATACTAAATTTAATTTAAATAATTAAAAATTGTATGTACATCAAAATTGTTCAGAAAATACGATATATGCTAAACTACATACAAACTACTAAAATACTGCAGGAGTAGACGCATCGCCGAGTCCCCCGCCTTCAGTCGTGTCATCGTCGTTAGGGTGTGAGGTCGGAGCAGGATGACACTATTGTTGAACTTGGTTTTGCATGAGGGCGATGAGGTGGGTTATCTGCACTTGTTGCTCATTAAGCCTCTGACACATACTCGTGCGGGTTGAACCTTCTCAAGGGCTGCTTGGACCGACGCATCCTGAGCACCTTTCCTCGCTGAACGTCTCGTAGATGAGTCAAAAGATAAAACTCACTGCACCTTGCGTCTCAAATTCCTGACCTTCTTGCCAGCTCGACGACCATATACCTCATCGGCGATTGCAATTTGGCTCTCCATCGATAGAGGAGGCAGGTCTTCCTGTGGCAAATCCGAGTGTGCAAGCTGTGTTGGCCAATTCCTCCTGCACCCGTTCTACCAACCTCGCCTGAAATTAATAATAAAAATTAATTAATTATAAATTTGTACGACAGTTTAATAAATAATAATTACTATTATTGAGAAGAAATATATACGGCACTTACGTCGATTTGACTCGCTGCATTGTCGAGCTCAGGCGTCACGTAAGCAGTGACGCTAGCATCCAGATAAGGGTGTTTATAGCCCTTATCTCTGTGCTCCTTGGCGATTTGTATCATCTTCTTGGAGCCGGAGGTATGATGTTTGTCCTTCCTCTTCCGATTGGCCTTGTTTACGTTCGATTGAGTCTGTTCGACAACATAAATCATTAAAAAATTAATAAATGACTAAAAATAATAATTGGATTTCGTCAATTTAAATAAAAAAATAGGAACCCGATAAAATTCTTCTTCAAAGTGGTTGACCAACCACTCCCACTCATCTTCCTTATCCCCACGTAACTCTACAGGGGTAGGTGAGCGGCCGAATTATTGGTAATACTTGTGAAGTCTGTACTTCCAATCATTGTATATGACGTTGGCGGTGGTGTTGATGTGCCTAAGCATCTCCGGTGTGCCATCCACTACATATTGTTCCTACAAGAAAAGAATAAAAAATTATAATCGTATATATTATGAAATTACGATTTTTATTGGTTATTAAAAAATGAATTTAAAATTGTATTACGTACCGAGAGTTCTTTAAACACGTTCCCCTTCTCCTCGTCCGGCAACTCTTTCCAGGTTGGCGTAACCATACGAACTTTGTTGGGAATAATTGCCCCGATGCGGTACGATGAGAGACTAGCTAGCTAAGAGGTGAGAGGGTCAACGGTGAAATTACCGTATGACAACTGGATCTTTTGCCCGGTCGCCTTGAACAACTTCTCGGATTTTCCACCTTTTCTGAGTCTCTGGTCCTTTTCGGTTAAGGGTCTGACGAGGCTTTTCTGACCTTGCGTCGCGCACTGTAGAGAATACATTCGGAGGAGGCCGACTCCTAGGCACTTTCTGACATCAATGATGGACCGGAAGGGGTGTCATCATCATTGGTCTATATAGCCGGGGCATGAGGAATTTCCCCAGTCACCGCTGCCGAGGGACCAGCTGAAGAGTCTGGAGGAGGCGCGACATTGTCCTCCTGGCTCTGCCAACCATTTGCTCTGCGAAGCGTCAGAGTTGAGCATATTCCGCCTCTTTTTGTGCCTTTTTCTTATCCCACATGACCATTTTAATTTAGGAGTTGTAAAAATTAACTATTAAACCTATTTTACAATTAATTATAACTACTTTACTATTTACTATTTGTAACAATTTACTAATTATTTTTTCTATATTTTTCATATTTAGCACAACATTTACTATTTTCAATATTTTTCATTTGAAAAACCATTTTTGATATTTATCATTTATTAATATCAACCAATTTATAATATTTCTTATTTACAATTAAATTCATACTAATTTGCAATAATTAAAATAATTAATGTTACAAATAATTAAATTCATACTATTACAAATAATATTATTATTAATTAAAATAATAGTACATATAATTAAATTACCATATTTTCCATAATTCATACTAAGTACAATAATTACCATAATTAATAATTTACCATAATTAACATAATAACCATAATTAATAATTTAACATAATGAATAATTTAACATAATTACAATAACTATCAGAATTAATAATTTACCATAATTACTAACTTATTATTTTTACTAGTTACAATAATTTATCATAATTAAAAATATATATACCATAATTACCAATTTATTATTTTTACTAATTTACTAATTTACCATAATTATTATAATTTTCCAATTTATTATTTCTACTAATTTACTAATATACCATAATTTCAATAATTTACCAGAATTAAAATAATTTACCAATTTACTTTTTTTTTACTAATTTACCATAATTACAATAATTTACCAATTTATTATTTTTACTAATTTATCATAATTACTGATTTACTAATTTATTATTAAACACAAATATACTATATTTATACCTAAATACATATTAAAAATAAATTTAAAATACATACGTACGTAAAAAAATTAAAAACTTACCGGCGGTGGAGATTAAGCGGCCGGTGCCGGTGACGGTGGAAGGTGGAGGCGGAGGGAGGGAGCGAGGATGATCGACGTACGTCGTGGAGGGAGTGATCGAACGACGGTGGAGGAGGTGAGAGGCGGTGGAGGAAGGGAGTCGCTGGAGGGAAGTGGTGGGAGGCCGGATACTTTTTGAGAGAGAGAGAGAGAGAGAGAGAGAGAGATAGGAGAGGAGAATTGAGGAGATGAGGAAGAATGATCGAAACTGCCCAAAAAAGGGCATTTATACTATTTCACCTAGACGACGGAGGGTGATTTTCCGTCGTCTAGGTGCACTTAGAAGACGAAAATGCTCATTTCCGTCGTCTATGTCAACCGCCATATTTTTTGGAAACGCCACCAAATTAATTGGGTGGGTGACAGTTGACTGCCATAATTTTTGGGAACGATTCAAAATTTGTCCTGGACGACGGAGAGTCCCCATATTCCGTCGTCTAGGTACAATTTCAGTAAAAATAATTTTAAAAAATAATTCGTAAGGAAGTTTCCGATCTGTCATTCGAATGAAATTGTCGTAAAAATATCAATTAAATAATTGTATATATAAAAAGTGAAATTTAAGACGACGAATAAATTTACGTCTTTAAATTTGTTAAGTATCTACTAATCTGTATAACTTAAGTGTTATTAAGTATAGACTCATTGTACATCAATATTAACGAAATTGAATTTGGACAAAATAACCGTTGGATACATTCTTCATAACACAATATATAAGTAGAATAATTTTCACTAAATTGTAAGTTCGTTAAGGGTTTCATCGGCACAGTCAACCGCAAAACCGAAATTTTTACAAACCGAAAACGTGGATACACAAAAATCCGTAAGTCCTATTTTAGAACCGTCGACGCTCACACTTCAAGAATTGTTTACTCTATGGTCTCGACGAAAAGAATATGCACTGGGATATGGTCTACATGGTTGTTGTCTTAGATGTGAAAGTATGAAATTTTAACTTAGATGACGCAATGACACATTTGCGTCATCCAAGTAAGAACTTAGACGATGCAATGACACATTTGCATATGGCCTACGAAAAGTCGTTCCGTCGTCCAGGTTTTAGGGTATAGGGAAAATGTAATTCTTGATCAATCGTATGGATTAATTAATTAATTTTAATTTATATTTTTGTCTGTCGAAGCGACCTCGCTCTATAATTTGAAGCTAATTATGCAAAAAAGTTAAAATTAATTAAGTAATTATTAAATTAAGTACAAAATTAATAATTGTACATACTACTCCTCATAATATATATAATTAATCATGCATCATTACGTCAAAAATTTTTAATTACAATAATTAATTACTAGATAATTTCTCGTCATTATATTGTACTCTTCATCATAATCGTCATCATCTTCCTCACCACTGTTATCCGATTACTCCTCCTTTTCATCATACTCAACATCGTCCAACGAATATCCTAAGTCCTCGTCCTTGCCCTCATCCTGCACCTTTTCTTCATCTACCTTATTAATTGCATCAATAATCTCATCTTGAGTTAGATCCGTATAACCATCAGGCATGGGTAAGCGTTCACCAGCTTGAACCAGGTCCATTATGTCGAAGCGGATGACAGAAATATTAGGTTCTTGATATGTAGTAATGTCTCTTTGCGGTTCAACATCTTCAGTCGCCAGCTGTTAGGACCATAATTATGTGCCTATTACGCTCCTAACTTTATGCTTATAGCTTATTTTTTATGAATAAAGCATTGGTCTTATGACGTTTCCTGTTCTTACTAAGAAATGTGGAGTTGGCTCGGAAATGCATTATATATACAGAATTACATACTTATTGGAGAAGACGTATAAATTTCTGAGGTCAAGAGAGAATTTGGAGTAACTTCGGGAAAATGACGAAATAGCTTCATCGGAGGTTGTCGGAAGTTGCCTAGAACCAGCCGGAATTTGCCACAGCCGGTGGGCCGGCCCAATCACATGGAGTCTAGCCCAATGGAGGCCCATTGAGCCTATCTGTGCTTACCAATCTGATTTGGAGAGAAAGAGAAGAAGTTAGACCGCATGATGTCACCATTTTGGAGCTTAACCTTCCATAGCCTAAAATAGTGGATCATGGTCTCCCTAATTCAAAGTTAACCTTTAGATCTTCAATCTCCCCCTTTTCTATCATCTAAGGGTCCATATTTTCCTCCCCATTCAGCCCAAATTCGAGCTCCCCTTAACACCCACATACAACTCACCTTATTTCTTAGTTTTTCATAGTTTTAGTCTCTAGAAATAGCCTCCATCCATATCTATACCCAATAGTGATCTCCTCCACCTCTCAAACACCCATTAGCACCACCAAAAGGCTTTAAAACCTCCATCACCACCACCATACTTCCATTTACACCATCTTCTCCTAAGTCTAAGGTGGGTGACTCAAGTTCTTGGAGCATATGAGCATTTTTGGAGAAAGAAGGGAATGAGAGCTTGAAGAGCTTGGAGCTTTTGAGACTCTTTGGTTATCTCTTCTCCTATTTGTCTCTAATTTATGTATCTATACTCTATCTTAGCTATAGGTAGTGAGTAGTTGTCTTTTGGAAGGTTAGGGCTTAGCCCTAGCCAATTTGATGTACATACAACTATGTTTTGAGTTATGAATTTAAATTTGGTTTAGTTTATTACATGTTGTGAATGAGTTTGATAGCTTGTGATATGATTGTGGTATGTTTGCATATTTAGGCTTGATTTAATGTTTTCATATTCATGTCTTGGCCATGACTAAGTTGAGATGTGTTTAAGGAAGCTAAAAATGAACTTAAGTGAATTAGTCACTCACTTAAGGAAGATAAGTATGTAAACATAACTTAGGTCTACACTTAAGAGGATAAGATTAAAGTTTGGTTTTCATTGGGCTTGAGCATGGACGAAAGCATTATTGAAATCCGAATGATTCAAGGAGCTTCAGTTAAGCTTACATTTACTCGATGGGGCTTTGTAGCTACTCGTTACTTCTTCTAATTCATGTTCTAAAATGTGTGGATTAGGAACATCATTAGAACATACTTTCATGTCCTCTAATAGGAACTTTGGAAAGAAAGTCATTCACATTCATCATAAGTTAACACATATTGAACTCATTAGGCATGTGGTATGATTATGATATGATTCATAATTGAGTTGCATTATAGTTTTGGTTTGCTTTATATTTGAATGTTGGGCCGAACACTTCTAGTGCTCTCATGGCCTAGGAGACTCGGTTCACAACCAATGGTGATTCCTAAAGATCACAAATTGGACAAGCATGTGAATCGGACTAAACTCATAACTTGGACATTGTTTGTACATTGAGTTGGCTAGTAGCGATGTCTCTAGCCGACCAAACATTTTCTTTGATTTGCTTTACTTTATGTTTTCACTTTATTTAGTTATTTAATCAACCAATCAACTCGTATAATCACTCACCGTAATTGCATCATCCATCACAATGCTACGTCTCCAAAGGACTTAGTAGTGTGAGATACACTTTCACATTTTATTTCCTTTTAGTGTCAAGTATTGTCTAGAAAGTCGTAGTCTTTGTGCTTTTCACTCCGAGCTAAGGAATCTAAGTGCTTAATCCTTGTGGGTTCAACACTCGATTTGCTTTTCTATACTATTACTTGTCCCCGTATACTTGCGGGCGAAGATCATTCTTGCACTTATGAGTTAGTCAATAGCTTACTAAGTGTGGGGGTATAAATCTTCCCACAAGTTTTTGGCGCTGTTGTTGGGATTTGAGTTTATCATAATTCCTTAGCTCGGTTGGCCTTCGATTGGGAATTATCCAGACATTTTGACTTGATGATTTGTTTCGTGGCTTTTAGTTTTCTTCAATTTATCAATTAGAACTTTGTTTTTCTTGTCTTTGTTCCAAAGGATACTTTGGTAGGTATTTTGGGGTGAAAACGTGTTAGGATTTGTGCTCTAACCTTTGTTGCAGGACAATTTTTGATCCATCAAAAAATTCTCTTTGACCCATTGAAGTTGGTTGCAAAAAAGACCCAAAAGCCTCCTTCGATGCATCGAAATTTTTTTTCGATCCATCGAAATTCTTTGACATAGCTAGAGGTCTTGGAAAATTCTGCAATTTTGAGGGAGTGATTATTTATGTGTCTAAATTATGTTCATAAAATTTCAGTTTATTCTGACATGTGATTAATTCTATGTAAATTATGCAACATATGCTTCGATCCATCGAAAGTGTTCTGTGTTACTTTTTCCCTTGATTATCTATATCATTTTGCAGCATATCTAATTAGTGGCTTACTTTTATGCATTATAGTTAGTGTGTGTCTAGATTTAGCGAACTTAATTTCTTCTACACCCTAGATTTTTAGGACTTTATTTTGTGATTTCGGTATATTAAAGCACGTAAGCCTTTACCTTGGTTCACTTCGATGTCCATTGCACAGTGAACGCCACTACGCCACGTACCAAAATCACATTCGAACTCTTAGAGTGCTCATTGATGTTTCCTTGGGGGGGGGGGGAGTCAAAGAAGCATCGTGGAAGGCCCTCAAGGCTTTGAGTATTTTAAGAGTTTGGAGGACTAATATCTATTGGTTACTTATTGTGATTTTAGGTGTCATGCCTTCGAATCCTCATTTTGAAGAAGAACCCATCATGGACGAGGATGTCATTAAAGCAAGACCTTTGAGGGATAGTGCTTTGCCAACTTTGTTGTGGCATACCGGTTGCATTATTCTTCAACCTTTAGCAGGCGAATCCTTTGAGATCAAGTCTAGTTTTCTTCAAACCTTACCAATCTTCATGGGACATCCACATTCCGATCCCTATTCTCACTTGTTGGATTTCGAGGAAGCATGTACAAGGTTTAACATCCAGAGCATGGATCCGGGACAATTGAAGCTTCGGGTATTTCCTTCAAGTTTGCGGGATAAGGCAAATATATAGTTCAACAAACTTTCTCCTAACTCGATTTACTCATAGGAGGCGATGCAACGAAAGTTCATCACTAAGTATTTTCCACCAAGGAAGATCAATGAGGGAAGGACAAGGTTGATAACATTTTTTGAGGAAGATGGGCAGTTGTTCTATGAGACTTGGGAGCGTTTAAAGGAGCTTGAACTTGGGTGCCCTAACCATGGCCAAAGCCAAGACATGTTATTTTCTCTCTTCTACCAAGGATTATGCATGGAGACTAGCATGAAGGTCGACAATGCATGTGGAGGAGATTTCATGGACAAAACCGCGGAGGAGGTGCATGTTTTAATCGAAAAGATGTCGGAACGGTCTTCCTTATGGGATGAACAACCAACACTATCATTGAGAGAAGCCATCTAAGCCAACCGGGGAAGTAGGTATGAAGTTAAGTGAGCAACATATGTGCAAGAGGATGCCATCAAGCGACTTGAAGATACCATAAACAAGAAATTTGACCTTTTGCTGAAGAAAACTCGGAATGGAGACTATGTTAACCAAATTGCGGAGACTAGTATGACACCTTGTATGAATTGTAAGAGTGTGATACATGAGGCTCCATGTTGCCCACATCAAGGAGACCATCCGGAGACTATTAAGGAGTGGAAACACATGTCATTGGGTGCACAAAGGAGTAATCCGGGTTGGCATACCAATCCTATTTTCTCACGGGATGATGCTAGCCAAGCCAACCATTATGGTCAAGCAAATGGTCAAAACTTTAGGCATGCAGCTACTAGAGTTACAAGGGCTAGTGGAGAGTTTGTTAATGTTGTAGGAGGCAACTCTTGCCAACTAAAAGCATGTTTTTCTCCAATACCACAACAAGCTTTGATGCCACAAGCACCCCCACCTCGAGGGGAATTGTCAAAGTCTAAGTTGGAGGAGTTAATGACCAAGCTATTTTCACAACATGAGATGCTTCTTCAAAGCAAATTGAAAGCTCAATGAGCAGAGGAAAAGAAGATGTATTTGGATATCTTCAAGAGCTTAATGGAATAGAACAAGGAGATCCGAAAGGAGAATGAATGCGCACTCCATAAGATGGAGGAATAATTAAGTCAATTTTTAAAGGCACATCAAGTTCAACAAGGCGAAAGGACGAATGAATTCCTGTCTCGCATCCAAAAGGATCCCAAGCATCAAGTTAAGGTGGTGAATGCGGTAGTGCAACCCCAGAAGTGCTTCACCAACTATGATAATGCCTCATTGGTAGAAAGCGATTGTGAAAGTGATGATGAGGAGGACCCAAGCACATCAGGTGTACCTAACATACATCCCGGATTTGAGAATGGAGTCAAGAGGAAGCACGAAGGTGTCAAGACCAAAGCTGAGACTAAAGTGAAACCGGATGCATTTGATTTCTTACCGTTTCCTCAAGCCAATGCTAAAGGAAGGATGCATGCTATCATGAGCCGCAATGCAAAAGCATTCAATTTATTCAATGAAGCTCATTTGATTCCGACAGTACAGCTTATAGTGTTGATGTTGTGGAAAATAAGACTAATGTTGTTGAAGAAGTCAAGACACCGGATAGGGGGCAAGAGCCGTGAAAAGAAAAATAAATTGAAGGCAAACAAGCTTGAGAAACCGGCATTAGTAGTTGGTAGTAAGGTCACCTTGAAGAGCCTTAATCCCTTGAGGAGTGCTAATTACAAGTTACTTGAGCTATATCCTCAAGAGGTCGTCCATTTGATGAATTTAAAGAATGAGAGAACTTTCAAGCTCCATGAGACACAAATTGAGGCTTTCGAGCCAAACACGAAGTGGAGTGTGGAAGTCTATCACTTTAAGGACCGAACCATGATGACTTGACCTCCTCATCTCTTCATGGACCATGTTTATGTCCTTAAACTACAACCCGTGATGGTTAGATACTATTGGTATGTTAGAAGAATAAGTGTGAGATTTGAGGAGTGTAGAACATCGTAGAATGGGTCAGGAAGTCAAGAACTTGAAGAAGAGCCAAAATTCTAAAAATGCTGAAGTAGTGCAAACCTGAGGCACTGCTTCGATGGAGTGAAGGATTTCCTCGACCCATCGAAATCTACATGCAGTTTTGCATCCGAGGCGCTGCCTCGATGGATCGAAGCATTCCTTCGATCCATCGAAGGTCTCTTACCATTTCAAGCTTTTCAAGCCTATTTTGAAGACCATGAGTTTGGGACTTTGAGGCATGGAGCATAGTGCAATACTTGGAGGCCAAGACAAGCCTTAGAGCATCGATCATGACCAAGCATATGCAACCTTGGATGGCGAGGCCTAACTTGACCTTCATTGGTTTATATTCTAACGCATATGGAGCTCGAAGACGGTCTACAAAGCGTTTGCATTTTCTTTCTCCCTTACTCTCTCTCTCTCTCTACTTTCTAGCACTTATGAGAATATGTTTAAGAATGATGCTATGTTAGGATGCTTAGGTTTAACTCTCATCCCCAAGAGTAGACATCTTCCAAGGGTTATTAGCCTTGCAATGTCTTGATTACTCATTCTTGTTCGATGAGGGAGCGATCTATTCATCATTAGTGTATTGTTTGAAGTCACATAGAAGGTGGTAGTCTTATGTAAGTGTGAGGTCTCTTCATGTTATATGCTAGATTACAATGTCGTTTTCCTTTGAAATGTGATTAGTATGCATGCCCCCATCGTGGTTGATAGGACTTTAATAGCTTCATTACTTCTTAGAGACTATATGACCCTTTAAAGTGTGAATGCATGCTAATTACTATACCTAAGAAACCATGTGTTAGGTGAATAATTTTGTGAAATGATGATGCCTTGCTATCTTGTTTACACTTTAGGTTATTATGTGGTTTTACGCAAATTGAGGACAATTTGATTCTAAGGTGTGAGGTAGCCGGCTAAGTCATGTTTACTCCTTATCCGAAAATCCATAAAAAAAATTGGAAAATGTGAGAAATTGCAATACAAAAATATGTGTGTTTTGGTGTGTTTGTGTTCCGAATAACCACTCCCAATGATGAGACTTGAACTAAGGACTAGTTTATTGCATGATTTTGAGCATGTTTAAAAAAGAGAAAATAATGCATTTTAATCGGTTTGAAAAGTGCATATGTCATTCAAAATGAGTTCACATGAGAAAAAGAATGATTGATATGTTTTCGAAGCTATCCATGCCCATGTGAGATTTTTGATCCTTATTGTGCATGCATAACTACTTTATGCACCTATTTTTCATGTGTGATATCGATCAATTATTGTGTAATTTAGAACTTGCTTTAAACCGTGTAAAACATTTTTCAAATCATGAGTTATTTTCAAATATGATAGAGACATTAGGATTACCACCATGGCTAAATTTCTTTTGAACCCTATGATACATATATCCTTTAGTGAGCCAATTTGAGCCTTATATTATTTAGCCATTTTATTCGTGAACACCACAAATCCTTACCAATCTTAAACACGTACTCCTACTCTTAGCTAGACGATCGAGCAATCGATACTGAAGTCTTATTAGGATGTGCTGACTGTTTTGCTTATTGGGAAGTTTGGCAAAAGAGATAAGTGTGAGGTGGAGGAGGATGTTGTGGTGATTCACTTGTGTTGTGTTGATGAAAGAAAGAAAAAAAAAGAGTTTCAAAGAAAAGAAAAAGAGAAAAATAGAAAAAAGAAAAAAGTTCCACAAAAATATGGTAGTGTATATAAAGAATAAGTGTTTTGGGAAATGGTTTGTATGAAAAATGGAAAGCTAGTAGCACTTAGAGTATGTTAGGAACTTCGACATGTAAGTTGTTTGCTAGGTTGCTTGGTTCTTAAATTCTTATACCCTTCTTTCATTAAACCCCTTCCTTAAACCTCGTTTCAACCCGAATAAAAGTTTTCTTGATTTAAAATGCTTATGTTTTTGGATTGTTGGAGCATTGATTGAAAATCAAGTCTATGGAGAACATGTGTTTGATGCGATTTATGAGTGCAAACACTAACCCTCAAATACTTGTGTGTATTTAGTGATATCTAGTGAGTTTGATGATTAGGAAACATATCAATTTGAATACATCTCATTGTGATGCATTTGGCTTAGCATATCTCATTTCGGCTTACTACATATGCATTGATTTTATGTTTTAAAGTATTGCTCAAGAGTAGTTCAGCCTATCTAGCAAAAGTTCTTTGAGGGAGACCAAAACAATATACCATTTGGGAAACTTATATACTTGTGTGTTCTAATGCATCGAGTCTAGCTAGCTTAATTCTTTTATTTTTAGTTTTCTTGAGGACAAGAAAAGCTTAAGTGTGAGGTAGTTGTTAGGACCATAATTATGTGCCTATTACACTCCTAACTTTATGCTTATAGTTTTTTTTCTAGGAATAAAGCATTGTGCTTATGACGTTTCATGTTTTTGCTAGAAAATGTGGAGTTGGCTCGAAAATGCACTAAATATGAAGAATTACATACTTATTGGAGAAGACATATATATTTCCGAGATCAAGAGAGAATTTGGAGCAACTTTGAGAAAAGGACGAAATAGCTTCACCGGAGGTCGCCCAAAGTTGCCCGGAACCCGCAGAAATTTGTCACAGCCGGCTGGCCCACCTTGGCAGGCCCAATCATATGGAGTCCAGCCCAATGGAGGCCCATTTAGCCCATCTATGCTTACCAATCTGATTTGGAGAAAAAGACAAGAAGTTGAACTGCATGATGTCACCATTTTAGAACTTAGCCTTCCATAGCCTAAAATAGTGGATCATGGTCTCCCTACTTCAAAGTTAACCTTTAGATCTTCCATCTCACCATTTTCTATTATCTAAGGGTCCATATTTTTCTCCCCATTCAGCCCAAATTCGAGCTCCCTTTGATACCCACATACAACTCACCTCATTTCTTCCATCTATATCCCATCCATATCTATACCCAATAGTCATCTCCTCCACCTCTCAAACACCTATTAGCACCACTAAAAGGCTTGAAAACCTCCATCGCCACCACCATACTTCCATTTACACCATCTTCTCCAAAGCCTAAGATGGGTGACTCAAGTTCTTGGAGCATATGAGCATTTTTGGAGCAAGAAGGGAAAGAGAGCTTGAAGAGCTTGAAGCTTTTAAGACTCTTTGGTTATCTCTTCTCCTATTTGTCTCTAATTTATGTGTATATACTCTATCTTAGCTATAGGTAGTGAGTAGTTGTCTTTTGGAAGGTTAGGGCTTATCCCTAGCCAATTTGATGTACATACAACTATATTTTGAGTTATGAATTTGAATTTGGTTTAGTTTATTGCATGTTGTGAATGAGTTTGATTGCTTATGATGTGATTGTGGTTTGTTTTCATATTTAGGCTTGATTCAATGTTTTCATATTCATGTCTTGGCCATGACTAAGTTGAGATGTGTTTAAGGAAGCTAAAAATGAACCTAAGTGAATTAGTCACTCACCTAAGGAAGATAAGTATGTAAAAATAACTTAGGTCTACTTTTAAGAGGATAAGATTAAGGTTTTGTTTTCATTGGGATTGAGCGTGGATGGAAGCCTTCTTGAAATCCGAATGATTCAAGGAGCTTCGGTCAAGCTTACATTGACTCGAAGGGGCTTTGTAGCTACTCGTTACTTCTTCTAATTCATGTTCTAAAATGTATGGATTAGAAAAGTCATTAGAACATACTTTCATGCCATCTAATAGGAACTTTGGAAGCAAAGCCATTCAAATTCATCATAAGTGAACACATATTGAACTCATTAAGCATGTGGTATGATTAGGATATGATTCGTAATTGAGTTGCATTCTAGTTTTGGTTTGCTTTATATTTGAATGTTGGGCCGAACACTTCTAGTGCTCTCATGGCCTAGGAGACTCGGTTCACAACCAATGGTGATTCCTAAAGATCACAAATTGGACAAGCATGTGAATCGGACTAAACTCATAACTTGGACATTGTTTTTACATTGAGTTGGCTAGTGGCGATGTCTCTAGCTGACCAAACATTTCCTTTGGTTTTCTTTACTTTATGTTTTCACTTCATTTAGTTATTTAATCAGCCAATCACACTACCAGAAATGGAGACATTACCGGCGACTTTCCGTCGCCGGCCTTGTCTTTTTTTTCGCCGGAATTGACATTACCGGCGACTTGTCGCCGGCAATGACGTCGCCGGAGATCCCCCGCCGGTGTTGACATTGCCGGCGACGGGAAACGCCGTCGCCGGCAATGGCAGCGCCGCCGTGGCCGGAATGTGAGACATTGTCGGCGACTCAAGTCCATGTCGCCGGCAATGTGGGGAAAAATTTTGAAAAAAAAACGCGGTTCTGGATTGGGCCCAATTCCATAACCTACATTGAACCGGATAAACCGTACAATCATACAA
Organism: Geum urbanum; assembly: GCA_946800695.1. Taxonomy (NCBI): domain Eukaryota; kingdom Viridiplantae; phylum Streptophyta; class Magnoliopsida; order Rosales; family Rosaceae; genus Geum; species Geum urbanum. Next base: position 4,621,386 of record OX327002.1, on the reverse strand, counting down.
GTTCAACAATACACATAGCAAAGACAGTCATACAAGTTCAACATAAATGTCCAACGTACACTACAAATAGCAACGACGATAAAAAAATTAACTACAACTACAGATCAGGTCCAGGAACTTGCGGGTCATCAGGGTTGAAGTAATCCATGTACTCATTTGAATTTTGGTGGCTACCTTTGTCTTGCTCTGGCGTTGACTGGTGCGGTGGTGGTGGTGGATAGGTAGGGATATGAGGGACCGGGGGAGGTGTGGGGAAGGGTTGTCCGGTAGTCTGAGCCTCGTACATCGTCCGCATCCATGTGTACATCTGAGCCTGCACCTGTGTCTGCTGCATTTGGTACTCGGCCATCTGCCTCTTTTGCTCCTGCAACTCCCTCTGCGTCCTATGAAGCTCCGCCGCGAGGTTACGACTAGAAGTTGAACTTCTTGACCCGGTAGAGTATTCTGAAGTGTTCTTCAATAGTCCTTCGCCCGCCGTGCCCATTCCCCTACAGTAGTAGGTATTCTTTCCAGTCCCGCACGCTTTTGCCATGATCCGAGCCGCTATCGGAGGATCAAGCGGATCGATCTGAGAGGCATACTGGGTGACTTCTTCCTCGGAGCAGTCAGGATGGTTAGTCCGAGCTATACTCATGGTCACTTCTGCGGTCGCCTCCTCCACTCTCGACTAATTGAAAAAGGAAAATGAACAACGTATTAGCTAACAAAATCTATTTCCATCTTGAAAAATAGTTTTATTAACACATGGAGAGGCGAAAGACTTACCGCTTCTTCAGGGCACTGCGGGTAGAACTTCTGATGAATATACACCAACGGGTTCAACTCTTGTTGTTGCTGCGCCTTAGTCGACCAACCCATGTAGTTGAGTGAACCTACATGATGGGCCCTGGTGTTTTTCAATCTATTCGCCTGGTTTGTCTTCGAAATCGCCTTGTTTGATAAACATATGAAAAAAAATTAGTAACTAACTATTTCAATCTGATACGATACATTATGCTTGAAAGATATATTAAGGATGCATACCCGAGCTTTGGGGTGCTCGAAGTGGGCTATCAGCCACAGCCACTCGTACTCCCTAAACCGGAATTCGCTAGGGGTGGAACCTCGGCCTAGCTCCTTGTGTACAGTGTAATGGGAAGAAAGCTTGTTCTTCCACTCTTTATACCTATATTAAAACAAGGAAAAAAAGTTAGAGATATTAAAACACTTGATAAACAAAAATCTAACTCGATATATATTCAAATAAGTCGAAGCACATCACCTCATATGTAGTTGACGCTCTACCCACGTGTGAATAAGAACTTCATCCACGTCAAACCACACCTGCAATATGAATATATAAAAGGTAAAATTATATATTTATTCGGACTTAATTAATAAATGTAAAATTTACGTAATGAAAATACGATTTTACTCACACTAAGTGCATTATGCACTTGCATCTTCACGTAGATAGGCACAGATTCCCAATCTGGCCAAAGCATTGGGACCTTGTCCCGCACGATCGCACCGGCCATGCTGACATATTTGCGCGTGGTGTCGAATGCCTCGATCACCTCGCCATCCTCATTGGCCCTTATGGGCGTTTTCCTTCCGCCGGTGGCCTGCTCAAGTCTCTTCCCGGTGCAGGTGCCTCTAGCCCCTTTCCGTTTTCCAGTCCCATTAACGAAATTGCCTAATAATACAATGTCAACAAATTGATATCATTAATTGAACCTATCGCAAGTCTTAAGTAATAATTAAGTAATCAATCTGATGTTAAATAAAATTTACCTGCATCGTCCGTTTGTTGGTTGGTGCACCTCACACTCCAAAGATACACGGGGTCGAACGGGAGGAAGTTATACGCTTCCTCCACGCTCAGGAACTCCGGCCGTCCTTCAATATAAACAGGCATCCCCCTATCATCGAATTCAGGGATGACAGGAATCTCGTCGGGTAGGAAGAGACCAGACGGCGGAGATAGACGAGGCCTGGACGATGAGGCGCCAGCACCACCATGTGTCTCAGATGATTCCCGTGAAACGGGAGTAGGCACCGGGCGAATATGGGGCATTCGGATTGAGGGAGTTTCTGATGCCCCCGTTGACTGTCGCTCTTCTGAGGCTCTGCCACCGGAGGGACGTCTGCTGATTGAGCGTCTGGAGACTGAGGCTCGAGGCTCAACTTCCGGTTGCACGGCTCTTGATCGTGCAGCTTCCTCCTCAGCTCGCGCCTCTAGCAAGGCTCTCGTGCGAGCACTCATCATTGGCCCACTGGGCGTGTTGCTAACTGCGGGCGAGGAGGAAGCTTGACTACTGTTCCCTCCACTATTTCGGGAACCTCTCCGAAGCCAATTAGCCGCAAAACCTCCTGGCATGGACACCGTAATAGTCATGGAAACTGGGGTTCTATAACAAATCGGAACCGGAACGGTTTGGAACCGGAACGGTTTGGAACAGGAACCGTTATATTACAAACGGTTCCGGTTACAAACAGTTCCGGTTCGAAACGGTTCCGGTTCCAAACCGTTTCGGTTCTATAACAAATGAGAACCAGAACGGTTTGGAACCGGAACCGTTTGAAACCGGAACTGTTTGTAACCGAAACTGTTTGAAACCGGAACTGTTTGTAACCGGAACCGTTGGTAATGTCATTATTTGTCGACTATTATCCGATCGACCATTTTCCGACTACATAATTTCCGACTACGTATAATTTCCGACTACGGTTTCGATTTCCGACTACGGTTCCGATTTCCGACTACGTTCAATTTCCGACTACGGTTCCGATTTCCGACTACGTTCAATATTTCCGACTACGTTCAATTTCCGATTTCCGACTACGTTCAATTTCCGACTACGTTCAATTTCCGACTACGTTCAATTTCCGACAACGGTTCCAGTTCCGACTACATACAATTTCTGAGTACATTTTCCGACTACAATTTCCTTAAACATTTTACTACGTACATTTTACTACGTACATTTGCCGACTACGGTTCCAATTTCGGACTACAATTTCCAACGTACTAAGGATGATAATCGTAATCATCTTCATCACTTGAGTCTGACTCGGTTTCATAGGTAACCTCTGGCAATATGTGCCGCTCCTCGTCATCTGAATCAGCGTCAACTTCATATGGATTAACATCGAGAAGTTCTGCTCCAGTAATTCGAACCACACTCCCAGATCTCACATTATTAAGGCGAATCGTAGATGATTCCGGAATGTCAAAAGCGTTTGGCTCTTGGTATGCAGTAACTTCCTCATCATCTGCGGTATCACCAAGTGTGGCAGCACTGTATATGTTTCTATGAGCAACATGGTTAACCACCTTCCACGGGACTTTGTTAAGAAGATCGTCCAGGTAAAACACTTGTTTTACTGATGAGGCAAGAACGAAAGGGTCATCTTCATACCAGGTAGTAGCAGTATTCACCGAAAATGTTCCGTACTGATCGGTCCTTGTGTTCTCCGGGCTAGTATCAAACCATCTACACTTGAACAAGTGCACTTTCATGCGGTTCCCATAAATTAGTTCAACAACTGAATGAAGGACACCGTAATAGTCAACGCCATCCTGCCCACCATGGACCATCACCCCACAATTCTATGTGTTCAGTCGGTCGTCTCGATTTTCACATATAAATTTCACGCCATTGACCTGACACATTGAGTAAACTTTTGAAGCAATCGGTTTCATCGCCAGGACCCTCAATTCGTTTGACCACTCTGGGCAACCATCATTTGCTACATGGTTCATTTGAAAACGTCCATATATTAATACGTACAGAAGAAATTATGTCATCTTGAAACCACAAAACCACGTACATACGTACATGCTATATAAGGATATATATAAAAATATACATATACACATATACTTACCCATTGACCAAAGTAGTTTGCAAACGTCTTGTTGTGGTAATCAACATTTCCGGCAATAGCAGGGCAGTGAAGATGATAGTTTTTCCAATATTGTACTTCATGACAGTTAATCAGTACCGACCAGTGGGCAATGGCTACCTCATTTCCATCCAACTTGTACGACTTTGGCAAGCTTCCATGTACTACCACGTCACTGGAGATGATAGAAAGGTTGAACTGGGGTTCATCTATCGGCATATGTTGTTGGGGGTCCTCTACATTTTCGAGGTACACTTTGGTGTACGTTACACACTCGTGCGCAGCATATGCTTCAGCGATACACCCTTCAGGTGCATATTTATTCTTCACATAGTCCTTGTAGGCTCCCAATTGTCTACAAGTTAACAAGTACATGTTAACTTACTTAACCACAAGAATTTACATATAAAAACATAGGCAAACCAAATTTATGAATCATTTGTACCTTTCCATGGAATACATCCAAGTGTAGTGTACGGGACCGGTAAGCAACAATTGTTCGGGAAGATGGATCATCAGGTGCGGCATTATGTCGAAAAAATTTGGGGGAAATATCCTCTCAAGCTTGCACATGATAAAAATGATGTCATCTTGCATCTCCCTGAGGTCTGCTTTTTTAACTTCCCTGGTGCATAACTTCTGAAAGAATCTTGACAAGGCCACCAACGGCTCCACCACCTCTTTGGGCATGTACCCTCGAATGAAAATAGGGAAAAGGCGTTGAAGCAGTACATGGCAGTCATGACTCTTTAATCCGTACATCTTATTGTCCCGGAAGTTAACACACCTGCTTATATTTCCTGCATAGCCATAAGGATACCTGCATATATATAGATAAAGGCATATATATGCAACCGTAATATTTCTCGCATATAACCATATATACTCCGGTAAAAATTTCCTGCCAAATTCCTACATAGCCATAACAATATATACCTGACATTACTCAGCCACCGAAAAATTTCATGCTTATGCTTCGGCTTTACGGTGTACGGAGCTTGCGGCATTTTTCTCTTACCATCTCTTAACCACAAATGTTTCCGCAGACCCATTGCTTTCATATCAATGCGTGCCTTAGGGATGTCTTTTGTTTTCCCCTCCAAGTTAAGAACTGTGCCCACCACACTTTCACACACATTCTTCTCTATGTGCATGACATCTAGGTAATGTCTGATAGGCAACCTGGGCCAGTAGGGGAGTTCCCAGAATATGCTCTTGTGTGTCCAAAACTTATACCTTTCGGGCTTTTCTGGAATTGACGCCACTATGTCAGGATGATTGCTCAGCTGGCCAAAATCATATTCATTCAACACTTCCAAAATTTCTTCCCCTGTCCATCGCCTGGGTGCCACACCTGTTTCCACAGTCCCATCAAACGCGTCTGGATCCTGCCTAAATGGGTGATCATATGGAAGCCAACAACGGTGACGCATCTGAACAATTTTACTGCAATGAGGACTGCAACAATCAACCGTCATGCACTCTGAACAAGCCCTGTAACCCCTGGTAACGTTGCCCGACAACATACCGCGGGCATGGCATGCATCTGGAACATCTCGTTTTTGAACCTATCGTAAGTGGGGTGGCCACACTCACTCAGGTACTTAAGCTCCTCAATCAAAGGCCTCAAATACACATCGAGACACTTTCCTGGATAACCCGAGCCCGGAATTAATAGAGTGAGCATATTGTATTCCTTCTTCATGCACATCCATGGTGGAAGGTTGTACGGTACCAAAATAACTGGCCATATACTGTATTGAAGACTCATGTTGCCAAAAGGGTTGAATCCGTCAGATGAGAGCCCTAGCCAAACATTTCGGACCTCTGCTGCAAAATGATCAAACTCCCTGACCATGTGCTTCCAAGCCTCTCCGTCGGAAGGGTGTATAAGGGTGTCATCGTCAGGCAAGTTCCTCTCAGCCCACCATCTCATTGCCTCGGCCGTGAAAGCACACATGAACAACCGCTCCAGCCTATCAATAAGCGGGAAATATCGAAGTATCTTCACAGCTTTCTTGTTACCCGCAGGAGTCAACTTATACCTTTCTGTAAAACATACCGGGCAGGCTTCAAGGTCTTCGAGATCTTTTCCCCAGAAGAGAATACAATCATATCTGCATGCATGGATTTTGATGTAGGAAAGCCCAAGATCTTTCAGGATATGTCGCACCTTATGATGAGTGGTAGGAAGACGATGACCGGGTGGCAGTAGCGAAGCAGTCCACTTCAACCAAGAATCAACAGCTGTGACAGACATTTTGTTCTCCATTTTGAGCTGCATCACTCCCATCACACTTTCAAGAACAGTCTTACTACAACCGTCGTACAACGGAGTTTGTTGCAATGCAATCAGGTTGTTGTACTTGTCCATACCGCTTGTGTTGACATGACCTCCAGGTAATGGTTCGACTGGCTCGATATGGGGGAAACCCTCAACGACGGGAGGGACATTTGGTGCTTCATCAGCAAATACACCGCTCTCATGAGGAAACATATCATTGATTAACATCGACGTTGGATCATAGGATGAACTGCCCCTCTCAGCAAAATCTCCATGATCATAGCGTGGACTGGCCCTCTCACCAAATTGTCCATGATCATGCGGACCCGCTAAAGATGTTTCACCGTGATAAATCCAACAAGTGTACTTATCCCAAAACCCGTATTTACTCAGGTGCCTCTGGACTTTATCAATGGGAAATCGAAATTGATCGCTGAAACACTTACATTCTTTACACGGGCAATAATGAAGTGTAGTGTCTCCACAATTAGCCTTCACAAAATCCACAAAACTCCTAATTCCCTCGTGATATCTGACATCCCATCTTTCGAGGCTCATCCAACTCTTGTCCATCCTGAAAATTCTAACAATTTTACCAGGTATTAATTATATATATATACACACATTCACTACTAATAATCGACGTGATATCTCAATTCAACTCTAATTAAATCAACACATGCATGCATATGTATATATATACATCGATCTAATCTCTGAATTCGATTCAGTACTCGATGATAGTATTCTGGTGTTTTTCAATTCAAAACGTATTTGACTGGGTAGGAGGCTCTGTTAAGCCTGGCTCCGATCCGATAACAATACGATAATACCAGTCATTGATTCAGACACAAGATTAACTACAAGCTGTTTTCTCGTTTCCGTGACCGTACATCAACAACATTTCATATATATATATATATATATATATATCTCACGAATTGGATTTGATCAACACACACACATATATATATATATACCACATATACGTATATATACACCTACGTACCTATATATATAGCTTCCCGAGTGATCGAGTTTTCGACGCGCGCCTTAATTTTGACAATATACCGAATTATCGATTTCAGAGCGTACGTTTTCCTTCTTTCGATTTCTCTGGATTTTTTTCGCTCAAAATGATTGAATGATCGAGCTGCCCCATCCGGCATCTAATATAAGACACATTGCCGGCGACGGAGTAAGTCGCCGGAAATGAAGACATTACCGGCGACTTTACGCCGGAATCTCGCCGGTAATGTTTTCCAACATTACCGGCGAGATTCCGGCGACATTACCGGCGACGGGGTAAGTCGCCGGTAATGATGGACATTACCGGCGACTTTTCCGGTCGCCGGCCTTGTTGGCCGGAATCTCGCCGGTAATGATTCCTTTTCTTGTAGTGATCCTTGTCATTGGTTAACACACCAAAGTTGAAATAGCTCAACCTCTCTAAAATCTCTTCGCCAGACCAACTATGGGGTTTATGATTATTCTCTACCATCTCGTCGAAATAAGCTTCATCTTGTCGCCACGGGTGGTCCTGAGGAAGCCATCTACGGTGACCCAAGTAACACACTTTCCCCGCGTGCTAACTATAGTTCACGTTGTCCAAACATATAGGACATCCATTATATCCTTTTGTCCTGCAGGCTGCCAACATCCCATACGCTGGAAAATCACTGATCGTCCACATTACGACTACCATCATCATGAACATCATGTCAATAAATTTTTCATAAGTTGGGACTCCATTTTCCCACAACAGTTTCAGCTTGTCGATCAAAGGTTTGAGGTAGACATCTAAGCACTTCCCTTGAGATTAAGGACCTAGAATTATCAGAGTAAGGAAATTAAATTCCTTGTTCATGCACATCCATGGAGGCAGGTTGTACGACATCAGAATAACTGGCCAAGTGCTGATGGCAGAGCTATTACTACACCAAGGATTGAATCCGTTTGTAAATAGTCCGAATCTAACATTTCGAACCTCTGCGGCAAAGTCTCCAAATTCACTGTCCAAATGTTTGAAAACCTCCCCATCTGCGGCATGTCTCAGCACATCGTCATCTATTCGCTATTCTGCATACCATCGCATTGCCTCTGTTGTGTATAGAGACATGTACAGAAGCTGCAATCAGGGAATCAATGGAAAATATTGAAGAACCTTCATAGGAATTTTCGTTTTCGAACTCTTCCTATTCAGCTCATATCTGCACTGGCCACATACGGGACAATAGTCCAAATCTTTATACTCTTTGTAAAACAGCACACAATCATTTGGACAGGCGTCAATTATCCTGTATTTTAGGCCGAGGCTGCTCAAGATATTTCTAACCTTATAATTGGATTTATGAGTATTGTCATCATCAGGAAGCAACTTACATATTTGCTCTTGAATATTGTCAAAATAAATTACTAACATTTTGTGCTTTACTTTTATCTGCATTTACTGCATCACATATTGCAACACATTCTCTCGACATCTAGGGTACACTGGGGTCTGGGCTTCAAGTAGCATCTTGTTGTACTTATCCATCTCACTAATGTCAGTGGCCAAGCTAGCAGCGGGGAATGTGTCATAATGCCCATGAGTTGTATTGTAACCTCCCTCTTGGTGTTGGTGTCCACCATGACTAAATCCCGAAACACAGCATGGACCAAATTAGTAGTTGGGTTCCAAGCAGGGGGGCCGGTACCATTGCCGCTAGATGAGGCACCATGGTCACTATACCCTGAGCTGAATTCTGCTGAGCTGAAGTCTATTGCTTCACCATACTTTCTCCACGTAGTGTAACTCCACATCTCACAATTTTTGTATAGGTGTTGCATCATAACATTAACCTCCACATACTGATAGTTAAATTTTTTTTTTGCACAAACACCTGAAACGCTTCTTTCCCCAAGTAAATATCACATGTCTCAAAACTATACCTTGTTCTATCATAAAGTGACACTCTTCCCAATTCAAAACAAGGTTAGTCTCAACACAATGTTTCAAAACCATGGATAAATGATGCAGACACATGTCAAAAGAATCACCAGGAACTAAAAAATCATCCATGAATCCCTCAATGATTTTCTCAACTATGTTTGAAAATATGCTCACCATGCATCCCTGAAACGTTGTGGGTGTGTTGCACAAGCCAAAGGGCATTTGTCTATAGGAAAAAGTGTCAAATGGACAAGTAAAGGTAGACTTCTCTTGATCAACTCGATGGATAGCAATCTGGTTGTAACCCGAATAACCATCCAAGAAGCAATAGAAAGCATGACGTACAAGATGCTCTAACATCTGATCAATAAAAGGTAAGAAAAAGTGATCCTTACGCATGGTTGCATTTAGTTTATGGTAATCAATGCACACTCTCTATACCATTTGAGTTCTTTGTGGCACCATCAAATTCTTGTTATTCTTCACAACTGTGAAACCAAAATATTTTGGAACAACCTACACATGACAAACCTTTTTACAGTCAGAAATAGCATATATGATACCTGCATCCCGAAACTTGATTACTTCCTTTTTCATAACATCTATTATTAGAGGGTTAAGCTTGCGTTGAGCGTCTCTTGTGGGCTTAGCTCCTTGCTCAATATATATCCTATAAGTGCAAAGAGTAGGGCATATGCTCTTGATGTCTGCTATGGTCTATCCAATTGCTTTTTTATGTGTTCCCTACTGAGAACAATTAGCAATTTCTCTTCCTACAATTTTGTTAGTTTTGAAGAAATAATTACCAGTAAAGTGTCACCGGATTCAAAAAATACATACTTCAAATGCTCAGGTAATGACTTAAGTTCAAGTTCAGGAGGTACCTTAATGGAAGAGCGAAGAACATCACCAGAAACTGGTAAAGGAATTAGTTTTGAGCCTTTACCTGTTGGTACAAATGGTTAGGATTCAAGTTCAACAATCTTTTCATAAAATTCATCCTCCATAGCTAAATCCTAAAAGGATTTAATCCTTAGATACGCATCATCCTTAAACCCCACACTTGAAGGTTTGTATTACAGTTTAGCCTCTAAGTAGTCCAACTCTTCTCTGATCCGGTTAGTTTCTACATGTCGAGACTTTCTCTTTATCCATCGAACATGGGCTGTTGGAACATCTTCACCGCCAATTTCTATAGCTTTCTTCAAAGCATCTTCCTCAATTGCGTATTAATTGTATTCTTACATGAAACTATCAAACGCATCAATAGAATAACGAGAATAATCACTATCATTATGAGGATGCTTCATTGCTTCAAAAATGTTGAAGTGAATTTTCCTTTCATTAACTCGCATGGTGAGAGTTCCCTCATAACAATTAAATTTTGCACGGACGGTCCTCAAGAATTGAAGACCTAAAATCAATGATAACTCGGAGGGCATTGGTTCTCTTTCCATCTTCAAAATGAAGAAGTCAACTGGGAAAATCAAGTCATCAACCTACACTAAAACATCCTCAACAACACCTAAGGGCTAGACACTAGATTTGTCATCCAATTTAATGGTTACCAATGTGGGCTACAATTATTGTGCTAGGTTCAATTTGTTATAAACAAAATAGGGCATCAAATTTATTGAAGCACTTAAATCTAATAAAACACCAGAAAACCTGTTATCATCAATAATGCATGGAACGGTGAAGAGCCCGGGATCTTCCATTTTTGGAGATAGCTTTCTTTGTAGCACAGCCAACACTTTCTCACTCAATGCTACCGCTTCAGTTGGTCTGTACTTCCTCTTGCTTGTACAAAGTTCTTTGAGAAACTTTGCATATTATGGTATTTACATGAGTGCTTCAAGTAGAGGAATGTTTACTTGGACCTTCTGAAAGATGTCCAAGATATTATTGGTCTTGTCCTCCTTCTCTTGTCTTCTTAACCTTCTAGGAAAAGGAACTAGAATGTCAGTAGAGGAAGAAATTTTAGAATTTACCTGCTCAATTTTTGAAGTGGTCTGAACGTTGGCTCCAGGTGTATTTCGACTAGCTGAATTGGGGTTCCTAGAGAATTTCCTGATGGCTTATCAGACATTATTTTCTCAATTACATGCTCCTCTAACATTTCTCCTCTTTTTAAGCTCCGGAACTGGCCCTAAAACCTTCCCACTCTTCAATTGCATAGCATTGATCTCACATTCATTCTTGGATTAGGCTCTGTCTTGCTAGGAAGTGATCTAGTGTTCTGCTCGGACAAAAATTGTTGCATATGGCTCATCTGACGCTCAAGGAGTTCAATGGACTTCCTATTCTGCTGAGTTGTTGCCTTTAACTCTTGGCGGAAGGCACTATTATCCTCTCGATCTTTCTTGGCGATCAACAAAGTAAACCTTTGTTGCTACTACCTCGAATTATTCTGAGATTATAGCTTTGCATGAAGCGGTTAATGATTGTGTCTGGTTTAGTATAGAGTACACCATATTCGAGGGTCTAGTGGATTATCATCTATTATGACAGCAGAAACTTACATCTTTGAGGATAATACGGTTGGCATTGAACAAATGAAGTTGGGTTACATTAACGGTGGTCATACTTAATTCATTTTACCAAAGTACACCTACAATCAGCTATACTTAATTCATGTGAACCAGGTTTGGTTCGGTGGATAATGCTATATACTTGTTTACCAAGTCTCTAGCAAAATCTATATTTGTGAAGCATGTGAGACGTATTAGAATGCGAAGATTATGTGAACTCCAATATTGAGTTATTGATCAGGGAGAGTTCATTCTGTAAGCATCAGGGGGAGTCTACATCACATGTGGTAACTAGCTTATGTCGTTGATGAGTTGTACTCCTTTTCCCTTCGTCAAATCTTTTGTTTTACCCATGAGATTTTTGTTTGCGTGACAAAGTTTTTAGTGAGACAACAGATTATGCATCATCCTTTAGGATCACGACACAAGAGGGAGTGTTTAAGGAAATAATATTCCTGATATTCCGGCGTGTGTCTTATTCTAATTAGCGTAGAAGTAGATATTTCTCAATCCATTATTTATAGGGATATTGATTGTATTAGATTGTAATATATATTTAAGGTTATCTATCAATGAATAAAATACAATTTCAGATCTATCTATTTGCGTATCTATATTTCTCCTTCGACACTTAATTGATACTGGAAAAACAAAACTGAAGAATATAGGTAACGTATATTAGGGGATGATTTAAAAAAAAAGGTATATTACACTATTTTCTCAGTTAATACTAAATTAAGAAAGTAGTGGAGGGAACAATGACAACGAAGACCCGGTTGGCCATGTCGGGTTGGGCTCTATTGGAGATTTGGAGGTGCTTGATGACTCCAGCTCGGGCAAAAGCAAGTGATCGAAAGAAGAGAGGCTGAAAATTGTGAGAGCGTATAATTCAACTTCAGTTTATTCAAAACACCAAGTATAATTCAACTTATTTCCAAGAAGTATTTTGTCTTTGAATTGGATACACCAGATGAACTTCATATAGGCTTTACATTTGATCCCAAAATAACATGTAGTTTTTTACTTTGAAGCCATTTCAAATCAAGAAAAGGGAGCCATTGTTTTAGCTTTCAGGTACATGGCATTGTTAGTTGTGAATCGGTTATCACGTTTAAAAAGTTTAGATCATGTTGAACACAATGTTTAACTATTTAAATGAAGACACAGATATCATTCAAGAAATCGATTGTTAATGTCAAATGCGGCTGTCAAGGTTCAAACTTAATACAAACTATGCAGCAACGGGCACAGACCAACAACGTTTCACAATTTTCATCTGTTGTTCAAATTTCGAGGGAGAGGAGATGATCTCTAAATGCTAGTGGATGACTCAGGGAAGTAACAAAACCCAAATGATAGAGAATGTTTGGTGAAGTCATTTCGTATGTGAGACACTGTCATTAAAACAGCCACATTTCAGGTTATGCTTGTAGCTGTTTCCAATAATCCGATCAAGAGACTACGTACACTTCATTTTGTTAAACGATAACTAGTCATGGTCATTGAGTTCCAAAATCATATAGGTTGCACAAATCAATAGTTCTAGAATAACAACTAGACACGTCACATCATATTTTGCAGTTTATGTAGAATAAAATCAGTTGTGGCTCTAGCTCTAGGACCTTTTCATGTTCTAATTCTGTATTCACCTTCTGTCCACACACGTCATACTAATTACTCATCAGACACAGCTCGAAAAGCAGTATAGCTAATTGCTCATCAGACACCTAATCTTCTATACATGATCTCGAGGCACCTTATCTTCTATGCATGATCCCAAGATACAGCTCGAAAAGCAGTAGAGCTAATTGCTCATCAGACACCTAATCTTCTATGCATGATCCCAATGCAGCGGCAAGTCTTGCAGTCAATTGATGCATGCACGAGAAAGAAGCTGTGTTGCATGCCAAGCTTTATCCAACACCATTTTTATTAGCGATCAAATCCTATGTTGACCAACTATTCATTCCTGTAATTAGTATAATGGTGACGAGAAATCGAAATCTAATAATTAAGGGGGATTTGGTTACAAGTGAGTGATGATGATGCAAGAGAGGGCGTTTGGGCCGATGAGAAAGAGGTCTGGATATCGAAGGTGATCGTTATGGCCCACGTGCATGCCACAGTCGAACATGATTCGCTTCCCTTCATGTTATTGCCTCTATCTGGAATAGGAACTCATTCGGATGGATTACTGCATACATACATATAAAACTAATATATATGTAATCCAGGGATCATTAGCAATCACATTGTAATTAAGAAGTCATGTATCTCTAACTAATAAGTAAACCATACCAAAAGCATGTGGTAGTTGATGAAGAAATGCATCCCCTAACATAGCTCCAGCCTGTAAAGACATCTACATACCAATTCAAAAAACCAAACACTAGAAATTATCTTACGTTCTTTGAGTAATGAGAATTAATAACTGCATGCTCTTTAAAATAAAATGATCATTGACAACTGATACTTTAATTAAGACAACTATTTTTGAATCGACAACGTTTGGAATTTATATTTTGATACTCTGAAACTGACTCGTAGTTTAGAATCACCATATCTGAAAAAATTATTGAAGAGATGCTAGAAATTAAGCATCAGTATTAATAATATTAAATAAGCAGAATCGAGGAATCTTACCCCCAAAAAAGACAATGAAACAACAACTGCCTTGGATGGTTTCCCTTGTACTGCAACAATGCAATGAATTCAGTCCATGTCTCTGGGAAAAGCATAACGAAGAGGGATTTAAGACAGTGAAAGACACTTACCAAATATTACTGGCAAGATAATTAGGCAAATCAAGAAAGCCATGCTCACCAAATGTGAGCAGCCCAATGAATGAATCCAAAGACCTATAGAAAAATAAACAAGAAAGAGGAACAAAGTTAGGGAATTGAGGGCACATTTATGATAAGTTCCTTGACAGTAACACAAAACTATTACTAAGATTAGACAAAGATTCTAAAACTGTGATTAGCGTAAACCAGACTTATAGTCATGTAAAGACTGTGTTTCCACCGGATTACGCGCGAGACGCAATCTAACAGAAGCAAGTACGAGTAATCTCCTTCTCTCTTCGTCCGAACGTTCGGGCTGTTCAGATGGACGGGCGCTTCTTCTCTCTTCGGTGTTCGGGTGATCGGGTACGCGTGTTCGGGTTCGGCTGTTAGAAGAATACAACGACAAACAAACAGTCAGATGGTCGAGACAGGGGTGGCCTGCCTTCAACGCTTTGATGCCTAAGTTAGAAGATGTATTGGATATAACAGTCAAGCGAAAGTGCGAAGAAGTAAGTTGGAGTGAATTGAGATTAAGATCTATCGACTTGGATTAGATGCCCTTACCTGTAATAAATACCTTACATATATAGGTGGTTGAGTTTGCTGCTTGCTTGTGCTCCTCGATGTGGGACTTGTTTGTACTTGTTGTCATGTGATCCGCACATTCGGATGTGCGCCCCACGGGCGCGTGCGCGCTCGGATGGGGTCAGTCTTGTGAGCAGAGTTGTAGCCTTCCTGGTGGTCTTTCGGGTGGTCTGGTAGGTGTTGATTACCTGCTTAAGTGGATAAGTATGTTTGATCGGACAACTAATGATGCTATACTAACAAGTCCCCCAAGTCCCCAAGTCAAAGAGACCTTTCTTGACTGGGGAGTTAAAAAAAGGGTTCGTGCGATCAAGCGAGATACTTATTCGATTGAGCAGTGATGCGTGGTCCTGTAACCCCCAAGTCCCCCAACTCTCCGGTCAAGGAAGGGCTCGCTTGACGGAGTGGGTACCTGTGCGTCTGATCGTGTACCTGTTCGTGCGGTCCTGTATTCTGGGCCCGGCCTCCAAACGAATCTTGCTATTTGGAGCCGCGCGCCCGTGGAGTTTGCCTGGTAAACATAAAATGGGTGCAGTATAGATATATATAAGTATGCAAATGCGTGAATGCATGGATGTATGTATGTTTGCGAGCATGATGGATCCGAGCTGGACCCCGACCCTGGGATGGAGCCGTTAAGCTGCGGATCGGTCGTTCTTAAAATGTTATGGGTGGAACCGAGCTGACCCAGACCCCCCGATTCGGAGCCGTTAAGCCTTGGAACGGTCTTTCTTGATGCATGTATGGATCCGAGTTGACCCCGACCCCCCAGGAGTCGTTAAGCCCCGGACCGGTCGTTTATAGGTGCCCGAGAGGGAATTGTCAACTCATCGGCGCCGACCTACCGTACCGCTAACGTTGGGATGCCGTTGCGTACGTTTGTAGCATCAATGGTGGGATCAGGACCGTTACGTACATGTGTTGCAGCGCGCACGGAGGGACGGACGCATGCCCGTGCCCCTCATCGGTCTTAGCGCGCGCAAGGAGAGGACAGACCTCGTGCCCCTGCCACCTAATCCGGCTTGCTTTCGCGCACGGAGAGGACGGACCCCACACCTAGAACGCTCATCGGTCTTAGTGCGCCCAAGGAGAGGACGAACCTCGTGCCCTTGCCGCCTAAGTCGGCGAGTCGATCGTTAACGTTACGCGCACGGAGGGGAAGAACCCCACGCCTGTGCCGCCTATCGGATAGCGCGCGCAAGGAGAGGACGGACCTCGTGCCCATGCCGCCTAATCCGGCTTGCTTTCGCGCACGGAGAGGACGGACCCCACACCCGGAACGCTCATCGGTCTCAGTGCACACAGGGCGGGGGCGCCCTCGAGCCCTTGCCACATAAGTCAGCGAGTCGATTGTTAACGTTGCGCGCACGGAGAGGACGGACCCTACACCTGTGTCGCCCATCGGTCTTAGCGCGCGCAAGGAGAGGACGGACCTCATGCCTCTGCCGCCTAATCTGGCTTGCTGATCATTTACCTTGGGGGGAGGTGCCCCATGCCTGTGGTGGAGACTTCATCGTGTAGCGCGTGTGGGTGGGTGTTGCTTTAATGTGGTGGGGTGGCGTTTGCTTGCCGGTGTGGCCTCTCGGGCGAACGGTCGTGCAGGTGGTGTATGCGCCGGTTCGAGTAGCGGGAGGCGTGACTCGTGTCATTCTTGCCTTGGGTGGGGTGATTCTGTCTGACGAGGCGTTTGAGGTGACATTCCTTTTGGCTTCTTCTTGGGAACCATCGTGTAATAAATGCTAGCCGTCGTATTTAATGCTGGCGTGCCCTGGGCATTAAATGCTGATGACGTGATAACTGCTCGAAGGTCATGCGTCAGGCGCGTGGGAGCGTGGGGTGTTGCATGGATGACAGGTGGCGAGACGTGGGAGACCGTGCTAGGGTTTTGAAAACGAGGCGGGAAGCTGAAGAGTTGGCGCGGTTACCTCGGGGCCACGTGGCGTGATCTGACGGTGGACACGCTAAAATGGACGGCTGGCGTTCGATGATGGGTTCCGTGTGATCAGTATAAATAGGGGCTCTGGTGTCGTCTTCCTCATCAATTTCATAAATTACTGAAACTCTGCCAAAATTACTCTGCAAACAGTTCTTCTCTGATCTCTGTGTTCTTTGCCTTCTTGTCGGAATCCTTCGTTGACGTGTGACTTCCACCGTAATCTTCAACTGTAGTGAGGCTCTCAACCTGTTTTCAATTTCTTTCTTGTTGTTGTTTTGGCTGCTTTTCCGTTTTGCTCTTCTCGGTTTCTGGGTTTTTTGGCTGTTTCTGGGTTTGAGTCTCAAGAACAAGGGGTGTTCTTGAGGCGTGCCTGGTTTGATCCTGTTTGGGGTAGATTTTGTGGGTTTTTTTGTGTTTCTGGTAGGGTTTTTTTTTTGCTAAGTGTGGGCTTCGCGTGTGTGCATCTAGGAATGGAGCCAATAGAGATATCGAGCGGACAATCGCGTGAGCGGGTATACATACCGGGGGCGGGGTGGGTTAGTTGTGGTTCTGACACGAGCGGGCCGCGTACATCTTCGTACGAGTCCGTGATGAGTGTGACGCATCTGCGATACATCCCTAACACTTCTCCTGTGGTGCAGCCAATGGATCCCAAGCAAGCGCTCGCATCCGCAGGGTTGGGGAGCTCGTCGGGGTCGTCGGGCGGGTCTTCGCCCGCCTCTAGACCATGGGGTGAGGATGACATGCAGCAGGAGGCGTCGTACACTGGGTGATACCAGATGGTACACCGGTTTAGGAGCCAGAGCGTGCGCCGTCCGTGAAGGAGATGGCACGGTGGGCACGCGACTATCACATTTCGAGCTCCATGCGTCTGAGGATTCCAGGCAAGGGAGACACGTTCACCCGCCCTCCACTCGGCCACGTCTGCCTGAGCGAGTTCCACCTGAAGGCCAGGATCAAGCTACCCTTGCATCCGGTCTTCCAATACATGCTGGCGCTTCTGAGGATCTCTCTCGGCCAATGCGGGCCCACGCTCACCCGCACGCTCGTCGCCATGTTCAACATCTTCCGGGTGAGCGGAATGGAGCAGCCGACACGGGCGGAGTTCTTGCATTTCTTCCGTCTGTGATACTCCACACGCCAGAGGGACTCGGGGACCTTCACGGTGGAGCCTCGCGTGAAGTGGTGGCCGGTGGACCCACCAAGCTTGTCAACCTCCTGGCGCACAATCAACTGCGTGGTTAGGGGAGACTGGGAGTTCGGCGCCTTCCCTCCCGAATATGCCGCTAACGTCGACCAGATCAATCGAGTCCCCCAGTTCTTCTATACCCTCGACACGAACGAGTATCCGCGCACGCCTGTGGAGGAGGCCAGGATAGCTCGTCTCAAGTTCGTGTTCGACCCCGCGCCCGAGTCATGATACTTCTGGGCCGCGTGTCATTGGGATCTCATCGAACGCACGCGTCTCGCCAGACCGCCCGGTCTGTGGGTCTTGTAATTTTCTGCTAGGAATAGGAATAGAATTTACCAAGTGTTGTATCTGTATGCTAACCTTCCGTTTGTGTCTTGTGCAGCCAAAATGACGAAATCCAAGGCGACCGAGAAAGATGAGGCGCTCAAGCGCCGGATGGCTGCGTTGCTGTCAACTGCAAAGAAGGTCTGCAAGGTGGCGGATGATGGGCGTGGCGGGCTCGTGCTGGGGAGCAGCACCCAGGCGAAGATCCCAATCCCCAACGTGGCCGACTGCGCCCAACCCATCCGAGGGCCACAGACAGACGCTCCCCGCCCGCCTCCAGGCAATGCTGCTGCCTCCAAGGCCCAGGATCGGGCAGAGCGCGATCGCCTCCACCGCGAGAGAGAGCAGTGTCAGGTGGAGCGCGAATAACGCCGGTCCGATCGGGTAGAGCAGAGGGACATGCGAGATGCCAGCCGTACGCCTCGGTCTTCAAGTCCTGCTGCCGGCATGCCTCAGTCTTCAAGTCCACCTTCAAGTCCGGCTGAGATTCCTGCCAGAGCGCCCGAGCAGGAGGGTAGTGCTGAGCGTCCGGCGAAGCGGCCACGGACGGATGTCTCTGGGGTTCAGCACGCCTTCTGTGAGCTCTTCCTTGCCGCCGTCAACACAGCAGTGAGGGCCGCCGGTGCGCTGCTGCCTCCACAGGTTGGGTATGTCCTGGATGACATTGACCGGGCCTACAACGCCTGTGCGACGATGCAGCATAGGCTCTACAGAGCGCGCCAGTGGAAGGCGAATGACCGGCAGGCGGAGGTGCTGAAGGCGGAGCTGCGCGAGCTGACTTTGGCGAGTAAGAAGCTGCAGCATGGGCTCTGTAAGTC
This sequence comes from Geum urbanum, assembly GCA_946800695.1. Lineage (NCBI taxonomy): Eukaryota > Viridiplantae > Streptophyta > Magnoliopsida > Rosales > Rosaceae > Geum > Geum urbanum. Next base: position 4,602,110 of record OX327002.1, on the reverse strand, counting down.
CGATGAGGTGGCGGATCGCCAGCTCCGCCAGCTCTGTGAGGCCGCGGAGCGTGATGCCGTTCTGAAGGCGGAGCGAGACAACGCTCTGGCCGCGTTGGAGGAGGCCAAGGCAGAAGCAGCCAGCAGGCTGGCAGAGATGAAGTCCCGCTTAATGGAGGCTGAGCGCCAGGCGTGGACGAAGGAGCGTGTCCACCGGACCCAGACGGTCAAGTGGCTGAGTTCCAGGAAGCGGTGACGCCCTTCCTTGACTTAGAGCGCTATCGCGCCCACCTGCAGGCGGAGGCGGGTGGGGCGTCCATTGACCCGGAGCAGGGGCAGCCCGAGGCGGCGACTGGGGAGGCGAATGGGGCAGTAGAGTAGTTTTTTTTTTCTCTTTCTTGTAATAGTGTAGGGCTTTTGTAACAGGCCTCATGCCTTGATGAATATAATGAAGTTTCTTTTCCTTCCGTTTGTGTGCCTTTTATTTCTGCTTTTTTTTTTGGGCATCTTTTGAATGACTCGCGCGAACATGCATTTTCCCTTCTTTGTTTGAATGGTATTTAACCAAGTGTTACATTGATGCAAGTAACCTCGCCCAGTCCCTCGAGTATCAGGCGGGCGGGGTGAGAACAAACGAGCGTAATAATAAAACGAACTTAAAAAAAAAGGAGCAAGTACAACACAACAAAATTTAATGAAAGTACTTCCTCAAGTGTTGGATGTTCCATGGGTGCCGTAGTCGTTGACCCTGCATGTCTCTAAGGTAGAAGGTGTTGGCGCTTACTACCTCGTCCATGACGTACGAGCCTTCCTATAATGGGCGGAGTGCCTTGACCTTCTGCTGGATTGCCTTCATCACCCAATCCTCCTGTTGGATTGGTCGAGCCCGAATACGCTGGTTGTACAATCGGGCGATCCTCTGCTTGTTCGCGGCATTGTGGAGATGCGCCGTGTCTCTCCGTTCTTCCAGCAAATCATTGTTGAGTCGGAGTCCCTCGTTGTTCGTGCGTGGATCGTACCCCTCGATCCGTGGGCTCTGATGGGTGATCTCCAGGGGTAGCACAGCTTCCGTCTCGAACGTGAGGCTGAACGGGGTTTCGCCCGTGGCTGCGTTGGCGGTCGTTTGGATAGACCATATGATCTCCGGGATGACCTCGGGCCAGCGCCTGTATCTCCCATCCCTAGGTTCGATGTCTTCAATTTTCTTCTTGATGCCCGCTTTGATAATTTTGTTCGCTGCTTCCACTTGCCCGTTCGTCTGAGGGTGCGCTGGTGATGCGAACACGAGGTTCGTTCCCTGCCGGTTGCAGAAGGCTATGAGTCGAGGGTTGTTGAACTGTGGCCCATTGTCCGTGATGATGCTGATCGGCGTCCCGTAGCGACAAAAGAGGAAACGCCAGAGGAAGCGCTCGACCTTTTCTGTCGTGATCTTCGCCATAGGTTGGGCCTCGATGAACTTGGTGTGGTAGTCAATGATGACAATCAGATACCTGTACTGCCCCTTCGATTTTGGAAGCTCTCCGATCAGGTCCAGTCCCCACTGTGTGAATGGTATGGGCGATATGAGAATGGACAGTGGGACGGCGGGCGTGTGGTGGTGGTGTGCGTGCAGCTGGCACTTGCTCGTTAGCGCCGTGGAATCCGTATGGATGGTGGGCCACCAGAATCCACACCAAAGGGCCTTGTGTGCGATCGACCTGGCACCTGCATGATGGCTGCACGTGCCCGAGTGGATTTCCTTCAGGATCGAGTTGCCCTTTGTTAGAGTGACGCACTTGAGGCTCGCCTAAGCCCTCCCTTGTCGATACAATGCTCCGTCCCGTACGCTAAAGTTAGCCGCACATGCGACGACGGTTCTGGCCTCTCGCTTGTCTTCTGGTAGCTCTCCCCTTGTCTTGTAAGCGATGAGCACGTCCATGTAGCTGTGCTCGTGCGGTTCGATTGCCAAGACCTGCTCTGCTCCCGAGATGCTCGGTCGTCGTAACACTTTGACGATTCGCTGCCCCGGTCCCGTGTGTACGGGTGTCGTGTCCAATCGGACAAGCCTATCCGCCTTCGCGTTGAACCCTCGGTGTATGTGGTTGATGTTGACGTATTTGAATCCACTGATCAGCGCCTTCACGTACTTTAAATAGGCGATCATGGACTCCCCCTTTGCTTGGAATTCTCCTCCGACCTGGCTCACCACCAATTGTGAGTCACTGAACACATTGAGGTCGGGCGCCTCCGAGTTCTTGGCCAGTTGTAGGCCTGCGATGAGCGCTTCGTACTCGGCCTCGTTGTTGGTTGTCTTGAATTCGAACTTGAGGGTGTACTCCGTGTTTGCCCCTCCTGGCCCGGTCAGAATGATCCCGGCGCCGCTCACTTTCTTCGTGCAGGACCCGTCGACGTAGATGTTCCACTCCGACAATGGTCATTCCTTGACCTCCAGTTTGTCGGACGCCTCCACCGTCGGGCCGTTGGATGCGCCGACCGGCGTCGCCTCTGCTTCCGTGTACTCGGCGATGAAGTCCACCACTGCTTGTACCTTAATTGCCGTTCGGGGCTTGTACTGAAATTCGAATTCACTGAGCTCGACTGCCCACTTTGCCAGGCGGCCACTGTGATCGGGCGATTGCAGGATCTGGCGCAGGGGCGCGTTCGTAAGGATGTGGATGCTGTGCACTTGGAAGTATGGCCTCAACCGTCGGGCGGCGGTGATGAGCGCGAGTGCCATCTTCTCGATCGTCGGATATCGGGTCTCAGCGCCCGTCATGCCCTTTCCTGGGAAGAAAACGGGCAGTTCCGTGTAGTCCTCCCTGCAGACGAGGGCAGAATTGACGGCCGTGAGCGAGGCAGCCAGGTAGATGTAAAGTATTACCCCTCGGACGGGTCTGGAGAGGAGTGGGATGGAGGCTAGGTATTCCTTGATCTAAAGGAAAAATGCCTTGCATTCGGGCGTCCACGCAACCTCCCACTTGTTCGTCGTTCGGAGGGCCTTGAAGAATGGGGCACACCTATCAGAGTAGCGGGATATGAACCGGTTCAGTGATGCAAGCTTGCCCGTGAGGCTCTGCAGGTCTGCCTTCTTGACTGGTGGTTTCATGTCGATGATCGCTTTTACTTTGGCGGGGGTGGCCTCGATTCCCCGCTGGCTGACGATATATCCAAGGAACTTGCTATTGGTGACTCCAAACGTGCACTTGGCCGGGTTTAGCCTCTTGCCGTTTCTGATGAGGACGTCGAGCACAGTCCCCAGGTTATAGACGTGGTCGACCGCCTGAACGCTCTTCACTAGTATATCGTCCACGTACACGTCCACAATGTTGCCAATTAGGCCGTGAAACATCGCGTTCATGAGCCCCTGGTACGTGGAGCCAGCGTTCTTCAACCCGAACAGCATAACAACGTAGCAATATAATCCCTTTTCCGTGACAAACGTCATCGCCTCCTGGTCCTCGGGATCCATGAAAATCTGGTTGTAGCCTGAGCATGTGTCCATCATGGACAGGAGCTCGTGTCCAGCTGTCCCGTCCACCAACTGGTCGATCCTTGGTAGAGGGAAGCTGTCTTTGGGGCACGCCTTGTTGGGGTCGCTGTAATCGATTCACATCCTCCATTTCTTGTTGCTCTTCAGCACCATTACAGCGTTGGAGATCCACTTCGGATAGTCCACCTTGCGAATGAACCCGATGCCCAGCAGTCGGTCCACCTCCTCGTGCATCGCCACGTAGTGTTCTGCTTTGTACGCTCGTCGCTTCTGCTTTACCGCCCGGGCGCCGGCGCTGACGCTCAGCTTGTGGGATATGATGTTCGTACTAATCCCGGGCATGTGCTTGTACGACCACGCGAACACCTCTTGCTTCTCCTTCAGCAGCGCGATCAGTCGCTCGGCTATCGCGGGAGCCATCGATGCTCCAATTTGGACTGTCCTTTCTAGGTGTTCGGAGGACAGTTGAATCGTCCTCAGCTCCTCACGCTCGGGAACAGGCGACACTGCCATCAGCCCGTCGCGCGGGTCGTCTGGTACTTCCGTCCCTGGTGTAGGCTCCATGGCGAGGACCTCCTGCCAGTTCCGGGGCTTCGCGGCTTCCTCATAGTTGTATCCCCGAATGTATCCGACCCCGTGCTCGGTTGGGAATCGTCCCAAGAGCAAGTGCCCTGCGATGATCAGCTTCAGCTTATTGATCCCCGGCCTCCCGAGAATGGCGTTATATGGGGAGGGGGTGACCATGACGATGAAGTCTGTCCGGACCTCGCTGTGCGGGGAGTCGAGTGCGCCGATCCCGACCCAGATATTGTCACTCCCAATCGGATACGATGTTTCGCCTGTGAAGCTGGCGACACACTCGTGATCCTGCGTCATTTTATGTGTGGGTCTGCCGAGCGTCGTGTACGCGTCTAGGTAGATCACGTTCACGGACGCCCTGTTGTCCACCAACACCCTCTTTACGAGGAATCGGTCGATGATCGCGTCGATCACGAACGGCAGGGTGTTGTCCCTCGGGTTTCCCTCTTCGTCCTCCGCCGTGAAGCTAATAGTTGGCGGCTCCCTCTTTCCTGCCTTGGGCGCTCTTCCTGCCCCGATCGTCAACACCTCTCTGCTCGAGCGATCGGGCGACGAGGTTCCCTTCTTGCGCTTTCCCCCGGATATCGTGCTGATAGTCCCCCGGGTCTCAATATTTGCTTCGCGTTGTCGCTCTCCCGCCCTAGGAGGGGTGACCCATTCGTCCTTCTGCATATCTCACGAGGGCATTTGTTAGCATGATGCAGTCGTTTGTGTGGTGGGTGGTGGTGTTTTGGTACTCGCACCAGATGTCCGGGATTCGGCCGACTGGGATCCTCGCCTTTGACATGTTGTTTGGTGGTGCAATCAGGTGTCGGTGCTGGCGGAGCAGGTGCTCGTTCGACTGTTGGTTGATCGCGTATACCTCCTGGCCCACCGGTCGATACCGTGGCGCCGCTGGTAGACGGGCCTCCTGTGGCGCCGGTCCCCTCGCCTGGTTGTGGCGGTAGTTGTGATAGTTGCGGGAGGATGGCCTCTGGTAATCCGATCCTTGCGTGTCTCGGTTCCTCTTATAGCCCCCAGTTGGCCCTTCGTCGTCCGCGGGTTGTCGCGGTTGGGCGCTCGCCTTCTCCGGTCTGTTGGTGCTAGACTCGGAGGTGGACCCGTACACTCGCGTCTCTACCAACGCCTTCTGCACGATCAGGTCCATAATCTCGTCGTAGTCGAGATGTTCCTTTCGCACCAGCTTCTCTACGAATGGCGTGGCGAGCATGTTGTCCATTAGGGCTATCTTGGCCACTCACTTGTCAAGGTCCTTGCATGTGCTTGCGAGCGTCCTCCATCAGTTTATGTAGCTCGACAGGCTCTCGTCCTTCCCCTAGCGGACCTTGAGGAGGATACCCGTAGTGTTGTACTTTCCTTGGAGCCTGTACCGCTTCTGGAAGCTCTCCGCCAGCTCGAGAAATGAGTGGATGGAGCCTGGCGGAATCTCGTAGAACCAACTCCTTGCCTCCTCCGTAGCATTTCCTGGAACAAGAAACACAGGGTTGGGTCCGAATACCGGGTCCCATCCGTAGAGGATCGAAACTCGTCGATGTGCGTGCGGGGGTCTCCACTCCCGTTGAACCGGGTGATCTTCGCCGTCTTCGCATGGAGGTCTCTTCCTCTCTCCAGTATATGCGCCGAGAACGGGCTGACCCGGGGGGCGAACGTCCCGCCCTGCCCGGCAAGCTTGTCCTTGCGTAGGCGCGACACTTCCTCCGCCAATTCTTCCATCCTCTGGAGGATCCGGGTGTTGTCTGTTAGGGGCTCTGATTCCCCTACTGATGTGGGCGCGTGGGCTATCTAGGCGTCGGCCTCTCCGAACGGATGCCGCTCATCGTCGGTAGTGTCTTGGGTCTGTTCGCGTCGTCTCTGCTGCTGGTCGACGAGCGCATCCAGCCGCTCTTCCAGCTTCTGCCGGATCTGACGCTCCTCTGCTCTCTCGAGCGCTGCCCTCTGCAGCTCTCGGAGCAGGCCGTCGACGCGCTCCTCGCTGCTGCTCGTTGCTAGCTCTATTACTTGCTGCGCCTGCGCGTCCGGGGGTGTTTCCCCGACGGGTGTGCTGCTGACATTGGGCTCCGGGGTATGCATGTGGGCTTATGGTTAGTGGTGTTTATACGAGGTTTGCAATTTGTAAGGTTCCCACAGACGGCACCAACTGTTTCCACCAGATTATGCGCGGGACGCAATCTAGCAGAAGCAAGTACGAGTAATCTCCTTCTCTCTTCGTCCGAACGTTCGGGCTATTCAGATGGACGGGCGCTTCTTCTCTCTTCGGTGTTCGGGTGATCGGGTACGCGTGTTCGGGTTCGGCTGTTAGAAGAATACAACGACAAACAGACAGTCAGATGGTCGAGACAGGGGTCACCTGCCTTCAACGCTCCGATGTCTAAGTTAGAAGATGTATTGGATATAACAGTCAAGCGAACGTGCGAAGAAGTAAGTTGGAGTGAATTGAGATTAAGATCTATCGACTTGGATTGGATGCCCTTACCTGTAGTAAATACCTTACATATATAGGTGGTTGAGTTTGCTGCTTGCTTGTGCTCCTCGATGTGGGACTTGTTTGTACTTGTTGTCATGTGATCCGCACATTCGGATGTGCGCCCCACGGGCGCGTGCGCGCTCGGATGGGGTCAGTCTTGTGAGCAGAGTTGTAGCCTTCCTGGTGGTCTTTCGGGTGGTCTGGTAGGTGTTGATTACCTGCTTAAGTGGATAAGTATGTTTGATCGGACAACTAATGATGTTATACTAACAGACTGTATGATGGCTAGTGCCAAATATCTATCGGACATCAATCTATGGACATCTCGTGGCTATGATAAATGTGGTGCATATTAATAATCGACTTGCCTTCTACAAAATCTTATAATCCACGAGCACCCATCTCGATTTCCAAAGAAATAATATAACCTAACATGAAAAAAAACCCGAGTCACAAATCGATTTACAAAAACCATAGAAATCCAAAATGAAAGAAACCCTAGCATTCTAGACCTTCCAAATCAATATACAAAAAAACATTAGATCCAAAATCAATCAAAGTCCTACAACTTGAAATTGAAGCACAAAGAAGTAAGAAATTTCAACCTCTAACACCAAGCCGTCACAGCGCGTAGCCTCACTCAAGCTCGACCTCTACTCGCCGCATTGGACTCCTCTCATCCTTGCTTGACATAGATAGATCTCCCTCATCCTTAGTCTTGAGCTACGCAGGTACCCTCGGCCTGAGCATGTCATCGTCCTCTTTTGCCTATGTGTAGAAGCTAAATAGATGGCTGGGTGCGGAAAGAGAGATCTAGGGTCGCTCATCTACAACGAGAGAAAAGATGAGACGAGGTTTCACTATTTCAGAGAGGAGAGGTCAGAGGCGAGAAAGGTTAGAGAAAGAGTAACTAAGTAAGAGGGGGTTAAGTTTTTCTGTCCACGTGTTTTTTGAATCCAAATTTGGTTGTCGCACTAGCAAAATGTTCAACTTAGTCAGTTTCACATGTTCTTAAATTTTTAGAAAAAGAATACGAACATCGGTCTAGTATAATAATCCATGTTAAATATTAATAAACATATCAAATTTTGAAAAAGCAACATAGTAAAATAATTTTACATCGGGCAAATTTCTAACCAATGTTAAATGACTGATGTCTAAAATCATATATCTAGTAGTGCATTCTCCATAGAACTCAACCTCTTTTTCATGGTTTCATCAATTGTGACTACATTTAGAGATCTTTTACTTGCTCCCATGGATCTATCTCTAGACTAAAATTGCTATGAATATTCAGCTTGGTTTTCCACAATTTCCTTGGCCTCAGTTCCACTAATTTCCTCCACAAGCAAAATCAAGTTTTTATGTATTGAAAGAATCAAGTCCTTTATAGAAGTACTCCATCTGAGTGTTGAGATAAAACTTATGATGAGGGCACTCTCGAAGTGAACTCTTGAACTGACTCCAAAGTTCATGCAATTCATCTCCCTCTTTCTGCCTGGATGTACTGATATGCTTCTTCAAGTTCTTGGTGCAAAAGGCAGACTAGAATTCTTTCATGAATGCAGTACCCATGAATACAATGAGTTGTACCATGCCTTTACTTGCTTCTTAAGAGAAAAGAAAAGAGGATAAGTTTGACAGTATCTTCATCCACAGACGTTGACTTCTGTGTTCTGCACAATGCTGCAAACTCATTGAGATGATCTTGAGGGCCTTCAAAAGGAATACCTCTGAAGTGTGGCATATTTGAAATAACAGATGGGAGAATTGATCAAGCCCCCAAATTCTCTGGTAGTACAACTGGTGAAGCTGCAACCCCTATACCCGGCACAAAGGACTCTCTCAATTTCTGGTTGTTGGCCATTAGTGGTGGTGGCGGCGTTGGAACTTCTAATTCCTCCTGTTCCTCAAACTCTGACTCTAGTTCAGAATGTTGTTCGAGCACAGAAATCATCAACATTATTGTTACTTGCGTTCAACTGTTTCCTCTGTTGCTTCCGGTTTTGTCTTGCTTATCTCTCAATCTCAGGATAAAGTAATTAACAGAGGTTCAGAGCTTGTAAAGCGACAAGTACGCATACACAATGCTCCTGAACATAGTAAAGAATGTAAGATTCAAAAGAAAAAAAAACAAACTAAACAAAAACTAAAAATAAAATACACAACTAAGACTTAGAATTAAACAATCCCCGGCGACACGGCACAAAAATTTGATAGGCACAAAAGTACCTAACAAACATACCCTATTCCTTATGCAAATATGTCAATATAGTAGAATGAAAAATAGGGGTCATTGCCCGCAGAGGATTGGTGAAACTAAGACTTTTTTTTATAGAAAAGGCAGTGTGGCAGCCCTCCAACCTTTACTAATGAAACCGTTGAGTACATAAGGGGGGAAGAGACATTAAACCTGAACCCCATATTACATTAAACCTGAACCCCATATTACATTGAGTACATATAGAATATCTTGGATAATCACAGAACATCATACACTAACTAATCAAACATGCACCATTTAGCAGAGAATACCATACATGCTATTCGGGGGGGGGGGGGGGGGGGGGGAAGAGACATTAAACCTGAACCCCATATTACATTGAGTACATATAGAATATCTTGGATAATCACAGAACATCATACACTAACTAATCAAACATGCACCATTTAGCAGAGAATACCATACATGCTATTCGGGGGGGGGGGGGGGGGGGGGGGGATCACAGAACATCATACACTAACTAATCAAACATGCACCATTTAGCAGAGAATACCATACATGCTATTCTATTCGTTTTACATATATGGAGACATACTGGAAAGATCAAATTATTGCTTCCCCCGCGAAAGCATTCCATCAATAACCATTTAAGACCAACTTTCCTAGTATACTACCGAACGACAATTGAGTCGTCAATACTATATTTCATCTTGCTACTAAGAGGATGCCTCCATTGAATAAGGCGCACCATCGCTAGAGCACACAAGGCACTTAGAGTGCACACATAGACAGACCAAGTAAGATGCCCGACTAGCCCCACCTACATAGAGGGGTTAATTACTGACTTTAAGAAACTTAAACTATAACATAGAAAGGAAAAACTTAATAAAAAATAACTTGGGCCAAGAAACACAAACATACGCGTAAACCAGAAATCTGGCAAACTCGACCCAGAAGCAGAAACTTAATTAATTAGCTAATCTAGACTGAACCAAAAATTACAAAATTAATACACACTAACTAAACACAATGGCAGACTACCACACAAATGTTGAGGGTATTCAGATTTGATTTGGTTGGTGAACAAAAATAAACAAAACAGAAATATTGTTGAAAACAGAATATTAAAAAGTGAGTATGGAAGTAAATATGAGAGAAACAATAGCTAAGAACTCGTCTCCACCACCAGATATGCTTCAATCACCCTAATACAACCTCAACAACTATAGATATATGCACTCACAGTAAAACCAATGTTGTTAGGTCATTAACCGTATTACGTTCTCTTACTTGCCATGTTAAGTGAAATGTCGTCATCGACTTAACTATATTCTCAATTAATTGATCTATGAAATCACGTGCTCTTCTAGCCCAAACCAGTATGGGCCGATTTCCTCCCATCTTTAGGATTCGTAACTCTTCTGGACTGCAAATTCAATAGTCTATTTACATAATTAATCTCCTTTTTGTTATTTAACTCATAAATATATATAAAAATAAATTAATTAATAATAAAAAAACAAAATAACTAAGTAATAGGGATGATTAATATAATAAAAGTCGCACAAATATGCGACTATCACAGTAAGGTCAATTTTGGGTCATGGTCAAGCTTGGTCAAGACCTCAAGAGTTCAAATCATGGAGATATTTTGAGAAGGTATATGACATGACATGCACATGAAAATGTGAGTCACAGGACCACATTAAATCCTAAATTTATGGATCATATTTTTTTCTTTTCTTTTTGAATTTCAAACCAAAAGATATCTCTATAGACATGTTATTTTCGAGCTCCCCAAAACCCCAGCACACAATTTATCTCATTCACACTTTTTCATAGTTTTAGCATCTCTCATAATTCTTCATTCTCTCCCAAACTCTCTTAACACCCAACAACAAATGGACAGAGGAAGAAAAGCAAAACCAATAATACAAAATGTGTGAGTTACAAAAAATAGTACGTGATTACAATTTCTCTCGCTTTATATGTAGAAGAGAAAGTAGATCAGTCAACATAGGTCCAAATCAACCTCAGAGTAAGTGCCTTCTTGGGCAATCATAATTAACTCGCAATGAATCATTAAGTACTAAACTGAACATGCACATGGAGACTGATGCTCTTGAGGAAATGAGAAAGCCCCCTTCTAGGAACTCAACCTCTAACTTGCATAATGAATCTATTCCAAGCTAGTAGTACCTAAAACAAAAGATCCAAAGTTTGCATGATGAATTGATGATCATTATTTGTTGCTGCATATAACAAAAAACAAATTCATAGGTCGACAGAAACCAAGCTTACCTCAGTTACTAGATCAGAGAAGATGAAGAATATACGCAATAAATGTGGTTCTTATTAACAAATATGCCATGGCCATGTAACATTGACTAGAAGACTTGAGACCAAACAATACCAAATTTATTTGCCAGCTTTTTTATTCTTAAGTAAAATGCAAAATTAAAACTCTGAGCACTCACTGTGCTTAAATCGTTCATTAAACTTTGCATGGACACATTACAATCGATCATTCTAGTTAAATCGGGAGAGTGAAGAGAAATTAAAACTCGAAAAGAGGCCTATCCCTGTAGGCAGTTCCATAGTCTACCATTGCCGCATTCATAGTTGGGTCATCAAATGCGTCGTTGTATGTCTTTTCAGCGAGCATGATAACCTTCTCCAGCTCTACTTCCACCTGGTTTGTACAGATGACATACAGTCATTCATCGAATACTTATCAAACTTACAAGCACCTATCAAATACTTAGAAAATGGATATTTTAAACATATCACTGAATATATTGAATAAACCTACAAGCATAGCAAAATATTGCAAGTATCAAACTCAGAGGCCCAACATTTCTAAACACAGCCACAAATGTTTGTTGCTGCCAACTCAAAGCTAAAAATGCATAAAATAAAATGGTCCTATCAAGAGAAAAACTTAACCGAGTTTACAAAAGCACCATTTGATCAATCAAGAACATATTTTGAGTAACTTGAATTCCAATGAATCGTATAAAAGTTCAACCCAACACAAACAATAATCCTATCAGTAATCCTACCCACAACCGGAGATGAATCTTGCTAAGTGAAATTGTAAATGTAGTCAAAACCCATCTGTACTACTTGGCACACGGGGTAAGTAATAGTGAAAGTAGTCAAAACACAAACTCAAAAAATAAACTTGTGAATTTGTGATTTTGTGATGTGGATATGGTCATCCAGCTTCTTTGACACCAAGTCTATTTTTTACTACAGATGATAGCCAGGCAAGTGCATCATGCAACATAGTATATTATTATCCATCCGAAAATCAACCTGAAAACTAATAGTGAATGTTGTCAACAAGCCATAGTTACTTCTGGCCAGAATATGAAACCGATACTGTGTCTCAGAAAACTAGCTTTCCAATACTGCTACTTTGATCAAGGCGCTAGACTGAGAGGGTCGCGAGGGAACAACGATGTCTTACGGATGTTGTTCAGGCCACAGAAGAGCATGACGACGCGCTCCAGTCCCACTCCAAATCCATCTTGTGGCGGGGCACCGTATCTGTATATCAACACGTATGGTCACATTAGTGTCTTCCAAGTTAACAATTAAATACATAACTAAAGAGACCCAGGAATCAATATAAACCATCTAAAAACAGTTAGCTAGCAAACTGCAATGTGGCATGCAACCTTTTCCAGATTTTATAGCAGAGAAAGGGGCATGCAAATGAAACTAAGATATTTCCACCTCAAGAATTTTATATTATCATGTAACTGAATCATAATCAAACATCAGTATTTAACATGACAAAACACCTACATATACACATGTCTAATCCAATTTCCACTACTTACTTTTTGCAGAAGAATAATAAATGAGAAAAACAACTGAGATTTGATCGGATAAACAAAGTGCGAAGCGAGAGAAAGAGTTGACCGATGACGAGGGGCTGCTTAGTGGCTGTGGAGTCGGCCAGGTTTGAAGAATCGACGGCGGAGGAAGAGTGGAGAAGATAGAGCCAGAGATGGGAAACTGATGAAGACGAAGGTGAAGTTGATGAGACACGATGATCGGATATAACTAAATCGGAAAACAACAGAGAAGGAGGAGCTACTGCTGCTGCTGCTACTTGCGCGTCTTAGTTACTTATGTTCAGGTTTTGGCTCAGTAGAGTTAAATTTATGTTAGCGCGGCGGCGGCGTGAAGCGCGGTCCCCGGAGCTTCGGTTTTGGGCTCGATGGATGCGGAGGTAGAGAGACCACAACTCGGAGCAACGGCGAAGGATCTGTGGGTCGAAGAGAGACAGTGAGAGAGAGGATAGATAGGAATGCATCAAGCAATCCTGAGTAAAATCGAAATGGGTTTTCAGATATTAGAGAGTATTTGTGGTCGAAGAGAGAGAATGAATGATATGAGATCCGAGAGGGAAGGGGGTTTAAAATTTTTAGTGGCATTTAACATAAATATTTTAAATAATAAAGTTATTGAGATTTTTAGGAAGGAGACCCTTAAAGTGAGTTTTTTTTAATCATTTGTCCTTGTTTTAACAATAATAATTATGTTAGAAAGAGAAAATAGATATACAATTAATATAAATTGGAACTGTACTTTATTTATTAATAGATAACCTTACACTACAACATTTTTGCCCATTACCGGCGAGATCACCGGAGACAAGGCCGGCGACCGGAAAAGTCGCCGCCGGCAATGTCGCCGGAATCTCGCCGGTAATGTTGCAAAACATTACCGGCGACTCCAACCGTCGCCGGCAATGTCTAGGGAGACATTACCGGCGATTTTCCGGCGGGAATTTCGCCGGAAATGTCTCCTAGACATTGCCGGCGACGGTTGGAGTCGCCGGTAATGTTTTGCAACATTACCGGCGAGATTCCGGCGTAAAGTCGCCGGTAATGTCTTCATTTCCGGCGACTTACTCCGTCGCCGGCAATGTGTCTTATATTAGATGCCGGATCGGGCAGCTCGATCATTCAATCATTTTGAGCGAAAAAAATCCAGAGAAATCGAAAGAAGGAAAACGTACGCTCTGAAATCGATCATTATTCGGTATATTGTCAAAATTAAGGCGGGCGTCGAAAACTCGATCAGTCGGGAAGCTATTTATATAGGTACGTAGGTGTATATATACGTATATGTGTGTGTGTGTGTGTGTTGATCAAATCCAATTCGTGAGATATATATATATATATATATATATGAAATGTTGTTGATGTACGGTCACCGAAACGAGAAAACAGCTTGTAGTTAATCTTGTGTCTGAATCAATGACTGGTATTATCGTATTGTTATCGGAGCCAGGCTTAACAGAGATTAGATCGATATATCATTGAGTACTATCATCGAGTACTAAATACGTACTATCATCGAGTACTGAATCGAATTCAGAGATTAGATCGATATATATACATATGCATGCATGTGTTGATTTAATTAGAGTTGAATTGAGAGATCACGTCGATTATTAGTAGTTAATGTGTGTATATATATATAATTAATACGTAAAATTGTTAGAATTTTCAGGATGGACAAGAGTTGGATGAGCCTCGAAAGATGGGATGTCAGATATCACGAGGGAATTAGGAGTTTTGTGGATTTTGTGAAGGCTAATTGTGGAGACACTACACTTCATTATTGCCCGTGTAAAGAATGTAAGTGTTTCAGCGATCGATTTCGATTTCCCATTGATAAAGTGCAGAGGCACCTGAGTAAATACGGGTTTTGGGATAAGTACACTTGTTGGATTTATCACGGTGAAACATCGGTAGCGGGTCCGCATGATCATGGACAATTTGGTGAGAGGGCCAGTCCACGCTATGATTATGGACATTTTGCTGAGAGGGGCAGTTCATCCTATGATCCAACATCGATGTTAATCAATGATATGTTTCCTCATGAGAGCGGTGTATTTGCTGATGAAGCACCAAATGTCCCTCCCGTCGTTGAGGGTTTCCCCCATATCGAGCCAGTCGAACCATTACCTGGAGGTCATGCCAACACAAGCGGTATGAACAAGTACAACAACCTGATTGCATTGCAACAGACTCCGTTGTACGACGGTTGTAGTAAGACTGTTCTTGAAAGTGTGATGGGAGTGATGCAGCTAAAAATGGAGAACAAAATGTCTGTCAAAGCTGTTGATTCTTGGTTGAAGTGGACTGCTTCGCTACTGCCACCCGGTCATCGTCTTCCTACCACTCATCATAAGGTGCGACATATCCTGAAAGATCTTGGGCTTTCCTACATCAAAATCCATGCATGCAGATATGATTGTATTCTCTTCTGGGGAAAAGATCTCGAAGACCTTGAAGCCTGCCCGGTATGTTTTACAGAAAGGTATAAGTTGACTCCTGCAGGCAACAAGAAAGCTGTGAAGATACTTCGATATTTCCCGCTTATTGATAGGCTGGAGCGGTTGTTCATGTGTGCTTTCACGGCCGAGGCAATGAGATGGTGGGCTGAGAGGAACTTGCCTGACGATGACACCCTTATACACCCTTCCGACGGAGAGGCTTGGAAGCACATGGTCAGGGAGTTTGATCATTTTGCAGCAGAGGTCCGAAATGTTTGGCTAGGGCTCTCATCTGACGGATTCAACCCTTTTGGCAACATGAGTCTTCAATACAGTATATGGCCAGTTATTTTGGTACCGTACAACCTTCCACCATGGATGTGCATGAAGAAGGAATACAATATGCTCACTCTGTTAATTCCGGGCCCGGGTTATCCAGGAAAGTGTCTCGATGTGTATTTGAGGCCTTTGATTGAGGAGCTTAAGTACCTGAGTGAGTGTGGCCACCCCACTTACGATAGGTTCAAAAAGGAGATGTTCCAGATGCATGCCATGCTTGTTGGCACCATCAGTGATTTTCCTGCCCGCGGTATGTTGTCGGGCAACGTTACCAGGGGTTACAGGGCTTGTTCAGAGTGCATGACGGTTGATTGTTGCAGTCCTCATTGCAGTAAAATTGTCTCGATGCGTCACCGTTGTTGGCTTCCATATGATCACCCATTTAGGCAGGATCCAGACGCGTTTGATGGGACTGTTGAAACTGGTGTGGCACCCAGGCGATGGACAGGGGACGAAATTTTGGAAGTGTTGAATGAATACGATTTTGGCCAGCTGAGCAATCATCCTGACATAGTGGCGTCAATTCCAGAAAAGCCCGAAAGGTATAAGTTTTGGACACACAAGAGCATATTCTGGGAACTCTCCTACTGGCCCAGGTTGCCTATCAGACATTACCTAGATGTCATGCACATAGAGAAGAATGTGTGTGAAAGTGTGGTGGGCACAGTTCTTAACTTGGAGGGGAAAACAAAAGACATCCCTAAGGCACGCATTGATCTTAAAGCAATGGGTGTGCGGAAACATTTGTGGTTAAGAGATGGTAAGAGAAAAATGCCGCAAGCTCCGTACACCGTAAAGCCGAAGCATAAGCATGAAATTTTTCGGTGGCTGAGTAATGTCAGGTATATATTCGATCTTATGGCTATGTATGAATTTGTCCTTAAATTTTTAGCGGAGTATATATGGTTATATGCGAGAAATATAATTGGTCCATATATATGGCTTCATCTATATATATATATGCAGGTATCCTTATGGCTATGCAGGAAATATAAGCAGGTGTGTTAACTTCCGGGACAATAAGATGTACGGATTAAAGAGTCATGACTGCCATGTACTGCTTCAACGCCTTTTCCCTATTTTCATTCGAGGGTACATGCCCAAAGTGGTGGTGGAGCCGTTGGTGGCCTTGTCAAGATTCTTTCAGAAGTTATGCACTAGGGAAGTTAAAAAAGCAGACCTGAGGGAGATGCAAGATGACATCATTTTTATCATGTGCAAGCTTGAGAGGATATTTCCCCCAAATTTTTTCGACATAATGCCGCACCTGATGATCCATCTTCCCGAACAATTGTTGCTTACCGGTCCCGTACACTACACTTGGATGTATCCCATGGAAAGGTACAAATGATTCATAAATTTGGTTTGCCTATGGTTTTTATATGTAATGACTTCTGGTTAAGTAAGTTAACATGTACTTGTTAACTTGTAGACAATTGGGAGCCTACAAGGACTATGTGAAGAATAAATATGCACCTGAAGGGTGTATCGCTGAAGCATATCTTGCGCACGAGTGTGTAACGTACACCAAAGTGTACCTCGAAAATGTAGAGGACCCCCAACAACATATGCCGATAGATGAACCCCAGTTCAACCTTTCTATCATCTCCAGTGACGTGGTAGTACAGGGAAGCTTGCCAAAGTCGTACAAGTTGGATGGAAATGAGGTAGCCATTGCCCACTGGTCGGTACTGATTAACTGTCAAGAAGTACAATATTGGAAAAACTATCATCTTCACTGCCCTACTATTGCCGGAAATGTTGATTACCACAACAAGACGTTTGCAAACTACTTTGGTCAATGGGTAAGTATATGTGTATATGTCTATTTTTATATATATATCCTTACATAGCATGTATGTATGTACGTGCTTTTGTGGTTTCAAGATGACATAATTTCTTCTGTACGTATTAATATATGGACGTTTTCAGATGAACCATGTAGCAGATGATGGTTGCCCAGAGTGGTCAAACGAATTGAGGGTCCTGGCGATGAAACCGATTGCTTCAAAAGTGTACTCGATGTGTCAGGTCAATGGCGTGAAATTTATATGTGAAAATCGAGACGACCGACTGAAAACACAGAATTGTGGGGTGATGGTCCATGGTGGGCAGGATGGCGTTGACTATTACGGTGTCCTTCATTCAGTTGTTGAACTAATTTATGGGAACCGCATGAAAGTGCACTTGTTCAAGTGTAGATGGTTTGATACTAGCCCGGAGAACACAAGGACCGATCAGTACGGAACATTTTCGGTGAATACTGCTACTACCTGGTATGAAGATGACCCTTTCGTTCTTGCCTCATCAGTAAAACAAGTGTTTTACCTGGACGATCTTCTTAACAAAGTCCCGTGGAAGGTGGTTAACCATGTTGCTCATAGAAACATATACAGTGCTGCCACACTTGGTGATACCGCAGATGATGAGGAAGTTACTGCATACCAAGAGCCGAACGCTTTTGACATTCCGGAATCATCTACGATTCGCCTTAATAATGTGAGATCTGGGAGTGTGGTTCGAATTACTGGAGCAGAACTTCTCGATGTTAATCCATATGAAGTTGACGCTGATTCAGATGACGAGGAGCGGCACATATTGCCAGAGGTTACCTATGAAACCGAGTCAGACTCAAGTGATGAAGATGATTACGATTATCATCCTTAGTACGTTGGAAATTGTAGTCGGAAATTGTAGTCGGAAATCGTACGTAGTCGGAAAATGTAGTCGAAATTGTAGTCGAAAATTGTAGGGCTGAGAAATGCATAAGAGGATAATCAACTTCTGCATTATATCTTCTCACAGCGGGAATTCATTTTGAATTGTTGATTACTTGATTGTTTGTGGTTTAGTCACTTTAATGCTATCTTATTAATTTATTTTGAAGCATTGATGACAAATCTGTTGAAGCATTGATTGTTAGACACTTAAGACTGGGTACTAATGTTAGATAACTTAGTTTCTAGTGATATGAATTCTGCAAAACTCATGTTAAGAACATCTGTGTTTATAGAATGAAAACAAATAGAACTTATAGGGACTGAATCAATGTGAACCAATGTGAACCAATGTGAACCAATGTGAACCAATGTGAACCAATGTGAACCAATGCATCAGTGTGAACCAATGTGAACCAATGCATCTGTGTTCAGAAACTGATCTGAACAATGTGAACCAATGCATCAGTTCAGGGACTGAATCAATGTGAACCAATGTGAACCAATGTGAACCAATGCATCAGTTCTGTTGAACTGATGTGCCTTTTGAAGTTACTGCAATATATACACAGATATAACTATGTATTCGAAAACATAGATTGGTCTATGACAGATCCTCATTGAATTCCTATACGGAAATTATAGTCGTTAATCGTAGACGGAAATTGATAATCGAAATTGTAGTCGGAAAATGTGCATAGCTGGAAATGGTACGTACGTATACGGAAAATGTAGTCGTTAATCGTACGTATACGAAAATTGATAATCGAAAATGTAGTCGGAAAATGTAGTCGTTAATCGTACGTATACGGAAATTGATAATCGAAATTGTAGTCGGAAAATGTAGCCGGATATCGTAGACGGAAAATGTAGTCGTTAATCGTACGTATACGGAAATCGTAGTCGTTAATCGTACGTATACGGAAATCGTAGTCGTTAATCGTACGTATACGGAAAATGTAGTCGTTAATCGGACGTATACGGAAAATGTAGTCGTTAATCGTACGTATACGGAAATCATTAATCGAAAATGTAGACGAAAAATGTAGTCATTAATCGTACGGATACGGAAATTGATAATCGAAAATGTAGTCGGAAAATGTAGCCGGAAATCGTAGACGGAAAATGTTGTCGGATATTCTTCGGGAAATAATGACATTACCAACGAGTTGAAGTCGTTGGTAATGACATTACCAACGAGTTATAAGCAACTCGTTGGTAATGACATTACCCACGAGTTAACTCGTCGTTGGTAATGTCATTACCAACGAGTTGCTTATAACTCGTTGGTAATGTCATTACCAACGAGTTGAAGTCGTTGGTAATGACATTACCAACGAGTTATAAGCAACTCGCCGGTAATGTCTTCTGGTTTGTGATTTTATCCAGCCCGAGCCTTTCATTTCTCCTCCTCTCCCTCTCCTCCTCCTCTCCCTCTCCTCTCCCTCTCCTCCTCCCAAATCGGTCCGGTGAGTGTCCTCCTCCTCCTCTCCCACTCCTCCTCCTTATCCTCTACTCCTCCTCTCCCTCTCCTCCTCTCCACCGATCCCCTCTCCTCTCCTCCTCCGAAAATCTCCTCCTCCCCTCCTCCCCTCCTCCCCTCCTCTCCTCCCGTCACCATTGTAGGTGGAAGAAAATGGCAGGTCCGATCCTCTCTCTCTCCCTCTCTCTCTCTCTCTCTCAATTTTTAATTATTTTTTTGCATGTGTATGTGTATGTGTATGTGTATGTGTATGTGTATGTGTATGTGTATGTGTATGTGTATGTGTAAATTAATTAGGGTGCTAAGTTGGAAATTAGGGTGATAAGTTCTAAATTAGCATGTATGTATATATGTGATGTATATATATATTTAGGTATGTGAATATGAAGTGATGTATATATATATGTGAAAATTATGTATAAATGTGGTTTTGATGAATATGTGATGTATATATATACGGAAATTAAACCTAATTAAGATGCATGATATATATATGTGTGAAAAATGTGGAAAATTAATTAGGGTTTGTGATTTGGATGAATATGTGATGGATAAATTTAATTAAGATGCATGATGTATATATATATACACATCGAATATGTATAGTCGTTAATTTAGGTGATATAGTTGTTAATTAATCGTATAAATGAAGGTGGAAATCGGGATCGGGACGGTTTGGAACCGGAACTTATTGTAACTGGAACCGTTATGTTACAAACGGTTCCGGTTACAAACAGTTCCGGTTTCAAACGGTTCCGGTTCCACACCGTTCCGGTTCCGATTTGTTATAGAACCGGAACGGTGTGGAACCGGAACTGTTTGTAACCGGAACCGTTATGTTACAAACGGTTCCGGTTACAAACAGTTCCGGTTTCAAACGGTTCCGGTTCCACACCGTTCCGGTTCCGATTTGTTATAGAACCGGAACGGTTTGGAACCGGAACTGTTTGTAACCGGAACCGTTATGTTACAAACGGTTCCGGTTACAAACAGTTTCGGTTTCAAACGGTTCCGGTTCCACACCGTTCCGGTTCTGATTTGTTATTGAACCGAATCCATGACTATTACGATGTCCAGGAGGTTTTGCGGCTAATTGGCTTCGGAGAGGTTCCCGAAATAGTGGAGGGAACAGTAGTCAAGCTTCCTCCTCGGCCGCAGTTAGCAACACGCCCAGTGGGCCAATGATGACTGCTCGCACGAGAGCCTTGCTAGAGGCGCGAGCTGAGGAGGAAGCTGCACGATCAAGAGCCGTGGAACCGGAATTCGAGGCTCGAGCCTCAGTCTCTAGACGCTCAATCAGCAGACGTCCCTCCGGTGGCAGAGCCTCAGACGAGCGACAGTCAACGGGGGCATCAGAAACTCCCTCAATCCGAATGCCCCATATTCGGATGGTGCCTTCTCCCGTTTCACGGGAATCATCTGAGGCACATGGTGGTGCTGGCGCCTCATCGTCCAGGCCTCGTCTATCTCCGCCGTCCGGTCTCTTCCTACCCGACGAGATTCCTGTCATCCCTGAATTCGATGATAGGGGGATGCCTGTTTATATTGAAGGACGGCCGGATTTCCTGACCGTGGAGGAAGCGTATAACTTCCTCCCGTTCGACCCCGTGTATCTTTGGAGTGTGAGGTGCACCAACCAACAAACGGACGATGCAGGTAAATTTTATTTAACATCAGATTGATTACTTAATTATTACTTAAGACTTGCGATTGGTTCAATTAATGATATCAATTTGTTGACATTGTTTTATTAGGCAATTTCGTTAATGGGACTGGAAAACGGAAAGGGGCTAGAGGCACCTGCACCGGGAAGAGACTTGAGCAGGCCACCGGCGGAAGGAAAACGCCCATAAGGGCCAATGAGGATGGCGAGGTGATCGAGGCATTCGACACCACGCGCAAATATGTCAGCATGGCCGGTGCGATCGTGCGGGACAAGGTCCCAATGCTTTGGCCAGATTGGGAATCTGTGCCTATCTACGTGAAGATGCAAGTGCATAATGCACTCAGTGTGAGTAAAATCGTATTTTCATTACGTAAATTTTACATTTATTAATTAAGTCCACTTAAATATATAATTTTACCTTTTATATATTCATATTGCAGGTGTGGTTTGACGTGGATGAAGTTCTTATTCACACGTGGGTAGAGCGTCAACTACATAATCGGTGATGTGCTTCCACTTATTTGAATATATATCGAGTTAGATTTTTGTTTATCAACTGTTTTAATATCTCTAACTTTTTTTCCTTGTTTTAATATAGGTATAAAGAGTGGAAGAACGAGCTTTCTTCCCATTACACTGTATACAAGGAGCTAGGCCGAGGTTCTACTCCTAGCGAATTCCGGTTTAGGGAGTACGAGTGGCTGTGGCTGATAGCCCACTTCGAGCACCCCAAAGCTCAGGTATGCATCCTTAATATATCTTACAAGCCTAATGTATCGTATCAGATTGAAATAGTTAGTTACTAATTTTTTTCCATATGTTTATCAAACAAGGCGATTTCGAAGACGAACCGGGCGAATAGATTGAAAAACACTAGGGCCCATCATGCAGGTTCACTCAACTACATGGGTTGGTCGACTAAGGCGCATCAACAACAAGAAGTGAACCCCTTGGTGTATATTCATCAGAAGTTCTATCCGCAATGCCCTGATGAAGCGGTAAGTCTTTCGCCTCTCCATGTGTTAATAAAACTATTTTTCGATATTAATAGATGTTGTTAGTTAATACGTTGTTCATTTTCGCTTTTCAATTAGGCGAGAGTGGAGGAGGCGACGACAGAAGTGACCATGAGTATAGCTCGGACTAACCATCCTGACTGCTCCGAGGAAGAAGTCACCCAGTATGCCTCTCAGATCGATCCGCTTGATCCCCCGATAGCGGCTCAGATCATGGCAAAAGCGTGCGGGACTGGAAAGAATACCTACTACTGTAGGGGAATGGGCTCGGCGGGCGAAGGAGTATTGAAAACCACTTCACAATACTCTACCGGGTCAAGAAGTTCAACTTCTAGTCGTAACCTCGCAGCGGAGCTTCATAGGACGCAGAGGGAGTTGGAGGAGCAAAAGAGGCAGATGGCCGAGTACCAAATGCAGCAGACACAGGTGCAGGCTCAGATGTACACATGGATGCGGACGATGTACGAGGCTCAGACTACCGGACAACCGTTCCCCACACCTCCCTCGGCCCCGGTCCCTCCGTTCCCTAGCTATCCACCACCACCACCGCACCAGTCAACGCCAGAGCAAGACCAAGGTAGCCACCGGAATTCAAATGAGTACTTTGATTACTTCGACCCTGACCCGCAAGTTCCTCGACCCTGACCTGTAGTTGTAGTTAATTTTCGTATCGTCGTTGCTATTTGTACTGTACGTTGGACATTTATGTGTACTGTTGAACTTGTATGATTGTACGGTTTATGTCTTTCAATGCAGGTTCTGGAATTGGGCCCAATCCAGAACCGCGTTTTTTTTTCAAAATTTTTTCTGACATTGCCGGCGACATGGACCTCAGTCGCCGGCAATGTCACAAATTCCGGCCACGGCGGCGGAACCATTGCCGGCGACGGCGTCGCCGGTAATGTTAACACCGGCGGGAGATTTCCGGCGACGTCATTGCCGGCGACTCGTCGCCGGGAATGACATTTCCGGCGAAAAAAAAAGACAAGGCCGGCGACCTCCCGTCGCCGGTAATGTCTCCTTTTCTTGTAGTGTTAAATAAGAGCTTTACAATCGGTTATGATCATTATCTCTATAAATTAGGGATTGAGAGAATATATACTTCTATTCTAATAATTAGAACAAAAAAATACACCGAGATACCATGAATATTTCTTTTGGAACACTCCATTTGTGTCGCAATCTTAATGCATGATGCATAACCTGTTACCTCACTAAAAATCTTGTCAAGCAAACAAAAACCTCATGGGTAAAACAAAAGCTTAGTCCAAGGAAAAGAGAGTACAACACATCAACTACAAAAGCAATCACATGTGATATAGACTCCCCCTGATGTCTACGGAATGAAGTCCCCCTGATCAGTAACTCAATCTTGGAGTTCAAATAATCTTCGCATTCTAATGTGTCTCACATGCTTCACAAATGTAAATTTTTGTAGAGACTAGGTGAACAAGTCTACAACATTATCCACCAAACTAATCCAGTTCACATGGATATTTAAGAGCTGTTGTTGTTGCTGATTGATAGAGTACTTTCGCGAAATATGTTTAGTATGACCACCCTTAATGTAACCTAACTTCATTTGTTCAATGCAAGCTGTATTATCCTCAAATATGCAAGTTGGTGTTGTCGTAGTAGATGGTAATCCACTAGACCCTCGAATGTGGTGTATAATTGACCTAAACCAGACACAGTCTTTAACCGCTTTATGCAAAGCTATAATCTTAGAATGATTCGAGGAAACAGCAACAAGGGTTTGCTTTCTTGATCTCCAAGAAAAGGTTGTGTTTCCCATGGTGAATACATAACCTGTTTGAAAACGTCCTTTATGTGGGTCAGAGAGATACCCAGCATCAAAACCAACAAAGACATTACATGGTGTATCTAAGTAAGGGACTGAATTGAATGAAGCGATTCAACCATCTTTTTTAGGAATTTCAAATTTCTCTCTATTTTCTTTGTAGGAATAGAACAAGGCCAAGTTAATGGAACCCTTCAAGTACCTGAAGAGGTGCTTTACACAATTCTAATAACGTTGTGTTGGGGCAAAGCTGAACCTATCTAACAAGTTCACATAGAATGCAATGTTTGGGTGAGTACATTGAACTAAATACAACATAGCTCTAATAGCACTAAGGTATGGTACTTCAGCTCCCAAAAATTTCTCATCATCATCTTTCAGACGGTACATATCTTTATTAGGTTTCAGACGGCGAACAACCATTAATGTGTTATGAGGGTGTGCATTGTCCATGTTAAATCGCTTGAGCATCTTTTGGACAGAAGTAGACTGGTGAATAAAGGAGAAAGGTGGTGTTCGTTCTCTTTGTTGGAGCTAAAAGCTAGAAAGGAGAAAGAAGCCGATAAGGAGCATGAAGATCTTAGAGCTTCGCTTTGGGACTCTTGTGTTATTTTTATTCACTTATCTCTCTCTAATCATGTATCTAGACTCTCTTTTAGCTATGATTTGTGGGTAGTCTCTTTCTGGTTGACCCCTAACTATTTAATGTAAAACAATGATGTTTGATTTATGCCAATGACTATGTTTTGGGTGTTTTATGTGTACCAAAATACACTACAAGAAAACTACACTTAGACCACGGAAAAGTAATTTTTCCGTGGTCCAAGTGCCACTTGGACGACGGAGACTTTCCCGTCGTCCAAGTAACACCTGGACGACGGAGAAGTCTATTTCCGTCGTCCAGGTGATCACCTGGAGGACGGAGAAGAATCCAAGGTCCAGGTTATCACCTAGACGACGGAGACGGTATTCTCCGTCGTCTAGGTGATCACTTGGACCTCGGAGTCTTCTCCGTCCTCCAGGTGATCACCTGGACGACGGAAATAGACTTCTTCGTCGTCCAGGTGATAACCTGGAGGACGGATAAGACTCCGAGGTCCAGGTGATCACCTGGACGACGAAGAATAACACCTCCGTCGTCCAGGTGGCCACCTGGACAACGGACCGACACGCCGTGGTCCGAGTAATTAACTTCTACTTAGACGACGTACCGACACCTCCATCGTCTAAGTGAAGTATTATATAAGCCCGATGCCAAACTCTCTTCGATTCATATATATATTCCATCTCTTCATTCCATTCGAAGAAGAATTGAAGGAGAAGGGAGAAGGAGAAGGCTAGGATATATCGGAGAAGAAAGAAGGCCGAGAAGGATCAGGATAAGGGATCTCCGCTAGCTATAGCTTAATTAACAGATATCGAGAAGGCCAACATGTACGTACGCAGTTAAAATTTGCTTAATTAATATATATATTTAGTGAAAACGTACGTACATACATGCATGGATGTTAGCTATATATATACAGATTAAATTACGTACGTACGTAATTGATGGATCGATGTAGATCGAGTACGTATAATTAAGCGTAAATTAATGGACTAATATATATGTAATATATAATTAATTAATTATAATATTTTGTAGCAGTATGGACAAAAGTTGGATGAAGTTGAAGAATAGATGTGATGTCCGGTATATGGATGGAATTAGCGAATTTGTGAATTTTGCGATAGAACATGGTCAGGGAAAGAAACGTTTCAGGTGTCCGTGTCAGAAATGTCTTAATTGTCAGTATGCGGAAGTTAATGTTATGGTGCAACACCTGTACGAAAATGGTATGATGTGGAGTTACACTACATGGAGCGAGCATGGTGAAGCAGTAGAGTTCAGCGCAGCAGACTTCAGCTCAGGGTACAGTTACCATGGTGCCTCATCCAGCGGCAGTGGTGCCGGACCCCCAGCTTGCAACCCAACTGCAGATTTGGTCCATGATGCGTTTCCGGGATGTAGTCATGGTGGACACCAACACCAAGACGGAGGTTACAGTACCACCAATGAGCATGATGACACATTTCCCGCAGCTAGCTTGGCCACTGACACCAGTGAGATGGAAAAGTACAACCGGATGCTACTTGAAGCGCAGACCCCGGTGTTCCCTGGATGTCGAGAGAATGTGTTGCAATATGTGATGGAGCAAATGAAGATAAAAGTGAAGCACAAAATGTCAGTGAGTGCTTTTGACGAAATTCAGGAGCAAATATGTAAGTTGCTTCCTGATGATCACAATCTTCCTAAATCTCATTATAAGGTTAGAAATATCCTCAGCAGCCTCGGCCTAAAGTACAGGATAATTGACGCATGTCCGAATGATTGTGTGCTATTTTACAAAGAGTATAAAGAGTTGGACTATTGTCCCGTATGTGGCCAGTGCAGATTCCAGTTGAATAGAAAGAGTTCGAAAAAGAGAATTCCTGTGAAAGTTGTTCGATATTTTCCCTTGATTCCCAGATTGCAGCGCCTGTACATGTCTCTACACACAGCAGAGGCGATGAGATGGTACGCAAAAAAGCGAATAGATGACGATGTCCTGCGACACGCCGCGGATGGGGAGGGTTTCAAACATTTCGACAGAGAATTTGGAGACTTTGCTTCAGAGGTTAGAAATGTTAGACTCGGCCTATCTATAGACGGATTCAATCCTTGGGGAAGTAATAGCTCCGCCGTCAGCACTTGGCCAGTTATTCTGATGCCGTACAACTTGCCTCCGTGGATGTGCATGAACAAGGAATTTAATTTCCTTACCGTACTAATTCCAGGTCCTAAATCTCCATCGAAGTGCTTAGATGTCTACCTCAGACCTTTGATCGACGAGCTGAAACTGTTGTGGGAAAATGGAGTCCCAACTTATGACAAATTCACTGACACGATGTTCACGATGAGGGCTGCCGTAATGTGGACGATCAGCGATTTTCCAGCTTATGGGATGTTGGCAGCCTGCAGGACAAAAGGATATAATGGATGTCCTATATGTTTGGACGACGTGAACTCTAGTTGGCACGCGGGGAAGGTGTGTTACTTGGGTCACCGTAGATGGCTTCCTCACGACCACCCGTGGCGACAGGATGAAGCTCATTTCGACGGTACGGTAGAGAACAATCCTAAACCCCGTAGTTGGTCGGGCGAAGAGATTTTAGAGAGGTTGAGCTATTTCGACTTTGGTGTGTTGAGCAATGACGCGGATGTAAAGAAATGCAATCCAATTCCTCCACATGATCTGAGCTATTGGGATCACAAGAGTATATTCTTTGAACTCCCTTACTGGTCGAAGTTGAAGCTGAGGAACAACTTGGACGTGATGCACATAGAAAAGAATGTGTGCGACAGCGTGGTCGGAACAATTCTCGGTATTAAGTTCAAGACTAAAGATACTCCCAAAGCGCGCAAAGATTTGGAATCAATGAATCTACGTCGTCCCTTGTGGTTGACGAGGGATAGGAAAGGTGTGTACAACAAGATGCCAGATGCACCTTACACAGTGAAGCCGACGCTTAGACGTTCTGTATTTCACTGGTTTAAGGGCGTTCGTTATCCGGCTACGTATGCAGCTACTATAACTGGAGCAGTGGACGAGGTGCAACACAAGTTTGTTGGTCTAAAGACACATGACTATCACGTTATGCTGCAACGTCTGATTCCAGTGGTAATTCGACCATACTTGCCTCGGGACGTCGTAGAACCAATAGTGGCATTGTGCAGGTGGTGGCAGAGGTTATGCGCCAGAGAATTAAAGAAGTCAGATGTGGTGGAATTGCAACAACAAATTGTGCACATCATTTGCAAACTAGAGAGGATTTTTCCCCCTGCTTTCTTTGACATCATGATTCACCTAATGATCCACCTGCCCGAGCAGGTGCTGATTTCTGGTCCGGTCCAGTACACTTGGATGTATCCTCAAGAAAGGTACGTACAACTAATTAATTAATTTGTTCCACATGAGATTATATATATACTAGCCAGCTAGCTATATGTACTTATGTAATGTGTACGTTTGATTTTGTAGACAGCTTGGACAGTATAAGTCATTCGTCAAAAACAGGTCGGCCCCGGATGGCTCCATAGCAGAGACATACCTAATGCATGAGTGTGTTACTTACTGCAACAGGTACCTCAAAGATCCACCCCCTCCCACTGCCTCCGATCGCAGTGCCCGCATCAATCTTTCTGTCGTCACCAATGTCGTCCGACCGTTTAGAGGAGTATTAAAGGAATCGTTAACACGGGAAGAACTTATTGAGGCACATTGGGTAGTGTTGCGAGACTGTGATGAAGTTGAGCCGTACATGATGTCATACAGGGAGAGGGTTCAGGCGTTAAATCAAAACAAGAGTTCGGCGTGGATTGAGAAAATGGTTAAGAAGAAGTTTCCTGATTATTTCTTCCAATGGGTACGTATGTACGACTCGGTATTAATTATTTAAATACATATTGCTCATGTTTGTAGAAAGTAAACCATTATATTAATTTGGCCTTTTTCGCAGATGATTGATCTGCAAAAATCTGATAACCACGGAGGGTGGTGGTCATGGCCAAAGCACTTGCTAGCAGGGAAGCCGGTTAAACACTATATTTATCCCGGATGTTTTGTGAACGGTGTAAAGTTCCATTCATTGGCCCGAGACGAAGGAAGAAGAACACAAAACAGTGGGGTAGCGGTTGGGAAAGACAATGATCTATATTACGGGGCTATTGTATACGTGGTTCAGCTATGTTACGGGAATGATGTCAACGTTTTCCTATTCAAGTGCAGATGGTTCAAACGTACAAAGGAAGACCTGGGACTATTATCAGTCGATACAAACTCGTACTGGTATGAGGATGAGCCTTTCGCTCTCGCCACCTTAGTTCGGCAGGTGTTCTATCTCGACGATCCGAAAGCCGGTGAAGGGTGGAAAATAGTGAACCATATCTCTCACCGAGGAATATGGAATACAGAGACAATTGAAGGGACACCGGCGACGACTGAAGATGCTGCTGAACCAGATTCTGGTGATATTCCTGCCTATCAAGAGCCTAATATTTCTATGGTCCGCTCCGATATAATGGACCTGGTTCAAGATGGTGAACGGTTACCCATGCCTGATGGTTGTACAGATCTAACTGAAGATGAGATTATCGATGAGGTAGATGAAGAAGACGAGCAGGAAGAGGACGCGGACGAGGACTCAGGTTATTCGTCGGACGATGTTGAGTACGATGACGAGGATGAGCCGTCGACTAACGGGGATGAGGACGATGATGATTATGACGAAGAGTACGGTCATACGACGAGGGAGATTAATTGGTAATTAATTACTGTAATTATTGTACGTAATATATATATGATCGATGCCGGTTTACGGTAAGAAATTAATCGATCTGAATTATATATCCTGGCCAATGGAGAAATTAATAAATATTGGCGCCAAATCTCAATCTCATATAAAACGTAATAATATTTTCGATCTGAATTATATATATCTGAATTTTTTAATAATATTTTTGAATTAGAAATTAATAAACGGACACGTACGTACACAAATGACCGGGGACGACCTAAACCGTAATCCCTAAGGCCCTAACCCCTGAAATCGGGGTCTATACACCTGGACGACGTAGACTGGTCATTCTCCGTCGTCCAGGTACACACTAGGACGACGGAGACTGGTCATTATCCGTCGTCCAAGTTCACAAACCCTAAACCCTAAACAGTAAGCCCCTAAACCCTGAATTCAGGGTCTATGCACCTGGACGACGGAGACCGACGTTCTCCGTCGTCCAGGTGAAGATATCGTAATTTTTTCTAAGACAACGACCCTCTAGACCTTCTTCCAATGCATTTTTTTTTCATCAAGACTTTAGAGTAAACAATTCTTGGAGTGTGAGCTTCGACGGTTCGAAAATCGGAGTTGCGAAATGCCTTGTATCCACGTTTCCGGTTTGTGAAATTATCGGTTTTGCGGTTGACTGTGCCGATCAAACCCTTCCCGAACTTATTATTTTATGGTCCTTTGAAGACAATTATATATTATGTTACGACGAACATATCCAACGGTTGTTTTGTCCAAATTCAATTTCGTTAATACTCTGCTGCAAATGAGCGTCTACTCATGAACACTTAAGTTGTAAAGATTAGTCGATACTTAACAACTTTCAAGACGTAAAATTATTCGTCGGTTCAAATTTAACTGTTCATATATACGATGCGTTCATCGATATTGTACGACTATTTCACTCGAATGACAGATCGCGAAATTCCTAGCGAATTATTTTTAAAATTTTTTTTACGTAATTTCAACCTGGACGACGGAGATGGTCATTTTCCGTCGTCTAGGTGTTCACCTGGACGACGGAGAAGGGCCATCTCCGTCGTCCAGGTTCAAAAATCATGGCGGTTCAAATAATTTTTTGTTTAATTTTTTCGTGTAATTTTCACTTGGACGACGGAAACTTACCATCTCCGTCGTCCAAGTCCAAAATTATGGCGGTTCAATTTACCGCTTCCGTTTTCGGCACCGCTTGAATTTTCACTTAGACGACGGAGAATTCATTCTCCGTCGTCTAAGTCCAATTCCATGGCGGTTCAAAACGTCCCGCCGATTAATTACGCGCCGATTGAAAATTTTTAAACCGCCACCTAGACGACGGAAAACACTGTTTCCGTCGTCCAGGTGCACTTAGACGACGGAGAATAGTGCTCCGTCGTCTAAGTCAAACACTATAAATAGAACAGCACCCCCCCCCCCCCCTCATTTTCTCATCATTCCATCTCCTCCTCTCCCTCTCCTCTCCTCTCCTCTCCTCCGGCGATCCTCCTCCGGCGACGCTCCGACGACATTTTTTCCGGCGTGGTTCCTCCTCTCCGACGACTCAACTCCGGCGAAATTCCCGAAAACTCCGATTCGGTAAATTTCTATTTTTCCCTTATTAAAATAATTTTCATTTAATTAATTAATTTAATTCTAAATATAATTAATTAGTAGAATTTAATTGATTAATTAGTTTAAATATTTAATAAATGATTAATTATTGTTATTAATTAATTAAATCATAATTATTGTAATTATTGTAATTATTTATACATTATTAGTTGCATGATCGATTAAATGAATTGACTATTAAATTATTTATTATTAGTTGCATGATAAATAAATATAAATTATTGCATCTAATTAGACGAATTATTAATTAATATTTACGTTTATTTTCTAGTAAATTAATTAGTAGTACGTGTTCGATTTAAATTTAGTACATAGGCTTGGTAATTATTAAGTCGCACTCTTTGGAATAGATGGCGCCTCTTTTCCTTGCTTATCTCCTTAACCCCTCGTGATGTGTGGATTTCATCACCGCACACCATAACCTAAGTGAAGTTATGGACACGAGGTTGATGGCGGAGTTTGCAAAGGACTTGAGGGAGTGTAAATTTTTGAAAAATTGGCCGAATGTCGGACATGGTGTCTAGAAACGGGTTATGACTGGTGACAGGATTTGGACTAAGAAAGACTTTTGTCGAAATTAGTCCTGCCTCTCGCGTTATCTCTATCCCTAACTGGCCATGTTTTTCGATTTAACCAAGGCTGATTAATTGAAAATTTACACTTTATCGCGCGGGTCGCACGTCCATTGAACGACCGAAAATGCTAAGCTAGTGTACTCTATTTAAATCTTAAACGTACTTAATTAATTAGCGTAAATTTTTAAGTTGTAATTATTATGGTAAGTAGGTATTTTAACCCCGTACTCTTAGGATTAAATGGCTC
Organism: Geum urbanum; assembly: GCA_946800695.1. Classification (NCBI taxonomy): domain Eukaryota; kingdom Viridiplantae; phylum Streptophyta; class Magnoliopsida; order Rosales; family Rosaceae; genus Geum; species Geum urbanum. The sequence goes on along the minus strand of OX327002.1, from coordinate 4,570,272 downwards.
CGCCAAAGACGACATCCGGCAAGAAGAAAGCTCAACAAGAGGCAGAAGATGCCATGCTCCGCCGCTTGGCGGACCAAGTCGGTTGGGAATTACCACCGGAGGGCAACGACGCTCTCAATCCGGACGGATCATCTGGTCCGTCCGTAGCGCCCTCTGGGGAAATTCCCGCTCCCCCATTCATCTCGAGCGGTGATGACGTCGACCCCTTCCAATCTCCGACGCCCGGTACCCATTCAACGGGAAGTACTCAGGCGTCCTCCACCGCCGAATCAATCATGTACAGCGCCCGCCGTAGGCAAAGGAGGGCCCCCACTGACCCGGAACCGAAAAGGACTCGGGGTCTCGTTAAAGGGGGGAAAGCGGAGCGTATTTGCAAGGCGACCGGTAAAAAGATCGACTTGCCGTACGACGAATTCACCGGTGGCCCTCCCACAGCTCAACTAGCAAGTTTCTCGGCGCATGGGATAGGGTCAATCATCCGTAACCGGGTTCGTATCACTGCCCCTACTTGGAAGGAGGCGCCGGATCATGAGAAGGCGAAAGTTTTCAAAGATATTTCGGTACGTAATACGTTCAATTTAGTTATTATATAATATTGTTAATCTCGGCCTAAAATTTCATAATATATACGATTATAATTTTCTATTTATTTTTCATAGGAACAATTTGACGTGGATCCGACACCGGCTATGTTGAGGCATATCAATCAAACCGCCAACTCCATCTACAAAGATTGGAAGTACAGGCTCCATAAGTACTTCAAAGATGTCGGTCCCGTGCCTCCCCCGGTAGAGCTGCAAGGGGAGAGAGAAGATGAGTGGGAGTGGTTGTGTAACCACTTTGCCGATGAACAATTTAAGGTATTAATTTAATTTTTTTATTTCAATTAAAATAATTGAATTATTTAAATTGTAGTTATTCATTTTTTAATGATTTAATTATCTTGTGTAACAGAAATTCTCCGGTGTCAACAAAGCCAACCGGGGGAAGAAGGAGAAACACCATACTACCGGCGCTAAGCAGTTCATTCAAATTGCCAAGGAGCACAAGGATAAGGGTTCCAAACACCCTTTTATTGATGCAAGCGTAAGCGCGTACGTGACGCCAGGGCTCGATAATGAAGCGAGTCAATGCGGGGTAAGTGATATATATATATATATGTGCTTTTAATTATAGTAATTATTATTTAAATATGATTACAGAATTATAATAAATTAATTATAATTTTGTAGGCAAGGGCGATAGAGCGTGCGCATGAAGAGTTGGCCAACACTCAGCTTGCGTTCCCAGATGTGCCGCCGGAAGACCTGCCTCCTCTATCCTTAGAGAGCCAAATTGCAATCGCGGATGAGGTCTACGGTCGTAGAGCTGGCAAGGAGGTTAGGCACTTTGGGCCTAGGGTGGTACGAGATTTGTCGACGACCTCCGGCTCATCATCTACGGGAGGTTCGAGGCAGCGGAGAATGAGTCAAGCTGTGGCCGTCGAAGCAGCCATTCAAGAGGCTCGACTGGCACGAGAGGAGAATCGACTGACACAAGAGCAGAATGAGGCAATGCGGCAAAGACTTGACCAACAACAAGCACAAATAGCCCAACTCATCGCCCTTATGGAACAAAATCGAGAAGTATGTCAACCTCCTCCGAACCCACACCCCGACGACAACGACCCGGCTGGAGGCGGAGGACTCGGCCCCGCATCTGCTCCTCCAGTGTATTAGCTAGCACGTAGTATATTATCTTGTTTCTTTCCGCATTCCGAACAATATTTTAATTTTTAATTTATGGGTTTTTTCGTATGTACAAATTAATTTACTTTGATTATTTAATAATTAAGTTATTAATTTTAATATTCAAAATTTAGTTTATTTATTTAATTTTAGCATTTTTCATTATTTAAATTAAAATAATAATAAATGAAATTAATAATTTTTAATTTCAATTTATTTTTAAAAAAAAATTAAATATTCACTTGGACGACGGAGATTATGTTCTCCGTTGTCCAGGTGCAGAACCCTAAACCCCTAACCCCTAACCCCTAAACCCTAAACCCTGTCGTTCTCCGTGGCCCAGGTTTTCACCTGGACGACGGAGACTTAGTGTTTCCGTCGTCCAGGTGAACACCTGGGCCACGGATAAGCTACCATTATCCGTGGCCCATGTACACACTTGGACGACGGAAACACTACTTCTCCGTCGTCCAGGTGAACACCTGGGCCACGGACATTGCTCGTCTGTCCGTGGCCCAGGTCTCCACCTGGACGACGGAGAAGTAGTGTTTCCGTCGTCCAAGTGTGTACATGGGCCACGGATAATGTCCGAGGTCCAAGTTCACTTGGACGACGGATCACTAAATCTCCATCGTCCAGGTGCTTGGACGACAGCACTTGGAGCACGGACCTTGGACGACGGAATTTCCGTCGTCCAAGTACTTAGACGACGGAAAACTGCACTTAGACGACGGAAATGGTCCGTGGTTTAAGTGCAGTTTTCTTGTAGTGATATGGTCCAGCAGCAGACACAGATGCAACCATTAATGTTTTATGTGTACCAAAACATGGTCCAACATGGTCCGAAAATCCCCCGCCGGTATTAACATTGCCGGCGACGGGAGTCGCCGGTGATGTCAAGACATTACCGGTGACGTGAAACTCCGTCGCCGGCAATGTTAATACCGGCGGGGGATTTTCGGCGACGTCATTGCCGGCGACTTGTCGCCGGTAATGACAATTCCGGCGAAAAAAAAAGACAAGGCCGGCGACGGCAAGTCGCCGGTAATGTCTCCATTTCTGGTAGTGATAGACAGATACTATAGCAAATCATGAACTTGTTCTTTTAATGAACACACAAGGGCATAAATCATCATTCTTATATCTCTTCCCAATCAAGTAGTCACTGAGGCGTGTATACCACATCCTACCGGATTGCTTCAATCCACACATTGAACGTCTCAACTTTATAACATGAGCACTCCGTGGTCTAGAGTTACTTGATTTGGGTATAACAATCTCATCTGAAACTCTCATGTATATCTCTGAATCAAGATCACCATAGAGATATATAGTAACCACATCCATAAGCTGCATGTTAAGCTTTTCAGACACTACCAAGCTTATCAGGTAGCGCAAGGTGATGATGTCCATAACAGGAGAATACATCTCCTCATAATCAATTCCAGGGTGATGAGAGAAATCCAGTGCTACAAACCTAGATTTATAACGGAAGACCTCATTCTTCTCATTATGCTTCTGAACAAAGACCCATTTATGTCCAATAGGCTTTACATTCGGTTGGCATAGCACAACGGACCAAAAACTTGTCTTTTATTCAAAGAGTCTAGTTCAGCCTGGATTGCTACCTTTCATTTCAACCAATCTGCTCTACGTTGATATTCAACAATAGAGCGAGGTTCCACTTCATCATCGTCAATAATCTCTTGAGAAATGGAATAAGCAAACACATAATCAACTAACATAGAAAATCTATCCATAAGAACGCGCACATCATTTGTTCTAAGCGAGATTTCTTTGTTCTCTGACATCACAAGAGGTTCTGAAGCGTCCCCCAGACTTGCCAATTGTGATTCAAGGACATAACTGTAGTCAGAGACAATCTCATGTGAAGGATTCACAATGTTGATAACTAATGGATCTTTTTGTGCCTTGATGGCCTGCCTTTTAACCGGCGGCTCATCAGTGGATTTTCTTGGTCTCCCATTTTCCTGGTGGGAGGCGAGGCCGACGCAACACCTTATACATGAGCAAAAGGAACGTCTCCTTGCCCAATGTTGCTACTAATAAATCCCTTTTTCAGGATTTCCAACCTTGCATGAACATTTGCAGCAAGTATATCCGATCTCGTGACTTTAGTTATATCAGCAAATGAATCAGGCATAGAGACTACTACTTGCTGAAGATCAAGTATTCTTCGCACTTCCATCTCACTCTGAGACGTGCGAGGATTATGAAGAGACACAGTGGGATTAAACCACGTCAATTCCTGACGTTCCACAGGAATGGAAACATTCCTATTTCCCCTTAATGGCGGGAAATATGTCTCTTCAAAGTGACAATCTATAAATCTAGAAGTAAAGAGATCTTGTATCGAAGGTTTAAGATAGCAGACTATCGTTGGAGATTCATAACCAACATAAATGCCTAATCTTCTTTAAGAACCTATTTTAGTGTGCTGTGGAGGCACAATTGGCACATAAACCGTGCAACTAAAAATGCGTAAATGTGAAACATTAGGTTCATATCCAGTTACCAATTGGTACGCACTGAATGGTTGGCGGGCTACTAGTCAAAAAGGAAGAAGCATTGCTTCGTGTAACACTGCATATCCCCACGTAGAGACCGGTAAGTTTGTATGCATTACCAAAGCTCTAGACACAAGTTGTATCCGCTTGATATGAGTCTCTGCTAAACCGTTCTGAGAATGAACATGAGGAACGAGATGTTCAACTTCAATCCCAAGAGACATGCAGTAATCATCAAAAGATTTTGATGTGAACTCTCCTGAATTCTCCAATCGAATAGACTTGATTGGATGATCCGGGTGGTGAGCCTGGAGATTAATGATTTGAGCCAGGAGTTTCACAAATGCAGCATTCCTTGTGGAAAGCAAAGTAACGTGTGACCATCGCGTTGATGCATCTATCAAAACCATGAAATATTTAAATGCATCTATCAAAGCTTGTATGATACAGAATCGCACGTAGTAGTGTGAGTCACGGCATTGGATTCAATGATCCAAACTATAGTTAGATATAAACCACTACGAATAGTTGGAAATTTCTCTGGAATACGCTTGCGGCCACATTCAACAGAAGTTATACACAATAGTTCTTTTTCATTTTCACAATAGGTTTCCAAGTGAAATCTGTTGGCACGAATATTCTTAAAATTTAGCAAGGTTCGATTGGCCTTTGGCGCGTATAAGGCATCAGTGATATATAATTTTGTACCATGGGGAACAAAAACTCTGCAGAACCACGCCCTTGTATAACGGGCGCTGCACCAATCATGATTGTCACTGAGAATTTGTATGGAAAAATATCCAGAAATAGTTGCCTATTCCGCATAATGGTATGTGTAGTACCATTATCTACTAGACACTCAATTTCGCCTTGAGACATCTACAAAATCAATGTAAATAAGTAAGTCTTTGTAACAAAGACCAGGCATAATCTTTAAGTATACACTTAAAGATTTGAATAAGGGTGTGACCCTTGTTGAGTGCTGATATGGCATGACACAAACTAATGTATAACCACATCTGGTGTTGAAATCCAAGTTGGTAAAAACAAAAATCACTATTTTCAGTAAAACCGATGTATAAACAACATCATAAGCTAATGATACAGGTGAAGAGTTTATCTAGATACATCACTTCCGGGTTACATCTTCGATGGATCAAGGGAAAAATTTCGATGCATCGAAGAACCCAAAATAAAGAGTGATTTTTCGATACCATTTTTCGATTGGTCGAAGCAAAGTTTCGATGGGTCAAAAATAGTGTCTAGAATGATGTCTTCGATGAGTCGAATTAATTCCTTTGATGGACCTAAAACGAGATCGAATTTTTGACATCAGCTTTCGATGGGTTGAAAGAATTTTCGATGGGTCGAAAACTTGACCTGAGGCATTTCTTCGATGGATCGAAATGCTCAACCAAAGGACCCAAGGATAAGCTTCGATGGATCGAAGTGAATTTTTTCGATGGATCGAAAAAAGTCAAAAAATAACCCGTGGGATAGTTTCGATGGATCGAAGTGCAATACTTCGATGGATCAAAAATCTCTCCGAGTTTCAAATAACATCATTTCCTTTGTGTCACTTTTGTACCGTATCATTGGCTCAAATTGCCATATACTTATAAACATCTAACCATACATAAGAATTGTATGAAAATAGAATATTCTCAACACTTTCATAGACCGAAAAACAGAGAAATATTCATTACTGCCAACAAAAATACATCATACATGTTCTTAATCATAAACAAGACAAGCGTCTTAATAAGTTTGGCCGAAAAGTAAGCCAAGAACAAAACCAAAAACATGAAAAATTACAGAGACAATGCCTTTTACATAGGCTTAATCAAAATCTAGGCTAGCAAGATCTTTCCCCTTGTCATCTGCAAGAAAAAGAGTGATGTTAACCTCCATCTCTAAATCTCCAGCATAATTCGACTCTTGAGCCAAATACTGTTTGTGTCGTTTGTAGATATTCTGGACTTCTCTACTAGCACAACACTGTTTGTGCATATGCTTAGTAAAACCACATTAGAAACAAACGTATCTTCTAGAATGTTGAGACCGTTGACCATCAGAAACCGAACCAAACTGGTCCTTGTTAGACTTGGCGTTCTGATTTCTATGCTAAGTCAGATTTCGGTTGTGGCCTTGGCCACGCCCACGCCTCCTCTACCCCCATGTGGAGCATGTCCTCCATGAACATAAGGTTTTGAACGAGCAACCTTCTTAGTTTTGTGGGCCTTTCCTCCAGTTTGGTAACTCTTAGGCTTCTTAGTACCAGCCGGTCTTGAGTTAGTATTGAGGATGATCTCATGATGCCGTTCTTTTTTTGTAATGCTATTGATGAGATCACTGAAGGTAGTAATCCTACTTTGTTCGTACTCAATTCGGTGCTGATGTGCGAGAATGCTCATGGAGGTTGGGAAGGTTTGTAACGCCCTCTCAATCATGTCATTTTCAGATTTTTCCACCCCACAAAAACTCAACTCTGACTGCAGATCTAGCATGGCTTGATTAAACTCTTGTATTTTGGGAAAAATTCATAAGTCTAGTGTGCTTCCATCTAAAAGTCAACTCAGGAAGCCGTGCATCATGCACATTGTTGAAGCGATACTTCAAAACGTCCCACAATATTATGAGATCTGTTTTTTTTTAAATAATGCTTCTTGAGAGTTGGATGAATATGACGCCTCAAAAACATGAGGGCTTGAGCTTTTGATTCTTTAGTGGGGAAAATGAGATTTGTTCCAGGCCCATAGGGTTTGATGGTGTTGGTCAATCTCTTTTCGATGAATGTAGTTTCCATATCTGAGACCCAACGATGATATTCCTTGCCTTAAAGGTCAAGGATGTCGAATTCTGGCCTAGCTGGCTCATTCGAACTCATCTACAAAAACACACAGAGATGTTTTATCAATAACGATCGAAAACTACGATCACAAAAACTTTCAATTTTTATTGAATAAGAACATGATCCATGATATATGGTCACAAAATCGATTATAAACGGTGGCAAAAACCACATTAAGCTACCGTGATTAACGGTCACATAGGATCGATTTCTCTTTTCTTTTCTTTTCTAAACCGTGACTCTCCAGGACTGTCACTTGTACTCTATGGATATAGGTCCATAGGAAGTAGGGTAAACATGTAATAGAAAACAACTCATATTACAATTATAATCAACTTAGATCTAGGGTTTTGAAGTAAGTAAGTTTGATCCTAAATTTAGGGATTGATGGTTTATAAAAGTTTACCTCGATGAGTGTTATGCTCGATATGACCGCTACACTTATTGATTAATTTGAGGTAGAAGACCTTCTGAAATAATTTCTCGGAAGACGAGCAATCTTGAAACGATTTGAAGAACTTGTGCTTGAGTGAGGGACGCCGAGATGAGAGAGAAAGGCCGATGGTGGAGCAAGGTGGCCAGCGGCGGCGGTGCTAGCTTTTTGTGAAGTTTAGGTTTTTTTTTCTTTTGGTTGTGATGGCTATCAACTCAGAGAGCGTGCTGATAACGTGTTGTAGGAGAAAAATATGTAAACAGGAAAAACTATATCTCTTTCATTGATAGAATGCCTTAAATACAGGCTGACATAATCTGTTACAAGAAATATCCTGATATGATAGGGATTCCATGTATCGATCTAATTAATATCTATATCTAACTAGGACCAAGAAACACACCAAAAACTATGGAAACAAGAAGCACATATTTATGTGCTTCCTGATTTTAAAAGTATTTTTACAAAATTTCAAGTGTTTCCAAAGTAAAGAATTCAAAGAAATCTCAAACAGGCTTAATCCACTGTCTCCATTAACATGTCTCCTTCTGTGTCTCTCCATTAGATATGTGACATGTGTCACTTTATTCCAACTCAGATAACTCCATCTTAACTCTGTCAAACTTAAACAATTCCAAAATGAAAATTACCTAAAAATCGAGATATATCACCAACACTTCCGTCTTCGTAGCCAAGTCATATACAACCATAAATCAAAACCTTAGCCAAAGAAAAATTGAAATAGATTTAAACTTTTCAAGTTTCTTCTGTCTTGATTTTGCTTCGACAATTGTTGCACCAGAGGAGGGAGAGAGTGAGTGTGAACTGTGAAGAGACTCAAAGCTTCGAGGAATTCAGAATGGGTGGAGATTCAGTTCAAACCTTTGTTGCACAGACACGGACACTAATACGGGGATATGGACACACTGAGACACGAGACACAACAAAATCTAAAAAAGTAGAATACAATCACGACAATAAACTTAATATAAATATAAATATTAATACTTAAATAAATAATAAACTAAAATTAAAATTAAGTTGAACATATCATTTAAACTCAACAATGCTGCCAATTATAGACGTTGGAGATGAACAATTTTTAAAACTCGACATATTTTTTAATCAATTGTAGTACTCCATTAAGGGAACTAATTTTCCTTTTGGAGCGTTGGAGATGAACAATTTAGTTTAATTGGCATGAATAAGATTTTAATCTTCTTTTTTGATGTTTGCCGATGGGGATGAATCTGTTTAAACATGGTATGGGCTATTTTTCTGTGATCTTATGTTATGTAGAAAAAGGTTGAGCCAAAATCGATCCGGTTTTGAAGTTCTCTTCACCAATCCAAGTCAATCACCCAAGTTTTGTATCTAGGCATATCAAATTGCAAAGTTTCTAGTATAATGTAAGAGAGTGTGCCAGAGAAAGCGTGATTAATATAGCGTATAGATCACATTATAAAAGTTCTAGTATTATGTTGTTGTGGTGAACTCAGATCGGCAGATCTGCTGCATTAAACCGGGATCTTTGGAGCTGAGAAATATCCATACCGGCTAGTCTTTACGAAATTCTATTGGACCTCCAAAATTGTTCATTAGACCTCTATAATCTTTATACCTCTTTTGTTCTTTTAATTTGTGAGACTGCTCAAGATACCTCTACGTAGATTACCATATTAATCTTATTGTTATTGTTCATATTCAAAACATCAATTAAAAACCAAACGTGCGACATCCAAACTTATGCCATTCATCAATCCAATCTTCAATGTGAAGAACCCTGTCAAATTAAACAACATCAGTCTTCTTCGACATTAGACAAAGTGAACAGTTGATCATATTCCCTTGGTATCAATATCAACAAGGTTGCATGTATTGTACCTACCCCGAAAATCACGGCAAGAAATCTGGCTCCCCCTTTTTATTTTTCTTCCAGATGCACACAGGACATGATTAAAGTCCGCCATGGCTTTGTAAGTTGTAATCACATGACTATGAATTGATGCAATAGGTCATGGCCGTCCTGCCAAATGCCCCACTGACGGATTGCGTATTTTGAAAAAAATCATTTACCTATTAATGAAGAATTATTTAGTTTATACACAACAAGTGTATGGAGAAGATAAGGATTGTAGAAGAAAGATATTGCATAAAAAGATTAAAAACCTATTAATTTGTCGTTCAAACCAAAGAGAAAATTAGGGTTCTATTATATTTTTGACTATGTATGTAATTTTGTATGAGAATACTATTGCAATTCTCTGATGAAAATTAAAATGAGATCAATTGAACAATATTGGAGGTTTCAATAGAATTTTTTTTTATTATTTTTTTTCTATTTTCTAAATCATAGACTTTAACAGAGTTAATGCACAATTTGAAGAATATGAATAAAGTGACACATGTCATGAATTTAATGAGAGACAGGATAAAAGACAAGTCGGTGGGGACAACGGATTTTCTCCTATTTTGCACAAACCTGTAGCATGTCAAATTCGTTGACTACAATAAAAATAAGCCACTACGTATGAAGTAGATGTATGAAATAATAATGATATTAAATTAAATAAATTACGAAAAAACTAATGCGTTTAACTAGTAAATTAAAACAAAGAACAAATTTTGGAAATAGAATAAGAAATAAGAACAAAGTTGAGTCGCGTGTATCACACGTTCTCTTTAAAAAAATTACGCTGCTCACAGACTTATATGACGTTGTTCTCCCAGATAAAACAACCTCTAAGTTTTTTGTACTGAAGCACAAGAATTTCTCGTTAGATTAAAGAGTACATTTCTCTATTACCGAAATCAAACTTGAGAGTCTGAGAGCAGTGGCGAATCCTTTAAGGGGCTAGAGGGGGCCATGGCCCCTCCGGCAATTTGAGAGTTTTCTCCTAATTATGGTTTAATTGTGTCTTTATTAGTATTAAATTCAAGAATTAGTATAAATTGGCTCATCCGGGAAGTTACGCATGCATGTAATTCCCTTGTCAATAACTGGTGATCAATTTTTCCTTAATAAATTTCATTCTTTCTATACAAAGATTAGATCTTACGCATATTTTTTCATGAATCATTTGATTATGTTTTATCGAAAATAGTATGTATAGAGGAAGGAGAGCAAGAGTCTTCTCCTCCAGCTTTCCAAAATTATCTCAAATGTATTTAGCAAACTTTGTGCCCATATTTAAGGACTCCAGATTAATCTGATCGATTAACTCACACCATTTTCAAACCAAATCAAAGAGAATAGTGAGAGAGAAAGTGAATCTTTGAGTATCTCCTAATTAAATACCAGCATCATCCCACAAAAAAGAGTTGAAGAAATTATGTTGAAAGTAAGTAGTTTATTTAACTTAAACTCATCATGTCATTTCGTTTAAAGTTAATTCTAGAGATATTGTAGATGCCATTCTTCTGTTGTACTACTGAGAATTTGTTACATATGAATTGTAATTTTTTTGGCCCATGATGAATTTTATTTCAAGTTTTGCCATTGCTTGGGAGGGAGAGAAGAGATCAAAAGAGGAGATTGTTTTCTGATGAGATTAAGAATGAGGAGAAAAATGTCATAAAGGCCGACCACCAAAAGGTCTCAGGTTACACCCCATTAATCTATGGAACTTAAATCTGAGTTACACAAATTAAACTATGGAAAAATGAATCCGGCATTTAGTTTGTAACTGCAAAAAAGTGAAAGGCCAAAATTGAGCGACATTCATGTCCGCAGAATGCGGGCACACACAAGTCTAATCGAACCAATATTTATTATTCGATCTATTGTTCTCGTTCTCCTTCCGCCTCCATCTCCTCGACTAGTCGCGACCTCCGTCACTAACTCTCACCAGTCGTCGCTTCCCGTCCTCCACCTTTCGTCACTCAAGATTGACGATAGTTGCTTCGATTTGGGTCGGCGGGAGTTGCTTCGATCTGGGTCGGCACGGGCTACTCGGATACTGGGCATTTCTTGTAGAAGGAATTGAGATAGCGGCCAGGTAAAAAGTTAATGGTGCAGCCGACGATCTGTCAGTGTCGAGGACTCCTTAATGCCTAAATGCAATGATTTGTAAGTTAGCCACTAAATTTTTCAACCTGCCATGGGAGACTGGTTTAGAGGGGAGAAGGAGGGAGGGAGGGAGGGAGAGAGGGAGGGAGGTGATCGATGCAATAATATGCACCTCTATGCTATTTATTGATACTCATATACTTATTCTTTTGTTATTTATTCAGCATTATTAGTTACTTTATTTGTTTTATGGGTATTTTGAGTCAATCCTTCATAAAAGAAGTTAAAAAAAAGGATTTTAACGTTAATTTGGGAAATCTGTCTTTACAGGTTAGTCAACTTCGACAGAGAACTGGGAGCAGCTTATGAAGAACCAGAGAATGATCTTTAGATGAGTGGAAAGATACAAATGTCTAGTTTCTATAGCTTCTTCTAGAACGTGATTATCATGTTTCTAGATAAAGTTATGGTCATTTTAGTCCACAGAGGTCAGTCTGCTCGGAAATCTGACTTTGATGTATGCTAGTTCAGATGATCACTCATGTATGCTACATTCTAAACTTTGCTCGCTATTATATGTCAAATATCACTAAGGTCACTGTCGAACTTCACTGTTAGTCCATTTTATCACTCTGTCCCAAATGGAGGTTAATAATTTATTGACATCATTAAAAATATGTCAGATGTCATTCACATGTCATTTTAGAATCACTTTTTTATTTTTTATTTGTTTCTTATTTTATTTTTATCTCTCTCTCTCTCTCTCTCTCTCTCTCTCTCAAACATAGTAGTAGAGAAACTCAAACACCATCGCCAATTATTGCCTCCACAAGCTGCGATCGGTATGCCTAGCCTGAGCGACGCTGAAAGGACCTAACCCCGATTTAGTTTCCTAAACCGGAATCAAACCCTTTCTGAAAATACGAACTTGCAAAAACCATAGAAATTTCGGCAGAGTTTCACTATATCGCGAAGTTGCCATTAACCTACACCCGAAAATACACTTAATCCTATGCTACAAAAGCCAAACCGTGAGCACCATTCCCATCCGGATTTCTCAAAATCATATCATAATGTAAAGCAATAAGCAAAAACTGTAATCTTTTTACAGAAATCCGGGAAAATCATATGAAAATATAAACATCAGAGTATTCAGAGCGACCTCTAGTATATATATACACATAAATACACAGCAGTAGGCTAAACAAGAAACCTACTGAGAAAGAAAAGTAGCTCAAATACTAAGCCTCCAACAGCGACGTGCGACACCAGAATCCAAACTGCAAACTGGAGGCGGAAATCGAAAATCTCAGGGGAAAGGCAAATAAATCGTTAGAGTGAGTGGATGAAAATAATCATATGCCTTTCACCATTTACATAACATAAAAATATTGCGAGTGCTTAAAATAAATGGAGGTGTCAGGCGAATCTCTCAAGCCCGACGGTAATAGACTAGGCGAATCTCTCAAGCCTAGTGGCACATCAGGCGAATCTCTCAAGCCTGGAACTGGACTACCGGTGATCAGCCGAGTAGTCAATGCATCGATGCTAAGTAAATGCCATCACCAATAAAACATAAAACAATACCTCCAAAACAATAAATAATCTCAATATTGTACTGGAAATAAATACTGAAACCAAGAACTCGCTACGACAGTGTAAATAAATGTCCACTCACAGATAAGCACAGCGCGCAGACACGCTAATCCCGAGATCCGGCGGAAGATCCCTCGCCAAGCATACGATCTCGATCCTCTGAATAATCACAAAATATCAATGATCAAAATCACAATTTGATACTCTGCACCACACCTCGGAAACAACCATTTCAGGAAATATATAACTCGGATAACAAAAGAATAGCCGAAAATCCCAAAATACTCCACGTAAACCCTCGACTTAAAATCCACTACTCAAATCAACTCAAAAACCTCAAAGCTACGATCGGGACGCGATTACGAGCAAAACGGTATAAAACTTGAAAAAAATCTAAAAAATCAACCCTTCGCCGGAGCGCCGGCGGCGGCGGCGCGGCGTCAACAGTGGTGGATTCCGGCCAAACTTTCCAGAAATGGTCTACACCTCAAGCCCAACACATTCCTCTTCTACACCAAGCTCAAATTCCAAGCCCACCGGCCGGAACCGAGCCCGAAACCCACGGAATCCATGGATTCCGGCGAGGTTTCCGGCACGCTTCAAACGACAACCAAACCCAAAATTGTTTTACCCAAAAGCATCACAAGGATGAGGGGAACCTTTCCCCCCACCACCCCGGCCCCAAAAGTTGCCGGAGCGCTGCCCCGGACGACGGCAAAATTCCACGGAATTCACCAAGCTCTTTCTAACTCAATACCTCATCAAATCACACCAAACCAAGTTCTAAACCATAGGAAATCAAGAGAGGATTCTAATCATACCAAAATTGTAGCTGGAGGTGACCGGAAACGGAAATTCCACGGTGAGTCAACAGCGGTGCGGTTCTCCCTCAGTCAACGCGAGTCACTAGTCAACCTTCGGTCAAACGACGGTCAAACTTCCAAAACAGTGGTTTTCGACAATTTTACGACTATTCCGATATTAATACTCATGGCTCGATATGATCGACGGTCCAAATCGAATCACAACCACGTTTCGGATAACTCAAACTTAATCGGATAAACGTGACTAAATCACGCGACTTCAAATATTCATAATATATTGCTCGGTTATCGAAACAATTATCTGAAACCCTACAAGCTCAAAATCACGCATACTACAATTCTCGTGAAGAGACTCATCTCAATTTCTCGCCCGATAATTAAGTCATGAACTTGACCGCCAATTCGATTAATTACGACAAACTATGATTATACGTGAAACTCGCGAATTAAGCCGATTAACTTCCATTTCCAGTTCGGGTTGTCACAGATGCTGCCCTACATCAGCTTCAAATTGGTGTCGCGCCATCCTTTGCATCACTTCTTGACTCAGCTTCTTCAGATTTCTCATCATATGTGCCTACGAGGCTATGACGTCAACCTCAATCAAGTCCTAGTCGTCTTGTCTCCAGAGTGAACAAACTGACTAGGCCACCAATACATCGTGGCAACATCGTGGAAGCGTATTGTGAGACAATGACTGCTATTGTAACTTTGAGGTATGATTGTTACTATGTAGCAGTCAAAGTTATAACAATGCCTCACAATGCCTCAAAGTTAAAGTTAGAGTTAGAGTTAAAGTTATAATTATTTTTAACTAGAAACTTAGAACTATGGTTGTTACTCCAACAGTAAAGTTATAGTTATTTTTAACTAGAAAAGCTAAATGTACCTCATTATTTTTTGACTTTAAGTTTAACAATTATAGCTATTCTAAACCTAAAGTTAAATATATAGTATTAAATGCTTAGTTTTAAGTCATTTTCTCTCTCTTCGTTAGCTAAATATAGCTACCAATATGACTAAAAATTATATTTGATTTTAATTATAACTACTTTATTGAAGTTAATTTAACTAAAAAATAGTTAAAATTCAACTTTTAGCTACTCCACAATTTGTTGAAGATGTTCCAAGTCTGAAACTTATATGGTGCGTAGTACATTAAGATTTAATTTTAAGATATGGCATCGTGGTCGGCTTTGAGTTGCAGTCGACCTCTACCTCAAAGTGCATGGCTGGTTGCAAAATGCAACTCGACCTCTACCTCAAAGTGCATGGCTGGTTGCAAATCACTTCAAGGCCATCGAGAGAAATTGAAGGCTGGGAATTTGTACAATCATGTTTGATTTCTTTTTTTTTTTCTGTTTTTTCTTCCTTCTGCTTTTTCTCTGTAACATTATCCGAAGGCTTTTCTATTTTGTCTTCTTTTGTTTTTTAAAATAATCCTAAGGTGTGCTTCGTTGGTGTTTTCGTTTGTTAATTGGTAGTGACTGCTACTGTATAATTAGTTTTGGCCCTGGACTTCTCATCTCTTTTATAGTTTCGCTTTTGGTCAAGAAATTCAACTGTTATAATGTTATATATTTTAATGTCAATTGTTTTTTGAGATGAACGATAAAATTGATTGGGTTGAAAGATTACAAGGAGAATACCGAGTCATCAGTACTGTAGAAAGAATTCTCTAAAGTAATCTAAACTATATCATGTTCGGCACAAATCAATTATCACATAACTAAATGGACTAGACGTATGAAAATGACTAAAAACATTCAAGGTCCCATATCTTAACTAGTTATGCACCCTAAACTATAGCAACACATGTTGTTCTTCATCCGTTTCTCAGCAACTGAAGTTAGTGTCATCTCTTTCTATGGGGACTCAAACTTGGACACCTCTAACACACGGTCACTTGTTGTCTTGCCTCCACCAGCTATTAGTGGTGGTGTCTCCTCCCACGTCTCTCTCATCTTTCTACCCGTTGGGACCCGAGCAGTCGTTGTCGATCCTCCAGAAGGCAATAACGATGCTCCATCTGTGAGTCGTCTACTACCTTTAGTCAGCAGGGATGCCCCATCTGTGTGCATTGGGCAAGCCTCCCTCAGAGATGATCTAACTGTCTGCGACACCGTTTGCGCGTTGAGCCACTCTACCCTGACATAAGATCGCATACCCTGAGGAGCATCCCTTACTGCTTGGTGGGCCGTAGGGTTTGCTCAAGATTGACCTGACTGTAGATTACCAGTTGAATCTGGAACCAACGAAAAAATAAATTGGGTTAGTGGATCCCCCCTCAAAAAGAGGGTTCCCTGCATGCTTGTCACGTGTCTTGTATGCATTGCCTCAGCCGATGATGGCATACCCACTAAGGTTTTCAGCATCTCTGCCACCGAATGGTGGTACTTCGCCACCGCTGTCGGTTGTACCGTCGGGGAGAATGCTGGGCCATTTTCAAAATTCGACGGCAGATGTGTGGTCTGGGCTGTCGCTTTCTCCGCTCTTCTTTCCTTTCGAGCCCGCTGCACCATACACCCAGAACCATCATGCGCAAACAACCCGCAAAGGGAGCAAAACCCTATCACATTTGGGTATTCAAAACCAATCGGCAACATGCATTATGGGGAAAATCGAATCTTCCTTTTCACCGCCTTACTGCGGTGGAGATTGACCCGAATCGTTATCTTCATCACCCTAGTAGCAAGAAAGGTCGGTTCATGCTTAATGTACTCACCCAAAAATTTACAATCTGCTCTGCCCAGCTTTTAGTGAGGGTTTCCCTCATGATATTATGGGCTATCACCCACCTCTGTGTCACTGCCGTCGCCACTGCTATAAGGTCAGAGAACCCATTAAACTTCTCGACCACCACAGTTCTAAAAGAACCATGGACCTCGCATGTCGCGTTTGAGGCACTGAATCTCTAAACCTGCAGAAAAACTGATCTGCATCATGCCGATGTATCAAAATCTAGCCCGTCCTAAGTGATCGATGCCATAGACGTGCCATGGTATCCATCAACGAGGGATCTTGGAACTCTTGCAAAGCCAACGGCCCGAAAAATCTCGCAATGCCATAGCGCATCCTAGCTTCATTTCCACCATCTATCACCTCTGCCGACCACTACAAGAAAAACACACTTAGACCACGGAGCGTTTCCGTCGTCTAAGTACTTAGACAACGGAACCTCCGTCGTCCAAGCACTTAGACGACGGAGAATTTATTATCCGTCGTCCAAGTGAACTTCGACCGCGGACATTCTCCGTGGCCCAAGTAAGCACCTGGACGACGGAGAATTTAATCTCCGTCGTCCAAGTGCTTATTTAATTTTTTTTTTAAAATTAAATTGTAATTAAATATTAATAATTTAATTTATTATTAATTGAATTTAAATAATGAAAAATGTTAAAATTCTTTAAATAAACTAAATTTGTAATATTATATTAATTAAATAATTAAAATTAATTTGTACACACATAATCGAAAAACCCATAAAAATTAAAATATTGTTCGGAATGCGGAAAGAAACGAGATAATTAATAAACTACTAGCTAACACACTGGAGGAGCAGATGCGCCGCCGAGTCCCCCGCCTCCAGCTGGGTCGTCGTCGTCGGGGTATGGGTTCGGAGGAGGTTGACATTCTCCTCGAGATTGTTGCATGAGGGCGATGAGTTGGGTTATTTGTGCTTGTTGCTCATCAAGTCTTTGACGCATGGATTGATTTTCTTCTCATGCCAGTCGAGCCTCTTGAATGGCTGTTTCGACGGCCACAGCCTGAGTCCTTCTCCGCCGCCCCGAACCTCCCGTAGATGATGAGTCGGAGGTCGTCGATAAATCTCGAACCACCTTAGGTCCGAAGTGCCTAACCTCCTTGCCAGCTCTACGACCGTAGACCTCATCCGCGATTGCAATTTGGCTCTCCATGGATAGAGGAGGCAAGTCTTCCGGCGGCAAATCTGGGAACGCAAGCTGAGTGTTAGCCAATTCTTCCTGCGCACGCTCTATCACCCTTGCCTACAAAAGAATAATTAAAAAATTATAATGAAATAATATTTAAATAATAATTACTACAATTAAAAGAACATATATATATATATCACTTACGCCGTATTGACTCGCTTCATTATCGAGCCCAGGCGTCACATACGCGTTTATGCTTGCATCGATATAAGGGTGTTTGGAGCCCTTATCCCTGTGCTCCTTGGCTATTTGAATAAGTTGCTTGGCGCCGGAAGTATGGTGTTTGTCCTTCTTCCCCCGGTTGGCTTTGTTGACTTTGAAGAATTTCTGTTAGACAACATAATTAAATCATTAAAAAATTAATAAGTAACTAAAATTTAAATAATTCAATTATCTTAATTGAAATAAAAACAGTAAACACCTTAAATTCGTCATCCTGAAAGTGGTTACACAACCACTGCCACTCATCTTCTCTATCCCCACGCAGCTCTACGGGGGCAGGCACGGGACCGATATTTTCAAAGTACTGATGGAGCCTGTACTTCCAATCACGGTAGATGGAGTTGGCGGTTTGGTTGATATGCCTCAACATCGCCGGTGTCGGATCCACTGCAAATTGTTCCTATCAGAAATAAATAGAAAATTCAATTATCGTATATATTATGAAATTATAACTAATATTAACAATATTATATAATAACTAAAATTTTACGTATTACGTACCGAAAGTTCTTTAAAGACTTTCGCCTTCTCATCATCCGGCACCTCCTTCCAAGTAGGGGCAGTGAGACGAACCCGGCTACGAACGATTGACCCTATGCTATGCGCCGAGAGACTAGCTAGCTGAGCTGTGGGAGGGCCACCGGTGAATTCGTCGTAGGGCAAGTCGATCTTTTTCCCGGTCGCCTTGCAAATTTTCTCCGCTTTGCCCCCTTTAACGAGACCGCGAGTCCTTTTCGGTTCCGGGTCAGTGGGGGCCCTCCTTTGCTTACGCCGGGCGCTGTACATGATAGATTCAGCGGTCGAGGACGCCTGAGTACTTGTCGTTGAACCGGTACCGGGCGTCGGAGTTGAATAGGGATCGACGTCATCACCGCTGGAGATAAATGGGGCAGCGGAAATTTTCCCAGAAGGCGCTGCCTCCGGACCAGATGAAGGGTCCGGATTGAGGGCGTCGTTGCCCTCCTGTTCAACCCAACCGACTTGGTCCGCCAAGCGGCGGAGCATAGCATCTTCTGCCTCCTGTTGGGCTTTTTTCTTGCCGGATGGAGCCATTTAAACCTAGGAGTACGTTGTTAAAATACCTACTTACCATAATAATTACAAGTGCAAAATTTACGCTAATTAAGTACGGTTAAGATTTAAATAGAGTACACTAGCTTGGCTTTTTCGGTCGTTCAATGGACGTGCGACCCGCACGATAAAGTGTAAATTTTCAATGAATGGTATATACTCTATTGGTGTCGTCTTTCTTAGATCCAAAACCTTTCACCAGTCATAACCCGTTTCTAGACACCATGTCCGACATTCGGCCAATTTTTCGAAAATTTACACTCCCTCAAGTCCTTTGCAAATTCCGCCCTCAACCTCGTGTCCATAACTTCACTTAGGTTATGGTGTGCGGTGATGAAATCCACACATCACGAGAGGTTAAGGAGATAAGCTAGGAAAAGAGGCGCCATCTATTCCAAAGTGTGCGACTTAATAAACCAAACTTATGTACTAAATTTAAATCAAAGATGTATTACCATGCAATTTACTAGAAAATACACGTAATTATCAATTAATTAAAACAATAAATAATGACAATAATGAATTATTATTTATCATGAATTTAATAATAATTATTCATTTACCAATATAATTAATTATTATTAACAATAATTATTATTACTATTATTTAATTACAATAATTATTATTTACCAAATAACTATTATAATAACTATTATAATAACTAAATAATTAAATGATAACAACTAAATGATTATTATAATAATTATAATAACTAAATAATTACTAAATATTAATAATATCAACTAAATAATTATTATAATTATAACTATTAATTATTTAAAACTAATTATTTAATTATATTTAGAAATTAATTAATTAAATAAAAATAATGTTAAAAAGGTAAAAAATAGAAATTTACCTCGCCGGAATAATCGGGAATATCGCCGGATTTGAGTCGTCGGAGAGGAGGAACCACGCTGGAAATTGAGTCGCCGGAGGAGGAAAATCGCCGGAGGAGAGGAGAGGAGAGGAGAGGAGAGGAGAGGAGAGGAGGAGAGGAGATGAGATGGAATGAGAAAAGGGGGGGGATCCTGTTCTATATATAGGCGTTCACTTAGACAACGGAGCCCTATTTTCCGTCGTCTAAGTTCACTTAGACGACAGAAACGGGCTTTTCCGTCGTCTAAGTGAAGCGTTAAATTTTTTCGAAGCGGCGCATAATTAATGGGCGGGACGTTTCACCCGCCATAAATTTGGACTTAGACGACGGAGAATTGATTCTCCGTCGTCTAAGTGAAATTTCAAGCGGTGCCGAAAATTGAGGAGGCACATTGAACCGCCATAATTTTCAACTTGGACGACGGAGATTGACCATCTCCGTCGTCCAAGTGCAATTTACATTGAAAAAAAAAATGAAAATGAACCGCCATGGTAATTTGAACCTGGACGACGGAGAATGACCATCTCCGTCGTCCAGCACTACAACATTTCTTCCCATTGCCGGCGACTTTTATGTCGCCGGCAATGTTTTTGGACATTACCGGCGATTTTTGCCGGAAAAATCGCCGGTAATGTCTTTTTTTTTTTTTTTTAACATTACCGGCGACATAAATGTAAGTCGCCGGTAATGTCTTGCCGGAAAAGACATTGCCGGCGACATACATTTATGTCGCCGGTAATGTAAAAAAAAAAAAAAAAAAAAAGACATTACCGGCGACATAAATGAAGTCGCCGGTAATGTCTTTTTTTTTTTTTTTACATTACCATCGAGAGATTGCCGGCGACGGACATTACCGGCGACAAAAATCGCCGGTAATGTAAAAAAAAAAAAAAAAAAAGACATTACCGGCGATTTTTCCGGCAAAAATCGCCGGTAATGTCCAAAACATTGCCGGCGACATAAAAGTCGCCGGCAATGGGTCAATTTCCAGTAGTGCAGGTTCAAATTACGTAAAAAAAATTAAAAATTAATTCGCTAGGAATTTAGTGATCTGTCATTCGAGTGAAATAGTCGTACAATATCGATGAACGCATCGTATATATGAACAGTTAATTTTGAACCGACGAATAATTTTACGTCTTGAAAGTTGTTAAGTATCGACTAATCTTTACGACTTAAGTGTTCATGAGTATAGGCTCATTTGCATCAGAGCATTAACGAAATTGAATTTGGACAAAACAATCGTTGGATATGTTCGTCGTAACATAATATATAATTACAATAAAGGACCAGAAAATAATAAGTTCGGGAAGGGTTTGATCGGCACAGTCAACCGCAAAACTGAGAATTTCACAAACCGGAAACGTGGATACAAGACATTTCGCAACTCCGATTTTCGAACCGTCGAAGCTCACACACCAAGAATTGTTTACTCTAGAGTCTTGACGAAAAGAATATGCATTGGAAGAAGGTCTAGATGGTCGTTGTCTTAGAAAAAATTACGAAATCTGCAGCTAGACGACGGAGATGAGCTTCTCCGTCGTCCATGTGAAGAGACCCTGAATTCAGGGGTTAGGGGCCTTACTGTTTAGGGCATAGGGTCTCTGCACTTGGACGATGGAGATGAGCTTCTCCGTCGTCCAGGTGTGTACCTGGACGACGCAGAAGATCATCTCCGTCGTCCAGGTGCAGAGACCCTGAATTCAGGGGTTAGGGGGCCTTAGGGTTTTGCACTTGGACGACGCAAATTCCCTTCTCCGTCATCCTAGTGAGTACCTGGACGACGGAGAATGACCATCTCCGTCGTCCAAGTGTACAAACCCTGAATTCAGGGGTTAGGGCCTTAGGGTTTAGGGTTTAGGTCGTCCCCGGTCATTTGTGTGTCCGTTCAATTATTCTGATTCAAGAATATAATTAAAAAAATGATCTATCGATCCGATTTGCTAGATTTAGGGTCGAGGATTTAGGGAGATAGCCAAAATATCCCAAAAGGCGACATTCTGCAATTAATTTCTCCGTTGTCCAGGATATATAATTCGGATTAATTAATTAATTTAATTTAGTTTACGTACGTCGGTCGATCCGATCTGATCGAGCATGGACGCGTGTAATTAATTAATTAAGTACAAAAATTCGAAGATATACGTACATATATACATTCTCCTCCTTATATATAATATTTATATTAATTATTGATCGATGATGCATCGATCATATATTACAATAATTACATAAATTAATTACCAATTAATTTTTCTCGTCTTAGTTAAGTAGTCATCATCATAATCGTCATCATCCCTCGTCCCCGGTATCCGATTGCTCATCCTCCTCATCATACTCAACATCGTCCGACGAATAACCTGAGTCCTCGTCCACGTCCTCATCCTGCTCGTCTTCTTCATCTTCTTCATTAATGGCATCGATAATCTCATCTTCAGTTAGATCTGTACAACCATCAGGCATGGGTAACCGTTCACCATCTTGAACCAGGTCCATTATATCGGAGCGGATGACAGAAATATTAGGCTCTTGATAGGCAGGAATGTCTCTTTTTTGTTCAGCAGCATCTTCAGTCGTCGCCAGTGTCCCTTCAATTGTCTCTGTATTCCATATTCCTCGATGAGAGATATGGTTCACTATTTTCCACCCTTCACCGGCTTTCGGATCGTCGAGATAGAACACCTGCCGAACTAAGGTGGCGAGAGCGAAAGGCTCATCCTCATACCAGCTTGAGTTTGTATCGACTAATAATAGTCCCAGGTCTTCCTTTGTACGCTTGAACCATCTGCACTTGAATAGGAAAACGTTGACATCATTCCCGTAACATAGCTGAACGACATATACAATAGCCCCCTAATATAGATCATTGTCTTTCCCAACCGCTACCCCACTATTTTGTGTTCTTCTTCCTTCATCTCGGGCCAATGAATGGAACTTTACACCGTTCACAAAACATCCGGGATAAATATAGTGTTTAATCGGCTTCCCTGCTAGCAAGTGCTTTGGCCATGACCACCACCCATCGTGGTTTTCAGATTTTTACAGATCAATCATCTGCGAAAAAGGGCAAATTAATATAAGGGTTTACTTTCTACAAACATGATCGATATGTATATAAATTACTAATTAAATACCGAGACGTACGTACGTACCCATTGGAAGAAATAATCGGGAAACTTTTTCTTAACCATTTTCTCAATCCACGCCGAACTCTTGTTTTGATTTAACGCCTGAAGCCTCTCCCTGTATGACATCATGTACGGCTCAACTTCGTCACAGTCTCGCAACACTACCCAATGTGCCTCAATAAGTTCTTCCCCTGTTAACGATTCCTTTAATACTCCTCTAAACGGTCGGACGACATTGGTGACGACAGAAAGATTGATGCAGGCACTGCGATTGGAGGCAGTGGGAGGTGGTGGATCTTTGAGGTACCTGTTGCAGTAAGTAACACACTCATGCATTAGGTATGTCTCTGCTATGGAGCCATCCGGGGCCGACCTGTTTTTGACGAATGACTTATACTGTCCAAGATGTCTACAAAACCAAACGTATAATTAGAATAAGTACATATAGCTACCTAGTAATCTCCACTGGAACAAATTATGAATCGAAAAACTTGTATAATTAATTAGTTGTACGTACCTTTCTTTAGGATACATCCAAGTGTACTGGATCAGACCGGAAATGAGCACCTGCTCGGGCAGGTGGATCATTAGGTGAATCATGATGTCAAAGAAAGCAGAGGGAAAAATCCTCTCTAGTTTGCAAATGATGTGCATAATTTGTTGTTGCAATTCCACCACATCTGACTTCTTTAATTCTCTGGCGCATAACCTCTGCCACCATCTGTACAATGCGACTATTGGTTATACGACGTCACGAGGCAAGTATGGTCGAATTACCACTGGAATCAGACGTTGCAACATAACGTGATAGTTATGTGTCTTTAGACCAACAAACTTGTGTTGCACCTCGTCCACTGCTCCAGTTATAGTAGCTGCATACGATGCCGGATAACGAACGCCCTTAAACCAGTGAAATACAGAACGTCTAAGTGTCGGCTTCACTGTGTAAGGTGCAGCTGGCATCTTGTTGTACACTCATTTCCTATCCCTCCTCAACCACAAGGGACGACGTAGATTCATTGATTCCAAATCTTTGCGCGCTTTGGGAGTATCTTTAGTCTTGAACTTAATACCAAGAATTGTTCCCACCACACTGTCGCACACATTCTTTTCTATGTGCATCACGTCCAAGTTGTTCCTCAGCTTCAACTTCGACCAGTAAGGGAGTTCAAAGAATATACTCTTGTGATCCCAATAGCTCAGATCATGTGGAGGAATTGGATTGCATTTCTTTACATCCGCGTCATTGGTCAACACACCAAAGTCGAAATAGCTCAACCTCTCTAAAATCTCTTCGCCCGACCAACTACAGGGTTTAGGATTGTTCTCTACCGTCCCGTCGAAATGAGCTTCATCCTGTCACCATGGGTGGTCGTGAGGAAGCCATCTACGGTGACCCAAGTAACACACCTTCCTCGCGTGCCAACTAGAGTTCACGTCGTCTAAACATATAGGACATCCATTATATCCTTTTGTCCTGCAGGCTGCCAACATCCCATACGTTGGAAAATCGCTGATCGTCCACATTACGGCAGCCCTCATCGTGAACATCGTGTCAATGAATTTGTCATAAGTTGGGACTCCATTTTCCCACAACAGTTTCAGCTCGTCGATCAAAGGTCTGAGGTAGACATCTAAGCACTTCCCTGGAGATTTAGGACCTGGAATTAGTACGGTAAGGAAATTAAATTCCTTGTTCATGCACATCCACGGAGGCAAGTTGTACGGCATCAGAATAACTGGCCAAGTGCTGACGGCGGAGCTATTACTTCCCCAAGGATTGAATCCGTCTGTAGATAGGCCGAGTCTAACATTTCTAACCTCTGCAGCAAAGTCTCCAAATTCTCTGTCGAAATTTTTGAAACCCTCCCCATATGCGGCGTGTCGCAGGACATCGTCATATATTCGCTTTTCTGCGTACCATCGCATCGCCTCTGCTGTGTGTAGAGACATGTACAGGTGCTGCAATCTGGGAATCAAGGGAAAATATCGAACAACTTTAACAGGAATTCTCTTTTTCGAACTCTTCCTATTCACCTGGAATCTGCATTGGCCACATACGGGACAATAGTCCAAATCTTTATACTCTTTGTAAAATAGCACACAATCATTCAGACATGCGTCAATTATCCTGTACTTTAGACCGAGGCTGCTCAAGATATTTCTAACCTTATAATGAGATTTAGGAAGATTGTGATCATCAGGAAGCAACTTACATATTTGCTCCTGAATTTCGTCAAAAGCACTCACTGACATTTTGTGCTTCACTTTTATCTTCATTTGCTCCATCACATATTGCAACACATTCTCTCGACATCCAGGGAACACCGGGGTCTGCGCTTCAAGTAGCATCCGTTTGTACTTATCCATCTCACTGGTGTCAGTGGCCAAGCTAGCAGCGGGGAATGTGTCATCATGCTCATTAGTGGTACTGTAACCTCCGTCTTGGTGTTGGTGTCCGCCATGACTACATCCCGGAAACGCATCATGGACCAATTTTGCAGTTGGGTTGCAAGCTGGGGGTCCGGCACCACTGCCGCTGGATGAGGCACCATGGTAACTGTACCCTGAGCTGAAGTCTGCTGCGCTGAACTCTACTGCTTCACCATGCTCGCTCCATGTAGTGTAACTCCACATCATACCATTTTCGTACAGGTGTTGCACCATAACATTAACCTCCACATACTGACAATTAAGACATTTCTGGCACGGACACCTGAAACGCTTCTTTCCCTGACCATGTTCTATCGCAAAATTCACAAATTCGCTAATTCCATCCATATACCGGACATCACATCTATTCTTCAACTTCATCTAACTTTTGTCCATACTGCTACAAAATATTATAATTAATTAATTATTACATATATATATTAGTCCATTAATTTACGCTTAATTATACGTACTCGATCTACATCGATCCATCAATTACGTACGTAATTTAATCTGTATATATAGCTAACATCCATGCATGTATGTACATTTTCACTAAATATATATTAAGCAAATATTAACTGCGTACGTACCTGCTAGCATTCTCGATATCAGTTAATTATGCTATCTAGCTAGCTAGTCAGCGGAGATCCTGATCCTGATCCTTCTCCTTCTCCTTCTCCCTTCTCCTTCTTCTTCGATCTTTAAAATTTCCTGCGGGACAGAGGATGGAATGAAGATAGTTTGGCATCGGGCTTATATAATTCTTCACTTAGACGACGGAGGTGTCGGTACGTCATCTAAGTGGAGGTTACTCGGACCACAGCGTGTCGGTCTGTTGTCTAGGTGATCACCTGGACGACGGAGAAGTCTCCGTCGTCCAAGTGTCACTTGGACCACGGAACAATTACGTTTCCGTGGTTTAAGTGCTGTTTTCTTGTAGTGGACAAAGCGAGATTGACAATGTAAAACACGTCGTCATCATCATCCGAGAATCATATTTTGGCCTCGAACTGTGCGGCCATGTCATCTGCATCGGCAGCCATGCCGAAAGCTAGGTTCCGATTTGGAATTTCAGGAAGAAAGGGAGTAAGAGAGCAAGGTACAAACACTGGGTATATAGGAATTGGAAGGTATAGAAGAGGATAGAGGTGAGAAATTGAAGGAAGGAGTCGACGACACCGATAAGAATTGGGTTTCAAATAGTTTCGACGAAGAGAGAAAGAGGAAGATCAACACACAACAAACTGAACAAAAGATGAGTCTGTATATTTTAATGTTAGTTACAATTGTGTTTAGGGAAGTTATTGTGTTTCATTCTAATTTGGACTGAGTTTTTATCTAATTTGCTATTTAATTTGTATCGTTAGTGTGTTCACTAAACTGTTACTAAGTTTTATTATGTTGTTTTTAGGGTTTTTTTCTTCAAGTTGTTATTGAATTTTTTTTAAGTTGTTTTTTGTTTTTAGTTTTACTCCATTCTGGATACTGCTAATGTGTTTTTTTGTGGCTGCTACTATATGTGTTTCGGAGTTGCTCTCGAGTTTTTCGCAGTTGCTACTATGTTTTTTCAATGTTTTTCATATGTTTTTTAAAGTTAATTTGTTACTGGTACTATGTTTAATATGTTCAGTGGGTTTTGAGAATAACCTGTCCCTCGACTCCCTCTCTCCCGATTTCATTTTTCTAAGTAAACCCTAGCCGCCTCTCACCTTATCAAAGAGAACTCCCGTGTCGGCCTCACAACCCTCTCTAATGTTCTCCTAATCCTTGCCTTTTTTCATAAACCTTTAAGGATTTAGCTTCTTTCTCTAAACCCTAGTTTTCCAAAAACCTTCCCAAACCCTAAAGTTTCTCTCTTCATATATTCTTCCCTTGCATATGTTGCAGCCGAGTTCATGGCATCTAAGGCCATTCATTGACCTCCTTTCTCCTTTGACTTGTCCATCAGAGCCGAGGAGGAGGACGACGAGTTCCAATTTTCGGTGATGAAAATCTTCTCACCGACTTATCTCATTAATCATAGCGCTAATTTGATTAAATACCTGATAATTTGACTATGGAAGGCATTTAAGGGTTCATGCGCCATATCTATCCAACGTGAAATCGACGATCGTTTCAGTTCTTGGTGAAGTTCCATGGCAAAGGAGCTTTTAAGCGTGTAGTTAGCCGTAGCCCTTGTTTCTTTGAGGACACTATGGTTGGTGTTAAGGAGTTTGATGGATTTCAACTGGTGAAGTTTGTCTTGATCGATAAAGTCAAGGCTTTGGCCAAATTTTATTTCAAAGAAGGTGCTTGGCATGGCGAGGAGCTGACCCTTGAGTGGTTGGAAACCCTAGGCAATCAGCTAGGTAATTATGTGGACGATGACCTGGTGCATCTGGAAAACGACGTTGAGATACGTTTGCTAGAGGAGGTCGATTTGTGCAAGCCCCTGGTTATACATTTTAAGGCGCCAGTAGGCACCAAGGCTTATGCTGAATGTCAAGTGGAATACCTGATTTTGAAGGGTGTCTGCATTGGCTGTGGTACCTATGATCATCTTCAACAGAGTTGTGATAGTTGCATATTTATGCATCTATTTGGTATTTAATGTGTTCCCTATATTTAGTTTATTGTTATTAATCGAGTGAATTAATTATGTTTATTTGTTTTTAGGTATTTTGGAGATTAATGGAGAAAAGGAGATTAAATAATATGTTTTGGAAGTTTCTTGGCGAGGTTGAGCCAAGCGAGGGAATATATGCGAGCTCGATGGGTTTAATGACTGCAGTCATATATGTCTTGGCGAGGAACATAAAGTAGAAGTGGACTTGGAATTCGATACATATATAATGAAGTCCTTGGCGAGGAAGTACTTGGCACGTGATATTGCTTGCATGCATGTAGATATATTGTGCAAGTGGGCTGACGTACGTAGAGCCAGCGAGCAAAGTTGTTGAAAGAAGAGAAGGGTTGCATGTGGATATTTATATATTTATATTTGCAACTTGAGATTAAGAAGGAGTCCAATTACAATGTGGACTGTGTTAGCACGTGCTAGCTCCACTTGCTAGGTCAATTAACTTAGCCTAAACATATATATATAGCAAGTGGGGGGCTGAAGTTACGTACGCTAGAGAATCAAGAACAAAAGACGTACGGCGGGAGAGACAAAAACAGAGGATTCAAGCGAGCTCGATCTCGACGTCGTCAAGAGTTCTTCTTTCTCCATCTTTTGTTTATCTTTCATGAATTCTTTGATGTTTTTATTTATGACTATGAGTAGCTAATTTTCCTTTGTTAAGGGGCTGCTTGAAGCCCCGTACATGAAGTCTTTTTAATACATACACTTTAATCTAGTTTTGCATATTTTATGAATGAGGTTTCTTTCTCTGAATGATCACCGTATGAATTCTTGTATGTTTACTTTGGTGCGCAACTTAGTATGCATGCTAGGGTTCTAGTTTCATGAGATACGGGCGACTGAAGATAATTTCTTCCACCGGATTCTCTATAGTGATACACCGATTTTACCGTCGGGAGATTGAAATCCATAGGTCTAGCGAGACACGCCCATAGTGTACTCGTGAACCCTTGTAGCTTCTCAAACCTTTTCTAGAACTTAATGTTTTCTTCTTTGTAAACCTTGGAGTCCATGACTATGAGTTCAATAGAGGGATAGATGTAGGGGAGGTCCATGACAAACCTGCATAGGCATAAGGATTAGGTAATAGGATGTGGTTGTAACGATCAACTCTTCCTGGGAACTTTCATTCATTGGATATGTGCATTAGATTAAGTATGTGTTAGATAGATGGAATGACGGTGGTGGATTGCATTCCTCTTAACTCTTTAATCATATAGTTTAAACCCATTTGCATTCATTAGCATATTTACTTTCAGCATTTATTTTCTGCATTAGCTGTAACTTCGCCGATTTATTTCGGTAACCACATCAACTCCGAATACCCTAAAATTTTGTGTGGTAGTCCGCCACTGTGTCTAGTTTATTGTGTCAAAATCTCGCTGCATTTGAGTCTGTCTAGCTTAGGTTCGATAGCCATTAGTGTTCTGTAGTCGAGTCTGTCAGCATAGTAGTGTGTTAGGATTTAGTTTCACCAATTCCTCGAGTTCGATAACCCCTATTTATTTTACTACATTGATATATCCAGGTTGTGAATAGGGTATCTTTGAGAGGTGTTAAACCGCCTTGTCAAATTTTGGCGCCGTTGCCGGGGAATTGCTTAATTCTAAGTCCTAATAGAGTCTTTAATTTTCTGTTTTGTTTTCTTTTTCTTTTGAGTCTTACTGTCTCTTCTGTGTGCATGAGCATTATGTATGCGTACTAGGAACACAAGAAGCGCTGAGCCATTATTACTTGATCCAGAGATTGAACGCTCAGCAAGGCAAAACAGGAAGCAGCAGGGACAACGGTCCATGAACGTGAACTGTGGTGGTCAGCCTGAGCAAGAAATACATTCTGATACAGGATCTGAATTTGAGGAAGAACAGAGTATTCCGACACCACCACCATCACCAAAAAGAATGGCAAATGCAACCAAGCTGAGAGAGTCCTTTATACCGGGCACAGGTGCAGCAGATTCACCGATCGTACTACCAGAGAATCTGGGGGCTTATTCTATTCCCCCATCACTTATATCGAATCTGCCACACTTCAGAGGAACGCCTTCTGAAGACCCTCAGGACCATCTCAATGAGTTCACAGCATTGTGCAGAATCCAGAGATCGACTAATGTGGAAGAGGATACTGTAAAACTCCTCTTGTTTTCGTTCTCTTTGAAGGAGCAAGCAAAAGCATGGTATAATTCTTTAGCTCCTTTATCTATGGACACATGGGAGAAGATGTGCTCTGCATTTATGAAAGATTTCTACTCTGCTTCACGCACCAAGAACTTGAAGAAGCAAATTAGCACATTCAGGCAGAAAGACAGTGATGAATTACATGAAGCCTGGAGCCAGTTTAAGAGTCTTCTTCGACAATGCCCTCACCATAAGTTTGACATCAACACTCAAATGGAGTTCTTCTATGAAGGACTTGATTCTTTTAACAGGTCAAAGCTTGATTCAACTTGTGGGGGAAATTGGTGGAATATGACTGGAACAGAGGCCAAGTAAATTGTTGAGAACCAAGCAGAAAATTCAAGGCAATTTCAGTCAAGGGATAGATCCATGGGAGCAAGTAGAAGGTCTCTCAATGCAGTTGCAATCGATGGAGCCATGGAAAAAAGATTAAGCTCTATGGAGAATGATATTGCTCTGATAGCGAGTAGCCTGAAAGTGAGCAAGAAGACAACAGTTGCTGCAGCTCAGGTTGTGTGCACATTATGTTCAGCTACAAGCCATTTAGCAGAAGATTGTCCCAAGTTCAGAGCAGATGAAGAGGTTGATCAAGAGGAAGAAGCAAATTACTTCCAGAGACAACCCAACACATATGGTGGCAATAGAGACATTTTGAGCTATAGGAGCACCAATGTGCTAAATCCTCCTATTGTTCCACCTGGATTTCAGCAGAGACAGCCTACAGGAGATGGGCAGCAGTTTGGCCAAAGGCGTATGCCTCAGCAACAACAAGCTCAAACTCAAACATCATCAGACAATTCTACCTTGGCAGCCCTGATGCAACAAATGATGTTTGACAATAAGAAGGAACGAGAGGAGAGTAGTGCCTTTCGCCAAGATATCAAGGCCACAACTCAAGAACTCAAGGCTACAGCTCTACAGCAAGGAAAAGCAATTGACTTTCTTGAGAGACAAATGAGCCAAATGCAGCAAACAATGGCTCAAGTCAATGAAGGAAGTCTTCCTAGCAACACTCTTCCAAATCCCAACACAAAATATGAAGCTCATGCGATGACCTTGAAGAGTGGGAAGGTGTTGGAAGAACTGCCCGAGTTAACAAAGAGAAAATGGGAGGAGCCCGTGCTTGAACAACTTGTCCTTTACAAGCCGTTGGACAAGCCGCCAGAAGATTCTGCAGGAACCCAAATTCGAGCCGTCGAAAATGCACCTGAAACAGAAGAACTGACAAATCAAAAATCAGGTCAGGTATCCTCTACTCCTTCTCCTCCCATTATTCCTAATTTGCCTTTTCCTAGCAGGTTGAAGAAACAGGTGAAGGTTGAAAAAGAGAAGGAGATCTTGGATGTGTTCAGAAAGGTAGGAGTAAACATCCCATTGTTGGATGTGATCAAGCAGATACCACAGTATGCAAAGTTCCTGAAAGACTTGTGCACAACAAAGAGAAAATTCAATGGAACTGAGACTGTGGCTTTGGGAGAGAGAGTATCTGCAGTGCTTCAAAGAAAACTCCCACCTAAGTTAGGTGATCCAGGACGTTTCACGATCCCATGTACCATTGGTGATCACAGGTTTGCGGGTGCTCTACTTGATTTAGGTGCTTCCATTAATTTAATGCCATACACTGCTTATAACAGGTTGAAAATGGGAGAACTTATTCCCACAGGTGTCACCATTAAACTTGCTGATCGGTCTAACTGTTACCCTCAAGGTATTATTGAGGATGTTTTGGTGCAGGTGGGAGATTTGATATTCCCAGTAGATTTCTTTGTGCTGGAGATGGAGCAAGAGCCAATGCCATCAGAAATACCATTGATTCTTGGGAGACCATTCTTGAGAACAGCGCGTACAAAGATAGATTGTTTTGATGGATCATTGAGTATGGAAGTAGCTGAGGAGAAAATCCACTTCAACATTTATGAAGCTCTCAAACATCCGAATAGTGATGATGCTTATTCATGTTGTTCAATTGACACTTTTGAGAGTTTTGTGCAGGAATTCATTCACTATTCATTGGAGGAAGATCCTTTGAGGAAGGTCATCGAGGTATCTGGAAAAGAAGATGTTCCAAGTCTGAAGCTTGGCGAGGAAAAGAAAGTTGAACCTATTTTTGAGATAGCTTCAGCTGAGGATCTTGAAATGGAAGAGGAGTATTATGCTATGGAAGAAGCACTTGAATCCCTGCCAATTATGAAAGGTAAATATTCTAAACCCATTTCTCTTCCAATTTCAGATGACGTTCTTGTTCCGTCTATACAGGTGGCACCCACATTAGAGCTTAAACTTCTACCCGAGCATTTGAAGTATGCTTTCCTAGGGGAGGATGATACACTTCCAGTCATCATCTCTTCCAAGCTCTCAACGTTACAAGAGGAGAAGTTACTAAATGTACTTAGAGAGTACAAGACCGCCATTGGATGGACAGTAGCCGATATCAAGGGCATCTGCCCAACATTGTGTACCCACAGGATCCATCTGGAGGAGGGAGCTAAGCCAACAAGGGAAGCTCAACGTCGTCTCAATCCTCCCATGATGGAAGTTGTCAAGAAAGAAGTCATCAAGCTTCGAGATGCAGGTATCATTTATGCTATTTCTGACAGCAAATGGATTAGTCCTGTGCAGGTTGTGCCCAAACGTTCAGGAATCACAGTGGTAAAGAATGATGAGAACGTGTTGGTGCCTCAAAGAGTCCAAACGGGATGGAGAGTGTGTATTGACTACCGCAAGCTCAATGCAACCACAAGAAAAGATCACTTTCCACTCCCATTCATTGATCAGATGTTGGAAAGGTTGGCAGGTCATGAATATTATTGTTTCTTAGATGGTTATTCAGGGTACAACCAGATAGCCATACATAAGGATGATCAAGAGAAGACCACCTTCACATGTCCCTATGGCATTTTTGCTTATAGGAGGATGCCATTTGGTTTATGCAACGCACCTGCCACATTTCAGAGGTGCATGGTAAGCATTTTCTCAGACATGGTTGAAAAGATCATCGAGGTATTTATGGATGATTTCTCTGTTTTCGGTGATTCTTTTGACACATGTCTTCATAATCTAGCTATGGTTTTAGAGCGTTGTGTAGAAACTAACCTTGTACTTAATTGGGAAAAATGCCACTTTATGGTGGAGCAGGGTATAGTTTTGGGACATGTTATTTCAGCTAGAGGTATAGAAGTTGATAAAGCTAAGGTTGATATTGTGCGTACCTTACCCCCTCCTTCCACTGTGAAGGAGGTGAGATCTTTTCTTGGACATGCAGGATTTTATCGCAGGTTTATCAAGGATTTCTCTAAGATATCCAGACCGTTATGTGCATTGCTCCAGAAAGATGTAGCTTTCAACTTCACCGATGAGTGCTTGCAAGCATTCAATAAGCTCAAGGAGTTGCTCACTACAGCTCCCATCATTCAAGCACCGGATTTGAGTCTACCATTTGAGCCCATGTGTGATGCTTCAGACTATGCTGTTGGCGCTGTTCTTGGCCAACGCCCACAAAGACTCCCATATGTCATCTATTATGCCTCCCGTACTTTAAATGATGCACAGTTGAATTACTCAACTACAGAAAAGGAGCTCTTAGCAGTGGTTTTCGCTCTTGAAAAGTTTAGGTCTTACTTGTTAGGAACTAAAGTTATCATATTTTCTGACCATGCTGCTTTGAGATATTTGATGACTAAACAGGATGCCAAGCCCAGGTTGATTCGATGGATGCTCTTACTTCAGGAGTTTGATATTGAGATCAAGGACAAGAAGGGTTCTGAAAATGTGGTGGCGGATCACTTGAGTAGACTCACCCATGGTTCCAATGCAGAAGAAGACACTCTTCCTCTCAGAGATAGCTTTCCCGATGAACAACTCTTTGTTGTTCAAGCTGTGGAGCCATGGTATGCTGATATTGTTAACTACAAGGTGAGTAAGTACATTCCACCCAATTTCAGCAGAGCTCAGAAAGACAAACTGGTCAAGGAAGCCAGGTATTACGTATGGGATGAGCCATACCTCTGGAAACATTGTACCGATGCCATCATCCGCAGGTGTGTACCCGAGTCTGAATTTCAATCTATTCTATCTTTTTGTCACTCACATGCAGGTGGTGGACACTTTGGAGGGAAGAAGACTGCTCTTAAAGTGCTTGAGAGTGGATTTTATTGGCCAACTTTGTTTCATGATGCCCACGTCATGTACAAATCATGTGAGAGATGCCAAATGACAGGTAACATTGGCCCAAGAGACCAAATGCCTCAACACCCTGTTCTTGTTGTTGAAATATTTGATGTGTGGGGTATTGATTTCATGGGACCATTCCCTAACTCTCAAGGTTATTTGTATATTCTTCTCGCTGTTGATTATGTTTCTAAGTGGGTGGAAGCTAAAGCCACCCGCACTAATGATGCTAAGGTTGTTCTTTGTTTTCTGAAAGATATTTTTGCTAGATTTGGAACACCTAGATGCATTATCAGCGATGGAGGATCTCATTTTTGCAATAGAACCTTTGATGCCTTGCTCCGGAAGTATAGTGTAACACATAAGGTGGCCACACCTTATCATCATCAAACCAGCGGGCAAGTGGAAGTGTCGAATAGAGAGATCAAGCAAATTCTGGAGAAGACTGTTGGGCCAACAAGGAAGGATTGGAGTCAACGCTTGGATGAAGCGTTGTGGGCTTACAGGACAGCATATAAGACACCTATTGGAATGTCTCCTTATAGGTTGGTGTATGGAAAAGCTTGCCACCTTCCAGTGGAGTTGGAACACAATTGGCATATTGGGCTGTTAAGAAGTTCAATTTTGACATCGATGATGCGGGTTTGCATAGGAAGTTGCAGCTGAACGAGCTCGATGAGATTAGGCACAATGCCTATGAGTCCAGCAGGATTTACAAGGAAAAGACTAAAGCTTTTCATGACCGGAATATTAAGAGAAAAGAATTTGTTGTTGGTCAAAAAGTTTTACTCTTCAGTAGTCGTCTACGCTTGTTTCCAGGTAAGCTAAAAAGTAGGTGGACTGGACCTTATGTTATCACTAATGTTTTTCCTCATGGTGCCATAGAGATTGTAAGTTCAAAAACAGGGAAGACATTTAAAGTGAATGGACATCGACTCAAGCCATTCTATGAGTCATTTGTGGAGCATGTCTTTGAGGATGCAGCCCTTGGAGATACATCTTTGTCAGTGGAATGTTGAGACTTGCTGTCTGGCTGAAGACGTTAAACTTAGCGCTACTTGGGAGGCAACCCATGTTGATGGAGAAGCGTGGAAAACCAGATTTGAAATTCTTAAACTCTCTATCTTTCTCCTTTGCTTTATTTTTCTCCATGTTTAGTGTGATTTGTGATGTGTTATGTGTGTCATTCCATGCTTGTTTGATGTATTGTATGTTTTAGTTTTGTTTTACATTGAGGACAATGCAAATTTCAAGTGTGGGGTGGGGTTTATATCATATCCTTAGCGTCTATGTATAAATTTTTTGTTATTTTGGTACTGTACAGTATGCTATTTCGTGTCAATTATTTGACATAGTTTGAAGTTTCGTAATTTTCTGAAATTTTTAGAGGATGTTTTTACATGTGTCTAAATTGTGCTCTTAAAATTTCATCTCATTCCAATATATGATCAATTCTGAAAAATTCTAGCGAGGGAATGAGTCTCTGGCGAGCTTCGCATGTTGTACTGTTCGGTTTGATGTTGTGTGTGATTTGTTCGCCATATCTAGAAGTCTCGTAAATTTTTGAAATTTTTAGGGAAAGTATGTAAATATGTCTAGTTTTTTCTCTCTAAATTTCAGCTCATTCCACTCTGTCATTAATTCTATATAATTCTGGCGAAGTGGAGTTGAGTCAAGCGAGCAACAGTTCTCTGTGCTGAACAGTAACCGGTTCGCGTCATTTATCTTCGATAGCTAGGGGTCTCGTAATTTTCTGCAATTTTGAGGGCAGTTTTGTAAATGAGTCTAGCGAGTGCTCGCGAAATTTCAGCGAATTTTGATGTATGAATAATTTTGTAAAATCTTAGCGAGCCTCGCTACACTTTGTTCGCCTAATTAGTCTGGCGAGCAAACAGTTTGCTGTTTTGTATAATTTATTTGACATAGCTATAGGGCTCGTAATTTTCTGAAATTATGAGGATGTGTTTTTAAATGTCTCTAGTTTGTTGGCCCAAAATTTCAGCCTATTACGATTAGCGATTAATTTTTTAAAATTCAAGCGAGATGTGTTGCTCGCTATACTGTGTCTGGCGAGCTGCTCGCCTGATGTTGATATTTTTGAGTTTTTCTTTGTTTTCCTTGGGTATTTTAGTGTCTTATTTGAAAAACCAAATACAAAAGTAAAAAATGTCAAGCAAAAACATAAAAAGAGTCTTTTATTTTGTGTCTTTAGGTGCCCTTAACTAGTCCATGATGTGATTATATCTTCCGTAATTGTGACTAAAAGATGATCATGTTATTTAAGTTTCTTTGGTTAATCTTGATATATGATGCATATGCGAATGTGTAGTGGATGTAGAAAAAGTTAACATGGTACAGATTTTTGGCATGCTTAAACTTTGTTGAGATTCATGTAACCTGTGAGCGATTGAGCCTATATGTGATTACACATGCTTTCTTTATTCAGTGTCAATTGCTTGCCACAGATTAAGTTAATGGACTCTAGATATTACTAGAACTTGCTCTTGTTCTTTTCAAAGCTTATAGTCAATACTTGTTTTGATTGAGGAAGTGATAAAGGCATTTAGGGGACACCACCATAGCCATACAAGCCTGTGTCCTAATTTTGTGTACACAAGATGTGCACTCCTTAGTTAACCACTTTGAGCCTACATGTTTAAACTTTATGTCATCACCCACATATCTATAACCTTAAACCTTAGAATAGTTATATCTTTACCCTTATTCTAGGACTTGGTAGAGCTATACATGAGACAGATATGTGAAGACGGTGACAAAGTCGAAAAGTGATGCAAAGAAATAAGTGTGGGGTATCAAGCTAGTGTTTGGAAAAAAAAAAAGATGAAAAAAAAATGAAGTGAAAAAAAAAAAGAGAGAAAAAATGTGTGTAATGTCTAGCTTGATACCCGAGTTAACTGTTGATAAAAAACAATGATGTGAAGGCCCAACAAGATGAAATTCGGCCACAAAAGTGAGAAAGTTCATGGTTGTAAGTTTGAAGAAGTCTCTTATTTGGTGCTCTACTGGGTTCTAGAATTATATTTGAATTCCTTATTCCATTTATTCTTTAACCTATGAGCCGAGCCCCATTACAACCCATGAAGTCCTTTTGATCCTCAAGATGGCAGCCTTTGATCTGTGGAGATTAGTCACAAGTGTAAGCTTATGGTGTGGTCCATTTGGCAAGGAATTGAGTTGAGTGAATATTTTAGACATACTTTGAGTGAAACACTTTTGAGAGCATATACCAGTGAGGTTGAATCTTGACAAGTTTGTTGCATGCTACAGCTTTACATTCACCATGATTATGTCTTCGTCCTACATATTACGTGTGTGTCATACATTGAAATTAATTTTTGAAATTTTATGGTATATAAATTGGGAGTCACACTTATCTTGGTGTTACAATTGTGGAAGATTGCTGAGACAATTTGTTTAGGGTGTTAGAGTCATGTAGTTTGAGTCTTTTCTGAGTCATAGTTTAGTGTATTGCTCAAGGACTAACAATGTCTAAGTGTGGGGTATTTTGATAGTTGCATATTTATGCATCTATTTGGTATTTAATGTGTTCCCTATATTTAGTTTATTGTTATTAATCGAGTGAATTAATTATGTTTATTTATTTTTAGGTATTTTGGAGATTAATGGAGAAAAGGAGATTAAATAATATGTTTTGGAAGTTTCTTGGCGAGGTTGAGCCAAGCGAGGGAATATATGCGAGCTCGATGGGTTTAATGACTGCAGTCATATATGTCTTGGCGAGGAACATAAAGTAGAAGTGGACTTGGAATTCGATACATATATAATGAAGTCCTTGGCGAGGAAGTACTTGGCACGTGATATTGCTTGCATGCATGTAGATATATTGTGCAAGTGGGCTGACGTACGTAGAGCCAGCGAGCAAAGTTGTTGAAAGAAGAGAAGGGTTGCATGTGGATATTTATATATTTATATTTGCAACTTGAGATTAAGAAGGAGTCCAATTACAATGTGGACTGTGTTAGCACGTGCTCCACTTGCTAGGTCAATTAACTTAGCCTAAACATATATATATAGCAAGTGGGGGGCTGAAGTTACGTACGCTAGAGAATCAAGAACAAAAGACGTACGGCAGGAGAGACAAAAACAGAGGATTCAAGCGAGCTCGATCTCGACGTCGTCAAGAGTTCTTCTTTCTCCATCTTTTGTTTATCTTTCATGAATTCTTTGATGTTTTTATTTATGACTATGAGTAGCTAATTTTCCTTTGTTAAGGGGCTGCTTGAAGCCCCGTACATGAAGTCTTTTTAATACATACACTTTAATCTAGTTTTGCATATTTTATGAATGAGGTTTCTTTCTCTGAATGATCACCGTATGAATTCTTGTATGTTTACTTTGGTGCGCAACTTAGTATGCATGCTAGGGTTCTAGTTTCATGAGATACGGGCGACTGAAGATAATTTCTTCCACCGGATTCTCTATAGTGATACACCGATTTTACCGTCGGGAGATTGAAATCCATAGGTCTAGCGAGACACGCCCATAGTGTACTCGTGAACCCTTGTAGCTTCTCAAACCTTTTCTAGAACTTAATGTTTTCTTCTTTGTAAACCTTGGAGTCCATGACTATGAGTTCAATAGAGGGATAGATGTAGGGGAGGTCCATGACAAACCTGCATAGGCATAAGGATTAGGTAATAGGATGTGGTTGTAACGATCAACTCTTCCTGGGAACTTTCATTCATTGGATATGTGTATTAGATTAAGTATGTGTTAGATAGATGGAATGACGGTGGTGGATTGCATTCCTCTTAACTCTTTAATCATATAGTTTAAACCTATTTGCATTCATTAGCATATTTACTTTCAGCATTTATTTTCTGCATTAGCTGTAACTTCGCCGATTTATTTCGGTAACCACATCAACTCCGAATACCCTAAAATTTTGTGTGGTAGTCCGCCACTGTGTCTAGTTTATTGTGTCAAAATCTCGCTGCATTTGAGTCTGTCTAGCTTAGGTTCGATAGCCATTAGTGTTCTGTAGTCGAGTCTGTCAGCATAGTAGTGTGTTAGGATTTAGTTTCACCAATTCCTCGAGTTCGATAACCCCTATTTATTTTACTACATTGATATATCCAGGTTGTGAATATGGTATCTTTGAGAGGTGTTAAACCGCCTTGTCAAGTTGCCTGATCCAATGTGTCAAGTTGGATGCGGAGGATGAATTTAGGGCAAAAGAGAGGATGTGGATGCTGCAGAACGAGATGTCGAGCCATTCTGAGCCGGGGGAGGTGCGGGTGATCACCAGGAGGTGGTTATGAGTACTTGGGACTGTGAAGCTGCACAAGAGTACCAAGTGCGTGCAAGTAAGCAATGCAAAATGCCCAACGAGCCGAGGTCGCGAAAGGGCATAACTTCTCGAAAGTAGCTGATCTTTCAAAGTTGGTTCTTTCTGTAGGTTGCAGACATGGAAGAATCTAATATCAAGTGTAAGGCGCAGGGGTAGATCTGGGAGTTCCGACTACCATGTAGATAGGGCCCCTAGCTAACTAAGAAGTGGTGCAACCTAAGTTTTGAAGCTCTCTTGTTCTACTCTGGTTTGTTAGTCTAGATTTTTATACGTCATGTTGTTATCTAGTATAGGTGTAATTTAGGACTTCTTCCTTTAGCGTGCCGGGTAATCCGGTAGAGTTCTGTATTCCTATCACAAGTTTTCGAGTGGATAAAAAGTTTGTGCCCTTTCAAAAAACAAGTTGCTACAGATTTTTTTTGAGCTGCAACTATTACTGTTTTTTTTGTTTGTTTCATTTTCAAAGCTGCTATTTTATTTTTTGAGGCTGCTAGTATATGTTTTCAAAGCTACTACAATGTTTTTTTTATGTTATCGTATACTTTTTAAAGTTAGTTTGTTACTGCTACAGTGTTTTTTTTATGTTGCAACATTTTTTTAAAGTTGTTATTGTTTTTTTTGTTCACTCTGTTTTTGCTGTTATTTTTCTTTGTTTACTCATTTTTCGAAATTGCTACTGTATTTTTTGAGACTGCTACTATACGTGTTTCGAAGTTGCTACTGTACTTTTTGAGTATTATCGTATGTATCCAACTTGTTACTGAATTTGTAACGACATTGCTACTGATTTTGTATCAGAATTGCTAGTTAATGTGTATCAGAATTGGTATTGAATTTTAATCGAACATCATATTAGAATTTCTATTGAAATTCTTCAATTAAATTTTTTTTATCTTGACTTTTCTTATATTTTTTTTTTGAGGTGTTAAGAGTAACCCAAAGGCTTCTTAGGCCCATGACAAATCCTTCGGCTCATGTGAAATGATCCAACTATGTATTGCAGCACATTGCCTGGCCACCAACGTTCGAATGCATGACGTGGGGGTTCCATATCAAACGTTCATGTTGCGGGACCCAGTACTTCTACTGAACCACTTGCCGTGATTTTTATTTTGAACAATTAAATTGAGACTAATACTAAGTGATTTCAAAAATATGAGCGATTAGTAAATTTTGAATTATAACATATTTGACAAGAATATATAAAATTCAAAAATTCAAAAATTCAAAAATGTTAATTTTGAATGAAAAATATATTATTTTGAACGAAAACAAGAAAGAAATGTGGGGAAATGATAAATTTGGCTCTGCCACATGGCAGTTTATAATTAATTTTTTATGTAAAATATTGTCTTTGCATGTTCAAATAATAGGATGATGTCCTTAAGTGTATTTAACTTATTTTTAAGTATAGTTTGCTAAAAGATCAATATTAAGAGAGAGTATCGTTGTCGTAAAAGTTAATATGTTGATAAAAAAACTTGTAATATCGTACCGTTGGTCACTATGTGGCTTGTTGGCTTTGAGGATGCTCAAAGTTCCAGCTAGTTGCAAGTTCGACTGGCAGAGGAAGAAGATAATGAAGATGAGATTATAATTTGATGAGGTATTCTAAAATACCTCTGTTTTGCTTGTTCAATATTTTTACGCCTTCTAAATCCAGAGAACTAGAGGAGCCATGTAATGTTGAAGCATAATCCTTTTTAATATACTGGTTACCAGTAATATATACCATAAACTTCTTATCAAACAAATAATACAGAATAAACTTTGTGATTTCTAATGAATGATTTGCAAATACACGTGAAGGCAGCGAGAAAACAATGATACCAACTACTTCAAGCTTCTAAAAATTCTGTTGAAGCATAATCCTTTTTAATATACTGGTTACCAGTAATATATACCATAAACTTCTAATCAAACAAATAATACAGCATATGAACTAATTAAGCCACATGTCGGTTCTTAACGAATCGATGGGCCATAAGGCCACCACCATCATCATTGACTACCATCATTGACTTGTGTCCTAAGAAATGATGGGTGTCCTTGCCCCCCTTAGGTTTTATGCTTTTTTGATTGCTTCCTTGCTCCTATCCATGCTTCCTGTTTGAGGTATGGGGAGTCTCAAGGAGTGCAGTATGGTTGTAGGTGTGTTTGCTGGACAGGCATTGCCTGTTCCTTCTAATGAAATTCCATTTCCTTTTAAAAAAATAAAAAACTAAAAATTGATGCTCTTTGCGGGTTGCTACTGCATCAGTTCTCCCATGTATGGAGAGGTGCAAAAGAATGACATCCAATTCGATCTGGAGCAAGTGACGAATGCATCAGTTACCTAGCTCGGTCTGTTGACATCAAGTCGAGTCAGCCCACCAGAAGGACCACAGATGCTTAAGTTGATTGTACAGATGATACTTCTGAATTCTGATGACCCAAGAGGCCAAGACTGTAGCACAAACTTTTTATGCCTGGAGGAACCCCTTCTGTTCTAGATAAGATATTATTTCTTCGGCCATCTCGCATGGGGATGCACATTCTCCTCCTTTATGCCTTAATGCTATCTACAAAAAAGATTGAGGAGACAAATTAGAAACAGAAAAGTTAACTTCCATATCCTAATACAACAATGGCAGAGATTAACCGAGTATAGAAAACCCAATATTAATGTTGAAATTATACATAACTACATCAGACATGTTATTCCATTCTGCGTCATATTCCCATTTCCCACAAACTTAAAAAACAAATGCCAATTGAAATTATGCTCCATGGTATTTAATTGACTAATTTGATCATTTCGAATTACTCCAAATTAAAGTTTTCTAAAGCCTACTTGTACTAGATTAATAAAAATGATCATATATGACAAATACATCCTAAATAAAACAACCAGTTTTTCAAATGTTGCATGCAGATGTACAAATTGGACACTTGAGAAACTAGAACAGTTTTAACGAAATATAGTTTAAAGGTGATATTTTCTCTCCGATGCAAGATGTGACAACACAAGACTATCAAGGGGTAACTTCCCGGCAGGTGTCACAGGGAAATTTTCCGGTTCATACAAGGTTTGACAGATATTCTAGTTTTCTTTAGACAACACATACCTCACAATTCAGGGGTGGCTCATATGGATCATCAATTCCAGTAAAACCTGCAGTTTCAAATAGACACAATTGTAATGGCCAATTTTGAACTACATTTCAACTAAGAGAAGGGAAGATGACAAAAATAAAAGCACGCATCTAGATTGGCACATCAAGCAAAATATTATTAGTCATATGCAGTATCAAGATATGAAAGTGCCTAAAAATCTGGAGAAAGATGCAAGGACGGGTTCCACATACGATCACAATGATATGTCCAAGGTGACAGAAAATATAGCAATGTTTCAACTTCCCTCAACCGAAGGCTGAAACCATGAATAGAACTTTGTGCTATAATTAGTAATTTGTATTTACCAATCACATAGTTTTCAAAAATGAAAATTGTCCAACATATAATCAATAAATGAGTAATGAGGCCACGAGGGACACAATTAAGAATTCATATATGATGTTTCTGAAATTTGCAAGATCAATGCAGCCACATATACTCTAATACTCAGCTCCAAGTAACATCTTTAAGAATATTGCATAGGATATAAAAATTAGGAACCCCTAAACAGAATGGTACTTCAGTCTCACAAATAGATCAGAACTGAACCCAACAAGCAGGTAGTTCATGATTAAAGAACAGAACCCGTTTTGTACCTTTAATCTTCCCTTCACGTGCAAGCTTATAAAGACCCTTGGGGTCTCTGGCTTCACACACATGGAGTGGAATGTCCATAAACACCTTTCATAATATAAGTTATTCTATCAGTAAGTTATCTTCAGTGCATAATTTAGATATATACAGAAATCTCACAATTGAAGCACAAAGTAACCAACCTCAATAAAATCTCCAGCAGGCAGCATTGCGCGGCAGGCCTCCCGATCTCTTTGGTAAGGGGAAATCAAGCTAGCAATACAAATGACTCCAGAATCGGCAAAGAGCTTCGCCACCTCCCCTAAAAAATAAACAAACCCAAAACCCTTTGCTAAGTGACTAAACATATAGCAAACCCACTACAAATGGCCATACCAATACAGCATCACACATACCGATCCTCCTTATGTTCTCTGCGCGATCTTCTGCTTTAAAACTGAGGTCACGATTCAAGCCATGCCTGACATTGTCACCATCGAGCACATACACCAGCTTTCCCTTCCCGTACAAGAGTCCACT
Source organism: Geum urbanum (assembly GCA_946800695.1). Taxonomy (NCBI): domain Eukaryota; kingdom Viridiplantae; phylum Streptophyta; class Magnoliopsida; order Rosales; family Rosaceae; genus Geum; species Geum urbanum. The sequence continues at coordinate 4,526,045 of OX327002.1, read as the reverse complement.
CAATGCACAAGCCACAGTGCTCTTCCCTAACAAACCGAAATTTGCAACATACATACAATACTTAATCCCAAATTCACATCATCAAGATCAAGAAAAGCACCAAGCTTTGAATCAAGAAAAAACTAACCTGATCCACTGAGCCCAGTGATCCATATAACACACCCTTTTTGTTTAAGCAACTTTTCTCTATCTCCTTTCTTCACCGAGCACTGGTGCCATTGAATGTTTGTCGATTTCCCAACTGAAGAAGACATCAAGCTCCCATTTTTATCTATTCAAATCAATTCCAAACACAAAACCCAATTCGAATTTCAATACAAGAAACCCAAACTTCACGATGCCCAAACTTATAAAACCAATTGGGTACCTGAATTCACAGCTCCGGAACCCTCCTCATCAATTGCCTTTATGAGAAACAAACCCCTGGCTTTCAAGCTATTTACAGAACCGCCGACACCGGGAAATTTCGCGAACGACGACGATAGCTTCGAAGAAGAGTTCGAACAAAACGACGACGTTTCGCCGAGAGCCGGCGACGAGGCCCATTGCAGACACGTGGAGTGCATATCTCAAAAAAAACGAAATCTTCACTTTCCGAAAAGGAAAGGAATGAAAAAGAAGGGAAAGAACAAAAGATGGAAGGTTTATATGAATTGGGTGTGTGGCGGTGAGAGAGTTGGGGTGTCGGTCGGTGAATGGCGTCGTTGCGATTGGAAAATGTGACCGTTGGTTTTTCTCGTTCTTTCAAAATAAATTAGGAGGAGCGGTGAGCTGCAGAATTCGATAGATGTCGTGAAAGCGACGTCGTCTCAGTTGTCAGCCTTAAAGGTCATTGAATGTTTGGTTAAGGCCGTCTCATATCGAGTATAACACTCTTGAGATAAATTTTTTAAACCGTCAATGTATAGATCTAGGAATAAAACTTACCTCCTATGAACGTATATCCATAAAATATAAGTGACGGTTCTATGAGAGTCATGGCTTAGAAAAGAAAAGAAAAGAAAGGAAAGGGAAATCAATACTATGTGATGGTTCATCAAAGTTTCTGAGTGTGGTTTTGAGCCACCGTTTATTGATAATTGATTTATGTGACCAAACATCATTGATCACGGTTCTTATTTCCTAAACTTGATATTAGTAATCGTGATTTTTTGATCGGTAAGCTAATTACATCTCTTGTCTCTCTTGTAGATGACATCAATTGAGCCGGAACGGCCTGAATTTGATATCATTGATCCTCAAGGAGCAGAATACCATTGTTGGGTGTCAAATGTTGAGAATGCGCTTCTCGGTATGAATCTGACGGATACAATCCAACCACCACCACCACTACCTGGTACTGAGCCACTAACTTTAGCTCGCAAAGCTCAAGCTCTCATGTTTTTGAGGCGGCATATACATCCAGTTCTAAATAAATAATATTTGCTAAAGAATAACCCCACGGTTTTGTGGCTGACTTTATAAGATAAGTTCAATAATGTGCATAATGCACAACTTCGAGAACTGCATGAAAGATGAGATTCAATTCAGTTATTGGATTATCCAAAGATTGATGAATTCAATCAAGCTATATTGGAGCTACAATCGGAGTTGAATGTTTGTGGCATTGTAAAGACCGATCTGACTATGATTGAGAAGTTTTAAAGCATTTTTTCTACCTCCATAGACACACTTGCTTCTTAATATCGCTCATATTATAAGCAAGGAAGACTAAGATCCTTTAGTGATCTCATGAGTGTGTTGGCTAAGAAAGAGCAGTATCGCGAGATTCTTCTCCACAATAATTCTCGGCTAGCCGGTACTAAAAAGATCCAAGAGTCGTACAACACTGGTAGGAAGGCATGTAAGGATAGGAGGAACGGTCGTTCTAATGCTTACAATAACAGGGTGGAAGAGGAGGACAAGGCAAAGGTCGTGGTAGAGAATGTAGTCGGAACTTGACTTGGACTCACCAAGACAATAACCATAACTCCAGCAAGAATCATTCCAGTTTTAGGGATAGGAGAAATTCTTCAAATTCTGCTTATAATTCATGCTTGTCGTCTTGTTATAGATGTGGTTCTACTAAGCACATGCACAAACAATGTCGTGCACCCAAGGATATTTAAAATACCTACAAAAATACATACGATACTTAACACATGAGACTAACTTCATTTGAAGACTATGAGATGAAAGATTATGGTAAAGCCAATCTTATAATAGCAGACAATACAAAAATAAGTCTGAAGACTGCGGTTTTTTGAGTAGTCTATGTATTAGACTCAAGTTTTTGCTATGTAATCAAGTTTAGCTCTATTTTTAGACTTGATTTTAGTCATGGTTTCTTTTTTGACTTGGTTTTAGTCATGGTTTAAGACTTTGTTTTAGTCAGTTGTGGAATAAGACTTCTATGATGTAACCTTTAATTATTGACGAGTAATGAAATTTTCTTGATCTTTCAGTATATGAAAGTGTTGAGAATGTTATTTTTATACCAATTCAGTATTTGATTCGATGTTTACATTAATATATGGCATAATGACACAATGATACTGTCAAAACGAGATATAAAGGAGAGGATGCTATTTTGATCTCATGGGGATTTCAATCCATCGAAGACTTGTTCTTTGACCCATCGAAGGTATCCCACGGGTCAGTTTGTGAGGTTTTCGATCTATCGAAAACTTGTACTTCGATCCATCAAAGGTCATCCTTGGGTCCTTACACTGCATTTTCTGATCCATCAAGGATTCCTTCCTCGATCTATTGAAGGATTGTCTCAGGTCAAGGTCTTCAATTCATCGAACCCTAATTCTTCGATCCATCGAAAATCAGTATCGGAATATCAAATTTATTTTGGGTTTCTTCAATCCATCGAGGAATTTTTCTTCGATCCATTGAAGGTATCCCTCAGGTAGGTTTGTGAGATTTTTGATCCATCAAAAAATTTGTACGTCGATCCATCGAAGGTGCTACCCGGATTCTGGTGTTTTTGATGTATTGTACATTGGTTTTATTATAAAATAATGGAAACTTTTCGTCCAACCTGAAATTCTACACCAGATGTGGTTTTACATCGATTTTTCTCATATCATAGAACTCAATCTATAAGGGTCATTTCGACCGGCCAGATATTGTTATACATCAGTTGTTTTTGGATATTATCATATCATATCAGCACTCTATAAGGGTTACACCCTTTGAAATCTTTAAGTATTCACTTAAAGTGTTCGTTATATCTTGGGTTCAAAGACAGATTGATTGACATTATTTTGTTGATATATGATAGCGAGATTGAGTGTTATACGTGCATAATGGTCGCTCGAACCTTACTTAGATTTGCAAAAATTTGTGCCAACGATTTTCACTTGGAATAATATTGTGAGAATGAAACAGAGTTTGGTGTCCAATCTCCGTAGAATGCTGCCAATGACGAAACTTGGAGAGGTTTACGAGGATTTATAGTGTTTACATCTTACTACGGTTGGGATCTTTGAATCTCATGCAGTCACTTATATTACTATGTGTGACTTGGCGTCATATGAGCTTTTGTATTATGATAATCAAGATATCGAGAAATTCATGGTTACCGGTTCTTCAGAGAGAAGAAGCATGTGGGGAATACCTAAATTCATCATTTTAGATAGGGAGGATGAGACTACTCCTCTCATTCTGGCTCAGTCTCTAAAACGTGTGTAACACAATCCCAGTAAAGTACCGTTGTGGCGCCGTGTGTTATCCTACCGGATGTCCTTATGACAGAATCCAATGCACATCGCTCGTTTTGCAATATTTTTTTATGTCTACAATTCTGTTTACATACATGACATTTTTTTTGTTGTAGACACAACTTCTATTCCTCCACAGATTCTAAGAATATATTTGTGGATCATTCAAACCAGTATGCGGACTATTTATATATGGTTTTGATTGTTGCAACAACATATATATGTCACATGTCTTTGTAATTCACATGGTATGCTGCATTTGCTAAACTCCTAGTTCTCATTATTACGCTTCGGGCTTACCACTCGGACAACCCAATCAAATCAATTAGATTGGATAATGTAGGAGAGTTTACGTCATAATATTTTGTTGATTATTGCATGTTGATTGGGATTGAAGTTGAACATCCTGGTTCCCCATGTTCATTTATAGAATGGTTTAGAAGAGGCACAAATCAAGCGGTTACAGCTTGTGGCCAACACAATGGTAATGCATATTAATTTACCGATTTCCACTTAGGGATATGTAGTGGTACATACAGCTATGTTTATTCGCCTGATACCCATAAACCGCCAATCATATAGTGTGTACCAGTTGGTAACTTGATATGAGCCTGATATCCCACACCTACATATCTCTGGTTGTGTGGTACATGTGCATACGAAGCTTCTACCGTGTATAAAAATGGGTCATCAATGACGATTATGCATTTATGTTGGTTTTTATTCTCCAACGAATATCCGCTATTTAAAACCTTTGACAAGAGATTTCTTTACTGCTAGTTTTTGCAGATAGTCACTGTGATGAGACATACTTCTCGTTGTTTGGAGAAGATAGGAATGGTTCCATTCTACTTAAATGTTTTCAACATTAACGTGGTATGTCCCCACTATGTTTCATCATGATCCTTGCACATCTCAGTGTGAGATTGAAGTGCAATGTATTCTTGATCTTCAGAAAGTAGTAGATTTGATGACTGATATCATGAAAGTGACAAGATCGGTCATATATACTGTAAATCTTGCAGGTTGAAAGTTCCTATAAATGGGTAAGTTAACGCAATACCCGGGCAAGATAGTGTTTATCCTACCTATAGTGGGGGTGTAGCATCGGTCAAAATCCATTGATGAGTTGCTGGTAAAATGGCAAGCCATCAAGGCACAACTGTTCATCATCAACACATGAGATTATTTCTGACTGCAATTGTGTCTAAAAGTTGACATTGGCAAACATTGGGGGACGCCTCAGAGTCAATGATGATGTTAGTAAACAAAGAAGTCTCACAAAGTTAAACAAATGTTATCCGTATTATGGATGGTTATTCCATATTCGTTGATGATGCATTTACTTATTCCGTCGGTTAGGAATTAACAACGATGGAGTGGAACATTTCTTTGTTGCAGATTGTCAACGGTTAAAGTAAGGCAAATTGACCAATATGGAAAGTTGCAATTTAGGCTGAACTAGACTCTTAAAAATTGCAAGTTTTCGATATGATATTGCTATAGCCACCGAATGGACGGTTAGACACAAATGAGTCTATGTTTGGAAAGCACATTGAGTAGAACTTATGGCGCAATGATTCTCTCAACACCCTAGTATTGATTATGAGGAGATGTATTCTCCGGTCATAGACATCATCACTTTCCGCTACTTTATCAGGTTGGTAATGTCAAAAAAAAATATACTGGGTATGTAGCTTACAAATATAGTTACAGTGTATCTCTATGGGGATCTTGATTCTGAGATATACATAAGAATGCCAGTTGGTATGGTTCTACCCAATTCAAGTAACTCTAAACCACAAAGTGCTCATATAATTAGATTGAGACGTACAATATATGGATTGAAAAAATCCGGTAAGTTGTGGTATACATGTCTTAATGTCTACTTGATTGGGGAAGGATACAAGAATGAAAAATTATGCCCATGCGGGAACGGTAGATGAACGAGTTATTTTAGATGATAGACCTTGGTAGGACTCAATTATGTCTCAGTTTAGAGGTAGAACATCGGGTTGGTTGAATTCGTATTCACTAGTCTGCTTATGTCTAGATTAGGCAATGGATAAAGCACACCCTCTTAAGTATATCAATGGTTGTTTGTAGTCTAGAATCCAAAGGAATCTGTTTCGTCGGAATGATGATGGTAAAGAGCTTTTGGAGTTGGGATTCTATATCTTAGTGCATTTAGAGCTTGGTCAAATATAGCTTGGTGCACATGTCCAGACATTTCCCTCTCGGTATACATCAACGCAAAGTCATTGGAATGGAGTATATATAGTACACCTTCTGGTACTTGAATGTAACCATTGACTTGGGCTTATTCTTCCTTACAAAGAGCACAAAGAGAAGCTTGAAAGTCCTAGAAAACGGATGGTTGAATCGTAGCATGCAGATTCTGGAGCCTTCGATCCATCAAAAATTTCTCTCAATCCATCGAAGGATGCTCACGGGTCAGACCATAATCATACCGTTGATCCATCGAATGAGTTGTTCTTCGATTCATTGAAGGTTAAACCTACTGCGAGCAATTTAACTGCAGTCCCCTATTCTGAAACACTGGTTGATGTTGGTCGGATTTGCTGATGTTGGATACCTCTCTGACCTACATAAAGGATGTTCCCAAACAGGTTATGTATTCACCATGGGAAACATGCAAATTTCTTGGAGAACAAAAAAGTAAACCCTTGTTGCTACTTCCTCAAACTATTCTAAGATTAAAGCTTTGTATGAAGCGGTTGATGAGTGTGTCTAGATTATGATGGTTGTGCAACATATTTGAGGGTCTAGTGGATTATCATTTATTACGACAGCACCAACTTGCATATTTCAGGATAATGTGGTTTGCATTGAACAAATGAAGTTGGCTTACATTATGGGTATCATACTTAATTCATTTCGCCAAAGTACTCATACAATCAGTAATAACAGCTGTTATTGATTATCCATGTGAATCAGGTTGGTTCGACAGATAATGTTGCGGACTTGTTTACCAAGTCATTACCCAAATCTACATCTGTGATATATGTGAGACGTATTGGTATGCACAGGTTATCTGAACTTCATGATTGAGTTCATAGTCAGGGGGAATTACATTTCTGTAGACATTAGGGGGAGTTTACGTCTCATGTAGTAGCATTGTAGTTGATGTGTTGTACCTTTTTTTTCCTTAGACCAAGTTTTTATTTTACCCATGAGATTTTTGTTTGCTTGGCAAGATTTTTAGTGAGACAACAGGTTATGCATCATTCATTAGGCCATTGACACAAAGGAGAATGTTTAAGGACATTTATTCTCTGTAACTTCCAGTATGTATCTTGTCCTAATTAGATACAGAATAGTATAGATAGAGATACAGAGAATCCCTAATTTATAAGGACATTGATTATAACAGATTGTATCGACCTATATATAAGACATTCTACCAATGAAAGAGTTACAGTTTCAGTTATTACATACTTCCTCATTAAACACTATATAATTTTACACGATAATAAACCATCACAGAGCTTTGAGAATATTGACTATTGCAATGCTAGCTGGGACATCTAACAAAGTAGCACTATGTTCTCGTTGCTCAATCAAAATAACCAAATAATCAGATGTTATCAAATAAGAGACACAAATTATACATGACTAAAACCCGACAAAATTATCAAGACTAACTTGTTTCTATTGATTGAATATGTACTGGTCGAATCCAAATCCAAATCCAAAATCCAAAATCCAAAATACGTTCAAGATTGTGCCAAGAGCTGTGATCAAAGATTTGTGCCCTTCATTTTGTTAATTTCTCTTCTAGTGATGTTAATAAATTAACGATAACTCTAATTTTGAGCGTTAATATGTTAATTAGAGCATCCAATAGCCTTTTTTGACAAGGTCAAAAAAAATCATTCATGATTATAACAGTACAAAGACTCCGTCGGATTACCTGACCTAATAAAGTAAAGTCTCACATATACCACTTTGCTAGAACAATTCTATTACAAAGCCTAAACTAATAAACCATAATAGCATGCTGTAATCAAAATTTGGTTGCACTATCCCTTAACTAGTTAGACACATTCTCTACATTGGAGACGGGGAATTTCGCAGTCCAAGTGCGACTTAGACCGCGGAGTTTTTGGGCTTTCTCCGCGGTCTAAGTTTTCACTTGGACCATGGAGATCAATTCTCCGTGGTCTAAGTGATTATTTAATTTTTTTAAATTTAATTTTAATTTGTAGTAAAATATTAGTAATTTAATAAAAATACTCCAATCTCATTTAAATAATTAAATATGTTAAAATTAATTAAATATAATAAATTGTTAATTACGTAAATAATAAAAATTAATTTGTACATACATGAAATTAAATATTGTTCAGAATCGGAAAAAAAACGATATAATAAACTACAAAACTACTGAAATACTGGAGGAGCAGATGCGTCGCCGAGTCCCCCGCCTCCAGCCGGGTCGTCGTCGTCGGGGTATGGGTTCGGAGGAGGTTGACACTGTCGTCGAGCCTGATTTTCCATGAGGGCAACGAGTTGGGCTATTTGCGCTTCTTACTGATCAAGCCTTTGACGCATAAATTGATTTTTCTCCTGTGCGAGTCGAGCCTCTTCAAAGGCTACTTGGACGGCCGTAGCTTGAGTACTTTTCCTCGCCGAACCTCATGTAGATGAGTCGGAGGTCAACAAATCTCGAATCACCTTAGATCTCATCCCCCTAATCTCCCTTCCAGCTCTACGACCATATACCTCATCGGTGATTGCAATTTGGCTCTCCATCGATAGAGGAGGTAGGTCTTCGGGCGACAAATCCAGGTATGCAAGCTAAGTGTTGGCCAATTCCTCCTGCGCCCATTTTACCAACCTTGCCTAAAAAATAATAATAAAAATAAAATAATTATAATTAAATAATAACTACGCTAATTAAAAGCACATATATATCACTTACGCCGTATTGATTCGCTTCATTCTCGAGCCTAGGCGTCACGTACGCGCTTATGCTAGCATTGAGATAAGGGTGTTTGGGGCCCTTGTCCCTATGCTCCTTAGCTATTTGAATCACTTGCTTGGCGCCGGAGGTAGCGTGTTTGTCCTTCTTCCCCCGGTTGGTCTTGTTGATTTCGGAGAATTTCTGTTGGACAACATAAATCATTAAAAAATTAATGAGTAACTAAAATAAAAATAATTCAATTCTCTTAATTTAAATAAAAAAGTAAACACCTTATATTCTTCATCTTGGAAGTGGTTACGCAACCACTGCCACTCATCTTCCATATCCCCACGCAGCTCTACGAGGGTAGGTACGAGGTCGATATTGTCGAAGTACACATGAAGCTTGTACTTCCAATCACGGTAGATGGAGTTGGCGATTTGGTTGATATGCCTAAGCATCGCCGATGTGGGATCCACCTCATATTGTTCCTATCAGAAATAAATAGAAAATTATAATCGTATATATTATGAAATTATAATTTTTATTGGTTATTAGAAAATAAATTTAAAATTGTACGTATTACGTACCGAAAGTTCTTTAAACATTTTTGCCTTCTCTTCATCCGGCAACTTCTTCCAAGTAGGGGCAGTCATACGAACCCTGCTGCGAAAGATTGACCATATGCTGTGCGCTGAGAGACTAGCTAGCTAAGCTATGGGAGGGCCACCGGTGAATTTGTCGTACGGCAACTCGATCTTTTTCCTGGTCGCCTTGAAAATTTTCTCGGATTTTCCGCCTTTGACGAGACCGCGAGTCCTTTTGGGTTCCGGCTCAGTCGGGGCCCTCCTGAGCTTGCGCCGGGCGCTATAAAGGATAGATTCAGAGGAGGCCGAGATCGACGACACCTGAGTACTTTCTTCCGAACTGGGCGTCCGACTGGAATGGGCGTCGTCATCACTGGTCGGGATAATTGGGGCAGCGGAAATTTCCCCGTGGGCGCTGTCGATGGACCAGCTGAAGGGTTCAGAGAAAGCGCGTCGTGGCTCTCCTCTAAATCCTAACCAACTTGCTCCGCCAAGCGTTGGAGCATAGCATTTTCGGCCTCCTGTTGGGCCTTTTTCTCTCCCGACGGAGCCATTTAAACCTAGGAGTTGTTAAAATACCTGATTACCATAAAAATTATATAAGAAAATTTACGATAATTACACCTTAGTATTGAGTGAGCCTAAAATTTAAATAGAGTACACTAGTTTTGTGGTTGGGTCGTTCAATGGATGTGCGACCCGCGCGATAAAGTGTAAACTTTCAATTAATCAGCCTTGGTTCAATCGAAAAACATGGCCAGTTAGGGATAGAGATAACGCGAGAGGCAGGACTAATTTCGACAAAACACCCCGAAGCTAACCAAATCAATGGTATATACTCTATTGGTGTCGTCTTTCTTAGATCCAAAACCTGTCACCAGTCATAACCCGTTTCTAGACACCATGTCCGACATTCAGCCAATCTTTCGAAATTTTACACTTCCTCAAATCTTTTGCAAACTCCGCCCTCAACCTCGTCTCCATAACTTCACTTAGGTTATGGTGTGCGGTGATGAAATCCACACATCACGAGGGGTTAAGGAGATAAGCTAGAAAATGAGGCGCTTATTCCAAAGAGTGCGACCTAATAAACCAAACTTAATTATGTACTAAATTTAAATCAAAGACTACCAGCCAATTTAATACAAAATTACCATAATTACCAATTAATTATTTTTAATAATTCACTAATTTATCATATTTACTACAAATTGACAATATTAGAACAATATTTACAAATTATAATTACATGCGCAATAATAATCACCAATTATACTATTAATTAAAACAATATTTAATTACAATAATTAATTATTATTTATCATACATTTACAATAATAATTATTCATTTACCAATATAATTAATTATTATTACCAATAATAATTATTACTAATATATTATTACTAATAATTTTTAATAATAATTATTATTACTAATATATTAATAATTAATTTACCAATTTACAAATTAATTAATTAGTTTAATAATAATGATGTTAAAAAATATAATTATTACCTAAAAGATGAGTCGCCGGAGTGGAGAGTCGCCGGAGAGAGGGAAACGCCGGAATTTTGGTCGCCGGAGCTTTTGACAGAGAGTGAGAGGAGAGGAGAGGAGAGGACGAGAAATGAGATGGGATGAGGAAAAGAGAGAATGAGCAGTGGCTATATATAGACTTTCACTTAGAGGACGGAGCCCTATTTTCTGTCGTCTAAGAGAACTTGGACGTCGAAAAAGGGCTTTTTGATACACGTATTTTACTAAGTACTAAATAAACACTTAACACTCAACAAAAACGCATAAGCAATTAAAATCTTTTTTTGTAGATGTAGCATTGATAAGTAGGGTGTCATTCTTAACCGGGGATTGAGGGTGCATGCATGACTACGCTATGATTAATGGGGGGATTTTAAGAGGTTGTTATCTAATTCCTACGAAATTAAAGACAGAAAATGGTTAGTAAATGCATAGAGAAATCCTAGGTTCTAACATGCTTCACTCATAGACAAGTAGAAAACAAGCAAGAACAAAGAACCCTAAACATGTTTACTAGACCGAAAATAAGCCTAAGTTATATATTTACAAGTGACCGACCCATCTTATTTACCAACGTCTTACACTTAAGTCATATTATATGCTCCTTATTAATTATCTAAGTCTTTAGCCAATTACATGTATGATCATTTATTGTGCTTCGGGAATTGCCCTATGACACGCCTATCAACTTGATAAGGAATTTGCCTTAGCCTAAATTGATGCATTAAGACTAACATGTTCGACTAAATCCTAAGACTCGAAACAAGTTACACATAATATTTCAAAACTGTAAACAAAGCACTGTTATTCAAAACCAAAATACAAACGTTTACAAGGATAAGTAGAAAGATTAGAGTTACACTTTAAGCTCAGGAATTTTCCCTACGCCTTTAATGCAGCCGTCCTTCAATGGAGATAGTGAATATCTAAGGGAATTTGCCCTATAGTCTACTCGGTGGAGTTAGGAAGCTTTTTGGTGGTGGAGTATGGTGGATCCTTGACAACCTTCAAACCTTGGGAGAGGAGAATAGTGTTTGCAGAGCTATTGGCTTCTAAGATGAGTGATGCTTGAGAATGAGGCCTAGCTCTTGTATTTATAGGTGAAGAATTCCAACTTTCCTCTCCAAACTAGGTTTTCCTAGTGTACCCGTGTAGAATTGACAGCCTGTAACAGCCTATCTTGAAATGTCTTTTATGGGAGTTCTAGAGCTCAGAAAATTATGATTTTGGGTTCGTTGGAAAGATCAGCTCGAGGGCTTGAAGAAGACATATATGATCACTATATTTGGAGTTGAATAGCAGATTCTGTGATCCGTTGAAGATTGATGAGTTGGCAGACATATCTTGCTCTTCCTACTAGGAGTAGGGAAATCTTGATCTTTTCATATCTTGTATTTCTTGAGCTCCAAGTCATTTTGGCCGAACCTACCATATATTGTAGGATATTTTGATCTTCAAATAAGGAACTTTTGAGATATACTTGATATTTTTGATCTTCCATCTATTCGGTAATATCTCCTTGCTTGATTTTGCCCAAAATGCTTGCTGAACATTAGATGGACCGAAAGTTAGAAATCTGGAAATCTGTCGATGCAGATCAGCCCAATTCAACAGGCCACCAAAATCAATTGAAAATGAATTTGGACACATGTAAGGCATGCTTAGAAAGATATGGAAGTCTAGTTTCCAACGCCACTAGAATCATGCCGTTACAATATGTAGATATTCAGAAATCCCGAATTTAGTGAGTACAGGTCATTCTGCCTAACAACCAACTTAAAATGGGCGCTGAAAGCGCGTCAGGAAGACTTTTGGCACAAATGATGCATAGCTGGAAGGCCCTGAAAGTCTATTTTCTAGTGCCGAAAGAATAATGCCATTTGAAATTGTGAAACGTCCGAAAAGTAGTTTTTAATATAGAAGGGTCAGATTTGACAGATTTCAGAAGGTGGGAAGTTTCCTAATCTTCTTCTATATAAAGGGGAGCTCGACTCTTTCATGGGGGATCTCTCAATTTACTAGCAAAAGCTCTGCCAAAACACTTTCCCTCTCCTCCCAAAGTCGAAGGTCTACAAGGATCCGCCTCCTCCATCGTCACAAATCTTCTCCATCACCGACGTAACTCGAAGGCAAATTCCTTGAGGGCTATGTGCATCCATCTCCATTGAAGGGTCGTCGCATAACTCTTGTAGAGGCCAAATTCCCTTACAAAAAGTGTAACATGATTCCTTCTACTATTTCCTTGTATTTATCTTCGGTTTTTGATGGATTGGATGATTGTATTTTGGTCAAACACTCTTCGAATATGTCGTGTAATCTAACCTTGTGTTTATTTCTTTTAGCAAAGCATGTGTGCTTGATTCATCAACTAAGTCGAAGGCAAATTCCTTGTAGACCTTCGGCTTTGGGAGGAGAGGGAAAGTATTTTGGCAGAGCTTTTGCTAGTAAATTGAGAGATCCTCCCTTGAAAGAGTCGAGCTCCCCTTTATATAGAAAAAGATTAGGAAACTTCCCACCTTGTGAAATCTATCAAATCTGACCCTTCTGTATTAAAAACTACTTTTCGGACGTTTCACAATTTCAAATGGCGTGATTCTTTCGGTATTAGAATGTAAACTTTCAGGGCTTTCCAGCTATGTATCATTTGTGCCAAAATTCGTTCTGATGCGCTTTCAGCGCCCATTTTAAGTTGGTTGTTAGGCAGAATGATCTGTACCCACTAAATCCGAGATTTCTGAATATCTACACATTGTAACGGCATGATTCCAGTGGGGTTGGAAACTAGACTTCCATATCTTTCTAAGCATGCCTCACATGTGTCTAAATTCGTTTTTAATTGATTTTGATGACCTGTTGAATTGGGCTGATCTGCATCGACAGATTTCCGGATTTCTAACTTTCGGTCCATCTTCTTCTTTTGGGCTTCTTTCTCTCCAATTCTTCCTTAGCCGAAAATACCAAAATACGTTCAATTATATGGTATTTTTGGCTAAAGAAGAATTGGAGAGAAAGAAGCCCAAAAGAAGAAGATGGACCGAACGTTAGAAATCCGGAAATCTGTCGATGCAGCTCAGCCCAATTCAACAAGCCACCAAAATCAATTCAAAACGAATTTGGACACATGTGAGGCCTACTTAGATAGATATAGAAGTCTAGCTTTCATCTCCACTGGAATCATGCTGTTACAATGTGTAGATATTCAGAAATCCCGGATTTAGTGGTACAGGTCATTCTGCCTAACAACCAACTTAAAATGGGCGCTGAAAGCGCATCAAGAGAAATTTTGGCACAAATGATGCATCGATGGAAAGCCCTGAAAGTCTACTTTCTAGTGCCGAAAGAATAATGCCATTTGAAATTGTGAAACGTCCGAAAAGTAGTTTTTAATATAGAAGGGTCAGATTTGACAGATTTCAGAAGGTGGGAAGTTTCCTAATCTTCTTCTATATAAAGGGGAGCTCGACTCTTTGATGGGGTATCTCTCAATTTACTAGCAAAAGCTCTGCCAAAACACTTTTCCTCTCCTCCCAAAGCCGAAGGTCTACAAGGATCCGCCTCCTCCATCGTCACAAATCGTCTCCATCACCGACGCAACTCGAAGGCAAATTCCTTGAGGGCTCTGTGCATCCATCTCCATTGAAGGGTCGTCGCATAACTCTTGTAGAGGGTAAATTCCCTTACAAAAAGTGTAACATGATTCCTTCTACTATTTTCTTGTATTTATCTTCGGTTTTTTATGGATTGGATGATTGTATTTTGGTCAAACACTCTTCGAATATGTCGTGTAATCTAACCTTGTGTTTATTTCTTTTAGCAAAGCATGTGTGCTTGATTCATCAACTAAGTCGAAGGCAAATTCCTTGTAGACCTTCGGCTTTGGGAGGAGAGGGAAAGTGTTTTGGCAGAGCTTTTGCTAGTAAATTGAGAGATCCCCCATAAAAGAGTCGAGCTCCCCTTTATATAGAAGAAGACTAGGAAACTTCCCACCTTCTAAAATCTGTCAAATCTGACCCTTCTCTATTAAAAACTACTTTTCGGATGTTTCAAAATTTCAAATGGCATTCGTTTTTCGGCACTAGAAAGTAGACTTTCAGGGCTTTCCAGCTATGCATCATTTGTGCCAAAATTCCTCATGATGTGCTTTCAGCGCCCATTTTAAGTTGGTTGTTAGGCAGAATGACTTGTACCCACTAAATCCGAGATTTCTGAATATCTACACATTGTAACGGCATGATTCCAGTGGGGTTAGAAACTATACTTCCATATCTTTCTAAGCATGCCTCACATGTGTCCAAATTCGTTTTCAATTGATTTTGGTGGCCTGTTGAATTGGGCTGATCTGCATCGACAGATTTCCGGATTTCTAACTTTCGGTCCATCTTCTTCTTTTGGGCTTCTTTCTCTCCAATTCATCCTTAGCCGAAAATACCAAAATGCGTGCAATTATATGGTATTTTCGGCTAAGGAAGAATTGGAGAGAAAGAAGCCCAAAAGAAGAAGATGGACCGAACGTTAGAAATCCGGAAATCTGTCCATGCAGCTCAGCCCAATTCAACAGCCCACCAAAATCAATTGAAAACGAATTTGGACACATGTGAGGCATGCTTAGATAGATATAGAAGTCTAGTTTTCATCTCCACTGGAATCATGCCGTTACAATGTGCAGATATTCAGAAATTTTGGATTTGGTGGGTACAGGTCATTCTGCCTAACAACCAACTTAAAATGGGCGCTGAAAGCGCATCAGGAGGAATTTTGGCACAAATGATGCATAGCTGGAAAGCACTGAAAGTCTACTTTCTAGTGCTGAAAAAATAATGCCATTTGAAATTGTGAAACGTCCGAAAAGTAATTTTTAATATAGAAGGGTCAGATTTGACAGATTTCAGAAGGTGGGAAGTTTCCTAATCTTCTTCTATATAAAGGGGAGCTCGACTCTTTTATGGGGGATCTCTCAATTTACTAGCAAAAGCTCTGACAAAACACTTTCCCTCTCCTCCCAAAGCCAAAGGTCTACAAGGATCCGCCTCCTCCATCGTCACAAATCGTCTCCATCACCGACGCAACTCGAAGGCAAATTCCTTGAGGGCTCTGTGCATCCATCTCCATTGAAGGGTCGTCGCATAACTCTTGTAGAGGGTAAATTCCCTTGCAAAAAGTTTAACATGATTCCTTCTACTATTTTCTTGTATTTATCTTCGGTTTTTGATGTATTGGATGATTGTATTTTGGTCAAACACTCTTCGAATATGTCGTGTAATCTAACCTTGTGTTTATTTCGTTTAGCAAAGCATGTGTGCTTAATGCATCAACTAAGTCGAAGGAAAATTCCTTGTAGACCTTTGGCTTTGGGAGGAGAGGGAAAGTGTTTTGGCAGAGCTTTTGCTAGTAAATTGAGAGATCCCCCCTTGAAAGAGTCGAGCTCCCCTTTATATAGAAGAAGATTAGTAAACTTCCCACCTTGTGAAATCTGTCAAATCTGACCCTTCTGTATTAAAAACTACTTTTCGGACGTTTCACAAGTTCAAATGGCGTGATTCTTTCGGCACTAGAAAATAAACTTTCAGGGCTTTCCAAATTTGCATCATTTGTGCCAAAATTCCTCCTGACGCACTTTCAGCGTCCATTTTAAGTTGGTTGTTAGGCAGAATGACCTGTACCCACTAAATCCGGGATTTCTGAATATCTACAAATTGTAACGCCATGATTCCAGTGGAGTTGGAAACTAGACTTCCATATCTTTCTAAGCATACCTCACATGTGTCCAAATTCGTTTTCAATTGATTTTGGTGGCCTGTTGAATTAGGCTGATCTGCATCTATGGTATTTTCGGCTAAGGAAGAATTGGAGAGAAAGAAACCCAAAAGAAGAAGATGGACCGAAAGTTAGAAATCTGGAAATCTGTCGATGCAGATCAGCCCAATTCAATAGGCCACCAAAATCAATTAAAAACGAATTTGGACACATGTAAGGCATGCTTAGAAAGATATGGAAGTCTAGTTTCCAACCCCACTGGAATCATGCCGTTATAATGTGTAGATATACAGAAATCCCAGATTTAGTGGGTACAGATCATTCTGCCTAACAACCAAATTAAAATGGACGCTGAAAGCGCATCAGGAGGAATTTTGGCACAAATGATGCATAGATGGAAAGCCATGAAAGTCTACTTTCTAGTGCCGAAAGAATCACGCCATTTGAAATTGTGAAACGTCCGAAAAGTAGTTTTTAATACAGAAGGGTCAGATTTGACAGATTTCACAAGGTAGGAAGTTTCCTAATCTTTTTCCATATAAAGGGGAGCTCGACTCTTTCAAGGGAGGATCTCTCAATTTACTAGCAAAAGCTCTGCCAAAACACTTTCCCTCTCCTCCCAAAGCCGAAGGTCTACAAGGAATTTTCCTTCGACTTAGTTGATGAATCAAGCACACATGCTTTGCTAAAAGAAATAAACACAAGGTTAGATTACACGACATATTCGAAGAGTGTTTGACCAAAATACAATCATCCAATCCATAAAAACCCGAAGATAAATACAAGAAAATAGTAGAAGGAATCATGTTACACTTTTTGTAAGGGAATTTACCCTCTACAAGAGTTATGCGATGACCCTTCAATGGAGATGGATGCACAGAGCCCTCAAGGAATTTGCCTTCGAGTTGCGTCGGTGATGGAGACGATTTGTGACGATGGAGGAGGCGGATCCTTGTAGACCTTCGGCTTTGGGAGGAGAGGGAAAGTGTTTTGGCAGAGCTTTTGCTAGTAAATTGAGAGATCCCCCATAAAAGAGTCGAGCTCCCCTTTATATAGAAGAAGATTAGGAAACTTCCCACCTTCTGAAATCTGTCAAATCTGACCCTTCTATATTAAAAACTACTTTTCGGACGTTTCAAAATTTCAAATGGCATTCTTTTTTCGGCACTAGAAAGTAGACTTTCAGGGCTTTCCAGCTATGCATCATTTGTGCCAAAATTTCTTCTGATGTGCTTTCAGCGCCCATTTTAAGTTGGTTGTTAGGCAGAATGACCTGTACCCACTAAATCCGGGATTTCTGAATATCTATACATTGTAACGGCATGATTCCAGTGGGGTTAGAAACTATACTTCCATATCTTTCTAAGAATGCCTCACATGTGTCCAAATTCGTTTTAAATTGATTTTGGTGGCCTGTTGAATTGGGCTGATCTGCATCGACAGATTTCCGGATTTCTAACTTTCGGTCCATCTTCTTCTTTTGGGCTTCTTTCTCTCCAATTCATCCTTAGCCGAAAATACCAAAATGCGTGCAATTATATGGTATTTTCGGCTAAGGAAGAATTGGAGAGAAAGAAGCCCAAAAGAAGAAGATGGACCGAACGTTAGAAATCCGGAAATCTGTCGATGCAGCTCAGCCCAATTCAACAGCCCACCAAAATCAATTGAAAACGAATTTGGACACATGTGAGGCATGCTTAGATAGATATAGAAGTCTAGTTTTCAGCTCCACTGGAATCATGCCGTTACAATATGCAGATATTCAGAAATCCCGGATTTAGTGGGTACAGGTCATTCTGCCTGACAACCAACTTAAAATGGGCGCTGAAAGCGCATCAGAAGGAATTTTGGCACAAATGATGCATAGCTGGAAATCACTGAAAGTCTACTTTCTAGTGCTGAAAAAATAATGCCATTTAAAATTGTGAAACGTCCGAAAAGTAGTTTTTAATATAGAAGGGTCAGATTTGACAGATTTTAGAAGGTGGGAAGTTTCCTAATCTTCTTCTATATAAAGGGGAGCTCGACTCTTTTATGGGGGATCTCTCAATTTACTAGCAAAAGCTCTGCCAAAACACTTTCCCTCTCCTCCCAAAGCCGAAGGTCTACAAGGATCCGCCTCCTCCATCGTCACAAATCTTCTCCATCACCGACGCAACTCGAAGGCAAATTCCTTGAGGGCTATGTGCATCCATCTCCATTGAAGGGTCGTCGCATAACTCTTGTAGAGGCCAAATTCCCTTACAAAAAGTGTAACATAATTCCTTCTACTATTTCCTTGTATTTATCTTCGGTTTTTGATGGATTGGATGATTGTATTTTGGTCAAACACTCTTCGAATATGTCGTGTAATCTAACCTTGTGTTTATTTCTTTTAGCAAAGCATGTGTGCTTGATTCATCAACTAAGTCGAAGGCAAATTCCTTGTAGACCTTCGGCTTTGGGAGGAGAGGGAAAGTATTTTGGCAGAGCTTTTGCTAGTAAATTGAGAGATCCTCCCTTGAAAGAGTCGAGCTCCCCTTTATATAGAAAAAGATTAGGAAACTTCCCACCTTGTGAAATCTGTCAAATCTGACCCTTCTGTATTAAAAACTACTTTTCGGACGTTTCACAATTTCAAATGGCGTGATTCTTTCGGTATAAAAATGTAAACTTTCAGGGCTTTCCAGCTATGTATCATTTGTGCCAAAATTCTTCCTGATGCGCTTTCAGCGCCCATTTTAAGTTGGTTGTTAGGCAGAATGATCTGTACCCACTAAATCCGAGATTTCTGAATATCTACACATTGTAACGGCATGATTCCAGTGGGGTTGGAAACTAGACTTCCATATCTTTCTAAGCATGCCTCACATGTGTCTAAATTCGTTTTTAATTGATTTTGATGACCTGTTGAATTGGGGTGATCTGCATCGACAGATTTCCGGATTTCTAACTTTCGGTCCATCTTCTACTTTTGGGCTTCTTTCTCTCCAATTCTTCCTTAGCCGAAAATACCAAAATACGTTCAATTATATGGTATTTTCGGCTAAAGAAGAGTTGGAGAGAAAGAAGCCCAAAAGAAGAAGATGGACCGAACGTTAGAAATCCGGAAATCTGTCGATGCAGCTCAGCCCAATTCAACAAGCCACCAAAATCAATTCAAAACGAATTTGGACACATGTGAGGCCTACTTAGATAGATATAGAAGTCTAGCTTTTATCTCCACTGGAATCATGCTGTTACAATGTGTAGATATTCAGAAATCCCGGATTTAGTGGGTACAGGTCATTCTGCCTAACAACCAACTTAAAATGGGCGCTGAAAGCGCATCAAGAGAAATTTTGGCACAAATGATGCATCGATGGAAAGCCCTGAAAGTCTACTTTCTAGTGCCGAAAGAATAATGCCATTTGAAATTGTGAAACGTCCGAAAAGTAGTTTTTAATATAGAAGGGTCAGATTTGACAGATTTCAGAAGGTGGGAAGTTTCCTAATCTTCTTCTATATAAAGGGGAGCTCGACTCTTTGATGGGGTATCTCTCTATTTACTAGCAAAAGCTCTGCCAAAACACTTTTCCTCTCCTCCCAAAGCCGAAGGTCTACAAGGATCCGCCTCCTCCATCGTCACAAATCGTCTCCATGTGTCCAAAAAAGGGTCGTCGCATAACTCTTGTAGAGGGTAAATTCCCTTGCAAAAAGTTTAACATGATTCCTTCTACTATTTTCTTGTATTTATCTTCGGTTTTTGATGGATTGGATGATTGTATTTTGGTCAAACACTCTTGGAATATGTCGTGTAATCGAACCTTGTGTTTATTTCGTTTAGCAAAGCATGTGTGCTTAATGCATCAACTAAGTCGAAGGAAAATTCCTTGTAGACCTTTGGCTTTGGGAGGAGAGGGAAAGTGTTTTGGCAGAGCTTTTGCTAGTAAATTGAGAGATCCCCCTTGAAAGAGTCGAGCTCCCCTTTATATAGAAGAAGATTAGGAAACTTCCCACCTTGTGAAATCTGTCAAATCTGACCCTTCTGTATTAAAAACTACTTTTCGGACGTTTCACAAGTTCAAATGGCGTGATTCTTTCGGCACTAGAAAATAATCTTTCAGGGCTTTCCAACTTTGCATCATTTGTGCCAAAATTCCTCCTGACGCACTTTCAGCGTCCATTTTAAGTTGGTTGTTAGGCAGAATGACCTGTACCCACTAAATCCGGGATTTCTGAATATCTACAAATTATAACGCCATGATTCCTGTGGAGTTGGAAACTAGACTTCCATATCTTTCTAAGCATACCTCACATGTGTCCAAATTCGTTTTCAATTGATTTTGGTGGCCTGTTGAATTAGGCTGATCTGCATCTATGGTATTTTCGGCTAAGGAAGAATTGGAGAGAAAGAAGCCCAAAAGAAGAAGATGAACCGAAAGTTAGAAATCTGGAAATCTGTCGATGCAGATCAGCCTAATTCAATAGGCCACCAAAATCAATTAAAAACGAATTTGGACACATGTAAGGCATGCTTAGAAAGATATGGAAGTCTAGTTTCCAACCCCACTGGAATCATGCCATTACAATGTGTAGATATACAGAAATCCCAGATTTAGTGGGTACAGATCATTCTGCCTAACAACCAAATTAAAATGGACGCTGAAAGCGCATCAGGAGGAATTTTGGCACAAATGATGCATAGATGGAAAGCCATGAAAGTCTACTTTCTAGTGCCGAAAGAATCACGCCATTTGAAATTGTGAAACGTCCGAAAAGTAGTTTTTAATACAGAAGGGTCAGATTTGACAGATTTCACAAGGTAGGAAGTTTCCTAATCTTTTTCTATATAAAGGGGAGCTCGACTCTTTCAAGGGAGGATCTCTCAATTTACTAGCAAAAGCTCTGCCAAAACACTTTCCCTCTCCTCCCAAAGCCGAAGGTCTACAAGGAATTTGCCTTCGACTTAGTTGATGAATCAAGCACACATGCTTTGCTAAAAGAAATAAACACAAGGTTAGATTACACGACATATTCGAAGAGTGTTTGACCAAAATACAATCATCCAATCCATAAAAAAACGAAGATAAATACAAGAAAATAGTAGAAGGAATCATGTTACACTTTTTGTAAGGGAATTTACCCTCTACAAGAGTTATGCGACGACCCTTCAATGGAGATGGATGCGCAGAGCCCTCAAGGAATTTGCCTTCGAGTTGCGTCGGTGATGGAGACGATTTGTGACGATGGAGGAGGCGGATCCTTGTAGACCTTCGGCTTTGGGAGGAGAGGGAAAGTGTTTTGGCAGAGCTTTTGCTACTAAATTGAGAGATCCCCCATAAAAGAGTCGAGCTCCCCTTTATATAGAAGAAGATTAGGAAACTTCCCACCTTCTGAAATTTGTCAAATCTGACCCTTCTATATTAAAAACTACTTTTCGGACGTTTCAAAATTTCAAATGGCATTCTTTTTTCGGCACTAGAAAGTAGACTTTCAGGGCTTTCCAGCTATGCATCATTTGTGCCAAAATTCTTCCTGATGTGCTTTCAGCGCCCATTTTAAGTTGGTTGTTAGGCAGAATGACCTGTACCCACTAAATCCGGAATTTCTGAATATCTATACATTGTAACGGCATGATTCCAGTGGGGTTAGAAACTATACTTCCATATCTTTCTAAGCATGCCTCACATGTGTCCAAATTCGTTTTAAATTGATTTTGGTGGCCTGTTGAATTGGGCTGATCTGCATCGACAGATTTCTGGATTTCTAACTTTCGGTCCATCTTCTTCTTTTGGGCTTCTTTCTCTCCAATTCTTCCTTAGCCGAAAATACCATAGATGCAGATCAGCCTAATTCAACAGGCCACCAAAATCAATTGAAAATGAATTTGGACACATGTGAGGTATGCTTAGAAAGATATGGAAGTCTAGTTTCCAACTCCACAGGAATCATGGCGTTACAATGTGTAGATATTTAGAAATCCCGGAATTAGTGAGTACAGGTCATTCTGCCTAACAACCAACTTAAAATGGGAGCTGAAAGTGCGCCAGGAAGAATTTTGGCACAAATGATGCAAAGTTGGAAAGCCCTGAAAGTTTATTTTCTAGTGCCGAAAGAATCACGCCATTTGAAATTGTCAAACGTCCGAAAAGTAGTTTTTAATACAGAAGGGTCAGATTTGACAGATTTCACAAGGTGGGAAGTTTCCTAATCTTCTTCTATATAAAGGGGAGCTCGACTCTTTCAAGGGGGGATCTCTCAATTTACTAGCAAAAGCTCTGCCAAAACACTTTCCCTCTCCTCCTAAAGCCGAAGGTCTACAAGGAATTTTCCTTCGACTTAGTTGATGCATTAAGTACACATGCTTTGCTAAACGAAATAAACACAAGGTTAGATTACACGACATATTCGAAGAGTGTTTGACCAAAATACAATCATCCAATCCATTAAAAACCGAAGATAAATACAAGAAAATAGTAGAAGGAATCATGTTACACTTTTTTTAAGGGAATTTACCCTCTACAAGAGTTATGCGACAACCCTTCAATGGAGATGGATGCACAGAGCCCTCAAGGAATTTGCCTTCGAGTTGCGTCGGTGATGGAGACGATTTGTGACGATGGAGGAGGGGGATCCTTGTAGACCTTCGGCTTTGGGAGGAGAGGGAAAGTGTTTTGGCAGAGCTTTTGCTAGTAAATTGAGAGATCCCCCATAAAAGAGTCGAGCTCCCCTTTATATAGAAGAAGATTAGGAAACTTCCCACCTTCTGAAATCTGTCAAATCTGACCCTTCTATATTAAAAACTACTTTTCGGACGTTTCAAAATTTCAAATGGCATTCTTTTTTCGGCACTAGAAAGTAGACTTTCAGGGCTTTCCAGCTATGCATCATTTGTGCCAAAAATTTTCTTGATGTGCTTTCAGCGCCCATTTTAAGTTGGTTGTTAGGCAGAATGACCTGTACCCACTAAATCCGGGATTTCTGAATATCTATACATTGTAACGGCATGATTCCAGTGGGGTTAGAAACTATACTTCCATATCTTTCTAAGAATGCCTCACATGTGTCCAAATTCGTTTTAAATTAATTTTGGTGGCCTGTTGAATTGGGCTGATCTGCATCGACAGATTTCTGGATTTCTAACTTTCGGTCCATCTTCTTCTTTTGGGCTTCTTTCTCTCCAATTCTTCCTTAGCCGAAAATACCATAGATGCAGATCAGCCTAATTCAACAGGCCACCAAAATCAATTGAAAATGAATTTGGACACATGTGAGGTATGCTTAGAAAGATATGGAAGTCTAGTTTCCAACTCCACAGGAATCATGGCGTTACAATGTGTAGATATTTAGAAATCCCGGATTTAGTGAGTACAGGTCATTCTGCCTAACAACCAACTTAAAATGGGAGCTGAAAGTGCGTCAGGAGGAATTTTGGCACAAATGATGCAAAGTTGGAAAGCCCTGAAAGTTTATTTTCTAGTGCCGAAAGTATCACGCCATTTGAAATTGTCAAACGTCCGAAAAGTAGTTTTTAATACAGAAGGGTCAGATTTGACAGATTTCACAAGGTGGGAAGTTTCCTAATCTTCTTCTATATAAAGGGGAGCTCGACTCTTTCAAGGGGGGATCTCTCAATTTACTAGCAAAAGCTCTGCCAAAACACTTTCCCTCTCCTCCCAAAGCCGAAGGTCTACAAGGAATTTTCCTTCGACTTAGTTGATGCATTAAGCACACATGCTTTGCTAAACGAAATAAACACAAGGTTAGATTACACGACATATTCGAAGAGTGTTTGACCAAAATACAATCATCCAATCCATCAAAAACCGAAGATAAATACAAGAAAATAGTAGAAGGAATCATGTTACACTTTTTTTAAGGGAAATTACCCTCTACAAGAGTTATGCGACAACCCTTCAATGGAGATGGATGCACAGAGCCCTCAAGGAATTTGCCTTCGAGTTGCGTCGGTGATGGAGACGATTTGTGACGATGGAGGAGGCGAATCCTTGTAGACCTTCGGCTTTGGGAGGAGAGGGAAAGTGTTTTGGCAGAGCTTTTGCTAGTAAATTGAGAGATCCCCCATAAAAGAGTCGAGCTTCCCTTTATATAGAAGAAGATTAGGAAACTTCCCAGCTTCTGAAATCTGTCAAATCTGACCCTTCTATATTAAAAACTACTTTTCGGACGTTTCAAAATTTCAAATGGCATTCTTTTTTCGGCACTAGAAAGTAGACTTTCAGGGCTTTCCAGCTATGCATCATTTGTGCCAAAATTCCTCCTGATGTGCTTTCAGCGCCCATTTTAAGTTGGTTGTTAGGCAGAATGACATGTACCCACTAAATCCGGGATTTCTGAATATCTATACATTGTAACGGCATGATTCCAGTGGGGTTAGAAACTATACTTCAATATCTTTCTAAGCATGCCTAACATGTGTCCAAATTCGTTTTAAATTGATTTTGGTGGCCTGTTGAATTGGGCTGATCTGCATCGACAGATTTCCGGATTTCTAACTTTCGGTCCATCTTCTTCTTTTGGGCTTCTTTCTCTCCAATTCTTCCTTAGCCGAAAATACCATAGATGCAGATCAGCCTAATTCAACAGGCCACCAAAATCAATTGAAAATGAATTTGGACACATGTGAGGTATGCTTAGAAAGATATGGAAGTCTAGTTTCCAACTCCACAGGAATCATGGCGTTACAATGTGTAGATATTTAGAAATCCCGGATTTAGTGAGTACAGGTCATTCTGCCTAACAACCAACTTAAAATGGGAGCTGAAAGTGCGTCAAGAGGAATTTTGGCACAAATGATGCAAAGTTGGAAAGCCCTGAAAGTTTATTTTCTAGTGCCGAAAGAATCACGCCATTTGAAATTGTCAAACGTCCGAAAAGTAGTTTTTAATACAGCAGGGTCAGATTTGACAGATTTCACAAGGTGGGAAGTTTCCTAATCTTCTTCTATATAAAGGGGAGCTCGACTCTTTCAAGGGGGGATCTCTCAATTTACTAGCAAAAGCTCTGCCAAAACACTTTCCCTCTCCTCCCAAAGCCGAAGGTCTACAAGGAATTTTCCTTCGACTTAGTTGATGCATTAAGCACACATGCTTTGCTAAACGAAATAAACACAAGGTTAGATTACACGACATATTCGAAGAGTGTTTGACCAAAATACAATCATCCAATCCATCAAAAACCGAAGATAAATACAAGAAAATAGTAGAAGGAATCATGTTACACTTTTTTTAAGGGAATTTACCCTCTACAAGAGTTATGCGACAACCCTTCAATGGAGATGGATGCACAGAGCCCTCAAGGAATTTGCCTTCGAGTTGCGTCGGTGATGGAGACGATTTGTGACGATGGAGGAGGCGAATCCTTGTAGACCTTCGGCTTTGGGAGGAGAGGGAAAGTGTTTTGGCAGAGCTTTTGCTAGTAAATTGAGAGATCCCCCATAAAAGAGTCGAGCTTCCCTTTATATAGAAGAAGATTAGGAAACTTCCCAGCTTCTGAAATCTGTCAAATCTGACCCTTCTATATTAAAAACTACTTTTCGGACGTTTCAAAATTTCAAATGGCATTCTTTTTTCGGCACTAGAAAGTAGACTTTCAGGGCTTTCCAGCTATGCATCATTTGTGCCAAAATTCCTCCTGATGTGCTTTCAGCGCCCATTTTAAGTTGGTTGTTAGGCAGAATGACATGTACCCACTAAATCCGGGATTTCTGAATATCTATACATTGTAACGGCATGATTCCAGTGGGGTTAGAAACTATACTTCAATATCTTTCTAAGCATGCCTAACATGTGTCCAAATTCGTTTTAAATTGATTTTGGTGGCCTGTTGAATTGGGCTGATCTGCATCGACAGATTTCCGGATTTCTAACTTTCGGTCCATCTTTTTCTTTTGGGCTTCTTTCTCTCCAATTCTTCCTTAGCCGAAAATACCATAGATGCAGATCAGCCTAATTCAACAGGCCACCAAAATCAATTGAAAATGAATTTGGACACATGTGAGGTATGCTTAGAAAGATATGGAAGTCTAGTTTCCAACTCCACAGGAATCATGGCGTTACAATGTGTAGATATTTAGAAATCCCGGATTTAGTGAGTACAGGTCATTCTGCCTAACAACCAACTTAAAATGGGAGCTGAAAGTGCGTCAAGAGGAATTTTGGCACAAATGATGCAAAGTTGGAAAGCCCTGAAAGTTTATTTTCTAGTGCCGAAAGAATCACGCCATTTGAAATTGTCAAACGTCCGAAAAGTAGTTTTTAATACAGCAGGGTCAGATTTGACAGATTTCACAAGGTGGGAAGTTTCCTAATCTTCTTCTATATAAAGGGGAGCTCGACTCTTTCAAGGGGGGATCTCTCAATTTACTAGCAAAAGCTCTGCCAAAACACTTTCCCTCTCCTCCCAAAGCCGAAGGTCTACAAGGAATTTTCCTTCGACTTAGTTGATGCATTAAGCACACATGCTTTGCTAAACGAAATAAACACAAGGTTAGATTACACGACATATTCGAAGAGTGTTTGACCAAAATACAATCATCCAATCCATCAAAAACCGAAGATAAATACAAGAAAATAGTAGAAGGAATCATGTTACACTTTTTTTAAGGGAATTTACCCTCTACAAGAGTTATGCGACAACCCTTCAATGGAGATGGATGCACAGAGCCCTCAAGGAATTTGCCTTCGAGTTGCGTCGGTGATGGAGACGATTTGTGACGATGGAGGAGGCGGATCCTTGTAGACCTTCGGCTTTGGGAGGAGAGGGAAAGTGTTTTGGCAGAGCTTTTGCTAGTAAATTGAGAGATCCCCCATAAAAGAGTCGAGCTCCCCTTTATATAGAAGAAGATTAGGAAACTTCCCAGCTTCTGAAATCTGTCAAATCTGACCCTTCTATATTAAAAACTACTTTTCGGACGTTTCACAATTTCAAATGGCATTATTCTTTCGGCACTAGAAAGTAGACTTTCAGGGATTTCCAGCTATGCATCATTTGTGCCAAAATTTTTCTTGATGCGCTTTCAGCGCCCATTTTAAGTTGGTTGTTAGGCAGAATGACATGTACCCACTAAATCCGGGATTTCTGAATATCTACACATTGTAACGACATGATTCCAGTGGAGATGAAAACTAGACTTCTATATCTATCTAAGCGTGCCTCACATGTGTCCAAATTCGTTTTCAATTGATTTTGGTGGCCTGTTGACTACCCGTATGCTATCCTAACTAGTCTGACTACTAGTTCTAACAGAGCTACACTACTCAATCTATGTGTTTACACTTTGGAAAATATTCAGAAGCATCAAGTCAGATCATAACTACTCTCAAGTTAAATCTTCTTGATCTACTTCTTGGGTTGGGCATCTCCATACCTATCTCAATGGAATTCACTATGCAATGATGCATATGAGTTTTGAAAACACTTTTTATGCTTGAGAATCCATATCTATTATGCACTGTAAAGAGCAACCAAAAGACACAGAAGGGGAAGAGAAGAGAGAAGAGAAACTACACAGAATTGTGCTCTCAAAGAGTGACCCTAAAGAATATCTATCCAGAAAATATTTCACTCAACCAACCAGCAATCAAAACAGCCTTAGACTCCTTATATAGACAATGCAATACAGCAGCAAACAACAGTAAGTATGCACGGTAAAACAGAGGTCAAAGGCAGCAAGAAAGCACGTGAAAAACCAACTATAGAGTCACCCTATGGCAGACCTAAAACTGGCCCAGATTTGATAAAACACTTTGAACACAGTTTGCAAAGCAAAGGCATGCTTAGAGGTAATATGTAAAGTCAACATCAGTTTCCATTTTGGGCAAGAAGTGTTTTAGGAGAGAAAAAGCCTTTGAAAGCCTAATACCAGAAATGGCAAAGTCAACTACAGCAAGCACGTGAAGAAGAAAACTGGGGAAGGCAAAGATAACTTTCCAAGCTGTAAAGCAACACATAAAAGCAACACACAATCCTAAGAGTCACATGTGAGCCTAAAGCATCTTAATTCAAACACCCTTTTGTAAAGTCAACTATCATGAAACAAAGCACATGTATTCTGAATTAAGAATGACGTAGGCTACTGTAAATCACGTGCATACAGAATCAAGAATAACCTAGGCAACAGAAATCAGTTTTGAACATGTTTCCAGAAAGACATCAGAACAACAGGGATATGTGCATCAATTGCTATCCTAGATGAAAACACATGTTATGTAATGTATGAACAACCTGGTTTTCCTATGAGATAGGTATTTGATGCCCACATCTTCAATCTCTTTCCTTGATGATCTTCAGTCTATTGTGTTTTGTCTATTGTCAAGGAGTTGCCAATAATAAGTATGCCTTCAATACTCATGTTGTACAACCTGCCTCCATGGATATGTATGAATAAGGAATTTAATCTTCTTACTCTGCTAATTTCAGGTCCTAAATCTCCTAAAAAGTGTTTAAATGTGTACCTCAGACCATTGATTGATGAGATAAAACTGTTGTGAGAAAATGGTGTCCCAACTTATGACAAGTTCACTGACACAATGTTCATGATTAGAGCAGCAGTAATGTCAAGAATCATCGATTTTCCTGCGTATGGGATGTTGACATCTTGCACAACCAGAGGATACAATAGGTATCTTGTATGCTTAGATGACATCAAGTCTAGTTGGCGCTTGGGGAATGCGGGTTACATAGGTCACTATAGATGTCTTCCTCACGATTACCCGCGGTGACAAGATAAAGATCATTTCAACGGGATGGTAGAGAATAATCGTAAACCCTGACAGTGGTCTGGCAAAGAGATTTTTGAGAGGTTAAACAGCTTATATTTCGGTGTGTTGACCAATGACGCTGATGTGAAGAAACTAAATCTACACCCTCCACATAATCTTAGTTATTGGCATCACATGAGTATTTTCTTTGAATTGCCTTGCTGGTCCAAGTTAAAACTCAGGAATAACCTAGATGTTATGCACATAGAAAATAATGTGCACGACAATGTATTATGAACAATTCTTTGTATAAGTTTAAGACTAAACTTACTCCCAAGCGCGAAAAGATATGAAATCTATGAATTTATGCTGTCCCTTTTTATTCAGGAGGGATAGAAGAGGAGTGAAAAATAAGATGCCAGATGCACCTTACATGGTGAAGCCAACACTGAGGGGTTATGTGTTCAACTTGTTTAAAAGGGTTCGTTATCTGTCTACTTATGCAGTGAATATATTTGGAGCAGTTAACATTGAGCAACACAAGTTCATTGGTTTAAAAACTCATGAATACCACGTTATGATGCAACGTTTGATTCTAGTGATAATTCGACCATATTTGCAGCGTAACGTCATCAAACCAATAATAGCATTGTGTAAATGGTGGCAAAGATTATGCGCTAGAGAATTGAAGAAGTCAGATGTGGTCGAACTACAATACAAAATTATACACATCCTTTGCAAATTAGAGAGAATTTTTTGCCCTGCTTTCTTTGACATCATGATTCACCTCATGATCCACCTTCCCGAACAACTGCTGCTTTCTGGTCCAGTCCACTACACTTGGATGTATCCTCAAGAAAGGTATGTATAGTTTTTTATAATATTTTTTTATCATTTACATATCTTTTTGTGATTCTACTATTCATCAAATAATTAATTGTATATTTTTATAGACAACTCAGATAGTATAAATGATTCGTCAAAATAAATTTGCCCCAGATAGCTCTATAGCAGAGACATACCTAATGCATGAGTGTGTTACCTATTGCAACAGGTACCTCAAGGATCTAGTCCAGACCACTGCCTCCAATCCAAATGCCCGGAACAATCTTTCAGTCATCACAGATGTTATACGACCATTTATGGGAATATTAAACGAAAGATTAACTAACGAAGAACTTATGGAAAAGCATTGGGTAGTATTGCGAGACTGTGACGAGGTTGAACCGTACATGCATGCTTATAGGGAGAAAATTCAAAGACCCAAACTGGAGAAGAGTTATAACTAGGTTGAAAAAGTATTTAAGAAGAAGTTCCCTGATTATTTCCTCCAATGAGTACGTATGTTTAATTAGCCATATATGCATATAGGTTTGTGATTAGTTTTTCTTTTAAATTCAGAAATTTGGATGCGAATAGGTCCCCACGGTAAATTTGAATGACATTTGTTGTTTGCAATATGCGAAATGTTTTGCCTTAGTTTATGCATGCAGGTTTTTGGTTTCCTTTATTTTTAGGGGAAACTATGTCAAATTTTTTGTAGAAATTAAGTACACATTCATATTTATTCTTCACATTTTTGTAGATGGTTGATCTAGAAAAATTTGGTAACCACAAGGGGTGGTAGTCATGGAAAAAGTATTTGTTGGCCCATAAGCTGGTTCAACACTATATTTACCCCAGATGTTTTGTCAACGATGTAAAGTTTCATTCATTGGCCCAAGATGAAGGAAGAAGAACACAAAACATTCAAGTGTAAATGATTCAAGAGTATGAATGAAGATCTAGGCCGTTTATTAGTCGATACCAACTCAAACTGGTATGAGGATGAGTCATTCGCTCTTGACACCTTCGTTATGCAGGTATTCTATCTGGATGATCTGAAAGCTGGTGAATATTGGAAAATAGTAAATCATATGTCTCACTGGGGAATATGGAGTGTCACAACATTTGAAGAGGCTGTATCGAATGACACTGAAGCGCATAATGACAATGCATATCAAGAGTCTAATGCTTCTATCATCCCGACATAAGGGAACTTGTTCGGTCTAAAGACGTTAGAGAAGAATGCCCCTGAAGAGGAGCTGGAGGATAACGATGATGACGTCGGATACGATTCAGACGATGAAAATTATGATGATGGGGAACATTTAGTTGATAGTGAAGAGGATGATTCAAACGATGAGGAGTGATATGACTTTTTAAATTAAATATATCAAATAGTCAATCATAAATATTTAATTAAGGCGTTCAAAATTAAAAGAGGTTTATTAAGAGTGTACGTACGTACGTTTGTAGTGGTTATGCCTGAAAGGAATGATTTGGAATCGACAATTGCAATATCATTTTTTGGTATAAAGATGACATCTTAGACGGTGGAATTACATACACTCGTCATCTTAGGAATTCAACTTTCATCATCTAAGCCCTAAAGATGTTCCGACCCTAAACTTTAACCCTAATCCTTTTCCCTAAACCTTGAAACACTTAGACGACGAAAGTATTATTTTTCGTCGTCTAAGTATGACTTGCGGAAGTTACATTGCGTACAATCATGTGTACCATGTTATATTGAAGATTAAATTCACCGAGGGCATAAAGTAAAAAAAAAATATTGGACTGTGGGTGCCGATGGTTCGAAAATCAGAGTTATGAAGTTTTATATATCAACGTTTCCGTTTCGTTGAAATTTCGGTTGTATTGTTGACTACATTAATCACACCCTTAACGAACTTCGTATGGATTAAAATTCATCTACTTATATATAGTAAATGGTGATAAATATATCTAACAGTTGTTTTGCCCAAATTAAATTTCGTTAATATGGTTCAACACTATCGACAGACATATGAACACATAAGTAATTCAACAATAGTAGATGGATAACAAGTATTAACTCGTTATTCTAGATTTTAAGTCAAATTTTAATTAAAACATATGTAATTGATATATAAAGTTTCGACGTAAGTCGAAATGCTCTTCACGTCGGAAACGGTTTTACGATTATTTATATGTACGATTGTTTCCGTCTTTTAAACTTTAGTGGATATTCACAAAGCTGTATCGATCGAATATCAAATTCTACCGAATTTGCTTCAATTTTTTCCTAAAATATTATATAAACATAATGATTTTATTTGACGGCAGATTTCTTCGTATTTTTTAAGGAGGTAATCAAAATCAACTTTTGAAAGAAAATTGATACATATTTTTATAAATTATCACTTAGACTACGGGACCTGGGTATTTTGTCGTCTAGATGCATTCTTAGATGAAGAAATACCCAGCTTTCGTTGTCTAACACCAAATATTTGGTGGGTTTTTTTTTCCGCCAAATATTTTGGGGATTTTTTTTAAAACACTTAGGTGACGAAATACCTATATTTCGTCGCCTAAGTCCCACTTAGACGACGAAAGCATACATTTCGTCGCCTACGTCATTAAATCAGATCGATAAATTTTAGAAATCTCTAATCTCTCTCTCTCTCTCTCTCTCACCGGAATATCTCGGGCCGCCACCCCTAAGCCCACGACACTATCTATCTCTCCTCTCACCGGAATCCCTTCGCCCACGGCCTCTCTCTCCCCGTGGCCGGCACTACCAGAAAACAACACTTAGACAACGAAGCATTTTCATTGCCTAAGTGGAATTTTTTGTTGCCAAAGTACGTAGGCAACGAAGTACTTTGGCAACGAAAAATTCGTCACTTAAAGTTCGTCGCCTAAGTGCCGTAGCGCAAGGGTTTAGGCGACGAAACTTTTATGTTTCGTCACCGATATCGTAGGCGATGAAACCATATTCATCAATTCCATGTAGAAATGTTTAAAATCCTCTCCATCCACCGGATGTCTGAGAACATCGTCATTTAGTCTCTGTTCTACGTATTATCTCATCGCTTGTGCTTTATTTAGAGACATGTACAAATGTTGTAGTATGAGAATAAAAGAAAAATAGTGAAGCACCTTCACAACAACCTTCTTCTTCGAACTCCTTGCATTAGACTTAAACCATCTGAACCTTTTGCATACATGATAATAGTCTAAATGTGGATTCACCTTGTAAAACAACACACAATCATTTCTGCACACGTGGATTTTCTCATACTTTAGACCGAGGTTGCTCCAGATCTTTTTTTACCTTGTAATGAGAATCAGGAAGCTTGTAACCCTTAGGAAGAAAATCAGATATATGTTGTTGTATATCGTTAAAAAAAGCATCCGAAATTTTGCGCTTCACTTTGTCCTCCATTTGAGTCATTATGGATTACAAGAAATTTAATTCATATCCATCGTACACTTGGGTCTGAGCTTGAAGTAGCATGTTGTTATACTTATCCATCTCAATAGTTGTTACAACCAGTACCGAAATCACTCACTTATCGAGTCACATTACACTTTATCGCAGATTGGGCGCATTATTAGAGTTGTTAACGACTTTTTCACCAGGTGAGAATTTTACTTGACTTTCTTCACGAGAGTTGTAAAATATTTAATTTCGAGCTTGTAAGAATTTTGGGGGAGTTTATCATATAAGCGATTTTTAATGTTTATCGGAAGTCGGTAGGACTAATTATTAAAATGTATTAATTTTAAATGTCGAATTAATCTGGGCCGTTAGGTCGAGATCAGAATGAATTTCAGTCATTGGTTTGAGCCAGGAATGAATATAGGTATTAATACGAAGAAGTTTTAGAAAGTTTACATTTTCAGCAGAAATATGTACAAGATCCATACCGCTGTATACGACCCGTTTCAATTAATCCGACCCATACTGCCAATTTCGGCCACCTCCGCCGAAGTTCCAGGTATGGTTAGAAAGCGCTCCTCCTCCTCCTCTATCGTTTGGTGTATGTATTGTTGGGTTTTAGCCCCGAATCGTTTCATAATTTTTGGCCGGATTTCGTGGTTAACGGTCGGCGTTGTTCTGGCCGTTTTCCGGTGAAGTTTGAGGGTGCGTTCCACTAGGTTTTGTCCCAGGGGTTGAACCCATATGGTCTTGAGGTCCGAAGAACGACGACGACGATGTTATCAGCCAAATTTGATTTTTGGCGATTTTGGGCCGTGTGTTTATGGCCATTTTCCAGCAAAACGGCAGTGAGTCGAGGGATGGTGTAGTTAGTAAAGTTGTTGTACTCTGTGAAATCTTTCTAGCCATGTATGGAACACTCCCATTAGAGCTGTTCCACCAGGAGGCGCATGTGGCTAACACGCCGCCGCCAGTGGAGGTGCGTGAGGGCCACGCGCCTAAAAGGACCCAACCCCGATTTAGTTTCTTAAACCGGAATCAAACCCCTTCTGAAAACATGATCCAACAAAAACCATTAAAATTTCGACAGAGTAACGCTACTAACGCGGAATTGCCATTACATGCACCCGGAAAATAACACTTCATCCTATGCCACAAAAGCCAAACCGTGGGCACCAATCCCATCCGGATTTCTCAATATCATATCAATATCAATAAACAGTAAACATAATTGTAATATATAGTATATCCGGGAAAAACCGTATAAAACATGTATCAGAACGTATCAGAGCGACCTCTAGAGTATATAAATATATACAAAATATACAACAGTAGGCGAAACAAGAAACCTACTGGAAAACACAGGTAGCTCGAACAACTAGCCTCCAATCACGACGTGAGACACCAGAATTTGAATTGCAAACTGGGCACAGAAACCGAAAAGCCCAGGGGAAAGACATATAAACCGTTAGAGTGAGTGGACGAAAATAAATGTCTTTCGCCGAATAATATATGTTATAAAAACATATGTGAGTCTAAATGCATAAAAATCAAATGGTACACGAGGGAGACTCTAACTCCTCACGCGTACAGAGCATGCATCGTAAATACCGCGGGGTCACTCATGGACTCCCTCGCGCTAGTACAGTCTGAATCACGGGATCCCAGACCCACACGTGATTCCAAGCCAAAAATGTCTCGGGTTAAGATATCTGTCTCCCCCGGAGCGTACTCGGGGATCTGCCGAGAAGCCAATGTGTATCGATACAACCCTGATAACTGAGACTGTACTCTGTGTAAACCAAATCACAAATACTTTCCATGCACATGCATAAAACATAATGTAAATCTATATATATGTTCGCAGATGCATATTCGTAAGTGCATAATCGTAAAACACATGCTCATAAAAATCATGATCATAACTGCATGTTCATGCTCGTAAAACGTATATAAAAGACTCGTAGTCAATCCGTGAAAAGAAATGTCCACTCACTGGTGAGCAAAACGCGCACTCGCGCTAATCACGTGGCCCGGCGGAAGATCCCTCGCCCGAAGCACGATCTAGATCCCCTGAATAGTCATAAAATATATCTGATCAAAATCATAATCCACAACACTGTACCACACCTCGGAAACCAACCGTTCCCGGAAACATATAATACTGTGCAAAATAATCGACGAAATTCCGGAAATCTCTACTCAAATCCCTCGACCGAAAATCCGATACCCAAATCAACTCGAAAACCTCAAGGTGATGATCGGGGCGCGATTACGAGAAAAATGACATTAAAAACATCGAAATCCAAAAAGTCAACGGGTCGCCGGAGCTCCGGCGTTGACACCCGCCGGCGGCGGCGGCGCGTCGTCAACCGGAGAGTTTTCCCGGCGACCGAGCTGCCACAATGATCTCCTCAACAAGGCGAACAAATTTAACAAATGAACCACCACCATCCAACCACCACCGTGGCCGGAATCTAACTCGAAAGCCACGGTGGTCCAAACCGGCCGGAAAACTTCCCAGACCGATTCCGGCGTCGTCGCGCCACCTCGTCTCCTCAAAGCAAAGGAAAAATGATCCTGAGCTAAAACCCAACAAAACCCACCAAGTCTCATCGCCAGAGAGCAACCGGAGCACCGTCCACGTTCAAGGCCGATTCCGGCGAAAATCCCCAAAATTCAACCCCTCCGTTCTACCTCATTCCGGCATCAATTTCAACAATTCCAAGTTCTAAACTGTAGGAAATTGAAAGAGGAATCGATTCATACCAATATCTCGGCCGGAGGTGGCCGGAATTGTGAAATCCGACGGCAGCAGCACGGTGGAGAACCGGTCAACGAAAGTCAACGGTCAACTCTCTGGCCAACGCTGGTTAAACTTCCCAAACAGTGTTTTCGACAATTTTTCGACTATTTCCGATATTTATACACGCGCCTCGGGACGATCGACGGTTCAAAATGGATAACCCTTATGATTCGAATAAACTCGATACAAACGGATAAACTCGTCGATAAACCGAAACTTCAAATAATCATATTATATTCCTCGATCAACGGAAAAATCATTCGGAACCGCCCATGAACTCGAAATCACGTGCACTATAACTCTCGAGAAGAGACTCAACTCAAATTCTCGGCCGATAATTAAGTCGTAAACGAAACCGGCAAACCACACAATTATCGATAAACCGCAATTACGCGCAAACACGTGAATCATACCGATTACTCTACTGATTCTGGTTCGGGTCGTCACAAATCTACCCCCCTTAAAAAAATTTCGTCCTCAAAATTTACGTATCTGTTAAGTGAACAGATAAGGATACTGCTCCTGCATACGCTGCTCAGTCTCCCAGGTGGCCTCCTCAACCGAGTGATTCTGCCACAAGACATTCACCAGCGGTATCACACGGTGCCTCAACTCCTGCTCATGACAATCGAGAATCTGTACTGGCTCCTCCACGTACGTCAAATCCTCCCGAATCGGTAACTGTCGTGGGGCTAACACATGCGAAGGATCTGAGATGTACTTCCGCAACATCGAAACATGAAAAACATCATGAACACGAGTCATCTCAGCTGGCAACTCAAGTCTATAAGCAACAGCTCCAACTCTCTCAGTGATCTTGTACAGACCAATGTATCGTGGTCGAAGCTTGCCACGCTTCCCGAAACGCACAACTCCCCTCCACGGAGATAGTTTCAGGAAGACCCAGTCGCCTACCTCAAACTCAAGACTCTTCCTCCTCACATCCGCGTAACTCTTCTGACGATCCTGGGCGATCTTCAATCTGTCCCGGATAATCTGGACGTCCTCCATAGTGCTCTTCACCAGATCAGGGCCAATAAGTCATCGCTCGCCCACCTCACTCCAACATAATAGAGTGCAGCACTGCCGTACAGGGCCTCGTACGGTGTCATCTCGATGCTAGCCTGATAGCTGTTGTTGTAGGCGAACTCTATCAAATGTAGTTGCTGGTCCCAATTCCCGCGAAACTGCAACACACATGACCGCAACATATCCTCAAGTGTCTGTATAGTTCGCTCAGACTGCCCGTCAGTCTGAGGATGAAAAGCTGTACTGAAACGCAACCTCGTGCCCATGGCTCGCTGCAATGCCTGCCAGAACTCAGAGGTAAACTGACTATCTCGGTCAGAAACAATAGACACAGGCACGCCATGCAGACGAACAATCTCCGACAAATATAGCTTGGCCAATCTGCCCACTGATATCTTCCCCGGAAGTGCGAGAAAATGAGCGGATTTCGTCAGTCGATCCACAATAACCCAAATACCAGTGTTGCTAGCCGAAGTACGCAGCAACTGATAAACGAAATCCATAGTAATGTGCTCCCACTTCCAAACCGGAATCTTTAGTGGCTGTAACTTTCCCGCAGGTTTCTGCCTCTCCGCTTTAACCTGCTGACAAATCAAACATCGGCTCACGTACGTAGCAATCTCCCGCTTCATGTTGTGCCACCAGTAATACGCTCTAAGTGTACGAAACATCTTCGTACCCCGGGATGCATCGCATACGCTGAACAATAGGCCTCATCCAGAATCTCCTTCTTCAGGCTCTCATCTCTGGGCACACACAATCTGCCTCGGAAAAGCATTGTACCGTCGTCACTCAACCGGAACTCTATAGGCATACCATTCCGTATCATGGTCTTCTTGCCTAACAGGTAGGAATCTGAATCCTGAGCCTCCCGAACCTGATCAACCAACACGGGTCGAACCTGAAAACTGGCTAATAAGGCTCCCTCGTCATCCCACTCGAACTCGACACCAGTAGGCCAAAGCTCGGCTAACATAGACACTCTAGCCATACACACATGGAACAGCGAAGCTCCGGATTTCTGGCTAAGTGCATCAGCCACCACATTGGCCTTCCTCGGATGGTACTCGAAAGTACAATCATAGTCGTTGATCAACTCCATCCATCGGCGTTGCCTCATGTTCAAATCTGGCTGCGTCCGTAAGTAGGTGAGACTCTTGTGGTCGGTGTAGATCTTACACTGGGCCCCGTACAAGTAATGTCTCCAACTCTTCAACGCTAGCACAATAGCGGCCAACTCCAAATTATGGGTCGGATAGTTGACTTCGTGTGGTTTCAACTGCTTGGAACCGTAGGCTACAACTCTGCCATGTTGCGTCAGCACACAACCAAGTCCCAACTTCGACGCATCACTATAAACCACGAACTCACCGCTGTCGTCTGGTAAGGTCAGAACCGGTGCAGTAGTCAACTTCTCCTTCAGGAGCAAATAACTCTCCTCACATGCA
Source organism: Geum urbanum (assembly GCA_946800695.1). Lineage (NCBI taxonomy): Eukaryota > Viridiplantae > Streptophyta > Magnoliopsida > Rosales > Rosaceae > Geum > Geum urbanum. The sequence goes on along the minus strand of OX327002.1, from coordinate 4,487,318 downwards.
TCGGACCACTCAAACTTGACGCCCTTCTTCATCAATCTGGTCAATGGGTAGCAATCCGAGAAAAATCCTGTACAAACCGTCGGTAGTAGCCTGCCAAACCCAAGAAACTCCGGATCTCCGGTACAGTGGTAGGTCTACTCCAATTCAGCACGACCTTGGTCTTGTCAGGATCAACGCTGACTCCCTCAGCCGATATCACATGGCCCAGAAACTTCACACTGTGCAGCCAAAACTCGCACTTGCTAAACTTCGCAAACAACTGATGGTCCCGCAACACCGCTCGCAAATGCTTTTTATGCTGGCCCACACTCCTAGAATAGATCAAAATATCATCAATAAACACAATCACGAACTTGTCCAGAAACCGTCTGAATACCCGATTCATCAACTCCATGAAAGCTGCGGGGGCGTTGGTCAACCCAAACGGCATAACCAAAAACTCGTAATGCCCATACCGCGATCTGAAAGCTGTTCTGGCCACATCAGACTCTCGGATTCTCAACTATTGATATCCGGATCGAAGATCAATCTTCGAAAAGACCGAAGCTCCCTTGAGCTGATCGAACAAATCATCAATCCGCGGCAACGGATACTTGTTCTTCACTGTAACCTGATTCAGCTTTCGGTAGTCGATGCACAACCGCATGGATCCATCTTTCTTCCGTACAAACAAAACCGGGGCACTCCATGGCGAAACACTGGGTAGTATAAAACCCCTCTCCAGCAACTCCTGAAGCTGAACCTGGAACTCTTTCAACTCCGCTGGCGCCATATGATACGGTGCTTGAGAAATCGGTCCTGTACCCGGTAACAACTCAATAGTGAAATTAATCTCCCGAACTGGAGGTATGCCCGATAACTCCTCTGGAAACACATCCGGAAACTCAGAAACAACCTCAATACCACCAAGGGTCGGCACATCAGCCGTAGTGTCTACCACATGAGCTAATTAAGCAACACAGCCCTTCTTCATCAACCGATCTGCCCTCATCGAGGAAATCAAACATGGTAGTGAAGTGTTCTTCTCACCGCGAAACAATATCTCGGGAAATACTGGTCGTCGAAACGCGACCTCCTTCTTGTGACAGTCAAACATGGCCCAATGCGTCTCCAAGAAGTCCATACCTAAGATCAAATCAAAATCAACGATATCAAGCAACAACAAATCTGCAGCTAAGCCATGGCCTTCGATAAAAATCTCACAGTCTCTGTACACCCAGCCAATACTCACAATCTCACCGGACGGGTACAACACTCTCCACAACCCCGGAAGTGGAGATGCAGGTACCGTAGCTAATGATGATAGTCTATATGACATGAATGAATGCGTGGCACCTGGATCTAACAATGTAAGTACTGGAATACCAAAGATATGCAACGTACCGATAACGACCTCTGGTGAAGCTCTGCCCTCTCGCAAAGTCATGGCATGAACCCTCGTCTGCCCGGCTAGTCGTCCAAGCTGAGTCTGTCCCTGCTGTCCACCCTGGCATGCATACTATACTGGTCGAGCTCCCGAAGTGGCACCTCGCTCTCCTCCGGAACTCTAGGCTGTCTGGCCACCAACACCAACCAACTGAGGACACTCCCTCGCAAAGTAACCCACCTGACCACAATGATAACAGTTGAGGGTACCTTGCTGACATGGACCAATATGATACCTATTGCACAAATTGCACAATGAGTACTCCCTCGGTGTAGCAAAAGTGTCGAAAGGTCGTTAAGGGTAACTGGAACCGCTGGAACCCCTACTAGATTGTGGTCGCTGCGGTCGATCCCTCCTCCACCTCGATCTCTGTCTCGGTGCACTAGCTGGTGGTTGATAAGGTCCACTGCCCGAGGACGAACCCGAACTGGAAGTATCAGAACTCTGCCTCTTTGAAGGCCCCTAACTCAGTCCACCCTCCTCAAACCGTCTAGGCTGGTACTTCATCTGCCTCTCCTTCTCAATATCCTCACCTCGGAGTGCTGCACTGACAAACTCATCGAAGTTGTTCCGAGGCATCGTAGTCAGAGTCCCCTTGATGTTCAAGTTCAAACCCAGCTCAAATCTGCGGCACTTGGCTTCCTCAGTAGCCACCATGTCACGCATAAAGCGAGATAAGCGGGTAAACCTATCTCGGTACTCAAGCACAGACATACTGCCCTGTCTCAAGTTCGTGAACTCCTCATACTTACACTGCTGGGTAGCCTGGTTGAAGTATCTCCGCATAAACAAATCTTGGAACAAAGTCCACGGAGTTTTAATTGGAACTCTGTCGGTGCTAACCCACCAGAAGTATGCATCTGACTCAAGTAATCCGACTGCTGCCACTGTCATCTGCTCAGGGGTAAAATGCAGACGTTCACAAACTCATTCAACCTGAACCAACCATGCCTCACATATCTCTGGATCAGCTGAACCCGAAAAGACAGTCACACCAGCAGTACGAGCTTTGACCACAGGGTCAAAACACTCCTCTAAACGCAACACTCGCATCAGCAAGTCGTGCGTCTGGCGATCCATATCAGGATCCTCTTCTCGATCAACACGAAGGAAATTCCGCAGGACCCCAACAGTAGTCACAGACTTATGAGTGAACCTTTATTTTCACAGTTGATTACGAGTTCATTATTTTTACGCTTTACGGTATATTTTTTTAAAGTGTTTATTCGGAGGTTTGCTTTGTGATGGTTTGTTTAGTTTCCATCGATGCTATAACTATTTGGCTAATCGCCGGATAGTTGGTTAGGTGGCCTCGTCTAACCCATATCAACTCAGGTTAGGTGGCCTAGGAGAGCACCTCCATTTATATTTCAGTTATTCAGTATAGAACTCGCATTATTTCACAGAAAATAGCGGAAATGCATGAAATTATAGTTTAGCGATTTACACAGATTATTATAATTTTTTTTTTCACTCAAGCCAACGTTTTATATTTTAAATGTCTTTCCCTGGGATTTTCAGTTTTCTGTTGCCCAGGTTATAGTGTTATTTTTGAACGTACTTGGTCTCATCGAGATCTCCGAGTCCACCAATCATCTCCTCATCAGTAGGTTCCATCTCACTGTCAGATTATTTCATAAGTATATAAAAGTCGCTATGGATACCAATGTTATTATGTTATTACAGTGAGACTCTTGTGAATAAGTTGTTACTTGAATAGTCGTCGAGTTTGCTTCTCCTTGTATTTAGAATTAGTACTTTGTAAAGTATGTTTTCAATCTTGAGTTTTACATATGGTTTAGTTTCTGCTATATGTTGAGAAATATGGATGGACATCGGTGGTCCACGGTTTGTTTGTGGGATTTATCTGTGGAGTGTCATTCTTCTTGCGGGTTTTTGGTTGTCTCAGTTTTAAGGGGAGTTATGTCAAACAAATTACAGAATTTCATAGATTATAGTCAGTCGTTAGGGCTTGATTCTAGATTACTAGTTAATCTAAGGTTGGGTCATTTCAGCAGTATCAGTGTCTGGAAAGGCTGGAGAGACTGTGTCATAATGAGGATTATCATGACCTCCCTCTTTGTGTTGGTGTATAACAGGACCGAATGGCAGAAAAGCATCATGCACCAAATTCTTAGCGGGAATCCAAGTGGAGGCTCCAGTACCGTTGGATGAAGCACCCTGGCTACTGTACCCTGATCTTAAAAATATTTCTGATCTGTAGTCTACTACTTCATTGTGCTCACTTCATGTAGTATAACTCCACATCATACTATGATCATACAGGTGTTGAGACATAACAGTAGCCGTCGCAAACTGATTGTTAATTAAGACATCTTCTGCACGAACACTTGTTCCGCTTCTATCCTTGACCATGTTGTACCGCAAACAAAATAAACTGATTGATTCTATCTATGTACCTCATATATATCACTTCTATTTTCCAAATGTATCAAACTCTGGTCCATATTTTTGCGTAAGATAACCGACACATAAATTCAACTATCGAATAAGCTATAAATATACAGTTTGCAAAAAAATGTCAATTTAACGAGGTTCTTATAATTCTTAACTTACAATAATTAATATTCATCATATATAATTAAATATCATAACACAGTAATATCTGTATTTTACACGTATAAATTGATCGATGAATATATATATGAGTAATTATCAATTAATTAATCTACCTAACATTTAATCAACTAATTATAAACTAATACACTAATCAACTAATTATCAACTAATCTAACATTTAATCAACATATGAATATATAATTAAGGAATTAATCATCAACACAGGCATGATATTCATATAATTTCTTTATAGCTAGCTATCTAACAACTAATACATGCTTTATTGTGGTCGCCAAAATTATTCGCCAGATTATTTCACCGGATAACTCCATCATGGCGTAATTAAATTGAAAAAAATTAATCAAGAGAAACGAATTAATACCTTCATCGATAAGAAGATACGTGGGTAATCTTGAGCTCCTGAGGTGGAAAAACCATATATAAATCAAAGTTTGGCCGGAGGTGGTGTGGAGAGGTTTTTTTCAAGTGAGAGATGGTGAGAGATGAGAGAGATAGAGGAGAAGCGATCTGGATAGAGAATCTGATCTAAATAATTAATTCCACTTGTTTCGTCGCCTAAATTTATTTTTTCGTCTCGTAAGTGAAACTTTAAATGAAGAAAGGAATTTCGTCATCTAAACAACCATTTAAGCGAAAAAATTGTTATTTGTCATCTTGGATGGTTTACTTAGACGACGAACTGTGTCTTTCGTCGCTTAAGTCAGTACTTAGGAGACGAAGATTATTTTTGTTGTTTTAGATATACTTTTAGACGATGCAAGAAATATTTTGTCATTTAATAGGTGACTTAGACGTCAAAATTGGCGATGAATATATTTTTGGTCGTCTAAGTCATATCTTAGGTGACGCAATTTTAGTTCGTCGTCTATATGCTACATAATCGATGGGAAAAAACATTTAGGCGACAAAATAAATGTTGGTCACCTAAGTGAGCTTTTCTGGTAGTGGCCTCTCTCTCTCTCTTGTCGGACGTCTCCTCCGCCATTGCCTACACAGCCATGTCACCTTCACCGCCCTGTCGCCTCCCCGTCCCCTCCACCACCCTTAATGGTATTCGTCTCTCTATCTCTCTTCGACCCATATATATATATGGCCTATCACATGAGAAGGTTCACACGAAAATTAATATATATATATATATATATATATACACACACAGGGCCTATCACATGAGAAGGTTCACACGAAAATTAATATGCGAAGTTTGTCTTAGAACCATTAGATCTGCCTTGTCTAATTGAATGGCTTGTAATGGTTGAAACTTAACTACGATTTAAACTTCCTGGTTAAGAAAATAACAAGGATAATTAATTAATTAATTAACAAAAGCGTCTTATTACAATTTACCCGCATTTGTCTGTATATGAATTTCATCATAAAGGACACGGCTACCCACATTTTCAAGGATTGGAAGTACGACCTCCACAAGTACTATAAGCAACACGATGCCTCGCCTACCCCACAAGAGCTGCATATGGAAAGGGAAGACAAGTGACAATGGCTGGTCGCTCACTTTGAGTCCAGCATGTATCAGGTTCGTCTTCATTTTCTTTAATGTAATGAAAATGAATAATTTCTTACTTTTAACTATTTTTTTATTATTTAAGATCCAAATCACAAATAAAGATCTCCATGTTAAAATTAAACCTATGACTTGTGCTATTATCACTACCACATTTGTGCCCATTACCGGCGAGATCACCGGAGACAAGGCCGGCGACCGGAAAATTCGCCGGTAATGTCCATCATTACCGGCGACTTACTCCGTCGCCGGCAATGTGTCTTATATTAGATGCCGGATGCGGCAGCTCGATCATTCAATCATTTTGATCGAAAAAAATCCAGAGAAATCGAAAGAAGGAAAACGTACGCTCTGAAATCGATCATTCGGTATATTGTCAAAATTAAGGCGCGCGTCGAAAACTCGATCACTCGGGAAGCTATATATATAGGTAGGTGTATATATACGTATATGTGGTATATATATATATATATGTGTGTGTGTGTTGATCAAATCCAATTCGTGAGATATATATATATGAAATGTTGTTGATGTACGGTCACCGAAACGAGAAAACAGTTTGTAGTTAATCTTGTGTCTGAATCAATGACTGGTATTATCGTATTGTTATCGGAGCCAGGCTTAACAGAGCCTCCTACCCAGTCAAATACATTTTGAAATGAAAAAAGGAGAATACTATCATCGAGTACTGAATCGAATTCAGAGATTAGATCGATATATATACATATGCATGCATGTGTTGATTTAATTAGAGTTGAATTGAGATATCACGTCGATTATTAGTAGTGAATGTGTGTATATATATATAATTAATACGTAAAATTGTTAGAATTTTCAGGATGGACAAGAGTTGGATGAGCCTCGAAAGATGGGATATCAGATATCACCAGGGAATTAGGAGTTTTGTGGATTTTGTGAAGGCTAATTGTGGAGACACTACACTTCATTATTGCCCGTGTAAAGAATGTAAGTGTTTCAGCGATCGATTTCGATTTCCCATTGATAAAGTCCAGAGGCATCTGAGTAAATACGGATTTTGGGATAAGTACACTTGTTGGATTTATCACGGTGAAACATCGGTAGCGGGTCCGCATGATCATGGACAATTTGGTGAGAGGGCCAGTCCACGCTATGATCATGGAGATTTTGCTGAGAGGGGCAGTTCATCCTATGATCCAACATCGATGTTAATCAATGATATGTTTCCTCATAAGAGCGGTGTATTTGCTGATGAAGCACCAAATGTCCCTCCCGTCGTTGAGGGTTTCCCCCATATCGAGCCAGTCGAACCATTACCTGGAGCTCATGTCAACACAAGCGGTATGGACAAGTACAACAACCTGATTGCATTGCAACAGACTCCGTTGTACGACGGTTGTAGTAACACTGTTCTTGAAAGTGTGATGGGGTGATGCAGCTCAAAATGGAGAACAAAATGTCTGTCAAAGCTGTTGATTCTTGGTTGAAGTGAACTGCTTCGCTACTGCCACCCGGTCATCGTCTTCCTACCACTCATCATAAGGTGCGACATATCCTGAAAGATCTTGGGCTTTCCCACATCAAAATCCATGCATGCAGATATGATTGTATTCTCTTCTGGGGAAAAGATCTCGAAGACCTTGAAGCCTGCCCGGTATGTTTTACAGAAAGGTATAAGTTGACTCCTGCAGGCAACAAGAAAGCTGTGAAGATACTTCGATATTTCCCGCTTATTGATAGGCTGGAGCGGTTGTTCATGTGTGATTTCACGGCCGAGGCAATGAGATGGTGGGCTGAGAGGAACTTGCCTGACGATGACACCCTTATACACCCTTCCGACGGAGAGGCTTGGAAGCACATGGTTAGGGAGTTTGATCATTTTGTAGCAGAGGTCCGAAATGTTTGGCTAGGGCTCTCATCTGACGGATTCAACCCTTTTGGCAACATGAGTCTTCAATACAGTATATGGCCAGTTATTTTGGTACCGTACAACCTTCCACCATGGATGTGCATGAAGAAGGAATACAATATGCTCACTCTGTTAATTCCGGGCCCGGGTTATCCAGGAAAGTGTCTCGATGTGTATTTGAGGCCTTTGATTGAGGAGCTTAAGTACCTGAGTGAGTGTGGCCACCCCACTTATGATAGGTTCAAAAACGAGATGTTCCAGATGCATGTCATGCTTGTTGGTACCATCAGTGATTTTTCTGCCTGCGGTATGTTGTCGGGCAACGTTACCAGGGGTTACAGGGCTTGTTCAGAGTGCATGACGGTTGATTCTTGCAGTCCTCATTGCAGTAAAATTGTTCAGATGCGTCACCGTTGTTGGCTTCCATATGATCACCCATTTAGGCAGGATCCAGACGCGTTTAATGGGACTGTGGAAACAGGTGTGGCACCCAGGCGATGGACAGGGGAAGAAATTTTGGAAGTGTTGAATGAATATGATTTTGGCCAGCTGAGCAATCATCCTGACATAGTGGCGTCAATTCCAGACAAGCCCGAAAGGTATAAGTTTTGGACACACAAGAGCATATTCTGGGAACTCCCCTACTGGCCCAGGTTGCCTATCAGACATTACCTAGATGTCATGCACATAGAGAAGAATGTGTGTGAAAGTGTGGTGGGCACAGTTCTTAACTTGGAGGGGAAAACAAAAGACATCCCTAAGGCACGCATTGATCTGAAAGCAATGGGTCTGCGGAAACATTTGTGGTTAAGAGATGGTAAGAGAAAAATGCCGCAAGCTCCGTACACCGTAAAGCCGAAGCATAAGCATGAAATTTTTCGGTGGCTGAGTAATGTCAGGTATATATTCTTATGGCTATGTTGGAATTTGGCCTTAAATTTTTAGCGGAGTATATATGGTTATATGCGAGAAATATAATTGTTGCATATATATGGCTTTATCTATATATATGCAGGTATCCTTATGGCTATGCAGGAAATATAAGCAGGTGTGTTAACTTCCGGGACAATAAGATGTACGGATTAAAGAGTCATGACTGCCATGTACTGCTTCAACGCCTTTTCCCTATTTTCATTCGAGGGTACATGCCCAAAGAGGTGGTGGAGCCGTTGGTGGCCTTGTCAAGATTCTTTCAGAAGTTATGCACCAGGGAAGTTAAAAAAGCAGACCTCAGGGAGATGCAAGATGACATCATTTTTATCATGTGCAAGCTTGAAAGGATATTTCCCCCAAATTTTTTCGACATAATGCCGCACCTGATGATCCATCTTCCCGAACAATTGTTGCTTACCGGTCCCGTACACTACACTTGGATGTATCCCATGGAAAGGTACAAATGATTCATAAATTTGGTTTGCCTATGTTTTTATATGTAAATTCTTATTTTTTAAGTAAGTTAACATGCACTTGTTAACTTGTAGACAATTGGGAGCCTCCAAGGACTATGTGAAGAATAAATATGCACCTGAAGGGTGTATCGCTGAAGCATATCTTGCGCACGAGTATGTAACGTACACCAAAGTGTACCTCGAAAATGTAGAGGACCCCCAACAACAGATGCCGATAGATGAACCCCAGTTCAACCTTTCTATCATCTCCAGTGACGTGGTAGTACAGGGAAGCTTGCCAAAGTCGTACAAGTTGGATGGAAATGAGGTAGCCATTGCCCACTGGTCGGTACTGATTAACTGTCAAGAAGTACAATATTGGAAAAACTATCATCTTCATTGCCCTGCTATTGCCGGAAATGTTGATTACCACAACAAGACGTTTGCAAACTACTTTGGTCAATGGGTAAGTATATGTGTATATGTATATTTTTATATATATCCTTATATAGCATGTATGTATGTACGTGGTTTTGTGGTTTCAAGATGACATAATTTCTTCTGTACGTATTAATATATGGACGTTTTCAGATGAACCATGTAGCAGATGATGGTTGCCCAGAGTGGTCAAACGAATTGAGGGTCCTGGCGATGAAACCGATTGCTTCAAAAGTTTACTCGATGTGTCAGGTCAATGGCGTGAAATTTATATGTGAAAATCGAGACGACCGACTGAAAACACAGAATTGTGGGGTGATGGTCCATGGTGGGCAGGATGGCGTTGACTATTACGGTGTCCTTCATTCAGTTGTTGAACTAATTTATGGGAACCGCATGAAAGTGCACTTGTTCAAGTGTAGATGGTTTGATACTAGCCCGGAGAACACAAGGACCGATCAGTACAGAACATTTTCGGTGAATACTGCTACTACCTGGTATGAAGATGACCCTTTCGTTCTTGCCTCATCAGTAAAACAAGTGTTTTACCTGGACGATCTTCTTAACAAAGTCCCGTGGAAGGTGGTTAACCATGTTGCTCATAGAAACATATACAGTGCTGCCACACTTGGTGATACCGCAGATGATGAGGAAGAGACTGCATACCAAGAGCCGAACGCTTTTGACATTCCGGAATCATCTACGATTCGCCTTAATAATGTGAGATCTGGGAGTGTGGTTCGAATTACTAGAGCAGAACTTCTCGATGTTAATCCATATGAAGTTGGCGCTGATTCAGATAACGAGGAGCGGCACATATTGCCAGAGGTTACCTATGAAACCGAGTCAGACTCAAGTGATGAAGATGATTACGATTATCATCCTTAGTACGTTGGAAATTGTAGTCGAAAATTGTAGTCGGAAAATGTACGTAGTAAAATGTACGTAGTAAAATGTACGTAGTAAAATGTAGTCGGAAATTGTAGTCGGAAAATGTACTCGAAAATTGTATGTAGTCGGAAATTGTACGTAGTCGGAAATCGGAACCGTAGTCGGAAATTATACGTAGTCGAAAATTGTACGTAGTCGGAAATTATGTAGTCGGAAATTGGTTGGAAATTGGTCGATCGGATAATAGTCGACAAATAATGACATTACCAACGAGTTGATAAGCAACTCGTTGGTAATGACATTACCAACGAGTTAGCAACTCGTGGGTAATGTCATTACCAACGAGTCAAGTCGTTGGTAATGACATTACCCACGACGTACAACGACGTTGACCTACCTCGCCGGCAATGGTGGCGGTATAGGCAGCTCGAGCTCGATCTCCTCCTCCCCATTTCTCTTCGGCCTAATTCGAATCTCTCTTCCCTCTTCCCTCTCTTAGGACGAAATGCTCACCTCTCCCCTCTCCTCAATCCTCTCTTCTCTCTTCCCTCTCCCCTCTCTTCCTCTCCTCCCCTCTCTCCTCCTCCCCTCCTCCTCTTCCTCCTCCCCTCACCTCCGTCCCCGGCACAGTTGGGTCGAGCTCCACCATGCCAGGTTTGAGCTCACTCTCTCTCCCTCTCTCTCTCTCTCATTCCACAATTTTTTTTTGTGTATTTTGATTAATTAATTTTTGATAATTGTGGGATGTATATATGTATGCATGTGGACAATATTTGTAAAATGTAATTAAGGTATGTTTGAAAATTGTGGGAAAAAAATGTGGATAATTGTGGGGTGAAGGAGCAATATATGTGATGTATATATGTGAAAAATTAATTAATATATATGGAATGTATATATATACGTATGTTTGAAAAATGTGGAAAATTAGTTAGCTAGGGTGAATTGGATTAATATGTGATGTATATATATATGTGTGAATTAAGGTGAAATTAAGGTGAATGATCAATGTATACAAACTGTGTTTTTGATGTATATATATGTGAAAATTTTAAAGCCGGAAATGATGTATGTATATATGTTAATTTATGTGATATAGTTGTTAATTTAACGTATAATAGGTGAAAAAATTGTTCAGAATTTAACGTATAAATTAAGGTGATATAGTTGTTAATTTAACGTATAAATTAAGGTGAAAAATCGGAATCGGAACAGTAGTCAACCACAACAGTTTGGAACCACAACAGTTTGAAACCAGAACTGTTTGTAACCGGAACCGTTATGTTACAAACGGTTCCAGTTACAAACAGTTCCGAATCCAAACCGTTCCGGTTCCAAACTGGGTTCTATAACAAATCGAAACCGGAACGGTTTGGAACCGGAACTGTTTGTAACTAGAACCGTTATGTTACAAACGGTTCCGGTTACAAACAGTTCCGGTTTCAAACGGTTCCGATTCCACACCGTTCCGGTTCCAAACTGTTATAGAACCCCAGTCGGTTCTGAACCGGAACTGTTTGTAACCGGAACCGTTTGTAATATAATGGTTCCAGGTTCAAACGGTTCCGGTTCCAAACCGTTCCGGTTCCGATTTGTTATAGAACCGAATCCATGACTATTACGGTGTCCATGCCAGGAGGTTTTGCAGCTAATTGGCTTCGGAGAGGTTCCCGAAATAGTGGAGGGAACAGTAGTCAAGCTTCCTCCTCGCCCGCAGTTAGCAACACGCCCAGTGGGCCAATGATGAGTACTCGCACGAGAGCCTTGCTAGAGGCGCGAGCTGAGGAGGAAGCTGCACGATCAAGAGCCGTGCAACCGGAAGTTGAGCCTCGAGCCTCAGTCTCCAGACGCTCAATCAGCAGACGTCCCTCCGGTGGCAGAGCCTCAGACGAGCGACAGTCAACGGGGGCATCAGAAACTCCCTCAATCTGAATGCCCCATATTCGCCCGGTGCCTACTCCCATTTCACGGGAATCATCTGAGACATATGGTGGTGTTGGCGCCTCATCGTCCAGGCCTCGTCTATCTCCGCCGTCCGGTCTCTTCCTACCCGACGAGATTCCTGTCATCCCTGAATTCGATGATCGGGGGATGCCTGTTTATATTGAAGGACGGCCGGAGTTCCTGACCGTGGAGGAAGCGTATAACTTCCTCCCGTTCGACCCTGTGTATCTTTGGAGTGTGAGGTGCACCAACCAACAAACGGACGATGCAGGTAAATTTTATTTAACATCAGATTGATTACTTAATTATTACTTAAGACTTGCGATAGGTTCAATTAATGATATCAATTTGTTGACATTGTATTATTAGGCAATTTCGTTAATGGGACTGGAAAACGGAAAGGGGCTAGATGCACCTGCACCGGGAAGAGACTTGAGCAGGCCACCGGCGGAAGGAAAACGCCAATAAGGGCCAATGAGGATGGCGAGGTGATCGAGGCATTCGACACCACGCGCAAATATGTCAGCATGGCCGGTGCGATCATGCGGGACAAGGTCCCAATGCTTTGGCCAGATTGGGAATCTGTGCCTATCTACGTGAAGATGCAAGTGCATAATGCACTCAGTGTGAGTCAAATCGTATTTTCATTACGTAAATTTTACATTTATTAATTAAGTCCAAATAAATATATAATTTTACCTTTTATATATTCATATTGCAGGTGTGGTTTGACGTGGATGAAGTTCTTATTCACACGTGGGTAGAGCGTCAACTACATATGAGGTGATGTGCTTCGACTTATTTGAATATATATCGAGTTAGATTTTTGTTTATCAAGTGTTTTAATATCTCTAACTTTTTTTCCTTGTTTTAATATAGGTATAAAGAGTGGAAGAACGAGCTTTCTTCCCATTACACTGTATACAAGGAGCTAGGCCGAGGTTCTACCCCTAGCGAATTCCGGTTTAGGGAGTATGAGTGGCTGTGGCTGATAGCCCACTTCGAGCACCCCAAAGCTCGGGTATGCATCCTTAATATATCTTACAACCCTAATGTATCGTATCAGATTGAAATAGTTAGTTACTAATTTTTTTCCATATGTTTATCAAACAAGGCGATTTCGAAGACGAACCGGGCAAATAGATTGAAAAACACCAGGGCCCATCATGCAGGTTCACTCAACTACATGGGTTGGTCGACTAAGGCACAGCAACAACAAGAAGTGAACCTCTTGGTGTATATTCATCAAAAGTTCTATCCGCAGTGCCCTGACGAAGCGGTAAGTCTTTCGCCTCTCCATGTGTTAATAAAACTATTTTTCGATATTAATTTATTTTGTTACCTAATACGTTATTCATTTTCACTTTTCAATTAGGCGAGAGTGGAGGAGGCGACCGTGGAAGTGACCATGAATATAGCTCGGACTAACCATCCTGACTGCTCCGAGGAAGAAGTCACCAAGTATGCCTCTCAGATCGATCCGCTTGATCGCCCTATAGCGGCTCAGATCATGGCAAAAGCGTGCGGGACTGGCAAGAATACCTACTACTGTAGGGGAATGGGCACGGCGGGCGAAGGACTATTGAAGAACACTTCAGAATACTCTACCGGGTCAAGAAGTTCAACTTCTACTCGTAACCTCGCAGCGGAGCTTCACAGGACACAGAGGGAGTTGGAGGAGCAAAAGAGGCAGATGGCCGAGTACCAAATGCAGCAGACACAGGTGCAGGCTCAGATGTACACATGGATGCGGACGATGTACGAGGCTCACACTACCGGACAACTGTTCCCCACACCTCCCCCGGTCCCGGTCCCTCCGTTCCCTAGCTATCCACCACCACCACCGCACCAGTCAACGCCAGAGCAAGACCAAGGTAGCCACCGGAATTCAAATGAGTACATGGATTACTTCGACCCTGACCCGCAAGTTCCTCGACCTGACTTGTAGTTGTAGTTAATTTTCGTATCGTCGTTGCTATTTGTACTGTAACGTTGGACATTTATGTGTACTGTTGAACTTGTATGATTGTACGGTTTATGTCTTCCAATGCAGGTTCTGGAATTGGGCCCAATCTAGAATCGCGTTTTTTTTCAAAAATTTTCCACACATTGCCGGCGACATGGACCTCAGTCGCCGGCAATGTCTCACATTCCGGCCACGGCGGCGCTGCCATTTCCGGCGACGCCGTCGCCGGTAATGTCCGAGACATCACCGGCGACATGAGTCGCCGGTAATGTCTTGACATTGCCGGCGACTCAAGTCGCCGGTGATGTCTCGGACATTACCGGCGACGGCGTTTCCCATCGCCGGCAATGTTAACACCGGCGGGGAATCTCCGGCGACGTCATTGCCGGCGACTTGTCGCCGGTAATGTCAATTCCGGCGAAAAAAAAAAGACAAGGCGGGCGACGGCAGGTCGCCGGTAATGTCTCCATTTTTGGTAGTGTATGCTCAAAGAAAAAACACAGTACCAATACAACCATTATATACAGGGGTAGAAATGTCTTTATGATGGGTTAAACGGGTTGAGTTTCTGATACTACATTTTGGGTCTTGAGCTTGTGTCTTGAGTTGTCTAAATTTTATGGTGGTTAGATTTTTTGTATTATTGATACAATAACTATCCTTGGTTGTCTTTATCTATTTTATTAAACTAATTCTTCATCAGTAGGTCAAATATGTCAGCCTTCTAACATTTACATTTAATTAGTACTTAAGCATTTAGGTCTCATCAGTCCAAAGGCGGTAATGATCCCTACTTCCATTAAACTACATTGACATGTTCTAAGCATACTTAGATAGATAGTAAGGACTATCTGAAAGGACCCAACCCCGATTTAGTTGCCTAAACCGGAATTGAACCCCTTCTGAAAACGTGAACCAACAAAAACCATTAAAATTTCGGCAGAGTAACGTTACTAACGTGGAATTGCCATTACTTGCACCCAGAAAATAACACTTCATCCTATGCCACAAAAGCCAAACCATGAGCACCAATCCCATCCGGATTTCTCAATATCATATCAATAACAATAAACAGTAAACATAACTGTAATATATAATATATCCGAGAAAAACCGTATAAAACATGTATCAGAATGTATCAGAGTGACCTCTAGTATAAATATATACAATATATACGTCAGTAGGCGAAACAAGAAACCTACTAGAAAACACAGGTGGCTCCAACAACTAGCCTCCAACCACGACGTGAAACACCAGAACCTGAACTGCAAACTGGGCACGGAAACCGAAAAGCCCAGGGGAAAGACATGAAAACTGTTAGAGTGAGTGGACGAAAATAAATGTTTTTCGCCAATGATATATGTTATAAAAACATATGCGAGTCAAATGCATGAAAATCAAATGGTACGTGAGGAGATGCTGGCTCCGACCCACGTACAAAGCATGCATGGAAAATCCCACGGGGTCACTCATGGACACATCCGTGCTAGTACAGTCCGAATCACGGGATCCCAGACCCAGATGTGATTCTAGCCAGAAAGGCCTCGGTTCCGGGGTACTGCCCCTCGCCGGTCAGGTCGGGGTACTGCCCCTCCTGGTAGGCATCCATCGGGGATCAGCCGAGATGCAAGTGTATCAATACAACAACATATACTGAGACTGTACTCTGTGTAAACCAAATCGTAAATAGGTCGATGCAAATGCATAAAGCAATATATAAATGCATATACGTAATATATAATGATATAAGCATAATCGTATAACACATGCTCATAATAAACATAATCGCATATGCCTGTTCATGCTCGTAAAACGTATATAATGACTCACGATTAACAGTGAAAAGAAGTTGTCCACTCATAGGTGAGCAAAACGCGCACTCACGCTAATCTCGTGGTCCGGTAGACAAACCCTCGCCCGAAGCACGATCTCGATTCCCTGAATAATCATAAAACATATCTGATCAAAATCATAGCCCACAACTCTGTACTTAACCACGGAAACTAACCGTTCCCGGAAACATATAAAACTGTATAAAATAATCGACTGAATTCTTGAAATCTCCACTCGAAACCCTCGACTGAAAATCCGATACCCAAATTAATTCGAAAACCTAAAGGTGACGATCGGGGCGCGATTACAAGAAAAATGACATTAAAATCATCGAAAACTAAAAAGTCAACTTTCTCGCCGGAGCGCCGCCGTTGACCGCCGCCGTCGCCGCCGCTGCGCCGTCAACGGAGAGTTTCTCCGGCGAGGAAGCTCCAGTTCTCAAGGTCTCCTCAAGCCCAACCATTTTTACAACTACAACAAGTCCCAATTCAAACCGTAACACCTCCAATTCAGCTCGAAACCAAATCGGATCAATACTCCGGCAACCACCACGGGTTCACCGGAATCCACCTCCCCGTCCAAATACAAGTACCTAGGAAGCGTCACGGCAGCTAGGGGAGTCGAAACCCTCACTCCCCCGCCACCGTGGCTCGCCGGAATACCTCTTCCTGTCACCGGCGAAAACCGAATACCAAACCCGATTCGAAACCATTCAAATCACCATCAATTTTCACAATTCCAACAACAAAACAACTTAGAAACTCAAGGGAAGAAGAATTATACCCCTCACGTGGCCGGAGGTGGCCGGAAAATCCAAGTCGACCAGCGAAAATTCAAACGGGAAAGTTCTCCCTCACGGTCAACGGTCAAACTGCCCAAAATGGAAAGTCAACGTCTGGTCAAACCTCAAACAATGTTTTCGACAATTTTTCGACTATTTCCGATATTTATACTCGCGTCTTGGGACGATCAACGGTCCAAAACGGATAACCATTACGATTCGGATAAATACGAAACGAACGGATAAACTCATCTATAAACCGAAACTTCAAATAATCATATTATATTCCTCGGTTATCGGAAAAATCATCCGGAACTGCCCACGAGCTCGAAATCACGTGCTCTACAACTCTCATCCAGGCTATGAAAAATTTATAGCTTGAACGATGAAGCTTTTCGTCGTAAAAACATAGCTTAGACGACGAATATTTGACTTAATTTTGTCGCCTAACCGGTTCATACTTAGACAACGTTGATATTGTTTATGTCGTCTAAACGTTCATACTTAGACGACAAAAGTAAAATATTTGTCATCTAGAAAGTCTTAAAACGACGAAACTATTACAGTTTTCGTCGTCTAATAGCTGACGACAAATTAATTTTGATTCGTCGTCTTAAACATTAAATTAATAAAAAAAAATTAAATTTCAGATTAAATTACTAAAATTAAAATATATACATAATAGCCGATCGATATCTACATTATCTACAAAATAGCCAAAATCTACTACGGTCTAGCCTAGTCCCGCTATCGTCGCCATCGTCATTGTGGTCTTGGTCATGTGAATGCTGAGATGGCACACGTGAACTGCTAGGAGATGGGTGTAAGCCCATCTGTAACATCATATCTTGAATCCGTGTCTCAGTCCCCGCCTCGATCTCTCAAAGTCGCAGCTCGTATCTTTCCCTATCATCTACAAGGCACGCGTCCGTCCGCTCCCTCTCCACTAGAAGACGTGCCTCGGCCTGCTCCTCGACCTCTCGGATGCACTCTTCGACCCCACTTGAATGAGCTTGCGAGGTAGACGTCGATGACTGTCTCATACCTTGAAAGCCTGCTTGTCCGAGACCCCAAATCTTCTTCCCAGGTCAGATTCCAAGCGTGTTCTTAAAAATCTGGATTTGAGTAGGTACATCTAGTGGATGGAGCTATTCGTGCGGAGTGTCCGGGTTCTGTGCCGCCCTCTTAGCCATTGCTTTCTCGGCCAACTGAGTCATCTTCTCCTGCAATAAAATATTCAATTAAAAATTAAACAAAACACGACTAAATCGGATAATTTTACCGAAAATTTGACATAATTTTTCCAAAAAATAAATGCAACCAAAATCTTGAAAAGACATAAAATTGAATCGTTCTAGCACACGTAACATCTACATTCTCAATCTAGCAACAAATAACCTCATAACTGTATTTCAATGCTCAGTAATTAACCAATTTGAATTTGAATTCATCAAACAAACAATGCACAAAATAGTAATGCAAAAATAAAATAAATTTAATAGTAGCAGTTGAGATAATGCACAAAATAAGGCATATATTTATAGTAGAAGTACGGCTCGTGCTCGTGAATCAACCAGATTTGGTGGAAATTACTTGTGCATCAACAAGTCTAAAGCTAGGAGAGCATGAACACTTTGGCTCTGGTGTATACCTACAAATCCCATTTTTTCACATATCCATGAATCTTATTATTTGGATCCAAAATAAATAGTATTTATTTTATTGAGTTTTCATTATTAATGGGCCGATGCCTGCGGCCCACATAGAGCAATAACATTTTCTCCATGAGGAAATGATTTCCTAGTGATCTTATCATCAAATCTTAGATTTGGATTGAAAGACCTAGTAGGAAGAATCTCGAGTAATTAGAATCATTAAGTGAGTCTAAACGCTAAGAATCTTAAGGTAACTACAACAAGTCATCGTATTTTTCTATATATAGAGAAAATCTTTACAGAATCAAGGCATCTACATCTCATACAACTTTTGCTCTCAGCAAACAAACCTTCTCATCTCAACAAACCCTAGCAATCGGCGATCTAAAGTCCACCCGAAGAAGCGTTAACATCCAGCGATTCAATGAAGCAAAACCTTGTGTAAAGTATCGATTTCCATGGCTGAGATAGAGACACAAAAATTACAAAGTGTTAAGTCACTTAGACAGAATGGATTCACCGAACGTAGTTGGTGCTCTCTGTGTCCTAATCGCTTCTTAGAAGTCAAGTAACGATGAGGCTACGTTCAACTTTCTGCCCACAACAATAGCATACCAAGCATATACACACACGCAATAAAAAAAAAAAGTTCGAAGACTTCTAAGTACTTATAAATTTCTGGAGCCAAACACTTAGAAAGCTCCACTATAGCTTGCCATGTGATCACCTACAATCTGTTGAGCTATCCATACTATATACATAAACCTTTTTCTTTTCATTTCAGATTTGAATCAACTAGATCTACTTGGTCGTGGTGTTTATGCTCTGGAACCATGTGGAGGCCGACGGGAGGTGCGCCACTGTCACTCACGAGGCTAAGCACGCTGAGATGTGTTAGAACTAGCTAGCTGCTGGCAGATTGGTCTAATTAAACTAATCAAATCCATCTATTATATACACGAGTCGCGGATGCTCCCAAGTCCCAAGTACAGATCGATGAAGTCCCGAGCTCACTGCAGGTCATAAAATGCAAAGGTATATGTATATATACTTGGATATCTACTCCAGTAAGAACTAATTTGAGCTTTACGTAAAGATCGGACATCGTATTAATATAACCCAAAAAATTTTAGACCGGTAGTAATTTTTTTTCTTTAAATATATATGCGGGGAAGGAGAGAGCATTTTATAAATTACGGGCGATAGATCTATCATCATCACCGACATTATTAGTGCGGTGTCCACCAAAATTGTCCATCGCATGTTAGGCATGTATGTATTTAGCTACCCATGTAATAATACCCATGTAATTATTATGGCAGCTATTCATCACAGAACCGATCATAATTTTCCTCGGAATATTATTTACGCCAAAATTATCCGTTATCTAATTCATAATAATTGACTAGATCGACCGCCGTTAAGATGTGAATATATATTTAGCCTCCATATTTAACTAAACTAGTTAAATACCTTAATGATAATTAATATGATTGAAAATTTGCATAAATGATTTATCCACTAGAACCTAAAACCTGAACGATAAAAAAATTAAAAAATAATAAAAAAAATTGATATGATACCCTATACTTAAAACTGATTAAAAAAATACAGAGCCAAAGAGCCATTTAGTTTAACATATATGTATATGGGCAATGTATTTGTTGGTATATATCCAATTAATCAATTTGAATTTTGATTCATCAATCAAACAAACAATGCACAAAATAGTAATGCAAAAATAAAATAAATTTAATAGTAGCAGTTGAGATAATGCACAAAATAAGGCATATTTATACACTACTGGAGGAGAAATTCGAGGCGACGAAGAAAGGTGGTCGCCTCGTCTGGATTTCTCGTCGCCTCGATTTGTTGTAACCAAATCTTCGTCGCCTTGTTTTGTCGCTTGAGATTGATCCCTTCACCATTGGGGCGACAAAGAACAAAATCTTCGTCGCCTCGATGATTTCACGCGATGTAAAAAAATTTACGTCGCTTCAATTTTTCGCTCACTGAAGCGACGAAGATTGATCAATCTACGTCGCTTCATTTTATTTATTTTTAATTTTTTTTTTCTTTTTCGCTCAATGAAGCGACGTAGATTGATCATCTTCGTCGCTTCATTGTATTTAATTTTTATATTTCTTTCTTTTTGAATAAATAAAGCGACGTAGATTGATCAATCTACGTCGCTTCATTGTATACATAAATTATTTTTTTTTCTTTTTGAATAAATTAAGCGACGTAGATTGATAAATCTACATCGCTTCATTGTATTTAATTTTCATTTTTTTTCTTTTTTAATAAATGAAGCGACGTAGATTGATCAATCTACGTCGCCTCAATGTATTTAATTTTTATTTTTTTCTTTTTGAATAAATGAGGCGACGTAGATTGATCAATCTACGTCGCCTGAATATATTTATTTTTTATTTTTTATTTTTTTTACACAATGAGGCGACGTAGATTGATCAATCTACGTCGCCTCATTTATTCAAAAAGAAAAAAAATTAAATACTATTGTACCAAGTCACGACCTATCGCAATTGACAAACACAAAAACTCATTCATCAAATCAAGTTATATAGAAAAATATTCCACAACTCAAAACGTTATACAAAGCGTTGATACAAAGTGACCTATCACACAGTAGACTAATGCTGGGGGACGGCAATGCAGCTCGATTACGAGCCAGGAGGTGGTGGAGGGGCTTGAGGTTGTTGACTCGCAGCCTGGATTGATCGCAGTAGGGCCTCCATTTGTTGGACCCTTTGGGAGAGCTCACTGTAATCATCTCTGGCTTTCTGCGCCACCTCGACCGATATACGCGCCGCCTCACTCGATCTGCGCGCCTCGTCTCTGGCTTCAGCCACCTCCCTTTTCAGGGCTTCGGTTTCCTGCCCTCGGGCCCCTCCTCTCGGTTTGGGGTCGCGTGTGAGAGCACGCCCCACCCCTGTCACGTCGAACAAGAACAAATATTAGTAATGAAATAGTAAACAAAAATAAAGCAAAACGAAAATCGAGATGAACGACGGTGGTTTGTTAGAGTATTACCTCTTATAGAAGTCCCGGGCCTTGAACCCACCTCTTCCTCTATGCTATTTATTTGTGTATCAAGAGGAAGAGGCTGGGCTTGAAAAACCGAATCGCCGTCAGCTGGGCCCGCAACACTATCTTGTTGCGACAAGACTTCATCGAGTCTTCGCTTCACTGCCGCCTGCTCAATTAAAATATATTAAATAAATAATATTACAATATAGTAAACAAAAATAATTAAAATAACGTAACGTGAACCTATTTTCGCTTACCACTTTCTCAGCCGCATTATTGTCCGGCTGGTATACATTAATCCATGTCTGGACGGCGGGCGCTCTATGACCCTCCTTCTCCAACACCTCGCTTCGGTACGAGAGGGCGAGAGATCCCGAATGGTGGTTGAGTTGCTGCTCCTTGTTCTTGTTTCGGTTTCCTCGATTCCGTTCGCACAATCGCTGCCACACACACACAAAAATCATTTTAAGATAAGAATAGATAAACATGTATATTTTCAAATTGTTGGCTACCAAAACTGTGCGGATAGTTTATGAAACTCACCAAGTAAGCAGGGTCTTCGAAGTGGGTTTTTAACCACGCCCATTGGTCTTCCCTCCCGAGAAACTCGGCCGGAGTCTCCTGGCTGACGTGGAGATAATGTTGATGGCAATCGTACTTCCAATCCTTGTAGATTGTTTGCGCCGTCGCATCAATGAAGTTTCACATCTCCACATCAGTCGTCGGGATGTCGTAGTTCGTCTAGCACAAGACATTTAAATTCCGTTATGTAAAAGTTATATTTACATAAACCATAAAGTAGGTAAGTAAGCTAAGGCCAGTAAGTATACCTCAATATTTGTATTGACGATATCGCGATGCAAATCGCTAAGTCCCAAAAAGCTAGGTGCAAGCATTGGAACTTTTCCGCGGATGATGCTACCGATGTCTCTGCACATCAGACTCCTCATTTCCCTCGTCCCAGGCCCCCGATGCCTCGTAGAGTAAGGGACTTGTAGTCGCCTATTGTTGTTCATCCGGACGAGGTACTCCGTCTTCGTCCCGACAACGACTCCGCGCTGTTGCGTCGTCGGATCTCCGGTTGCCATGTCCACCATGTCGGAGAGTTTGGTCTTCTTGCACCGGATGCTGAGGGCGGGAGGGTGTTGTGGCGCCGTAGTGGCGTCGCTGTCATCCACTTGAGGAATCGCATCCTCAAGGTTTGGGGCAGGCGTTAAAACCCCTACTGCTGGAATCGTCAGGGTCGCAGATTGTCCCGTGGGGCAACCCGACCCGGAAGCCCCCTCTCGGCTGAATGGTCGCCACGCCTCCGCCGCAGCCTTCGCAGCTGCCGCCGCTGCCGCTTCACGGCGCTGGATCGCCGCTTTCTTCCTTTGGTGACTTGTATTTCCGGGAGCCATTCTGTTAAAACTAAACTGTTATGGACAGGGAGTTGAAGCGCCTAATTTGTTATATGATTTGGTTCCAGGAATGTGATGTTGTGCATTACAGTACAAGTCCTTGCTTATTGGCCAAGGAGCCAAGGAGCTGTGTGTTCACTTATAGCTAAGCCTTACTAGCTTATTACAATTTGCTAACTTTGTTATGGAATTTTCTATGGAATTTGTTATGGAATTTGGAATTTCGATAATAAGAAAAAGGAAAAAGATTTAAAAGGGTGAGGGGTACGTTGATTTATTAAGATTTAAAAGAAGAAGCATGTAGATGACTAAGAACAAACTGATCGAACAATACAGAAAGAGTATCATCATTGGTATCATCACATATAGCTTATCATCACAACCGAAGGAATTGAATCCCTCGAACACAAAACACAAAACACAAAACACATATAGCTTATCGCATTCGCACAAAGCATCATCACATTCGGAATCAGCATCATCACAAAACACAAAACACATTCGGAATCAGCATCATCACATTCATTTATCGCATATAGCATATCAATTTTCAATATATCCTTAGTTGGGAACCCCTTCTGACCATGATTCTTTGATGCATTAGAATAGACACAGTATAAAACACAAAGCACCATACCTTCTCGAGTTGGCTCAAATCGTTTGCTTTAGCTACACGGAGTTGGCTCGGAATCGTTTGCTTTAGCTACACAGATTTCGCGATGGTTAGAAGAAATGAAAAAATATTACAGGAATGCTTTAGAAGATGCTTACAGGAATGCTTTAGAAGATGAATGTGATGCTTACAGGAATGTGATGCTTACAGATTGAAAATTGAACGAGGTCGGATGCTTACAGTGTGATGGTTACACAGATTGATGGCCACAGATTGAGTCACGGTAGGTTCTAATGCAACGAGGCGAGGTCGATTCTAATTCAACGATTAGGGGTTTACGATTCGACGATTAGGGATTTCTGGGTTAGGGATTTGGGGCGAGGGGGTTTACGATTCGACGGCGAAACCTGGAAACGAGGTCGGGTCCGAGTTGAGATGGAGGGGATTTGGTGGAGGGGATTAAGATGGAGGGTTGAGATGGAGGGGTTTAGGGTTCAGCGAGGTCGATTAGGGGTTAGGAATTTCTAGGTTAGGGATTTGGGGCGCGAGGTCGATTAGAAACGAAGAAGTTTGGACAAAATGAAAAGAAGAAGAAAGAAACTGTGATTCTGGAATTATAAAGCCAACGAGGCGACGTATATTGGCATCTTCGTCGCTTGGATTAATTGAAGCGACAAAGAACTCAATCTTCGTCGCTTCAACGTATTAAGAAAGCATACGAGGCGACAAATATTGAATTCTTTGTCGCTTCAATTAATCTAACCGACGAAGATGCCAATATACGTCGCTTCAATTAATCGAAGCGACCAATAATGCAATATTCGTCGCTTCGATTAATTGAAGCGACAAAGAACTCAATCTTCGTCACTTCAATCAGTGGAAGCGACTAAGATTGCAGTCTTCGTCGCCTCGTATCCTTCATTTTGTGTTATTTGAAACAATTGAAAAGTTATTTAATTTTGAAACGCTTACATAAATTATGCTTTAAAGAAAATACAAATTTAGGTTTCAAATTCATAATAATATTAGTTTAGTCCTCCTCCTCCTCCTCCTCCTGGTCCTCGTCTTCGTCCTCATCCTCATCCTCGTCCTCGTCCTCGTCCTCGTCCTCGTCCTCGTCCTCGTCCTCGTCCTCGTCTCCTTCTTCATCCAAAAGTAGTTGAAAATCTGGGTAAAATTGTATCACCGTAGGTGTGTCCTCTTGGTAAGGCTCGAATATATGATCTCCTGTACGCGATATGTTTTCATCTATGGCAAGTACGTCAGCGCTGTAGACATTGCGGAGCAACATTTCTTGTACTACCTTCCAAGCACCACCAGCCTTTGGATCGTCTATGTAGAATACCTGTTTTGCTTTGGTTGCAATTATGAAGGGTGAATCCTCATAGTAACTGTTGTTTGTATTCACTGATATCAGTCCATGATCTTTTATAATGGTGTCAAGATCTTCCTCGTCGTCGGAGTTGTGCCATGTGCACATAAACAACACCACTGGCATACGGCCTGCATATAATACTTCGACCACGTAGTTAACATGGCCGTAGAACTTGGATGAACCCATGTCTATCATGACACCGCTGTTTTGAGTCACGGTTCTTTTATCTCTATCAAACGAGGTGAACTTGACACCATTCACAGAACACGACTTATAAACCCGACATTGCTGAGGTCCTTGAGCTAATGACTTTATTCCTGCAACCAAGCTCGGGTCCGAGTTTTTTTCTTTAAGGGACACCTGAGAGATAAGTGTTAAGAGAAGTTAAAGATAAGTGTTATAAACCCTCAAAGAACCTTACAAGAATTAATAGGCATATGTACCCATGTTAAGAACCATCGAAGAAAACTCCTCCTCCTAGCCAGCTCGTCGAAATCTTCACCATTTTTAGCCAAGAACCTTCTGAGATGTTCTTCTAGGTAAGGTTTGACTTCGTCTGTTTCCACCAAGACTTGCCAGTGAGCCTCAGCAGTCTCTGCCTCAGTCAACCTGAACTGGCAACGAGTCTCGATAATATCTGGTCTCACTAAGAGTGAAACACAGCTGATATTCCACTCAGGGGAAGTGTCGACATCTTCGTTCTCCATCCGTCTGAGATAAGACTTACAATACGTCACCGACTCATGTACGAGGTACTGTTCAGCAATACTACCTTCCGGGTAACGTGTATTCCTCATTGACTTTTTATATTTTCCCAATTGCTTGTAAAAACACCCTCAAGATTAGTACAATATTTTCCTAATTGCCGACTAGTTACATAACGAACATAATATTAGCAATGAAAAACATTTTACCTTTCAATTGGATACATCCATGTATAGTGTACTGGACCTGTAAGGAATGCTTGTTCGGGAAGATGAACCATGAGATGAACCATAGATGTAAAAAAATGTTGAGGAAATATGAGCTCCAAATTGCAGAGAATTATCACGATCTCAGTTTCCATGTCACGCACAACATCCTTCTTAAGCTCCCTACTGCATAGTTGACGAAACCAATTTGACAGTGCTATCAATGGCTTTACAACTTTTTCTGGCAAGAACCCTCTGATAACCACAGGAAGAAGACGTTGAAGCAACACATGGCAATCATGCGTCTTCAATCCATAAAACTGTGACGGGGAACTTACTTTCACCTTACTTCTCAAACTACCTGCATAACCAAGAGGATACTTAACATCCCTAAACCACTGGAACACATCTTCTAGATCCTCCTTTTTAACTAAAAAGGGTGCATGAGGAACTTTCGCCGTACCCTGGTCACCTGCTCTTTGCCACTGGTTTTTTCGCACATTCCTCTTCTTCAAAGCAGCGCGAGCTTTTGGACCATCCTTAGACTTCTTATCAATCGCAAAAATGGTTCCAAGGATGTTGTCACACACATTTTTTTCAATGTGCATGACATCTAAGCAATGTCTGATCTTCAATGATGACCAATACGGCAGCTTCCAAAATATGCTTTCGTGTGTCCAACACTGTCTATTATTCGAATTGTACAGCACCTTCAAGTCGTCATGTTGGCTAAGAATAGGGTAAACGTGTGACCTAACGTCCTCCAAAATTTCATCTCCACTCTTCTGATAGGGTCTTCCGCCAAACTCCACCTTCCCGTTAAATGCCTTGCTCAATTGCCAAGGGTGATCTTGGTGGAGCCATTTTCGATGACCTTCATAAACTATCCTCCCACATATATGCTCTGAAGTTAGCTCATCTAGACAGATTGGACATGCCTTGTACCCTTTCACAGTTGACCCCGCAAGCATCCCTAAACCTGGAAAGTCGCTAATAGTCTACATTACCGCTGCCTTCATCAAGAATACCTCATTGTCTACTCGATCAAAAGTATGGACTCCAACGACCCATAAATGTATTAGCTCCTCGATCATCGGCTCAATGACTACACTAAGGCACTTTCCGGGAGATTTAGGGCCTGGAATCAACACTGATAATATGTTATATTCCTTCTTCATGCACATAGACGGTGGTAAATTGTACGGCATCACAACAACGGGCCATGTACTATGCAAAGTTCCCATTGTTTCAAATGGATTGAAACCGTCTGTTGCTACTCCAAGGCGCACATTCCTGCAGTCCCGTGCGAAACCTGGAAAAGTTCTGTCAAAATGTTGAAACGCTTCTCCATCAGCTGGGTGGCTGAGGCTACCAGCTACGCATATCCGCCCCCCCAGCCATCGCATATGCTTGGCAGTGTGTGGGGACATAAACAAATGCTTCAACCTTGGTGTTAGAGGGAAGTTACGAATTATTTTTTTAGGAATATCATTCGTATATGGCTTATATCTTTCAGAATAACACACTGGACAAATCCTCTCGTTTACAAGCGCCCCCTTGAACAACACACAGTTAAACTCACACGCATCAATTCTTTCGTAACCCAGTGAAAGATCACTCAAGATTTTTTTTATTCTCGAGTATGAACAGGGGAATGTGTGCCCTTTAGGAAGAAGTTTATTAATGTAAATACATAAAGAGTCAACACTTGTGTCCGACCATCCATTTTCATTTTTTCATTTCCATTGCATCTAATATGGCACTCAAAACAGTTTCCTCACTGCCTTCATATAATGGGGTCTGTGACTCCTTCAATAATCTATCGTACTTTTCATAATCATCGTCTACCATGTCATTGAAGTTCATGCCCGAATTATCTTCCACTAATTGTTGGGGTGCATCTGCATGGTATCCAGGATAATAGGGATATGCATCATGTAGAATCTCCAACTGCGGGTTCACTGAAGGACCGGCACCACTAGAAGGACCGACTCTGTCTTGAAGCCACTGTCTTCGTTGACTGAGCATTGTCGGTTCAGCAGAAACTTCCCCGTGAAGGTGCCAGACAGTATAATCTGGACTCAAACCACTATGTGATAAGTGATGATACATGACATCCATAGTAACCTTGAACGGACCTTTCTTACAATGTTTGCACGGGCAAAAGTGATAATCGGCTCCGTTACTATGTCGCCGGGCAAAATTCATGAACTCGAATATGCCTGTGATGTACCTTGGATCAGCATGATGATATGTCATCCAAGTTTTGTCTGGGTGTCCGTCCATGTTTCCTGTCAACATAAACAATCAATATGAACAAAGTTACCACGCCACAGTTGCGATTCAACCAAAACCCCACACTTCTTCGCCTTATGCCTCCGGGTTGGGTCCTATCCCCTTCAGGAGAACACGACATTTGTCAACGCTTTTGCACCCATGTGTTTCAGCTCCAGTTTAGGGAAATTTCGGCAGCATCTCCCTACAGTTCCCTGAGTGCACACATATCTAAACAACCTAATTTGCACTCGGGGAACATTGAAAGGAGACACTGTCGAAACCATATCCCAAAACTGAAACTGAAATCACACAAATAGCAAAAGGATCAACAAAGTCATGTTCACCTAAAGTGTCCAAAAATGGGACAATTCGAGAATCAACAACTCAACTCGATCAACTAGATGAGTTGTTGATTCTCAAACGGGAGTTCTAAGTTGATAAACACCACAATTATATATAACCATACGCTCGATTTCATGATTAACACTAATAACACTACTAATTAAGGCTCGAATACACCTAATCTATACTAATCATCAATTAATTTCACTAAATTTAACCAAATTTCAAACATTAATCATGAACCCCTAACATGATTTATCACAATTCAATGATTCAAACACTAAAACTACAACATAAGACCAAATTCAATTCAATTTCAAAATTTCACATCACCTTCATTTTCACTTCTAATCATCAATACATTTCACTAAACTTAACCAAATTTCAAACATTATTCATGAACCCATAACATGATTTATCACAATTCAATGATTCAAACACTAAAACTACAACATAACACCAAATTCAATTCAACTTCAAACATTTCACCAAAACTTCAATTTCACTTCTAATCATCAATAAATTTCACTAAACTTAACCAAATTTCAAACATTATTCATGAACCCATAACATGATTTACCACAATTCAATGATTCAAACACTAAAACTACAACATAACACCAAATTCAATTCAACTTCAAACATTTCACCAAAACTTCAATTTCACTTATAATTTAACATATTATGGTCATAAAGAGGGTTAAAGAGATACAAATCAAACTAACCTTACTCAAGAATCAAATCAATGGCAAGAACAACCTTCTTTCTCAATTTCCTCAAATTTCTCCCCAAAATCGCACAAGAACAGCTCCAGAACGCGAATGAACTGTTTTTCTAAAATTCTAACTTTATGAACGGTTTGACTTTAAGAAGAAGAGTAGATCCAGATTTAAAAAAAACGAGGCGACGTAGATTGAGCAATCTACGTCGCCTCGATTTTATTCGAGGCGACCAAACTCATCTTTGTCGCTTCGAATAAAATCGTGGCGACGTATATTGCTCAATCTACGTCGCCTAGATTTTATTCGAAGCGACGAAGATAAGTTTGGTCGCTTCGAATGAAAAAGTAGTCGCCTTATTTTATTGAAGCGACTAAGATCAATCTACGTCGCCTCAGTTTGTTTAAGCGACGTAATTTTTATCAAAGGAAATATACGTCGCCTCATTGAAAATCGGAGCGACGTAGAAACGTAACTACGTCGCCCCGATTCTCTCCTCCAGTAGTGATAGTAGAAGTACGGCTCGTGCTCGTGAATCAACTAGATTTGGTGGAAATTACTTGTGCATCAACAAGTCTAAAGCTAGGAGAGCATGAACACTTTGGCTCTGGTGTATACCTACAAATTCCATTTTTTCACATATCCATCAATCTTATTATTTGGACCCAAAATAAACAGTCTTTATTTTAATGAGTTTTCATTATTAATGGACCGATGCCTACGGCCCACATAGAGCAATAACATTTTCTCAATGAGAAAATGATTTCCTAGTGATCTTATCATCAAATCTTATATTTGGATTGAAAGACCTAGGAGGAAGAATCTCGAACAATTAGAATCATTAAGTGAGTCTAAACGCTAAGAATCTTAAGGTAACTACAACAAGTCATCGTATTTTTCTATATATAGAGAAAATCTTTACAGAATCAAGGCATCTACATCTCATACAACTTTTGCTCTCAGCAAACAAACCTTCTCATGTCAACAAACCCTAGCAATCGGCGATCTAAAGTCCACCCGAAGGAGCGTTAACATCCAGCGATTCAAGAAAGCAAAACCTTGTGTAAAGTATCGATTTCCATGGCTGAGATAGAGACACAAAAATTACAAAGTGTTAAGTCACTTAGACAAAATGGATTCACCGAACGTAGTTTGTGCTCTCTATGTCTTAATCGCTTCTTAGAAGTCAGGTAACGATGAAGCTACGTTCAACTTTCTACCCACAACAATAGCACACCAAACATATACACACGCAATCAAAAAAAAATAGTTCGAAGACTTCTAAGTACCTTTAAATTTCTGGAGCCAAACACTTAGAGCACCTGCAGCGCAGCGAGCTCGAGCAGCAGCTCCCGAGCTCGTCAACGAGCGGTCGCCGACGACAGCAGCTACCGCTGCACAGAGCTGCTCGTGCTGCTCGCCGGTCGGGCCCACCTCCCCCCCTCTCACCCACTTCGTGACCCCCGAAGCTGCTCGTGCCGAACGGTCGCTGACGACTTTGGCGGGCCCCGGAACTGCTCGTGCTGAAATCCTCCCCCGGTGCAGGTGCTCTTAGAAAGCTCCACTATAGCTAGCTAGCCATGTGATCACCTACAATCTGTTGAGCTATCCATACTATATACAGAAACCTTTTTCTTTTCATTTCAGATTTGAATCAACTAGATCTACTTGGTCGTGGTGTTTATGCTCTGGAACCATGTGGAGGCCGACGGGAGGTGCGCCACTGTCACTCACGAGGCTAAGCACGCTGAGATGTGTTAGAACTAGCTAGCTGCAGGCAGATTGGTCTAATTAAACTAATCAAATCCATCTATTATATACACGAGTCGCGGATGCTCCCAAGTCCCAAGTACAGATCGATGAAGTCCCGAGCTCACTGCAGGTCATAAAATGCAAAGGTATATGTATATATACTTGGATATCTACTCCAGTAAGAACTAATTTGAGCTTTACGTAAAGATCGGACATCGTATTAATATAACCCAAAAAATTTCAGACCGGTAGTAATTTTTTTTCTTTAAATATATATGCGGGGAAGGAGAGAGCATTTTATAAATTACGGGCGATAGATCATCATCACCGACATTATTAGTGCGGTGTCCACCAAAATTGTGCATCGCATTAGGCATGTATGTATTTAGCTACCCATGTAATTATTATGGCAGCCATACATCACAGAACCTAATCACAATTTTTCTCGGTGTATTATTCACGCCAAAATTATCCGTTATCTAATTCATAATAATTGACTAAATCGGCCGTGGTTAAGATGTGAATATATACTTAACCTCCATGTTTGACTAAATTAGTTAAATATCTTAACGATAATTAATAAGGTTAAAAATTTGCACAAGTAATTTATCCACTAAAACCTAAAATTTAGATAATAAAAAAATCAAAATATGATCAGAAAATTAGTATAATACCTTATACCTAAAGGTGATTAAAAAAAATACGGAAGGGCCATTTAGTTTAACATATATGTATATGGGCAGTGTATGGCTGTACTTATTAGTTTAACATATATGTATATGGGCAGTGTATGGCTGTACTTATTAGTTGGTATATATCCAATTAATGCAACAGTCTCCATGATGTTTCAACGACGATATTATAAAAAAAATACAGAAGGGCCATTTAGTTTAACATATATGTATATGGGCAGTGTATGGCTGTACGTATTTGTTGGTATAAATCCAATTAATGCAACAGTCTCCATGATGTTTTATAAATAGATCGTTCAACGACGATATTATATATAAATTAAATTAATCGCGGTCACAAAGTCACTAGTCAGACCTAGCCAGCTGCAGGCAGATTGGTCTAATTAAACAAATCAAATCCATCTACTATATACACGAGTCGCCGACGCTCCCAAGTCCCAAGTACTGATCGATCAAGCAGACATTAGCACCAGCTAGCCGACGACCAATTAACCATGTCAAAAACCAGCACCAGTCTCGCGGCCTCGAGCTCACTTCAGGTCATAAAATGCAAAGGTATGTATATATACTTGGATCGATGGATCTATCTTGACGTATTTTGAAGTTTGATCTAGCTAGGGTAGCTTCAATTCAATTCTTCTAGCTAGCACGTAACTAACTGCCGCCAGTCTCGATCGATATGATCAACTGTAGCTGCTGTGTGTTGGGAACTCGGAGAAGAATACAAGGTGGAAGAGATACTAGTAGAGCCACCAAAAAAGTCTGAAGTTCGTGTCAAGATGCTCTATGCCAGTCTCTGTCATACCGATATCACTGTCGCCAAAGGATTCCCAATTGTACTTGCGTTGGAACACTTAATTACTCTTCTTCTATATATGACGTATTCTAATACAATTTCTAATTCATGATTTATGCATATTCGATCTGCAATTCTCCCGGCAGCCACTTTTCCCTCGAGTTTTTGGACATGAAGGCGTCGGCGTGGTAGAGAGCGTCGGGGAGGAAGTAAACGCAGAGGATTTCAAAGCAGGAGATGTTGTGATTCCAACGTTTGTTTCAGAGTGTAAAGAATGCGAAAACTGCTCGTCAGGTAAGTCCAATCTCTGCCTGAAATATCCGGTCACCCTCACCGGTCTAATGCTCGATGGCACTTCAAGAATGTCGTCTGTCAAAGGAAACAAGATGTTGTACCACCTGCTTTCTTGTTCAACATGGTCCGAGTACATGGTCGTTAATGTCAATTTCCTACTCAAGCTCCAAAATTGGGGTGCTGAGACTACTACACCGCCTCTGTCCCACGCTAGTTTTCTCTCCTGTGGATTCTCTACTGGATTTGGGGCTCCTTGGAAGGCAGCTGAGATTGAAAGAGGATCAACTGTTGCTGTTATTGGTCTTGGAGCTGTTGGCCTAGGGGTAAAACTACTATCTACTCCAGTAAGAACTATCATATATGCACCATATATTGTTTACATTCAAGTCAATGACGTCGTTCTACTGGTGTTGCAGGCAGTTGAGGGGGCTAGAATGCGAGGTGCAGCTAGGATAATCGGTATTGATATAAATGACATGAAAAGAGAGAAAGGAATAGCTTTTGGAATGACTGATTTCTTAAACCCTGGTCAAGATCGTAGTAAATCAATTTCTCAGCTCATCAAAGACTCGACAGGTGGAATGGGTGTCGATTATTGCTTCGAGTGCAGCGGCGTCGAATCCTTCGCCAACGAGTGCCTTGAAGCCACAAAAGTGGTACACACATATACACCAGAAATATCTATACATGCATATCGTGATGAACAGTTAATATATAACAAGTCAACAAGTAAATAGTCTTTCATGTGTTTAGTGTCTCAATCGAACTGCAGGGCACAGGAACAGCAGTGGTGCTGGGAGCATCAGGTTCAACAAATGTTGAAGTTAACTATATGTCCCTTCTAAGTGGCAGAACCTTGAAAGGTTCCATGTTTGGAGGGCTCCGAGCTTTTACCGACCTTCCCATTCTAATCGAAAAGTGTTTGAATAAGGTGATGACTTACTACTTCTCTCTGACTCCTACAACTATGAGAGTACTCAACTATGAGAGTACTCAACGGATTGCAAACAGTAAAAAAATATAAAATAAAGTGTATAGGATAGAATACTTTTTTCATTCGCTTTCAAATTAAGTATTTATCCAGCTTTACAAGACAAATTTCTAATAGTAAATGATATCTACAATAAAAAATTAATTAATTCTGATTATAATAAGAATCCTGAATATGTACAGAATCAAGACTTTCCAACACTGTCTCTTAAGTTGGCGCGTAGATGTCAATTATGTCTAACTTGACCAATCATCTACTAAAGGCTTCATGTAATAATCATTTAGTAAGAATATCAGTTAACTGTTTCTCAGATGTCATAAAGGAAAAACTTAATAATCTTCTTGTCAAGGTTATCCCTTAAGAAATGCATATCCACATTCACATGTTTTGTTCTATCATGTTACACTGGATTATGAGCAATCTCAATATAAACTAAAGTGTTTAGGGTAGAATATTTTTTTCATTCACTCAAAAATTGACTATTTATATAGCTTTACAAGACAGATTCCTAGTAGAAAGGAATATCTATAATAAATAATAAATTAATTTTGATTATAATAAGAATCCTCAATATTTATAGTATGAGGACTTTTCAACACAAACTAATTCACCTCTACTAATATGGCTCTCTTCACGCAGGAAATGAGACTGGACGAACTCTTGACTCATGAAGTTCCCCTGGTAGATATTAACCAAGCAGTTAAACTCTTAAAGCAGCCAGACTGTGTGAAGGTTCTAATCAAGATTTGATTCAAGTCATTGTCAGCATATTATATGTTTAAATAAATGAGTTTCATTATTTACCAGAATGATACTAATATTTGTCAGACGTAATAGAATCTGTTCTGTATCTTGAATAACATTGTAATAACTACAATAACTACTTTTTGTGCTTCTATTTGATATTACAAACTAGACTATGTTAATATTGTGATAAACGAAGATAATTAAGTTTGTGTGCTTCCATTTGATACGTAAGACTTGCATATTCAAGTGTTCAGTGATTTATTTCAACAACAATGAAAAGGGTAGGTTATGGTATCCAGGGTTTGTCATACATTTACTTATCTCAAACCATTTTGAGATAGAACTAAAATTACAATATACATGAACAAAAATTTATAATATTTAGGACAATATTATCACAATGACCATATTTTTTAGTATTATTTATAATGTTTACAACTTATTAGATCAAATTTACAACTTTAAAAATAACTAGTTCAAAAGTTATAACTTAGTGTCTAAATAAAGTAATTATCTCAAATACAACTAAATAACAAAAAAAAAACTTCATATTACTACAATGACTCTTAATTTGTTTTCAAGTGGCAAAATAAAATTATCATATTCCATGATACCTAAGAATGATTCCAACGAAAAGTAGAATAGAAAAAGAG
Source organism: Geum urbanum (assembly GCA_946800695.1). NCBI lineage: Eukaryota > Viridiplantae > Streptophyta > Magnoliopsida > Rosales > Rosaceae > Geum > Geum urbanum. The sequence goes on along the minus strand of OX327002.1, from coordinate 4,452,372 downwards.
TCATGATATATATTCTTGCTTGAAAGCTAGATGTATCAACAAGGATAATTAGAACAAAAACAACAACATGGTCTTTAAAGACATGAGGTTTCACTCCTATTCGACTCATTATCTTTAAGATCTCAAAAGCAATACAGTAAAGAAATAGCTTTATTTGTACATCGGCATACCAATTTGTTGAAGACAGCTGAATGTTGAATATCTTCTTACATCAACGGCCTGAAAAGATCACAACATTCCGGACCAGCTGTCTTCCAATGCTTAAAAGGTATTCAACGCACTAGGCTCCAACTCTACAGAACTCTGGATTTAAAAAGCTTTATTTTGATATAGGGTTATCTAGCACCTTAACTACTAATTCATACATTCCAGCACTACTGGAAGAGTTCTCATTTCTCATATAGGGTGACTATGACAAGCTTTGTTGGAATATGTAGCCTAAGCATTTCTTGAGAACACTAAGCTGCATCTAAATCTCCCGACTTGCATCGGCAACATCTCTCCCAACGATAGAATTACTGTTTTTAATTACGTAACAATACACGTCTCAACCACCCCTTGACACATACGAGTTTTGGAATCTTCTTGGGTGCCTAAGGGTATCCTATATTCTTATTTACAATTTGAAAACTAAAATTATAATATATATATATATATATGAACCTGAATTCATAACATTTAGAATAAATATCATCACAAATTGATCATATATTTTTATTATTATTTATGATATTTACAACTAATTGAATCAAATTTACAACTTTGAGAACAATCTGTTCAAAAATTACAACTGAATTTCTAAATTAAGTAATTACCTCAAATACAACTAAATAACACAAATAATCATAACTACTAACAAATTTGTTCTCCAGTGATAAATTAATATTGTTCTACCCCATGGATACCACAGAATTATCCTCGAGTTTCATCAGGTTCTTGCATCACAAAGTCCCATAATTAAATTTAAGGTCATGAGGTTTTGAACTAACCAAACTTTTGTTTTATGTCTAACATATATGAGGTTTTGAACTAACCAAACTTTTGTTTTATGTCTTTTTAGAAATGCAGTTCGGTCCTACAATGACCGAGTTAAATGGATATAACCCTGCCCAAACTAATAAAGGAAAATAGCTAGCAAAGCATATATGTAAGGCGATTCTAACATACAAATGTATAATACACCTTCTGTTGGCATAAGCATAAGCTCCTTGCCCAAATTTAGTCGCATAATAGATTATACACAATTTTTGACGCAAATTTTAAACCGTTGGATTCTATATCTTTTAAAGATAAGGATCGTACGACATCGATTAATTTGTTTTCACTGAAAACTACTAAATACTGAATAGAATAAATAATTATCTCTCTCCGGCATCTCTCTCTGAGCCTCCACAGGCTCCACCACGTTTTGTTCTTCTTTTTCTTCAAAATCTATATTGATCAAGAGTGATTTGTATGATAGACAAGCACTGTTATCATCTTCTTGGTAGATCAAACCAATAATTTGATAGATCAAAATTAAACTAGTCTTGTATTAAATACCCAAGACATTTTCAGATGGAACGATGCTCTGAGGCCAAGAGCAACATCAGTTCGTATTCTTATGTTGTCAAACTCTCCGACACCATCCACGGTCGTTTCTAGTTAGATCAAAAAGAGGTCCAAAGGGAAGAAGATCGGCAAAGTTATGAAGTTGAATTTCTATGACATAATACTGTTAAATTTTAGATTAACATAATATCATAGTATACTAAGTTCAAATTGTTCGATCCCCTGTAAATTGTTCACTAGGTTTGAATTGTTCGATCCCTGTAAATTGTTCACCTGTATTCTTCCAATACATAAACGATGAAAAAGAAATAAAAATATTTATTTCATTTTTCAAAAAGAAAACAGTTTATAATTAATTTTTTTTATTCATTAAATGATGTGTCATACATGCTAGGATATAGATTCAACGGATTAAAAATTATGTCAAAAATTGTATAAAATCTATTATGCCATTGAACCTGACCCCATGGATATATCACCTGATACAGTTAATCAACTACTCAACTACTAGGACCAATTAGAGGTTCTTATATCTGACAATCAAAATGTAGACAAAGCACCAACAGGAGAGGTGGCAGATAAGTAATCACCAATAAGGAATAACAAGACTTGTAAACCAGTGCCTATGTCATTTGTATTTGGTGGTAATACAACAGAACATACAAGGTAAAGTTTAGCTTAACACTCCCATTTCATCAAAGATAAAAGACCAAAAATTCCAACAACTAACAAGAGGACACTTCCCAGGTAACATGCTAATACCTAATCTGACTCGATACCACTTTGAATTCATTAACTCAGCACCCAACACAGAACGTGAAAGAAATAAAAAATGAACTGCCTTCCAGGTTTCCAGAGATTGTAGACCAAAAATTCCAACAACTAACAAGAGGACACTTCCCAGGTAACATGCTAATACCTAATCTGACTCGATACCACTTTGAATTCATTAACTCAGCACCCAACACAGAACGTGAAAGAAATAAAAAATGAACTGCCTTCCAGGTTTCCAGAGATTGTAAAGCCCAAGAGGTTTGTTTCTTGGTTTTTATATTTCCACTTCATTTCTGATTCTACAGGTGACATTGGCTTTTCCAGTTCTGGCTGAAAAATTAAAATCACTGCATCTCTCAAGAAGTAAATCTTTGTCCTTGAGTAACGGCTCGTGAATTTCTCATGCTATGGTAAGGTTGTGGATTGTCTTTAAGCATCAGAGATGACTTTACTTGCATAATCAATATGGTGTAAGATTAGGGAGAAAGGAGGGGGTCATGATCACTGCTGGTAGAACTATTACTGAGAAGTGACAAAAAGGCTAACCTTCCAAGTGCTTCCTCAGAATGACCTCTCATAAGGGCTCAAAATCTTGGAAAATGAACTCCTGTATCATTCACCTCCTTCTCCACCATACTCTTTATAACTCGGGCTGCGCTTTGAACCCCTTCATCTTCAGATGGACCATACATCAGCAGCCTGAACAGTATTGACTCAGTGCATGTACATTTTTTCAATCATACTATCCCAAGGTTGGTTCGCCCTCAATTACTCACTCCTATTCGACTCCTGATCTTTAAGATCTCAAAAGCAATACAGAAATAGCTTTCCTTTGTACATCTGCATATCAATTTGTTGAAGACAGCTAAATGTTGAATATCTTCTTATAGCAACTGCCTGAATAGACCACACTTTCCTGTCTTCCAATGCTTCAAAGATAGTCAACACACTAGACTCCAACTACACAGAACCCTGGATCTAAAAAGCTTTGTTTCCAGATACGGTTATCTAGCACCTTCATTACATACTACATCCCAGCATTCGAAAAGTTCTAGTAGGGTAACTATGACCAACCTTGTTGGAATCTGCAGCCTAATTATTCCTTGAGAATACTAAGCGCTGCATATAAATCTCCCGACTTGCACTGGCAACATCTCTCTCAAAGATTGAATTACTGTTTGTAATAATACACGCCTTGACCACCGTTTGACATATTGAAGTTTCATCAGTTGCTTGCATCACAAAGTCCCGTAATTAAATTTGAGGTCATGGAAAAAGACTTCATATGAGGTTGTGAGCGAACTAAACCTTTGTTTTCTGTCTTTTTGAAAATGCAGTTCCTACAATAACAGATTTAAATGGGTATAACCCCCACCCAAACTAATGAAGGTAAATAGCTAGAAGAGCAAAGTATGTAAAGCTATTCTAACATACATCTGTATAATATACATTTAAAAAGAAACATAAGTTTTACCAAAGCAAAGGATGTAATTACCCTTTTTCCTCAAAATATCCTGATCAGTGCTTGATATTGAGACCTACAAGAGACATGGCATCTTTGATTAGACATGTTAAATTATGAGCACTCATAGATTACAATGTCTTTGCATAACATAAGAGGCACACCCAGAAGAACAAATAATAATGCATAAACAATAGAAACTATAATAAAGGCCAATCAAATTTTTTGGACTGAGAACTAAGGAATACCAGTTAGATTAATCGCATTGTTTGCCCAGTTGGACAGAAACCTCTATGGGACATAGCTGTTAGCCATCTTTTTCCCTCATCTGTCCTCCCATACTTAAAAAATCCTTGTACTAAGATGTCATAAGTCCATTGATTGGGCTCATAACCTTTCTGGCACATCCTAGAGAACAATGCACAAGCATGGTCCATGTTGCTATTACTCAATCTTCTGATTAACAAATTGTATGTGTACAGGTCCAGCGGAAAGCAGTTTTCAATTACTTCTTCCAAGTTCTCAAATTGTTCACTCACCGTAATACGACCAGAAAATACACCAATAAGCTGACCAATTATTGACATTTCAGAGATCTCCATTTGCACCTCTCTCAGACGAACCCAAGCATCATAGAGCTCTTGGGTTTTTATAGAATGCAACAAAATGATGTTACCAATGAAGGATGTAATGGGGCGGCCAACTGAAATTAAGTCCTTTATGAGGTATACTGCTGCATCGTATTCTTTATTCCAGCAGAGCAACTGAATAAGAAACTCATAACAGACCTCGGTTGGAACCAATCTTTTCTCTCTCATTTCCTTCACCATGTCAAGGGCAATATCAGCTTTTTTGGCCTTGCACAGACTGAGAATCATGGAACCGTATAGTTTTCTCCCTATCTGTCTTCTGTGACGCAGCTCATAGAAGAAGTTCAAAGCATCCGAAATTCTTTCACTCTTCAAATAACTCTGCAACATAAAAATATCGGATCTCAGACTAGGTTTAATCCCACTACACTGCATCATCTCATATGCTTCTCTAGCTAACTCGGGTCTTCTGGCATGCCCAGCTCCATAGATGAAATAGTTGTACATTGTAGAAGTGGCTTCCTGGCAAGACAACTGCATCTCTAATAAATTGAAAAACTGCTTGTCTGTATTTCCAGTCTCGCATAAACAGCAAATTACTTCTCGGAACAGTCCACGAGTCGGTAAGTGGCCATATTCCTGCATTTCAATCAAAAGCCTTGCAGCAACTTCACCCTTCTTCAGTTTGCAGAAACCATGGACCAAGTTACAATATGTAGTCCATCTAGGACTTTCACGGGTTTTGTTAAGTTCATGTAGCAAATAACTATCTTCTACCCTCCTAGTCTTGCGAAGACTTCTAATAAACTTGTCATATGTGGAAGCAGTGAGCGTAAGATTGCGCTCTAAAGCAAACATAATCAACTCCTTCATCTTATCAAGCTTTCCCTCTCTGCACAAAGCGTCCGCAAGTATAGCAAATGTTTTCTTACCCGGAAAATAGCCCTGGTCAATAGAACATTGCAAGACTTTATATGCTTGGTCAATGCTGCCTTTGCCGCAGAAACTATTGATCAGGTAGTTGTAAGCCATGCTGTCGAGTGAGAGGCCAAACTCTGCCCTCGAATCATACAGCTCACGGGCCACTTCCACCATTCCGGCTTTGCAAAAGAAGCACAATGCAGCATTCATAGTCACCTTATCGGGCGATATATCACCCTCCTTCATCTCCAACAACACATCACCAGCCTCCTCGAGTCGATTCTCCCTCAAAAGCCTCCGAATCAGAATGTTGTACTTAAACACACTGGGAACATAGCCTTCCAATGACTTCTTCCTCTCCAAAAACTTTAATGCCTCGTCTAGCTTTCTCACCCTTACAAGCTCTCTAATCCACACCGAATAAGCCGAGTCCATCGCTACCACGCCGGAGTCTCGGAACTCGTCCATCAAGTTCCCGGCGTGCTCAAACAGCTTCGCCTTACAGAGCGCCTGAACGAGCACTCCCACGGCGCGGCCGTTGACTTTGACCTTATCATCATCCGCCGCCAATGCTCCTCTCAAATAGTCTTCAGCCTCATGCAGCAGATTCTGCTTGCAATACCATTTCAGCATAACGGTGCGGGTGACGTCACTCTCGTAACCCCTGACGACAATCTGGTTTCCGATGACGTGGACGGCGTCGAAGCAATTCTCTTCCACGAGGGCGTTGAGGAGGACGTGGTAGGCGAAGGAGTCGAGATCGAGTCCCCGGAATCTCATGTCGCCGAAGAGGCGTAGCGCGGTGTCAGGTTTTCCGGCGATGGCGTAACCGACGACGAGCGTGTCATGGAATCTGAGTCCTCCGCTGTGGTGGCCGCGGTGGTCGTGGAAGGCGGCGAGGAAGTCGAGCATGAGCGGCGTAAGGTTGGCGCGTGAGAGGATCTTGAAGATGGCCAAGAAAGTGGCGCGAGTGTGGCGGAAGGTGGACTGGTGACCGGCCCAGTCGAAGAATTTCAGGCACGAGAGGACGTCACGCTCACGCTCGTTTCCGTACCGGATCACATCTAGCACAAACGCCTCGTTCAGGCGGAGATTCAGCCGCGACAGTGCCACGTCAGCGGCGGTGAAGGCTCCGCTGGGATTCTGTTCGGCGGCGGAAGGGGTGGACTTGAGGATTCGGAAGATTTGACTGAGGAGTAAGTTGTTGCCGGACATGAACCATTGTTTAAATGAGAGAACTATGTCCTTCGCCGGGATCAGGCACGGTGCGGCATCGTCGGCGGCGGTGGTGCTGAACGGAATTCTAGAAGCGGAATCGAGGAAGGCGGCGGCGCGTGATGTTGAGTTTGGTTGAGTGGTGGCGGTGGCGGTGGCTCTGTGAGAAGCTTTTGCTAGCTGTTTCAGTGAAGAAAGCATAGCTCGGAGAGAGAGAGAGGGACGGCAGATGGAGCCGTCAATCTTGTTAAAACTTGTCAGTGATAACTCATTGGGCTTTGGGCCTCAAGTATTGGGCCGACCCGTTTCTCGCTCTTATATTTTCAGTTTTCACAGTTTTTTACCCATTTCCCTCTTCTTATTTCCAAAGTTTCAGATTTTTGGAGCGAAAAAGCTTCGACATGGCGAACACAGAAACTGCCGGCGATGCCGCTGCCGCCGCTCGGCCGTGGCAGTCCTACATCACTGTTTTCACAAACGCTAAAGCCGGTGCGAATGTCTGTCCGAATCACGTCCCCAAATCTTAGGGTTTTAGAAGAATTTTAATCAGTACTTTAATCTTATTCTAACGAGTACTTTAGTCTTGTGAAATGAGTAGACTTGAAATTGAATCTAATTCACAGATGTGTGTGTTGTTATGTATTGAAATAATAGGCATGGAAGGCGTGGATAAGGAGAAAGTGCATAGAATAGTGTATGAGATGAGTAAAGGGTCACAGTACCTCAAGAATGAGGCGCGGAAGGAGGCTTTTATCAAGGAGAAGATAGAGAAGTCTCGGTGTGCGAAACTCACCGCCGCAGATTTGGATCACTTTCAACAGGTACATTTAGTTGTACACTAATTTTGATTTTTGGGGACAATTGTGATTTTGGATTTTTAGTATTGAAGTGGGTTTTTTTTTTAAGGTAGCTGATAGGAGAATTGTGGAGGTAGAAGCTACACGTGATCTGTCGAGCGTTTGGGTACATGTGGATATGGATGCTTTTTATGCAGCTGTTAAGACAATGAGCGACCCATCGTGAAGTGCAAGCCCATGCCGATTGGTGGTATGTCTATGAGCTCCACTGCTAATTATGAGGTACAAATACTTTTGTTACATATGGCATTATAATTTGACTTCCATAATCATTATTTTCTCTTACAATGTGATCTTGCTACTCTCTAGGCACGGAGATTTGGGGTTCGTGCTGCGATGCCTGGTTTTATTGCACGTAAACTGTGTCCCGAGTTAATTTTCGTTCCGATAGATTTTGTTAATCCCCGATACCGATATCAATATCGGATATTGAACAAGAAGATTAGATATAATGAAAATAATAATAACTATATCGTTGGTGTAGTCTTGGGACCGATATCGCTGTCATTGGATAGTCCCTCGATCTCGTTGTCGCTTTGCTGGTTTACGAATACTTGTCGCTATTGGTCGCTTTGCTTTCAATATCGCTTCACGATTACTCTGATCCAGATCGCTCCCGCTGCTGAGATCAACAATGGTTAAGGAGAGACGGGAGTGACCCGCCTTCAACCCTCCGATGCCTAAGTCTGAAACGAAATGTGAGCTCAATAGAATAACGGCATGATTGAGTATTGAATGCGTACCATAAATGCTGGGCTGACTGATATATATAGGTGGTTGGGACTTTGGTCTCTACCATTTATTCAATATGGGATCAGTGTGCATACCCTCTTTGCTGGGGTGCTCTCTGGCCGGTTCCTTGCTCGGCGCATGGGCGCTATCCTTATCAATATGGGGGTCGGGCTGGTCATTGAAGTTAGAGTTGTCTTGTCGGTGGTGGCTGTCATGTTAGCGGTGAGATATAATTATAACTATAATTAAGCCGTTAAGTACGCACTAAGTGAGGTGATAAGCTAGGTATATGTACAAGTCCCCCAACTCGCTCAGCTAAGGAGATCAACCTTGGTTGGTGAGTTGTAAAAAGTGATACTGGCCAAATCACATGTACGTACTTATCAGCAATATTACCTTATTATAGCCAGGAATCATGCCATACAATCCCCCAACTCGGCGACCTAGGTTATGATGCTTGGCGTGAGGTGTACCTACAAGTGCGTTCATGAGCAATATTTGATTAGTTGGTTAGCGGCGAGATCGGTGAGTAGCTAATTCACCGTTCTGCCGAGGTGGAACAAATAATGGTGACAAAGTTTCCTCCCGATAGAGGCATGAATTCATATCGGGGTTCCTCCAAATAACGATTTAACCCAGTAGGCCCGTTCCCTGTGGAGTCCTTCCCGGCGGGTTGACATGTAAGGACTGGTCAGTGCTGGGGGGTGCGAATAAGCGGCTACATTGCACCAATCAAGAGAGTTGCTCGATGGCGCTCAAACACTCGGTCCTGCCCAGGTCGGTAGCTGTTTTGCTCTGTCGCGGGTAGCTCAAGCAGCTGGGGGCGCTACGGTAGGGGGAGCTCGTTTGAATTGGTAACCCTTAAGTCCCCGAGTCCATTCCTCCAAGCAGCTTTGTAGTACGTAGATCGATAGCTGGTATAGAGTATCTGTAATGATCTAGTATACACACCAGTGAGCGGGATGGGTCTTCTTTAGCCGGCGTGGTAGGTGTATCTTCTTTGTGATCATTAAATGCCATCAAATATCAGTTTGCCACGTGCCGTCGTAAGGGACCTCGGGGTGCCCAAACGTCCCGTCATAGCCATAAAGTGTGATCATTACTTTTTCCTCGAAGGTCGTGCTTGTTTGAAATGGTGCTTACCTGTTTCCGTTCCGGACTCTTCTAATTCCAGTGACGTCATTTGACACGCATGACCATCTGCCGGATCGACGTGTTTTTTTGAACGATCGCGATCTCGCCGACCTGCTTGTATATAAGCCTTCGCCTCTGCTTTCTTTCTACACTTTTCATACTCATCTAAATTTTTAGGTTTTCTTCTCTGAGACGGGGAGATTTTATCTGCATTCTTGTGCTTCCGCAGTGCCGTGGTTATTTTCGTCGTTGCTCCTTCGCTGTTTGTCTTGCTTACATTATATCAAGTAACTCACGCTGTCGCTTGCTCTTCCTTACTTTTCGGTTACCCCAGTTTTGTTGCTTCTTGCTGTGTGGGGCTTCTGGTTTTTGTTCTTTTTTCTGGGTTCTTGTCTTTAGTTTTGATGATTGTGCAATCGTATTTCCATAGTCTTGTTGATATGCCGGTTAGGTTTTGTGGGTGTTGTCGATAGTCTCGTCGTCCTTAGTACTTGTTTGATTGTCATTTTTGTATTTATCGTGCCGTTACGTTTATCGGTGTTGTGGAGGGGGTATGTCGCTTGGGAAGCCGCTTGCAGACTGGTGATCTGATATCGGTGAACTGCTAGGCTTGACCTTATTTGTGACTGTTTCGCAGGTGACATGGCTTCTTCTTCTCGACCCGATATCGATATTGTTGAGGAGGTAACACCGGCGCTCGCCGGTGGTAGTGCTGCTAGTTCTGGTTCTCGCCGGCTAGGATTGGATGGGCCACTGTTGTGGACCCTGAGGGAAGGTCAAGAGGTCGATAAACCTTCTAAGTCATTATCGGAGGCTGAGCTGGAGAAGGTGAGGTCCGAGTTCCAGGTCGGCGGAAGCGTGGTTCTCAAGTCGTTGGCGAAAGGTGAACTTTTTTCGAGGCCGCCCAAGGGCTTCATCGCCCTCGACCAGGCTCAGATGCGTTACGGCGTGCGTTTCCCGCTCCACCCTTTTCACGAGTACATCTTTGGGGAGTTAAATTGCGTTGTGGGCCAGGTTTCGCCGGTGATGCTTCAGGTTCTAAGCGCGATGTTTACCCTGTGGAAGCTCGCCGGTTTGGATTATCCTACTCGCAACAAAGTACTGTTTTATTTTGATGTTGCGTATTCAACCAAGAAGGGGTGTGGCGGGACGCTCTCGTTACGATAGTGGCGTAGAAGTTCCTTTGGCCTCTCAGATTTTGCTAGCTCATGCCCGGATTGGAGGGGTGAGCACTTCTTCGCCAGTGGGTGGTTTTCGTTTACTAATAATCGCGTTCCCAGCCGTTTTCGGGCCCGAGGTGACTTTTTATCTCGGCGTTCTTTGCTCCTCTTTTCGCTCTGCTTTTTTACAGCATTCTTTCTTTTCTTATTCGTCCCTATTATGTAGTTACGCACCAGTACGCCCTGTCTGCTGTTGAGAAGCAGCGATGTCATAGGGTTGAGAAGGGTTTTAGTGAGAAATTTAAGAGCGTGTACCTTCTCGTTGATTATCGTATTATGGAGATGACCGGTCTCGCTAAGACGTCTAGTATGGCGCCCTGCTTTTTGCTATTGTATTGTGCGTTTTTCTGAATTCTCCTGTTGTTGTGTTGCCATTGTGCTTATCCTTTGTTTGTGTGCTTTGTAGTTGGTTATAAGAATCAGAAGCAAGACTGCAAGATGAGCATCTCGTACGGCGATATCGATGATCTTATCGCCAGCTTACGGAGGAGGCTGTTGCCGCTAAGAAGATCGACTTGGACGTTCGCTCTAGCAGGAGCCTTACTCTTGCTGTGTCTATTGATATTCCTCCCCCACCCGAGTCCCAGACCGACCGTGTTGGCAGCAACATGCCGGTGAAGGTTGTGACCGCCCCCGCCGAGACCTCCTCACGCTCCCCTGTGCATATCAAGCGAAAAACCGAGGGCGTCGCCGCTCTTTAGAAGCGATTGAGGAGGCCGGGTGCTGCCCCTAGCATTCTCAACCGCCGAGGTTACTATCTTCGTGCCGTCTGAGAATGTCGGTATGGCTGCTACTGAAACAGGTGATGCTGATAACCTTTGGTTTATTGATATAAAAGATTGCATTTCTACTCCAGCAGTTGTTGATCTTGACCCTCCTCCTTATGCTTTAGTAGGCGGTGTCTCCTCTGGAGATCCTAACATTGTTGTGGGCGGCAGCGTTGTTATTACTCGATCAAGCACCTGGGAAGGGCCACCGCCGTACTCGGCCGAGATCCTCTCTCTCCTTCCCCCAACGTAAGTACTATGGCCAATATCACCAATAGTGTTGATCAGTGCTTGCGATCTTTTGTCGCTGCTCTCCAGCTGATGTGCCATCAGCATTAGACATTGGTTGTTTCTTCCGAGGAGCTGGCGAGGAAGGACGAGGAGCTGGTGAAGGCAAGCGAGGAGTGGCAGTCCTTGCAGCAAAAGTTCGAGGCACTGGAGAGCGATAAGAAGCTCTCCGATGAGTGCATGGACGCCTCATTCCTATGTGGTTGGCAACTGGAGCTAGAGGTGAAAGAGGAGCGGCAGTGTGCAGATGATCTGAAGGCCAGGTTGTCTGCTGCTGAAGGCCAGGCCACCGCTCTTCGTGGCCAAGTGAAAGAGCTTGAAGACCGGCAGGAGCAGGAAATGACCGACTCCGTAGAGGACTTCAAGGCCAGCCCGGCCTTCGACGCGCTGCTGCGCAAGGCCTTTAGTGATGGTCTTCAGCAGACCCAAGCTCGCTTCTTCGAGAACGGGTGGGTCAATGAGAAGTATCATGCTGACCTACAACGTATCAACGAGGAGTGCAGGTTTAGGCGCGAGGCTATTTAGAAGGCTTTGGTCAGGGTCAGGCAGTAGGAGGCGGAGGAGGCTGATCGTCAGCGAGGCAATGTCCTTGAAGGTATGACTCCTAACAGCTTTCATCCCTTAACGCCTAGTGTGTCACCATCAACTCCCCTAACCCGCTATTTTCGTAATGTTGAAATTTTTTCTCAGGTAAGGATCAATGGGCTGGCAATCAAGTACCGTGAGCGGTTTCATCAGGTTGAGCGCGAGATGATCCTGTAAGATAGTGACGTTGTTGGCCCGGCGTGAAGCCCGGCGCTTTTTGTAATAGCATTAGTATTTTAGAACAATCTAGATGTAAGATATTTTAGTACTCTTGCCGTTATGGCTATTTTTGTTGTTTGGTCAGCATCGTGACCGTGGGATGCTGATCGACATGCTTATTTAAATGAGAAGATACATTTTTATTGGTTTTTTATAAGTATGGTTGGGTATCATTGACCAATGAAAGGTCTGAAAGAAATTTGTTTGCTTGCTGCATGTTTGCTCCGCCGCTATGCCGAATCGAACATGCCAATAACTCGTATTCAAGATATGGAACGAAAGAAAACTAAGTGGCGATAAATAAAGACAATAAGTACACAACACAAATGTTTATAGTGAATCACCAAATCGGCTATTTCACTTCGTGCCTCGACGGGCTTTTACTATGCATCTCAGGTTTTACATAAATTTGGGCCCGAGTGCGTTTTGTTTTTACAAGCAAAGGTCTGAAGAATTTTGTTTCATTGGTAGCGATACTGCGCTTATGTTAGGATGAGGTTAGTCCCCGGTATGATGCATACATTTTTGTAAACGCCGTAATTGCCATAATATTAGAACCTGTTTCGTTGGTGGCAATATCGAAGGTGCTCTATGTTCCATGTGTGTGGTACCCTGACGGCGTTCTTATCTTCGAGGATGAATGTAGTTGGCATGATGCTTTCGATGATTTTGAAAGGTCCCTCCCACATCGGTGCTAGTCCCTTTCGCTTGGGGATAACCTCTCTCCAGACCATGTCGCCGATATGGAGCTTCCGCGCCTTGACTCTTCTGTTGTAATGTCGTGCGACCAGTTGCTTATTTTCCATGAGTGTGATATTGGTTTCATTCTAGCCCTCTTCCCGGAATATGTTGGCCCCGTTCAGCCTGTCTTTGTTTGTGTCTTCGTCGTATCCTTCGAGTCTTGGGCTTCGGTGCGTGATTTCCAGCGGCAAGACTGCCTCTGATCCTAGCCCTCACCTCCCAACCAATCTTATATAACAACCTGGGTCTTTCAACAAATCACTCTTTTCAGACAATTTCAACTCTCGCTCCATTGGAGTATCATTAGGCGTTGCGCCTAATAATCTTGCATTCTCAATGATTTCTAAGGCATACTTGAGTTGAGAAATAAAAATCTCATTTTTAGAAAAAGATACCTCAATGTCAAGAAAATATTTCAAATCACCAAGGTCCTTAAGACGAAATTGACTATGCGGAATTTTTAGTTGCAACAATACTCACAGAATCGTTTCCAGTAATCAAAATATCATCCACATATATTAAGAGAGCAATGAAAGATTTTTATTTTTCTGGTGAATAAAAAATAGTCAGCTCAAGATTGTACATACCCTGCTGCCCGAATAACATCTGAGAACTTGGAAAACCACTGCAGACATGCTTGTTTTAGTCCATATAACAACTTATGAAGTCGACACACCAAGTTTTCCTCCCCCAGTCTTCGAAGGCCTGGCGATGGAGACATGTAGATTTCTTCATGGACTATAATAATAAAGTTTTATAGTCGACACACCAAGTTACAAATAGTTTTACGAAAGAATAAAACTAATAAATTTAGTTCTTCTCGATCCTATAGCTGTTAGATTGGTAAACATTTAATGAGTAATAACTTAGGCTCCATTGGGGTCATGTTGTGAAGACCCCAAATCTACATGGATGACACTTATATCTACATCATTAATAATTAAAATCTCATATCAATTTCATTTTTTTCAAAAAAAAGAAGGTAATAATCTTTCCTATTTTATATCTTACCGTTTTTTGTTTTTCATCTTAACCTTGTCAATTTAACTCTTTGAAATCATAACATGAGATTAATCTATCCATCGAGTTTCCAACCTAATAGATTAGTTTAGTGTCTCAACAAAAACGTTTATCAGAACTCTATTTTTTAGAACATTGATATGAATGTTTAAGGGAACTTACTTAAATTTTGTGGCTTCTATTATGAAAACTTTATTGGGCTTTCTTCGATCTACAGCGGTGGCTAAATCGCGTCCTCATCGTGATCTCCATGTAACGTCGCTCCTTTCTGGCGTTTCCTTTAGGGCGTCCTTGTTTGGCATCGGTCTCCCCTCCTCCTCTCATCATGAATGGCTTAAAGCCACAGTGGGTTCTCTCTGAGATATCTATTGATTTGAGTTCAGTTGGGGTTTGAACTTTCGCATACGACCAACGAGAGCTAGGCTGAAGGAGTTTATAGGGGTGGCGATGACTCTTGGTGGTGCTGAGGCGGCCGACAATCCAAGGCAAGCGATATCGACATGTAGGCGTTGCTTGTTTCCTTCTAATGCAAAGGCCATTTAACTTAGAGAAGCCACCATGCAACTATGCTTGGATTTCGCTGATGGATTTGAGTCATCCAATGGCACTGGCCGGAGTTCTATAGCGGTGACGAGTCAGGGTGCCGGATTTTCTAATCGGTGGTGGTGGTGTAGATCAGTTTCTAATGAAGATAGTGATGAGACGGCTTAGTCCTTCCATGTTTGGCCGATTGCTGGGTTGGGCACTATTGAGCTGAACATGTTAGGGTTTCAGTGGACTACTTGTGCATGTGACCTAGGTGAATTTTTTTTCTGGCCCACTATTGGTGTTGAGTGGATATTACTCATGGTTTTAAGGTTTATTGCTTATATTCTTCTCATTCGGATTACGAATTTTATTGAGATAGACATACCTACCACAATAACGTGCTTAGGGGTGTACTTATCTCTATTTATCGTTAATTCTCATGATCCTGAAGAGATGTGTAGCATACATTTGTCAATCTTTATGGCTTTAAAGACTAGTGTTATTGTTTGAATAGCATAGCACATACATTTACCTATGATTGTGACATTCATTATGAATGATTCACCTCCGCTCCAGAGCATGTTCTGGATGCCATCGATTATGACCCTAGTTGTATTTATATAATAAAATGACCCCCCGACTCCTCCGGAAGGTAGTTTTCCTCGGAAAAAAAAAACTTATAGATTTTTGAGTTTCAAACATGAATTTTTGCCCAAATTTAAAATTTATCAATTCATCATTCGATCACTCTTATTTGATTTTCAAACTTAAGCTCATTATGAATATTATTTAAGCTATCCATGATATAAAATTTCTTTTTTTTGAATCGGTATCTTCTTGTAGTAGTACTTTTATGGAGATGAAGATGAGACTGGTTATTCTAAATATTGGTGAATTTAATTTCAATATTTCATGTAAAGGAAGAAAACATGTGATTATTATAATTATTCGAGGGAAATTTTCAGTTTAGTGCCTTGTGGTTTAGGTATTTCTTCATGTCACTACCTAAGTTTTAGTTTTTTTTTCATTTTACTACTTGACGTTTGATTTTTTCTCTATTGGTTAAGGCCTTATCTGGACATCACTGCCTTAGTAGCAGCTTGATTGGCCACTGGAAAAACAGACTGAGGTGTGTTTAATAAGGCCCCATGATCGCCCAATTACAGTCCAACCAATGTAACCAATGCATTAACCAATGATGGAGTGAGAGGAGAATCATTCATGACTGAAGACCTACGTAACACAGGGACGGGTGCGAATACATGAAAGCGAAACGTTTGAAAACTTGGAAATGATTTTTTCAAAAATTAGTGGAAACGGGTACATGACGGAAGCGTGAAATATAAATAATATAATTTATATATATGTGTGTGTTAATTTGGTTGAACTGATGTAAAAAAAGATGATTATAATCTGTTCATATACTTATTTTACTAAGAAAAATTACTCTTATATTTGATAAGTAGGTGTTAATCCATTATTGGTTAACTAACTTAAGTCTATGCTAGATGGTGTAGATCTTCACGCATTCTATATTTTCTTTCATTATTAGTCTCCCACAGGATTGACTAGTATGTTCTCTCCCTGCCTCTCGAGTCTCAACATTAGGGCTGGGCATGGGACGGGATGGGACGGGATTGAGGTCATCCCACGTCCCGTCCCGGTTGTTACACGCGGGACGGGATCGGGACGGGCCTTACATTTTGAGAGTAAATCCCGCCGGGCCCAATCCCGGATGGGACGGGACGGGATTGGGACGGGACGGACCCAATCCCGCCACAAAATTGGAAACAAAAAAGAAGAAAAACTTGCTTACATTCATAAATCACAACATGCATCTATGATCTAAGTACAATTACACAACTCGCTTACATTCATAAGTCACAATCCATAACCTAATAATATCAAACATAACAAGAATAACATCCATAATCTGTTACACAAGTTCACATATCATAAGTTTAACAAGAAAAGAAGAAAATTAAAAACATAACAATACAAGATTAAAAACATAGCAATACAAAATTAAAATCAACGGTCAAGATCAATTTTAATTTATATATGGGACGAGACGGGCCTAACGGGACGAGAAATTTCAGTCCCGCTGCCCCGTCCCGTTGTTTGTTTGATGGGACGGGACGGGACGGGATGGACATTTTTAGTTTCAAATCCCGCCGAGATCGGGACGGGACCGAAATTTGCGGGATTTGTGCTCAGCCCTACTCAACATCCCCTCTTCTGGGAAATGGAGAACGATGCTGGTGCAAGTTGGACATGAGAGGCGTAGCTCATCTCCTCTCTTTCTTATCTCTCTTGGTGCGAGACTCTCTTAGCCCCAAAAAAATGATTTGTTTGCAAAGCTTCATGGTTGCCCATTCTTTTATTATTGATGCCGCTAACACATAGTACAGTGGAAGTGTGGAAGTACGTCACGTAACCGCCGTCGCGGATGCCTCTTCATTCTTCAGCGTTTCGTCGATTCTCACCATCTCGTCACGCTTCCGTTGTACTACAGGGTCACGTTTCCATGATGGAAACGCAGCGAAATCAACGCGTTTCCAAACCAAATTTAAACGGAATCGTGATTCCGGACGATTCCATCGAGTTTCGTCCCCATCCCCGCTTCCGGTACGAGAAACGCGACCAAGTTCACGATTCCGTGCTTCTTAGCTGAAGACCACCAGTATTTGGCCAGACATATTACGTAATACTTGGTTGCTGCTGCGCACATAACCTGGCCAAAAATATGTCGATGTATCTTACAAGTTTTGAGCAATACAAGCTTCAACGATTAGATGTCGCATATTTCCTGCTGCAAGTACAAATTACTGAAAAGAGTGAGAATAACTTTGAGCTATCTTTTTTATATTTCATATTTAAATGGCCTAGTTGAAACATATTGCAAAGATGGAAGGAAATCTAATTACTTAGCTTGCTACAATTTACTACCATGTCAGGCATGCTAATAGATTCATAGTATCCATTACTGACCGTAACGCCTGATCTGAACATCATCGCCTTGGCAACAGCTTGATTGTCCACCAGACAGTTAGACTGAGGTGTGTTTAATAAGGCTTCATGATCACCCAATTGTTGTAAGCTTGTAACTAAATCCCGACGATGCTTTCCCAAGGCTCGTTTTTCCTTCCCTTGGCTAGTACAGTCTAGCTCAGCTTCCTTCAATAGTTCAGCTTCCTCTTCTTCAACAATGTTAGTAACCACAAGTTTTGTTATAGACAGTAGCATACATAAGTATCAAGACGAGATAGGACCTGGAATCGAAAGTATAACATTACTGTGGTAATGTATCAATTTCTATTGTAAGTAGGGTAAATTTTTTTGTGTATATACTAAATGTATAAAAAAAACGTAATGCGTAATTAACACATTTTTTTGCATATAACTCATCATTAATGAGATATTTACTAGTCTTAGGATACAATTACAACAAGGGTTTCTATTGGAACCTCTCAATGTGCTCTTCACACCTCCTTATCTTTTTGTAATTTTTAAAATAAAATTTTGTCCCTAACCAAAAACTAAATCCAAAATTCGACATTACAAGAGTGATCATTCCTCAGTCTTCCCAGTTCTCAACGAGTAAGCAACAAATGTATAATGTCAAGCACAACGTAAAAAGAGGTGGTTAACAAACTTTAATTAATCGATTGGAATCACGTACGTAGTTAGACTCTAGAACGTAGACGAAGAGCCAAAGGACTAATCAGCCAAAGTAAGAAGCAATTGTTCTGGGAACCCACTGTTCATAGCAATATCAAGACTCAATTTATTCATGTCAATAGGAAAATGAAATCAAGATTAACAATTTTTTTCTTCAGAAGACCAAGATTAACAGATGGATTGTGGGCAAATCTACAAATCAATAGTTTCTAGCCAAACATACCACAACAAATTAACAAATAGATCTACTCATTGATAAGCTATAGTGCATGTGCAATTAGAATCAAGCTAAAGATTCTTTTTTTTTCTCCCCCATATCGAATGCTTGTACTAGAGATATGCAAGATGTTGGGTCACTATTCTCGGGAGTAACAATGGATTTAAGAAGAAGAAAGAGAAAAGAGTAATGGTATAAATGGACGAGAATTTTTTTGAAAGAGGTCTAAAGAGAAAATTTGGAGGTGTGAATAGAAATTCTCTTACAATAAGTATTAATAATTGATGTATAAAATGGTAAATTTGATATCATATATGATAATTACACTTTCAATCATTCATCTTACTAATTTATAGATGATTTTTTAAACGTAAAAAAAAATATGTGGTCAAACGTGAGAACAAATTGTACAGTTTATGATACAATGTATTAGTTGAGTCTCCTGATAATATTTTGAGTGTTTATCTTTTTATGAAATTTAGGTTTTATGTCTTCCCCTTGTATTTTACAATTTTGTTAATCAAGACTTAAGGATAGCCACAAGCCCTTCTTAAAAAAAATATGTGGTCAAACTTGTAAGTAGGCCAAAAACAAAACTCGTGTTGTCAATATTGTAAATTAAGTACTTTTTTAGAAAATTTAATCATTAGTGTCATAATTATTCATTAGATGTACATTTTACAAAAACTACAACATTGTATCAAATATGTGATAATTGTTGTCTTAATTATTTTTTGTAATTATCATATTTACTATATGTATTACTAGTTTTTGGACAAATTACATATGTAATGGTAGATATGAAGTTATTAAGTAATTTAAAATGAAAAACACACGTGTCATTTTCTGATTTGAGAACCTGGTAATCTGTTCAACAGATTTTAAAATTTGAATTAATAAGAATAAAAAATTATAACATACCATGTGTTAACTCACCTTAACTTGACCGTTATTTTTAACCAGCAAACCATAGGCGAAGAAATACAAAAGCATTATTCCCATAAACATGATGAACTAAACTCAGTCTATGAGTTTGTTCTATTTGTTCATACAAATCGAATATTCTCGATTTTTAATCAAACTTCAACTATTAGATCAAGCAAAAACATAATCAATATCAAAAGAATACATGTATTAACTGGGTACCTCTGGTAAATCGTTGATTCGATTAATTCCACGACAACCATTGATGTACAATATTGGACATCAACGTTGTCTCCTTCTTGTCTGTCTATAGCTATTTTGAAATTGCAAACTCTGCATTTGCTATTAAAAAGGTTTCTCTCAAACAAAGTTTCAAAGACATTGATGTTGAGCTTTCATTTGTATGTGCCTCTACTGCATACGTATATAGTGCTTTATTTATACTATAGACAACAAGTGAAACACCGCCAAAGGTTTGTGCAAAACTGCAAAACCGTGGGCTAATTAATACATTCAACGTCAATTTCTATGAATTTAATTAATTAGATACGGTCGTTGTTTTCTTTTTCTAATTTAAACAATATATTTTTATGGGTTAGGTTCAATGGTATTAAGAATTTTACATTGCTATTACTGGGTTGTACAAAACAGTGGGCTAATTACATTTCTAATCATATATATACACATTAATATGCATAACTTTTCAAATGTGAACATCTGTCTCCACGACGTAAATAGTACATATTTAATTATTTTGATCATCTCATATTTGATTTCAACAATTTAAACCATTCATGTTATAGATATCCCTTTAAGGAGTAGACCTACAAAATTTCAGCTAATTTGGTAATTGTTTGGTTATCTAAAATGGTGAAACATTACAAACAAATAAGAAGCGTCAGATAAATGTTAACAATATATAAATGACAAATCAAATGGCCAAACAATTTCCGATTGGACTCAAACTTTTTAGATGACTTAGTTGAAGTAGTATCTATAACATGAGTGGTCTTGATTGTCAAGATTTGATGTCTAAGTGAGGTAAAATAGAAAAATTTGTACCATGTGGATGTCCTTAGGTATAAAGGACTGTATTAATATATATAAGGGTCATTCCACTAAGATATACATATTTTTGATTATCTTCAGGTATAGGGCATTACACAAATTTTTTGATCATATTTTAACATCTCCACCGTCCAATTATTAGGTTTATATGAGTAGATCATTCCTAAAAATTTTCAGCCAAAATAGTAACCG
Source organism: Geum urbanum (assembly GCA_946800695.1). Classification (NCBI taxonomy): domain Eukaryota; kingdom Viridiplantae; phylum Streptophyta; class Magnoliopsida; order Rosales; family Rosaceae; genus Geum; species Geum urbanum. Next base: position 4,431,686 of record OX327002.1, on the reverse strand, counting down.
TTAAAGTATCAAACTAAATTAAATCAAGGGACGAACCAAATCTGCCAAACTTGAACTGTTCATACTTATAAACTTCAATTGCAGTTTTAAATACCTTAACAATTTACATGCTTGATCTACACATTAAAACCTAAGTTTGAACAATGGAGATCACTACTACATTTGTGAACATTACCGGCGAGATCACCTGAGACAAGGCCGGCGACCGGAAAAGTCGCCGGTAGTGTTCATCATTACCGCCGGTAATGTGGCCGGAAAATCGCCGGTAATGTTTCAAAACATTACCGGCGACTCAAACCGTCGCCGGCAATGTCAAGCCGAACATTTCCGACGATTTTCCGGCAGGAATTTCGCCGGAAATGTGTGGCTAGACATTGCCGGGGACGGTTGGAGTCGCCGATAATGTTTTGACCGGCGATTTTCCGGCGTAAAGTTGCCGGTAATGTCTTCATTTCCGGCGACTTACTCTGTCGCCGGCAATGTCTCTTATATTAGTCGCAGCTCGATCATTCATTCAATTTGATCGAAAAAAAATCCAGAGAAATCGAAAGAAGGAAAACGTACGCTCTGAAATCGATCCTTCGGTTTATTGTCAAAATTAAGGCGCGTGTCGAAAACTCGATCAGTCGGGAAGCTATATATATAGGTATGTGTATATATATACGTATAAATGAAGGTATATATATGTGTGTGTGTGTGTGTTGATGAAATCCAATTCGTGAGATATATATGAAATGTTGTTGATGTTGTGTCTGAATCAACGACTGGTATTATCGTAGTGCTATCGGAGCCACGCATAACAGAGCCTCCTACCTAGTCAAATACGTTTTGAATTGAAAAAAGAAGAATACCATCATCGAGTACTGAATCGAATTCAGAGATTAGATCGATATATATATATATATGCATGTGTTGATTTAAGGCGAGTTGAATTGATATTTCGCGTCGATTATTAGTAGTGAATGTGTGTATATATATATAATTAATACGTAAATTTGTTAGAATTTTCAGGATGGACAAGAGTTGGATGAGCCTCGAAAGATGGGATGTCAGATATCACCAGGGAATTAAGAGTTTTGTGGATTTTGTGAAAGCTAATTATGGAGACAATACACTTCATTATTGCCCGTGTAAAGAATGTAAGTGTTTCAGCGATCGATTTCGTTTTCCTATTGATAAAGTCCAGAGGCACCTGAGTAAATACGGGTTTTGGGATAAGTACACTTGTTGGATTTATCACGGTGAAACATCGTTAGCGGGTCCGCATGATCATGGACAATTTGGTGAGAGGGCCAGTCCACGCTATGATCATGGAGATTTTGCTGAGAGGGGCAGTTCATCCTATGATCCAACAACGATGTTAATCAATGATATGTTTCCTCATGAGAGCGGTGTATTTGCTGATGAAGCACCAAATGTCCCTCCCGTCGTTGAGGGTTTCCCCCATATCGAGCCAGTCGAGCCATTACCTGGAGCTCATGTCAACTCAAGCGATATGGACAAGTACAACAACCTGATTGCATTGCAACAGACTCCGTTGTACGACGGTTGTAGTAAGACTGTTCTTAAAAGTGTGATGGGAGTGATGCAGCTCAAAATGGAGAACAAAATGTCTGTCAAAGCTATTGATTCTTGGTTGAAGTGGACTGCTTCGCTACTGCCACCCGGTCATCGTCTTCCTACCACTCATCATAAGGTGCGACATATCCTGAAAGATCTTGGGCTTTCCTACATCAAAATCCATGCATGCAGATATGATTGTATTCTCTTCTGGGGAAAAGATCTCGAAGACCTTGAAGCCTGCCCGGTATGTTTTACAAAAAGGTATAAGTTGACTCCTACAGGCAATAAGAAAGCTGTGAAGATACTTCGATATTTCCTGCTTATTGATAGGCTGGAGCGGTTGTTCATGTGTGCTTTCACGGCCGAGGCAATGAGATGGTGGGTTGAGAGGAATTTGCCTGACGATGACACCCTTATACACCCTTCCGACGGAGAGGCTTGGAAGCACATGGTCAGGGAGTTTGATCATTTTGTAGCAGAGGTCCGAAATGTTTGACTAGGGCTCTCATCTGACGGATTCAACCCTTTTGGCAACATGAGTCTTCAATACAGTATATGGCCAGTTATTTTGGTACCGTACAACCTTCCACCATGGATGTGCATGAAGAAGGAATACAATATGCTGACTCTGTTAATTCTGGGCTCGGGTTATCCAGGAAAGTGTCTCGATGTGTATTTGAGGCCTTTGATTGAGGAGCTTAAGTACCTGAGTGAGTGTGGCCACCCCACTTACGATAGGTTCAAAAACGAGATGTTCCAGATGCATGCCATGCTTGTTGGCACCATCAGTGATTTTCCTGCCCGCAGTATGTTGTCAGGCAACGTTACCAGGGGTTACAGGGCTTGTTCAGAGTGCATGACGGTTGATTGTTGCAGTCCTCATTGCAGTAAAATTGTTCAGATGCGTCACCGTTGTTGGCTTCCATATGATCACCCATTTAGGCAGGATCCAGACGCGTTTGATGGGACTGTAGAAACAGGTGTGGCACCCAGGCGATGGACAGGGGAAGAAATATTGGAAGTGTTGAATGAATATAATTTTGGTCAACTGAGCACTCATCCTGACATAGTCGCGTCAATTCCAGACAAGCCCGAAAGGTATAAGTTTTGGACACACAAGAGCATATTCTGGGAACTCTCATACTGGCCCAGGTTGCCTATCAGACACTACCTAGATGTCATGCACATAGAGAAGAATTTGTGTGAAAGTGTTGTGGGCACAGTTCTTAACTTGGAGGGGAAAACAAAAGACATCCCTAAGGCACGCATTGATCTGAAAGCAATGGGTCTGCGGAAACATTTGTGGTTAAGAGATGGTAAGAGAAAAATGCCGCAAGCTCCTTACACCGTAAAGCCGAAGCATAAGCATGAAATTTTTCGGTGGCTGAGTAATGTCAGGTATATATTCTTATGGTTACGCAGGAATTTGGCCTTAAATTTTTACCGGATTATGGTTATATGCGAGAAATATAATTGTTGCCTATGGATATATATATATATATATATATATATATATGCAGGTATCCTTATGGCTATGCAGGAAATATAAGCAGGTGTGTTAACTTCCGGGACAATAAGATGTACGGATTAAAGAGTCATGACTGTCATGTACTGCTTCAACGCCTTTTCCCTATTTTCATTCGAGGGTACCTGCCCAAGGAGGTGGTGGAGCCGTTGGTGGCCTTGTCAAGATTCTTTCAGAAGTTATGCACCAGGGAAGTTAAAAAATCAGATCTCAGGGAGATGCAAGATGACATAATTTTTATCATGTGCAAGCTTGAGAGGATATTTCCGCCAAATTTTTTCGACACCATGCCTCACCTAACGATCCATCTTCCTGAACAATTGTTGCTTACCGGTCCCGTACACTACACTTGGATGTATCCCATGGAAAGGTACATTTGGTTTGCCTCTGTTTTTATATGTAAAGTCTTATTTTTACCCCTTTTAACATGCACTTGTTAACTTGTAGACAATTGGGAGCCTATAAGGACTATGTGAAGAATAAATATGCACCTGAAGGGTGTATCGCTGAAGCATATGTTGCGCACGAGTGTGTAACGTACACCAAAGTGTATTTGGGAGCGCTTGAGGACCCCCAACAACAGATGCCGATAGATGAATCTCAGTTCAACCTTTCTATCATCTCCAATGACGTTGTAGTACAGGGAAGCTTGCCAAAGTCGTACAAGTTGGATGAAAATGAGGTAGTCATTGCCCACTGGTCGGTACTGATTAACTGTGAAGAAGTACAATATTGGAAAAACTATCATATTCACTGCCCTGCTATTGCCGGAAATGTTGAATACCACAACAGGACGTTTGCAAACTACTTTGGTCCATGGGTAAGGGTATATGTGTATATGTCTTTATTTTTATTGCCATTTTCCTTATATAGCATGTGTGGACGTACGTGGTTTTGTGGTTTCTATGTTCATAATTTCTTGTGTGGTTTCTTATCGTTTTCAGATGAACCATGTAGCAGATGATGGTTACCCAGAGTGGTCAAACGAATTGAGGGTCCTTGCGATGAAACCGATTGCTTCAAAAGTTTACTCGATGTGTCAGGTCAATGGCGTGAAATTTATATGTGAAAATCGAGACGACTGACTGAAAACACAGAATTGTGGGGTAATGGTCCATGGTGGGCAGGATGGCGTTGACTATTATGGTGTCCTTCATTCAGTTGTTGTACTAATTTATGGGAACCGCATGAAAATGCACTTGTTCAAGTGTAGATGGTTTGATACTAGCCCGGAGAACACAAGGACCGATCAGCACGGAACATTTTCGGTGAATACTGCTACTACCTGGTATGAAGAAGACCCTTTCGTTCTTGCCTCATCAGTAAAACAAGTGTTTTACCTGGACGATCTTCTTAACAAAGTCCCGTGGAAGGTGGTTAACCATGTTGCTCATAGAAACATATACAGTGCTGCCACACTTGGTGAGACCGCAGATGATGAGGAAGTTACTGCATACCAAGAGCCGAACGCTTTTGACATTCCGGAATCATCTACGATTCGCCTTAATAATGTGAGATCTGGGAGTGTGGTTCGAATTACTGAAGCAGAACTTCTCGATGTTAATCCATATGAAGTTGACGCTGATTCAGATAACGAGGAGCGGCACATATTGCCAGAGGTTAGCTATGAAACCGAGTCAAACTCAAGTGATGAAGATGATTACGATTATCATCCTTAGTACGTTGGAAATTGTAGTCGGAAATTGTAGGCGGAAATTGTAGTCGGAAATTGTAGTCGGAAATTGTAGTCGGAAATTGTAGTCGGAAATCGTGTCGGAACGTAGTCGGAAAATGTACTCGAAAATCGTGTCGGAATGTAGTTGGAAATCGTGTTGGAAATCGTAGTCGAAAATTGTAGTCGGAAATTGTACGTAGTCGGAAATCGTGTGCCTATACGTAGTCGGAAATGATAGTCGACCATCGTAGTCGGAAATCGTAGTCGGAAATTGTAGTCGGAAATTGTAGTTATATATGGTCGGAAATGTTGTCGGAAATTATTTAGTCGGAAATAGGTCGATCGGATAATCTTCGAGAAATAATGACATTACCAACGAGTTGATAAGCAACTCGTTGGTAATGACATTACCCACGAGTTAGCAACTCGTTGGTAATGACATTACCCACGACGTACGTCGTTGGTAATGTCATTACCAACGAGTTACGACGTAACTCGCCGGCAATGGTAGCGGTATTTCCAGCAGCTCGAGCTCTCCTCCCCTCTCTCCTCCTCCCCATTTCTCTTCTCATCGATCTCTCTTCCCTCTTCCCTCTCTTACACCGAAATTCTCTCTTCACCTCCCTCTCCTCAATCCTCTCTAATTAGCTTCCTCTCCTCCCCTCTCCCCTCTCTTCCTCTCCTCCCCTCTCTCCTCCCCTCTCCTCCCCTCTCTCCTCCTCCCCTCCTCCTCTTCCTCCTCCCCTCACCTCCGTCGCCGGACAACAGTTGGGTCGAGCTCCACCATGGCAGGTAATAGCTCACTCTCTCTCCCTCTCTCTCTCTCATTCCACATTTTATTTTTATGCATTTTGATTAATTAATTTTTGATAATTGTGGGATGTATGTATGCATGTGGAAAATATTTGTAAAATGTAATTAAGGTATGTTTGAAAATTGTGGGAAAATAATGTGGATAATTGTGGGGTGAAGGAGAAATATATGTGATGTATATATGTGAAAAATTAATTAATTTATATGGAATGTATATATATACGTATGTTTGAAAAATGTGGAAAATTAATTAGCTAGGGTGAATTGGATTAATATGTGATGTATATATATATGTGTGAATTAAGGTGAAATTTAGATGCATGATCGATGTATACAAAGTGTATATGTGATGTATATATATGTGAAAAGTTTAAAGCTGGAAATGATGTATGTATATATGTTAAGTTAAGTGATATAGTTCTTAATTTAACGTATAATAGGTGAAAAATCGGCTTCAGAATTTAACGTGTTTGGATTAAGGTGATATAGTTGTTAATTTAACGTATAAATTAAGGTGAAAAATCGGAATCGGAACAGTTTGGAACCACAACGGTTTTAAACAATAACGGTTTGAAACCGGAAATGTTTATAACCGGAACCGTTTGTAACATAACGGTTCCAGTGTGAAACGGTTCCAGGTTCAAACGGTTCCGGTTCCAAACGGTTCCGGTTCCGATTAATTTGTTATAGAACCGAAACGGTTTGGAACCGGCACCGTTTGGAACCGGAACTGTTTGTAACTGGAACCGTTATGTTACAAACGGTTCCGGTTACAAACAGTTTCGGTTTCAAATGGTTCCGGTTCCAAACCGTTCCGGTTTTGATTTGTTATAGAACCTTAGTACGTTGGAATCGGAACCGTTTAGAACCGGAACCGTTTGTAACCGGAACCGTTATGTTACAAACGGTTCTGGTTACAAACAGTTCCGGTTTCAAACCGTTCCGGTTCCAAACCGTTCCGGTTCCGATTTGTTATAGAACCAAAACGGTTTGGAACCGGAACTGTTTGTAACCGGAACCGTTTGTAATATAACGGTTCCAGGTTCAAACGGTTCCGGTTCCAAATCGTTTCGGTTCCGATTTGTTATAGAACCGAATCCATGACTATTACGGTGTCCAGGAGGTTATACGGCTAATTGGCTTCGGAGAGGTTCCCGACATAGTGGATGGAACAGTAGTCAAGCTTCCTCCTCGCCCGCAGTTAGCACGCCCAGTGGGCCAATGATGACTGCTCGCACGAGAGCCTTGCTAGAGGCGTGAGCTGAGGAGGAAGCTGCACGATCAAGAGCTGTGCAACCGGAAGTCGAGGCTCGAGCCTCAGTCTCCAGACGCTCAATCAGCAGATGTCCCTCCGGTGTCAGAGCCTCAGACGAGCGACAGTCAATGGGGGCATTAGAAACTCCCTCAATCCGAATGCCCCATATTCGCCCGGTGCCTACTCCCGTTTCACGGGAATCATCTGAGACACATGGTGGTGCTGGCGCCTCATCGTCCAGGCCTCGCCTATCTCCGCCGTCCGGTCTCTTCCTACCCGACGAGATTCCTGTCATCCCTGAATTCGATGATAGGGGGATGCCTGTTTATGTTGAAGGACAGCCGGAGTTCCTGAGCGTGGAGGAAGCGTATAACTTCCTCCCGTTCGACCCCGTGTATCTTTGGAGTGTGAGGTGCACCAACCAACAAACAGACGATGCAGGTAAATTTTATTTAACATCAGATTGATTACTTAATTATTACTTAAGACTTGCGATAGGTTCAATTAATGATATCAATTTGTTGACATTGTATTATTAGACAATTTCGTTAATGGGACTGGAAAACGGAAAGGGGCTAGAGGCACCTGCACCGGGAAGAGACTTGAGCAGGCCACCGGCGGAAGGAAAACGCCCATAAGGGCCAATGAGGATGGCGAGGTGATCGAGGCATTCGACACCACGCGCAAATATGTCAGCATGGCCGGTGCGATCATGCAGGACAAGGTCCCAATGCTTTGGCCAGATTGGGAATCTGTGCCTATCTACGTGAAGATGCAAGTGCATAATGCACTCAGTGTGAGTCAAATCGTATTTTCATTACGCAAATTTTACATTTATTAATTAAGTCCTACTAAATATATAATTTTACCTTTTATATATTCATATTGCAGGTGTGGTTTGACGTGGATGAAGTTCTTATTCACACGTGGGTAGAGCGTCAACTACATATGAGGTGATGTGCTTCGACTTATTTGAATATATATCGAGTTAGATTTTTGTTTATCAAGTGTTTTAATATCTCTAACTTTTTTTCCTTGTTTTAATATAGGTATAAAGAGTGGAAGAACGAGCTTTCTTCCCATTACACTGTATACAAGGAGCTAGGCCGAGGTTCTACCCCTAGCGAATTCCGGTTTAGGGAGTACGAGTGGCTGTGGCTGATAGCCCACTTCGAGCACCCCAAAGCTCAGGTATGCATCCTTAATATATCTTACAAGCCTAATGTATCGTATCAGATTGAAATAGTTAGTTACTAATTTTTTTCCATATGTTTATCAAACAAGGCGATTTCGAAGACGAACCGGGCGAATAGATTGAAAAACACCAGGGCCCATCATGCAGGTTCACTCAACTACATGGATTGGTCGACTAAGGCGCAACAACAACAAGAAGTGAACCCCTTGGTGTATATTCATCAGAAGTTCTATCCGCAGTGCCCTGACGAAGCGGTAAGTCTTTCGCCTCTCCATGTGTTAATAAAACTATTTTTCGATATTAATAGATTTTGTTAGTTAATACGTTGTTCATTTTCGCTTTTCAATTAGGCGAGAGTGGAGGAGGCGACCGCAGAAGTGACCATGAGTATACCTCGGACTAACCATCCTGACTGCTCTGAGGAAGAAGTCACCCAGTATGCCTCTCAGATCGATCCGCTTGATCCCCCGATAGCGGCTCAGATCATGGCAAAAGCGTGCGGGACTAGAAAGAATACCTACTACTGTAGGGGAATGGGCTCGGCGGGCGAAGGAGTATTGAAAAACACTTCACAATACTCTACCGGGTCAAGAAGTTCAACATCTAGTCGTAACCTCGCAGCGGAGCTTCAGAGGACGCATAGGGAGTTGGAGGAGCAAAAGAGGCAGATGGCCGAGTACCAAAACATGGTCCAGCAGCAGACACAGATGCAGGCTCAGATGTACACATGGATGCGGACGATGTATGAGGCTCAGACTACCGGACAACCGTTCCCCACACCTCCCCCGGTCCCTGTCCCTCCGTTCCCTAGCTATTCACCACCACTACCGCACCAGTCAACGCCAGAGCAAGACCAAGGTAGCCACCAGAATTCAAATGAGTACATGGATTACTTCGACCCTGACCCGCAAGTTTCTCGACCCTGACCTGTAGTTGTAGTTAATTTTCGTATCGTCGTTGCTATTTGTACTGTACGTTGGACATTTATGTGTACTGTTGAACTTGTATGATTGTACGGTTTATGTCTTTCAATGCAGGTTCTGGAATTGGGCCCAATCCAGAACCGCGTTTTTTTTTCAAAATTTTTCCAGACATTGCCGGCGACATGGACCTCAGTCGTCGGCAATGTCTCACATTCCGGCCACGGCGGCGCTGCCATTGCCGGCGACGCCGTCGCCGGTAATGTTAATACCGGCGGGGGATTTCCGGCGACGTCATTGCCGGCGACTTGTCGCCAGTAATGATAATTCCGGCGAAAAAAAAAAGACAAGGCCGGCGACGGCAAGTCGCCTGTAATGTCTCCATTTCTGGTAGTGGATGTCAAAATATGATCGAAAAATTTGTATAATGCCTTATACCTGAAAATAACCAAAAATATATTTACTTTAATAGAAGGACCCTATATATATATTAGATACGGTCATTGTGAATTTTGCATTTTGAACGATAAATTTTCATTTATTGATTGTTGTTATGGAGAGTTTACCAAAGAATGTTGTTTTTAGGTTAATATTTTCATTTAAATAATGATTTGTAGTAATAAATCTTTGACAAAATGATTTGGTAGGCTGACAATTTTGACGACTCAAAATTTGCACCGAACAAAATTATAAGTGGGTGAACCTGCATTTTTTAACCTGTCATAATAACTTATAACAATTAGACTAACCATAGGTCAATTTATTAACACGATAAACTAATAAGACCTATGAACGTGTAACTCGTTTTTTTTTTCTTTTTAAAGAGGGTTTGGACTTAACTAAGAGCATATACACTCATGTAACACATTTTATTGGTCTTGCACCTCCTCAAATAGGTGGTTCATCGAATAGAGGTGCAATTCCTATTTTTCGTGCAACGGTACAAAAAATAGCACACCTTATTACTATTTATCGATTTGATTTTTTTATATTCTTGATAAGATATTCGATCAATAACTAGACAATGCATGTTTGTTAGTTTCATCATTACGCGATTAGCGGTGATGACTAATTTGTCATAAATAGAGCTTTTAAATTTGACTATTTTTTATCCACAAAGACAACTTTACTTTCTTTATGAGAGTTATAAAGTATTTTATTACAAGCTCGCAATAATTTTTCGGACACTTGATCTATTTATTATAAATTTTAAATGTTTATTTGTCAAACTTTTTTATAAAAAAAGATCGTATAGCGTCCGTCACTCACGTATGTGGGATCCATTAAGATGCTCGAACTCTCGAACGAGCAATCTCTGCTCGTGCAACTGCTTGCCGGCTCGGTCAACGAGCAGTTCCCCATGCTATTCCCATCGTTGTATCTCGTTTTGCGGCTGTTTTTCCCAAATCCGACAGGCCCCATCTTTGCTCGTACTATTCTGGTGATTGTTGCTAAGTGTCATGCATGTTAAGAGGCTGATCTCCGTACATATGTGTAACTCGTTTATTAAGCAATACATACATGACTTTTTCTGTGAAAAGTATCTCAAAAACTTTCTACAACTAAAACCAACGTTTCAAGTATTATGACTATTATCACTTGAATTTCTTAATTTCTCAAAAAAAAAAGAGAGTGTATTATCACATTGTTAAAAAATAAGTGAGAAAAAGGATTTGACGTGGCAGTAAATAAGTGCAGGCGCTGGCCCCGGCCAAAAGTAATCTGATCAGCGGCCACCATCGCACTTTCAACTCCAACAACAAAACAACGAAGCAAACCCTAAAGCTGCTTCTCCACTCTACTCCGACTACTCGACTCATTATCTCGACGGAGACGCCATGTCGCGACGAGACAGTCGCGATTCCGATTCCAAACGACACCGTTCCAGGTTCGACAGAGAACCCAGGTACCTGTTTCTCTTTCTCCCTCTCCCATAGATTACGAACACTAATGCATTGATTCAATGCTTCAACAAAAGCTGTAGAATTATCATCGATATCAATTCGTATCAGTTTAATATATAATGTGGAATGTTGGGTGATCAATCAAATTTCAAATTTTGGATTATTCTATTCAAAGATTGAAGCTTTCTTAGGGTTTTATTGTTAGCAAATGCTCTTAACTTGAGTAGTAAGCTTGGCTCTGCTCAGATATGTGTCGAGTAGAGTGTGATAGATAGCCAATGACTGTCATTGGTTTGATTTTATAGTCCCAAGAGGTCTAGGAGGGATGAGAAAGAAGAAAAAGATAGAGCCGTGGATAAGAGTAATCGAGAGGAAGTAAAGAAGACTGACCAGGTGGTCCAAGATCAGAAGCGCCGCAGGCTGCAGGATGCATTGCCACTTGAATCTCCGTTGGCGTCTGACGCTTTTGGGGAAATGGGGGTTTCCAGGAAGGAGTCTGATACGAAACTCAGTGGACAGCTAGAGCCAACCAAGAAATCTGCTGATGTTACTGAAGTTTCCCGGTCTCGATCTTCAATTCAGGTGCTGCTGATGTTATATATATGAATCTGTTAAACTTAGCTTGGTTTTAAAGTCTAGTTCTGATTGTTTATAACTTCATAGACCCTGATTACATGGTCTCATAACCAATGTGGACTTAGTATGCATCTGCCTTGGCTTTCGGCCACTTACTTCCAGTTTTCAGTTTATACCTTCCTTGGTTTGTTATATGTGATACTTATAAGCTGTTTACTGTGTCTAGGTAGCATGTTATAGTAAGTAAATGTTGTTGCTCTAAACTGAATGATGACATGATGTAGTGCCGACTGTTGCAGAAAGTTGAAAGTTTGTGTGAGTGGGTGATGGTGTATAACAACTGTATTTTCTAGTAGCTCAATTACCGGAAGTGTTCATAAAAATCATAAAACTTCAATTTTTCTTTGTTTTTCTTGTTACAAAATAAATACAAACTATGTGTTGCATAATTTCTGTCAGTTGACATAGTTTGACTGAACACCGTGTCCATGAAAGCACCTTGTTATCCGGAAATTCTCAGAAAATAATCAATATTTCTATTTAGCCTACTGACTTTGCTGCTATGTGTATGTAAAGCTTTTTTTCCTGGGCTGATGTAGTGGGATTCTTGATCTGCTCCTATCATATTGCTTCAAATGCCTCGTGTATAGTAATGTTGGGCTTTCATGTGCTTGTCTTATAGCAGCACGATGACCGTGGTGGTGCTAGGCAGGCTGTTCGAAGCTCTGGTCATGGTTCTTCTGGTGAGATTCCTTCTCTACTGATGACTGATCACCAATTTACATGTACAGTCTAGTTTCTTACTCTTAGATACTTTAGAAAAAGAAGGGGATCTCCGTTTTACATCTCTCAGTCTCCTAATGATCTATGTTATTTTATTTGTTAACTGGGAACTTGATTATGTTTTACTGTGTCAATTGTATTTTATTCATTTTTTAGTGCTGCATTAGTAGTTGGTGAGATTTAGTAGTTAGTATCCAGGTGGAATATGGGTATGTCACTCCTCCCATCAGGTCCAGGGTTCCACTGGCATTGTCATGGTTTAATATAAAGAAAGATAGTGGCATTTACTTTTGCTGCTCTACTGTAGAATATGGACGCCGGAGGAATGGTGATGGAAACAGGAGCTGGCGTCATGATCGGTACTCTGAAATGGTGGCCGATCCATCAGCTGCAAGGAAAAGACCTGCATTCAGGGAGAAAAAAGTTGCGCATGAGTCTGAAAATACTGATAAAACAGCAGTAGAGACTGCAAAGGCAAGTCATCTGGACCATTCTGTGGAAGGAAGTAGAAGAAAGGAGGATAAAGGTGACAACCCACACCGTTACGTTAGATATGAGAAGCAATTTGGGGGAGATAGAGGGCATTACAGGGGTGAAACACAGGGGGATTCCTTCCAATCGAGAGAAAGGTACACCAATGGTGCTGGTGGCCGTAACTTAAGAGGAAGAGATAGATTCCGTGAAAGGCAAGGCTCTAGATCCTCTGGTGGTCCTGTTGAGAAATGGAAACACGATTTATATCATGAGGCTAACAGGAGTCCAACGCCAAAAAATGAAGAGGATCAAATTGCAAAAGTAGAATCACTTTTGGCATCATAAGATTGCATTTTCATGTAGAAGTACTAGGTAGAAACACTTTTTGGGAGCAGCAGTTTCTATTGTGTCGTGAATTCAGAACCAAAATTCAAATACTTTTGACAGATTCAGAACTGATATCGTGTACACCTTGAACCTTCTATTTTGGTAATCAATTGGATGTCAAAGTGTGTTCATATGTTCTCCCAAGGAATACTCCCTTCTCATCTTCACAATTTCTCATATTTTACTTCAACCACGACCGTATCTCTAATAAAAAGTGAAATCACACATAGAAGTGGCAACTACGATCCGAACCAAGATTAGTTCGTGCGAGTGCAAATATTTGGGTACCGTAGGGGTGAATTTAATTCATCGCAAATCAGCTTCAAATAGACTATACAGATTACATGAACGGCTGATATCACTTTGTTACTTTGAATGATATCATTATTTATGGTATAGACATATAGTAAATACACAATCACTGGGATGGATGGGTGAACACCAAATACGGACTAGCTTGTAAGAAATCAAAGTACACTAGACAAAATTGAAATGAAAGGTAAAACGGAGGATGAAAATGTAAAATAACAGAACCTCTTTATATCTCCAGAAATTCAAAACCAGCCAAAGCTGCAAGAACACAACTTTTGAAAGCAAATGCTACGCACCATAGAGATGACGTGCACCATGATCGAAGCAGCACAGAGCTTCACATTGTGTCAGTTGGAGCTTCCCTGGTCAAGGCTTCGTTGACCAATAGACCAGTTAACAGAGGAGCTTAAGGGGATTTGAACATGGAGTTCACCTTAGATTCCGTGATCGTTCAGGTAAATCCTTATGCGAATTGAATTGGGTTTTTGGTTTTATCATCCAGTTTGGTAATTTTAGGTTTTCATTATCAAAAGTTATGACCTTTAATCCTTTTCAGTGTAGGATTAGGAAAATTGTGAAAGACAATATATTTAAGGTGGTCTCAGAATCACAATCTCCGCAGAAATATATTTAAAGTGGTCTGAATTTGATAAGAAGCTTCGTCGTCTTGAGGTGATTTGAGCCATTAGTATTCGAATGCATAGAAAGTTTTGGTGGATTTGAAATTTGAAATTAGAAAGAAGCATTAGGGGTTTAGGAAAAAGTTGAATTACGGAATTTGAGTTTATTTTTGAAAGCTTTGAACAATGAGTAGTCGACGCGACGCGGATTATCGAATATGAGAAGAAAAGGCACACAAAGTAATTCTTCCCTTTTCTTTTGGTTATGTTTGTAACTTTTTGTGTAAGTTCGTTACAGCTTAAATTATTGACTTAGGAGATTCTCACGGTTTATCTGCATTGTAATAGAAACCCACGGAAGAGCTGTTGCTGATGAGAATAATGAGTTTCCTGGAAATTCGCTTTGGCTTTGGACTTTTAAGCCTCGCGCCTCAGTGCCAATTCACGGTTGCTTACTAGATGGGTTATTTGAGAAAAGGTAATGTCTCTGTAGTTATCAAAAAAAATCACTTACCAATTTTCACCAGATACTGATGTGTTTCATTGTTTTCGTCATTGAAGGGATTCCAAGCGAGAGGAGGCACTAACCTCTATTATCGAGGGCTTAAATAAGAATTTAAGCCAAAAGATGCTGGAAGACAAGTAAGCAACTTTATTTGACAACTAATCTAGATGTTTAATGGTCTTAACCAAGTTGCTGCATGATTGATACTATCAGTGTATTTAGAATATAATGCACAGAACACCTCTAGATCTTAACAAATTGATTCTGCTAGTCTGATTATTCTTTTTATTTGCATTATAGAGAACATTTAAGTACTGGAAATCATTCGTGTCTAATTTTTCTTACCAACGCAGTTAGAGTATGATGCATAGAATGCCTCTGTGTTTCCACAGTACTTTAGAGCGTAGTCCATGGACATATAATTGGTTCTTTGTTCTATTTGCTTATGCACCAGCGTTGTCATGACAGATATATTTTGTTTTCTTCAGGTTTGCTACCTTTCTATACAGATGCTTGAACTCTGTGAAGAAAGGTTCATCCAAAGAGGTGATTAATTCATTTCATGTGATAGGCTTACTGGCAGCAATAGTTGGTTCCGAAGATAAACTCTCTGAAATATATAGAGAGTTGCATCCTGTGCTTGCTGGAGCTCTGAAATCTGGACCCACAACATAAAGGTAACTGGGTTAATTGCCAATACTTAGTTTTTATTGGATTTCTACGGACGTATGAATCTTAGACAAAATGATGTTTTCATGCAGATATTGGATTGCTTGGCTATTGTTGCTTTCTTTGGTGCAGTCAATGCAGATGAGACAGAAAATGGCATGCTCATTATATGGAAGTATCTTAATGCTGATTCTGGTTGCAATGTATGTGATCTTTTCTTTATTTTTATACTACTGCAGAGGACAACTTTTTCGACTTGAATAGCCACTATTAAGTTTCTGACTAGTTTACAATACCTTATACCTAATACTTTTGGGCGCTCGTCTTTTGTATCTTATAAGCTATTTCTAAAGTCATTCCTCTAACGATTAGGTCAACACAAGCAATATTTCGGCAGAGGTCCTAGTTGCTGCTATATATGCTTGGTTATTTCTTCTTTCCAGCACGGAGGGATTTCGACTTAGTGGCACCTACTGGAAAGGGTAAACTGCATCCCCAAATTATGAATTGTAGCCTTATATTTTTTTAGCATTTTTATGTACTCAAAGAAATATACGTCCTACATCTAACAAGTGTCCCACCAATACTGGGCCATTTCCTACTTCACAAACTTGCTAGATCACGACAACAAATTAGTATATTTTTTTAGCATTTTTATGTACTCAAAGAAATAACGTCCTACATCTAACAAGTGTCCCACCAATACAGGGCCATTTCCTATTTCACAAACATGCTAGATCACGACAACAAATTAGTATGTGGAGCAGCTAGTGAAGCATTATCTTTAATATTTGAAACTGGCTCTCTCGAAAAGTTTTGGAATGAAAAGAATGGTTCAAGCCGCAGTTGTTCTCAAATGCACCAATCAGTTCGAGCGCAAGTTTTAAAGAAAGTTACCTGTGCATACTTAAATCTATGCACTGAGAATGTTGCAGACAAACTCCGCAATGTTGTAAGATATTTTGAGGTAACAGTCATCTTTTCCCCAAGAGTACATTTCTATGGAATCACTTAACAGTGCTTTGCATTTTAGAGACCCTAAATCTATGAGCTTTGTGTTCTTTATCAGAGTTCTCATGTCCCAGCAGAATCCATAGTGGTCAAGGAGAAAGTACTAACCTTTTCATCATGGTATCAAATAGTTCAGGTAAAATACATTATCCATATTTTTCTACTATTGCTTTTTATGACTTGCAAATTTCAAAATTGCTCAATCTTCTGCTCTTTTATATAAACAGCTGCAGTTTTTGAAGAGGTTTCTGGCTGATGGATTTAAAATACACATGGAGGTTAGCGTTAACCCTTAGGCTCTGATTTTCTCAAGCACTGCAACTTCAAGCAAATTACTAACTTTCATTATGAAAACAGGAAAATGAGAAACTTCAAAACTTGTTCGAGTTCAATCCTCGTAGAGTCAAGCTAGGTCCAGAATTGTATGTCGCTGTGACTGATAAGGTTGGTCACGTGTTTACTTTAAATTTATGTAACATCTTGATATATCTTGGTGCTGTACTTAATTTACCAAATGTATAACATGTGCGCTGCATCAGATGTTTGCTCTTTCTACTTTTTGATACTATATATGGCACCCATATTTCTGTGCCTTCAACTCAGCCTAAGCCTTATTTTGTACTTTGGTAAACAAAATTTGCAGATCTCCGAGCGCCTCTATATGCCTGAAGAAAGAGACCAATACATGCTAACAAAGGAAGAAAGAAAGAAAGAAAGAGTTTGGGTATGCCTCTCAGCTTTGCATGATGTGTATATTATTCAAAAGGTTGTCTAACCCTTAACCACAAAGAACCATTTGTGAACTAACGCCCACATCTGAAATATGTGCAGAGACACTCTCTTGTAGATAAAGTGAAGACACAACTGATGACAAAACATCGTTTGCTGTCAAAGGTAACAATATCTATTTTTTATTTTTATTTTTTGGAGTTATTAAACTGAAATTTTTGTATGCTATTAGTGCTCTTCTTCTCAAAACAAAATGACTCAAGGGATTGATGATTTCATATGCTGCTTTGCCAAAAAAGAAATTAATAAATGCTAGAGTACATTCATTTTATTTTCTGCTGATGACGAATTCATTGATGTTTCTCCGAGGAGGAATTGAAAAGTTGTGAATATGATTGAATATGCAAGTGAACGGAAAGCACCGGACAAGATTTTCTTGAGAAGCAGATGTTGCTTTACTCTGGGGGGTCTCGAGTTTTATTCTAGTTATTGTTTACAATTTATTTTGTTGTAGTTCAGTTGTTTTACTCTTTAATGAATATAACTGAACTATCTCACAGATTTAGGCGTTTAGCTATTGGTTTGTAATAAGTGTTGTTTTAAAATTTACATTATTTCAATTGAATCTCATGTAAGATACACATCCTATTTAAAGAGGATTGTTGAGTATATTCTATTAAGCTACAAATGCAAACAGACCTTTTACTGCACATAATGGAGAAGTCTGACATAAGACCATTATTTTATTGTGACATAAAGTTCCCAGTTACTGTACGAAATGAGAACTTCTCACAGAGGCATAAGAGAGCTCAAGGGAAAAATATATTATCACCACAGGCACATCTCCACACTTGAGGATAGTACTCGTTCTCTTCTAATGCCATTGCTCGGACTGATACTTGAACAGGCATACAAGGTTCACACTGATTGCAGTTTGAATGACAGGTTGCTGGCAGTGACCCTCTGCTCCGCTTTCTGATATGCCTCATAGACTGTTCATTTGGTGCCGGCATGCCAATGGCCTACACAAATATGAAACAAGTTTGTTTTCATGCTACCTTAATTAGTTAGAGGATTAATTAAGACCAAGTTTATCTGGTAAGAGAGGAGCAAACTCACTGGTGAAGGTGAGGGAGAGCTGGTGGCGAAGTCGCACGAGTGAACTGAGCAAGAACAGATGAGCGTGGTGAGTAAGAAGGCAAAAACCAGTGTTCTAGGATTCACTTCCTGCATTGTTGCTTTAAATTTTGACAAAGATTGTGAATGGTGGTTTTACATGAACTAAAGAAACTTGTCTCCTCAGGTCCTTTATAAAAACAACAATACTACCTCAAGTGAAAAGCAAAAAAGTTGAATCATTTGAACTGGTCTGATCAAGAAGCTGGAAAGTTGGATGTGATGTTGCAGGGTGGTTTAAACACTGCTGTAAGATTGAGTCTTTTGGACGTAGTCAAAATGCTCCTCACGTGTTGGTTGAGACAGAATGTGATCATCCTTGAGCTGATCCTGGCTCACATACATGAGTAACTAGGGTTGATGGCCGCGCGAGGCGGGGGTGGTGACAAAGGATAATTCTAGTAAAATTAATCGAATAGAAATAAATAATTTATAAGAAATAAAATTAATGATTCGTATCTTAATAATGTAAAAATTTCATCGATATTTTTCGTGTAAAATGATCAATGGTATTGTCAAATAATAGCGTAAAAGTATGCTAGGTGAAAAGCCCATGTCAGCGTGGGATTAAATCGTTTGTACTTCAGAGAAAGAAAAATGAATTTGCGCATGGAATTAGACAACATAGTTATATCTTATACATTAAGCATCTTCAAATTCTTTGCTTAGTAAATATGAGCCATGGGTTTGAGAAGCAACAACTTATCACAATGCACAGCAACACAATGAAAATTTTTCTTCACTGATTCTCCTCTTATTAGATGGATTTGATCTGCTTGTGCCCCTGTCAAGTTTTGATCAAAATGCCACGCGTCCCCAAAAAAATCTTGTCTTCTTCGTTAAATGGCATTTTGTTGTCATGACTGAAAATCACTATAATTGATCAATAACTAATAATTTTGAAAGTTGGTCACGTAATATAAAGGTTTATCCAACTTCATAATAACAACATTAGAGTTTCATTTCATCTGTCTTTTGTACAAAGTAATTTAGCTTTTCTGAATTGGAGTCTCACAAAAAAAAATGATTGTTTAGAAACAGTAGATCAAACCTAGAATAATTATTGAAGAGTTTAATAGATAAGCTTTGTTAGTAGCTAACATGAATAAGAGTGGGTTGGTTGAAAATAATGCATGTGTGACATGAAGCTGATGTTGTTATAGAACCTAAATGAGAAGAATCAACAATTGTCAGGTCCAATTATGAAAGGGATCATCATTTTCCTTTTAGATCAGATTGAATCTAGAAGGAAATTCAGTAGCATGAGCTCATCATATAAACAATAAAGACTATCAGGAAGTAACCATACCAATATATAAGCTCATAAGATCTAATACTAAAAAGAGGCAGAAGAACTATACCTGTGTATTCAGAATATGGCTACATGCCCATCACATATGCATCTAATTAACAATTGTTCACTCAATAGAATAAAGCTACAACAAATTGAGTACATTTATTGATGCTGGAACAGTTAAATGTCGTTCTCTTAGGCTTATAAGGCAAGGCCTCACTGATCACATCTCACTTATTTATTGCTTGTCTCCTTTTATCATCCTAGTATATGATAGTCGAGCACAATATTTTAGCAATGTTCTTTTTGAACTCTGGAGAATCAAAATTGATGTAACTACTGCTATATATAGCTAATTTACTACTTCTAACAGTTTTCATAGAGAAATTATGTCGACGACAAAGGTTCAAGCACCCTAATTTTCTCCATTGTTTTACCAAAACAGACTATAGTGTAAAATTGTTAACAAACTCAGTAACTCGCTATTCGTAATGTTCACAACACAGCCTGATTACAAAAGTAAACACACCATTTGAAGGAAAAAAAATCTCCAAAGGGTACAGTGGGAAAGTCCGGATTTAGATCATGTACACTGATAGAAGATTTTGAATGACCCATGGACTGTCTTAAATGGGTTTCTCTCAAAGTAACCTACAAAATACACTGAGAAGATCAATTCCTGGCATTGGGAGAGGACACTACTGCAAACCAGTAAATCCTCTTTTGCTACCAACCAAAATTTGACATAATTCAAGCCATTTTAACATGAAATTTTTGCACCAGCTATTCACGAAAAAGATAGTTCAACTTAAATCAAGCATAAAATATCTGAAACTACATTACCCTCACCCGGATGAGTTACACCAGTACCACTTTAATCATATTTCTACTCCTGTACTATTACTTGTTAATTGCTCTGTATTACTAATGTAGCTCGATATGAATTTATAGTAGAACATCAACTTAAAGAGCAGTGTAAATTTCAGCTTTGATGGTGCGAACAATTTCTTTCAATAGCAAAAAATTATGCACATATGTCAACTAATTAATAGACAGACTAAAATTGTTTCGAATGAAACTTTAATCAATATCCAAACATCAACATTAAAGCTTATCAATATGCATTGTGCCAACCACATTAAGTATTCGAAAAGAAAAAAAAATAACATTAAACATTTTATTAAATTAAAACTACATAAGCATTAAAATCATTTGTGGGGTGATGAATACTTTATAAGCACATTACAACGGGAAACAAGAAGATGCATTGGATTGGGCACATTACTTGAGTATAAGATTGAACTTCCGAGGCCAACAAAGAAGACAAATACCTCTCCTTAAAGCAAACAGGCTACTCCCTCGGTACCATACTTCTAGTGACCTTGGCACCTTTCTTCTATCGCCCCGGATCGACTTCCAGATCATAATTTCTCTAGTGAATAACTAATTATAAAGAGAAACTATTATCTCCACGGTCAAGATGAGCGACAGTGAGCGAGATAACTTAGACTTACAAGGGCTTATCACCCTCGGAAGCTTCGCACCTTCAAGGCTTATCATTGTTGTCATTTCTTCATCATTTTAATCTAACAGCAGATAAAAATAATAAAAATAGTTAGTAACTGATGTCACATGGGTTTACACTTGTGATAACTTGACTTCACCGTGTACATGTCAGCCTATGCATAAAGGCAATCAAATTAAAGAAAAAATCAATATGATACATGCTCTTTGTATTTAAGCATACTTGCATATTTGGTATTCTTCCTACATCTTTTAAGCTTTTTAAATCTTAGTTGAGTACCCGAGTGTAAACTGGTATGCCTTGCCTTTGACTTCGGAGATGAGCTCCTTAATATGTTCCACGGTCTTGTTGTTTTCCTGTATGAGGTTGTTATTCCCTACCAACACATTCTTCATATTTCCAGCATGCACTAAGGTCTCTCAAACAATAATATACATATACTTCACAAACATAGATATCATTAGATGAAACCATTTCATCAACATCTATGCACTACATTGAGATAATTTATCAGATAGTTCTTGTGACGACCCAGAACAGAATCAGTAGTATAATCGGCTTAATTCACGAGTTAGCGCGTAATCGCAATTACGTAAATCGATTGATTTGCCGGTATTGATCACGACTTAAATATTGGCCGAGAATTTGAGTTGAGTCTCTTCTCGAGAGTTGTTGTACGCGTGATTTCGAGTTCGTGGGCGGTTTCGGATAATTATTTCGACGGCCGAGGAATATAATATGAATATTTGAAATTACGGAATTTTGTCGAGTTTATCTGTTCGTAGTCGAGTTTATCCGAAACATGAATGTGATTCGTTTTGGACCATCGATCGTATCGAGCCGCGAGTATAAATATCGGAATAGTCGAAAAATCACTGTTTGGAAGTTTGACCATCGTTTGACCAAAAATTGACCGTTGACTTTCGTTGACCGGAGCTCTACCTTGGGTTGCGAACTGCCACCGTCCGACTTGGATTTTTCGGCCACTTCCAGCCACGAAACTGGTATGGTTAGAATCCTCTCTTGATTTACTATGGTTTAGAACTTGGATTTGTGTGATATGATAAAGTTATGAGGGAGAACGAACTCGGTGAAGTTCATGAATTTTGCTGGATTCGGGTGGCCGGCTCCGGCCACTTTTGGGGTCGGGTGTTTGGGGGGAAAGGTTCCCCTCATCCTTGTGAAGCTTTTGGGTGAAGGAATTGTGATTTGGTTGAGGTTTGAAACTCGCTGGAATCTCACCGGAATCCATGGATTCCGTGAGTTTCGAGCTCAATTCCGACTGGTGGGTTTGGAATTGGGTCTCGGTGTAGAAGAAAAATGTGTTGGGCTTGAGGAGGACTTCTGATATGGAAATTTTGGCCGGGATCCATCACCGTTGACGCCGTGCCGCCTGCGGCAACGACGGTTAACAGCGGCGCTCCGGCGAGGGAGTTGACTTTTTAGAATTTGATGATTTTAATGTTGTTTTGCTCGTATTCGGGCCCCGATCATCGCCTTGAGGTTTTTGAGTTAATTTGGGTACCAGATTTTCAGTCGAGGGTTTGAGTGGAGATTTTGGGAGAATTCGTCGATTATTTTGTACCACGTTATATATTTCCGGGAACGGTTGGTTTCCGAGGTGTGGTACAGTGTTGTGAATTGTGATTTTGATAAGATATATTTTGTGATTATTCAGGGGATCGAGATTGTGCTTCGGGCAAGGGATCTTCCGCCGGACCATGTGATTAGCGCGAGTGTGCGTTTTGCTCACCTGTGAGTGGATAATTTCTTTTCACTGATTAGTCGCGAGTCTTTAATACACGTTTTACAAACATGAGCATGCATATGAGATTATGATTTATATGAGCATGTGTTATACGATTATACATTTGCGAATATGCATCGACGATTATGCTTATACAATTATGTATTACGTATATGCATTTATATTGTGCGTTATACACTTGCATAGAACTATTTATGATTTGGTTTACACAGAGTACAGTCAAAGTATATATTGTTGTATCGATACACTTGCATCCCGGCTGATCCCCGAGGATGTTTACCGGGGGAGGCTGTGACCCCTGACCCGAGGCCTTTACCGGGGGGGGGGGGGGGGGGGGGGGGGGAAGACCTCTGACCTAAGGCCTTTTTGGCTAGAATCACGTGTGTGTCTGGGATTCCGTGATTCCGACTGTACTAGCGGGGACGTGTCCATGAATGACCCCGCAGAGTTTTACGCTGCATGCTCCGTACGCGTGAGGAGTTAGAGTCTCCCTCGTGTACTATGCCATATTCATTTATTTAGACTCGCATATGTTTTTATAACATATATTATTCGGCGAACGAAATTTATTTTCGTCCACTCACTCTAACGATTTTCATGTCTTTCCCCTGGGTTTTTCGGTTTCCGTGCCCAGTTTGTAGTTCAAATTCTGGTGTTGCACGTCGTTGTCGGAGGCTTAGTGTTCGAGCTACCTTTCTTTTTCAGTAGGTTTCTTGTTTTGCCTACTGTTGTATATTTTGTATATATACACTAGAGGTCGCTCTGATACGTTACTGATACATGTTTTTATGTGATTTTCCCCGGATTTTCTTTAAAGTACAGTCATGTTTACTGCTCTATGTTATTGATATGATATTGAGAAATCCGGATGGGATTGGTGCCCACGGTTTGGCTTTTGTGGCATAGGATGAAGTGCATTTTCAGGGTGCAGGTTAATGGTAATTCCGCGTTAGTAGCGTTACTCTGCCGAAGTTTTTGATGGTTTTTGTTGGTTCCTGTTTTCAGAAGGGGTTTGATTCCGGTTTAGGAAACTAAATTGGGGTTGGGTCCTTTCAGCTTGGTATCAGAGCATTAGGTTGTCAGATTCTGTAGACTCTTGTAGTTGTGACACTTATGGTATTTGAGTTTGTACAACATGTCTGGAGTGATGACCCGACTGGCCAGTGGTACTCATCAATACTTCGGGTGTTGTGTATTCTCAAATATCTGAGGTCTCATGATCACGTTCCTTTTGCTTGTACCTAATGCGTGTCTTGTATCAGTAGGATGCCTCCTCGATGTGGTCCCCGTGTGAATTGGAAAGTGGATCCTGATGAGAACCGCCAGACGCACGACTTGTTGATGCGAGTGTTGCGTTTGGAGGAGTGTTTTGACCCTGTGGTCAAAGCTCGTACTGCTGGTGCGACTGTCTTTTCGGGTTCAACTGATCCAGAGATTTGCGAGGCATGGTTGGTTCAGGTTGAACGCGTATGTGAGCGTCTGCGTTTTACCCCTGAGCAAATGACAGTGGCAGCAGTCGGTTTACTTGAGTCAGATGCATACTTCTGGTGAGTTAGCACCGATAGGGTACCAGTTGATACTCCGTGGACTTTGTTTCGAGATTTGTTCATGTGGAGATACTTCAACCAGGCTACCCAGCAGCGGAAGTATGAGGAGTTCACGAACTTGAGATAGGGCAGTATTTCTGTGCTTGAGTACCGGGACAGATTTACCCGCTTATCTCGGTTTTCTCGCGACATGGTGGCTACTGAGGAAGCCAAGTGCCGCAGATTTGAGCTGGGTTTGAACTTAAAAATCAAGGGGACTTTGACTATGATGTCTCGAAATAACTTTGATGAGTTTGTCAGTGCAGCACTCCGAGGTGAGGATATCGAGAAAGAAAGGCAGATGAGATACCAGCCTCGACGGTTTGAGGATGGTGGACCGAGTCAGGGGCCTTTCAAGAGGCTGAGTTCTGATAATTCCGGTTCGACATCATCCTCGGGCAGTGGACCATATCGACCACTAGCTAGAGCACCAAGACAGAGGCAGAGATGGAGGAGAGATCGACCGCAGCGATTACAGTCTGGTGGGGGTTCTAGCGGTTCCAGTTATCCTCGGCGTACCAGTGGCACGTTTGCCGTACCGAAGGAGTATCCACTATGCAACTTCTGCAACAGGCATCATTATGGTCCTTGTCAGCGAGGCACTAATAGTTGTTTTTGTTGTGGCCAGGTGGGTCACTATGCGAGGGAGTGTCTTTAGCAGGTAGATGTTGGTGGACAGGCGGCCCAGAGTTCCGGAGGAGAGCGAGGTGCCACTTCGGGGGCTCGACCAGTACAGTTTTTTGGCCAGGGCGGACAGCAGGGACACCCTCAGCGTGGACGACCAGCCGGGCAGGCTAGGGTTCATGCCATGAATTTGCGTGAGGGCAGAGCTTCACCGGAGGTTGTTATCGGTACGTTGCATGTTTTCGGTTATCCAGTACTTACATTGCTAGATCCAGGTGCTACACATTCATTCATGTCATATAGACTATCATCTTTAGCTACTGTACCTGCGTCTCCACTTCCGGGGTTGTGGAGAGTGTTGTATCCGTCCGGTGAGGTTGTGAGTATTGGTTGGGTGTACAGAGATTGTGAGATCTTTATTGGAGGCCATGGTTTAGCCGGGGATTTATTATTGCTTGATATTGTCGATTTTGATTTGATTTTGGGTATGGACTTCTTGGAGACACATTGGGCCATGTTCGATTGTCACAAGAAGGAGGTTGTGTTTCGACGACCAGGCTTCCCCGAGATATTGTTTCGCGGTGAGCAGAGTACTTCATTGCCATGTGTGATTTCAACGATGAAGGCTGATCGGATGATGAAGAAGGGCTGTGTTGCTTACTTAGCTCATGTGGTGGATACTATGGCTGCTGTACCGGATATCGGTGATATCGAGGTAGTTTCCGAGTTTCCAGATGTGTCTCCGGAAGAGTTACCAGGTATACCTCTAGTTCGGGAGATTGATTTCACCATTGAGCTATTACCGGGTACGGGACCCATATCTCAGGCACCGTATCGTATAGCGCCAGCGGAGTTGAAAGAGCTACAGATTCAACTTTAGCAGTTGCTGGAGAAGAGTTTCATACGACCCAGTATATCGCCGTGGAGTGCTCCGTTTTTGTTTGTGAGGAAGAAGGATGGATCCATGCGGATGTGCATCGATTATCAGAAGCTGAATTAGGTCAATGTGAAGAACAAGTATCCGTTGCCGCGGTTTGACGATTTGTTTGATCAGCTCAAGGGAGCTTCAGTTTTTTCGAAGATTGATCTCAGGTTCGGATATCATCAGTTGAGGATCCGAGAGTCAGATGTGGCCAGGATAACTTTCAGATCGTGGTATGGGCACTACGAGTTCTTAGTTATACCGTTTGTGTTGACCAACGCCCCCGCAGCTTTTATGGATTTGATGAACCGGGTGTTCAGACGGTTTCTGGACAAGTTTGTGATCGTGTTCATCGATGACATCCTAATTTATTTCAGGAGTGTGGGCCAGCACAAGAAGCATTTGCGAGCGATTTTGCGGACTTTGCGGGATAATCAGCTGTTTGCGAAGTTTAGCAAGTGCGAATTTTGGTTGGACAACGTGAAGTTTCTGGGGCATGTGATATCAGCTGAGGTAGTCAGCGTGGATCCTGACAATATCGAGGCCGTATTGAATTGGAGTAGACCTACTACCCTATCGGAGATCAGAAGTTTCTTGGGGTCGGCGCTTTGTATAGGATTTTTCTCGGATTGCCACGCCACTGACCAGATTGACGAAAAAAGGCGTCAAGTTTGAGTGGTCCAATGCTTGTGAGGAGAGTTACTTGCTCCTGAAGGAAAACTTGACTACTGCACCGGTTTTGACTTTACTTGATGACAGCGGTGAGTTCGTAGTTTACAGCGATGCATCGAAGTTGGGACTTGGTTGTGTGCTGATGCAGCATGGCAGAGTTGTGGCCTACGCTTCCAGGCAACTGAAACCACATGAAGTCAACTATCCGACCCATGATTTGGAGTTGGCTGCTATCATATTAGCATTGAAGAGTTAGAGACACTGCTTGTATGGAGCTCAGTGCAAGATTTACACCGATCACAAGAGTCTCACCTACTTGCGGACGCAGCCAGACTTGAATATGAGGCAGCGCAGGTGGATGGAGTTGATCAACGACTATGATTACACTTTCGAGTACCATCCAGGGAAGGCTAATGTCGTTGCCGATGCACTCAGTCGGAAATCCGGAGCTACGTTGTTTCATGTGTGTGTGGCCAGAGTATCTATGTTAGCCGAGCTTCGGGCTATGGGAGCCGAGTTCGAGTGGGACGGTGACGGAGCTTTGCTGGCCAGCTTTCAGGTTCGACCGGTATTAGTTGATCAGGTTCGGGAAGCTCAGGATTCAGATTCCTACCTGTTGGACAAGAAGAACATGATACAGAATGGTGTGCCAACAGAGTTTCGGTTGAGCGATGATGGTACGTTGCTTTTCAGAGGCAGATTGTGCGTGCCCAGACACGAGAGTCTGAAGAAAGAGATTTTTGATGAGGCTCATTGTTCGGCGTATACGATGCATCCCGGTGGTACAAAAATGTTTTGTACAATTCGAGCGTAGTACTGGTGGCTCAATATGAAGCAGGAGATTGCAGCACATGTGAGCCGATGTTTGATTTGTCAGCAAGTTAAAGCGGAGAGGCAGAAGCATGCGAGAAAGTTGTAGCCACTGGAGATTCCGGTTTGGAAGTGGGAGCACATTACCATGGATTTCGTGTATCAGTTGCCGCGTACTTCGGCGGGTAATACTGATATTTGGGTTATTGTAGATCGATTGACGAAATCCACTCATTTTCTCTCACTTTCGGGGAAGATTTCAGTGGGCAGATTAGCAAAACTGTATTTGACGGAGATCGTTCGACTGCACTGTGTGCTTGTATCTAATGTTTCTGACCGAGACAGTCAGTTTACCTCCAAGTTCTGGCAGGCATTGCAGCGGGTCATGGGCACTCGATTGCGTTTCAGTACAGCTTTTCATCCTCAGACTAACGGGTAGTTTGAGCGGACTATACAGACTCTCGAGGATATGTTGTGGTCTTGTGTGTTGCAGTTTCGAGGGAATTGGGACCAGCAACTGCATTTGATTGAGTTCGCCTACAACAACAGCTATCAGGCCAGTATTGAGATGACACCGTATGGGGCCCTGTACGGGAGGCAGTGCCGCACTCCATTGTGTTGGAGTGAGGTGGGCGAGCGATGGCTTATTGGCCCTGATCTGGTGAAGAGCACCATGGAGGATATTCAGATTATCGGGATAGATTGAAGATTGCCCAGGATCGCCAAAAGAGTTATGCAGACGTGAGAAGAAAGAGTCTTGAGTTCGATGTGGGCGATTGGGTCTTCCTGAAACTATCTCCGTGGATGGGAGTTGTGCGTTTCGGGAAGCGTGGCAAGCTTCGACCACGGTACATTGATCCATACGAGATTACCGAGAGGGTTGGTGTCGTGGCTTACAGACTTGAGTTGCCGTCCGAGATGGCTCGTGTTCATGATGTTTTCCATGTTGCGGAAGTATATTCCAGATCCATCACATGTGTTAGCGCCACAGCAGCTACCTATCCGAGAGGATTTGACATATGTGGAGGAGCCGGTACAGATTCTTGATCGGCGTGAGCAGGAGTTGAGGCACCGTGTTATACCGCTGGTGAAGGTCTTGTGGCAGAATCACTTGGTTGAGGAGGCCACCTGGGAGACTGAGCAACGAATACGGGAGCAGTATTCTCATCTGTTCACTTGACAGGTACGTAAATTTCGAGGTCAAATTTTTTTTAAGGGGGGTAGATTTGTGATGACCCGGAACAGAATCAGTAGTATAATCGGCTTAATTCACGAGTTAACGCGTAATTGCAGTTACGTAAATTGATTGATTTGCCGGTATTAATCACGACTTAAATAATGGCCGAGAATTTGAGTTGAGTCTCTTCTCGAGAGTTGTTGTACGCGTGATTTTGAGTTCGTGGGCGGTTTTGGATAATTATTTCGACGACCGAGGAATATAATATGAATATTTGAAATTGTGGAATTTCGTCGAGTATATCCGTTCGTATTCGAGTTTATCCGAAACGTGAATGTGATTCGTTTTGGACCGTCGATCGTATCGAGCCGCGAGTATAAATATCGGAATAATCGAAAAATTGTCGAAAAATCACTGTTTGGAAGTTTGACCGTCGTTTGACCAAAAATTGACCGTTGACTTCGTTGACCGGACCTCCACCTTGGGTTGCGAACTGCCACCGTTCGACCCAGATTTTCCGGCACTTCCGGCCACGAAATTGGTATGGTTAGAATTCTCTCTTGATTTCCTATGGTTTAAAACTTGGATTTGTGTGATTTGATGAAGTTATGAGGGAGAACGAGCTCGGTGAAGTTCATGAATTTTGCCGGATTCGGGTGGCCGGCTCCGGCCACTTTTGTGGTCGGGTGTTTGGGAGGAAAGGTTCCTCTCATCCTTGTGAAGCTTTTGGGTGAAGCAATTGTGATTTGGTTGAGGTTTGAAGCTCGCCGGAATCTCACCGGAATCCATGGATTCCGTGAGTTTCGAGCTCAATTCCGGCCGTTGGGCTTGGAATTGGGTCTCAGTGTAGAAGAGAAATGTGTTGGGCTTGAAGAGGACTTGTGATCTGGAAATTTTGGCCGGGATCCATCACCGTTGACGCCGCGCCGCCTGATTATCGCCTTGAGGTTTTTGAGATAATTTGGGTACCTGATTTTCAGTCGAGGGTTTGAGTGGAGATTTCGGGAGAATTCGTCGATTATTTTGTACCACGTTATATATTTCCAGGAACGATTGGTTTCCGAGGTGTGGTACAGTGTTGTGAATTGTGATTTTGATCAGATATATTTTGTGATTATTCAGGGGATTGAGATCGTGCTTCGGGCGAGGGATCTTCTGCCGGACCACGTGATTAGCGCGAGTGCGCGTTTTGCTCACCTGTGAGTGGACAATTTCTTTTCACTGATTAGTCGCGAGTCTTTAATACACGTTTTACGAACATGAGCATGCATATGAGATTATGATTTATATGAGCATGTGTTATACGATTATACATTTGCGAATACGCATCGATGGTTATGCTTATACAATTATGTATTACGTATATGCATTTATATTGTGCTTTATACACTTGCATAGAACTATTTATGATTTGGTTTACACAGAGTACAGTCACAGTATATATTGTTGTATCGATACACTTGCATCCCGGCTGATTCCCGAGGATGTTTACCGGGGGAGGCTGTGACCTCTGACTCGAGGCCTTTACCAGGGGGGGGGGGCAGACCTCTGACCTGAGGCCTTTCTGGCTAGAATCATGTGTGGGTCTGGGATCCTGTGATTCCAACTGTACTAGTGCGGACGTGTCTATGAGTGACCCCGAAGAGTTTTACGCTGCATGCTCCGTACGCGTGAGGAGTTAGAGTCTCCCTCGTGTACTATGTCATATTCATTCATTTAGACTCGCATATATTTTTATAACATATATTATTCGGCGAAAGACATTTATTTTCGTCCACTCGCTCTAACGGTTTTCATGTCTTTCCCTGGGCTTTTCGGTTTTCGTGCCCAGTTTGCAGTTCAAATTCTGGTGTTGCACATCGCTGTCGGAGGCTTAGTGTTCGAGCTACCTTTCTTTTTCAGTAGGTTTCTTGTTTTGCCTACTGTTATATATTTTGTATATATACACTAGAGGTCGCTCTGATACGTTACTGATACATGTTTTTATGTGATTTTCCCCAGATTTTCTATAAAGTACAGTCATGTTTACTGCTTTATGTTATTGATATGATATTGAGAAATCTGGATGGGATTGGTGCCCACGGTTTGACTTTTGTGGCATAGGATGAAGTGTATTTTCCGGGTGTAGGTTAATGGCAATTCCGCGTTAGTAGCGTTACTCTGCCGAAATTTTTGATTGTTTTTGTTGGTTTCGTGTTTTCAGAAGGGGTTTGATTCCGGTTGAGGAAACTAAATCGGGTTGGGTCCTTTCAGTTCTTGCAGCTGTATACACTATACGTACTGTGAAACTGCAGTTTCATGTACTGGCAGTCTGGCAGCTATACCTCTGAATGCCTCATGTTCAGATGACAGAACCCCTTGGCATAAAGTACATGTTGCAGCTTCCATAAAATAGTCACTCAATATACACTATCCATCTGAAAAACATGCAATGAACAACATAAAAAACAAAGCTGCCAAAAGCTCTAAGGACTAATATCCCACCCATTTTGAATCAGAAAAAAAAAACTTCTTCCTTTCTAGCTGAAACCTTAAACCCATCTCCATTTTGAATTTGAAACAAAATTTCACCATAAAATTGAGCACCCAAATCACAATAGCCTCACTTGAAACAAAAACATAACCAAATCTTTAGCTGAATAAAATGATATTTTGCAGTGGCACAAAGTCTGCACAAAAACATCTAGCATATGATTTAAAATTCATTATACAGAGGATTTGGTAATATTTTGTCAAAAATGAAATCTCCTGCACAATTCATCTAAATCATAAATTCAAAGGCTTCAAACCAAATCGCAGTAAATCTTGCTCCAAGAATTAGTTAGAGAACAGTATAAACACTTATTCTCTTCCACTCAACCTTCTCCAAACAAAATTAATGATAGAAATTTTGAAACTTGGTTACCAAGATAGTAAGGGTATAGTCTTACAAAGTATTTATGATATACATCTCAATCATAATATTTGCAGTTCACCTCCCAAACATCCATCGCTATTTGGATTTGCCCTTATGGGTTGGTCCAGCTGCTTCCTCATCCCATCAGATTAGTGATAGGAGACGCTGATGTATGAGTTAGAGAGGGAAGTCAGAGCCGAGGGAGAGAGGGAAACAATCAATCAATCGAACATAAATGAAATAGATTTGGATAAAAACATTCAAGCCCATTGCTTGCTTCTTTCTTACCAAGCATTCATATCATATTACAAAAAGAGACTACACAAATGAGCATGCTTTTCTTCTCCTTTACTCAGTTCAGGCTTCAAAATATTAAGTCACCATACAAATACAAAACACATATTACATCACAATATCATTATTACACTAATTTAACAACAACAACAACAAAAACAACAAAGACAAACCTAACCAAAACCCCTAGCACAACAAAATTACATCAAACCAAACTGAAATAAAAATAACTCTAGACACACAAATACAAAAAATTAAGCCAAGATTAAACATAAACAAACATAAAAACTACTATGTATACAATCACAATCAGAACATTACCTTTCTTTATGTGTCGTCATCGTCGTTCTTCGCTAGCACCGTGGTCTGATCATCATCGAAGCTGCAAAAGTTGTCCTTGGCAGGCTTGACTGTGATGACCCGGACCGGAATTGGTATAGTAATTGGCTTAATCTGTCAGTTTTACGAGTAATTTTGGTTTAGCGTAATTAATCGGATTTGCGACTTAATTCTCGGGCACAAATTTGGTTTGGATTTGTTCGTGGAAAATGTAGAGGACTTGATTTCGAGTTCGTGGGAGCTTTCCGAGGTTTCGGATAATTGAGGAATATAAAATGAATATTTGAAATTATCGCCGAGTTAGTCGTGTTTATCTGTTCGAGTTTGAGTTATCCGAATTGTGGATAGAGTTGATTCATGACGTATTAATAGCCGAATAGTCGTAAAGTTATCGCAAAGTTCGAAAATGGGCTGTTTTGACCAAGTTGACCAGAGCTGGGCCGAGTTGACCGAGTCAACTGTGTTGACTCAGTGAGTCACGACTCGCCGTCGTGGTGGCTGCCGAAATACAGCACGGTTGCCGATTTGTGAGGAAGAAGGATGGTTCCATGCGGTTGTGTATTGATTACCAGAAACTGAATCAGGTCGCCGTGAAGAATAAGTATCCATTGCAGCGGATTGACGATTTGTTTGATCAGCTCAAGGGAGCTTCAGTCTTTTCAAAGATTGATCTCAGGTCTGGATACCATCAGTTGAGAAGCAGAGAGTCAGATGTGCACAGGACAGCTTTCAAATCACGGTATTGGCATTACGAGTTCTTGGTCATGCCGTTTGGATTTACCAATGCCCCTGCAGCTTTCATGGATTTGATGAACAGAGTGTTTAGACGATTTCTGGACAAGTTTGTGATCATGTTCATCGACGATATTCTAATTTACTCCAGGAGTGTGGGCCAGCACAAGAAATATTTGCGAGCTGTTTTGCGGATTTTGTGAGATAATCAGTTATTTGCGAAGTTCAGCAAGTATGAGTTCTGGTTGAACAACGTGAAGTTCTTGGGTCACGTAATATCTGCTGAGGGAGTCAGCGTGGATCCTGACAAGATTGAAGTCGTGTTGAATTGGAGTAGACCTACCACCGTACCAGAGATCAGGAGTTTCTTGGGTTTGGCAGGCTACTATCGGCGCTTTGTACAGGATTTTTCATGGATTGCCGCTCTACTTACCAGACTGACGAAGAAAGGCGTCAAGTTCGAGTGGTTCGATGCATTTGAGGAGAGTTACTTGCTCTTGAAGGAGAATTTGACTACTACACCGGTTTTGACTCTACATGACGATAGTGGAGAATTTATGGTTTACAGCGATGCATTGTAAATGGGTCTTAGTTGTGTTTTGATGCATCATGGTAGAGTGGTGGCTTACGGTTCCAGGCAGTTAAAACCACATGAAGTCAATTATCCTACGCATGATTTGGAGTTGGCTAATGTCGTTGCTGATGCACTTAGTCGGAAATCTGGAGCTTCATTGTTTCATATGTGTATGGCCAGAGTTTCCATGTTAGCAGAGTTACGAGCTACGGGAGCTGAGTTAGAGTGGGATGATGATGGAGCCTTGTTGTCTAGCTTCCAGGTTCGACCAGTATTGGTTGATCAGGATCGTGAAGCTCCGGATGCGGATTCCTATCTGTTGGACAAGAAGACCATGATTCGAAATGGTGTGCCAACAGAGTTCCAGTTGAGTGATGATGGTACATTGCTTTTCAGAGGCAGATTATGTGTGCCCAGCGATGAGGGTTTGAAGAAGGAGATTTTAGATAAAGCCCATTTTGTTCTGCTTACGCGATGCATCCAGGCGGTACAAAGATGTTTCGTACACTTCGAGCCTATTACTGGTGGCAAAATATGAAGAGGGAGATTGCAACATATGTGACCAGATGCCTCATTTGTTAGTAAGTGAAGGCAGAGAGACAGAAACTTGCGGGAAAGCTACAACCGTTGGAGATTCCGGTTTGGAAGTGGGAGCACATCACTATAGATTTCGTGTATCAGTTACCACGTACTTCTGCTGGTAATACTGGTATTTGGGTTATTGTTGACCGATTGACGAAATCAGCTCATTTCCTTGCACTTCCATAGAAGATTTCAGTGGGCAGGTTAGCAAAGCTGTATTTGGCGGAGATCGTTCGTTTGCATGGTGTGCATGTGTCTATTGTTTCTGACCGAGACAGTCAATTTACCTCAGAGTTTTGGCAGGAATTGCAGCGAGCTTTGGGTACAAAATTGCAGTATATCGGTCCGTATGAGATCACAGAGAGAGTTGGTGTCGTGGCTTACAGGTTAGAGTTGCCTTCAAAGATGGCTCGAGTACACGATGTTTTCCATGTATCGATGTTGCGGAAATACATTCCAGATCCATCACATGTGTTAACACCATATCAGCTTCCTATCCGGGAAGATTTGACATATGTGGAGGAGCCAGTACAGATTCTCGATCGGCGTGAGCAGGGGTTGAGACACCGAGTCATACCGCTTGTAAAGGTCTTATGGAAGAATCATTCAGTAGAGGAAGCCGCTTGGGAGACCAAACAGCATATGCGGGAGCAGTATCCTCATCTGTTCACTTAGAAGGTATGTAAATTTCGAGGTCGAAATTTTTGTAAGGGGGGTAGATTATGACGACCCAGACCGGAATTGGTATAGTAATCGGCTTAATCTGCGAGTTTTACGAGTAATTGTGGTTTAGCGTAATTAATCAGATTTGCGACTTAATTCTTGGGCACAAATTTGGTTTGGATTTGTTCATGGAAAATGTAGAGGACTTGATTTCGAGTTCGTGTGAGCTTTCCGAGGATTTTTCGGATAATCGAGGAATATAAAATAAATATTTGAAATTATTGCCGAGTTAGTCGTGTTTATCCATTCGAGTTTGAGTTATCCGAATTGTGGATAGAGTTGATTCGCGACGTATAAATATCCGAATAGTCGTAAAGTTATCGAAAAGTTCAAAAAATGGGCTGTTTTTACCGAGTTGACCAGAGCTGGGCCG
The DNA here is from genome assembly GCA_946800695.1 of Geum urbanum. Taxonomy (NCBI): domain Eukaryota; kingdom Viridiplantae; phylum Streptophyta; class Magnoliopsida; order Rosales; family Rosaceae; genus Geum; species Geum urbanum. Next base: position 4,396,703 of record OX327002.1, on the reverse strand, counting down.
AGTTGACCGAGTCAACTGTGTTGACTCAGTGAGTCACGAGTCGCCGTCGTGGTGGCTGCCAGAATACGGCACGGTTTCCGGATTTCAAGGTAAGGAATTGTAGCCTAGGACCTATGCTTTCGATTGAGGTATGTGTTATGATGTTTGGTGGAGGTTTTGGGTTGGAATTTTGGAGGAGAAACAGAGGGATTTCAGGGGCGACGGACGACAGTGCTCTGGCCACGGTGGTGGCCGGGGATTAAAGGGGAAAGGCTTGGGGGACCACGGTGAGGCTTTTGGGAGTGGTCTCGAGGACCGCCGTGCGTCGTGGCCGGAGTTCCGGTGGTGGGCCAAATCGCCGACCGGTCGACCGGTTTGAATTTCAAGGATGTTTCGAGCAAAATTCCTGTGAACCACGGTGGAATTGAGGGATGGTATAGTTGAGAAAAGTGTTGGGCTCGAGGAGAAGATGAATTGTGGGTTTTCCTCGCCGAAAAATCTCTTCGGTGACGGCGCGCCGCCGCCGCCGGTAGCGGTCAACGGCGGAGCTCCGGCGAGGCGTTGACTTTTTTTGATTTTTGTCAAGTTTTATGTCGTTTTTCTCGTAATCGCGCCCCGATCGTCGCCTTGAGGTTTTCGAGTTAATTTGGATACCAGATTTTGTGTCGAGGGTTTATGTGGAGTATTTTGGGATTTTCGGCAATTCTTTTGTTATCTGAGTTATATGTTTCCTTAAATTGTTGGTTTCTGAGGTGTGGGTCAAAGTATTGAACTGTGATTTTGATCAATGATATTTTGTGATTATTCAGGGGATCGAGATCGTACGTTGGGCGAGGGATCTTCCGCCGGTTCTCAGGATTAGCACGTCTGTGCGCTATGCTTATCTGTGAGTGGACATTTATTTACACTGTCGTAGCGAGTTCTTGGTTTCAGTATTTATTTCCAGTACAATATTGAGATTATTTATTGTTTTGGAGGTATTATTTTATGTTTTATTGGTGATGGCATTTACTTAGCATCGATGTATTGACTACTCGGCTGATCACCAGTAGTCCAGTTCTAGGCTTGAGAGATTTGCCTGATGTGCCCACTAGGCTTGAGAGATTCGCCTAGTCTATCACCGTCGGGCTTGAGAGATTCGACTGACACCTCCATTTATTTTAAGAACTCACATTATTTTTATGTTATGTAAATAGTGAAAGGCATATGTTTATTTTCGTCTACTCACTCTAACGATTTTATTTGCCTTTCCCTTGGGCTTTTCAGTTTCCGTGCCTAGTTTGCCGTTCGATTTCTGGTGTCGCATGTCGCAGTCGGAGACTTAGTATTCGAGCTACTTTTCTTTCTCAGTAGGTTTCCTGTTTAGCCTACTGCTGTGTATTTATGTATATATATATACTAGAGGTCACTCTGAATACTCTGATGTTTATATTTTCATATGATTTTCCCGGATTTCTGTAAAGTTACAGTTTTTGCTTCTTGCTTTATATTATATTATGATTTTAAGAAATCCGTATGGGATTGGTGCCCAGGGTTTGGCTTTTGTGGCACAGGATGCAGTGTATTTTCGGGTGCAGGTTAATGGCAACTTCGCGATATAGTGAAACTCTGCCGAAATTTCTATGGTTTTTGAAAGTTCGTGTTTTCAGAAGGGGTTTGATTCCAGTTTAGGAAACTAAATCGGGGTTGGGTCCTTTCATTGACGTCTGCAACGATGAGAGTAAGGGAAAGTATTCGTATGTTTTTGTTATGAGAATTGGTCCAGGTAAGAGAGAGAGAGCTCGCAAGGCTCACACGTGAGAAAGTATGACCATGGTTATTATATAGTAAATGTACAGAGAATTAGTAGTAAAAAAATAGAGATAACTATGAAAACATATATATTTAAAACAGTTGCAGTAATTAAAATGTGTATATTTTATCCCAAAATACAAAGTGTTATATATCTTGCAACACATCCTTATAGACAATATTTTTCGTACAATTATTAGGGATGTCATCACCATTATTTATATAAATTTTACGACATTTCTTCGACGTAACTCTAGATAGCGCTACATATAATTCTCCGTGAGTAAAAACTGGTTCTAACAAATATATTCCTACTTGGTTTAATGACTGGCATTGACTCTTGTTTATCATCATTGCGTAACACGGTCTGATAGAAAATTGACGTCTTTTAAACATAAACGGTCATTTAGTTTCCATTGCATATAATACTATCCTTGGAATATGGACTTTTTCTCCCATGTTGTTTCCTGTAAGTATTTTTTCCTCAATAAGTCTTTCAAACAACTTTGTCACAATCAACATCGTGCCGTTACACAAACTACGTATCTGATCCAAATTTCTTAATAACATAATAGGCATGCCAATTTTCAATATAAGTTCATGCGTATGCAATCCGCTAAATTCAAGCTTGTTCAAAAATTTCATGGGATATAAAAGATTGATATTATCGCTATTACTAGAATTGTATGAAATTGAATCCGAACTAAAATATGATTTGTTATCGTCGGGTAATAATTTAACAACATAATTATTTATTTTATGAACAATTATATTTTTTGGAGTCACTATAGCACGCTCTCTTAAATAGTTTGTATCACTATATTTGCTTAAAAAATTGGGATAGGTGGCTTGAAAAATTGATTCTATAGGATGAACTGTAGGATCAGTAAGTAATTCTTCTGGTATATTAATCCAACTTACATTAGGATCACCTGTAGGGAATTTTGATTCTAATTGACATTCTCTTATTTGTAGTATCCATTTTTCCAACAAAATCTTTAATTTCATTTTTTTCTATGTTGCTTAAACCAATCGTCGATAATCTTATATTTTCAATTAGATGAAATACTGTAATGCTAGGCCACAAATATAAATTATTAAACGAAGCTTGAATGATTTGTTCTTTACTACCACCTTGTATGACTGGCAAAGTCTATCTAAAATCTCCACCGAATAGTATAGTCTTTCCTCCAAATGGTTCTTCTGTTTTTGACAAAATATCACGCAATGTTCTTTCTACAGATTCAATGCACCATTTATTACACATAGCAGCTTCATCTCAAATGATTAATTCAGCCTTCTCAATTAAATTAGAAAGATTGGTTTGTTTATTTATATTACAATTTGAATCTTTATCTATAATTGGTTATATTTTGAAACGTGAATGAATTGTTCTGCCTATCGGAAGTAATAATGAAGCAATGCCTGATGAAGCAACAACCAAAACAATTTTGCCTTCAGATCTCAGTCTAGAAATTATAGTGTTCCATAAAAAAGTTTTTCCTATACCTCCACTACCATAAAACAAAGAATGATCTTGGGTTCTTTTATTCAACGGCTTTGATCACCTCATTGTATATCTTTTTTTTATTACTATTTAGTTTAGTAATTAGATCAGAATGTTTTTGTTTTAGTACTTCACAATCAAAATCTAATTCTAATTCTTCCCTGATAAGCCTATTGTCAAGTTGACGTATTTGTTGTGTCTTTGGCATTGGTAATTGATGATCTTTTAAAGTACTCGACGACATGTTAAATAATTTTTCAAGTTCAAATAAAACAATATTTTTTAGTTCATCATCGGGTATGGTAAGATTTAACATATTAAAATTTGATCTTATTTTGTTTGATATATCATCAGACATGCTAATCCAATATGCATCAAGTAAAACTCGAGGATTCGTGACATTACAAAATAGAATAATCGTAAAAAATAAATGACAAATTTGAGAAAAAGTTGCAGTAAAAGTAGATTCCAACAATGCTTCTATCCATTATTTATCATCACCTAGCAATCCAAAGGCTCTACATGCTTCTTGATATGTAGAGTATATTACACTATTAAGTGTTTTTATTGAATCAAAATTGGTACATCCTTTTTGAATGTTCAAAAGAATTCTAAGATAATATAATTCACCTGCAATTGGAGGCACATGTGTTATTCTACCGAGTATGCGATATTGTTTTCTTCGGGTCCATAATTTCTGATTATCATTCCAAACAATTTTAGTGGAAAATTGAGTATATGTTAATTTCTTTGCTTTCTTATACGTCTTGTTTGCTTGAAACCAAAAAGTTAGCATAGTAGTTTCTATATTCGGATCATTTAACACATTTTCAAGAGAATTTGTTTGATGCAAACAAATAGTTCGTTCTGTGGGCAAATGAATTTTTAAATATTGAACTGCAGGAAATCTAGAATGAATGAAAAATTCAAATAAACACCATATGGACTCATGAGGAGTTAAATATTGACAATTAAGATAATTTTGGATCTCATTATTTATATTGTCACGGACTAACACGCGAGCTCTATCGGGTCCTTTATTTATATACTTAAATAAATATTTTATTAACATAGATTGAGAACACGATTCAACATTTATATGAGCATTATATCTCAACAACAAATTAGCATTATACGGAACAACATAATTATTACCAACATGAACTCCTTTTTTAACTACAAAACGTGATTCATCATCACGACGTCTATAATGAGGAGCCTTAATTGCTTGAAAAATCGTGTCAGTAATAAATGGTTTTGGAAAATGTTTTGTGCATTGTTTATCTCGCATGCATGGAGAATTCGAATTAAGTTGACCGCAAGGACCATGAATCATGAATTGACGATTTCAAATAATTGAGAGTTAACATTTTTATCGGGTAATTTTGCTGATATTATAGAATCTACATCATTTGCTGTATAACATTTGTATTTATGTTTAAGCCTGAATAATATATGAGCATGGGGCAACCCTTACTTTTGGAATTCAATTGTACACACATGAGCATGAACTTCTCCAAAGGGTTCTCCAGATTTAATTTAAGCAATCATATCATCTACTTTTATTTTAAAAATTTGACAAACAATATCAGAACGATCTTCTGGTTTGTACCCAAGTTTTTTTTTAAAATATCTCAAATTTTCTGGCCATTTCACATTGCATGTGAAAGTAATGAACAAATCAGGATTACCGTATTCTCTACAAATTGTCATTGCATCTTGATAATTATTTATTATATCTCTTGAACTGCCCGTGTGAGAACCAGGAAGAAAAACCTTTTTTTTCGACATCAGAACCTTGGACAATTCCATTCGAAACAAATGTAGATATATTATTTCATGTTTCACATCTTAATTCTGGTTGATGATGTCTTATATATTCTAAACGATTTTCTTCGATAGTTGCATATATATCGACTAAATATTGTTGAAATAATCTTCCACCTTTTAACAGAATACTCGATTCATTTTCTCTATCAAGAATTTGGTAACACACAAATTTGTTCATTGTTAATTTTTTATTTTTATCATTACGTACTATTTTCTGCAATTCGTTTTAATAACATATTTATTTTAAACCCATCCTCTCCATATGAAAAAAGAAGCGGATATTGTAATGACATTAATTTTGGATGAATTTTAGAGATTCGTTCAATTGTCCATTGTTTGATCGAATGATTATATCTTTATTAGAATTAAATTCACCGATGTCACCCACAATTAATCCTCCAATTTCAGAAGCAGAAGGTAATTCGTATTGTTTGCTATCAGTTATTTGACGATCAAGTATAGAGATATCAAAATTGGGCAATGAATTATTTTCAAAATTATCTCTCACAGTTCGATACTCTTTGGTTATTTCATTGCACTCATCTAATAGTTTTATTAATCTTTTGACAATATTAGTATCAATTGCTTTATTTGCATTATTTGGATCAACAACGCTTAAACGGTTTGAAATTTTAGTCACAGTGTCATAAACATATAATTGAGCATATTTAGGACATTCTCATTCCCAAGGTAAAACTGAACCCATTTTATGATGCACTTGTCCACATATTTTAAATATATAAGGAGATGTTCCATTGTTTATGTTATATTCAATTTTGGCTCCCATAGAAGTAAATGCAAACATGAAATTGTAAACTCGAATATTCTCTCGAAATAATATGCTTGCTCGACCATTATTTGGATTCAATAATTGATCAAGAAAAGACGGAGTTGGATTTGACAATGGAATTTGGACTCGTCCTTTTTCACAACAATTTGTGTAAGTCAATTGATTTCTAATATTTTTTCTTTAAAGCTTCATCTTTCCAAAAGTAAGCATTGCAATGATTACATGTGTAAGAATCATCACCACAGTCATTATAACTTATAACGACTGCAATGATTATAATACCAAGATTTGTGTTAGTGATTTGTTTGATAAATTGATAATTGATAATTGATACTTGATAATGGGATAGTACGTGACGTACCTACAATGTCAATATCAAAATTTGTGTTAGAAAGAATTTTTGATAAATTATTAATTTTTGATAATTAATAAATCATAATTTAATATGTCACTCACCTTTGCAGCTTCTCTGGTACATTGCTTGACCAAAAGGAGTTCCAGTGAGATCTGTAAGTAATGTTAAAAAAAAAACTTTTGCTATAGTTATTGAAATAAAAAGTTAAAATAAATAATGTATCTAATGATTCACTTAATGATTAAATTGGTATTAATAGTCAATATTAATATTACTTAATTACACTACCTGATACATGCTCCTCGGTATCACTTTCATTGTCAACTTTTTCATCATCAACTGTATTTGACCAGTTTGTGCTGTCATCTTGAAAATAGCTTGATGATGATGTTTCATTATGATCTCCAAAGCCTTGTTCGAAAACACGCTTCTTCTTGGTTATGTAACCTGAATTTGATTCGATCACACTTTTATCTTCCAAATTGTAAGATGGTGCTGTTGACCCATGAGTTGCCAATTCTTGTGCAAGATTTTCTCGATTTTCAAAAAAATGTTTCCTCTTTCTAAAATCTTTTCTTGTTCTCATAGTTGAAAAAAAAATAATTGTTGGATTGTAAAAGTCAGGATCAATATAGTAATAGCTATTGTCTAATTAGGAAGAGAGCTTGTAGTGGTTAATTTTAGTTATAAACTTAAAGGCCATCATGCACCAAATGAAAACAGTGTTTTAGTACATTATTTAATTCAAATACTAACACATTCCAAATAAAAGTAGTTACAAAACTCAATCATGTAGTCAAATATATTGTCATTAAAGCACAGTGAAAAGTTTATTATTCAAAAGTATCTTTATATGTGCATACTAAAGTCATATGTATTGATATCTATACTATTTATCTAAAGCTATACACACATCCAATCCATTTAATTATATTTTTTTCACTGTATAGATAATTACAAAATAACAAATATACATACCTAAATGTTGATGAGAAAATGATAGAGTGCACGACGACAACCACATAATCAACAGCCCAATAACGCAGCTAAGAGCTTTTTGCATATAAACTCCAGACCCTGCATAATTTGCACTCATACATGAACACTCTTTTCTACAAAATTTCTTATGAATATTGGTTAAACAACACTAATCATAATCGAACCTATATATGTAGCATATTTGAACTAAAATTCAGAAGTTGTCAAATACAAAAAAAGAACGAAGCTAGCATTACCATTTGCAAGCGAAACCCAAAACATGCAAAGGGATCGAGAAAGGAGAGATAATTAATCTAATAAATGCTATAATTCATGTTATTATGAAGATAGCTACTGCATATACTCGGATTTCAAACACTATGTGACCAATTATGAAAAGTAAAGTGACTTAAGTAACAACAAAAAACATCTCTTTTCGAGCCAATATGAATCAATCCCAATTATGGAACATATATATATATATATTAACAGTTATGAATAGGCTATTATAATATTGAATCCATACGATATTATTAATACTTTTTCTTAGTTATGAATAGGTATATTCAGTTATCACCAGTAGGATGATTGGAGGAGCTTAATTTTCTATTGCTATTATAACTTGTTTTCCTCACAGCTTTTAAACACAGTTGATGCACTAATCATGTGATAAAATCGACGCTCTCATTCATATATGAATTTTTTTTTCCATGAACAAAATCTTCAACTCTCAGATCTCGATCTCTTGCAATCTTCTTGTCACTAGTCCAACTCAAAATCATATAATCACAGATCTCATGGCAAGATAGGCTGATCATATAATCATACACGCTAGCTAATATATATCTATTTCCCATAAAGATGCATACGTCTTCAAATCAAGATTTTGCTCAATCACATAAGCTAGCTACACACACACACATATATATTGTACAGAAAAAGAAGAAGAAGAAGAAGAGACTACAGTGGCAGAGAATAGACTTAGAAGCCTTAGAGCAAGCAGTTAATCCAATACTGAAAACTCATATACACTTTAGAGCAAGCACATTTAACAAATCCAAAAATAAAACAAAAATAAAAACTAAGCAATGGACGGAGAATCAATATACCTTGCTCTCCGGTGGAACAAAACCACTGAAACCCTGTAAAACCTAGAAAAGACTCAAAATTTAGCCTAATATGCTTAGCATGATGATGAAAGAGAGCTGGAAAACAAAGCAACACACATAACACACATATTCGACGCAATCATCCACTGTTAAGATATAAGCATAGTCAGTACTATATGTAAAAATTCATTCTATGACAATTATCTATATCGCAGCCAAGTTGATATTAGTTTGAGTGTGAGATTCAATTAAATACTGGGAATAGAAATAGGAAAATGAATGCAAGATTACAGATTTATATTGATCGAGCAAAATAGTATATTACAAATTTCGTGGAGATTGTTTAAAACAGTAGATTACTAAACACTTTTACTGCGATTAGAACCCAAAACAAAATCTTAATGAGTGAAATTTGGATACATTATCGGCAGTGTCAGGAGTCAGTAGCTTGGAAGTCGGATCAATTTTGTGCTTGAGGATAAGCTATAATCCACAGATTAATGTAAAAAAGAAAAACCCAGCAATGTAATAGTCGAAAAAATATGCTAAAAGAGCATAACACAGGAGCTGGTTGATAGTGTAGTTCTGGATTAGGGAGAATATATATGAAGAAGGGGAATATTTTCTTGAATCCACAAAATATACATATTACATGTCAAAATCATTAAGCAGAACAAATCCATCCTCAAATCATACATGTGTTTCGTATCCAGCTTATTCTCCTATCTTAAACTGTTACCTTATGAATATATGGATTTACATTTCATATTCACATGTATATCTGTTATAATCAAAGTGAAACAGTACCTATACCTGGATAGTCCAATTATATCTTGTTTTTGATCATCAATGATTAAGGAATTTCTATATATCCTATTTCACTCGGTCCAGTAATTCAAGTCTTGAATACGCCAGTTTGGTCCTCTGTTGACGCATATAATTTGCCTTTTTCTACATATCTGTTAGCGTATTTTCTTATAAGCAATGCAGTTTGTAGGCTTTTCCTCTTGTTTATAAAAGGGGTATTTTTCATCTTAATCCTCTTTTTATTTTGCCATTCTATTCGACCAATCACTGTTTAATAATCTTCCTAATATGCGTGTTCATATATTATAGTACTGTATAATATTGTATGTTTTTGTTTTTGTTTTCTTCAATTATTATTAATTGGGGGGTTTTGCAGTGGTCTTGTTCCTAGCAGTTTTTTCAGTGTTATCTATATTTTGTTAAATTATATGATTTTATTGATTTGTTTTACAGATTACATTGTCAATTTCATTCTTTAATTACCTCACATATATCAAATGTATTCTGGGCATTCTGATACATTTATATACGTATAGGAACTTGTATAACATGGTAATGGTGATTTTATCATTATGTAGTAGTGTTGAATTGCCCCCTGAAAAAGTATCTATGTCACTTTATAAATCACTAAGCTATTTGTCTATTGATGTCAAAGAATTATCTCATCATTCATGGCAGAAATTGACCCACTACTCTTGATGAACGTCTATCGATTCTCAACCTATGGGTATCCAACCCCAAAACTGAGACTATTTATGCAGCAGGTTCATTACCCAATAAGGAGTGGAGGATAATCGATCACTATATTGTATATCTTAATCCATTCTAGATACCCAGAACTACCAGCCAAACATCATAGGGATCAAAACATCGCGACCCAGAAAATCACTAAAAGAAATCAAAACAAAAACATTTAACAACATATTAACAACATAGACGAAATCGATAACCTAAACCGTATATATGCGTAGACTATATATATGCTTAGCATGGAATTTAATAATGCAAGTGTACATATATGTGTAGAATATATATATATATATATATATATATATGCTTAGCACTTATGTAGCTATATAAGTTAACCCAAGGTTCTTCATCCCATTTCCAGATTATTTCTAGATTAACTCAACCCAAACATAAGTTAATCCAATTTAACAGTGGCAGACATATCTGAAACATAACAATATCCAAATTAATCATAACCCAACTATCATTCAACTGAAATCGAAATGGAAATTACCTTAGTCGGGAGTGTTGAGGTTCGCGTAGATGAAAGCGACAATGAACCGGATCTAAGAAAATGATGAGAGAGACAAAAACCAAATTCGAGATCGAGTATTGTCCGGTAGAAGCGGCGGCAACAACAGCTGGAGATCAATGGAGACTGCCAGAGAAAGTTGGCGTATTGTTTGGAAAGGCTGAGAGATCGGAAATCGGGAGGAGAAACCAACACCACATTCTTAGAGTGATTGGGTTTTAGATTGCAAACCGCTGCCACTAAAAATGAGAGATCGAGTGAGCGATCGAGGTTGAGAAAGTCAGTGGGTTTGAAGCAGTGATGATGAATCAGTATAGATGATGATCGATCAGTATAGGTATATGTATGAAGAATAGCACGGTCTCAGAGCAAATGAGGAAGAAAAGAAAAATAGAGGGATTAAGGCAGTTTCACACGCCTCGCATGCTCAAGAATAGTGAACGGTGCTTTGTACAGTAAAACTCAACTCTGTTATATAGCACATATGACAATTTCATGTTTATATGTAATGAGTATAAAATCAATTGTACATTGACATTCAATTTGAAGAAACCCAGAACTCCACAATGGAAAAGGAGAAGAGGAAATAAACATTTATTCTGCTCACAAAATTCCAATTTGTCAAAGAAGCTCAATCATTAATGTCAAACAGTAATCAAAAACTCATAATGGCTCGTGCCACTATCTACAAAATCTAATGAGCCACTGTTCTGGAAACTCCAGTTTAGCTTTCAAACCGAGCGATTGGATAACATTACAACACAGGTTTGGCTTCTGCAGGCTACTATGGAGTACAAAGTATTCTAAGTCACAGGTGGGGGTGATCTTTACTTCTTGGGCGCAGTGCTGATTCTTTGAATGCCAGTAACAGCTCCTGGAGAAAGGTGATCTATCGGACCTGAAGATCTTCTATATCAGTTAAATGAACTGTGTTGTCATTTGACCTCTTATTTGGTAGGTTCACCACCAACTGACCACATGCTCCACTAATGTCCTGACCCATTTCCTTACGAACGGTTGTTCGGATGCCAAAGGTACCTCTTAAAATCTTCTGAAAAATGGTTACTTTGTCTTCGGCAGTGGTTTTGAATTTACTTAGAGTACCAATTGGATTAAACGGTATTAAATTAATAACCTGCTTGACAAAAGAAAGGAGTCAAGGTTATTCTGATGTGGAATCTACTATACCTAAACATACACAAAAGGGAGAGCAAACTCACCACTTGAAATGTATCTAGCAACTTTCCTAGCTGGTGTGCATGTTCTTCTTCATCATTCACTCCATCAAGCATTATGTACTCAATAAAGATTTTCTGCTGACTAAAGATTAACAGTCAACGGTGAGATATGTATATTTGAGGTCTATCCATAAAGTTACGAAAGTATAATTCTTATGTCTTGATAGAAGTTTACCTGGCTTTTTGATATTTTTGCAGTGAATCCATAAGCTTTACTAAAGGAAAAGCCCGAGCTGCAGGCATTATCTGACAACGAATTTCTTGGACAGGTGCATGCAGTGAAACTGCTAAATTCAGTCCAGGTAGATCATTATGAAACTTGTTGATAGCATGAATAATACCCACCTACACAGAGATTAGATGCAAAAGTTATCCACCAGTAAGCAAATGTATCTAGAACTCATGAACCACTTCATTAAGACAATGATTTGTTTTCCAGCAAATGAAGAGAGTGAAGAGTTTCAAGTACTTCAAACTTATGTGACATGTCAGAGGAAGTTGGGAAGTCTAGGTATCATGTGTTAAGTTCTCTATATGGAGGACCCAATGCATAATATCACAGAAAATACTAAATATGTGACGACTTATTTAATTCAAGGAAGCTAATCTTGACTCTGTATCACATTCTACAAAGCAGGAAAACAAGGAAAATATAAAACACAACATATATACGTAGACTATACAAGCACAACAGTAGCATGAGAACTTCACTAAATTTCACATGCTGTAAACCTAAGCAATGAAGTGGTCTCAATTCTATTTAGTGTTACCTTCACGGGTGAGATCATACTTCTGTTTCACTTACAACCACAGAAAAGCATGACAGCAGATATCGGTAAACTTTAAAGGGTCTATCATTAGCATTCTTGCTAATCATTTTACGTAAAAAAGTTCTTTTCATGAAAGAAGTCCTCAAAACAAGGTTCCACTTCAAGTTCCCTAATGAAACCAATCATGTAGAACCTTAACAACATCAATAAACCAAAGGACTTATGATCCCTTTGTACACTAATTTGCAAAAAGCAGAAATAGTCCACATACTTACCGTGGATACAGTAATTCTCCTTGGCGACAACTGAAATGGCAATCCAGTCATGACACGGATTGCTTCCACCAATGCATTATAGTTATTCATCGGTTCCCCCATCCCCTGACAAAACAACACACACAACCAAAGTGTTGAAATTTCCACTTATTTCCTCCACCATTCCTACAATCTCAAATACGATGAAACACGACCAGTTCAGAATAAAAGCAATTACCATGAAAACAATATTGCGTATAGGCGAAATCCGAGAAGCATGAACCAACTGCTCCACAATCTCCCCCGAAGTCAAATTGCTCTTAAACCCCATACTCCCAGTTGCACAGAATGTGCAACCCATTTTACAACCAACCTATACAAAATCACCACAACCATTCAAAACTAACCAAATTTCAATTTTTTCGACAAAGAGAAAGAAAAAAAAAGCTCAAAACTTGATACCTGAGACGATACACACAATGTGGACCTTAATCCGCCATGGTTTGACTTCCCATTATGCTTTCCCAATCGGCTATTGTACCTCATGATCACAGCTTCCACAAGAGCCCCATTCTAATATCAAAAAAAATTAAAAAAAATCGAGTCAAAACTTCATTGAGGCATTTCGTCGAACATTTGGTGTGCGTTAAAAATTAGAGTTTAGGTTTATAAAACCTGAAACTTGATGAGGAGCTTGGTGGTAAGCTTATCGGAGGAGTCGGTGGCGGAGTGGACGGAGGAGGTTAGGGTTTTGAACTTGGAGGTCAAAAGAGGGTACGCGGCGGAGGGTAAAGAGGGGATTTGGTCGAGTTGCGATTCTGGGTTTTGGATGACGTGTTTCCATATGTAGGGCATGAAGGTGGATTTGATACCGGAGTTTTCTAGCTCCGATTTGAGCTCTCCGGCGTCGAAAATTGATCGAAACGGCATCGTATTGCGAGCGATTTGCATGGTTTTGGGTGGTGGGTTTTTTTTTTTACTGTGACGGAGTCGGAGGCGGAGTGGTTGTGGTGGATTAGTTGGGTTATTGTAAAAAAAGAGGGAAGTGACTAAAGTGAGCGTACTTGAAGAAATGAAACGACGTCGCTCAATGGATTAGTTAAATATTTTTACTTAGTTTCTGTTTATTTTTTTATTAACAATTTCATTCAACAAATAACTCAAACATTACTCGAAGAATTATATTTTAAAGTTAAAATTGTGTAACCAAAATATAATTTATGATATATTAGTAAAAAATTATTTAAAAGTTAAACTAGACTAAATTAAACTTGAAATCAATTAAAAATTAAAAGCCGGAGAATATGACTTCATATTAGAATACTTATTGGAGTGATTGAATTAGAATATTTGTTAGAGATGCCCCTGGTTAATGTAAACACATTTTTTTGGGATACAATTTAAGTGCACCACTTCGACATTGTAGAGTCAAATCTTATGTTTGCTCCTTCTTATCGACTATTGTCCTTATTTGAGAACAGAGGAGCACCTGAAACAACGTTTATACTCCAAACAAATCGGATCTCCATATTTAATTTGAACATATTCAAATAATCAAATTACAAAGTGAGACTAAACAATCGGGAGCATAGTTTTACTTTGTTAGTCCAATTAATTTCTTTGTCAAAGAAATGAACTCCATAAATTTGGAGCTCCATCTTTGAACCAATGATGTAGCCTAATATACTTTGTTACTTCAATTTAAGCTTTCCAATAGAATATTATAAATTTCAACAATAAAAAAGCATTGAGAATTCAAATCATAATCTAAACTTGAATAAATTATTGTTTAGTAACTTACAAATTACAGGTTTGAATCCACCGACATTGTACAACAAACAGAGATGAACGTCCTAGTGGCAACCCCATCATAAATCATGATGGAGCTCCACCTTTGAACCCATCATTCTTGCCTAAAAAACCCAAAAGAAACAAATAAATCAATAGAATTGTGACAAGTACACATTTTCAGTTCTTGTGTTTCTGTGTTTCATATTCGCAGCTTGGTAAGGATAGAAACCCTTCTTGTTTGATCCTGCAGCTTTTGAAGCAGCCCCTACAGAAGCACCACCTCCTTCCCTATAGCTACGCGAATGAGTTCGAGCAAACTCATTCGTGCCTCCTCGCTGCTCGAACAAGTCGGCAGCAGTTGGAGCTTGGAACTCGGACACCGTCCGGCGATGAGATGACCCCTCTAAGGATTCATTGTCACTTATTAAGATACGGTAGCTCCGGTTAGAGTTGCTTCCAGAATTCGAAAATGACCTAAACTTGTGCTGAGGCCTCTGCTTCTTGATGGCGTGGAGAAGATAAGGAATCAAGCCTTCCATACTGCCCTTCTGCTTTGATCTTTGAACTTTGTAGAGAAATGAAAACTTCTTGAGCACTAGATGGATATCAATGTGTGACACAAAGTCGTTGAAGCAGCAAATACTTAAATACGAGTAGTTGGTGTGTGCACAACCATATGTGGACGAAGTTACCTGAGGGCAGGTAATGCACGGGAATGACCTTGGTACCCATTGAATACGATATAGTCTTGGGGTGGTTGATGGGGACATGATCGTAGTCCTATTGGGATTTTGGGTCTACATGTTTGACAATATGTGATGGCGTGTCGTAGAACATCACATTTGGTTGATGAGATTGAGATGGCTTTGGCTTTGGCTTTGGCTTTGGGGAGGTTTTGACTGGCTGATCCAACTGTTAGGCGGCCATGCGCATCATTTTCAGAGTTTTCTCTTTGCTTTGGTCACAACATCTCTAGTGTAATTTTATATGTTACTATGTGGTTAAAACTGTTACTGCTACTGCGAGCAGCGAGCTAGCTATAGCTTGCAACTACATAAACCACATCCTTCTTACTGCTACTTACAATCAGTCATGGACTCACATAGACCATGTCACTAACTTGTAAGTTAAGTATACGACTATAGATAAGTTATGTTGCTAGCTACTGTAAATTCAGAAACTCTCCTTCAGTTCAGGTTTCTCAGCCAGCGTTACATTGACATAGTGCTTCACTTGTTGCTCACTAGGGGATCCGACGATAATTGCGTGTCGTTCGGTGAATAACTTCCTTTACCCTTCACTATCCACAAGGTTCAGTCCCTTGCAAACATCCACACTTATTTTCACTGTTTTCTCCATCTTGTTCTTCACCTCCACTCTTTCAAATCCTACAAGCTGTAACTTTGGTGCCCCTATGAATCCTTCTGATCTTGGTGGCTTCCAGAAAGCGAGCACCACGTGGGAGCCGTCTATCGGCCCATTGTTCCTCACCCCAACAACTAGATCGAATGCTAAACTCTGGTAGTTTATGCTTGACATGTCAATTTCCTGGCCAGAGCTGGAAACGGGTTCCAGTAGAGTGGTATCATATTGGTTGAAAGTTGTCGCGTTGTTTGATCCGATGAGTAGAGTGGAAGGTGCAGACTTTATGAACTTGGAGAAGGTGGAATAGCTTAGCCCATGACCAAACTCATAGATGGTCTTTCCAGTGTAGAATCTATATGTTCTTCCAGGATAGTTTCTGCTAGTGTTGGCTCTCATGTTCATGTCTTCCATTGGCACTTGGTCTACATACTCTTGTGGGTACCAAGTAAAAGGGCTCTTCCCAGCTACACATGGTGCAGGAGGGACATGTCAGCAGTGTCATGCTCCTATAATAGGGTGAATGGGATTCCCACTTGTGCTGATCCAGACCTTCTCCAAGGTGTAGTCAGAGGCCAATGGGGACTAGATGGGTAATCTTTTACTTCTGATTCTTATTTTGGTATGAAGAAAGGGGAAGTTTGAAGTTTGAACCAAGAAATAACTCTGATCTTTGTGCACTTCTGAGCAGATATATAGTTTCTGACTGTGATTCTGTGGAAGTTTATTACGATAAAATCCACAAGAGGATGCGGTAGCCTTGGCCATGAAAGCAGGTAAAGTAAATGAGTAAAGCATATATAGCACCAGTTCCTTTGATCTCTTTTTTGTTTTTTATATTTTTTCTTTTTATGAGAAATTTATCTTAACTGATGATGACTTACATGACTTATTGTCATGTGATTCTGCAGGTCTAAACATGAACTGTGGGGATTACCGGGGAAGTACACAGAGAATGCAGTAAAGTTGAAAAAAGTGGAAGAATCTGTGGTTGATCAGTCCTTGATATACAACTACATAGTCCTCATGAGGCTTGGCTTCTTTGATGGAGATCCGAAACTGCTCCAATTCGGAAACCTTGGGGCATCGGATATTTGCAGCGGCCACCATAAAGCGTTGGCACTTGATGCTGCTGAGCAGGGCATAGTTCTGCTAGACAACGAAGAAGCTCTTCCTTTGTCCCCAAATACCACCAAGAATTTGGCCATTATTGGACCTAATGTAAATGCCACCAATGTCATGATAAGCAACTATGCTGGCATACCATGTAGCTACACTAGTCCTCTACAAGGGCTACAGAAGTACGTGTCATCCTTGAAATATGAGCCCGGGTGTAGCGATGTGAAATGTGCCGATGAGAGCCTCATTGGGTCAGCGACTCAGGTGGCTGCAACAGCTGATGCAGTGGTGTTGGTAGTGGGGCTTGATTAGTCCATTGAAGCAGAAGGGCTGGACAGAGTGAACTTGACTTTACCAGGTTTTCAGGAAAAGCTTGTGGAGCAAGTTGTTGATGCCACACATGGGACAGACATTCTAGTTATCATGTCAACTGGTCCAGTAGATGTTTCTTTTGCTGAGAATTTGAGCAAAGTAGGAGGGATTCTATAGGTTGGGTATCCAGGTCAAGCTGGAGGAGATGTCATAGCTCAAGTGATATTTGGAGACCATAATCCAGGTAACATTCTATTTTCAAATATTAATATTGTCTAACTGTTAATTTGACATGTTATGTTGTTTGACTGTTAATCTGCTGATACGTATTGTGGCTTAAAGTATTGTCATTGATAAGTGATGATGATAGGTGTCCTGCTTCGTCACCTGCATTGATTCACCTCAAGCTATTTCATCATTTTCCACGAAATTTCTTGCATCTTATGAAAGGTGGATAGTGATTGTGAACATCCAGTCATCCATAATATATACATCTTTAATTCATTGAAAAAAATAAAGGATAGATTCTGAGTAAATGTATCATGAAATAATATCTACATTAAAGAACAAAATGGCACGGGATTTTGTATATAGAAAGTTCATTAATGCTTTGTTTACCTGAGCATCAAAGTGAAACCTATCAACACCTTTCCAATTGTCAAGATCATAAGCAGTGTAATGCTTGCAACAGTTGGAGACCTTGTCACCAACGGCATTGCCTTCACCAACTTCTTGCAGACCTCTGACATAATTCACTGCATAATTTTGACACCACTAAGGGGTCCTCTCCTGGCGTCTCATGTGCTCGGCCCCATCTTCTGTCAAGAAAAACATTTACATTAGGACTCCAAAATGTCAAACCGGCTAGACCCAAGTTGTACATGGCTCGAGCCTCAGTTGACACAACCTGCCCCATCCTCAACCACAGGGACTCATTGAAACTAGCCGCGGATAGAATCCCTACTGGAAAGCTAGTGGCTCCAGGCACGGTGGCATTAAAACGAACGCATGGGCAGGTCCGAAACACCATGAAGTGCCTCGGACCACCACTCATATTTAGGCACGCCTAGGCGAGATATGCATGTGGCACCATTCACTAGTTGTTGAACTTGTTTGGGCTTAAAATAAATATTTCATATCAGGCTTGAAAGACTGAAGTCTTGGTGAGCGGCCCAAGATGAGATGAAGTCTTGGCGAGTGGCCCAGATAAAAGATGAAGCTTGGCGAGCGGTCAAGTGGAAAAACAGAGTCCGTTTCCAGGTCAACTTAGGATTCCGGATAGCTGATTCATGCGGCTCAATGTCTATCATACCTTTTTTGTTTAAGATAGGTTTCTTCTAGTAAAGGAGTTATGATAGCGTTAGAACTATATAAAGATAAGACCCGTATGCTGGATGGTGTTAGAGTTATATTGAGATTCAAAGAGCAAGAGCAGAAGAAGTTCAAGAAAATTGAAAGACAACTACTGCGCATTATATAAAGAGAGTAAGAGCATTGTTGAAAGGGTCCCCGATCAAATACAAAACATTTGCTATACGCAAGTACACCTAGACATCTCGTCAAGAGATTCTATCTTTGCAACCAGCCGATCAAAGTGCTTGTCACCTATCGAGTGAGAGTATTGCGATCAAAGGAAGAAGCGCGACTGGAAGGTTGAAGGGCTTGTTACATATCGAGTGAGAGTTCTGATATCTAAGGAAGCAGTGTTCTCAACATATCGTCAAAGAGATTTCTCTGCTTTGCACTGATAAGGGAGTGTGAGGTATCGATTTTTGGGGCTCTGCTAGAGACACAAAAACCCCAAGTCCTATGTTACTAGGCGAGAATGACCCATTCAGACAAGGTTGATGCTCTCCTTGTCTTAATCGCTTATCAAGAAGTCAGACAACTTTACATTCTATATTCCGTTGAGAGACGGTGGCACGCCAGCATATGAAGCACATACAGGATAAACCGACAACTGCGGTTAAACTATCCAAAGTCAATAAAAGAGACTGCTTTGCGGAAGGATCTCTCCGTGGGGGATATTTTAGCGTCAAACATTTTGGCACGCCCAGTGGGACAATCTTTGTGTCTCTAAGTGACAATAGGGGATCCTTACCGAAGAAATTACCCTCAGTGTCGCAAGCACCCACAACCGGCTTACCGTGAACATACATCTACTCAGTGTCGTTCACTAAGTAATCAAGCGGTTGAAATTATCTTCGCTAAGGAACATCATTCAACCATGTCATTTAAATCTTTAAGTGAAGCAGAGATTGCGGAACTTACATTCCCGGAGTACCTAGCTTACGTAGCTAGGCGCAACGAACATCAGACTAACTACTACATGGCTCTCAGTGAAATGATTGAACAACAAGCAACTCTTCTCACTACCCAAGGCGACAGAATAGACGCGGCATTAGCCGAAATCCAAGCATTACGGGTAGAACTCCATAGAGATCAGGAGGAGAGAGAGGCAATTGGAGCCAGGTAGCGAGTCTCGCAGAAGGTCAGGATAAATTACGGATTGATATCATACAACACTTGGGGTCAAGTTTGGATGAATACTGCCGACATGCGGCGACACTGTCTCAAAGGACAGACATGGACATAGCGTCTCTAACGAAATCCATTTCTGATCTCGCTAGAAAGACTAGACAAGCAGAGTCTTTCCCACCTGCGTGGGAACAACGGTTAAATAGGTTCATGAACGACTGCGACATACATCTGGCCAAGATGTATGATTCATATGAGACATCGTTTCCTCCCATGCAGAAGGATGATCCAGATGCTTGGCAATGACCAAAGTACTACCTGCATCAAACCTTCCAGACTTTCTCTGGCGACGATGATTCCAATGCGGCAACACATTTAGCATATTTCACACTGCAATTAGGGCAGTTTGCCGATAATGATGGACTCAAGTTAAGAGTCTTTGGATCATCTTTGTCAGGATCGGCCCTCGTATGGTATACTGGATTAGAAAAGGGTTCGGTCAACGAGTGGAAAGATATGGAGGCTTTATTCATAGACCACTTCGAAATGGCGAGACCTGAAACCAGTGTCGGAAAGCTGGCTTCCTTGAGCCAATCGGCGACAGAAAGTCCAGTCACTTTCCTGCACTATTTCCGGTCAGAGTATAATCTATGCAAGACTCCACTAGGTAAAGAGGAGGTAGTAGAGATGGCCAAGAATGGTTTGGAGGATACGTACCACCAATTGTTCTTGAATAGCAAGTACTTTTCCTTGAACGAGCTTATCACAGCTGTAACTAGAGCTTACAGTACCATGCAAGAACGAGACAATCGAAGGAATGCGTCTAAGGGAACATACACTGCTAGGTCTTACGACGGACCAAAGCCAAAAACTGTGGATTATATAGAAGACATAGACGATCAAGATTCAGACTCTGATGGTGACCAAGTGGGGGCTGTGGATTTGTCGACAAATAAAGTTTTAAAACCCCACAAACTTCAAAAGAATAAGGGCCCCATCAAGCTTTCAATAATGGCTTTCACTAAGCCAGAGTTCGAAATATACACATACGATGCTAACATGGCTCATGAGATCTTGGATGAGCTCTATGGCATGTAAGCTGTCAAAGAAGACTTCGGACCTCTCCCTACGGCTGAGCAGTTAAATGGTGAAAAATATTGCAAGTTCCATGGAGCATAGAACCACATCACGAAGGACTGCATCAAGCTGAAAGATCAGATTCAAAAGTGGATTAATGAAGGAAGACTAGAACTAGAGGGAGCGACCAAGGCAGCTGCATCAGTAGATTCGAAACCCTTCACATTGCCTCAAGTCAATATGATAGATGTCAAATGGTCATCACCTGATAGTTGTATTGGAGGCGTGGAAGATTGGAATCAGCAAGTCTTTTAATCTTATTCCTTCCCGTATGATAAGTTGGAAGAGATCTTGGACAGCCTACGAGAAATGGGGTTGGTCTTTTATTACCCAATACTCGAACTCAAACATTTACGGTATGAAGGTCCAGCTCAGCATTTCTGCAGATTCCAAAATCAGTTTGGTCATCGAATAGCAAGGTGTTCAACCTTGAGAGATGAAATTCAGAGGTTGATCAACTGGGAAGTGATTAAAATTAACAACAGGGGAGTGGTGGAATGGCATCCGCACAATCATAAGGCATCACCACCTCCTGACATATCATTTCTCTCCCCAGACACCTCTTTCGCTCGCAATGTATCTGAACCATCCCATAGAAGGAAAAGGTCAAGGTGGAGGCCTAGACGTAGCATTGCATTTGTCCGACCTAAGCGGGTTGAGATAACTTATGACGCATCTAGGCAAGAGGAGATATATGAAGAGATAATCCAAGTAGGGATAGCAACAGTTCCTGATAAATGGGGAACACCAGACCCACATCTTGAAGATGTTAGGGGTCTACCTTATTGTCGGTATCATCATCGATGGGGTCACTATTCCACGAGTGCTTGTCGTGACTTGAAGTTTAGGATTCAGCAGTGGATTGATGAGGGAGAAATAATGATAGAACAAGAGCCCTCGCCAAGCTTAGCGACCGAAATGTCATTGCTGGTGGGGATGTTAAAGTTGACAAGGGACAAAACAAGTAAACGTAAACAAATTGACAATCATCAAACTACTGGCGAGAATCCACCAAGCAAGCAAATGGAAAAATCAAATAAAAGAAAAGAAACAATGGATCCGAAAGCAGAGTCGCCAGTAGCCATTTGTGCTCATTGTAAGCTCAGGGACGGGATAAAGATTTCCTATGAATAATTGGTTAAAGCAGCCAAGGTCTTCCCGGAGTTATTTTCACAAACAAATTATCAGCTCCATAGCCCACAACGAGCGGGACAAAGGGATTCCCCAACACTTAAGCGTTCGCGAGCGACAGAAAGGGTCAGTAAAGCAAAGAAGTCTGAATCAGAAATTGCTGACACGCTCGCCAGGCCGTATATTGCACCAGCTTCAAGAAATATCACAAAGGAGAATGTATGGTACGTAAAGAAGAAGGGAAAGACCGTTGAGGTAACTCCAAGTAGAAGAAGGAACCTTCAACGACGATTTGGAGAAGCCAAAAGAGCATTAGAGGCTTATGAAACGGGCATGCTCAAAGAAGAAGAACTGGTATGTTCTCCAGAGACGCTGCGAAGGCGATTGAACGCTCTTGCAGTGAACCCTTTAGTGGTTTTTGGGAAGAAGTCTCACGAGCCTAAAGTGCGAGCACAACGACCAGGTGTTTTTTACTATAACCCAGAGTTATGGTCCAAGGACAAATAACCCGAACCTGTTCATGAGGATCGTCGTGAAATCAAAAAATGTAAACCAACGAGACGACGCCTTAGTTTCGATGATGAAGCGATGGAAACATTGGGGCTACACACACCACCGAAGGAGGGGAAGCATGTTTAAGGACATGTCGCTCCAGGCGAGACTAGAGTCTTGCAGTGGAGACCGAAGCCTTTAATCATAGAAGAACAAAAGAAGGCCAGTCTTAGCAAGACTGTTCCCCATCCTGAAAAACAAAGTTCTGAACTATTTATGCCAATAACCATAGATCCTACACCTGAGGATCAGCTGCAACAGGTTGCTTCTCTGGAGGTCATTGCAACTTTGGATCTCGAGGGACAAAAATCTGAAGACAAAAACAATGCAGATGATGAAGAGTTGTTGGATTATTGTGACGGTGAAGATGAAGAAGCAGAAGAATACGTTGAAGAGGTGGATACCACTGTTAACATGGTGTTCATTTTATCTTCTAGGTATGCTTTACCTCCACCGAAATCAATGGATGAGTCAGTCGCAAGCAGAAGCGTTAACAACTTGGTAGTGCCAGAAGATGAACCA
Organism: Geum urbanum; assembly: GCA_946800695.1. Lineage (NCBI taxonomy): Eukaryota > Viridiplantae > Streptophyta > Magnoliopsida > Rosales > Rosaceae > Geum > Geum urbanum. Next base: position 4,373,630 of record OX327002.1, on the reverse strand, counting down.
ATATTGACAGACGAATTAGCACTCGCCAAGACATTGGAGATTGACCCATCAATGACAAAGGGATAGATGACGTTCGCCAAGCCTACTCTGGACATGGCCATGCACATGCGACCATTATATGTGACAGGAAATGTCCAAGGAATTCAAGTCAATAAACTTTTAGTGGATTCATGGGTAGCGGTAAACATCATCACAGTTAAAACAATGGCCTTATTAGGTGTTCCCAAGTCTGCTATCCAAGAGACTACCCTTAATGTTAGAAACTTTCAGGGTAGCATTTCCAAGACTTTGGGCATTGTCTTTTTGCAGGTGCACATCGGTCCAGCCACTGGCACACACACATTCTTCGTGGCAGAATGCACAGCTCCATACAGTGCAATTCTGGGGCGTGACTGGATCCACTGGAGCTTTTGTGTACCTTTGTCCCTCTATCAACAGATGTTACTTTGGGATATGAAGTCAGGTGAAGCAGAGATCGTCAATGTTGATCCTCGTCCATATTGCATATCTGCTAATTCTTTATAAGCTAGTTATTACAACAGTGACCTCAGGCCACTGGAGGTATGTGGCATTGATAACAAAGGCCGCCCAGTTGGTGTTACGGCCTCTCAGCTAGCTCAGTGGGGTATTATTCAAGTGAATCATGATAATAGCAGACCCTACACCATTGAGCTACCATCCAAACACTCTCAATGATTGGGTCTCTATCAAGTATAGAGACCGAGGCTTGCTACTCTTTGTACGAACGCTTCCACAATTTTATGTTGGAGAGTCAAGCCTACGAGAGGGTTCTAATGATTGCAGCATTGGAATATGTGGATGAAGATGTGTTACACGACTTGGATGAGGAGGAAGAGATCAAATTAGCTCCAGCAGCCCTGGATGCTTTACCTCCTAAAGTCAAAGATCCCATTGAAAAAGTCAATCTTGGGAACAATGAAGAGTCAATCTCTGTGGCCATTAGTACCTTCCTAGAGCCTGAAAGAACGACTAAACCTCATTTAATTGCTACATGAATACGTTGATTGTTTTGCAGAAAAGTATGACGACATGCCCGGACTGTCACAAAAATTGGTTTGTCACAGCTTACCCATCATAGAAGGAAAGAAGCCGGTAAAACAAGAGATGTGTCGAATGAACACAGAAACAACAATTCTTGTCAAGGAAGAAGTAGAGAAAATGCTCAAGTCAGGGATCATATGAGTAGCCAACTATAATGAGTGGCTATCCAACGTAGTCCCAGTCAAGAAGAAGAACGGAAAAATGCGAGTTTGTGTTGATTATAGAGACTTGAACAATGCAACTCCAAATGATGCATACCCAATGCCAGTAGCGGGGGATTTGTTGGTGGATTCAGTGGCTCGTTATGAGATGTTAACATTCATGGATGGGATGGCTGGTTACCATCAAATCCTAGTGGCAGAAGCAGATAGACATAAGACTGCGTTTCGGTGCCCAAGATTTGCAAGAGTATTTGAGTACGTGGACATGTCATTTGGACTCAAGAATGCAGGGGCTACCTACCAAAGAGAAATGAACTTAATCTTCCATGATCTTATTGGTAAGACTATGGAAGTCTACATCGATGATGTGGTAATTAAAACAAAATGCAAGAGTAATCACATTGAAGACTTGCTGCAAGTGTTTATCTGGATGAGGCAACATCAACTGAGAATGAATCCAGCTAAATGTGTGTTTGGAGTACAAGCAGAAGATTTCCTGGGATTTCTAGTTCATCAGCGTAGGATTGAGATACCGGACGACAAAGCGGTTCTTAGTGCAACCCCACCAAACAGTAAGAAAGAACTACATCGCTTATTAGGAAAAATAAATTTCTTATGACGATTCATTGCCAATGCTGCTGGAAAGACACAACCATTTTCAACGTTGCTCAAGCTTCAGAATCAGAAAGACTTTGTATGGGCGCATATCCATCAAGAGACGTTTGAAACCATCAAAGCATATTTCACAAACCCGCCAGTCTTGGTACCTCCAAAGCCAGGGGTTTCTCTCAAGCTGTACATTTCAGCTACTGACCTTTCTATTGGGAGTTTATTAGCTCAAGATGACACATCAGGTACTGAACGTGCTATTTTCTATCTCAGTCGTACCTTAAACGAGTGTGAAACGAGATACTCGCCAATGGAAAAATTGTGTCTGGCCTTGTATTTTTCAGGATGCAAGTTGAGGCATTACATGTTATCCTTCACCACATGCATCATAGCATAAACAGACTTGGTGAAATACATGCTTTCAAGACCCATTCTCCGGGGACGGATTGGGAAGTGGATTCTTGCTTTGTCAGAGTTTTCTTTACAATATGTTCCCCAGAAAGAGGTTAAAGGCCAAGCAGTGGCCGATTTTTTGGCCCATCATCCAATGAATGATGTTCGTAAGGGGCCAGAACTAGAACTCACTCGAATTGATCTAGCACCTTGGTATTTATACTTTGACGAGTCTAGTACGAGTACTATGGCTGGGGCAGGAATAGAATTAGTCTCTCCACGCGGCCAAACTTTTTCTTATTCTTTCAGGTTGGACTACAAGTGCACAAATAACCAAGTGGAATATGAAGCTCTTATCATTGGCTTGGAACTTTTATTAGATATGAAGATTACAGATATGCATATATTCGGAGATTCCCAACTAGTGATACGACAACTTGAAACCAAGTATAAGGCTGGACCAGTATTAGAACCATATGCTAAGAGAGCCTGTGAATTACTCAAGTTGTTTACCGAGGTGGAGTTGCGCCATGTTCCTCGCGAGAGGAATTATGTAGCAAACGAGTTGGCCCAACTAACAACGGGGGTGAGCTTGCAAGATGGAGTACGTGAATGCATATTAAAGGTTGAACGAAGGACCCTGCCATCTTTCTTTGCTCGCCAAAAAGATAAAAATGAGTGGTACGTTGCTACCCTCGATCACATTGACGTGGATTGGAGACAAGATATTATTTCTTATCTCCAGAATCCTAATAATCTGGTCGATAAGCGGATTCGTTTTTTAGCTCCTAATTATATACTCAAGGATGATGAGTTGTATAGAAGTTGAGAGGAAGGCATATTCTTGCGATGTGTCTTTGGACGTGAAGCTAAGCGATTAATGAGGGAATTTCATCTTGGGATAGCAGGGGCACACCAGGCCGGTCCAAAGATGAGATGGTTAATACGACGACATGGCTTTTATTGGCCAGGAATGCTCAGAGATTACATCACGTTCGCTAAAGGTTGTGAAGAATGTCAGAAACATGGTCCAATCAACCATATGCCCTTAATACCGTTAAAGCCTATAATCAAGCCTTGGCCAGCTCGAGGATGGGCTTTGGACTTAATTGGAATGATTCATCATTCTTCATCAGACGAGCATAAATTCATCATCGTGGCTACCGATTTCTTCACAAAATGGGTTGAGGCCCGACCTCTCAGGGTATCATTAGCAAAGGCCATCCGCCAGTTTTTATTCGAAGATATTATTTGTAGGTTTGGCATTCCTGAGAGTTTTGTCTCTGACCGTGGGGCAGCGTTCATGTCTGGAGATGTAGACGAGCTTATGAAGAATTTTGGAATACTATGCCCAATCTAATGGTCAAACTGAAGCAAGCAACAAGATCATCATACATATCCTTAAACGGATGCTAGTGAGCAATGCCAGACTGTGGCATGAAGAATTGTTTAACACCCTGTGGGCTTATAGAACAAGTAAAATAATGCCTACAGGTACCACTCCTTATGCATTGATGTTCGGCCATGATGCAGTCCTGCCTTTAGAAATCAACGTCTAATCTTTACGGGTGATGGAACAACATAGCATGATCGGTGAAGATTATATGCAAGCAATGTGGCAGGAGCATGAAGATTTGGATGAGAAGAGAATACAAGCTTATGACAGTCTATGTGCTGAAAAACGAAATGTGGCTCGTGCCTATGACCGATGTACTCGGGGCATGAGTTTTGCAGAAGGAGAATTGGTCTGGTGAGTCATTCTGCCTGTTGGCAAGAAGACTGATGGCCGAGGAAAATGGTCAGAAAATTGGGAAGGACCATACATCGTCGATCGACTTTTAGGTAAAGGAGCAGTTCGTTTACGAGATCGAGATAGAACCATTTATGCTAATCCTATCAATGGTCATTACCTTAAGAAGTTCATACAACTAGTATGGGAGTATGAAGACCCTCCAACAGTAGCCTAATCCAGTTTATTCATGCTCATCCCAACTCACTTGCATGATTAAACTGCAGGGGCAACACACAGGGGATTATTTGCATCAGAATAGCCTATACTTGGAGCAAAAGTTTTAAATTTTAGTTTTTAGTTTTGGCCTATACTTGAGGCTAAGATTTTATTTTTGTGTTTTCTTCTGGATTAAAAGAGTTCATGTCAGCCAATTATCGTGGCCAACGTTATGTACAAACTACATCTGGGTATATCAATAGAAATTTATTGTTTACATAGGGAACTCTTTGCTTTAAACGAAAATATTACATTATTCAGAAGAATACAAGGGCTTTGCGGCCTTAAGCTCTGATACCATATGAGAAACAAATTACAATCAGCAACAGAACAGAAAGATAAATGCAGTTTGTCTTTCCAAATCCTCAAACAGTTGATAACCAGTCCTTGGATCCACATATCAAATATGCATACATTGAAAAGAGAGTGCGACCTCAAGAGACAAAAAAAGAGAGGATTTGAAACGCCAAGGAAGCTAGTTCAGCAGATTAGAAGACCATTTAAATTAGGCTTGGCGTTTGTTGCCTTTTCCCAGTTAAACTCCATGTTCTTCCTCTTCAGTGCATCCATGTCCATAGGGCTTGCAGCCTCAATGCATACGGAAACAGAGCGGGTGCCTGTGAGGAAGACGAGGTGAGTTTTCCCTCAGGATTGTGGCTTCGTCACCCTGTAGAAATGCAAGGTGAGTCAGCCAAGGCAACACCTGGACGTAGATATTGCAATCTAGTCCAGGTTTGGACGTGGATATTGCTATCTAGAGTCTACAATATAAACGGTTCTATCTGGAGGTTCTTTCATATAGAAGAACCAGAGCAAACACACAAAAGGGGAGTTCATTCTCGCAAAGAAGTTTGGAAGGTTTGATCACAAAACAGTAAAGATGAAACCTTTTATAGAAATGAGTCATAGCGGTAAGGCTTTGCGAGAGTAAATGCACCCGTTAATAGAGGACACGCGTCTGATAGAAATTGGGTCATGTTACGGTTTATCTACCCCCGGAGGAGAGCATGATGAATGAAAGATTTTTAGGGCAGGTAAAGCGTATTTCGAAGATTTGATAGTTGACGCGATACGGATTCCAAGCTTGGAATTAAAGTCCATTTAATCCGGATTATCATGGCAAGCGAGCAGTTAGAGTCTATAAATGAGACTAGTTCCGTTCGAGTGATCCTTGAAAAGCTTGATTCTGAGGCCCAATTTGGTGCCCAAGGCCCAATTCACACACTATTTCCAAAATTTGGACTAAAACGAACAAATACTTAAGAATTTTGGAATACCATAAGAAGGGGCTTAAGAGCTGTGGCCCAATAGTTACAAAATGAAAGTTTTTCTCTTTAACGATATTTTTGCCAACTCGAGGTCTTCCCAGGATTGTTTGTACATGTATAGAGCGTTGCTGGCTTCTTCTTCTGCGTCCTGCAGTAGTTGAGCTTGGCTCTCTCCTTCAATTGTGAGTTGGCAAGCGAATGCTTGATTTGAGTTAACATTGGACCTTAGGCGGTCCACTTCAACCTGGAGGACAGCTAATTCAGCTTCTTTGATTGCCAAAGCCTTTTGCTGAGTTGTTGTGTCTTTCAGAAGGGTCTGGATTCGATGCTTTTCTTCTTGTGCCTGGCAAGCTAGTGTCTCCACCGCCTCTTTCTTACGTTCAACTTCAAGTTTCAGACGTTGGTGGGCTTCGCTTCGGCCAATAAATTCATGAAGGTCTTCCTCAAGATCAAGTATATCATGGAGGAATTCAGCAGGGGCAGTGACCTTTAAATTCCTAACTTGTTCTTAGGCGTGTTGATGTCTTGAAGGGAATCCAGGCTACTAGAAAAGACATACTGGAGAGCAATGTCAATGGCAGTAAGGAGGTTTTTTGCACTCAGTTTGATGGAAATCTCTTGCAAGATTGTTATTGTTTCTTGCGGGTTGGGTGCATGCGAGAGAAGTCCCTCTGATGAAGACAGAGCTTTGTTTTTCTCAAGAGAAGTTTGAGGTTCTTCATCAATAACATGCAGTGAGCTGGAAGGCTAGTCCATGGCGGCCATTGAGGAAGGCTCAGGCGAGTGAGGTTGGCCTTGCGAGCTTGCTTGATCCTCTGGATTTGTTTGTAGGTCAAGTACCATTTGGTCGCTTGACAGAGGATTGGGTTTAGACTAAAAAGAAATACAAAAAGTCAATGGGCCAACCAAAATAAAAAATTAATATACAGAACGAAGTAAGCAAGTAAAATTCTTACTTGGACAAGGAACAACTGTTGTGTTTCTTCGGTCGCTTGAAGTTTATGCTTTGGCGAGGGGGGATTTGGTCCCTTGGTTCTGGAATAACCTTAACCAATGACTGTGGTTCTATGACTTGGAGCCCTGGCAGGGAAGGAATTTGAATTTCTTGCTCTGAAATGACTTGGTCATTCTGAGAACTTATGCCATCGCCAGAAAAGGAAGGAATGAAGCAAGATTGGAACTCAATATGAAGACACCGAAACAAAATAACAACATCAACTGACTTGTTCTTCTCTTCTTCCTCGAGTTCCCTTAGTATGATTCCATCCATAAACCTGGCTATGAAGTCTTTACAGCACTCTTTGCCGTTGTTTATGACTTCGAACCCTGTTTCATGATCTTCAGTTCCAAACATGATGCTGGAATCATCAAACTTTAAGATGTAGGCTTTGCAGCACCCTTCAAAAATCCTTTCCTCGAGTGAGTCAATAATATAATAGGCTTCACCTTCAACTTTGAGGATGAAGAAATGATCGTTCCAACTCACTAGGTACACCTGAGGCTTGGTGCTATTGCTGATGTGCTCCCATACCATATCAAACGATTCAAGATCACCCAGGGCTGCAAACCTCACTGGGTTGAAATACCCTATGGAGGAGTCATCAAACGAAATCTTCAAGGGTCTGATGTTGGCCTTCAGAATAACCTCGAGATCATAATGTTGATCCGGGTAGGAGCTGGCAAGGGTTTTGTCTTTGCATAGTTTATACCACTCCAAAGAACCTTGGACTATGAGGTCATCGGATTCGGAGACCGTGGGCATGCTGTTTGGATTTGCACATAGCCAGTGTGCAATGGTGAAAACCAGTGTCGAGCATGCGCTTGCCCCGGAGGCTTTGTCACTCCGTTGATCAAAGGAGGCGTGGAAGATGTGAGCTTGAAAATTGGCCTGTCCATCCATACTTTTGATCTCCGTAGCTGTCCAGATGCCAATTGGGGGCCCCTCAGGCCTGGAGTGGGTCTTCCTGTGCTTATGAGACTATCAAAAGGTTGGGTCAGCTATGGTTCAATGACAAAATTGAAAAATAGTTGTTCTGGGTAAAGAATTTGCAATACGTACTGATTGTCCAGAAGTGTTGGACCTCTTCTTCTTAAAAGCTTGCACAGCAACAGTCACATCTGGTTCTCAAGTGTGCTGTTGATCATAAGAATGAAGGATTAGTCAGACACGATATAAGAAATTGCTAAATCATGTGGCACATTTGAATGTAAGAAGTATACCTGTGGCCAGGGAGTTCTACTCGGGTTCTTGTATAGTTTCTCAATAACCGCCAAGTCTTCTTCATTTGAAAACATCTTGCCAAAATCATAAAAGATGTTGGCAAAACGAGCAAGCGGTCCAATGTGTCGTATATCTTCCCATAATTGGGAGCACCATACTCGGTACGACTCAGTGACTGATTGAGAAATCATAAGTGGCTTCGTCAATTCAGGAATAACCATTGTTGGAAAGCCAAAATGTTCATCCTGCATATCTAATGCTGTAGGATGACTTGTTCCTCGCCAAAGGGTATATTTGTTCACAAAACATGCAAGGGGCATGGGGGCATCTTGGGTAAGCCCGAGTTGTCTTAAGAAATGGTTTGGAGCATATAGCTCATACCCGGGGCTCAAAGAATTAGGGACTGGCAGGTCCTTGCATGTGTGACATTGAAGGAAAAGGCTCCTCGCAAGGTCACCTTGCTCTGGCAAGGGCATAAATCCACTCGCAAGGCTGCCAGGGTGATGACGATTGAGAATCACTTCAACTGCTGCGGTTGGAAAATCTTTATGCGAGCAGAGGTAGTTGAAGCAAAGTTGATAGGACCATGTTCTAGTCCTAGTTGGTGCAGACACCAAGGTTTGGCACAAAAGCTTGTGTTCTTCAAAATGAGGAACTATTGCAAGACAAAAGAAAGGAAAGTACATCTGCAACCAGAACTCTACCATCCAGAGTGACCCTGGTTGATTAAGGTCGAGCTTTGAAAGGACGACTCGCCTTAGACCATAGTAGATGTAGGCGAGAACGGATTCAACCAAGCCCAGTTGTTCATAATTAAAGAAGCATTCGGCAAGGTTGGTCCAGCATCTATTGACCTTTGCGGAAGAATGACAGAAGATGTACTTTGATAGCCAATATTCCAAAAAGGCTATGCCTCCTTGGTCGGTGTCTTTCTCCTCCTGTGCAAAATGCTTAACCCAGGAAGAGTAGGAGGAAGGACGATTGAGGGAGGCTTGAACTGGTGTCTTGGTTTGGTGATTATGTAACTAGGAGTTTTCAAACGATGGAACTCCAAAGAGGGTATATAAATCAAGGATAGTAATGCTCACATCACCGCAGGGAAGGCGGAAGCAGTTGGCAGTGCAATCCCAAAAGCACTTGGTTATGGCGAACGATGCTCTGTTGCCACTAGCTGGGAGTGAAAAGCACAAATCGATGAGTTGAGTGATGCCGACCGCTTCCCATCGATCAATATCTTGTCCGCGACGGTGTCGGTACCAAGCGAGATCCTCTGCGTTTGGGTGCAGCCATTTCCCAATTAAACAAAGAGTATCTTTGTTTGTCCATTCTTTGGGTTCTGCATTGGGATATTCTTGGACTATCAAGGCTGAATTCAAAGGGGATGGCGGAGAAGCTTAAAATGTTCTGGATTAATCAGAGTATCCAGAAAAGGATCAAGTAGGCCAGTGCCTTCATTTGGATCAACATTTAAGGAGATGACTGCTTCTGGGTTCTGTCGTTTGGCGACGGCCTTGAGGTGTCTAGAGAATTTCTCGACGTTACGCTCTAAATAGAGAATGGAGATGTCTTTGCGAGGAGTCGTGTTTTTAATCGGAATAGATGAACGATGGCAAGAATGAAGGGTCTTAGCTTTTGACTAAGGAGGTTGAAAGTTTAGGATCAACGCAAGTGAGAAAGTCTCGTTGGGGAATGAGATTTTGTTGATGTGGACTTGTGCTTTTATATTATGTCAGTCGAGTGACGCAACTTTTTAAAGGAGTTGTGTAAAGTGGCACTTGCGTGTGATGTTACCGTTTGGTTTAACAACGCGCCATTCGGGTAATATTCAAGTTTTTTCGCTTGCACAGGTAATTTAAGCTCAAGACTGGAGGGGCAATGTTTTGGGCCTGAAATAAATATTTCATATTGGGCTTGAAAGGCTGAAGTCTTGGCGAGTGGCTCATATAAAAGATGAAGCTTGGCAAGCGGTCAAATGGAGAAACAGAGTCTGTTTCCAAGTCAACTTAGGATTCCGGATAGCTGATTCATGCGGCTCAATGTCTATCATACCTTTTCTGTTTAAGATAAGTTTCTTCTAGTAAAGGAGTTGTGATAGCGTTAGAACTATATAAAGATAAGACCCGTATGCTGGATGGTGTTAGAGTTATATTGAGATTCAAAGAGCAAGAGCAGAAGAAGTTCAAGAGAATTGAAAGACAACTACTGAACACTATATAAAGAGAGTAAGAGCATTGTTGAAAGGGTCACCGATCAAATACAAAACATTTGCTATACGTAAGTACACCTAGACATCTCGTCAAAAGATTCTATCTTTGCAACCAGCCGATCAAAGTGTTTGTCACCTATCGAGCGAGAGTATTGCGATCAAAGGAAGCAGTGCGACTGGAAGGTTGAAGGGCTTGTCACATATCGAGTGAGAGTTTTGATATCCAATGAAGCAGTGTTCTCAACACATCGTCAAAGAGATTGCTCTGCTTTGCACTAGTGTGAGGTATCGATTTCTGTGGCTCTGCTAGAGACACAAAAACCCAAGTTCTAGGTTACTAAGCGAGAATGATCCATTCAGACAAGGTTGGTGCTCTCCTTGTCTTAATCATCAAGAAGTCAGGCAGCTTTACATTCTATATTCCGTTGAGAGACGGTGGCACGCCAGCATACAAAGCACATACAGGATAAACCGACAACTGCGGTTAAACTATCCGAAGTCAATAAAAGAGACTGTTTTGCGGAAGGATCTCTCCACGGGAGATATTTTAGCGTCGAACAGAACTTTTTCTTGGAGAGTCAGGAGTGAGACCAAGACCTTAGCCGGGTCCTCGTAAGGAAGAGTAGTGTTGCAGAAGGGAAGCTGGCTAGTTGTGGAAACTTTGGTGTCACATGCAAATTGTTGAGCTACAATGGGGACTATTAGGAGAAGTACTACTAAAAGTGAATTCTGCAAGAAAATATGGTTCTTCATGGCATCCGTCTCTAAGTTTTGGTTGAAGACTTTAAGCACAGACTTACATATATACTAGAAGCTATAAGCGTAAAGTTGCTAGCTTTAAGCTTTTTATCTGTTTTCCTATAACTGGATGTGGTTGCTTGTGAATTGAGAAAGCAAGACGTCATTACACGTACTGTTTCTCTGTTTTAAGCAGTACAAAATGATTTTTAGGATGCTTAAACTTAACAAAAGCTTCTTTTACCCTCTCAGTGGCTCTCTACTCATATCAATGGAGACTACTCAGTACTCACAATTCATATCTTGACCATATAGTCATAATGTGAAGTATTGGTCTAGTATATGTCCCCAATTGCAATCTGCTTTGGAACAACAATTTTCTACAAGACATAGTATTCGATCGGAAACTGTAAAGAAATCTCATATTACCATTTCGGTTTTCTTCATGTTACACGGCAGATTTTTGAGTTAACCTCATTGAAACTTGAAGATGGATGCTAATAAAAGTGGTAAAACTGACGAATGTAGTAGCCAAGCTAGCCAGTTAGCTCTCACGATGAAACCATCTTGGCGTGATGCATGAATCCATAGGATGATTAGGACATATACCCCCCTCTAACGATATAGGGGTTTGTATGGTCTCACCTAACTGCTAAATTGGCAATTACAAGGAAATTGTAGGATAAAGAAGCAGTGATGGAAGAGCAAGAGTGCCTTAGAAGACAAGGCAAACGTAAATGAACGTTTGGAAAGCCAAGGAAGGCACACCAATAGGCCACGTAAGGTAGAAACTGTAATTAACCAAGAGCTACGTACCAAATCAATGATTCATTGATGCAAAATTCAAAAGTCTTGCATAAAAATAACCATAGTTTACATACAAAATTCAAAAGTCTGGATTTAAATACATATATACCTCTCTTACGTTCATATGTTATGAGAGTCGAATCTATGACGTTTGCAAGGTCGACCACTAAAATTTCTGCGCTTCCCATCATATATATTACCTATGCTAATAATGCTCCTCTTGAGTTTATCACTACGGACGTGAAATGCAACTTCAGCATCCGAAGTCATCGGCCATTTGTATCTCCTTACATGATCATATTGCTCCGGTAAATGACTGATGGTCATCCTCTGTAAATTGAGAGCATGATCGAGGATATACCGAGTAAAATTGATTCCATTAGTTCCTTCAGAAAGCTCAACTGTCACATTCTTCAGCTGATGCATGAAAGCAAGATTTTGAGACTTCCACTGTGACATACCAAACGAGGAAGATGTATGCTCGGAGCTATATTGGCCGGCCTCTATATGCAATTCGCTCAAGTTAGGCATTGAATTAAGAAGAGAGACCAAGGCAGGGACTTGGTCATCCATTAAGCACAGATCACGAATTCTCAAGAAACCAACATCATCAAGTTGCAGTAGTGCTGGTGTTAAACCTCCCTTGATAAACATAAACTGCATAGTAATGTTGTTCACGACAAGATCTTTAACTTTAGGGACAGTCCAGAATAGCTTGAATACATTGTCAATGTCGTTTACCTCGCTATGATCTAGCTCGATCTGAGCTTCTTTTAAAGTCGACAGCTCCCCCAAGTTTTGACAGTTCATTATACCTCCATTCCACTTCAACTTTGTAAGATTTGGAGCACAGATTGTTACTGCTCCGTGATTATTACTTGTGTTACACGGCAACCCCAAATGGAAGTATTTAAGTTTCTCACATTTGATGTAAAGATGGGATAAACTAACATCCTTGTTAAAAACAAAGGCACACCATTGCAAAGATGAACTTTCAAGGGTAGCATTCTGAGGCTCATAGTCCACATCTTTCAGCTCTAGTACTGTCAAGCATTTGCAAGAATGTGAGATCCATTCGCAAAAACTTTCATCAGTTACGTGAACTTTTCGCAACTTGAGGCTTTGGAGATTAGATAAAGAAGCAGCACCGGTTGGAGTTTTGCTATCCGTTAACAATCCCTTCAAAGATAGATACCTTAAAGATTCAGAAAGAAAGGCACAAGAGGGTAAAGCGACGTGTGGTGCTTGCGAATTCGAAGGAGGTAAATCTATCTTAATATCTACTATTTCGATTTTACACCTTCCTACATTGTTGATCCACCTGATCATCAAAAGCCTCAGCTCCTCAGGCGAACATTGTGGTTTATCTTGATCGTAATAACACTCGTCCCATTTGAAAAGAAAGGATTTACACCCACGAACCAAGAACCTATCCAAAGAATCCAATAGCCCTTTCCACAGCTCGTTAGTATATATGGAAACAATTGCGTTGGAGAGCTCATCCAAACTTAACGAGAATAAGCTTGATAAAGGAAGCTCGGTATATTCTTCACAAACAACACCAATTCCTGTGAGGTCTCTTATGGTAAGGAGAGAAAATATGTGACTCGTGATATCATCCGGAAGATCACTAAACCTGTTCAATATTATATCTTCAGAGCTTGCAGAAGTTTGCAGTGACTTGATTTGCTTGCCGTCCATGATTGACATGGCCTAGGTTCTTTTAATCTCCGAATGAAAGGACATAACCCTGATTTGATCAACTTAACCTATATATAGTGTAAAGGAGAGGGACAAAAGGAATAGTTACGATCCTGATCGAACTTGATTTCTGTCTCAACTAGATGTAGGAGTTCTACTTTGTCCTAGTTCGTTATGGACTTTATTTTTATTTATTTTTTGTACGTGTTTTGTTTTTGACTAGGCGATAAGCCCGCGCTTGCGCAACCCGCTTGCGCGGGGATTAAATCCTTTGTACTTCATAATATGAATTTGCAGATGGAATTATACACATTAAGCATCTTCAAAATCTTTGTTCTAAGAGCATCTGCACCGGCGAGCAGCCGGGCAGACGGTGATCGAGCAGGTGGTGGGGCACAGGAGGTTTGCTCGAGCAAACCGGGTTTCTTCCTCGCACCGGTCAGCTGGTGCTCGCCCAGTCAACGGCGAGCTGCTGCTCGTCCAAACGCTCGAGCGTTTCTTGCTCCGGCGTCTGCTCGACCGCCTGGCGGGCCCCACGCCACGTGGGTGACGTCAGGCGCGTTGAGTTTTTTTTTTATAACTGGCTCGTGTAACACACGCGCCGGTTAAAAGTTAAAAAAAAATTAACCAACCAATCAGGGTAAGCCACGTGGCTTACCGAGCTGTAGAATCAAAAACCAACGGTAACTGAATCCAGGCCATCCATTTTGAAAGTGATGCCTCATCCAACGGTCTGATTTTGAACCAAACGGCTACTGTACAGTACTGTAGCATCAGACTGTCTTTCTACTGAAATAAATCCAAACAATACCTAAAAAAATTCAAAAAAATCACAAACTCTCCCAAACCTTTGCCTATAAATACTACTTCAAGTTTTGCTCAACTCACACCAATTTGAGCATACCATTACACTTCTCCTTTCATCTCCTCTATCATTTCGTTAAGCTTTTTTTCCTAAACAATGGGCACACATTGGCTTCCTTCCGAAGATTTGCAAATGTGTATTTCTTTTGTGCGTCATAGCGTTGATGAATACGACGGCAACAACAAAAGAGTGAGAAATTGTGGGAGACAATTCATGCGGATTATGTGAAAAATTGGGAGCCAGCACCCGGTGATCCTCCGAAAGAGCCGAGGACCCGAATCGCGCTTTCGTCTCACTACAACAAATTCAAGCGACTCTTGCAAAAATGGGGCGAATGTTTGTACGCGGCACGACAACGTATAGCTAGCGGCACTTCGCTAATGGATGAGGTAAGTTTATTTATTTGTAACATAATAATGAATTATATTATAATTTAAATTATGTAGCATACATTATATAAATTTGTATGCGTAGCAAATTTAATGTATAAAAATTTAAATAATGTATACAATTTATATATACAATATTGTGCTTCAATTTAAATATATACAATATTGTGCTTCAATTTATATATACAATTTAAATAATGTTTACAATTTATATATACAATTTAAATAATGTATACAGGAAATCTGGTTCAATTATTTTGTCGACGACGCTATCTCGCAGTGACACGTGTCGCATGGTAATTGGTCGAAAATCTAACCGGAAATCTGGTTCAATTATTTTGTCGACGACGCTATCTCGCAGTGACACGTGTCACATCGAAATTGGTCAAAAATCTTACCGGATATCTAGTCCAATTATTTACCGATAATGACACATGGCGGTGACACGTGTCAATTTTTAATTAGTCGAAAATCTTACCGGAAATCTTGTATAATTATTACCGATCAAGACACGTGTCACATTATTATTGGTGGTAAATCTATCCGGTAATTCATTTTTAAACATTTCACTACATGACAAAACTGATTTGCTTGAAGCAAATAGTGAATTGGTGTGTGCAAAACTTGATTTGCTTGAGCAAATCTTGGATACATTTTGCTTGAAGCAAGATTTGCTCTTGCTCTGCTTCTTGCTTTAATCCTGGGTGCGGATGCTCTAAAGAAAGTAATTATGAAAGCAGGGTTAGATCAAAAGCGAGAGCGCGGGTAATCTAGTCATGTTACTTGAAAAGATTGTAAATATTTTCTTTCTATTGCCAAAAGAAGGGGAAAAAAATATGTTGAAGGACATACAACCCAATCCTAAGTAAAGAGCAAAAGAGCCAAATAAAAAAGAACTCGAAGCAAAATGGCCAAATAAAGAACTCATATCATAAAATACTCATTGAGATAAATGACTATGACTACTATTACAATCTATTCTTCGTCGGCGAGATTTGAAAGCCACTGACATTGAAATATATTATGGACATTGTATACAACAAATTTACTACTCTCTGCATGTCAACTCACCCTACCATAAACACCAGATCTCCTCCATTCACCAAATGGAACACATCTTGAACTACAACACCAATCACCCCATTCCTTCCCAAATCAATTTTTCTATCTTCATCTCTTTCTCTTCTCATCCTCCTCTCTCCTCCACAGCTCTTTCCATGACTTCTTGCAAATAGACATGAACCATCATCCATGCAGCTTGCAAAGAAAGCAAACTTGCAAAGAAATGAATCAAGAAAGCATATGATTCCTAAAACACATGAACAATAAAAAACACGTAATCTGAAGATGGTAAACTATAGATGGCCTTGTGAAGTGGCTTAGGTTTTACTGGTTGGTGTTTAGTTATTCGCTACCTCAGCTGAAATCAAGCTCCTGATACTAAAATTCCACACTAAATACTCCAAAATAGAGAAACATAATGTACAACAAAATTTCACCTCAATGATCATCGTCACTACATCGCACTTCTTCTAATGTATACCAATGTTTATACCAATGAAATGAATACGTATAATTTCAACTTAATTGAATTATAATCCAGTCCTATAACTGATTCGGCTTAGGTCAGTTACCTGATCAAGGCAGTCAAGCACTTCTTCTATTTTCACAGCCTCTTCCTTGCCCTTATACAACCTCAAAACGATAAAAAATTAAATCAATTGTTCACGTATTTCTTGAATCCTCACACAGAACAGAAACTGATTCGGTGAAACCATGCACGGGGATCCTGTTTGAGACCATAGAGTGCCTTGTGAAGCTTACAAACATACGAGGGATGAAACAGATCAACAAAACCAGGCGGTTGAGTCATATATACGCACATCTTCCTTGAGAATCCCATGAAGAAAGACATTTTTTACATCGAGTTGTCGCAGAGTCCAACCCCTAGAAACAGCGAGCAAGAACGGTACGAATTGTGGCAGGTTTAATAAGTTTCTTCGCAGATCGCCATTCGGGAATTTTAGAGGCCTGCGAGTAACAGGGTAGGTGCCAATGCATTAATAGAAGCCATAAGAGAGCACGAGGAATTGGGTACCTGACTGTCCCATCAGTTCTTGATTTGGGTTTAGAAATTCCGTCACGGAATCCAGTCACCATTGTATGCGTTGTGCGCGGTTCGGCGATGGTTGGAGTCGCGGAGGTGCAGGGAGACGGGAAAGGACTGAGATCGGTGGTGGGGACAGAGAGGAGCTCGGTGGCGAGGACAGAGATGGAGATGACGTGAGGGAGAGTTTTGGAGATTCGGTGGAGACATCGGAGGGCATGGTAGAGACGGCGGAAGAGTGCAGTGGGTGTACTGAGTGATTTGAGCGAGGATGGGACTGGGCCTCTGGGATGAGTGGTGGCTGTAGGTGAGAGGGATTTGAGTGTGGCAAAGATAATCAGAAACGATATTTTATTTTGATGAATGAATTTACTAAACAAAAAGATAATCCAAAATGATATATAATGATTACCCATCAAATAGTAAATAATTAGGAACTTACCACTTTAATATTTCATTGTATATAATAGTCTCTTTGAACGAATATATTCAACTTATTAAGATGAAATAATTAAAAGATACGTAAGGTTTTTTTTTCTTTTATATATTCAACAATATCAAAATAAATTCTATTATATTAAATCTTTAATAATTAAGTGAAATTATGTCATTGATTAATACAAAATCAAAACTTGAGGAGTGTCATTTGACACCCCTCATCATGTGGTGGCTACGCGCTACTGTGGAGAGGAGTATGAAGGAGAAGAGTGATAAAGACGAAAGAAGGGAGTTTCCCAATCTAGAGTAGGTGTAGGGAAAAGATTAATGAGATAGACAACACTGAAAGCGGTTTCGATCCAATATATTTTAGGAACATTAGACGTAAGAAGTAGAGTGCGTACTACAGTAACTAGCGATGTGACGATGCTTACGCTTGGCAAGACCAATTTGTTGAGGAGTGTGAGGACAAGAGAAACGTTGTTGGATGTCATTAGAGGAGCAAAAATGAGAGAAGGCATGACTAGTGTATTCGGTGCCATTGTCACTTTGAAGAGATTTGACAGAGTCCTAAAAACAATTACGAATGAGAGCAACTAAAGTTTGAAAATGGCCGGGTTAGGACCCCATTCTTGCGACGTATGGGATAGATCCAAGTGTAACGAGAATATTCATCAGTGAAAAGCTCATAATGTTTGAAACCTTCATCGGATAAAATAAGAGATACCCAAACATTACTATGAATTAAATAAAACAAAGAGGAAGCAAAATTATTATTGGAATTAAATGGTAATTGATGAGATTTGCTGAGTGCACACTCATTACAAAAAGAACTTGAAGAAAGTTTAAAACCAAGTGAAGATCATAATCGAGACATGACAGATAATGACGGATGATCCAAACGATGATGCCAAAGAGAGAAGTGGACGGTAGCAAGAGCATGAGGAGCAACAAAAGCGGATAAAGATCATCTTTAAATAGGCCCTGAAATAATAGTCATCTGGAGCGTAAGCAATAAATTTGACAGAAGTTAGGAGCAAATAGAAAATATAAGAGATTATCTTTAGTAAAACGATAAACGGAAAGAAGATTTTTACGAATGGAAGGAACATGAAAGACATTTTGGAGGGAGAATTGTGAATCGTCGAAAGAGAGAGGAAGGTTACCTGTATGGGAAATGGGCATAGAGTCCTAATTCCCTATATACACATTATGAGGGTCATTGTAGACTTGAGGGTTTTGAACAGGCACGGAGGTCATGTGGTGTGTCCTGCCTGTGTTGGGGTACCAAAAAGGGTCACTAGGGTAAGCATAGTGAGCACCAATAAATGGAGGAATTGAGTTGGGCCCTAAGTAGTGGTGTGGACACTGTATTGGCCCGTGCTGATTTGTCATGCACATGGGGCACTATAGGGTATAGGGATATGGACTAAGCGAGCATGGAGCTGAAGTGGGCCAAACTGGAGGAGCCTAAAAAGGGGCCTAGGGTTACTGTGCGTCATGCACGACTTATTGTAGATGTGCATGTTGATTGGCTGAGACCAGCTACTAGGACATCCCGCCTCCATATTGATGTTATTGTTGGGACAAGAGGAGGTTATGACCACGACCACCGCCATTGTTGTCGAAAGAGGTACGTCAGTAGCTGGAATTAGGAGCGGGACTAAATCTTGAGCTTTGGGAATAGAGAGCCACAACAGAAGAGGAATGCAACGCTGGCTGTTGCGAGTCAAATGCAAGAATATGGGCACAAAGTTCGGTAAAGTCTGGCATCAATGGATTTTTCGTTAGCGTCGTTTGGAGCATAAGGTAGTCAAGACCAAGACCATGATGAGTTGGCATGACTAGATCAATCCTCATCAAACATCGGCTTATTTTTGGGAGAAAGAGAATCAGCAATGGACTTAGCATTACGAAGATATATAGTCATAAATTGATTGAGTGCCTTTTTGAAGATAAAAAAACTGCATCTTGAAACTAGTAGCACTGACAACTAACTTTTGAGAAAAGTGATGAGCAAGATAGTCCCAAATATCTTTGGCAGTGTTGAGTCTGATGGTAAGATGAGCAACTGGTTCGGTAAGAGTAGTGGTGATAATACTAATAGTCAATTGATCTTTCATAAACCAGGTAGAGTAGGCATGATTTGGAGTAGCAGCAAGAGGCGGAGCAACGACATCAATGGAGGATTTGGAGGAGGGAATTGTGGAGGGAGAAGCTGGTTTAGAACCACTAATGTAACCCCAAAGACCATACCAAGTAATTGGATTCATTTGGTTTGATAAAGTGAGAGCTCTTTGGAAAGGGGGTGAGAAGTAGAGGAGGAGGAGAAGTCCATAGAAAAAATTGGTGAAGAACCTAAACTATTGATACCATGTAGAAACTGTATTTCCTTGATAATAGAAGATTACAATGTATGTATGTGTGTGTATATATATATATATATGTATATATACTACACAAGATTGCTTAGGAAGTAAGCATAACCTATACACAATAGGATTTACAGAATCTATGTAAGTAATCTAGGAGATTCTTGATTGCTTGAAGAGCAAGAGGCAATCTTGCAAATAGAGTTAGACTAAAAGTGAGCCACAAATTTTATCTCGATCACTATGAGAAAGCCTGCAGATCCATACTAAATTAAAAGACTCTCCAGCGAGCTTCGGGTAATCACTATTAAGGGTTTCACATGAAGGTTCTTAATGGTATTCACATTCATCTAGTGTTCGTTTTCACTAGTTGGATTATTTTTTCTGAATAGTGAATTAGTTTTTACTAGTTGGATTATTCATAAGGCCATGTATTGATTGGCTTAAGACGGAACATAACACTTTTTCGCTCCCAAATTTTTGGAGATCCCAAGAAAATTCTCGGACACAGCTAAAACCTAGTTCTTTTATGGTTAAGGAAGTTGCGGGGTAGATGAATGACTCTCTGACGATCACTTGACAAGGTCGCACAACTTTTAGCGGTGGTGGTTGAGTGACCTTTTCCACCAATGTCTTTGTGGTGGGTAACATTTAGGCTGCGAAGAAGAAGCTGATCCCTAAGACTTTTATATATGGGGAAAATTAGGACAGTATGGGTATTGAAAAAGAATCTCTTGATTTGTGGGGCTAGTGACAGATTTGTTTCTGTTTCAAGTCTATAGCTGATCTAAATCGGATCATCAATGGTGGTCCATGGTTTTACAATCAGTTGATGTTGTTTCTAAACAACTTTGATGGGAAAGGAAAACCAGTAGAAGTTTTGTTTGACAACTTCTTTGTTTTGGACCAATGTTGTTTCTGGATAAGATTTGGATGAAAAATGAATTTCTAGTGTTTTGATTTTCCATTTGTTGATCATTCCAGCACATGAGGCGTTTCTCCAGAAGATTTCAAAATTGTTTGGTGGGGTTTGGTTGAAGCTCTGATTCTACTATGAAATGGTGGTACATTTTTTTTTGTACTTGCAGGTTGCTGGAACATGCTTAAGGCGACTGCCAAGGTTTGTCAGAGGTGAGATGTGTGCATTTGGAAGAGGCGGCGGATACCCTAGTTTTTACTTTGAAACCTAGGGTGCATGATTTCTTGCATGGAGAGGATTCTATGGTAGCGATGAGTGATAGCTCAGTTGCGATACAGAAGCTCTTCAGGGATGATATGGACATAACTTTTGCTGTCATGTCAGCGGTGTCGTTCCAAACCGGGAATAGCGGAGCAGGTGTGGAAATTGAATACAGAGTAGTTGGCATCAGAAACACTTATTTGGTGGTGAAAAAAGGGAGGATGAATGCTGGGAAGTCGAAGCGGGCTTTGGTACTACCGTTTGAACCTTCGTTGAGCTTATCTGTGGAGGCGAGTCATTTGTTGGTTTTGCCGGCTAATTAGAAGAAGCGAGTGGTTATGACATGCTTTCAAAAGTCAATGAGGATGGAAACTATCCCTCTCTCAAAATTGGATAAGTCAGTTAATGTGGGTTCCAAGGAGAATAAGAGTACTTAAAAGAAGTTGTTGGGTCGATTATTGACACAGAATGATGTAGTCTCTATTCAAGGGGGTGATGTTGTGTCAATGGTGGTGAGTCATCTGTGGTACGTGGTAATGTCCAAGGAAGAGTTGGAGGATGAGAAGATGACTTAGACGTAGGTGATTGAAGTGTTAGTTAGATCCGGACTTTGCCTTGTGCTGGGATGAATTTAGCTGCGTCGGGTTACTTTTGTGTTTTGATTGTGTAACATTCATGGGTGATCTTGGTTACCTAGGTAATATTTTTTTTATGATGTTCCCTTTGGGAGAGTTGTTATTTTGTAATGTTGCTTATTGTTATTAATAGAATTGACATTGGTTTTTCCTTGACAAATTATTTTTTTAATAAAATTGGTTTAAGATAGAGACTACTTAAGAGGGAATTTGGCTCGCAAATTATTAAGTGACAAAGGGGACACACTCTATATAGGATATATTAGGAAAAGCACTAGGTACCTAATTTGGTCAGTACTGAATGAGATCAATGATGAATAGATACAATAAATTTAATTATCTTTTGGGCAA
This sequence comes from Geum urbanum, assembly GCA_946800695.1. Classification (NCBI taxonomy): domain Eukaryota; kingdom Viridiplantae; phylum Streptophyta; class Magnoliopsida; order Rosales; family Rosaceae; genus Geum; species Geum urbanum. Next base: position 4,352,119 of record OX327002.1, on the reverse strand, counting down.
ATCGTGAATTACTTACCTGCGGTTTAGGGTAGAGTCGTAAACATCAGTTTACTACCTTAGTTTTCTTCTTTCATCACTTTACTTCATATACTCTATATTCCTCATCACTTTGGATGGAAAGTTAATTTCATATATTAAATTATCTATGCGGCACTGACATGGTGATGATGTTGCCAACACGGATCTGCCACTCACTTCAAGTTAGCCATGCACATTGCAAAATTCTCAAAATACCCATGTTAATTTTTTCTTTGAATTAAATTTTATGAAATTAGAGACAAAAGAAAAAAAGAAACCACTACTTAGCTTTAGTGAGTTATTATGAATTAGGTTATAATTACGGTTCTTTCTGGTCTAGGCATTTTAATATTTTGGAAACCGAAATCGTGACGAAACTAGAATTGAAATTTAATAAACCCCAAAAATTTTAAAGACCTAGAACCGAACCACACGGATCCGATTCTTTTGGATCAGTTCTTCGGGTCACATGACGAGGTTTAATTTTAAGTTAAATTATTTTGGGCTTTTTGGCCCATTGACTATTAAGGTGTATTTTTTTCATTCTCTAATATAATTAAGTTTAATGAAGGAGTAAAATATCGGATATCGAGAATATATTGACGGTCTAAAATTTGGATATTGACGAAAATATTGATCAAATGAAAATTCTGACGGAAAAGATGGAAACTAATAAAAATACATGAAAACTTATAATAAAACTTTTGGAGGTTGTTATATAATCAATTATCTACCTTATGTGAAAAGAAAATATTGATCAAACATCAAGACATATGAATTTTCTATATCACTATATGAATTAGTACATGTTAAGTGCTGATAATTAATAAAATATAATTTAATACTTCTATTTTTATTTTTTGATGGCTAGAACGGCTAGGCCATCACGCCTTTTGTACAATATGTTATACATCACACATCACAAAATCAAATATACAAATATTTTAAAACCATGTAGAGGACCTATGATGTTCGAAAAGTTTTTGAAAGTTACAAAAATTTCGAAAATTTCAGGAAATTTTGGAAAATATCGGGAATATCGCCGATATATCGGAAATATTGATAAAAATCGGGAGATTTAGGGATATACATGGGTACTTTGGAAATTTTGGAATGCACATGGCCCACTTGAAGTGAAGTTGCATATCTGTATTTGCCACGACATCACAATGTCAGTGCCACGTAGATTACTTAACGGATGGAGTTAACCTTCCATCCAAAGTGATGAGAAATATAGAGTATAGGAAGTAGAGTGATTCAAGAAGAAAACTGATGTAGTAAACTGATGTTTACACTATACTACCAGTAGGTAAATAATAATTTCCCCTTATCTTTTTTAGTGATAAAGGTGACATGAATCATCTTTTATTTTTGCAGTGCATTGAAGTGGGGTTGGTATGAAAGGGTTTTTTCTCTTTGTCTGATTTTAGTTATGATCCCAATTATGTAATTGTGCATCTCCTCGGTACACGCTTCATGGAGGGGGAGATCAAAGGCCAGAAAGACTCTTTGGAGTATGACTGCTTGCATTGTTCTTTCATACATTTGGTTAGAAAGTAATCGGTTGAGATTTGTTTTTGTTTCTGTCAAGGAAATTGCAGCATGTACATTTGCTTTGATTGGAGTTAATAATTATGTTAGTCGGGAAATTTTCAAGATCATAGGAGTATCAGCATTGTTGCGTGCTACTCCAGCTTATATTCTAGTTAACTGGAGGCCTAAAGTAGGTGGTTGGTTAAAGGTGAACACTGATGACTCTTTTACTCATTCACAAGGGGGTTATGGTGGTACTTTTTGGAATGAGGAAATAGCTTTTGTCATAGGATTTTCACACAATAAGGTGATAGACAATGATCTTGAAACAGAGATTTTAGCGGTTTTCGAGGCCGTAAAAGTTGCTTGGGAATGTCAATGGAACAATTTATGGTTTGAGTTAGATTCAGCTCTAATTCCTACTCTTGTAGAGTCTCTTTCTGGACTGCTTGGAAGGTACATAATGATTGGCTTAGATGTGTAAAATATTAAGTCTATGCATGTTAGAATTACACATCTACCGGGAGGGGAACTCCCTTGCTGATTTTCAGCTAATTATGAGACTTCTAATCTAGGCTCTATATAAGTTTGGCTAATTATGGGAAATCCTTAGACTTTTAAGTTTGGATTCTACTTACCTTTTGGTCTCACTAACCATGTGAATTGGTTGGATTTCATTAATCAATTTTATGTTTCTATAAGAATATTTTTTATTCATGTTGATAAATCATATATTATGATACATAAAATTTCTATGCAAAGAATCTCTCTCTCTCTCTATATTTATAATTACTTGTTCCAAAAGTCATAATATTTAGATGAATATTATGATGAGTAAACATATTTTACATATTAACAAAACTTTGAAATATTTATGGTCTTGCGATTTTTTTGTAGTTTCCACTTATTATGTTTGACAGTGGTACCATGATTTTCTTACTTCTCTTGGCGCAATCACCATGTGTGGTACACTTCCTCACATATCAGACTAATGATAAGTTTTTACTTAAGTCTTTACTTCTTTGAAAGTGAGAGTCAAATATAAATTTTAAATTTTTTGATGTGATGCTTTCATTGGATCAATAAAAATTGAAAACATATGTTATTATTTTGACAGCTTGAGGCATGTATGCATATCATATTTGGTGATTATCTAGTGTATCTAAGAGTTTCTTCATCACGGGTTAGATTGTGACAAACTGAACTATAGTCTTCTATTGTTATATGCCTTCTATGGTCAGATTTATATATTTGAAATCATTATGACAAATAAATACAGTTTTTCATGGTCTTCATTTATTTCCCAAGATCTAAAACTCAATAGAACTTAATTGAAAGTTGTCATAAATGTATGCAAAATAAACATTAAATCATCAATTGTTTTCCAAGTGGTTTTCTCCTTTTGTGGTTGGTTCCTCTTGTGGGTGGTATTATAGTCTTGTTGTTTCTCTTGGCATCATAACCATATAGTGCATTGCATGACACATGTGAATGATGACAAGTATACTTTGTGTTTATAATGGTTAAGTGAAAAGACTGATATTGATATTGAAATGGCAGTTGGCAGTGCTCAACCAACTATATGGAGCTTTTGAGAACCCACCTCTTCAAGGTTGGGTTGCCCTTGGAGGTGACCTCTGCGAAGACTCTTGGCAAGGGTTGGATATACTCTTGGGAGTGTTACCTCATTGTAAATTTATTTTTTTCAAATATAAAATATATACTAACTCTTTTATATGATATTAATTAACATTTAAACAAGTATATGCTTCACTTATGCAAGTTTGCATGGTTCTATACCTAATCAACTGAGTAATTTGACTTTATTGATGTCTATGAAAGTATTTATAGCATTTGATTAATAGCTCTCATATAACTTCATTCAATAGTATTCAAACTCTTATGGATCTAATGATATTTGGATAGAGTTTTGAACTGCAACTATATTGAATGATTGCTTTCAATACTACCCCTCGTGATAGTGATGTACGATTCTATATTCATAATTTTTTATTTTATTTTTGTTTAGTTATCTTTTTTCGTGAAATATTTAGTAATGTCTCATTATTAATGATTTACTTTATTATCCAATAATTCTACAAGTAGAAACTTGTCTAGTGGCAAAGCAAACATATCACGATTGCTAGAGTTTTGAGTATTTTTTCCACAAGTGAATGCGATGAATTTGGTGTGTTTATTGAACTCTATAAAACTTTGAAAAGCAATCACACAAGTTTTAAGAAATATCACAAAATTCTTTATTTCATTTAATGTATATTATCTACTAACCCATTAACATGTTAATTTTAGTTGAAATAATTAATAACTAAAACATGGTTTTTGGTTATCTAATTTTGCATGGCTATTTATCCAGTAATCTAATCTAGTTGTGGATCCAAAAAAATAATTGAGGTTGGGCAAAACTAACTAATATTCGTATAATTATTACATACATGAAGAATATGAAATCTCTTTATCTGTAATCGTTCAGTTTGAAATTAGACAATATCATAAGAAGAACGACAAAAATTAAGACTATAATAGTTATATATAGTTGGGTGAAATTTAAAGAATACTGATATATGATTTTCAAATTATTTGAGTTTTCATAATCATTCTACCTGGTTGTTTGATACTGAGTAGGGCATGTGCAGCAGGTATTTATCACTGAGGAGTTCTTAATGTTAGATTTATAATTAGTCATGATCTCTAAATTCTTTAAATTTAGCAATTAGTCAAAAACGGTAGTAGATAAGCCCAACGGAGACAGAAGCCAATTCAAACCATAATCAAATATAAATGAGGGAGGAACTTTAGAAACTAGTGGTGAAGGTAAGTTAATTGAGACGAATACATCAACCGAGGATGTAACTGTATTTTATCGTTGAATATTCAGCTTTCTTTCTTTTCGTATTATTTTCATGGTCCTAAAACGACATCGTGCTCGTAGTAACATTTTAAATAAAACGACGTTGTTTTATAGGTCGGAAAGCAACTCAGTTCATCTTCCTTGCTAGTTTCTGCCATTTTTGCCTACCTCAGCCATCCCCATCTCATATAAGCTAAACCTAAGTTCAAAATTCCAGGTTGGGTAGTTGCCCAACCTCGCCTATACGTAGATCCGCTAATGATCTAATCTAAACATTTTAATTAGAAAGTCCTCAATGTACATGTTCACATTATATATGTTTTTAATATAGTAGCTCCCAAATAAGTATTGCACATTAATATTATTTCATAAATCAAGAATGATACGCATCCATTATCTTTAGATATTATATACCATTGCATTAAGATAGAGCATATGCATTAATAATTACATATCTTTGTTACTTAGCGTTCCAATAATTCTCATTAGTTCATAAGAATAATCAATTATACTAAAAAAAAGATTTGTTGTAGTAACCAATAGGGAGCAAACATACCAAATCAATCGTCGAATGATCGAAAGCCAGGAACCCTTCGGGCCACTCCCTCAAGCACTCAACCTCTTCCAAATAAGATATTTCGTTGGCAAGACTAGCTTTCAGTGGCGGCAATACTACATAAAAAATTAATATATGTCAACTCTGCCACATAACTTTTTTCAGGATCTACTCATTTAGGTCCAGGAACTCTTCCTTCAGCTTCTTTCATCCTTACAATAGCATTGTCATCTCTTCTTTCAACTTCTTTCATCCTCATAATGCCAATCTCATTTTTTCAATACAATGTAGTACTCTCCATTTAGACAATAATGAAAAAGCGACTAATAGACAACATTGATCATCTCCTTCTTCTGTTGCTGCTCAAACTTGTATTTTAGTCTCCAAGTCCAACCACCCATTAGAAGAAAGATATAATGTGGTACTTTGGAACTTGCTTGCATGTAAATAGAGAGTTGATCTCCCTCACCATGTCCTAGCACCATGTTTACACAATATACTCCATCAAGCTGATAGGGGTCAAGAGGATCGAGGATGATGTTCTTATGCTCTTTGACTAAGTGGAATAAAAAAATAATCAGTGAATCTCTAATCTTCTCTGGCCAATACAACGGACTTCTAGAGAAGATATGTTATGTTTTATCTGGGATAATTCGTTCATCTTTTTGCCCATCAAGCCAAAAACTAAGTAGGTGCTAGGTAGACCTAGTTTTAATCCTTTAAGATTGAGCTCTACAACATCCAGATCATATAAGAATACATAGGATATGAAGATCACTATGTATGGTATGATGCCAAGTATCCTTAACATTTATTTCAGAGTTCTTGTGTGTTGTTAAAAAGTGTAGGAGCATTAGAAATCAATCCACTCATGGCACATCCTAACATCTAATGTGGTGATTGATTTCCATAATTGTTCTCACACTGCTACGTTCCAACAAAGGTGAAGTGAAACGATAACATATCCCCCTTGAAACAATCAAACGATATGTCTTATAAGGAGAAAGTATCTACTCATCTATCATATTAACTCGGTCTTTGTGAGAAACATTTTGTTCGATAAGGGTTTTCGTGTTAGAGAATAAGGGTTTTCGCTTTCTTTAAGATCCTCCAGGGGTCATAGTGCTCGTGTATTTTTTTGCTGATGGAGTGATGACATGAGATTCCCTACAACTTCTTTTTTGTATGCAAATGATATTAGTGACTTTTTAACCCACTAAATGATTAGTTTCCAATGATTGTTAAATGTTGGGTAAAAACAAATTCAGAGATGGAAAAGTGGGCATTTATCAAAATTTCTCAACATCATAACCAATATACTTATAGAGAACATTATGAATCCAACACTCATCAACATCACCATCACTGGCGAGATGGGCAAGTCTATGTGCCACACCATTTGCTTCTCCATAGATATGACGAACCTTACATGATGTAAGGACTTTATAATTAAACCCCTTATAGTCATATAAAATACGTCCTATCTCGGACCATTCCTCACCTTTCCGAACCAATGCTGAAATAAGCAATGAGCTATCACACTTAATGTCGATTTCGGCCCAACCTTGGTGAATACCAAGAAGTAGCCTCGCCCTACACACCTTGGCCTCCATATGTATAGCCAAGTGAGCATGAGAGAATGGTCTAGAAACAGTAATAACAATACCTCTATCACCCCAAACTACAACGATGATACCTCATTTCCCGGTCTCAACCTCGAAAGTTCCATCTACATTTACTTTCAGTCTACCCCTAGGTGGGCATTCCTGTTTCACCTATGGCCTAGCTTGTTTGCGAAAAGGCTTAGGATGATAAGCTTAGAATTTATTGTGTTGTTCAAGAAAGATGGAAATCCCTTTTAACACCACTGTTATTGGAGAACCCTGAGATATGAGACATTGTATTAAACTCTTGGATGACTTAACCACTTAATTGTGTTTTACTTCTTTTATTAAATGATACTAGAAAAAAATACAGACACAATGTGTGTGTTACCATATAAAAAATAATTAAAATTTTTTGTATAATTTTAGGTGGTTGCACGTAACTCATCAAGAAAAAACTATAGAAGAGTGGTGGAGAAGAGAAAATAGTGTAACTGCCGCAAAAAACTGGGAGAAGAAAAATAGGCTTTTATTTTCATCATAAAAAAAATTGATAATTTTTTAATGAAAGTATATTCATGATCTTCTGGTGTGTATCTTGTCCTAATTAGATTTTAAAAAAAAAGATTCTAACAATCCCTGATTACCGGGATACTGATTGTAATGCATGCATCTATCTATCAATTAATAAACATACAGTTTCAGTCTATAATTATTGCGTTTATGTTTATCCTTCAACATCTATTATTATAATAACCTTAAATTATTTTATTTTCTCTAAACTAAAATTCCAAAATAGGAATAATCGGATAGTTTGGGGAAACAAAGTGGATTCCCTACTTCCCTTAAAGAATAGTTTTTATTAAGGTGGTCGGTAGTCTATTAATAAAAATGATAGGTTACAATTCAAGAAGTCCACAGGGTACTGGCACGATCAAAAGAACTTCCTATAGTAACATACACTAATAAGTTTAAACAAGTACCTAACATACAGTTGAACGTAAGTAGGTATAAAGCAAAACAAAAAAAATATCCAATACCCCACACCCTATCTAACTATGTCATTCACAATTACATCAGCGTCATTCACTGGTCATCCTGCTCGACCTACTCCTTTGCCAGTTGATCGTGAGATTTATCCCCCTAACCTTTTGACTATTGATTAGTTGAAGGCTAAGTGAATTTCTATTACCTGCAAGTATACGGGGTCATGTTATAGCTTTTGTAAGGAAGTCGAGTGTCGAATCCACGAGGATTGATCACTTAAACTCCTTAACTTGACTCGATTATGCACTCAAATTGTGGATTAACTAGACAAAAGACATGATACTAAAACTAAAGCAAGATGTGGAAGTGTATCTCACAAGACTAAGTCCCTTGGAGACTTAGCATTGTAAGGGATAGTTGAACTACAATGAATGATTATCTAGTTGCTTGAATGTTTACTACTAACTAAATTAAGTGAAAACATAAGGTAAAACAAAACAAAATTTAAATGCTTGGTTGGCTAGAGATGTCACCACTAGCTAACTCAATGTACTAACAATATATGTCCAAGTTATGAGTTTAGTCCGATTCACACGTGATTGTCCAATTCGTGATCTTTTCAAGTCATCATTGGTTGTGAATTGAATCTTCTAGGCCATTAGGGCACTAGAAGTGTTCTGGTCCAACATTCAAATATAAAGCAAACCGAAACTAGAATGCAACTCAATTACGAATTGTATCCTAATCATACCACATGCCTAATGAGTTCAATATGTGTTCACTTATGATGAATGTGATTGACTTTCCTTCCTAAGTCCCTATTAGAGGACATGAAAGTATATTCTAATGACTTTTCTAATCCACACCTTTTAGAACATGAATTAGAATAAGTAATGATTAGCTACAAAGCCCTTTCGAGTCAATGTAAGGTTAACCAAAGCTCCTTGAGTCATTTGGACTTCAAGAAGGCATCGGTCCATGTTCAAACCCAATGAAAACCAAACCTTAAGCCTATTTTCTCAAATGCAGCCTAAGTCATGTTTACATGCTTATCTTCATTAGGTGAGTGACTAATTCACTTAGGTTCATTTTTAGCTTCCTTAAACATATCTTAACTTAATCATGGCTAAGACATGAGTATGAAAATATTGAATCAAGCCCAGCCATGCAAACATACCACAATCACATCACAAGCTATTAAACTCATTCACAACATGTAGTAAACTAAACTAAACCAAATTCAAATCCATAACTCAAAACATAGTTGTATGTACATCAAATTGGCTAGGGTTAAGCCCTAGCCTTCCAAAAAGTAAATACTCACTAATTATAATGGAAAATAAAGTTTTGATACATGCTTTGAACTAGAAGAGTAAAGAGATAATCGACGATTCCCCTTAGCCAAAGCTCCACCAAATGACTCCAAGGCTTCTAGCTCCATTTCTTCACTCTAAGCTAGCACCAAATCTTCAAGAGGAGGTAAGGATAGTCCTGATTACAAGGAGCCAAGGGGAAGAGGGATTACTTCCCACTCCTTTGAACTCTAAAAACTAAACCAAACCCTAGAGGCAAAGATGAGAGGAGGGACACTTAAAATAGGCCAAAGTGATGGTGTGGTGGTGGAGAGGTTCAGCACTACCCAAGAGAGAGAAGAGTTAGGTCTCTAATGGTGGTGGTTATGGAGGTGTTTTAGCCTAGAAAGTGAGAATAAGAGGTATAAGAGAGTGCTAGAGGGTTGAGATAAGGATAAAGGGTCTAGAGAGAGACTAAAACTATGAAAAATATGAAAATGAGGTGAGTTATCTGCGTGGGGAGAGAGGATCTCGAATTAGGCTGAGTTGGGAGGCTCCATTTAGACCATAGGATGATAATAAAAGAGGAGGTGGAAGATCTAAGTGTTAGCTTTGAATTAGGGAGACCATGATTCACTATTTTAGGCTTTGGAAGGCTAAGCTCCAAATTAGTGACATCATGTGGTCCATCTTCTTCTTTTTCTCTCCAAATCAAATCGGTAAGCATAAATGTACTGAATAGGCATCCATTGGGTTGGAATCCATGTGATTGGGCCGGCCGGCTGTGGAAAATTCCGGTGGATTCCGGGCAACTTCCAGCGACTTCTAGTGAAACTATTTCGTCATTGTTCCAAAGTTGCTCCAAATTCTTTCGTGACTTCGAAAATGTATACATCTTCTCAAATAAGTATATAATTCTTCATATTCAATGCATTTTCGAGCCAACTCCACATTTCCTAGCAAGAACAGGAAACGTCATGAGAACAGTGCTTTATTCATAGAAAACAAGCGATAAACATAAAGTTAGGAACGTAATAGGTACATAATTATGGTCCTAACCTCAGTGCAGCTGGATCATGAGCTACCTTCTTTTAAGAAGACTCAAGTTTGTGAGCTATTTTAAAACGATCAGGCCCGCCTCTAGAAGATCGTCCAAGTTTCTCTTCCTGCTGATTCCTCTTGATGCCTCCACAAGGCACTCGATATCATAACGTTGTTGGATGAACTTGCCTAGTTATCCCCATAATCTGAGAACCTGTACTGGCAAACGCCTATCCCACTATAAAAGAAGAAAACGCCAAATGTTCGATTGGACTTGAAATAAGAATCTACCCTTCCATTGGGAACTGTGTTGTCATCTTGTGCTCATGCCACCCTATTTGAACAAGGGCCCGTCATGCACTAAGTTTGCATGTGACAACACCAAATCCGAGGAATTGTGCAAGGCTGCCACGTGCCCTGAATTTTCTGGTGTTACACCTGCAACGACCACTGTTGGTATTGCATGACCCTCCTTCGCTTCCTCTGACACCCAAACACTCGGCCGGGTATCATCACCGTCTTTTTGATGCACAACTTGCATCAATCCCTTCATAAGACCAAACTGAACACCCTTAAACCTAGGAGGAGGTCCCACAGATACCACACCCACCATCAGTGGCTCCATAGCTTCCTTTGACGAAGCTGCATTTTGGGCAACTATAACCGGATACACAAACCACAAAAACCTTTCAAAGAATCATACCGAAAAGAAAGCACTACTGAAAAACCCGTCGAAAAGTAGAACTTCCATTGCACCACCACCGGTCGATGTAGATCCAACATCACCTTGATCTGCAACAGCTGCTCATATTGGAGCTTCAACATATCATAGCTATTGTATTCTTCAATAGCCTGGCCGATGTTCTTTGCTCACACCTCATTCAAACCACCATTCGGAACCCCAAAAACATCCACGCACACCTCAAAGAATAAAATAGATACACATCCTCCATCACCTCTATGCTTCCATGAGTTTCATCTAATACATACATATTATCTTTTGTTTTCTGAAGACATAAAAGACATATCTTTAAAAAAAAATTGAATAAATTTCATTGCTTAACAAATAGAATGCTACCCTTTAAAAAAAACTAGAGGTGAGATGTTTTACCGAAAAATTGAACCGAAATTTGTAGGACCCGAAACTTGTGGGACAGACTAATTTAGAAACCGAACCAAACTAAATCCGAACCGAATGATTTTTTATGGTACGGTACCGAATAAAATCGAACCGTTCCGAAATGATATACGTGTCAAAATTATGCTTATTTCTTTACATAAATGAATATAGACTCACCAATTTTTAATCTTTTTTGGACATATATATAGAAAACACTTACAAAAAATACTCTCATTTTCTCACATTTCTTTTATCTTTCTACGGTTTTGCCTTTCTCAAATAATAATTAACTTAAATAGTTGTTTATGCTTAGAAATTTTTATCGAAAAACCAATCCGAAATCTGTTGGGTCCGAACTCATGAGACGGTATTGCCAAAAAATCAAACCGAATAGGACCCGAACCGAAAAATTAATTATGATACAATATAATTTTCGACCTAATTCCGAACCGATGCTACCCCGAAAAAACAAATAGAAATAGAATGCGATCACGTTCCAATCACACTAATCACGTGATCATGAAGCTAGAATGTGATTCCCTACGATATTAGTATAAACAAGGTCACCCAATAGAGTCATGCCAAGCCAATGGTGGCCATGAAGACGACGACCTGACCTCACGCTACAGTGTAGAAGAAGCTCGTGATGAAGCTTCTTTAAAAACGTTGAAGTCTAGACCAGTGTACAAAACGTTAGGTACAGAGACTTCTAGTCACTCTAACTTTACCAATTTGCCACTCCATTCCCTCCGCCTTGAGAATATCTAATCAGGGTAGTCCTGGAACATCATACAACGTCATAAACTCCCCATCTAATTTGTGCATAGGCCTATTGAGAAATAATGCAAAATATCTAAGCCCATCAGTTGGTTGGGAACAAAAAAAACTGTGATTATAGAAATCTGACTATAAAGACCATCAGTAGAGATCTTCATCACCATAACCACACTTACCATCAACACCAAACCATATTTAACAGAAAAACCCAGATTCGTTTCTTTCTTTATCTTCAGTAAATTTTGTTCCTTTTCGGTTTTCTCAGGAAACCCAACAAACTATTATGTCTTGAAAAGTTATTAAAAAGTTTCTTTCTTTTCAATCTGGGTTTCAATAGAATCATTTCAAAATCCAATCTTTATTTTTTTTTGTATCTGTGGTGATTCTGTTATGGAGATTCAGAGATCAGCGCTGGGACTCTTTCTAGGGTTTCTGGTGCTGTCTATGGCGCCTTTGTCGATTGCGAGGTTTGTGGTGGAGAAGAATAGCTTGAGGGTGACATCCCCAGATAAAATAAAGGGCACTTATGATAGTGCCATTGGCAACTTTGGGATTCCTCAGTATGGGGGTAGTATGTCTGGAGCTGTTATTTATCCAAAGGAGAATCAAAAGGGATGTAAGGAGTTCTCTGATTTTGGGCTGTCCTACAAATCTAGTCCCGGAGCTCTGCCGACGTTTCTGTTGGTCGATCGTGGAGGTATACTTTTTGCGGTTTTGAGTAATTTGATTGTGGTTATGAGTTTTGAGGTTGTCTTATTTAGTTTTTGGTTGATTAGGAGGTACCCTTTTTGCTGGTTATGAGTATTTGATTGTTTTGAGGTTGTATATGCTGAATTAACCCTTTATCCAGCTTTGAGTAGTTTGATTGTTTGAGCTTCTTTTGGTATATTGGGAGCTATCCTTTGCCTCAATTTGAGTGACTTTCATTGTTGTTATGAGTATTGAGGTTCAATAGGTGGATTTGGAGATTAAGTGAGAGGTACCCTGTTGACTAGTTTATTTGTTACTATGAATTTTGAGGGTTCATTTGGCTCTTATGGTTGATTCAGTTAGTCTTTTTAGTTCTGGATATTTTGAATGCTATTTAAATGGATGTGTGTACATTTTCATAGTGTCTGGTTTCTTTGCTTGTATGAATCTTGAGCTTAAGTCAGTTTTTGTGGCTTGATCATGGACATGTTGTGCTTAGCTTAGTTCTTCTTTGGTTGATTATGGACATGTTATGCTGAGCAGAAAACTTTGGGTCTTGTTAGGGTATAGAAGCTTGCTCATTTTTATTTTCACTGGGGAGCTGCACTTCTGATTTTGGTTTTCTTCAGCCAAAAGAGAACTTCTTCCAACTTTCTTACTTCCCTTCAAAATAAGACTAAAAAGTTTTCAAATCTTTTATCTTTTCTTCTGTTCTTTTCTTTCAAATAATATAAATATACTAGCAGTGAACTGTATTGCTGGAAAGTTATTTGGCTTCTGTTTCATTTTTTATCCAACTTAATATTTGAACAGGAAAGCTTTTCTAGGTTGCTCTCTTTTGGACTAATGCAAAACTTCTCTCTGATTCCCTCCATTTTTTACTCAATTATAAACATTCTGTAAATGCTATTGAGCTGGTGCTATTAATGTATTTGATAATATGTTTTATTTTAGTACATATAAGATGTCTAACAAGAAAGGCCGGAAGGGGTATGCTTGTCTTATGTTGCACTACTGTTAACGTAGACTGAAAGGTTAAATATCAGCATTTGGTTGATTGAAGGGATTAGTGAATTGTAGTTTTTTCAATTACTTAGTCTTTGTTTGTTTTTCTAATTAGGGCATAACTAATTGCATCTCTACTGGTCGCCATTTGTGTGGTGTATTTTTTTCTCCTCCTTATCAGCGTACTTGCGTTCATAGTTGGACTCCTAATTGTTAGGTTTAAATGTTTAATTCAGCATCAGCGTTTTCTTTACAGACTCCTACTGTATAAGTAGTAGTACTGCTCCCTTGTCTGAGTATTAAACCTTGCTTATGTTGAAATGGTCTTGGTGCTCCAGATTGCTTCTTTGCCCTGAAGGTGTGGAATGCCCAGAAGGCTGGAGCTTCTGCTGTTCTTGTGGCTGACGATATAGAAGAGGCATTAATAACTATGGACACACCGGAAGAAGATATTTCATCTGCCAAGTACATTGAGAATATAACTATACCATCTGCTCTCATTGAGAAAACTTTTGGTCAAACATTGAAGAAGTCGATCAGCTCTGGTGATATGGTGAATGTGAACCTTGACTGGAGAGAAGCTGTGCCTCACCCAGATGATCGCGTGGAATATGAATTATGGACCAACAGTAATGATGAATGCGGGGTTAAGTGTGACATGTTGATGGAATTTACGAAGGAGTTTAGGGGTGCAGCCCAGATACTTGAAAAAGGTGGTTACACTCAGTTCACACCGCATTATATAACATGGTACTGTCCTCAGGCATTTACCTTAAGCAAACAATGCAAGTCCCAGTGTATCAATCATGGAAGATATTGTGCTCCTGACCCTGAACAAGACTTCAGCACTGGTTATGAAGGGAAAGATGTGGTTCTTGAAAATTTGAGGCAGCTATGTGTTTTTAAAGTGGCAAATGAGACTCGAAAGCCTTGGGTATGGTGGGACTATGTGACTGATTTTCAAATTAGATGTCCCATGAAAGAGAAAAAGTACAACAAGGAATGTGCTGAATCTGTCATTAAGTCTCTAGGTAATAATTAACATGCATATGATGTTATTAGATCTACATGAGTGTAATTGAATATTAAATATGCATTTGCTGTGTTGTTAGGGCTTGATAATAAGAAGATCGAGAAGTGTATGGGAGACCCAGCTGCAGACTCTGAAAATTCTGTACTGAAGGAGGAGCAAGATGCTCAGGTATTTGTCTCTTATGAATAAATTTTTCTTCTCAAACCTATATCACGTCATTTATGGATGTTTCCCCTATGTTTTGAATAACAGTTGCATCTAACTCCAGTTCTCCAGTTCTTCAAATTTGTGATACTACTATTTGCATTCTTTTTTGACATGTTTCCTTTTTGTAGGTTGGGAAAGGAACAAGAGGTGACGTAACCATATTGCCTACACTAGTTGTTAATAATCGACAATACCGAGGTTTGTTTCTTTGCTTATGTTTCTTAGACTACATTCCCGGAGCTTTCCTCATATAGTTTCTTTGCAGGGAAGTTAGAGAAAGGTGCTGTTCTGAAGGCCATCTGTTCTGGTTTTGAAGAAACTACTGAGCCTGCTGTTTGCTTGAGTACTGGTTAGTCCCTCTTTCTACTTGAGAGTATGGTGTTTTCTATGCCTATCAGTTTTTTTTGGTTGTGAATTCAATGTGCTCAATATGTTTTGCTAGATGTTGAGACAAATGAGTGTTTGGACAACAATGGTGGCTGCTGGCAAAACAAAGCTGCCAACCTTACAGCCTGCAAGGTATAAATTGTAACTTATTGAGTGATCACATGTCTTTTGATAAACGAGATGATCAAGTATTTTAACTGTTTTTACTTTCATTTGAAACTCAGGATACTTTCCGTGGGAGGGTATGTGAGTGCCCTCTGGTTGATGGTGTGCAGTTCAAAGGAGATGGTTACACTAATTGCAAAGGTAAGGAAACTTCGACTCTTTGTTTGTGGTAAATGGTGCTGATTTTTTAGTTGTGCAGAAGGTTTTATCAGTTGGTAAAGATCATTATTGTGTACATGTATACACATTACTGACTGAAATACTTCTGACTATAAATATAGCTTTTGTGGCTGCGAATCAATTACAAGCTGCAATCATATATAATATATTTTTTTATTATTCTTTCTTTTAGTAAGAACATAGCTGGTTTTCTTTGTTTTGCTAAAAATAAATAATCTTTTGTCCGCATTATGATTTGCTTGGGGAATATTACCATTGGATTCCAGCAAGCGGTCCTGGGAGGTGCAAGGTAAACAATGGAGGTTGTTGGCATGAAGCTCGAGATGGGCATGCATTCACTGCTTGTACAGTAAGTTATCTTTATGCATACTTATTTTCGGAAGGAAATTTTTGTATATTCCCTTTAGGTTAAATATATTATAAACTCATGGTTTTATGAACAGGATGATGGGGGGTTGCAGTGCAAGTGTCCTCCTGGTTTTAAAGGTGATGGCATGAAAAGTTGTGAAGGTAAGAGAAGCTAAACATCTTGTGTTGCTATCTTGATTTAACTGTCAAGTTCCATTATGGCATAAATATATACTGATTTATCACACTGGTGCATTAAAAAGTAAGCCTCAATTAGAGCTCGACCTTGGTGTATCTGGGTAGTTAACTAGGTTTCACTGCAGCTTTTTCTATAACTAGAGAATATGCATGAAAAGAAAGTGATGCAATTTAAACCTTAGTCTAACTCTCTCTCTCTCTCTCTCCAATTAACTGATCTCTCTTTAGAAGCATACAATTTTTCTACATATTAGTACACACCCAACGCCCACCCCCCACCCCCCCAGCATGTGTGTACATGCATTGATGTTTAAGGTACCAAGTGATGAAGATCAAACAGTAAAAGACTGCAAACACTATTTGAAGCCTCTTATTTAGTTGGTCTAAACTTTACTGGTTAATTGTACCCAGACCTGGTGCAAACCTTTATTGACTTAATTGCTTCAAATCTTTGTACTTTTCATCAAGTCAGTGAATACTTTATCAAGCCATTGTGGATAAAAAGTCATTGGTCTCATATATCACTGAGATGTGAATGAACCTCACTATCATGAACAATCATTTGTGAACTTTTAAGCATATTATTTTTCCTTGGACATGCCCTTGCTTTCATATATTCCCTTGCATGCTTAAGATTCTTATTTCTCTTAATTTTCATTGGACTAGCTAGGTGTTCAGAACTACTACTAGCTCATAGGACTTCATACCATATCAAATGAAACAAGCAACTTTGCAGTTAGTATGTAGGACCTATCTAACATTAGTTTTTTTTTTCTAGATGTCGATGAATGCAAAGAGAAGAAAGCTTGCCAGTGCCCTGAATGCAGCTGTAAAAACACCTGGGGAAGTTATGACTGCTCGTGTAGTGGGAATCTTTTGTATATCAGAGACCACGATACCTGCATAAGTGAGTCCAGCAACATTTAATTCTAGAATACATATGTTCTGAATCTGCATGATGCAAGTACTTGTTTTGACGTGCTGTTCTTAAAATCTGCAGGTAAGACTTCTGGTGGATCAAAGTCATCTGCATGGGCTGCTGTGTGGGTTATTTTAATAGGCTTGGCAATGGCTTCTGCTGGGGCATATCTTGTGTACAAGTATCGATTACGGGTAAGTTTCATGTGTTTCTTATCACTTATCAAAGGCACATGTCATTATTAATCATCAAGTCTCAAATGATTAACTAGTTTGGTGTGCCTTCCTAACTGTGATAACTCTTACTTTATAACTTGCTACAATTGATAAATTGGAGCAGCAGTACCTTTAAAAAAGATACCTGGAGTCATAACATTGTGTTTAATTTTGGAAGAAATCAATATGGTCAAATGCTTCCTTTTGTAGATGCTTTTATGAAAATGAGGCTTGTTGCTATGAATGAGAAGAGTTTAAGCAAGTATCTTGTATCTGGCGAACCTTTCATGTTCGAATTGACAAAAGTATTTGCAATATGAGATTCATGTATTTTAAGTATGGTTATATATCTGACCCGAGAAAAGTAGTTATCAAGTCCAACTCAACCTGATTGATGCTGTGTGTTCCCTTACAAGATTATTGTTGACTGTTAGTTTCCCTTGCTCTTCGCTTATGGTGAATTGTAATAGTTACAGATGATTACTAAGATGCTTCTGGACTTCAAAAAGCAGGCACAACTCTTTTCAACCTGGTCTATTCTTGGTTTTTGACACTTTATATGTTACTTTTGCAGTCATACATGGACTCAGAAATCAGAGCTATAATGGCGCAGTATATGCCTCTGGACAGCCAAGCTGAAGTTCCCAATCATGTGAATGAAGAGCGAGCATGAGAAGGCTCATCCCATCATTAGGTCTTTCTTTCAAATCTTAGCGGTGCATCTTGGATACGAACATTATACGTCTTTCGTATTGAAGTCCTGGAATTTTGACCTAATCATAGTGCCCTACGGTCATGTTCCCCTAGGTCTTGTTGGATTGTAAATGCATGCAGATTAGAATTTGTCTTGTTCTTTAGGAATGATGTAACATGCCAATCCCTTGAGAGTGAGGTGGATTGCAAGGTTAGCTGTAGTGTCATATACTTCTATCACATCCTTGAATACTGAAATCTTTTACAAGTTTACATTGTCATTCTGTATTTTACTTTCTTGTAATATGAATCTAACTTGATGTCATAGTTCTACCTCATATTTGCAAAAACAATGTCTTGAGTAGCCTTAATTTTTTAGCCTTTGAAATTTTGAGCACCACTTTCATGGTCATTGCATGCTGATGTGTAGTTCACGTGGATGAATAAACAGTGTGTTAGTACCATGCCATTTGCAGTTTAGTTTCACCAAGTTATACTGTCACAGGATAACTCGGCGATAGCAATAAAGGTTTGAAAGGAAAATAATATGGAACTTAAACATCTATGTATCAATCGTCTCATTCCAGGTGACTCTTACATGGATCTTACATTCTCATGGATTTATCTCACACATTAGACTCAGAGTTGAGAAAAGAATTTGAAGAAAATGAAAAGAAAAAATGGTCCTAAAGACTAGTTTGATCTCAGGTTCCTCCACAACAGCATCCTTTTTAATAGCAGATGCTCAAGCTTAGTTTGGCATCTGATTCCAGTTGTTGATCCATATATTAGCATTGAACAAGGGCAAGTCAAGTAACAGAGCCTTACTGTGGGCATTCGTGACTTGCACCAGTTATTCACCTTTGCTTCTTTCCACAGCTAAATCCCATTGTTGGTTTTGTACCGGCAGGGTTGTCAACCGACCGCATGATGTCCTCACTAACTCGAATTCAACTACCTAACTCCGTTCTCCCTGGTGCACATTCTACTTCATGGTTGTGCTTCACCTCCTGATTAGTTGTTTCCTTTATCTTCTTCTGGTTTGGTTCGGTTCTTGGTTCCAAATGAAATTTTATTACCAATTCAAATATTTAAATGAAAAGAAAATAAAAGTCTCATTCATCTTTCTATGGCTGGCTTGATGTGGTGAGTTTCCGATCAAGTCCGAGGTCCATTCCATTGTAACAGATGGGTGCATACATCCACATATCATCAGAACTTAGAAGCTTAATTTGTAGCTGTAGAAACTTCACATAATGGACTGCTTCTTCCAGCATTGTGCTAATATCAACCTGCAATTTCAGACAGCAAGATTATTAGTTTGAAACTAATGAATGAATAACTAGCACAAAAATTGGCCATATTAAAAGCTTATTGCCTACCTTGGTTCCATTGGGAACAAGGTTCTGCAGAACTCTGAGCCTCTCGTTTATTTTCTCTCTTCTTTTCTGCAAGATAGAAAAGATTTAAACTTTAGTTGAAGTTTATGTATTTACTAGGCAACAGATTCTTCTTAAGATCAGATAGAAGCTTATACGTACCCTTGCATAGAGGCTTTGTGGATCGCTGGCTGACCCCCTTCGTGCTCTTGATTTGCCATTTGAGTCCGGAATTGCAGCATCCTTCGTACTCAAGCTTGAAGTTGGACTAAGCCCTCCACTGACATCCTTACAGGCAATGGAGTCATCTTCTGAGCAGCAACTACTTGAGCTCTGTCTGTTGAGGCCAGCATTACCATCTTCTTCGCTGTAGCTCGTTCTAACTTGCAGGTTATTCTTTGCCTTCACGTTCCTCTTGGTCCCTTGAACCTGCAACATTGATCGAATTCATGATTAGAAAATGGTTCCACTTAATCCGAGTAAAAAAATTTGATGTAAAGCAAGCTATTCTTATTATTTTTCTTCTAGCTAGGAACTCACATTGTTTGAGCTTTGAGATCTTTTGAGAGAAGTAATCTTGGGAAGTTTATTTTGAGATTTCTTCTCAAGATTGACAGCTTCAGGTCTGCTCCCATCAGACACTTCGATGTTGCCCTTACTCGTCTCTTGGTTCGAGCAATGACCATGATCATCTCCATCATTGAGGTAGGTATTGATGGATTTCACATCCCCCATACCAAAATCAATGGACAAAGAGCTATTGGTAATGTTGTTTGTTACCAACATTGGGTGAGAATGACTCAAGTAGTAGCTTTCATTGCTAGAAGGGATAAAATTAGAGTTAGTAGTTTCCAAAGAATAATGTGAACCTTCATAGTTGCCTGACATGTGCAATGTTGATTCTCCATTGCCTTGGCAATAAGCATCCTGGACTGTCATGCCTGGCATGCTTGAATACGGACAGTTTTCAAGCAGCCGGGCCATGAAATCCGCCTCCTCAGCAGTGTACATACCACTGAGTGAGCTCCATTCGCCCTCCGATCCAGCTCCCATATACTCCATAGTGCTTCTTTTGATCCTATGAAAGTATCAACAGAAGGGTTTGTTTTCTTTGAAACTAATGAACTAGTAGATGAATGCAGCTGGAATGCTGGATGTGCTGAATGCATGGAAGGAATGAAATAAAGTGACATATTTATACCCCAGTATGGCGAACGTCAGCAGATTTTTAGCATTAGAATTATTCAATGAAAGGAAATCCCGTCTATATACCATTTGCATTGTAAACACTATCAAGTCTAAATTCCTTGTAACCAAATTGCAGGATTGCCCTTGATGAGCTCAAGTCCAGCTCAGGATGGACCAAGTTTGAGCAATTATGCAATAAAACTAGCTTAACCTAAAAATAAAATAATAACAACAGGAAGCTTTGTTAAAGACTCATCCTAGCTTTGTACCAAAACTAGGTCAAAGAGAGAATCTTGAGAGCTAGGTAGGAGAGGTTTGAGAATTACATATCTGGCAACCAACACAACGTGGGGGGAGTGAAAGAGTGAGCACAATATATGTTGATAATGACATGAAGAAGTAGGCTGCGAGATTCTCTAACTGGGTTTTGAAATTATTCTCGGCCCAGAAATTTCATGGAACCAGACATTGTGGTCTGCAGAGTGGATTATTGTCCCCTCTATCAACACGATCTTGTTATCCAGTTACAAAGGTGAAGTGTTGGAGAGATTCCATATGACCTATAGTTTTGGAGAGTGAATGCATACAAAGTATATGCTCCATTAATTGGAGTAGTTGAGGAACAAAGTATATCCCCCTTCGGTTCACAATTGTAGGAACTCATTGACTTGTTCCCTTCAGGGGGTTGGATCTCATCTCATTGGCTGTTTCAAAACAAAACCTGAGATATCATGCCAATAATAGCTACTATTCATAATCATTGCAGGTTTTTCTTTCCTATAGGGGCTAATTGATGCAAATTAATTAGTAGTCTCTTTTGTGTACAATTTCTTGGCGTGTGTTTAGCAAGAGTTTCCATATTTGGACTAGGTACTAAACTATAACATCACTTGGCTAGAATTAGATTATTGGGTTGCCAAGTGACATTTGCACTTGATAGTAAGGTCATCAAGAAGAAAATGTTAATCAGACATATACTCGGCAATTGTCAAGTTTCACTTGACGTGTGACAAAGAAAAAATATACGAGAGTCGACATTAATGATTAATTGGAGACTAACTAGGGGTTGCGGACATTCCAATGACTAAATCAGCAACTTTTGATAAAGTAAGTGTCCTTAATGATTACATTTTCTAGGGAGATCCTTTAGCAGCATAAATTAATTAACCCCTCCTAATCATTTAAAGTTACATTAATTCTATTAATTTCTTTCTATTTTGATATTACTCCACGTTAATAACTCCCCACAGACACACACATTAGTGGTTTGGTTAATTACTAAAGGCCATATCAATAAGAAAAATACTACAGTAAAATTATTGTATTTACAGTAAAATTTCAACAATTAAATTTTCAATAAATTAATAAACTTGTTAAAGTAAAAAAATTTTATGGTCCAAACTTGGGACCAGTTCATATTACTAGCTAGCATCCTCGTTAAATGTATAAGATAATAATTTTTCTCTAATTCCTTTAGATCTCTACAAATATATATAAAGTAATAATTCAATCAAAAAGCCATATAAAATATATTAAAATTTAGAAAAACACATCAAAATTAATCTTTTCAACTGAGAGTTTATATGTTCTCAATCAATTTAGCTATTTTCTTAAGAAAGACTTTATCATAGCTTGTTTCTTCTTTGCATCTACACTAAATTTAACTTCGTACGTTCTTGATCCTTTACAATGTGTGCATCATCTTTTGGTAAATTATTTTTATTTTGTAGCAAAAAATTATTCAAGGTAATTATTACCTCAAATGCGTTTTCCGGAGAAACTTTCAGTATAACGGAATTGTCAAATTATGATCACACTACCAAAAATACTCACTTAGGCGATGAAACCGTTAAGGTTTCGTCGCCTACGAAATAATTTGTCGTCGGCCGAAAAATATTTTCGTCAACTAAGTAACACTTAAGCGACGAAAATAATTGTCGTCGGCTAAGTGATTTCTTAGACGACAGTTTACCTATGTCGTCGTCTAAATGTGAACTTAGACGACAGTTGTCATCTTTCGTCGTCTAAGAGACACACTAAGACGACGGTCATTTATTGTCGTCGGCTAAGTATGCCACACTTAGACAACGAAACCTTTTGCGTCGCCTAAGTGAGAACTTAGGTGTTGAACCTGCTTCCATCGCCTAGGTGAGAACTTAGGCATCGGAAGAAAGACACTTAAGAAAACTCAATTATTAATTCAATAAGATTTCTTCTATCTCATTCTCTCTCTCTCTCTCTCTCTCTCTCTCTCTCTCTCTCTCTCTCTCTCTCTCTCTCTCTCTTCACTCAAAAAACCCATCGGAGGCCTCCGATCGCATCCGATAAAAATTTCATCAAAACTTGATTTTTCAAGCTCCGGAATTCTACTTTTACCCACTTAGCTCCTTATTGATGAAAGTATTAACTTGTTTCTCTCGATTAAATTTTTTGAATTTAATACTGTATGATGATTGATTTTTTCGGCAAATATTTAGTAGTTTACGGCACCTTAGCTTAAATTACTTGTTGAATTACATTGTTAATCTAATTGTAAGCTAATTGATTAGTTAATTAATTAGTATATATTTTTAATTTGATTAATTAGTTACCACATGCATGTTAGATTAAGGTAATTGATTAATTAATTAATTAATTAAGGTAATGGTTTTAATCTAGCTAGGTAATTAAGCATAATTAATGGATATATGGTTAATTAAGCTAATTTAAAATATTTAAAGCTAATAATATAATATATATAATATAATATATTATATAGATTAATTAATTAATTGTGTTATGTGCCATGCATTTGAATTGATAATATATATATAGTATATTAGATTAATTAATGAATTATTGGTTGAAAAAATAATATAATTAACAGATCGAATTGTTATCCTTACACAGAAATATGGATAAGAGTTGGATACAGTTGGCGAATAGAAGTGTTGTGCGGTTTATTGACGACATCAGAGAGTTTGTGGATTTTGTGCTGGAACATGCTCAGGGAAAGAAGCGTTTCAGGTGTCCGTGCAGAAAATGTCTCATCTATCAATTTGTTCCATCTAATGTTATAGCTTAACACTTGTATGAGCACGGTATGATGTAGAGTTACAATATGTGGAGTAAGTACGGTGAAGTAGTAAACTTCAGCTTAGAGTACAGTTACCATGGTGCCTCATTCAGCGGTAGTGGCACCCTTGCTTGGAACCCAACGTACTATGAATTTGGTCCATGATGATTTTTCGGGATTTAGTCATGGTGGACACCAACAACAAGAGAGAGGTAACGATACCACTCATGATGACACATTCCCCGCTGCCAGCTTGGCCAGTGACACTACTGAGATAGATAGGTACAACAGGATGCTACTCGAAGCCAAGACCCCGATGTACCCTGGATGTCCAGAGAATGTGTTGCAATATATAATGAAGCAAGTTCAGATAAAAGTAAAGAACAAAATTTCAGACAGTGCTTTTGACGAAATACAGGAGCATATATGTAAGTTGCTACCTGATCATCACAAACTTCCGGATACCCATTATAAGGATAGAAAGATCTTGAGTAGTCTCGGTCTAAAGTACAAGCAAATTCACGCATGCATAAATGATTGTGTGTTGTTTACAAAGAGTATGAACATTTGGACTACTGTCCCGTATGCAACCAGTGAAGATATCAAAACCGGAATAGGATGAGTTTGAAGAAAAAAAATTCTTGTGAAGGTACTTCGCTATTTTCTGTTGATTCTCTGATTACAACATCTATATATATCTCTATACACAGCAGATGCGATGACATGATAAGTGGAACAATGAGTAGATGACGATGTGCTCTGACACGTAGGAGATGGGGAGGCTTTTAAACTTTTCGACAGGAAATTCGAAGACTTTGTAGTAGATGTTCGAAATGTTAGACTTAGTCTATCTACAAATAGATTCAATTCTTGGGGTAGTAATAGCGCTAACATCAGTACTTGGCCATTTATTCTCATGCTGTACAACCTATCTCCGTGGATGTGCATGAACAAGGAATTTAATTTCCTTACTCTGCTAATTTTAGATCCTAAATCTCCGAAAAAGTGTTTAGATGTCTACCTCAGACCATTAATCGACGAGCTAAAACTGTTGTGGGAACATGGAGTCCCAACTTATGGCAAGTTCACTAACACGATATTAATGATGAGAGCAGCCGTTAAGTGGACAATCAGCGATTTTCCAGCATATGAGATGTTGGCATCTTGCGCAACCAAATGATAAAATGGTTGTCCTGTCTACTTGGAAGACGTCAACTCCAATTGGCACAGGGGGAAGGTATGTTACCTGGGTCACCGTAGATGGCTTCCTCACGATCACCCATGGTGACAAGACGCGGCTCATTTTGAGAGGACAGTAGAGAATAATCCTAAACCCCGACAGAGCTCTGGCGATGAGATTTTAGAGAGGTTGAATAACTTCTATTTTGGTGTTTTGACCAACGGCAAAGAAGTGAAGAAACTCAATCCATACCTCCACACGATCTCAACTATTGGCATCACAAGAGTATTTTCTTTGAACTACCTTACTGGTCCAAATTGAAACTCCGGAACAACCTTGATGTCATGCACATAGAAAAGAATGTGTGCGACAACGTGGTGGAAATAATTCTAGGTATTAAGCTGAAGACTAAAGATACTCCTAAAGCGCAAAAAGATTTAGAATCTATGAATTTGCACCCTCACTTGTGGTTGAGGAGGGATAGAAGATGAGTGTACATCAGATGCACCTTACACAGTTAAGTCGACACAGAGAGGTTCTATATTCAGCTGGTTTACGAGTGTTTATTACCCGTCTACGTATGCAGCAAATATTACAGGAGCAGTTGACGAGGCGCAGCACAAGTTCATTGGTCTAAAGACTCATGACTATCACGTAATGCTACAACGTTTGATTCTAATGGTAATTTGACTATGTTTTCCTTGTGACATCGTCAAACCAATAACAACATTGTGTAGATGGTGGCAGAGGTTATGCGCCAAAATGTTGAAGAAGTCAGATGTCCTCGAACTGCAATACGAAATAGTGCACATCCTTTGCAAACTAGAGATAATTTCCCCCCCTGCTTTCTTTGACGTGATGATTCACCTCATGATCCACCTACCCGAACATGTGCTCCGTTTTGGTCCGATCCACTACACTTGGATGTATCCTCAAGAAAGATACGTGCAATTATTTATAACGGTTGTTCATCATTTACAATTTTTTTTTGTTTCTACTATTCTTCACATTTTTAATTCAATGATTTTGCAAACTTGGACAGTATAACTAATTTGTGAAAAATAAATCTTCCCTGGATGACTTTATAACAAAGACATATCTAATGCATGAGTGTGTTACCTACTGTAATAGGTATCTCAAGGATCCAGTCCAGGCCAATCCAAATGTCCGCCACAATCTTTCAGTCGTCACAAATGTTGTACAGCCATTTTGAAGAGTATTAAAGGAAAGATTAACTAGAGAAGAACTTGTCAAAGCATATTGGATAGTTTTGCGAGACTGTGATGAGGTCAAGGATTACATGAAGCTCTACAGGGAGACGATTTGGACAGCCAAACTAGACAAGTGTCCTGCCTGGGTTGAAAAAGTGCCTGAGCGGTCAAATTTTTGGTATAAATAAAATACACATTTATATATTCTTCACATTTTTTTGTAGATGAATGATTTACAAAAATCAGATAACCACGAGGGGTGGTGGATATGGGAAAAGCACATGTTGACCCATAAGCAGATTAAGCACTATATTTATTCCAGCTGTTTTGTAAACGGTGTACAGTTTCATTCATTGACCCGAGATAAAGAAAGATGCACACAAAATAGTGGGATCGCGATTGGAGAAGACAATGTTGTCTATTACGGAGTTCTTGAACATGTCGTTGAGCTGCTCTACGGGAATGATATCAGCGTTTTTCTGTTCAAGTGCAAATTGTTCAAACATACCAAGGAAGAAATGGGGCTTTTATCAGTCAATACAAACTCAAGCTGGTATGAGGATGAGCCATTCATTTTTGCCACCTTAGTTAGGCATGTGTTCTATCTAGATGATCCGAAAGCTGGTGAAGGCTGGAAAATACTAAATCATATGTCTCACCGAGAAATATGGAGTGCCACGACACTTGAAGGGACTTCAGCGACAGATATTGAAGCGCATAGGGACGATGCATATCAAGAGCCTAATACTTTAGTCATCCCCGACATTATGGAATTGGTTCGACAAAAT
Source organism: Geum urbanum (assembly GCA_946800695.1). NCBI lineage: Eukaryota > Viridiplantae > Streptophyta > Magnoliopsida > Rosales > Rosaceae > Geum > Geum urbanum. The sequence goes on along the minus strand of OX327002.1, from coordinate 4,325,481 downwards.
GAACGCTTACCCTCGATTGATGGTGCCATAGATCTTACTTCAGAGGAGATTAGAGAGTTAGCGCAGAATGCCCCAGAAGTCGAGGAGCTGGAGGATGATGACGAAACAGTCGAATACAATTTAGACGATGTAGAGTATGATGATGATGAGTAATCAGATGATGGTGAGGAGGATGATTCAGGTGATAATGATTATGAGGATGAAAATCAATATGAGGCCAGATTACTATTTATATTAGAAATTAATTAATTGAAGTCACTATATATATGTAAAGAGGTTTATATATTTGAATTAAATGGTGTATTTGATGATTTGTGTACGTACCTGTAAAGTGTCAGATGAATAAAATATTCTTCGAGGTCAGCATGCCTATAACGAAAGACGGTGAGTACACCATCGTAACATTCCCAACAAGTGTTGGTACATAAGAATGTGGCCTGGTTGTGTGTGTGTGTGTGTGTGTGTGTGTGTGGGTGTTAACTAATTTGGTTTTTTTGTTATTTCTCGACAATCACTACACCAAGAAGAACCGGAAGTCTATAGAGGGATCGGAGGAGATATCGGAATCAACTTTTGATTTCGAATTCTATAAAATTATGAATCGGAAGGACTGACATGAATAAAGCCAAATAGTTATGATTAAAATAAAATTATGTTTGGAATTTGAAAAAAATGAAAAGTAAATAAAAATGACTCTTGGCCGACGAAAATGGATTATTTCGTGAAAATATTTATTTCATCGGCTAAGTAGCACTACCTAGACGACGCTAAAATTGTCTTCGTCATCTAGGTGAACCTTAACCCTAAACCCTAATCCTAATCCCTTTACCCTAAACCCTGAAACCTTAGACGACAAAACTACAAGTTCGTCGTCTAAGTGAGTACTTAGGCAACGAACCCATTCGTTTCGTCGCCTAAGACCAATTTTTTTGGCGGTTTAGTGTTTTGCGCCAAATTTTTGTCTCCCTCTCGTCGCCACTGCCGCCCCTAAGTTCCTCGGTTCCCCTTCCGGTGCCGCCGCTTCTCTCCCCTCCCGGTTTCTGTCCCGCAGTCGATTCTCCCTCCTCTCCCCGTCTCCCCTCATCTGCATACTCTCTCTCTCTTCTCCGTATGTAAATATATGTATATTTGGTAATATATATTGGATTATATATATATTTGGTAATATATATGATTAATTATATATATAAATTAATTTGGTATAGTAAATATATTTGTAGAAATTTGGGTATATTAAATATATCATCATAAATTTGGATAAATTGCATAAATTAGTGAAATTTCGATAAATTGGATAAATTTGGATATATTTGTGAAATTTGGATAAATTGGATGTATTTTGTAGAATTTGGATATATTTGATGAAAATTGGATATATTTGGATGACTTTTGATGAATATTATATTGTTCATATTCCATGAATATTTGATGAATATTATATTGTTAGTATTTTATTTTTTTAGCTTAATTATAACGCCAATGAAGAGGCACACGACTGCAGAGAAGGAGGCCGAACGCAAAGCCATTGCGCGAGTTATGAGTTTGAGGTAGGTTTCAGTGGAAACCGTTTCGACTACTCCGTAGCAATCTTCTGCTCCGATGATTGGCCAAATCCCTCATGCTCCAAGTGCGGAGGCCTCATCCTTTACGGACGAGCTAGACGGGCCCCAATCTTTTGCGGCATCAGAAGGTCCAGATTCATTAAGGTCGATTGGCACAGGTGTCGGCCAATCATGCCTAGGAGCATTTGAGGTTGGTGGAGGCGCAGTTTCAAGCTTACAATCGTAGGCCTTAACGACAACGATCCGAGCGACAACTGGGGAATCGGCAGCGCGATTCCTACTCCTTGTTTAGTTTAGTAGTTAGTTTTGTACACTTTTTATATTTAATGAATATTGTATTAATTCAATCAATAGAATAATATGTTTAAAACTTAATTTATTTATAATTCAGAAAAAAAAAAAATTTAAATTCAACTTGGGCAACGAAACATCTTGGTTTGTCATTCTAGTGAATCACTTAGGCAACGAAATATCTTTGTTTCGCCGCCTAAGTGGTTACACCTACACGATGACGAACGAGTCGGCGTGTAAGTGGATCACTTAGATGATGACTAGTGGTCTTCCTCTAAGTGGTTTCACTTTGACGACACTACCAGAAAATACACTTTAGCCGACGAAAGTAAGCCAAACAGGCTGACGACTTTTTTTTTCATTGGATATACTATACTTTAGCCAATGACAACTTTGCGTCATGGTCTAAAGTTTCTACTCGTCGGCTAAAGTATTTTAGCCGACAGGGAAAAAAATGTCATCGGCTTTACCCAAAAATAATCGTCGCCTAAAGTGTGACTTTTGCGGACGAAACTTTTTGGGTAAAGCCGACGAAAATTATGTCTTTTAGCCGACGAATTAATAATATTGTCGGCTAAAGTTCTTTATGTTTACAGATCTGGGCAACAACTCATTTATTCGAAAAAACAAATGGGAGAAAAACACAAATCGCTCTCAAATTATTGAGTGTTGTCGGAAGCTGTCCAAAATAAGTTCGTGAAGCTATATCTCGCTACATATATATAGGTACGTATATATATGTGTGTTGATTGTTGATTTTGAGTTGAATCATTATATAGATTAATTATTGATTTTGAGTTGATATCGATGAATATATATATATAAATAATGATATGTTAATTTTTGATATTATGCATATATATAGTATGTGTTAATTTGTAATTAAGTAGTAGAATAATTAATATAATTGGTAGTTTAAATATATATATATAAATATAATGATGAATTTTTAATTAGTGCATATGTGTATATATATATATATATATATTCAAGATGGACAAGAGTTAGATTTGCCTTCCAAAATGGGATCGAAGATATGCCGTTGGAATATGTGAAAGCCAATGTTAATGAGAATACAATTCATTATTGCCCATGTAAGAAATGTCAGTGTCGCAGTGATTTGTATTGTTTTTCCATTGATATAGTATGGGAGCACCTGAAGAATAACGGGTTTTGGGATAAGTATACATGTTGAATTTATCACAGTGAAACATCATCAAGGGGTCAACATGATCACAGGAAATTTCCTGAGAGGGTTAGTACATCCAATGATCCAACAACGTGGTTGATCAACGATGTGTTTCCTTATGAGAGCGGTGTATTTGCTCAAGTACAAGATATCCTTAGAGCTGTCAACACTGCCGATATTGAGAAGTACAACAAGCTGATTGCCTTTCAATAGACCCCGTTGTACTATGAGTGTAATAAGACTGTTTTTGAAATGGTCATGGGAGTAATGAAGGTCAAATTGGAGAACAAATTGAGTGTTAAAGCTGTTGATGATCATCTAGAGTTGACTGCTTCGATGCTGCCCCCCGGTCATTGCTTTCCTACCACTCATCGTAAGGTGCGACATATCCTGAAAGATCTTGGCCTTACCTACATCAAAATCCATGCATGCAGATATGATTGTGTTCTCTTATAGGGTAAAGATCTTGAAGGGAATGATCATGAAAACCTTGATGCATGTCCAATATATCACACAGATAGGTAAAAGTTGACTCCTGCAGGGAATAAGAAAGCTGTGAAGATACTTCGGTATTTTCCGCTGAGGGACAGACTAAAAAGTTTTACATGTCTTCACACACGGCAAAAGCTATGAGATGGCACGCTGATGGAGATTTTCCTGACGATGATACCATTCTACATCTTGCTGACAGAGAGGCATGGAAGCACGTCGTTAGGGTGTATCCTGATTTTGCATTAGAGATCCAAAACATTTGGCTCGGGCTCTCATCTGACGAATTCAACCTTTTTGGTTACATGAGTCTTCAATATAGTATATGGCCAGTTATTTTGGTACTGTACAACCTTCCTCTATGGATGTGCATAAAGAAGGAATACAATATGCTGACTCTGTTAATTCCAGGGACCAGTTATCCAAGAAAGTATATGGATGTGTATTCAAGACCCTTGATTGAGGAGCTTAAGTTTATGTGGAACGTTGGCCATCCCACTTATGACAAATACAATCACGAGATTTTCCAGATGCATTCCATGGTTGTTGGCACCATCAGTGATTTTCCTGCCCGCAAGATGTTGTCGGGCAACGTTGTTAGGGGATACAGGGTATGTTTAGAGTGCCTGACTGATGAGTGCAGCAGACTTCATTATAGGAAGATTATCCAGATGTGTCACTGTTGTTGTCTTGGACTTGATCACCCATGGCGGGAGGATGATAAGGCATTTGATAAGACTAGAAAAGGATGTGCAACCCAGGAGATGGATGGGAGATAAAATTTTGGAAGTGCTGAATGAATACAATTTTGGGCAGCTTAGCAATCATCCTAATATAGTGGTGGCAATACCTGACAGACCTGACATGTATAAATTTTGGATACACAAAAGTATATTCTGAGAAGTCCCGTACTGGATTAAGTTGTTGATTAGGCATTACCTAAATATCATGCACATAGAAAAGAATGTGTGCGAAAGTGTGGTGGGCACAGTGCTGAATTAGAAGGGAAAAACTAAATATGACCCTAAGGCGCACATTGATCTGAAAAGAATGGGTTTACGAAAATATTTGTGGTTGAAAGAAGGGAAGAAAAAAAAGCCTCAAGCTCCTTACAACGTCAAGCCTGACCAGAAGAATGAAATTTTTAGGTGGATAGGTAATGTTATGTATTCTTTTGGCTATGCAGGAAATATATGTTGGTGTGTTAACTTCCGGGACAATAACATGTACAGATTAATGAGTCATGACTGTCATATATTGCTTCAACGTCTCTTCCCTGTTTTCATTCGATCATACCTACCCCGTCAGGTGGTGGAGCCATTAGTAGCGTTGTCAAGATTCTTTCAAAAGTTATGCACTATAAAAGTGAAAAAATCAGACCTGAGAGAAATACAAGAGGATATTATTTTTATCATGTTCAAATTTGAGAGGATATTTCTCCCAATTTTTTTTGACACCATGCCTCGCCTGATGATCCATCTTTTCGAACAATTGTTGCTTACTAGTCAAGTACACTACATTTGGATGTATCCCATAGAAAGGTATGATTCAACATCTGAAAATCAATCTGTTTTTATATAAAATTATTTTTTAATAATCATAACATTCACTTTGGAACTTGATAGACAACTGAGGGACTACAAAGACTATGCGGCTAATAAATTCGCACTTGAAGGATGTATAGCTGGAGCATATCTTGCGCACGAGTGCGTAATGTACACCAAGTTATATTTGGGAGCGTTGGAGGACCCTCCACAACATATGCTGGTAGATGAACCACAGTTGCCAAACTCGTACCAGTTGGAACCATATGAGCTACTCATTACCCACTGCTGGGTATTGATTAACTATCCAAAAGTGAAATACTGGAAAGCTTTCCATCTTTACCATGATGAGTTTGCCGGTGACCTTGAGTATCACAATAGGGAGTTTTAAACTATTTTGGTGGTTGGGTACGTCTATATATATATTTCTGCTATATATATAAATCAATGTTCATACTTAAAGTTAATTATTGCGATTATTTTTTCAGATGAACTATATACAATTTGATGGTCACTCAAACTAGTCACATGAATTGGGGCTTTTGGCTATGAAACTGATAATTTCAAGAGTTTATCCGATATGTAAGGTCAATGACGTGCAATTTATATGTGAACATAGAGACGGCAGATAGAGAACACACAATTCTGGGGTAATGGTGCATGGTGGGCAGAATGGAATTGACTATTACGGTGTTCTCCATTCAGTGGTTGAACTAGTTTATGGGTAAGGCATGACAGTACACTTGTTTAAGTATAGTTGGTTTGATACTAACCCTGGGAACACAAGGACCGATCAATATGGAATATTTTTGGTGGATACTACTAGAAAATGGTATGAAGATGACCCTTTTATTTTTTCCACAGTGGCAAAACAAGTGTTTTATCTTGATGATTTGGTGCACAAAGACGAGTGGAAAGTAGTCAACCATGTTGTTCCTAGAAACATATACAGTGCTGCTACACTTGAAGAGGTTGCAGATAATGAAGAAGATACTGCACACCAAGAGCCAAACGCAATTGGTATTCCTGAATCCTCTATAATTTTCCTTAATAATGTGAGACCGCGTAGTGTGGTTCGAATTCGTGACGAAGATGTAAGGTTTATTGATGTTGATCCAAATGCCACCGATGAAGACTCTGGTGATGAGGAGCGACAAATATTACCAGAAATTAACTCGGACACCGAGGAAGACTCAAGCGATGATTCTGAATATGAGCCTTAGCTAAACAAGAATTTGTGTTAAACGTGTTTTCACACGAGCATAAGTTTTAAAAGTATTTTCATACTTCACATGATTGTTATGATTCTGATTATGCGCCATAGTTAAACAGGAATTTGTGTGAAACGTGTTTTCACATGAACCTAATTTTTAAAAGTATTTTCACACTTTACCTGATGAAATAGACAAAAGTTGTCAGCAGACAACTGTGACATGTGTCGTCGGCCAAAGTATAGCCAATGATAATAAAGATCATTTTCGTCGGCTATACCTTAGCAGACAACTTTTTTATGTCGTCGACTATAGTCATCGGGTTTAACTACCCGATTTCTCCCAAGACCACCGTTTCCTCTCTCATAAACCTAATGTTTCCTCTCTCTCTTTGACCGTTGCGCTGCCTAGCCATCACTCTGACCCACCGACGCCGACGCTGCTCCTCATTCATTACTGACACTGCCCCTCATGACTACCGTCGTTGCCCCTGCCTCTACTTCCTGATCTATATGCCAATACCTCCTCACTGTTTCTCGATTCGATTTAAGTAATCGGCCCGCACAGCCTATTTCTCGTCGTGAGTCTCTCCGCCACCGCCGTACTTCTCTCCTCTCCTACCGTGTGCTGCTCTATCTAGGTTTCTCTCTCTCTCTCTCTCTCTCTCTATATATATATATATATCTGTGTGTGCTAACTCTCTCTCTTGACTATTATTCATAATTTGTACTTAGTAATGGCTTGAATTGTGGTTAATATTAGCTATAATTGTTTTTGGTTGTGGTTAAGATTAGGATACCAAAACATTTTTTGATGGTTTATAAAGTTTTTGATGACACTGTTTTTGGTTGTGGATTGATTGTTGTGGATTGATGAATGATAGTTAGAATGATTAGCTGGGGGAATGTTGTTTTAGTTCGTGGTAATGTTGATTAGGATGTGGTAATGTTGATTAGGCTCTGGTAATGTTGTTTTACACTGTGGTAATGTTGATTAGGTTATGGTAATCCTGTTTGAGGCCGTGGTAATGTTGTTAGAGGAGTGTGGTATTTAGGTTATAGGTGGTTATTATTGTAGGCATCTATCATGAATTTCTTCAAGTCCAAGAAGGGATCTAAGGGACAACAATCTAGCATCGACAGTTCCAAGGCCACCTCTATGCACAATAACTGAAAGGACCCAACTCCGGTTTAGTTGCCTAAACTGAAATCAAACCCCTTCGAAAACACGAACCAACAAAAACCGTAAAAATTTTGGCTGAGTTTCGTTACTAACGTGGAATTACCATTACCTGCACCCAGAAAATACACTTCATCCTATACCACAAAAATCAAACCGTGGGCACCAATCCCATCCGAATTTCTCAATATATCAACAATAATGTAAAGTAGTAAATATATCTATACTTTATTGAAATCCGGAGTAAAATCATATAATGTAAACAACAAAATACTCAGAGCGACCTCTAATGTATAATCATATAAGTATACCACAGTAGGTAGAACAATAAACCTATTGGAAGAAACAAGGTAGCTCGAGCACTATGCCTCTGACCACGACGTGCGACACCAGAGTCCGAGCTGCAAACTGGGCACGGAAACCGAAAAGCCCAGGGGAAAGACATGAAAACCATTAGAGTGAGTGGACGAAAATAAATGTCTTTCACCACGTAATATATATGTTATAAAAACATATGCGAGTCCAGGTAAATAAAAATAACAAAGTACACGAGGTAAACTCATACTCCTCCAGCGTACTGAGCATGCAAGTAAAAATCTCACGGGGTCACTCATGGAAACATCCGTGCTAGAACAGTCTGAATCACTGGGTCCTTGGTCCACACGTGATTTTAAGCCAGAAAGGCCTCGGTTCCGGGGAAACGCCCCTTGCTGGTCAGGTTGGGGTAACGACGCCCCTCCTGGTAGGCCTACAATCGGGGATCAGCCAATAGGTAAGTGTATCGATATAACAACGTAACTGAGACTGTACTCTGTGTAAATCAAATCATAAACAGTTCGATGCAAATGCATGAAATATACGTTATAAAAACATATGCGAGTCCAAATGAATAAATATGATAAAATACGCGAGGTAAACTCATACTCCTCCAGCGTACTAAGCATGCAAGTAAAAATCCCACGGGGTCACTCATGGACACGTCCGTGCTAGTACAGTCCGAATCACGGGATCCCAGACCCATACGTGATTCTAGCCAGAAAGGCCTCAGGTCGGGGTAACTATTTCCACCCGGAAATGCCTCGGCACAAGAAACAGAAACTTGTACCCACCCGGAAATACATCGGCACAAGGTACAGTTCCCCCTGGTAGGCACCCTCGGGGATCAGCCAGGATGCGTGTGTATCGATACAACAACATAAACTACGACTGTACTCTGTGTAAACCAAATCACAAATAATCCGATGCAAATGCAATAAACAGCATATGAATGCATATCAGTAATATAATCGTATAACACATGCTCATGTAAAACATAATCTCATATGCATGCTCAAGTTCGTATAACGTATATAAAAGACTCGCAATCAATCCGTGAAAAGAAATGTTCACTCACAGACTAGCGTAACGCAGTTCTCGTTAACTCGTGATCCGGCGGAAAGTTCCTCGCCAAACGAATGATCACGAACCCCTGAATAATCACAAAGTTCATTACTCAAAGTCATAACTCGACAATTCAAAACAAATCACGAGAAACCACCGTTCTCGGAAACACGTAATCCGATTACGACAAACTGTCGAAAATCCGAAAATCACACCTCAATACCTCGCTACAATTTCGGACGCTCAATTCGAAAAACGAACCTCCCCACTGCGATCGGGGCGCGATTTCGAGTGAAATGACATGCAACTTGTCGAAAACCCCAAAAAGTCAAAGTTGACCGCCGTTGACCGCCGGCGGCGCCACCACCAACCGTGAAATTTCTCGGCGGAGCAACCCCTATTCCATGCAAAATCACCCACTGAGCAACTTTCATAACTGCAACAAAGGCCAATTCACACTCTAACTAGTCCAATTTCGTGATAAACCGAATGTTCACACAAATTTCAATTCTAAAATTCTCCAAGCACAAATCAAATTAGGACTCCATACTTACATGGTTAGAATCATGGAGATGAGGGCTACAAAACCCAGTCCTTTTTGCAGCTCGAATCGGCCGGAATCGGAAACCACCATTAACCTCAAAATCTTCAAACTTTGGCCGGAAAAACCGAGCACCTCCGGCGAGCCACACCGTGAAGGGATGCCGGAAACGGGACGGGGAGGCCGGGGCGAAGTGAAAGAGGCCAGCCCCACGCCTTGGGGTGTCCGGACGGCGAGCCACCGCCGTGGCCGTCGCTCCCCCGTCGCACACCTCCTCCACCCCGCATTGACTTGGTCAACGCCAGTCAACCTCATAAATTTCAGTCTTTGACTTTCCATAAATGGAAACCCCACTATTTATAGCTTTCCCAAAATAGAAACTTCCGTAATTATCTTTTCGACATACTTCAAACACACGTAACTTCCTTGTCGTAATTCCGATTTCGATAATTCTCGCGGCAACAAACTCGACTCGACGTATTCTTCAATTACCACCCGAAGTCAAACACTTCGACAAACTCGATAAAAAGTCAACGGTTCAACCCAACACAAGCTAACCCGATTAAATAATCGACGGTCGAAATATTCACAACATAATCCTCGTAACTCGGAATAATCCTCCGGAAGTTCCCACGAGCTCGAAATTAAATTCTCCACATCTTCCGTGAAGAATCCGAAGCCAAACTCTCATCCAGTAATTTAGTCGTTAAGAAAGCCGCCTTTTAAACCCGATTACGTCGAAACTTCAAATATTCATATTTTATTCCTCGGTTGTCCAAATAATGATCCGGAACTGCCCGCGAACTCGAAATCTCGCATACAACGACTCTCGAGAAGAGACTCAGCTCAAATTCTCGGCCAATAATTAAGTCATGATCAAGCTCGACAATTTAATCAATTTACGAAAAACAGCGATTACGTGCAACTTCGTGGATTAAGCTGATTTCACTACTAATTCTGTTCCGGGTCGTTGCAATAACCCTCACACCACATTTTGCGGTCATCTCAACTCTCGACCCCGTCAACTACTTGATCAATCACTACAGCAGAATGTAATGGGCCGCCACTACTGACCATAGAGCACGAGGCAGCTTTTCATGCAAGACCACTCTCCCAAGCCCTCATCGGCCAGTTCTACTGGCCCACTCCTTCGGGTGTCCATATGCCTCCCATTAACCGGCCAGAGCCTTCTCCCTCTACGGCTCAAGCTCCTTCTACCTCTCAAGGTGGTGCTTTAGGTAGCTTGTCGTCGGGGGTACAAATGTCGCCGCCTCACCTCTTCATGCCCCAGAGCGTACTTGCCATACCTGATGTTGATGAATGGGGAGTGCCTATTCTAGAATAGCTTAGTTACATTATCCCGCAACAAGCATACGTCTATGTGTCGTTTGATACACCTCTTGTTAGTGCAAAGGTAACAAACACATCGACATCAGAATCAGATAAATATTAAATACCTTAGTTATATAATTTATAACTTATTAATACTTTTTATATTAAATTGGGTGCTTATATTTTAATCTTTTTACTTTATTTTATGTGACAGACACCGAAGTCAACAAAAAAAAGACCCCATCACCGGCAAGGGTTTTGACAAGACTGTCAAGAACAGCGGGCCACTGGTCATAGAGACCACGGAGGATGGATCGGTAAAGTTGGGGTGAAAGATGCACAAGTACTCCAACCAAGTAGGATATATCATACGGGATAGAGTCCTTTTTCTGTGGGGAGAGTGGTCCTCGGTGCCACAGTGTACGAATGACATGGTGAACAATGCTAGATCGGCGAGTATGTTAGATATTCATTATGTATGTCTACCTATATTAATTAAGTTCTAATAAATATATATTACCATAAATGGGTACATTGCAAGTAGGGTTTGTTGTTCAGAGCATGTTAAATCCACGTGGGCAAATGACACGCAAGGAAAAAGGTGGTAGGAATTATATTTTATATATTAAGATATTTTGTTGATCATGTATTTCCACTTTATAACATTTGTGTTACATATATAGGTATAAGGAGTGGAAAAATGAGCTCCATAACCACTGGAAGACGCATGGCAACAACTGTTGGGGTACTCCTATCGAGTTTATGTATAGGGAGTACGAGTGACAGTGGCTTCTAGTCCACTTCAACAACCCAAAATATGAGCTATGTAACATCATATTTGTGTTTATTTATATCCTATTTGACAAAATTAGTTTCCTAATATTTTTTTAATATATGTTTATCCCACAAGGCTATTTCTGCAATAAACGCACTGAACCGGGGGCATAACACGAGTAACCATCATGCCGGGTCTAGACCGTTTGCGAGTTGGATGGAGGAGGCGATCGAACACCCTGAAGTCAACCAGTACGTGCATATGTACGATAAAGTGTATCATCAGTCCACCAAAAATATTGTAAGTCTTATGCCCTTATAACTTAATTAACATATTTTCTTCTAGTTGTGTTTTCGCTCATTTTTTATATATATATTTACTAATATGTTATATTTTTTCCTTGTTACTTAGGCGAGATTGAGGAAAGGGACTGAAGTGGTGTTGACACAGATAGTGAGGGAGCAATGGTCAGAGATGCAAGATGAGGACCTCCTCCAGTCCATCTTTTAGATTGATCAATCTGATGTGGCTGTAGGGGCGAGGATCATGGGTCATGCTTTTTCACCACGAGGGAAAAATTACTACTGTAGGGGTCTAAAACAGCAGGGCGATGGGGTCTTAAAGAACACTCCCAATTTCTTACGCAAGTCGGCATCTTTCAAGGCTGCTCAGCTACAAGAGCAACTACATAGGCAGGCAATGGAGCATCAGAGACAGATGGAAGCGATGGAGTAGGCGAGATTAGTGCAGGAGGCTAAGACCCGTGTTATCGTGGCTGCCCAACAGGCTTGAATGGAGTAGGCTAGATTAGCGCAGGAGGCTCAGACCCGTGCTTACGTGCCCACCCAGCAGGCTCAGATGTCTTCCTGGTATCAGGCATGGTGTGAACAATTTCAAGCTTATGGACTCCCGGCCCTACCTCCATTGTCATCAATCCAGCTCCATTTCGATGCTCCACATCAGCAGGAGGATCCACAATATGATGGTAGTACCCCATCTATTTTCCAGAACGTAGATTTGGATAACCTTTAGTTTATGTGTTATGTGGATTTTTTGGTGAATATGTATTTTGTTTTCATTTTATGTGTTGTTGGCTATTTTGAAAATAAAGTTGTGGAATTGGTAGGTTATGGGAATAGAAACCAGAATCTGCATGTCTTCCTAGTATCAGGCATGGTGTGAACAATTTCAGGCTTCTGGACTCCCGCCCCTACCTCCATTGTCATCAATCCAGCTCCCTTTCGATGCTCCACATCAGTAGGAGGATCCGCAATATGATGGTAGTACCCCATCTATTTTCTGGAACATAGATTTGGATAACCTTTAGTTTAGGTGTTATGTGGATTTTTTGGTGAATATGTATTTTGTTTTCATTTTATGTGTTGTTGGCTATTGTGAAAATAAAATTGTGGAATTGGTAGGTTATGGGAATAGAAACCAGAATCTACAGTTTTTTTTCTTCAGAAATCAGCAACCTTAGCTGACGACAATAGTCAAAGTCATCGGCTAAAGTGCAGACTTAAGCCGACGAGTTTCAAACGTAAGCCGATGATGAGCAAAAACTTTAGCTGACGACATTCTTTACTAGTCGTCGGCTAAAGTTCAGTTTGGGTCAACCATTTTGACTACTGGGGAAGTTTTGACCAACGACATTTGGTCGGCAAAAGTGTACAAAGTCGTCGGTTAAAGTTCAAACTTTATGTCGACGACTAAATTTGTCATCGCCTAAAGTCCACACTTAAACCGACGACTGATACTATTTTTTTCGGCTAAAGTATCACCGACGACCTTTAGCCGATGATACTATAGCCGACGAACGTTTGTCGGCTTTTACTTTAGCCTATGAAAATGTCTAACAGGTCGAAGAATTTTGTTCGTCGACTAAAGTATTTTTTCTGGTAGTGCGACGAAAACAAATCGTCATCTAAATTTTAGTACTTCGACGACTGTAGAAATTTGTTGCCTAAGTGACTCTTAGTCAACGAACACTATCGTCGTTTAGAGGAATATTATTTCGACGTCTAAATACTTAGGCGATGACATTTTGTTTGTCGCCTAATATTCCACTTAGGCGACGAAAACAAATATTTTTGTTGCCTAAGTACTCTGGCAACAAAAAATACCACTTAGGCAACGAAATTGCTTCGTCGCCTAAGTGAGTTTTCTGGTAGTGTCATCTTCAAAATGTTGATTCTTTATCCTTCAGTTATCTCTTCATCAGTAGGCCGGCGATTACATCATCATTTTATTTTTATTAAATAAGAAATATCTAAGTATCTCGATAAAATAATAACCTCGCTAAAATAATAATTTTATCCGTTCTCAAGATTATTTATTTATAGAAGTTTTACCGTATCAATAGAGAAAAGACTAATTAATGTCATTGTTTATTAAAATTTTGTCTAAATTACTCAACACCTTTCACCTATCAATTTGTATTTTTATAATCAAGAATCATTTATCTTATAAAATATTGGTTAAATATCAAAATAGAGATCAATTGCAATAAATAGATCGAAATAGAGATCAATTGCTGATTTAACTTTATGAAAATTAATATACAATTATATTAAAACTTAATATTACAATAACAACCATCCATTTATTTTTTACAAAATTTAAAATTGGCAAAAATTCTCAAATGGCCACTCATGTTTGGTGAATTAGACACTTTGGTCACTTAACTTTTGAAACTATAATTTTGGTTACTTAATTTTGGTTAAATAGACACTTTGGTCACTTAACTTTTAAAAGTACGTAGAACTTTGGTAACTCAATTTTATGGAGTAGGAGAAGTGATCAAAGTTATACTTTCAAAACTTGAGTGATCAAAGTGTCCATTTTATCAAACTTAAGTGACCAAAGTTATAGTTTCAAAAGTTTAGTGACTAAAATGTCTGATTAATCAAATATGAGTGACCATTTTTAGTCTTTTTCCTTTAAAATTTAACGTAAATGAGTTCTAGTTGGATCAAATTCTTGTATACGTACATGATCCTTAAGAGGTACATATACAGTAAAACCTCAATAATTTAATACTCGATTAATTAATAATCTCGTTAAAATAATATTTTTTTGCCGTTCCCAACTTTAGGACTTCAGTATTCATTTAATACTAGATTAATTAATAACCTCGCTAAATTAATATAAAAAATTAGTTCTAATGATATTAATTTATCGAGATTTTAGTGTACTATACACTAATTAAGTTGTCTGAATTATAAATTTACAAATAAAACCTATACAAATGAGAGTTTTTCCATCTCAAATTACAAAGTGATAGAAAACTGCCCCCCCCCACCACCACTTATTTCCTCAAACTTTAATAAAACTAGGTACGGGGGCGTTGGTGACCGACAAATGTATTTTCTTTTCCTATTCATATATGAAAAAACGAGAGCGATAATATACTTTTCTTTAAACCCTAGCAATCATATATAGTTTGAGTCTCTACGACTCTACATATCTCTTAGCCCTAGCTTAGAGGGATCGTTCGACCTCAATGCAATCATCTACCGTCGAGTACGTGGATCGGATCGATGTCGATGCATGACGATCTGTTCACCTTTCCTATTATCCAATGAATCATAGACCTAACCTTGACATGCTTAATTCGACTCGCTCGTGTACTTACCTAAATTTCTGTTAATTAAGAACGAGTTTTCTAATTAATTGCTCGTGTTCGTGTGTCGTTTAATTTACATTCTCACGGCCCCACTTAACCCCACTAAACACAAACTAATTGGCCGGGAACGAATTATTTGATCAATATCGATCTGTCTCGAGTTCTAAACAAACTAAACATGATCATATATAGACATATAGTTTTATACACTAATACACGATCTAGGAAGATCGAGAAACAATAAATTAGATGACATGAAATTATGCAAGTCCGATATCCTCGATCCAGTACCAGCTCATTTTACGCGTAAAACTGAGCTTGCTTAATTTTCTTCTTCCACCATATATATGAATATCACCTAATCATTAATATTGCATGCTCTGCCGCCCATTGCACGATCGATTACTGCTTGCTCTACCTACCTAACTAACTGATCCATCATACAGTGTTGAAGTTTTTAAGGAACAAAATCTTTCAAGCAAATTAAGCTTGATGGAGACTGTTTGTGTAATCTGATCGATTTCTTTTCTGCATGAGAAGCATCTCCTCGTCTCTCTATTTTTAGCATCACATTTTGGCCGGCTAAACAAGATCGACTCCATTTTTGCTCTTAAAAACTGAACGACGACCTAAGGAACTGGTACAGCTAGCCCCGATATATCGATATGGCAATGGCTATTCACATTTCGAAGAGGCCAAGAGTGTGCACGTACTCCGGATACACATATTAGTATTAAATAATTAGTATATGATCATATACTAAGAAACCAGCTGGTTATAATCCTCTAAATTAAGGTCCAAGTGAGTATATATGAGATTTTGAGTTCAGTTCTTCCGCGTAGTCGACCTCATATGTTGCACTCATACGCAAGCTCTTTTCTAAGAGGGAAAATATCTACCACTTGATTACATTATTTATGAAACTGCGAAGTGCATATGATCCCTATTAGGAAACAGAATTGGTAGGGGAAGAAAAAGAAAACAGGAGAGAGATGTATATATTCATAAACGAAAGGGCACCTAACTCCTCTAAGGACATAATTTTTAAGAGTAGGGTAGTGTTGCATTCAGAAATAATATTCATGTTCTTGGGATACCTTGAGAATCTTTCTTTTTGGATACCCCAAAGAGTGTTGCACACACAGTGCCAGTCCAAGGGGACACCAAAAACTTTGGGGGTAAGAATAAGTTGGACTTGGATTTTTGTTTTTGTTTTCGGGATATAATCTCGACATTTCATGTTATTAAAATTTAAAGATTGTATTCTGATATAATTATGTAGTTAGTTTATGTTAGTGATATCAATCGTGAGGTATTTTTTGTTTGTCATTCTTGATATTAGTGATCATAGATATTTCGATCGAAAATTAATTATATCTCTTATCTTTTGTAGATGACTGAGCTGGCAAGGCCTGAATATGATATCTTTGACATCTAAGGAGCAGAATATCATAGATGATCGGGTATCCGACGTTAAGAATAATCTTCTTGTGAACTGTCTTACTGATATTATTGAACCACTACCATCTAGTACCAACTCTGACGATGACACTAAGGTTTGAAAAGCTCAAGCTCCCATGTTTCTAAGAAGATATATTTTTCCAACTCTAAGGAAACAATACTTGCAAAAGGATGACTCCGCGGATTTGTGGGTGACTTTGCAATAACGGTTCGATAATGTGCATGATGCACAATTTTCAGAGTTACAAGAAAAGTGGGACTCAATTTGGTTATTGGATTTTCTCAAAATCAATGCTTTTTATCAAGCAATGTTGGAGCTACAGTCAGAGCTAGCCATTAGTGGCCTCGAAAAGATCGACCAAGCTATGGTTGAGAAGTCTTTAACCACTTTTTCTACTTCCATGGACATGCTTGCACATCAATATCGTATAGATTATGTGCAAGGAAGATTAACATTATTCAATGATCTCATGAATGTGTTGGTCAAGAAAAAGAGGTATCATGAGATTATTATCAACAACAATGCTAAGCCAGCCGGTACAAAAAAAGTCCATGAGGCATACAATACTTGTGGGAAAGCTCGTAAGGATA
Source organism: Geum urbanum (assembly GCA_946800695.1). NCBI lineage: Eukaryota > Viridiplantae > Streptophyta > Magnoliopsida > Rosales > Rosaceae > Geum > Geum urbanum. The sequence goes on along the minus strand of OX327002.1, from coordinate 4,308,311 downwards.
AAAAGAATAATCATTCTGAACCTTACAATAGTCGTGGTGGTAGAGGAGGTAATGACAGAGGTCGTGGCAGAGGAAGAAACAATCGGACCAAGATAATAGCCAAAACTACAACAAGAATCAGTTCAATTTCGGTACTAGGAATGGTGCAAAATCTTCAAATTCTACTTCTTCTTCTCGCTTTTTACCTTGCTATAGGTGTGGTTCTAATAAGCACATCCACAAACAATGTTATGCACCTAAGGATGTTTAAAATGCATGCAAATGATGCAAGCAGTACTTGGCGCATGAGACTTATTATAATGAAGATCAAGAGATGGATGATTGTGGTGAAATCAATCTCATTGTAGCAGATGACACAAAAATAAGTCTGGAGAGACTGCGGATTTTTGATTAGTCTATATATTAAGCTTATGTTTTTGCTATGTAATCAAGTTTAGTTTATTTTGACTTGCTATAGTCGGTTTTGATTGGAGTAAGACAATCTTTTATGTAAGTTTTTGATGTTGGCAAAGTAATAAAAATTTCTTCCTTTCAGTATTTGAAAGTGTTAAGAATAGTTATTTTCATATATATTGTTTGAATGGTTTGAATTATACATAGCTCTATGGCACTATGACACCATAATACCATAAAAGCGAGACAAAAAGAGTGGATGGTTTTTATCTTGGTAATTTTTGACTTGTCGAAGGTTTACCTCGATCAACCCATCAAAGACTACCTACTGTATCGATTTATGCACATTTTTAACCCGTCAAATTTTTTTGCACTATTTCTTTCGACCCGTCGAAAGATGGTCCTCAGTCATCTATTTTGCACCTTCGATCTGTCGAAGCACCATCTCGACCCGTCGCACCATCTCGACCCGTCGAATGCCGATGAACATTTTTGACTCATCAAAAAAGATATGAGAAATTCATATCGGTTTTAGATTTTTCTTCGACCCATCGAGCCATCTTCTCCACCCATCGAAGAGGTCTCCCTGGACAAAATTTTCTTAATTTTTGACCCGTCAAAAATTATATTCGATCCGCCGAAAATCAGTATCAATTCATATTAGTTTTTGGGTTTATTTTGACCCGTCGAGTGGATTCCTCGACCCATCGAAAATCTAATCTGGAATTGGTGTTTTTATGTGTTTTAGATCAGTTTTATCGAAAAATAAAGGCTCAGAAAAAATTTCGTAATACCTACTAGTGCGCGTAGTACTCTATATTAGATGTGGTTTTACATCAATTTTGTCATGCCATGAGATGTAATCTGTAAGGGTCCTTTCAACCGGTCAGATGCTGTTTTACATCGATTTTTGGATTTTACTATGATCAACAGTCTAATCGAACCTTGCTAAGTTTTGAAAAAATTTGTGCCAAAGATTTTCAATTGGAACAATATTGTTAGAATGGAAAAGAGTTTTGTGTGCAATCTCCATAAAATGCTGCCAATGACGCAGTCTGGAGAGGTTTATGAGGATTTCTAGTGGTTTCTATTTTACTACGATACAGATCATTCAAATGTAGTCAGTCATGCTACTATATATGACTCTACCTCATATAAGCTTTTGCATTATGGTGATCAAAATATTGAGATATTCTCATGGTCATCGATTCTTAAGAGAAAAGAAGCATATGAGAATACCTAAAATCATCAGTTTAGATGAGGGGGCTAAGATTACTCCACTCGGTCTAGGCTTGGTCTCCAAGATGAGCGCAGCACAATCCCGTGAGTTTTTCCCACCGGATGTCTTTATGGCAAATCCAATGCACATCGTTCGGTTTGTAAAGCTTTTTCATTGCTTGTACTGTTGTTTACATGCATGATCTTCTTTTACTGTAGACATAAATTTCATTCCTTCACAAATTTCAAGAATATATTTGTGGACCAATCAAATAGATATGCGGACTATGTGATAGTTTTTAGTTGCTACATTGACGCATTGGTCACACGTCGCTTTGATATTCACATGGTATACTACACTTGTAAAACTCATATCACATATTATTAAGCTTCGGGCTCATCACCCGGGCAATCCAATCAGGTCTAGTAGAATGATTACTGCTTGTCAGTTGGGATTGAAGTTGAACATCTCGTCCCTCATGTTCATTCACAGAACGGTTTAGCAGAGGCAAAATCAAGCGGTGACAACTTGTGGCTAGAGCTTTGGTAATGTATGCTAATTTACTGGTATCTACTTAGGGATATGTAGTGTTACATACAGCTATGCTTATTTGCTTGAGACCCATAACACGCCAACCATTCAATGCGTACAAATTGGTAACTGAGTATGAGCCTAACATTTCATATTTACATATCTTTGGTCACACGGTATATGTGCCAATTTGAAAAGACCCGAACCCGATTTAGTTTCCTAAACCAGAATCAGACCCCTTTCGAAAACATGAACTTTCAAAAATCATAAAATTTTTGGCAGAGTTACTCTATATCGTGTATTTACCATTAACCTGCAGCAGAAAATACACTTCATCCTATGCCACAAAAGCCAAACCGTGGACACCAATCCCATCCGAATTTCTCAAAAATATATTATAACGTAAAGCAATACACAAAATGGTAGCTTTACAGAAATTCGGAAAAATCATGTGAAAATATAAACACAATAGTATTCAGAGCGACCTCTAGTATATATATATATACACAACAGTAGACCAAACTAAAAACCTACTGAGAAAGGAAAAGTGGCTCGAATACTAAGTCTCCAACCTCGACGTGCGACACTTGAATCCAAACTGCAAACTGGGTATTGAAAACAAAGAGCACAGGGAAAGACATATAAACTGTTAGAGTGAGTGGACGAAAATAAATGTCTTTCGCCGAATACATATATATGTTTATAAAACATATGCGAGTCTAGATGCATAAAAATCAAATGGTACACGAGGGAGACTTTAACTCCTCACGTGTACAGAGCATGCATCAAAAATCTCGCGGGGTCACTCATAGACACATCCGTACTAGTACACTCTGTACACTCTGAATCACAGGATCCCTGATCCTCACGTGATTCCAGCCAGAAAGGCCTCAGGTCAGGGTATCTGCTCCCCCCCCCCCCCCCCCCGGGTAAACATCCTCAGGGATTAGCCGAGATGCTAAGTGTATCGATACAACTACTACTGAGATTGTATTCTGTGTAAACCAAATCATAAAGGTTTCCATGCAAATGCATAAAGTGTAATGTAAAAGCATACTCGTAATGCATAATTATAAAAGTATATTCGTAAATGCATAATCATAAAATACATGCTCGTATAATTCATAATCATAATTGCATGCTCATGCTCGTAAAATGTATATAAAAGACTCACAACCAACAGTGAAAAGAAATGTCCACTCATAGACAAATACAACGCTAAACGCGTTATTCCTGTGGTCCGGCGAAAAATCCATTGCCACAAACACGACCACGACCCTCCTGTATAACAAAAAATATCCGATTAATATCATAATTCAATATACTGAACCATGTGGCGAGAACCAAGCATTCCCGGACAACACAAACTCATATCTCGACCGAAATAACCGAAATCATAATAAACATATTATAAAACCTCGCCACAAATTTCGATGCTCAATTCAAACTATAAACCTCACCACTACGATCAGTGCGTGATTCCGAGCAAAACGACATAAAACTTGTCGAAAACCACCTCGGTCGGATTTTCGCCGCCGCTGCCGCCGCCCGTTGGAAAACTCATCGGCCTAGAAAATTGCAACCAATATATGGATCTGAAGATCTCGTCATTTCCAACAACTTTGTAGTTCAATGCTAAGCCCAATTTTGACCAAAAAATAGCCAAAACGCACCTTGAAGTCAAAAACCCCTCGCCGGAATTCTCCACCTCTGATCTGCCAACACCGGCCACGGCAAGGTGCAAGACCACTTCTAAAAGCTTCCTCTCCTCAAGGGAAACAAAACCTCCATATGGTCGACCACCAACTCGTCCGTCTACGCCGCCACCGTCGCCGGCGATTCCGGCTGAAAAACCTCCAACTTTGCTTCGCCGTATCTTCTTCATCCGGCAACCAAAATGAACAATCCACCTATCAAATCGAAGAGGAGCACGAACCCAACATGTTTCATGAAGACAGCACAGCCAACCATGGCCGGAAAATGGCACATCGACGACAACAAAGTCTCGGCCCAAAACAGGTCAAAACAACCTGTGGTCTACTCGGTCAACAAAATCTCGTAAATGCATAATCATAAAACACATGCTCGTATAATTTATAATCATAATTGCATGCTCATGCTCGTAAAATGTGTATAAAAGACTCGTAACCAACAGTGAAAAGAAATGTCCACTCACAGACAAGCACAACGCTAAACGTGTTATTCCTGTGGTCCGACGAAAAATCTCTTGCCACAAGCACGACCACGATCTTTCTGAATAACAAAAAATATCTGATTAATATCATAATTCAATATACTAAACCATGTGGCGAGAACCAAGCATTCCCGGAAAACACAAACTCATATCTCGACGGAAATAACCGAAATCACAATAAACACATTATAAAACCTCACCACAAATTTCGATGCTCAATTCAAAATATAAACCTCACCACTACGATTAGTGCATGATTCCGAGCAAAACGACATAAAACTTGTCGAAAACCACCTCAGCCGAAACTCTGCCGCACACGGCAGCGCGTGGGACCGCCGCCCACTGGAAAACTTATCGGCCTAGAAAACTGCAACCAATATATGGATTTGAAGATCTCGACATTTCCAATAATTTAATAGTTCAATGCTAAACCCAATTTTGACCGGAAAACACCCAAAACTCACCTTGAAGTCAAAAACCCTCACCGAAATTCTCCACCTCCGATCTGCCACGACCAGCCACGGCAAGGTGCAAGACCACTTCTAAAAGTTTTCTCTCACCAAGGGCTACAAAACTCCCACAAGGTCGACCCCCAACTCGGCCGCCTCCGTCGCCATCGTCGCTGGCGATTCCGGCCGAGAAACCTCCAATTTCAAATCGTCATATCTTCTTCATCCGGCAACTAAAATGAACGATCCACCTATCAAATCGAAGAGGAGCACGAGCCCAACAAGTTTTATGAAGACACCACGGCCAACCGTGGCCGGAAAATGGCATATCGACGGTAACGAATTCTCGGCCAAAACGGGTCAGTTTTGACCAGTGGTCAACTCGGTCAACGACCCAGGTTTCCCAAAATGGAAACTTCCCGAAATATCACATATTTATATCGTACAATTATACCGTACATATACAGCCCCAAATCAACGACTACGGTTCAATCTGATCAAGATTGGATGATCACGATTAAATCAACATTTTCGACTATTTCACTAACCAACTTCAAAACTCAATAAAACACTGCTCGCTTATCTGAAACATTACCCAAAAATTTGCATGAGCTCAAAATTAAATCCTCTACAACTTTCACGAAGGAACCCATATCAAATTCATTACCGAAAATCACATCGTGAACAAACCCACCATATCGACCAATTATGGCAAAATCGCGACTAATCGCGAAACTCGCAAATCAAGCCGATTAACATACAATTTCTGGTTCGGGTTGTCACACAATTACACCTCTACAATGTACTATAATAGGTTCTCAACAATGTTTAGGCATCTATGTTGGTTGTGAATCTCTAATGGTTGTCCATCATTAAGAACATTCGATAGAAAATCTCTTTACTGCTAGTTTTGCAGATTGTCACTGTGATAAGACATATTTTCCGCCATTATGTGGAGATATGAATGGTTTCATTTTGGTTAATGGTCAAAAATTGATGTGGTATGTTCTCACTATGTCTCATCATGATATCCCCGCACACCTTAGTATGAGATTGAATTGCAATGTATTCTCGATCTTCAAAAAGTTGCAGATTCGGTGCCTGACTCCTTTATTGATATCGTGAAAGTGACGAGATCTGTTATACCCATTGTAAATAATCCTGCAAGGTTGAAAATCCTTGGACTTGGGCTAGTTAATGTAACATCCGAGCACGGTAACATTTCTCTTACTCATAGTGAGGGTGTAGCGCCAGCCAAAAATCCACAGATGAGTTGCCGGTGAAAAGGAAAGTCATCAAGGCACAAAATGATCCTTCTATAATCAACATATGAGATTGTTTCTGACTATTATCATGTCCTAAAAGTCGATATTGACAAACACTGGGGAACACCTTAGAGTCAATGACGATGTTAGTAAACAAGAAAATATCGCCAAGTTAAACAAGTGCTAGCAGTATTATAGATGGTTCTTCCATGTTCATTGATGATGCATTTTTTGTCGATCATGAATTGACGACGATGAAGTGGAACCTTACTCTTTTGAGGATTGTCAACATAGAGCAGATTGGCTGATATGAAAAGTAGCAATCCAGGAGGAACTAAACTTTTTTACAAAAGGCAAGTTTTTTGGTTAATTAGGTAGTGCTATAACCACCAAATTGTAAGATGATTGGACATGAATGAGTTATTGTTCTAAAGCACAATGAGAAGGACTTATGGCGCAAGGTTTTCTCAACGCTCTGGTATTTTTTATAAGGAGATTTATTCTCCAAACATGGATATCATTACTTTTTGCTACCTTATCAATTTGTCAGTGTCCGAAAATATTGAGTACGCAGCTTATGGATGTGGTTACAGCATATCTCTTGGAAATCTTGATTTAAAGATGTACATGAGAGTGCCAGTTGGCATGGTTATACCCCATTCAAGTAACTATAAACCATAGAGTTTTCATGTGATCAAATTGAGATGTTCACTACTCTAAGTTACTACTTGATTAGGAAGGGATACAAGAATGATAAGTTATGCCCATGCGTCTTCATTACATAAACGAGTTGTTTGAGAGGAAATATCTTGGAAGGACTCGATTATTTCTTGGTTTAGAGATGAAACATCGAGTTGGTGAAATACTTATTCACCGATCTGCATATATCTGAGTCAGGCAATGGACAGAGCACACCCTCTTAGCACACCAATGGTTGTTCGCAGTCTGGAACCCAAAAAGATCAATTTCATCTGAATGATGATGTTGAAGAACTTTTGGAGCTAGGATTACATATCTTAATGCAGTTGAAGCTTGGTTATATATAGCTTGGTGTACACATCTATACATTGCCTTCTTGATCTGCGCATATGAAAAGTCATTGAAATAGAATTATTCATAACATTAGGTACTTGAAAGGATCTACTGACTTGTGCTTATTCTTTCCCTACAAAAAAATAGAGAGAGTCTTGAAATTCTCGAAAAATGAATGGTTGAATCGCAGCATGCAGGTCTTGGAATCTTTGACCCGTCGAGAGGATTGCTCGACCCGTCAAAAATTGCACCCTGAATGGACCCAAAAGTATCAATCGACCAGTTGAGAGGATTTCTCGACCCATCAAAGAATGCACCTTGGATCGACCCATCAAAGAATGCACCTTGGATCGACCCGAAGCTATAATTCGACCCATCGAGTGAAAGTTTCAACCCGTCAAATTTTCCTCCGGCTGTGAGCACTGTATTTCAATTTAGTGCGGTCCCCTACTCAGAGACACCTTGTGATGTCTTTGTTGGTTTTTCTGGGTATCTCTTTGACCCACATAAAGGACGTTCCCAAATAGCTTATGTATTCACTATGAGGAACACAACGATTTCTTGGAGATCAACGAAGCAAACCCAGTGGATTACCATCTACTACGATAGTACCAACTTGTATCTTTGAGTATAATGCGGCTTGCATTGAACAATTGAGGTTGGGATATATCAAGGATGATCACACGAAATTCGCTGAAGTTTTTCTTCAATCAACAACAACAATATCTATTGAACATTCATGTGAATCAAGTTTTCTCGATAGATAATGTTGCAGACTTGTTTACCAAGTCATTACCGAAATCTACATTTGTAAAGAATGTGAGACGCATTGAAATGCGAAGATTGTCTGAACTCCAATATTGTGTTACTGATCAAAGATAGTTCATTTCGTAGACATCAGGGGAGTCTACATCACATGTGGTCACTTATGCAGTTGATGCGTTGTACTGTTTTTCTCTTTGACCAAACTTTTGTTTGCTTACCAAAGTTTTTAGTGGGGCAACAGGATCACGACATAATGGGGAGTATTTCAGAAGAAATATTTCTGGTATCTTGGTGTATGTCTCATTCTAATTAGAATAGAAGTACATATTTTCTCAATCCCTGAATTACAAGAAAATTGATTATAACAGATTGTAATGTCTATTTAAGAATATCTATCAATGAATAAAATATATTTTTATATCATGTTTTCATTCTATCTATATTTTTTCTGACAACAATTTAAAAAATAATTTGATTATCACGCATTCGAGTAATGATGGATATATTGTACGTACTGTAATCCTACTATTCTTCAATATCTCTTCCTGTACACTCTCAATCCTAGAATGCAGTGCTTTATCACAGTTTACCAACATACATTGTATTCATTGAAAATGTCGACAATTGTACGTAGTGATGGAGCAACCGAGCGTCGTGACGTGGATGCGCTATGATAGAGAGGTTTGTTCCATCGATTAAAAGACAATTGATTAAAAGACGATGAATCATACTCACCTATTATTTTCAATTCTCTATAAGTCTTTCGACTATTGTTGGATGCAAAGATCGATGCATCTATTCAATGAAGTTGTGTTTGTTGCATTAAGCTACTATTTCTTTTTTGTTTTTTGAAGTAAGTGTAACAATTCGCAAATTCTTTCCTAATTAAGCTGAAGTGTTAAGAGTAACTCCAATGATATTCTCTATATTTTTAACAAATATATTAAAAATATAGTTAAAAACTAAATGTCTAGGGAGCAAGAAATTTTATGTTCTAAGAGCAACTCCAGCAGATCCCCTAAAAGTCAATTTTATCTATAATATGAGATTTTTGCTTTAAAATCAGCTCCAAGAGATCCCTTATCACATTAGCTATTTTAGGGATTCCCTATATTTCATGTTTTCATCCCCTATCCCCATACCTAAAGCTTGAATTTTAGGTGATATAAAAGTCAACATTGTAATTAATTGTTTCCTAAAAAGTTGTAAATGTAATCAATTTCTAAGTTAATAAATGTTAATTATTTTTATTAACCAATCAAAACAAAGTATTTATTCATATTTAACTAAATTATGAGTAATATTGTTGGAGTAAATTTTTACAAATGCTTAGCTAAAATAGGTTTGAGCTATATTTTGGAACAAAATAGGAAAATTTTAAGTGACATTGTTGGAGATGCTCTAACCATGTTAAAATATAGGGATTATAAAATCAAATTTATGGTAAGTAAAATACAAAATAAACGATAAAATGAGTTTAATTTATACACTAGCAACCTTAGGAGCTCTTTTATCCCTCATCACATTTTAAGAGCTCCTAGCATACTCCCTATATTAGGAGCGAGATAGAGACCACGAGTGGAGTGAAAATATGTAGCTTTTCTTTAAAATTTGACTAAAGAGCTGTAATAGAGAGCCTCATTAGAGATGCTCCAAGTGACTAAGTGGGAGCCACAGTGAAATGCACAAATTTATAATTCAATCCTAGGTAATTCAAAAGACCTAAAATGACATATGAAAGGGTAGTGTTTCAATTTGGCTACGTGCAAAAGATTAACATGTGGATGGACAAATTGCGATGGCAAGATTGCAACTACATATCCGGCCTGCGAAAAGAGAGTTGGCCGAAAAATAAATGGGCTGGATCAGCCACTCGCTTAGACAACACATATTTTGCCCAGCAAGCCACACACAAATATGGCCCAAAAACCTTTTGCCCAAACGAGACATACTCCAAAGCCCAAATGGCACACACCCATCAACAATCCAAACATGCTCATATAGCCCAATAAGCACATTGCACAACCAATATCACACATAACCCGAATAACCCACATTGGGTCGAAAAACGTCCCAACCCAAAACCGACTCTAGGCACAGGGGTGAACGCCTGCCCAGGCACACCCTTGTTCAATCATACCTGCATTGTTGCACATTTGAAACCTAACCTCAGTCGATTCCAGATAAGTGCAAGACCCAATCACAAAGCGCATAACAGCTCAGAGCAAGCCACAATCTCACACTTACAGAAACTCAGCCTGTATGGCCGGTGGGTCAAACAAGTTTATGAGCGATCCAAACGGCCCATTTAGCCCAATCCATCCAAAGTTTATCCCATCGAGGCCCATTTGGCCAATAAATCTCATCAAATTTATAGTTATATACCTCTAAATCTATTACCATCCATGGACTTACAAATTACTAGTCGACCAAACCCCAAACTGGCAACATCACAACACACCAGGAAGGCACACATACATGATACATAGCCAACACGCCCACTTTAAGACTATATAAATCTAAAATAGAAAGTGGCCGACAAAGCGCTTTCCTTTGATATGGGATTTGTTTAACACCAGTATTACAAAAGCGTTTCAAATTTATGGTTTCAACTTCCAAACAGCTTTTATTGCATTCAAATTAACCTTTAAGACCCTAACAGAGATAAAATAATCACGTTGGGAATTATTCAAATGAATATAAAACTCATAGTTTTTTTTACAGAGCTAGGGTTTTGTCCCCGTAAGAACTAGAACCCTCGCCGGCGATCCATGGAAGTCCTCGCATTGAATTGTCGTGACCTTAATAATGAGGGGGCGGTGCATGCTCTCAGGCTTCTGATACAAAAGTATCAACCTTCAATCATCTACTTATGCGAGATAAAAATCTCAGATTGGGAGTATATGCATGACTTGAGGTTGAAGTTAGGTTACCTCTATTGTGAATCAGTGTGGAGCGTAAGGCGAGACGGTGGTGCGAGGTAGTCTGGGGGTCTTGCTATGTTCTGAAAAGATGATGTCCATATCGATTTCAAATCTAAATCTCGTAATCATATTGATCTGAAGATTTGGACGGGTGGTGAAACTAGTGCGAGGTGGAGATTTACTCTTGGTATTTGCTGGAAGGATTGGCAGATGAATCATAGCTCTCATGGATTGTGATATGAGATTGTAACGAACTGGTCTCCCTTACTAAGAAGACAAGGAATGACTTTAGACCGGAAAGTCAGATGCAAGCGTTTCGTGATACGCTTAGTTACTGTAAGTTGGGAGATCTAAGGTTCCAAGGCTCTCAATTTACATGGAGTGGAAGAGGAATACATGAACGTTTAGATAGTGCAGTTGGCTCTCTCATGTGGATAGAGCTGTTTCCAACAGCAAAGGTCCATGTTCTTGAACTGATTCATGGTGATCATGCACCACTATTGTTGGAAGCATATGGAGTTGAGCCGCAACCTCTAAAGAAAAGGTTTTGATTCCTATTTAAGAGCTTCTGGACTCAAACTAAAGCATGTGAAGGAGTTGTAAAAGCCGGGTGGTCAACACAGGTCCCTTGGCAGACCACTGTTCTCAAGAGTGGGAAAGATTCGAGAGACAAGAATCACATTATCAGCGTGATAGAGAGCCACCTTTGGTCACCGTAAGAAAGAGCTGGCTGAGATTCAGTCTAAGCTAGCTATCTTGATGAAAAACAGTGAAGGAGAAGTAGCTGAACTTGAGAGTTCAACCTATCAAAAAGGTTGGAGGAGCTGTTGCTGGAGGAGAATCGATATTGGCGATAGCATTCGAAAGTACAGTGGATGAGAGAAGGGGGCAGTAATACTCCCTACTTTCATAGAAACCTTCTAATAGAAAGGCAAAAAACCCAATCTTGGGGCTGTGATCAGAAAGGGAAGTGGCAATCTTCTGTGGCAGGTATCAAAAATGTTGTTGTTGGTTACTTCTCTAACATGTTTGCTACTGAACATGTTGATAGTGAATATATGCTACGAGTTGTAGCACTTTTAAAGCCTAAAGTGACACAAAGAAAGAATGAGCCTTTGTGTAAGCCGTATTCTGTGGATGAAATATGTAAAGCTATTTTCCAAATGTATCCGACAAAATCACCAAGGTCTGATGGTATGTCGCCACTATTTTATCAAAAGTATTGGGACTTTATGGGGAATGATGTGGTGGCTGCAGCTCAGAGCTTCTTACACTCTAATATACTTTTGGGGGAGTTGACTTACACACATGTGTGTCTCATATCAAAGGTACCTAATCCTTCATCGATGACTGAGCTGAGGCTAATCGCCTTGTGTAGCATAATTTACAAGATTTGTTTCCAAGGCTATTGCTAATCGACTCAAACCCTTGCTGACAGAGATTCTGTCCCCTTATTAAAGTGCATTCATTCTGGGGAGGCTTATTACAGATAATACTTTGATTGCTACTGAGGATTCTCACTTTATTCATAATTGGCAGTCAAGCACAAAGCTAGAGATGTCATTGAAGTTGGACATGATCGAGTAAAGCCTATGTCAGGATGGAATGGAATTTTTGAGAAGTTGTTTTGAGAAGACTAGGGTTCCAATTGTCACAATGGTCAAGTATTCTTTTTTAGTGAATGGGGAACCGAAGGAATATCTTACTCCTTCTCGTGGCCTACGACAAGGAGATCTATTGTCACCTTATTTATTTATCCTTTATGCAGAAGTATTCTCGACTTTATTGTGCATGAAGGCACGGGAAGGGGACCTACAAGGCATCAAAATTGCACTAATAGCTCCTCTAATTCATCATCTCTTTTTGCATATGATAACCTCCTCTTTGGTAAGGCAACGGAGGAGGAGTGTAGCCATATTATGGAGGTAATTCGTGATTATGAACAGGCTTCGGGACAAAGGGTTAATTTTGAGAAGAGTAGCACCGTTTTTAGTGAGAAGACTACGGGACAGATGCAGGAGTTGATTGCTAGTAGACTTTGCGTGGAAGTTGTTCCTAAACATGACAAGTATCTGGGTTTTCCGACCTATTTAGTGAGGAAGAAAATATCGACATTTGCTTTCTTGAAGGAAAGGCTAAGAAAAAAGCTAGAGGGGTGGCAAGAGAAGCTCTCAGTAGTGCCGGAAAGGAACTTATTCGAGTGGTGGCACAAGCGTTGCTTATATGCGCTATGAATTGATTCATCTTACTTAAAGATTTCTGTGACACTTTGCATCAAATATGAGTAAGGTTTTGGTGGGGAAGCAAAGATGAGAATAAGAATGTACACTAACTGTCCTAGGAGAAGCTTTGTCTACCAAAAGAGGATGGAGGTATGGGGTTTCGTGATTTGCATACTAACAATATTGCTCTTTTAGTGAAACAAGCTTGGAGATTGATAAGATTCCCTAATTCGTTGGTGGCAAGATTATTGAAAGCAAAATACTTTTCGACAGGGGACTTTTGGAGTTATTGTGAACTTACTAATAGGCCATCAGGATGTTGGCAAAGCATCAATGCTTCTAAAGATTTATTACAACAAGGTTTGAGATGGCAAGTAGGAGATGGAAATTAACATTTGGAGGGGTTCTTGGATCCCAAGGTCCCCTTCTTTTCTTCCTGAAGTGTCTCCTTTTCTGCACTTGGCCTCGATGGTGAGGGTCTCCGAGTTGATACTTCTAGGGGATATTTGAGATGTGGAGAAGGTGAACAATTGCTTTGTTCCTGTTGATTCTAGTCGAGTTCTTGTTATCCTTCTTAGTTTCCACAAGGTAGGAGACCGATTAGTTTAGCATCACAACCTTAAAGATATGTTTACTACTAAAAGTGCCTACAAATTCTTCTTCTCTTTGAGGCACAATGTTGTAGGACCTTCTAATCTCGATAGGAGTAGGATTGTTTGACGCTTCTTATGGGATGCGAAGGTTCTGGGTAAGGTGAAGGTGTATTTTTGGAAAGTATATCTGGGCATTCTTCCAACAATCACTCAATTACGTAGCAAGAGAGTCAATGTTATAGGGGGTGCGTGTTTTGTCAAGATGCAGATGAATTTATTTTAAATTTACAAGCCCAATATGGGTTTGTTAAGGAGTTGGTGAGCTTATTCCCAGAGCTGCCTATGGCCGAGCTCAACACTACAACTCAATAATCAGTCCAAGATTGGTTTGAGCTGTGTACATAGAAGCTTTCAAAGAACAAACTTGCAGGCTTAATGTTTGTACTTTGGTCGGTGTGGAAGACCCAAGTTTCCAATGTTGACCAGGAAGTCTAGTTAAGTGTAGTTAGCTGTTGTAATAGTTAATTATCAGTTGATTTAATTATGCACCCTAAAGATCGTGACACATTGCTAGCACATCGTAGTCACTGTTAGAACCATTGGTTTCGAGTTATATCTTTGTATTCAAACCCTAGCTAGGCATCCATCATCAACATAAAGCTTTTATCTTCTTTTAGCTGTAGTTTTCTCTTCTGCTCACTTTCTTAGATCTAGGGTACAAGAGACATACGATGACTGGGGGATCTTGTCAATAGAAAGCGACCATCACTCATGTCACATCTGAAGCTCTAGATGGCCTTGAAGCTTAGTTCATGGCATACAAGGATGATGCGACCTCTCAGTTTAGCTCAATCCGTGACCTTCAAACCAATATGATGGATGAGGTGCGTCAACTTCGAGTCTCATCAGGGATAGATCCACCTCACACTGCTGGCACATTCGCTTTGTCACCTCCCTATCATGGATCTGTAGCATCCACTTATGGGACTGTAAGTCACCCTAATTCTTTCTCTAGGCAAGGATTGAAAGACTATTTGGTGCCCTTTGTTCTCATCTTATATGGCACTATACCCTACGCATGCTTCTTTCTCTCAAAACCTCACTGGTTATGATAACTTTGCTATTAATAGAGCTGAACACTCCAAATCTGGGGCCTCTAGCTCACATGTTGTTACTAGAGCTCTAGACAGTCCAACGAATCACCCATAGATATATCTACTTCATGTAGCCATATTGAAGCTTCATTTGCGTTTGAAATAGGTCATTGTTCATCACTTCAAGCCATGAACCATAACTTTTCAAACCATAAGTGTTATACACCACCAGGATTCACAAACATTCCTAATGCTACTCAACCTTAAGTTTCCACCATTACAACATAAACAGTGCCTCAAACACAACCCATCCCTCAACTACAACCTCAATTTTTTGCTCATAATCATGCTGAAACACCTCTTCCTCCATACCCTTTTCATGAATTATCTGGTTGGGGCCCTTTCATGATGGGACATAATCACTTTTCTCATGTTGCAAAACACCAAGACCCTAACCTATCTACACTAAAGCAAGTTCATTTTTAGTTCCCTATGTTTATTGGTGAAGACCCTATGGATTGAATCAACTTTGTTGATCAATTTTTTCACCTTTACCAAGTGCAAGAAGATAGGAAGGTGGAACTAGCTCAATTGCATCTTACTGGTGTAGCTGCTAGTTTATGGTTAGTATTTCTGCAAGACAATCCAGGGTCTTGGAAGGCAATGATGGATTTGATGCTCCATCAATTTGGAGGTCGAGACAAGCTGCAATACCAAGCACACTTGCTAAGTTGAGGCAAGAAGGCAGTGTCACTGAATTTCGTGATAAGTTCACTCAGCTATGTGTTAATGCACCTAGTTTTTCTCCTGAGTTGAGATTGGCTTGTTTCTTAGGTGGCCTCAAACCTGAGTTGCAATCTCAGGTTGAATTGATGAGGCCACGTTCATTAATGAATGCTTTTGAGATGGCTTTGGCCTGCGAAAAGAAACAAACTATCATGAAGAGCCAGAGACAAACTTACTACTCCAAGCCCTTTTATCAAGTTTCTCATAGTACTAGTAACCAAAATGTTAGACCAACACCTTATTCAAACTAATCTCCTTCATATGGAATACTATTAATATGAGAGGTCCTGTCGATAAAGTGTGGACTCAAAGGGATTTCAAAGAGCGCATGGCACCAAGATCTTGCCATTTTTGTCCTGAAACATACTGTCTCGGCCATGTCTATAAGCAAAAGAAGGGACAAGCAAATGTGATAGTTGATGTTTAGGAAGGGGAGCAAGAACAAGCCAACATAGAAGACTTACTTACTGGGGCACCACCAACTACTCCTGAGGTTGAAGAGGAACCTCCATTAATTACACTACACTCCATGACTAGCTCCACAAAGCCTGAAACAATACAATTTAAAGAAGCTATAGGGAAAATGAGACTACACCTACTAGTGGACAATGGTACAACTCATAAATTTGTTCACCCTCATGCCATAAAAAAACTACAATGGTTTGATAGTGCTAGGCCCTTCATCGGGAGTGAAGGTAGCTAGTGATGACATATTGAGAATTCAAGGCTACATTCTTGAGTTAAAACTCATGGTCCAAGGTCAGGAAATTGTATCTGGCTTCTTCATCTTGATTACCACTGGTTGTGAGGCCATTTTAGTGCACTTATTGGCTCAGGACACTTGGAAATATTGTCTAGAATTTTGAGAAGATGTGGATGCAGTACACTAAAAATGAAATTAGACATGAGATACAAGGCATGAGTAACTATGGTTGTGATTTGGTGAACCCCTATACAATGAGCTCACTACTGCACAGGGAAAATGAAGTTTATTTCTTGGAGATTAGAGGTCCCCAGAAACAGATGTCACTAAGAGAAATTCTAGCTGCTTTGTTACCTGTACTTGACAAGTACCAAGGACCGTTTCAAGCACCAACTCAATGCCTCCAAAACGAAGCCACGACCACAAGATTACCCTATTACCAAGCACCTTGTCAATTAACACTAGGGCCTACAAGTATGCCTACCACCAGAAAAATGAAATTGAAAAAATTGTGCAGGAATACTTGAAGGATGGGGTTATACAGATGAGTAAAAGTGATTTCTCATCTCCAATACTACTGGTCAAGAAGAAAGATAGATCTTCTAGGATGTGTGTGGACTTTAGATCCCTCAATGCAGCTACCATTAAAGATAAATTCCCAATTCCCGTAGTGGATGGGCTACTTGATGAAGTTGGTGGAGCTAGGTACTTCACTAAATTGGATCTCATGTCTGGTTATCACCAAATAAGAATGAAGGAAGATGATGTACATAAAACATCATTTAGAACTCATGACGGCCATTATGAGTTTTTGGTGATGCCTTTTGGTCTCACCAATGCCCCTTCTACATTTTAATCTCTTATGAATGAAACATTCAGGGACATGTTGAGGAAGTTTGTATTTGTCTTTTTTGATGATATCCTAATCTACAACAAGACCATGGAAGATCATCTGATGCATGTTCAATTAGTGCTTCAAAGGCTACAAGATCGTTCATTCAAAATTAAACTGTCCAAAGGTACTTTTGGTGCAACTAGTGTGGAATATTTGGGGCATATCATCTCTGTGGAGGGTGTGGCTGTGGATCCTGCAAAAATCCAAAGCATTTTTGAGTGGAAAAAGCCAATCACATTAAAAGGCTTGAGAGGCTTATTGGGATTGGCTGGTTATTACAAGAGATTTGTCAAGCATTTTGGCTTTATGGCTAAACCACTGACTGATATGTTGAGAAAAGATGGATTTCAGTGGTCTACAACATCAAAGAAGGCCTTTGAAGACCTTAAAATAACATTGAATACTACACCTATCCTGGCCCTACCCAATTTTGATTAAAGCTTTACCATTAAGTGTGATGCATGTGATGAAGGCATATGGGAAATACTCTCACACCCCAACACCTCATAACATTCTTGAGCAAAACTCTAGCCCCAAAACACAGATCATTTTTAGTGTATGACAAAGAAATGTTTGCAGTGGTGTATGCAGTTCAGCATTAAAGACCTTATTTATTGGGGAGGCACTTTGACATCATTACATATCACAGAACTATTTAGTTCTTCCTTAATCAAAGAATTACCACACCTACACAACAATAATGGTTTCTCAAACTGCTTGGTTTTGATTACATAGTGAAGTATAGACCAGGGAAACACAATTGTAGCTGATGCTCTCTCCATAAATGCACACCTTCAAGCTTTAAGTGGAGTTTCTTTTCATGACCTAAAGGACATAAAAATTGATCAAAACCAAGATTCTGAAGCAATCTCCATCAAGTAAGCTCTACAATAAAGGACAGGTACCAGAAAGCACTATGAGCTTAGACACAACTTGCTGTACTATAAAGGAAGAATTTGTGTTCCTGCTCTGATTGCTTGGAGAGACAAATTAAAAGTGTAGCTGAAATATTCATCAAGGAGGTCTTCAAACTCCATGGCATGCCTGAAGCTATTGTGACAGATAGAGACCCTTTCTTCTTGAGTAAATTTTGGAAGACATTTTTTGATATGCAAGGCACTAAATTGCACAAGAGTACAGCTTATCACCTTGAGGTTGATGGCCAAACAGAAATTCTTCACAAAACACTGGAGCATTACCTCAGATGCATGATAACTGAGAAAGGAGGAAGTTTGGTGGAGCTTCTACCATGGGCTGAATGGTGGTATAATTTCACTTATCATGCTGCCATTAAAATGTCCTCTTTTGAGGTATTATATAGATACAAATCACCACGTGTAACACCCTATCTTCCTCACTCGAGCAATGTACAAGAGGTTGATGTCGCCTTGAAAAGAAATTTGGAGCTGACATAGACAAGAATGAAGACCTACACAAACAAGCATAGAACTGAGAGGACATTTGAAGTGGGATACATGGTGTACCTCAAACTTCAAGATTATAGGAAACAATCAGTGGAAGAGAGAGCCAACGACAAGCTAGCCCCCTGATTCTTTAGTTCTTTTGAAGTGGTGGCCAAGGTATACTCAGTGGCATACAAGCTATAGCTCCCAAGTGAAGCCAAAATCCACTCTGTATTTCATGTTTCCTTGCTGAAAAAGAAGGTTGGGGAGTCTGCACAGGTGCATCCTCACTTGCCACCATCTTTGGATCCTCTAAATCCAATGTGGTACCCGGCTCAGATTATTGGCAGAAGGTTGTTTAAGAAAGGGAATGAACCAGACACGAGGTGGTTGATATAGTGGGTGGGGGCTTCAGAAGAAGATGTTACATGGGTTGATGCAGAGGAGATTTGAAGGTTGTACCCAGATTTTAATAAAGGGGAGTAGCTCGTTTAGTAAGAGGGATGGGATGTGGAAGACCTAGGTTGCCTATGTTGACCAGGAAGTCTAGTTAGCCGTTGTAATAGTTAATTATCAATTGGTTTAATTATGCACCCTTTAGATCTTGACACGTGGCTAGCACATCATGGTCACTGATAGAACCGTTGGTTTTGAGTTATATCTTTGTATTCGAACCCTAGTTGGGCATCCAACATCAATACAAAGCATTTATCTTCTTTTAGCTGTAGTTTTCTCTTCTGCTCACTTTCTTAGATCAAAGGTACTCTACAATCGGCATGGAAAGAGAGGAACATATTAAAGGTCCTAGAGGGGGGGGTGAATAGGCATTTCCCACTTTTTCATTCAATCTGTTCTCGGGATAGCAAGATAGAGATCTATCCCAAAAGACAGAACACGAGTACTGAAATGTAAAGACAGTATGTAAAGAGTGACACAAGATGTTTTTGATAACACAGAAATCCTACAATCAGGATTAAAACTGCGTGCCCCTAACTCTTGAGGGACAAACCTTTCCACTTTCGAGTAACACACACAATTACAAGTTTCTGGCACTCTGGAGATACATAACCCGTATGCTATCCTGACTAGTCTACCCACCAGTACAAACAGAGCTACACTACTTTAATCTATGTGTTTACACTTTGGAAATTATACAGAAGTATCAACTCAGATCTTAACTACTCTCAAGTTAAATCTTCTTGATCAACTTCTTGGGTTGGGCATCTCCATACTTTATCTCAATGGAATGCACAATGCAATGATGCATATGAGTTTTGAAAACAGTTTTTATGCTTTAAGAATCCATGTCTATTATGCACTATAAAGAGCAACCAAAAGACATGGAAGGGGAAGAGAAGACAGAAGAGAAACTACACTCGAAAGTGCTCTCAAAGAGTACCAAAACAAAATAACCAAAACCCCCAAAGTTTTCACTCAACCAACCAATCGAGGAATCAACACAGCAAAGACTCCTTATATAGGCAAGGTTATTTAGTGGTCAAAGACAGCTCAACTAGGCACGTAAAACACAGCACAAGCATGCCTTAATGCAGACCTAAAACTGTCCTAATGCAGACCTAATCACAGACTAATGCAGACCTACAAAGACAGCTACCGAAGGGACACAACCGAGTCTAAACGGTGAGCAAAAACCAAGACAGCTTTTTAGGACAATCCATTTTGAGCTAAGGTTGTCTAAATAAGGCAAAAGGTTCCTATGCTCTTGTACAAGAATAGCAATGGCAGTAGTCAAAAGAGAGTCACGTTTTTTGACAGCCGAAAGAAGAACCAGGAAACCCAGAAATAAAGGGGAAAGACAACCAGAAAAAGACAAACCAGTTTCCTACGCAACACATGTGAACAATAGTCAACTCTCCTAGAAAACTACCTTAATCACATCAGATTTTCATAATCAAAGATCATACAGATTAAACACAAGTAATCTGGATTTTAGAAGTGATTAAAGCCATGAAATATCACACCAGAAAAACATTCTAGAATGTCTGGGATACATGCTCAGTGTTCTATCCTAGATGGAAAACATGATATGCAATGAATGATATACCTGTTTTCCAATGAGATAAAGTAGGCAATGTCACATAAGCTTTGATGATCCTTTATTACTGTGTTTTGTCATAGTTCAAGAAATAGCCAACTGCAAGTATGCCTTCACATATGAGTTTAGTCCGACAAGTTTTGGTCCATTATTCAGCTTGCTTTTCAAATTTGGTCTCATATAGACTTCTATCAACCAGTGACTGTTTTGCCTCAATTATGTGTCCGACGCCCCCAAAAACCGTAGTCTCCTCCTTGTGCAGGCCGGGTGGCTTAAAGCCAACTGCGATGGAGCGTTTGATGCCGAAAGACAATGTGGAGGGATTGGAGTTGTTTTCCAGGATGAACTAGGAGTCATTGTTGGAGGTATTTGTAAAAAGGTAAGCATGGTTTCGAATCCGAAGCTTGTATAAGCATTGGCATGTCGGGAGGCTATGGCTTTAGCCACAAGATACCGGCTTGCACCGGTCTGTTTTGAGATAGACTGTATGGAGGTGGTGAGCGCTGCGAATAAGGCTAGCATTGAAGGTGAGGACTACTTAGAAATTGGCAGGGTGGTAGAGGGACTTATTGGCCTTGAAGAATGACTTAGTTGGTAGCTTGTTTAATCACATCTACTGGGAGGGTAATTCCCTTGCACATAGACTAGCAAAATTTGCTTTATGTTCAAAACGTGATGTTAGCTGGTGTGGGGAGTCCCCTGCAATTATGTCAGGCTTTTTAGCCTTGTGTAATCTTTGATTCTTCTTAATAAAATGAAAGGACGTTGGAACTTAAAATAAAAAATAAAAAAACTAACAGAGATGATGAAAGAGGATTTACATAGCCTGATATCTTTAATACAAAGTTATTAGCTTTCCTACAACTTCTTTACCAGTATGAACAAATTCTCCACTCTTCTTTTCCAGCAATAAAATGGCCTCAGTTACATGCACTTCTAAGTGAACAAATTCTAGGCTCAATGCTTACTGACTTGTAAGAGCTGTGCAGCTTAACCTCCTAGTAAACTCTAATGTCTCCTCTTAGATTGTTCAATAGCGTCAAGAGTTGAACAAGTCATCCATTCCAATGCCTATCCCATTGTTAATGACAGGAGCGTACATCCATAGATCATCAGAGCTTAAGAGCTGCAAAATACATAGCCAAAAAAATTAGTATCAACTATAAACATCAAGTTTTAGACGATTTAGTCTTTGATATATATATCTTTTGTTGCTATTACCTTGATCTGAGTCTGTAAGAACTTCACATACTCAACAGCCTCCTCAAGCATTGTGCTTATATCAACCTGTAGTACCCTAAAACCAGTTAGTATGAGAAGAAGCCCTTAGATTTAGGATTACACCAAAAAATATACTACTAATGAACCAACTATTTTATTTACCTTTGTTCCATTAGGTACAAGGTTCTGCAGAACTCTGAGCCTTGAGTTTATTTTTTCTCTTCTTTTCTGCAACATACATTTGGTTATTCTAAATAATCAGTTTGATATTGATGGAAATCAAATTATGTAGTCTTGAATTTATAGCAGAAGTTCCTACAACTTACCCTAGCATATGTGCTTTGGGAATCAGTTGCTAATGCCCTACTAGCTCTCTTTTTGTAATTCAAGTTAAAATCTGCAACCCCTTTTGGGCTCAAGTCTTGATGAGAATCAACATTCATGGATTCATCTGAGCTGCAACACTCTTCAGAGATTCTAGTTAAGACCGTCTTTTTATCACTCCTCTTCGACTTCACATTCCTTGTGTTCTTTTGGATCTGTATACACAACATTTAGTCATTATAGATGGATCACTTAAAATTAAGAAAATGCATTACATTGTACTGAACATATGCTTTATAGAGTATAGACTATTATGTACTTACATGACCTACTGATGTACTGCAAGTCCTTTTCTTAGAATTCTGGGACATAACTTCAAAATCATCGGCATTGCCATTGCTCATCAGTACTCGGTCCATGCCTGGATTTTGTCCATTTTGACTGAGAAACAAGTTGGATGTAGTGGTGGTGGCATCCCATGGGTAAAAGGCTTCGGAGTTATTGCAGTTTGTCGCCATAACTCTGCGAGAATAAAGGTTAGAAATGCCTTCCATGTTTGTTGCTGTTGAACATTCATGGCCTCTAGGAAAATCTGCAGATGGGATATGAGAGCTTGAAGCATGATGATTCAGATCATTTGTGACAGAACAAAAATTAGCAAGTAACTGGGACATGAACATGTCTTCATCCTCATAGGTGTATATTCCCTCTGGAGAAACTGCTAAAGCTTCCATGGATGATTGTTTGAGAGCTTACTGTAGTCTTTTGTTTGGTGCTAACTGTGTGAAGAAACCTATGATTTTCTTGATGGTTTGGAGCAAAGAAGATTAGTTAGGACATATTTATAGTGTCCCAAACCAATCAAGGGTTTGACTTCCAAGTAGTACTGTCTTCTCTCAAGATCAATATTCCTCAATATATTACAAATCAATACCAGTGTACTAAATCTGAAATGGTCATAAAAAATATGCAGAGACTCCGATCCCATGACGAGGTTTAGTACAGCTAAGCTCATTGACAATTGTGGATTTAAATAGAACAAAATATTGAGCTAATTGGGCTACGATTTTCTTCAGGATTCTATGTTCGAAGTGTTTTATAAATACCACAGCACTGAGTCTCTATATATAGAACAACACTTGGTGGGTTATTTGCCTCATTGACTCATCAAATCGACCCTCAAAATAAATAAATAAATACTCAAACCACATCAATCAATTTTGCATTGATTTAAACTTATAACATCTTCTTCGAAATAATATATGAAGTGACCGATACACCAAATCAATAGTTCAAATTGACCGGGAATTCTTTACGTCCAAGTCTGTAACATTACTGGTAACTAACACATTGTGAATCTATACATATAAGCATTTACAATCATAACCACACATTATGAATTTATGTCCAATTGCAAACAAACTAGACGATGATAGGGCACAATGCTTTACTTAATATATACCATTCACCATGTCTCTAGTGTGGCATGGCATCTTTTATTTATGCCATATAGGAGATTCCTGTACAATTTAGAAGTTGCTTGTACATTAGATTTCCTCTAATACAAGCTTCCTTCCACTAAACCATGTAGGAGTATTAAGTTAGTTTTTTGGTAATATACATATAGAGTTGTTTCACTCCCTAAATTAATCAAGCATTCTATGAAGTCAATCTGTATATTAGAAAATGTAACAAATAATAGAAGTCCACTACTGTGCCTAAAAAAAATGCAGTCGACAATTCTTATCGATGAAAAAAAAAATAGAAATCTGAGATCATGAAAGTCAGCTAATTGAATAGTATTAGACATACTATACAACAACTGTTCAGACAGAAGTATAGTATAGAAGTCAATCAATTCAATAATGTAGCATACCTTGTGAACATCGTTTAAAACAGAGTTGAAGAACAGCAAAGTCAGCTTAGAATTTTCTTAATTAGTTAAAAGATTTGGAAGTTGGAATAGTATATGCTTCAGAATAAAAGTCTCAGATTTTAATACCTCCAAATGTATATTACAGTTGTAGTCTTGTAGATGCACCTCCCCGGTGTTGTAATCCCAAACTTGAGATAACACAAGGTGCCCTCCAAGGTCGTCGGCAGTATGATCGATAATCTTTTGATTCTTTTCTATTTCGATTTGTTTGGTGTATGTCTGTCTGAAGAGAAGGCTCGGTATCCCCCAAAGCGCGCTCTTACATGAAAAATGTGCACCAAGTTATAACAAGTTTTTATTTCCTCTTAATGTTTTGGCATGCTTCACTCAGTCCTTCCATAGACGAAATGCAAATTCAATTCTTAATGCTAGCGCCGTATATGATGTTACTCATGATCAAGTGTAAATTGTTGGATGAGATGATCCCACATTAAAATTGAACAAATAAAATTTAATCTTCCGTAATTCCAGTTGGGAGTTGGGACAATGTCGGACTTCTTATATATGTCACATTATTTTTAAGACTCAACCGCGAGACAACATTTTATTAATACAGTAAATAATATTACACAGTAGACACTTATAATTGTCATACCCCTAAATCGGTGGCACTAGCTCTTTTGCCTCGTCTTTTTGGTTATCTGAAACCACACTAGGACCGTCTTGATCTTAAGCCTAATTTCTTTTATCTCATTTCTCAATAGAATACTCGCATCTTTACACAAATTACACTGGCCAGTCTGCCTGCTTATATCCTACTTTGAGTCAGAAAGACATTTTCTTTTCCTAATTCAAGTGGGAAAGATACTTCCTTCTCCTAGCCAAGGTTGTCTTCTTTTTCTTTACGTTCCCTAGTCGATCCCTAGCGATGCCTCCTGGCCTTCGTTATATAAATAGCTTTCCAACCGAAACAACTACGTAAATCCCAACCCAACTTCTCATTCTCATCTCACATCAACCGCCGATCCTCAAAACCCGGTTACCATCTCCGGGGCTGTGTTCAAGAATCGGGTCGGGTCCGGTCAGACTGCCCCGGGGGATGCCAGACCGTTTTGCTCAGTAAGTGATGATATGGAAACTGATAATTATATGTCTTCTGTGTTTGGTTCTAGTTGTTCTAATTCGAAGTACAGTTCAAATTTCAATTCAGGAGGGCTTGACAACTCTGGTGGAGACAAGAACAAAGACAATTTGACTTCTGAAGATTGTATGGAGATTAAAGTAGATAGTGAAACAGAGTTTAGGAGTATGAAAACCAATCCTTTCGAATTGCCTAACAAGGATCATGATAAGGGTAGTAGTTTTGTGTTTGGAAGTAGTTATAGTGGGGATAACTGTGAAGATATGGAGGGGAAGTGTTATAACTTTTCCGAGGCATCTAGTTCAGATGCTGCAAAGCCTCGTCGACATAAGGCGAAAACTAGGAAGAAAGTTGGTCCCCAAGTATTTGCTATAGCTTCAAGTAACACTACTCATGTGGTTTTTGAGGAAGAAGTTGTTACTCATGAAACTTGTAAAGCCTGTGAGGAGTGGCGAATCATGGGAGACGATGCTTATTACTTTAATGATCTTTCAACAGCCGAAGAGTGTTACACAAGTGGAATAGATTGTGTACCTGTAAGTGAAAGATTAGAGTGCTGCCTTAAGCCTCTTTCGATATGCCATAGTGATCGTGCAGCAGTGAGGTTGTTACAGGGAAGGGTAACGGAAGCTTTAGCCGACTCTTTGATGGCTATTGGTCTATGCCCCTGCTTTCTTGAAGAAAAAGTTAGGGCAGCAACGTGTTATCTTCTTCTAGGGGATGTTGTAAATGCAATGCAGTACTTTAATGAGGTCTTGGAATCGAAAACAGTTGTATGTTTGGATCGGAGTTGTAATAGATTGTGCCAATGGCATACAAAAGGCGCAGAAAGTGGCCGAGCATATAAGTCTTTCTACTAAGATTCTTGAAGAGGGAAGTACTGATGAGGAGGCATCAAGTGCCCTAAAAAAAATAAACGAAGCTTTGTCGATTAGTACATGCTCGGAAAAGTTACTTGAGATGAAGACTGACGCCCTTTATTTCTTGAGGAGGTATAGAGAGGCTATTCAAGTGTGTGAGGAGAGTTTGTATTCTGCCGAATGGAACTGTGTCAAAAATGTGGACACTTCTGGATGTGGAAATTATCCGGTTGCTTGGGTGTGGAGGTGGGCTATGATATCTAGATCTTATTTCCAGTTGGAAATGTTCGAGACAGCTCTTGAATATGTGGCTAAGCTAGAGCAATTAGGAACTATAATTGACAAGAACAAGAAACTAACATCATCAGTTTCAGTAGCTCTCAGCATACGTAAACTGTTAAGCCACAAGATCAATGACAATGAAGCTTACAAATCAGGAAGGTATGCAGAAGCAGTAGAGCACTATACGGCTGCTTTATCTAGCAACATTGGCTCACGTAGTTTTGCCGCAGTTTGTTTGAGCAACCGTGCCGCAGCTCACCAAGCTCTGGATCAAAATATGGACGCCATTGCAGACTGCAGTCTTGCAATGGCTCTTGATGGAAGTTATGTCAAGGCAGTTTCTAGAAGAGCAACATTGCATGAGACGATACGTGACTATGTACAAGCAGCAAGTGATTTCCAAAGAATTGTGACTATATTGAAAGATTGTGACAAAGCCAAAGAGTCTAGTAGCAAGGGATCAAGTGAAGAGAAATTAAAATTAGAGCGGGCTCGTCGAGGTTTGCCATTGATGAAAGAGGAAGCTAAGAAGAAAATCCCTCTGAATTTTTAACCTCATTTTGGGGATTAAACCATGTGACACTAGGACTAGTGTCAAGAAGGCGTACCGCATGGCAGCTCTCAAACATCATCCTGACAAGGCCGGACAGTTTTTGGCGAGAAATGAGAGTCGAATGTGGAAGGACATATCGGTGGAAGTTCAGAAAGATGCTGACAGGCTCTTCAAAATGATTGGAGAAGCATACGAGATACTTTCGGATCCTATCAAGCGCTCGCAGTATGATTTTGATGAGGACTTGAGAAAAGCAGCAAAGGAAAGAAAGGAGAGGAAACCACCTTCAGGTTTTCAAAGCTCTGGATACAGCAGTTTCTGGTCTAGTCCTCCTGATTGGGCTAATTGCACATCTTATAACACCTATAGGTCCCCAATGGATAAACCAAGAAGAAGGTCCCATATGGATAGAACTTGTCCGAACGAAAAAAAAAAGTGCAGTCTTAAAAATACAGTAGCAGTTCTCGAATCAAAAATGTAATATTAGTCTCAAAAATACAGTAGCAGTCCCAAAACTGAAAATGCAATAACTCTTTCCAAACTGAAAATACAATAGCCGTCCAAAAAAAGCAGTAGTAATTTTCGAACCGAAAATCCAAAAATGCAATAACAATCCCATAAAATATAGTACCAGTCCACGAAAATGTCGCAACACTAAACCGAAAATGCTTAGAATATAACCAAAAAATAGTAACAGTCCCAAAATTTGCAATAGCAGTCTTCAAAAATGCAGCAACACTAAACAAAAAATGCTTAGAATCTAACAAAAAATTAGTACCAGTCCCAAAAATAACAATAACAGTTCCAAAATTTATAGTAACAATCTCCAAAAATTGTAGTATCAATCACCAAAAATGTAATAGCAGTTCTCAAAAAATGCAACACCAAATTAAAAGTAAATTAACTTCTAAAAACTCAACAAACACATAAATAGCAGCAAATGTATAATAGCAATTAGTGGACCAAAACAATGTAAAGAAAAACCGACTCAATTTCCTTAGAAATTTTAATTTCAAAAATCATGAATTCAATTTTTATACTAAAACAACAACAAAATAGCAGACTACTTTCAAAGCTCCATGACATATTTATAAATTTCTCAACAAAAACAACAATCTTAATTTTAATCCTATGGAAATCTCTGCGTAAACCAAAACTGAAACAAGTAATGAAAATTTTGCGGGGCTGCAGTCCATGGATATATAAGATCACAATGCTTAGCCTGATCGTAACTTTCAACACTAAGCGTATTGATGTTAATAATGTATGTCCTAGACAAGATGTCGGAGTTCATAACAGTGGTGGTTAAGCATCATTGAATTTTACAATTATAACAATCCTCTGAAGAACATTCTCTATGTCAAAGTACCAAAGAACCATTAGTACCCTTATTTTTAAATAATTTAGTTGGTGTGTCATGAACTAGTCATGTGCAACTGTGCATCATTTCATAGTATAAATCAATACAAATCTTTATTATTTTCAAGTTGAATTCTGTAACAAAGAAATATATATTGTCTGCAGATTTCGTTACCCATTGTTGCAGAACCCTCATAAGTCATAACAAGTGTCACTAGCTACAACAGTTTGATGAACCTTCTTCTAGAATTACAGAGCTTGCAAATGATAAGGGACATGTTAGCCAATAACCCGATTAGTGGATTTCCCATGTGTCCTACTAAATGTTTAGCAGTGTCGGACAATTTTTTTTGTTGCATTAAGATGTAGGCACCTAATCACCATAATAATCGAGATGCTCGATACATAATGAAGGGTAAAATTTTGAAGCTTAAAAGGTCAAATGCTCATCAAAAAGTTGACAAACCTTCTAGGCAGACTTCAGTCCGTATATAGCATTCTGCAGCTGCAGACTTATTTCTAACATTTAGCTATAAATTTCAAGGCATAAAGCACGTTGAGTGTAAAATTCAATATCATTAAAATGATATTAAGTGCTATTAATATAGCGGACATAGAATAGAAACATTCAGAACCACTTGTAATGAAACTTCCATTTGTTCATCTAAAAATTAACACCATAAACAATGATGAGCTGGTATTGATATTAGAGCAATCATCAAAACTGAGTATTTGATACAAATTAAATCTTGGATGAAAGTACTTACAGAAGCAAGCTCCAAAGTGGAGCAATGCATATTGTTCCCATGTTTCAATACGTACAGAAAAATATATTTAAATCAAATAATTACATAGAGTGTTGCTGTTAAGAACTATTTTTATTCTAAACCTGACTGAACTTGCTTGGAAGCTTCCCTTGAATGCTCTTTATGGAATGTAGAAGCCTTGCCTATTATTAAATGTGAGTTTCAAATTAGGAAACTTGAAATCTTTGCGATACTTGTTAGCAAGAGTATGTATAGCTGAAAATTTGACATAGAAAAAATATTTAGTCATCTTAGTACTTCATCTCAATCATAAGACCATAGTCAAAGAGATTATGACAAATGGAGAAAACATTAGAATTTCAAACAACCTAAGTAGTGGAGACGAACCTTCACTAGTATCACAAAATGATCTCCGTGCAATATCCAGAAGTCCATCGATTCCAGCCTTGACCGCAAAACACTGTTGGGTGTGGGCTACGAAAGGTACCCTTGCATGAAGCACGTCTTCATCAATCACCTCTCCAATTCTAAAACAACAACAACTTGTCTGAAACAGGAATACCATTCAAACTTTTATTTATTTTGATCGATGATACAAAAGTAACAAAAACATAACTAATATGGATTCACTAGCAATACCATTCTACAAACATAACAATTGTATGTACCATATGCCCATTCCTTGTGTCTTTTCATGTATCATATACATGATTGGATTCTATGAGTCTTATGCCTGGAATAATTTTTGGTCAATTAATTCTTTAATTGGGATCAGAAATTACATAATAAAGCCAAAATCTGGCACATAAGAAAAACCACACAGAGGATGTGGATAGAAACAAGAATCCACTGCAACTACCATTGTTGGCAACAAGCCTTATAAAAAAAACGTTCCTCATGTTCCTCAATTATCATCAATCATACCAAATCAACACACATTCGATAAAACTAAACCAAATCGCTAAAGTTTTATAAAGAACCAAATCACACATGCTTTGTCACTGCAAATCACATGCTCTGCTACTGCAAACAAAACCAAATCTAATCACAAAAGCTAATTTTGTTAGATTCTTATACAACATCAAAGTATGTACACAAGTGTCTCTAGTACAAGGAAGACCTGGCATAATGAAGAAACTCAAGGAAGGCCTCCTGGAAAGTACAAATACAACACCAACATGAAATTACAAAACTATACTTTCCAAAATGACGAATAAACACTAAAAGTTTACAAGCATCAACAAAATTTATTGAATTTCAGAAAAATCCACAAAAATACTCAAATCCAAATAGATCGTTGAGAGCTCGTCGAGGCAAGCTTTACTACTGAGCTGTAAGTAGATTGGCCGGAGAGAGGGTTCGTTCGAGTAAGATTGTGGCGGCGCGAGGCAAGTCGTTGCTATGGAATGGTGTTTGATGTCGATAAATAGAAGTCTTAATTTTCTGTGCTCGACACCAAAGCTGGGAGGCGCGAGCTCAAGACGAGCAGCGATAGCGAGGAGTCGACGGTATTGAAGCAAACGCTCTAGGTTGGGCTGATTTGTGGTCAGGGAGGAGGTGCTCGACCAGAGGCGACGTGAAGCCTTGAGGTGGCGAAGTTGAGAGAGAGAGAGAGAGAGAGAGAGAGAGAGAGAGAGAGAGAGAGAGAGAGAGAGAGAGAGAGAGAGAGAGAGAGAGAGAGAGAGAGAGAGAGAGAGAGAGAGAGAGAGAGAGAGAGCTAATATATAGAGGGTAGATTTGTCATTTTGTCAGGTTCAATGGGTTGAGTTTCTGATACTATATTTTGAGCCTTAGGCCCATGTCTTAGGTTGTCCAAATACTAGTGGGTGAATTTTTTGTAGTATTTCCTTTTATGTCATTTTCTAAAAAAAATAGTTAATTAATTTTAGAGAGAAATGAAAGCCCAGCCCACTAAAACACTAACCTAACTTGACTGCGTGGTTCACCGTCGTCTTTCTTCTTCGTTTTAACTCAATCCTCTAAAACCCTCTCTCAGTCTCTCTCTTGTCCATTCCGCCATCCTCGTCGAGATTTCATCTTCCTAGCAGCTTAGCTCAGCTGGTATCTCTCTCTTCTCACTTTCCCTCTCTCTTTTTGTAACTCTTGCTTAATGTACATATATCTCCTTAATCACCTAATTACGTACATGTTTAACCAATTAGGGTCGCATAACTAGTTCTCACTTCCAACACCAAAGCATAGACCACCCAGAAAGCAACAAGTTCGATGACCAGCCCGAGTCCTAATTCGGAGTCAGTTCCATTCACACGCCCAAATTAGAGGATGTCAGGGAACACTCCAGCAAGAGGGTAGGAACACTTATCGCACATCGAAGAACTGATAAGGGCCCTAACCTCAACCACCTTTATAAGCTAAATGGTTTTGCATTAATGGTACGCATTCACCACTTTTTTACGTTGTTCCCCTGTTCATATTATATCTCATACTAACTTAGGCATTGGAGGGTTGAAGGCTGGCAAACTCGGTCTCTCCTTAACGATTGCCCATCTTAGCATCCCAAGTGATTAATAGAGAGCAAGCGTAACGGGATAGCGAAAGCAAACACTGAAAGTGACTCCTGAGAATGATCACCGAAAGCGATGAGCGAAACTGAAGAGCAGAACCAGAATCTCAAATCAATAAATAATCATCTCGTTTCAATATCTCAAACTCTTAGTAGTTTCCTGTATTAACATTGGCCTCATCTGTGGGAATCCATACCGGATTTTTTTTCCAACCACGAAGCAACTGGCGAAAGCAAGTCAAGAAACATGAATACGTTCCTATCTCTCGGCATCACACTGAACACGCAACAAGATATCCTCCACCTAACCCCGGGTACGGATAAGACCGCAAAAGAACCCGCGCTAGTACAGTGGGTGGGCAAGCAGCACGTCACTATAGAGCAAGGAGCGGCAACGATAGTGGAAAAACACTTCAGCAAGATGGAGCACAAGTATGAGCTGGAAATGTAGAACTGCATGGAGCTCAAGAGAGCGAGAGAATTTGAGCATCAACAATACATGCAGGCCGAATCCAGGTTGAAAGCAGTAGAGGAAAGGCAACTAGTGTCAGATTCCATAGGAGACTCATAGACTGAGCAACCTCACCATACCTCTACCGCGAGGAGGGAAACGACCATCCGCTCGCCACTATGACCGGAGCACTTACGGAATGAAGGACCACCCCCAATGCCCAAACGGCTACAGCACAACCTCGAGCCCGAGTTAATGAACGTCGCCAACATACCAGGTGAACCGCCCCAACATAACGTCGCTCTACAAAACAATTACCAAGACATGGAAGTCTCAGCTAGGCTCGCCGGATTGGAGGTCATGATCTGCCAGCTGGCGCAACCCAGGGAAAGTTACCTCAATAGCTCGCTCCCGACAGTCCGCGTCAAGCCATTCTCGAATGACATCATGGCTAGAGGCCGACACCCTTTGGCGAAGGTAAAAATCGATCGATACAAAGGAAAAATGGACCTGTCCCTGCACATTGACGTATTTGTAACGGCCACGATGGGCAAGGGTTACGACGACGTGACATACTGTTACATGTTCCTGGAAAGTCTGACGGGCGAGGCGTTAAGCTGATTCTTCAGCCTCCCCCCGCGGTCCATCAACTCGTTTAGGCTTTCCTAAAGTGCTTCATCATAACGGCAAGCAGGACACTAACATACAACCAATAAAGACAGAGAGACTAGGTTGGGATTTAATTACCTTCCACGAGTTCGAGGAGCGTGACAGACCACTGGTATATAAGGATTATCCTTTTCTCATCAACGCGACCATCGACATGTGTAGCGTGGGGAGAATTTTAACTCACACTGGTTCCGCTGTTAATGTTATGTTCTTACCAGCGTATAAAGCTCTTGGACGCCTCGGATCAAAATTGAAGTAGGATCATGATCCCTTAATAAGCTTCTCAGGGGACAGGATCCAGCCTTTGGGTAGCGATTACCTACGGCTAACGATGAGCCAAGAAAACTGTTACGTAGAAGCCCACATGGAGTTTCTTATCATAATACACCATCATCCTACAATGCCATCGTCGGATGCAATACGCTAAGCCGGATACACACCATAGTGTCACAGCGGATGGTTCTGATGAAATTTCCTACACCCTTTGGCATATGCTCTTCAGCCACATACCCAGGTAGAAAAGTATGTCTCCTAGCGGTGAACCCATTGACCTAGGTCCCTGAGGACCCCAGGGAAAGACCGTTGACAACAAAACCCATAGACGAGGCATCCACAAAAGTCATCCAGGTCTCAAAGGAGCACCCTGAATGGACAGTCCAAATAGGGGAAAATTTGGATCCAGCAATAGAAGTCGGACTCATCACCATCCTCGGGGAGTGCAGTGACGTCTTCGAAAGGTCCTACGCTAACATATCGGGCATCTCCACCGAAATCATATCGCACAAGATCGACATCTCTCCGGGGGTGATACCAAGAAAGGAAAGCAGAAGGCATACAGCAAGGATCAATACATGGTGATCCAGGAGGAGGTGAAGAAACTCCTTAATATAGGTTTCATACGAAAAGTGCACTACCCCGAATGGGTATCCAATGTCGTCATGGTCTAGAAGAGCAGCGGAAAATAGAGGATGTGAGTTGACTACACCAACTTAAACAAAGTCTGTCTGAAAGACTCTTTTCCCCTACCCCAAATTGACCAACTCGTGGATGCTACGAGTGGTCTTAAGCTCATATCCGCAATGGACTGCTATTCGGGCTACAACCAAATCAAAATGGATTTGGCCGATGCAGAGGCCACATGCTTCACAACAGATAAAAGACTTTATTACTACAACGTGATGTCATTCGGCATGAAAAATGCATGTGCAACCTATCAACAATTCATGACAGAGCTGTTGGGACCGCTCAACGGCGTCACGGTAGCGGTTTACGTAGACGACCTCATGGTCAAGAGCAAGCATAAGAAGGATCACATAAAGGATCTAAAATCAGTACTAGA
Organism: Geum urbanum; assembly: GCA_946800695.1. NCBI lineage: Eukaryota > Viridiplantae > Streptophyta > Magnoliopsida > Rosales > Rosaceae > Geum > Geum urbanum. The sequence goes on along the minus strand of OX327002.1, from coordinate 4,274,421 downwards.
CATCCTAATTGGGAGGGGGATGATATTGAACCCAGCCAAGTGCCTTTTTGGAGTATTGGAAGCCAAATTCCTTGGGTATAAGGTGAACCAAAAGGGCATTGAAGTCAACTCTGAGAAAATACAAGCGATCCTTAATACAAAGGCCCCAACAACAAAGCAAGATCTCTAGACCCTGATAGGAAAGTTGGCATCGCGCTCCCAATTCATATCCCGGTACACAGACAAGTGTCACCGGTTCTTCAAAACCATAAGCACAACGAACAAGAAAGCCGTCAAGTGGACAGATGAGTGAAGCAGCACTTTCCAGAATTAAGCAGTACCTCGTCCATATTCCATTTTTATCATCTCCAATACCAGGTAAAATTTTATACATTTACATGGCCATTTCACTAACAGCAGTCAATTCCGCCCTGGTAAGGCGAGAGGCGCATATAGAGCTATCGATATTTTACGCAGGAAAAGGAATGAACAAGGCCGAAACAAGGTATCCAGCCTTGGAGCAGCTGGCCTTGGCGCTCATAATTTCAGCAAGATAGCTAAGGCCATACTTCCAATCCCATACCATACACGTGTTGACGGATCAACCGCTTCACTAAGTGTTGGAGAGCCCAGACCACTAGGGCTGGTTAACGAAGTGGGCGATCGAGCTCAACGAATTTGATATCAAGTACTAGCCAAGAATAGCCACACATGGCCAAGCAGTAGCAGACTTCATAACAGAGCTCACTCCAATGGCAGAAATGGAACCTGCCATGAACACCGGGGGAGTGGATTCGATCGAAATTACCATCGCAAAGGTTGCAATGATGGAACCACTGCCAAATATATCTGCCTGGAACCTCTACGTGGATGGATCGCGAACCTCATATGTGGCAAGGGCAGGAGAAATCCTTATAGGCCCTACAAAAATCCACACTGAATACGCTCTCTGATACTCTTTCCCAGTCTCCAACAACAAAGCCAAATATGAGGCATTGATCGCAGGCTTACAACTGGCAAGCGAATCCAGAGCCAAAGACATAAATATATTCAGCGATTCCCAACTCGTAGTGAGCCAGGTCACCGGGGACTTCGGAGCCAAAGGGACACAGATGTCAGCATATCTTGGGTACGTAAAAGCAATCTTAAATAAGTTTTCTTTCTATAACATAACCCACATCCCCAGGGAGCAAAACGTGAAAGCGTACGCCGTAGTGAAGTTGGCAACGGCCCCGGTGCACACGGCAATAGAGCAAACTATGGTGGAGACATTGACAAAGCCTAGTATTTCCAAGAATTTCTTACAAGTGTTCACACTGGTGTTATCCGCTCCACCACTTGCAAAGGACTAGATGAAGAAGTTTATGGAATAGATACTCAACGGGACATTGCCCACAGACTGGGTCAAGGCAAGGAAGCTGATTTGACAAGCAGCATTCTATAGCATGCCTAAGAACAGGTTGTACATGGGCCAGAATGGATTCTCCATGCTCAAGAGCATTATGCGGGAAGAGAGGCGAAAATTCGTGGAGGACATACATGGAGGCAACTAAGGGAACCACGGAGGACCAAGAACTCTAATCCACAAGTTTCTACGCTATGGATTCTACTACAAGAGAATGCAAACATACGCAAGAGAGATAGCGAACTGATGTGACATGTGCGCTAGATACGCACCCATGATACATGCCCCGACAACCCCAATCAGCCCTATTCCGTCGCTCAATGGGGACTCAACCTCATCGGCCCACTCAAGGAATCCGCATGTCAATTCAAGTACATCGTAGTCTGCATATACTACCATACCAAGTACATAGAAGCAGGACCGCTGGTCCTCATCACCACGCAGAAGATCATCAATTTTCTTTGGCGAAACATATATTGCTGATACGGAGCACCACTCACAATCATCACAGACAACAAAATGCAATTCAACAACGAAAGAATGAAAAAATTCACAAGTGACCTGGGGACTCGCCTACTATTCGCTTCGGTGGCGGATCCCCAAACCAACGGTCAAGTAGAAGCAACGAATAAAGAGATCAAGAACGGGCTGAAGAAATGGATGGAAGGCTACAACCACAAGTGGGCGGAATGCCTCTACGAGATACTTTGGTCCATCAGAACGACACAAATGGAGGCAACGGGAGTGACACCATTCTCCCTCGTTTTCAGAGCAGAAGTGGTACTACCCCTCGAAATTATGCACCGGAGCCCCCACTTTGAAGGGTTCGACGAAGAAACGAACGAAGAAGGATTGGATATGAAGAATTTTACGGGAAGAGTAGGAGAATGAAACCCGAGTTGAACTCCTGGAAAACAAGCAATTAGTGGCGCAACACTACAACCGCTGAATCAAGGCATGAAAGCTCCTAATGGGAGATCTGGTATATAGATAAATCATCCTAAAACCAAAGAGACTTATGCCGAAATGATAAGGCCCATTCAAAATCATCGAGAGCGTAAGGCTAACAACATTCTACCTCACAGACAACGATGACAACAAGGTACCGCGAACTTGGAATGCGGAACAGCTCAGATATTGCCATCATTGAACAGGTTCTACGTTATACCATTACATTTCGGTCTATAACACAAATATCAAAATATTTATGTATAAACCCAATTACTTTGTATCATCGCTTCTAGCGCAATCAATGAAATGAAAATTCTTCCCACTTTTTCTTGTCAAGACAAATTACTTAAAAAGTACAACTACTTTGTATGATCGATCTATTATAACTTACTTACACAATTAAAACTCAAAACCGGCAAGCAAACGAATTCCCTTCACACCTTTCATTGATCAGTGGAAAGCCCTAACACTTAGATTTTTATTAAAAAAAATCACATGTCCATTCAAAAAGTAACATTTCCGGTCAAGACCGTGACCAACGATCACGGCACTGAGTCGGGGGACTATACGGCCCGTAACCAGCATCGAAGAAAAAGGCGTTAAGCACTCACGTATGGTTCGCCGGTACCCGGTTTCGCAACTCCCCAACCAAGATTGATCCCCTTGGCTGAGCAAATTGGGGGACTTATACATATACCTCCTTAATCACCTCAGTACGTATGTGCTTAACCAATTAGGGTCGCATAACTAATTCTCACCGCCAGCACCAAAGCATAGACCACCCAGAAAGCAACAAGTTTGATGATCAGCCCGAGTCTTGATTCATAGTCAGTTTTGCTCACACGCTCAAATTAGAGGTTGTTAGGAACACTCCAGCAAGAGGGCAGGAACACTAATCCCTCATCGAAGAAGTGGTAAGGGCCTTAACCTCAACCACCTTTATAAGCCAAACGGTTTAGCATTAATGATATGCATTCACTACTCTTTTACGTTGTTACCCTGTTCATATTATATGTCGTTATTGACTTAACCATCCGAGGGTTGAAAGCCGGCAAACTCAGTCTCTCCTTAATGATTGCCTATCTTAGCAGCGCGAGCGATTGACAGAGAGCGAGCTTAATAGGATAGCGAAAGCAAACACCGAAAGTGAATCCTGAGAACGATCACCGAAAGTGATTAATGAAAGTGAAGAGCGAAACCAGAAGATCGAATCAACAAATAATCATCTCGTTTCAATATCTCAAACTCTTAGTAGTTTCCGGTATCATCACTTTAAATTTCAATATTTGATCTTGTTGGGTCGAATGGAATAATGCTATGATATCGTTTGTTGGTACAAGTATCTTAGATTGCCTATGATGTTCTAGGTTTTTTTTTGTTTATTCTTTTGGAAAATACATTACCTGGAATCTTAGATGCTTTTAAGATAACATCTTTGGTGGAATGGAGATGAGAGGACTAAACAATCGTGGGACAAAGAGGAGGTACAATTGCAGCAACACAAAGCTTCTGGATTTACCAAGAGACAGCCTTATGGAAATCCTTTTGAGACTGCCCTTGAAATCAGTTTGTTCAATCCAATGTCTCTCTAAGACGTTGAACAACCTAGTCGACAAAGCTTTTGTTGCAAGATACACTCGGCGTCAACATGGTGGTCATCCTACTGCTCAAGTACCTCAACTAATGCTTCTCGCTAGATCATTCTTGGGAAACGAGTCCATAACAAAGTCCTTCCACTCGCTTGAGTTCGACAAAGGCGACGCATTGCACGTAAAAGAACATGGATTTGGCTCAGGGATCATAGTCAGCCAGCAGCGTAAATACGATGTACAATTTGTTTTCCGCAACTTCTTGTGCTTTAAACATGTCAACTATGGAGGTCGGTGCTTCTTGTTCAATCCTCTAAAAGGAGAAGTTCTATGGCTCTTGAGTAGTAATGTGCAAGTTCCAGCCTCTAGTAGATGTTGCGACGAGCTCTACGACTGGCTTGCTATGGGATATGATGATACAACCGACACCTACAAGATCCTTCTTGTTTGCGGAAATTCACAGTACAAGAATATGGTGTCCCCAAGTACTTGAGTTGGGCACAAGCTTATGGAGAAAAATAGACTCAGTCCCTCCTTGCAATCTGAGCAGCAAAAAGCTTCTGCAGATGGAGAATGCATTGGGTGAAAACAGGAAACAGGATGCTTAGTAATAGAAATATAGTTTCTTTTGATTTCAGTAGAGAAGTGTTCTATTGGACTTCTTATCCCGGATTGATTAGTGAAGAGAAGAATTTGGTTAATCTTGAAGGATGCTTAGATGTTGTGGATGTCTCGCCAGGCCTTAGCAAGATGACCAATATCCCTATACGGGGAAAAGATTATGATAGGAAAGGGTGGATGCTAAAGCACTTCGCAAGATCATTGAATGGAAGACACAGTGATTTTTTGGATAGCTGCGGTGAGTGGGAACTGGGAACATGGTATATTCTTCTTCAGATGTAATCAACAATGGGTTCCAAAATAAAACTAGAGCAATCTGGTAAATTGCCCGATAACATTGATGCAGAACTGGACTATCATCAGTTACACGCGCAGCCTAATATCCTTGAAACACTACGGGTCTTTGGTAGAAATGGAAGCATGCGAGAACTGGAAGCAACTTGGTTTCTCTGAAAAGTTATGGCTGATTGATTCTTACAGAAGTGGAACTGTGGAAGAAACTGCTAAAGCTTATGGAGTCGTAACACCAGCAACGCTAAAGCTTCAAGTGAGGCAAAGCTTAAACAAGAGTAAGTATTGATGCAAATCAGACCAACTATCAGCACATGTATTACCAAAGATTTTTGAAACTCGGGGTCCCTTACTCTCATAGCATGGCTGTTATGCTACATTATGTACATGATTGAAGATGGGTCATTTTACTTGACATTATTCCACAACTTTAAATGGGCATGCAGAAATAAGGAAAAATCTTTTGTTAGTAATTGAACAAGGCACTAAGATGTAGAAAAGCAAAATATGAAATTCTCTGCATTCTGGGCAGCTCCTTCTATAAAGTATATATTGATAAATTAAAAACGAATATATTATTACAAAATAATCCCAATTCAAAAATCAACCTGCTTCTCCAATTTAACTTCATATCAATGCAGAAAGACCATGGAAATGAGAGAAGGGCCAACGAAGATATTTTATAACATTTTCACTCATCTACACTGAAATGTAAACATCTATTTTAACTGTCCAATATAATGTTTCACTAACATGAAGCAGGTCCAGACAAAACAAAAAAGGAACATTTTACCAGTAGAAGCACAACGACAAGGGGCCGAGGTTCTAAGTCAAGAGGGTAATACACCATCGCCTGAACTCAACCATAAGTCATATACGACTGTTACTGTTGCTCAATCTCAGGAGTCTCCTCGCCGAGACCTCGTTGCACTAATCTGTAATACAAGATACCCATGGTTGCCATGCATGCCCTGCACAAAACATAACAAAATTGCATTAGCAAAATGCAGATTGATATATATGCTGTATTCCGAACATTGCCTTAAACATTTTGTACACACAGATATCAACTAGATACAAAACCAGGATCAATTGACATTACATGATTGCTATAACAAGAAGTATTTTTCTTGGATCCATTCTTGATGATTTTGGATTTCTGATACGACCTTCTGGTGCATCAGTTGCAACTGCACCATCTTTGCGCTGGGGTGCGGTCACTGGTAATATTGGCAGTGTACTTGACCAAAATGGAAGCAATGCTCTAAGGAACTTGTGTCGGAATGGTCCTACAAACCATAAATATCCAAAGAGTTCTAATATTATAAGAATACATAAATTGAAACCAGAGCATGCATTAACTACAACCAGATTAAAGAACACCAAAACAGGATCATAAGAAAAGTCTTTCCCGTAATCCTTCTCTTTCTAGGAGACACATCGATAGTCTTTAGCCAAAGAACGAAAAGGAAGAATTACAAAAAACAAACAAAACAAAACAAAAACTTACAGCTATAATATCACATCATCAAGGCTATACTTCCATTTCGACTAGATGTTTTTAGAAAATTAGGAGGTAGATAACACCAGTAACACTTTACAAGGCTAAGTAAGCAATACTTCTCATGTTTACTAGAGTTGCAATTAAGTAGTTTAATTAGGTTTGGCAATTGAAGAACAAAAAAAGTCCATCTGCCATTACTACAAGTACTAGTCAACAGTAAAACATGCAAAATCAACACCTTCAGTGAGCAGAGCACCAACATGCGGGTTCTCATTTGTCACTAAAAATTCATGTGCAAGACACATGGGAGAAAAAACCAAGGAAAAATGAGAACCCGCACATTGTAGAACTACTCCCTATTTGATAGCAACAAAACTTTAAAGGACCCCATTACTTTCCCATTGACATAAATTTTAACAATCCTGATCAAAGCAGGGATGACTTTTCAAACCACTGCCCATACGGAAAATCAATCATCATAGACAAGTTCAGCAATGGACAAGGATTTTCGCACCCCAAGAAAACTAGATACACAGAGAAAGAGCATTCTACTTACCCCTCCGTGAATACTTTTTACGATTTCCATCTTCATCATCTGCGTAATATGAAATTTCAGAGTTTTGCCGCTCAGCCTGGAATGCACCCTTTCGTGTTGTAGCGCCAGGCTAGAGTCAATGCAACAAAAAAAAAACAATGAGTTATAAGGCAACAAGAGAGCACCGCAAGACACAAAAGGAAACATACGGCAGTCTGAGTTGGCATATCTATAAAGGAAAAAGTTCTCACTAAATATATAATCAATTCAGTAGATAACAAGAAACTCCTCTTACACCAACTGGACTTGTGCTTTTACTAAAATTCCCTCCTGAACTAGGACCTTCTATCTCCACAATGTCTGTCACTTGCAGTACAGTCGACCCTGATCCAGATTCATCTTTTGCAAGTGAAGATGAGGTTGCATCTGAGGAAAACGCAGGTGGCGGACTATGAGACTCTGTCGACGATAGTGAAACTGGATGATTTCCAAACAAGTTTTTTTCCAAGCCAGTCTGCACAGTAGACAGATCTACTTAATTAAACTGTAACTAGAGCGACAAGCAAAAACAACTCTTTATCACTATAGTCCAATGTACATATAACTAAACAATCATCTTATAATTTAGTGCAAGGAAGCAGCTTTATCACTATAAGAAACAGCCATGCATAAAATTAGAAACGGCGAAGAATAAAATGGGAAGCAGTATTGCAATTTTGCATCTTGAATATGTAGTTCGTGTTGGTAGGCTCTTTTATGGAATAAACATGCCCCACACATGCATGTGCATTCACAAACAGGTCAATTCAGATAGACAAATAGTTACCACTGACGGTGACACAAAGTGTCACCTAAACTATAACTACACACAAAAGGAAATTCTAATATGTGACATAAAGAGTGAAGAGTAAGCCTTGCCTGCATGATGGCTTCCTTCAACTTTGAATGAAGACAGGATGCTGAATCTTTCACATTCTTGGGAGGCCATATCTGCACTAAAAAGAACATGTGAAAACAAACTACACTTTTGAAGACAAACTTCTAGGCGCACACACGTTGAACAGAATATCCTTTAATTATTCTGTACTTTAGAGGAAAACGTGTTCTAACTTTGGTAGATCAATAGCCCGAAAAGATAGCAGACTTTAAATATAATTACATTAATCATGCACAGACAGGCTCAGAGGCACGCTAAGCCAGACAATAGCTTCCAATTTACCAAAAAAACATGTAAGCTTTATTTGTAAGTCTACAATCGGGTCAAGAGAGGAAAAATGATATTTAAAACTAAACAAATTTTGGTAAGAACAGCACAAAATAAGTTTCACCTCTATAATGCATTTACAGTGCATTCTGTAATCCATAATTATTTCTGTAAGTTTCTATAACTTCAAGTGACTACTTATATGCAATTCTCATTTTCCATGTCCATAATCAAGTGTTTGTATACTAGGTCAGTGCATCACACAGAACTGTGAAAATTATTGACAATTGGGGACATCAAATATTCTGCAATGACTCTCCTTACATAGAAAATTATTATAATTATTTTAAAGTACAAATTTAAAGATTAAAGAAGTGTAATTCACCATCCAACAATACAAGTAAGAATAATTAGTGAACTTCTTAAGAAAATCATACCGGCGTGGAACAATGAGGACAAACATATCCAGCTGGTGCAGTATGCGATGGGAAACTCTTGATATGTGAAACCAGGCAACTTGTATGTATAACATCTACAATGAACCCAAAAAAAACACCCTGATCATATGTACTTTGAGATTGCCAGTGATAACAAGAATAATGGCGGTAACAATAAATTTCGAAACATCAGGTGGAGACTGTAATAACTGTATCTTTAAATCACATACGCAAGCAACCGAGCCGAGTCGTTAGAGTGCCCGTCCCCTCATCAAGCACAACCTGACAGAGGCAGCATTTAGGAGGCCAATCGTACTCTCCATCTATCACCCATTCTGAGTATGTCCGAATCTACAAGCAACCAAAGATATTATTTCCAGAAAGAGCCAGAATTTTGAATGTACCCATACTTCTGTCATATTAATCTCCAAATAATATATTACATCCTAATACAACTTGCCCCAAACCGACTACCCGGAAGCACTTCAGCCAAGACTTTATGTCATAACCAGGTCTACTGTACCACCTCGGACTCAAAGATAACAGAGAACGGTAACTTTCCAAACAAAGTTAATTCGTTTCATATCCTATTCACACATTTCAACCAATAAGCTCCAAATAATCATGCTTTGTATACGATTTGATGTTCAACCCTTTTCTCACTCATCCACAAAAACAACTATGCATTGACAAATGTAAGAACCTCAGCGGATGCATGTAATTAAAACTGAACTTAAGATCACAATGAGTTTAATAACTAAAAAGAAGCCGAATTCGGAAACAATGATCATCCAAATGTGGAGAACACCTCACATTGAATACAATTGAAGCTACACCAATGTGATCATCAAATTAAAATTCCATAACACCAAAACGCTTACCACACATATTTGATGCTCAGGAGCACAAATGCATTCTCCACAAACCGGAACCTTGTGCACAAAACAATACAGCTTGGTAGCCTGAAAATAAAAAAAATCAAAATTTAATAAAATCAAACTCATAAGCTGACCAGCTAGAAAACTCAAACTGAATCGAGATTACAAGCATCATCAATTATCGAAACAACTCCAATCTACGAGTCAAATGCCGATATACCTTAACCAATTCGCAGACTTTCCGAGATCGGATTTTGTAATCCGATCCGATCTAACATTTTAAACCGACGAAAATGAAATCCTACGGCAGCGGGTGATGGTGATTGAGAGAGAGATTTGAATTACCTTCTTGCATTTGCAGACCACCATTGCATAGAGAAACCGAGTGAGTCGCGAGTAGCTAGGCGTTTACGTTTTCGCGAATTGCTTGGTAGCGACTCGGTGAGTTTTGTTTGTAAACAAAACCTCGTGTATCAGATTTGCGAAAGACCAAGAGAGAACCCAGAGAGCAGAGGCACTTCTGGCTTAACGAGTAAGAAGAGAAGAGGAGATCTGTTTCCGATTCCGTTGCCCTTTTTTTTGGAGATGGAGATAGAAATTTATTGGATCTGGGTTTAGTCACGGAGAAACTCAATAGCAACCTACACTAAAACATGCTGAATACTCACTACCATAACATAATAATATCATTTAAACATACGGTAAGGACTACAAAAAAAAAAATAAGATGCCATGTCCTATCTAGTTATACATCACAAACTATAGTAACGTTAGACGAAGCTCTTTTGCCTTCTTCTTAACAAGAGCAGCCGGATCCAATGCAACTTTCTTCTGCGAAGGCCCGTGCTTATTCACCTTTATCCGGCCACTCGATGCCACCATCACTGCATTTGAATCCATTTCCAGAGGATCTTCACGGACTGTCATATTCCCTCCCGAGCTAACATGCTAAGGCCCATGCGAAGATACCTCGCCTGTATGGGCCAGAACACCCTCAACACGTTGGAAAGCTCCATCTAAAGTGACTTCAAACAAGTGTGACATCGCTCAAAACTGACGATAAAAACCATAGCCTTCGAAGTACTTCCATTCGATTCCTAGTTTGGACTTGGGTCACACTCTGATCACTCCCATTGGGCCTGACGAAGGAATATTAGGTAAACATGTAACCTACAAAATACCAGAACTGGTTAGTGGGGTCCCTCAAATAGAGGTGTATGTTGCATGTGGGACAAGTATCCCAAGGCTTCCGTCCCACCGTCATGCATGTCAGCCACATGGTTGCCAGGCTCAAGCTCGAAAATCACAACTGTCTCGAGGCAAGCACCCACCAAACCACCTGCTGACCCATCAATCGCCATCGGTTTGAGAACCACCGCTGTCGATGAGCTCTCCAAAGCCACCAGTTCTGGATCAACTCATGCGATAGAGCCAAGATACATTGATTTCTTGCATTTTCACAAATATGGATTAGCTTTAATGTATGGTCATCTTAATTCGAATTCAATCTTGTCAACTTTTTCGCTACAATTTGTTCTCGAGGATAGCTAAAGAGTGAACTATCCCAAATAACAAATAATACATGGATGTTTGAAAGTAAGTTAAAGCGATAAAACAACACATAACATTAAGATATTTTTTATTCGCAGAAACATTACAATCGGAGAGAAAAATTGTGTGTCCCTTACTCTTGAGGGACAAACATTTCCAATATGTAATCGACACTTCCTTACAAGACTCTTTCACTTTGGAGATACATACACCTATGATATCCTCACTAGTCTCTCTACTAGTCTAACAGAGATGCACTCTGTCTTGCTTCTAAGTGTTTACATATGAAAGATTGTCACAAGGTTCTCGGGTCGTTGCACTACCGTACCGATCTCATGGTGTGCACAATGCAAATGAGTATGATGAAATATGTTTTGTGTTTGACTCTAAGACTTACCTACAAAGTAAGGGAAAGCTAAAAGACACCAGATGAGCACTGCAAATAACTCTAGACTCATAATGAAAAATCTATAATCTATTTCACACAACCGAAGAGCCAATAGTGATTTGCACTCCTTATATAGCCAATGATGTCTACTAAAAGAGAAACCACATATTCACAAGAACAAGGCTCTTTTGGACGTTTTCTTTTGGCCAAATACTAGATATGTAATATGTGAATGTGTGAATGTGAATGTCAAGGAAGAAAGACAAACAAGAGCTTACCTTAAACAAGACTTGATTTCAAATAGAGGCAAAAAAAAAATTCAACTTACTCTAAATATAGGCTAACAATGTGATAGGGCAAAAAGACTTTTTCAGAAATCAAAGATACAAGCTGATATGTTAGTTTGCGCATCACAAACCAAGCTGGTGCCTTTTCACATATCCCAAGAAAACAAGGTCACAGGTTACAAGAGAAACTTCCTAACTATAAAAAATTTCTTAGGCACCAATGCAACTATATTGACTCAGCAAGATATTTTGAACTCTGAAAACCTAATTTCCAACTTCAACATATAATATACAAAGAAATGCTTTAGCGAAGACAGACTGACTGACTCAAGATAGGATGCTAAATAGTCATCCTTAGTGAAAAACTATGATATGCAAATGCATGTTTTACCTGATTATCAATGTGATAAGTAGCTAGGTTCTTCTCTTCAATCTTTTGCTTGATCTTTACTTATTAATCATCTAGACTTACATAGGTTGTGTTTTGTAATCACTAGGGATTGACAACTAAGTTTATACCTATACAACCTCAATTTCAAATTAATGGTGTTACAAACCTTATCAGTGATCCCAACATTGATAGCAGAAGCAGAAGGGTTCATCCTTGGAGCCTCTTAAGCTGAATTGGATGGTGTTAGCAACCTTATCAGTGGTCCCAATAGGAGCAGGAGGGTTTGTCTTTGGAGCCTCTTTAGCTGAAGAAATGGAAGGTGCCTCAATGGTCTGTGTAGAACTCGAGTAGCTTGGCACTTTGGGTAAGCAGTCATCATACAATGCCCAAGTAGCTCTACCGTTTGGCAAATTAATAGAAACCGGTATGCCTTTCACAAGCCAATTTCTTATGCCTAATGTAGTACCAATAACATGTTTGTGAAAGACATATATGTTAGGTCCATAATTATGTTCTTATTATGTCTCTAACTTCACGCTACTTGCTTATTTTTCATGAATAAAGCATTATTCTTATGACGTTTCTTGTTCTTTCTAGGAAATCATAGTTTAACTCGAAAATGTGCTAATGAATGAAAATTACATACTTATTTGAGAAAGCGTAAGCATTTCCAAAGTCAAGAGAGAAGATTGAGCAACTTTGACTAGAAGATGAAAAAGGGTCATCATGGACTCGCCGGAATATTCAAGATTCCAGTGGTCAACACCGGTCAATGGAAGTTGATGTCGGTCAAGGTCTTGGTCAACACTTTAACCACACATGAAAGATATTTTGGGGCCAAATGAAAATAAAATTCAAGTGAGATGAAGACACATGACATGCACGTGCAAGGTGAGTCAAATTTGTGACACATCACCTTAGGACTATATTTATCCCTAAAATTGTGGATCATGTCCCTAAGCTTATCTCACATTTGAATTTCAAATTAAAACCAGAAAATATCTTCCTTACCTACCTAATTTCGAGCTCCCTTTTACCCATATACACAACATACTTCATTTTAGACATATCTAAGTTTTAGCTAGCCTTCTCTCTCTAGTTCTCTCTCCCAACCCTCTCAAAAAAATTCTTCCCTCTCTTCATTTTGTTTAGGCCTAATCACCACCATCTTCTACCACTTTGAGAGACCTAACTCCTCCCTACAAGGTGGTCGAACCTCTTCTCACCTCCACCATCATTTCGGTCTAGTTTAGGTGTTTCTCCTCTCATCTCTACCTCTAGAGTTTGGTGTAGTTCTTAGAGATTCAAGAGGTAGGTAGTAATCTCTCTACCCCTTTATTCTTGAAGTCCTAAGGGGTATCATTACCTCCTCTACAAGTTAGAGATGAAAAGGTGGAGTTTTGAAGCAAAAGGATGACTTGGTGAAGTTTTGGCTTACTTAGGGAGCTCTTTGGTTATCTCTTTACTTTTCTAGCTCTAATCATGTATTTCACTTTTCTTTTGGTTATGTTTAGTGAGAAGTTACTTTATGGGAGGCTAGGGGTCAAACCCTAGCCACTTAATGTGAACAAAGAGTCTTTGATTTATGATATGAGTTATGTTTTAGTGTATGTTGTGTTGTGAATGAGTTTATGATGAGTTTATGGTTGTTTATGTGCTTGGGCTTAATGATTGGTTTCTTTTATGCATGTGTTGACCTTAGCTAAATTGAGTTATATATATGTTTAGAAACTAAAAATTTGACTTTGGTTGAATTATCTACTCACCTAAGGAAAGATGAGCATATAACCATGAGTAAGGTTAAATCCAAAGCCTTAAATTTTGGCTTCCTTATGCACAAAGCAAGACTAAAGCCTTCTTGAGCTCCCTAGGCTCAAAGAGCTTTGGTCAAGCTCACATCGATTCAAAAGACCGTTGTGGCTAATAGTTGATTCTTTCAATTCGCATTCCAATATGTACGAATTGAGGGAATCACTTAGAACTTTCTCTAGGGTCCTCCACAAGAGGTTTGGGAAGGGGAGCCATGCACATCCATCATATTATTTGCTTTTCAAACTCATCCCAAGTGACATACAGTTAGAGTGTAAGTCTTAAATGACTTAGGCCTTAATCTTAATTTAGCATATACTTAAAAGTTGGTCTGGAAGTCTTCTAAAGTCCCAAAATGTCCTAGGAACTTTGAGTCAGAACCAAACGTGACTCACAAGATCATGATTTGGACATTGTTGTGTAATATGGACTAAAACAACTCAGAATCATAAATTGGGACATTTTTTGTGCATCGAGTGGTTAGCGGGGACATCCCTAGCTAATCATTCATTTATCTTGAATTAGAATCATAATCATTTGTTATCTTTGCATTAGTTTTAATCAATTAATCAATCAACCAGACATCCTTCATCGTAATCTTACCATCTCTCATGATGTTAGGTCTCCAAAGAACCTAGCATGGTGAGATTCACTCCATTGTGTTCTTTGTTTTTGGTCACATTGTTTGTTTGTCAATAGCGTAATCTAAGAACTTAATTGAAAATGCTTTGGAATTAGAGTGGTCAATCCTTGTGGGTTCGACATCCGATTTTCTAAATCCATACTATTAATTGTCTCTGTGCACTTGCGGAAGAGTAGAAAAGACAATCACTTTACTAGGCAACAATTTATCGGTCAAATGTTTAGGTAAATATTATGGTGAGTGAACAGATTTCACTAGTGATGAATATTATTCACTAACGTTACTTTGAAATATATATGGTCCTCCGATTTTCTTGTAGTTTCCACTTACTATGTTTGATGGTGGTACTACGATTCGAAGAAATAATTTATCGAAATAATGAGTCACCATTGATATTGACACATATCTGAGATCACCAAATATTCGGGAGTTCCTCTATCCCTCTCGTGATGAAGATGTATGATTCCATATTCATAACTTCATATTTGTTTTGTTTAATTTTCTTTGTTCATTAAATATATTAATGTCTTATTGTTAATATTTTAGTTCGCTATACGATAATTCTACAAACGTAAGCTTTTCTAGTGGCTAAGCAAGCTTATCATGATTGCTAGAGTTCTAAGTAAATTTTTTTTACAAGTGAATGCAATGACAAATTTTGTTTTTATTGAGCTATATACACCTTTTGGCAAGCGATTGAGCGAGTTCTAGGAAATATCACAATATTTTTTAAAAAAATATTTCTTTTTTGTTCGTTAAAAAAAATATGTAAATATTCCAATTTAAAACTTTTATTAACATTTAACTAGGTTTAGGAAGAGCTTGATGGTTAGACGTACATTTTTATGATTATATTATTAGAATTAATAACTTATGAAACTTATCATATCATTAGAGATTTTTTTTTTTTGGGTATTGTTTTGCTTTTGGTATCATTTGCGGGTACACACCTCTATAATAAAATCAAAAGATTTATTATCATGAATATGCTTAATCATAAAACTAAATGTATGAATCTTAAATTCTTTGGAAGTTTAAGTCAAATTTAAATTTTAGATTTATGATGTAATGCTTTCTTTTGATTAATAAATGCTTAATGCATATGGTTCTATTGACAATGAGTAGAAAATGAACAATTTTATATACAACAAAAAATATTTCTACCATTACAAACAATTCTCCTAAGGAGATCAACTTCCTGACAACACATCAATTTTCCATTTATGCCATCACTGTTTGATCTCGATGCCAGTATATTATTTTCCTTCCCCATGAGGCTCTTTCTAATAAATTTAGTGCTCTTTCAAGTCTCACATCTCTATAAGTTTGTCAATTCAATTAGTTTTGTCCTTTTTTATTTTCACAAAGTGCCTATTGCATTTAATGTGAAATAATTATCTGGTATATGGATCTATCAGCAATCTCGTAAGTGTTCATGTCTTCATTTGATTTTTAATACCATTCGATTATTCTAATTATAACAATTAATTTATAACCACATTTAGAACAACCAGTTTGTTGACACTTTAAATGTGTTTGAGACTCTTCCCTTAGAGAATATGTAAGTTATTTCTTTCAAATTTGTATTCCATTGTAATTGAGAAATGATAAGTATCTCAAAAACTTGCTATTATTATTATTATTTTATGTGTATGAATGTCGAATTTAAATTTTTCTTCGGACCTATCCCACTGAACCTCATGTGGATATCAACTCTGGGGATGCAGATGCCATGAGAATGTGATGATGGTGGTGGTTGTGTGGTAAGTGATGGTGGTGAAAAAATATGTGTCAGTGCTAGTGTTGGAGTTAGTGTGAAAATATCTTTAACATCATTGTTACTAGCATTGACACATAGTTAGATGTATATTTTAATGACTATATCATTAGAATTAATAACTTATCATGAAATTTATCATTTTTTATGGTTAGAAATATTTTTTTACATGTTCTCTTGTTTTTGTGGGTCGTAGAAGCAAATAGTCATAAGTTAATACCCAAACGAGAAGTTACGAAAGTTACTGTCTCCTCATATATATTATCAAATTTTTGTCAATTACTTTTCGACATTGTTCACGTAAGGTTCGATCCTATTGTTATGCTTTTCTAAGTTTTAGTGAATGGAAATGATATATGACATGAGTTTTATGTTAAATAATAATAATACCAATAACAACTTATCGTGAGTTTTTTACAATCAATCATATTAATTTGTACCCTTGTTTAATGATGTGGTTTAGTTTTTTTTATTTTGTGTGGTTTATTTGACTTAGATATTTTTTCAAGATATTTGTCTATACAGTCCATATCCAGAGCAGAGCTCCACTTTGAAGAAATGGAGCGAAGTCTTAATTTTCACAAAATTGACAGAGTTGCTCAAAAATTTAAACCACAAATTTTTAGAATGCTATTAGATGATCATGCATACAAAAAATCAGCCTAATCGGAGATAATTTACCTATTTGATCACCATATTCAATTTTTTAGTAATATTAGACAAATTATATAGATCAAAAGTAAAATGTCATGATCAAATGGGTAAATCATCACCAATTGAGCTGATTTTTGTAAGCATGATGGTGTAATGGTATTCTAAAGAATATGAATGGTTTTAATAGTCAAGTAACTTTGTCAATTTTGTAAAAATCGAGATTGCGCTCTGTTTTTTCAAAGCGGAGCTCCGCTCTGGATAGAATATGTTTATTTATAATCATAAACAATTATAGGTGTCGACAAATTAATGATAAAATATAAGTTTGTTATAAAGTAAAGAACTTACTTTGTAGAAAGTGAAGAACACAAAGAGAAAATTGGGAGAATGAGATGAAGTGTCTTATTCATCTCATGAGCCCTCTTTATATAGAGGTAAGGTTTATAGGGATAAGTCCTTAGACTATTGTGATATCTCATACAAGTCCCTAACATAATAATGGACAGCCACATAAGAATTAATATTTACAACACTCTCCCTTGGATGTCCATTAATAAGATGATGTTGAACGCGCCTAGTGTTACCTCATTAAAAACCTTGCCACGTAACAAAAAACCTAGTGAAAAAAATAACCCTGGTCGAAGGAAAAGAGTACAACGCGCATATGTTCTAGGTAGTACATTTATGGGTGCTCCCCCTCAAATGATACTCCCCCTGATCACTGCATACCAAATTTGATAACTCTGACAATCACCTTAATCCAATGTCTTTGGTTAACTTCTGGAAAGTGCACTTTCATAGAGATTTGGTGAAGAGATCAACCAGGTTATCAGCAAACCGAATTTTTTGAACTACAATCTCTTTATTCTTCTGAAGTTCGTGAGTATGGAAGAATTTAGGTGCAATGTGCTTTATGTTATCTCCTTTGATGAACCCTTCTTTAACTTGAGCAATACAAGTTGCATTATTTTCGTGTATTGCTGTTGGATTGTCAGTCACCGAAGGAAGATCACAGGTACTCTGTATATGGTGAATAACCGATCTCAGCCAAAAACACTCTTTGCCAGCTTCATGTAATGCAATTAACTCCGAGTGATTGGATGAAATCACCACAAGTTTTTGCTTTGTTGATCTCCAAGAGATTGTGGTGCCTCCACATGTGAACACATATTTTATTTGTGAATAAGTTTTATGTGGATCAGAAAGGTACCATGCGTCAGCATATCCAATAATGGTTGGATCATGAACAGATTTGTTTGCATAGAACAAACCCATATTTGTTGTGCCACATAGGTAGCGTAAAATGTCTTTTACACCTTTCTAATGGCATGTCGTTGGGGCAGCAGTGTATCTTACCAACACACTGACTACAAATGCAATGTCTGGTCTAGTACATTGTGCTAAATAAAGTAGTGCACCTATAGCACTAAGGTATGGTACTTCTGGACCAATAATATCCTCATCGTCTTTTTTTGGATGAAATGGATCCTTATGAATATCAAGAGCCCTAATAACATTGGTGTGCTTAGTGGATGAGCTTTATCCATGTTAAACCACTTTAGAATCTTTTTTGTATAAGCTGATTGAAGAATTAAAATTCCGCTAGCCATGTGCTCAATCTGCAAGCCGAGACAATACTTTATTTTTCCAAGGTCATTCATTTCAAATTCTTTCTTTAAAATGAAGGACCTTGGAAAAATCTACAGGCCGGGCATATTGGATTATTTCGTATCCTTCCTTTGGCAAGTATGCACTGAGACGATTGTACCACATTCATCCTGATTGCTTCAATCTATATAGGGATTCACTCAATTTAATTGAGTATATGCCACATGGTTTTGTGGTTTCTTCAGGCAACTGCAGTCCTTCTGGGACCTTTATGTAGATGTCAGTATCTAAATCTCCGTATAAGTATGCAGTTACAACATCCATCAATTGCAAATCAAGTTTCTCTAAAACTACAAACTCATTAGATATCAGAATGTAATGACATCCATCACAGGAGAATATGTTTGATCATAGTCTATCCCATGCTTTTGTGAGAACCCTTGCACTACAAGACGCACTTTGTATCTTGCAACCTCATTTTTCTCATTGCGCTTTCTAACAAAAACCCATTTATATCCAACCAGCTTCACATTGGGTGATGTTTGGACAACAGGTCCAAAAATAATGCGCTTTTCTAGAGACTTTAACTCTTATTGGATTGCATTTTTCCATTTGAGCCAATCACATCTTTGTTTTCATTCATCGACAGAGCGAGGTTCATTATTATTACTTTTAATGATTTCAGTAGGTACTGCGAATGAAAATACGTCATCTATAATCATATCTTTACGATCCCCCAATTTATTGGTGTACACATAATTTTATGGAAATTTCCTTATTTTTCAGGTACCTAAGCCTCTTCAGGGGCTTGTGTATTACCAATGTTATTTGGTTATTTTGTAGTCACAGAATTATGAATTGCGGATCAGACATTAATGTCTTGCCCATGAGTATTTTCAGAAGCAATGTCATCAGAATTCATATGTGCCTTTGTTTTATTCTTTCTAGGGACTGGGTCTTTTGAACCTATAGGTTTGTCATGCACATTAGCTGGCACATTATTTTGTCCAACTTGGACGTCAATTCGTGTAGGAGTATTAGCTGCTAGGATATATGACCTTGTCACTTTTGTTGTGTCAGTAAATGCATCAGGCATTGTATCAGCAATGTTTTGAAGATGCAATTTGTACCTCATTTTCACTTTGTTTGGTACGAGGATCAAGGTGAGACAATGTAGGTACCACCCACATTAATTTGCGTTGTTCTTCAAGAACTTTCTTATCTCCCCTTAACGGCGGGAATATTGTCTCATCAAAATGATAATCTGCAAACCATGCACGAAACTTGTCACCCATCAAGGGTTCAAGATATAGAATTATGGATGGTGAATCAAAACCGATATATATTCTCAATCATCGTTGAGGGCCCATTTTTGAACGTTTTGGCGGCTCAATAGGCACATAATTAGCACAACCAAAAATTCGAAGATGGGAGATATTGGGTTGGCTCCCGGTAACAAGTTGTAATGGGGAATACTGGTGGTTGCATGTAGGCCTCAAACGAACTAATGTTGCCACATGCAATATTGCATGTCCCCATGCATGAACAGGCAACTTTGATTTCATAAGAAAAGTGCACACAATTATTCGAAGGCGCTTTATAAAAGCCTCAACCAAACCATTTTGAGTGTGAACATGTGGAGCCGAATGTTCAACTTCTATTCCCAAAGACATGCAATAATCATCAAATGTCTGAGATGTAAACTGACATGTGTTGTCTAATCTGATAGACTTTATAGGATAGTCCCGGTATTATGCTCGTTATTTTATTATTTGAGCCAGAAGTTTGGCAAAAGCCTCGTTCCGTGTAGACAAGAGGCAAACATTTGACCATCTTCTCAATGCATCAACCAAAACCATAAAATATCTATATGGACCGAAAAATGGTTGAATAGGACCACAGATGTCCCCTTATATCCTTTTTAGAAAAGATGGGGATTCTGTGTCAACCTTTGCATAAGAGGGTTTAATGACCAATTTTCCTTCAGAGCAAGCTTGACAAGGGTTATCGTTTGGCAAGATGATATTCTTGGTCAACAATGGATGCCCATTGGAGTTTGTAATGATCCTACACATCATGGTGGATCCAGGGTGACCTAAACGGTCATGACAAAGCATAAATATTTTTTTTCATTGAACTTCTTGTTCATGACATGGTATGCCTCAATGGACTTAATGGTTGTGTAGTACAAACCAGATGATAGCCCAACCATCTTTTCCAATATGCACCTTTGGCTGCATTCCTTAGAAGTAATGCAAAGATATTCCACATTCTTGTCATTTGTGGTCTGAAGATGGAATCCATTCAACCTGATATCCTTTAAACTCAGCATATTTTTTTTGGATTTAGAAGAGTATAAAGCCTCCGTAATGGACAATTATGTCCATTTGAAAGACTAATGTGGGCTCTTCCGGAGCTTTCAACCAAGTCTGCAAGACCTGTTATAGTTGTCATATTAGTTTTAGAAGGTACTAAGGAGGAGAAATATTTTCGATTTCAAAGAATCGTATGTGTGGTGACACTGTCAGCAAGACATATATCTTCTTCATCCTTAAGTTGAGTGTGTGCAATATCCATTTGCATGCTTCACATAAGAAAAATATTAAGAAATAAATTAAATCATTACTGAAATGTAAATATGAACATAAAAATATATGCTCTAATTATCGGTAAACACTAATTCACCAAAGCAATAAAATTTCCAAAAAAAAAATTGTCTAATAAAAACGTGGTAGTAGAGTTTGAGCCTAACGTCACTATCTCTTCTTCCTCATAATGAAAATTTAATGTAATTATATCGATATAATTAAATGATCAATTAAAAGCATAGTTAATTTCTAATTAACTACTATTTAATTGATATTGAAATGTGATTAGAGGTAAGAAAACAAAATAAACGTGTAACATTTGTAAAGTTGTAAAGCTAGCTATAATTATCTGATTAATATGAACAAAATAGCTTAATGACTCTAAACAAAAACTCATTTACTTATGTGTAGAGAAAAAAAACGTATAAACATAAATCTAGGTTAATATCTAATTAACTAATAAACATATTTAGATGTTTTTCTTTCTCCAACTCGTATATATTTCGCGCAAAAGGTATATAGATCAAACAAGCTGTGCGGAAAAAAAAATCAAATTACATTTATTATATTGTCAATGACAAAGTTCGAAAAAGAAAAACAAACACTACCACAAACGGTAGTTCCAAACCAACAAATTGACTAGCCAAAAACTAAACAACACAAATAAAAACCATAAATCTGATGTCTTAAACATAGGCTTGAACAACTAATAATTGTTGTCTATAATTCCACCACTAATCATGCCATCAACATGACGTCTGTTGTCCACAAAGAAATCATAGATGCTCAAAGGAGTGATGTCAATAGGATTGTCATTGTCGTCAACTGAAGTGACATCCATTAGAGCATATGAATCTCAAGGGTCATTATGAATAACAAAGTTGGCATCAACATTGTTGGTCTCAACATTATTCTTTGAGAGAGAAGCCTTGTAGAGTTCCACAAGGTGTTTAGGAGTACTACATGTACGAGCCCAGTGATCTCTACCGCCACACCTGTGGCAAACACCTTTTGCATGCTTCTTTGGTGCATTGTTTGTTTGACCTTTGCCTTTAGTAATTTTACCATTATTTCTTGGGTCCAACTTATTGTTATGCCATCCACAGCCAGCACCGTTGTGACGTCCATGACCACCTATATGACCCCAACCTCGGGCATTGTTGTTCCTCCCACCACCTGTATTGTTATTGTCGCCATTTTGGACAGCATTTTCCTCAGGAAGAGGTTTTGAACCAGTGGGACAGGACTAGTGATTCTTCATCAGTAGCTCATTGTTCTGCTCAGTTAATAACAGACAAGAAATGAGGTCAGAATACTTCTCGAAATCTATTTCATGGTATTGTTGCAGCAAAACAATGTTATTTGCATAAAATGTGGAGAAAGTCTTCTCGAGCATCATATCATCAGTGATAGTTTCTCTACACAACTTCATTTGAGAAGTAATCTAGAACATTGCTAAATTGTAATCAGTCACAGAATTAAAATCTTGAAGGCGCAAATGCATCTAATCATAACGTGCTCGAGGAAGAACAACCGTCTTCTGATGAGAGAATCGATCAGCTAAGTCACCCCAAAGTACAAGAGGGTCCTTAACAGTAAGGTATTCATCCTTCAATGCTTGATGAAGGTGATGGCGAAGGAAAATCATGGCCTTTGCTTTGTCTTGTGGGATTGCATCACCCTCTTCTTGGATTGTAATTCCAAGGTTTTAAGCAGCAAGATGCATCTCGGCATCAAGGGCCCAAGACAAGTAATTCTTCTCAAATATGTCGAGGGCGACAAAATCCAATTTTGTCAAGTTTGCCATATCTTTTCCTGTAGAAAAGAAAAATACTAAGATCCAATTATGTTATATAGAACTTCAGGTTGATAACAAATAAATATTAGTATCGAAACTTCAGGTTCAAATATAGTGAACAATAGATCACATGCATAAAACTTCATGTTTATACCATGTTATTAGCACTTCAGGTCTAAAATCATTTCGAACTTCATGTTCATAATCTCGAAACTTCATGTTCGAGTATTATTAGTGAAACTTCAGGCTCACTAATATAAAAAATTGTAAAATAAAAAAATTGATTATATAACAACAACGTACAAACAAAGGATATTGTTTGGTAATATCGATATATATAAACATGACTTTTGTATTTAGCATTGTCGAGAAAAGGAAATTATGCTTTCATAATCAGACTAGATTACTCGTAGATCATGAGTAATAGATCAAAAGTAACAAGGTTGCACTATATACTCTTAGATCATCATAGAGTTGAGAAAAAATAGAGCAAAAATGCTGATAACGTGTTATAAAGTAAAGAACTTACTTTGTAGAAAGTGAAGAACATGGAGAGAAAATATGGGAGAATGAGGTGAAGTGTCTTATTCATCTCATGAGCCCTCTTTATATAGAGGTAGGGTTTACATGAATAAGTCCTTAAACTATTATGATATTTTATACATAAGAATTAATATTTACAACAAAGTTAGATACTTATGATTATATAATTTATACAAATTTTTACTGATACTTATAATTATTTAAGTATTGAATATGATCACATCAATAAACGAACCAAATTTATCGAAATTGAACAATTTATTATTTTATTTTCAGAATGAATTGATTCAATATTATGTATGTATTACCAACTTTCGATTTAGTTATGAAAGAATTGATTGTCCACAACATGAGGGAGTGTTTGCTAGTATTTTTTTTAAACATCAAACTGATACTAGTGCTCTAGATATGTAGTTGCACACAACAATTGATGCAATTCAATTGCATGTAGTAAATGTTAGCACTGATTTTGGTTAGAAATAGATTATACTTGCTTCATTATATCAGACCTCCTACAATCAGTACAGTGTAGTAATAATCTACAACTTAATATCGTAAACAAACATCTCAAAGTTTTGATTTACCGACAGTTGATAGAATATTGAGTCACAATAATTGATTAGAAAGTCCTTAACTAATTCTCATTATAGAGAATTTAGTAGAGAAGTTTTTTAAATATAGAGGAGCTTCATTTTCGAAAAACAAAGTGATTGAAGTTTTTCCACAACGTAATAAAGTAACTTTATTATCAAATGACTAATGATTTTTCCTAACAAGCATAATGTTTGTAAAAAGCTAACCCAATTAGATTTAGTTTTAGCTTTCATTCAACTTAATTTTGTGCTTTACCCGAGCATAACTCTTTGAAGGGAATCAAAATATAATGAATTTTTTTCAGTAATAGAGTCATTTTTTTTCAATTTGTGGCATGCAAATGGAGTTTCGCTCTATTATTTTCAAAACATCTTTGTGTTTTTTAAAATATTAATCAATTCTTTTATTGATTAGAAAATAAACAACGTACATTACAGTTTTCCACTTCTTCCTCAAAAGCACATAAATGTTACTAATATAATTAAACACATGAATCATGGGTCAACTACAAGTTACGATGCAATGAATCAACAAAAGATACAAGATTGTTGGATACCAGGGACTACCGTACCTCTTTTTTTCTTTTTTTTCGGAGACACCATATTGATCATATTGTCGTTGGGTAAAATCAAACTCATTTCAAAATTCAATAGCCACCTCCATAACACCCAATTTCTTGCCCAACTGTACCATAAAACGAAGTTGTTATTATACCCAAATCTAGCTAAGGTCTTACTTTAGCTTATGCTACCAAAATATCAATGAAGTCACGCACTTAGAGCATCTTCAATGAGGAAAATGAATATATAAAAGGACTCGTATGAAATAATAGTGATATTGAATAAATTTTGAAAATATTAATTTTTTAATTAATAAATATATAATAAACTGTGAATAACAAATTTGGAAATTTGGAATTTGTTACTCAAGTAGTTGATGTTGATGAACTACGTTACGTCACATGTACCATACATTTTTTTTAAGAATTTTCACGTCACCCCACATGCTTGTATGATGATGTTCTCCCAGGATAAAACAACGTCGAGATTTATGCTTTGCTTCCATAATAACTCTTCGTCGAACTTGATAAAACCTTTGTTTATCACTAGAAGAAAAGGAGAGATAATTGATAAGAAAAGGAAGATTGTTTTTTTCTTATGATGTGTCGAGTGTATATGTCCCCATACACGTATCTCCCTGATACTTCTAGTTCTCACTATTGTGTATATGTCCGGTCATCAGATTTGAGTTTTCTCTATGGGCCTTATTATGTTTTTGTATACTACGGTATATGGCTTTGAACATTTTACCATATGCATTGGTTTTCATTTTATCGGTACGTACCTATGATTTCATTTATTTTTACACCTAGCTAGGGTACAACCCTATTGAGCAGCGATGACGAAATCTCACCCCTGCAACAATTTTGGATGTAGGTACTGTGTACGAAGATGGGACAATTGGTTAATGTTGGGGTGGTTTGCTTTTTCTTGTATCTTGTATGTAATTGACGGAGTTAGATCCGCGTGACAGGTTTACTTGTTTCTTTTCTTCTAGCTTGATTTCTTTATCGAGTATAACTTGTTTGTAAAATTCTTCTCTTATCAATACTCAGACTTTGGCTTGAACTAAACTACTATTGGATAATTGTTTTGGCACTTGTATTTGTTTCTAAAGTATTTCACTTTATGGTTTTCTTTACTTTCACCTCATTTTCAATAAACATTTCCGCAAATTAAATTTATTTTCTACTTTACAGTTAAGTTTTACGTTCTTATTTTATCTTGCGGGTTCTTAGGACTTGAGTTAAGGATCTTAACTTAAGTTTTAGGGACACGTGGCACTGTAATGTGCTCAATTTGATGAGATACAAATCGGGGTGTTACAGATAACTTTATGTATTCTTGTAGGAGAACACTAATCCTTATTATTCTTCCAATAATATTAAGTGCATCTCACGTAATTTTTTTTGTTTAAAGTGTCCCAATAAAATGATGAAAAATCACCATTTTTCCAACAAAAGCTGCTTTAGTCAAATTATAGAGAAAAAGAAAAAAATCTCACCAACCATGCTCTCTGTTGCACTTCTAAGATAGGGAATATACAATGAGCTCCTAAATTTGAGGAGAGAAATGAGCTTCTAAACTCTAAAGGCTCATTGTAATTAATTAAACTAATTTTATTGTTTATTTTTCAATAAACTTACCATAAACACGAATCCGTACTTTCTATTTTTTTAACATGGTCAGAGCTATCTTGAATTTTTAGACCACTATTAAGGTCATCTATTCTCTAATTATCTATATCAAAAAAGACAAAAGAAATCTTCACACATAATAATACATTTGCATACATCTCACACTCATAATATTTTTTTAAATAAAAAAATTTGAAAAGGGTTTGGTACCTAACCAAGTACAATGTTAGGAGACTCATCCTCATGCCTGATTATATTATTGAATTCAAAACATACAAACTATCTGAGTGGGACATATGGCCTTTACCTCGGTAAAACAAGCATAAATAAACTTAGAGAATGTTTAGCATAATTACAGGAGCCTCCTTTAAACAAATCTCATCAACACCACTACTAGCAATGTTGTTTGCTAATCTATGAACAACACCGTTTACTTCATGAGGTATATGTCTAATCACACAAGAATTGAAAGACCTAATATAAGTTTTGCAATTCTCCATAATTCGACCTACCTCAGATAAATCCTCATCTGATTTTTGTAACAACCTCCAGACAATCACACTCCAACCCCATCGCCTTCCAACCATACTCTACTGCCAGCAAAATTCCAGCCCTGCATGCCTCCGATTTCGTACGAGTTGTCGAAAAATCATGAGTAATAGGCCTCACTATACTAGCAACATATGTGTTGTCCTCATCTCTAACAATTACCCCAGACCCCCTCAACTAATACTTGCATGAAAAGAGCCATCAACATTCACCTTAATACTTGCAACGGACATGTCCATTCATAAAATATTAAATGATTATGAAGAGTAGAGTAAAGTTTAAACATGTGATGACCCGACCCTATTCAAATAGCGTAAAAATTAATAAATACTTAAATAAATCGAGAAAGTTACTCGATCCGATATCCACTTTGACTAATCTAATCTAACAATTTATTTGATAAACTCATTACAACAAAATAATCGTAATGATATAAGACACACCTAATTTCTCAGTTAGACAGACCGCATTTGGTGGCAACACTCGTCACCACCGCCCACCTACTGGGTCGACAAAGTCTAAATGAAAAATAAACCACGAAACTATATTTATGTTGCCGATACGAACCTAACAACATATAATTCGATAAGTTTCGAAAATAGTTTCTAGCAAGCACTGCCAAAGGCAACAGCATGTGCAACCTAAGCACCAACACCAGAAACCACCGGCGATGGTGGAGAATTGCACACTGATATATAGCTCTCGATGAGCCCAACAATCTGTCTAACTACCATGAAACCTAATTCGGCCAAAAACTAGCCGAAATCAAGCCCGAAAGACACATAAAACCAAATCTCGCCGGAAATCACTTCTGAAGGCACACCTCCGCCGTCAAGCCACCATTGAGCTTGAGGCATGACCCAATCGACCCGGGATGAGATTGGTGTCAAAACACCTTATCCTCGAAGACCCAAACAATCGACGCAATGAACACGACTCCCGTCGTGATAGTTTCCAACGATGAGAGAATCAGATTGATTCTCTCGAATTAAACCTGCAAATCACCAAATCTCAAGCATATATCGATCTACGAGAGAGATATGAACTTAAACTTACCTAATCTGTGATCGATGATGATGCCGGCGACGATAGAGGAACTTCTCTCTAAAACCCTAGAAATTACAAACTATCAAATCTCTCTCCTCGAGCTTCACTCGCCAGAATTAAGGCCAAACTGGCCAGTCCAAGGTCCCCGACATCAAGTCGGATCGATTCAAACCAGAAAGATGATTGAAGGTGGCGAGGCAGCATTGCATGTTCGTCCGATCACCAAACTGAGTAAAACTGCCTATCTCTGTAAATTATTGAGAGAGTTGACCCTAGGTCAATAAAAATTGACTTTCCCAAAAGGGAAGGTCTCTATTTATACCTAACATTTACAGAAAGGTAATTCTCAATAATTTTTTTAATCATAACTTTTAGTCGTAATTCTGTTTTTGGCATTTTGCACGTCTACGGGAGTCGTCTCAACAAATTATGTAACTTCCATCTGAAGTCAACCAACATCGTCAATCCAATAAAAGGTCAACCAATATTTCTCGATATTTACTGATAGTAAAATCATTTACCCCGCCCAGTTAATCGTATAAAAAATATCCATAAATATTAACAATTATATATAAAAGGTTGGGGTATTACATGTTGAATAGCCTCTTTCTTCTTCTCTTTTTCCTCTTTCTGCTATCGTTGGCTTCAAAGTTGTTCAGTTTTCCTTCATACATAAATGGAGGTATAGAGTGGAAAAGTATATGGGCAAAATTGAAACATTGATGAGTAAAAATATTTGACGAGGTACGAATATCAAATATAGAGATGCGAATAGATGTATTCATATGAATATTCTTGTTTGGATCAAATTTTCTTAATAATGACTAATTATGTCAAGAAATGGAAAATAATACTTTATAATTGGGAACACTCATGAGGCTTAAGCCTATCACTACAAGAAAACATCACTTAGACCACGGAAACGTAATTGTTCCGTGGTCCAAGTGACACCTAGACCACGGAAACGAATCCGTCGTCCAAGTACCACTTGGACGACGGAGAATACCATCTCCGTCGTCCAGGTGGTCAGCTGGACCACGAAGTCTTTTCCGTCGTCCAGGTGATCACCTGGACGACGGAGACGGCATTCTCCATCGTCCAGGTAATCACCTGGACCTCGGAGTCTTCTCCGTCCTCCAGGTGATCACCTGGACGACGGAGAATGCCGTCTCCGTCGTCCAGGTGATTACCTGGACAACGGACCGACACGCCGTCGTCCGAGTATACGAAACGTACTTCCACTTAGACGACGTACCGATACCTCCGTCGTCTAAGTGAAGCATTATATAAGCTCGATGCCAAACTGATCGAATTCATTCCTCGATCTATTCATTCCATTTGAAGAAGAATTGAAGGAGAAGGGAGAAGGAGAAGCTAGGGAGCTAGCTAGCTAGAAGCTAGGCCGAGAAGAATCAGGATCGATAAGGGATCTCCGCTGACTAGCTAGTTAGCTTAATTAACGTACATATATCGAGAAGGCCAGCAGGTACGTACGTACGCAGTTAAAATTTGCTTAATTAATTAATATATATTTAGTGAAAACGTACGTACATATATACATGCAAGGATGTTAGCTGATGTTAGCTATATATATATGTACAGATCGATTAAATTACGTACGTACGTAATTGATGGATCGATGTAGATCGAGTACGTATAATTAAGCGTAAATTAATTGACAAATATATATATATATATGTAATAATTAATTAATTATAATATTTTGTAGCAGTATGGACAAGAGTTGGATGAAGTTGAAGAATAGATGTGATGTCCGGTATATGGATGGAATTAGCGAATTTGTGAATTTTGCGATAGAACATGGTCAGGGAAAGAAACGTTTCAGGTGTCCGTGTCAGAAATGTTTTAATTGTCAGTATGCGGAGGTTAATGTTATGGTGCAACACCTGTACGAAAATGGTATGATGTGGAGTTACACTACATGGAGCGAGCATGGTGAAGCAGTAGAGTTCAGCGCAGCAGACTTCAGCTCAGGGTACAGTTACCATGGTGCCTCATCCAGCGGCAGTGGTGCCGGACCCCCAGCTTGCAACCCAACTGCAGATTTGGTCCATGATGCGTTTCCGGGATGTAGTCATAGTGGACACCAACACCAAGACGGAGGTTACAGTACCACTTATGAGCATGATGACACATTCCCGGCAGCTAGCTTGGCCACTGACACCAGTGAGATGGAAAAGTACAACCGGATACTACTTAAAGCGTAGACCCCGGTGTTCCCTGGATGTCGAGAGAATGTGTTGCAATATGTGATGGAGCAAATGAAGATAAAAGTGAAGCACAAAATGTCAGTGAGTGCTTTTGACGAAATTCAGGAGCAAATATGTAAGTTGCTTCCTGATGATCACAATCTTCCTAAATCTCATTATAAGGTTAGAAATATCTTGAGCAACCTCGACTTAAAGTACAGGATAATTGACGCATGTCCGAATGATTGTGTGCTATTTTACAAAGAGTATAAAGAGTTGGACTATTGTCCCGTATGTGGCAAGTGCAGATTCCAGTTGAATAGGAAGAGTTCGAAAAAGAGAATTCCTGTGAAAGTTGTTCGATATTTTCCCTTGATTCCCAGATTGCAGCGCCTGTACATGTCTCTACACACAGCAGAGGCGATGCGATGGTACGCAGAAAAGTGAATAGATGACGATGTCCTGCGACACGCCGCGGATGGGGAGGGTTTCAAACATTTCGACAGAGAATTTGGAGACTTTGCTTCAGAGGTTAGAAATGTTAGACTCGGCCTATCTACAGACGGATTCAATCCTTGGGGAAGTAATAGCTCCGCCGTCAGCACTTGGCCAGTTATTCTGATGTCGTACAACTTGCCTCCGTGGATGCGCATGAACAAGGAATTTAATTTCCTTACCGTATTAATTCCAGGTCCTAAATCTCCATCGAAGTGCTTAGATGTCTACCTCAGACCTTTGATCGACGAGCTGAAACTGTTGTGGGAAAATGGAGTCCCAACTTATGACAAATTCACTGACACGATGTTCACGATGAGGGCTGCCGTAATGTGGACGATCAGCGATTTTCCAGCTTATGTGATGTTGGCAGCTTGCAGGACAAAAGGATATAATGGATGTCCTATATGTTTGGACGACGTGAACTCTAGTTGGCATGCGGGGAAGGTGTGTTACTTGGGTCACCGTAGATGGCTTTCTCACGACCACCCGTGGCGACAGGATGAAGCTCATTTCGACGGTACGGTAGAGAACAATCCTAAACCCCGTAGTTGGTCGGGCGAAGAGATTTTAGAGAGGTTGAGCTATTTCGACTTTGGTGTGTTGAGCAATGACGCGGATGTAAAGAAATGCAATCCAATTCCTCCACATGATCTGAGCTATTGGGATCACAAGAGTATATTCTTTGAACTCCCTTACTGGTCGAAGTTGAAGCTGAGGAACAACTTGGACGCGATGCACATAGAAAAGAATGTGTGCGACAGCGTGGTGGGAACAATTCTCGGTATTAAGTTCAAGACTAAAGATACTCCCAAAGCGCGCAAAGATTTGGAATCAATGAATCTACGTCGTCCCTTGTGGTTGAGGAGGGATAGGAAATGAGTGTACAACAAGATGCCAGATGCACCTTACACAGTGAAGCCGACGCTTAGACGTTCTGTATTTCACTGGTTTAAGGGCGTTCGTTATCCGGCTACGTATGCAGCTACTATAACTGGAGCAGTGGACGAGGTGCAACACAAGTTTGTTGGTCTAAAGACACATGACTATCACGTTATGCTGCAACGTCTGATTCCAGTGGTAATTCGACCATACTTGCCTCGGGACGTCGTAGAACCAATAGTGGCATTGTGCAGGTGGTGGCAGAGGTTATGCGCCAGAGAATTAAAGAAGTCGGATGTGGTGGAATTGCAACAACAAATTGTGCACATCATTTGCAAACTAGAGAGGATTTTCCCCCCTGCTTTCTTTGACATCATGATTCACCTAATGATCCACCTGCCCGAGCAGGTGCTAATTTCTGGTTCGGTCCAGTACACTTGGATGTATCCTCAAGAAAGGTACGTACAACTAATTAATTAATTTGTTCCACTGGAGATTATATATATACTAGCTAGCTAGCTATATGTACTTATGTAATGTGTACGTTTGATTTTGTAGACAGCTTGGACAGTATAAGTCATTCGTCAAAAACAGGTCGGCCCCGGATGGCTCCATAGCAGAGACATACCTAATGCATGAGTGTGTTACTTACTGCAACAGGTACCTCAAAGATCCACCCCCTCCCACTGCCTCCGATCGCAGTGCCCGCATCAATCTTTCTGTCGTCACCAATGTCGTCCGACCGTTTAGAGGAGTATTAAAGGAATCGTTAACACGGGAAGAACTTATTGAGGCACATTGGGTAGTGTTGCGAGACTGTGATGAAGTTGAGCCGTACATGTTGTCATACAGGGAGAGGCTTCAGGCGTTAAATCAAAACAAGAGTTCGGCGTGGATTGAGAAAATGGTTAAGAAGAAGTTTCCTGATTATTTCTTCCAATGGGTACGTACGTACGACTCGGTATTAATTATTTAAATACATATCGCTCATGTTTGTAGAAAGTAAACCCTTATATTAATTTGCCCTTTTTCGCAGATGATTGATCTGCAAAAATCTGATAACCACGGAGGGTGGTGGTCATGGCCAAAGCACTTGCTAGCAGGGAAGCCGGTTAAACACTATATTTATCCCGGATGTTTTGTCAACGGTGTAAAGTTCCATTCATTGGCCCGAGACGAAGGAAGAAGAACACAAAACAGTGGGGTAGCGGTTGGGAAAGACAATGATCTATATTACGGGACTATTGTATACGTGGTTCAGCTATGTTACTGGAATGATGTCAACGTTTTCCTATTCAAGTGCAGATGGTTCAAGCGTACAAAGGAAGACCTGGGACTATTATCAATCGATACAAACTCGCACTAGTATGAGGATGAGCCTTTCGCTCTCGCCACCTTAGTTCGGCAGGTGTTCTATCTCGACGATCCGAAAGCCGGTGAAGGGTGGAAAATAGTGAACCATATCTCTCACCGAGGAATATGGAATACAGAGACAATTGAAAGGACACCGGCGACGACTGAAGATGCTGCTGAACCAGAAAGAGACAATCCTGCCTATCAAGAGCCTAATATTTCTATGGTCCGCTCCGATATAATGGACCTGGTTCAAGATGGTGAACGGTTACCCATGCCTGATGGTTGTACAGATCTAACTGAAGATGAGATTATCGATGAGGTAGATGAAGAAGACGAGCAGGAAAAGGACGCGGACGAGGACTCAGGTTATTCGTCGGACGATGTTGAGTACGATGACGAGGATGAGCCGTCGACTAACGGGGATGAGGACGATGATGATTATGACGAAGAGTACGGTCATACGACGAGGGAGATTAATTGGTAATTAATTACTGTAATTATTGTAATATATATATGATCGATGCCGGTTTACGGTAAGAAATTAATCTGAATTATATATCCTGGCCAACGGAGAAATTAATAAATATTGGCGCCAAATCTCAATCTCATATAAAACGTACCCTAGCTAAATCCTTGACCCTAAATCTAGCAGTTCGATCAGATCCATCGATAAATTTTTTAATTATATTTTTGAATCAGAATAATTGAACGGGCACGTACACAAATGACCGGGGATGACCTAAACCGTAATCCCTAAGGCCCTAACCCCTGAAATCGGGGTCTATGCACCTGGACGACGGATAATGGTCATTATCCGTCGTCCAGGTACACACTAGGACGACGGAGATGGTAATTTTCCATCGTCCAAGTTCAGAAACCCTAACCCCTGAATTCAGGGTCTATACACCTGGACGACGGAGAACGTCATTCTCCGTCGTCCAGGTTAGAACCTGGACGACGGATAACTTCATATCCGTAGTCCAGGTATAAACCTGGACGACGGAAACGCTCATATCCGTCGTCCAGGTGCAGATATCGTAATTTTTTCTAAGACAACGACCATCTAGACCTTCTTCCAATGCATTTTCTTTTCATCAAGACTTTAAAGTAAACAATTCTTGGTGTGTGAGCTTCGACGGTTCGAAAATCGGAGTTGCAAAATGCCTTGTATCCACGTTTCCTGTTTGTGAAATTATCGGTTTTGCGGTTGACTGTGCCGATCAAACCATTCCCGAACTTATTATTTTATGGTCCTTTGAAGACAATTATATATTATGTTACGACGAACATATCCAACGGTTGTTTTGTCCAAATTCAATTTCGTTAATACTCATGAACACTTAAGTCGTAAAGATTAGTCGATACTTAACATGTTTCAATACGTAAAATTAATCGGCGGTTCAAAATTAACTGTTCATATATACGATGCGTTCATCGATATTGTACGACTATTTCACTCGAATGACAGATCGCTAAATTCCTAGCAAATTATTTTTAAAAATTTTTTTACGTAATTTGAACCTGGACGACGGAGATGGTCATTTTCCGTCGTCCAGGTGTTAACCTGAACGACGGAGAATGACCATCTCCGTCGTCCAGGTTCAAAAATCATGGCGGTTCAAATTTTTTTTTGTTTAATTTTTTCATGTAATTTTCACTTGGACGACGGAAACTTACCATCTCCGTCGTCCAAGTCCAATTTTTATGGCGGTTCAATTTACCGCTTCCGTTTTTGGGACCGCTTGAATTTTCACTTAGACGACGGAGAATTCATTCTCCGTCGTCTAAGTTCAAAATCATGGCGGTTCAAAACGTCCCGCCCCTTAATTACGCGCCGCTTCAAAATTTTGAAACCGCCACCTGGACGACGGAGAACATTGTTTCCGTCGTCCAAGTGCACTTAGACGACGGAGAATAGTGCTCCGTCGTCTAAGTGAAACTCTATAAATAGAGTACGGCTCATCTTCTTTTCCTCATCACTTACAATCCTATCTCTCCTCTCCTCTCTCTCTCTCAAATTCCGGCGATTCTCCTCCGGCGACGACGCTCCGACAACACAACTCCGGCGTGGTTCGATCCTCCTCTCCGACGACACAACTCCGGCGATATTCCCGAAAACTCCGATTCGGTAAATTTCTATTTTTCCCTTATTTAAATAATTTTCATTTTATTAATTAATTAAATTCTAAATATAATTAATTAGTAGAAATTAATTTAGTAATTAGTTTTAAATATTTAATAAATGATTAATTGTTGTTATTAATTAATTAAATCATAATTATTGTTATTTAATACTAATTAAATGAATAATTGTAAATTTATTGTTATTAATTAATTAAATAAATAATTAATTATTGTTATTAATTAAATAAATAAATAATTATTGTTATTAATTAATTAAATGGTTAATTATTGCATGCTAAATGGAAAATAAATTATTTCATGTAATTACGTGTATTTTTTAGTAAATTAATTAGTAGTACGTGTTCGATTTAAATTTAGTACATAGGCTTGGTGTAATTAAGTCGCACTCTTTGGAATAGATGACGCCTCTTTTCCTTGCTTATCTCCTTAACCCCTCGTGATGTGTGGATTTCATCACCGCACACCATAACCTAAGTGAAGTTATGGACACGAGGTTGAGGGCGGAGTTTGCAAAGGACTTGAGGGAGTGTAAATTTTCGAAAAATTGGCCGAATGTCGGACATGGTGTCTAGAAACGGGTTATGACTGGTGACAGGATTTGGACTAAGAAAGACTTTTGTCGAAATTAGTCCTGCCTCTCGCGTTATCTCTATCCCTAACTGGCCATGTTTTTCGATTTAACCAAGGCTGATTAATTGAAAATTTACACTTTATCGCGCGGGTCGCACGTCCATTGAACGACCGAAAATGCCAAGCTAGTGTACTCTATTTAAATCTTAAACGTACTTAATTAATTAGCGTAAATTTTTAAGTTGTAATTATTATGGTAAGTAGGTATTTTAACACCGTACTCTTAGGTTTAAATGGCTCCGCCAAAGACGACATCCGGCAAGAAGAAAGCCCAACAAGAGGTAGAAGATGCCATGCTCCGCCGCTTGGCGGACCAAGTCGGTTGGGAATTACCACCGGAGGGCAACGACGCCCTCAATCCGGACCCTTCATCTGGTCCGTCCGTAGCGCCCTCTGGGGAAATTCCCGCTCCCCCATTCATCTCGAGCGGTGATGACGTCGACCCCTTCCAATCTCCGACGCCCAGTACCCATTCAACGGGAAGTACTCAGGCGTCCTCGACCGCCGAATCAATCATGTACAGCGCCCGCCGTAGGCAAAGGAGGGCCCCCACTGACCCGGAACCGAAAAGGACTCGGGGTCTCGTTAAAGGGGGCAAAGCGGAGCGTATTTGCAAGGCGACCGGTAAAAAGATCGACTTGCCGTACGACGAATTCACCGGTGGCCCTCCCACAGCTCAGCTAGCAAGTCTCTCGGCACATGGGATAGGGTCAATCATCCGTAACCGGGTTCGTATCACTGCCCCTACTTGGAAGGAGGCGCCGGATCATGAGAAGGCGAAAGTCTTCAAAGATCTTTCGGTACGTAATACGTCCAATTTAGTTATTATATAATATTGTTAATCTCGGCCTAAAATTTCATAATATATACGATTATAATTTTCTATTTATTTTTGATAGGAACAATTTGACGTGGATCCGACACCGGCTATGTTGAGGCATATCAACCAAACCGCCAACTCCATCTACAAAGATTGGAAGTACAAGCTCCATAAGTACTTCCAAGATGTCGGTCACGTGCCTCCCCCGGTAGAGCTACAAGGGGAGAGAGAAGATGAGTGGGAGTGGTTGTGTAACCACTTTGCCGATGAACAATTTAAGGTATTAATTTATTTTTTTTATTTCAATTAAGATAATTGAATTATTTAAATTGTAGTTATTCATTTTTTAATGATTTAATTATGTTGTGTAACAGAAATTCTCCGGTGTCAACAAAGCCAACCGGGGGAAGAAGGAGAAACACCATACTACCGGCGCCAAGCAGTTCATTCAAATAGCCAAGGAGCACAAGGATAAGGGCTCCAAACACCCTTATCTTGATGCAAGCGTAAGCGCGTACGTGACGCCAGGGCTCGATAATGAAGCGAGTCAATGCGGCGTAAGTGATATATATATATATGTGCTTTTAATTATAGTAATTATTATTTAAATATGATTTCAGTATAATAAATTAATTATTCTTTTGTAGGCAATGGCGATAGAGCGTGCGCATGAAGAGTTGGCCAACACTCAGCTTGCGTTCCCAGATGTGCCGCCGGAAGACCTGCCTCCTCTATCCTTAGAGAGCCAAATTGCAATCGCGGATGAGGTCTACAGTCGTAGAGCTGGCAAGGAGGTTAGGCACTTTGGGCCTAGGGTGGTACGAGATTTGTCGACGACCTCCGGCTCATCATCTACGGGAGGTTCGAGGCAGCGGAGAAGGAGTCAGGCTGCGGCTGTCGAAGCAGCCATTCAAGAGGCTCGACTGGCACGAGAGGAGAATGAGTCAATGCGGCAAAGACTTGACGAACAACAAGCACAAATAGCCCAACTCATCGCCCTCATGGAACAAAATCGAGAAGTATGTCAACCTCCTCCGAACCCACACCCCGACGACAACGACCCGGCTGGAGGCGGAGGACTCGGCGGCGCATCTGCTCCTCCAGTGTATTAGCTAGCTAGTAGTTTATTATCTCGTTTCTTTCCGCATTCCGAACGATATTTTAATTTTTAATTTATGGGTTTTTTCGATTATTCATGTATGTACAAATTAATTTACTTTGATTATTTAATAATTAAGTTATTAATTAATATTCAAAATTTAGTTTATTTATTTAATTTTAGCATTTTTCATTATTTAAATTAAATTAATAATAAATTAAATTAATAATATTTAATTTCAATTTATTTTTAAAAAAAAATTAAATATTCACTTGGACGACGGAGATTATGTTCTCCGTCGTCCAGGTGCAGAACCCTAAACCTAACCCTAAACCCTGCCGTTCTCCATGGCCCAGGTGTTCAACTGGACGACGGAGAATTAGTTATCCGTCGTCCAGGTGAACACCTGGGCCACAGAGAAGCTAGCATTATCCGTGGCCCAGGTGTTCACCTGGACGACGGAAAGACTAATTCTCCGTCGTCCAGGTGAACACCTGGGCCACGGACAAACGATCAATGTCCGTGGCCCAGGTAGACACCTGGACGACGGAGAATTAGCATTTCCGTCGTCCAGGTGCATACATGGGCCACGAATAATGTCTGCGGTCCAAGTGCACTTGGACGACGGAATGGCTAATTCTCTGTCGTCCAGGTGCTTGGACGACAGCACTTGGAGCACGGACCTTGGACGACGGAGTTTCCGTCGTCTAAGTACTTAGACGACGGAAAACTGCACCTAGACGACGGAAATGGTCCGTGGTCTAGGTGCAATTTTCTTGTAGTGTATTGGACAAAGAATAGTAGCCCAAACCTAGAAAATACTCCAAGTGTTTAGCTCATGCAACACTCTTACACTTTATTTGAGATTGATTTTGATGACTTAAAATAGCTTATTTTCAATTATTTCGATGAAATTAGTGTTTAATAAAACAATAAAAACAACTTATTTTCAATTTTTTAGTTCAAAAATTATAGTTAGAAAAAATCAAGTGAATAGTTGCTTCTTCTAAACTGTACTTTGTAAAGTTGAATATTTTCACCTCAATCTCAAACTAATATTTTTCTTCTTCATGGAACCTCTCTCTTCCTAAACAGGACGGTTTGAGCCATCGATTTCATCACCGTCGAAACTCTCTCTTTCGATCACAAAATACTCCTCTCATTCTCCTCTTCCTTTCCATACCATATATCCCTCAGTAATTTACAGTCACTAAACCTCTCACTCCTCTTCCTTCACAGCCACTTTCTACAAAGTCATTTACCCTCATCTATGATGGCTTCTCAAACGTTTCTTTTCTCCCTTCATGTATGAAATAGAGCATGCAAGAACTATTTAAATCATGTTACAATGACTCAATTATGGTGGCCAATCAAATTATACTTCTTAATTGTTTTCATATACCAATGATGTCTATGGACTGAATTTTTGATCCTGAATGACAATGGAATCTAATGGAGCAAATGAGTTTCAAGTTTGGGGGCAGTGATCAAGGAAATTGCCGTTCTCAGATTTTTAAGAGCTAGTGGTCCTTAGGTTGTTCCTCGTGTTTGGGTATTTTTGCTCTATATATGTAGTGAAGGATTTCAACAATGGTCGTGCGTGGTTTGCTATTTTGGATTGCAGTGGCCAAAATTATAGACATTTCCACTATTATATTGACGAGCTTTTATTGGAGGACTCCTAATACAAATTGGAGTTGTGCTCATTCATCAGGCAGTTTATATGGGCTTTGCCGCATTCTTAATTTGATCCACACGACCATTTGTGTGTAGGTCAGCCTGCAATAGATCAATGATTTTTCTCTCAGTTTCA
Organism: Geum urbanum; assembly: GCA_946800695.1. NCBI lineage: Eukaryota > Viridiplantae > Streptophyta > Magnoliopsida > Rosales > Rosaceae > Geum > Geum urbanum. The sequence continues at coordinate 4,235,153 of OX327002.1, read as the reverse complement.
TTTGTTTTTTTGTATTCCGATTTATTTGGTGAGTTATGCCTCACTACACACTACAAGAAAAATGCACTTAGACGACGGAACTTTAAAGGTTCCGTCGTCTAAGTAACACTTAGACCGCGGAAACTTCTCCGCGGTCTAAGTGAACACTTAAACGACGGAGATGTCTTTTTCCGTCGTCTAAGTGAAACTTAGACCGCGGAGAAAATTTCCGCGGTCTAAGTGTCACTTAGACGACGGAAAAAGACATCTCCGTCGTCTAAGTGAAATTTCAAAAATATAAAAATTTCACTTAGACTGCGGAGAAAGTTTCCGCGGTCTAAGTTTTCACTTAGACGACGGAAAAAGACATTTCCGTCGTCTAAGTACTTTAACCCTAAACCTTAAGGCCCTTTCCCCTAAACCATGTTTTCACTTAGACGACGGTAATGTGCATTTCCGTCGTCTAAGTGATATTTTCGTAATTTCACCTAAGACAACGACCATCTAGACCATGTCCCTATGCATATTCTTTTCGTCGAGACCACAGAGTAAACAATGCTTGGAGTGTGAGCGTCGACGGTTTTAAAATAGAACTTACGGATTTTCGTGTATCCAGGTTTCCGGTTTGTAAAAATTTTGGATTTACGGTTAACTGTGCCGATGAAACCCTGAACGAACTCAGTATTTAGTGGAAATTATTCTACTTATATATGGTGTTATGGTGAGTATATCCAACGGTCGTTTTTTCCAAATTCAATTTCGTTAATATCAATGTGCAATGAGCCTATACGTACCGGCACTTAAGTTATACATATTAGTAGATACTTAACAAGTTTGAATACGTAAATTAATTCATCATCTTAAATCCCACTTTTTATATATACGATTCTTTAATCGATATTTTACGACAATTCCATTCAAATTACAGGTCCAAAAATTCATTACAAATTATTTTTAAAAAATAATTTTACGGAATTTTCACCTAAACGACGGAGATGTGTATTTCCGTCGTCTAAGTAATTTTTTAAATTTTTAATTTTAAAAAATAATTTTTTTATTTTAAAAAAAAATTTAAATTTAAAAATTCACTTAGACGACGGAGATGAGTATTTCCGTCGTCAATAAAAAAATTATTTTTTAAAATTAAAAATTAAAAAAATTACTTAGACGACGGAAATACTCATCTCCGTCGTCTAAGTGAATTTTTAAATTTTTAATTTTTTTAAAAAAAATAAAAAAATTATTTTTTAAAATTAAAATTTTAAAAATTCACTTAGAAGACGGAAATACTCTTCTCCGTCGTCTAAGTGAATTTTTAAATTTTTAATTTCTGGCGGTGTTTTTCTCACTTAAAATTTGGCAAAAATTTAAAAAATCTTAAACGACGGAAATTTGTCATCTCCGTCGTCTAAGTCAAAATAATTGGCGGTATTCTTTTCCCGCTAAAATTTTGGCAAAAATTTAAATCACTTGGACGATGAAAATACTGATTTTTCGTCGTCTAAGTGAAAAATTGGCAGTATTGTTTGAAAATTTAAAGCACTTAGACGACAGAAATACTGATTTTCCGTCATCTAAGTGTTTTAAAACTCTATAAATTCATCATTTTCTCAATCTCTCTTAATTTTTTCCTCTCCCTCAATCCACTCTCCCTCTCCCTCTCTCCCTCTCCATCTCTCCCCCCCCCCAATCAAACCACCCACCATATATCATCACCATCACCATCCACTATCATCATCACCACCACCACGGTCGCCGCCACCACCGACATCACCATCGTTGCCGCCATCACCGGCATCACCACTGTCGCTGCCACCACCACACACCACCACCACCTACAACGTCGCCTCCACCACCACCACACACCACTAGCTACCGCCTACATTATCACCTCCACCACTGGCCTCCACATTCCGGCCAACACCACCGGCGCCGCCACCACCGCCGCCACCTATAATTAGTTTAGTTTTAGCTTAATTTTGTTTATTTAGGTTAGATTAATTTACTTTATTATATTATGAATTTTGTATTCATTGTATTTAAATCCATAATAATTTAAATTATTTATTCATTATGAATTTTGTACGTATTATATATTATTAATAATTAATATTCAATAAATTTTGCAATATTATGAATATTGATATACAAAAAATTAAATAAAAAATTCATTAAATGCTAATTATTAAATTATTAATTAGAATTTCATGAATTTTTCATTTAATTTTTTTTTTACAAAATCACCACTTAGACGACGGATATGGACGATTTCCGTCGTCTAAGTGTTCACTTGGACGACGGAGATTGTCCATATCCGTCGTCTAAGAGAAAATTCCGTAAAATTATTTTTTTAAAAAAAAATTTAAAAATTCACTTAGACGACGGAGATGACAATCTCCGTCGTCCAAGTGAATTTTTAAATTTTAATTTTTTTTTAAAAAAAATAAAATTATTTTTTTAAAAAAAATTTACGGATTTACTTAGACGAGGGAGATGACAATCTCCGTCGTCTAAGTGAATTTTTAAATTTTTAAATAAATTTTTTTTGTGATAAAAAAATTTTAAAAATTCACTGTCATCTCCGTCGTCTAAGTGAACACTTAGACCCCGGAGAATGTCCGCGGTCTAAGTCTCACTTAGACGACGGAATTCTCCATCTCCGTCGTCCAAGTGCTTGGACGACAGCACTTGGAGCACGGAGCTTGGACGACGGAGATTCCGTCGTCTAAGTACTTAGACGACGGAAAATTGCACCTAGGCGACGGAAATCGTCCGTGGTCTAGGTGCATTTTTGTTGTAGTGACATCTACGACTATGTTGTGTAAGATTTTATTCGGCAAGATTTTAATGAGGCCTAATTGTCATGTTTATTGTTATTTTTTGGTTGTATGATCGATTATTTTAGTCGAGACTCTATTTTAAATGTAGTTGATTTGGAGTTTTGGACCTTTGTTCGTTTCTTATGTTAACATCAGGTAGTTGACTTAGTTAGTAGGCATCCACTTATATCCTTGCTTTTGCACTCTAATAAGAGATGTGAGTGTACTTTGTACTTTGTTGTATATATATACGGTAAAACTTCGATAAATTAATAACTTCGAAATTAAAAAATTATTAATTAATCGAGTATTAAATAAATATTCAAGTCCCTAAATTAAGATCGATAAAAATATTATTTTAATAAAATTATTAATTAATCGAATATTAAATTATCGAATTCTTTATAATAATGTGTTAAGATAATGTTTTTTCTTTTAAAAAAAACTTCAATACGAGTGAACTGGTTGAATTTGAATTTGAAAACGGTTGGGGAAACTCGGGATCATTCATCATCATCATCCGTGTGTTTTCAAATCCACCTTCCCTCTCTCTTTTCTCTCTCTTCCCGATTCACTCTAAAACCACCACCACTCTTTTAGCTCTTTCAAAACCCTAACCACCGTACCATTCCGGCACTGCCTCCTCCCCAGCGCGGCGATGACAGCTGTTCCTCCGCCGCCTTCCTCCGGCCGAGAGCTCTCCAATCCCCCTACCGACGGCGTCTCCAACCTCCGCTTCTCCAATCACAGCGATCATCTCCTCGTCTCCTCTTGGGATAAGGTACTACGCCCTCGCCTCTCTCTCTCTCTCTCTCTCTCTCTCTCTGATTTTCTCTCTCTCTCTCTCTCTCAGACCGTTCGATTGTACGACGCGAGCTCCAATGTGCTCCGCTGCGAGTTCACGCACGGTAGTCCCGTACTCGATTGCTGCTTCCATGACGACTCTTCCGGCTTCAGCGCCTGCGCCGACAACACCGTCCGCCGGTAAGTAACTTCAAATCCCTAATTTCTCATTTTCTTTTCTGCTTCCTTTCACTCGGAAATGACCGATTTAGCCCTATGTTTCTGCCAGGCTCGTCTTCAATTCCAATAAGGACGATATTATAGGAAAACACGACGCGCCGGTGCGTTGCGTTGAGTACTCATTTGCAGCAGGTCTGTAATTTTCGTAATGTAATGTGCATTGTTGTGTACTTGTGTTGATTTGGTCCTGTTGATGTATTAGAAACAGTTTAAATGAACTTCGGTTAGGTTCATTAGCTGTCAATTCTTTTGTCTTCGTTTTACGGGACAATTCCTATTTTGTGACCTACTTTCTTGTGTGGTGATAATTATCAGGGCAATTGATCACCGGTAGTTGGGATAAGACACTCAAGTGTTGGGATCCTAGAGGCACAAATGGACAAGAGCGTACTCTTATTGGGACTTATGCGCAACCAGAGCGTGTATATTCTCTTTCTCTAGTTGGAAATCGTTTAGTTGTTGCAACTGCTGGAAGACATGTGAACGTCTACGATTTGAGAAATATGTCGCAACCTGAGCAACGTAGGGAATCATCGTTGAAGTACCAAACTCGATGTGTCCGCTGTTATCCTAATGGAACAGGTAAGTTCCTCTTGAATGTATCGGCTTCTGGACTGTCTTCTATATGGGTTTGTGTCTGTTATGAAATATGACAGGGTTCGTATACCTTGGTTGTGTGAGAGCAATGTATAGTTCATCTTTTTATTACTTTTTGTAGGTTATGCTCTTAGTTCTGTTGAAGGACGGGTTGCAATGGAGTTCTTTGATCTCTCGGAGGCTTGTCAAACCAAAAAGTATGTTGAAAATACTTTCAAACAATGCCATTTTGTGATAAAATTCAGAATAATGCTGTAGATTTGTTTCTTTGTTGTTTTAAGTAAGTTGTGCCAAAATCATAAAGGTAAGAGTGGTTACTGACATCTATATCAGCAAACCTATCCGTGATGATCAGTGATTTCTGTAAATAGATTAGCTTGGTATCGGCATAAAATGTGATTCTGTTGGATCCCAAAAACAAAAAATATTGTGATGCTGTCTATGCTTCTGTAGCTTTAGTGTTTCCTGGTAAAAATAATATATCTTTACTGTCACTCTGATCCTGTGCACTGTTGGCTGGTTAACTTGTTAACGGGTTTGAAGGCCTTGTCTGTGGGTTTTTTTTTTAATAGCCATGCTGAAATATGATGTGGTGATAGTTGTGTCTGTCATCCTTATGTTGTTGGTATTAACTTTGATGCAGATATGCATTCAAGTGTCATAGAAAATCGGAGGCAGGAAGGGACACTGTATATCCGGTAAATGCAATTGCATTTCACCCCATGTAAGTTATTTTCTGTCCTGGTGCTGCGTCTGTTGAACGTCTGATTCTTCAATTCAAGAAATCCATAATGTGATAGGCCAAGTTTGTGCTTCCTGTTGCACATAAGTAACTTCTGGTTTTCAAAGTTGACACTTTGGTTCAAGAATGGGTTCCGTACATCTATAAAGTAATCAAGGGTCAGAGTTGTTTATGGAATGTGTGAGCGGATTTAAAATGCAGCTTGAGTTATCAATTACCTTCATTTAGCTGGTATTCTGGTTTTCAAGAGTAATGAAGTTTTTGTGTATTACATGACTCGTGGAACTATGGGACAATTACATTTTTCTTTCACTCAAGTAGAGTAGCAATTACAGTATCTAGAGCTGAGTAGTGTTTACTTGGACATTACACATTTACACCCTTGTGTTAAATTGAATATATCGTTCTTGACCTGAGGATCTCGACCATTTTCACTTAAATTAGTAGTGGTGGCACTTTCTTCTCTCTGCATGCTTATATAATTGATCATTTCTGGTATTTAATTGCAGATACGGTACATTTGCTACTGGAGGTTGTGATGGCTATGTGAATGTATGGGATGGGAACAACAAAAAGCGGCTATATCAGGTAACCACTTGCCTTAAATAACACTAGTCTTGACTTTCCTGTGAAGAAATCAAGCGATCAAGTCTAAATATGCTCCTTTGTTTTGCCAGTATTCAAAGTATCCAACGAGCATTGCAGCTCTTTCTTTTAGCAGAGATGGCCACCTATTAGCTGTAGCTTCAAGTTACACATATGAGGAAGGAGATAAACCGTAAGGACCTGTGTCTATTCCTCCATCTAGTAACCACTATACTTGTCTTATCTGATCATTTATCCATCTAATCTGTTAATTGTTCATCTTGCAGTCATGAGCCAGATGCCATCTTCGTTCGCAATGTTAATGAGATTGAGGTCAAGCCAAAGCCAAAAGTCTACCCTAATCCACCGGCATAACTGGAATTGTTAAAGTAACCGAAAGAAGACGATGAAGAAGATGAAATTGTAGAATTGTGTTTGTCGTTTTAGTAGAACTGTGAACATATGGTTTTCTCTTGTACGCTGTGTCTTACTGTGTAATGGTTAAGTGCCGATGGTAAGCATGACCTTGGCCTTCTGCGTATGAGAACTTCTTTCACACTTCTAGAACTCAGAAACTATGATACGTTTGTATCGTGATTCATTGCGTTTTATTTACGTAGCAAATGGCTTGGAACCTCTTCCAACCAATTCCGTGTATCATCATTGCCCGCTAAAAAATTTCATTATTCATTTCCTCATGAAAGCTCTTGGTGGCAAGTTTGTAGAACCCTTCAACTTTGAAGGTAGCCTTACTAGCTCCTTTTACCCATAAGTCTCAAAACTGAATTGAGTTGTGGACTTGTGGGAGTTAAATTCGACTGGGAGAGCTTCCCAACGAATATGTTAGGCAAAGAAGTTGAAAGAACCATAAGTAAGAATAGGTTAATTGATTTAATTCCAACGAAAAATATACCAGCACAAAACAAAGGATTGTTGGCATAAGTTCATTCCAGCACAAAACAAAGGATTGTTGGCATAAGTTCATTCGAGGGAAAAAGAAATCAGACAAGTCTTGGAGAGGAAACATGATGTTTATAAACCAAAACGAAAGGCCAAAGACAGTTCTCAAGACCTTTTGGTTCTATAACCTAATGTTTTTGTGCTTTCTTGGACAATAATTCACAAGTCATTAACATAACACTCATCAGAACTACCAACATATACAGCTCCAGAAATACAAATTTAACTGCTGCCCGGTCTTAATTGGGACATCATATCATTGTCTTCGATCAAAACCCCAAATGCAGCCATCTTCTAAAAAGGCGGTGGGGAAGAGACAACCAGCTCAGACATTCATTTTCTATATGTTTGCATTGATATCCTCTTTGGAGTTTGGATCACCTAAATCCAGATGGAGCTGCCTGTGGCCCTGCAGATGCTCTCCTCATAGCTCTTGATTGAGTAAGCATCTCCTCGTAATTCTGATAGACATCAAAAATTCATTTAACAACATGCAGGCGTTATGCAACAAAAAGAGCAAGGAAACTATGGTAGAGGAACAAAAAAAGGTTACCCGTTTCTCGAATACTGAATCGCGCGAGTCAATTATCTTGTCAACAAGACCATATTCTATTGCTGCTTGTCCTGTAAAATATTTCACCCGCCGGATGTCTTTAGCAAGTTCTTCCTTGGATTTCCCTGTTCCTTTTGCAAGCAGCTCAATGTAGTAATCGGCGTTTACATCCAGTTCCTTGGCCTGAGACAAGTTTGCACACAACTTTTAGAGACAGAAAGAGGAAGAGAAGGGGTAGCAGGGTGACATAAGATAGTACCTTGATATACATGTCAATGGCTGCCCCGCTTGACTTGCTCACTATAGGCAGATGTAACTTTGCTGCAATTCAATATAACAAGTGGAATATAATTCTCGTTACTGCTTTCTTAAACTTCATGATAAATTGTCAAGTAAGGACTAATATTAAGAAGGAAACATACTGGAGGAATTCGGCTGCACAGCACGATAACCCTTTGCTCCAAGTGCCAGTAGCATGGCTGCTTGACCATAGGCCATGCCACAATTCACTGTATACACGTCTGATTTGACATACTACATGCAGAAGTACACAGGTAAAACAAGAGTAGATCAGATAACTGGCTGAGAGATGCTAAATTAATCCAGCTAGGAAGATTCAATAAATATTGATCCTTAGTCACAGAAATAAGGAGAGGTGCAGAATATTGGACATTGTTCAATTACACCATCCCATATTAAGAAGATAACCATTTTCGTTTGCTTCCACATCTACTTGTGCAAAGTATAAAAACATGCCATAAGATATCTCATTGAACAAATAATTATACTTACATTCATCATGTCAGCAATGGCATATGCATCAGTCTCGGCTCCAACGCTCTCCCTCTTTTCATTCTACATTGCAACAGCCAAAATCAATACAGATTGCTAATGCTTCAATAGCAAACATGAGCAGGCAATTCTAATATAGTATCTCACACTTCGTCAAAGAAATTGAATGAGAATTACTAGTACTTCCAAAACTAACCTGTGTTCCAGACGAATTTATGTACAAATATATAGGCTTCGAGGGGTTATCAAAATCCAACCACATAAATTGAGCAACAAGAAGTTCAGTCACTTCTGGCACAATCTACCATTAAAAAAACAGGTAATAGACCAAAGTCAGTATTCCGCACATACTGAATGACTAGAACGGTGAGATACATCAAAATGTTCTGTCTTACCGGCATGCCCAAGTAGATTATACGAGCATCCAACAGTAAAGAAGGCAAATCCGGAGGAGCAGTTTTGGGTCTTCCAAACCCACCTCTCGCACCACCACGGTACATGCTCACACTCATACTATATTTCGCAACACCTCCTCCATTCTCCATGCCCGACATAGTCCACACCCCTCCATGGTTCAAATAGTTGTGAGCAGACGAAATGCTCTCCTGCAAAAATAGTCATATTAATCAATGCTCAATTGCAATTCCAACACCACATTCAGCTTGAAATTAACTCAATTCACTAGCCTGACATAATATAGTACCTCTGTAACACTCTCTGCCTGACGTCTACAAGGATTGTCTTCCGTCATAAACATATCCATTTGTGAAGGAGAAAGACCATACAGAGACTGCGGCACATTCTTGTAATTATCCATTACTGCAAAGAAACAACACAACACAATCAGCTTAAAGATTCAATCTTTACACAAAAACATAGATTAAAGATTCAATTTTTACACGCCAACCAATCCGAAACGTTAAAACGATGAATACCCATCTGCGGAAATGAAGAGAGAATCATATATACTCACATCCATCTTTGAGATTCCCTTCCCTGAACTGTTTTGGGACGTTGTTGGAAGCAGCTACGGATTTGAAGCTGCTTCTCCGAGCTGTGACGACGGCGGCTCTTCTGGGCGGAGCAGAGAAGATGTTGGTGCTGCCATGGAGGAAGGTGTTGTCGATGGCCGGCGAAGAGGGCGGAGCTGAGAGATGGCAGATTAGAGACGTGGCCATCGGAGGAAGTAGATTTTGTGGAGCTCAAAGGAGCGTAAGGGGGGTTTTCTTTCTTTCTTTCTGTGTAACTTTGTTGTTGTTATTACGAGAGTTTTGAGTTTAGAAGCGAAGGAGGGGCCAAGGAGAGGTTGAGGTTTCTGGAGACTAACTGTGAGATGGGTGATGCTTCACCCGAGCCCGTAATCTATATGGGTAATACGGGTACGGGTCGGGCTAAAGGATTTAGATTTTGGATATCGTCTTCAATTTGGTCAAAATTACAAAAGAAAATTCACCTGGTGTGGTTTGTAATTAGAGCATCCGCACCGGTGTAAAATTTTGTTCAAGCAAATTGTAGAGTCTATCACAAAAGTTTTTCTTAAACAAAATTTTGCTCTTGCTCAATCAAGAGGAGGAGCAAAATTTGCTTGAGAGCATCCACACCGGTGCAAAGTTTTGCTCAAGCAAATGGTGGAATTCACCACAAAAGCAAAAGAGTTTTGCTCAAACAAAACTTTGCTCTTACTTAATCAAAAGGAGGAGCAAAATTTGCTTGAGCTCTTGATTGAGCAAGAGCAAAGTTTTGCTTGAGCAAAACTTTTGTGGTGGACTCTACCATTTGTTTGAACAAAATTTTGCACCGATGCGGATGCTCTGAGCTCTTGATTGAGCAAGAGCAAATTTTTGCTTGAGCAAAATTTTTGTGGTGGACTCCCCCATTTATTTGAACAAAATTTTACACCGGTGTGGATGCTCTAAAAAAATGCCCCTTTCTTTGGAGTACTACTAGTAGTAAGTCCACAAACACCTTATACAAAATATGAATACCAAATGATGGGGCAAGTGTCACATCAATTCCACATTAGCATATAATTAGTGTGTGAATTTTGCGTAATTCTAATTTCAAATGTATGAGGTAAAAGATAATTTTGATTTCTGTAACCCTACCCCTCTCTCTCATCTTCTCGTCAATCTCGTTCGCCGTCCAAATCGTATATTCGTAGACGACCAACCCAAAGTTCTCCCCAAATCGATTAACTACATCTTCAAAGAGCATCGTCTTCCTTCATACCAATTTGATTGTTTTCTTTGATATCTCCTCTCATCACAAAGTTCAATCATCAAAACCCTAAATTCTCAATTTTAAACTTCTTTTTCCCAAGGAAAGGGTTCAAGATTTAGGATTCACCAGGTTGCGAAATGTTGTATACTAGGGTTTAATTTAGATAAAAGACAAGATAAGGAAAGGAAATGCTGAAAACAAGAAATGTAGAAATTGGCAAAACAATCGACATTGCATTCAGAGCCTAACTGGGTTTATATACAAGCTCTAATGGTAACTTAAACTGAAGAATTATCTACTGCTACTTTTCCCACACTGAGATGGCAATTCAAAGGACTGTTACCCAAAAATACGACAATCATCCTATCTAAACGCATCTCGTTGCTCAACTCGTGACTGGGTTCACAACAACTCCACCCTGCTAGAAGATCACCCTTATTGTTTGAGGCATAATTTCTTCCTCAAAATATGGGTACCTTCTTCGAATGTCTTCAACACTCTCCCATGTTGCGTCATCCTCTGAAGTGCCAATCCACTAAATAAGCCATCTGACTTGAAGAGCATTTTTTACCTTGATCATGGTTTTGTCAAGGATTTTTGAGGGGTACCATCTAGGACTACTGGGATCTATAGCTGGTGGTAGGTGTGCTTGTGGCACTGTGGCACTTCCAAGTTTCTTTTTCAACAAGGAAACATGGAAAACATGATGAATTTTTGAGGTAATAGGCAGTCTCAACTTATAAGCCACCTTACTAATCCTTTCTACCACCTCAAATGGTCCATAGTACCTAGTGGATAGCTTTTGGGAGTGCTTCTTAGAGTTGTCTCTCATGGCTACACTCTACTGCCTGTATGGCTGTAGCATCAAATACACCATGTCTCCTACAACCAACTCTCTCTCAGTTCTGGATTTATCTTCATAATTCTTCATCCTTCTCTAAGCAGCTTCTAAATTCTTCTTAAGCACCCTCAGTTGTTCATCTCTTCCAGTTAATGCTTCATCTACTGCTTTGACAGCTGTGGAGTTAGGCAAATAAGTTTGCACTCTAGGTGGAGAGTAACCATATAGTGCTTCAAAGGGACTTGTTTTGATGGTTGTGTAATATGAGGTATTTTATCAAAATTTAGCCCAGGGTAACATGGCTACCCAGGCATTCTTCCCTTCACAAACTATGCATCGATCTCAAAAATTGCTCAAGTAGCTTGTTAAGACATTCAGTTTGGCCATCACTCTGTGAGTGATAAGCTGTGCTTTTGCACAATTTGGTTCGTTGCATTGCCCAGATACTTTCCCAAAACAAGCTCAAGAAAACTGTATCCTATCACTTACTATCTTCTGGGGAGCCCCATGTAATTTAAATTATAAACATTGTGCAGAAATACTTCAGCTACCTTCTTAACAATGTAAGGGTGTCTAAGAGCCATGAAATGAGCAAATTTTGTGAGTCTCTCCAATACTACAAATATGAGAGACTTACCTTCATGAACAGGCAGACCTTCTATGAAATCCATGCAGAGTTGTGGTGAGAATTGACAATGGCTGCAGTAAGCCAGGAGGATTGATTGCCTCATAGTGGTTCATCTGGCAAACATGAAACTCTATTAGGAAACGTGGTCACTATTTGACTGAGTATCAATATGTGTTTGTTAGTTTCTGTTGAATAAGCCATGGATTGTAAGGTGAGTAGTGTTTGATTTATTCTTCCTTAGATATAGCCACGATATAGGATTGTGGATGCATTTTTCTATCATTCTTGTTTGTATTGGCTGTATAAAAGCCATGTTTGAGTTGATCAATAAATAAGCTTGAGAGCTACAACTGAGACTTCCATTTCAGTTCCTAACAGTGGTATCAGAGCCCCACAACAGGGCCTAACTTGAAGAAATTATGAGCAGAGTGAAACACTGAGAGAAATAGTGTTTGAATGAAACACTGAGAGAGAGAAATGGCTGAAGGAAACAATCTCTTGAGCATTCCCAAATTTGATGGGGACTATGATCATTGGTCCATGTTAATGGAAAACCTATTACGGTCAAAAGAGTACTGGAGCCTCATTGAGAATGGTTACACTGAGCCCGGCGCCGGCGAAGTACTAACAGTTGCACAACGAAAAACCTTGGAGGATCAAAAGTTGAAGGATTTGAAGATGAAAAACTATCTATTCCAGTCGATCCACAAATCTATTCTAAAGACCATTATTCAGAAAGATACCTTCAAGCAACTATGAGATTCCATGAAGAGAAAATATCAGGGGAGTGTTCGTGTTCAACGAGCTTAACTCCAGACACTCTGCCGAGAATTTGAAGTCTTGGAGATGAAGACTAGTGAGTTTGTGAATGAATACTTCTCTAGAGTGATGCTGGTAGAAAACGATATGAGAAATGCAAGAGAAGACATGCAAGATGTAAAGATAGTTGAGAAGATCTTGCGCACATTTATAGAAAGATTCAACTATATTGTGTGCTCTATAGAGGAGTCAAAAGATATTGACAGTCTGTCTGTGGATGAGTTGCAAAGCTCGTTGCTGGTCCATGAACAAAAGTTTCAGAAGAGCAATGTGGAAGAACAAGCTTTAAAGGTCACAGAAGGTGAGAGGTCTGAAGCAAAGGAGGAAGACAAGTTCGGTGGCAGAGGTAGAGGTCGTGGAAACTACAGAGGAAGAGCAAGGGGTCGGGAAAGAGCTTACAATAAAGCTACTGTGGAGTGTTGGAAATGTCACAAGTTAGGACATTTTCAATATGAATGCCCTAGCTATGCCCATTATGCTGAATATGCAGAGTTAGATGAAAACCATGAGATGTTACTCATATCCTACATTGAGACACACAAATTGAAGAAAGATGAGGTGTGGTTCTTGGACTCTGGTTGCAGCAACCACATGAGTGGACACAAGCAGTGGTTCATTGAGCTCGACCATTCTTTCAGGCACTCTGTGAAGCTTGTAAACGACTCAAAGATGGATGTCATGGGAAAAGGAAATGTCAGATTAGCAGTTGAAGGGAAAACTCAGGAGATCACTGAGGTATTTTACTTTCCTGAGCTCAAGAATAATTTGCTTAGCATTGGGCAGCTTTAGGAGAAAAATTTGGCCATTTTGATTCAAAGCAATGTTTGTAAAATCTACCATCCAATCAAGGGGCTAATTATGCAAACAAATATGTCTGCAAACCGAATGTTTATGTTGCTTGCCTCTGTGCCTACTAATGCTCCAGGACTAACTTGCTTTCAAGCTTTATTAGATGACTCAGTAACTAACTTATGGCACCGGAGGTTTGGTCATCTTAACATGAAAGGGTTACGAACGTTGGCCTATAGAGATATGGTCAGAGGCTTACAAATGTTGAAAGCTAGCTCCAAGCTATGTACTGATTATGTTGTGGGGAAGCAACATCGTGGCCCTTTTCCAAAGAAAAGTTCGTGGAGATCCTCTCAATCATTGCAGCTTATACACTCGGACATCTGTGGTCCAATTACTCCATAGTCCAATAGCCACAAGAGGTACATAATTACGTTTATTGATGATCATAGCTGTAAGATGTGGACGTATTTCTTGCATGCTAAGTCAAAGGCATTCCCTATGTTTAAGAAGTTCAAAAGCATGGTAGAAAAGAAGACAAGGAACTATATTTGTGGTTTGCGTACTGATCAAGGTGGGGAGTTCACCTCATCCAAGTTTAACAATTTTTGTAGCTCAAATGGGATTAATTAGTAGACAACTCACTACGGCTTACTCTCCACAACAGAATGGAGTTATAGAGAGAAGAAACCGAACCCTAATGAACATGGTGAGGTGTATACTGACTGCAAAGGAGGTTCCAAAAGAATACTAACTGGAGGCGCTGAATTGGGCAGTGCATATGCTCAATAGATGCCCCACTTCAACAATACATGACAAAACACCTGAGGAAGCATGGAATGGAATCAAGCCTTCGGTGGATTATTTCAAAGTGTTCGAATGCATATGGCATGTTTACATACCTGATGTCAAGTGGAAGAAGCTTGATGATAAGAGCTTTAAGTGTGTGTTCTTGAAGGTTAGTGAAGAATCCAAAGCTTTCCGAATGTATAATCCGGAGTCTAAGAAGATTATCATTAGTCGAGATGTGGTTTTTGAAGAAGAAAAAAAATGGAGCTAGGGCAAAGCAACTAAAGAAACTCCTTGTGATACTCTTGAGTGGGGAGATAAAGGAAAAGAAAGAGAAGAAGACATGGAGGAAGTTGAAGAAGAAGAAGAGAATGAAGCAAGTTGTCCAGACCAGACTACACCAATTGATGTGACAAATCCAGTTCAAGGGAGGAGAAGAAGAGAACCAACATGGATGAAGGATTATGTGACAGGCGAAGGTTTGTCTGAGGAAGAAGATGAAGTGCAGAAACTAGCTATGGAGATACAACAACTTGCTATGTTTGCTTCTTCTGATCCAACAACTTTTGAAGAAGCTGCTAAGAGTCAGACTTGGAGAGAAGCTATGGACCAAGAAATTCAAGCCATAGAGAGGAATGATACATGGGAACGGACTAAGTTGCTAAGAGGAGCAAGGAAGATAGGTGTTAAATGGGTTTTCAAGACCAAGTTGAACGAGAAGGGAGAGGTGGATAAGTGCAAGGCTCGGCTTGTAGCAAAGGGATACACACAGCGAGCTGGTATCGACTACACTGAGGTATTTGCTCATGTAGCTCGTTGGGATACCATTCGATTAATACTTGCACTTGCAGCTAATCAAGGTTGGAGAGTATACCAGCTTGACGTTAAAAGTGCATTTTTGCATGGTGAGATCAGTGAGGAGGTGTTTGTGGAACAACCATGGGGTTATGAGGTGAAGGGTGGAGAGAGCAAAGTGTACAAGTTGAAGAAAGCACTCTACGGGCTTAAACAAGCCCCATGAGCCTAGTTCAGTAAGATTAAATCTTATTTCATCAATGAGGGTTTTGAGAGATGCTTGAGTGATCACACACTTTTCACAAAGAAGGGGAAAGATAGAGGTATTCTTATAGTCAGCCTAGCCTGTATGTTGATGATCTTATTTTCACTGGAAACAATGAGCAGATGTTCAGAGAATTCAAGAGTTCAGAGAAGAGTTTGACATGTCTGATCTTGGTTATATGAAGTACTTTCTTGGAATGGAGGTGGTGCAAAGCTCAGCTGAAATTTTCATAAGTCAAAAGAAGTATGCCAATAAGGTATTGGAGAGATTTGGAATGGAGCATTGTAACCCTATGAAAAATCCTATTATTCCTAGAAGTAGACTTGCCAAAGATGAAGGAGGCACAAGGGTTGATTCTACTGTCTACAAGTAAATGGTGGGTAGCCTTATGTACTTGACTGCTACCAGACCTAATCTTATGTATGTAGTAAGTTTGATCGCTCGTTTCATAGAAGCCCCTACTGTGCTGCATCAACAAGCAGTGAAGAGAGTGTTTCGTTATTTGAAGGGGACAACTGAGCTGGGAATACTCTACAAGAAAGGAGGAGAAGATGGCTTGTTTGCTTATTCAGAAAGTAGTGATCTTGATGGCCGTAAAAGCACTTCAGGGTATGTTTTTAAAATGAGCTCTGGAGCTGTAGCATGGAGTTCCAAGAAGCAACCAGTTGTGCCTCTTTCCACCACCGAAGCTGAGTTCATTTCAACTGTTGTGTGCTTGTTAAAGTGTGTGAATGCAGTGAGTTCTTAGGAAGCTGGGATTTGAACAATGTAAGTGCACTATACTATGTGATAATAACTCAGCCATTAAACTCTCAAAGAATCTTGTTATGCATGGTAGAAGTAAACATATCGATATTAGATTTCATTTTCTTCAAGACTTAGCTAACGATGGAGTAATAGAGTTTGTGCATTGTGACTCAAAGGATCAGTCGGCTGACATTCTGACAAAACCTTTGAAGCTAGACCTGTTCTTAAGGATGAGAGAGCAACTCGGTGTTTACAGTGCTTAAGGATTAAACTGACTATGTGCTTACAGTGCAGTTTAAGGGAGGAGTTGTTAGGAAACGTGGTCACTATTTGACTGAGTATCAATATGTGTTTGTTAGTTTCTGTTGAATAAGCTCTGGATTGTAGGGTGAGTAGTGTATGATTTATTCTTCCTTAGATATAGCCACGATATAGAATCGTGGATGCATTTTGCTATCATTCTTGTTTGTATTGGCTGTATAAAAGTCATGTTTGAGTTGATGAATAAATAAGCTTGAGAGCTACAACTGAGACTTCCATTTCAGTTCCTAACACAGTCAGCAACAATTTTTTTGATGTCCTTTTTTCATTCCATGTCAGTTGAAACTTCTTGCTATCCTCCTATAACTCCTTAGGAAGCCTACATGCCCTCCCTCTACTCCTCCATGAAACAATTTGTAACCTAGATATTTTCCTATTTTTTTTGGGTAAACACACTTGGCATAAAAATATGAAAAATGAGATGTGGTTCGTAAAAACAAGAGGTGTCAATCCTCCTTATAATAGCGTATTTGGTGATCGATCGAATTCATATTTCGACTATATTGACTTCACGATATACATGTTAGATTTCTAAATTCGACAGTAAAAAAAACTCATTGAGCCAATATCCATAATAAGAAAATCATAAGAGTCTAATGGGGTGAAGTTTATTTTGGTGGCATTGGTTCTCCAACCTCAAGTCATGAATTAACGTTAGAGGTGTTACATTTTTGGAGTTATGAGATTGCATATCATGCTTCCTCATCTCTTCAGTTGTTGGAAATTGAGTGGATGCGCAACAGTCCTTGTACGATTTTGGATATAGGCGGTCGGAATTCTGGCGTCGCCTACAAGAGGATTTTGCATAAGACGTGAGTTGCCGCACTTGCCAATCGGCTTCAAATATGTCAATAAACACGCTATATGCATGATATATATATATATATATATTCCGCACTTGTATATCGTTGTTTATTTTGTTCATTGTAAACAAAAAAACTTACTTGTATGCAAGCATAAATAATATCCGCAAAGTACGACAAAGACTTCATGCTATACTCTCCATTTAGTGAGGGATCAACCATCCTTGGCAGTGCTCGTATGTCATGAAGCTTTGGGATTGCCCATTGAACCAAATATTGCTCACCCGGAGGCTTTGACCTAGGTATTTTATAACAAGAACTCACTTTTAGATAAAGTCGATTGCAAAGAATGGAATATGGAAATTTGAAACAACAGGGAAACAAACACAAAATTAAACACGTACACAGAGCTAGCTAATAATAATGATGCATGATACTAATAGTACGTTAGTATAATGTTAATGCTAACCTTTCATAAGCTTTCCGCCCTGTTAGGAACTCTAACATTACAACCCCGAAGCTATAGACATCACTTTGCTGAGTACAACATCTGCAGACAAACTCTGATGTAGAAGCCACCTGAGAATCAACGCAACACAAGTACGTGAACACATTGTCAGCTCCAGATCGATAAGATGCATGAATCAACTAGCTTGCATATATTAATTGCACAAGCAAATGGATCAATGGGAAAAATCACATGCACGAAGAATTTGAGAGTATGAAAGTTAAGTTAGGTCTGACTTACTGAGGGACGCAAAATCAAAGGAGCCAAACCGCAGTCGGAGACTCGTACTTGAAGCTTTTGATCAAGAAAGAAAATTGGCAGAATTGAACATTTGGTGCACCATCGGTGGTTGGCATACCTCGTGCAAGTACCTTACATTACGTACCACATGTAGTGAAACCAATCTGGCCATCAATTAATTAAACATTCCTGGACATAATTAACAGTCAAATTCCCTAGGTCAGGTTGGTTTGCTTACTCAAGAGCTCTTGCAGCTCCAAGAGTGATGTGGATGCGCACACTCCAAGTCAGTCCCCCATGGATTTCATTATCATTGTGCAGTGCATCACGGAGAGTCCCATTACTGCAATAGTACTCATCATACACCAGTAGCCGTTGGTTATGCTCCACGCAGTAACCCACAAGTTGTGCAATATTAACATGTCTAACTTTGAAAATATTCGACACTAGGTCAAGAAACTCCTCATCATCATTCTGATGCCTGCAAGGTAAGAATAGTTATTAGTAAACATGTACATGCTAGAAATACGGTATAAATTTATGCAAGTGTTACTAACCTGATCATGATGATGTCATTGATGCATGAAAGATACAAGTCTTTTGTTCTCTCTAATTCCTTAAAATTGGGCTTATCGATTTGCTTGATTAATTATGAGAACAAGGACCTGGCCTTATATAGAGTTAATGATCTTATAATCCTACCTATAATTAGACTCCTTAAAGACCATGAATTCAACTATCCGCAAAGCATACCATACTCCATGTCTAAATGAATTACGATAATCTACATGTGGATAGATTTCCATACTCTGCTAGATTATAATTAAAATTCTTTATAACAGATAATTCGAATTGCAATACATTACGTAATCTTTAATTCTTGTTCCTTAAATAACCTTATATTGTGACTAATAAAATTCCAGAATGTATGATAGTTCAAATAAAGTCTTACATGCAAGTCCTACCTTCCAGTTTCTTGACTGCCAAAACCTGATATATATATATAGACACACACATATATGTGCGATGATATGAGCTACAGTCTAGGCATATATATATATATAGAAGTCGACAATGAAAAAATCAAACGAATCGATAATATGTATCAAGTAATATATCTTGTGTTCAGGGAGATTAGCCCTATAAACACTGCCAAGTATACCTGATCCTACAAAACTTTCTACAGAAAAGTTCGTGGTATACTTCTGAAGTGAAGCATTAGTAAAGACTTTCCACAGCAGTTCTGCTTATTGTAATAGCTCCGATGAACAAAGGGGAAGGTGATCGTGGCGGCAAAATCTCATCGGTCGTGTCTGTCATGTCAATGACATGATCCTTCCTATGAAGCATTGAACTTTCAGTACTGTTGACATCACATTCTTTCTCTATTTTTAGCTATCGCCTACACACATTCTGATCGTCATCATGTCCGCTCCACATGCACATTCTTCTGGTGATTTCATATCTACTACCTCTTCTGCAAAAAGAACATATTACCTCTTTAGCATGTCACATGATAGTCCAGGACCACCTAATAATTTTTCATATATAGAATGTAAAAGTTAAGCAAGATTCGTATGTTGTGGATTTGGTAAAAAGGATAACAGGAAATTAAGTACCTCTTATATTTATTTGAACACTTTCCTCAAGTGATTGACCACTCTCTCGAGGAGTACTGGTAACGGTCTTCATCCGCCAGTTCTGCCAAAAAAGTATTAGAGTACAAGCTACAATTGCAATAGTAAAAAAGATTTTAGGGAAAATTGTTCGGATAATCACTCAAGTATGGAACGTTCTAAATTTTACTCACTCATGTATGACAAATATCACTTTACTCACTATCGAATTATACTTTTACTCACTTTAATCACTCTGAACAGCAGAAATTGGTGGCGCCACTCCAATTTTCGGCGAACCAGAGCTCAATCTGTGCGGAATCAACCCAACAACAATTTTCTCAACTACACCTAAGTCCAATTCATCATGGAAGTGATTGAATTTGGCCTTTGAAGTCAAGAACACCCAAAACTTCAAATCTTCGATTCTCCCTCCTCGGGTTGAATTGAGACTCGACCTTGGTATGAAAAGACTCACAAGGAAGAGAGCTACAATGTCCAATAGGTTTCCTTGGCCGATTATAACTTGAATTCAAAATTCCAAATTTTACAGAATTCGGAATGAGTGAAAATGTAATTTGAGAATGAGCAAAGCGATATTTGTCATACATGAGTCAACAAAGTTTAGAACGTGCCTTATTTGAGTGATCATTCGAACAATTTTTCCAAAATTTTAATTGAACTGTCATCGATGTAAACATCTCCTTCTCCTCCTCAAGGTGGTTCCTCTCCCATTGCTGCTCAAGATGAGGGAATTGCAATTTCTTTGTTTTTTTGAGGTGATAGATGAGGGAACTGTAATATGTTGAGAGTAATATCTAAATTATTTAAACCAGATTGACCATGGCCAGAACTTTGTTCCAACAAAGTTGAAAGTCGAATTGCAAGTTGTGTATATATATAGGTATATATATATATATATGTATTTGATCGATGTTTGTATTATGGCAATATAATCTAGTAAGGAAACCTAAAAACCTTACTTGGCAAGAAAAAATCAAACAAATAGGGAATCCTAATATATCCATCCTATATATATAATCTATTAGTAATGTATATAACTCAAAATCTCCTAGAACCAAAGAAAATCGATGCAAAATTAATGAGTGTTTGAACAATATTGAACCATAATACTACACTAAGGTATAGTCTACTTTTTGTTTATAGTTTGAATGTGGGAATAACCTTCATTAGATCGAAAGAAGAAACAAACACGGAGTGAGACGGATCGATGTAGTACTCCAAGTAGTATAGTTTTTGGATCGGAGTCAAGTTGGCCGGAGTACGGTTTTGATACTTAGTTTGTAAAGTTAAGGTACAAAAGTTAAAAGTATTTCATGTTTGATGAAATTTTTCAAAGAAAAAAACTACACCAAAGAAGAACGCTCGTTCATGGCGTCGACATCGATCGATCATGACACACTCATTCTGACTAGAACTTGAGGGTTCGTCATTCGAACACACCTCTAACCAAACTTGACCCGTAGATCGGTCTCCGGCCATCTGGACATGACGAACACTGGATAAATAAATAAAAAACTTGCACCATCAGCTCACGCACCTTATCCACCACCAGCTAAACACTCTTCTTGATCGATCGATCACCATGCTTGCACCAAGCTAGGCCACATGCATCACGCCTCTAGCTAGCTTGATCCACTCAAACTGCCTCTCCTCTCAACGTATGTACATGGCCCCATCACAGTCGATCCAGCTTCAACTGCCCGGCCACTTAAAAAGCACCATCGTCGATGGCCTCTGACAGTGGAAGGTTGAGACACGAAAATTTTATAGTGCTTCGGAATAAAAAAAATCTCCAGTTTTGAAACGTTGAATAACTTTTCGATCTCTATTTTTAGAGAAATGAAGTGATGCAACGCTCCAAAACTGAATAATTTTAGTACTCCAAAATACTGTTCAACACTGGATTAGACACTCCCAGTAATCCCAGTACGCATGCAGATGATATCGAACTGCTATTTCTATTTCCATTCTTCCATATCGGTCAGCCAATTGAGCCTCGGTGAATCAGCACTACTGGAGGAGGGCATCAGGGCGACGTAGTTATATTTCTACGTCGCTCCGATTTTAGATGAGGCGACGTACTTTGGCTTTGATAAAAAGTACGTCGCTTCAAAAAATTGACGCGACGTATATTGAAGTACGTCGCTTCAACAAGCTGAGGCGACAAGTTTTTCATTCGAAGCGACCAAACTAATCTACGTCGCTTCGAATAAAATCTAGGCGACGTAGATTGCTCAATCTACGTCGCCTCGATTTTATTTTAAGCGACGTAGATTAGTTTGGTCGCTTCGAATGAAATCTAGGCGACGTAGATTGCTCAATCTACGTCGCCTCATTTTTTTTAAATCTGGATCTACTCTTCTTCTTAAAGTCAACCCGTTCATAAATGCGGTATTTTAGAAAAACAGTTTCCCCGAGCTCTGCAGCTGTTTTGGGCGATTTTGGGGAGAAATTAGAGGAAATTGAGAAAGAAGGTTGTTCTTGCCATTGATTTGATTCTTGAGTAAGGTTAGTTTGATTTGCATGTATCTCTTTAACCCTCTTTATGACCATAATATGTTAAATTAGAAGTGAAATTGAAGTTTTTGTGAAATGTTTGAAGTTGAATTGAATTTGGTGTTATGTTGTAGTTTTAGTGTTTGAATCATTGAATTGTGTTAAATCATGTTATGGGTTCATGAATAATGTTTGAAATTTGGTTAAGTTTAGTGAAATTTATTGATGATTAGAAGTGAAATTGAAGTTTTGGTGAAATGTTTGAAGTTGAATTGAATTTGGTGTTATGTTGTAGTTTTAGTGTGTTAAGCATTGAATTGTGATAAATCATGTTATGGGTTCATGATTAATGTTTGAAATTTGGTTAAATTTAGTGAAATTAATTGATGATTAGTGTAGATTATGTGTATTCGAGCCTTAATTAGTAGTGTTATTAGTGTTAATCATGATTTCGAGCGTATGACTATATATAATTGTGGTGTTTATCAACTTAGAACTCCCGTTTGAGAATCAACAACTCATCTAGTTGATCGAGTTGAGTTGTTGATTCTCGAATTGTCCCATTTTTGGACACTTTAGGTGAACATGACTTTGTTGATCCTTTTGCTATTCGTGTGATTTCAGTTTCAGTTTTGGGATATGGTTTCGACAGTGTCTCCTTTAAATGTTCCCCGAGTGCAAATTAGGTTGTTTAGATATGTGTGCACTCGGGGAACTGTAGGGAGATGCTGCCGAAATTTCCCTAACCTGGAGCTGAAACGCATGGGTGCAAAAGCGTTGACAAATGTCGTGTTCCCCTGAAGGGGATAGGACCCAACCCGGAGGCATAAGGCGAAGAAGTGTGGGGTTTTGGTTGAATCGCAACTGTGGCGTGGTAACTTTGTTCATATTGATTGTTTATGTTGACAGGAAACATGGACGGACTCCCAGACAAAACTTGGATGACATATCATCGTGCTGATCTAAGGTACATCACAGGCATATTCGAGTTCATGAATTTTGCCCGGCTACATAGTAACGGAGCCGATTATTACTTCTGCCCGTGCAAACGTTGTAAGAACGGTCCGTTCAAGGTTACTATGGATGTCATGTATCATCACTTATCACACAGTGGTTTGAGTCCTACTTATACAGTCTGGCACCTTCACGGGGAAGTTTCTGGTGAACCGGCAATGCTCAGTCAACGAAGACAGTGGCTTCAAGACAGAGTCGGTCCTTCTAGTGGTGCCGGTCCTTCAGTGAACCCGCAGTTGGAGATTCTACATGATGCATATCCCTATTATCCTGGATACCATGCAGATGCACCCCAACAATTAGTGGAAGATAATTCGGGCATGAACTTCAATGACATGGTAGACGATGATTATGAAAAGTACGATAGATTATTGAAGGAGTCACAGACCCCATTATATGAAGGCAGTGAGGAAACTGTTTTGAGTGCCATATTAGATGCAATGGAAATGAAAAATGAAAATGGATGGTCGGACACAAGTGTTGACTCTTTATGTATTTACATTAATAAACTTCTTCCTAAATGGCACACATTCCCATGTTCATACTCGAGAATAAAAAAAATCTTGAGTGATCTTTCACTGGGTTACGAAAGAATTGATGCGTGTGAGTTTAACTGTGTGTTGTTCAGGGGGGCGCTTGTAAACGAGAGGATTTGTCCAGTGTGTTATTCTGAAAGATATAAGCCAAATACGAATGATATTCCCAAAAAAATAATTCGTAACTTCCCTCTAACACCAAGGTTGAAGCGCTTGTTTATGTCCCCACACACTGCCAAGCATATGCGATGGCTGGGGGAGCGGATATGCGTGGCTGGTAGCCTCAGCCACCCAGCTGACGGAGAAGCGTTTCAACATTTTGACAGAACTTTTCCAGGTTTTGCACGGGACTGCAGGAATGTGCGCCTTGGAGTAGCAACAGACGGTTTCAATCCATTCGGAACAATGAGAACTTTGCATAGTACATGGCCCGTTGTTGTGATGCCGTACAATCTACCACCATCAATGTGCATGAAGAAGGAGTATAACATGTTATCAGTGTTGATTCCAGGCCCTAAATCTCCCGGAAAGTGCCTTAGTGTACTCATTGAGCCGATGATCGAGGAGCTAATACATTTATGGGTCGTTGGAGTCCATACTTTTGATCGAGTAGACAATGAGGTATTCTTGATGAAGGCAGCGGTAATGTGGACTATTAGCGACTTTCCAGGTTTAGGGATGCTTGCGGGGTCAACTGTGAAAGGGTACAAGGCATGTCCAATCTGTCTAGATGAGCTAACTTCAGAGCATATATGTGGGAGGATAGTTTATGAAGGTCATCGAAAATGGCTCCACCAAGATCACCCTTGGAGATTGAGCAAGGCATTTAACGGGAAGGAGGAGTTTGGCGGAAGACCCTATCGTAAGAGTGGAGATGAAATTTTGGAGGACGTTAGGTCAAACGTTTACCCTATTCTTAGCCAACATGAATACTTGAAGGTGCCGTACAATCCGAATAACAGACAATGTTGGACTCACGAAAGCATATTTTGGAAGCTGCCGTATTGGTCATCATTGAAGATCAGACATTGCTTAGATGTCATGCACATTGAAAAAAATGTGTGTGACAACATCCTTGGAACCATTTTTGCGATTGATAAGAAGTCTAAGGATGGTCCAAAAGCTCGCGCTGCTTTGAAGAAGAGGAATGTGCGAAAAAACCAGTGGCAAAGAGCGGGTGACCAGGGTACGGCGAAAGTTCCTCATGCACCCTTTTTAGTTAAAAAGGATGATCTAGAAGATGTGTTCCAATGGTTCAGGGATGTTAAGTATCCTCTTGGTTATGCAGGTAGTTTGAGAAGTAAGGTGAAAGTAAGTTCCCCGTCACAGTTTTATGGATTGAAGACGCATGATTGTCATGTCTTGCTTCAACGTCTTCTTCCTGTGGTTATCAGAGGGTTCCTGCCAGAAAACGTTGTGAAGCCATTGATAGCACTGTCAAATTGGTTTCGTCAACTATGCAGTAGAGAGCTTAAGAAGGAGGTTGTGCGTGACATGGAAACTGAGATAGTGATGATTCTCTGCAATTTGGAGCTCATATTTGCTCCACATTTTTTTACATCTATGGTTCATCTCATGGTTCATCTGCCCAAACAAGTATTCCTTATAGGTCCAGTACACTATACATGGATGTATCCAATTGAAAGGAAAAATGTTATGTTCGTTATGTAATATGTCGGCAATTAGGGTTTATTGTACTAATCTTGAGTGGTGTTTGGCAGGCAATTAGGAAAATATAAAAAGTCAATGAGGAATACACGTTACCCGGAAGGTAGTATTGCTGAACAGTACATCGTACATGAGTCGGTGACGTATTGTAAGTCTTATCTCAGACGGATGGACAACGAAGATATCGACACTTCCATAGCTGGGTGGAATGTCAGCTGTGTTTCACTCTTAGTAAGACCAGATATTATCGAGACTCGTCGCCAGTTCAGGTTGACTGAGGCAGAGACTGCTGAGGCTCACTGGCAAGTCTTGGTGGAAACAGATGAAGTCAAACCATACCTAGAAGAACATCTCAGATGGTTCGAGGCTAAAAATGGTGAAGATTTCGACGAGCTTCGTCGGAGGAGGAGTTTTCTTCGATGGTTCTTAACATGGGTACATATGCCTATTAATTCTTGTAAGGTTCTTTGAGGGTTTATAACATTTATCTCTAACTTCTCTTAACACTTATCTCTCAGGTGTCCCTTAAAAAAAAAAACTCGGACCCGAGCTTGGTTGCAGGAATAAAGTCATTAGCTCAAGGACCTCAGCAATGTCGGGTTTATAAGTCGTGTTATGTGAACGGTGTCAAGTTCACATCGTTTGATAGAGATCAAAGAACCGTGACTCAAAACAGCGGTGTCATGATAGACATGGGTTCATCCAAGTTCTACGGCCATGTTAACTACGTGGTCGAAGTATTATATGCAGGCCGTATGCCAGTGGTGTTGTTTAAGTGCACATGGCACAACTCCGAGGACCCTGAAGATCTTGACACCCTTATAAAAGATCATGGACTGATATCAGTGGATACAAACAACAGTTACTATGAGGATTCACCCTTCATAATTGCAACCAAAGCAAAACAGGTATTCTACATAGACGATCCAGAGGCTGGTGGTACTTGGAAGGTAGTACAAGAAATGTCGCACCGCAATGTCTACAGCGGCGAAGTACTGGCCATAGATGAAGTTTTATCGCGTACAGGAGATCATATATTCGAGCCTTACCAAGAGGACACTCCCACGGTGATACAATTTTACCCAGATTTTCAACTACTTTTGGACGAAGAAGGAGACGAGGACGAGGACGAGGAGGAGGAAGAGGAGGACGACGAAGACGAGGAGGAGGAGGAGGAGGAGGAGGACGAGGACGAGGAGGAGGACGAAGACGAGGACGAGGACGAGGAGGAGGAGGAGGACGAGGACGAAGACGAGGACTAAACTAATATTATTATGAATTTGAAACCTAAATTCGTATTTTCTTTAAAGCATTACTAAACCACATATATGTATTCGAGAAAATATTACTAACTTTATAATTATAAACTTCATTTATTCTAAAAATCAAAATTAAAAATTAAATACAATGAAGCGACGTAGATTGATCAATCTACGTCGCCTCGTTTATTTAAATAAACATAACTTTTAATATTAAAAAAAATTAAATATTAAAAACAAATAAGCGACGTAGATTGAGCAATACACGTCGCCTCTTTTATTCCAGAAAAAAATTAAATATTAAACTAAATTAAATATTAATTACAACGAAGCGACGTAGATTGATCAATCTACGTCACCTCGTTTATTCAAAAAAACAAAATTAAATATTAAATACAACAAAGCGACGTAGATTGAGCAATACACGTCGCCTCGTTTATTCCAGAAAAAAAAATTAAATATTAAACAAAATTAAATATTAATTACAACTAGGCGACGTAGATTGATCAATTTACGTCGCCTAGTTTATTCAAAAAAACAAAATTAAATATTAAACAAAATTAAATATTAATTACAACGAGGCGACGTAGATTGATCAATTTACGTCGCCTAGTTTATTCAAAAAAACAAAATTAAATATTAAATACAAGAAAGCGACGTAGATTGCTCAATCTACGTCGCCTCGTTTATTCCAGAAAAAAAAATTAAATATTAAACAAAATTAAATATTAATTACACCGAGGCGACGTAGATTGATCAATCTACGTCGCCTAGTTTATTCAAAAAAACAAAATTAAATATTAAATACAACGAAGCGACGTAGATTGATCAATCTACGTCGCCTCGTTTATTATATTAATCTAGGCGACGTAGATTGGAATCTGCGTCGCCTCGGTGGCTATATAATTCCAGACTCACAGTTTCTTTCTTCTTCTTTTCATTTCGCTTCCTTCTTCCTACACTCCCACCGAAACCAAACCGGAAACCCTAAAATCGCCGGACACTCCCACCGAAACCAAACCGGAAAGCACGTGGGTTCATTTCGTTTCCTTCTTCTTCTTACTGTAAGCAAGTTCTCCTCTGTGTTTAACTTTGAAACCTAAGTTCTATTTTTTCAAATTGATTCGGGTACTTGTGATCTTCGCCTTGTAATCTATATACAACATATAGTAACTGAGCCTTGTAATCTGTATGATAGTGATCTATTTTCAATGAGCCTTGGAATCTATATACACCTGTATGATAGTACGTGATCTATGTACACTGCCCACCAACTGTTCGATGAAATGACCAAGTGAACTTACGATCTGTTTTCAAGCTGTTTTTGGTTCTGTTTTCATGTAAGCATATTTACGTTTTCAATCTGTTTTGAAATCGTTTTCAATCTGTTTTCAAGCTGTTGTATATGTGTTTTATGTGTTGTGTTTTGTGTTTTGTGTTCGAGGGATTCAATTCCTCGAAACCATCTTCTTGATTGTGCTTTCATTGTTCACAGGTTCGGTGATTGTTCAAATTGGTCGGTGCCTTACTAGCTCTCATTTCCAGGTATTCAATTGGAGTTGTGAACTTGTGAACTTGTGATCATGTTGTTGTTTACTTGAGTAATACCGTGAGCTCTTATTCAATCTGTTTTCAAGCTGTTGTATATGTGTTTTATGTATTTTGCATATGTTGGATGGTTAGGGATGGTTAGGTATGAAATGTTTCCAATCTATTTTGAATGTGTTAGGGATGGTTAGGGATTTCGTAGTTTGATTTGATAATTGAAGCTAGTAAACAGAATGATTTCAACTCAGTTAACCACAGTAAGAACCAAGTGCATCAAACTCATGAGTATTATGATTGACATTTACAGTGCCAAGTATCATGATTGATGAGATAAACCTGTAGACCTAATCAACATTGCTATAAGCTGTAAACTTGTTTGGTAAAGGTGTAATCTTATTTGAGTAATATAGAATACTAAAGTTCTGTAAACATATGAAGAAAAATGCGAGGCGGCTTTTGGGGCCTGCTGTATTCTTAGAGTGAATGTGATTCTGTATAAGCTTGTAGAAGTCAACTCTGAACTTTTGGTTTCCGAATGTGTGTTTCAGTATTGCATAAATGACGAGTATGTAGAAGTTGCTGTCCATGTGTAGTTGCATATATGCGATAAATGACGAGTATGTAGAAGTTGCTGTCCATGTGTAGTTGCTGTTCATTTTTATTGTGTAGTTGCTGTTCAATTTGATGCGACATTCCGAATGTGTTTTGTGTTTTGTGATGATGATGATTCCGAATGTGATGATGCTTTGTGCGAATGCGATAAGCTATATGTGTTTTGTGTGTTGTGTATTGTGTTTTGTGTTCGAGGGATTTAATTCCTTCGGTTGTGATGATAAGGATATATTGAAAATTGATTGCTTATATGCGATAAATGAATGTGATTCTTCCTGCACGAATGCGATAAGCTATATGTGTTTTGTGTGTTGTGTTTTGTGATGATAAGCTATATGTGATGATAAGCTATATGTGATGGTACTTCGGTTCATACTCTTTTTGATATCTAACCCAACAAACGAAAATAAAATAAAAGCGACTTGCTATATGTGATGATAAGCATGAATGTTTCTGTATTGTTCGATTAGTTTGTTCTTAGTCATCTACATGCTTCTTCTTTTTTTCATATGGAGAAAAACTAGACATAGTGACATGGTCAGAATTTGGTTAACGGCACCAATGGAAATACTTGAACAAGAATATGCGTAACCTAGGTAACTATAACATTATAGAAGTACAAACGAGTAAATCATCTAATTAATTAAATACAGTTTAGTTTTAACAGAATGGCTCCCGGAGATACTGGATACAAGAGGAAGAAAGCGGCGATCCGGCGTCGTGAAGCGGCCGCGGCGGCAGCTGCGGAGGCTACGGAGGCGGCGTGGCGAGCATTCAGCCGAGATGGGGCTTCCGGGTCGGGTTGCCCCACGGGACAATCGGCGACCCCGACGATTCCAGAAGGTCCCATGTTAACGCCCGCCCCTCCACTTGAGGATGTGATTCCTCAAGTGGATGACAGCGACGCCACTACGGCGTCACAGCACCCTCCCGCCCTCAGCATCCGGTGCAAGAAGACCAAACTCCCCGACATGGTCGACATGGCAACCGGAGATCCGACGACGCAACAGCGCGGAGTCGTTGTCGGGACGAAGACGGAGTACCTCGTCCGGATGAACAACAATAAGCGACTACAAGTCGCTTACTCTACGAGGCATGCAGGGCCTGCGACGAGGGAAATGAGGAGTCTGATGTGCAGAGACATCGGTAGCATCATCCGCGGAAAAGTTCCAATGCTTGCACCTAGCTTCTTGGGACTTAGCGATTTGCATCGCGATATCGTCAGTAACAGTCTTGAGGTATACTTACTGGCCTTAGCTTATTTACCTACTTGTAGTAAATGTAAATATTACTTTTACATAACGGAATTTAAATGTGTTGTGCTAGACGAACTACGACATCCCGGCGACTGATGTGGAGATGTGGAACTTCATTGATGCGACGGCGCAAACAATCTACAAGGATTGGAAGTACGATTGCCATCAACATTATCTCCACGTCAGCCAGGAGACTCCGGCCGAGTTTCTCGGGAGGGAAGACCAATGGGCGTGGTTAAAAGCCCACTTCGAAGACCCTGCTTACTTGGTGAGTTTCATAAACTATCCGCACAGTTTTGGTAGCCAACATTCGAACAATATGCATGTTTATCTGTTCTTATTTTAAAATGATTTTTGTGTGTGTGTGGCAGCGATTGTGCGAACGGAACCGAGGAAACCGAAACAAGAACAAGGAGCAGCAGCTCAACCACCATTCGGGATCCCTCGCCCTCTCGTACCGGAGCGAGGTGTTGGAGAAGGAGGGTCATAGAGCGCCCGCCGTCCAGACGTGGATTAACGTATACCAGCCGGAGAGGAATGCGGCTGAGAAAGTGGTAAGCTCAAATAGGTTCACGTTACGTTATTTCAATTATTTTTGTTTACTATATTGTAATATTATTTATTTTATCTATTTTAATTGAGCAGGCGGCAGTGAAGCGTCGACTCGATGAAGTCTTGTCGCAACAAGATAGTGTTGAGGGCCCAGTTGACGGCGAAGAGGTTTCCCAACCCCAGCATCTTCCTCTTGATACACAAATAAATATCATAGAGGAAGAGGTGGGTTCAAGGCACGGGACCTCTATAAGAGGTAATAAATCTCCTAAACCACCGTCGTTCATCTCGATTTACGTTTTGCTTTATTTTGGTTTACGATATAGTTTACTAATATTTGTTCTTGTTCGACGTTACAGGGGTGGGGCGCGCTCTCACACGCGACCCCAAACCGAGAGGAGGGGCCCTGGTACAGGAACGCCAAATCCTAATGCAAAAGGAGATCGCTGAAGCCAAAGAGGCGGCGCGCAGATCGACCGAGGAGGCGCGCAGATCGACTGAGGAGGCGCGCAGATCGACCGAGGTGGCGCAGAAGGCCATAGCGGATTACAATGCGCTCGCCCAAAGGATGCAAGAAATGGAGGCCATGATGCGATCATTCCAGGCTGCGAGTCAACAACCTCAAGCTCCTCCACCACCTCCCGGCTCGTAAATTGTATCTAGGATTTGTATAAACTTGATTTGTGTAAACTTGATTTGTATAAACTTTTAACGTTTTGATTTGTGATTGAATGCGTTTTTGTGGTTGAATGCGTATCTGCAGTTTGAATGCGTTTTTGTGTTTGTAAATTGCGATAGGTCGTGACTTGGTATAATAATATTTATTTTTTATTTTTTTATTTTTTAATAAATGAGGCGACGTAGATTGTTCGATCTACGTCGCCTCATTGTCTAAATAAAAAAAAAATATTAACTACATTGAGGCGACGTAGATTGCCCAATCTACGTCGCCTCAATTATTACAAAATAAAAAAAATAAATATTAAATACATTGCGGCGACGTAGATTGATCAATCTACGTCGCCTCAATTTATTCAAAAATAAAATAAAATAAATTTTAAATAAATTTAAGCGACGTAGATTGATCAATCTACGTCGCTTCAATGTATTCAAAAATAAAATAAAATAAATATTAAATAAATTGAGGCGATGTAGATTGATCAATCTACGTCGCTTAAATTTATTAAAAAAAGAAAAATAAATAAAATTAAGCGACGTAGATTGATGAATCTGCGTCGCCTCAGTTGAAGCGACGTGATCAATCTACGTCGCTTCAATTGAAGCGACGTAACATTATTTATGTCGCGTGAAATGAAACGAAGCGACGTAGATTGTATCTACGTCGCCCCAATGGTGGCGTGATCAATCTGAAGCGACAAGACGAGGCGACGTAGTTTTGGTCATAAGAAATCGAGGCGACGTAAAATCTATACAAGGCGACCACCTATCTACGTCGCCCAAATTTCCTCCTCCAGTAGTGCGGTGATCAAAGTAAGGTAAGTAAACAATAAAATCAATTAAATTATGGACCTCTCAAGCATGCATGCATGTTCATTAACCCTAGATTGTATACTAAAAAGGTAAAAAACATGATGAGTTGAGGATGACACAATTAATCTGAACGAGAAATTAACTTCAAAAGAAGTTATATATAGAACTACGTACTGAAGGGGGTTTTGAGAGCTGGGGTGGCAGCCTCAAAAGATACCACCAAAGTAATTAACGAGGAAGCAAGGCACTGATCGGATGGATGCTTCTTCTCTCGTTCATCTTTTCAATCATACGTGCGTGCGTACGCGTGAACACTATTTGAAATCAGATGTTACGGACGTTCCAAGGCAAACATGGATGCACAATTAAATTCATCCTTGCAAAAGCATAATGTGGAAGCAGAAAACAAAGAGTTTTTTTTTGTAATTTCCTCCTAGTTTAGTTCTGATCGTTACCGATTCACAGCCCAATAAACCTGCAAATTCCCGAGTGTGATACGTTCATACGTTTCATAAAGCATCATGATTTGCAAAATCTATAAGTGTAGATCGAACCAATCATGATGTTCTACGAAAGAAACTTTGTAGAGTACATTGAGATTGCATATATTGAAAATAATTGACCAGCAGCCCCAGTTAGAGATATGCATCCTAGATATATCCATGATGCATGCCCAACACTAAATCCATTGTACGTACCCAACGCAAATAATGGCCAATGGGCAAAGGGAATTCGAAACCAATTAACCATGTCAATTGTACGTAGTACATTAACATATGAACTATTTTAAGTCTTATTAACACAATGCAAGTTTACTCTAAGGGCATCTCTAATGGTGAAGTCCTATATGGAGTCCTATACCTATATATAGGACTTCAATTTAGGACTTTTCATTTAGAACTTCAATCATTTCCAATGGTAAAGTCCTATATTCTCAAAAAATCCTTGTTTTATGTTACATTTCCTCTCTCCTCTGTCACTGGGATCCACTCTGATCAGTATAGGACAAGTGCTAAACAAGGATCTAGTTTAGCACTTCTTATAACACTCAGACCTATATTTATAGGGTTTAGCACCTCTGATTTCAACCATTGGAGATGACATTTTATCACCAAAGCTATTTATCTAGCTTTTAGCACCTCCCATTGAAGATGCCCTAACCCTGACAGTCTGTCATTGACACACTATATATGATAAGTTTGCTCTAAGCCTTTCACTTGTGTTCTAACGCAGACCACCCACAGGTTGTACGTAATTCAAAAGTGTGGCTGAAGTTAGAGTCATTTAGATCCCACATACAATTAACAATCAGATAGACAAATTGTTCGGATGATCACTCAACTATGATACGTTCTAAACTTTGTTTGTTGATGTATGTCAAATATCACTAAAGTCACTAAAGAGCAACACTGTTAGTCACTTTAATAACTCTATCTTTAACGAACGTTAAAAAGTTAATCACGTCGTTAAAAACAGGTCATGTGTCGTACATGTGCCAATTTACGAGGAACTTTTAGGAATTTTTATTCTTCTCTCTCTCTCTCTCTCTCTCTCTCTCTCTCTCTCTCTCTCTCTCGAATTCGGCATCATCGGCACACTGGTCGGTGACGGAATTAACACGTCCAAGTGACAGATGGAAACGCCACGGTTAATCTTTGCCTTCGAAGTCGGGTCCAGCAGAACCGCTTCGTAAACCCGAACCTTCGGAACCGAGTGGCAGTAGTAGAGTATATAAGGAAACAAGCTCTGGTGGCATGACAAAGACTAAGTGACTTTCCGGCCTTCGATTCCTTTGACCTCTCCGACCACCACCTCTCCTTTTGCACCGTTAACACTCTCACTGATCTGAACGAGTCCGACCTATTTTGAAGCTCTAATCGTAATTGGAGAAATTTACCTTCTCAGAGTTGGAGTTTTTGGCATAGGACTGGAACGAGGACTCACCGACGTTGGCTTGGTCTCGGTAGTGGGTGAATTTCTTGATGCCGACATTGCCGTCGTAGCTCTTGAAATGCTCGGTCGGGTTGTTCTCATCGTTGTTGTGGTTGAAGAAAGTGTTGTTGGCTCTGTTTTCGGCTTCGATGTACCAAGTGCAGACTTCGAGAGACCACGTACCCCCTCCCCCCCCCCAACGGCCATCTCTAGAGAGAGAGAGAGAGAGAGAGAGAGAGAGAGAGAGAGAGAGAGAGAGAGAGAGAGAGAGAGAGAGAGAGAGAGAGAGAGAGAGAGAGAGAGTAAAGGAAAAGAAAATATAAAGAAAAGAAAATATAGAGAATCAAAATTCCCAAAAAGTCCTCGTAAATGGGCACATGTATGGCACATAACCTATTTTTAACGACGTAATAAAGAGAATAGAAATTTCTAAAAAGTCCTCGTAAATGGGCACATGTATGGCACATAACCTATTTTTAACGACGTAATTAGCTTTCTAATTTTTTGTTAGAGACGAAATGATCAAAATGACTAACAGTGTTATTTTTTAGTGACCTTAGTGATATTTGACATATATCAATATGCAAAATTTAGAACGTGTCATACTTGAATGATCATTCGAACAATTTTCCCCAATTGAAAAAGAGTAGAATTGATTCGAAACAACAAATACATCATCCCACAGATAATCGATAACACGTACGTACTCCTTACAATGTACGTATTTAGAGATTGAGGAGTGATAGGGGACCTTAAGGAATGCCTAATTTTGTGGCCTTAAACCTAAGTGACATTACATATAAGCATATCGTTAATTCCACGTAGATACGAACCACCACATCACAACTATACAACACCAATCTTGCCCCTCCATATATTTTGGTTATGGGTGATATTATTTGCACATCCCATATTTCTAGACACACGTCTTTAAATATATTTTGACATTTTTTTGGTTTTCCTTCCACTTCTACCCTCCCTTCGTTTCCTCTCACGTCTCACATGGGCTTTCCATTGCAGATTTGCAACAAAACCCTCTCTCTCTCTGTTTCCAAACTATGCCGCAAAACCGTGATACTCAGCCGCCCGACCCCGTTGCCACGTAAGAAGAAGCTCGGGCTCTCAGTGCCGTAACTCACACCTTCCTGCAACTTTGTCGGTTGTTTTGATCAAAATATATCGATTAACAATGAAAACTGAGTTTAAAAGGTAGCAATTTAATGGGATACACACTTCCACCTTCCGCCCCTTCTGGAAAATGTATATCCATGAACAAATAAAGGTATAGTACAAACTTTGAGTATAATTTATTGCCAGTAGCCCAACAGTAAGGTGATCAGTGGTGATATCGATGGTCAGTAGTTCAGTACCATCCAACAAAATCAGCAAAAAGATAGAAAACCATCAAGCAAGAAAACCTTTATAAATGACTAGTTCATAGTGACACAAAGGGATAAAGTGAAAATTTAAGAATTTACAAAAAAGAGGGGTGTGTATTAAACAATTAGGGCTGTGTGGATAAAATTTTTCTTTGATTGTTATCATTTTATTATATTAAGTTAATATTTTTCCATTAATCAGTTGAACCCAAAATCATACACTAAAGTGTTAATACAATGGACTCCTTCTAGGATTGGCTTCTTGCTTGTCAAATGAATCTTCCAGAGACGCAACTGTCCAGCCTTTTTGTGTTAATATGGTTTCTGTGAAAGGCCTGAAATGACAAGGCACTACTACATTTTTAACCATTGCCGGCGATTTTTAAATCGCCGGCAATATTTTTTATCATTACCGGCGATTTTTTCCCCAAAAATCGCCGGTAATGTCTTTTTTTTTTATCATTGCCGGCGATTTTTACGGCAAATCGCCGGGAATAGTCCGCCGGTTCTATACTTGACGTTGAACCAGTATAGATACATTCCTTCATCCTTCTAACATCGGGAAGTATGTCTCATCGAAGTGACAATTTGCAAATCTTGCAGTAAAGAGGTATCATGTCGAAGGTTCAAGATAGCGAACTATCGTTAGAGCTTCATAGCCAAAATAAATGCCTAATCTTCGTTGCGGACCCATTTTTTGCATTGTGCAGGCGCAATAGGCACATATACCACACAACCAAAAATGCGTAAGTATGAAATGTCAGACTCATATCCAGTTACCAATTGGTACGCACTGAATGGTTAGTGTCCTACGGATCGAATGGTTAGCGTCCTACGGGTCGAAAACGAAGGACTATAGCTATGTGTAACACTTCATAACCCCACACGGATACCTATAAGTTTGTATGCATTACCAATGCGTGAGACACAAGCTGTAACTGCTTGATGTGAGTCTATGCTAAAACGTTTTGAGAATGAATATGAGGAACGAGATGTTCAACTTCAATCCTAACAAACATGTAGTAATCATCAAAAGATTTTGATGTAAACTCTCCTGCGTTGTTCAATCTAATAGAGCTGATTCGATGATCCGGGTGGTGAGACCGAAGCTTAATAATTTATGCCAAGAGTTTTGAAAACGCGGCATTCCTTGTGGATAACAAAGCAACATTTGACCATTACGTTGATACATCTACCAAAACCATGAAATATTTAAATGGTCTGCATTTTGGTTTGATAGGTCCACAAATATCACCTTGTATTCTTTGTAAGAATGGAATATTTTTGGTGTTATCAACAGCAAAAGAATGACTTGCTTGTAACTTTGCTAAAGATCAAGCTTTGCAAAACGAACGATATGCATCAGAGATTGCAACATATGAATCTGGTGGGATAATGAACTGTGCCATAATGATACTTTTCTGGGAATGTGCTGCACTCATCTTGGAGACCGAGCCAGGATTGAGAGGAGTAGTCTCATCCACCCTATCTAAACCTACAAATTTGGGTATTCCCACATGCTTCTTTATTCTGATGAATGGATGACCATGAGTATTTTTCAATATTTTGATCATCATGTCATGACCTAGATGTCCCAGTTGAAAGTGCCAAAGCTTGTATGATTTCGAGTCACACGAAGTCGTATGAGTCACAACATTAGATTCAATGATCCGAACCGTAGTTAGATATAGACCACTACGAATAGCCTAAAATTTCTCTAGAATGCACTTGCGACCGCATTCAATAGAGGCAATACACAATAATTCTTTTTCATTCTGACAATATGTTTCCAAGTGAAAACCGTTGGCGTGAATATTCTTGAAACTTAGTAAGGTTCGATTGGCCTTTGGCGCTTATAAGGCATCCGTGATAAATAATCTTGTACCATGAGGTAGCAGAAATTCTACTGAACTACACCCTTTAATAACTGGCATTGCACCCATCATGGTAGTCACTAAGGAGTTGTATGGGAAAATATCCACAAATAATTACGTATTCTGCATAATTGTGTAGGTAGTACCACTATCTGCAAGACACTCAATCTCGCATTGAGACATCTATAGAAGTATTGTAAATAAGTGAGTCTGTGAGAAGACCAGGCGGACACTTTAAGTAGATACTTAAAGATTTTAATAGGGATGTGACCCTTGTTGAGTGTTGATATGACATGACAGAAAACCGATGTAAAACACATCAAAAACACCACAATCCGGGTAGCATCTTTAATGGATTGAAGTACACCATTTCGATGGATGGAAAAACTTTGGATAGCAAACCAAAGAGATGGATTCGATGGATCGAATAACAAACCCTCGATGGATCGAAGAAACCCAAAATAAAACTTGATTTTCTAATACTAATTTTCGATGGATCGAAGAATTGGGCTTCGATGGATTGAACCATTTTCATAAACCGAACCAAAGGGATGACTTCGATGGATCGAAGAACAAACCCTCGATGGATCAAATAAACCCAAAATAAAACTTGAGTTTCCGATACTTATTTTCGATAGGTCGAAGAAAATCCTTGATGGATCGAAAATGCTAGTTTAAGGACCCGATGATGAGCTTCAAAGGATCGAAGCACAGATTTTCAATGGATCAAAAAATCTCTAAAACCAAAACTAAGGGGTAGCTTCGATGGATCGAAGAACTAGTCTTTGATGGGTCGAAGGTTCCTTGAGATCAAAACAACTTCCTCTCCTTTATGTCTCATTTTTTACTGTATCGCTGTGTCATATTGTCACATGTTCATGTAAACATCGAATCATACACTGAATTGGTATAAAATAATATTCTCAACACTTTCATATACCGAAAAATGGAGAAAATTTCATTACTCGCCAACAATTAAGGATTACATCGTAGATGTTCTTATTCAAAAATCAAATTAAAACCAAGATAATAGTCTAAGAAAAATGGCTTTTAAACAAGCCAAAAACTTGAACCTATTACAGAGATAACGCCTTTTACATAAGCCATTCAAAATCTGGAGTAACAATGGTTGTCTCCTTGTCCTCTACAATCACGAGATTAGTATCTGCATCCATCTCAAAATCTCCAGCAAAGTTGGACTCTTGAGCCATGTATTGCATGTGCCTCTTTGCTAGCACAACACTACTTGTGCATATGCTTTGTTGAACCACACTGATAACAAGTGAATGTCCTAGAATTAGAATGTTTTTTCCCATCCTTACCCGAAGCAGATTGGTTCTTATTAGAGTTGACGTTCTGATCTCTATGCCAAGTTAGATTTTGGTTGCGGCCTCGGCCACGCCCACGCCATTTTCTCCCGTTACGTGGAGCTTGTCCACCATGATTGTAAGGTTTCGAACGAATGTTCATTTTGTCTTTACAAGCATTTCCCCGAGTTTGATAACTCTCAGGCTTTCTAGTACCAGGCAGTCTTGCTTTATTATTGAGGATGATCTCATGATGCATTTCTTTTTTAGCTAGGCTATTGATGAGATCACTGAAGGTAACAATCCTCCCATGTTCATATTCGATCCAATACTGATGAGCATAAGTGCTCATAGAGATTGGGAAGGTAGTTAGAGCCTTTTCAATCATGTCTTTCTCTAACTTGTCCACTCCACAGAAGCTCAAATTAGAATGCAAATCCAAAGCCGCTTGATTAAAATCTCGGATCTTTGAAAAATCCAAAAGCCTGATGGCTTCCCATTTTACAGTCAACTCATAAAATTGTGCATCATGCACATTGTCGAAGCGTTGCTTCAAAGCATCCCACAAATTCAGGGGATTAGTTTTCTTTAGATACTGCTTATTTAGAGTTGAATGATTATGATGTCTCAAAACATGAGGGATTGAGCTTTCGATTCTGGTGATAGTGGATTGATTTCCCTTACTTTTCATTTCTAAACCGTGACTCCCCCAGGATCGTCACTAATATTCTATGGATACAAATCCATAGGAACTAGGGTATAGATATTCAAAGATCACAAACAATATCACAATTCTAAACCTATGGTTTTGCAAGAAGTAAGTTTTAGTCCTAGATCTAAAGATTGACGGTTTAGAAAATTTACCTCGATTGGTGTTATGTTCGGTATGACCGGTACAAAATTTTGACGACGTTGAGGAATAGCTCGTTGGAAGCAAGGAGGAATTGATGGTGATGATTGGCGGCGGTGAAGGAGGTTGTTGCCAACGGTGAAGGGTTTTAGGGCTAGGGTATTTTTTCTTTTCTTTTCTTTTCTGTGGTGATAGCTGGCTATTAATTCAGAGCGTACTGATAACGTGTTTGAGGAGAAATATTGATAAACTAAAAACTGTAATTCTTCCATTTAGACCAGGCAAACGGGCGGGTTCGGGCGGGTTATTAGTGGGCGGGTCATTAACGGGTTCAACCCGATATAGCCCGTTAAGCTTAACGGGTTATATCGGGTTAGCCCGATAAGATAACGGGTTACCCATTGGGGCCCGATAAAACCCGTCAAGCCTTTTTTTACAAAATAAAATAAAAAATTATTTTATTACCTCATTTTTTTATTATTTTTTTTAAAAAAAAACCTTAGAGTTAGGTTTTATGAATTCTTATCGAGTTGTTATTGGGCTAACGGGTTCACCCAAAACCGCCCGTTTTGATAACGGGTTGTTATCGGGTCACCCATTAATAACCCGATTAGTTAATGGGCGGGTTTTAATGGGTCGTTATTGGGCGGTAACGGGCGGGTCATTTATTAACCCGTCCAATTGCCAGGCCTACTTCCATTGATAAAATGCTTTAAATATAGGTTGATACAATCTGTTACAATAAATGTCCTGATATAATAGGGATTCTCAATATCTCTATCTAATCTAATCCATATCTAATTAAGACAAGACACACACCGGAAGTTACGGAAAATAAATGTCTTTAAACAATTATTTATTTTTTTGTATATTTTTTTTACCAAATTAGACCCTTGAATAAATAAGTTGAGAAGAGAATGCTAAGGATAGTTTGGTAAAACTTGATAAAGAAATAGTATATATAATAAATGAGAGAGAAAAAATGGAGTGTGAGAATAAACATGAGAGAGACAAATGGTCACACTCCCCAAAACTTATTTTCTTCTAGTTTCATCCCTCTTTTTTGCCTTTTATGCTATGGTGGTGGACGTCTCAGCTCTTAGCTAAAAGCCTAATAGTTGTCGGACAACGATCGAATCTTGAATTTGTATTTTTTTGTCCTTTCTTAATTCTTCTTTTTCAATCTATATTTATTTCATCTTGGATTTTTCCACTCTTCTTACACTTCCTCCTCTTCTTTTTCTTTTTAGTTGTCCGTTTGATCTTCTTCTTCTTTTTCATTAATCTGGGTTCTTCTTTTCATTAATTCGTCTGCTTATTTTTGTTGTTATTAATCTAATATGAATCAATTAGCAATTTTCTTAATCCTTGGATTATACAAACATATGATCAACATTTGTTTATTCTGACATAGCATATAAATATATGTAAGTTAAACAATATACTTATCTAAAATATTGCCACATACATTTAAGGCCACAAATTTCTGACATTCCTTAATCCTTCCAGAGAATTGTGATACAATGCTACCGAGCCATTATGCAATCAGCCATGACGTCATCTGCTATTGCCCTTATTAAGTGTACCCTCCTTCACTTGAGTTGTCGATCATATGACATAAAAATTAAGCCCAGCTATCAAATTACTACTCCAGTTCTTCGAACTTGTAAGATGGTGTTTATAATGCAGTGAGCCAAAGTTTGACGCCACGCTCTCTCGTGCGACTTTGGACCACCGAGTTACGTAGGCTTCCATGCCCCTCGTTCTTTGAATCTGTCATGCTAACCATCCCTTCATTTCTTCGTGTTTGTTGGTAATTCTTTTGACTTACCACCTCCCTCTCTCGCTAGCTTAGTTATGATCTCTCTAGTGTCCACACAATGGCAGGTACTATTTGCCCCGCTACTCGAACTTTGTGTTCACACATAAATTTATTGGCCTATCTAGGATTCAAAAATTTAATAGGGCTAATTTTTAAAAATACATGTTAATGAATCTCAAAGTACGAGAGAGATTTTTTTATTTTTGTTTGGGGAAAGTATACCTTACAATATGAACCTCAAATTAATGTCAATCAAGGAAAGAAGAAGAAAACAATATTCTTATAAGGAACAAAATGCATGTCACGCACGTAACATTGATTATGTTTAGCTACCAGTTACATGTTTCTTGATAATTTTTGAATTTTGATGATAATATGCCTGAAATCGCGAAGATTAAAAGACAAACGAGGAAATAGAGGAACAACACTATGAAACTCCAACAATATGCGAAAGAAATACGCTAAACGAAATGAGCAACGGTGGACTCAAAGAATTTCGATTAGTTTCTCTTCTTATTATATAGTAATTAGTACGTACAAGTAGTAGTAATAAATATTTTTTACTCTTAAAAACTCAATAGGGCTTTAGCCCTGCTAAGTCAATGGCTAGAATCGCCCCTGCATAATCTATCTAGTACGTGTCTTAAGACATGATATACATAAGGTCAAGAAAAATATTATGAAACATGATAATCAATGTATTAGTAAAAAGAAATATCCAGATGGGCAAATACGAATTGTGTTATGTTGTGTTGTATTTTCATATTTTTCATTTAAAGGTGAAAATTCAAGTGCATTTATAGTGTATAGTATAAGTGTGCAGGACAATTGACATAATTTCAACCGATTTTAAGTTTATATAAATAGTGAAGGAAAATATTTAAAATTTTAGATCATACATTTTATCTTACACATTCGTGTCTCTTGTAGCTTAAAAATCTTAAAAATAAGTAATCGTGAATATTCTCTTCTAACATGTTTTTATATATTGATTTATAAATAAATAATGATTAGATTAAGTGAAAAAACAAGGTGTTCAATCAATTGATCTCAGCTTACAGAAAAATCTGGCCTCTCACCTAAAAAACTTTTGTGCTTTACGTCCACGAATGAGCTCGAGAGTTTGGCCATTCTAATCGAT
The DNA here is from genome assembly GCA_946800695.1 of Geum urbanum. Taxonomy (NCBI): domain Eukaryota; kingdom Viridiplantae; phylum Streptophyta; class Magnoliopsida; order Rosales; family Rosaceae; genus Geum; species Geum urbanum. The sequence goes on along the minus strand of OX327002.1, from coordinate 4,192,961 downwards.
CTCCACGAACCACAAGAGTTTAATTTGGTGAAGAGTGGATGGATGCTCATGAGTCAGGAATACTACTAGTCATGCTACGTGGTGCAACACAGTAAACCCACAGGCAGCCTCCACATGGCAATTTCCTAGGCCATCAACTCCCAAAAGCGATGGACGGCTTCGATGAGAGAGGTTTTAATTTGCATAATTGCTTGTCGCTTACCTTAAAGCATGTGAGAGAGCTTGACTTAAACAACATGCCACGTGTTCCCTTCACGAGGGAGATAAGCGCGTTGCGTGTCGGGTGCTTGACGGTTTGTTTAGTTGCAAGTCGGTGTTGGACCCTTTAGTCCACTCTAGCTTCCTCACCTCACTCCCTCACTATCTAATTATACCACATTACCCAAATGCCCTTGTACAAATATTCTCTTTCAAGAAATTTATATGCTCGAGAATAATCCATTATAACTTTCATGCTGAGAAACATAAGTTAATTAATCGGTACGTAATCAGATCAGATGAAATTTATGAATTAATTTTCATACATGTAATATTGTTTCTATAAACCTACAATGAGCTGAAATCGTATTTACGTATTTTTTGATACATTTCTGATACATAAAACTAATTAACGTGTATTTTTTACATTTGAGGTATTATAGGTGTAGAAGACTCAGTTGAACGTACATTATAAATTTATAATGTTAGATATGGACTTTAACGATATTTATATACAGGGGCGGATCTACATACAAGGCTGTGAAAGTTACACCCCACGACCTTTTTCTGACAAAGTCCCTCTAAAAAAATATAGTCTTATTCTGCTTAAAAGTTAGCTATCTCTAGTTCCCTCGGACCCTCACGAACTCTGACCAAATTTACTCTCTCGACTCTCGTGACTCTCAATCTCATCTTTCCATCAACTGGTATTACAGTATTGTCCCCGAGTAATCTCTTCTCATCAGAAAAGAAACCTCAATGGCTCCATGACTACATGAGCATAGTAAATGGAGAGTTGCTTTCATTTTGGCTGCTCACGTTTCCGTGTGATTGAAGAGAGAGAAAAAATGAGCCAAATGATTGTGGAAATGGGCTGCTATAACTACTGGAAATTGACTCATTGCCGGCGACTTGTAAGTCGCCGGCAATGTTTTTGGACATTACCGGCGATTTTTGCCGGAAAAATCGCCGGTAATGTTTTTTTTTTTTTTTTACATTACCGACGATTTTTGTCGCCGGTAATGTTCGTCGCCGGCAATCTCTCGATGGTAATGTAAAAAAAAAAAAAAGACATTACCGGCGACATAATGTCTTTTTTTTTTACATTACCGGCGACATACATAAATGTATGTCGCCGGCAATGTCTTTTCCGGCAAGACATTACCGGCGACTTACATTTATGTCGCCGGTAATGTTAAAAAAAAAAGAAGACATTACCGGCGATTTTTCCGGCAAAAATCGCCGGTAATGTCCAAAAACATTGCCGGCGACATAAAAGTCGCCGGCAATGGGAAGAAATGTTGTAGTATAGCTACTATGGGTTGTTCCTTTGACTTAGTTCAACCAACAAACTTAGGTCATTTGGGATTATAGCAGACTTGCACACAAGTAAGTTAAGATCAAACCGATTGGTTTGTGACTTTGTGTGGTGATAATACTCAATTAACAGAATTTAACATCCATATATCTATATACTCGAACCATATTATATTTAGGTTTAAGTTCATGTATTGGCTCATTGCTGTGTTTATATATGCACATCGAAAAAAAATATCATGCGCTGCACAGTATTGCATTATAGTCCACAGTGTTTAGAATTCTTGGATTGTTTATATATCATGTATATTAAGCAAACATATTTAAACTAGAGTAAAATTATTACAAGAATCATATATATATATATAGATATGTTATTCATGTAATATACCTAATGTATATCTCACTTATGTACTTTTGAAAATTATGCGGAATACAAATATGAAAAATTCTTATTTTCTTTATGATAATAGGACAACTTGAGGCACAAGTTATGTAACCTATATATAGAGTCCGTAGTCCAAATTTCAACATGTAGGTCTTTCATTTTTCATTAGGAATATACTAGAAAGTTAGTCTTCTATAAATATGTTTAGTTATGCTTAGTCATGTTGATGATTATATAATCATCGATGCATAATAGTTCATCTTAAGTGTTTTAATGAAATAAATCAGGAATGACTGAATCAAGCTATGAAAGGGTATGGGAAAGTGTGGTACGTTGAAGCAGCCATGAGCTTCTTCAACTAGTGAAAGCGTTTACTTTCTTTCTTTGTTGAAGTTTGAATGCAATGTCTAGGTCAAGAGTCTTCCGATTATGGCGAGGGGGCAAATGGGTAAACCTTTGTGTGTAATGAAGGGATGGTTTGTTTTTCTTAGATAATGACGAGGTTAATCATGGGAGTGACGCATAAATATAGCACACGTGGCTAATAATGCATGTTGTTCGCGAGATTAGCTGGTTTTCCAGAAGAGAAGGCCAACCTAATCATAAACTACCCAACGAATACTGTACATAATATTCTGTTGCAAAATTCAATCACGACCTTGGAAAAGTCAAAGTAGGTTAAGAATAGGGGCTAATTTGGCAATGTCTAGAATAGACTCGAAGTCGATAGAACGAGTGGAACCAAAATTTTAGTGATTTTACCCACTAGGGATGTTTTCTTTTCTAAAACTAACAATGCTCATTGCAAAATAAATCAAGACGTAAGAACTAAGGCAACCTCTCTTTTCTAGTTTTCTTCTAATGGTTTCTCTAAAACTAACAATGCCTCTTTTGTAGAATGAAAGATTTGCTTACTAAAAACAACACCGTGATCTAGATATGATGATAAATGTGTTTATTTGTAATGTCATCATGATAATTCCAGGCTTAGTTAAGTAGCAAAAGTTATTTCTTTTAAGGTAATCTTGCATGAGTTTATTGAAGAATGAAAGCAAAACCAAGATTTTGTACAAAAACAGGATCATGAGCCATGTTTGAGATTTGTATTGAATTTTTACACATTATTATCAAACATGTTAACTTTAATGTACCGACAAAACATAAAAATGCTAACTTATGAATGATATTACTCGACTTTATTAGAAATACGAGGAATCTAAGTTTTTTCAAATCTCACATAATATCAACTGAAATAAAAAAAATCAAAACCACTATCCATAAAACTCACCACATTTACTAAAACGGTAACCACACATTTCAAGAAAAAGGCAAAACGAATTAGGGTAATTTCTTGCTTGTCAAGTAAGAACTTACCCCGATTGGCATACGTGGAGGATTGCGGTCTCTCTCCAGTCACAAGATTTTTCACTCTCGCACGGAACAGTCAAAACAAAACTCGGCGGCAACAAAGTACTCTAAAGCGTGGTTTACACGCCAGAGGACCCAAAGTAGTAGTGGTATTACTGTGAACCGTGAAGACTAGTGAGTTGTGTAAGAGCAGCGTACCATTGTTTTGACCTGGAAAAAAATTAAAAAGAAAAAGAAAATTGAAATTTAAAAAGCCATCTCTCTTTCAGTCTTCACCGCCTCTGTTTCTGTCCAACTCTCTCTGTCCCTCCCACCACTCCCACTCCACACCTTCTTCTTCTTTTTGCTTAGTTGACCGACTCCACTCCTTTCTTTCTCCCTATTTAAACCGCCACCTCCTCTCTCTCACACCAAACCCATTTTCAATCTCTCTTACAACGCTACTCGTACAAAAACCAAACAACCGAAACTCCTGAGGAGGTGATTCAGTGATTTCGATGGCGTTGCAGACTCTTAACAACGCCGCACCCAATTACGGTTTCGAAGACGACTCTAAGCGCCGCCACGGCGGCGGCGAGCCGTGGGCCAAGAAGAAGCGCTCGAGGAGGCCGCGTTTCGAGGACTCGCTCACCGAGGAGGAGTACATGGCTCTCTGTCTACTCTTACTGGCTCGCGGAAACAAGGACGACGATAACAACAACAACGCCGACTCCACCGCCTCCGAGCTTCCGCCACACCCGGCGGCGGCGGCGGCGGCGTCGTACAAGTGCGTCGTATGCGGCAAGGCTTTTGGCTCGTACCAGGCTCTGGGAGGACACAAGGCGAGTCACCGCAAGTTGGCTGACTCCGCCGCTGCCGCCGTGACCGCCGTCGTGAAGAGTGAGGTTCAACCTTTAGGCGCGACGGGGATCGCCGCGAGCGGGAGGAGCCACGAGTGTAGCATCTGCCACAAGTGCTTTCCGACGGGGCAGGCCTTGGGAGGACACAAGCGTTGCCACTACGACGGCGGCGTCAGCAGCGCCGCCAACAGCGCCGTCACGACGATTTCGGAAGGAGGGAGCCACAGCCAGAGCCAAAGTCAGACTCAGAGCCAGCGCGGCTTCGACCTCGACCTGAACTTACCGGCCGAGCCGGAAGTGGTCGTGCCGGTGACGTGGCAGGCCGGATTCGACGTGAAGAAGACGCAAGTCTCCGCCGCCGCCGCCGAGCAGGAGGAGGTGCAGAGTCCGATGCCGCAGAAGAAGCCGCGCCTCACATTGGGCCGGGACTGAACTAAACTCCATTAATTGATCTCGCCGTTTTCATTTATTTATGTGTTGAAAAATTTACAGAAAAAGTGTTATAGCATAGTCGTAGTGTGTGTATGTGACTTGTTCTATGATCGAATATGGGGTTGGTGTACATAGAATTTAATTCAATTGGTTCATTTGATTACTGTGAAAAAAAACATGCATGTGTTCTTGGTTCAATTTGGGAATTGGTTTACTTAATTTGAGAACATTGTACGTATCGTTTTACAGAATTGTTATTCTGTGTGGGAAATGTTTTGAAATTTGTTGGTTCTGTATTTTGACGAGTAAAAAAATGTTACAGAAGCTTCGAGTGAGGGCATTATAGGGCTGCCGGCGGCATAATACGAGAAGGGTGTCGTTGCCTCAACCTCCACTCCTTCATGCCTTTAATGCACATGTTAGCAATCATATTTATCAAATGCGCCACATCCATTTTCAATAGGGTTTTTTTTTTCTGCGTGGCTTAGAACACTTTGAGTGTGTTTGTTTAATTGTATTTTGGTTACTTGTATATACGTTATCATGTCTTTGTATAAGTCTAAAGAGTATAAGTTCACATGGATCACATTTTATAGAAACGAGGGCAGAGTGGTCGACCTAGAGTCTAGAGACTTAGCTAGCAAAGCTGTTTGAGTGGCGTGATTGGTCTCTTGGGTTATGGGGTGCATACGTATAGAGGAAGATAAGTGTACGTATGTACGTAGCGTAGGTGTGGAAAAGATACGTTGCTTAATTAGTGTTTTTATTTATTTTTATAATGAATAGATAAGTTTGTCTTAATTCAGTTACAGACTAGCTAACAGTTGGGGGAGTAGTGAGAGTGGAGTTGACGCACTCTTCCGGTGTGTATGCTCTAACAATGTATGCCGTGTGGCTCAAGGTGCTTCCTTCAAACGCGGCCTTAGCGTGACAATTATACTTCTGGAACTTTTTTTTTTTTTTATATATATGGAGATTATTCTTTCTATGCACTAATCAAGAAAAAGTCACCCATCCCCTCTGGATCAATCTGTACGTCCAAGATTAGAGAAGAGGTATAAGATTTTAGATTTTCGAGATCGAACGAGCTATAATTAGTAATTTAATATTAATCGGGTCGATCAGATTATAAAACTAAATATTAAAACGAATAGTAAGAGTGACTTCGATTAAAATGTTTCATACTTTCATATTTATATAACTCATTTTTGGATAAGGAATATTGATTGTGTTACGTTTATTTTCTACTTGGGAATTAAATTTTTGTAAATTTAGTTATAATTTAAAATGTTTCATGCTTTCATATTTATATAACTCATTTTTGGATAAGGAATATTGATTGTGTTACGTTTATTTTCTACTTGGGAATTAAATTTTTGTAAATTTAGTTATAATTCAAGCGAGTCTAAGTTTACTTTAAATTATTTCTTCTTTTGTGGTGTTTGCGGATTTTATTCAATTTTGGATGAGATAAATGTGGAATTGTTTTATTCGCCTCGCCTCTTTCGCAATTTTTCTTTGTGTAATTTTCTGACGTCGATGCCAACGTCAGTGAAACTTATTGGTGTATTAAGCCTTGCCTTGACCATTTAAGCCGAGTCATACATATTTCAAACAATACTAAATACTTGGCAAGTTGGTTCGGTCCAATATATCTACTCAAACACTAGGCGCAGCCGACCCCGGTCCTCGGCTCACGGCCGGAGTCATAAGCTAGCGGACCATGTTGCGCCATGCCAAAATTAACTTCCATTTTTCCATTTTAATAGTATCATTCTTGATTTCAATCTATTTTGTACAAAACTGAAAATATGCGGTTTTATCATGTGGTGGTGCATGTATAACACGCAATATAAAGACCTTAAAGGATGGAATGGCAGCTCCCCTGCAAAGTTATTGATGGATGATCTCGCAAGAAAGAGATGCTTTGAAGCAAGTAAATCATGGCTAGAAGAAAAGTTGAAGAAGATGTTTTGTGTTCGTTGCGTGCGGTTAACTATCTGTACAAATGTTTACTTAGGCAGACGTCTTACAAGCACATTTAACATGCAAACTCGATCATTTTGTTAATTAAGTTAGTTAATGGTTCAAATTCATGGAGCCAAACTATCTAACTTTAAATTAGAGAAAGGATTAGAAGTTGGCATTGCTCATTCGATCTCAAGCATTGAGGTACATGCTTAATTACTTGATTGAATTGCTAATTGGAAGATTAGCCAAGACTCCTTGGTGCATATCAAATTGATAAGCACGCATGAGATGTACGATTGTACGTATAATATAAGTATGTACAAACGAAAGTATTTTTACTAACAAAATAGGTTTTGGACATGAGTACATGTAGTCGTATAGGGTTCTACAACCCCAGGTTCTTGCCAACTCAACCTATTATAATGGTTTAGAAGGATTAATCTTTGAATTGACCACATCTTTTCTTACCATCTATTTTTTTTTTCTGAGTTGTTTATGTTATAGCGGAAGCAAATAAATGTAAGAACAAATACAGATTTAACGTGGTTCACTAACGCGAGTTAGTTACGTCCACGGCAGAAGGAGAACAGATTACTTTATCTTAGAGAACCAGATTACAAGTATATCACACTAGGTTAAACCTAACCTAGAGTTACAGAATACCTAATCTCTCTACCACACTAGATTAAGCCTAATCTACAGGATAGATCCAGATATCACACACCCCTGATGGCTAATACCCTTGTATATATATAGCCAACAGAGTCCTGAATACCAGAGGAATCCCAGACACACGTCTGAGGAAACCTAAACCAGAATGATTAAGGAAAACCCAATTCCTTAATGCCTGAGGAATCATAGTCCTAGCGAAATCCTGAGTAGAAGTCTTGCTCGCCAAGGACTTCTAACTCTCCTCGCCAAAGACTTCTTCGTCAGAGACTTTCGCCAAAGTTAACGCTCGCCAAAGACTCTCTCGCCAGAGATTCTTCCTTGCTCGCGTACCACATGTATGCCAACGTGCCACGCGTATGCCAACGCGCCTCGCGTACGCCGACGCGACTCAAGATTCAAGGCATAGACTAACAAATCTCCACCTTGACTTGAATTCTCTCTCCTCAAGTAATCAGCTGTACCCGAAGTACCAAACTTCTCCTCTGCCCCAAATGTCATCCCTCCCAAAGAAGGACCCCGATGTTCCCTTCTCCTAGAGAAGGAACCCAGATGTTGCCCCCAATGGGCAACTAACAGCTTCTGACATTCAGCAAGTCCAAACAATGTTGGAACTTGCTATGCGAAACCGGCTTTGTGAACATGTCTACTGGATTATCAGCAGTACCCACCTTGTTCACCCTGATCCGCTTCTCATTCCTTAGAAAATGATACCTGACATCGATGTGCTTAGTCCTCTCATGATGAACTTGATCCTTGGCCAAACAGATTGCACTCAGACTATCGCAATACACCATAGTCTGATCGTGATGTAAACCCAAGTCACTAACCAGTCCTTTCAACCAGATTCCCTCATTGGCTGCCTCTGTCAATGCCATGTACTCTGCTTCAGTTGTAGACAAAGTCACTGAATGCTGCAAAGTATCTTTCCAACTAACAACTGACCCACCAAGAGTGAACACATAACCAGTCATAGATCTTCTTGTGTCAACATCCCCAGCATAATCTGAATCTGAGTAACCAATTACTAAACACCCTGTATCACCTCCATAAATGAGACCAACGTCAGACGTACCTCTAAGGTAACGAAAGATCCTCTTCACAGCTTGCCAATGCTCCTTTCCAGGCTCACCCATAAACCTACTGACCACACTGACAGCATGTGCAAGATCCGGTCTAGTGCAGATCATAGCATACATCAAGCTTCCTACTGCACTACCATAGGGAACTCGAGACATGTACTCCTTCTCCTGAGCTGATTTAGGTGCAAACGCAGTAGACAAATGAATGTTCGCTACACTTGGAGTATCTAAGGATTTTGCTGTAGACATGCCAAACCTTGACAATATTTTCTGAATATAATCCTTCTGTGATAAGAACAGCCTCTTCTGACTCCTATCCTTGTAGATCTCCATTCCCAGAATTTTCCTTGCTGCACCCAAATCCTTCATCTCAAACTCAGCACTGAGAAGACCTTTCAACTTCTGAATCTCTGACTTGTCCTTTGCAGCTATCAACATATCGTCTACATACAGGACCAGATAAATGAAAGCCTCATTTGAAACCTTGTTGTAGTAAACACAACAATCATACGGACTCCTGTTGTAGCCTATCTCCATCATATAGTTGTTAAACCTCTTGTACCACTGCCTCGGTGACTGTTTCAGTCCATATAAAGATTTCTTCAACTTACAAACAAAATCTTCCTTTCCAGGAACTTGGAAACCCTCTGGTTGAGTCATGTATATCTCCTCCTCCAACTCTCCATGAAGAAAAGCTGTCTTCACATCTAGTTGCTCAAGTTCAAGATCCTGATGTGCAACTAAGGCTAGTAGCACCCTGATAGATGTATGTCTGACCACTGGCGAGAAAATCTCGTTGTAGTCTACACCTTCTTCCTGATGAAACCCTCTTGCAACTACCCGAGCTTTATACCTGACACCCTCAGCAGGCGACATCCCTTCCTTCTTCCTGAAGATCCATTTGTAAGTGATAACCTTTCTCTTCTGAGGTCGCTTGGCCAAATCCCAAGTCTGATTCTTGTGAAGTGATTCCATCTCGTCTCCCATTGCAGCAAGCCATTGGGCAGACTCAGTACATGTAACTGCTTCCTTGTAGGTGGATGGCTCGCGAGGATCCACCTCTTCAACAACCTGAAGTGCATAAGCCACCATGTCCTCAAAACCATACCTCGTGGGAGGTTTTCCGAAATTTGCTCTCCTAACCCGATTAAGAGACAAACCATGCTGGTTCTCTACTAGTGGCTCTGATTCTGAATGTGAGTGTTGATCTCCTTGCTGTGGTTCAACCTCAACTTGCTGCTCCACCTGTTTCTCAACACTACCATTCTCTGATACAACTATGGACTTCACAGTAGGATTAAACATAGAATTTTCATCAAAGACTACGTTCCTACTGAGGATAACCCTCCTCTCAGAGGGAGACCGGATCCTATATCCTTTAACTCCATCTCCATAGCCTACAAATACTCCCCTTCTAGCTCTTGGTTCAAGTTTACCCTCACTTACATGATAATAAACAGTGCAACCAAAAGCCCTCAGATTTGAGTAATCAGCAGACTTTCCAGACCACATCTCAAGAGGAGTCTTGAGACATATACCAGTGTAAGGTCCACGGTTTATCAGATAGCAAGTTGTACTCACAGCTTCTGCCCAGAACTTCTTCTCTAGTCCAGCATTGGAGAGCATGCACCTTGCCCTCTCCAGAAGTGTCTGATTCATTCGTTCTGCCACACCATTCTGCTGTGGTGTGTCCCTGACTGTATGATGCCTAGCAATCCCTACATTCATGCAGAACTCATTAAACTCAGAACAGCAGAATTCTAGACCATTATCTGTTCTTAGCCTCTTGATCTTCTTCCCAGTTTGATTTTCAACCAACGCCTTCCACTGCTTGAAGTTCTTAAAAGCGTCACTTTTATGCTTCATCATAATCACCCAAGTCATTCTTGAGAAATCATCAATCATCGACACAAAATATCTATGACCTCTTAAAGACTCAACGCGAGACGGACCCCAACAGTCTGAATGGATATAATCAAGTGTGCCTTTTGTCTTGTGAATTACTTTAGGAAACTTACTGCGATGTAATTTCCCGAACACACAATGTTCACAAAATCCAAGGTCTTTTACCTTGTGGCCACCAAGAAGATCTTCTTTAGCCAGAACTTGCATCCCTCGTTCACTTATATGACCGAGTCTCATGTGCCATAGCTTGGTCATATCCTCCTTGTGAACTTCTGACGATGCAACAGCAACAGAACCAGACATCGTAGAACCTTGTAGAATATACAAAGTTCCCCGCTTGACACCTTTCAGCACCACATATGAACCCTTGTAGACATGCAAGATCCCGCCTTCTCCTTTGAAACTAAACCCCTTCTTGCCCAAATGACTAAGAGATATCAGATTCTTAGTCATGCGAGGAACATGCCTAACTTCGTTCAATGTACAGAATTTACCATCATGTGTCCGTAATTTAACTGAGCCCATTCCAACCACCTTTCAAGCAACATTGTTGGCCATTGTCACATTGCCTCCATTTACCTGCTCGTAGGTTGCGAACCACTCCCTGTACGGACATATATGATAAGACGCCCCGGAATCTAGAACCCATACATCCTCGCGATGTGCATTTTCGTCAGCAACTAGAGCCGTATCCTCTTCTGAATTGGTGTCATCTTCTGCTACAGCAACGGTCCCTGATGGTTTCTCCTGCTGCTTCCACTTCGGACATTCCCTTCTCCAATGTCCCTTTTCTTTACAGTAGTTACAGACATCGTTGGATTTAGGACCCTTGAAACTTGGCTTCTTGAATTTCTTCTTATCCTTGTTCCCATGTCCTTTATTTCCACTGACTACTAACCCACAAGCCTGACTGTCTGAACCTGTACAAGTTGCCTTATGGCGCAACTCTCTGGTATGAAGAGACGATCTTACCTCCTCAAGAGTCACCGTATCCCTTCCAACAATAAAGGATTGCCCAAAATTCTTATATGATAACGGTAAAGATACCAACAGAATTAGGGCAGCATCCTCATCCTCGATCTTAACATCGATATTACGCAATTCTAACAGAATTGTGTTCAGCTGATCCAAGTGATCTCTCAGTGGTGCACCCTCTTGCATACGCAGACCAAACAGACGTTGCTTCAGAAGCAACTTGTTGGTTAAAGACTTCGTCATATATAGACTCTCAAGCTTCAACCACAAACCAGATGCAGATTCCTCTTCTGCAACCTCAGTGATGATATCATCTGCAAGACACAACATGATAGTCGAGTGTGCCTTCTCCTCCAGACTGGCCATCTCAGCGGACTCGGGACCCACTGCCTTCTTCATCGGTGGCGCCCACAACCCTTGTTGCTTTAACAAGGCACGCATCTTGATATGCCATAAACTGAAACTGTTCCTCCCCGTAAACTTGTCGATCTTCACATTCACCCCAGACATCCTGAGCCTGATGCTCTGATACCAGTTTGTTATAGCGGAAGCAAATAAATGTAAGAACAAACACAGATTTAACGTGGTCCACTAACGCGAGTTAGCTATGTCCACGGCAGAAGGAGAACAGATTACTTTATCTTGGAGAACCAGATTACAAGTATATCACATTAGGTTAAGCCTAACCTAGGATTACAGAATACCTAATCTCTTTACCACACTAGATTAAGCCTAATCTACAGGATAGATCCAGATATCACACACCCCTTATGGCTAATACCCTTGTATATATATAGCCAACAGAGTCCTGAATACCAGAGGAATCCCAGACACACACGTCTGAGGAAACCTAAACCAGAATGATTAAGGAAAACCCAATTCCTTAATGCCTGAGGAATCCTAGTCCTAGCGAAATCCTGAGTAGAAGTCTTGCTCGCCAAGGACTTCTAACTCTCCTCGCCAAAGACTTCCTCGCCAGAGACTTTCACCAAAGTCAACGCTCGCCAAAGACTCTCTCGCCAGAGATTCTTCCTTGCTCGCGTACCACATGTATGCCAACGTGCCACGCGTATGCTAACGCGCCTCGCGTACGCTGACGCGACTCAAGATTCAAGGCATAGACTAACATTTTACACTATAAAGACTACTATTGTAAGTTGACTATTGTTTCTTCCCATCTTTTCTGGCTAGAAGGTGTTAATTTCATGTTGGATTAACCAACTGTATTTTAATTTAGAAATAGTGAGTTGACTATTTCATGGATGCATGTTGGACATCCAAGATAGGAAAGTCAAGAGAAACTTGATATTGAAAAATTAGAAAACGGAAGGCCATCATCATGTTTGGTGCACATGTTTCCTGTTCACAACTGGAAGCTAGCCCAATCTGATTCCCACTGATTCCCACTTTACTAATTAGAACCTCAATTTCATGCTTATGTATTTATCCATGTTCGATTTTGATGCTTCTGCATGTTTTGCATCTCTTGGTTTTATCTGTCTGCATATTTTGCAGGCTAGTGAAGTAGTGATCGAAATTAGGCAATAGCCGACCGGCCAAATTTAATTAACGAAGCATAGAATATAAAACCTTGCCCAACGGTTGACCGAGTTCCTCACCAACTCTGGTTATCCGTTGAAGTTTTGCATGTGTTATTTGTTCTTTGAATGCATGATTTGGTGAGAATGAAGAAGAGGCTAGAACAAGAATAATAAGAAGAAGAAGGAATGAAGGTTACCACTAGGATTTAGTGTTCTCTAAGGATTGGCATGACTCGGAACAATAATGCTGAAAGTAAACACAAAGAATAGTCTCGATTTCCTTGAGTCAAAATGTTTGTTAGATAGGGGATGCATGGAATCGTTTGAGGGATTTGGATCTCAAAAATTTTGATGCATTGGAACTTTGAGTTCTCTACATTTTAATATGTTCATCCATGTTATATATATCATGGACTCGATCCATTGGTGAATAAGTCTAATAATGGTGTCGTGAGAGGAGAGGGTCAGTTTTTGTAGAGGAAAGGTGAGTGGTGAATCCCATATATAAGCACCATTATAATTTGGTGCATAAATAGTTATTCGTTCACGTAGGGCTGCTGCAGTTGGAGTGTTTAATTACGTTGGAACTTGCATGTATGAAAAAAGGGCCGCACTGCCGTTTCAACCGTTCTCTTCCTTTTAACACCAGATATATGATGCTTAAATTGAGTATGTATATGTAATAAATATTTAGCACATGATTCTTATTTTTATATATTTTTCATTAGACAACAATCCTAATGAGATTTGAACACGTGTCTTTGATCACGGTATGAGTCATTATTAGAATTAGGGGTGAACACGGAACGGGTCGGGCTAATATTTGGCCGTCTCTATCCTTATCCTGAATGGGTCGGGATTGGATATCTTAAAAATCCGTCCTGAAATCCAAACGAGACGGGATGAGATGGAGGGGATGAGTCAAATTTTGGGTTCAATTTAAAATGAACATTTAATAGAGTATTTAACAACAAAAATCCGAAAGATATGGGATGACCAAATTTTGGGTTCAATACAAGATAAACATAATTTGAAATGACCTAGAAGTGTACAATTACACAACGTAATATCGTTTTACTTGATTTTAATTAAAATGAGTCAAACTACAAGCACTTATTTCATGTTTAATTGATACATTTAGTTCATATTAGGGTAAGTTTTATTTTTTGGGTTGAATATTGTTATTGTTTGATAATTTAATATGTCAACTTTTAATAAAACAAATGATAAAATAGACAAAATATATTGTGCGGGACGGAACGGGTCTATCGGGATTTTGATTGGTGCATAAATATGCACCTTTATACTATTTATTGATACTCATATACTTATTTTTTTGTTATTTTTTCAGCAATATTAGTTTACTTTGTTGTTTTATAAGTATTTTGAATCAATAAGGCTGGGAGAAAAGAAGTAAAAAAAAAAGGTTTAAAGTTTAATTTGAGAAATCTATCTGTGCAGGTCAGTCAACTTTGACAGAAAACTGAGAGCAGGTTAGGATGAACAAGATGATTATATTTATATGTGTGGAAAATCCCAGATGTCTAGTTTCCATATATAGCTTCTTCCGGATCATGATTATCATTTTTCTAAAAGAAGTTATGGTCGTTTTAGTCTGCGAGGGTCAGTCTGCTCGAAAATCAAACTTTGATGAGAAAGTTGTGTTTGAAATCCCAAATCACATCAAGAAGCCCAAGGACAAATTTGTGCTTTACAATCCAATTTAATAGTGATATGGCTTATGAAAAAGAAGTCAAGAGCTAAAAGGCTAAAAGAAGTTTGACTTGTCAAGGAAATGGCTCAAAACCTAAGTGAGCAAGGAGATGCCCAATCAAGCCTTTATAAATATTCTTTTTAGGGTTTTGGAAAAAAAGAATCAGTTTTGGAGAGAAAAATAATTTGAGAGGAGGGCAAGAAGCTGTAAGAAGGAGTTTCAGATGACGACTCCGACCCGTCGAACCCAGACACCAGATCCTCTTCATCTTTATCTTTTCACTTTTCTTTTCTTATGAACTTTTGTAGTCTAACTAGCTTCCTTGTCTATGAGGGGCTACTTACCTAGTTAAGGGTTGATCGAAGCTCTAGAGATGCTTACAATTTCAAACCTCTTTTGATTTTAATAACTATTTGGATGAGTTTTATTTCACTTTTATATCATTGAAGATTTCTAAGATCATGTTTCTTTGAGTGCATCCTTAGTTGCATGACTTAGGATCTAGAGTCTAGGATGTGTGATTGACCATTGCATATTTAATAGGGACAAACAAGCCCATTGTGAGTGATAACTTGTGTGAAATAATTCCTTAGTGATGTTAAGGCGACCACTATATCAGCCTTAAAAGGTATGTTATTTCTCAAACAGTCTTAGATTATAATGACTCTAGTTGACTAGATTAGGAGGCTGACATATACCAATCTACCAATTAGGGATCAAGCTAAGATAGTACCGACCTTCTGTTTAGTTTGGCCAGTAAGAGAGTGTAATACAATCGATGTCCTACCAACTTTGGCTCGATTGAGGGATTCGGTCGTCGTTGGTTATCTAAGTTAGAGTTGGGGTAAGTCTTAGGTAATCTAGGGTGGAGAGAATTCCTAGTTTTTGTTTTCTATTGTTGATTCACTTTTACTTTTATTCATTTAGCTATAGTTCTCTGATTAAGTTCGGTACTCATATCAACTCGAAACCTTCTGCATTTTTACATGATAGTTCTCCACTGAGTCTAGTTATATATATAAAAATTTTGTGACATTTAGAATAGTATAGGTATAGCTCGTAATTATATTAGTGTCTAGTGGTCGAATCTGTCAACTTTTCTCACATTTGCGTTTAGATAGTGTTTTAGTATTTAGGTCTCATAACTCCTCTGCAAGAATGACTCCTGCTTCCCTGAACTACAATTGACATTCATAGGTACAAAGTAGGGATATCTTTGATAGGTGATTTTTCACCTATCAGATTTTGACACCATATAGTTGGGGATTGATCAAGTTTAATTGCTTTAACTTGTATTTTATATTATTTAATTTTTGTATATAATGTATTCTAACTTTGTGGATTACTCTACACGTTCAATGCCAGGTCATTCAATTAAGGAATGTGCATATAGGCCATATCAAAGTTATCCCACCATGCAAAGCAATTACTATACATATCCTTACACTCCAACATGAGATGATCATTCCTGCTATGATTTTCTTCAACAATAAGATGATTCAGAGTAGAGATTGATGTGTATGTTACAACAATTGATGCTTGAAAAATAAGAAGAAAGGGAGGAGAATCGTGCTTTTCTGCAGGAGATTCGACAGGAGATGAGGGAGAGACTAAGGGAGCAAGGTAAGATTATTGAGATGTTGGAGCA
The DNA here is from genome assembly GCA_946800695.1 of Geum urbanum. NCBI lineage: Eukaryota > Viridiplantae > Streptophyta > Magnoliopsida > Rosales > Rosaceae > Geum > Geum urbanum. The sequence goes on along the minus strand of OX327002.1, from coordinate 4,176,914 downwards.
TTAGATAAGCCAACTTCAGCAAATTCTTATGCAACGATCCAAAGAGGAGCACCATCTTAATGAGGAATATCTTTAATATGGATGGGGTGAGGATACTTTGAAGAAAGTATTTGGATCAAGTAAGCTGGAATTTGGATCAAGTAAGCTTGAACAGAAGTCGATCAAGCAAGAATTAAACGAGCTCGAAGATCTTCTCGAATATGGCCCTGAGAACTTGATTACTGAGGTTGAAGTTGCATTAGAAGAAGATGATGTTTTCTTTGATGATGATGAGCAAGGGTGGAGCCAGAAAATTTGTCCCGGGCGGGCGGGAGGGGGGGGGGGGAGAGACTTTTAGAAGTTCATAATTAATATAAAAGTATACTTCCAAGAAAAATTCAATAAAAATAATAATTCATACATAACATATCTCAAAATGAACGATCATAATCTTCCTCGACGAGGTTTCATATCTTGAAATCATTTCATAATATCCTCATCACCTACGTGGTCAAAAATATTTTTTTTCAATATATGCAGTCAAGCACCCATTCATAAACTCATCACCCATATGCTTGTGTAATCGATTTTTCACAATATTCATAGCAAAAAATGCTCTCTCGACTCAACACTAGCAGTCGCTACTGGTAGGAGTAATGCCAATGTCACAAGCAAGTAGACTAATGCATAAGTCGTATCTTTTTTCATCACAAACATCTTCAATGCTAGATCAGCAATCCCTTTCAAATTTGCAAACTTAACATTAGAGCGCATGTCAATAACATAAATTTCAAGCTACTCTCGAAGTACTTCAAGTTGAAGTTCAGAAAAATCATGTGAGTAAAATGCAGCTAGCTGTATCAACTTATCTTTTAAAAGAAGAGAATGCATCACTTGGATTCAAACATGCAACACAAAGGAGCAATTGTGTATTCTTCTCAGTAAAACAATTATTTAACTCTTGCATCTGCATATCAATGACAGAATAAGACAATCAAACATGATAATGGTGCAAGTTTGTAATTACCTCAGCCTTTCTACTTGGTCGCTCTCTAGCTTGATACATATCATCCATCTTAAGACATTTAATCTGATACTTGCCATAAGAAGAAGAAACTTGAGTCAATAAAATGTCCCAACCAGTCTCCCTCATATTCTGCAATCACGTCTTACAAATTGAAACTAGGTCAACGACATTTACTACATTACTTAACAAAGCAATAAAAATCTAAGACATCTATGTGCTTCTTAGCCACTGCTTTAAGAGCTAATTATAGTTGGTGAGCAAAACAATGCACATAGAGATCACACTCATTGTCATTTAGAATGAGTGTTTAAGGCCATTAAACTCACCGCGCATATTGCTTGCTCCATCATAACCTTGCCCTCGTAGCCTAGATATGCTTAAACCATTTCTGGAAAAGAATTCATCAATGACACTCTTTAATGCGATAGCTTTAGTGTTGTCAACATGTTCGATACCTACAAAATGCTCAATGACACAACCATCAACCACATAACGCAAGCAATATGCCATTTTCTCCTTTAAAGACATATCTCAAGATTCATCAACAAGAATAGGAAATAACAAGTCGCCAATTTCAATGATGATTTCTGTCGAAATAACACTTACAATGTCTTTCTGAATATCTGATGAAGTAAGCTTCAAAATCTCAGGAGCATTCTTTAGTGTGACAAATTTGATACTTTCATTGTAATCACACAACCACTTCAAGAAAATTTCTCTAATTACTTGAGTATTCAGATTCATCAGTCCACGAAAAGGAAGCCCCTGAGATTCGCAAGGACCTCTTAACAAATAGGTTCTTCGAATTTGATCTCTCACATTAGGATGATAGCTTGAAATAGGAGGGCGTAAACCAAGATCAGCAGGGGGGGTCATCCAAATCAAGTTCTCCACAAAGTTTCTTTGATGAATTCCTAGTTTCAATTCTAACCTTTGTAGGAGTTGGCTCTGACGAATCAGGGTTTGACGATGTGACTGGTATCAAAATTTTGAAATATCTTTTCATATTTTCTGTTGATAAAAACTTTCGATCACATAAAAGAACTTAAACGAGATAAAAAAAATTGATACACAAATATTGATAGAATTCATAAAGTTACATCATGAAAATGAAGAAATTGAGAGAGAAGAATTAAGAAATTACCTTAGCTTGTCATTTTGTATTGAAAAGAAAGAAATTATGAGAAGATGGATAGACTCTACTTAGTCTAGTGAATTGCAAGCTCTATTAGATTCTTCCAGATCGTGATTATCATTTTTCTAGAGAAAGTTATGGTCGTTTTAGTCCACGGGGTCAGTCTGCTCGGAAAGCTAACTTTGATGAGAAAGTTGTTTTTGGAAGCCCAAATCACATCAAGAATCTCAAGGACGAATTTTTGCTTTGCAATCCAATTTAATAATGATGTGGATTATGAAAAAGAAGTCAAGAGTACGTTAAAAGGATAAAAGAAAATTGACTTGTCAAGGAAAGAGCCCAAAACCAAAGTGAGCAAGGAGATGTCCAATTAAGCCTCTATAAATACTCTTTTTAGTGTTTTCAGAAAGAAGAATCAACTTTGGAGAGAAAAATAATTTGAGAGGAGAGCAATGAGCTGCAAGAGGGAGTTTCAAACGACGACTTTGACCCATCAAACCAAGACACCATATCCTCTTCTTCTTCATATGCTTACTTTTCTTTTCTTATAAACTTTTGTAGTCTAGATTCCTTGTCTAAGGGAGGCTAGATACTTAGTTATGGGTTGATCGAAAACCTAGACATGCTTACTATTTCGAACTCCTTTTGTTTTTAATAACTATTTGGATGAGTTTTATTTCACTTTTATATCATTTAATATTTCCATGTTCATGTTTTTTTTAGTGCACGCTTAGTTTCATGACTTAAGATCTAGAGCCTAGGATGTGTGATTGACCTCTATATCAATGCATATTCAATAGAGACAACCAAGCCCGTTGTGATAACTTGTGTGAAATAATTCCTTAGTGATGTTAAGGTGACCGTTATATCGACCTTAGAAGCTATGTTGTTTCTCAAACACTCTTAGACCATAATGACTCTAGTTGTCTAGACTAGGACTCCGACATGCACCAATCTACCAATTAGGGATCAAGCCAAAACCGTATCGACATTCAGCTTAGTATAGACAATAAGAGAGTAATACAATCGATGTCCTACCGATATTGGCTCGATTATGGGATTCAGTCATCCTTGGTTATCTAAATTAGAGTTGGGTAAATCGTAGGTTGTCTAGGGTGGAGAGAAGTTCCTAGTTTTTCTTTTCCATTGTTGATTCACTTTTACTTTTCAATATTTTATTTTTCTGCATTTAGCTATAGTTCTTCGATTAAGTTCAGAATTCATATCAACTCGAAACCTTCTGCATTTTTATGTGGAAGTCCATCATTGAGTCTAGTTGTATGTGTACAAATTTTATAGTATTTAGAATAGTATAAATATAGTTCGTAATTGCATTAGTGTCTAGTGGTCGAATTTGTCAACTTTTCTGACTTTTGCATTTAGATAGTGTTTAAGCATTCAAGTCTCATCAATCCTCTGCAGGAATGACCCCTGCTTCCCTGCACTACAATTGATATTCTTAGGTAAAAAGTAGGGATGACTTTGATAAGTGATTTTTTGCCTATCAGATTTCAAAATCAAGACCTGATCCCGTCCCTAAAAAATGAGACGGGACAAAATAGTGAAACTTTTTTAGATGTCCCGTCTTGTCCAGTCCCTAGCTGGATCGGGCGGGATGGGATTGGGTCGGGTTTAGAATTTGCGAGATTCGTGCCTACCCCCAATTATTACTATTGGATTACAACTCACCAACTATTTAACAAATGATTTGTTAGGCCTGAAACCAGTTTGGTTCCAACCATTATTTTCAAGATTCAGAATCCAACCGTTCAATGTATATACGGTTTGGTTCCTTATATATAAAAGACAAAACCGTTTGGAACCGAACCATTTCATAAATCGATTTGATTCCACGGTTCCTTAGTTTGGAACTGAACTAAAACTATGTCTACTCTATGCTCATCATAGCACATATAAATGTATTTTCTAATTCAAATGTTGACTGACACATGCAAATAAACTAAAATACCATATAACTTCATAAAAAAAAGACAAACACATAATCAAATGATCATCAAATAAATCATTTGAGTGACATAAACAAAATAATCCAAGGACTCATGATCATCAACTTGCTGACTTGAATGAGTGCAAATCCTTCTAGAATTCCCTCCATCTATATATAATTACATATAATATATAGGAAAATTCTAGGGTGAAGTGACTTTATCGTATATTTTATTCACTAATTTTATTATATATAAGAAAATTCTAGGGTGGTATATACTTTTATTATTTAGTTAAAATATTATAATATATGGACTATATATGGTTCCCGACGATAATTCCATATAAATAGAAAACAAGCAACCAAACCAAACGGAACCGAACCGTCTAAATACAATTCGATTATGAACAAAATATTTAGTTTGGAATTTTAGAATCGAACTGAATCGCTCGGTTGCGATTCTATTCAAATCATTGTGGTTCCCAGTTTCAAAGTCTCAGCCCTATGATTTGTCGGAAAAAAAAATGTTTAAAAGAGTCTTCAAGACTTGAATAAAATTAGACTTTCCCTATGTATACTTGCCTCTTGTAATAAACAATGTACGTGGATGATGTATGTAATTCATGTTTGGGGGCTCATATGATCGAGAAGACGAGAAATGTCGTAGCAATTACTGAAAGTGAAAACCAATTAACCAGGAAGGTTGATCTTAATTATTTGTTGCATGTGAAAGCAAGTAGCATTGCAATTTGGTTTAAAATAGGTGCAGTTAGCAAAAGCAGTTCAAAGGTGGGTTAGCTTAAACACAAAAGAGCAAGTTTTTTTTTTTGTGTGTGCAAAGAGACAAGCTATTAAAACAAGAAACATATTACAAGACCAGAAGGCCAAGAACACTGCCACAAAGGCTACATATTAAACATAACTTGAACATAAACCAAACTAAGCAAACAGCAGAGTGAAGAAAACCCAAATCCTCAAAATGGATGATTGTGTCGTAGAAAAGTCGCAGCCACAAGGAAACAGCAGGAGAAAAGGAAGCAGCAGAAAATCACAGCAAAACAATCATGCCAAAGTGCTTGGGAGATGACACACCAAAAGAGCAAGTTTATGGCACTGAGTTTGGACCAGATTAAGTTATTAGGCACATGAACAGTTAAAGCCCCAATATTGACTTACCTTGTTGTACAACATATATATGTTCATGCTGCGTAAAGCTTGAGTTCATGTTTTTTTGGTCCAAGTATGACTGCTGCAGTTGGGGGAAGATTGTAAACTTTCCCAGCTAACAACACAAACTCCTTGGTGCTATTACACCAAGTCGGCAAGTCTTATTAACTGCACTTCTGAATTTTTCTTTGTTCTGTTGCTTGTAGTATCTGGAATTCTGGTTTATATTAACAGTCTTCAGTCTGAGAATTGTGTCACAGTCATATATTCACACCAAATGTGCGTAGAAAACGCAACTCTATCTGGATTCTGGAGTATCTGCCCAAGTCATGAATGTTTCGCCAAAAAACAATGTCATAAATCAACGAGGCAATCAGTTCAATTAGTTGGGCTTGGACGTACAATACAACTTTGCTTCGGCAGCAGGTGTTCCAATCTAAGTTCAGCCCAACTCTAAATGAATTGAGTACGTACCCAAGTCTAGCCTAATAGCGGGATAGTTAAACTTCATGAACCGAAGTAGGAGAGTTTTCTTACACGGCCCAACAAGCTATCAACTAGCAATTTGCCCGATTAACTATTTAACTTTCGAGTAAATTTGACCAAAGAAAATAGCTTCACCATTCGAAATGCGTTTATACTTAAAATGCATAGTAGACTTCTAGAATATTTCTTCTCCGGAGGGAGTGAAAGGCCTAAACTTGACTTTAATTTGAGGTTGTTACCCGAACGTACTTTTAACCTGAATGTTTCTCTGTATCCTCTCTAAAAATGTCGGCAGGCGTGTATGTACTCATGTAATGTAACTGTAACTAAGAGATCAATATATAGTATGAAGTTACGTACTTGGTAGATTCACAATTATATAGAAAAAAAAATGATCAATTGCCTTTACTAATCCCCTAATTATGTATGTGATTACATTTGGTCCTAAACGTTAAAGTGTTAATGAACCTTTGGTTATGCAACTTTCCGGTTATATACACAACTTTAATTTTCGGCCAAACAATGTCCTACTGATACAGAGAAAAATAAGAGAAAATAATGATCATCACCATATGATTCATATCGATGTTATATACTAGCTCGTAGAATATCCAGACCATGATTGCTGTTCTCTTTCTGCAAAATGTCGGCTAGCTAGCAATGGAATGGGGGTGATCGAGAAACCACATGAACCACTCTCAGAGGCAAAGTCTAAACGTATCCAAAATATATATGACCGAAAAATTAAGAAGAAACAGACATGCAGGAAGAGAAAGAACACAAAAGAAACTGCAGATCGAATAGTGAAAATTAGCCGAGTGTATTGTTGCCTGGCAGAAATGCTCAAGTGCGCATATGGCTTGCTTCTGTCTGGCTGATGCGTATATAATTCCAACCTTTTCCTGTGACGTACACTCTTCATCAGCATCGTGTCTATTTTTACTTCTCTGGTATACCAGACCCTTGTCATCGACAGCATCGCTATTCACTACTGTACGTCAACATGTTGCAGACTGTCATCATCATCATCATCATCATCATCATCATCTCGAGATCGAGAGAGAGAGAGAGTCTAAGAGCAAATGCACCCATTTGGGGAGGGGAGGGTCAATTTTCCACCCAGGTCAATACACTATTCATCTGAATTGGTCCTTGGTCCTTGGTTTGACAATGCAGCAATGAGATCAATTCGAAGACTAATTACTATTCATTCAATTTATATTTAATATATTTTTTAGGTTTTGTTAAGTACTTAATGATTTAACATTATTGGTGAATAATTAACCAAATTGAATATTTAAAAAAAATCATATAATTAATTTCGAATGACGTGCATTTTCGATAAGAATATGGCAAACCAATGTACGTACGCCACGTGTCACCCTCAATATCGTTATCTTTCAGCCAAAAATATCTGACATTTCCGAATAGATTTTCAACCAATTGGTGAGGAACACGTGTCCATTGCAAGATTCGTTATCTTCAGAAATAATTGAGACGATTTTCGATAAGATTTTCAACCAATTGGTACACGCCACGTGTAATCACGATAACTTTTTAGCTTCCACAAAAGTCAATAAATAAGGCCGGTACTTCACTCTCTTCTCACACATTCCTCTCATTAATCTCTTCCCTCCATTTTCAGATAGAAAAATCCATTTCATTTGTCATATTTTCTATGGATGCTTTGAGAAATTATTTGAGGATCAGGGATGAAGAAGATGAAGAACACATTCAGCAAATTCAAGCCAACAATGCTCAAGCATCTGCAATTCTCGGAGCGTATCATTCAATGGAGACTCCCGAAGGTCGTGGTTCACGCCCCGGTCGTGCCCCTAATGTCGAAAGACACCGGGAATCAAGAGGTAATAACATGATGGAGGATTACTTTGTCGAACGTCCAGTGTACGGCAATGTAATTTTCCGTCAGCGTTATAGAATGCAAAGAACTTTATTTAACCGTATTATGGGGGACCTTTGCAATTTTGATGTTTTTTGGGGGCAAAAATCGGACGCCACTGGGAAGTTGGGATTGTTCCCGGAACAAAAAATGACAGGTGCTCTTCGAATGCTTGCATATGGTGCTGGAGCTGATCAATGCGATGAATTCACTAGGATGGGGGCATCTACTGCCCTAAAATGTTTGAAGAAATTTTGTGCCCAGGTGGAGTATCTATACGGTGATTGGTATCTTCGTGCTCCCAATGCCGCTGACTTGCGCAGGCTTCTGCTGAAGGGGCAACAACGCGGTTTTCCGGGCATGATTGGGAGCATCGACTGCATGCACTGGAAGTGGAAGAATTGTCCAAAGGGGTGGTCTGGAGCATTCTCAAGCCGCAAAGGCTACCCAACGGTTATTCTTGAAGCTGTGGCCTCGTATGACACACATATATGGCATGCCTTCTTCGGTACCCCAGGAGCTCAAAATGACCTAAATGTTCTCGGTGCGTCCAACGTGTTCGCGAGAGTTATAAACGGAAGTGCTCCTGAGGTATGCTTTAAGGTCAATGATAACACATACACAACTGGGTATTACCTTGCAGATGGAATCTACCCGAGGTGGCAGACGTTTGTGAAATCAATATCCAAACCCAGGAATGCAGATGAGGCACACTTTAGCAAAATGCAAGAGTCTTATCGAAAAGATGTTGAGCGGTGTTTTGGTATCCTCCAAGCTCGGTGGGCTATACTTCGTCACGGTGCTAACTTGTTCAAGTTGGAAGATCTGCGTACCATCATGGTAAGTTGTATCATTCTTCATAACATGATTGTGGAAGATGAGTTTGTGGAAGAAGAGTTTGTGGAGCCTAATGAAGATGATAACATGCATCCATTATTGGCAAGCGTTTATGATAGGCCGGTGGATTTAAACGGAAATGTTATTCGTCATGAACCGGTTTTGAGGGATGGAGAAAGTCTTCCGGCTTTCTTAGATCGTGACTTCCAATTACATTCTGCATACCTCCACAAGGCCTTGCAAGATGACTTGGTCATCCATATTAACAAATGATTTGGATCATTTGTATTTGATTTGTAATTGTAATTTAAGTATGTGTGTCTTTGTGTGCTTTCAATAATGATGTATGTGTGCTTTGGCTTGTAATTTTAATTTGTGTGCTTTTGTTTGTGTGATCATGTTTCAATAATAAAGGTATGTGTGCTTTTGTTTCAATAATAAAGGTTTATGTTTCAATTTGTATAAAATACATTGTATACTTTTGTTACGTACTCAATATTTATTAATAACATTCAACTTTTATTTCATGAAATTTAAGATACATAAAAGACAATCCAAGCCTAGCAATACAAGAAAAATAAAATTTAAAACACTACAACATTCTATTGTGGGGATTGTGGTTCTTGAAAAAGAGGTCTATAACAATCCGCATTCGGATTGGTTTTTTTCATGATGTTGCTCTTCAACTTTTTGTACCACTCTCTTGAGTCCGGAGAAAAATCACTAGTCTTCATGGCCATGATCCTTGCATCCTCTTTCGCCTCTTCAAACTGATATATTTTCAAAGCTTCTGCTCGGCGTTCCTCGTCTCTTTTCTGCAGAAGCTCCATGGATTTTTTGCTGCTCTCATTAATGGCTAAAATTGCTTGGGCCACATCACTTCCCAATTCTTTATTCTTTCCTTTCCTCTTTGCTTCTTTTGCAGCCTTTTGTCCCATAGGCCTTCCAAGAGAGCTAGTAGGAGTATCCAAACCTACATCAGTATCCAAATCAATTGTTGTCTCGGTTTCATCAAGACTTACCGTCGGATAAACAAAAGGAGAGACGGGAGCCGTTGGTGGATCTTTAAAATAAGGGTGATCCTTCACCGCGTCCCAACATTCCTCATGAGCAAATTGCTTATTAGTTGTTCTAATGAATTCCAATTGAATTTGACGGGCCTAAAAAAAATTGAAAATGTTATAATGGGATATAAATGATTGTTAAAAAAATAAAAAATCACACTATAATGAGATATAAAAAATAATGGATATAAATAATGAGATATAAAAAACAATGGGATATAAATAATTAAATCACACTATATTATATTACCTCATCCAATTGATTGGTGCCGCTTGGTCTATGATGACGAGCTTGAAGTTTTGCATTATGCCACTGTTTGAGTAGTTTTTTCAAAGGTTTGAAATGAGATTGGAGAGCGATCGGAGTTCGTACCGCGGTTGGACCGGACCAATTTTCCACATAATCTTCACGTACCTTTTGCCATAACCTTGGAAGGGTTTGAGCATTGCCGGTGATCGGGCATACGGTGACACGCGCCCAAGACTCGCACAATTGAACTTCCTCCGCGGTGTTCCAATTAGTACCCGATTCTCCCATTTTTTGAACTAAAATGAAGAAATAAGAACAAGGTAGGAGAAACAACAAGATGGATATGTGAAATCTCAGAAATTTTTGGTGTGAAAAATGAATAAGAGTGCTTGGGTATTTATAGAATTTTTTGGAAATTTTTTGAATTTTTTAAGACAGTTTAAAGCATATTCCCGTTTGGATTTAATCTGAGCCGTCAGATTAAATCCAACGGCCCAGATCTGGCAAAAAACTTTTTTTTTTTCGTCGGTTTAAAAAAAAAAAAAACTGAGCCGTTATGTTTGAATGCTGACCGTCCAGATCAGATCGGACGGTCAGCATCAAATGACCGTTGGGGAGCCGACCGGGTGCAGGCCGTGGGGCCCACAAGCGAATTTTTTAAAAAAAAAATGGAGCCGCGTCTGACCAGCCGCGTGGCTGACGTCAGCGGGCCCCACCACCAATTGACCCAGCCCAAACCGAGGGCCAATTTTCGACCCTCCCTCTGATCGATCAGCCCGGCCCCGCCACCAACCTCCCCTCCCCCCAGCCCAATTCTCCTCCGGTGGATCAGCCCCTCACCCCTCCCCTCAACCCAACCCAGCTAATCAACCCATTGCCCCGTCCAACTAATGGGGTGGTGGTAAAGGCCGAATCATTTCCCATTCTGTACAAAGCACTTGATCGATCGAACACATTCATGCACTTGGGCCACAAGCTAGCTTTTGTGGCATGGAGTATAGGAGTATATATATATATATATTTAAGTTTGATCTCTTAAGGATATGTTTTAGGGGATAGAGGGTTGTGATTTAAAAATATAGTAAAGTGGTGTTAATTATTTTTAATTATAGTGGTTATACGTGTTTATCTCTTTCTGTTTTTTAAAATGTATTCATTAAAAGCGCAAACCGCTATATATTACGCGGCGATACATTGTTGGTGTTAGATTTGCATGAATCGAGGCTTTACTCCCGAACCATCATTTCATGATTACAGAAGCAACTATTGGCATATCAAAAACCACTGTGATTAAGTGCTCTAGCTGCACTGTCTGTGATTCTTCTTCTATATATATTGAGCGGGGTAGCGCATGCATTGTTCTTTGCTCTAGCTAGTTGGTCTGTCTATACTCTATACAGTACGTGATTAGTTCATCTAGGTCGATCTCATGCATCTCGATCTTTGAGTTGGGCATGCATGCCTTGCTTTGAATATTCACGATTCGATCTCTTTAATAAGTTTTTCTTTACCAAACTCCTTTTTCTTTTTCTCTTCTTGTTGCTAGGATCTCAAACTACGGGATGTAGCTAGGTTCCTAAATGGAATGAGTTCTTATTCCTTCTTAAAGGGACACGGGACACATGAGGCCGGCCAATCTCAATTAGTTCTCCGGACCAGGCTTGACGTTGGAGAGATAACGATGGATGGATCATGCTTGCACAAAACAAGTGCCGGAGTACAATCAAGTGTAAGTTAAACTTGTCATAATCTTAACCGTTTCATGCTTAAATGAATAATACATGATAATAAATAGATCTTGGATTACCCTTTTGTACACTTATGTTGAGCACCATAAAATGACGAAGAGTCCTAACTTGTAGCACTTGTTGTTAAGTGGAAACCTGATCTGCTTAATTTGCCTTTACATAATTAATGGAATGTGGTGTCATCGATCTTGAGTCAAAGATCTTGCATTGAGCCTGATTAATCAAAAGATGATGTTCACAGATTCAAATGAATAAATGATAATACATTAAGAGTACGTACGTTAATTTAAACGTCATGCATGGCTCATGAGACAGTTCGGTTGTCTTACGGATAATATATTGTTTGTCAATTCTCTTATTATTTTGTCTTACTGTCAAATAGTTTCCAGTCTTAATTTCAATCCGATGAAAATGAAAGTGCATGTTGGTTGAGTACGTGCGTTGTATGGTGTTAATTTTGTTATAATTCGAGTACTTTATTAGCTCGGCTAGCTAATACAAATGGCATAGAAGAAGAAGTTAATTACTCCGATCCAAATAAACATCAAAATGTACGTTGTTGTGCTACGTACATATATATTGAAAACAATCAAAGCAAAGCTCAAAATATTCTACTCAACCTCTAAAGCTTTCTTCCCCACTCCACAGCTGCATGCAGTAAAGCACTGTTAACAACTTAAACTAGATTCCCATGGGCTGCCTAACTGTTTTGCCTTTATTTACGAGCTGCCTGAATTGGCTTTCCACCGACTATAGTGCATAATTAAACTATATATACTTCAATAATATACAATTATTAACCAACTAATTAGATCAAGCTAGATTATTTCCTCCACTGTGCTTTTGTACTCTTTCCCAGTTTCTTATTGGAAAACCTCGCCGGAAACATGGGAAAGATGCTTAAGCTACTAACCCATGCCAGTTATGGTGTGGTCCAGACCGGACCATGCCATGTTCTACGTTCATAGTTTTGCAAATCAAATCTATAGTTATATATCTACATATTACTTGCATAAGCAATGCCTTAATTAAACATCTAGCTCTTTGACGCATGCCATTGCCACCACAAAATGCTAGGGGCTTCGAGTTCCATGACTTCATGTGATTCTGTAATGGTTGTCATGATATCATGAGGATATTGTTCTTAATTATTTTGGACGTTGTGGTACGTATATACATATACAAAAAATTGAGCAATGGAGGTTGCTAATTAGAGGGAGAACAATCGTTGGTGGTGCTCATGTGCATTTTGTTGGATTATCCATAACATAATATGCAATTGGACCGCAATGTCACATTGGTGAGTTGTATATATGATCGATCACCCATATTGATTAATTAGGTCTTATTTAGAGTCAAGTTAAACTACAATGCAAGTTGATATGATGGATAGCTAAGCTAATAAGATAGCGTATTTTAAGCATTAGGCGTAGATAACACAATCTTCCGACTTCAGTGTTGCTATATATATATAGACATGTATTGTCTCCCATGATAATCCCGGCCAATTTAGATAAAAGATCGAAAATAATTAGTTGCACAAGTATTTTCTCAGGGGACAAAAGTGAGAGACCGGGTCATAGTTGAGTGTGAGTTTGCTTAATTTTGTACGTACTCCACCTAGCTCTTTGATATTATTATTGCTGTGATTCCCATTAATATTGGAAGGGGTCTTCGTTATCCACACAATTCGGGAATGATACTTATCAAGGCAATGCATGCATGCATTTGCAAAATGTGAGGGACAAAGCATATCAAACAAGCATACCCAAATTCATGTTATTGTAGGTCAATCAAAGTTGGCAAAGAATGTGATGAAGAGAGGTGAGGGGGGCCTTCAATTCCTTTTCACAACCATATAGTAGTAGTAGTGGTGGTGGTGGCATATGACCACAAGCTAGCTTTTGGTTTTGATATGTTCCGCTATTCTATTCAGATTCCGAGTCGTCTAAAGTATTATGATTAGAATTAGGCAAGTAGGACCATTATTTGTGTAAACCACTTGCGTGACGATAAGCTGTTGACTAATCTACAGTAATCTCATATCTCTATCGTTGAGCAAAAAGAACCCGCGCCACATGATGATCAACTTACTTTTGAGCAACTTCAAATACACTATCCGATTCTAGAGTACCTAGAGCATGTAGCGGTGCAACTGCTCCCGTTGCTCCTCTTCTCTGTTAGAGCAGAAGAGCGAACAGCGATTGCTCGTGTAGCTGCTTTTCAGCTTGGTCAACGAGCGGTCGCAGTCGTGGTCCCACCAAATTTCAGCTGTTCGTGCTGTTTTTTTCTCTCCGGTGCAGGTGTTGTTAGTTCATTATGAATCAATATCAGTCTCATTGAACACGATTAATAATTCTTGATTCATGGTGAACCTAATAAGTCCATGAACTATCAAATTATTCATAAATAACCGATAAATCACAGCAAAAATAAACAAAAATATGATTGTGAAGCTAGCTAGCTAGTCAAGCTACATATATACTTATATGAAAATGGGTCTCTTCCTAATCTAGTGTATATGGGGTTGTCAATAGGCAAGTAGAAGGAGAAGTAATTATAGCAATTAACTCACGATCGCCATCCAAAGTTCAAAACGATGACTTCGAGTAACTTCAAAGCCGTTAGCTTTCAAGCTGGCAATCAATATCCACAACCTCTCAGAACAGAAGGAATCAATTGTTTCATGAGGAACCAAGAAACTATTGTTTATCTATACTAGTATATTTTATGGTACATGAGAGAATTTGCAATGAGATTTAGTATTATTTTTCAAGATACGATATTGATCAGCATGTCTATGTATCAAGTATGAGACGAGGAAAATGACTGAAATGGATCATACTCTCATGGATACTGTGTATGCATGAGCAACTGATCTTTGATCATGTGCTCAGAAACACACTAAAAGTATATTAGAATGAATAATCATGTTGTTAATTTTGATAAATTATCGTTAGATATGCACTCAAAAAATTATATTAAATTATTTTTCCATTTTTTTAATTACTTATCGTTACACTAAAACAGGACTCATGAAATGAAAAATAGAAATATTCACAGCCACATGATTAGAGATCAATGATAATATAATGCAAATTACGTGAAGAGAGGATCTCAACCCGAAAATTAGGGCCAAAGAATGTGGTGCACACTGAGAGTGAGATGTTTCTAAAATCTAAAGAAGTAGCTAGCACTATCACAGGGGAGTGTTGAGTTGAGAAGAATTTGATGTATCCTAAGGTAAGCCGGTTTTATAATGAATATTATCAAAACTAGCGGCTTCCTCTCCCACTGTGGAGAGAATGCGGTGCTGCAAAAATTTTCAAATGTTGGTTTAATTTTGGTGAATTTGATATTTTAGTCATTTAATTTTTAAATATATAATTTTAGTCATTTAAATTTGACGAAAAAATTATTTTAGTCACTTAATTTTTTAAAATATAACTTGTGGATGAGATGAGTGATTAAAGTTGTACTTTTCAAAGTTGAATGACCAAAATATATGTGACCAAACTTGAGTGACTATTGTAATATTTTTTTGCCCTAAATATATGAATGGTAGAATTTGAAAAACTACTTACTGCATCTGGAATTTGAGAAGTGATACGAGAATTTCTCTAGACATGTTAGTTTTGTGAAGCTCAGTTACTGCATTAGGTAAAACAAGCCACCAAACATGAATGAGGCAGACTGATATATTCATTGGTCGGGACCAACTGTTATTTTCATAGCTCAGATTGTGAGGCTACACAATTTCATAACAATAGGAAGCAATCTTCTAAATTCCCCTCATTTTAAGAAAGTTGAAAATCTACTTCTCCTCTTCTTTTTCTAGAAAAGCATATATATATATATATACAGTATATATATATAGTCGTTTTCATTCCTTTTGGTAATGTATGAATATCTGTGTATCTATCTATCCGGGTCATGGGCCTTGTGGGTTGAACTTGTCGAGGTTGTGGGTCATTTAATAAGAGGGAGAGAGGGACTCCGCTTATGGGGGCAATGCATTCATCCCAGATCAAAGAAAGCAGAGTGTCAGTTTTGGCGTGCTTTACTGTGCAAGGTGGTGGTGGTGGTGGTGAGCTTATGAGTTATGAGTGAATCACTCAGTCATTGTGACCCTCTCCAAAAATCAATCAATCGTCTTGTATTTTCCTCTGCTCTCTTTACTCATCATCACCCAAATTAAAGTAGAAAAGAAAATCACAACAAAAAAAGAGAGAGGAAGAAAAGAAAAGCAGCTGGTGCTTGGTGTTTGGCGGTGGTACTACTAGTACTACTTGTGTCAATGACTGAAACATACATTTCCTAGCTAACTGGGCAAGTTTTACAGCTCATTCTGTTGATGGGTGCTTTTGGGTTTCTTTTTGAGAGCCCCTTTGCTTTGTTTGGTGGTGGTGGGTTTCGGTTCTCAAGGATTCAATGCTTGTCTAAAGCCTCTATCTTTGGGTTTGATACTGTTGCTGTTTTGGTGTTTTGCTCTGCTCCCTCTGAGCGGTTTTAAGTTTAAAGTTCGGAGCTTTGGTGAGTTGTGCTTTGCAAGTTTCTGTCTTTATTGCTCAGTTTACTATTTGGGTTTTGGATTTCTGGAACTGGGTTTGTTTTAATATCAAATTGCAAGTACATGACATAGTTGCATAGCTCTCTGTAGAGATTTGATGAATGGGTGTTGTTGGGTTTTACACGGAGAGTGGCTTTTGGGGGTTGTCTTCATATTATAGGCATATTTTCTTCATGTGGGGTTGTAGAAATTTTCATTCAAATACAGCATCAGAATGTGATCTTCCCGTGGTGAATAACACAATATGATCTTTGCTTCCCTTAATTTATTAGATTTTCTGCAATATATTCTGGTAGATTCCTCAGATTTCTGTTTCAATTTTGTAATAGTTTTTATTTTGTTGGTAGTTGATGTTTGGTTGTCCATTACTATAATAGACTTCAAAGATGTGATCTTTCTCTCATTTATTCCCATACTTTGCCCCAAATAAAAAGAGATGCTTGTTGTCTACCGTTTTGGTGGTTTCTTCAACTGATACCGAGATGCTGTTTTCAGTTGCAGGTTTTCAAACTTCATCAGTATAAAAGAAATCCATAAAATAAATCTGGTTGATGTGTACATGTTGGGTTTGGAACTTGAAGCTTTAAAGGCGCTAAGAGGGTCTTGGTGGCATGAATCTTTAATAACCTTTTAAAAAGGAAAACAAAGAAACACAGTAATCAGAAGTGTAAGATTAAGAAATGGTTGGAGTAGAGTGTATGGTGGGAGTCAGATTTGGGCTCGTGAGTGTCTCTGGTGTTTGATAATTATTTAGTGTTGAGAGTCTGTTGCCAATGTTCCCTGTGCTGACTTGGTGCGCCCGGACTCCGTGGGCTTTGCCGCCGACCAAGGAAACACCCTCTTCTTTGGCTCTCTTGCCATTCAAGAGAACCTTTTCTTAAACAAATGCACAAAACCCATCTTCACTTTCCCATATCTTTCTCTCTCTAACTCTTAGACTGATTCACTCTTGATTCAGTCATAGCACCCATCTGCATACATATATATCCTTCCCTCTTTGTTTTTTCTATTTCTCTCTTGAATCCCAGGAAGTTGGTTGCATTCAGATATTATATCCTCCCTGCTCCTGGTGTGTTCCTTTCAGTTTGAGATGTGTTCATATTTGGGATGCCTGGTGATCCTGGTGTGAAGTATTTGATCAAGCAGTGACACAGGTTGAGTAGTGGAGAAGTTTAGTTTGGGAAGTACAGAAGGAATAACAGATCTTTTTACTTGCCAAGATGAAGTTTATGAAACTTGGATCGAAGCCTGATTCCTTTCAAACTGATGGCAGTAATGTTAGGTGAGATCTTCTATTGCCTTCTATTTGGATTATGCTCTGTGTCTTTCCAATTGTCAATTTGAATTAATTGTCTGCTGCATTTAATTTCCTGTTGCTCAAGCCTGTTACATTTTGTTTGGTTTCTCTGTATATGATAGTAAGAAGTTGGCTTCCTTCCCATTGATAATGCATTTGGCTCTTTGGCTAAACATGTTACAGGCACCTTGATTCTTGCAAAACCATGAACTTTAAATCTCTGCCTCATTTTCATTCTCGTTTGTTTTCTCCTATACTATCCTCTTAATATTGTGCCTATTTGAGTTAAGAGATTTTCTGAGGACAATGAGGTTTAATTGGAAATAAACTTTATTTCTCCCTCTAATTTTTTTTTTGGAATGGAATATTTTGCTTGCAATCATTGGTATTCTCCATTTTTAACTGAAGGCAATGCAGTCATAGTGATCCAAGTAAAGGAACAAGGATAACATAGAGAAAAAACACTGAAAAGTGATTAAGTTCTTGCAAATGTAAAAACAAAATAAAAACTGCTTGTTTTAGAGTTATGTTTCAAATTCAAGTATAAAGATGTTGCTGCTTCATATGTGAAATTGGTACTTTACCATGTAATTTGGGTTGTCAACTTGTCGTCATACTATTTAAAGACCTTATTAACATTACAAATAAATTTTATATGTTAATATGTACAGGTATGTGGCAGCTGATTTGGAAACAGATATCATTGTTAATGTTGGAGATTCAAAGTTCTATCTCCATAAGGTATTGATTGGACTCTTGTATTTTTGGTTTCTTATATGTGACTTCAAAGTTCTAAAACCTGTTTCAGTCCTTGCCATTTTTTGCTTTACTTTGTAATATCACAACTCCCAAGTCCAAGTTTAATGATTTATTGTCAAGATTATGTATACTACTCATATTTGCAAGCTGCTAAAGAGATACAGATATATGTGGTACCGAATTATTTATTAAGTTTAATGATTGAAACAATTCATGGTTTTTGTAAGCCTCATATGTGCTAGGTGTATGTGCTCCAGTTTTAGTTTTCCTTCAATAAGATAAACAACACAATTTTTCCATAGGTTTGGAGCACTACATAAAATAGCTTAACACAGTTGGTTTCTCGATAAACGCCTTGTCACTTGATGAATGAGATCAATAGAGAGTTGTTAGATTTATATCTTTTAAGCATCAATAGAGAGTTGTTTGACCTTTCAAAAAAAATAGAGTTGTTTGATATATAATCTGAGCTAAATTTGAAATCAAGAAATGATATAGTGTTAACAGTCTTGTCTCTGCACAGTTCAGTTGCATCTCAAGATTTAGCTGTCTTTATGCTATTATTTCTCTGGGATGCTGATTCTAGATCTCATTGCATTTGCAGTTTCCTCTTCTATCAAAGAGTGCACGCTTACAGAAATTAGTGAATGCCAATGATTCAAAACCTTTGGAAATTTACATCTCAGACATTCCCGGAGGCCCTGCTGCATTTGAGATATGTGCCAAGTTTTGTTATGGCATGACTGTCACCCTGAATGCTTACAATGTTGTTGTGTCTCGATGTGCGGCCGAGTATCTGGGAATGCATGAGTCTATTGAGAAAGGAAATCTCATATACAAGATTGATGTGTTTCTTAATTCAAGCATTTTCCGCAGCTGGAAGGATTCGATCATTGTTCTTCAGACTACAAAGTCTCTTTTGCCGATATCTGAGGAACTGAAGTTGGTCAGCCAATGCATTGATTCAATTGCAACCAAAGCCTGTTTTGACGTTTCAAAAGTTGACTGGTCCTATACCTATAACCGTAAGAAACTTCCAGAGGAAAATGGTAAGGATCCAAATTGGGATGGCGTCAGAAACCGTCGAGTTCCAAAGGATTGGTGGGTGGAGGATTTATGTGAGCTTGAGATCGATCTGTTCAAGCGTGTTTTAATGAGTATTAAGACAAAAGCTGTACTTTCTGATGAAGTGATAGGAGAAGCCTTGAAAGCTTATGCTTACAGAAGGTTGCCAGGTTTCAGCAAAGGTATGATCCAGGCTGGAGAGTCGGCAAAGAATCGATCGACAGTGGATGCAATTGCCTGGCTATTGCCTGCAGAGAAGGGCACTGTTTCTTGTAGTTTCTTGCTCAAATTGTTGAAAGCAGCGATATATGTGAACTCTGGGGAAACAACCAAGGACGAGCTGGTAAAGAGAATAGGACAGCAACTCGAGGAGGCCACTGTAAATGATATTTTGATAAGAGCAGCTGAAGGAGAAGCTACAATGTGTGATGTCAGTTCAGTTCAAAAAATAGTAGAAGAGTTTCAAAGGAAAGACCAGTCTGCAGAGATTCAATCAATAGACGAAGGCCATGAGATTCAGAATGAGAGAAGGCCAGGGATCTTGTCAGATGCATCCAAGTTGATGGTGGTGAAACTGATAGATGGGTATCTCACTGAAATTTCAAGGGATCCCAACCTACCATTGTCCAAGTTTGTTGATCTTGCAGAAATGGTGTCAGGTTTCCCTCGCCCTGCTCACGATGGGCTTTACCGAGCCATTGACATGTTTCTCAAGGTAAGGGCCTCCTGATATATGTTGCAATCCTAATATATTTTAAGTTGATCTGATGATGGTATCATACAAGTCCTTTCTTGCTACAAACTAGTAAATCTAGGTGCTAATTTTTTTTTTCTTCGGAATTTACATCGAAGACATACTAGAGAAGTAATGTTCTTCAAGTGTTTTTGTCTTGTCTTTTGGATAGTGGTGGTGAATGATATGTTTTGCACACTCTGGTTTTCTCTGATTCAGGAGCACCCAGGGATCAGTAAGAGTGAGAGAAAGATGATCTGCAAGCTGATGGACTGCAAGAAACTATCAGTTGAGGCGTGCATGCACGCTGTGCAAAATGAGAGACTACCATTGCGTGTAGTTGTGCAGGTACTATTTTTTGAGCAGGTCAGGGCTGCTGCTTCATCAGGCAGTAGCACTCCTGACCTACCTAAAGGCATGAAGGATTTGAACAGTGGTTCTCATGGCAGCTCAAGGTCTGCAACAACCAACACAGAGGAGGACTGGGATGCAGTTGCATCTGCCGAGGAGCTCAAGGCCCTGAAAGGGGAGTTAGCTTCCTTAAGATTGGCCACTGGTGAGAGAAATGGAGATGGTAAAAGTAATGTTGACAAGGCTGCAGTTAGTAAAATGAGAGGACTGCTTAAATCAAAGAAGATCTTTGCAAAACTCTTCTCAAACAAAGGGGGACAAGGCGAAAACAGCGGCTCAGATTCATCTGGCAGTCTTGGTTCTGCAAATCCCGAAGATGCTGCCAAATCCACACCTTCCAGAAATCATAGGCATTCGGTTTCTTAGAACTAATCGTCAGAAATAGGTTTGAATTTTTTGGGTCTACCCTCTCTCTTCATAATCTTAGCAACTTAAGAAGTTGTCTATTACTCGAGCAAATGTGTCGTACATATAGTTTGGGAGAAGGGCTTTTTGTTGCATCTGCAGAAAAATTCACAGGTTGTGAGAAAATTAGTATCTAGAGAATGTAACTGGTGAAATCCAAAAGGGTTCTAATCTCAGATCTAACTGTGCTTTTGTTAAATATTATCTAGCAATGGTATGTTATTATATTATTAATCAAAACCATGGAACATGTTTGAGTGATTTCTTCTCATGGATATTTTGACAGCATAAACTTGAACTGACCCCATTAGGTTGCACATCTTATTTTTCTTCTCTCTTCTCCATCTCCTCTCTCTGAGTTGCCCTGTGCATGAACTAAGCTAACAACAAAACATACATGACAAATAAGCTCAATTTTAATGAAAAGAAACTCATACATGTTGCAGTGGAAATTTTATGACTTTCTCAAATCTCGAGCAAGGCAATCCCAGATGAAATTTGATAGCTTCTGGGTTATCTTCAGAAACACAGTTGAAACTTGAAAGGCGCCAACTTTGGAGGTCTTGGTTCTCCCCAGAGGCTCTATTTTTTCTCTCCCTAAATCAAAGAACGAAGGGTTTATGTAGGGTTTGAGACAGGAAATAGTCCCTGATCAGTCTAGTAGAAAATGTTATAGCCAATTTTGGTCCGAAGCCATTTTCTCCATCTGTTTCCTTTTCAGGATGTACTAAACAAATTTCCTACTTTGGTTGGGAAAGTATTGTGGGTACGTAAGTTCTTTTTGGTAGATTAGCTAGGAATCCCAGAGGATTCAGAAATGCAACAAACTAAAGTAAAATCTTTATAAATGAATAACTTCGGGAACGGAAACAATATTACTTTAGCGAGATTACTATTTTATCGATAAATGAATAATTTATTAAGACTTTAGCGAAATTATTACTTTTGAATTATTCTAATTATAACGATATGTAGTCGAATTACCTACTGATGAAGAGATCATGTAAGGGACAATGAATCTGTATAAAGAAGATGATCATGATTCAAATGACAATTTTGTTATACCGATAGTTTATCTTAAAGAGACATTTAAGACACTAAATATCAGAATAACTTTCTGCTATAAAATGAACAACATCTATCAAATGTGATGCACGCATTACAATAGATCAAAGACGAAGTTAAAATTGGTCTAGATACGAAAAAGAAATATGTTACAGTGGTCTTTTTGTCAAGAAATAGCTTTAGTGATCGAGAAAATAGAATTTTTTAGCTAAAAATTTAATTTTTATGTATTTTTATAAATTTTAATACATATTTTTATGTTTTTAATTTAAATGATTAGTTTATATATTCAGAGGGACCTAAACGAATTAGAAAAATTATTATCTTATACATTTAGCGAGCTTGCTAATAATATGAACTGGTCCCAAATCAAAACCGAATTTTTTTTATTATTTTAGCTAAATTATTAATTTATCGAATATTAATTTATCAAAGTACAGAAACCTATATAAAAAAGAGGGGCTCTAGCATAGTAGCATAACATACTTTCACAAGTAATTCATAACACAATTTGAGTCAAGGCTTTGATCACCGATTGTATTTGGTTTAGATTGTGAGGTTAATCCAAAAAGACAAGTTCTCTGGAGACCAATGGCGCAGCAAGGCAAGAATTGGTGGTCCATGACTGAATATGCAGCGTCTTCAACTACTCCAAAATCCATAGTCGCAATGGGTGAAGAGCGTTCATGCCCACCACCTCCACAAAAGAATCAACCTCAGATAACATATAACACACCTCATGTCCGAGTTAATTTGAATGCAGCTTTTGAGCATGAGTATAACAAGGGGATCCCAAGAAAAAAGAACTTGTTACAGAAGTAGTAGCGAATTGAAATATATTATATTGGGAAACTAGTTAGTTTAGAGCATCTTTAACGGTTCTTGTAAAATCACAAGAATTGTTATTTTATCGAAAAACACTCATTTTTAGCTCCAACAGCTCTTGTATATTGTCTTGTATCTTATAGAAACTGAAAAAAAAATAGATAGGAATTCCCTATATCTATAGAATTTACAAAACTTGTATATTGCTTCAAGAATCACTAAAATTTATCATTGGGCTCTCTCTTTCTCCTAAAACACGTTACTAGCCTCTACTTTTATTTCCCTCATCCAACGCTATTTTTATTTCTCTCTTCCTGCTCGCACTATTTTTCTCTTGTCCCGCTCCCTCTCGAGCATCAGAACAACGCTTTTGGTTTTCTTCACAGCATAATTCCTCAATTTGTTCCTCACCATTGCTTGACAAGTGAGTTTCGATATTTGAATTTTATTCATGAATCTTTCAATCAATTGTGCCTTGGGATTTTGAATACATTATACATGGTTATGGTTGGTTTGTATGCGAGGATTGTACATGATATGGTTGTGCTAAGAGTTAGTCCATAGATTCATCACTTATATATGGTTAGTCTTGTCATATGCTACCAAGCTTTCCATGTCTAATGAATACAGTCAATGCTACCAAGCTTACCACGGAAGCCACGTTCTTTGCTCTTTGAAAGTTAAGATCATCGCTATTTAGTGATCTTAAATATCGTTCTCCAAAAAGTTCAACAAGTGTTGCAACAAATATGTTGAGACTTTCTATAGTTGTTGTCTCACAGATTTGCACATACTCATCTAGGTAATCAGCAGGAACACCATAAGCAAGGATACAAAAAACAATTGTTATCTTTTGAAGTGATGACAAACCGAGGCGCCTAACAACATTCCTTTTTTGAACAAAATAAGTATCATGTGCAATCACATCGTCGTGAATTCAAAGAAAAAGAGCCCATTTCATTCGAAACCTCCTTCTAAATAGTTTATCACCATACTTAGGATTATCACTAAAGCAATCACGATAAAGTCTTTCATGGCCTTCTATTAGATCACGATGAATAATAGAATGACCCATAATCGAACCGCGGCGAACTCTCCTTTCAGATCTCTTGGTCATATGAATAACTAAAGATTTTTCATATTCGTCGTCTAGATCATCATCGTCGTTCATAAACGTATCAACTAAATAACGACTAGTTATAGAATGACGAAACACGAAGATGGATTGAGAGATATAAAATGGGTAAGTGAGAAATAAGTGAGATATAACTTTGAGCTACTGTTTGATCAATGTATGAACTATGAAGATCGACATTGCAAATATATACAGAGGTTGTGCATTCTAGCTGTTGGAAGCAATTGAATCTACTAGGTTGTACTAGCCGTTGATAATTGAATTAGGTACAATTTAAAAAGTGATTCAACATTAATTATACATATATGCATTTAATTATAGTGAATATTATACAAGAGATGTTGGAGTTAGGGTCATCTAATTCTATAAATTTTATATTTTCATCTTGTATAATAATTTTTTTTTTACAAGAGTTGTTGGAGATGCTCTAAAGTTATATTGCATCTTCATTGTTATTTTCATTTCGATAGTGTGTACATTCGAATTCATTGTTTCATTTGACTTGTATTAAAATTAATGATTAACAATTATCATGTTGTTTATATATCTTTACAATAGTTATGCAAAAGTTTCCTTTTAAGAATGTAGTTCTTTTAAACTTTGAACTTTTTAAAGTACAAGAGTTGCATGTTTCACCACTTTCACTAGAACTCCCTAGGATCAACAAAAATTGATAGTCCAGAAGGAGATTTAGTCCAGTCCCCAAGTGACCCATCACTATAATCCTCAACAAGCCTCTTCTTGCACCATACGTCCTGGGCGCATGATAGCCGTTGCCAATGGGGTATTTCTAACCTCATCCGTTCTTGGCTGGCCACTTCAGTCATCACCACCCCACAGTGCAACTCTCTAGCTATGTTATGTGCATGTCCACAAAGTGCCTTCAACATTTTACTTGCGCCTAGGCCTTGTCCTTCCAATATATATAGGAAAAACAACCCAAATGGCCTAAAAACATCGGGCATTGAGGGTATACTCAGCCAAGGCAATGCTCTATCCACCATGCACGTCGCCTTGGCTGCTACGCGCCGCTCAAGTGAAACGCCTTTTAATTCTAAGGTGAACACCTCCTTACAGTTCCATGCACTCAAAACTGCTCATGACTTAGGCAGTTTTGATGTAAACTTGTCCATCCCGGACCATGAAAAGTTGGTCGGGACATTCAAAAATGTGCCGACGTTGAGCTAGTTTTGCACAATGCGATTGATATCCTGTGGGAAAAACTCGATGGAAGAGAATTGGTGGCGGTAGAGGGTCTCGGCCTCAGGTGGAGTGAGTTTGATCATAGTGTCTCGGTTGTGGTATGTTTTGGCTCGGTGAGCATAGATTGGTTGGACCAAAATAGAAGGGGTATGGAATTTGGTGTATTGGCACTTTTGGGTGAATAGGTTTAGTGAAGCTTTATTTTCAAGCTCAGTAGCCATGTATGAGTACTCTGTCCCATTTCTTCGAAACCATTCCTCCATTTGGTTAATCAGTTTGAAACAAATATGTTTTCTCCTGCATATCAAAAAGGGAAAATTGCTTGGATGATCACTCAAGTATGGCACGTTCTAAACTTTGCTTGCTCATGTATGACAAATATCACTTTGCTCACTATTGAATTACACTTTTACTCATTTTGCTCACTCCGAATTTTGCAAAATTTAGAGTTTTGAATTCGAGTTATAATCGACCAAGGAAACCTATTAAGCATTGTAGCTCTCTTTATTGTGAGTTTTTTCATACTAAGGTTGAGCCTCAATTCAACCCGAGGAGCGAGAATCGAAGATTTGAAGTTTTGAGTGTTCTTGACTTCAAAAGCCAAATTCAACCACTTTCATGATGAATTAGACTTAGGTGTAGTTGAGAAAATTGTTGTCAGGTTTATTTCACACAGATTGAACTTCGGTTCGCTAGAAATTGGAGTGGCGCCGCCAATTTCTCCAATTTGGAGTGATCAAAGTGAGTAAAAGTGTAATTTGATAGTGAGTAAAGTGAATATTTGTCATACATGAGTGAGCAAAGTTTAGAACGTGTCATACTTGAGTGATCATCCGATCAATTTTCCCTATCAAAAATTCAAAACTTAATTAATTATGTCACATGATAAAGCAATGCCACTTCTGTGAACCAAATTGAGCGTGAACCCACGGTCAAAACAGGGTTTTTATATATAGTAAAAGTGGTTTGAAAAGACCAAAATACCCTTATGACTATTTACATAGATTTTGGCTTCTTTTTGCTGAAACGTCTCTTTCTCTCTTCTTTCTTTTTCTTCCGTGCCTCATTTTTCTTTCTCTTCTTCTTCTATTACTTGCTCAATTTTGTTTTCTTCTTGTATTGTTGATCAACTTTTGCTGCATTTTGATTCTTCTTGTGCTCCACCTTCTGCTATTTTGATTGCTTATCTGCTGCTTTTCTACTTTGTCTATCCATTTCTTGTCTTATCTACAATTCTCCTGCTTCACTCTTTTATCATGGTTCCATCATATTGTCAATGTTGTGATCTTCTACATCACTCATCACATTGTTAATGTTATAATTTTCTTCATTACCTATTCTGTCAAAGAGTAAATCCAGTTGTGCTTGACTTGATGCTACTTCTGCTTGGTCTTCTTCTCTTGTTGCTGCTTCCCAAAATTCTCTTTCTATTCTTTCTGCTTCTCTCTCCATTCTTTCTGTTTCTTCTTGCTTTTGTCTTTTTAATTCGTCAAATCTTCTTTTGTGATTTCACTCATGGCAGTGCTGTATTTTTCACCAGGTCTAGGAAGTCTTTCATATATTTCTGAGGTATAAATGTTTATGGTGCTGGTTTGGTAAACTAAGTACAAATCACTGTCATTCCAATATTCTTCATTGATTAGTTGTGCTGCTTGGAACTTATGTATATCCTCTAAATTTGGTATTGAAGTAGGGTTTTCTAACATTGCTGGAGGTTCTCTAAATTTTTGGCGAGAGATAAGTATAAGGTGTCTTGCTTTATCTGAATACATACTATTACTACTTGGTGCTGAAGGAATACTAGTAAATTCTAATTGTAGAGTTTCTCTTCTTGCTTCTTTTATCCCTCATATCTCTATGTAATGTTCTATGCCAAACCGAAGTTGGCGAGACAAAGAACTAACATGATTTTTACTTTTGACCAGGGGTGATTAAAATTCTAGACCAGGGGTGATTAAAATTCTGATGTCATCATGCTCTACATATGTTTCTCTAAATTCTTCCATATTCATGCTGGCAAGTAAAATATGATATTTTATTTTTTTTCATTTTCAAGGCTAAGTCTAGAAAGATGAACGGCTCGTATGCCTGATTGTGGAGTGGATATAAGACTGAATAAATTTTTTTGAATAGCTAACTGCAAAAAAAAAAAATGCTTATCTTGCTGTAACCTTAATATATGATTTTTCATGTCATCAGGTAAGTACAAAAATCTTTCTCTTGCTAGAGCTTGTAAAAAGTATGGATTTTCTGTTTGTGCTTCTAGCATGGATGTAGAGAAATCTTTGTCTATATCATGCAAATATTCGATTATTTTTTGATGATTAACATTTAATCTACGAAAATATTCAGTAACTATATCATGCTCTTCTTTTAAACTATCATATTATGTTTTTCCAATATTATGCAGTTCACAAAGACTATCTAACTGGGATGAATTCTAGCATAATGTGCTTAGAGTTTATGATATTCTTTTAATGCTATTTCTTTGTCTACTCTATTGCTTAAAAATTCTTGTTCTAAAGCTCTCACTATTTTTTCTTGTCCTCTCCTTATGCCAGGGTTTTGTATTCTAATATTCCAAAGGTTATCTAACAAGACTTTTTGTTTTGTGGATAGTAAAGGTGAACTAATAAACCTGAGGTGTGGTTCACGGATTTCTTAAACCTGAATTCCATTGTAGGAATGAGTGATTGTTGCTATTCTTGCTTCCATTGGTGGTAAACTACTTTGTGCTTGATTGTTGCTCGAAGAAGGTCTAAATGGTTGCATACCTATTTACAAAATGAGACGGGATAAGATATCCGCCAATGTATTATCAGCTCCTTTTATGTGTTCAAAGTTTGGCTTAAAGCCATTTCCTGTAATAGAATCAATAAAATTGACCCATCTACGGGCTGCTTGCCTGTTAGTAGTAATTTTATTGTAATGTGAAACTATATTTTGACAATTTGTTCTAATAGTAAAAATTTCATTATGTAAAAACAATGAAAAAAAAACTTCAAGGGAATTGATTAGTCCTAAGATTTCTAAATTTGTTGCTGGTAATCTAGATTATATTTCATTGAACTCACCAGAGACGTATCTACATATTTGCTCTTCTGATTTTGCTAAATCTTTACTCTTTTTCTGATAAAGAATACCTGCCTATCCTAATGATGATGCATCTGTTTCGACTATTTTATAACTATTATCTAACGGTAACGCTAAAGGTTTTAACTGCTGAATTTCTTGCTTGATCTGTTGTACTAACTTGATATCTTCTGTATTGAAATATGTTTGACCTGTCTTGCTAGTTTGCTATGTAAGACTACTATTTTCCTACCAAGATCAAGAATAAAGCTTCTTGCATAATTCAAAAGTCTTAAAAATGCTTGTAAGTGTTTTTTATCTTCTAACTTATCTGAAAATTCTACAACTTTTCTTGCTATATGTTCCTGCAACTGTATGGTGTCTAACTTAATATAAATTCCTAAGAACTCTATATCTTGCTTTTCCAAATCAATCTTGTTCTTGCTGATAATGATGTCATTATTTATAAACTCATTTAGAATGATTTCTAAATGTTTTCGATGCTCATTTCTATTCTTGTTGTGTATTAGTATATCATCAACATATACACTACAAAACTATCATACTTTCTCATGTCATATCATAGTAGAAGGAGGAAGTAAAGTCCGCACAATATCAACTTTAGCTTTGTCTACTTGTATGCCCCTAGCTGATATGACATGTCCCAAAACTATACCTTGTTCTACCATAAAGTGATATTTCTCCCAGTTAAGCAGTTTTTACACAACGCTCTAAAACCATAGCTAGATTATGTAGACATAAGTCAAAAAATCACCAAAAACAGGGAAGTTATCCATAAAAACCTCAATGATCTTTTCAACAATGTCTGAGAAAATACTCACTATACATCTCTGAAATGTTGCATAAACCAAAGGGCATCCTCCGGTATGCAAAGGTACTATATGGGCAAGTGAAGGTGGTCTTTTCTTGATCATCTTTGTGAATGGCTATTTGATTGTAGCCAGATTATCCATCCAAGAAACAATAATATTCATGCCCAGCCAATCTTTCTAGCATCTGACAATGAACGTGAGTAGAATGTGATCCTTCCGTGTTGTGGCATTTAGCTTGCGGTAATCAATGCATACTCTCCACCCCGTTTGCACTATTTAAGACATCAACACGTTCTCATCATTCTTTATCATTCTGATGCTTGAATATTTGGAAACCACCTGCACAGGACTAATCTATTTGCTATCAGAAATAGCATAAATAATACTTGTATCTCGAAGCTTGATGACTTCTTTCTTGACAACTTCCATTATTGCAGGATTGAGTCGACGTTGAACTTCTTTTGTGGGCTTAGCTCCCTCTTCTAGATGTACCCTGTGAGTACACAATGTTAAACAGATGCGTTTGATGTTGGCCACTGTCCATCCAATGGCGGCTTTGTACTCCTTAAGTACACTCAACAACTTCTCCTCTTGTAATGTTGAGAGCTTTGAAGAGATAATCACTGGGAGTGTATCATTCTTCCCCAGGAAAGCATACTTCAAATGCTCGAGGGTAGAAGTTTCAGATCTAATGTGGGCGCCACTTGTATAGATGGAATAAGAATATCATGTGAAACGAAAGAAGAATAGGTTTGTACGGCTTACCTTTCATGCTTGGCAATGATTCAAACGCCTCTTCCATAGTACAGTACTTATCCTCCATCTCAAGATCCTCAGGTGAAGCTATCTCCAAAATAGGTTTAGTTTTTATGGGTCGAGGCTTGGGTTCGATGGATCAAAACTGGTCTTCGATGGGTCGAAGATTTCCTCGATGCATCCACTGTGGTTGATGGTACGTCAATACAAGAACAATTTTCAATGGGTCAAAGATATTCTCCTTGATCCATCGAAGCATGCTCTCTGGTGCTGACTGCAAATTGCTTTCGATGGGTCGAAGGGATCCTTTGATGCATCAAAGGGTACACCCTGGTTTCCATGTTTTCTCCTGCTTTTTCAATGGCTTTTCTCAAAGGATCATCATCCAATGAGTACTGAATAAATTCCTGCACAAAACTTTCAAAAGTGTCAATTGAACAACAAGAATAAGCATCATCACTATTTGGATGTTTGAGAGCTTTATAAATATTGAAATTCCCCCGCCACTTCCATACTCAATGATCCATCAAAACAATCAATCTTTGTACGTGCTTTTTTCAAGAATGGTCTCCCAATAATCAATGGTATTTCTAATGGCATTGGCTTATGCTCCATCTCCAGCATAAAGAAATCTGTTGGGAATATCAAATCTCCCACCTGCACCAAAATATCCTCAATAATACCTCGAGGGTAACAGTTAGACCGATATACAAGCTTAAGGGTGACACATGTGGGAAAAAGTTCTCCCATTTTTAACCTTTCACAAACAGTGTATGACATTAAATTAATGGAAGCACGTAAATCAAGTAGAGTACCCGCAAACCTGTGATCACCAATAGTACATGGGATCGTAAAACATCCTGAATTGCCCAACTTAGGTGGGAAATTTATGTGAAGAACTGCAGATACTCTCTCTTCCAAATCCATAGTCTCAGTTCCATAGAACTTTCTCTTTGTAATGAACAAATCTTTCAGGAACTTTGCATACTATGGTATCTGCTTGATCACATCCAACATCTCCTTCTCTTTGTCAACCTTCACCTGCTAGGAAAAGGCACATTAAGAGTAATCAAAGGTGAAGGATTATATAATACCTAGTCTTCTTTAGGATTTGTCACTGAACTTGCTCTTGATCAACCTCTTCATCTCCTCCTCTTTATCAACCTCTTCATCTGCTCTGAACTTGGGACAATCTTCTGCTAGATGATTTGTAGCTGAACATAGAGTGCACACAACCTGAGCTGCTACAACTGTTGTCTTTTTGGCCACCTTCAAACTACTAGCAATCAAAGAAATATCATTCTCCATGGAACTTAATCTTTTTTCCACGGCTCTATCGATTGTAACTGCTTTTAGATATCTTCTACTTGCTCCCATGGATCTATCCCTTGACTAAAATTTCCTTGAATTTTTGGCTTGGTTCTCAACAACTTTCTTGGCTTCACTTCCAGTCATATTCCACCAATTTTCCCTACAAGTTGAATCAAGCTTTGACCTGTTAAAAAAATCAAGTCCTTCATAGAAGAACTCCAATTGGGTGTTGAAGTCAAAATTATGATGAAGGCTTTGTCAAAGAAGACCCTTAAATTGGCTCCAAACTTTATGTAATGCATCTCCATCTTTCTGCCTGAATGTGCTAATTTGCTTATTCAAGTTCTTGGTGCGGGAGGCAAAATAGAACTCTTTCATAAATGCAGTACATATCTTCTCCCATGTGTCAATAGATAGAGGGGCTAAAGAGTTGTACCATGCATTTGAAGAGTTGTACCATGCATTTGCTTGCTCTTTCGAAGAAAACTAGAACAAGAGGAGTTTGATAGTGTCTTCTTCCATATTTGTCGACTGGACTCTGCACATTGATGTAAATTCATTGAGATAATCCTAAGGGTCTTTCGAAGGCATTCCTCTGAAGTATGGCAGATTCGATATAAGAGATGGGGGAATAGAATAAGCCCCCAAATTTGCTGGTAGAACGATTGGCGAATCTGCTGCACCTGTGCCGGGCACGAAGGACTCTCTCAGCTTTGTGGCATTTTCCATTCATGGTGGTGATGGTGGTGGCGTTAAAACATTTTTCTCAAATTCAGAATCTGTATCAGAATGTATTTCTTGCTTAGATTGATCACCACCACTATTCACGCTCATGGACCGTTGTCTTTGCTGCTTTCTGTTATGCTTCGCTGAGTGTTCAATCTCTAGATCAAGTAATAATGTCTTAGCATTTCTAGTATGCCTAGTAGGCATGCACAATGTTCTTGTACATGGAAGAAACAATAAGACACAAAGGAAAAAGAAAACTAAATGAAACAAAACTGAAATTTAAAGACTATATTAGGACTTAGAATTAAGCAA
This sequence comes from Geum urbanum, assembly GCA_946800695.1. Classification (NCBI taxonomy): domain Eukaryota; kingdom Viridiplantae; phylum Streptophyta; class Magnoliopsida; order Rosales; family Rosaceae; genus Geum; species Geum urbanum. The sequence continues at coordinate 4,144,892 of OX327002.1, read as the reverse complement.
TTCCCCGGCAATGGCTCCAAAATTTGATAGGTGAGAAAACACCTATGCAAAGATACCATATTCCCAACTTAGATATATCAATGTAGTATGATAAATATGGGTTATTGAACACAACGAATTGGTGAAACTAAATCCTAACACTAAACTACAATGTTGACAGACTCGACTACAATACACTAATGACACTACGACTCTACTCTAGACAGACTTAAATGACACGAAATTTTGACACAATAATATAGACACAGTGATGGACTACCACAAAAAATTGCAGTGTATTCAGAGTTGGATTGTGTACCAAACTGAATTGGCTAAGCTACAGCTAATGCAGAAAGTAAATGATGAAAATAAATATGCTAATGAATGCGAAGTGATTTATTATATGATGAATGAGTTAAGAGGAATGCAATCCACCACCATAATTCCATCTATCTAGCACATACTTAATTGAATGCACATATCCAATGAATAAAAGTTCCCAGGAAGGGCCGATCGTTACAATCATATCCTATTACCTAATCATTATGCCTATGCGAGTTTGTCATGGACCTTTCCTACATCTATCCCTCTATTGAATCCATAGGCATAGACCTCAAGGTTTACAATGAACAAAACATTACGTTCTAGAAAAGGTTTCAGAATTTATAAGGGTTCGCAGGTACACTATAGGCATGTCCTGCTAGGCCTAGGGTTTCAATCACTTGACAAAATTGGTGTATCACTGTAGAGAATCCAGTGGAAGAAATTATCTCCAGTCGCCCGTATCTCATGACAATAGAATCCTAGCATGCATACTGAGTTGTACACCAAAGCAAACATATAAGAATTCATACAGTGAGTCGCATAGAGAAAGAAACCTAATTCAAACTGAATATGCAAAACTATATTAAAGTGTATAAATTAGAAAGACTTCATATACGGGGCTTCGAGTAGCCCCTTAACAAGGTAATTAGCTACTAAAAGTCATAATAAAATAATAGAGACAAATCATAGAGTTTACAGATCAAGAAGAAGGATAGCACCTCTAGAATGTGTGTGGACTACAAGGCCCTTAACTTAGCCACAATCAAGGATAAGTTTCCAATACTAGTGCTAGATGAGTTGTTAGATGAAGTGAGAGGTCCTGTGTATTACTCTAAACTTGACTTTAGGTCAGGTTACCACCAAATCAGGATAAAGGAGGAGGACATTTCAAAGACAGCATTTAGAAGTCATGATGGACATTTCAAAGACAGCATTTAGATGTCATTTGGGTTAACCAATGCCCCATCTACATTTCAATCCCCCATTAATGAGACATTTAGGGATATGTTGAGAAACTTCGTTTTGGTATTCTTTGATGATATCCTAGTATATAGTAAGTCATTGGAAGTCCCAAGTTACATGTGGCATAAGTACTACAGAGACTACAAGATCATGATTTTAAGATCAAGCTCTCTAAGTGAACATTTGGAGCTAAGAGTGTGGAGTATTTGGGACATGTAGTGTCAGTGAAGGGAGTACATGTAGATCCTGCAAAGATAAGGAGCATAGCTGAATGGAAGAAACTAGATATAGTGAAAGGCTTGAGAGGGTTCCTAGGATTGGCAGGCTACTACCAAAAATTTGTGAAGGACTTTGGAGTCATTGCTAAACCCCTCACTGCCATGCTTAAGAAAGATGGGTTCAAGTGGTTAAAAATCTGAGAAAGCCTTTGAGAACCTCAAGGTGGCATTGACAACCACTCCAATACTTGTATTACCTGATTTTTCTCAGAATTTCACAGTGGAATGTGATGCAAGTGAGGAATGGCTGTTCTATCTCAAAATAGACATTCTATAGCATATCTCATCAAGGCATTGGCTCCAAAACACAGAGTTTATGGTGTTTATAATAAGGAAATGCTAGCTGTTGTATATGCAATTCAACAATGGAGGCTATATTTTTTGGGGCGCCACTTTGATATACTCACAGATCACAAAACAATTCAATACTTTCTCAATCAGAAAACCACTACTCCAACACATCAAAAGTGGTTTCTTAAGCTTCTGGGGTATGACTATATTTTGAGGTACATGCCAGGCAAAAATAATTAGGCTGCAAATGCATTATCTAGACATGCTGAGTTACAAGCTCTCACCAGTGCCTCTAGTCCAGTCTCTCAGTTTATACTAGATATGCAGGGTGACATGGTAAATGATCTAGAATCTCAAACTATAGTTCAGTCTATACATCAAGGCAACTGTGTCAAAAAGCACTACTAACTCAAGGGCATTGTGCTATGCTACAGAAAGAGGGTCTTTATGTCACAGGTCAACAATTGGAGAGAAAGAGTTTTTAAGGAGTATCATGATGGAATAATTGGTGGTCATGCTGGATTTCAGAGAACATATAAGAGGATGAGCAGAACCTTCATGTGACCTGACATTAAAAAAATTGTGAAGAAGTGGGTAGCATCATGTGATACTTGCCAGAGGAATCATCATGAATCTATACATCCTCCTGGCTTACTACAACCACTTGAAGTTCCACAAGGTGCTTGGAAGGAGATTTCCATGGACTTTATTGATGGTTTACCACCTGATCATGGCAAGTCTGTGTTGTGGGTAGTGATTGATAGGCTCATAAGGTATGCACACTTCATACCATTGTCTCATCCTTATACTGCTAAGTCAGTGGTTGAATATTTTGTCCTAGAGAAATTCAAGCTACACGGCATGCCTGAAGTAATTGTGAGTGATAGAGATCTTATATTTCTAAGCGTATTTCTAAGTACATCACAAACATGTAGTTAATCATACAAGTTTTGATGCAAAATAAGCGACGCGTGATTTCGAATTGGAGAGAATTAAAGTGAATAAGGATCAGAGAGACGACATGCTTGATTGGAGGCTAAGGGTGGAGAGGCAGACACTGAGATCGAGGTAGTGGCGTCATCAATGCATGAGGCTGCTAAGGTTGATGCGGTGAGAGGTTTCCGATGCGAGGGCGCTGTGACAGAGGGAAGAGGGAGGCTTTAGAAGCTGATCGATCTACAAGTTGATCAAGGCTGAGTTCGCAGTGCATGTAGATCTCATTCACGACACCGACGGACTACGAATGAGGCGAGGCAGAGGAGTTTATGACGAAGAATGGGAGGTTGTAGAGGGCTCGGCGGCGCTCAAGGCAGACGCGCGGCTGTAGAGGTGCATTGTTGGAGGCTCGGTGGACCACGAGACTTGGACCACGAGGTCGTGGGGTGGCGGCAGTGGTATGGAAGAGGTGACGTGTAACGACCCGGACCGGAATTGGTATAGAAATCGGCTTAACTTGTGAGTTTTACGACTAATCAAGATTTATCGTAATTAATCGATTATGCGGTTTTGATCACGACTTAATTTTCGAACACGAATTTGATTTGGGTTTGTTCTTGGGAAATGTAGAAAATTTGATTTCGAGTTCGTAGGAGCTTTCCGAGGATTTTTCGGATAATCGAGGAATATAAAATGAATATTTGAAATTATCGCCGAGTTAGTCGTGCTTATCCGTTCGAGTTTGAGTTATCCGAATTGCGGATAGAGTTGATTCGCGACGTATAAATAGCCGAATAGTCGTAAAAATTATCGAAAAGTTTCATTTTGGGCCGTTTGACCAGTGTTGACCCGTGTTGACCGTTGACCGAGTGGGTCGAGTTGACCCGGTTCGTTTCCACCGTCAAACTTGATGTTTCTGGCCACCTCCGGCCAATGTTTCGGTATGTTTAGCTTCTCCTTGTAATTTGCTACTGTTTAGAACTTGATTTGGTTGAAATTGATGGAGAATTGAAGGTGAACGGAGCGGTTGAAATTAGGGGATTTCGCTGGAATCGGGTGGCAGATTCCGACGAGATTCAGTGTCGAGGTTGTGGGGGGAAAGGTTTCCCTCGACTCCACGATGCTTTCTGGGCAATTAGATTTGAGTTTGGTTTAGTTTTGAGGTGTTTGGAAGCGGTGACCGGAGGGAGAATTCCGGCATAGATTTCGGGTTGATTTCCGGCAGTTTGCGACGGAATTGGGGGATGGTGTAGTGGAGAAAAGCATTGGGCTTGAAGAGGTGCAGAAATCTGGGCTTTCCTCGCTGGGAAATCTCTCCGGTGAAGGCGTGCCGCCGCTGGCCGCGACGGTCAACGGTGGAGTTCCGGCGAGGCGTTGCCTTTTTGGATTTTGACAAGTTTTATGTCATTTTGCTCGTAATCGCGCCCCAATCGTCGTCTTGAGGTTTTCGAGTTGTTTTGAGTAGTGGATTTTAAGTCGAGGGTTTATGTGGAGTATTTTGGGATTTTCAACGATTCTTTTGTATCTGAGTTATATATTTCCGAAAATGGTTGATTTCCGAGGTGTGGTTCAGAGTATTGAATTATGATTTTGATCAGTGATATTTTGTGATTATTCAGGGGATCAAGATCATACGTTGGGCGAGGGATCTTCTGCCGGATCTCGGGATTAGCGCGTTTTCGCGCTGTGCTTGTCTGTGAGTAGACATTTCTTTTCACTGATTGATTGCGAGTCTTTATGATACGTTTTACGAGCATGAGCATCCACATGAGATTATGATTTATACGAGCATATACTTTACGATTATACATTTACGAATATGCATCGACGAATATACTTTCATAATTATATATTACGAATATGTATTTACATTATGCTTATTACACTTGCATGAAACGATTTATGATTTGGTTTACACAGAGTACAGTCTTAGTACATGTGGTTGTATCGATACACTTGCATCCCGGCTGATCCCCGAGGATGTTTACCAGGGGAAACTGTTACCTTGTGCCGATGTATTTCCAGGTGGGTACAGATTTTTGTTCATTGTGCCCATGTATTTTCCAGGTGGGAACAGATACCCTGACCTGAGGCCTTTCTGGCTAGAATCACGTATGGGTGTGAGATCCCGTGATTCGGACTGTACTAGCACAGATGTGTCCATAAGTGACCCCGTGGGATTTCGATGCATGCTCTTGTACGCTTGAGGAGTTATAGTTTTCCTCCTGTACATTATTATTTTAATGCATTTTGACTCGCATATGTTTTTATAACATATATTATTAGGCGAAAGACATTTATTTTCGTCCACTCACTCTAACGGTTTATATGTCTTTCCCCTGGGCTTCTCGGTTTCCGTGCACAGTTTGTAGTTCAGATTCTGGTGTCGCACGTCGCAGTCGGAGGCTTAGTATTCGAGCTACTTTTCTTTCTCAGTAGGTTTCTTGTTTAGCCTACTGTTGTATATTTATGTATATATATACTAGAGGTCGCTCTGAATACTCTAATGTTTATATTTTCATATGATTTTCCCGGATTTCTGTAAAGTTACAGTTTTACTTATTACTTTATATTATGATGATATGATTTTGAGAAATCCGGATGGGATTGGTGCCCACGGTTTGGCTTTTGTGGCATAGGATGAAGTGTATTTTCGGGTGCAGGTTAATGGTAATTCTGCGATATAGTGAAACTCTGCCGAAATTTCTATGGTTTTTGCAAGTTCGTGTTTTCAGAAGGGGTTCGATTCCGGTTTAGGAAACTAAATCAGGGTTGGGTCCTTTTAGCTTGGTATCAGAGCATTAGGTTTCAGGTTCTGTAGAATTCTGTAGTTGTGATACTAAGGGTATTTGAGAAAGTGCAGCATGTCTGGAGCGATGACCCGACTGGCCAGCGGTAACTCATCAATGCTTCGGGTGTTGTATGTTTTCAAATGTCTAAAGTTTCATGATTATGTTCCTTGTGCTTGTAACTAATGTTTTTTTTTATCATTAGGATGCCTCCTAGACATGGTTCCCATGTCAATAGGGATGTGGATCTTGATAAGGATCGCCAGACGCATGACTTGCTTATGCGAGTATTGCGTTTGGAGGATCGTTTTGACCCTGTGGTAAAAGATCGAACTGCTGGAGCGATTGTTTTCTCAGGTTCAGTTGATCCAGAGATATGTGAGGCATGGTTGGTTCAGGTTGAACGAGTTTGTGAACGTTTGCGTTTCACTCCTGAGCAGATGACAGTGGCAGCGGTTGGTTTACTTGAGTCTGATGCATACTTCTGGTGGGTTAGCACTGATAGAGTTCCGGTTGATACTCCATGGGCATTGTTCAGGGATTTTTTTATGCGGAGGTATTTCAACCAGGCTACATAGCAGCGGCAGTATGAGGAGTTCACCAACTTGAGACAAGGTAGTATGTCAGTACTTGAGTACCGGGACAGATTTACTCGCTTATCTCGGTTTGCTCGAGACATGGTGGCCTCAGAGGAGGCCAAATGCCGGAGATTTGAGTTGGGCTTGAACCTGAACATCAAGGGAACACTGACTACGATGCCTCGGAACAACTTTGATGAGTTCGTGAGTGCTGCACTTCGAGGCGAGGATATAGAGAAGGAAAGACAGATGAGACTCCAGTCTCGACGATTCGAGGAGGGTGGACCGAGTCAGGGACCTTCCAAGAGGCTGAGTTCAGGCACCTCCAGATCGGCATCATCATTTGGCAGTGGACCATATAGACCACCGACTAGTACAGCTAGACAGAGACAGAGATGGAGGAGGGATCGGCCACAGAGACCACAGTCTAGTGGGAGTTCTAGCGGATCCAGATATCATCGACGCACCGGTGGCACTTTCGCTGTACCAAGGGAGTATCCATTGTGCAATCTCTACAATAGGCACCACTTTGGTCTTTGTCAGCGAGACCCTACCATTTGTTTTCGTTGTGGTCAGGAGGGCCACTTTGCGAGGGAATGTTTTCAGTCTACTGATGCTGGTGGACAGGCAGCTCAGAGTTCAAGAGGTGATCGAGATACTACTTCTGGAGCTCGACCAGTACAGTTTTCTGGTCAGGGCGGACAACAGAGTCACCATCAGCGTGGACGACCAGCTGAACAGGCCAGGGTTCATGCTATGTCATTGCGCAAGGGTAGAGCTTCATCGGAGGTTGTTATTGGTACGTTGCATGTTTTTGGCTATCCAGTACTTACTTTGCTAGATCCAGGTGCTACGCATTCATTCATATCATATAGATTGTCATCTTGAGCTATTATGTCCGCATCTCCACTTCCGGGGTTGTGGAGGGTGTTGTATCCATCCGGTGAGGTTGTGAGTATTGGTTGGGTTTATAGAGATTGTGAGATCTTTGTTGGAGGTTATGGTTTAGCCGCGGATTTGTTATTGCTGGATATTGTCGATTTTGATGTGATTTTGGGGATGGACTTCTTGGAAACACATTGGGCTATGTTTGATTGTCACAAAAAGGAAGTGGTGTTTCGACGTCCAGGTTTCCCAGAGATAAAGTTTCGCGGTGAGAAGAATACTTCCCTGCCATGTGTGATTTCAGCGATGAAGGCTGAGCGGATGATGAAGAAGGGTTGTTTTGCATACTTAGCTCATGTTGTGGATACAAAAGCTACTTTACCAGATATTTGTGACATTGAGGTTGTTTCCGAGTTTCCAGATGTGTTTCCGGAGGAGTTACCAGGTGTTTCTCCAGTTCGAGAAATTGATTTTACCATTGAGCTTTTACCAGGCATTGGACCTATATCTCAGGCACCGTATCGTATGGCACCAGCGGAGTTGAAAGAGTTGCATATTCAACTTCAAGAGTTGCTGGAGAAAGGTTTCATACGACCCAGTGTATCACCGTTGGGTGCTCCTGTACTATTTGTGCGGAAGAAGGATGGTTCCATGCGATTGTGTATTGATTACCGGAAGCTGAATCAGATCACCGTGAAGAACAAGTATCCGTTGCCGCGGATTGACGATTTATTTGATCAGCTCAAGGGAGCTTCAGTCTTTTCGAAGATTGATCTCAGGTCTGGATATCATCAGTTGAGGATCAGAGAGTCAGATGTGCCTAGAACAGCATTCAGATCACGACACGAACATTATGAGTTTTTGGTTATGTCGTTTGGGTTGACCAATGCCCTTGCAGCTTTCATGGACTTGATGAATCGGGTATTCAGGCGATTCCTGGACAAGTTTGTGATCATGTTCATCGATGATATTCTGATTTACTCCAGAAGTGTGGGCCAGCACAAGAAGCATTTGCGAGCTGTTTTACAGACTTTGCAAGATAATCAGTTGTTTGTGAAGTTCAGCAAGTATGAGTTTTGGTTGAATAACGTGAAGTTTTTGGGTCACGTGATATCTGCTGAGGGAGTTAGTGTAGATCCTGACAAGATTAAAGCAGTTGAATTGGAGTAGACCTACCACCGTACTAGAGATCAGGAGTTTCTTGGGCTTGGCAGGTTACTATCGGCGCTTTGTGCAGGATTTTTCACTAATTGCCTCTCCGCTTAACAAATTGACGAAGAAAGGCGTCAAGTTCGAGTGGTCCGATGCATGTGAGGAGAGTTACTTGCTTCTGAATGAAAATTTGACTACTCCACCGGTTCTGGCCCTACCCGACGACAATGGAGAGTTTGTGGTTTACAGCGACGCATCGAAATTGGGTCTTGGTTGTGTTTTGATGCAGCATGGCAGAGTAGTGGCTTACGGTTCCAGGCAATTAAAACCACATGAAGTCAATTATCCTACGCATGATTTGGAGTTAGCTGCTATTGTTTTAGCCTTGAAGAGTTGGAGACATTATTTGTATAGAGCTCAGTGCAAGATATATACAGATTACAAGAGTCTAACCTATTTGTGCACGCAGCCAGATTTGAATATGAGGCAGCGCAGATGGATGGAGTTGATCAATGACTATGATTGCACCTTTAAGTATCATCCAGGGAAGGCCAATGTCGTTGCTGATGCACTCGGTCAGAAATCTGGAGCCTCATTGTTTCATGTGTGTATGGCCAGAATTTCCATGTTAGCAAAGTTACGAGCTACGGGAGCTGAGTTAGAATGGGATGATAATGGAGCTTTGTTGGTAGTTTCCAGGTTCGACCGGTATTGGTTGATCAGGTTTGGGAAGCTCAGGATACGGATTCATATATGTTGCATAAGAAGACCATGATTCGGAATGGTGTGCCAATAGAGTTTCAGTTGAGTGATGATGGTACATTACTGTTCAGAGGCAGACTTTGTGTACCTAAGGACGAGGGTTTGAAAAAGGAGATTTTGGATGAAGCCCATTATTCTGCTTACGCGATGCATCCAGGCGGTACAAAGATGTTTCATACACTTCGAGCCTATTACTGGTGGCAAAATATGAAGAGAGAGATCGCAGCATATGTGAGCAGATGCCTCATTTGTCAACAAGTGAAAGCGGAAAGGCAGAAACCTGCGGGAAAGCTACAACCGTTGGAGATTCCGGTTTGGAAATGGGAGCGCATTACTATGGATTTCGTGTATCAGTTACCGCGTACTTCTGCTGGTAACATGGGTATTTGGGTCATTGTGGACCGGTTGACGAAATCAACTCATTTCCTTACACCTCCAGGGAAGATTTCAGTGGGCAGGTTAACAAAGCTGTATTTGGCGGAGATCGTTCATTTGCATGGTGTGTCTGTATCTATTGTTTCTGACCGAGACAGTCAGTTCACCTCAGAGTTTTGGCAGGCATTGCAGTGAGCTTTAGGTACCAGGTTGCATTTCAGTACAGTTTTCCATCCTCTGACTGATGGGCAGTCTGAGAGGACTATTCAAACCCTCGAGGATATGTTGCAGTCTTGTGTTTTGCCGTTTAGAGGAAATTGGGATCAGCAACTGCATTTGACTGAGTTTACTTACAACAAAAACTATCAGGCGAGTATCGACATGACACCGTACGAGGCTCTATACGGGAGGCAGTGCCATATTCCATTATGTTGGAGTGAGGTAGGTGACCGATGGCTTATTGGTCCTGATTTGGTGAAGAGTATCACAGAAGATATTTAGATTATCAGAGATAGATTGAACATTGCCCAAGATCGCCAAAAGAGTTATGCAGATGTGAGAAGAAAGAGTCTCGAGTTCGAGGTGGGTGATTGGGTCTTCCTGAATTTGTCTCCTTGGCGAGGAGTTGTTCGTTTTGGGAAGCGTGGCAAGCTTCGGCCACGGTATATTGGTCCTTATGAGATTACAGAAAGAGTTAGTGTCGTGGCTTACAAGTTGGAGTTGCCTCCGGAGATGGCTTACACGATGTTTTCCATGTCTCGATGTTGCGGAAATACATTCCAGATCCATCACATGTGTTAGCACCATATCAGCTTCCTATCCGGGAAGATTTGACATATGTGGAGGAGCCAGTACATATTCTCGATTGGCGTGAGCAAGAGTTGAGACATAGAGTCATACCGCTTTTGAAGGTCTTATGGCAGAATCACTCAGTAGAGGAAGCCACTTGGGAAACCGAGCAGCATATGCGGGAGCAGTATGCTCATCTGTTCACGTAGCAGGTAAGTAAATTTTGAGGTCAAATTTTTTCTAAGGGGGTATATTTGTAACGACCCGGACCGGAATTGGTATAGAAATCGGCTTAACTTGCGAGTTTTACGAGTAATCGAGATTTATCGTAATTAATCGATTATGCAGTTTTGATCACGACTTAATTTTTGGACACGAATTTGATTTGGGTTTGTTCGTGGGAAATGTAGAGAATTTGATTTCGAGTTCGTAGGAGCTTTCCGAGGATTTTTCGGATAATCGAGGAATATAAAATGAATATTTGAAATTATCGCCGAGTTAGTCGTGCTTATCCGTTCGAGTTTGAGTTATCCGAATTGCGGATAGAGTTGATTCGCGACGTATAAATAGCCGAATAGTCGTAAAAATTATCGAAAAGTTTCATTTTGGGTCGTTTGACCAGTGTTGACCCGTGTTTGACCCGTGTTGACCGTTGACCGAGTGGGTCGAGTTGAACCAGTTTGTTTCCACCGTCAGACTTGACGTTTCCGGCTACCTCTGGCCACGGTTTTGGTATGTTTAGCTTCTCCTTGTAATTTGCTACTGTTTAGAACTTGATTTGGTTGAAATTGATGGAGAATTGAAGGTGAACGGAACGGTTGAAATTGGGGGATTTCGCCAAAATTGGGTGGCGGATTCCGGCGAGATTCGATGTTGGGGTTGTGGGGGGAAAGATTTCCCTCGACTCCACGTCGATTTGATTTGAGTTTGGTTGAGTTTTCAGGTGTTTGGAAGCGGTGACCGGAGGGAGAATTCCGGCATAGATTTCAGGTTGATTTCCGGAAGTTTGCGACGGAATTGGTGGATGGTGTAGTGGAGAAAAGCATTGGGCTTGAAGAGGTGAAGAAATCTGGGTTTTCCTCGCCGGGAAATCTCTCCGGTGACGGCGCGCCGCCGGTGGCGGCGGCGATCAACGGCAGAGCTCCGACGAGGCGTTGACTTTTTGAATTTTGACAAGTTTTATGCTGTTTTGCTCGTAATTGCGCCCCGATCATCGTCTTGAGGTTTTTGAGTAGCGGATTTTAAGTCGAGGGTTTATGTGGAGTATTTTGGGATTTTCGACGATTCTTTTGTATCCGAGTTATATATTTCCGAAAATTGTTGATTTCCGAGGTGTGGTTCAGAGTATTGAATTGTGATTTTGATCAGTGATATTTTGTGATTATTCAGGGGATCGAGATCGTACGTTGGGCGAGGGATCTTCCGCCGGATCTCGGGATTAGCGCGTTTGCGCGTTGTGCTTGCCTGTGAGTGGATATTTCTTTTCACTGATTGATTGCGAGTTTTTATTATACATTTTACGAGTATGAGCATGCGTATGAGATTATGATTTATACGAGCATGTGCTTTACGATTATACATTTACGAATATGCATCGACGAATATACTTTCATAATTATATATTACGAATATGTATTTACATTATGCTTATTACACTTGCATGAAACGATTTATGATTTGGTTTACACAGAGTACAGTCTTAGTACATGTGGTTGTATCGATACACTTGCATCCCGGCTGATCCCCGAGGATGTTTACCAGGGGAAACTGTTACCTTGTGCTGATGTATTTCCAGGTGGGTACAGATTTCTGTTCCTTGTGCCGAGGTATTTTTCGGGTGGGAACAGATACCCTGACCTGAGGCCTTTCTGGCTAGAATCACGTGTGGGTCTGGGATCCCATGATTCGGACTATACTAGCACGGATGTGTCCATGAGTGACCCCGTGGAATTTCGATGCATGCTCTGTACGCTTGAGGAGTTAGAGTTTTTCTTGTGTACATTAATATTTTCATGCATTTTGACTCACATATGTTTTTATAACATATATTATTAGGCGAAAGACATTTATTTTCGTCCACTCACTCTAATGGTTTATATGTCTTTTCCCTGTGCTTTTCGGTTTCCGTGCCCAGTTTGCAGTTCGGATTCTGGTGTCGCACGTCGCAGTCGGAGGCTTAGTATTCGAGCTAATTTTCTTTCTCAGTAGGTTTCTTGTTTGGCCTATTGTTGTATATTTATGTATATATATACTAGAGGTCGCTCTAAATACTCTGATGTTTATATTTTCATGTTATTTTCCTGGATTTCTGTAAAGTTACAGTTTTACTTTTTACTTTATATTATAATGATATGATTTTGAGAAATCCGGATGGGATTGGTGCCCACGGTTTGGCTTTTGTGGCATAGGATGAAGTGTGTTTTCGGGTGCAAGTTAATGGTAATTCCGCGATACAGTGAAATTCTGCCGAAATTTCTATGGTTTTTGCAAGTTCGTGTTTTCAAAAGGGGTTCGATTCCGGTTTAGAAAACTAAATCGGGGTTGGGTCATTTCACGACGACAAAATGTTGAGCACTTATTGCAGAGCTACATGGACGGGGAGAGAGAGAGAGAGAGAGAGAGAGAGAGAGAGAGAGAGAGAGAGAGAGAGAGAGAGAGAGAGAGAGAGAGAGAGAGAGAGAGAGAGAGAGAGAGAGAGAGTTGAGGCAAAGTTGAGGCAAAGTTAATGAGAGAGATGAGTTAGATTGAAAAAACAAATTGACCTAGCACGTGACTTCATTGATTTTGCAACGGCAAGTTAGTTGTTGTCACAAATGATGCAAAAATTTTCCACGGCGTGAAATTTCCGTAGCAAAAGCTTACTGAATTGACAATGGTGTTTTTGTCGTCTCCATTGATAGATATTTGCGATGGCATTGAATGCCGTCGCAAAAAAATGAAGCAAAATCAATTTTTTGTTGTAGTATTATAAGTGAATGGACCATACCCAATATTAACCGTGGAATTTTGGATAAAACTCAACACCTTAAAAGTGGTTCAAGTTGCGATAATATCGGTTATATTCGAGATCTACGTACATGCCACGCTTGCTGCAGTTTGAGTTGGTAGGTGTCAGAGCCTACTTAATTTTCACCGACTTGGCTGCCCATGGCTTGACAACATCTGCTACCCACAACAAATGCTTAGTTGACACATGTCCAAAACACTTGAACAATTTCAACAACACATATCTCTCACAGTCTTACGTACTCGCCGACAATCACAACAACTTACTGTAGGCTGATTTCACTCTTTAATAACTACGACAATTTCAACTAACAAAAGCAGTTGGAGGTTCAATCGAGAAATCGACAATAAAATAAGAGTAAGAGTGAGAGGTGTGTGAGTTATCTTTGATCGTAATGCGACGGAGGGAAGGGTTTGAGAATTACGACCAACTGTAAAGACATAGCAGCCGAAAAGTGAGTAGTCTCTGATCGTTGAAGGCTTTAAAGAACTCTTTGTTGTCGTCTTCTCCACTGTGAAAGTAGGTGCATATGGTACCATGTATCACCAACAAGTGAGAAAAAGGGTGTTATTGTGGGTAGAAGCTGTTGCCCAGCTAGCCATGGGCAGCCAAGAACCATCCTTTGATTTCTCATCTCTCCCAGCCAGACACTACTGGATATCTTGATTCAAGCGACGAAGAATGAAAAGGAAAAAATAACTTCGTCGCTTCAACTAATCTAAGCGATGACTATTGATGTCGTCGCTTAAAAAATAGGGAGCGACAAATATTGCTCAATATTCGTCACTTACAAAAGTATTGAAGAGACCAATATTCATAGTTTGTCACCTTCGTTTATCCCAGAACCATGTTTTGGGACAACATTCAATCTTCATCGCTAATTAATTATTGAAGCGACAAAGTTAAGTGAAGTCGTCACTCGAGTATAAACAAAGCAACGAACATTAGTCAAACTTCGTCGCTTAGGTTTTATTTTCATCTGTCTTTGTACTTCATCTTAAAAGCAACCTGTATATATAGGTAAAATTTTAGGTTTATAGATGCAGTCGGGTTCCGCATCTGTTTTTGGAGGAGAAGAGGGAGAAGTTAGAAGAAAGTGAGATTAGAAAGTTTTTGTTGCCAATTCTTTGATTCTTAAGTAAGGTTAGCGCAATTTCCTTCTATTTATCCCTCTCTGAGAGCATATTATGTATTAATTGAGTTTAAATGGTTGTTTATGTTGGTAAATGGAAGTTGGATGATGTTGTGTTGAATTATGTGTTTTGTTGTTGTTTTAGTGTTAAAATATGGAAATTATGGTGTTTATTAGCTTAGAACTCCCGTTTAAGAATCAACAACTCATCTAATTGATCGAGATGAGTTTTTGATTCTCGAATTGTCCCATTTTTGGACACTTTAGACGAACACGACTTTGTTGATCATATTGCTATTCATGTGGTTTCAGTTTCAGTTTTGGGATATAGTTTCGACAGTGTCTCTTTACAATGTTTCTCGAGTGCAAATTAGGTTGTTTAGATTTTTGTGCACTTGAGGAACTGTAGGGAGATGATGCCGAAATTTCTGAAACCTGTAGCTGAAACCACATGGATGCAAGAGCGTTAACAAAAGCCGTGTTCTCCTAAAGCGGATATGACCCAACCTGGAGGAATAAGGAGAAGAAGTGTTGGGACAGGTTTTGATTGTATCATAAATGTTGTGTGCTAACCTTATGCATATTATCTGTTTATATTATGAACGGAAACATGGATGATGTCCCCGAAAAATATTTTATGAATCACCATTATACACACCCTGACTACATAACAGACGTACTTAACTTCATCAATTTTGTGAAGACTCACACTATTGGAACCCAGTATCTTCCTTGCCCATGCACAATTTCTAAAAATGGTCCTTATTATAAGGATATCGTAGAGATTTATCATCACTGCAAACACCGTGGTTTGGATCCGACTTACACAGTTTGGCACCTACATGGGGAAGTTTCTGGTCAACTGACAAGGATCAGTCGACAGAGACAGTGGCTTAAAAACAGAGTCGAGGCTTCCAGTGTTACAGCTCCTTTAGTGATCCCGCCTGTGGAGATTATACAAGATGCATTTCCGTACTATCCTGGATACCATGGAGATGCACCGCATAATGTTGTTGAAGAAAATGCTGAAGTTCACTTCAATGACATTGTAGATGATGATTATGCTAAGTATGAAATGCTTCTAAGGGAATCGCAAACCCTATTGTATGAAGGGAGTGAAGAAACTGTATTAAGTGTCATATTACATGCAATGGAAATTAAAGTTGAAAATGGTTGGTCGGATGCGAGTGTTGATAAATTATGTGAATGGTTGCATAAGTTTTTTAAAGGGCATAATTTCCCTGTGAGTTATTCGAGAATTAAAAATATCCTCAAGGATCTTTCCCTTGGATATGAAAAAAATTCATGTTTGTGAGTTCAACTGTTACATATTCATGGGAGTTGAAAATAAAACATGTAGGACTTGTCCAGTACGTGGTGCTGAAAGATATAAGCCAGATGGGGATAACATTCCAAAAAAGGTAATATGGTATTTTCCCTCTCACTTCTAGGTTGAAATGCCTATTTATGTCTCCACACACCGCAAAGCATATGTGATGACATAAGAAGAGGCGACTAAATGAAAGTACCCTCTGGCACCCATCTGATGGAGAAGCATGACAACATTTTAACAGGACATTTCCAGGTTTCGACGACATTAAGGGAAGAAATGTGCGGCTTGGATTTGCAATTGATGGTTTCAGTCCATTTGGAACAATGTCAACCCAACATAGTACATGGCCCGTGGTTGTGATGTCATTTAATCAACCCCCTAATATGTGTATGAGGAAGGAATATAATATGTTGGTCGTGTTGATTCCTGGCCCTAAATCTCCAGGAAAGTGCCTTAGTGTACTCATTCCTCTATTGATCGACGAGCTCAAAGACTTGTGGGAAAATGGAGTCTCTACTTTTGAGAAAGTGGACAATGATGTATTCACGATGAAGGCAGCGTTGATGTGTACTATAAGTGACTTTCCTGGTTTAGGGATGCTTGGGGGCTTAACGGTGAAAGGGTACAAGGCATGTCCAATTTGTCTAAATAAGCTTACAGCAAAGCATATTTGTGGGAGAATTGTTTATGAAGGGCATCGGAAATGGCTCGACGAGACAAACTCGATGCGATCAAGTTTGGCGTTTAACGGGAAGCCAAAGTGGGAAAAAAGACAAGCTCATAAAGACAGAGATGAAATTTTGGAGGAAATTAGGTCACACAGTTATGGCACTCTTAGCCATCATCCGGATTTTCTGGTCTCTTGCTCAGCACACAACAGACAATGTTGGATCCACGAGAGCGTATTTTGGTTGCTTCCCTATTGGTCTTCGTTGTTAATCAGGCGCTGCTTAGATGTCATGCACATTGAAAAGAAAGTGTGTGACGCTATCCTTGGCACCATTCTTGCAATTGAAGGGAAGATCAAGGATGGTCCAAGAGCTCGCGAAGCGTTGGAGAAAAGAAAAATTTGCAAAAGTCAACATCAATCATAAGCTGAAAAGAAGACGGGAAAGGTTCCTCATGCACCCTTTTTAGTTAAAGAGAAAAATTGTGAAGAAGTATTTGAATGGTTTCGCTATGCTAGGTATCCACTTGGCTATGCGGGAAGTTTGAGAAATGAGGTCAAACTAACCGATAAAAAGTTTTATGGATTGAAGGCGCATGATTGCCATGTCCTACTTTAACGTCTTCTTCCAGTGGTTATCCAATGATTTTTGCCAAATAACGTCGTGAAGCCATTGATAGTATTGTCAAATTGGTTTCGGAAATTATGTGCTAGGGAGTTGAAGAAGGCAGATGTTCAACAATATGGAGTTGATTTTTCCTCCACATTTTTTCACCTCTATGGTTCATCTCATGGTTCACCTTCCCGAACAAGTTATGCTTACTTGCCCAGTACATTTTACATGGATGTATCTGATGGAAAGGTACGTGCACTAACCAAATATTCTCCTTTTTGTTAAACTGAAATTACACTAACTGTATATATGCACTAATCGTATATGACATTTTATAGGAAGTTAGGTGAATATAAAAAGTCAATGAATAATACACGTTACCCCAAGAGGAGTATTGCAGAAAGGTACGTATCATCGGAGTCGGTGAGGTACTGTAAGTCTTATCTGCAATTGGAAGAACATGAAGATCCCAATCCCCCAATATGGAATATTAGATGTGTTTCGCAGTTAGTTCAGCCATGTATTATGGATACCACCGAAAATATCAGGTTATCAGAGGAGTAAACAGCTGAGGCTCACTGGCAAATTTTGACGAATACAGAAGAAGCTCAATATTACATGGACACTCATTTGCAGGCGTACATAGCGAAATATGGTGACGATTACGACTAGCGCCCCATGAGGAGGAGTTTCCATCGATGGTTCTTAAGATATGTACGAAAATAGCACAATTTTTTCTCTTGCACAAAGATCCTAAACCCTAGATAGTATAACTCTAACAACATCTATTTTTCAGGCAAAGAACCTGCATGATGCTCAAGACCTTAACTTTAACAAGGGTATATGGTCATTGGCTTGAGGTCCGCAATTCACCTGGATTTATAAGGCATGCTATGTGAATGGTATCAAGTATGTCTCATTCGATAGAGATCAATGTCTCGTGACTCAAAATAGCGGGGTGATGTTAAGCACGAAAGTTGGAAACTTCCATGGCCATCTTGACTATGTAGTTGAGGTATGTTATGCAGATAATATGTCGGTCGTGTAGTTCAAAGGTATATGGCACAACACCACTGACGATCTAGATGTCGAAGAAATTGACACCATCAAGGTAGATCATGGTCTAATATCAGTAGATACAAACACTAGTTACTATGAGAATTCACCATTTTGTCTTGCGATGAAGACAAAAGAAGTGTTCTACTTGGACGATCCTGCGGCAGGTGGTACTTGGAAGGTGGTGCAAAAAATGTCGCACTGAAATGTATACAATGCCGAAGTATTTGCAATAGAAGATAAAAGGCCTCCTTTAGGGAATCAAATGACAGAGCCTTACCAAGAGGACACACTAAGTTCAATACAATTTTACCATATTGATGCATCTAATGTCCAACTCGATTTAGAAGTACACGAAGAGAATGAAGAATCAATCGGTGATGGCTGAGATGATATCGACATCAACGAATTCGATGAGGAAGAGGAAGATGAAGACGATGATGGCGGAGACGACGAAGAGGAAGACTATTAGTTATTATGTTATATGTTGTAATATGATGATGAAAAATATTTTATGTTGTTATTTTGAACAATATTTACAATATTCTTATTAAATAAAAAAAATATGCAAACAACCATAACTAATCTGTTAAGTTCAATCCAAACGACAAATATTGGTCCATATTTGTCGCTTTAAATGTAAAGTGACGACGTGTGTGCAAACATCGTCGCTTCAGATCATGTGAAGCGACGAAGTTGGACACACAAAACCCTAAACCCTAAGGAGAAACCATAAACCCTAAACCCTGATCTGAAGCGTCGAGGTTGGACTCACTAAGTAACCTAGTGAGTTTGAACTTCGTTGCTTCACATGATCTGAAGCGACGAATATTGAGTTATTATCGTCGCTAACTTAAACATACTTGAAGCAACGACGTTTTCACAATGTTCATCACTTCAGATTGAACAATATATCTGGACTTTGCTTCTTCTTCTTCCTCATTTTCACGTTGTTCTTCTGCAAAAACACTGCTCCGTGTCTTCCTTTTGCAAAAGCTATTGGCCTGTCGATTTCCCACTCTGGTTCTCCCTCTCTCTCTCTAAATTCACCCCCAGACCTCCCAAATTCGACCCCCAAACCCCCAAAATTCGAATTCATTCTTGTCAATCTCCCTCTCTCTCCGGTTTTCAAGCTTATTGCGTCGCCAAGGTAAGGTTATTACTCTTAGCTAGGTTAGGTTTTACAAATCTTTGGGTCTAAAGTTATGCTTTATGTTATCCAGACAGTTATGTGATTTTAGAGTTTAGGGCATAGCTATTGGACTTAATGATAATCTTGATGCTTTGGTATATGTGAGTGGAACTAGCTGTGTTGATTGATTCATGTATTTGCCTGGTCCTGCTGATGATGTAAACAAGATTAGGCTGTACTCTATGTCTTCTAATCATGAGATTCTAATAAAAACTATGGTTTGTATTATAAGATGAGGTGTGGCCATTACGGTTCATAACTGCATGCATCTTCGATGCTTCCATTATGTTGTTCAGCTTGCAGGTGTGCACAAGTGCTGCTCCATTGGTTTTTTTTCTTTCTTTTCTTTGGTATGGTTTTGTCATTTCATTTATTGATGGTAGATTCTTAATGTGTTTTTCTCCTTATAACTTATAGATATGGATGGAAGAAACGTGTTGTTGATCTTCTTATTACAGTTGTTGATCTTCTTATTACAGTTGTGAGTTTTGAACGACCCAAGTACAGCCTGTGAACCACAAATGCATGACTTAGGAATGAACTAGTAGGTTTCCTCAACATCATTGTAGTTTTAAAGATGATTGTGGTGATTATTAATAGTTGACTTGTGAAAATTGTGGAAATATCAAATTGTGAAAGTATATATGCTTTGCATAGTACTGTACTATTACCATTTTCTTTGCTAGATTGCAAATTAAGTAATGCAAAGTTTGAACTGATCATATATACAGATCATATATACTTTGAACTGCTTTAGCAGGGAGCATTTAGAAAATTTTCATTCTCCTTTGCTGCTCATCTCTATCCTTTACGAGCTATGTTGTCATTTTTTTTGGATGATGAGACATACATAGTATCCAATTCTATTTGACATGTTTGTTATATATATGTGATAAGAAGATGCATTAATTTTCATCAGAAGATAAAGTGATTATGTTTTAGGCTTAGCCAAGTGAGTATTAAATATGGTACACCTTAAGTTATTAAAAGTTGCATATGATCTGTATTTACATGTTCTAGAGTAATGGCACCAGATTCTAGTACCCAGAAGAAGAAGAAGGAACTCGAGGCGAGAAGGGAGAGGAAGGCGGCCGAAGCATTAAGGGTGGCTGCGTCGGCGACGACAACGACAACACTAGAGGTGGCGAGACACACGCTGGTACCCATCCCATCGTTGGAAGATACCAACCCTTCACAACTGGGGGATGCTGGAGATGGCGATGACAGTGACGATGGGGAAGGCGATGACGGTCATCCGATAAGTATTAGGACCAAAAAGGGTCCTATAGAGCCGGGTAAGCTTTTTCAGCGTTATGTGAGTTGTGATAATAAAATCTTTGGTTTGCTAGTAACATTGCTTTATCTTACAACCCGGTAAGTGTTTTCATATGGCAGAGGTGGTTGATATGAGAACGGGAAAGAAGATGAATGGGCGGAACCTTGAGAAGCGCGGCATCGTATTATGCACAAAGACTACATATTTGAAGAGCATGAACAACAACCAACCTCTGAAGGTTGAGTACGCCGAAGAACACAAGGGTCCCAAAGAATTGAAGTGGAGGACTTTGATGTCCCGAGACATCGGGAGTGCCGTCCGGAGCAAAGTTATGATGCTTGCGCCTACCTTTGCTGAGCTGGATAAGGAGCACCAAGATGTATTGACCACTTATATGGAGGTAAACATTATTTTAGAATAATTTCAAAAAACTATTTTTAGTCACATTATATTGAAATATGATAATCAAAGGCTCGTTTGATTTTGTTTGAATTGTTTTTTACTAGATGTTCTATGACCTCCCTCCCACCGAGACAAGCATGTGGAAATATATCGACGAGACCGCCGCAAATATTTACAAGGATTGGAAACACGACTGCCATACTTATTACGTTGAAGTATCAAAGGCGACGCCCGAAGAGTTCATCCACCGACCTGAGCAGTGGGAGTACCTTAAAGCTCACTTTGAGGACGACAGTTATAAGGTAATGAAAATTAATTATCGGTTTTTGCATTTCATATAATTTCGTAATTCTTATATGAAATATGTTAATATATATTCGAAATGGTTTTTGCAGGCGACGTGTGCCCGGAACTCCGCTAACCGAAACAAGGGAAAGGATAAGGGGTATGCAATCAACCATCATTCTGGCACCACTCCCTACAGCTATCGGGTCACTGCAAATGAAGAGAAAGGGCATCTAGCGCCTTTACTCCAGACAGTCTGCGATGTTTATCAATCATCCCAGAATGTAAAGGAGAAAGTGGTGAGTTACATTATTTTATGCGAATATGATTTTTACTTGGAATTAAAAAGTATAATAACACAAATCTATTGGACAATTATTTTTTTACAGGCAACGGTAAAGAGGAAGATGGATGAGTTGTGTGCTAGTCGAGTGAGTGATGAAGCGGGCGGGAGTCTATGACTAACCTTGTTACCATCAACGAGCAGATTGCTGTAATCGAGCAGAAGCTGGGTGGGAAGCCGGGGATGAGGGTCCGAGGTATATTTTTTTTATGGTTTAAATTTTAACAAACAACTTGAGTTTTTGTGTTGTGTTTTATTTTTTAGATACCACATGGTTTTGAATTTGACTATTTGTTTTGTTTTTACCAATTTTCAAGGCCTGGAGGGTGCATTAAGACTCCCGCCGAAATCAAGAGGCGGTGCACGCGTGCCCCGCAGCGATGCGGAGGTTAAGGATTTGAGGAGGCAACTAGCAAAAATTTCTGAGCGGTACAAAGCCTCAAAAATGGAAAAAGAAGAGATGAAGCAACATATGACAAGGGTGGAGGCCTCCCTCAATGATGTCATCTCGGCCCAAGGCAATCCGGATGACAATGCCACCGTAGCAACTCCCTTTGTCGCCGATAAATCCTCATGTGCTTCAACAGGTATTCCCGAGGAAGACCAAAACTAAGACCCTTCATTTTCCTTGTATTTAGATTAATGGACAATGTTGTTATGAAACATATTGTAACTTTAGATGAAAACTACGTATGTGTGAAATGTAGTGTGTTTGTGTTATGTTGGATGTGTGTTATGTTATTTGAATGTACGTATTGTGTTATTAGGATGCGAAGGAAATTGGTTCAAACCAGACCCACAAACCTGTTTTTCTGCTCTGTAACACTGAATGAAGCAACGAAGATTGTTCAATATTTGTCGCATGAAAATCTAAGCGACAACCAAACTTTGTCGCTTCAATGTTATCATCCCATATTTTCTCCTCTAAAACCTTACATTAAGGGACGAATTTTGAACCAAAGTTTGTCACTAGAAATCGTAAACGACTAACCCAAAGTTTGTCGCAACAACTGACAAGCGACGACCCAATCTTTGTCGCTAGCTTGTGAGCGACGAACATTTTGTTCGTTGCTTGAAATATCTAAGCGACGAACATTGAAAAAATCTTCGTCGCATAGATATTTCAAGCAACGAACAAAATGTTCGTCGCTCAATGTTCAATGTTCGTCGCTTGAAATCTAAGCGATAAGAATGAAGCGACGACATTCAAACGACGATTTAGGTATTGAAGCGACGCGTTCGGTGCTGAAATAACGACAAAAGTTCGTCGCTTCGATCGATTTCTGGAATGGTGAGAGTTGCGAACTTGCAAACGGATCAGATTGATAGCTTTTATCAAGCAGCCCAAAAATTTCTTGAGCAGGCCTGACTACTCATGGCTGAGTAGCTAAGAATCGTGTTGAAATTAATGATCTCATATAGGCATAACCCTAGTCTCCACATTAGAGAAAGCCACCAATGTGTCCAAGTTAATGGGAAGAAGATAAGGAAACAAGGTGACGCATAAATTTATGTCGGCCATTGTCCTTCCCAAACCACAGTGGCCTTACATTGGAAGATGCGCGAAGCCAAACCAAAGCTAGTGAGCTGTGAAACGTTTAATGTGTATCGGAATCCCATTCTCCACAAACTTTGATGATCGTCGATTTGTCGGAACATCGATCAAGTGTTTCGAATGCTGTATTAAACTAAACATGTTTTGTTTTGCTATCTTTAGTGTGGACTGCGGAGGATTAAGATTTAAATAATCGGGGTCTTATAGTTGGATCAACATGCCACGTACCCGAGTCGCGACTATAACTTCAATGTCTCTTTTACTTCGTTCCCATCGACATGTTTATCATTCCTCCCATGCCTAGCTTCGCACTTCATTTTCAAGCTAGCTCCCTTGTTTATATAGCCACTCACTCACTCCTTAAGTTTATGAGATTATGCTAAAACAAATGATCCTAATAATACGACGTGCGTGCATCTTGCAATTTATGATCTTGTAATTCAAACTTAGGTTCACTTAAAATTTCAACGACATTCTTATAACAAACTTCATGAATTTATATATATATATATATCGAATATATAAAGGTCCTGACGTATTACACAATGTTGTAGAGATCCGTTTCATCATGTAAGAAACAAAAGCTAGAGATTCTTCTGCCATTAGGTAAAATTGATAAATAATGGTTTATAAAAGAGAATGGAGGCACAGATATAGTCAACTGAATTGAAAGATTGAAATTTAATCCAGCTAGACCCCCACTTCTATGTTGATGAATGGACAAACACAATTCTAATTTTTTTACTAGCTAGCACTAAAATTATATGACCTTATGGATTGTTTTTGAGCCACTCTAATCCAACCACAAGAAAAAGTAAAAGCACCAAAAACATATACTTTGTCATAGCTTTAAGCTTTGTATATATGGAAGAGTACGTCCTCACAGTAGTACAAGATAGTTGTACAAGCAAAAATTAAAGAAATAGAAGGAAACAGAAAGAGAATCTCATAATAGATTGTAGATAATATCCATGAAGAGGTATATATATATCCGACGGTGGAGAAACTAATGAACTGTAAAAAGCACATCCGTGGCGCGGAGACGCGCAGCCGTCCGTGATCACCAAGTTCTTTGGAACACAACCCCAAACAACTAGAAATTAAGGATCAACACGGTCAACACCGTGCACTTAATCCTATAGCTAGCTACTGATAACTAAACCAGAGTTAACTCAACAAGCCATGCTCTAATTACTAATATACAAAATTAAATTAAGTTTCAATCTTTTGGATACAAACCAATGAACTAGGCCACTGTTTTTCTCGCAAACTAAGTATCAGATCTGTATTTCTAACGTTACGTTAGTTTTGCGTTCAAATTAACTTAATTACGTAACAGAGTTTCTGCTTTGCCACTAATTACAGCCATGCATGCCTATTATTTAAATTATGGTAAATTTCAGTTTAGTACCCTGAGGTTTGAGTCTTTCTTTATGTCGGTACTTAATGTTCTAAATTTTTCAGTTGACTACTTGAGGTTTGGATTTTTCTTCATGTTACTACTTATGCTTTTATTTTTTTTAGTTTCCTACCTGAGATTCTATTTTCTCATCACTTTTTATTTTTGCCCTAAAAAAATATGTAATGCAAGAGGGTATTTTGGTCAATTTATTTATTTTTAATAACAAAAAACTTTATCTTCTAAAATTGTTCTTCCTAAAAAAATGGTCGATTGTCTAAATATGTCATGTTCACCCTTAATTGGTTAAGACCGTATGAATATTAAGACATTTGGGTGACATAATTTGGGAGAACTCATAAATTTGGCTCGTTTGGTAAACCCTTATCTTAAAAAAAACCTAAGATTTTTCTTTTTAAACAAAATAAGTGCAAGTACAATTTAGAACATTAAGATCACTTATTTTGTTAAGTAGAACAATTTTAGATTATTTTTTTTAGCTAAGGGCCAAGTTTGCAAAATGAGCCAACTTTATGAGTTCCCATAAATTATGTCGCTCATATGTCTTAATTAATATCCATACCGCACTAACTAATTAAGGGTGAGCATAACATATTTAGCCAACTGACTATGTTCTAAAAAATTAACATAACTTATTTTGTTAGGAAAAATAATTTTAGAAAATTAAACAAATTTATCATTAAAAATAAATAAATTGACCAAAATACCCTTTTGCATTACATACTTTTTAAAGAAAAAAATTAAAATTGATGATGAGAAAATGAAACCTCAGATAGGAAATTGAAAAAAAAAAATTTAGGTCGTAACATGAAGAAAAATCCAAACCTTAAGTAGTACACTAAAAATTTAGAACCTCAAATAAATAATGACATGAAAAAAGACACAAATCTCAAGGTAAAAATTTGTCTATCATAATAATTGACGTAATAAGTATGACAAAAGAATCTAACTATGATTAAGATTGGAGGAAATTATGACGAGTAGTTAACTTTTATCCGCACACACTCTCATACTCTCTCTATATATAGGTAAAGCTCCTAAATCACAACACATAAACACATATCATCTCAATTATCCAAAACGCAGCTCATCATTACTAAGCAACACACTGTCACCGTCCCCCGTCTGTTGATCGGAAAATACCATATTCTGATTAATAATTAACTGTTTATTGATGCGAGGAAGATGAGCTGCAACGGATGCCGAGTGTTGCGAAAGGGTTGCAGCGAAAACTGCATGCTAAGGCAATGCATAGAGTGGATGGAAGACCCTCAAGCTCAAGCTCACGCCACCGTCTTCGTCGCCAAGTTCTTCGGCCGCGCCGGCCTCCTCTCCTTCATCAACGCCGTCTCCGAAACTCAACGCCCCGGTATACATTTGATCCATAAGCTCATGTAATTTATGTGAAGAGATATTACATATTACATAGTATTCAAGTCTTGTACTCTTGAAGATGACTAATTAACTTTTGTGTTCGGCTTGGTTTCAGCTTTGTTTCAATCTTTGTTGTTTGAGGCCGTGGGAAGGACCGTAAATCCGGTGAACGGAGCTACGGGGCTTCTTTTGAGCGGGAACTGGAAGGTCTGCCAGGCAGCGGTGGAGACGGTGCTGACCGGCGGCGCGTTGGAGCCACTCCCCGTATACACTCGCCGCGGCGTTCATCAAGCTCGAAAACAACAAAGGAGGCGTGATGATGGTCATCATGAGCAGTACTACTCCAAGTACTCGACCAAGAAGAAGAGGCCGGCTTTGTTAGCTTTCGAGGACGACGGCGATGATGAACGGCCAGATCTTGATCTTAGCTTGAAGGCATCTTCAAAGGTGCCTAGTAGGGATGATCATGATAGAGCGGCGACGCCGTCGTCTGTGGAGGACTACTCGGAAACGACGACGTTTTCAAGATGTGTTAATGGTTTGGAGGGAACAAAGCTTCTGAGCCTCTTCATTTGAGGATTAATCTTATGGTATTCATCGATGTTCTTCAATTCTACTTAAATTATTCTTCCACTTATATAGTACGTATATACTAAAGCTTTGCACGTCTCGTGCATGGTTGATTTTGGAGCTTCTTACCGAAATGAAATGAAAGTCTTCATGTTGTTTAAGACACTCTTACAATCGATTTGTCTCGATAACCTTACAAAACACATAAGATGTGAATCTTCTCATCTTCTTCTGTTTATTGCTTGTTGAAAATTCGTTTACCTTAGCTAAATTATGATATGACTAAATTATGTCGATAAATTATTGATGCTGATGCTTAAACAACAACACGAGTATATAACATATATTTATTTCAAATAATCTCAAGAGACGTTATCCTATTCATCCCAAAAACATATAGAACTCTTCTTTTCTTTCAATGCATGCCTCCAATTTGTGTGGCCCTCGTGGTGGTGGAGGATTCGTCAGCACTCGGAGAAGAATCGAAAACGTGGTCAGTCGCTCAAATTCCAGACCAATTTCCTCCAAGTTAGGTATAAACTAGCACTATGCTTGTTGCTTAATTTGCTAGCTTGAACATACGCATGCATTTAGCTAGTGATCACTTGGGTCCATTTACATTCTAATTAGCTTTCTGTAAAGCTCGAAACTCTACAACTTGATATATGGATGGTGAATTTGTGCATATAGTATCGCCACATAGGTAGCTACAACAATAAGAGAGACATTCATGACCATAAACTCCATGCCAACAGCTCCACCCATCTTCAATTTCTTGCATCCTTTTCAAGTAATAATTTTCCTTTTTTAGCTTAAAACTATTAGCTTCTTCTTCGAGAATAATATTATGTGGTTACTACACATTGTTTTCTCGTTCTTATTATCTAGACGACAATGATCCCTCTCCGTTTTTAAGTATGTTTGTATGGATTAACCAAGTACTTTAAAGTAATTACGGCAGCTGCTGGGGAAAGTTTTTTTTCTTTCAAAAAGTCGATCTTGAGTCTCGTACCTGTTGAATTATAACGGTCAGTTGAGTAGTCTTAAAATCTCCTTTACTGAGTGTTGTATGTTTTTGTGCAGAAGTCTGAAAGTCTTGTTTTTAGTTTTGAGTTTACGTTAGAGCAAATGCACCCATTATTTGAGCAATTTTTCAAGCTGTTGGAATAGTTTGAAATCATCAAACTGCTTAAGTAGTTCCAAAACAGAATGCAGCAGTTCACAAACTGCTCAAGCAGTTACTATTTATTGATCGAATGAAGACATGACACGTGTCATCTCCGAATTGCGATTTCGACAAAATAAATATGATGTATTTTTTTGGTAAGTAATTTCATAAAGGAATTGCAATTTTATTTCTCGAAAATTTAAATACATAATTGAAAAATAATGAAAACATAATGGAAACATAAATGACAACATTTATTCTTAATACAATTGCTAAAATTACTCTGGAAAGAGTACGAGTGGTTGATAACAATTCGCAAATGTATCATCGGCAGCTTCACCTTCCTTATCTTCTGCTTCCGTACGGATATCTAGTTTCCTCTCGGTAAAGTACCTTTTGGAGATCGGGTCATAACTTCCAAATTCATTGTCATGATCCTTGTTTCTTCCTCTTGTTTCTTGAGTTGGAGCTCACTTGCCGCCCTTGCTTCTTTTCGTTGTTGAAGTTGTATATACTCTTTGTAATAATCGAGCTCACTTTCATTATGCATCTTCCTCGCGGAATGCCACGATGCTTGATCACTTGCCATGGTTTGCAAAACCTTAGTGCGTTGATCAATAGGAGTCTTACCTTATTTCTTTTGACGCCTTGCTTTCTTTGCCACCTTGCATCCCATTGGTCTAACCGGACTCGACGGACTAGTGTCAACGTAAGCGGGTGGTGCTTCATTCACTTCCTCGTCACCTAAATTTATGATTGGAGATGATTCGGTAACAGAGGAAGTCTCTTCATATGAGCTTACATAAGGAGACAGAGTACTTGGTTCAACATCTCGGTAACTTGGATGGTCCTTAAGAACTTCATAACATTTCAAAGTGGGTGAACGGTCTTTTCTTAGCGGCATAGTAGTATGCTTGAGCTTGCTTAATATAAAAAAATGTAGTAAATTAATTAGATTAAAATGACATATAAAAAGTTAATTAAAAATTCACTAAATTAATTACATAGTAGAAATTAAATAAAAATGAGATGATGAGTATAAGGAGTTACCTCATCCATGTGAGAAGTACCACTAGCTCTATGCTTACGTGCATCTCGCAAACATTGACCCCATTTTTGTAATGGTATCTTGAATTTATTGTAGTGAGACGCAAGCGCAATTTGAGACCTAGGCTCCTCTCGAGGTGTTTCTCCTTCCGATGACATCCAATTTTGCATGTAATCGGCATGAATTTTCTCCCACAATTTATCCTTCCTTTGTTTGTTGCCGTTGAATTCATCAATACTATGACATGCGAAAGAAATGCACAATTGTAAATCTTCGGAAGGAAGCCAATGGGTGGCCATTTTTTCAAAAAAAAAAAGCTCAAGAAAATGAGAGTAGAGATGGAGAAGAGAGGGATGGAGATGTGAAATTTGTTGTGCATAAATTAGTGTGAGTTGTGGAATAAATTGTGTAGTATTTATAGGAAAATATTACGGGGTGTTATGCATTTTTTTGGGATTTTTTTGTTATTTTTTAGGGTTTTTTTTGCAAATATTTGTGTATTCCTGTTTATATCCGTTCTGAAAAATAACTTACCGTTCTGTTTGAATATCAGCCGTTGGATCAGATTTTGATTTCAAAATCAACGGCCCAGATCAACTGGCCCGTTGGATTTTTTTCTGGTTCGGTAAGGCCACGTGTCAGCCCATGATTGGTTGGTAACTCTCTTTTTTCACCTTTTATTGAGGCAAGAAAAAAAAACCGACGTCAGCTAACGTCACCCACGTGCCGGTGGGCTTCGCTAGCTGCTCGAGCAACAGCTCGCCCCGGTTTTGCTCGATCCGGAGCTCGAGCTCGGGTCAATAAGCAGCCCGCCGGATTTTTTCCCCCCACTGCATTCCATTTTTCTTGTTGCTCAATTAGTTGTCGGCGGGTCCCGCCTTTGCTCAAGCAGCTCGGCGAAAAACAACTCGCCGGTGCAGTTGCTCTTAGTTACTGTGGGGAGTGTGGGCTTTCTGCTTAAAGTATAATAATTGTAAGTGCCTTGTGATGACCCGATCTTAGTCCAAAATCGTTAAAATAATCACCTAAATATAGTAAATGATCGACTTGTATTAAACTTTTAATCATAATAGAAAACTCATTTTCGATAATACCATTATGACAATACGATCACAACAATATAAGACACACAAGATAACGTTATCGAGCGCACCACCACAAGCAGCGCGACACGTCACCTCACGCGTCACCACCGCTCACCCACCCACTGGGTCGACGACATCTAAACATGAATTAAACCACACGACTATACTCGTGACGTCGTTACTATTCTAACGACATATAACTTAATTGATTTCAGAAAAAAATTTCAGTCAGACTTACTGCCACAGACAGTGGCGCGTGCCGCCCACACATCACCGTCTGAGGCGAAGATTAATACCTCAATCTCTTCCTCTCATCAAGTCCAACAATATCTGCAATGATAGCTAACCTTGATTCCGACTCCACTGGTCGAAATTGGGCCCGAAAGCCAATGGATCCAAAAATCACCAGAAACATCCAGGCGACGTTTCACCTCCGTGGAGCCACCCCAAGGCTCAAGGCTGGGTTGAATAGACTCATGGCGAGGAGGGCTACCAAACCCCTCTAATCTCGTAGTCATCCTCTGTCCCCAACAGCGACGATTCGGATGCGATTTTTGACCGAAAATCGCGACTGTTCTCCCAAATCTCATCTGCAAACATTAATTCTAATACACCACCACAATTAACACATCACAAGGATGCAAATTAAACCTCAATCATCACTAAAAGTATCCCTGACGACGGCGACAATTACAAGTCGAAACCCTAGTTTTTCTCTCATTCGATTCTCTCACCTCAGTCATTAATCTTAGAAATTGAGGCTGACCTGAGGTAGAGGACGATGAGATGGGTCGATCCCGACCGGAATCGCGGCCTAAGGTGGCCGGCCGGAGTCTCGACATCGACGAACAGCTCTGCTGTGATTTTGTCTCGCAAGAGAAGGGCGCAATGCGAGTCAACGGGGTCAAAGGACCAAATGGGAAAGTCTCCCTTACTAAATTGGGTAATCTCAATTTATAGTCCCGTACTTTCATTTCAATAGTTCACGATAAACTTTCGTTGATCATAGCTTTTATGTTATAACTTTGATTATGGTATTTTGAGCGCCAACGAACTCGTCTCGACGAATCTTATGACTTCATTCCAAAGTCAACCGACATAATCAATTCGCTAAAAATTCAACTATAGTTCTCACAATCTTAACAATTGGTAAATATTATTTACCGTGCTCGATAAATCGAAATAGAAATATCGCTAAATACATATAATCATGCATATGAAAAATTCGGGACATCACACTTGTGCCAGTCATGTAATGGTTAATGTGTTCCAGAGATTTCTGAGTTTTCCTGAGATGTAATGAGGGTGTGAAGCCTAGCTGGGTGTGAAACCTGGGGAGAGAATTCAATTTCACTGTCTTTTGCGTACTGTTATGTTTTAAGCTTCCCTTCAATCTAGAGTTTCCTGATCATAGTATCTTTTCCAAACACAGAATGTTCACTAAGGACCCTCAAGTACCAACTGTTGTAAACATAGAATGTTCAATTTCACTGTCTTTTGCGTACTGTTGTATATTCTTGTAGCTCTTAATTCCCAATAACTAAGGACCCTCAAGTACCAACTGTTGTAAATGTTGATATTGAAATATAAATTTCATTATTGTGCCTAGCTTTTCAATAATTTGTAAGGTTAACTCTAAACTTCAAGCATGTTTATAAGAAATAAGATGCAACTCATGTAGTTGCTTATCTGTTATGCTATTATCTGACCTCTACTCTTTATATCATTAGGAAGCCATGAAAGAGATTATGGAAAGAGTTCCTTTGCTAAATGAAATTTTCGATCACTATAGTGGACCTGATAGGGTAACCGCAAAGACGCAACACGAAGAGTTAAAAAGAGTTGCAAAAAGTCTTCCTGCAAAAGTACCCGATTCAGTCAAGCAATTCACTGATCGTGCGGTGCTTTCTCTCCAGGTTAGATATTTCCTATAACTTTTTGTTAGAGATGTAAGAGAGGTTTTCTTGTGTAAAAGTTTGTTTGTCATTCTGCATTCCATAACCTCTTTCATGAAAAACAACATATTCATTTCTTTTTAGCTTGTTGCTTGCATAATTACCTTTTTCTTGTTTTACTTTCTTTTATCTTGTGAGAGTAATCTATGATACGCTAAAACTAAGCATTAAATTAAATATTTAAAACCTAGTCTAGACGCATAATCAAAAATTAGATTCTGTAGATGTAGCCTTGATAAGTAGGGATCGTTCTAACTGGCGATTGAAGGGTGCATGCAAAATTTGTGTAAAGAGGGGGGATTTAAAAGTTTGTTTTCTAACCTGATTACTACCTAAAACGGTCATAAATACAAAGCAAAGAACCTAAGATTAGGGATGGCAAAATAACCCGAACCCGCAGGTATCAGCCCGACCCGAACCCGATTTTTAAGGTAAATAACGAGTATCAAGTATTTATTGGCCCAAACCTGACCCGCATGGTGGCGAGTTCGAGTTGGATACGGATATGCATCTACCAAACACAAACCCGACCCGGCTATTTTTTTAAATGAAATTTGTTAGATTTTATAATTTATATCTAATTTTTTTAATTATATATATATATTATATAAAGAATAGTATATATAATCCTATTTTTTTTATATATATATTTATTTCTTTTATTCTTTTTTATTTTGATAAACGGGTCGAGTTCGGGTATTATATATCCGACGAATTCGGGTGGAAGAAAACTCAAACTAAAAAATTTCAGGTTCGGTCGGATAGGTTGATTTCTGGTTCGGGTTCGGTTACCCAAAATCCAACCCCTACTCGACCTGTTGTCATCCTTACCTAAGACTCTAGCATGTATAAACTTGTAGACAACCAACAAATAAAAACCCCTAAGAACTCTAAATCATGCTGAAGACAAAAATAAACCTAATTAATTATTTATAAGTGATCGATCATCTTACTTTACCCTAGCCAATTTCATTTACCTATTGTTGTTACCTATGAAATTCATGCTCCTAATTGTGTAATTAACATACTATGTGGTTTATAGTGACAATACCTTAATTCATAAGTTCATTGAATTAACTATAGGCGAGGGGCTAAACGCAATCACCTAAACTAAATCAACGCATTACGAACATAACATAGAATACTTTAAAAAAATTAAGAACATAAACACATGGAAAATAGATTTGAATAATTATTAAAAAATCAAATAATTTCACCAAAATCCAATGTCAAACAAAAAGAAAACAAGAACAAAAGAGAACTATGGAGTAAAGGTTTCATGGTTATATTTTTGATGATCCGTTAAACGTTTGTCAACCCCCAAGAATATAGATGAATCCTTTGGTACCGTGGCCAAAAATAGGGACTAAATGTGATGAAGAAGGCTAGAGATGGTTCACACACTACAACAAAAAATTCAATTTGCTACGCTTTTTTGCGACGGAAATGAATGCCGTGGCAAATACCTACCAATGGCGACGGCAAATTCACCGTCGCGAATGGGTAGACCTTTAGCGACGGCAAACCGACACCGTCGCAAAAGGTTTCACCAATTGCGACGACATTTTTACGCCGTCGCAAAAAGTTTCATCAATTGCGACGGCATGGTTATGCCGTCGCAAAAAGGTTTTATCAATTAAACTCCATTTGTCACTATGTAAAAAATTAATTTGAAACCAAGTTCCGCATAGGCTTTCTCGTGGGGTTCATATCTATCTTACCATGTAAAAAATAAGATAAAAATAATCGATTTAGCTACTCCCCCCATAGAGGAATGAGATATATACTTCAAAAATGTTATTTTAGTCTTTTGGTCATATTTGACCTCATTGACCAGGCTCTATACTAAACAAGTTTCGACAAAGCTACTTTTTTCGCAAGATCTCATTTATTACGAGATTAACGTATGTATATGGACACATTTATCAATTCTCATTAGACCATTTTAGTTTTCGTATTTCTTAAATTCCACATATGATTACTAGTGTTATGACATTAATTGTTTGTTGGTTATATATATGGAAAAACAAATCTTTTTGAAACTAAATTATTAACAAATAATCATTTTGAAAATGTGACAATTGGATGATATAATCGGACTTATCTATGCATGTTGTAAAAAAATTAGAAGTTTTTAAGTTGAATTTAACCTTGATCAGTGCACCCAACTATCGCGAACATATTGCCCTAAAGAATAAAACGCGATTTTCCGTTTCATCAAAAATAATTTCATCACAAGTACCTCACACGCGTTATCATGGGATTTATATCTATCTCACTATGTAAAAAAATGACCAAAACCCTAAACACTAAACCCTAATATCTAAACCCTAAACCCTAAAAAAATTAAAAGAAATTTAAAAATCATTTATTTACTTATTAGTTTACACTTGGGTCTTTTTTTTAGTTTCCCTCTCTCACCAACACTCGCCGCCTCTCTAAAAAAAAGAGAAAACTCATCCTCGAGCTCCGCAGCTCATCGACCTCGTTGTACGCCTCTCTCTCTCTCTCTCTCTCTCTCTCTCTCTCTCTCTCTCTCTCTCTCTCTCTCTCTCTCGCCTTCTTCGACCATAAAAGCCGTCGACCTCGACCCGAGATGCGAGCCTGGACTTATCCTCGCTCTCGCGTATTCACCTCTTTGTCTCATCGTGTTCTCAGTTGTGGTGATAGGGCGATGGAGGCGGATGACATTCGCTGGAGTTGGCGCTGGGGGTTTTGTTTGGAGGCTCGTTGACGGACACGACAGTGTTGATAGTGACGACTTCAATTGCTTTGGTAATCGGAGTTTTGGTGGTGCTGTGAGGAGATCGGGGCTTTGGTAATCGGGGTTTTGGTGGTAATAGTGACGACATACTTGGAGGAGATGGCACTCAGAAAGGAGCTTCTGTGATTTTTGAGGTAATGCAGTTTGATCAGGATTGGCATATGTAGTTTCAATAAATTGATAATCTTAACAGTATGAGGCCACAATTGATCTCAGAAAACCTTTACTTATCTATATCTCACTATCAAATGTAGGAAATCAGGAGGCGTGGCCTCAAAGTTGCAGTGGCAGGAATTCCCAAAACTATTGATAATGACATTCCGGTACCTATGAGACCAGGTTTGATTATTTCATGGAATTGTTCCTGGAACCATTCTTAATTTAGACTATACATACTTTTCTGTTCAGGTTATAGACAAGTCTTTTGGTTTTGACACTGCTGTTGAGGAGGCTCAACGAGCTATTAATGCAGCTCATGTGGAATCAGAAAGTGTTGAGAATGGTATTGGCGTCGTCAAGTTAATGGGTCGCCATAGTGGTAAATTTTCATTTCTCCATGTATCATTTCAAGTTATTTGGTTTAAAGAGTATTCGACCAAACATGATTCCAACAGAGTGACTTGATATACGATGAACAGAAAAAGCAAAACAAAAGTAAAAAGAACAGCAAGTCTACTTTTCATTTTGTTTTTGTATATATACTTTCAAGTTGTTCAATTTATGGTCTAGTTGCACAAGTGTTCAAGTCACCAACCAAAAGTAGCTTCCATTAACACTGTTCAGCGAAGTAATCTTCAGATCGTGCAATGGATGTTATTTGCAATTAATTCATATTATCTGTAACATGAGGAGGGTTGCATTTGCAATACACGTCTTAAATGTCGAAACAACTCGTGCAATGGATGTTTCTTCAGATCCCAGGATTGGTCTTATGCGTCTCTGGTGGCAAGAAGCCATAGACAAAATCTATGCCAATAAGTCGATTGAGCACCCAACAGCACAAGCCCTCTCGGCAGTGGTACATTAGAACAAAATTAGCAAGGGGTGGCTGAAACGATCTGTAGAAGCTCGCATCAATGATGCAAGAAAGGAGATTGGTGATGCCCTGGAAAAAATCGAAGACTTGGAAAAGTATGCTGAAGATACCATGTCAACTAATCTTTACATGACGCTACAAGCTGATGGTATAAAATCCACGGTGGCTGATCATGTGGCATCACATAATGGTAAAGCAAGTGGCCTTCTTTTGCTAATTAATTCACTACCATACTATGCTAACCGCAACTGCTACGTCTCATATATACCAATTGAAGTGGCCACAAAGCATGGATTGCTGGTAAAACATGGCGGTCAAGCATAGATCCATTTGGACTCTCGTGAGGGCATGCGTGAAGCAGTTTTTGAGATAGCATTAGTGGCTAATGTGCATTTGCAGAAGGCTTGTGATTTAGCTGGTACAGTGCCTGTCGAGGCTCGTCCAGTGCTTTAACTACATCATTGAGGTATTCTTAGTTTTGATGTCTTAACAAATGGGACAGCATTAGTTTTTCTTTGCTTGGCCTGCTTCATATGTTCACTCTGTTCTGCAGTGGACGATTCATTTCGCTTATCTATGAAAATCCAGAGCTTTGGGTATTATTTGTTTGATCTTGGTCCATCTACATCATAATAGTAGAGTTCATAATCATGGAAAATATTGTTTCTATTATAGGCACTCGATTGGTTCCTCGGTCATTGTCAATGTTGCCAATGCAGGTCTTTATCATTTTATGAATATTAAAGACTTGTCAAGCTGAAATTGTTTTATCCTCTTGTATTAGTTATTGATTCATATCTAATTGAATGAGCTATTAGAGACTAATCAATCGAAGTCGGCTTTCTGGACTAAGCATATTTGTAGTATTCTGATAAGAGTTATTCTACTCTGATCATGGTGGTCTTGGTGTTCTTGGCGAGTTCCCTGCTTCACCTCTTTACTGTGATGCATCAAATTTCATGTTGATCTGCACAGTTATTTTCAAGGCAACTTTGTTGGCCTTACAGCTCTTGTTGGATTAGATGTGATTGAGTTATTTGAAAACTCACCAATTTTGTGATTAAAAATAGGAATGCCAAATATGCCTTTCCTGTATGCTATGGATTTCATTAATGTCTTGAAGAAGAAACATGCATCTGGGAGCTACAAAGAGATGGTAAGGAAGTCCAAATCAATAAAGAGTGATCACTTACACGGATATGATAGTCAAGTGCTTAGCGTTCAATTGTCTCATATGCAGGTTATATATGTAGAAGCATGTGAGAATGGAAGTGTTTTCGAAGGCATAATGTCGAGTGACCTCAACATATATGTGACTACAGCATCAAATGCAGAGGAGAACAGTTTTGGGACTTACTGTCCTGGGATGAACCCTCCACCACCACCTGAATACATCACCTGCTTAGGGGACTTGTACAGTGTTTCTTGGATGGAGGACAGGTATATCTGACTTTTAGCTTTTTCAAAAGTTGGTGTTGTGGCAAATTAATTCATCCACAATGAATACATAATCATTGTGCATGCCATCGTTACTATTTATGTCCGCTTGGTAATAAAATGAATTCAGACACGAGGAGCACAAGATGTCAAATTTGAGACTTCTGTATTACATTCCATGATCCTTATTGAATTATGTTTTGCAGTGAGAGACACAATCTGAAGAAAGAAACGATAAAACAACAATACCAAGCGGTGAGGTTCTTAATCACCTGCTTCTTTTTCGTTCTGCGACAGATTGGTACTTAAGCTTCAGTTGTTGGACCTAAATATCGACCCTACAGATTTATATCGTTTCCTAATTATACATCTGAACATTTTCTACTCTGTTTAAACTCATGTGAATTTTGTGTTTATATAGGTGAAGGAACGGACTTCTAATTCGAATAATTACAATATTGGATCCCATGTGATGCAATATGGAAGCAAGAATCTCACAGCAGAGAAGCTCTACTTGTACCTTGGTTTTGATCCTGCCTCTGTGAACTTGCCTCCAAACAATGGTCAACTAGAACAACAAATGGAAGTTGTGAACTAGAGAGATGCAGAGATTTACTTCTTGTGGCAATTGGTGAGCGCTTATCCTTGGCATTTTTTATCTCCCCCAATATACACACACAAAATCCAACAAATTTTCTGGTGTTTAATGTTTGGATCATTCAAATTGGCTATAGTCATGTTTGGAGCACTTTTGACTCCAAATCTTAAACTATAAAAGAAGTGTGTAAGCCAACAGATGGTACTAAATGAGATGCGGAGTATTTTGCTTCATCTGAATGTAGTGTTCACATGCTTGTTGTGATGCAGTACAAAAAATCAGAACATGGATCAGAGAAGGAGAGGGAAATCCTGAAGGAGATAAGAGAGACAATGAATCATAGGAATCACATAGATGAGAGCATAGAGTTCATAGGGACATTCCTTTATGGACATGGAAAAGGTTCCTCTGTGCTCAAGTCCGCAAGAGCACTTGGTCTGCCTCTTGTGGAAGACTGGGAATGTCTAAAATCCATGGTAATAATCACTTGTCCTTTACTCTCTACTCCTGTTATTGCTTCTTCTCCAGAACTTGGTATCTATCTGTATACCTTGGTTAAAAAAAATTGTATTGCAGGTGCGAGTATTTGAAACACACTGTGGGTCGCTGACTCAGTATGGCATGAAGCACATGCGTGCATTTGCCAATATCTGTAACAGTGGAGTATCTGGAGCCCAAATGGAGGATGGTCATGTTATGGGCCAGCTTCATCCTTCAAACAAAGGTTATAGTGCCTGAAATATTGAAATGATGCGGACATAATCTAGTGCCTGTAAGTTGGGTAAGTTGCAGAGATTGGAACTGATGTAAGTTTGTGAATTAATGTAAGTTGGAACTCATGTAAGTTAAGAACAATATGGGTAGATTACTGATGCATCTAATGTGAATTGGATGTTGTATGACTTGAGAAATTCTTTTGAATTGGATGTTATATTCAGTTGTTGTTATAAGCAGTTTGAATTGACTTTGCATTACAGATTTGTGGATGAAGTAGCAGGTTATAAGTAGGGCAACTGTAGTTTTTTTTGCGACGATAAGTTTAGTGTCGCAAATACTATCTCAAAATTAATTTTGGTGCGAAATATTTTTACGACGGCATGCATACCGTTGCAAGTATTGGCGCCAAACTAATTTTGGAGGGAAAATATTTTGCGACGGCACCCTTACCGTTGCAAAAAACGATTTTAACACTACGCCTTGTCAAATTTTTGCGACGGTGTTAGTCGTGGTAAACTGCCATCGCAAAATAAATCAATAGCTACGGCAAAGGTTTGCCGTCGCAAAAGAATAAGGACGACGGTAAAAACCGTTGCTAATATCAATTGCGTCGCCACCAATTGCGACGGACGGGTTGCGACGGACGGGTTTCCTATTTAAGATCTAGGTGACTTGAAATACTTCTTGGAAATTGAAGTTGCAAGATCCAAACAAGATATTACATTGTCCCAAAGAAAATATGTTATGGATCTTTTTGCTGAGACAAGATTGTTAGATTGCAAGCCTGCTGCTACTCTTATTGAGTAAAATCACAAGTTGGAGTTTCTCCCAGATCAGGTTCCAACAAACAAGGGCAAATATCAACGTACTAGACCTGATATTGCATATAATGTTAGTGTGGTGAGTCAGTTCATGTATAATCCGGGAGTAGAGCATATGAGTGTCGTCTACGTATTCTTAGATATCTGAAGGGTACACCTATTAAGGATTGTTATTTACAAAATATAATTGTGTGTTTCAGTTACTCACTTCATCCCATCCATCCACCAGGGCCCTTACTATGTTGAAAAGTTTTGCATACATGTAAGTAAGAAGAGTTGGAGATCATAACATTCATATGCCATACATTGCAAGGCCAAAAACTATCTCAAGAAATAGCATTCACTTTTAAGCCAATAATATGAAAAATCAGCTTAACAAGTTCAGTGATTTCACTACATTTAGGGATGGGATTATGTGTGCAAAGAAGGTCATTTCTTTTGGATTTCAGAATTTAAGGAGTGTACCTTCTAGATTCTATTTATGTTTCTTACGACACCATGTCTCAACATACAACACACAAATTTGGTCTAAATATCTAGCATTCTAAAACATATTCTTATATCAATCACAACCATACTACAAAACCCATGCGAAGCTGGCTGACATAGTCTGTTACGCATTGTAGTAAAATAATTTACAGTAGAATAATCAGAATGAGTAAAGTGTGAAACTTAGAGAGTAGATTGATCTACGCATTTTATGCGCGATAATTAACGTATTATTCTCTACATTTGACTATGTTAATTCCTTAGTATTATTAGTTTTGACTTATTTTGTTATTTTTAGGTTTTTATATAAAAGAGACGAAGTAAAGAGATATACATGTAAGCATGTAAGGCGCTGCAAAAAATAGAGAGAAAGGAATTTGTCCAAAATAATTCATGAAGAAAATAGAGAAGAAGAAAAAAGTCATTGGTTGATGAGGACAATATTTCCTATGTTGACTAGGAAAAGGAAGCTTCCGGAAGAACCTTGGAGGAAGAACAAAACAAGATAGACCAAATTAATTAGAAGACTATTTTAAAAGCCTAAAATAAAGCCCAAGTCAGGTCAAACATGGACTAGTATTTTTGGAAGAACAAGGATTCCTAAGTCCTAGAGGAACGAGGAAATGCACAAAGCACAAAGAAAATGAAAGAATAATTTGCCTATGCAGGACAACCAAATTCAACGGACGACTGAGAATAGCTCAGAAGAATTTAGACTGCAATCGAACTATGGATGGAAAGCTCTTTGAGTCTTCTTTCCAACGATCTAAAAATTTAAATATTTGGAGGTCTGTAGCGCCCGAAATATCCATTTTAGTAAAGAAATGTCAAATCAGCCGAGTTTCACAAGGAATCTTATTTCTCCTCGAAGAAGGTCATCATCCTCACCTATAAATAGAGGGGCTCTACCATGATTCAAATAATCTCTTACCAGCCTAAAGATTTCCCAAATAAGGTATAGAAGGTGATGTAGTCGGCATGGAGCTTGAGAACTTTGGTGTTTGAGGGAGAGGATTCGAGAGTATTTGAAAAATCTTTAGGCTGGTAAGAGATTATTTGAATCATGGTAGAGCCCCTCTATTTATAGGTGAGGATGATGACCTTCTTCGAGGAGAAATAAGATTCCTTGTGAAACTCAGCTGATTTGACATTTCTTTACTAAAATGGATATTTCGGGCGCTACAGACCTCCAAATATTTAAATTTTTAGATCGTTGGAAAGAAGACTCAAAGAGCTTTCCATCCATAGTTCGATTGCAGTCTAAATTCTTCTGAGCTATTCTCAGTCGTCCGTTGAATTTGGTTGTCCTGCATAGGCAAATTATTCTTTCATTTTCTTTGTGCTTTGTGCATTTCCTCATTCCTCTAGGACTTAGGAATCCTTGTTCTTCCAAAAATACTAGTCCATGTTTGACCTGACTTGGGCTTTATTTTAGGCTTTTAAAATAGTCTTCTAATTAATTTGGTCTATCTTGTTTTGTTCTTCCTCCAAGGTTCTTCCGGAAGCTTCCTTTTCCTAGTCAACATAGGAAATATTGTCCTCATCAACCAATGACTTTTTTCTTCTTCTCTATTTTCTTCATGAATTATTTTGGACAAATTCCTTTCTCTCTATTTTTTGCAGCGCCTTACATGCTTACATGTATATCTCTTTACTTCGTCTCTTTTATATAAAAACCTAAAAATAACAAAATAAATCAAAACTAATAATACTAAGGAATTAACATAGTCAAATGTAGAGAATAATACGTTAATTATCCCGCATAAAATGCGTAGATCAATCTACTCTCTAAGTTTCACACTTTACTCATTCTGATTATTCTACTGTAAATTATTTTACTACAATGCGTAACAGACTATGTCAGCCAGCTTCGCATGGGTTTTGTAGTATGGTTGTGATTGATATAAGAATATGTTTTAGAATGCTAGATATTTAGACCAAATTTGTGTGTTGTATGTTGAGACATGGTGTCGTAAGAAACATAAATAGAATCTAGAAGGTACACTCCTTAAATTCTGAAATCCAAAAGAAATGACCTTCTTTGCACACATAATCCCATCCCTAAATGTAGTGAAATCACTGAACTTGTTAAGCTGATTTTTCATATTATTGGCTTAAAAGTGAATGCTATTTCTTGAGATAGTTTTTGGCCTTGCAATGTATGGCATATGAATGTTATGATCTCCAACTCTTCTTACTTACATGTATGCAAAACTTTTCAACATAGTAAGGGCCCTGGTGGATGGATGGGATGAAGTGAGTAACTGAAACACACAATTATATTTTGTAAATAACAATCCTTAATAGGTGTACCCTTCATATATCTAAGAATACGTAGACGACACTCATATGCTCTACTCCCGGATTATACATGAACTGACTCACCACACTAACATTATATGCAATATCAAGTCTAGTACGTTGATATTTGCCCTTGTTTGTTGGAACCTGATCTGGGAGAAACTCCAACTTGTGATTTTACTCAATAAGAGTAGCAGCAGGCTTGCAATCTAACAATCTTGTCTCAGCAAAAAGATCCATAACATATTTTCTTTGGGACAATGTAATATCTTGTTTGGATCTTGCAACTTCAATTTCCAAGAAGTATTTCAAGTCACCTAGATCTTTCATATCAAACTCTTATGACAAATATTTCTGGAGACTTGTCATCTCGCAGGCATGGATCATCTCTTGTAACAACAATATCATCAACATACATAATTAAGGCATTAATCTCACCATCCTTGCGTTTGACAAACAATGTATGATCAGAGTTGCACTTGCAATACCCAAACTTCTTTTATGCCTTTGAGATACATCCAAACTAAGCCCTAGGTGATTGCTTTAAACCACATAGAGACTTCTTCAGATGACAAACTTTTTCCTCATTAGCTGGTTTGCAACCGATTTGTGACGACCCGGAACAGAATCAGTAGTGTTAATCAGCTTAAGCCATGAGGTTATGCGTAATCGCAGATTTTTGATAGTTGATTGAATCGCCAGACTTGATCACGACTTAATTATTTGCCGAGAATTTGAGTTGAGTCTCTTCTCGAGAGTTGTTGTATGCGTGATTTCGAGTTCGTGGGCAGTTCTGGATCATTATTTGGACGACCGAGGAATATAATATGAATATTTGAAATTTCGGTATATTGTCGAGTTTATCCGTTTGTGTTCGAGTTTATCCGAATCATGATTGTGATCCATTTTGGACCGTTGATCGACCCGAACCGTAAATGGAATGATTATCGACTTGATTTGCGATTTTCGCGATTTGTAGTGATTTCGACATAATCTGCTAATACGGCGGCCTTGTTAGCAACTAAATTTTTGGGTGAGAATTTGATTTGGGATCCTTCGTGGAAGTTGTTGAGAATTCAATTTCGAGCTCGTGGGAACTTCCGGAGGATTATTCTGAGTTACGAGGATTAAGTTATGAATATTTTCGACCGTTGATCGTTTAATCAGGTAAGCTTGTGATGGTTTGAACTGTTGACTTTTTATCGGATTGGTCAATGTGTTTGACTTTGGGTGAAAATTGAAGAACATGTCGAGATGAGTTTGTTGCTG
This sequence comes from Geum urbanum, assembly GCA_946800695.1. Taxonomy (NCBI): domain Eukaryota; kingdom Viridiplantae; phylum Streptophyta; class Magnoliopsida; order Rosales; family Rosaceae; genus Geum; species Geum urbanum. The sequence continues at coordinate 4,101,878 of OX327002.1, read as the reverse complement.
CGAGAATTGTTGGAAACGGGTTTACGACGCGAAAATTACGTGTGTTTGAAGTTTGTCGAAAAGTGAATTTTGGAAGTTTCCTAAAAGGGTAAGTATTTAAATTGGGTTTCTGTTTTTGGAAAGTCAAACAAGCATTGATGTGGCTTTACTGGTCAACGCGGGGGGAGAAGAGGAGGTGCGACAGTGGCTCGCCGTCCGGCCACCCCAGAGCTCGGACCTTGTCCTGTTCGACTCGCCTTGGCCTCCCCAAGGTGATGCCGGCCACCGCTCACGGCGTGGGTCGCCGGAGGAAGAAGATTTTCCGGCCAAAGTTTGTTTAAATTTGGGGTTTTAGGGTCGTTCTTTTTCCTGCCGAATTGAGCTACAAGAAGCACTGGGCTTTGAAGCTCTCATCACCACGAGTCTAACCATGTAAGTATGGAGTTCCAATTCAATTTGTACATGGAGAATTGTTGGATTGAAATTTGTGTGGGATTTCGGTTTTGCATGAAATTGAGCTAGTTAGAGTTTGAATTGATCTTTGGTGTAGTTATGGAAGTTGCTTGTTGGATGATTTTGAGTGGAATACGCTTTGGTCCGCCGGGAAATTTCATGGTTGGGTGGCGTCGCCGCCGCTGGCGGCGGTCAACGGCGGTTTCCGGTCAAAGTTGACTTTTTGGGGTTTTCGTCGAGTTGTATGTCGTTTCGCTCGGAATCGCGCCCCGATCGTAGTGGTGAGGTTTGTTTTTTGATTTGAGCATCAGAAATTATAGCGAGGCTTTATGGTGTGATTATTGGATTTTCACGATATCGTTGTTATTGGATAATACGTTTCCGGGAACGGTTGTTTCTCATGATATGATTTGAGTTGTCGAGTTATATTTTTTGAACAATGGACTTTATGATTATTCAGGGGTTCGTGATCGTTCGTTTTGCAAGGGATTTTCCGCCGGATCACGGGATTAACACGAATCGCGTTACGCTCACCTGTGAGTGGACATTTTTATATTTTCACAGTTGTTTGCGAGTTCGTGATTTTTCCTGATTTTCCGTATTTACTTTATACGATGTTGAGATATATGTTATTTTCGGAGGTATTATTTTATGTTTATTGGTGATGGCATTACTGCATCGATGCTTCGGCTACTCGGCTGATCACCGGTAGTCCGCCAGAGTTGAGAGATTCCTCTGGACCAGAGTTGAGAGATTCCTCTGGGCAGGGTTGAGAGATTCCCCTGTATGCCGCCGGGGTTGAAAGATTCCCCTGGTCTATCACCGTCGGGTTTGAGCGATTCACCTGACCGTCAGGCTTGAGAGATTCACCTGGCAACCTCCATATATATACTTTCCAAACTCGCATTGTTTTACATTGATTATGTATATAAACTGGTGAAAGGCATACGTTTATTTTCGTCCACTCACTCTAACGTTTTTATTTGCCTTTCCCCTGGGCTTTTCGGTTTCTGTGCCCAGTTTGCAGTTCAGATTCTGGTATCGCACGTCATGGTCGGAGGCATAGTATTCGAGCAATGTTTCTTTTATGGTAGGTTCTTAGTTTGGCCTACTGTTTGTATATCTATACTAGAAGTCGCTCTGAGTATTATGATGTATATTTTTATACGATTTTCCCCGGATTTCGGTAAAGTATAGTTATATTTATTACTTTACATTACTGTTGATATATTGAGAAATCCGGATGAGATTGGTGCCCACGGCTTGATTTTTGTGGCATAGGATGAAGTGTATTTTCCGGGTGCAGGTAATGGCAATTCCGCGTTAGTAGCGTTACTCTGCCGAAATTTTGATGGTTTTTGTTGGTTCGTGTTTTTAGAAGGGGTTTGATTCCGGTTTAGGAAACTAAATCGGGGTTGGGTCCTTTCACGATTCTTGGTGGAGTATCCATGTATACTTCTTCTTCTAAGTTACTATTAAGGAAAGCGTTCTTTAGATCAAATTGGCGTAGAGGCCAATCGTAACATGCTGTAAGGGTAATAAGAATCTATATAGTATTTTCTTGGCAATAGGTGCAAAGGTCACTTGGTAGTCTACTCCATATTTCTGAGTATAACCATTGGCAACCAATATATCTTTATAACAATCAATGCTCCTATCAGGTTTAAGTTTCATAGTAAACACCCAGCGGCATCCAACAGTCTTCATACCAAGTGGCATAGGTACCATGTCCCAAGTTTCATTCTTCTGCAAGGCTTCCAATTCCTCATTCATAGCTTGCTTCCATTTTGGATCTGCCAAAGCATCATGTACATTGCCAGGAATAGATACTGAAGATAATTGACTAACAATAAGTGCATGAGACTCAGACAACTTATGGTGGGAGATATAGTTAGCAATATGATATTTGGCTTTGACATCTATATTGGGCTCATATTGTTTTTTTAGGAATTCCCTTAGTAATTCTTGTAGACTTACATACCTCATATGGAACACTTTGAACATAGATCTCAGTTGATGATGTAAAAAGGGAGCAGGTTCTTCAGTACTATCATGATGTTGCGTAATTAGAAATTCTTCTCTGTCAAATTTGACGGGTCGAGGGAACGTGCTCGACGGGTCGATTGTAACTCCCTGGTCATCTGATGTTGAATTTTCGACTGGTCGAGGCATATCACTCGACGGGTCAAGTGTAACCTTTTGTCCCTTTGATGCACTATTTTCGATGGGTCGAGAGGAGTCATTCAACGGGTTGAAAGTAACCTTCTATCCTTCTGGTGCATTATTTTCGATGGGTCAAGACAGGTTTCTCAACGGGTCGAACACAGGTACTGGGGCTTCCGTGTCAGAACCTGATCTTTCAAATTGTGTCTCCAACTGCTCAAGCTCTTCAAATTCTAACAAATTCAGAGTATTTTCTTCTCATCATCTCTCCCCCTAAAGGGGAGACTCTGAAACCTCTCATGAGTAATATGGTTCGGATTCTCTAAAGGAGACATCAAGAAAGACATGAGTTTCCTTGGTGAGAGAATCATAGCAACGATATCCTTTCTAAAAGTCAGCATAACTAATGAGGACACATTTCAAAGCACAATGATCAAGTTTAACCCAGAGAAGCTTGTGAATATGGACATACATAGTGCATCTAAATACTCTAGGCTCAAGATTAGGAAGGGAATGGACATTTAACATCTCTTGTAACTTTTGGTAAGGACTCTGGAACTCAATGATAGGAGAAAGAGTATTGTTGATCAAATAAGCTGCAGAAGTAACAGTCGCACCCCAATAAGACTGAGGCACATTCATGCCAAACAAGAAAGCCCGAACAACCTCCAGTAATTGCATATTCATGAGTTCTGCCAAGTCATTCTGTTGAGGTGTATAGGCAATAGAGATATGCTGATGAATCCTATAAGAGGCCAGATAGGTAGACATGGTGTTATTAACATACTCACTGTCATTGTCTGATTGAAGAACCCGGATAAGTTGTTGGTATTGTGTAGTCACCATCTTATGAAAATCAGTGAAGCAAGAGAACACATCACTCTTGCTAGTCATCAAAGAAACTCATGTCATCCAGCTACATTAATTAATAAAAGTGACAAAATAACGAGTGTCAGTTAGTGTAGAAATTCTAGCATGACCCAAAACATAAGAATAAATTTTTATAAAAGGAACTGAGAATTTATTCAAACTTAGAGAATAGGTAATATGATGGCTCTTGGCCAATTCATAAACATCACACTTAAATTCATACTCATCAACACCCAAAAACGGATGGGGTTGTAACTTCCTAAGATATCCAAAAGAAAGATTACCCAAACGACGATGCCATAACCAAATGGTTTCCTTGGCTTTATTCAGACTGCTAATACAATTGGCTTGACTCAACAAACTTAGCTGCTTTTCTCCACTTCATGTCAAATTGAGATAATACAACCTTCCTCCTTCTAGTACCATAACCAAGAATTTTTTGTGTCAGAATGTCCTGAAATACACAAAAGTTGGGATAAAACATGACAGAACAAGAGAGATCCATGGTGATTTGACTAACAAATAAAAGGTTATAGGCTAAATAGGGAATAACTAAGACAGAATCAGTGGTTAAAGTAGGAGAAAGAACGACAGAGCTTTAACCAATAACAGAAGAATGAGAACCATCAGCAGTAGAGATACTAGGTAAAGATGATTGATGAATAGAATGAACTAAGGTAAAAGTATTGGTCATATGATCATATGCATCGGTGTTAATTATCCAAGCATTATTCCCAGAAGGTGTATCAAGAGATGCCTTACCAGCCATACCTGATTGGACTATATTAGCATAAGTGACATAAGTGCTTGTAGATGCACTGGTAGAAGTAAGGGACTTGCGTAAGCGATTACCCCACCAATCAGGATATCCAATAGAAGTAAAGCAATTATCTTTGGAGTGTCCCTTATCCTTGCATAGTGGGCTGATAAAATTAGCAAATGGATTTGGAGGACGAACACCAAACATAGAGGAATTAAAGAGGCGTGAGGAGGATGGAGGTCACTGGTGAGCCACAACAGCCTAAGCATTGGAGGTTGAGGCCAGTGCAGGTATAGTGGTGGTGGTTGTCATGACTGCTAGCTGAGCAGGAGCAGCAGGGTGAGTGAGACGGTCGGTATGAGCCCAACAAACATGTGTATATGTCTTGTCAAGACTCAATAATTCCTCACGACGAAGAAGTTCCCCTCGAATTTGATCAAACTCAGGATTCAAACCTCCCAAGAACGTGTGAACCTGAAGCTTATATTTGTAGGTGTTATCTTGAATACTCCGGACATGGTATTACACAAGGAGGTAACTCATTTATCAAGTTCTTCAATCAATGCGACTAACTCATTGTAGTAGACAGAGAGAGACCGCCCATCTTGTTTGGTGGTGAAGCAAAGACGGTGAAACTCATAGATCCGGGTAAAGTCCAGATTACCATAATAGGTTTGGTGTAAGTCAGTCTAGATTTCAATAGCAGTTTTGAGACGAAGATAGCGATTGATGATAGATGGAGACATGTTATCAATCAACCAACTCTTCACATTTTCATTGTCAGTGGCCCAAGCAATATACTCGGGTGTGCCAGCAGTAAGGTAAGAAAGTCAAGCATGTTGCGTCCTCCAATACGCATATGCATAACAGGACCCCATGTAGAGTACTTGGAGTTTGTTAAGAGAACTCAGATGAAAAAAGATGAGTTTTCTTAATGGTAGTGGATGGAAGGTTGAGGAGGAGTAGGCACAGCAGGAGAAATCACAATAGAGTCAGAGTTCTTCCTCATGGCAGTGGAATTTAGGTGTAGTGGGTGACAAAAAAATAGGGTTTTGTCAGTAGGTCTACAAGTTTGGGCCCTTTACTCAGATGCCAAATAGAAAAGTATAAGTAAATGTGTTTAGGGTAGAATGCAATACTTTCATTCAATCTCAAATTGGGTGTATATACAGCTTTATAGAAATATTTCTAATAGGTAGATAATGTCTACAATAAAGAATAAATTAATTCTAATGACAATATGAATCTAATATATCTACAAATTTAATACTTGCCAAGAAAATGAGGATGCAACCTATGAAATATCTAGGCCTGCCTTTTTTGTCTGTGTTTGTATTGAATCTAACCCTTGTAGTTTGCATATTAACCTTGGTTGGAGTTTTGGATGATAGTTCTAATTTACTGTATATTATATTAACATTTATTACATTTATGGTGAAAGAAAGATACATGTGCATAGTTCATCTTACTTCTTTTGTTTTGCAGAGCAATCCTGGATGAGAATTTCACAAGAAATGCCGGTTCATGGACAAGTTGACTGAAAAGGTTAAGAAGCACTATAAGTGACCTTAGAAAGCTCATTTCTCTATACTAAATGATGAGCATGATCACTGTGTTAGCTCATACTGCGGAAACAAAAGTGGTGAGGTATGCTTAAATTTTTTTTCCAGTTCAAGTTCTTTTGTGTCAGAATTTTCCACTTTGTAGTAATTGTTTTAGTTAGCAAATTTTAGATTGTTATGTGAACATTAAAGAAGATCGAGTTACCTCATGCTTGTGTAATAATTTTCTATCTAGGCATCATCGCTTATGGTGGTAGCATGTTGAGGTAGCTTCTTTCGATTGATTGACAAACAAAGTCCCAGTTGACCTCCCTATCATTTAGATCTCTACAATATGGAAACACCACACCCTTACTAGTGAATTGTTTGAAAGGATGATATTGCATAACAAATTTTTAGCTTATATCCATGACAGGACTATATGCAAATTCGATGCGCTGGTGGTGCTATTGTGCGCAGGGAATGAAGGTGGGGGTTTTGGGTTTTGTAAGGAAGATATTCGTGGGAGAGATTGTTAAAGTAGAAGAAGATGAGTTGCTGAATGAACGGTGCCGTCGGCGACCACGACACAGATTTAACAATGGCGAAAAGCGGCGATAGGAGTGAGAGATGACGAGGAGGGAGGAGGCGGTGGTGTAGGCGAGCCATGAGAGCTGGAGGAAGTCCGGGAGCCAATCGATGTCAGATCTGAGGATTTTGAACCCTAACTGTAAGCTCTTTCAAGCGCACATCTATTTTTCTCTACATTGCGATGAGTTAGATTTACCTTGTTTACAGGGTGAATAAACCACCCATTCTCCTCGCGTGGACAATAAATTTCAGGTTGATCGATTTGTTTGGTCTGGCGTTAAGTGCCACGGAGACAACGACATCTTCATCTACTCTAAATTGCTTGTGGGCCCCACTTGAATGCAGCAGAACTTGTGCGAGGGCAGGATGAGACCGATGGGAGAGTGGAATAGGAGGAGAAGGCCGGAAAAGAGAAAGATCAACAATGAATGTTTTCGTCGACGAAGTATGTGGGTGCCTCTAAGTGTCGAAGGCAAAGGGAGAAAACGACGACGAGAGGATGCCAGAGGAGAGAGACAGGGACATCGAGGGTTTCCAAAAAAAATTTCCGGCGATGGAGCACGGTCACCATCGGCTGAGAGTGGCCGATGAATCTGGGAGAGGATAAGGATCCCGCGGGTTGAACTTATCGTAACCTCATTGACGGTTGACTTTATTAACATATCCAGTGTTGCCACGTATACAGTCTCTAAAAAAAGTGAGCATAGGGAAAGAGGCCGAACATGCAAGCCAAACTCCTCTCGGTCTCTTTGTAACGACCCGAACCAAAATGACGTACTTAATGACTCGTATTAGCTGTATCCTGAATTAATTGTGAGTGTTAGATTTTTGTACGACTTTTTAATATATTTAGAATTTTACTTAAGGTTTTTTTTTTTTGAGTTTGAAGATAATTTTATTTTGAGCTCGTAGGAATTTTTGAAAAAAATTCTCCCTAATTTCTATGGATATTTTTTTAAATTAAATTAGAAATTTTCGATTTCAGCCGTTGGTTTCAACTGAGATCAATCCTCTTCCGTTGATTAGGTGAGGAGTTTATGGGTATAAAATGGAATTTGGGCTGAAAACCCTAACCCATAGCTCACCTCGGCTCGACCCGATTGCACTGGCGACGACCAGTTTCGTCAACCCGACGACCCGGCCCGCCGGATTCTTCGCCGGACGACCACCAATTTCGACGTCCTAGGTATGAAATTGAAGCTCTTGACTTCTTGATTATATTTATGGGTTCATTTTAAGCGTTTAAGGCGGTGAGGAGAGAAAATCGACGGGGTTTATTCCGACGGGGTTTATTCCGTCGGGGTACTGCCACCGTGGGCGGCTGTGATCCGACCGGTTTTAGACGGCAGGAGGTGGGGATTCTGGTAGCCCTTCACCTCCTGCATCGTTTGTGATTGGCCTCGAGCACCATGGAGGCTTGTTGGCGGCGCTGCGACGCCGTGAATACTTTTAGGGTTTTTCAGTCCGTCGGCTTTCGGGGCCGATTCCGCTAATCTAGGCAATTTCCGGTGTCGGTCGTTTGAAGGAATGGGTTAGGCCGTTTGAAGGAATGGGCATAGGGAGACCATGCAAGCCGAACTTCTCTCTCTCTCTCTCTCTCTCTCTCTCTCTCTCTCTCTCTCTAATTCAATTCCAACTCTTTCTGTTTCAGTTTGTTGATTCTAGGTTTCTGTGCTTGAGGAACTCTGGAAGCTGAAGCTTGAACTTAGTAAGTGTTTGGTCTTAGATTTCATGTGCAAACTCTTAAGCTTATCTGTTGTTGTGTGCATTTTCAGTACTGATTGGATCAATTTCACTATTTATGATATCTCCTTGTAGCAAAAAATGAGAGTAGGAACTGCACTTGGAATTGGAAGGAAGCTCACGAACCCATCAAGCTTTTCAATTCCCAGTAACTTTATAGTCCCATTTTCCACTTCCTCCAACAGCGGCAGCGGTAGTGGCAGAGGTCGTGGCCGTGGCGGCCCAACTCCTCTATTCAATTTTGTTGCCAAACAGTTACAGGAGCAGCCCAATTCTGACCCACCCGCATCTCTCCCCGGGGCCGGCCATGGCCGCGGCAAACCATTATCCCCACCTCCCCCTTCCTCCTTCAGTGGCTCACCCGGTCGAGGCCACTTCCAACCTGCTGCAGAGTCACGTGCTGAACCTCCTCCTTCCTCTGTTGTTGGCTCGGGCGATAGAGGCCAATTCCAACCCACCAAAGAATCACGTGATGAACCTCCCCCTTCCTCTGTTGTTGGCTCGGGCGATATAGGCCAACTCCAACCCACCAAAGAGTCACGTGCTGAACCTCCCCGTTCTTTTGCCTCCGAAATTGAAGCAGGTTCATTCGCCACTAGAGGTCAGGTGCAACCTGCTACTAAATGGTGTGCTACTCCTGAGGTCGGTAATGATGGCTTCATACAGGAAAATGCACAGATGAATCTCCGAGCGAGTGCAATTAACAGTGTAATAATGGGGATGGGAGGCTCAGGACGGGGAAATTTGATTAGCGGTTCAGAAACCCAAACAATGGAGGACAACCGGCAGATTGGAGCAACGGTGAAGCCCAAAGGGGAGTCCAGGAAGCTAAAACTGACCCCAGAAGAAGCTGTGAGACAAGCATTGAGTGTATTGCAACGAGGTGACGGTGATGGACCGGCTGATTTTGGCGGTGGTGGAAGAGGCAGAGGAGGAGGCAGAGGTAGAGGTAGAGGTCGAGGTAGAGGAGGAAGGGGAAGGAGAGATGGAGAAGGAGAGACGAGAAGGGAAGGGGTTGAGGATGGTGGCATTGCTTCTGGTCTTTACCTTGGGGACAATGCTGATGGGGAGAAGCTGGCTAAGAGGCTTGGACCCGAAGTTAGTAACCAGTTGACTGAGGCATTTATGGAGATAGGTACTCAAATCCTTCCCTGTCCTTTGGAAGATGCTCATGTCGATGCATTCGATACAAACTGTAAGGTATGGAATTAGATAGTATTTGTAGAATGTAGTTGCCAACTGAGCTTAATAGTTCATTTAGCCATCTTCTGTCTTTTTTCTTTTCTTTCCGTTTCTAATCTTGAGTCATGATTTCTCTATGAGGTTGTTTATAATAACTTTGGAATTACTTGCTCCTTCCGTTTTTGAATTGTAGATTGAGTTTGAGCCGGAATATCTAATTGGGGACTTAAATCAAAACCCGGATATTGATGAAAAGCCGCCCATGCCTCTCCGGGATGCACTTGAAAAGATGAAGCCTTTCTTGATGGCATATGAGGGTATTCAAAGTCAGGAGGAGTGGGAGGTATGCTTTGTTTGCTCGTTTCAATATATACCCGCTGATGTTGCTAATGTGATATAGGCATGTATTCCTAGTCTGGCAGTAACTGAACTCTGATAAGTCTAGTAGTAGTGACATATTCCATGTGAATTGAGCTCTGATTAGTCATTAGCGGTACTAGTAGTCTTTGAGCTCTGATAAGTCATTGGAGGTACTAGTAGTGACATATTCCATGTTAAGATTTAGATGGGTCTGAACTTACAGCGGAATCGAGTAAGAGAAATTGATGCTTAACCTATAATTGAATCAAGTTCCTGAATAGACCATAGACCACACTATATTTGAGCATCTCCAACAACATCAATTAAAATGTAGTTATTTGTTCAAAAGTAGACCTCAAAGATATTTTTGGCTAATCGATTTTGAAAATTTGCTCTAACAATCACTTAAATTTTAGCTATATTTTAACAAATGCTTAATTTGATTGGTTAACTTTTCACAAATCATAAAATAAATATATGTAGTCATTAATTACATTTACAACATACAAGGAAATCATTGATTACACTTTTGCTTATTCTCATCACCTATATTCTCACTTTTCGGTATAAGAATGAGGGATGATATAGGGAATCTGCTAGAGCTAATATATGATAGAATTCCTTATAATTTTGTTGAAACTCACATTTAAGGGATCTGCAGTAGTTGCTCTTATGGGTTAATTCATGCAATACAATTCTAGTGGTTGGGTAGCTTTGTGATTCTTGCTCATTCATTTGCACATTAATATAAGGGTAATGAACTATTTACATGTGAGGAATCTAATGTGGGGAGCTCATGGGATTAAGTCATTTGTTGTTACTGTGGAGTGTGCTAGACGATCTTAATTTTATTGCTTCGCCCCGCGTAAATAGACTGAAGATTAACCTACATTTGGTTTTGTCATAGACCAATCAGGATTAGAATATTGTTCCCGACTTGATCAGAAAAAAATGTTACACAGGATCTAGCTAACTGCTTATTTATTTTTTTCTCTTAAAATTTAATATTTTCTCCTGAAGCCAACCCAGTATGATCATATGATCATATTTGATAATCTTTTCTGTCAGAAGGTCCTTTCCAGAGTTTACATCTCCGTATAATTCAACATCAGCTACCGATTTAATTGAGAGAGACATAGGCTACATCCAGAAAATTCATTGCTTCTTTGTAAGTCCTTCAACCACAAAGTAAACTTGAAAGTGTGCGCACGTATACGGTCTCATTTCATGGAAAATTCGGGACATCACACTTGTCCCAGTCATGTAATGGTTAATGTGTTCCAAAGATTTCTGAGTTTTCCTGAGATGTAATGAGGGTGTGAAGCCTAGCTGGGTGTGAAACCTGGGGAGAGAATTCAATTTCACTGTCTTTTGCGTACTGTTATGTTTTAAGCTTCCCCTCAATCTAGAGTTTCTTGATCATGGTATCTTCTCCAAACACAGAATGTTCACTGTATATTCATGTACCTCTTAGTTCCCAATAACTAAGGACCCTCAAGTACCAAGTGTTGTAAATGCTGATATTGAAATATAAATTTCCTTACTGTGTCTAGCTTTTCAGTAATTTGTAAGCTTAACTATAAACGTCAAGCATGTTCTTAAGAAATAAGATGCAATTCATGTAGTAGCTTATCTGTTATGCTATTATCTGACCTCTTCTCTTTATATCATCAGGAAGCCATGAAAGAGATAATGGAAAGAGTTCCTTTGCTAAAGGAAATTGTCGATCACTATAGTGGACCTGATAGGGTAACCGCAAAGACGCAACATGAAGAGTTAAAAAGAGTTGCAAAAAGTCTTCCTGCAAAAGTGCCTGATTCTGTCAAGCAGTTCACTGATCGTGCGGTGCTTTCTCTCCAGGTTAGATATTTCCTATAAATTTTTGCTAGAGATGTAAGAGAGGGTTTTCTTGTGTAAAAGTTTATTTGTCATTCTGCATTCCATAACCTCTTTCATGAAAAACAACATATTAATTTCTTTTTAGCTTGTTGCTTGCATCATTATCTTTCTTGTTTTACTTTCTTTTATCTTGTGAGAGTAATCTACTCTCTAAGTTTCACACTTTGTTCATTCTGATTATTCTGCCTTAATACTTCACTGCAATGCTTAACAGACTATGTCAGCCAGCTCCACATGGGTACTGTAGCATGGTTGTGACTGATAGACGAAAATGTTGTAGAAGACTAGATATTTAGACCAAGTTTGTGTGTTGTGTGTTGAGGCATGGTGTCATAAGAAACATAATTAGAGTTTAGAAGGTACACTACTTAAATTCTGAAATCCAAAAGAAATGCCCCTTCGGGGCACACATAATCCCATCCCTAAATGTAGTGAAATCATTGAACTTGTTAAGCTGATTTTTCATATTATTGGCTTAAAAGTGAATGCTATTTCTTGAGAGAGTTTTTGGCCTTGTGATGTACGGCATATGAATGTGATCTCCAACTCTTGTTACTTATATGTATGCGAAACTTTTCAACATAGTAAGGGGCCCGGTGGATGGATGGGATGAAGTGGAGATTTCTTTGCTAATTTTCAGATAAACACATTCTTTCATGTCTGGCGAGGAATATATTCTGTGAGACTTATTAAGAACTATCGAAGTCTTTTGTGCTATTTCTGGAATAAAGATAAATAGAGCTAAATGCTATAGTGCTGGCATAAATACCTAATGTTGGGTGGGGTGGAGAAAATGGCCTTGGTGTTGGATTATCAAATGGGGAGGTAACCTATGAAATATTTAGGCCTGCTTTTTCTGTCTGTGTGTATTGAATCCAACCCTTGTAGTTTGCAGATTAACCTTGGCTGGGGTTTAGGATGATAGTTCTTACTTACTGTATATTGACTGTTATTACATTTATGGTGAAAGAAAGATACATGTGCATAGTTTATCTTACTTCTTTTGTTTTTCAGAGCAATCCTGGCTGGGGATTTCACAGGAAATGCCAGTTCATGGACAAGCTGACTGAAAAGGTTAAGAAGCACTACAAGTGACCTTAGAAAGCTCATTTCTCTATACCAAATACTGAGAATGATCATTGTGTTTGCTCATACTGCGGAAACAGAAGTGGTGGTGGGCTATGCTTCAATTTTTTTCCAGTTCAAGTTCTTTGGAGTCAGAATTGTTTTAGTTAGCAAATTTTAGATAGTTATGTGAACATTAAAGAAGATCGAGTTGCATCATGAGTCTGTAATAATTTGTTATCTGGGCATCATCGCTTATGATTGTAGCATGTTGAGGCAGCCAGTCATTCCTTTTGATTGAATGACAAACTGTAGTTCACCTTAATCAATCCATTTATGCCGTGGCCTCCAATTTTGGAAGAAAAAAAATAAGCGGAATAGCTATATGAACTGAGCAACTTGAGGAATCACCTTCACCAATACTTCCTTTTCATTCTATTGATTCTGTTAGTGAGATTCTTTCTCCAGCTCATAGTAACCGAGGATGGAGAATATACTTTACTGATTCGATTTTGTAGGTCTTAGATCATGTTGAAATTGGTATTTAATTCAGAAAAATGCTGGAATGCACTTTAAAGAAATGCACCCCATAGACTTTTTAGTCTCGGGATACGTATCAGTTTTTGGTCGGTTGATTTTGAAAAAGTTGACCCAAGGTGACTGAGTTTGTGATAAATTTAGCCTATGTGATCCTACTTTGCCAAATTAACCGTGGTCAACGTCGAACTTTCACCAGCGACACAGTAGTAAGAATTATCTGGCTACCATTTAGTAGCAGCACCGAGCTCCGAGCTCGGCCTCGTTGTCGTAGCCTCTAGCATCGAACGACAGCGTCGCATCTTCCGCCTCCTTTCTCTCGCGCGAACGGTGGCGTCGCATCCTCTGCTCCGCCTATCCTCCGCCACGAGCTGTCGCTCGACTCCTCCGGTGATCGGCCACGGCTCGTGAATCTCACCATCGTCCGCGTGCCTCACACATCGACGGCCGAGGAATTAGTTTAATATTAATTTGTGTTCCTTTAAATGTAATTTTTGTTCATCTATTTCTTTAATTTTCAAATTTCAAAAAATGATAAGAAAATATTTTAAAATCCAAAAAAAAATTAAAAATTAAAAATTTCTACGGAATCAATATGGTATCTATGTTATATAAAAATTATCGAACTCAAAATTTGCCAAATTAAATGGGTTGTTCCATTTTCTTCATTGCTTGTTATGAATTACAAAGGTTTAAAATATATATGAGTACTTAAAAATTAAGATGGACAAAACCAACCGTGTGATTAGATCGATTAATTCTTTGTTATTTCTCAAAAAAAATTCATCAATTTTGGGGACTGTTTCGACTTGGATCGACATAGCCAATCTTTATTTTGTGGTTATTATCAATAAAATTGATTATTCGAGCAACTCCCAACATTAAAAACAAATAGTTCCGTCGTCCAAAAAATTATAGAAAAAAATTTCACGGTCTTTTTATAGTGCATACTTCACTTTAACTCTTTAAGTGCCTTATATTAGGTAAGTCACGAACTCGACTTATATTAAGTGATTGTTTTCTAAATCCATACAATCTAAAAAATAGAACAAGTAGGTTATGATTCTGAGAAATTCTAAGAAAATTTTCATAAAATCATTATTATGTGTACAATATTTAAAAATTTATCGAATTCAAAAATAACGAGATCAAATTTGTCATTCGATTATCATTAACTAATTGTGATAAAATATAAATTTTAAAATTCTACTAATAGTTAAAAAAAATAAAATATAAAAAATGGATTGTACGATTAGATCTATGTATTATTTTATACATTTCCAAAATATTTGAACAATTTTGATGACAATTTTGAGCTCGATCGACATAGTAGACTTTTATTTTGAATGAAAATTTTCATTTAAAACTTTCAAAATAAATAAAAAAAATAGTTCGATCATTGAAAAAACTATCAAAAAATACATGCAGTTATTGATGGTGCATATTTTCATTCTGAATGTGAGATATTAATTACAAAATTCACGAATTCATGTCGATGGAATGAATGAATACATGATATGTCCACTAGTTTTGTATAAATTCTTGAATGCTTTGAACAAATGTCATCATTTGAAAGTAAAAAAGATATATACAAATCGAATATGAAAAAATGAACCACATGATGGAGGAATATAACTATTGTATATATATTGTAAAAATTTGAGCCGGTTTGGTCATTGTTTGGACCTCGATCAGCGCAATCAACTCCAATGGTCTTTCATGCCCCTATTGTCATTATATATGAGTCACAAAGAAAACACTATGGAATATGCATTTGGAAAAGTAAAATTTAATACCTGCATACAGAGGTACCTCTTACAATGTCTTGGATGCGAGGGGGCAAAAAATTTAATTTCCGAAGTCACAGATAAGCCAAAATTAACGAAATTAAAAAATAGAGCCATAAACGATCATCGTGTTTGACCGAAAAGTTCGCGACTGAGATCACGACAAAACGGATGAAATTTTTAACCACACTTTTATAATAGTTCAATGATTACATCATGCGGTATATTTTTAAAAATATATTGTTTTTTACCACGATCAATATGATCAACCGCGATGCCGTTTTTGTCATATTTTCATTTTATTTGAGTCACAAAAGTAATGTTATCGCATTATCATTTCAGCATGTAATTTTTATTCAAGAATATAGTGGTGTTCTTTAGGATATCGTAGACACAAAGACACATCAAAGTAGATTAATGAAGTCATCTATAAGGCCAAATTAAAAAAAACTAAATAATAAGTGCATAAACGATCAATGATTTTGACTAAATTGATCGAAATCGAAACAATAACAAAATAGGCCGAAAATTTAACCACATGTTCATAATAGTTCAAGTACGTTTGGCTTATTAAAAAATATTATTTTTGACTTCAATCAATCTACTCAACTATGACATCGTTTATGTTTCTATTTATGTTTTTACTAATTTTCCCTTATCTATTGTTTCTACTGTTCAATTTTTTGATTTTCTTGGGACCTCGATATCATACGAGCTACATATATATTCCAGTATGACAATTTACTTTCCCAAATGATGTAGCGATAGTGTTTTCTGATATGAGTCGAACTAAAAGAAAATACGGCCATGAATAGCGTTAGAGTTGACTTCATTGATCGAGGTAAAAAATAATGTATTTTAAAAAATATATTGTATGATGCGATCATTTAACTATTATAAAAATTTGGTTAAAATTTTGGCCCATTTTTTCGTGGTCTCGGTCTCAATCCATTCAGTTAAACGCGAATGTTGTTTATGTCCCTAATTTTAATTTTGCTAATTTTGTCTTACTGCCGATTTCGTCAATTCAATTTTTTGCTCTCTTTATGTCCAAGACATCGTAAGGGATAACTCTATATGCACGTATTATATTTTACTTTTCCAAGCTGATGTGCGATAGCGTTTTTCTTTGTGAGTCATGATAGGGGGGCAAAAATGACTGTCGGGGTTGATTTCACAAATGGAGGTCCTAACGATGACCAAACCGGCTCAAATTATTACACTACGTATACAATAATTTTGTGCCTCTATCCTGCGATTCGCTTTTTCATATTCAATTTGTATCTAACTTTTTCCTTTCAAATCATCATATTTGTTCAAAGAATTTAATAAGTTATACAACACTAGTGAGTACATCATGAATTCATTCATTCCGTCGACATGAATTCGTGGATTTTGTGATGTCAGACATTCCGAGTGAAAATAGGCACGAAAAATAGGTGTGGGTATTTTTTTAATAATTTTTTCGGCGATTGAACTATTTATTTTTTATTTTGAGTGTTTAAAATCGACAATATCATTTAAAATAATAGTCTACTATATCGATTGAACTCAAAACTATCACCAAAATTGTTCAAAATTTTTAGGGATGCACAAAATAATCCATAGATCTAATCGAATAGTACTCTTTTCAATTTTCTTTTTTGACTACTAGTGGAATTTTTCTGATTTATATTTAATTATAATTAATCAATGAATTAAATGATTAATTTTATTTTTCTGAATTCGATAATTTTAGAGTACCATAAATGTTATAATGGACTTGTGATATTTTCGAGGAATTTTCAAGAATAATAACCTATTTATTTCTATTTTTTAAAATTTTCAGATGGTTTGGAATTTAAGAAAATTCAATTTTAACATTGTTTAGGTTCATCTATACCGTTCGTTTTATTTTGGAATTTTTCTTTTTAAACAAAAACTGTGCCCGTTTGTTGGTATTGTTGAATTCATTCTCGCTCTCATCTGCGACGTCTTCCTCGACCGATGAGGCGAGGTTAAGGAGGATGCGCCGCACGAGGAGACTAAGCAGGGAATGCGGCGAGGTGAGCCCGAGGCCGAGGGAGGCAGCACGATCTGGTCGATGTACGCCTCTGAGGTGGATCTGCTCGAATACGCTTGTCGGCGTCGGCACGGCTTCATTTTTGAAATTTGGTTGGCCTTGGTTTCGAAGTTAGGGATAGTAAAGGTATCTGGTTGCTACTAGAGTGTGAAAAATGGCGGAGTTGTGGCCTCCTCGTCGACTCTCAATTTCTTCTCGTTCTCCACCTCCCTCGTCACCGCGCCTCCTCCTCCGTCATCGAAGTCTGCAACCTTCGTAGTGTGTGGTCTCAAAAAAAATTGTTCACATAAACTAAGCTTATTGTAAGCTCAGTCAATGGTTAGGAAAGTAGAAAAAAATTAACCACTACAAGCTCAGTCACGAAGGGGGCTTTCCGCTTTTTCCTCGTTGGAAAGGATTGAGTGGAGGAGCCCGCATTGAACTGTTTCTGGCGCTTGAGCATCAGAAAATCCTTTAAGGGTTGCTTCGATTGTGGCAAGATCCACCTCAGGCGTCAAAAAGAAGGGTGAGAATCATTGTTCGCCTGGGTCTCGTCTACCTGGGTGTCTCTCACCAAGGATTTTCTCTTGCCAAGGAGTTTCTCTCGCTTGTTTGTTCTTCGCCTGAGCTCCACTCGCGAGTTGTTCTCTTCCTGATCTTCCCCCGTCTACCGCTCTCTTGATTAGGTTGTTTCTGCCTTTTCCAACTACCTCGTCAAGTTTAACTTCACTTTCAAAGGGCATGTTGACCAAGGAGTTCACTTTAGGATGAAGCTCCTCAGAAATTACATCATGCATCAGATTCAGCTTAGCGAAAAGGTGCAGTGAGTCCTTTTGCAACAGACGTAAAGCGACTATTTTATTGGTGGGAGGATCCAGTAATCCAAAATTCAGGTTGAGTGGTTTGTCTCGCGAGAATTCTAGTTTCGTAGAAGCTTGGTTGGAGAATAAAGTTGTCTTCCCCAAAGTTACTAAAATGTTTGGCTCAATTTTTCCCCAGCGAGTAGATGTGTGTTGGTTCTAGGTAAACCACAAACTGTCTTTTTTACGCATGCTTGGCGGGCCACTGCTTAAGGTATAACGTTGATATGCGTTGCACCGCTACTGAACTTCTAAGAAGCGGTTGAAGCGAGGAGAGCACCAATCTCACTCGATGAGTTCTTTTTGCCTAAGTGACTTATAACTTATGGTTTTTGTGTCTCGTTGCTAAACCACAAAAATTGATACCTCAGAGCTCATTCGGTACAAGACAAAGCAATGTTCTTAGCAAGTGTTTAGAACACTGGTTTTTGACTTCTTTGACCGTCGGAAACCTTCACGCTCAT
Organism: Geum urbanum; assembly: GCA_946800695.1. Lineage (NCBI taxonomy): Eukaryota > Viridiplantae > Streptophyta > Magnoliopsida > Rosales > Rosaceae > Geum > Geum urbanum. Next base: position 4,083,583 of record OX327002.1, on the reverse strand, counting down.
TCGAGTGAGACCTCCTTTAGAGAATCTTCGAATCTATCACGCTCCTTCGGGTGAGAATTCTAGATATGCCATCGTCGGTTCTCTCGCAAGGAGAGTTGTCTTTGTGTGACTGTAGAAGTCTGCGACTGTAGAAGTGACTTTTGATCTGGTTATGAAGCCTCTATTATAGTGTTTTCTCAAGCATATCTCTCACTGCAAAGAGTAAGAAATCAGAATCCTTGAAGGATTTTGAATACCAGATTCGCTAGATTTCATTCTTTCTTGCTCAGTAAGATATACAGCTAGCAAGATAATCTTGATTTTCTTCCCAAACTAGGCTTATTAAGTGGGCTGCAGGAATCAGCCTAGTAAAATATTATTTTATGGTCCAAACATGACTAATTGTGAAAGTTATGGTTTTTGGGTGTAGTATGAATCCACCGCTTTTGCATCAATTTTTGTGACCATACATCATTGACCACTGTTCTTGTTCCCTAAACTTGAGATTAATGATCATGGTTATTCGGTAGAAACTAATTACATTTCTTATCTCTTTGGTAGATGACATCAACATAGCTGGCTAGGCCTGAGTTTGATATACTTGATCCACAAGGAGAAGAATACCATCGTTGGGTATTAGATGTTGAGAATTCTCTTCTCGATAAAAATCGTACTTAGCGAAAACGTTATGGCTTTAACTTCTGATCAACTCCAGGTCAATTTTAGTCGCAAAGCTCAAGCTCTCATGCTTTTGAGGCGTTACATACATCAAGTTCAAAAACAGCAATACTTGTTAAAGAATGACCTCACGGATTTGTGGGCGACTTTATGTGAAAGATTCAATATTGTGCATGACGCACAACTTCCAGAACTACAAGAAAGATGAGATTCAATCTGGTCATTGGATTATCCAAATATTGATGCATTCAATCTAGCTATGTTAGAGATACAATCAAAGTTGAGATTTAGTGACGTTGTAAAGACCGATCATGCTATGATCGAGAAGTCTTAAAATACCTTCCCTACTTCCATGGATACACTCGCTCATCAATACATAATAAATTATAAGCACAAAAGAATAAGATCATTCAGTGATCTCATGAACATTTTGGCCAAGAAAGAGAGATATCGTGAGATACTTCTCAATAAAAATGCTACTAAGAAAGTTCATGAAATATATAACATTGGTGGGAAGGCACGTAAGGACAAAATAACGGTCGTTTTGAGCTTTACAATACTCGTGATGGTAGATGAGGACATAACAGAGTCACAATCAAAATTTGACTTGGACAAAAACAACTCCAACAAGAATCACTATAATTCCGATCCTAGGAATGGTGGAAATTCCTCAAAATTTGTTTCTACAAGCTTATCACCTTGCTATAGGTGTGGTTTAACCAAGCATATGCACAAACAATGTTGTGCACCAAAGAATGTTCAGAATGCCTACAAAAGGTGTAAGCAGTACTTGGCACATGAGACCAACTCTGCTGAATACTATGAAATGGAAGATGGCGGGGAAGTCAATCTTATTATAGCAGATGACACAAGGGAAAATTTGGAGACTATGGATTTTAATTAGTCTATGTATTATACTCATGTTTCTAGTATGTAATCAAGTTTAGATTTGTTTTGGCTTATTTTTAGTCATGATTTGAGACTTTGTTTTAAGTCTTAGTTTGTGGAATAAGACAATCTTTAATGTAAGTTTTAGTGTTGGCATATTAATTAAATTTCTTCCTTCTGGTATATGAAAGTGTTGAGAATAGTTATTTTCATACATATTATCTCACGACCCATCAAGATTATCTCACGACCCGTTGAATAGAAGCCCCTGGATCGGTTTTAACACCTTTCGACCCGTCGAAGCATGTCCTCCGGTCACTAAAACAACACCTTCTGTTGGGTAAAATAGTAGACTAGAAATAATAACTCAAACCACAAATGGAAATATGTAAGGAAATAAAAAAGCAAGAGATAAAAAATACCAGATATAACGTGGTTCGGCAAGGTGTCTACGTCCACGAAGCAGCAATAACAAAAACCTCCACTATCAAAGATATGGGCATATGAGATACACAACTTCAAGAACACTACTTGAAGGAAACCCTCTCTCACACTTGTTTTTCTCCCTACCAACTACAACACTCTCAACTTGGAGTGGAAACTCTCTTCACTCTCTATTTGGATGAGATAATCTTTCTTCGATGAGATGATGAAATGAGCAAAAGACCTCTCCTTATATAGGCCAAGGAGGAACCATCTAGATACTTTAATCCTCTTTCTCACCTACTTCCTTCATGAAGTTTCCACATACATGAACCTTCCACACACTTCTTGGTTTATGCACTTAATGATTAATCTAAAACCTTTAGGATGTTTTAGAGAAGCTCAATACTTTATGGAAGCCCATAAATACTATTATCTGAACGTTGGGCATGGATATTTAACACCTTCGACCCGTCGAAGGATAGCTATTGTCTCAAAATTGTCCAATTTTTGACCCGTCGAATGGATCTTTCTATGGAGATTGCAATCTCCATAGAAAGTTGTAATCTCTATAGAAAGCTTTTGCATTATGATGATCAAAATATTGAGAAATTCTCATGGTCATCGGTTCTTAAGTGCAAAGAAACATGTGGGAGTACCTAAAACCATCGATTTAGATGGGGGGACTGAGATTATTCCACTCGATCTAGGCTCGATCTCCAAGATGAGTGCTGTATAATCACGTATGTCTTTCCCACCAGATGTCTTTATGGCAAAATTAAATGTACATCGCTCGGTTGGTAAAGCTTGTTCATTGCCTGTAATGCTGTGTACAGGCATGACCTTCTTTTGCTGTAGACACAACTTCCATTTCTCCACAGATTTCAAGAATATATTTGTGAACCAATCAAACCGGTGTGGGACTGTATATATATGTTATGATTTTGGTTGTTGCATCGACGCATTGCTCACACGTTGCTTTGCTATCCACATGGCATGCTGCATTTGCAAAACTCCTAGCACAGATTATTACGCTTCGAGATCACCACCCGGAGAATCCAATCAAGTATACTTGAATGAATAATACATGAGAGTTTACATCAAAATCTTTTTCTGATTAAAGTTGAACATTCCGGTTCCCCATGTTCATTCATAGAACAGTTTTGTAAAGGCACAAATCAAGCGGTTACAGCTTGTGGCCAGTGCAATAGTAATGTATACTAATTTACTGATATCTGATTGGGGATATGCAGCATACATGCAGCTATGCTTATTCGTTTGAGGCCTGTAACCCACCAATCATTTAGTGCGTACCAGTTGATAACTGGACATGAGCCTGATATTTCACATTTATGCATCTCTGGTTGTGCAGTACATGTTCTTACTACGCTTCTACCATGTACAAAAAAAAGGTCATCAACAACAATTATGCATTTATGTTGGTTATGATTCTCCAACGATTTTCCGCTATCTAGTTACTTTGACAGGAGATCTATTTACTGCTTGTTTAGCAGATTGTCATTGTGATGAGACATACTTTCTGCCATTAGGGGGAGATAAGAATAGTTCCATTCTAGTTAAATGTCAAAAATTGACATGGTACGTCCCCACTATGTATCATCATGATCCCCGCACATCTCAGTGTGAGATTGAAGTGTAATGTGTTCTCGATCTTCAAAAAATGATAGAATCGATGCCTGACTCCTTTACTGATATCGTGAAAGGGACGAGATCGGTTATACTTGCTGCAAACAATCCTGTAAGTTTGAAAGTCCCTGAAATTGGGCAAGTTAACACAACACCTGGCAAGGTATTTTTTTTACTGCCCATAGTTGGGGTGTAACGTCGGATGAAATCCACTAATAAGCTTCTGGTGAAAAAAAGGTAAGCCATCAAGGCACAACCGCTCATCATCAACACATGAGATTGTTTATGACTACAATTGTGTCTAGAAATCGACATTGACAAACACTGGGGGACACCTCAAAGTCAATGACAATGTGAGTAAACAATGAAATCTCACCAAGTTAAACAAATGCTAGCGATATTATGGATGGTTCTTCCAGGTTTGCTGATGATGCATTTACTTATTCTGTCACTAAAGAATTCACAACGATGAAGTGGAATGTTGCTTGGTTGTGGATTGTCAACGTAGAGCAAATTGACTGATGTGGAAAGTTGCAATCTATACCAAACTAAACTCTTTTACGAAAGAATAGTTTTCGGTATGGCAGTGCTATGACCACCGAATGGTAAACCACGGAGTGCTCATGTGTTCAATTTGAGATGTTTACTACTCTAAGTGACTGCTTGTATTAGAAACGGATACAAGAATGATAATTTATTCCCATGCGTATTCGGTAAACGAATAAATTTTTTGAGATGATAGACCTTAGTAGGACTCGATTTTGTCTTGGTTTAGATATGAAACATCGAGTTGGTTGAATTCTTATTCACCAGTCTGCGTCTGTCTAAATCATGCAATGGATAAAGCACACATTTTTAACACACCAATCGTTGGATCCTTTTCATCAGAATGATGGTGTTGAGGAACTTTTAGGAGATGAGATTCTATATCTTAGTGCAGTTGGAGCTTGGTTATATATAGCTTGGTGCAACATCCAGACATTGCCTTCTCAGTCTGCGCCTACAAAAAGTCATTGGAACTTCGGTTACTTGAAATCCACTGACTTGGGCCTATTATTTCACTACAAAGAAACCATAGAGAAACTTAACATTCCAGAAAAAGGAATGGTTGATACGCAGCTTTCAGATTCTGAGATTTTTAACCCGTAAAGTAGATCTCTCGACCCATTGAATGGAAGCTCTTAGATCGACCAGAAGCTGTCTCTCAACACATCGAGAGAAACATTCGACCCGTCGAAGGTTGTTCCAGCAACAAACACTATACCTCAATTCCAGTATGGTCCCCTACTCAGAGACACCATGTGATATCTTGGTTGTTTTTGTTCATGTTGGGTATCTCTCTGACCTACATAAATGACGTTTTCAAACAGGTGTATTCAACATGGGAAACACTACGATTTCTTAGAGATCAACAAAGAAAACTCGTGTTGCTACTTCCTTGAATCATTATGAGATTATAGCTTTGTATAAAGCGGTTAAAGAGTGTGTCTGGCTTGGGCAAGTTATACACCACATTCAAGGGTCTAGTGGATTACCATCTACTACGACAACACCAACTTGCATATTTTAGCATAATGTGATTTGCATTGAACAAAAGAAGTTGGGTTACATTAAAGGTGGTCGAACTAAACATATTTCACTAAAGTACTCTTTCAATCAGCAACAGCAACGGTTATTGAATATCTGTATGGACCGGATTGGTTTAGTGGATAATGTTACGGGGTTGTTCACCAAGTCTCTACCAAAATCTACATTTGTGAAGCATGTGAGACACATTAGAATGCGAAGATTATCTGAACTCAAAGATTGAGTTACTGATCATGGGGAGTTCATTCTGTAGACATTTGAGGGAGTCTACATCACATGTGGTCACTTTTGTAGTTGATGTGTTGTACTCTTTTTCTCTTAGACCAAGTTTTTGTTTTACCCTAATTTTTGTTTGTTTGGCAAAGTTTTTAGTGAAGCAACATGTTATGCATCATACATTAGGATCGCGACACAAGGGGGAGTGTTCTAGGAGAAATATCCCTAATATCTTGGTGTATATCTTGTCCTAATTTCTCTTAATTCCTGATTTATAGGAATATTGATGAGTAAAGTACAGTTTGTGTCTACATTGTAATGCCTATATGTAAGGCCATCTATCACTGAGTAAAGTACAGTTTGAGTCTAAATTGATAGCGTATCTATTTTCTCCTTCAACCAATTCTTAATAAAGCCATATGCGTAAAAAAAAACTCAGCCTGCCGAGGCCCATCGAGACCTGCCCGTAAAGCACATCAAATGTAAATATTATATATTATTTTCTAGCAAATCTCTACTATAATAAAACCAAGTGCTCTTTCGGTGTCAAAATTACTCTTTATATAAAAAAAATTAGCAAAATAAAGGAAAAAGTGGACAAACTAAATATTACTCATAAGGATAAGTTACTTATTAGTTGCTACGTGGCAGAGACAAATTTTCTTTTTTGCTCTCTTGTTTATTTTTCAAATATATATATATATATTGTTCAAAATAAAAAATAAAAAATTTGCAATTTAATTTTTTCCATTCCTATTTTCAATTCAAATTTTTCAAAAATTATATTGAATTTTTTTCCGAAGGAATTTTTTTCCCAAGTTTTATCAACCCAAATTTGGATTTGAGTGTTTGTCTTTCTTATCCACGGTTTTGAACTTCCTAGATCCAAATCTCAACGAAAAAAATTTGAACCTGCATATTTTACTTGAGAGAAAATAGGAGGCTCGATTTAAGTACTAATTTATTGTTCAGATCAATTGGAGTAAAACCCAGATTTGAGATTTCCATTAATGGAGCAGAGGAAGCTTGAAATGGAGGAATGCAATAGGGAAGAAGGTAGAGAGAAGAAAATATGGAGACTGTTGACTATCGCGCGACATAGAAGAAAATGAGGCAGAAAGTTGATCATGGCCCTACAATTTTAGTGAACGACGAGTATGCAATGGATGCCAACACAGAGGCTAGGAGGCGACGGCCTGATACTTTTTCCAGGGAGAGAGAGAGAGAGAGAGAGAGAGAGAAGAAATAATATAATACAAAAATTGAATTGTAAGGGTATTATCGTCTTTTCATTATGTTTTTGGAGAAAAAAAAATGTCATGTCATCAGAGATAACTGAGCAATGACGGAGAATAGCAACAAGCATCGCGATGAGGCTGTTTTAATAGTTTGGGAATCACTTTAAACGTCTTCCCATTGTTGTTGCTGCTTTGGATTTTATAAAAGGGATAAAAGTTGGGCCTTTAGCCCTAATGTGAACTCACATTTCCAAATGGACCTCGAACACCTCGGCCCAATAGACTATAATACATGAGGTGTCGTCTCTATTCAGTGATTTCACTCTCAACAGTCTCCGACAGTTGCAAATCTACTTAGTACCTCTCTCTCTCTCTCTCTCAACTACAATTTTGATCTTGTACTTTTGGGAATCTCTACTATTATAAAATCAAACGGAAATGCTTCACCAAATTTAAAATTGACAGAAATACCCCTTATTAGGGCTGGATTCGGTTGGTATACCAACTTAAATTAACAATATCATGTACCAACCAACTTATGATTGGTAGGAAAAATGTTCTACCAATACCAACCATCGAAGTTGGTATACCAACTTCGTTGGTACGGTTGGTATTCGGTTGGTACGGTTGGTAATGGGCCTCTACCAGCTTATGATTGTGGCCCAAAAATAAAGGCCCAACAGAAAAGCCCATCATCATTTATCACTTTGTTGTGATTTTCATGTTTCATCTGGACAACAAAATTAATTCAAAAAACTTATCAAATGAGCGAATCAATAATGCAATACAAGTTTACAATATTACATCACATCACACCATCCCACAACTAAAGTGAAGCAAAAATCAAGTTCAAATTCAAGCAAACCCAACATAAACAAAGAAACATTTAGGTATTTTAGGAATTTTACTATTTTACCCTAAAACATGGTACGGTACGGTAGTACCAAGTTTGTAAAAGTTTGTACCGAGTACCTACCAACATTGCAATAGTGGTACGGTAGTACTGTACCAACAGTTCGGTTACCAACTTTTCGGTATACCAACATAATTGGTACGGTTGGTACATGGTTGGTACGGTTGGAAAATAGTTAAATTGCCAGCCCTACCCCTTATAGTAATAATAACTAAATTATAAATAAAAAAAGATAATATTAGAGAGTTATATTGTAAATTTTTCTCTCACTGTGCACCACACTAGTACGGGTGTGGATTTTTCTAGTAATAGATTAATGGACTGCTTAATCGTCACCAACAAATGAAGAAACTGATTTGCATCTGGAGAAATGGAGAAATTAATTGGCTGTAATGTTTAAATCAATTTCATAAGTAAGCTTGTCAATTATTTTGTGCAAACTAACCGGACACTAGGCTTCTGGAGTAAAAACAAGGTACCTGGAAGACCTCTGCTTCTCCCTCCCAACTATTTGTTTTGTGTTTTCGAATGAGTTTTAGGTGTTTGGGATTCTCAGGTAAGTTTGCGTCTGAAGTAGATGATAAAAACCATTTGAAATTTTATTGCACTGGTTTAGTTTCGATAGGCTGAAAAGCATGGAGTATAAAGAATTGATAATGATTGGTCAATGAGTCTCATGGTTCTAGCCGCGAAGATGGGCACCTTGTATTGGCTTCATTTTATCTGATAGAATTTTGTTGCGCTTATATGAAATTTTGTCACCCCTAAAGCATGTTAAAAATAGACAGAAAACCACAGGGAAAAAGAATAATCATCATTTCGTGCATATATTCAGGTGTCACAAATAAATCATGAATTATTGTTGCAAAGCTCCCGAATTTTATTTCTTCATTTTCCATCTTTTTAAGTTATCAATAACCTTATATCAATGCCATTGAGTTTTTGTTTTCATTGGTGGCATTTTGGGATAGGGTTTGTTGACCAAAAGCGTCAAAACCTAATAAGAACAACGCTTTGTCTTTTCCGTTGTGTTCATATATTCCTAATAGGGGAAATTCTCAGAGGTAAAAATGGGTAGCTCCTTCCTCTCCCCATGTGCTGGAAAACCCCTAACGTGGGCTGTCGTCGTCGTTCAGCTGACCCACGATTAGTCAAACAAAGTAAAACCTTTATTCTTACACTACTGCCTGTCAGTGATTTGATATTGAAAGTCGTTGACCTGATAAGTCAATATTGTTGGGAAATGTTCTTATAATATTTATTACCTCTAACATGGAGGCAATGGATTTTCTACAAAGTTTATAGGGTAATTGCAACTCTCTTCTCTAAATCATTTCCATAGTGACCACTTGATATTATTCTCGAAAGAGACGATCTTTTTCGAACCATCAAAATTGATTTGCGAGATTCAAATGATTTTCATTTGCAGACATATGAGAGAGGGGGATATACAGCATTCTCCAATCTCAATCCTATGTGATCCAGTCTTGTCTTGCAATAATCTTCTAACAGCTATATTCCTAGATCAAACCGGAGACCACAATCTGTCTCAGACTTCATGTTAGTTTCAAACTTTCAATAATAGATATTGCATTGTTAGAAGGATGATGAAGAATTAGACACAAGGAAAAGAGATGGCAATTGTAGAACTTTACCACAAACTACTTACTTCACAGAGACCAGGAAAACATTACATATATATACATATACATTTCCATTTTCCCCAAAAGGAGAGAGAGTGCTTGTATACAGCTATCTAGTGAGAGAAGTAAGAGCCCCTTCTTTTCTGTATTCTTCAGATACAAAACATACATGAGATACGTAGAGAAGACCACAACAGGTTCCAAAAATGCCAAACTCAGAAGCTAATCCTAGCTATTTTCATCCATCCTTATTACCTCTGCTGCCTCCGCGCAGTGGAAAAAGAAACTTCCATGTAATGTTAGCATTAGGAGTGAGTAGTCAAATAAACATCAGTTCTACACGTGTTGTCAGGCTGCGGGTAATGGTAGACGTTTTAGTTGTAGTATATGTGTTCTCAAGCTACAGTCCTTGACCTGTTATGATGTAAAAGGAAGAAGATGAAAAACAGAGTAAATACAAATTTCACACAAGAAATGATTCAAAGAAAAATAAGATTGATGGCCAGACTTACCTGCATGGCTGATAACGTTGATAAAAAATCTTTGCATTGTTCAAGTGCAAGACGTTCTGTTGTAGTCACCTTTACAAGTTCAGACACCAAGGAGTTCACTTCTTCCACCTGTAAATGACACTTGCTTTCAGAAGTTTTCCTAAACAGCTTCAACTTTATTGCAAAGTTATATGTTCGAGTACAAAGACATTGCAGCATCAAAATTACTACACATGAATGAGAAGACAGGTTTATATTTTACTGGAGTTTCTCTAGAATCAAGGCATAACTAGGTCTATAAGACTTTAATTGCTGAATTAACGAACCTGCACAAATCCACAAAATGACATTTATCGTCAATTGAATTGTCAGTCTTTTTCTTCCCTATCACTGACTCTGATATGTCAAATTGCTTTTATTCAGAATATTATTCTTTAAAACAATTGAATTCATGGCCACATTTCCAACGAAAGATCATCCTAGGGGCACATTTCTTTGGTTATGATATGTGTATCAGAAAAGCAAGACCATAAAGGCACTTGGGAGTAATATTCCGCAAGTTGTTACTTTGTTGAGGATGTGGAATGTCAAGATCTGCTATACTCTCAGGTGAGGTGGTAAGTGAGTTGTTTTCTGATCCAATTGGGTCAATCAGTAGGTATTGTTAAGAGTGAAAATATTTACGTAACTAAGCTAGGTATAGGGTTGCAAAAGAGACTTTCTTATATTGCCTTTCTTTAGTTTGGAAATTAAAGTATGTTCTGAGGTCAAGCTCTAAATAAAGTCCACTCAGAAGTTTCTTTTCCAATCCAACACCTAGTTCATTCTACGCTTCTTGCTAGAGTATATGAGATTAAACACTAATCTCGTAAGCAAGAAGAACCTTTGAGCTTGGCTCATAAAAATACGTACTTGTTGAAATATCAGAATGTAAATTTGTTTTGCTTTCTGACATAGAAAATATAATTATAAATTCCATATCAACAAAGAAATGTTGAGAAAGAGTCAAGATAAAGGAAATAGATTACCTTCGAAGAAAGAGAGCATATTGAGGATGACATTGCCTGCATCACATCAGCAGCTGAGCTCACAGAATCTTTCAGCTCTTGAAAGTCAACCTATCATTACATAAGCATGGTAAGTTTTCTGAAGAACATTGACTCTTTGGCTCAAACAATTTAGGATAAAAGAGAAGCTACATACAATTGCTTTTCCAACAACTGGAAGACGGAGGGTACTAGCTTGCAAAGCCTCATTCGCTCCTAGCAAAGAACTGGAATGATCTCTATCCATAAGAGCCCATTCTTCCAGATAAGTTATCTACAATCACCAAGTTTAATTCAATCATTAGGAAGAGAAAGGTAAAGTAACAAGGTGACCAGTACCCTGACACTAAAAAAAACATTGTAAGCTAATATAATCAAGCTAGCTACTTGCAAAATCCAAAAGATTGTATAGATAGTCAGTTTCACTCTCCAACAAAACTTTTCTTTTTCTGGTAAGATTGGGCGAGGGTGACTTTCACAAGAAAAGATTGGGCAAAGGTGATATCTGAATAGTTCAAATTCAGATAGAGAAGAAACAGATTGAAATACACCTAATCTTACAGAAATACACATTCTGGAGTGGCATCAACTAGTATGCAGGTAGAGACAGACATAAAGCTTCTGACACACCTTTACATGGGCCATAACACAACTTCTAGACATGATTTGCTTTCCTTTTCTATTCTGGTAGGAGACAAAACATCAACATAAATAGAATACTTTCCCAAGCATCTCCAAATTATGGTAAGCAAAACCAATGTGAAGTTTACTATCCCACGGGAAGAGAATGGCAAACAAAGGAAAATTCTTTGCATGAACCAAAAGAGGCCTCAAGGTAAAAGTACATGCCTAAGGACATGGATGCTCCACAAAAACATTCAGAGGCAATAGTGGAATAAATTTGTCCCATTTTCTACATTTGCGAGAACTTTTCTGGCAACCCAATTACCAGGAAAAGGAATGGTCAACAAAGTTTGAAGTTTAATAACGAAACAAGCCTCTAGCAATCTACTTTCATTTTTTTAAGGGCAAGATGTCTCCCCAAACGCAATTGCTTCAACAAGGACTTTGTCCCTGATGTACCGCAGGATCAGGCTATAATAGAAAAAAATAAAAATTCCATTAATTAATTTAATTAATTACAAGTATAAGATAAATTTTAAAATTAAGAATGTCCCAGACACCTGTCTTGTATAAGTGGTATAACTATAAGCCAAGCTTCCAGTTAATCAGATACATAACTGAGAGTTGAGTTGTTGACCCTTAGCTAGAAAAAACAAATTAATCATAACAAATTAATCATAACATAATATTTTTCTTATATTAAGGTGTGTTAAATAAAGAGTAAGTTTTGGGCTCCTTGTATAAAATGGTGTTTTAATCACTTTAAGGGCTTACAATCTTTAAGTTTTGTTGGAGAGTGAAACTGACTAAAACACCATTTTGTAAATTACTCCTTATTAAGGTAAAGTAACAAGGTGACCAGTACACTGACACAAGAGCCTCCTTATATACTTGGACTCATTGGGGTGTTATACAAGGAGCAAGTTTAGGGCTCCTTGTATATGAAGATCAAAATGGTGTTTTAATCACTTTAAGGGCTTACATAAGCTCATTTAAAATAGTCTCTTGTGACACCAAACATGGGATTGAACTATTGTTATAATAAGCTAAGAATAAGATGTAACAAACACGTCTAAGGCTTACATAAGCTCATTTAAAATAGTCTCTTGTGGCACCAAACATGAGATTGGACTATTTTTTATCATAAGCTAAGAATTCTAATGGAAGAGAGTGTAACAAACATGCCCCTAGTGTCATCACTACCATGCGCTGATATTATAAACAGTATTTACAGTCAGCTGCACAATACAAAAACCTAGCACTAATTCAATTCCAATTATGTTTTATCTGAATTTTCTTTTTCTATTATCTGTACCAATCCAAAGGCACACTAATTCAACTTGTATACCTGGTTTTTATTCCATCTGGACCTACATTTATCTAGAATGAAACTTTGCTTTTGACAAAAGCAAGAGCAAGTACACTAATCCAGAAGGGGAAAGGTAGCAACAGGACAGTATCAGATCTTACTTCTTTGAGCATAAAAGTCAACATTCTATCATGGGAGTCATTAAGTTAGATGAAGAGATTATTATGATTAATTCCCAAAAGAACAAAAAATCCTATACAAAATATCTAGGAAATTTATTAATACCAAAGCAACAAGTAAAATGGGTTGCTGAGGGCAGTAGGTTTTAAAATGAGGTCAATTTCTCCCTCCTTGAGCTTTCAGGTGGAAAATCAAGCCCAAATAAGGAAGGATATTAGAACTTAAACATGCATTAAAAAAATATTGTACTTCAGCAGAAAATTGTGTACTAGGAAGAAGGTACCACTCTGAATCTTACTTGTCCTTTTAGGATAGAAGTGAGCTTCAACTTATGCCTCAACAAAAGTAACTTGATCCTCTTAAGAGTGACATTATGCCGTAGCTCTGAGATTGTTACCCATGCATTCCACAGATTTTCCTGGCATAGAAGAAAAAAACAAATTTAGAGACGTAAATGTTTACCATCCTTACCCGCTTAAAAACTAACTCATTTCATGATATCATACGCAGCCAGAGATGCCAGAACGAACTAACTTGTTCTGATCCTCTATATTCATCTTGGGATCTTGTTCAACAGGGTTTGACAATGGTTTCCATAAGCACATATTCTATTTAAAATGGAATAATAGTGCTTCATACTTTGAACAATATAAGTTAATCACATTTTTAGCATACATAGTAAATCCATAGACGGAAAAATCATTATAGGAGGAATCTGTCCCAAACGAAAAAGAAACTATACTCGACTTATGCTCCAGTCATTCTAAATCTGTCCACAGTGAGCATATACTGGAATGAAGGCATCGAGTCTCAAAAGAACAGTATTGACAGGAAAGGACTTCTGGACTAGTGCAAATGCCTCATCTTATTATTAAAGGATACAATGTGGCCATAAACATGACAAGATGCAGTCGCATTTTATGGAGAAATAGAAGGAGCAACCAAGGGAAATTCAGAATGAGATCCCTTCTTTAATGGAAAGTCATCACTCTTCATTCCATACTAGGAAAAGGCCATCCACAGATTTTATTTACATAGTAAGATAGTGATCAACATAATAATCACTGTAAAGCCTTCTGATTCTGCTTTTCTTATCTAACCATATCATCAGCACACTCTCCCTTTTTGTAAAAAATGATAAACTTTAAGATGTGATGTTCTTCCTTTTAGTACATTCATGATTTGTATAGACCACCATGATGCAGCCTTCTCTATTTCTAAATTCAGTTAAAACGAACCATACCATATATATACAGAATCCAAAACAACCTCTCTCAAATGGAAGAATATAATTAAGAACGAACAGTTTGAAACATGCATCAATTATAGGTAATGATATTAATGACTAGACAAACGCAAAACATATGTAAAATCGATTATGAAAAATAACACTACAGCATAAAGCACCACAACCATACCTCTGCAATCACTCTCTGCACCATGAATGTAGCATCCGATCTCGCATTTACAAACCGCCACTGCAGATATCGATTATACAGAAGCCGTAGCATGTGCGCATCAACAATCCGATCCTCCCCCTGCTTCCCTCTCCTTGTATTGATAGAGAAGCTAAGAAACGAAGGCGTACTAGCCGCATAACCACTACTCACCGCACCACCGAGACTATTCCTGGCCCGTGCAGGACTAGCATTCCCCCTGGACGGCGACAAACCCTGCCCCGAGGACGTCCACAGCTTCCCCGGCGAAGCCGGCCTCACAGCAGCAGCAGCTCCCCTAATAGGAGAAGACATTGTCCTCGGAGATGACATAGGAGGGTTGTTATCACCACCACCAATGCTGAACTTTTTTGCCGGAATGTACTTCCCTGCCGCCCTCGAGCCGGGGCTATTGGACAACGGCGAGCCGGGATCCTGCAGCCGCCGCAGCCGGCTGTTCGTCTCCTGCCAGAACTTGGCAGACACCGCAATGCCACGTGGCACTGCGGCACGGCCTTTAGAGAGTGAGCTATTACTATTAGTGGAGTCTTGAACGCCTGTGCTACCGGAGGAGACACTGTCCGTATCATCTGACGGCGCAGAAGACTCGTCCGGGTTCGGATTCTGTTGAGCTGTCGTCCCCAAATCCAAGCTCAGCCTACCATCAAACGACGACGACGTTCGTCTACTACTCTCGTCGATCATAGAACGCTGCGACGCTCTGGCTGCCGCACCAGATCCGACCCCGTTGAAGTCCAATCTACGGTCCATACTCCTCGACAGGATATTAGGACCCAGACCCGAACCCGAATTCGGCTGCCGACTCCGTGCTGGCCACCGATGCTGCTCCCCGGGCCTAGAATTCTCCGCCTGATCTCCTCCGCCTTCCCTCCGAACAGGCGTCGACCTCCGCCGCTCCGGCGTGGGCTTCCTGACCGGAGCTCCGGTACCCGCCGCTGCCGCTTTGGTCTTGCTAATCGGAAGCGAGAACGCCTCGCCCTGAAACGAAACCGACAAGCTCCGAGTGGAGGTGACGAGGAGGCGAGTGGCGGCGGAGAGTTCGGAACCCGCATTGCTGAGTCGGGCCTCCGGTAGGGTCCGGCGGGGCGTTACCGATCGGCGGCGGTCGGCGGATTGTGCCCTTTTGGGTCCGTAATTCGATGCGGCCGGAGTGGAGTTCATGGACCTGGAAAGAAGCGGAGAAGGGCATCTTCTAGAAGACGCGGCGGAGGAGACGGTGGTGGTGGAGGTCGAGGTCGTGGTCGTGGTCGACGTGGATGTAGAAGACGACGGAGAAGGAGAAGACGACATGTACTTGGACGACACCTGTCTGCCGCGAACGACGCGTCGTTGTTGGGAGGAGGCATTGTCTTTCTCCGACGGCAAAAGCGGAGGCCGGGATTGGGTTTGGGCTTTCGGGTCGGATGAAGCTGCTGCTGCTGCCGCTCCTGAAATGGCAGCCACCATCGTAAGTAGGGAGCAGTAGAACTCGTCACATTGCCCTCACTATGAAGCTTTATCTCCCCAGAAATAAAAAAATTAAACAAACCCAGATGAGCAAATTTCAGGAACAAATTGGAGAAATTGAGAGATGGGTTTTGTGAGGGAGATTCAGCTGCATTCTGGGTATATGGGCTTCTGGGTTTTTGGAGGAGAGAGAAAGCAGAGAGTGAGAGAGTAGGTGAAGTTGAGAGAGAGAGAGAGGCGAGATTTGGAGAGTGTGCCGCAGTTGGGCTTTTCTTCTGTTTCTAATTTTGTTGAGCTTCTGAGAAACTTTGGAGGAACGTTAACGTTATGTTAAGGAAGGATTCAATTACGTCTTAAGAACTCTTTATTTTTTTAATTATTAAGACTTTGTATTTTCACACGTGTGACTTAATTTATGGGCAAAGCCACTGGAGAATACGGTGTGTACGTTTTTTTTTCTTCGCTTATCTTGTTTTATCTATTTTAGTCCATACTCCATACAGATAGTGAAGTACTAACTTGATAGTCATGGTCGATCTAATTTTGCATTAGTGGGGCTAGTGTGGATTTTGGTATTGTTACAAGCTACATCATGACACATCGTTGCAAGATCTATGTGTAAGTGGCTAATGAAAATCTAGATCCAACACTTGAGAAAAGTAAAAAAACAAAACAACACATCTGATATCGGATGTCTTGTTCATATCAATAAAGAAAAATAACTTTATTGAATGATTTTATCATCCCAACTTTTAGAATCATTTTTAGTAGACAATCTGGAAAATAAAATATATTATAAGTCCAGTCAAAGAAATCGATCTAAAGTAGGGTGCATTGTCACAGATGATTGAGTTCAACGCACAGATTAGTTGTTAACTAACTTGACTCGCCCTGTGTGTACAGTTAGTTATTATCAAATGGTATTGAAAAGTGTCATAAAATGTAAATCACGTATCAAATTTCACGCTCATGGCTTATTTACTTACCTAGAATGAATTAGTTGATGAATAAAAATCAAAATCAATGGAAACTGTAAGAAATTAGTAACGGAATAAATCATTCAAATTAACTTGTTTCTTATCCATAAGGAAATGGATTAAGAATGTTGTTAGTTTTCATTGATGTTGTTTAATTTACCTATCTCATGAATTGGAATGAGACTTAAGTAAATTACTACTATATCTCTCAAATATACATAGAAGCATCATCTTACATATCATCACGAGTCTTCCACCCAAATTACAAATTTACAGTAACAATCATTCAAAAAATATAAGAGTAATAAGTAAACCGATTACCATAAGTCAAAATAAAAAATTATAAATATTA
The DNA here is from genome assembly GCA_946800695.1 of Geum urbanum. Taxonomy (NCBI): domain Eukaryota; kingdom Viridiplantae; phylum Streptophyta; class Magnoliopsida; order Rosales; family Rosaceae; genus Geum; species Geum urbanum. The sequence continues at coordinate 4,066,489 of OX327002.1, read as the reverse complement.
TTTTTGTTTTAAAAGTAAAGGATAATTTAAAAGATAAATTTTAATTTGAATAGGTATAAAAATTTGATTCCTATGAGTGATTGCATTTCATACTACAGGAGTTAAATGATTAAATATAGAGGTAAAATATAGAGGTTCAGTTCATTCGTTATTTAAGGTAATTTATAATATTAATCTCCAGTCTTGTTGATGAGGAAAGACATGAATGAGGTAACCTCCATGAAAATTGCATTCAAGCCACAATAGTGGGTGATCCAATTAATCAATCAATCAATCACGGATGCAAATTCATTCTTAAACAAACTTGAAAATCATGATGATGCATTCTAATTCTGTAAACTTTGCAAGCTAAGCTATTAGTTTGTTTTAAACTCCCACTTTGGTTCCTTAGATTTTTTATGTAAAAAAGATGCACCATCCTTTTCAGTCTCACTCAATTTTATAGTTACACCTTTGCTTTCAACTCATTTCACCTTGCCACTTTCTCAATTTTATATTTATTACCACCATTCATTTTCCAGAGTACCGGAATGTACTTTCAGGGCACAAATGGAAATGAATATGATCACAACATTTTCCGATATTCATATAGCAACATTTACTGTCACAACCATCGCTCAAAGTTCTAAAAACCTTTAGCTTGCGACGCCAATGTCTGATTTAATGTTTCTAACCACGGAGATTTAGAATTGTGCTCAGTGTCTATTCTTACCAACGTACTCTCGCTCAAATACAAATACGACCAATCACTTTCATGGAACAGTAGTAGACTCAGTATATGAGCAAGAGTGGTGTAATGTTATAGAAAATGCAGTACATTACATATGTATATAATCTTGATTCTTGGATTCCATGGAACTCATCTACTTATCTGACAAACCAAGTTCATATGCATGTCATCCGTGATCCGACCAAATACAAATCTTACTGACCAAGAAAAATTATTAAAAACATAGAAGACGAAATGAAAGAAAGAAAAATAAAATGATACCAGCTCAAGCAAGCAAAAGTACTCTTTGAAACTTAACCCTCTGCTTAATCCTCTTTTATTATGATAGTCTAGCATTACCTAAGAATCCATAAACCCCATGTCTGGTGTTTCTGTGAATCTGTGGTGCAAGTGCAGCCAAGTTTATAGATGTAGTTATCAGTTGCTTGTCATCATATATGCTGACATAACAATATAATTTACCAGCTTCCTCAACCCATCTTGTAAATGGAGAAGCACTAATACCAGTAAACCATGAAAATCTCTACCACTACTGCTGTCCACATCAGCTGAGAATTCATCTACAAGCATCAAAGAATCATTAATATGAATCACATAAAAACAATGTGAAAGAGATACCAACTGCAGGGGTAAGTAACTTTTGGCAGTGAAGCGCTGTTAGGCACTATTGATTCACCAATTATTCTAGCTACTGTTGCTTAGGTAGAGATAACATTAACATTTAGAGAGTAGAAGAGCATCATTTGCTTTGAGGCAGGGCTAGCTGCTAGTAGCACTGGTAATATATTCTGGAAATGATGACAGGTTTGGATGGTTTTCTTTTTTGCAGCCATGTGACTTAAGGTACACTTCAGAGGAATAATTAGTTTAAAAGTAACAAACCCACTAAGCTGCGTTTGTTTAATAGTAGTAGGCTTTAGTTAGTTTGCTTACAAAGTGATTATAAACTAGAAGAATGATCTTGTCTGCACCTTTCCAACCTTGCTTCTCATTTCCACTCCAACCCAACACCTTGGCCATCCCTCTACTAAAGATAACAGGATCAATTGGACCAATTTGTGCTTGAGATTTCTTTAAAGTGTGTATAAATTACCTACATCAAAGAGTTTTAAGTTAATTTATACGCATCATCGATACATCAAGTACCCCTAGGTCGGTAAAGTATAAGTGGTAGTCTTTTTCATATTTCAATATCGTACTAAATTTATCTTTGCATCGAACTAGTCTACTTGATGTATCGGTACATTTTTAGACAAAGTTAAATCACACTATCTTAGAATCTAAGATTCAGAGAGACCACCAATAGTTTTGACAATAGAAAAGAGGAAGGATCCGTCACAAATCATAAACCCCCTTTTCAATACAATCTATTTCTTTGAATCCCATGCTCCCACTATTATATTGCTGCACTTTTCTGCTTTCATGATGATCTGGTTAGCAACAAGCCATAGTTCACCACCGTTCGATCTTCGATCGAGTCCTCAAAAGAATGTTCTAAAATAGAAACTCTTAACTGTATGAAATGGCCATGGATGAAGTGAGTATTTATGTGACTTGTACTCATAGAGTGAATTGATTGGTGTTGGAAGAGGAAAAAGGACATGGAGATTAACTTGGCACAGAAGAAACTTGAGTCGAGTAGGTTGGTGCAGTCACTTATGAGATCGTTTGTGCTTTCAATTTTTAGGTGATCTTCCCAATCAATAGAAGATAGATGGACATTTCCAAAAAAGAAGAAGAAGATAGATGCAACCAAGTCACTTATGACTCGTTTTCGGCTTCGTTTCCTAGGTCATCCTGCAGTCACTAAAGTAGTTTGATATGTAGGTTGAAGATGGGCTACATTGGTGATTCTGCAGTGAATACTGAATAGAAATGAAATGCAGCAGTGAAATATGGGTGAGAAAGCAAGTGGTAACAGTGTCGTCAACTGTCTCCATTACAGAACATAATGGAATTATTTGGACAGAAGCCGGGGAGCAAGAAAGGGAAGGGATCAGGCACTAATTGAGTCGCACATATTGGATGAATTGGATCCATAGATCAGTTCAAATGACCCAGAACTTAGAAAATTGATACCAGCAGACTGTGTGAAGTACAACAATAGTACGAAGTAACTAGCATTTACATGATTACATCTACGTGAGCTGTATAAAATTGGGACAACTTGGAGGAACGAGCTTGTTTCAGAAACTGATATCGGCTACCAAACAACATGGCCCAGGACAACAGACATGTAAAAACTATCTAAATGATCAAGTAGAATCTCAACACAACTGAGCTGGTTACAAATAATGAACAAGAGGCAAATAAAGCAAAAATTCCATGCGCAAAAATTGAAAATGAGCTCATTAAGGCCAGGATGCAAGATTGTAAACTTAATTTTCACAAACTAGCAACCTAGCGTCTTAACCAATTTATGATCTAATACTAATAGTCAGTACAAAGCTATAACATGGCTATCAAACTGAAGACCATCCTGGTTGGAATCAAAGACCCAAGGGGAGAATGACAAACTCAAACAACATTGCAAAGGTGTGTGTTGCAGTTGAAAGCAGAATGCAGGCAAGCATTATCATTTACCAACATTGACAAATAAACTAATAGAATAAAATAACAGAGAATATGAGGAGCAATCACAAGAACCCAACAAAAAGTAAAGCTAGATTGTCATTAATTCCACAACATCCTTAGTTCAACAATTGACTTGAGTTCAAAAGCAGGATCGAAATGAAAATAACTTCTTAGTTCATCAAAACAAAATCCACTACACTTAATTGACTGATGCATTGTGAAGCTTTGCTGCAGCAGGCTAAGATCCTCCGCAGCCAATCTCTTAACGGTACTGTCAATGAGGAAAAAACCACATTAGACCAATGAGCAGACAAAACAAAAGCACAGAGCAACAGACACATTTACAAATCAACATTCACACAAGCCTTACCTTGATGAATCCAATCTCCTTGGCGTTGCTGCGGAAGCACTGCCTGCAGCACATGAGCCCGTACTTGCGGATCAACCCATGGGGGTTTCCACACACACGGCTATCAAAACAAAAGCAGGTGACATTAATAACATTGAATCAACATAGAACTACACTTCATACAACAACAAAGTGATGAATGATTCATCTCATACTGAATATGTGATTATAAGAACCAATAAACAATGTTGCGACTAGTTCGAGGCCTCAATCAAAATCAGAACATGAATAGGCACAAAACAAACGAAATCGCATGATAGTATTGCCGACCTTCAACGCAATTCACGCCATATTTAACAATATTAGACGTTCTTTTTCTTTCACAAACATCGATAATAATCCAACTTTAACAAAAATCTACAGCCACTAATACACACTCTATCTCAAACCATTACTACAATCTAAGCATTCAAACACCAAACGATAAACACAGATTCCAAAACCACAGCCTCACGATTTCAATTTGAAACAACTACAACAGATTTTAGATTTCGTTCGATTTTGTGAAGGAAATAGATGACGGCGAAGAGGAATTGAAGTTTACCAGGTGCGGGATCCAGGGCCGTAGCTCTTAGGATGCGAGTTCCAGACGTTGGCGTGCCCCATGATTTCAGAGAGAGCTGCGAGAGAGAGAGCGAGAGAGAGAGCGAGAGAGACGAAGAGAGCCCTAGCTAGCAGTCGCAGAGAGATTTGGCTCAGGGTTTCGTAGAGGTGTAGCAGTCTGGTTATAAGTTGGTATTTATAAGGAGAAGAGTCAAAACCCTAGTCTTTCTTTACGAGCGGGTCAGGGGTTGGGTTATTTAGTTGGGCTGATGCCCCTATAACACTTTTACGGCCCGTTAAGTAACCAGAAGGAAAATCAACTAATCCAGTGAAGCTAGAGGGAAAATCAAGCTTGAAGAAAAATCAAACGAAAAAATGTCAAATTTAGGTTGCTTTTAGAAAGAAATAAAAAAACAAAAGGGTGTGTTTATCCACACCTCTATTTTTGTTATTTAGACCTTTATTTAAATTTTTGTTCACTAATTTTTCAATATTACTCTTATTTTCTGTTATACCTCTTCTTCTGATCTTTAACATCAGGCTGTACGTACTTTTTCTCCCCACTCCTTTTGTTTTCCTTGTTGATTATATACTTTTGTTGGATGTATTTTGATCGAGCTCTACACATAAAAGATTAGATCTTTCTCATAGAAATTAATAGAAAAACCAAAGAATTAAACTTGAATATTTGGTATGTGTACGGAATAAAATCTGCATATTCATGTTGCAGATCTAGCAACTCATAAATTTTTAAACTAATAAGTTATATTCAAAATCTATCATGCCCATAAGGCATATATTGTAATTAGGATTGGCTTGAATCGATGGAGAGTAGGGCGACATCACTGCATTAGGAATTAGATTGACCCTGATCGAAACATGAAGTATCCTTCGTCCATGCCAACCTGTGAACTTGACCTCATTTGCTGAACTTGAAGGCTACTCATATACATCGGTGTAGGATTGTAGGGTTAAACCAAAAGAGATTTCAAATGTACTGGAAAAAAATCAAGATCACATTTTCTTGGAGAGGGTAAATTTGGATTTTAAAACTTACAAACAAATGAGGAGGTTCAAATAACAAAAATGGAAGTGTGAATAAACACACCCAACGCAAAATGAAAGCGCCAATGGTTTGACGTGCTTCGGAACTTAAAAATTGCTTCTCAAAAAATTCACTTTAAGGTGCATCTAAGTGTTAATCCTTTGACAAGCCGTTAGGTATAAGCAAGTTAAGCTAGAAGGAAAATAACATGCAAAAATATCGGAGCGATTAAAAACACTAGGAGTTTTCAACAATTGTATGGCGATAACTTTTAAATAGTTTTGTCTCTTGATATGTCAATTAAAAATGATAAAATTCGCACTCCATTCAAATTTTGAATACTATGAATACACAGATTGCCTTATACAATTTGTGAATTACGTGAATTTTAACAAATAATTTCACCTAAAAGATCACGTGGACGGTGACTAACTCTTATTTCTAAAAATAAATAAATTACAGTGAACATAATCATTCACCAAAGACCTAGGCTTGGGCATGAAAACCGGAGAACCGGATCGGAACCAGCCGGTTTAGGTCAATTTTTTTCCTTTAAACATTAGTTTTTAATTGAACTGAACCGAACCAGCAACCTGAAATTGCTATGTGTCATTATTCGATTGGAGTTTACCAACGAGCCTATGTAACTATTATAGGCCTTGATGCAGGGAATCATATGTATATATAGGGAAAAAAATCTAATCCTAGAACAATTAACCCTCATTCCTGCCTCTCTTACTCTCACTCTATCATCTCCTCTCTCGACTTGGTCGCCTCTCTCAGTCAAGCCCTAGGCCTCTGTCAACTCGCCTCTCACTCCTCTTAGTCGTAAGCCACCACTGACGTGCCTCTCTCTTTCTCTTGATTCTTTGCTGTCTCTTCTCGTCGACTTTGACTTCTCACTCCTCTCAGCCTCCAAGACTCGCATCTCACTTAGTGTTGGCATTTTTACCCGCGAATATGGATACCCACGGGTATTATTCCATTTTTAAAATTCGCCGGCGGGTAAAAACCTATTTCGTTTTGTTAACGGGCGGGTATGGGTATTTCCAAAAATACCCGATAAATGAACGGGCGGGTATGGGTATACCCGCGGGTACCCACGGGTACCCATCACCCATAAAAAAAAACCCTTTATTTCAGAAGAAAGAAAACCTTTCTCCTCTTCTCCTCTCTTATCTCACTCTCGCAAAAACCCTATTAGCCTAAGAAGTCCAAAACACAAAAGATGAAGACTGATCAATGTTTTTCCTGATCGAAATTTTGGGGGGTCATTCTCGGTTTTGAGCCACGTGGACTCGTCGTTGCCCTCACCGCCTGGAGTGTTGAAATTTGGTGACGTAAGGTTTCCGGGTACCGACATAGTTGATTGCTTTGAAGTCTTCTACGGGTGCGGTGACTTGGGTGGAGGTAAAGTTTGGACCTTTGGTTTGTTTTTGTTTCTGAGTTTTGTTTATTTTGTCCAAATTGTAAGGGGGAATATTTGTTTACGTGTAGTTGATTTTCAGTAATAGCTTCTTTGATGTTTTGTTTTTACCTAGGTTTAGATGATTTTAATTCTTATAGTTTGATATGTGGGTTAAGGAATTGACTTGGGGTCAAGCAAGGTAGCTCCTAGTGCAGAGTTGATTTTGATTGTATATTTGATAGTGCTGAATTGGATGATCGTAGTTTGTTGTACAAGAATTATGGGGAAAAATCTGCAGGCTATTGCTTTTGGGTGGTGAAATTTTACGATGGTGCTAGGTTTATAGTGCACCTGATACTGGTATTGATAGGTAAACTAATTGCTAGGTCTGGCTTGATGTCAAGGTTCAGCTGATTAGCTTAGAATTGTTGAAATTATTAGTTTGAAAATGTTCTTTCAGTACCTGCTAAGCTACTGAGGTTTGATATGTGCTTGATAAACAGACTAGGATTGTTTTCTAAGCTTACTATTGTGTTTCTTTTTCATTTTATCTTATGTTAAGCTACTGTGCGTGTAGACATGCTGTTTATAATCTTCTAAGCTTATGTTGAGGTTTTCTTGTGGCTGTAAGCCGGGTCTGTTTTGGACTTTGGGTCTCAAGAGTTTAAGCTAGGCCTGAGGTGTGTCATTTCTTTGTCTGCTAAAGTGCTTATGGACATTGTAGTTTAAATGTTAAATTAATGTGGAACTTCAAACAGTTTGTGTTGGTCTTTCCTGCATATGAGGTTTCTTTTGAAGACAATATAAAGAGTTCAAAATAAAGTTTACTAGTAGAGTTTGGCCAAAGTTTACTAATTGAAAATGAGACATGCCTACAGTCTAAAGAGCCTGTTCTATTTCTGAAGATCTGTGTAAAGGGAGATGGAGATAACTGCATGAACGATATTTGTGTCTCTAATCTCTAGAGAATAGTTCTATTGCAAGTTCACGTATTGAACAGAAATACATAATCTCTAAATTTTAAATTTATATTATTTACCAAATGTATGGAGATAATCTTATAGAGGTCTCATAAAGACATATACTCTTGTTAAACTGAACTTGCTATTTGTTTTTCCTGTCTTGATTGGATTCAAATGATTGTCTGGTTATGTATGCCCATTCTTGTAAATTCACCTAGCAAATCTTTTACATCTTTTGGTGATTTGAATTGGATTTGAGATGTAATACTCTCTCTTACATCTCTTGTGGTTTTCAGATGGGTTTTTTATTTTTCGGAATGGGTTTATGTTGAAGATCAAGAAATGTTGTGTGACTATTTTTCATGGTTCTTGAAGAGATGGTGAATATCTATGTTGCTAGGTGTCTACTGTCTAATCCTTCACATTTTCTTATTTGTAGATATGGAAGGAATGTCAAATGACAGTGGTAATCATGATGTAATGGAGGAGAGTATTAATACATCAACTCAATCTAGAAAGAGGAAGACTTCGATTGTATGGGATCATTTTGATAAAATCAACATCAATGGAGAAGACAAAGCAGTCTGTAAGCATTGCAAGAAGTCCTTGAGTGGGAAGTCTAGCAATGGGACGAATCACTTGAAAAGCAAAATCAAGTCATGTAAAGGATTAGAAGGTACACCAAATTCAAGGATCGAAGGCTCTACTCGTTCAAGCAAGTTCGATGAATCTCTTGCTAAAAAAGAGGTAGCTAGCATGATCATTATGCATGAGTATCCGCTGTCCATTGTGGATCATGTGGGGTTCAAGAAATACTCCAAAGCACCACGACTTTCTTTTGTAGTCCCTTGTCGTAACACAATCAAGAAGGAGATCTTCAAAATCTATGAATTCGAGAAGGAGAAAACAATGGCATTGGTTGAAAAGAATCATAGTAGAATTGCATTGACTACGGACATGTGGACTGCAAGTAACCACAGGAGGGGATTCATGGCAATCACAGCGCACTTTATTAATGATTCTTGGAACTTACAAAGTCGACTTTTGAGGTATGTATGTTTTGTTGTCATGTACAGTTTGTACAGTTTATACATCAATTGAAACCCACTTGTGAGGTAATTTATATATCTAATTATTTTTCTATAATTTATCTTGTATTTTAGGTTTGTCCATGTTCCTTGTCCACATGATGCAAATACTATATGTAGTGTACTGTTAGATTGTCTATATAGTTGGAAAGTTCACCAAAATTTGTTGACTTTGACTGTGGATAATTGTTCAACAAATGATGCCATGATTGAGTTGTTGAAAACTAGTTTGGGCTCTAGTTCACTATTGGTTGATGGTAAATTTTTACATATGCGTTGTGCTGTACACATTTTGAATCTAATAGTAAAGGATGGGTTGGATGTGATTTGTGATAGTATAGAGACTATTAGAGCTAGTGTTGCATATTGGACGACTGGTCCAAAAAGGGAAGAAATGTTCATTACTGCTGCTAGTGAGATGCATGTGCAGTGCAGTAGAAAGTTGGTACTTGATTGTAGGACGCGGTGGAATTCTACGTACTTGATGCTTCAGTCAGCTTTGGAGTATAAGGCAGTTTTTCCACTAATGAGTATTAGGTGTAGAGGGTATAAGAATGTGCCGACGGAGAATGATTGGAAGTTGGTAGTGGTTATTGCTGACAAGTTGCAGATGTTTTACAAAGTCACTCAATTGTTTTCTGGTACCAAGTATCCTACTTCTAACTTATTTTTTCCAAAGGTATGCAACATCAGATTGTCGATTACCAAGTGGCTTGATTCAGATGTACCTCAAGTGAGAACAATGGCAATGCAAATGGAAGAAAAGTTTGAGAAATATTGGAGTGTTATTGGGACAATTGCCATCGCCACTATTTTGGATCCTAGGTATAAGATGAAGGCGATTGAGTTTTTCTTCAGAAAAATCTATCCTACTTCATATGTGGTTGTAATTGAGAAGATCAGGGTACTTCTTTATGATTTGGTTAAGGAGTATGAGTCCTGTCCAACATTGAGTTTCATAGCTGATGCACCTTCTGGAAGCTTGTCATGGTCAGGTGTGAACGATGAAGATGATGATATGGACCAGTATGACGTGTTTGTTTCTGATACGAGTCGAGTGGATGACAAGTCCGATCTAGATAAATATTTGGGAAAGGCAGTGATACCTAGGAATGATAAGGACTTTGACATCATTTCTTGGTGGAAGACAAGTCGAGGATCATATCACACTTTACACATGGTAGCTCGTGATGTGTTGGCCATTCCTATTTCCATTGTTGCTTCAGAGTCAGCATTTAGTATTAGTGGTCGGGTAATAAACCCACATCGCAACCTTCTTCATTCTAACACCGTGGAGGCTCTGATGTGTGCTCGTGACTGGTTGAGGAGTGAGTTTAGAGATGCGACTCTACTTGGCACATTTGATGATGATGTTGACGAGGTATTTGCATGAAAACTTTGTTTCTAGCTACATAAGTAATGGTATTATTTCATATGTTATTGTGTGATTTTGATATATTTATATCGTATTTATCTTTGTAGGGGTTGAGACATGTTGATGCAGATGATATGATATGAGCATAAGTGGGAATGTGTACTTAGTTATGGATCGATGAGCATTAGTAGCTTCTTTCATTTCCTTTGTGGCATGGATTCTACAGACTTTGACATATGTATTAAAGATGCTTAATTTCAGTGTTGCTACTATGATCCAAATTTCTTAGTCTTACTTTTGAGATCAAAGATTAAACTAGAACCTAATTGAATCCAAGTTATCTGGCCACAATCAACTTTTTTAAGTGTTTGTCTAATGCCCAAATACATCGAAGAGCAAGCATTCTGTTTCTTGCAATGAATGAATTATCTTTCCAGTCCAAAAACATAACAAAAAACCAAAGAGACTACATTGGACTAATTGAATGTTATATCCTAGCAACCTAGCCTCATTGCAAGAAAAAGAAAAATCCAAAATTAAATAGCTAAATTCACCATTAGCACAGTACTGGTCAAAAGGAGTTGTGTTACTTCTTATAACAACGACAAAAAAATATATATATAAATAAAAAATATATAAAAAAATACAAAAAAAATGCAAAAAAAAAATTGAACGGGTACCCAAAGTTTGACCGGGCGGGTATGGGTATTACCTGTTCATCATTTTATGGGTAACGGGTATTAACGGGTTTTACCTGTTCAATATTGGGTATTCCATTCGACTGGCGGGTACCCGCCCGTTTACCCATATTGCCAACACTATCTCACTCCTCTCGGCCATAAGCCACCACCGATGTGCCTTTCTCCAAGGATATGTCCGTTTTCTACCCGTTTGATTAAAAAGAAAAAGAAAAAATTCAAGTCAATAAAAAAAAATTGAACAGAAATACCCATATTTTTAAACCGAAAACCCAAAGAACCAACCAGAAATTGGTCGGTTTGGTTTCACTTCGGTTCTCTGTATTTAACATCAAAACTCAACCTGAAACAAATTGATTCGATTCGGTCTCAGTTCTTCAAATTTTAGAGTCGACCCGACCCGAACCCAGGGCTACAAAGACCTATCACTAAACTTGGCCATACTCAACTATTTCCTTACCCCAGAGCCCCAGAGGAAACCCAGTTCTGGACTTCTGGTCATCCAAGCCCAATATAGTAGTTATCCCTGCACCCACAAAGCAAAGCGCTCGTTGCTTCAGAGCACAAAAGCTTGCAACTTTATTCACATTTCAACTCGATTCGACTCGACTCGACTCTATGGCTGGTTCTTCCTCTTCTCCTCGTCATCAGGTAAACCTTCTCTGCAGAAAACGAACTTCGAATTCATATATATGACGACCCCCACTCTTATTACTGTGCTAATTGTTTCAGGGGAACCCAATTGTAATGGAAGACGAACAAGACTTGTGCTTTGGAGCCGAATCGGGTTGGGTCGAGGCCCGAACTTGCTGCGATCACCTGTCTTCTCTATCGTCCGATCTCGTTCACATTCCCACACCCAATACTCACTGCAACAGGTCACTTTCTTCGTTTTACTCAATCATAACTTATTGGGTCTCATACATATCATATGAAGTAGATGTCAGTTTATTTGCTTGATAGTTGATACTGTTGTTTGTGATGTTTTCTATGTTCATTTGTATCCGAAAGCGTATGCATAAATTGACATAGTGCTACCGTATCAGTAGTTCAAACTTGTAGCAGACTTGGGGTTTCTCCGAATTAATTGCGCACCATTCAATGTCTAACCGATTGTTTTCTCATCCTGTCGTAGTTCCTTGCCTGTATAATCTCATGAGCTTTCAGAGATCGCTTACTTTTTCGTATTGAATTAACCTTCGAAATGTTGAAGTTAGAAGATTTATACTTCTAAGTTCTATAGCTAGCTTCTTTTATTTTCTTAACTTGTACAGTGATCAAAGTGGTTGAGTATCATACTTAAAGATTCTTATATGAATACGATTTTTGTATACTAGATGCCAGCACCCGAATGAGAACTGGTTATGTTTGTGCTGTAAGGAAGTCCTATGCAGCCGTTTCGTGAACAAGCACATGCTGGAGCATTTTCAGCAGATCCATCATTGTCTTGCTCTCAGCTACAGGTACTACTATATCTGATGCTTTTACTAAGTTCCACGTCTTCTCCCTTTGATGGAGTGTATCCTTATACATTTCTCTTGTGATTTTTTTGTTTAAATTTCAAACAGCGATCTCTCGGTTTGGTGTTTCTCATGCGATGCTTATCTAGATGCTCAATTGATTCCACAATTGCGGCCGGTATATGAAACCGCTTACCTACTGAAATTCGGGGAGGCACCGCCAGTCCGTACAGTTTAATGGCCAAACAAGGAAATCAGCAACTTCATAATTTACACACGGATATCAAATGAGAATCAGTACCCTAGTTAGACTTTCTTACAAGCTGATGTGCTTCCCCTTTCTTTTTTGGTTGGGACTACAATACGATCATTATGATTGTGCACTAAGAAGTAACAAAGATGTTTGATACCATCGCTACTATTCCATATTTGCTCTGTACAAGGTACTAAAGAAACTTTGATTTTCCTGGTGAAAAAGGACTTTTACATTGTCTATAAAGTTGGTCTCAGTCATAAATATGCACAACTCAGAAGTCAGAATCCGTCAAATCTATCTAGTCCACATCAACAGGTGTAGTACCACGGAATCATTCAAACCCCCCAACTTCCTCAACTACTTCCAAAGTAGGGGTAGTGTGCGAACACATAATTCCGAAGATTATTGCTTTGTTTTCGTTCCTATATCTTAAAAATGTGTTAAAACTAATTTAAACTTAATACTATTTTTAATCCGAAAATTACGCTCAATAGTTTTATTTTTTCGTTCATGCCCCAACTATTGATCAATTTTGCAACATGACAAAAGTTATCCACTATTATTGAGTATTCCTCCCGAATCGTATTAACCGTTTAGTAACGTTTAAGGTATATACTTTCCTTATACTTTCCTTGTTGTATCCAGTTTCGTTAATAAATAAATATAGACCAAGCCATATTGAGCATTCATCACAAATCATATAAACGGAAGGCTTGTAACGTTTAAAGTATATATTTTTCATGTCGTATTCAGTTTCGTTAATAATAAATTTCGGAAACCAAATTTCAAATTTGGAAAACGAGAACAAAAAAATAGTGGACCCTTCGGTTTTGTATATTTTTGGTGATATAAATGCAGTATTCAGTACTTACCAAGAGAGAAAGAGTAGGTAGTGTTTGTTTAAGGAGATTAATTTTTCATATTTTTTGGTGTGTGTCTTGTTTTAATTAGTTACGGATATTAATTAGATATATACATAGAATCTCTGTCATATCAGGACATTTATCATAACAAATTGTATCAACCTGTATTTAAGACATTCTATCAATGAAAGAGAGATAGTTTTTTTTGTTTACATATTTTCTCCTACAACACGTTATCAGCACGCTCTCTGGGTTGATAGCGGTCACCACCAAAAAGAAAAAGAGTACAACGCACTGACTACTAAAGTTATTACATGTGATGTAGACTCCCCCTAATGTCTACAAAAATGTAACTCTTCCTGACTGGCCATCGACACAAGGGAGAGTGTTTAAGGAGATTAATTCTCCATAATTTTCGGTGTATATTTTGTCCTAATTAGATACAGATATTAATTAGATAGATACATGAAATCTCTGTCATATCAAAACATTTATTGTAACAGATTGTATCAGCTATATTTAAGACATTCTATTAATTAAAAAGAGATTTTTACCTATTGTATTTTCTACTGCAACAGTGTTCTGTTTATTTTATTTGTGTTACGTCTCTGTCTCTGTTCATATAACAGAAAAAAAAAAGGTTTGTGTAGCAGTCAATCACTGATTCCCAGTTCCCTACTGCAACTCTGCCACATCATCAATCCATCACCATCATCTTCCACCACCACCGCCGCCACATTCACTTTTCCTATGGCGATCAAGCGCCTCCGAACCAAATGGACTCCGATCCAGCTTGAAACTCTCGAGAAAGCCTATTCCGGTACGCACATTCAATTCAATTCGATTCTGTTTATCTCTCTCTTAGGTTTTGAATTTGATCGGAATTTGTATTTGTTGGTGTGAAGTGGAGAAGACGCCGTCGGAGGCGACGAAGGAGGAGCTGTCGAAGGAGCTAGAGCTCGGTTACGAACAGGTCACCGTTTGGTTCATGAACCGAAGAGCTAAGGATCGCCGCCAAGGACTCGTCGCCAAGAAATCTAGAATGACACGTCATCAAGTCGCGTCGCTCGAGAAAACCTATCTCTGTGAGTTTTGAAATTTTTGTGAATTTATGAGTTTTTGTTTTGTTGATGTGAATGTGTGTAAAAGAAATTGAGCTGTAAAATTTTGTATGATCAGCGGAGAAGAATCCGACGGCGGCGAAAAGAGAGGAGATTGCAAAGAAGGTGGGGCTTAATGAGATGCAGGTGAGGCTGTGGTACAACAAGAGGAGGTTTGCGGATCAGGGGAAAGAGAGGAGGGAGAGGAAGAAACGCAATGGAGGCACAGGTACAGGTACAGCCACTGTGGCCGCAGCAACAACACCAGCATCGGCGGCTGGGACTCCATCGGCAGCAGCAGCAGCAGCAAAGAAGGCACGGAAATCGGAGGTGGCTTCGTCCTGTGATCACCTGGCTTTCGTGTCCGCTGATCTCACCGGCATTCCCAATCCGGTTGTTCAATGCAAAAGGTTTAATCTTTTACTAATGTCAGGCTGAAAATTGTTGTTGTGTTGATAAATTATTTGCTAACGCTTGGGAGTGAGTAGTGACATTGTTGAAATATTGCTAATTTATGTGAGCCTTTGAGCCGAGGAGCCTCATTTTACCTGCAGAGGTTTCTCTTAGCTTAGTTCAATAGCTAAATGGAGCTAGACTAGATTGTTGCACTTGGTGTTGAGTGTAGCTATTGTTGTTATGACAATGTAGTATCTAGGTGATCTTGAATTTGACATGGGAGTTCCTGTGACAATGTGGTATCTAGGTGACCTTGAATTTGACATGGGAGTTCCTGTGACAATGTGGTATCTAGGTGACCTTGAATTTGACATGGGAGCTACAAATCTATGAGAACTATTGTTTCGATATATAGAGTTTGATTGACTGAGTCTTCAACTATAGTGTTTCTGATGGTGGGACTCGTGTTTAAATGCAGTTATACTAGATGCCAGAATCCCAATGAGACCTGGTGTTGCTTGTGCTGCAAAGACGTGTTCTGTAGTGTTGATTTGACAAATGGGCACTTGTTTCAGCATTATAAGCAGACAAATCATTGTGTTGCTGTTAGCTGCAGGTTGGTATTGGAGTGTTTTATATTGTGTATCCTTCAGTCTCTCAGTTTGTTTTACTCTCTGAAAAGTGTTATACTAAATGTACCTGATTGTTTTGCTTATGATTCTGTATAGTGATCTATCAATTTGGTGCTACTCCTGCAATTCTTTCTTAGATGCTCAGGCCATCCCACAATTGAGGGTTTTTGCTTCATCCTCTAGTGCTTCCAAGGTAAGATTTTTTCCTTTGGTTTGTTGCTTAATCTATCATGTAACCTTCAATCACTCATGTACTTGGAACTTTTAGGAGCCATCCTCTTCATCTAGGCTAGTGCTTTCAGTTTTCTCCAAGGTAAACTTTTTCATCGTTTTTGTTTGTTTGTTTTTCTATCATCTGTACTCTGACTACTCATATTCATAATACTTTTAGGGTTCGTCCTCGTCATCTAGGCTAGAGAACCTCAATGCCCTGATGGTTGATGTTACCGATCTCATATCTAAGCCATGTCCATGCCCCAGTTTTCATTCACTAGATGATATGTCATTTGTGGATGAGGATAAACTTGCATTAGCCAAGAAGGGACTCAAAAAGATCTTTGATTGTGGGATAGAAGCGTTGGCTGATCTCCACGTACAAGAAGAGTTTCTTGCTTATTCAGGCACACTTCTGTTAGTTGATTCGTGCCCATCAGAGTTGAAGGCCAATCTTTCATCCTTCAGAGGCAATCTCTCAGAGGAGACCTGCACTTTTGTCCAAGCTCAACATGAGTTGAAGGTGGCGTCCGATCTAGCAGCCTCGATTACAGAGAGAAGGTTTGCTCTTCGTTATCATCATTCAAAGTATGCCGAGGTGAAGAAGCAAATTATTGCCTCAGACGAGAAAGTTGCCAACCTTAAGGCCATGATCAAAAGGTTAGAAGCTTCTTTGGCCACAGAAGAGAGCAACAGAGCGAAGATTGATACAGTTTTGGAGGACATCGAGACAGGAGTAATCACTGCCAGAGATGGATTGCTCTCAGACATAGAACAAGTTTCTTCAATGGAGGGAACTACGAAAGCTGCTAACGAGTTAGTAGCTCAACGCCACTCAGCTTGGGAGAGCTTGAGAAATATTTTTACAGAGGTATACAGTAATCTGCATGGAGGGGAACAACATGCTCAGCCATCAACTTAATTTTACTTTTGCTGTCATCGGTCACTTGGCCGAGTTTAGTTAGTCATGTTTTCCTGTGTTAGCCATGACTAGTCCTGACTAGGCATCAGAGTCTATTGACTACAGTTTTCCTGATCATAGTTTTTTCAAGTTAGGACTTTCTTAGAGTGTAGATGGTTTTCCGGATTCCAGAGTAAGGTTTTATGAACCAAAACTCTTGAGATATCCTTTTGCTTCTCAACTTGTTGCAAGTTACTGATTGCAATTCGTATCATAAATCATGGCAACAAGTTTCGTTTATGATGAAAAGCCATCTTAAACATTTGAATGCTGTCTGCCTTTACAAAATGGTTGTAAACTAGTACATCCTGTACTCATAATTCTTTCTCTTATTAGAGTTATTCATCCAAATGTTTGGTGTGTATATCCTAAATTAGATTTTCTGGAAGAGATGTTTTATTCACACACCCCTAACTACTAAATACACATCCATTCTTTTCATTCAACAAATATCACATTTCAGGATAGTCAAAATTACCAAACTAGACATCTTTAAGAAATATAAATAATTGATTGCATATATCTTGCTTAGTTTTCTTCTCTTTATATAAAAAGATTCACAAACTTTACTATTAAATTTAAGTTTTAAATTCAGTCACGAATTCTTGTTAATAATTTGAATTCAAACTTTGAGAACTAGGTTTTTCCTTTTCTTTATTTGTTACTAGCAAGTGCACACACACAATGTGTGTGTTATTTATTAAAACCAAAGAATACACAGTTTTTTTTTTCGTTATGGAACTTATGGAGTAGTTAGATGTGAAAATTGAAAGAGAAGAGGAACAAAACTGCATCGAGAGAGGGAGAGAGTGAGGATAAAAATAGAAAAAATTATTTATTTGTTAACTACATAAGTAACCTTAAATTATTTTACTACATCTAATGTAAAAGGGCATAAAAGGAATATTTATGGCAAAAGTGGGAAACAAACCCACTTCCCTTAATAATAGATAAACCATGAAAAAAAATAAAAAATTTATTGAGGTAACGAAACTAGATTTTCAATTGTTATACAATAATTGAATTGCAAACCATTTTGTTTTTTCTTCTTCTTTCAATGGGTGTGTAATTGAGTTCTTGGGTTTGAAGTCATGGACAATATGAGTTAAGATCAAAGTTTTTCAAAATACTCGAAAGTAACCATATCGTAAATGGCCGGAAAGGTACACTATATTTGTTCAGTTTAATAGTTCTTATAAAAAATAAAAATAGAAAGAAGAATAAAAGATTAATTATACTAAAGAGAAAAGGGAAATTATAAATTTTAAGGGTGTGTATCTAGTCATTATTGAAATAATAAATTTAATGCCCAATGTATTAATAATGGAAGGTGTATATTAAATTTTATGCCCAATGTATTAATAATGGGTATATAATATTTATGGGTATGCGAATAAAATCACTCTTCCTCTTCCCTAGAAAGGGGAAATATAAACAAAAATAATAAAACCTCGCACCTCTAGAACGCAAAGGTCAAAGTGTGAGTCTATATGTATCATCTGCCATTTGCCACTTTTTAAACAGAGGCGACTTTTGAGCCTGCGTTTTGACCTTTGCATTCAGTTCTACCTCATGGCACACTAAACACCTTCAAGGGGGTAGGTAGAAGTTTAGGAGAAACCCAGATCAGCCTTATGGCACACTAAACACTTCAAGGGAGGTGAGTTGAGTGTAGGAGAAGCATGGAAAACTAGGAGTTTAGGTGAAGCATAGAAAAACCAGGAGTTTGGGAGAAGCATAGAAAACTAGGAGCTTATCCTTAGTTCAGAAGTCTTAGGAGAATCGCAGGCAAAAGGCGAGCCCATGCCCTTCGGGTAAGTCCTCAGGGAAGGCAATTATAAGGGAACCCGGTGAGATGAGTCTGCCTCTCATATAATTTTCTGAGCTAAGTGTAAACAAGCAGTTTTCTGTGTCAACCCAAACAAATAGTTTTTTTGTGCCAACCTATATAATCAGTTTTCTGTGTCAACCTGTTCTTAACTTACCAACCTTGAATGTTTAAAAAGCCAGTCGGTAGTTTCTGTGTCAACCTGTCCTTCACCTACCAACCTTGAATGCCAAAAGCCATCTGGTACAACTAGAAACCAACCATTAGAACCCAAGCTCATAGATAGCACTAGGATTTAAAGCGTGAACCATCGAACAAACACAAAACGTGGAGCGTTTCAGCCACAACAGGCACTCACAGGGTCAACATCAGACAGAAGGCATGCACCAATTCACAAGGGTTCCTCCGGAGAAGTAGTCAACCCAGGTGAAATACAAGGGGGAAATTTGGGACACACTAGGCCAACCTAGTGGAAAATATGATTTTCAAGTCCGATATGATGCCCCGGCATCAGCCCATATCCCAATCAACCAAATCCAAGCCACAGGATGGAAAGATGGTAGCAGATCCACCTCAACATCACAGCAGGACGAAGGTGATGAAATGGAGGACGACGACGATATTGATAACCCATTCGGGTATATTCAATACCTAGCCGCCTTACCACGGGGAGATGCAGATCCATAACCACTCTGGAACACCTCCGATAAAGATAACGAATGGGATAACCCATTCTTTTTCCAGGGGGGTGAGAGAACCGTGGCAACCACCACCGTCGCAGCAATCGCTGAAGAAAAACAGGAGAAGTCCGAACTAGAATACCCAGTATTCGAAGCTCTCGGAAAGATCCATGAGGAAAGCACAACTCCACCAAAACCTCCCTCAGCAAAAGTCTGCAACAGACCACCACGAGAGGAAGGAGCCTTGATGTTAGGCAAAGACAAGGGATGGAGGTGCCAAGTAAAGGTGCCAGACAGCCAGTTCTACTGCGCGCACCAATGGGAAAGAAACATGCCCATAGAGGAAGCTGCACACATCAACTGCACGTTCTGTAAGGGAAGAACAATCGAAAAGATGAGAATCCACTGCAGAAGTTGTAGGATCACTAGCTGCCCGGCATGTGTGGGGTATTATCTGGACGAGAAAATCATCCCGACCCCAAAACAACCAGAAGAGCATGAAGGGAAAGATCAGCTCGTCAAAGAGCTGATGACATATATTGCTCAACTGCAAGCTGAGAATGAAAGTCTCAGGAGACAGCTGAACATGGCACAGGAGATCAACCTGGAGAAAAATCATGTACAACAAGAAAAAGTACGGCATCGCAAGAAGCTTGTACAAAAGGAGCCAGAAGAAGAATACACCTCAGAAGCATCAGAAGATGAAGAAGGTGTACTAAAGGAGCCAGAAGAAGGACACACCTCGGAAACATCAGAAGATGAAGAAGGGGTCTGTACCCTCAACAACCTGACTGATGGCACTCAAACAAAGAAGAAAATGTTGAACAAACTGTTTAACATTATTGTGACCTTCGAAATTCCAGGTTCGAAGACATTCACAGTACAAGCCATATTGGACACAGGTGCAACCACATGCTGCATAGACAGCAGAATAGTCCCAGAAGAAGCTGTGACGCCAACAAACTACACCACGTATTTCAACGGCATCAACTCAAGGCAGGCAGCTAACTCCAAACTCAAAGGAGGGGACATGATCATTGGCGGGCATCGGTTTAAAATACCGTTCACATATTGCTTCCCAATGAACATACAGGATGGAATACAGTTCCTGGTAGGCTGCAATTTCATCAGGACGAAATTCGCAGGAGTCTGGTTGGAAGGAGACAAGGTAACATTCTTCAAGAACGTCGCCTGTATAAACACCAGCCAAGAGACGGAAACTTCCGCAGCAGTAATACAAGAGTTAGACATGGAGGAGCAGGAATATCAGGAGATACAAAACTCCTTCTATCTCAGCATTGGAACCACTAGCCCTTGGTTCCAAAGGAAGTTCAACAACACGATAGAAGAGCTGAAAAAGGCAGGATACATTGGAGAAGATCCTCTGAAGCACTGGGTAAAAAACAAGATCCAATGCAAATTGGAGATAATCAACCCAGACATCACCATACAAGACAAACCATTGGGTTATGTCACACCTGCCATGGAAGATGCCTTCAAACGGCATATTGACGCGCTGCTAAAACTAGGCGTCATCAGAAAAAGCAACAGCAGGCACAGAACGATGGCCATAATCGTTCACTCAGGAACTACAATAGATCCTGTTACTAGGAAAGAGTCAAAAGGGAAGGAGCGCATGGTGTTCAACTACCGGACGCTCAATGACAACACCCACAAAGACCAGTACAGCCTGCCTGGCATCAATACAATCCTAAAGCGCAAAGGAAACAGCAACATCTACTCTAAGTTCGACCTTAAGAGTGGATTCCATCAAGTCGCAATGGAGCCTGAAAGCATACCATGGACAGCATTCATGGTACCAAAAATAGGGTTGTACGAATGGCTAGTCATGCCATTCGGATTAAAGAACGCTCCAGCAGTTTTCCAGAGAAAAATGGATACCTGCTTCGAAGGGACATCAGCATTCATTGCAGTCTACATAGACGATATCCTGGTGTTCTCTAGAAATGAGGAGGAGCATGCGAAGCACCTGCAGCAGATGATACAAATCTGCAAAAACAATGGCCTGGTGCTATCGCCAACAAAGATGAAGGTGGCGGTTAAAGAGATCGAGTTCTTAGGGGCAGTAATTGGGAACAGAAGGATCAAATTACAACCGCACATAATCAAGAGAATAATGGAATTCAAGGAGGAACAACTCAAACAGAAGAAAGGTTTGAGGTCATGGCTAGGAATTCTAAACTACGCTAGGAGCTACATTCCAAACCTTGGAACCCTACTTGGACCACTGTACTCAAAAACCAGTCCCAACGGAGACAAAAGGATGAAACCATCGGACTGGGAGATCATCAGAAAGCTCAAGGAACAGGTGCAAAGTTTGCCAGACCTGGAGCTACCTCCAGAAAAATGTTATATCATCCTGGAGACTGATGGTTGCATGGAAGGATGGGGTGGCGTATGCAAATGGAAGCCAAACAAGTCAGACCCACGACCATCAGAGAAAATCTGCGCCTACGCAAGTGGGAAATTCCCAACAGTCAAATCAACCATAGACGCAGAGATACATGCCTGCATGGAATCCCTCCAGGCATTAAAGATCCACTACTTGGACAAGAAGGAGATCACCCTTAGAACTGACTGCCAAGCCATAATCAGTTTCTATAACAAATCAGCCCAACACAAACCCTCTAGGGTTAGATGGATAGGGTTTACTGATTACATCACAGGCACTGGGGTCACAATAAACTTTGAGCACATAGATGGCAAACATAACATGTTAGCCGATTCATTATCGCGACTGATATGTTTACCTATGTCAGCAGAATGCGCAAAAAGGGATCACCAGGAAGTCCTGAGGTTAGCAGCAGCAGCACTGGAAGAAGCAGCGCAACCTCAGTACCCAATAGGGTAAGCGTACCAGTTAGAGGCAACCTTGGCCCAATTCTTATCCACCAACTCATGGACCAAAACAGTACCATTGGGAACCTTAATAGGTTCAGAATCATGGCCCAAACTGACTCACACAGAGACAGGGAAGTTTGGCAGACCCCAACATATGCCCAAGAACTGTACGAAAGCCCAAGATACACAACAGTGGAATATCAGAGGTCCAGCCCTAGCAGAATCTTGGCAGATATCCAAGCACGAAGGCCCAATAGAGCAATCTTCATCGAAACGGCAGAATGGACTAATGAACAGAGGCGACAAGAAGCCACAGACCTGCTACAAGCAATGCTCTGTGATTTCCTCCAAAGGGCAAAAATTGTCAAGGAAATGCTCTGGGAAAGAGCTTACTGGTGTCACCAGCTGGCAGGAGTCGACAGGAGATGGGGCCCACTGTACGTTGAACTGGTTAGACAGTGACAAAGCTTCGCAAGTCTTGCAGATGAACTTACAGAACTCATCCATCGTATCCAAAATGGATCACAGTTGTAAAGAAGACGACAAGAGACACCAGAAAGTGGATGGCCTCCCACTTTGAAAATGATGGCCACTATGGTAAAATAAGGTGGGATGTAGCCAAAAGCATCCCACTCAGTATAAGAAGATAAGGATGAATCAGCCCACTCACCGAAAGCAGATTCGTCCAGTAGTAACTTTACTTTACTTTATTTCAGCATCGTCCTGAAAAGGACCCAAAGGCAGCCGTCCATGTGCTGCGATGCTTTTGCTTAGTTTGTCTTTTACTTTCAAGTGCATTGTAAAGGGATAAGAAGGAATATTGTGAGTTGTCGATGTGGCCCAATGAGCACCCGGACTCAATTATTCAACTTCTTTTTCTCAGTTTGTAAGCCTATATAAGGCATAAGCTTAGAGATTGCACGACACACTTGAAACCCAAGAAGTCTTACTCTCTCTCAATTGTAAACACTTCCGCATTTTGCGAACTTGAAATAAAAATCCTTGTTTCGGAGTTCGAGCGCCCGATCCGCACGCTGCTCCCTCAGAGATTTTGGGAACAACAGCAAGGTCATCAAGTGCTACTCGTCAAGCTTCAATCATGGTAATCATATCTGAATCAAACTCTGTCTCTTTTCTTAAGCAAATCTTACTTTTTCGAATAACAACTAATCTAGGTTTTGTTTGGTGCAGACACTTTGTGATCACCACCGGGCATTCTTGTCATGTAATCTCACCGACGTTTCCAGTCCAGAGACTCCTTGCAAAAGGTTTCATCGATCTTCCTCCATCTTTTATATCACCTTGTTATGTTCTGCTTATGGTTGACCAAAAGATACATGAATGATTGTTTCAGTTCAATCTTCTAGAGATAACACTTTTCCCTTTACATCCACATTGTGCTGAAAACAATCTAGATTCCTTTTTTTTCATCAACATTGTGTAAAAGGTTAATGAAAAATGGAATCTGAATATAACGAGTTGTTGAACTGTCGAAGTATGCAGACCAGGGTTTCAACTTTCAATCATACATTGAAGACATACTTGTTATTGGCAACTCCTTGACAATAGACAAAACACAATGGACTGAAGATCATCAAGGAAAGAGATTGAAGATGTGGGCATCAAATACCTATCTCATAGGAAAATCAGGTTGTTCATGCATTACATAACATGTGTTTTCATCTAGGATAGATATTGATGCACATATCCCTGCTGTTCTGATGTCTTTCTGGAAACATGTTCAAAACTGATTTCTGTTGCCTAGATTTTTCTTGATTCTGTATGCACGTGATTTACAGCAGCCTAGGTCATTCTTAATTCAGAATACATGTGCTTTGTTTCATGATAGTTGACTTTACAAAAGGTGTTTGAATTAAGATGCTTTAGGCTCACATGTGACTCTTAGGAATGTGTGTTGCTTTATACATGTGCTTTACAGGCTGGATAAGCTTTCTTACTTTTTTTCTCCTCTGTTCTTCACGTGCTTGCTGTAGTTGACTTTGCCTTTTCTAGTATTAGGCTGTGAAAGACTTTTTCTCTCCTAAAACACATCTTGCCCAAAATGGAAACTGATGTTGACTTTACACTGTGTCTCTAAGCATGATGTTGCTTTGCAAACCGTGTTCAATGTGTTCTGTCTAATCTGGGACAGTTCTAGGTCTGCCATAGGGCGACTCTATTGTTGGTTTTTCACGTGCCTTCTTGTGGTATTTGACCTCTGTTTTGCCTTGCTTACTTGCTGCATTTTGCTGTTGTATTGTATGGTCTATATAAGGTGTCTAAGGCTGTGTTGAAAAGTTGGTTGGTTGAGTGAAATACTTTCTGGTTAGAAATTCTTTAGGGTTACTCTTTGAGAGCACATTTCTGTGTAGTTTCTCTTCTCTCTTCTCTTCCCCTTCCATGTCTTTTGGTTGCTCTTTACAGTGCATAATAGACATGGATTCTCAAGCATAAAAACTGTTTTCAAAACTCATATGCATCATTGCATAGTGCATTTCATTGAAATAGGTATGGAGATGCCCAACCCAAGAAGTAGATCAAGAAGATTTAACTTGAGAGTAGTTAAGATCTGAGTTGATGCTTCTGAATATTTTCCAAGTGTAAACACATAGTTCAAGTAGTGTAGCTCTGTTAGAATTGGTAGTCAGACTAGTTAGGATAGCATACGGGTTATGT
The DNA here is from genome assembly GCA_946800695.1 of Geum urbanum. Taxonomy (NCBI): domain Eukaryota; kingdom Viridiplantae; phylum Streptophyta; class Magnoliopsida; order Rosales; family Rosaceae; genus Geum; species Geum urbanum. The sequence goes on along the minus strand of OX327002.1, from coordinate 4,041,730 downwards.
ATCCCCAGAGTACGAGAGACTTGTAATTGAGTGTGTTACTTGATAGTGGAAATGTTTGTCCCTCAAGAGTTAGGGACACGCAGTTTTAATCCTGGTTGTAGGATTTCTGCGTTAACAAAAATATCTTGTGTTATTCTTTACTTTCTGTCTTTACGTTTTAACACTTGTATCCTATATTTCGGGATAGGTCTCTATCTTGCTATCCCGAGAACAGATTAAGCGAAAAAGTGGTAAAAGGCCTATTCACCCCCCCTCTAGGACCTTTAAGTGGTATCAGAGCGGCAACTAGCCTTTGCTAGTGAGATCCTCTGAGGGGCCAAATATGGATCGTGAAAAAGGCTCTTCCATAAATGTTCCTCCTTTTTTTGATGGTCATGATTTCTCACAGTAGAAAATCATGATGAGTGTCTTCATCTCCTACCAAGATGATGGTATGTTGTGGCAAATCGTAGAGGAAGGCTGGACACATCCCACAAAACCAAAAGGCGATGAATCAAACGAGAAAATTTCAAAGCCGAGGTCCGAATGGGAGAAAGCCGACAAGGATTTGGCTAGAGCAAATATCAAAGCTCTAAGTTGTCTATTCAATGCCGTATCCGAAGCAGAGCGCCAAAGGATCATTCATTGCTCTACAGCTAAGGAGGCATAGGAAGTGCTCATCAACACTCATGAAGGTAACTCTCGTGTTAAGCAACAAAAACTTCAATGTCTTATTTATGAGTTTGAAGGTTTAAGCATGAGTGAAAAAGAGTCTATTGATGATTTCTATGGTCGTGTACTCAATATAACAAATCAATGCCGTAGCTTAGGTGAGGCCATAGAATCAAAGAAAATTGTTAGAAAATTTTTAAATGCTTTACCTCCTTTCTTTGACTCAAAAATGAATGCTATTGATGAGGCTCATGATCTAGACACTTATCCTTTAGAAGAATTTGTTGGAAATCTGAAAACTTATGAGACACTCAAGAAAAGGCCTATGCATGAGAAATCCATTGCTCTAAGTTCGGTTAAAATTGAGGTTGAAAAGGTGCTTGAAAATGAAGATGATAATAATGATGAATTTGCTTTTCTAACCAAACAATTTGAGAAATTCTTAAGGAAAAGGAAATCTTTCAACTCTAACTGGAACTTCTCAAAATGATCTAGCCCTAAGCCTTTTAGAAATAAGGATTCACAGAGAGGTCGGGATATCAGGTCCTCTCCTATCCCAAGAATGGACAATAAATGTTTTGAGTGCAATGGAGTGGGACATAAGGCTGTGGATTGTGCTAATAGGAAAAATAACTCATAAAGTACTAAAAGCAACTTGGAGTGATAGTGATTCTAATGAAAATTCTGAAACTGATTTAGATGAAGATGAAAAGGTTGCTTTTGTCACCCAAGTCACATTAGATGAGTCTATTGAGGACAAGGATTCTGATGACGAAGGGCATGATATGTATGTGCGTTTGTGTAAAGCATCTAAGTCTATACTTGCTAAAAATGAAGCTCTAACTAATGAGCTATCATTAAGTAAGGAGACACATTCTAGGATACAAGGAGAGTACATATCCCAACAAGCTGAATGGAGTTCTACCAAAACTCAACTAGAAGAACAAGTGAATTTCCTCAAAGGAGAACTGGACCGTCAGTCTTCCTCTATAATGGTGCTCATTGCTGAGAAGCTGAAACTTGAAGAATCCCTGCTGGACGCCAAGAACCAGTTTGCAAAGTTCTCCATTGGCTCCGAGAAGCTATCCCAAATCTGTGGGATGGGAAGACTGGATGGCAGCAAGAAGGGTTTGGGGTTTGAGGATGATGGTAAACCCAAAGGCTCGGGGAAGACTACATTTGTGAAAAGCACCAGTTCGGTGTTTGGAAAGCCTCCACCTCAACCAGAGATCGATGCTCTTGAAACCTCCAAGGTTTCCAAACTCAAGAAAAGCCCACAAATCAGATGCTTTCACTGTGGGAACAGTGGACACATTCGACGGTACTAAGAAGGAACCCTGTACCGGCAAAGATTTCACAGAACTATGATCTGCTCGTCCATTTCCAAAAATCACTCGACGAATTGACCAGGATTGCACAGACCCTTGCCATCCCAAAGCAGAAGAACAAGCCAGTCACCTCAAACTGAGTCAGGAAATCTATTCGAGAAACCAGGGATACCAGAAGCGTCATCTCTCCCAAGGAACCTGGTGTCAAGAAGAAACACGAAGATGTCCTTTGTTTCTCCTCAAGGATCAAGACCACACCCACTATTGCAAGGAAGGTCATAGCTGTGTGTAATGTTGCCCTAACCGCCCTTTCTACCAGAAAGTCCGACTCTTGGTACATGGACAGCAGCTGCTCGAAGCACATGACCGGCGAACGGAAATGGTTCACCTCCATGGATCATACTCACCCAGTTGGTGATGTCATGTTTGGTGATGGAGCCAAAGCTGAGATTATTGGAAGCGGGATGGTCGACACTCCTGGTCTCCCGGGCTTGAAGAATGTTCTGCTGGTGGCAGGTTTAGAAGTTTGCTTGCTGAGTGTGAGTCAGATCGTCGATGAGTATGAGACGGTAACATTTGACACGTCTCAATGCACTGTCCTTGATGGGAAAGGAAGATGCGTGATGAAAGGCGAAAGATCTAGGGATAATTGCTATTGTGTTCGTGCCAACAAGAAGTTGGAACCTGAAATCTGCTTTCGATCATTGTAACAAGAAAGCTTGCTGGATATATGGCATAGGAGGATGTGCCATCTCAATCATTAAGATGTGGTGAAGCTGTCTTCAAAGGATGGAGCTCGAGGATTGCCCAAACTAACTGGGAGAGCAGCAGGTATGTGTGGAGACTGCAAGATGGGTAAGCTATCCCGAACATCTCATCCTGTTTTAAATGCTAAGCCAACTTCTAATGCTCTTGAATTGCTTCACCTAGATTTAGTAGGCCTTGTTGAAACTGAAAGTATTGCTAAGAAGAAATATGTGCTTGTTGTGGTTGATGACTTCTCTAGATTCACATGGGTTATATTCTTAAGTGATAAAACTCAAAGTCAAACTTTTGGGAAGTTTTTAGAATTGGCAAAACGAATTTCAAATGAAAAGCTTTCTGAAAACAAACGCATAATAAGAATTAGATCGGATCATTGAACCGAATTTGAAAATTCTTTATTTGCTGAGTATTGTGAAGAGAATGGTGTGCACCATGAGTTTTCTGCCCCCACCACACCACAACAAAATGAGATAGTAGAAGGAAGAATAGAGTCTTGGTTGAGATGGGGAGGGCAATGCTTAGTTCAGCTGACTTACCTCACATGTTTTGGGCCGAAGCAATTTTCAATGCTTGTTATACACTTAACCGTGTGATCTTTAGGCCAGGCACTAGTAAAACACCTTACGAACTTTGGAAAGGAAATAAGCCAAACATCTCACATTTAAAAGCTTTTGGTAGCCCTTGTTTCATCTATAAAGATCGTGAGTATTTGACAAAGTTTGATGCTAAATGTGATCGTGGTGTTTTTCTAGGCTATGCGTTGAATAGTTGTGCTTACCGTGTCTATAATAAAAGAACTTGCAAAGTTATAGAAACGGTAAATGTGGCTATCAATGACTCTCTTGTGTGCTCTCACAACCATTCTTCAAGAAATGTGCAGGATGAGGATATGAGTACTGATACATCTCCCACAGCTACTGAGACTCCTATCAATGAACAGAATCCCATACCTGATGATGTATCCCAGGATACAGAATCTGACACTGAAGGTGCCGGGATAGATCAGACCCTGACTATCCAGAAGTCACATCGCATTGGGAAACGCCAAGTCCAAAACGATCACTCTCCTTCGGATGTGATTGGCACGGTTGATGAACCAAGAAAGACCCGGAGTAAGTCGAACATGCTTGTGAGTAATCTTGTTAGTCTCAAAAGTTTTCTTACAATGCATAGGTTAGCTATCAATCGAATTGCATGCTATGGTTTTGTTTCAAATGTTGAACCAAAGAACATCAAAGATGCTTTGAAAGACTCGGATTGGATTGTGGCTATGCAAGATGAACTTAATCAATTTGAGAAAAGCAATGTTTGTCATTTAGTTCCTAGACCTAAGGATAAGAATGTAATAGGAACAAAATGGGTTTTCAAAAACAAAACGGATGAAAAGGGAATCATTACTAGAAACAAGGCTAGGTTGGTTGTGCAAGGTTATTCCCAAATAGAAGGCCTAGACTTTGATGAAACCTTTGCTCCCGTAGCTAGACTTGAGTCCATTAGGCTACTCTTGACCATTACTTGTTTTCTGAAATTTGATCTCTTTCAAATAGATGTGAAAAGTGCTTTTCTAAACGGAATTTTGAAAGAAGAAGTTTATGTGGAACAGCCTCCGGGATTCCAGAGCTCTTGCTATCCCGATCATGTTTACAGATTAGACAAGGCTCTCTATGGTTTGAAGCAAGCTCCTAGAGCTTGGTATGAAAAATTGTCTACACATTTGATTGACCATGGGTATGTGCGAGGTTCTATTGATAAAACCATGTTTGTTAAGAATGTTTCACATCATATGATAATTGCTCAAATATATGTGGAGGATGTGGTGTTTGGTTCCACCTCTCAAAAACTTGTTGAGGAGTTTGTCACTCTAATGAAGCAAGAATTTGAAATGAGTCTTTGTGGTAAGCTAAACTTCTTCCTTGGACTACAAGTTCAGCAAAGGAAATATGGTTTGTTCATTTTGCAAGAAAAGTATGCGAAGGAACTAGTGAAGAAGTTTGGGATGGAAGGAGCCTCTCCCATCCGAAACCCAATGGGAACCTCATGCAGAATCAGTGCCGATCTGGAGGGTACCAATGCTGATCAAACCCTCTATAGAAGCATGATTGAAAGCTTACTCTACCTCACAGCCAGTAGACCCGACATCTCTTTTAGTGTGGGTGTTTGTGCTCGGTATCAAGCTAATCCCAAGAAATCCCACGTGAAGGCTGTTAACGTATCATTTGATATGTTTCAGGTACGTGTGCCTTTGGAATTCTGTACACAACGGATACTAACACTGAGATTGCAGGGTATTCGGACTCGGATTGGGCCGGGGATGCCACGGATAGGAAGAGCACCTCGGGTGGTTGCTTCTTTGTTGGGAACAACTTGGTATCATGGCATAACAAGAAGCAGAACTGCGTATCTTTGTCCACTGCCCAAGCAGAATACATAGCTGTAGGAAGCTGCTGTACACAACTTTTTTGGATGAAGCATATGCTGAGCGACTACGGATTTGAGCAAGGTATCCTATCCTTGTTCTGTGATAACACCTCTGTAATAAATATCTCAAAGAATCCTGTGTTGCATTCTAGGACCAAGCATACAGAGATTAGATATCATTTCATTAGAAACTTGGTCGAAGATAATCAGCTTGAAATGACATTTATTCCAACTGAACAACAATTGGCTGATTTGTTCACTAAGCCCTTGGACAATCTGAGATTTGAAAGTCTTAGGAAGGCTATTGGTGTATGCACCATTATTTGAGATATCTCCCTCACTGGTCTAAATTTATCTTTCAAGTCTTTTTATTTTTTTGAAAATAAATGTTGGCTCATGCTGGGATACGAGTCAGTGGATGCATCCCTGGAAATATTTCTGAACTTGATCTAAAATGTTGTGTTCTTATTTCATGTTTCTTGATAGACATTTGCTGCATCTTTCACTTGTGTATATGCATCTATGTCTTTAAGAATGTTAGTGCATGTGGTCTAAATCATTCTTGGAACTAGAAAGATCTCTTGAGCACAAAGGTTACTCTTGTGGGGTGTACACAGTTTGAGCTAGAAAATTGAGTGAGTTGAACTAGTTACTGAAGAACAAATGTGAAAATTTGGTGACTATTAATAAATGAATAAAGTAAATGGATGGGCTAGTCTTTTGCTGGGTGCACTTTAACCAGAACCAATGGGGATCCCTGAGATGTTATCTATCATTGATGGGTTCGGACTAGTTATCCACTGAGTGTCCTTGAAACACACATTATTCTTTCGAGCATTGCGCTCGGGACATAATGATAACTACTCTGCTACATGGACCTATGAGGACGTATTTCTCAGATGAGCTCTTGGCCAAATTTAAAGAGAATAACAAAAATGCCTTGAACATAAATGACAACGGCCAAAGGCCAAGTTGGAACAAAGTCCTTGATATGCTGAAATTTCAGATCTCCCAAAAAGGTTGTGACAAAGTCAATTGGTTACTCTTGATGTCCTCATATCATTTGATGCTCTAAACTTGTACTCCCTTAGATGAACCTTTCACACACACACACACACACACACACACACACACACACACACACACACACACACACACACACACACACACACACACACACACACACACACACACACACACACACACACACACACACACACACACACACACACACACACACACTCTTATGGTTCCAAGGATTGATTTTTTAAGAACATAGCATTGATGTTATTTTATAGTCATATACTCATGTGAAAAATTTGAGCCATCAAGACATATGAAAATTAGTTGTTACATTTTTGTGAGTCTTGCTTAAATTTTCTTGTTGTCTGGGATTTCACTGACTGTTTCCATCCCAGGGTTCATGCTGATAGGTTGTAAATCTGTCTGAAATCAAACTCTTTGTGTTCTCTTATGCACCACGTGAGGGGGAGTTATCAATGTGTTGGTAGGTACATCGGTACCTTCTATTATTCAGGGTGTCCCAAATATCCCAGTGGATATTAGAAGTATACATGCATGGTGGTCTTTGTGTTTGCCTTTGAGGAATCTTTCTTGGATGCATGTGTGTCTTTCCTAGGGATAGGACACTGTTACTCTTTATTGCTGACTTGACTACACAGGAATTTAAAAGTGGAGATTGTGTGTTTAAGAAGAGAAAACTCTTGGTTCAAGGACTCTTGAGTAGAGTTGGTCTCGTTTCCGCTGCCCTTTTCTCTCAAGGAGCACATCGTGGAGCAGGTCGATAAGTTCAAGTGTGAAATCGACAAGAGAAATAAGAAGAGAGAAGGAGACAAATCAGCAAGGAAGAAAAAACAAAGAAGTGATGGTTGCTCGCATGCTTGCATAAGTAGTTAATTGGTTAGTAGAAGTAAGTTAAACAATTTTGATGATGGAAGAGAAAGGAAACAACAAGAAGAGAGCAGAAGAGTGTTGGAAGAGATGTAGTAGTTGACAAAAGTGATGGAAGAGAAGAAGCAAGCGGCAATGAAGAAAAAAAAGTATGGACAAGTTGGTAAGAAATGAGGATGGAAAAGCTACTTTAGATCCTATAAATAGGGGGGCTTGCTGTCGATCCCAAAACCCCCATTCTCAACACAATTCTCTCTACACTTCTTGGCTCCCCATTATTTTCTCTCCACACCTCTTTGCCGATCACTTGTTCTCCACTCTCTTGATGCCAAAATCTTCACAAAGTCTCCTACAAAGAAGTTCTCCAAGTTCTGGGAAACTACACCACCACCACCTATCCAATTTTGGCGCCGTTGCCGGGGAGTTGCTTAATTCTAAATTCTAATAGAGTTTTTAATTTTCAGTTTTATTTTATTTTGTTATGTTTTCTTTTTCTTTTGAGTCTTACTACTTCTTCTGTGTGTAGGAACATTGTTTATGCGTACTAGGCATACTAGAAGCACTGAGCCATTACTTATTGATCCAGAAATCGAACGCTCAGTCAAGCAAAACAGAAGGCAGCAGAGACAACAGTCTATGAGTGTGAGCAGTGGTGGTGAACCATCTAAGCAAGAAAGACAATCAAGTTCAGAATCTGAGTTTGAGGAAGAGCAAAACATTCCAACACCACTACCATCACCATGAAGAATGGCAAACGTAGCTAAGTTGAGAGAGTCCTTTATACCGGGCACAGGTGCAGCAGATTCACCAATTGTACTACCAAAAAATTTGGGGGCTTATTCTATTCCTCTATCACTTACATCGAATCTGCCACACTTCAGAGGCACGCCTTCTGATGACCCTCAGGATCATCTCAATGAGTTCACAGCTTTGTACAGAATTCAAAAGTCAACAAATGTAGAATAAGACACTGTGAAGCTCATTTTGTTTTCATTCTCACTGAAGGAGCAAGCTAAGGCATGTTATAATTCTTTAGCTCCTTTATCTATTGACACATGGGAGAAGATGTGCGTTGCATTTATGAAGGAATTTTATTCTGCCTCCCGTACCAAGAATTTGAAGAAGCAAATTAGCATATTCAGGCAAAAAGATGGAGATGAATTACATGAAGGTTGGAGTCAGTTTAAGGGTCTCCTTCGACAATGCCCTCACCATAAGTTTGACATCAACACTCAAATGGATTTCTTCTATGAAGAACTTGATTCTTTCAACAGATCAAAGCTTGATTCATCTTGTGGGGGAAATTGGTGGAACATGACTGGACTAGAAGCCAAGGAAGTTGTCGAGAACCAAGAAGAAAATTCAAGACAATTTCAGTCAAGGGATAGGTCCATGGGAGCAAGTAGAAGATCTCTTAATGCAGTTGCAATCGATGGAGCCATGGAAAAAAGATTAAGCTCTATGGAGAATGATATTGCTCTGATTGCTAGTAGTCTGAAAGTGGCCAAAAAGACAACAGTTGTTGCAGCTCAGGTTGTGTGCACTATATGTTCAGCTTCAGATCATCTAGCAGAAGATTGTCCAAATTTCAGAGCGGATAAAGAGGTTGATGAAGATGAAGAAGTAAATTATTTCCAGAGACAACCTAACACATATGGTGGAAATAGGGACCTGTTGAGTTATAGGAGCAACAATGTGCTCAATCCTCCTATTGTTCCACCTGGATTTCAGCAGAGACAGCCTACAGGAGATGGGCAGCAGTTTGGGCAAAGGCGTATGCCTCAGCAACAACAAGCTCAAGCTCAAACATCATCAGACAATTCTACCTTAGAAGCCATGATGAAATAATTGATATTTGACAACAAACAAATAATGTCTATCATCAAGAAGGAAGGAGAGGAGAATAGTGCTTTCCGCCAAGATATGAATGCTTTCCGCCAAGAAAGTAAGGCAACAACTCAGCAACAAGGGAAAGCAATTGACTTGCTTGAGAGACAAGTGAGCCAAATTCAGCAAACAATGACTCAAGTCAAGGAATGAAGCCTTCCAAGCAACACTCTTCCCAATCCCAACACAAAATATGAAGCTCATGCCATGACCCTGAAGAGTGGGAAGATGTTGGGAGAACAGCCCAAGTCAACAAAGAAAAAAAAAGAGGAGCCCATACTTGAACAACTTATCCCTTACAAGCCGTTGGATAAGTCGTCAGAAGATTCTGCAGGAACCCCAATTCGAGTCGTCGAAAATGCACCTGAAACAGAAGAACTGACAAATCAAAAATCAAGACAGGTATCCTCTAGTCCTTCTTCTCCTATTATTTCTAATGTACCTTTTCCTAGCAGGCTAAAGAAGAAAGAGAAGGTTGACAAAGAGAAGGCGATCTTGGATGTGTTTAGAAAGGTATGAGTAAACATCCCCTTGTTGGATGTGATCAAGTAGATACCACAGTATGCTAAGTTCCTGAAAGATTTATGCACGACAAAGAGAAAATTCTATGAAACTGAGACAGTAGCTTTGGGTGAGAGAGTATCTACTGTGCTTCAAAGAAAGCTTCCTCCTAAGTTGGGTGACCCAGGAAGATTTACGATGCCATGTACCATTGGTGATCACAGGTTTGCGGGTGCTTTACTTGATTTAGGTGCTTCCATTAATTTAATGCCATACACTGCTTATAACAGGTTGAAAATGGGAGAACTTATTCCAACAGGTGTCACCATTAAACTTGCTGATCGGTCTAACTGTTACCCTCGAGGTATTATTGAGGATGTTTTGGTGCAGGTGGGAGATTTAGTATTCCCAGCAGATTTCTTTGTGCTAGAGATGGAGCATGAACCAATGCCCTCCGAGATACCACTGATTCTTAGGAGGCCATTTTTGCAAACAGCATGCACAAAGATTGATTGTTATGAAGGGTCACTTAGCATGGAAATAGCCGGGGGGGGGGGGGAATCCAATTCAACATTTTTGAATCCCTCAAGCATTCGAACGGTGATGATTTGTACTCTTGTTGTTCTATTGATGTGTTTGACAATTTTGTGCAGGAGTTTATCAATTATACATTGGATAAGGACCCGTTGAGAAAGGTCATAGAAGTGGCTGGAAAAAAAGAAGCTACAGGGCCAAATTTCGACCCTTCGAAAAATTCCTTAAGGAATTTTCGACCCGTCGAAAAAGAGGGACAAGAGGTGGCCGTGGCACATCATCGACCGGTTGAGAGAAATTCTCGACCCGTCGAAATTGGACAATCGATGGGCAGTAGCGACGTATCGACCGGTCGAAATTTTTCTTCAGAAATTTTTTGACCCTTCGAAAACGGACAGATTCTGGACAGTGATGCAGCGTCGACCGGTCAAAATTTTCCTTCAGAAAATTTTCGACCTGTTGAATTGGAGTCTGTGTTTGAGATAGCTTCTGCCGAAGACCTTGCAATGGAAGATGAATACTATGCAATGGAAGAGGCACTCAAATCAATGTCAAGTATGAGAGGTAAGCCTTCTAAACCAATCCCTCTTCTAGTTTCAACTAACATTCTTTCTCCATCTATTCAGACAACGCCTGATTTAGAACTTAAACATTTACCCGAGCATTTGAAGTATGCTTTTCTTGGTGACGGTGAAACTTTGTCGGTCATAATTTCTTCAAAACTTTCACAAGTGCAAGAGGAGAAACACTTGCTTGTTCTTCGGGAATCTAAGACTGCACAAGGCTGGACAGTTGCAGATATCAAGGGAATTTGCCCTACTTTATGCATTCACAGGATCCATCTTGAGGAGGACGCTAAGCCAACCGGAGAAGCTCAACGTCGCCTAAATCCTCCAATGATGGATATTGTCAAGAAAGAAGTAATCAAACTCCGCGATGCAGGTATAATTTATGTTATTTCTGACAACAAGTGGGTTAGTCCTGTGCAAGTAATACCGAAACGTTTGGGAGTAACAGTGATAAAGAATGATGAGAACGTATTGGTGCCTCAACGAGTGCAAACAGGATGGAGAGTGTGCATCGATTATTGCAAGCTCAATGCTACCACACGAAAAGATCACTTTCCACTCCTATTCATTGATCATATGTTAGAAAGGTTGGTAGGACATGCGTTTTACTGTTTCTTGGATGGTTATTCAGGGTACAACCAAATAGCCATACATAAGGATGATCAGGAGAAGACCACCTTCACCTGCCCCTACGACACATTTTCTTATCGGATGATGCCCTTTGGTTTATGCAATGCGCCTGCAACGTTTCAAAGATGTATGCTGAGTATTTTTTCTGACATGGTCGAAAAGATCATTGAGGTATTTATGGATGACTTTTCAGTTTTTGGTGATTCTTTTGACATGTGTTTACATCACTTATCTTTGGTTTTGGAACGTTGTGTGGAAACTAACATAGTACTTAATTGGGAAAAATGCCACTTTATGGTGGAACAGGGTATAGTTTTAGGACATGTTATTTCTGCTAGGGGAATTGAGGTAGACAAGGCTAAAGTGGATATTGTGCGTACCTTACCACCTCCTTCTACTGTGAAGGAGGTGAGATCTTTTCTTGGACATGCAGGATTTTATCGCAGATTTATCAAGGATTTCTCCAAGATATCCAGACCATTATATGCATTGCTCCAGAAGGATGTGGCTTTCAAATTCACTGAGGAATTTCTACAAGCTTTTAATAAGCTCAAGGAGTTGTTGACTACAACTCCCATCATACAAGCACCTGATTGGAGTTTACCATTTGAGCTAATGTGTGATGCTTCAGACTATGCTGTAGGCACGGTGCTTGGCCAACGGCCACAAAGACTTCCCCATGTCATCTATTATGCCTCCCGAACGTTGAATGATGCACAGTTGAATTATTCAACTACTGAAAAGGAGCTCTTAGCAGTGGTTTTTTCTCTTGAAAAGTTTAGATCTTATTTACTAGGAACTAAAGTTATCATATTTTCTGACCATGTTGCTTTGAGATATTTAATGACTAAACAGGATGCCAAGCCCATGTTAATTCGATGGATGCTCTTACTTCAAGAGTTTGACATTGAGATCAAGGATAAGAAGGGTTATGAGAATGTGGTGGTGGATCACTTGAGTAGACTTACCCATGGTTCCAACGCAGAAGAGGACAATCTTCCTCTCAGAGATAGTTTTCCGGATGAACAGCTCCTGGTTCTCCAAGATGTGGTACCATGGTATGCTGACATTGTTAACTACAAGGTGAGTAAGTGCATTCCTTCTAGTTTCAGCAGAGCTCAGAAAGACAAACTGGTCAAGGAGGCCAGGTATTACATATGGGACGAGCCATACCTCTGGAAACATTGCACTGATGCCATTATCCGCAGGTGCGTACCCGAGTCTGAATTTCAATCTATTCTATCTTTTTGTCACTCACACGCAGGTGGTGGACACTTTGGAGGGAAGAAAACTGCTCTCAAAGTGCTTGAGAGTGGGTTTTATTGGCCAACTCTGTTTCATGACGCTCACGTCATGTACAGATCATGTAAGCGATGCCAAATGACAGGTAACATTGGCCCAAGAGACCAAATGCCTCAACACCCTGTTATTGTTGTTGAAATATTTTATATATGGGGTATTGATTTCATGGGACCATTTCCTATCTCTCAAGGTTATTTATTTATTCTTCTAGCTGTGGATTATGTTTCTAAGTGGGTGGAAGCCAAAGCCACCAGCACTAACGATGCTAAGGTTGTTCTTTGTTTTCTGAAAGATATTTTTGCTAGATTTGGAACACCTAGAAGCATTATCAGCGATGGAGGATCTCATTTTTGCAATCGAACCTTTGAAGCTTTACTTCGGAAGTATCGTGTAACTCATAAGGTGGCCACACCTTATCATCCCCAAACTAGTGGGTAAGTGGAGGTGTCGAACCGGGAGATCAAGCAAATCCTTGAGAAGACGGTTGGGCCAACCTGGAAGGATTGGAGTCAACGCCTTAATGAAGCTGTGTGGGCTTACAGGACAGCTTATAAATCACCTATTGGGATGTCTCCTTATAGGATGGTGTATGGAAAAGCTTGCCATCTTCCGGTGGAATTGGAACACAAGGCATATTGGGCTGTCAAGAAGTTCAATTTTGACATATATGATGCAGGTTTGCATAGGAAATTGCAGCTGAACAAACTTGATGAGATTAGGCACAATGCCTATGAGTCCAGTAAGATTTACAAGAGAAAAGAATTTGTTGTTGGTCAGAAAGTTTTACTCTTCAGTAGTCGTCTACGCTTGTTTCCAGGTAAGCTAAAAAGTAGATGGACTAGACCTTATGTTATCACTAATATTTTTCCTCATGGTGCTATAGAGATTGTGAGTTCGAAAACAGGGAAGACATTTAAAGTGAATGGGCATCGACTCAAGCCCTTCTATGAGTCATTTGTAGAGCATGTCTTTGAGGATGCAAACCTTGGAGACACCTCTCCTTATGTGAAGTGATGAGAATGGCCGTCAGGCTAAAGACATTAAACTTAGCGCTACTTGGGAGGCAACCCATGTTGATGGAGAAGCTGACGACCAAATTTGATTTCTTTTCCCTTCTCTTTTACTTTATTTTTCTCCATGTTTTAGTGTGATTTGTGATGTGTTATGTGTTTCATTCCATGCTTGTTTGATGTATTGTATGTTTTAGTTTAGTTTTACATTGAGGATAATGCAAATTTCAAGTGTGGGGTGGGGTTTATATCATATCCTTAGCGTCTATGTATAATTTTTTTGTTTTTAGGTGTTTTTTCGGTACTGTACAGTTTTCTGTCTTGTGAAATTTATTTTCCATAGCTAGAGGTCTCGTAAAATTCCGAAATTTTGAGAACATATTTATACGTGTGTCTGGTTTATGCTCATAAAATTTCAACTCATTCCGATGTGTGATTAATTCTAAATAAATTGTGAAAGTCGAGTTACGCAGTACAGGGGATCCATTTCGATCCGTCGAGAAAATTCCTTAAGGAATTCTCGACCCGGCGAATTTTGGCAGATTTTAGACAGATGCATGTTGTCAACCCGTCGAGGAATTCTTCGACCCGTCGAATTTTGATGGGGTTTTTCCGACGACTAGTTCGTCGTGGAAGGGTCTTTTCGCCCAGTTTTGATATTTTTGAGTTTTTCTTTGTTTTTCTTGTGTGTTTTAGTGTCTTATTTGAAACACCAAATACAAAAATAAAAAGTGTCAAGAAAATAAATACAAAAAGAGTCTTTTGATTTATGTTTTAAGTCTTAGGTGCCCTTAACTAGTCCATGATGTGATTACATCTTCCGTAATTGTGACTAAAAGATGATGATGTTATTTGAGTTTCTTTGGTTAATCTTGATATATGTTGCATATGCGAATGTGTAGTGGATGTAGAAATGAGTTAACATGTTACAGTTTTTTGAGCATGTTTAAACTTTGTTGAGATTCATTTAACCTGTGGGCGATTGAGCCTATATGTGAATACACATGTTTTCTTTGTTGAGTGTTAATTGCTTGCCACAGATTAAGTTAATGGACTCTAGATATTACTAGAACTTGCTCTTGTGCATTTTAAAGCTTATAGTCAATACATGTTTTGATTAAGGAAGTGATAAAAGCATTTAGGGAACACCACCATAGCCATATAAGCCTGTGTCCCGAATTTGTGTACACAAGATGTGCACCCCTTATTTAACCACTTTGAGCCTACATGTTTAAACTTTATGTCATCACCCACATATCTTTAACCTTTAACTTTAGAATAGTTATATATTTACCTTTGTTCTAGGACTTGGTAGAGCTATACATGAGACAGGTATGTGAAGACGACAACAATGTCGAAAGGTGATGAAAAGAAATAAGTGTGGGGTATCAAGCTAGTGTTTTGAAAAAAAATCGAAAAAAAGGAAAGGTGATGCAAAGAAAAAAATGTGATGTTTAGCTTGATACTCAAGTTAACTGTTGATGTAAACAATGATGTGAAGACCCAACAAGATGAAATTCGGCCACAAAATTGAGAAAGTTCATGGTTGTAAAGTTTGAAGAAGTCTCTTATTTGGTGTTCTACTGGGTTCTAGAATCATATTTGAATTCCATATCAATTTATTCTTTAACCTATGAGCCAAGCCCCATTACAACCCATGAAAGTCCTTTTGATCCTCAAGATGGTAGCCTTTGGTCTGTGGAGATTTGTTACAAGAGTAAGCATATGGTTTGGTCCATTTGGCAAGTAATTGAGTTGAGTGGAAACCTTAGACATATTTTGAGTGAAACACTTTTGAGAGCATATCTAAGTGAGGTTGAATCTTGACTTGTTTGTTGCATGCTGCAGTTCCTTTCACCATGATTATGTCTTCGTCCTACATATTACATGTGTGTCATATATTGAAATTAGCTCTCGAAACTTTATGGAAGGTGAATGTAAAGTCGTACTAATCTTGGTGTTACAATTATGGTAGATTGCTGAGACAATACAATAAGGGGCGTTAGAGTCATGTAGTTAGAGTTTTGTGAGTTGTTTTAAAGTTTTGATTTAGTGTATTGCTCGAGGACTAGCAATGTTTAAGTGTGGGGTATTTTAATAGTCGCTTATTTATGCGTCTATTCGGTATTTAATTTGTTCCTTATATTTAGTTTATTATTATTAATTGAGTGATTTAATTATGATTATTGTTTTAATAGGTTTTGTGGAGAAATAAAGGAAAAAGAAACAAAAAGAGGGATTCCTAGCTCAATATGGAAAGAAAGAAGGAGTTATGTGCAATTATAGAAGCCTATTCCAACGTGGACTCTAGGAGAGCTATTAGAGCATCCGCACCGGTGAGCAAATCTTGCTCAAGAAAATGGTGGACTCCACCACAAAAGCTTTGCTCAAGCAAAATTGAGCAAGAGCTCAAGCAAATTTTAAGACACAATATATGTCTTGTTTGAGAGCATCCGCACCGGTGAGCAAAATTTGCTCAAGCAAATGGTGGAGTCCACCACAAATTGCTTGCTCAAGCAAAATTTTGCTCTTGTTCAAGCAAGAGCAAGAGCAAATTTTGCTTGAGCTCTTGCTTGAACAAGAGCAAAATTTTGCTTGAGCAAGCAATTTGTGGTGGACTCCACCATTTGCTTGAGCAAATTTTGCTCACCGGTGCGGATGTTCTCAAACAAGACATATATTGTGTCCTAAAATTTGCTTGAGCTCTTGCTTGAGCAAGAACAAAATTTTGCTTGAGCAAAGCTTTTGTGGTGGAGTCCACCATTTGCTTGAGCAAGATTTGCTCACCGGTGCGGATGCTCTTAGAGGAAGTATATAAACCTATTTTTAGGTTTTAGAAAGGGGGAATCATATTATTGGAGAGGAATTTCGTGCAAGAAGGAGAGCAACTAACCAGAGGAAGCAGCCCAGTATCGGTTCGACGGGTCGAAGAATACCTCGACCGGTCGAATTTTGTCTGGCCATAATCTCTTTTCCTCCTAGTTTGTTTGTTTTGACTTTATGATTTATTCTAGTTATTTCATTATGTCTTTTAGTAGCTAAACTCATTGTTGAGGAGTTGCTTGAAGCCCCGTACATGAAGTCTTTCTAATTCATACACTTTAACCTAGTTTTGCATATTCTTTGAATGAGGTTTCTTTCTCTGAATGATCACCGTATTAGTTCTTATATGTTTGCTTTGGTGCGCAACTTAGTATGCATGCTAGGGTTCTAGTTTCATGAGATACGGGTAACTGAGAATAATTTCTTCCACCAGATTCTCTATAGTGATACACTGATTTTACCGTCAGGAAACTGAAGTCCATAGGTCTAGCAGGACACGCCTATAGTGTACCTATGAACCCTTGTAGATTCTCAAACCTTTTCTATAGTTTAATGCTTTCTTCTTTGTAAACCTTGTGGTCCATGACTATGGGTTCAATAGAGGGATAGATGTAGGGGAGGTCCATGACAAACCTGCATAGGCGTAAGGATTAGGTAATAGGATGTGGTTGTAACGATCAACTCTTCCTGGGAACTTTCATTCATTGGAAATGTGTATTAGGTTAAGTATGTGTACGTTAGGAAGATGGAATGGCGATGGTGAATTGCATTCCTCTTAACTCATTAATCATATAGTTTTAGAATCATTTGCATTCATAAGCATATTTACTTTCAGTATTTATTTTCTGCATTATCTGTAGCTTAGCCGATTTATTTCGGTACCCAAATCAACTCCAAAAATCCAGAATTTTTGTGTGGTAGTCTGCCACTGTGTCTAGTATATTGTGTTAAATTTTCGTGTCATTTGAGTCAGTCTAGGTTAGGTTCGTAGTGTCATTAGTGTACTGTAGTCGAGTCTGTCAACATTGTAGTTTAGTGTTAGGATTTAGTGTCACCAACTCCTTGAGTTCGACAACCCTTATAAGTGACTATGCAATGATATATCTTGGTTGAAATAAGGTATCTTTGAATAGCTGTTTACCCGGCCTATCAGAGGACAATCTTCCTCTCAGAGATAGTTTTCCAGATGAACAGCTCCTAACAGTTCAAGATATGGTGCATGGTATGCGGACATTGTAAATTACAAGGTGAGTAAATTCATTCCACCAAATATCAGTAGGGCTTGGAAAGATAAACTTGTCAAGGAAGCTAAGTATTACATATGGGATGAGCCATACCTCTAGAAACATTGTACAGATGCCATCATCCGCAAGTGCATACCTGAGTCTGAATTTCAATCTATACTATCTTTTTGTCACTCACATGCAGATGGTGGACACTTTGGAGGGAAGAAAATAGCTCTCAATGTGCTTGAGAGTGCATTTTATTGGCAAACTTTGTTCCATGACGCTTTCCATGTACAAATCATATGAGAGATGCCAAATGACATGTAACGTCGGCCCAAGAGACCAAATGCCTCAACGCCCTATTTTTTTTGTAGAAATATTTGATGTGTGAGGTATTGATTTCATGGGACAATTCCCCAACTTTCAAGGTTATTTGTATATTCTTCTCGCTATAGATTATGTTTCTAAGTTGGTGGAAGCTAAAGCCACCCGCACTAATGATGCTAAAGTTGTTTTTTGTTTTCTGAAAGAAGTTTTTGCTAGATTTGGAACACCTAGATGCATTATCAGTGATGGAGGATCTAATTTTTGCAATAGGAACTTTGATGCTTTGTTCAGGAAGTACAGTGTAACACATAAGGTGGCAACACCTTACCACCCTTAGACAAGCGGACAAGTGCCTGTCAAATAGAAAGGTCAAGCAAATCCTTGAGAAGACGCTTGGGCCAACCCGGAAAGATTGGAGTCAACGCCTTGATGAAGCATTGTGGGCTTATAGGATAGCTTATAAGACACCTATTGGGATGTCTCCTTATAGGTTGGTGTATGAGAAAGCTTACCATCTTCTAGTGGAATTGTAGCACAAGGCATATTGGGCTGTTAAGAAATTCAGCTTTGACATGGATGAAGCGGGCTTGCATAGGAAGTTGCAGCTAAATGAGCTTGATGAGATTAGACACAATGCTTATGAATCCAGTAGGATTTACAAGGAAAAGACTAAATCTTTTCATGACTGGAATATCAGAGAAAGGAATTTGAAGTTGGTCAAATTTTTTTACTCTTCAGTAGTCATCTATGCTTGTTTTCACGTAAGCTCAAAAGTAGATGGACCGGACCTAATCACTAATATTTATCCTCATAGTGTTATAGAGATTGTGAGTTCAAAAAAAGGAAGATATTGAAAGTGAATGGACATCGACTCAAGCCATTCTATGAGTCATTTGTGGAGCATGTCCTTGAGGATACAAACCGTGCGGACGCGGCTCCTTGTGTGGATTGATTAGATTTGCCGTCTGGCTGGAGACATTAAACTTAACGCTACTTGGGAGGTAACCCATGTTGATGGAGAAGCGTGGCTATCAGATTTGCTCTCTTATCCCTTCTCCTTTACTTTATTTTTCTCCATGTTTAGTGTAATTTGTGATGTGTTATGTATCTCATTTCATGCTTGTTTGATGTATTGCATGCTTTAGTTTTATTTTACATTGAGGAAAATACAAATTTTAAGTGTGGGGTGGGGTTTATATCATATTCTTAGCGTCTATGTATAAATTTTTTGTTTTTTTATAGATGTACAGGTTTCGACCCATCAAAAGTTTTTAGGTTTTTATTGATTTTTCAATATCGATTTGGACCCGTCGAGGAAATTCCTCGACCCGTCAAATTTTGTGAAATTTTTGGACAGGAGCATGGCTTTGACCTATTGAGGAATTCCTCGACCCGTCAAAGTCTGAGGGGGTCTTTTCCGACAACTAGTTTGTCGTGGAAGGGTTTCTTCGCCCAGGTTTGGTATTTTTTTTAGTTTTTCTTTGTTTTCTTGTGTGTTGTAGTGTCCTATATGAAAGAATATATATATATATAAATAAAAAGTGTCAAGAAAAGCAACACCTGAAAGAGTCTTTTGATTATTGTTTTGAGTCTTAAGGTGCCCTTAACTAGTCGGTGATGTGTTTATATCTTCCTACTTTGTGACTAAGAGATGATTATGTGACTTGAGTTTCTTTGGATAATTTTGATATATGATGCATATGCGAATATGTAGTGGATATAGAAACTCAATTAACATGGTACATATTTTTGAGCATGCATAAACCTTATTGAGATTCATCTAACCCGTGAGCTTTTGAGCTTTTATGTGAAATACATGCTTTCTTTATTGAATGTCAATTGCTTGTCGCAGATGAAGTTAATGGACTTTAGATATTACTAGAACTTGCTATTATGCTATTCAAAACTTATAGTCAATATATGTTTTGATTGAGGAAGTGATAAAGGCATTTAGGGGACACCACCATAGCCATAGAAGTCTGTGTCCCGATTTTGTGTACACAAGATGTGCACCCCGTAGTTAACCACTTTGAGCCTACATGTGAAACTTATTGTCATCACCTACATATCTCTGACCTTGAACTATAGAATAGTTATATCTTTATCCTTATTCTAGGACTTGGTAGAGCTATACATAAGGCAGGTATGTGAAGACGACGACAATGTCAAAAGGTGATAATGAGAAATATGTGAGGGGTATCAAGCTAGTGTGAAAAAAAAAGAGTTTAAAAAAAAAACAGAGAGTTGTAATGCCTAGCTTGATACCCAGGTCAATGGTTGACGAAAAGAATGATGTGAAGACCCAACAAGATGAAATCCGGCCACAAAAGTGAGAAAGTTCATGGTTGTAAAGTTTGAAGAAGTCTCTTATTTGGTGCTCTACTGGATTCTAGAATTATATTTGAAATCCATACCCACTTATTCTTTAACCAATGAGCCAAACCCCATTACAACCCATGAAGTCCTTTTGATCTTCAAGATGACAGTCTTCGATCTGTGGAGATTAATCACAAGAGTGAGCATATGGTTTGGTTCATTTGCCAAGTAATCGAATTGAGTGATACCTTAGATATATTTTGAGAGAAAAACTTGTGAGAGCATATCAATGTGAGGTTGAATCTTGATTGGTTTTGTGCATGTTCTAGCTCTGTATTAACCTTGATTATGTTTAAGTCTTACATGTTACATGTGCGTTATATGTTGGAGTTAACTTTGGTAACTTGTAGGTACATATTAAACTTGATGTTACAATTTTATGGAAGAATGATGAGGCAAATTTTTGAGGGCATTAGAGTTTGTTTTTAAAGTTTTTAGAGTCTTAGTTTAGTACATTTCTCGAGGACTAGCAAATAACAATGCCTAAGTGTGGAGTATTTTGATAGTCGCATATTTATACGCCTATTCGGTATTTAATTCATTCTCTATATTTAGTTTATTGTTATTAATTGAGTGATTTAATTATGTTTATTGTTTTAATAGGTTTTGTGGAGAAATAAAGAAAAAGGAAATAAAAGAAGGATTCCTACTTCAATACGGAAAAAAAGATGAGTTATGTGCAAATAAAGAAGTCAAGACCAATGAGGATTTGGAAAGATCAAACCAAGGAGTATATAAACTCATCTGAGGGTTTTAGGAAGGGATAATCAGTAATTTAGGAGCATAACTTCGAGCAAGGGAGAGCAAGCCGCAAGAATGAGACCAACCTGTCCAGATTCGACCCGTCGAAATATTCCTTCAGGATATTTCGACCTGTCGAAAATTGCCGACCAGATCACCTTCTTCATCTTTTTCATTTGTATCAACTCCGTGAATTATTTTTATTCTTTCATTATGACTATGAGTAGCTAAATACCTTGTTAAGGGGCTGCTTGAAGCCCCGTACATAAAGTCTTCCTAATTCATAAACTTTAATCTAGTTTTGCATATTCAATTCAATTGACGTTTCTTTTTCTATGTGACTCACCGTATGAATTCTTGTATGTTTACTTTGGTGGGCAACATAGTATGCATGCTAGTATTCTATTGTCATGAGATACAGGCGACTGAAGATTATGGTTCTTTCACCGGATTCTTTATAGTGATACGCCGATTTTACCGTCGGGTGATTGAAACCCTTGGTCTAGTAGGACACGCCTATAGTGTACTTGTGAAACCTTGTAGCTTCTCAAACCTTTTCTAGAACTTAATGCTTTCTTCTTTGTAAACCTTGGGGTCAATGACTATGGGTTCATAGAGGGATAGATGTAGGGGAGGTCCATGACAAACCTGCATAGGCATAAAGATTAGGTAATAAGATGTAGTTGTAACGATCAACTCTTCTTGGGAACTTTCATTCAATGAATATGTGCATTAAGTTAAGTATGTGTTAGAAAGCTGGGATGACAGTGGTGGATTGCATGTTTCTTAAATCATTAATCATATAGTTTAAACTCATTTGCATTCATAACCATATTTAATTTCAGCATTTATATTCTGCATTAGCTGTAGCTTAGCTGATTCAGTTCGGTACCCAAAACTATTCAGAACACCCTAAAATTTTGTGTATTAGTCCGCCACTGTGTCTAGTTTATTATGTCCAAATTTCGTTGCATTTGAGTCTGTCTAGAGTAAGTTCGTAGTATTAGAAGTGTACTATAGTCGAGTCTATCAGCATTTTAGTCTAGTGCTAGGATTTAGTTTCACTAATTCTTTGTGTTCGATAACCCTTATAATTAACTATTCCAATGATATATATTGGTTGAAAATAAGGTATCTTTGAGAGGTGGTTTTCCACTCATCAACATATACTTGTGAAAAATATGGAATTTTTTAAAAAGTGTTATATGTTGGAAAGTTTTGAGTCTTAGTTTAATTTAGTGTTTGCTAAGGGACTAGCAAAGTCTAAGTGTGGGGGAATTTGATCTACATATTTTAGGCGTATTAATTAGTATTTTCTTCTATATTTTACTTTGTTAAAAGCTTAGTTTTATTAGTTTTCACTTATTTTGTTAATTTCATGTGTTGACCAAAAGAGACGGAGTAAAAGAGTCTACAAGCACGCAAAAACGCATTAAAAATGGAGAGGAAGGAATTGGTTTGAAATTCCAAGGAAGAAAGAAGAAAAATTGAAGAGAAAAAGAAATCCTTAGTTAACTAGAAAAACCTTTCCTATGTTTGCTAGGATTTGGAAGCTTTCGGAAGGATCTTGAAGAAGAAAAAATGAAAATGGGTCAAATTAATTAAAAAACCATTTGGATAGCCTAAATATGAAGATTTAATCAACCAATTTCGTGGAGCCCAAGATATGGCAAGAAATATTCCTAAGTTGTGTTGAAGAAGGAAATCATGAAGAATAATGAATACAGAATCTGCCTGAATGTTGGAAAATTTTGTGTTTGTAGGTATGACAAGAGAAGGAAAAATTCTTCAAAGGCACGTAAAAGTTTACGCTTTCCTTTAGACTTTATTTGCTCCACTACTTAGTGTGCAAGGGGGAATAATCAAATAAATCTTTAGGATACAATTAAACCTAGCAACTTGCTATTGTTGATCGTCAGTTTCCACTAATGAAAATCAACCCAACACTCGATTAAAGGTTTTACAAGAGCGCTCAAGGTTATTAGAAACTATTTCTGTAGAATAAAAGTCTCTAGATTTTATTGGTTTAAAACTAGAAAAACTAATGGAAAATTGTTAGAACAATATAGAAGAGATGATATGAAAATCTTAATTCATTTGGGAGGGGCGGGAGCACTCCTATTTATAGGAGTATTCAAGCCTTTTCACTTGAAATACAACATTTGAATTAAACAGATCATGACCAAGGGTTGTACCCTTTGGATCATCGCATCATTTACAAACCAGTATGTTTTTGATTACAAACAATCACAATGGTTTGTACTACTTCATATCCCTTCAATATATGCATCGATTCCTTATATTTTGAAAATCTATTCCAACAATCCCCTACCATTTTTAAAATATAAAAATTGTATAGAGTTTAAAAACCATTTTGAAAATGTTTGAAAAAATCCTTGAGCAATTTCTTGGAAACATAGTGCATAAACTAAGGTATCTTGTGGACTCGAACCTTTGCTTAGTGAGAACACATCAAAGTTAAATCAAGATGGTGAAGTAGCTTTTCTTTGAACTTTCGATCTTATTATGATCTAACCGGACACGTTGTCACACACTAGTTTTCTACTTCTTTCGAGTGTTTTAAAAACCGACGAGTGGATTGGCCTTGCGTCTGTATCCTTTTCAAGAGTGCTTTAGAGACTAGCCGAAGTCGCATAGAAGGCGACACCACCTTCTACACTCGTATAGGTAAGCATATAGTACCCATGTAACTAAAGTACTTTCCATCATGCTTATTAAGAGTTTTAATTATAACTCAACATATTCCATTCATTACATGTACCAAACACTTCTACCTCAAAATGGATATAATATATATGTGTTTATTCATATATACTCATTTAATTTATTTAGTGCTTGCAATCACTACATATGATGTACTTTTGCTCATTGAACTTAAGATCTTGTTGTTACAAGTGTTGAGTTGAGTTTCCATCATTGGTGATCATTAAAGTTGGACTTTAACCCCATTCCTTTAGATATTTTCTACACCAAATCCCTTGCAAGTCCTTTTGTTAATGGATCAGCCAAATTATGACATGATCTTACAAAATCTACGCTTATAACCCCGTCTATAATCAATTATCTCACCGAGCTATGCATCAAACCAATGTGCCTTGATTTGCCATTATATACCTGGCAATAAGCATGTGATAGTGTAGCTTGACTATCACAATGAATAGATATTAGAGCCATTCCGCTTCTTTACTACATGAAGCCAAAGCTATAAATTTTGCTGCCATGGTGGAATCTAAAATTACAGTTTATTTCTTTGAGCCCCATGATATGGCTCCTCCACCAAGTGAAAATATCCAGCCCGTAGTTGATTTATGATCCTCATTATCGGATATCCAACTAGCATCGGTAAATCCTTCTAAAACTGAAGGATACCCACTATAATATATTCCATAATCAATTGTACCTTTTAAGTACCTTAATATTCTAGAGATTGCAATCCAATATGCTTTTCCAGGATTGCAAGTATACCTACTAAGATTGCTTACAACAAAAGCTATATCAGGTCTAGTATAAGACATGACATACATTAAGCATCCAATCACTCTAGAATATTCTAATTGATTTATGGCTCTACCATTATTTTGATTCAGTTTAAAATTTGAATAAAAAGGAGTAGAAACTGATTTGCTATCATAATGGTTGAATTTTCTAAGAACTTTTTCTATGTAATGTGATTGAGTTAAAACTAATCCATCAATACCTCTTTTAATTCTTATACCAAAAATGACATCAGCTTCTCCCATATCTTTCATATTGAAACTAGAAGATAAGAATTTCTTAGTCGATTCTATGCTTTCGATATCCGTTCCAAATATTAGCATGTCATCAACGTATAAACAGATGATCACTCCTTTATGATTTTGGAACTTGCTATAAACACACTTATCAGATTCATGTATTCTGAATCCATTGAAGATAATGACCTTATTAAATTTCTCATGCCATTGTTTAGGTGCTTGCTTTAAACCATATAATGATTTAACTAACTTACACACCTTTTGTTCTTGTCCATGCATAATAAATCTCTCAGGTTGATGCATATAAATTTCCTCATCTAATTCACCATTTAAAAAAGCGGTCTTCACATCCATTTGGTGAATATGAAATTTATATATAGAAGCTAAAGCAATGAGTACCCTTATGGTAGTTATTCTAGCAACCGGTGCATAGGTATCGAAATAATCTATACCTTCTTTTTGAGTATATCCTTTGGCTACTAACCTTGCATTAAACTTGTCTATAGTTCCATCAACTTTCATTTTCTTTTTAAATATCTACTTACACCCTATTGGTTTGGAACCATGAGGTAAGTCGACCAATTTTCAAGTCTTGTTTCCCATGATGGAATCCATCTCATCATTGATAGCTTCTTTCCAAAAAGAAGTATCTTGTGATTTCATTACTTCCTCATACGTAAGAGAATCAGACTCTACACTAGGTGTAACCATTGTTTGTTTTTGGTGTGAGTCTCTTGTACATTCCACAGGGTACACAACAAAATCAGGTCCAAATGATTTTTCTATCCTTCTTCGTTTTCTTCTTCTAATTTCAGTTGGTTCATTGTTTTCATCTTGCTCATTATGGAGGTTAGGTGTATGTAGTGAGTTTGAATCACTATCTTTGTTTCTAGACGAAACCTCCACCTTTTCATTATCATCTTTAGAGAAAGACGTGAACCTATTTTAACAGAATTTTGCATCTCTAGATTCTATGATGGTATTAATTGAAATAGACTCCTTAGACTCTATAACCAGAAATCTATATCCTTTGCTATGTTCTGCATATCTTAAAAATATGCATTATATAGCCCTTTTTCCTAATTTCTTTATTTTAGGTTCAGGTAACCTAACTATGGCTCTACAACCCCAAACTTTAAAGTAGTTTAAGTTTGGTTTCCTTTTGAACCATAACTTATAAGGTGTTAATTTTAACGACCTTGTAGGTACCATATTTAAGATATAACATACGGTGAGCAATGCTTCTCCTCAATAACCCTTACTCATATTAGAGTTTAGGAGCATTGAGTTAACTATCTCTACGAGGGTCCTATTTTTCCTTTCGGCAACTCCATTTTGTTGTGGAGTATATGCTATAGAAGTTTCATGTACTATACCTACGGATTCACAATAAGATGGAAAATGGTATTCTCCACCTCTATCAGCTCATAGGTATTTTATCTTTGTTTCACAAAGATTCTCTACTTCATTCTTAAATATTTTAAATTTGTCAAGAACTTCATCTTTAGTATGCATAAGATAAACATAACAAAATCTACTAAAATCATCTATGAAAGTCACAAAATATTTCTTTCCTCTTCTAGTAGGGGTACTGTGTAGATCACATATATCACTATGAATAAGTTCTAGCAAAGTAGAGATTCTTTCTACCTTACAAAAAGGTTTCCTTGTTATCTTTGTTTGTGAACAAGTAATACATTTATCATGCATATCATTTTCATGCTTTGGAACTAATTCTAGATTAGAGATATCTATTATTTTCTTAGTATTAACATGACCTAGTCTATAACGCCACAAAGATAAAGAATCCAACAAGTAAACAGAAATAGTAGATATTTTTTTAATATTTAGTTTGAACAATCCACAATACATATATCCTTTTGCAATAAAGGTACCAGCATTGGTCAATATAAACTTATCCGACTCAAAGACAAGTTTGAAGCCATGCTTATCCAAAAGACTCGTGGAGACCAAATTCTTTCTAACATCCGGAACATGATAGACATCAGTTAGAGTAAGTACTTTCCCTGATGTGAACTCGATTTCAATTGTGCCTTTGCCTTTAACAATTGAAGTTGATGAATTTCCCATGAAGACGAAGTTGTCACCATTACATTGTTCATATGTCTTGAACATATTTTTATGTTTGAAAACATGCTTGGTAGCACCGGTGTCGACCCACCAAGTTTCAATATCCTCAATCATATTGACTTCGGATATCATTGCCACAAACTTTTCATCATTAGTTTCTGGCTTATTCTTGAGAAAACAACAATCTTTCTTGAAGCGACCCATCTTGCCACAATGGAAACAATCTCCTTTTTCTTTCTTGTTTGAGTTATGACCTTGATATCCCTTTTTTGAAAAATTTCGTTTCCTCTTCTTTCCTCCTTGGTTGTCTTTTTGAGTTTTAGACCCATCATCAACCATATGAGCCTTGGAGGAATAAGTTTCTTCAGTTTTCTCCCGGGATCTAAGTTCTTCTTCTATACGAAGATGTTATCCCAATTGCTCCATGGACATGTCCTCTTTCTTATGTTTGAGGCTCTTCTTGCATTCATTCCAAGAAGGTAGAAGTTTATCCACAATTGCGAAAATAATTATGGAATCATCCATGTGCATCTTGTATTGAGTAAACTGATTGTGTATATGCATGATATCATGGAATTGTTCTACAATGGATCTATCTTCGGTCATCTTATAATTAAAAATTTTATAAACAAGGAACTTCTTACTTGTAGAATCTTCGAACATATATTTGGCTTCAAGCGCGTCCTATATTTCCTTTACGGTACTCATCGCATGGTAGATTTCAAATAGTGAATCAAACATTGCGTTGCATATATGGCCCTTGCATACATAGTCATCTTGTTCCCACTTTATTCTTTTTCGTTGGGTAGCTATCATCTCTTCTTCGCTTTATTCGGGTTTTGGAGTAGTAAGGACATAGACCACTTTTAGGCTTGAAAGCAAGAAGTGTAACTTCTTTTGCCATCTTTGAAAGTTTGCTCCATTGAAGCGATTAAGTTTCACGAAATTTGATGTGAACTCCTTCAACGATGCCATTGCAAAAAATAAAGTCTAAAGATTGTTGGAAAATTTTGTGTCTGTGGGTATGTCAGGAGAAGGCAAAATGCTTCAAAGGCATGTAAAGGTTTACACTTTTCTTTAGACTTTATATTTGCCCTACTACTTAGTGTGCAATGAGGAATAATCAAATAAGTCTTTAGGATACAATTAAGCCTAACAACTTGCTATTGTTGATCGTCGGTTTTCACTAACGAAGATCAACCCAACACTCGATTAAAGGTTTTACAAGAGGGCTCAAGGTTACTAGAAACTATTTCTGCAGAATAATAGTCTCTAGATTTTATTTGTTTAAAACTAGGAATAACTAATGGATTAAAGGTTTTACAAGAGGGCTCAAGGTTACTAGAAACTATTTCTGCAGAATAATAGTCTCTAGATTTTATTAGTTTAAAACTAGGAATAACTAATGGAAGATTGTTAGAACAATATAGAAGAGATGATATGAAAATCTTAATTCATTTGGGAGGGGCGGGAGCACGTACTCCTATTTATAGGAGTATTCAAGCATTTTCACTTGAAATACAACATTTGAATTAAACATATCATGACCAAGGGTTGTACCCTTTGGATAATCGCATCCTTTACAAACCAGTATGTTGTTGATTACAAACAATCACAATGGTTTATACTACTTTATATCCCTTCAATATATGCATCGATTCCTTATATTTTGAAAATCTATTCCAACACTAAACAAATTGGCCAACTTCAAACAACAACTAAAAAAAATTAGGAGAAGTTAGACGGCGAGTGACCTATGGTTGGGAAAAGGATTTGAGTCTTCTTTCCAACGACACTAAAATCATAATTTTTAAAGGTCTGCAACTCCGGGAAAGTACGATTCTTTACAGGCTACCATTTCTACTTGGGTGGAGGAAGGAAACCTTGTTTTGTGAGGATAGGATATCTTGTAAGTCTATATAAGAGAGATCTCGACCCTTATTGTAATGATATCTTATTTTAGCCCTCTTGCTGCCAAAGTACTCAGAAAACTTCCTCCACCAAAGTTCTCCAAGGCTGGCTCGACTACGCCATACTCACCGCCTCAAAATTCCTATCGCCATCACCAAAGCTTCCTTGTTTTCTCTTAAGTTTTAGTGCGATCACGGAACAAAAAGTGTAAACATGGACCCTTTACTCCGTAGTGTTTCTTGCTTTTGTATTACTTTGTGTGAAAAATTGGGGATTTCATGTTTATTTTGGCTTTATACTATTTTTGAATTCCATATATCTTCCATGTGTTTATGAGTCTTTATTCTTAATTTCATGTTATGTGTTATACTTAATGCTTCGGGTTGGGTAGAGAATAGGATAACTAAGATGTTTATATGCGATCATTGCATGTGAGTTCATATCTTTGTTTAATTCAATGTTTTGTGATTAATGTGTTTATATGCAATCATTGCATTTTAATTCAATTATCATAATTATCATAACATGTAATTGGAACTAGGACATATAATTTTTGTAGATAATGAGAGGATAAATCGGTGTAATATGCATGTTGGTTAGGATGAGATAATCACTTGTAAATAATTAATTTAGGATTTGTTTTTGTCGAAATATATGGTAGGGGTTTTCGAATTCTTTTTATGTGTTTGTTTCTCTATGAGTCAAAGCATGTTAGGGCCCTAGAATTACTTGCTATGTATTTGACGTTTTAGGTAGAATTTAGGAACTTTAAATCAATTTTTATACCCCCCCCCCCTTTTACTACACAATAATTGCCTGCACCCTACAATCCCCGGTTTAGAATGATACCCTACTTATCAATGCTACATCTACACAAAAAAGATTTAAATTGAATACGTGTGAATTATGTGTTAAGTGTCTACTTTGTGTTAATATTTAATGCATGTTTCTAGCATTACCACATCTTCGCGTTACAATCTGCAAAGGGAGCTGATGAATCCATTTTACCATGGATACTCTATGGTTGGAATTTGAGAGGGGATCATAACATTATAGAGGTTAGAAATGTTCATCAAGCTATCCAACAACTTGTCAATTCAGGAGTAGCAGCTCAGAATATTATCACAGGGTTTAAGGATTGTCAAAAGGAAATTCAACAGCTTGTCCATGGGATGAAGGAAGCTTTAACAAAGAAAATGTCTGCAACTCCATCGAGACCTCCAATGACACAATCCCCGTCTTCATCCGGAGTCAAGAAATCATACACTCCTACAGGAGATATGAAAAAAGACAATAACTTTTCTGAAAAAGCTATTTAAGAAGCCTGAGGAGATGAGGGATTTCTGTGATATGCCTACTCTGTATATCATTCTGAAAGGTATGTTATCTGGTATGAGAGAATCAGACTGGGAAGCCATGGATACTACGGTGGGGAAAATGTCTATGAATAAGATACTAGCTGAGGAAATCGACAAGTACAAGAAGAAAAAACAAGGAAAACCTTAAGATGACCTTCCGCATGCCATAAAAACAAACTTATCCAGGGAAACTTCCTGATATCAGGAAAGGTAACAAGTCCTGGTCTTTCTTTATTATCTACTATTTTGATTTTGCATTTCTGCTTTATGAAAAGATTATCCCCATCTAGTTTTTATCATTTTTGTTTCAGATCATACTTATATGCAAAGCTCAACTCTGATTGAGCAACAATTTACATTTAGTGAGAGTACTAAAAAAAGGCAAAATTACAAACAGAGACAGAAGCCATAAAACAAACGAAGAGAGGAGTTGTTACATAAACATTATTTGCTTGATAAGTTATTACAAAATCATAAGGAATATTCATCGATCAGCAAGCTAACTAGTGACTGTTAATTATACATAGGATGCATCACCTGAATGTTACAGACAACATTCCCTACATGGTGGCACTGTCGATTCCTTCAGAAGTTCTTCGATCACAGTTGATTGTAATCCCTTTCTTTTGGCCTGTAATAATGTCCTTAGCAGAGACACTACCATTTGCATCGATATCGAAGCAAACATCAAATCTTGCTTCACTTGCAGGAGCTGGAGAAAGGCCTTCAAGCCTAAATTTGCCTAAAAAGTTGTTTTCTTTGGCTACTTCACTCTCACCCTCATATACAGGGAAGTGAACCGAAGCTTGGTTGTCATTAAGAGTTCCTAGAATCGTTTTCTTCATGATGGGAATACGAGAGTTCCTTGGGATCACAACATTCATGAAACTCTGTAAGCTATTGGGGTCAGTACTCTCCACTCCAAGTGAGAGAGGGGTGACATCCAAGATAGTGAAGTCTTTTAGTTTCTTGCCACTCAACATTGCGGCTTGAACAGCAGCCCCATATGCAATAGCCTCATCAGGATGAATACTCTTGCATAGCTCCTTCCCATTGAACACATTCTGCAGTAGTTGTTGCACCTTGGGAATTCTAGATGATCCGCCAGCCAGAACAACATCATCGACGCTTTTTGTGTCCATCTTCGCATCCTTCAGACACTTTTGCACAATCTCCATGCATTTAGTGAAGAAGTCCATGTTGAGTTGTTCAAATTTGGAACGAGTGAAAGTCGAGTGGAAATCAATACCCTGATGCAAACATTCTATTTCAATATCCGTTGTACTTGTAAATGAAAGTCTCATCTTGGCCTTTTCACATGCGTTTCTTAACCTCCTAAGAGTTTTTATGCTTCTGCTCACGTCCAAATTATGTTTTCTCTTGAACTCTTCAACACAGTGAAACACCATTTTGTTGTCAAAGTCTTCACCTCCAAGGTGAGTATCTCCAGCAGTGGACTTCACTTCAAACACATCATCACATATGGTAAGCAGTGACACATCCAAAGTACCTCCACCTAAATCAAATATCATCACATTTCTCTTGCTATACCAACCAGCCTTTTTGTGAAGGCCATAAGCAATGGCTGCTGCAGTTGGTTCATTGATAATGCGCATCACATTCAAGCCAGCATCAATACCTGCTTTCTTTGTAGCCTCGCGTTGTGAGTTATTGAAGTAAGGAGGAACCGTGAGTACTGCATTCTTCACTTGTGATCCCAGATATGCTTCTGCAATCTCCTTCATCTTACCAAGAACCATGGATGATATTTCTT
This sequence comes from Geum urbanum, assembly GCA_946800695.1. Lineage (NCBI taxonomy): Eukaryota > Viridiplantae > Streptophyta > Magnoliopsida > Rosales > Rosaceae > Geum > Geum urbanum. The sequence goes on along the minus strand of OX327002.1, from coordinate 4,009,842 downwards.
CGGCAGCAAATTGTTTCTCTTCACCTTTGTGGCTAGCCACAATCATAGGCTTATCTTCAGAACCTCTTGCCACTTTGAATGACCAAAGCTTCTTGTCATTTTGAACAAATTTATCACTGAATCTTCTACCGATTAAGCGCTTTGCATCTGAAAATTGATAATGCCTATTAGTATTCTCAAAGAAGTCAAATGAAAGTGTGTACTAGTTCTTGGCATTCTCGAGAATTTGTAACTTACACATAGAAAATACTTGTTCAATTTTGCACATAACATGAAGTTGTAACGAGTACATGCATAACGAAACTAAGATACTGATACTATGAAACATAACAATATTAACATGTGTTTATAGAGATATATGGTGTAGATATTATTAGATAATTCTAGTCGAGAAGAAATCTTACCAAAGATGGAGTTTTCAGGGTTTCTTAGGAGCTGATTGAATGCTGCTTCTCCTACTAGAATCTCAGTATCAGTGAAAGCAACACATGATGAGTCTTGTTGCCCTGATCGTTCGGTATGATCTCAACATTATAATTATCATGTTTCCAGACTCCCACACATGAGTACTTGGTCCCTAGATCAATCCCAATTGCACATTCTTCTCCTGCCATTCTCAGCTCAGATAATCAAAACAGTTAGAGAGAGTGTCTCAGCCTCTCTGGTTCTCTTAAAACGTTCAAATTAAAAGTTTATAGAGCTTCCGAGAATTTATGGAGACCAAATATACACCCATAAGGAATTGAAATCCATATCACATATGGAATCCTTATGCATAATTTTCTTTTGTTCCCTAAGATACTACAAATAACAAATCCAAAATATGGAAGGGATATCATAATCTTATGCATACTTTTCTTTCCTTGTTCCCTAAGATATTACACAACCAAAATAGGTATGACCGTATGAAGGACCAGGGCCACCAAAATTGGTGATGTTTCTGAAATTATGATTAGGCTACGAATGATGACTTCATAAATTACACTTGAGCTCCAGCCTCAATTTTTTGCAGGTTCTTCATGTGATGGCTCTGTTGCTTATAAGCAAAGCCAGACGTCGTATCTATTGTCTTGAGGAGTTTCGTCTTCTATTCTCTTCGAAGTGTTATTGATAGTCGCATATTTATGCGTCTATTTGGTATTTAATTTGTTCCCTATATTTAGTTTATTGTTATTAATCGAGTGAATTAATTATGTTTATTTGTTTTTAGGTATTTTGGAGATTAATGGAGAAAAGGAGATTAAATAACATATTTTGAAGCTGTCTGGCGAGGAACTGTCTGGCGAGCAGATTAAAGGAGAGTACGTACGTTCTATGCGAGCAAGGTTGGTGAGAGACAGAAATGGAGTTTAATTAGGATTGGTGTGCTATGCGAGGAGCAATATATCATTTAATAAAGGATTCTAATTGGAATGCAAGTGGAGTTGAAGTCTGCATGTGCCTTGACTTAGTACAAAGAAAAGAGGAAGTAGAATTGGAGTTGGAAACTGCATGCACGTGTTGCATGCTAGCTAGGTTAATTGCCTAGTTATATATATATAAGTTAGCTAGCTAAAGGGGGGACGTACTCACGGCTTGGGGGCTGGAATTCTTGGGAGGAGAAAGAGAGAAACAAGAAGAAACAAAAACAAAGGGAAGATCTCATGCAAGAAGCCTAACCCGATTCCGTTGTCGTCGAGAGTTTATTTTTTTTCCTTTATTTAATTTATTTTTCATGAACTCTTTGATATTATTTATGACTTTTAGTAGCTAATTTTCATTTGTTAAGGGGTTGCTTGAAGCCCTGTACATGAAGTCTTTTTAATACATACACTTTAATCTAGTTTTGCATATTTTATGAATGAGGTTTCTTTCTCTGAATGATCACCGTATGAATTCTTGTATGTTTGCTTTGGTGGCCAACTTAGTATGCATGCTAGGGTTCTAGTTTCATGAGATACGGGCGACTGAAGATAATTTCTTCCACCGGATTCTCTATAGTGATACGCCGATTTTACCGTCGGGAGATTGAAATCCATAGGTCTAGCGAGACACGCCGATAGTGTACTTGTGAACCCTTGTAGCTTCTCAAACCAGTTCTAGAACTTAATGCTTTCTTCTTTGTAAACCTTGGGGTCCATGACTATGGGTTCAATAGAGGGATAGATGTGGGGGAGGTCCATGACAAACCTGCATAGGCATAAGGATTAGGTAATAGGATGTGGTTGTAACGATCAACTCTTCTTGGGAACTTTCATTCATTGGATATGTGCATTAGATTAAGTATGTGTTAGATAGATGGAATGACGGTGGTGGATTGCATTCCTCTTAACTCTTTAATCATATAGTTTAAACTCATTTGCATTCATTAGCATATTTACTTTCAGCATTTATTTTCTGCATTATCTGTAGCTTAGCCGATTTATTTCGGTAACCAAATCAACTCCGAATACCCTCAAATTTTGTGTGGTAGTCCGCCACTGTGTCTAGTTTATTGTGTCAAAATTTCGTAGCATTTGAGTCTGTCTAGCTTAGGTTCGCATATCATTAGTGTTCTGTAGTCGAGTCTGTCAGCATAGTAGTGTGTTAGGATTTAGTTTCACCAATTTCTCGTGTTCGATAACCCCTATTTATCTTACTACATTAATATATCCAGGTTGTGAATAGGGTATCTTTGAGAGGTATTAAACCGCCTTGTCAGTTATAAGTCATTTGTTAGACAGACATGGCACTTCGAAGTTCATACTATTCATCTTCTTCAAAGTATCTTCCGTCACATTCATACATGTGTTATAATTTCGTACTTATATATGTAGGCAAAGTTTTTATCACCCGTTCATACGATGGATGAGTTTAATATAGAAGAGAAAGAACCAAAGATAAACAAGTGTTTTGTTTTTACCAAAGGAGTCTTGAAGTCTCTCAGTTACATTGAAGTCTTTAAGTTCCAAATCTGTAATGCGAAGTTGAGGGACATAAATAACATAATACTACTCAAGAAAAGGCAAAGTAGCTTCCATTTTCAAACATCAAATTGAAATGCCATCGCACCCATCGTCTCAATTCCTTGGCTTATTTTATGATTGTAATCCCTTTCTTCTGGCCGGTAGACTTATCCTCAGCAGAAACCTTAAGAATACCATTGGCATCTATATCGAAATAAACAACAAATTTTGGAACACCACGGGGAGCTGAAGGAATATCCTCAAGGCTGAACGCGCCAAGAAAATTATTGTTTACAGTTGTTTCACTCTCGCCCTCGTATATTTCGAACAGGACTGCAGTCTGATTATCGAAGCGAGTAGTGATATTCGTGTGCATCTTGATGGGAATTCTTCTGTTTCTTGGGATCACGACTGACATATTTCTCTCGCAATAGTCTTCCCAAGTTTCCACCCCAAGTGAGAGAGGGGTAACATCCAAGAGAGTGAAGTCTTGAAGCTTCCCGGTTAGATTCTTGCCATTTAAGACAGTAGCTTGAACAGCGGCACCATATGCAATAGCCTCATCAGGATGAATACTCTTGCACAATTCCTTTCCATTGAGCACATTCTGTAATAGTTGTTGTACCTTGGGAATTCTCGATGATCCACCAGCGAGGACAACATCATCCACACTGCCTACGTCCATTTTGGCATCCTCCAAACACTTTTGCACAATATCCATACATTTGGTGAAGAAGTCCTCATTGAGTTGTTCAAATTTGGAACGAGTGAAAGTCAAATGGAAATCAATACCCTGATGTAAACATTCTATTTCAATATCAGTTGTGGATGTGAACGAGAGTCTCCTTTTTGCTTTTTCGCATGCATTTCTTAGCCTCCTAAGGGTTTTCATGTTTCCACTCACGTCCGAACCATGTTTCCTCTCAAATTCCCTAACACAGTGATTCACCATGTTGTGGTCAAAGTCCTCACCTCCAAGGTGAGTATCTCCAGCAGTGGCCTTCACTTCAAACACACCATCACCTATGGTAAGTAGTGACACATCCAAAGTACCTCCGCCCAAATCAAATATGAGTACGTTTCTCTTGCTATACCAACCAGCCTTCTTGTCAATCCCATAAGCAATGGCTGCAGCAGTTGGTTCGTTTATGATGCGCAATACATTCAAGCCGGCATCAGTACCTGCTTTCTTCGTATCCTCCCGCTGGGAGTTATTGAAGTAAGCAGGGACCGTGATTACTGCATTCTTCACTTTTGATCCCAGATATGCTTCTGCAATCTCCCTCATCTTTCTGAGAACCATGGATGATATATCTTCAGCAGCATAATGTTTCTCTCCACCTTTGTTGTTGACCACAATCATAGGCTTGTCATCAGAAGCACCTTCAATCACCTTAAATGGCCATAGCTTTTTATCATTTTGAACAAAGTCATCACTGAATCTCCTACCGATCAACCGCTTTACATCTGCAAATTGATATGTCAATTAGTTCATCTCATTTATCACATATCATCAAATGACATTCTTGACAAGCTAAAAGTGTAACAGGATCTCTGAAGTACAGGGACACATATATAAGCAGGTCTTTTCTTAAGCACCAAAGAAACATCACGTCATTTACGAAAGGGAGAGCATCTGTCACAAGTTATCGAAGAGAGAAACACCACACATAAACAGTCACTGGACTAGCCTCAGTATACAACAAACACTTTTAAGTTGACTTCTTTAGTGACAAGACACTCTACTCGGCAAGGTCTAATTAATACTAATAAAACTGACAAAACCATGTCTTGTGTTAACAAAATATTCAAACTTCTTTGACAGGCTTCAGCATCATCTCTGGTATTGCTCGAATTTATCTCATGATGTTATAATGGTATATAACTATATATAGGTCTTGCTATGGAAGAACACACAAAAAATCGAAGCAAACAATTAGTGTGCTTATGTGACTACACCATCTACATATAGAAATAAAAACAACTCAAATGCGACACACAGTTGTAACTTGTAAGAACAAGAAGAGGGCATATGAGGAAGAGAAATCAAGCTCACCGAAAACGGAGTTTTCAGGGTTTCTCAGGAGCTGATTGAAAGCTGCTTCTCCTACAAGAATCTCAGTGTCAGTGAAAGCAACACATGATGGAGTAGTCCTGTTTCCCTGATCGTTCGCTATGATCTCTACAGTGTTATCACCATGCTTCCAAACTCCGACGCATGAGTACTTAGTCCCCAGATCAATTCCAATTGCATGTTCTTCTTCTGCCATCCTCAGAACCGATCAAAACCCAACGGACTTCTCCTCCTCCCCACAAGTGAATTGAAGGCTTCGTTGAGGCTGCCTTAGTCGCAAAGCTTCTTCAAAAAAGGTGATTAGGAGGCCCGAATGGGAAAAGAGAAAGGAAAGGAGGAGAGGGAAGAGCCCGAAGAGTGGAGAGTGTATAACAAAACAAGAAAACCCCACTACAGCAGTCAAAGAGCGTCAAAGCAGTCACAGTGTCAAACGTAGTGGGGCACACTCTTCAATTATGTTCGTTTGTTTGTTGCAAGGCCTTGTCTCAAGAAATTTTCACCTTTCTCCATGCTTCTAAAAAAAAGCTAGACGATCCTGGACGAAGAGGGTATCTTTATGTGAGATTTAGGCAATTTTAGGTAGAATTTAGGCGGCTTTAGACGTCGTCTAGATTTCCACAGTTGTTCACCGACTACCGTTTAAACTTTTTAGACCTTCGTTTAGAACAGTATTTGTCAAACACATTTTGGAATTTATAATTGAATTAGGATTTAGGAAGATTTGTTATTGAACTGAGTAGATAGCATACCACTTATCACACAAAAAAAAGACTACTTATCACCACATCACAAAATTCACAACATGGATCACTTGGGCTCAAGGAATGAAATATCGATAATATCCTTGATATTTCTGCGATATTTTCATTGTTGGACTTCTCGATATTAATCCTACATATCAATATCTTTCGCCCGATATTTCTTGAAATATTCGATATTTTTCGATATATTGCAAAATTCTCGATATTTTTGAATTTATCCGAGATTTTGACTTTACATATATGCTCATCGCACTAAATCTAAAACACAAAATCTACCAAGCCAATAACCCAGAAGCTTAATCAAATAATCTCTATTAATAATCAGCAAAACACAATTTAGAAGTTATAAATCACATATTGAACATATAAAAACCTCATAAAGTTTCAATCCAAATTTTCATGTATTTATTTTAGATAGTCGATATTTTTTCGATATCCGATATTTTAATCCTTACTTGGGCCTCATCATCCACCTGCTTAATGAACTCAAGTCCAAAGATTCCTTTTATGTTTTTCTTTCAAAATGATTTTAACTGAATATTTTAATTGTTTTTCCTAATGTTCTCCTAAAAGTTTACATATAAAGTATAAACCAATCGGTCTCGGTGGTCGAGTTGGGTACAAAAATTTAGATGATTAGAGAGAAAAACTGGTGACATGAATTTGTTTATTTATTTATTTTTTGGTCAGAAAAAAAAATCATAATTTGTGTTTGGAACCAAGATAAATATCTTGTTCTTGGGCTGAGATATGCGGCCCATATTGAAGAGTCCATGAAGAACTGGGCTAAACCATGTAATATTCTGATAGGTCGATACCTGCAGCCCATAATGAATAATATCCTTTCCGGCTTGGGAAAGAGTCCTTGGCAAGGCGGAGATGATCATCGTGATCAGTGTTAGAGTTAAGGATAAATACTAAAGGCATGTGTGGCCGAACAAGTAAAGTTGATTTGAAGGTCTATCTGCGAGGAACTTGAGTTAAACTGAAATACGAGCACTTGGTTCCCTATATATAGAAGTGAACAGCGATTGGAGAAAAGATCCTCGATCATATACATATTTTGCGTAACGACAATCTATCTTCTTATCCCAAGAAAAACCTGCAACCAGCGATCAAAAGATTTGTCACTCGAGGAGCTTTAGAGTCTTAAGGTCTAAGGACGCAAACCTCTATGTTCCCGACACTCTGTTAAGGAGATTGCTCTGTTTTACACTAGGAGAAGTGTAAGATATCGATCTTCGTGGCTCAGCTAGTGACACAAAAATCACAAGTCCTAAAGTCATTTAGGCAAGAAGGATCCGTTCAGGCGAGGTTGGTGCTCTCCTCGTCTCAATCGCTTATTAAGAAGTTAGTAGCAGTTGGCCTACATATCAACAATTTCGTAGTATGACGGTGGCACGCCAGCGCACGAAGCACAAGATCATACAAAGAGACAGTTTGAAAGTTTCTCTATGTTATTGTACACTTAACAAAATGTAGCAATCCCAAAATCACTAACACTACAGCCACACAACACATGATCAAATAGTATATCAATCTTTACACTTACATTTGATTCTCCGGATAAATGTGCAATAGAACACAAATGCAACATGGTCCTATTACTGGTTCTATATGCATGAACTTGAATGCATAATTTCAAAATAGAAAACAAATCTGTAAGCATTCCTTTACAGCAAGTAACACAATTATATTTTCAATTTTCTTTATATACACCATTTCTGAGGATAACAAAATAATTATTCAAACCTCAAAATTGATTTTATCAACAAAAATGATAAACTAAAAATTGCAGTAACATGAAAAACCCTTTCATAATTCAAAATATCCAAAAATAGAAACAAAACAATACAAGTCTTGTAACCTAAACATCACAACAGTTAACATCAATACACCGTTAGGACTCACTCCCACTGAACCTTAGTATTCAAAAATAATTTGAATAAACTTAAACTCCTACTGAGCATAAGCAAACCATAACAGAAAACTAATTTTTCTAACAATCTCATAAAAACACAACTGTAAGTCTACATACATAAACTTTTCAATTTCAAAAACTATTAGTAAACCAAATGTCATATAACATATATTTATCACGGGTGAATGAAAAAGTTTTCACAAGCTTCATACGTATTAAGCACACATAGTATCAGAAATACATAGGCATCAAACCATTCGTTCACATACAATCTCACAAAAAATTATACACACATCCCAGAAAACATACCTGGAACGCTCCAGCGATGCAAGGTTAGTAAACAGAGATATATCATGCTAAAATAAAGAACCAAACATACTTGACCAGGAATACAAACGCGGATAACAAATTAGTTTATTCAAAACTAAATCAGGATCAATCATTCTTCAATTAAACACCCAAAAACTCAACAACAAAAAATCCCCCTAAACTAAAAAAAATCAATCAAAACTATATATATATATATGTATATGTATATGTATAAAAGCACACATGTACGACATATACTGAATCAAGCAAGGAAAAAACTATGCTGAAAACCATAATTGAATCAAAAAGAATTCTGGGATTTTCAATTGAAAATGGGGCTGCTGGGTTTTTCGAAAGGAACCGGGGCTATTCGGCTGTGTTGTTCTCCAGAAATATCCCCTTTTCTTTTTCTTTTGTTCTTCTGATTAACTTGATTGAGATAGCAAAATGGATTTCAAACCTGTGAGTTTTATTTCAACAAAAGAAAAGCACGCAGGCCCAAACAAAAGTATTTGACCAGTTTAATTTTTTTTCTTCATGTTGTATGTTTCGAACAACAAAAAAATCACAAGCAAACAACAAATTGTTTAACAAAAATTGACTTATGAAATACACGGTATCACTCTGATACCACATTCATACTTATTATGTTACTGTTGTGTTGTTATTGTTATTTGAAAATGATTTGTTTCATACTAAGTCAACAGGTTGAGTTCACCCCTATAAAGATTTTGCAGGTGTTGGATGGGAGTGAGACTCACCGAAGAACCAAAGATAAACTAGTTAGAGTTGTACCAACTGAACATTAGAAAGAATCTTTGAGTAAACCTCTTTTGTAAAAAAGTTTTATTTATAAGAATAAAAAGGTTTTCTGATTTTATATTTTTTGTCCAGATTTTTTTTTAGGGCAATGCTAGAGGGCTTCTCCCTCAATAGGGTCATGGTGTGTAGGCCTTAATCACACGTGACATGACATGTCAACTCTGTTAGTAAATTCACAAATTATTCGCAAATTGTCGAATATTTGGAAAAAAACGCCTGTTTCCCGAATTATTCACAAAGATTTAAAAAAAACTCATTTTTTTAACCCGCCGAATTATTCGTGAATTTTACATTTTTTTCAATACAAAAATGTTAATTAAAAAAAAATTAATTTTTTTATTGGAGTTCCCTAGAACTCTTCCTCTAATTTTTTTTTAAGAAAATAAAATTATGGCCAAAAAGTTTTAAATTTTTTTTATATAAAACTACCGAATTATATATGTACGTATTTTTAACGTATAATTCACATATTATTTTTTAGTAACTAGGCATGTCATATAAACAAAACTAATTATATATATTTAATTTTGGTAAAATTTCAAATAACTAATACACCTATATTGCTCCTATTTAACAAAAAATTGATAAACAAATCTAAAGTAGATAAACAAAACTGATTTATATAACCTTCCAAAAGAAATCACGATCACGGCCATAAATAGATCTTAATAAATAGGCTTAGTTATATTTCTTCTTTCAAATCTTTACTTTACAATATTTTGATGATTTTCTATAACAGAAGAATTGCATTTATAAGAGAATTCTTCTTAAAGAAGGTTTCACCGCCGCGCCATTACTAGACTCCCTGCCATTATCGAATTATTTGAAGATTATGAACTCAACAAAATTTATAAAGACCTTAGAAGCTCATGCTAATTATTTGGGTTATAAGTGATATTCTTCTTAGTTCTCTGTTCAATTGTTCATCTTCCACCCTTAAACCCTTGCCTGCTTTTCTAGCAGAGGTGGAGCACCCTAAACCCTTGCTGCTTTTCTACCAAACCAAAGCTTCCCAAGGCGCTAGGAAAGGTGAAGAAACTCGTTGACGATGGTAAATATGATGATCGAAGCTACTGAAGCAACGGTGAAGATGTGTACAGATCCTTCAGATATGTTACTTCATCGATAGCGGCGGTGAAGTGGGATACAGAGCTATACCAACCCAAAGTATGTTACTTCAGGACCTTCAGATAAGCTGTCCTTTGTTGTTTTCGAACTCAATAGAAATGAACTGATACTCCGCATTGGCTAGATGATAAACACACACTTTAATGTAGTGAATCATATCACACATTACAGAACAACTACTAGTGTGTGTTGATTATTGGTGATAGTGGGATGTTTGTTTGATAATTGATTATTGTTTAAGTAAAAAAACATCGGTTGGAATATGAAAAACATAAGAGGCATTAATTCAATTCATAAGATGATTCAAATCATAAGACAAAGTTTCAGCATTCTCATTTTTTTGAAAAAGAGTTTCCCGCCACCTTAGCCCTTAATTAATGAAATGGTAGAATATAAGAGAGGACATAAAGTCTAAACCCTTAGGTTTCAACATTCTCATTGTAATATGAAAAAGATAAATTAAGAGGTATCAATTCAAATTATAAAATAAGGTCTCAGCAAATGGATTGGAACATGAAAAAGAAAAAGAGCTAAGACATCAATTCAAAGTAAGCATACTGATTCAAATCATCATTTGCTCTAGCAAGCAGTAGTTCACCATTTACTCAAGGTCTCTAGCAGGTGCTCCAGAAGGTAGTAGTCCAACATTGGATTAATTGCTTCCACCACGGTGTCCACCACAACGTTCGCCCCTGCCACCATGGTCATCGTCTCCACCAATGTGTTGGTGACCCTAGTTTGCAATTTGAACGTTTGCGACCCTAGTTTGCAGACGAGCAATGCCAACATGAACTTGAGATGTAGCTCACCCGGGTTGTGTAAACAACCGGGTCAGATAGCTATGAATACTTGATGTCCATATGTCGATTTCGGTAACATTTTAACGAAATTGGTCACGTTTATCTTGGATAAATAAATACATGTTTATTGAAATTTGGATCTGGCATGTTAAAAAAATCAAAAGTCCAACAAAATCATTTACTCATTTTTTATGATTTAATTATTATTTTTTTTACGAAAAGGACCCTCCAAAACTGGAAGATAATTTTAATTAAATAAAACAACTAAGTTCGCAATGTCGGGCATCCATAACCGACTTTGGAGCGGAGGTGGCACATTCATAATGAATGCCACAGTCAAAGATAAAACTTTGTGCTATATTATTACAGTTACCAGCACTAGACGTGAAATCCATAAATCTCAACAAATTCAAGCTTACTTGCATCACATCGAGATCATAAGAATCATGGACAATTAGAGGTTTTATACTCCTGAGCAAGCAATTGTGGTAGGTACGTTATTCCTACTGAATCTCACAATCCACATGAGACGCAAATAAACTATAAGCATTAAAACCAATGACAAATATGCTATCAAGCTACCACCCACAGTAGGCTGAGAGAATAGTCCACCAGGGTCTCAAGTCAATCCAAGCTAGCCCAACAGCCCCAATCTTAAGCCCAGCGGCCCAATTCGAAACCAAAGGTCTCCAACTTCCACAAACAACTTGTTGATAGGTCTGCCCAATGCACCACTTGTCGACGGCGTTGCAACTGTCGCCTCCAACGTTGTTAGAGTTGAAACTACCAACAACAAAAAATATAAAAAGACAAAAAACAGTTTTACAATTTTGATAATAAAATTCCACTCTAATTTGCGTGATTTGAAATAAGAAGAAATACCTAGAATCTGCAATCTCTACATCTAGTATTGTCTAATTTCAAATTATCACATGATTGTTCATTCAAATATCTATTGTACATACATGATATATGCTCACATCCAAATGGAATACTGTAAAAATGGATATGGAAAATTTTCTTATCAAGAACTTGTTTGTGTACTCTAAATCGTATTTAGAATATTTTTATCTTATTTGAAGATAAGACTTAGAATCTAGAATTATGAAAGGGCTTAAAGTTTTAGAGAGACGATGACAGCGGTGGGAGCCGGAGATATTTTCAGTTTACTTAATTGTCCACATTTATTACTATAGGCCTATTTGTAGGCATACTTCTGAGTCCAATAATATAAAAGCATGAACAATCGCATCACTCAAATCAACATCACTCACACAAAAAAGTATTAAGGCTTTAAGAGACATGGCGGCAGCGTGAGTAGGAGAGAATCCTAATCCTTTTGTTCTCTTTGATTCTGTTGTCATTCATATTATTGCAGGTAGCCATTTAATTATGTATTCTAATATTATTATTTTATTACAATTTGTTAAAATGAACAAAATGTCAGCAATATTCCTAATCTACCTTTTGCACTATTCAAGATATTCCTAATCTATCTTTTGCTCTATTCGTTGTTATTATTGATGATGATCTACCTTTTTTTTTCGATGTTATTATTAATCATGTTATTGCAAGTAAACATTTAATTATTGATACCAAAAATGGGCGAAAAGTTCAAAGAGAGATATTTCTTATCTATTTTTGCTCTCTTCGATGTTAATAATGTTTCGACTAGGTCTCACCATTTGGCCGATAGGCTTGAAAAGTTCGCGGGTGGCCCGAAGCCCATAAACTCCGAAAAGTCCCAGCCCAAAAAAAATCCCGAAAAGGCACGACCCGTTGGGTATAGGGCAAGGCCTGGGTCGAGGTCTTAAGATCGTGGGCCTAAAAAGCCTGGCTGGCCTGCTTGAAGCCCGCAGGGCCAACCAAAGCCTGGCCCGACTGAAAAGCCCAAATGACCTGTTGCACTGTAATGAGTTTAATCAGTATGAACAATAGGGTACGTTTAGTCTGTAGATACACATTGCACTTTGGGTGACCGACATATTTTCTTTCTTCATAGATCTCTCTCAGTCTCTTGAGTCTCTTCCTCGCAAATCTCTCTGCCTCTTCTTATTTCTTTTCGAGATAGAACTATGTCGGCCTTTGATCGGAGAGGAAAAAATTTGTTCGCTTATGTATGAGATCTGAGCAAGCAGTGGAATCCCTACTTGAATTAGGGATTTATCCTAATCTTAAAGGAAACAGGTGAGTTCAACTTTTAATTTTTAGAAGTTCAATTGTCTAATACTCGGTGATGCATCGATTGACATTGATGGGTCTTGATTTGAATTATCTTACTATGTACTATATATATTTGTTTGCAGCTAGTGGAGACGAAGAGGAACTGACAACCTCAAAGAGCCTAGAGGCCAGACGCAATTCGACAACAAGTTCATTCTAATTAAATCAAGGCTTCATCCTAATCTTAAAAAATCAGGTGAATTCAATTTCTGATTTTTAGAATTTTAACTATTTAATACTGGGTGATGCATCGATTGACGTTGATGGGTCTTGATCTGAATTATCTTACTATATATTGCATATATTTGTTTGCAACCAGTAGAAACGAAGAGGAACCAACAACGTCAAAAGAGCCCAGAGGCCAGAGGCACTTCTATAATAAGTTCATTCTAAAGTAAGTATGCATAAGATCACAATTTTATAAGTTTGATTGAAAATCGTATGCAATTGTATGTTATCTTTCTAGTGGTCATAGTTAAAAAACTTGATCAATCTCAATCTGTGGAAATATGCCATGCGTACTTCAATTGCTAATGCTGATGAAGCTTTTATTCTCCATATATTACAACAGATCAATGCTTGATGAAGCTTCTAATACTGATGAATCTTCTATTTTTCTTACAGTGAATGAGTGGAACATATATGTGGAAGACTCATAAGTTCAAGGCCATATATTTACTGATTAAACTGTGTTTGTTGACATTGGCCCTTCTGCATCAGTTGTGTACTAGGTGTAGGAATCTTAACCACTCCAATGCATGTTCTCTCCTCCTAAAATCTCTCTTCTGGGCTGTCATTTTAATTTAGTTTTTTGGTTGTCATGCTAAGTTGTCGACCTTATTCTAATTTTTGTCATGTAACCAGGTTAATTGGATTGTTTCTTTATTCACCTAATGGAACGTATAAACAAGATAAATTGGCCATTAAATCATTTGTTTTTATTGGTTTAGATTGCTTAAGCTTGGCTGAGTTGTGGAATATGAAGTTTTTTTCTTAGTTTTGAGATTTTACTTGATTGATGAAAAGCCCAAAAAATTCTAGCCCGATGGGCTTGGTCCGACCCAAAAAGCCTGGATCAGGTATGGCCCGTAGGCATCCCATGGGCCTAAAATTTATAGAAAAATCCGGAGGCACGGCTCGGCCTGAATTTTGGATGAACAGTCAAAAAGCTCGGTCCGGCTCAGCCCGACCCAGCCCATTGATAAGCTCTAGTTTCGACATTATTATAATTACTTCGTTATATATCTTTTTCATGTTTGGCAAAACAGATATGTTTCTTGTAGTACTCTCATCATGATTCATTTGATCACATTGCATGTTGTGTTACTTTTATCTTGTGCTTGCATAAGTGCATTTGTCGTCAAACGTTTGAATCTAATCGATCAGTTAAAACGTTGAGACTGGCTTACCAACGATTATAACTCTCATGCATATTTAGTATTGAAACTTGCCTATATGCTTATCTTTATTATTAAAAAACCATACGCGAATTATACGTTAAAAATACGTACGTGAATAATTCGGTAGTTTTATATGAATAGAATTCGTAAAAATTTGGCCATAATTTTATTAAAAAAAATTTAAAATTTTGTTAGAGGAATAGTTTTAGGAAATTCTAATAAAAAAATTATTTTTTATTCACAATTTTTTATTGAAAAAGACGTACAATTCGCGAATAATTCGGCCGGGTTAAAAAAACACGTTTTTTTTTATCTTTGCAAATAATTCGGGAAACGGACTTTTTTTTTCAAAAATTCGTCAATTCGAGAATAATTCGCGAATTTACTAACAGATTTATTCGATTATGTGATTGTGAATCTTGTCTTCGTGCATATTTTGATGTTAAATTTTATTGCTTGGATCATTCATACTTTGAGATTCCAGAAATGTAAGTAGATACATAGAAAGATCAATGGATGGACATAGATGAGAAGTCTGTAGGAAAAAGTAGTGATATTAAACTAACTAAATTCTGAAAATACTAATTATTTCATTAGTAAAATATAAACAAAATAATCAAAGAACAAATTCTAGGAATAGGATAAACTAAGTTGAGTCACGTGTATCACACACTCTCCTTAAGAACTTTTATGCCGCCCACAAGCTTGTATGACGTTGTTCTCCAAGGATAAAACAACTACAAAATTTTGTATCACAGCACAAGAACTTCTCGTCGAACTGAAGAGTACCTTACTCTATCACCGGAACTGAACTCGCTTGAGAGGGAGAGAAGAGATCAGAAGGGAAGATTGCCTTCTGATGGGATGAAGAATTAGGAGGAGGAAACTTCTATTTATACATGGAGGAATGAGGAGGAACATAAATATCAGTTACTCCAAAGGTCTTCGGTTTTGTAACAATTAACTAGCCAAATTCATTCTGGTAACTTATTGCCAACATTTATTCTGACAATAAGTTTGTGGCCGGAGTAATCTGAAAAAGCCAAAAGTTTTGTAATCAAAAGGAATGTGGAAAGCCAAAAGTCACGTTAGTTTTCATAAGTGCAAAAAAAAACGTGTGCACATAAGTCCATATCACAAGCCCAATCCAACCAAGAGAGAGCCTCTCTACTTGCTCACTCAAAGCATGGTAGAGTGAAATTATATTTAATGACCTTCACATTCCTAGTTTTTTCCATGTGGAATAAATTTTATTCCTTTTGTTTCAAGTGGCCAACTTTGGTTGACAATTTCTCATTCACCTCTTAACCAATTTAAAGTGAATACATAATCTTTATGTACTCTTGTAGGAGAACATAAATCCATGTTTGTCTTCCATTAATATTAAGTGCATTCCACTTAATTATTTTATTTAAATTGTCCAACTAAAATGGTGGAAAACCACTATTTTTTCAATAAAGTCAGCATGGAAACATCTCCTCGCACGTCCAAGATATGATAGCAGATCGAGAAAGCACAAAATCAAAACCAAACAAGTCTAAATTGAAACGAAAAATAAAAAAGATATTACTCAAAGCAAAGCGAATCCATGTTGTTGAACTATCTTTACGATGATTGGCTGGATAAAAATCCAAGATGAGTATATCATTCTCTTCTCTTTGCTGTTTACTAGCTTAGACTTATATTATTGGTGGTTGTCATTACCCACCTATTCATCACCAAAGTATGACATGAAAGACTGATACTTTGAGATGTAACCCTATATTTTTGCAATTGATATCTGACATCATTGCAAGAAGCATAGCATCGATTGAGTGCAACCATGAATGATGTCCTTCATTTAAGCAAAATAGAGAACTGGAATACTTGGAACTGGGGGCAATTTCCTGTACAATTAAATCTTTAAAATCAAATTATCAATAAGATCAAGAATTCCTCCTCTTCCAAAAATTCTTACTATTTATCATTACCTTATAGTCACGTACACTTCTGTATGCAACAAAGACTTGACATGATGCTTTGACTATTAATTGGTTTAATCTTGTTGTGCAAAGTCTGACAGGTTGAGCGGCAAAAATATATATATATATATATAAACATATTGTAGTCGAGCTCAAAGAAAGCAACATAATATATTGAAAAATTGGCTACATCGGGATCATCAAACAATCTTAAGAAAATGCATTTCATTGATTTTACAAAATCATGATTGACGATCATACAAAGCGTGATCAAATGAGTTTACTATATGCAAGTAGACAATTAAACGTTTTACGACATTGTCTCACAAATATTAACGATCGAACGACAAAATGCCATACGACATTGTCTCACGAGTATTGACACGATTGAACGACAAAACGTCTTATGACATTGTCTCATGCCTTATATGCTCATCAATTATCGCATACTTCTTGAGGATACAACGAGATAACAATGCAATTTTGAGAGGTAAGTGGTCACTCGGATTAAGTTAGGATTTATTAATTAAGACTGATTATCCTTCTGTCGTATTATTTGTAATACCCCGAAAATTAGTTTAATAGTTTAGATTATCGTATGACTCATTAAACTTAGAAATGATCATAATTTAGTTTGACCTTAGAGGTTTTAGAAATTCGATAAAATAATTATCCGGCGAAGACAATGTATAAAAACGAGGTTTAGAGAAATATTAACGGAGTCGGGCAAATGGTCCAGTGGATACTCAAGTTCAAGTCAGGTACTCCCTGGTCTTGGGTTCGAGGCCACGAGTTGGAATCGTGAAACATTCCATTTTATAGGTTAGTAAAAATAATAAAAATATTTTTACTCCAGTTAGAAACGGTAAGAAACTCTAATTCCAACTAGCCGATTTTTCGGAAATGGAATTTTAGCAAACGACCAAATTTTCCTTATTCGAATCTCTTCTCCGAATCGAACTTTGTATTTTAAGATTGCAATTCATACTTTTAGAGGTCATGCTCATATATCAATTTGGAGCTAATTATTATTGGTTGATAGATATATATATATATATTACACTACACTACACTTTATTAGTAAAACCATACATTTTCACACATCACATTACATATTACATTCACATGCATACATAATCACATTTCAAAATTTCAATCAGATTTCCAACCACATTACTATTGTTTTTACGAGTGCATTTTAACCCTAGAATTAGTAGCCCAACTATTCCATTGTCAACTTGTCTACAAAAGTCTACAAAAATAGTTATGAATTTATTTCCCATGTCTCCTCCCATGTCTATATAAATCACCCTTGAGTTCAATCTGATTTTTGCACCACTTCAATCTTCCCCTTACGTACTGATTTGAAGTCCTCCCAAAAGTTGCAATGCAACTCCCCTAAAATCCCACACCAAACTACATTTCTTCTAAATACTTTAGTAGTTAATTCACTTGCTTCAAGAGGGTCACTTAAGTTAATCAAATACCTCCATCACCTACTGAAATTCTTGAGTAAGTACATGAGTACATTCCTATACTTCTTTATCTTTAAGATTACATCAAAGTGCATGGCTAAGAATAAAAGAGAAATAATGAGCTTTAGTGTAAATTTAATATTTTCGTTTCTGTTAAAGTTTTAATTAGTCAAATATTTTTACATATTCAGATTCTACACAAAAAGTTATTCAACTTTGGCTTTTGAATCACTTAAAAAGGTTAAGTAATGAGAAAGTTATGGCTAAAACAAGTTTTACTAATCTTTTCTTTAATCATGTTCGAAACCTAGCCTCTTAATGTGCTATTAACTTGAAATATTCATATCTCACTCATTTCTTAACCAAATTTAGTGTTCTTTATATCAAAACGAAGCTTAGGAGTTCAACTATCAATCTGGAAAGTTTTAAAGTCATTGATTAATAATTAATAACTAATTAATTCGTGCAAATGAGCTTAATAGCAAGCGTAACCATTTCTGGACAGTTGCTAAACATTTTTGTTTCTGGACTTGAGAACTCCCTACCGAACTTTGTGATTATTACCATTGAATTCCTCTCGAAAAACACTTCGAGATAGTATACTCACTTCTTTGATTTGGACATAATATGGATTAATTATAAAACGGATCAAATGGAGGATTTCGGACGGACTACCGCCGAATGATACTTTTGGTCAAAGGATTAATAATTTTATTTTCTGCATTTTTACTTTATTTTTATTTACTTACTCGCATTATTTACTTCTTAAGTTTGATTTGGGACTAATGGAGGATTTCGGGCGGACTACCGCCGAATGAAACTTTTGAGCCAATGATAACTAATTTTTATTTCAAGTTTATCTATTTAATCGCTCTATCTATTTACTCTCAAATATAATTTGGAACAAATGGAGGATTTCGAGCGGACTACCGCTGAATGAAACGTTTGGACCAAAATTGTTAATTAATGAAATACGTTTAAGTTTGATCTTTCTTCCTTTACAAATTCTATTACGTATATATTTATTACAAAATTATGATGTAAATATATACTCTATGATCTATATACATAGTCTTAATTAAAGACTTGTTGTGATCGTTATGGTTGAAGTGTGAAGTCGGGTGTATAGTACGAATTAACTCGTGCTTAAGTGAACTGCTGGTAAATTGTTCTGTTATTGTGGGAGTTAGCCAAGGGCCCTAGTCCCTTACAGATAGTGCACTATTATACTCTAAGGAATGAATTGTGTCAAACCGGGAGTACACATGCTTGGGCAGGTGGCCTTAGAATGCTGTGGCTTTATATGTGTACTGGTGTTGTGAGACTAAGCACATGATTTCTTTTGAGTAATTACCAGTTAATCTAAAAGAATTCACTTCGGAAGTATTGGCGTGTTTATGTGTAGATGTGAAGTTATACAAGTATGTGTGTGTATATATATATATATATTATGTACCTAATTGTATATATTACAAAGACGCAAGTATAAGTATGGAAGAATGACCGGTTTCAATATTTCATCTTTTTGAATTGGTTGTTCGGTTTGATGTTTCTTAGAAATAATTTAGTATATGCTTGTAAGCTGTACTTACTGGGTCAGTGTGACTCGTGGTACTACATCTTTCTCCTTTTCAGGTGATGAGTAGAATGCTTGGGGAAAATGGGATACGTCGCCTACTAAATAAACAAATTATTTTCTACTTGTATTTTGAATTGAATAAATGTAATGACTATTATTTTCAAAAACTTCGGTATTGTAATATTAGCACTTTCTCTTTTCAATAAATGTACTATTCAGACACCTTGATTTTTGAAATTATTTGGGTTTCTTATTCACATCACAAATCCTTACACCATATTTCAGTATAATACTGGCTCCGGATTTGGGGGTGTGACATTATTCGTGCCTTATGGTTATGATACAATGATATCAAAAATACGTTTATGTACAATGTTGTTTTAAGTAATGTTGAAGCTGACACAGACATGCTTTAGGAAACTGCAAAACTGGCAGAATCTCACAACAATATTATAGTGCAGCTGGCCGGATCGACACAATTACCCAAAATATTCAAAGATCATAGAGGAATATGCCTATTTTACTTGATCAGATATTTTTTGGCATATCCAAACCCTAGATTTTCTTACGCAACTTGACATTGGACTTATCCGCTCTGATCAATTCACCAAGACTTAAACCAATCAACCCACATAGTATGACTTTGTCAGTTTTGGTGGCAACCCCATGACATACTCCCATAAATATAGGTGAGAGGAACAAGATCACCAGCGCCACCCTATCTAGTAACATATACTTCTGCAAAATGTGGCTACTCTTTCCACAAAACCAATGGATGTCCTCGAGCCTCTCGATCAAAATGGACGAGATAATGCGTTTTGAGTTGGCAAATTGTCACTTCGGTTTAGATCCCAAATTTCGGCCTTCGTTTCCATGAAAGCAAGCTTTGAGATCAATCTTTTTCTTGGAAAAAAATAGGCTCCCACTGCGTAGAACTGATAAAAATCATTCTCGTCAATTGAACCACATGAGGTTGTTTAGGGTTTACTAAACAAAGTATACTGGTTTGTGAAATAAGTAAACTAACATTATGAAACTAGTAGACTACATCGTAAAATTAGTAGAGTTTATGGTTTGGAGTTCTCAATGGGTCAACATACCAAAGGGCACTCTTGAGAGTACGTTTTATGAAATATAATTCCTAGAATTAGAATATAATTGCATTGAGAAGAGAATCTATTAAGATGAAGTAGGGAGCGATTTCGGCATTTAATTTTACATTCCACACCTCCTTTGAATTTTAGTTTTAATTTTACTACAATAGTACAATACACTCCAAAAAAAAACAATCGAAACATAAAATTTTCATCCAATTGGAAAATCATTAAGATATAGAACAAAATTAAAATAATGCACGAACCAAAACTGTCAATCTTACACCAATAAGTGATAATCGTGATTATGAATGTTTTAATGATTTAGAATTTTGTTGAAATTTGGCATAAATGATCTACTCGTTATTATGTATCTATCCAAAAGATGAATTTGCCAAAATATGCTTAAAAAGTGAGTCTAATAAAAATGTACTCACCATATCCTCATTATAATAGTCCTCGATGAAGAATTTCCTATGAAATATATACCAACAGGAAGTAACAACCCACCAAATGTACCAAATTAGTATCTGAATTTTGATTAATCTTGAGATCTGCACTGTCCAGCACTTGGACAAAGTAACGACTCAATTCATGCTTTGGAAGTATAAGCCAAATTCATTGCCGACTTGGTTGATGATGTCCTCTTACTTCATATTGGCCCTATACACAGTTTTGAGTTAGTCATACTTCTGTCCAGCGTTGACCTACCTACCTTTACTATTGATCGATGGATTTTCTGTCTAGTAAGAAACTCTATCAAAGAGATGATACTTAATCTTTGGTGTTTTGAGATATCCTACAATATTCCATTATGTGTATTTTCTTGTCAAGACCTCGTTACTATAGAGTTATATATGTAAGTGTTCGTTAAAGCCTCCAGCCACATTCAAAGGGTTTAGATGCTTGAAGAAGCTAACCATTTACTCGGTCACTTTGTCTCAAGATGGATTTGAAAAGTTGATTAGTTGCAGTCCTCTGCTTGAGAGTTAAGAAATGCAGGGTTGTTCTGGTGTGACTAACGTCAAGATCAATGCACCAAATCTCTTGTTCTGGTTTACATTCTTGGTGATCATGAAGATTTTAACTTGAGAATACATCAAATCTTACCGATGCTTCAGTTGATTTGATTAATGCCGTCCAGATACAGGCACCGACCAGTTCTAGAAATTTGCTCAAGTTTCTGAAGCACTTGCCTCAAATTCAAAGTCTCTCTATATGGCACAGATTTTTGAAGGTAAATGATTTCTGATATCATAGGTATATTCATATACATATTTCGCTACTGTAACTAGATCATCTACTGATTTAACTTGCTATTTAATTTTTTTTTTTGCATCTATTCCGCTTCAGTATTTTTCAATTGGTGCCATGCCACTGTTGCCAGAGAAGCTTTGTGAATCATTATGTCAGTATTTGAACGTTCTTTCTATCAAAATCAACTTCGACAATGCGAATGAAGTTTCAACTGTTCTTTGCCTACTGAGCTTCCCTACTCTTCAAAAAGACAGAATTACTACTGTTCTTTGTAAAGACAGAATTACAGTTTCTATAAAGACAATCATATCCATGTTATATCTATAAAGTTTAAACTACAGAAACTGTAATTCTGTACTTCCAGCATATATAAAATATAAACTACATATTTACAGTTTCTATGGGAATTGATATGATTAATATTTGATACAAATTTAATCTTGTTTTAAAGAGCGAAAATTGATAAGTTTCAAAAAAATCTCCACCATTAGATATAACATAGATATATGATTGTCTTTTTCAATATATGATTTAAAAATATTTAAAATGATTATATGACATAGTAATTATGTGTTAAGCCTCATCATTTTGGGGCCTTCACATCATTGGCCACTTTAGGGCCTCAAGTCATTACTCTATTACTTACTAGATTAATAAGACTTGATCAAAAAAATTTAACCATGCGTAGGCTGATCCACAGTTTTATGAAGCTGTTGATGGGGAAGTGAGCACTAGTTTTAATGACAACCAAAATTATAAATTCACTCAACAGCAGCATGTTGTAGTAAACAGGATTGCTGGTGAAAAAGCTGAACTAGATTTCATTAGTTTTCTGCTATTAAATTCACCTGTGCTTGAGAGCATGACTGTCGAGCCTTCTAGTGATCATTCTTCAGAACTTTGTAAATATTTGCTTCGGCTTCAGCGTTCTTCAATTCGTGCAGAGATAATCTACTTGGACCCTGAGACCTTATACTTTATCAGTGAAAGCACCTGATAACCAGCTGATTTTCCTGCACTAGTACTCTATGGTTTATGTTTTTTTTTTCTTTCTGTTAAGTTGTATTTTTTGTTTGTTGGGACAGACAAGGCATTGGTCTTTATGATGGGTGTTGGAATATGAATTAATTCTTGAGTGAAAGGTTTAGGATTTACTTGTTTACGGTGTTTAATAATCCCAGAGTGATATACTGAGAATCTGAGATGTTCTTTTCGGGTTACTTCATGAATTCATGGACACTTTCCATGTTGCAAAGTAGAAAACAGCTTACACTTTAAGGGTGTATACTGTATCTTGTGTAATTATCTGATTTGTCTGTTGTTTCTGTTTGCCTTCAATTCAGTGTTTTAGACTTGCAATTTGTTCCAGAGATTTGATTCTTCCTGCATTGTAGTATATTTAATGTGGGAGCAATATTCATGTTCGAGAAGTTCCTGGATTTTTCTGGATTGGAGCTGTTTAAACTGTAAGGTAATCCTCTGTGGTGAACCGGTCAAACACCTCTGTGAGCACTATCTGCAGACAAATCCTTTTCTTGCTATCAGTAGCAAGGTACCTTCTTTTAACCAAAGCTTTCTAGATCCCATCTCTCTACACAACTGAGCCTTAAACCTCCAATGGTCTACGTCACTTTTACATTGTGACTTACTACTGAAAAAGTCTGGTTTCGTATCCTTTGTCAGATACATACACTAGTTGTGTGTTTTTTCATGCAAAGAGTTGGCAGACTATTCTTGTGTTCCAACAACGGCAGCCATTCTTCAAGGCAATCCTTTCTTTTGGCTTCATAGTATTATTGTTTCCTCTGTCGTCTGAGAATTGATAACTTTACAGACAATGGGAATCTTCAACTATATAGACAATGTCAAATAACTTACATTCAAAGTGTCGATGCTTTTTCAACTATAAATCTATAATTATCCAATATAAACCCAGAAAGTATTACTTTGTGTTATTTCCAAAAGCTTGTACTTCCTAGTACATCGCAAGCTCGCTGTTCACACTCTAACTTTCCCCATCTTGCATCAACACGTTCACAAGGGAAAACTACTTTGTCAAGGCTGCATCAATGTCCCATATAATATAACTCATACAAACAATTTTGCCAAAAACGTAAATACATACTCATATTTAGAAAAGCTCTTGTCAAAGGTCAAAAGCATCCAAGTAGGTACAGATGCATCTGATCTCAAGAATTACAAGCAGAATGTTGCAGATCTTACCTTCTGTTGATTGTATTATGCACATGACATAGCCATTGGGAGAATTCAGCATGAGATCCAGCCTGTACAGGATTTGATCTGCTAAACATGGTGCAGAATTACAGTTAGTGGTTCAAAAACATATAAAGGGAGCCTTTGAAGAGTCTAAGAGTCTAGGACTAACTATATGAAGCTGACATTTGATAATTCAAAATATCCCCATATGCTTCCACTATGGGGTACATTCATGATAATATTGACATCTGCATAAAAGTGAAATTCTCCCTGTTAGAACGAGTGTCTTCCACTACATACTCCAGTTCGCTTTCATATTGCTCATGAAAGAGTCTCTGGTGACTGAACTGGCAGTAACTTCTTGTGAGATGAATTTTCAACAAAGAAATAGATGAAGATGAATTTGTATTACACATACTTTTCATACAAAATCAGACCTACTTAGAATTCGAATGAACCTACATCCAAAAGAAACAATATTTAAAGAAGTCCAACAGGTATATCATTTATCTTCTGCTTGTCACAGTTCAAACTGCGATCACAAATATACTACTTTCATGGTCAGAGGCCAAATGATGAAGACCAAGAAGATCCCTTGAAGTTAATAAAAACAAAATAATAACATGGAAATTGCTATGAAATTTTACCCAAAAAAGAAAAACGACTGTGAAACTCTTCTCAGTTCTGCTTCAGGTTCATTAGTCCAATATTTACGAATACAGGAGAAGAAATAGGTTAATACTTCATAATGTCAGAATCATATTATCTAGATGCACATCAGTCTATAAAAGCATCCGAAGACAGACACGGAGTAGAGCAGAGAGTAGCGTACCAATTCTTTTACATCCTTCTTCTGTTGCCTTGTTGGATTATCCGGATACTGGATAAATCAGTTTACATTAAATCAGTATAGTGTAAAAATTCCTCTCAACTGTAGAAAGAATACAAATCATTTGTAGCTACGTCCTGAACTAATGAAGCAAGGAAGTGAAACAGGAGACTGGTTAGGACTTGTGGGATTATAGCTAGGTGGCAAGCCACCTTTCCTTTCATTTTTGTGTGTTCATTATTGGGAAATGAGAACAAAATGGAGGCTTTCAATCTTTCCCTAAAATGAACTAGTATGACTGAAAAAGATACCTACGAAGAGAGACATAAGTTCAAACAAGAAGAATCGATTTCAGAATTGAGATACTTATATACTAGGAAGTATCAATGGGAGCTCAATACACACTAAATACTTCAATGGATTTGACGAATAATAAGAGCTATTGTAAGACATTTCCTTTACCTGAGCAGCAAGAGTGTGAAGAAAAGTCCAAGTAGCTCTTCCAAGCCCTTCTTTAGTCACAGGAGCACTAGATTTTCCCTGAACCATTTGAAAACAGCAATAAAGCAAATAACTTCACAGCAAACGTAAGTCCCCAAGACATTACAATAATCTCACAACTTGATATCATGAAGCCTCAACACTAGCTGCCATGGATTATGCTCTGACATTTTTCAGAGACACGAGAGCGAAACAGTACTATGTTGTTACTGAGCGGGAAAGAATGCGTCTTATGTAGATCGGACTTCGGTCATAAAGGTCTGTTTCGACTGTTAAAATGTGTTGGAGAGCGACTTCATGACTTCATGAAAGCAAGTAGATGGAATTCTCTTTTTAAGATTTTTCTATATAAAGAGTGAAACTCTGGATGGTATACTTTTTTTTAATGGTTTACTGTTTTTGCTTATTGCGTATTAGGTTCGATTTTGTAGGTCGTTGTTTATGTAGTTTTGACTTCCTAGATAATTTATGCAAAAATTTAGTTTTACGAAATGAAATGAATTTTGCCAATCATAAAAGGAAAATGGTCATCAGCCGTGGTCGAGAAATAAGTCCATGTGATAAGAGTTTATTGATTTGGTCTGATGACTACATTTCTCTTGTGATCGGCAAATATCATTCATAATAAAATTGACGTTCACCATAACTCATAAATAGAAGGAAAAAATTCACTCACGATGTTTGAACTGTTTCAAGTGTATCAATTTGATGTTCGACCTTTAAAAACTATCAAAGTGATGTCCAAATTCTCAAAATCTTATCAACGTGATGCCTACTGTCAATTTCCATCTATTCTCAGTTAACTTTGCTGACGTACCATTTTTTTGTTCGAATTTTTTTGTAAAAAGACTGTTATACCCTTGTGTTTTCATTTTTTAAATTCGTTTATATACTCTCTCTCTCTCGATCTCGATCTCGAATTTTTGACAAAGGCTTCAATTTTTGTGGTTCCAGATCTCGCCGGTGATTTGAATCCCACCAACCAATCCACCGTTGCGGCCTCCTTCGCTCTTGGCATATACGATAAGACCCAGTCCTGGTTCCAAACCCGACGCCTCCAATTCCGATCGAGACTCCTCCACGTACAACCCGACTTCTAGAGCTCTGCCTAGGCCTTGAACCCCGACGGCCTCCACTACACCATGAGCTCTTGCGAAACTCGGCATCAACCACCACCTCTTCTCGACCTCCCGCTGACGTACACTACACCAGGCCTCTTGCAGAAACCAGCATCCAGATTCAATTTTTGCTGGGAGAGTGAGAGAGGACCAGTGTGCGGGCACGAACAATCCATTTGCGTCTCGGACGATCATGTTGTTGAACTTAAGGGTCTTAGGCGAGGAAGAGGGTTGAGATTTGATTTGGGTTTCGATGCTATTGACTTGGGTTTTTCCCGAATTGGATTTGGTAGGTTTTAATTTGTGGAGTTGGTCGATAGTCCTCGAGGTCTGAGTAGCGTCCGACTTAAAGTGAGGTTGAGTGGCGTATAGCGTCACGGCCATCGCCGTAGGTTTTGTAACCTGAGGCGGCGGTGGTCGACGGCTTACCGTGATCGGAGATGACACACGCAAAGAAGGGGAGGCACGTGAGGCTCAGAGCTTGCTCGGTTGAAGCCGAGAGCGACCGTGATGAGTTGGCGAGCATGATCGAGCTGCGAAGAGACGGTGTTGGGGAGGAGACGCCGATCTCTTCTCTTCTCTGCTACTGCATGTCTATCAGAGAGAGAGAGAGAGAATATATATATAAACGAATTTAAAAAATGAAAATACAAGGGTATAACAGTTATTTCAACCGAGAATAAATGGAAATTGACAATAGAAATCACGTTGATAAGATTTCGAGAACTTGGACATCACTTTGATAATTTTTAAAGATCGAACATCTAATTAATACACTTGAAATAATTCAGATATCGACAAAAACCTATGATAAACAATTCTATTTATGCCTTGTTCCAAAGTCATACGAAAATTCAACCTTACGGAACAAGGCATAAAGCAGAATTGCCCAAATGACCAAATAACCGCGCGTCAGATTGAGCAGCTTTTATTCTTTGCGCTATCCAAGAAAATGGCGTCGGCAGCAGCCTAACATTCAAAACATAAAAGTTTGCGTATCTAACGCATCAAAAAAAGTCAGAGAGATTGAGAATCATTCATTCATTCATATCCAAACTAGTGTTGAAGATTAACTACGGCTGCCAATCATGGCCATGGTTTCCAAGAAAGCTGGGTTTGTAGAGCAGAGAATCATATAGATCCCAAATATCTCTGTTTGCTCAATCCTTCAAAACAGGTACTTCAATCATTTTGTTCATTGGTTTGCAGAAGCTTACAGTTTGGAGTTACTTAGAGAGACCCAGTTATAAAAGTTGAATCATTTTTATGAGTTTTGAAAGAACGTTTAGAGTTGGCTAGAGCTTAGGGCATCTCCAACAATGGAGGTCCTATACCCTATAGTAGAACCTTCAAAGAAAAACTCATCTCCAACCCATAAAAATTTGGGTCTCATACCCTATATCTAGGTCTCATACCCTATCCAAGGTTCTAAAATAGAACCCAATATGAGGTATAGGACCTTGTATATTTTGGTGGGCCCAGATGGAAGGAAAAAGTAAGACCAGAAACAGAAAAAAAAGAAACAGAACCGAGCCGTGGGAGGAGAGAGACAGACGCGCGGAGAGAGGAAGGCATGCTAAGGAGATTGTCCAGCGCGTGCTGGCCAGGCGCGTCTTGAGCGAGTGAAGCCAACGATGACAGTAGACAGCTGACGCAGCGGGGCCCACTCTGCTGTTGCTAGCGTCATCAGCCAACGGCTCTCTCCCTATTCAAACGAAAGTTTTCCTCTTCTAGCAATTTTTTTAATATCTCCTAATTAAATGTACTTTCCTCCGTAAATAAAAAATAAAATTGAAATTTTTTATATAAAAAAAATTTGTCCCTTGCAACAGTAATATTGTGCATCTCTATAAATACCAACAATAAAACTCATTGTTTCTACACCAAAGTTTGTTACTTCTTCTCAAGAGAAAATTTTCTCCATAAACTTATCTTCCTCTAGCTTTTATTTTATTTTTTGTAGCATCATGCCACCAAAGGTGCCTAGAGATCCAAGGCAATCAAATTGAAAAAAATATGAAGAAGAAGTATTGTGCCAAGCCGCTATGAATACTAGTGAGGATCCAATCACGGGTACTAATCAATCCTCTAAAATATTGTGGGAGCGTATTAGTGCGGCGTATGAAGCCACAAAGCCAACCGGAGCATGTTCTCGATCCGGAATGAGTTGTGTGGCTCGTTGGAAAAAAATTTCCCCCGCATGTATGAGATGGCGTTCATCTCTCAACCGTGCAATCAAAGCTCATGGTAGTGGTGAAAACGAAGCCGACGAAGTAAGTATATATTTAAATGTGCTTAGAAGTTATTAAATTGTGCGTATAAATGTAGTAACTAAATTTTTAAGTGCGTAGAAATTATTAACCACTAATTTAATTTTTTTGATTGATTATGTAGCTTTTAACTGCTAAAAAAGAATATCACAAATTGTCAAAAGGGGAGACATTCTCTTTTTTTCATTGTTGGGAAATATTGAAGATGCATCAAAAATTTATGAATCCTCCCAATATGAATTTTAGTTCCGATTTTGATCCGCCCATCGACTTGGATGATGACGACGACACACCCAACAACTCAGCAACTCCAAGTGCACCACCTAAGGAAGTTCGACCTAAAGAATCTCGCCCAATGGGAAATAAAGCGGCTAAGGCGGCAAAAAAGAAGAAGAGTGAAGATTTCGGAGAGAGCATTCACACTGAAATGAAAAGATTGAACGACTTGCGTGAGCGTGAGTTTGCACATAAGCAACAACTCTTTCAAAAGGCTAAGGCGGCGGAGAAACTTGAAGCCAATGATCGTATAATGGCGGTGGATCCGAGTATATACTCTCCTAACAAAAGAGCTTATTGGGAGAGGAGGCAAAAAAAGATACTTGACGAGGAGATGGCCAATGATCGTCCTACCACCCAACCAAATCATCCTCAATCATCTTCAAGCAATGATGGAAATGACACAAATTTGGACATGTACACACCGGTTCAAGATACGCCATGGTTATGAAATAATGTTGAAGAGTCATTTTAATTAATGTATTGTTGCTTTTAGTATGTTGTTGCTTATTTTAATTAATGTGTTGCTTAATTAATGTGATGTTGTAACTTGGACTACATTTTAATAAAGAGTATTTTGTTGTTTTCTCACAATGGATTAAACTTTTATTTAGTATACACTCAATTAAATGCATAATTGATACAACTTTTATTAATAGCACATCAAATTAAAGCTCACAACAACACACAAAATTAAAGCTCACAACAACACACCAAATTAAAAGCATAATGGCAAAAAAACCAATTATTGAATTAATGGATGTACACCCCTCATCCATTATTACGTAGACTTTCCGAGTGTTTGTTTCAACCATACCTCACTAGATTGTCTCTTAGTGAATCATGGATCACTGGACATTGAGTGTCGTCGTAACGTTGCATATATTCTCGCACTCGTCGAGGATTGCGGTGTACTTCCTGATCATTATCTGCCCTATCATATACCTCCGCGCGCCTCGGACGAGTTGGGATTTCATCAATGTCAAAAGGCTCATCCTCCTCGTACTCATCCTCAACTATCATGTTGTGCAAGATTATGCACGTCATCATGATGTACTGGAGACTCTCTCTACCCCAAAGGCGAGCAGGCCCCCTCACGATTGCAAAACGTGCTTGCAAAATATCAAATGCTCTCTCCACGTCTTTTCTATACACCTCTTGCATCTTTGTAAAATGTTTTGTCTCTGGCGTGGTAGGATTTGGAATTGCTTTGATTAAAGTCCCCCAGTTGGGGTAGATGCCATCCACCAGGTAATATGCTTGGTGGTACGTATTTTCACCCACCTTGTATTTTACTCGAGGAGCTTTACCTTGGCAAACATCGTCGAACAAGGGAGACATCCCCAGGACATTTAAATCATTCAGAGATCCTAGAAGTCCAAAATATGCATGCCATATCCATGTATCATATGAAGCCACGGCCTCTAAGATAATAGTAGGTTTACCTTTGTAACCTTGATATTGCCCGTGCCAAGCAGTAGGACAGTTTTTCCATTGCCAGTGCATACAATCAAGGCTCTCTACCATACCCGAAAATCCACGATCGTCAGCTTTTTTTAGTAACCTTATCAGATCTGCTCTCTCTGGTCGACGAAGATACTTCTTGTGATAGAAGTAAGTCGGCTAGCAAACCGTAAGCGAGCATCCTCATAGCACATGTTAACTTCTGTTCAGTTGAGAAGCCGACTCTACCGGAAGTATCCAGTTTCTGAACAAAATATGGATCGTAGTTGGCCACATCACACATCATTCCTTCGAACAGCTCAAGTCGCATTCGGTACCACCTACGAAAATGGTTTCCATCAAACCTACACACAGGATTGAAGTATAGATCCTTCAATCGCCGATCCATAGCTTCTCGATCTCTTTCAATGTACGCTCGACCTTCAGAAGAACCACCCCACTGTGAGTTTTCTTCATTCATCCTCTGCAAGTGTGAGGCAGTTGAAGTCATCATAAGATCATCCTCGTGATTTCTTGAGCCACTATCTTCTTCATCCTTCTTCAGTAGTTTCCTGAACCTATTGAGCATAGCTGAAACAAATTCAAAGTATGAGTACAAAACTTAGAAACCACAATTTTGATTGTGGAGGAGGAGTGTTTGTGAATTGGTGAGGATGAAGGAATGAGAGCCCCGTTTATAAAGAAAATGGAGATGGTTCAGTGATCGACATGTGGCAGATAAGATAGACGGTACAATCTCGACGACCAATCATATTATGACACGTGACACCGAAAATCACATCTCAATTATCGGTTAGATGTTATATCTACGGCAATCTGCTTATGCTCATACGGATCGACACGTGGCCAATAAAATCACATCCGAAATAGGGATAAAGTCACATGGCCCTAATTAATAATTTTTAATTAAAAAATTCAATAATATATAGCTTATTTTAAATTAAAATAGTTTGAAAAATTATTATAGAATACAATATGTATATTTTAATATTAAAATAAATATATAATAAAGATTATAAGTTTTAAGGTATAAGGTATAAAACTCATGGTTGGAGAGAAGAAGATGAGTCTTATTATGAGGTATAGAACCTTCATTGTTGGAGATAAGAAGGTCCTATAGTGAATAGTAATTTTACAAGGTTCTATTATAAGGTATAGAACCTTCATTGTTGGAGATGATCTTAGGATTTGTAAAGATCTAAACTTTATGGTGGGCATAACCCATTTGACTCATTAATTCAGTCTGGTGTTTCTGGATGGGTGAAGAGGGAATGGTCAGTGATGTCAAGGCTGACACGCCTGAATCTGCAAAGTCAAACCCAAAGTTGACACTTTTGCCTCTCATAGCTTTGATTTTCTATGAGGTTTCTGGGGGTCCTTTTGGAGTTGAGGATTCAGTGAAAGCCGGAGGAGGCCCCCTTTTGGCATTGCTTGGTTTCTTAATATTCCCTTTGTTTTGGAGCATTCCGGAGGCTCTAGTGACAGCTGAACTCGCCACGAGCTTCCCCGAAAACGGTGGATATGTGCTTTGGATATCAGCGGCTTTTGGGCCATTTTGGGGGTTTCAAGAGGGGTTTTGGAAGTGGTTTAGTGGAGTTATGGACAATGCTCTTTACCCTGTACTATTCTTGGATTACTTGAAGCATTCATTTCCTATATTTAACCTGATGATTGCTCGAATTCCAGCTCTTTTGGGACTTACATTCTCATTGACATACTTGAATTACCGCGGGCTGCACATTGTCGGCTTTTCTGCTGTTTCTCTTGCTGTCTTCTCTCTGTGTCCATTTGTCGTGATGACTATTTTGTCAATTCCTAGAATAAGAGTTAAGCACTGGTTGGTTGTAGACTATAAGATTGTAAATTGGAGGCAGTACTTCAATACTATGTTTTGGAATCTGAACTATTGGGATAAGGCAAGTACTCTCGCTGGGGAGGTTGAAAATCCAAGCAAGACGTTTCCCAAAGCGCTTCTCGGGGCAGTAGTTGTGGTGGTGTGCTCGTATTTAATTCCACTTCTTTCTGGTACTGGAGCTCTGAACTCTCCATCTAGTGAGTGGAGTGATGGCTACTTTGCAGAAGTTGGGATGTTAATAGGTGGCGTTTGGCTTAAGTGGTGGATTCAAGCGGCTTCTGCAATGTCGAACTTGGGGCTGTTTGAAGCAGAAATGAGCAGTGATGCGTTTCAGCTTCTTGGAATGAGCGAGATGGGAATGCTTCCATCTATATTTGCTGCAAGGTTAGCCATTCTATATGCTTTAAATCCTCTGCTGTTTTCATTAGGAATTCGTACTAGATATCTCAATAGTCCTCAATAAAGGATTGTTTTTGCTCAAACTAAGTTGCATATGTGTCTTTGAACGCAAATGCACTGTTGATTAGACATTTGGAAGTGTGCCTGATTGTAGCTTACAACATTCTACAGGTCAAAGTACGGAACACCTACCATAAGCATCCTGTGCTCAGCTACTGGAGTCATCTTCCTGTCGTGGATGAGTTTTCAGGAAATCTTGGAGTTTCTGAATTTCTTATATGCTATAGGAATGCTTGTTGAGTTTGCTGCTTTTATAAAACTGAGAATAAAGAAGCCAGACCTTCACAGACCTTACAGAGTTCCCTTTGGAACATTTGGAGTAACAGTGCTTTGCCTACCTCCTGCATTGTTGCTTGTTCTTGTTATGTGCTTGGCTTCTCTGAGAACTTTCATTGTAAGTGGCGCGGTGATCAGTGTCGGTATTTTGTTGTACCCTCTATTAGTTCATGCAAAGGATCAGAGATGGGCACAGTTTGATGCTGAAAAACCCACTGACCCTCAGAGTAAATGCTCAGATGGTCACTTGATAGTTTCACAATCGCATCAAGAAGTCCAAGATGAATCTTCTGTTAGCCTTCTCTCGGAGTTGCCATCTGTTGATGAAGAACAAGAATATTTGACAATAAAGTCAGAAGAAGCCTCCAAATTAGAGTAAGCGCTACTGTACTATATAGATGTGTAACACTACAACTACAAAGAATGTTTTTTGTTTTTACTTATAAAGAAGCATCCTTATACTTGTAACATCATATGCTAAGTCACAATTTGGAATAAATTTGAAGTTATTTTGCTGCATTATGGTATTTTGAAGGTAAGTTGAACCTGCCCGAATTCGTGTGGTACTTCACTCAGTCCAACAATATTTTAGCATAACAGATGTCAGAAGCAGGCCAGACAAATGCAGTGTTCTGACTATCTGGTTCATCAATCAGAACATAATGCTCACAAAACTACACTAGAAGAATCTCTTATTTCTAAATTCAAAGTCGAAACTTGCATCTCATAGAACACTAGACCGTTAAAAGAAAACACAAACAAACTGGACCTAGGTACACAATAAAATGCACGTGTGTTTTGTACAAAAGAAGATTCGGATAGCGCACAAGAAGCTCTACATCTTATTCCTGAACTGGTGTCTGTCCTTGTTACGATAGATTACAACAGCTTACAGAAAAAGCATCAAAACAAAACAAGCGAGTAGCTAGTCGCATCCACTCTGCAGTACTCCAAGGCACTAACTTTAATCCTATTCAGGTGATCGAGTCTCTCTCTGTAGCAAGTTTTGTTCTTTGGTCAATTCAGATTTTTGGTTTATAATTGAAGATGGCGGGTTGAAGCGTGAGGATTTGTGGATTATCTCCAAGCTTTGGTTCGTTGTAGGACTTATAGTTGTGATTGAACCAAATGCTAGTTGTTTGTTTTTTTACATTTGTATATACTAAAATGCAAGATGCCTTTGCAGGTGTACGGATCATGAACCAGAAGATGTGCCTGAGGCGTTGAACAGGACTCTGTAGGCAGTGGCGGAGTCACGGTGTGAGATAAATAACTTTAGCAACCTACAATGGTATGATACCTTCTGATGTTTTCACACCTGATCTGGTGGCATTTCCAGGCCTTATTCTTCCAAGGTTGTATTCACTGAATTTGACTGGTAATTTATGCTCATGATCACCTTTACATTTAGAATTTTAACGATTTTGAGTGAATGTCCTGTGATTCTATTTATGTGTATGGGTTACAGGAAGTTCAATGTTGGTGCTTTTTGGGGCGTTTCTTTAGCCGGTGTGGTAGGTGTATCTACTTACTGTGCTCATTAAATGCCGTCAAATATTAGGTTGCCACGCGTCGCCGTAGGGTGTCTTGGGGTACCCAAACGTCCTGACGTAGCTATAAAGTGTGATCATCGCCTGTACCTCAAAGGTCGTGTTTGTTTGAAACGGTGCTCACTGGTTCTCGTTTCGGACCCTTCTAATTCCAGTGACATCATATGACACGCATGACCATCTGCCGGATTGACGTGTCTTTTTCAACGGTCGTGATCTCGCCGATCTACTTGTATTTAAGCCTTCGCCCCTTCTTCCTTCCCACACTTTGCATACTCATCTGAATTTCTAGGTTTTTTTCTTTGAGGCAAGGAGATCCTATCTGCATTGCTGTGATTCCGTCGTGCCGTGACTCTTCTTCGCCGTTGCTCCGTCGTTGTTTTCCTCGTTTGTGCTATATCAAGTAACTCATGCAATCGCTTGCTCTTCTTTACCTTTCGGTTATACTTGGTTTTGTTGCTTCTTACTGTTTGGAGCTTCTGGTTTTTCTTTCTCTGGGTTCTTTCCTCTGGTTTTGATGCTTCCTTGTGTAATCGTATTTTCATAGTGTTCGTCGCCGCTTTGTTGTGTTGTCGATATTCCGTTTAGGTTTTCTGGGCGTTGTTTTTTTTTTGTTGGTGGGCCCGGAATCAGTCCCCGGGTCTAGATAACAGTCATGTTGATGTGTGTCCCATCGTGCTTAGTACTTGTTTGATTGTCATTTATGTTTATCGTGTTGTTGCGTTTATCGGTGTTGTGGGGGGGGGGGTATGTCGCTTGGGAAGCCGCTTTCGGACTGGGGATCTGATATCGGTGAACCGTTAGGCTTGACCTTATCCGTGACTGTTTCGCAGGTGACATGGGTTCTTCTTCCCAACCCGATGTCGATGTTGTTGAGGAGGTAACACCGGCGCTCGCCGATGGTAGTGCTGCTAGCTCTGGCTCGCGGTGGCTAGGATTGAACGGGCCGCTGTTGTGGACTATGAGGGATGGCCAAGAGGTTGACGAACCTTCTAAGTTGTTATCAGAGGCTGAGTTGGAAAAAGTGAGGTCCGAGTTTCAAGTGGGCGGCAGGGTGGTGCTCAAGTCGTTGGCGAAAGGTGAACTTTTTTTTAGGCTGCCCAATGGCTTCATTGCCCTCGACCCGACTCATATGCGTTACGGCGTGCGTCTCCCACTCCACCTTTTTCATAAGTACATCTTTGGGGAGCTCAATTGCGTGGTGGGCCAGGTTTCGTCGCTGATGCTTCAGGTTCTGAGTGCTATGTTTGCCTTATGGAAGCTCGCCGGTTTGGATTATCCTACCCATAACGAAGTATTGTTTTATTTTGATATTGCGTATTCAACCAAGAAGGGGTGTGGCAGGACGCTCTCACTGCGACAGCGGCATAGGAGTTCCTTTGGTCTCTCAGATTTTGAAAGCTCATGCCCGTATTGAAGAGGTGAGCACTTTTTTGCCAGTGGGTGGTCTTCATTTGCTAACAGTCGCATTCCCAGCTGTTTTCGGGCCCGAGGTGACTTTTTATCTCGGTGTTCTTTGGTCCCCTTCCTTTCTATTTTTCAAGGCGTTATGGCATTCTTTCTTTTCTTATTCATCCCTATTTTTTTGTAGTTACGTGCCAGTACGCCCTATCTGCTGCTGGAAAGCGACGATGTCATAGGGTTGAGAAGGGTTTTAGTGAGAAATTTAAAAGCATGTACCTTCTTGCCGATTATCATATTACGGAGATGACCGGTCTCGCAAAGACGCCCAGTATGTCGCCTCACTTTTTTCTATTGTATTGTTATGCATTTTCCTTTATTCTCCTGTTGTTATGTTGCCATGGTGTTGATCTTTTGCTTGTGTGCTCTGTAGTTGGTTATAAAAATCAGAAGCGAGACCGAAAGATGAGCAGCTCATATGGCGATATCGATGATCTTATTACCGAGCTTGCGGAGGAGGCTGCTGCCACCAAGAAGATTGACTTGGACGTTTGCTCTGGTAGAAGCCTTACTCTTGCTGAGCCTATCGATATTCCTCTACCGCCCGAGTCTCAGACTAACCGTGAAGGCAACAATGTGTCAGTGAAGGTTGTGACCGCCCCCGTCGAGATTTCCTCGCGCCCGCCCGTGTCTACCAAGCGAAACCCCGAGGCCGCTGATGCTCCTCAGAAGTGGTTGAGGAGGCTGGGTGCTGCCCCTAGCGTTCCTATTGGCATTGTCGATGATGTTGATGCCTATATCGCCCAGGTTACTATCGTCGTGCCTTCTGAGAGAGTCAGCGTGGCTACTGCTGAAATAGGTGATGCCGATAACCTTTGGTTTATTGATATGGAAGACTGTGTTTCTACTAGAGCGATTGTTGATCTTGAGCCCCCTCTTTATGCTTTAGTAGGCGGTGTCTCTTCCAGTGATCCTAACGTTGATGTGGGCGGTAGCGTTGTCATCGCTCGATCCAGTACCTGGGAAGGGCCACCGCCGTACTCGGCCGAGATCCTATCTCTCTTTCCCCCCACTGTAAGTACTGTGGCCGACATCGCCATTGGTACCGATCAGTGCTTGCAGTCCTTTGCCGCTGCTCTTCAGCTGATGTGTCATCAGCGGCATACCCTGGTTGCTTCTTCCGATGAGCTGGCTCGCGTGAGCGAGGAGCCGTCGAGGAAGAACGGGGAGCTGGTGAAAGCTAGCGAGGAGTGGCAATCCTTGCAGCAGAATTATGAGGCTCTGGAGGGTAAGAAGAAGCTCGCCGATGAGTGCCTAGACGCCTCTTTCAAGCGCGGCAAGCAGTTGGAGCTAGAGGTGAAAGAGGAGCGGCAGCGGGTGAAGGACCTTAAGGCCAGGTTGTCTGCCGTGGAGGGTCAAGTGACTGCTCTTCGTGGCCAAGTTAAAGAGCTTGAAAAGTGGCGTAAGCAGGAGATGGCTGACTCCGTGGAGGATTTCAAGGCCAGCCCGGCCTTTGACGCGCTGCTGCGCAAGGCCTTCAGCGACCGTCTTCAGCAGACTCAAGCTCGTTTCTTTAAGAACGGGTGGGTCAACAAGAAGTACCACGCCGATCTGCAACGTATCAATAAGAAGCGTAGGTTGAGCCACGAGTCCAGTCAGAAGGCCTTGGCTAAGGTCAAGCAGGAGGAGGCTAAGGAGGCGGATCGTCAGCAGGGCAATGTCCTTGAAGGTATGACTCCTAACGGCTTTCATCCCCTAACGCCCAGTGCATCACCATCAACTCCCTTAACCCACCATTTTCGTGATGTTGAACTTTCGTAAGGAGCGAGGCGTTGGCGATCAAGTACCGTGAGCGGTTTCATCAGGCCGAGCGCGAGATGATCCTGCAAGATGGTGATGGTGTTGGCCCGGCGTGAAGCCCGGTGCCCTTTGTAATAGCGTTAGTATGTAGAACAATCTAAATGTACGATGTTTAGTACTCTTCTTGCCGTTATGGCTATTTTATTGCTTGATCAGTATCGTGATCGTGGGTGATGATGCTGACTGATATGCTTATTTAAATGAGAAGATACTTTTTTGCTGGATTTTTATAAGTATGGTTAGGTATCGCTGACCAATGAAAGGTCTAAAAGAAATTTGTTTGCTTGTTGTATGTTCGTTCTGCTGCTATGTCAGATCGGACATACCAATGTTCATATCGGGAATAACTAGTATTCAAGGTATGGAATGAAAGTAATTAAATAGCGATAAGTACAGACGATAAGTAAAAGACAGATGTTTATAGTGGTTCACCAAATTGGCTGCTCCACTTCGTGCCTCAATGGGCTTTTACTATGCATCTCGAGATTTACATAAATTTGGGGACCGAGAGCATTTTGTTTTTACAAGCAAAGGTCTAAAGAATTTTCGTTTCATTGGTGGCGATACCACGCTTATGTTGGGATGAGGCTAGTCCTTGGTATGATGCAGAAAATTTTGTAACGCCGTAATTGCCATAATATTAGAACCTGTTTCGCTGGTGGCAATACCGGAGGTGCTCTACGTTCCATGTGTGTGGTACCTTGAGGCCGTTCTTATCTTCGAGGATGAATGTAGTTGGCGTGATGCTTTCGATGATTTTGAAAGGTCCCTCCCACATCAGTGCTAGTCCATTTGGCTTGGAGATAACCTCTCTCCAGACCATGTCGCCGATATGGAGCTTTCGTGCCTTGACTCTTCTATTGTAGTGTCGCGCGACCAGTTGCTTGTTTTCCATGAGTGCGATATTGGTTTCATCCTGCCCCTCTTCCCAGAGTATGTTATCCATGTCCAGTCTATCCTCGTTTGTGTCTTCATCGTATCCTTCGAGTCTCGGGCTTCAGTGCGTGATTTCCAACGACAAGACCGCTTTTGCTCCGTAGACTAGGGAGAATGGTGAGGCGCTTGTTGCTTCTGTCGGCGACGTCCGTACTGACCATAACACTTCATATAGGCATTCTGCTCACTTATGGATGTAGTCTTCCATTCTTCTTTTGAGCCCGGCCTTTATTTTCTTGTTTGCCGCTTCTACCTGTCCGTTTGTCTGAAGGTAATACACCGATGCAAATACTAACCGAGTCCCCAAGTCGCTCGTGAATTCCTTCATTTCGTCATTGTTGAATTGCTTACCGTTATCGGTGACTATTATGAGCGGAGCTCCGTATCGGCAATATATGTCCTTCCAGAGGAAGTTGATTACTTTCTTTGTTGTGATGAGCACAAGCGGCTTTGCTTTGATGTACTTCATGTGGTAGTCTATGCAGATGACGATGTATTTGAACTGGCAGGATGACGCTTTTAGTGGTCCGATGAGATCCCCACTGTGAGAATGGTATCGGGCTGATAATGATGGACATTGGTGCTCCTCGGGCGTGTATCTTATGAGCGTACTGGGCACACATCTGGCACTGGTTTACAATATCCCTTGCGTCTTTCCTCATTCTTTTATAGTAGAAACCATAGTGAAGGAGTTTATGTAAAATGTTGTTTGGTCCGCTATGGTTGCCATACCTACAGCCGTGGACGTCTTCTAGTATTTTATGCCCTTCTGATTCTGTGACACACTTGAGCATAGGGAAACCATTTTTTCTCATGTATAATTGGTCGTTATGTAAGATGTAGTA
Organism: Geum urbanum; assembly: GCA_946800695.1. NCBI lineage: Eukaryota > Viridiplantae > Streptophyta > Magnoliopsida > Rosales > Rosaceae > Geum > Geum urbanum. The sequence continues at coordinate 3,970,257 of OX327002.1, read as the reverse complement.
TGCCGCCCTTTGAGCGAGTTTCCTTGCTTCTACGCGGTTAGCTGGTACCGTTCCTTCCGCCAAATAGTTGACCATGACCCTTCTCCAATCTTCCTCTTGTGTCGACAGTGCCGCTAGCGTGAGTGTGAATACTTCTTGGAAATTTTTGGAGATGCTTGGCTTTTCTAACGTTTCCACCATTGTGTGCCCTCTTGCCGTTATCGATGGTGTCGTTGTCAGTCTTGCTAGGGCGTCAGCCCCTCCTGTTTTTCTCCCTGGAGATGTGATTTATGTTGTAGAAAGAGAATTTGCTTAACAGCGCCTTTACGTATCCTAGGTATGCCGACATATGTGTCCCTGTTGCCTCGAAGTCCCCGGTCACGTGATTTATCGTTAATTGGGAATCGCTGAATATGCTAACATCTTTGGCTCCTGTGTCAATGGCGAGCTATAATCCGGCGATCAGAGCTTCATATTTGGCCTCGTTGTTAAACGCTTGGAACGTGAATCGTATGGCGTATTCGGCGTAGGTTCTGCCAGGGCCGGTTAAGATTGCTCCTGCTCCTGCTGCGATCGTCGTTGGTGATCAGTCTACGTACAAGTTCCAGTGTGACAGTTGTGTGAATGGCGGTATGGGAGTTATGGAGGGTGACGCGCAGGCTATTGATTATGACTGGTCTTCTGACGCCGGCGTTAGTTCTTCTATGAAATCCGCTATCGCCTGACCCTTCATCGCTCCTCTTGGTTGATACTTGATGTCGAACTCGCTGAGTTCTATCGCCCACTTGGTTAGTCTACCCGAGTGATCGGGGCTTGCCAATACTTGGCGGAGTGGGTGGTCTGTCAGAACGTAGATGGTGTGTGATTGGAAGTATGGTCTTAAGCGTCTCACCGACACTATAAGTGCTAAGGCCAGTTATTCTAGCGCCGGGTACTTTGTTTCTGCTTTGTCCAGCCCATTTCCTGCAAAAAACACTGGCACTTCCATGTCTGCTTCCCTCCTAACCAGGGCGGAGCTAACGGTGGTTACTGAAATAGCTAAGTAAATGTATAAAATTTCACCTGGTATAGGATCTGAGAGGAATGGAATGTGAGCGAGATGCTGCTTGATGTCGGCCAATGTTGTTTCGCACTCGTCAGTCCATTCCACCATTTTCTTCTTCGTGACCCTTATTGCTTTGAAGAACGGATTGCACTTATCGGTATAGCGTGAGATGAATCGAGATAGCAATGCTAGTTTACCGATTAGAGCTTGAAGTTCCTTTTTTGTTATTGGTCATGTTGTGTTTAGGACGGCTTGGACCTTCTCCGGGTTGGCCTCTATTCCCCTTTGATTTACCATGTATCCCAAGAACTTAGCCGTCGATATTCCGAAGATACATTTCGCTGGGTTGAGCCTCATCCAGCTGCTGATGAGGGTATCCAAAACCACTTTTAGGTTTTCAACGTGGTTCTCTCGGCGTCTGCTTTTGACTATTAGGTCGTTGACGTAAATCGCTACCATATCACTATCCAATGGGGCCAGTAGCTCTGTCATGAATCGTTGGCATGTTGCTCCCGCGTTCTTCATTCCAAACGGCATAACGCTGTAACAGTATAGCCCTCGGTTGGTGATAAAAACATGTTGCCTCGGTGTCTGCTGCGTTCATTTTGATTTGGTTGTATCCGGAGTAGCAATCCATTGTTGACATGAGTTCGTGGCCACTGGTGGCATCGGCGAGTTGGTCAATTCTTGGTAACAGGAAGGAGTCCTTTGGGCAGGCTTTGTTGACATCGGTGTAGTCGACACACATCCTCTATTTATTGTTGTTTTTCTTGACCATGACGATGTTCGAGACTCATGCCGGGTAATGGACCTTCCTGATGAATCCGATATCGAGGAGCTTGGTCACCTCTTCCTGCATGGCGGCATACTATTCTTCGTTGTCAGCCCTTCATTTTTGTTTCTTAGGCACGACGTCGAGCGAGATTCCTAACTTGTGTGAAACAATGTCCGTTGATATTCCTGGCATGTCGGCGTAAGACCATGCGAATACATCACCGCACTCTCTGAGAATGTTGATGAGGGCGGTTTTGGTTGTTAGGTCCAGGTTGGTTCCTATCCTGACTGTTCGCTCAGGGTGCTCAACCGATATCGAGATGAGCCTTGTTGACTCTTCGCTGACGGGTCGAGCCGTGAGTGATCCCTTTCTTGGGTCGTCTGGAGTTTCTGCCGATATGTTGCTTTTAAGTAAACACACTTCTCGTGCCGGGTAGTTGGTATTTCCTTTTGATCCTGGTAACGTGGGCGGCATTCCCCTGATGGTGCATATACCTCTGGGTGTGGGGAATTTCATCGACAGCATCTTCTGTGATATGACGGCGTTGATTCTATTTAATGTATTGCATCCGATAATAGTGTTGTAGAATGATGGAGCGTCCACTACTAGGAACTCGATGTGGGTTTCTGTGCTGCAGCCTTCCTGTCCTAAGGAGATTCTCGGGTAGCCACTTCCCAATGGTTGGATTTGGTTGCCGGAGAAGCTCACTAACAGGTGGTGGTCATTCTTGAGTTTGGACGGAAGTCATTCGAGGGCTTCATATATGGGCCGAAATATGACGTTGACTGAGGATCCCGTGTCTATTAGACATCTCTCGACACTGCACAGGTCGATGACGACGTCGACTAGGAAAGGATAGTCCTCTGATACCGATGGTTGTTCTTGCTCCTTAGATTCATGTAACGTGATGGATCCCCACCCGGTTTTGGCGGCTTTGGTCGATCCTTGTGATAGACTACATACTGCCCGCTCGTTTCTTCATTCTATTTTAGACTTGCCGCCCTTGATGGCGTTGATTCTCATGATGCTTCCGATGTTTGCTACTACTACCGTTGGTGGGTTATGGCTTCCCGCTTTGAATTTTGATAGGTTTCCTTTTTCCAGCTATGCCTCTACAACCTTCTTCATGCCTTGGCACATTTCTATATCGTGTGATTCATTTTGATAGAAGCGACACCACTTCCCTGTGTTTCTCTACTCTGTTTCCCGGTATGACTTCTTCGGCAAGGTGAATAACTCCGTGTGAGCTTCTAGGATATCGGCATATTTGGCGTTCAATATGCTGAAGACAGGTTGTGGTAGTGGTGCCACGTTGTTGTAGGGTCGGTCGTTCCTTTCCTCTCGCGACTGATTTCCATTGTTGTTGGCATAGTTGTTCCTGCCGCTATTATATCTTTGATTTCCTCCCGCTCTTCAACTGTTGTGCTTCCAATCTTGTCGATCTTGATCACGCAATCCAGCTCTATACTTAGGTCATGTCACCCATACAGGCTCTGGTGGGGGAGTGTGCTCTGTACATTGGTTATCGTGGTGTTAGTAAATGTGTTTACCTGTTGTGTCAGGGTGGGGTTGGAGCCGAAAGTTCGTAATTCTAGTTGGGCATGGAATGTTACTCGATCGAGTAGGTCACTGTATGTGATCGTTAGGTTCTCATTGAGTTTTCATGTTAGCAACCCGGGTTGTAGTGCATTCCTGAGCACGCAAAGGCCGAATCGTCGGTGATGCCTTGGCAATTAGCGATAGTGGTGTTCCATCGTGAGATGAACGCGGACAGTCCTTCTGAGGGTTCCTGTCAAATAGCCTGCAATTGATTGTAAATTAGTGAGCAGCTAGCCGACATTATATATCGCTTTAGGAAAGCTCTAATAAGTTCCAGAAAAGATTTTATGGATTTCGGAGGTAGGCTGAAGAGCCAGCTGAGCGCTTCGCCGGTGAGGCTTTCCATGAATAAGTAACAGTTGGTACCGTCATCATATCCTCTGCCGGTTGTCGCCGAGATGAAGATGTCGATGTGGAGGGAGGGGTCCGTTTTTCCCTTGTACTTCTCAAGCTTGACCTTGGCCAGTAGGTGTCAGTCTCGGTGCATAATATCAGTCGAAAACGGTTCGACACGTACTGCCGGGAGTGTGCGATCCAGATAGCTCACCTCGGGTTGTGATAACTGTAGTACCATTGCTTCGAGGCCGGCAATCCTTGCCGCCATACCTGTATGGATCTTATTTTCTGCTGGGGTGATCTCGTGTCGTGGCGGTGGTGGTGGCTCTGTCCAATCGGGCAGTAATGCAATGCGCGCGACATTATTTAATTCAGGCTCGAGATTTCGTCGTAGTCTATCCGGTATTGGGGTTGATCCAATTCGCTGCAGATGATGGGGTGTTAGTGGTGATATGATGACCATTTCCTGATGTCGGATCACCTTGTGAGGTTCCATGCATTCGGAGTCAGCCGTTGATTCTGAATTGAGCCGGCGTTGTTCTACGGCTCTTAACCTTGCCTCGGCTTGTATGTACCGTTGATGCTCAAATTCTCTGGCTCTTTCAAGTTCGAGGTATTTTTTCATGGCTATTTCATATCGGTGTTCCATATCGATGATGCGCCTATTTGCGTTGGCTTGCGCGTCCTGGTCCTGCGCAACGTGCCGCTTCCTCGTTCGTTGGGTAAGCTCGGGTTGTCTGCTATGCTCATTCGTGACCGGTGTTTGATGGGGAAGTTCTCGTCTGGTGTTGGGCGTCATACCTAGTGTTAGGCTGGTATCCATGCTCGTAGCTTGCTGTGAGCTTCGCGGTTGGGAAAACGATTTCCAATGTGCAGTTCCCACATACGGCACCAATGTTAATACCTGATACCAATATGGATACCGAATATTGAATAAGAAGATCAGATACAATGAAAACAGTAATAACTATATCGCTGATGTTGTCTTATGATTGATATCATTGCCGCTGGATAGTTCTTCGGCCTCGTTGTCGCTTTGTTGGTTTGTGAATATTCGTCGCTATCGGTCGCTTTGCCTTCAATATCACTCAACTATTACTCAGATTCAGATCGCTCCCGCTGCCAAGATTAACAACGGTTAAGGAGAGACAGGAGTGACCCGTCTTCAACCCTCCGATTGCTGAGTCAGAAATGAGATGTGAGTTTACTAGAGTAACGGCGAGATTGAGTATTGAATGTGTGTCATTAATGCTGAGCTGATTGGTATATATAGGTAGTTGAGACTTGGGTTTCTTACCGTTTCTTCGATGTGGGATCAATGTGCATACCTTTTTTGCTGAGGTGCACTCTGGCTGATTTTTTGCTCGGCGCGTGGGCGCTATCCTTATCAATGTGGGGGTCGTGCTGGTCATCGAAGTTGGAGCTATCTTGCATGTGGTTGTTGTCATGTTAGCGGTGAGATACAATTATAACTATAATTAAGCCGTTAAGTACGCACTGAGTGGGGTGATAAGCTCGGTATATGTACACCATTGGACTACACTTGCGATATCTACAATTACTCTGTACTTTGTAATAATGATTACTCATTTGAATGAAGATTAAATTTACCTGTGGTACTAGACTCTTTGTGATATATCAAAAAGGGTCCCGAACTTTAAAATTTATCAAAATGGTACCCAAACTTTAAAATCGTATTACAGTGGTACCTGCGTCAGTTTTTCATTTATACTCCGTCAAATTTGATGATGTGGCATTTTTTTTGTTAGAGTCAAAAAGACAATACTGGCCTTATTTTTTATTTTATTGTTCTCTCTCCCTCTCTCTCTCTCTCAATCTCGATCTCGATCTCTTGACAACTACTACAGTAGCAGTAGGGGGCGCAAGCTCCCGAGCTAGGCTTTCCCTATTTCGGCGTCGATTGTCCACCTTCCACAGGCCGAGTTGCGCCGCAAGACTAGTGGCGTTCGACTCTTGGACTGATGGAGATCAAAACCCCCATGGTCGCAATACCTATTTCCAACTAAATCACTACCGTCGATGGTGACAGAGATTCGACGAAATCTAAATGTCTCTCTCTCATCGTTTCACTCTCTATGTGCATTGTAGGGTGAAATTGATCGAGGAAAAGGAAACAGAAGAACAAGACCTTCAAAACCTGACCAAAAACATGGTCGGAGATCACCTGTTGTCGATGAAGTCAACCGGCGACGCCTCCGTCGAGATTCTCCTTGACGAGGAGAACAACCCATATGGCTGGGGTTCTACCACTGCTAGCTAGGTGGATTTCTAAAGTAACTAATATCAAATAGATGGTTCAGATTTAATTTAAAGAATATCAAACGGTCCACAAAATTCAACTGGTAGTACATTTTCTATTTAATTATTTTTTACAATAAACTTTTTAAATTCGTAGAAATTAGCTCAAATCTCTGAAAAATTCGATGGAAGTATTGACAGTCTCGAAAATAATTTCCTCTACAACTTACGTAAAGCAACTGAATCTAAATTCATAACTTATAAATTGTCGATTTTAGGTCGCAACAAAGGTAAAATCTCAATAAACACGACGTATAATTATTATCTCGTTAATTGAACACGAAAATAGAGGTAGCACCGTCTTAGCCCCGCCACTGGTCCTTAGCCCCGCTGCTAGTGGTTGTTCACGGTGTGCTCTGGCGGAGGTTTTTGAAGAAAATGCAGAAATTTTTGGGATGAAATTGATATCGTAACTAAAGTTTGGGTATCATGTTGATTCATTAAGTTATAACAAATGTTAATTAACTAAATTACCCCTTATTTATCAAAAAAAATGCCACATCATCAAATTTGACGAAATATGGACGAAAAATTGACGCAGATATTACGGTAATACGATTTTAAAGTTTAAGTACCACGAATGAATTTAATCATCTAAATAAAATTACGAAGGTTTAAAGAGATAAAAACATGCAATGAACTTAAATGTGAACGCATATGTAGTTCTTATGTGGGCATTATTTGGATGGATAACATGTTTTTTTTTTCTTACAATGGTCTTTTCATACTTGAATGATTTCTTATATTGTTGGGTTAATTTTTGGTAGTTGCGTGTAACTATTAGTTTAATGGTAGATAGTTTTGGGTAGGTATTTGTAGGTGTGCATAGTCGTAAAAGTTCATTGTTGGTAGCTTGTGAGTTAATTATAGGTTAATTGTGGATAAATGTGGGCAGCCATGAGATTTTGATGTTGGTAGATGTGCTTCAATTTTGTTCAGTTAATTATATGTGGGTAGCTGTAAATTATTTTTATCTTGAGTTAACTGTGGATGAACTGTTGACAGATATGAGTAAGTAGCCGTGAGATTTGATTGTGGGTAGCTGTGCTTCAGCTTTGTTGTCAATTAACTGTACGTGGGTTCACTATGAGAGTTATTTCTAGGGTTAGCTGTGGTTGGTTATAGTAAATTGTCAAGGTTAATTGTGATTAACTTCAGAGATAAAGTTGGTTTGATTGGTTGAAGTTTAGTTGTAGTTAATTGTTGGTTGGTCAGAGTTAACCGTGGTTAACTCTTAGAGTTAGCTGCAGATAATTGTTGGAATTAGATGTAGTTAACTGTAGGAATTGGCTGTCGTGCGATATTAACATGTTGAACCATTCAAATTTTTCAACAAGTTGAGAAATACGCGAGAGCAGTGACCAGAGACAATAGTTGGTGTATGAGCGCTCCTTCTCAGACCTCATTCCTGGTTACATGTCGTCGAAATTGATTATATAGTGTAAGGTAGTTTGAATTAATATCTTGTTCACTGTGGATAGCTGTGAAAGTTTATTATGAGTAGTTATATTAGCCATGAATTAATTGTAATTCATTATAGGTAGTTATCGGTTACTGTTGGGGTAGATGTATGCTGTTCTAAAAGTCGTTAATCGGACTAGGGTCAGGCGAGGGACAAGACGATTAGTTGGTAATTGATCGAAAATTAATCGGATATGTTGGATTTGTAAATTTAAATTAAATTTAATAATATAGTACAAATAAATGAAAGAAATTAGAAGTATTTAAGTAAATTAAACAATAAAATAATATTCATATATATAAACCAAATAAATGAAGTACTTGTGTGTCTAGAGAAAGTCTTCTCCAATTTTTCAGTTTATGCACTTTTTTTTTCTAATCAAAGTTATGTATGTTTATAAAAAAATTAAAAATAAAATAAAAAATTGATCGATTAGTCGGGGCAACTCGACTTCAACTGACTTTTGACCTATTTATATTGACTTTTTTCGACTAACTTGCCAAAATCTGTTCAATTCTAAAAATCAACGGCTGCGACTTTTAGAACACTGGCAATATGTCGTTGTAGTGTGTAGTACTGTGGGTAGCTTATCACTTGCATCGAACACCGGTCACAGAAAAAAAAATTAGGTGTAAGAATTTAAAGAAGATGGCCGTGGAGGTTATAGTCGATCAACTATTTACTCTCTTCTAGATCGTAGTTGATGGTGTTACTAATGGTCATGGTATTGTTAATGACATCAACGTAGTTGAAATGGGCGTCTTTAATGAAGAGCTTGATGCTGTGGCTAATTAGTTTAATCAGTGAACTTTGATGGCGAACGAGCTACCTACAAGTGACGGACATGCATTTGGTAATAAAAATATCTTTTGACATCTTTGAATTTGTGACCGAAGATGTTAATGAAGGGATGGCATTCATTGGCGATGTCAATATCAATGGTAATGATTTGAAACAACTATGAATGTGATGAATGAGCACTTTGACCGATTCACCGCGGTGAGACACCAACTTCTTCATCTACTACCTATTGTGGATTCAAATGTGATGATGACTGCTCTGCGAGAAGAGACAACCTTGTATAACAATCTAAGAATTGTCGTCCGCACATTTGCAGCAGCACTGCATCAATGGGTTGACCCTGAAACTGACGAAGTTCATGAGTTATACCAAGTATTCCGGTGCATGTCCAGCCCTAAATGGAATAGCTGGCTGGAGTTCTACCAAGTATAACATCACCAGACATATGTATGTCCATCACTTGATGTACAACACAACCAGTAACTTCATAGTTGATCTCAGTAGTTATACTTGAATCAATAAAGAACAGTGTCGCATAGAGAAACCACTAAAAATTTCAAGTTCATTGCAAAAGTCATATAGAAGGACAAGTTCTAGGGAACAAGTGCAAAAGGAGTGTTTAGGAGACGTTTCATATATGAATCAGAATGCTAATTTGTAGCACTGTTTATCAACTTGTTCTCTCTTGAGAAAACCTCATCTGATTAGTCCGTTCTACGAAATTAGTTTGTTTGGAGTTTATTGGTCAATATAATGAATTTTTATTTCTTGTCCTTGCGTGTGTTATGTTTTATGTCCTTACTATTCTACATTGTCCCAACGTTTCTTGAGATGTCACCCGTTTGCTTGTTTCATGATATTTTTGTTGTTTCCTTTGATTTTGTAGTATATGTTTTATGATTTCCAGTTTAATTGAAGCTGGTCTAATATTTGGTGACCTTTTGCAAAAAAATTGCTTTCATTTACAACACATTCGTGATGTTGCAATTATCAGCTTTGTTGTTGAAGTAACAGTTAGCATTTCTTCTTCTGAAATTCATGGTTGGAAAGGTTTGAGATGTGTGGATAGGTTATCAGTAGCCTGATCTAATATGGAAAACAAAAGGTAATATACGATTAAAGGAAAATAGATGTTGTTTTAGTCTAAGATGTTAGATAAGATTTACGTTTGCACACACCAACATATTTTTTTTAATTTATCAAAGCCAAAGTTTGAAAATAAATCTTACCTGACATCTTAGACTAAGACCACATCTATTTTCCTTTAATCGTATATATTACCGTTGTTTACGGGTTTTTTTTCGATTTGTAAGACAATAATGAATTCTCGGTATTGAATATTTTTGTTAAATTAATTTGATTTATCTATTGTAAATATTTTTGTTAGAGAATCAATTTATTAAAATTTTAAATTGTTCATTATTACAAAAGCAAGATTGAAGAAAAGCATTTGTTGAATACCTGCTCATTGCCGAGCCTTAATTAACTCTATCAGCATCGTTCACTCCAGTTACACAATGTGTTTATGATGACATGATGTTTGAGACTTTCTTATGTGCCTTATAACTATACAGTATACCCTCACAATCTGCCATAAGTCTCTCGTCAATATTGACACGGTACTTATAAAAAAGTTGTCACTTAAGGGAATAGCATTGATAATCTCATATCTCTACCAAAGAAATTGATTGTGTCATAGTTATATCAAAATACTTTGATAAAATTCCTTGCATAATCTCAAGGATTAATAAGGTTCAAGAATCTCATCACGTTTCGCTGAGGATTGGAATTGCCTCTTTCCAATTTGGCCAATAATATAATTTTGTCAACATTTTGTATGAAACGTGGTATGTAAATAGCCATTGATGATCTTTCGCTAGCTAGCATAAGTAATATCCTTGATCAAAAAAATTTGATCCCACACATTCGTAAATGCATGCATTAGCTTTAACGAACTCATTATTATTGGATATTCATGTCACACTCTAGGGCAATTATTTTTATAGAATAATTAATTTCATAATGTGGATCATATACTCAATGTCTATCTAGATGTGTTAGGGCTTGTAAAATCTCTATTTTTAGAGTATAAAGTTTGGACTGGGTGAAAATATTTCACAACTTCACGCAGTTACATTAGTCTATTTTTCCCCTAAAGGTGGGAAGACTATCATATTGACCATTCGCAAAATATGCATGTAAGGATCTCATGTTCCTTATAATCGTTGGTGGGTGGCGAGCCCAAACAAAGTATTTGGTCAAAATAATTGTCACTTACAATTTGCGGGTAGTGGATTGAGATTTTTCTCAAAATCAAATAAACATGGTGGATAATACGACACACCAATTTAAAGTGACAAGTCACAAAAGATATGCGTAACAAATAGTATACAAACAAAGTCACTTGTTAGCGAGCATTAAGATTTACACTCAAACAATGATATCGTTAGAGATTTTGATGATCTTACAGATTATAGTAGATCTAATGAACTAGTTCATGTATAAATTGGATGTAGAGAAAGAAACACCCATTTTGGCCAAATATGTGTTACATAGGTAACACAATACAAGCTCTTATAGAGCTATCAATAAAAATCTACACCTCTTAGGGTAAGAGTTATATAGCTTTTAAAAGCATCATAGTTGAAGAGTGATCGATGACTATCTCAAGTCATGAATATCAAAGTCTTATCTCTTTCTTCATAAGTGGTATACCCAGAACTTTAGGTTTGGTACGTATATAGTAGGCTTGAGGAATAGATTGATCTATTGTGAACTTCAAGTTCCTGTAAGCACTTTGAAATTCAGGCCAAATTACACTCGAGTTTCGAGTTCTTAAGAATGAGGTTTGTTGGTCCATCTAAACAAAATAACATTAATCTTAATAAAAATATATAAATACATGTAATGCAAATAAACTAGAAAAAAAAGCTGTAGAAATAAATATGGGAATTGAACTGTTGGTTCCGTTAATGAAGAAAATCGACAGAACTTCATGTCTACTTAGATACTTGTAATTTTCTTCAACTCATAGTCGAAAACCATTTAAGGTTTTCGATTATTCAACCTTGAACTTTTGGTTCTAAAAGTCATTTATATAACATATTTACATAAAGAGAATCCCAATAATCAAATAGAATCGAGGAACTTCGGATCCTTATGGGATTCAGAAACATAAATTTCATATTTTCAATTGCATAATTTGGAGGATCTTATGGTCCTTGTAATGAATTAATTATGAGAACTTCAAGTCTCAATCTTTATTAATTGTATAACCATTCACTCGAATCTAGAAATTCGAGTTTCACTTTTTGAACAACAATTTCTATGGCTTGGTATTTGGAACTTCAGGTTCACAAAATCTTTTACACTCAAAGCTTCAAGATCGAGTAATCAATTTTAATTAATAGAATTCAGACATGTAATCAAAACTTTGAATCCGAGTTTACATAATCGCTTGAGGAACTTCAAACTTTTGTATATAATCATAGATCTTCTGGTCTAGGTTTTACATTGTAAATTAGGATCTTCAGGCCCTATTCTTTTTACCGAGAATATCAAGTGATGGCAATAAACATTAAATCTGGAAATAAAAATTGAATTCCAGCAAGTGTGATCGACACACGGCAAAATACGAACTTTCGTTACCTATGCCTCTTGATTTCGTTTGTTGATCAACCGAGCCTACCATAAATTCGATTAGAGTGTAGGCCTGTAGGGGAAGGTGGCAAAAGCATGTTGCTTCTGAAACGTGATCAAAACCCATAAAATTAACAAAGTAATACAATTATTATATATGATCAATCGCCTATACATAGGACCAGAGAAGAACATGGCAGTCATAATATAAACGTACACATGTCACACCCTCAAATTTGGGACCGATATAATACTGAAATATGGTTTTAGGATTTGTGATGTGAATAAGAAACTCAAATAATTTCAAATGTTAAGATGTCTAAATAGTATATTTATTGAAAAATGAAAACGTTAATATTACAATACCGAAGTTTTGAAAATAATAGTCATTACATTTATTCAATTCAGAATGCAAGTAAAAAATAATTCTTTTATTTAGTCAACGATGAAGTTCATCCCCAAGCATCATACTCATCACCTGAAAAGAAAAAGTTGTAGCATCATGAGTCACACCGACTCAATAAGTGCAGTTTACAAGCATATACTAAATTATCTCTAAGAAATATCAAACCGAACAACCAAATTAAAAAGGTGAAATAATCAAAATTAGTTATGTTCTTTCATACTTATACTTGCGTCTATAATATATACATATAGGTACATAATAAACGTATTTGCACAACTTCACATCTACACACAAACACGCCAATACTTATGAAGTGAATTCTTTTGGATTAACTGATAATTACTCAAAAATCATGTGTTTAGTTTAACAATACCAACACACATGTAAAACCACAACATATTAAGACCACCTGCCAAAACATGTATATTCCTGGTTTGACACAATTCATTCCAAAGAATGTAATAGTGCATTATCTGTAAGGGACTAGTGCCATTGGCTAACTCCCACAATAACAAAATAATTTACCATCAATTCACTTAAGCACGAGTTAATTCGTACTATATGTTCGATGTAAAAATATCTCTCGCGAAGAGATCCTTCTCGCGAAGCAGTCTCTTTTATCTCAGATGTTTTAACCGCGTGGGCCGGTCTATCCTGTTTGTGCTTCGTATGCTGACGTGCCACCGTCTCTTGACGGAATATGGACTGGTCACAGCCGCCTGACTTCTATATTAAGCGATTAGAACAGGGAGAGCACCAACCCTGCTCGAATAGGTCCTTTTTGCCTAGAAACCTAGGACTTTGATATGTGATTCTCTCGCTAAGTCTTGAAATCGATACTCCACACATCCTTTCTCGTGCAAAGCATAGCAATCTCGTAACAGAGTGTTGAGAACACTCGCTCCCTTTGAGTATTCAAGCTCTCAACATACAAGTGACAAGCTCTTCAACTTTCCGATTGCAATTGCTTCCTTGGAGTCGTAATACTCTCACTCGATAGGTGACAAGAACTTAGACTTTCTGGTTGCAAAGAAGACAGGAATCTCGAGGACGAGATGTCCGTCAAGGTTTGTTTGCGTATAGAAAGATTGTTTGATTGATTGGGGGGGCTTCTCATAAGATCCTCGCTCTCCTTATATACTCGCTTAACAACAGTCATTCATTCCATTTCAAATTCCTCTGCTCTTGTAATCATGGTCTGAATCCAACACCAGCATACGTGTCGTATCACTCATAGATCTCTAATCTCATCATAACTCTCCTAAGAATTCTATCTAAAATGAAACTAGTTATGACAGAATCTAAGCCGCATAGAACCAGCTAATAAGACATAGTTCTAATAGAACTCAAAGTCTTTCTCTAGCGAAGCTCGCCAGACGTTATATCACTTGACTCCTCGCCAAGCTCCATTACCATAATGGGCCGCTCGTATAGACCTCGGCCATCCAAGCCCAAAATGAAATTCTTTATTTAGGCCCAAACATTGCCTCTCAGGTATTGAACTTGGAAACTTCCTGAACAAGCGAAAAGACTTGAATATATCTTGACCAGTGTGCCTATTGACTTTGAAACGTTATACCATCACTCGAACGCCACGACAACCAACTCTTCGAAAAAGTATGACGCTCGACTGACACCTCTATAAAGACACCAGTCCACATCCACAAATTTCATCTTTCAACAAAACCCTTTCATCTGCTCAAAATCTGCACTTTCTAACTCTTTGGTGGGACTGCATTGAGAACTGCTTGTTTCTTGTCATCCGGTATCTCAATCCCACGCTGATGAACCAAAAAGCCCAGGAAATCTCATGCCTAGACGCCAAACACACACTTGGCTGGATTCATCTTCAGTTGATATTGCCTCATTCTGAGAAACACTTGCCTTAAGTCTTCAAAATGATCGCCTCTACGTTTCGTTTTGACTACCACATCATCAATATATACCTCCATGGTCTTACCAATAAGATCATGAAAGATCAAATTCATTGCTCGTTGGTAGGTTACCCCTGCATTTTTAAGTCCAAATGGCATATCCACGTACTCAAAAACACCGGCAAAGCCAGGGCACCGAAACGCAGTTTTATGTCTATCTGCTTCAGCCACTGGAATTTGATGATAGCCAGCAGTGTCATCCATGAATGTTAACATTTCATGGCGGGCAACTGAGTCAACCAACAAATCAGCTAATGACATAGGGTATGCATCCTTTGGGGTTGCATTATTCAAGTCTCTATAGTCGACGCATACTCGCATCTTTCCATTCTTTTTCTTGACTGGGACTATATTGGAAAGCCACTCAATATTTGGCTACACGTATAATCCTTGACTTGAGCATTTTCTCGACCTCTTCCTTGACTAGAATTTCCGTTTCTGTGTTCATGCGACGCATCTCCTGTTTCACAGGCTTCTTCCCTTCTATGATGGGCAAATTGTGACAAACCAAGTCTGGTGACAGACCAAGCATGTCGTCGTATTTTTCTGCAAAACAGTCTGCATATTCTTTTAGCAATTCGATAAGCTTGAGTCTCTCCTCAGGCTCCAGGAAGGTACTAATAGCCACAGATATTGGCTCTTCGTTTGTCCCAATATTGATGTGTTCAATGGGATCCTTGACTTTGGGAGGTAAATCATCTAAAACTGCTGGAGCTAATTTAATCTCGTCCTCCTCCTCTAAGTCTTGCAAAATGTCTTCATCCACATATTCCAAGGCTGCAACCATTGGAACCTTCTCAAAGGCTTGGCTCTCTAGCAGAAAATTATGAAAGCGTTCATGTAGAGAAAGGCAAGCCTCGGCCTCTATATCTGATAGAGACCCAATCATGGAGATCGTTTGGATGGTAGCTCAATGGTGTAGGGTCTTTTACTATCCTGAGTCGCTTGAATTATACCCCACTGAGCTAGTTCTGAGGCCGTAACACCAAGTGGACGGCCCTTACTGTCGACGCCACATACCTCCAATGGCCTAAGGTCACTGTGGTAGTATCTGGCCTCCAATGCATTAGCAGAAACGGAATATGGACGAGGGTCAGCATTGACAAGTTTTGCCTCGCCTGACTCCATGTTCCAGAGTAACATCTGCTGATGAAGAAAAGATGGTACATAATAGCTTCGATGTATCCAGTCACGCCCCAGGATTGCACTATATGGAGATGTGCATTCTACCACAAAGAATGTGTAGGTTCCTGAGGCCAGCCCGATATGTACCTGTAAGAAAACAATACCCAAGGTCTTGGTTATGCTACCCTGAAAATTTCTGACACTAAGCGAGGTCTCTTGGATAGCAGACTTGGGAACGCCTATTAAGGCCATTTCCTTAACGGTGATGATGTTAACCGCTGCCCCTGAGTCCACTAGGAGTTTATTCAATTGAATCCCTTAGACTTGTCCTGTGACATATAACGGCCGCATGTGCATGGCCATGTCAATAGTAGGCTTGGAGAACATCATCTGTCCTTTTGTTTATGATGAATCCATCTCTAGTATTTCAACCAGTGTTGAACCACTTGGTAGCTCTGGTTCTTCATCTGGTAATACCACGCTGTTGATGTTCTTGGATTCATCTCTTGATGCTGACGGAGACAAAGCATATTTAGAAGATAAGACAAACACCATGTTAATGGTGGAACTGTCTTCCTCGATACAATCAAGTGCTTCAAGATCTTCGTCCTCACCGTAATCTACCAAC
Source organism: Geum urbanum (assembly GCA_946800695.1). Taxonomy (NCBI): domain Eukaryota; kingdom Viridiplantae; phylum Streptophyta; class Magnoliopsida; order Rosales; family Rosaceae; genus Geum; species Geum urbanum. The sequence continues at coordinate 3,954,209 of OX327002.1, read as the reverse complement.
TGCTCATCGTCGTCGTAGTTATCACCTTCAGCCTGATGTCCATCCTCATTAGACATTGTGGTTAGCTCAAGATGGGCTACTTGCTGTATTGGATCCTCAGGAGTAGGATCAATGGTTGCTGGTAGTAGTAGTGGTGGAGTTTTGCTTTTGGGAGCAGGGATCAGTTTTTGGGCCTTCTCTTGCTCTTCCACAACTAAAGGCCTGAGTTTCCATCACAAGACTGGAGGCTTGCTTGGAGTGTTCTGTTTTTGCATGTCCCATGTTCCCTGAGGGGGTGTCTTTAGCCCTATTGTTTTCATCGTATCCTCCTCAAAGGTGAGGCGTCTCCTTAATGGCTGTCGTTTTGTAGTCTCACGATGAATCTCCTGAGTAAATTCAAGCTCTTTACCTTTATTCCCTAATTCTGGGTTTCGTTCGAAAACTCCTGGTCTTTGGGCTCTCACCTTAGGCTCGCGAGACTTCTTCCCAAAGACCACCAATGGGTTTGTTGCAAGGGTGTTCAGTCTCCTTTGCAACACTTCTGGAGGAAACTCCAGATCTTCTTCTTTGATCAGGCCAGCTTCATAAGCATCCAGTGCTCTCTTGGCCCTACCAAAGCATCTTTGAAGGTTTCTCCTCTTGCTTGGAGTTACCTCAACGGTTTTTCCCTTCTCCCTTACGTACCAAACATCCTCCTTTGTAATATTTCTTGATGCTGGAGGTATATATGGCTTCGCGAGCGTACTTGCTACTTTAGACTCAGGTTTTTTAGCCAAACTGGCTTGGTCTGTTGCTCGTGAGCGCTTGGGAGCTGGAGTATCCCTTTGTCTTGTGTGCTGGGGCTGATGATCTGTACTCGAGAATAGTTCTGGGAAAGACTTGGCTGCCTGAGCCAGTTCCTTATAAGAGATCTTCAGTCCACTTCTTAGTTTACAATGTGCACAAAGGGCTACTGGCGATTCTGCTTTGGGGTCCACCTTTTCTTTTCCTTTATTCCTTGGTGTGTAAGATGGATTCTCGCCAGTAGTTGGTTGGTCGTTAAACTGTTTTCTTTTATTTGATTTGTCACGTATTAGTTCCAACGTTCCAACCATGGGCATGGGGGCTGTCAAGCCTGGCGATGGGTCATGTTCTATCTCTATCACTCCCTCGTTAATCAGCTGCTGTATCTTGTACTTCAAATCTCGACAAACAGCTGTAGTGTGACGTTCCCATTTGTGGTGGTATCGACAATAGGGCAAAACCCTAACATCTTCAGGATGTGGGTCAGATGCTCCCCAATTGTTAGGAACCACAGCTATGCATTCTTGGCATAGCTTAATGAATATCTCCTCTCGCCAAGACGCGTCATATGTTATGCGAGTCCGCTTAGGTCGGACAAACGCTATATTTCGGTTGGACCTTCGCCTGGACCTCTTCTTCGCCTGAGTTGGTTTAGTTTGACTATCCCTTGAAAAAGCGCCACTGGCAGGAGAAGTTGCAACTGGAGGAGATGGTGTTCTATGAAGATATTGTGGGTGAAAATCCACCTCGCCCCTGTTATTTATTTCAATCACTTCCCAGTTGATCAGACCTTGGATTTCGTCTCTCAAGGTGGAACACATCGCTGTTCGATGACCAAAGTGATTGTGGAATCTGCAGAAGTGCTGGGCTGGTTCTTTGTACCGTAACTGTCTAAGTTCAGTAATCGGGTAAAAAGAGATCAGCCCCATGTCCTTTAGCCTATCAAAGAATTCTTCTATCATATCTAATCTGAATGAATAGGCTACAAAGGAAGATTGATTCCAGGCCTCCACACCTTCGAGGTGCCTATCATTTGAGGTCCAATTCACATCAACCATATTCACCTGTGGAGTAGGAAACGGCTCGGAATCCACTAATGCAGCGGTTTTGGACGAACCTTCCAATTCTAATTTTCCCTCATTGATCCACTTCTGGATCTGGTCTTTCAGTTTAATGCAGTCTTTGGTAACGTGGTTCCATGCTCCATGGAACTTGCAATACTTCTTACCCTTTAACTGCTCAGCTGTGGGAAGTGGTCTGAAGTCTGCTTTGACGACACGCAGACTATACAACTCGTCCAAAATTTCATGAGCCATATTGGCATCATGGGTGTACTTCTCAAATTCTGGCTTAGTGAAAGCCACTGTTGAGAGCTTGATTGGACCCCTACTTTTTTGGAGCTTGTGGGGTTTTAAAACTTTGTTTGTTGATAAGTCAACAGCACCCACCTGCTCGCCATCAGAGTCCGACTCCTGGTCGTCTACACCTTCAACATAAGCCACTGTTTTTGGCTTTAACCTATCATAGGTTCGACTACTGTACGTCCCCTTGGACGCATTCCTTCTGTTATCTCTCTCCTGCATATTGGTATGAGCCTTAGTCACAGCCGTGATGAACTCATTCAGAGAGAAATACTTGGTGTTTAAGAATAGCTGATAGAACGTGTCCTCCAGATCATTCTTGGCCATCTCGACCACCTCTTCCTTGCTCAGAGGGGTCTTACATAGATTATACTCTGACCGGAAACGGTGTAGGAATGTGACCGGACTTTCTGTCACCGATTGGCTCAAGGAAGCCAGCTTTCCTACACTAGTCTCTGGTCTTGCAGTTCCAAAGTGATCTATGAATAAGGCCTCCATATCCTTCCATTCACTGATCGATCCCTTCTCTATTCCAGTATACCATACAAGGGCTGATCCTGACAACGATGATCCGAAAACTCTTAATTTGAGCCCATCATCTTCGGCAAATTGGCCTAACTGCAGAGTAAAATAAGCCAAATGTGTTGCCGCGTTTGCATCATCATCACCAGAGAAAGTCTGGAAGGTTTGGTGTTTGTAAAATTTTGGCCAACGCCATTCGTTAGGATCATCTTTCATTGGAGGAAACGGTGTCTCGTAAGTTTCATGCATCTTAGATAATTGTATGTTACAATCATCTAAGAACTTATTTAACCGTTGCTCTCAAGCAAGAGGAAAAGACTCCGCTTGCCTAGTTTTCCTGGCCAAGTCCGATACGGATTTGGTTAGAGACCCTATGTCTCTGTCTACCCTTTGTGATAGAGTCGCCGCGTACCGGCGGTATTCCTCCAATCCTTTGTCCATTTAGCGAAGGATATCTACCCGTAATTTATCTTGACCTTCTACCAAACTAGTCACCTGGGCCCCCATGGCCTCTCTCTCCTCTCGATCTTGATTTAACTCCACCCGTACTGCTTCGATACCAACTGTCGCTGTATCAACTAAATGGGCCTGGGTGGTGAGAAGTTCTGCCTGTTGCTCGATTTTCTGTTCGAGCGCCAAATGGTGATTAGTCTGGTGAATATCTCGCCTGGCTGCATAAGCCAGGTACTGTTCGAGCGTAAGCCCTGTTATTTTCGCCTCACTCAAAAATTGAAACGCCATGATATCGAAGTTGTTAGCGAAAATAACTTCAACCGCTTGATTACTTAATGAACGACACTCAGTAGATGTGTGTTCACGGTAAACCGGTTGTGGATGTTTGCGACACTGAGGATAAACCCTTCGATAAGGATCTTCAATTGTCGCTTAAAGATGCAAAGAGATATTGTCCCACTGGGCGTGCCAAAATGTTTGATGCAAAAATATCTCTCGCGAAGAGATCCTTCTCGCGAAGTAGTCTCTTTTATCTCGGATGTTTTAACCGCGTGGGCCGGTCTATCCTGTTTGTGCTTCGTATGCTGACGTGCCACCGTCTCTTGACGGAATATGGACTGATCACAGCCGCCTGACTTCTATATTAAGCGATTAGAACAGGGAGAGCACCAACCCTGCTCGAATAGGTCCTTTTTGCCTAGAAACCTAGGACTTTGATATGTGATTCTCTCGCTAAGTCTTGAAATCGATACTCCACACGTCATTTCTCGTGCAAAGCAGAGCAATCTCGTAACAGAGTGTTGAGAACATTCGCTCCCTTTGAGTATTCAAGCTCTTAACATACAAGTGACAAGCTCTTCAACTTTCCGGTTGCAATTGCTTCCTTGGAGTCGTAATACTCTCACTCGATAGGTGACAAGCACTTAGACTTTCTGGTTGCAAAGAAGATAGGAATCTCGAGGACGAGATGTCCATCTAGGTTTGTTTGCGTATAGCAAGATTGTTTGATTGATTGGGGGGGGCTTCTCATAAGATCCTCGCTCTCCTTATATACTCGCTTAACAACAGTCATTCATTCCATTTCAAATTCCTCTGCTCTTGTAATCATGGTCTGAATCCAACACCAGCATACGTGTCGTATCACTCATAGATCTCTAATCTCATCATAACTCTCCTAAGAATTCTATCTAAAATGAAACTAGTTATGACAGAATCTAAGCCGCATAGAACCAGCTAATAAGACAGAGTTCTAATAGAACTCAAAGTCTTTCTCTAGCGAAGCTCCGCAAACGTTATATCACTTGACTCCTCGCCAAGCTCCATTACCATAATGGGCCGCTCGCATAGACCTCGGTCATCCAAGCCAAAAATGAAATTCTTTATTTAGGCCCAAACACTATATACCCGACTTCACAGCTCAACTATAACGATTATAAACAAGTCTTTAGTTAAGATTATATATATAGAGAGAGAGATCAGAGAGAGGCGGATGCCATTAGTTTTGATTATAAATTAAAGTTTGAAAATTAGGTTTTCTTAACATCTGAACATTGTAAATAGAATTGAGGAATGTACATGTGAAAATACCGACGAATAAATCAAAATAAAATTATCATCATTGAGATTAGCAATGCAATTACTTGAGGTAACTCACAAAAGATGTCAGATCTGAACACCGAAATTGGATTATGAGATTTGAGTTTCTTACAAAAAATAATGAAAATAGAAAGTAACATCAACCAGTTTGTATTTTCCTTTCTATTTGTCCCAATATGTAACTCTCATCGGTCTCCATGGAGGGAACAACTCAAAAAAAAACGATTGAGAAGAAAAACAAACGGATCCTAAGTTCTAAAGTCGTACTTGTTCAACTCACAAGATGGCACGTGCCTTTTTATCCCAATAGAAGCTTCGAACCCAGCTCAAAAGCACTTGTCTCCTTAATCTCTGTTTGGTCACTCTGTACTTGTTTTATAACTTTCAACACAAGAAAATATATAATGCCGCCGTTACGTTTCACAAATAAAACAGACAAAAAAAATCGATTGGAACCCGATTGGGTTTAAAAGAAAGAGAAAAAAAAAAAAACAATAAAACCTCGAGCAGGCCAAACCCAGACTATTCAATTTTCAATTCAACTCAGGTCCGTCTCTCTCTCTCTTTTCAATTCGCTTTCTGGGTTTTGATTTTTGTATCATTATCTCAAATGGGTTTATCTTACTTGTTCGAATTGCGGCTTAACTTCTTCAATTTTTGTACTTCCTTACTCTTTCTTGTAAATTCTTGATTTTCAGTTTTCAGCCATATATATTGAATTTTATCCTCATTGAAGTTTGGAAATAGTTTATTTTTACTTAATTTTTATATATTTCGTTGTAATTGCAGTAATCTTGAGCATTAAATTTAGATTGGGTTTGCTTGTTCTGATTGATAAAAATTCTGGGTTTTTAGTGTCTGATGTCAATTTGGTCAACTATAGGTGGAAGCTTTCTATGGAAATTAGGGTTTTAGGTTTTGGATTTGAGTTCTTGTTTTCTGGCATCTGGGATTTTGCCGGAGAAGAAGAGTTTAAGGTGTCAATGAGGATCTGATTTTTTTGGTCTAAGTTATTGCAAAACCATGATGCCCAATCAAAGCTATTCTCGGATCGACACTTTGGAGCTGAAAGATCTCATTATCCAAAAGATTGGGCATCAGAGAGCTGACAAGTACTTTGATATGGTCAGAAGGTTGTTTAGTGCCAAAATCAGCAAGTGTGAGTTTGACAAGTTTTGCAATCGGACTATCGGGAGGGAAAACATCCATCTTCATAATCGACTTATCAAATCGATTATCAAGAATGCTATCCTTGCAAAAGCTCCGCCCTTGAGAGGTACTAGGAAAGCAGGAAGTGCCCTTAATGCTAAAGTTGATAATGGGCATCCTGGGAATTGTCTTCAGTCGATTTACGGTGATGCATTTCCTAAGTCTCCTCGCAAGGCCCGGTCTCCACTTAATAGAGAGCACCGAAAACTGCGAGATCGCCCAGTTCCTTTGGTGCCTCTTGGAAAGCCCCAAAATATGGCTTCTAAGGATCCAGATTCAAAAGTACAAGAGCAGCATGAATTGCTTTCTCTTGGCAGCAGGCCTCCCATTGAAGTTGCATCGGTTGAAGATGGAGAAGAGGTTGAACAGGACACGGGAAGTCCAGGTATTCAAAGTCGGAGTCCTGTAACAGCTCCACTTGGCATATCCATGCAGTTGGGTGGCTCACGCAAGTCTCTTCATAACGTATCAGTATGTGGTGCATACCGCCCTGAGACCTGTCAAAACTCCGGTGAGCTTCCTGATACAAGATCACTGAGAGGCCGTTTGCTGCGGAAGTTGGAGATGGAGGGTATGAGTGTATCTTTTGACTGTGTTAACCTCTTGAACAATGGATTAGATGCCTATCTGAAGAGGTTAATTGAACCTTGTATTCGATTAGCTGGGAGTAGGCATGAAAATGAACACTTGAAACAACCAAATAGGTACAACTTGCATGGTTCCAGTGGAATGTATGGTCGAGGAGACATGCAAGCAAAATATGGTTATGCTACCATGATCGATTTTCGTGCAGCAACGGAATTGAATCCCCAAATTCTTGGAGAAGATTGGGCCACACAGCTTGAGAAGATTTCTCTGCGTGCTTCTGAAGAGTGAAAACAGCCCTATACACACACAATTAGTCATTGATGGGACTGAGACAAGAAGTTACACCCTAAATTAGTGAAGGTTCAGTGTTTTGAATCAATTCTTTAACATTACATGGAATTTAAGTTCCTCCATGTAACTGAGTTTTGAAGTATTGCGATATGAAATAAGTAGTTAATTCAGCGGGAGCTCTTGGATGAAATTGATTAGGTTTCCTTTAGATATAGGCTTGATTATTGTTATGTAGCCATGTAGGGTGCTTGTTAATATATTGAAGTGTAAACTTTGTTATACGAGAAAGAGAATTTCTAGTGTTTGAACTTTGAAGAGACACACTATTCTTTTAGTTCTTTTTGTTTTTGATTCCTTTTGTCTTATTGTCTAAGTTATGCGAAAGCACAAGCCTTTCAGTTGGTGCATTTTCAAAGGGGCATATACAATCAATTTACATGTCTTGGCTTTACCTTATTTTGAATCTCTTGTCTTATTTCATCTTCATGAATGAAGTCTGCCTGCTCACTGTTGCGAGAGCTAGACTTATTCTTCAGGCTATGCTTCAGTAACACTGTAACAGGTCCATAACTGTCCACTGTTGCAGTTTCGTATGAGTCAACTTCAACCGGGTTACATTATTCCAATAGGGTAGACTGATTTTGCTTCAGTTTTTGCTGATTTATCTTTTTCTCTTTTAATGTACTTGCAATGTTTTTTTTTTCTTTTTTCTTTTTCAAACTATGTTCTAATCTGAGCCAAACTACTTCATATGGCATCTGTCTGCCGGAGGGCTTGCTCCAATATCTTTTACACAGAATGCATACCTGATGGCGGCTTAGATACAAAGCTGCGATCTTAAGCAGGTGACCTTTCTGACTACAATCTAGCATATTAGTTGTTCACAGTAAGATGCATCATCAATTTGAGCTCACTATGGTATGCGTCTTTTGAATCAGTCTGTTGTTTCAAAAGAAACAATCTTGTATCAAGAGATTTACTCCGAGTATGGAATGTTTCCTTTTCATCGAAAGAGTATCTGCCATGTATATGGGTTATGTTCGGATTTATTTGTACTCTGTCACTCTGTGTGCTGGTTACGGTAAATGAAATATTTGACAACAAGCTGGTGAAGTCCCTGCTTTTTGTAATTGCTCAGGTTAGCGATCAACAACAGAAGGAAAGAGACTTCAGCAGGCATCCAGAGAAGGAAAGAGAGAGTGGAGATTGGTCTGCTCAGCTATTTGCTCCAAACTCTTATTTTGTTGGTGATACATTTTCTACCGAGTGAGTACCTAATACATGGATAAGAGCTGGCATTGACCTTCAAAATATATAGCCAAAAACACTTATGGCACATGCAGCGCAACCTTGTGGGGAAAAAGAAAATCAAAGAGCTGGCATTGACCTTCAATTTTTATGGCCAAATTGTAAGATATATTTGGAAAACGAAGGCCATTCCAGAAGTTAGCCCTATGAGTTCACATTAGCATCGTGCTATTTTAAGAGAGCGAAGAAGATCCATGGGAGCAAGCGCTTCACATTGAGGTTTCTGGCTAGTCTACTGGCAAAGGCAAAACAAAGATCGTTTTTCTGTTGTAAGTACATACAATTTAAACTGCTTCTCTGTCTTTTCCAGTCATCATAAACTTGTGTTCTTCTTCATTTTGTTCGATCTTCCATGATAGCTCTATTAATATATATCAACCAAGGGGAAGAAGAAAACCTGTATATGGATCATGTCCACCATTTGAGCTGGTTAGGATATAACTTCTTCTGTCCTTTAATTTAGTAAGAGATTGTTTTATTTCGCAAGTAGACTAATCATTGTGTATGGTGCTTCATCGGTAAATTATCTTCAGTCTCTAATAAGATTACAAAACTTATCAGGAGGAAGATGGAAGATAGAAGCAATCAAGTTCCAAATCATGACACAGAAAATCCTTGCGTACCATTAGTAACTTCAATGAGAAAGGAGTTGGACAGCGTCACTCCCCTATCTTCTCTGTGTTGTATCTACAGAGTTCCCGAGGGACTACGGAGTTATAATGAAAAGGCCTACACGCCCAAGGTAAACTCTATTGGTCCTTTCCATCATGGTAAAGGCTTAAGAGCGATGGAAGAGCACAAAAAGAGGTACCTACTAGATTTTCTTCATCGGACCAAGGTGAGTTTGGAGGAGTGTGTACGGAAAATTAAAGACAAATTAAGAAGGAAACTTACGCAGCTTTTATTCAGAAACCATTGAGCTTAGCAGTGACGAATTCGTAAAGATCATCTTATTAGATGCCATTTTCATCATTGAGTTGTTACTGAGGCAGCGTTTCGATCACTTGCATGTATGATGAAAATGACCGCATATTTGATAAGCCGTGGACGATACAGTATGTCAGGCGGCTTGAAAATCAGGTTCCATTTTTCATTCTTGAGGATCTTTTTGATCTAGATACAATTTCAAACATCCCTCGGGGTGATAATACAGAGAAGGTTTCAATAATTAGTCTTTCTTACTATTTCCTCAAAATTGCAATGAATATTGATGATATGGAGGATGTGTGCTCTTCTAATTTCAAAGTTGAACATTTTGTTGACTTCATAAAACATCTGTTATATCTGCCATTGCAATCACAAAATGAAGTTGGAGGGGAGCTCAAAAGTCTGACCACACACACCATCACAGAGCTACATGCTATGTGAGCAATAAATGGTCGGCTCTGATTACCAATCTTGCCAAGGGAGCTCTACTTTGTACGCAGATGACTTCTATTACGCTAACCTTTGTGATAGCTTGAACAAGTTCAACAACAAGACTTGGAATAGATGGAAGGCAACTTTGCGACAAAATTATTTCAACACACCTTGGGCAATTATCTCGGTGGTCGCAGCAGTATTTCTCTTAATACTCACCCTCATACAGACAGTGTGCTCCTTAATCTCTCTTGACTCCTGCTGTGTTCATGTAATTTGTCAGTTACGCCACATTATCAACACTGTCGATTTTGTAGTTCCTTTTCTCCCGAGTTAACGTTGCAAAGTAAATCTGGACTCTATCAGGCTACACTTTAACATGTCCAAGTTTGGGCGTGTTGGAGAGTCTACACCACAAAATATTCCACATTGTGATGTATTTCATGAAATGAAATTGCAAATTGTTATCTTCAAGCATTTGTTTCTTAGTGTCTTCAATAACATCAACCCACCACTTTACAAGCTTTCAAAAGATGGTCCAACATAAATACAAAATTGCAAGGAAGTTTTACAAGTAGCTAAAAGACAATTATCAATGAATTTAATCTGCCTAATTAAAAAATGGAGTGTGAATCATAGCTCTCTCGCTTTTAACCATGCTCTGGCTATGGAATTCACGGCAGCCTTTTTGTGAGAAATATCCATGTAAAGGCGCCACGAAAAACTTCCAGGCACATTCAAGGAGATGAGTCTACATGTTGAAAACGAGCTAAAAGAACTGACACTTAAAGTTAATCACTGGTTGTTGCAACTGCTTTCTCCAGGCTTGCCATGTACGTCAAATAAATGGTCCATAGATATGCAAATCCATTGCTCACTAGTGTCTGTCCAAGTAAGATCAATAACAAAGTTCACCAGTTAAAACATTCAGCAGATGTGAGCAGGTGAACTAATCATATCACAAGACAGATGACACTATCTTGTGCGAATTCATTATTCACAACCCATATAACGAAGTTTTGTTGACACCTTTTAGTTAATTTGTAAGCAAGTAATTTCAACAAGAAAAGAAAGAATATGCAACTTTCTACAAACCTGCAAATGGACAGGAATGAATCTGAATGTGACAAAATCACACATTGGCCAGTACATAATTCCTCTTAATAACGTAGGGAACAAATCTCGCTTTAATCTACCAAAAACTTCTCCACCATTTTCACCTGAGATCAGCAAACATGGAAGCCAAGTCAAACCAGAATGAACTTAAAAGCTAACACCTTGTCCAGTAGATAATATCTTTCAGCAAGCTCAATTCATTATATTATATGCAAGTAAAATAAAAGTGTAAACTGGTACAATTAATTTGTATGTGCAACAAAAAGACATTCTGATCAAGAGAAAGGTCAAGACTTGCACTCACTACAACTAGAGTTACGGTAACATCTATGTCAATATACCTATCATTTTGGACACAATTGAATCTGCAAAGTTTACAATTTCGCTGAACCACAACAGTAAAGTTGTACAAAATTGATGCAAACTCGTGAATGAAAGAACGTCAAAAGAGACAAAGTGACATTATATGCAACCAAATGAATCTTCTAAACAAACGATTTCTTCAATAACCACAGGCACAGAGACATCATAGGAGAAAGCTCAAGACTTGCACTCACTACAACTAGACCTACTATAAAGTTCTTCATTTGATTAAAGCTCAAAACTTATGAAACACACAAAGTTGAGATCACATACAGTCCTTGGACCTCAACAAACACACATTCATCTTACGGAGATAAAAACACAACCTTTAAAAGAGCAATGCAGTAGCCAAAAACATTACCTTGTAGAAATGCATTGACAGAGAAGAAAACAACAGTCATAGTAGGCCCATAGAGTCCTTGTCCCAAAGCCATTTTCTTCAATGTAGACAACATGTCAGTCTTGGGAAACTTTTTCGCCATAAAATTAAACCAAAAATGCAGAGACGGCCCTAAAATCACCAAACCATATGCAGCCATTCGCAATGTCCTCACATGATCATAACTCTCCGACTTTGCTATAGTCTGAGATCAACCAAACCAAACCAACACGTCATTACATAATTTACATTACACTACTAAACAATCAAACCAAAACAAAAAGTTCAAACCTTTAGCCAAAAAAGTTGAAAACTTTAATTATAAATTTTACCTGAGAGGACAAATCGGCGGCGGTGTAAATGAGGGCGGCGGTGACGCTTTTGGTGAGAATGGGCCGGTTCTTGACGAGGCCCAAATACCAGCCGATGAGGCCCGTTTCGGAAACCGAGGCGGAGGAGGAGGACTTGGAGGAGAAGAAGGCAGGGGAGGTAGGCTTGCGGAGGACATTGGGGGCGCCGCGGAGGTAGTAGGCTTTGGACTGGAACTGGGCTTGGGTTTGTTGGGCCCGGGTCGGAGCTCGGGTGATCGGGTCGGTGAGGGAGTGTTTGTGTAAGAGGCGAGTTACGGTAGTGGTGGCGTTCTTTCTTAGAGCGCCGGACATGGCTCTAGTTGTGTTGGGTTCGTCTCTATGAGCTTTGAGTTTGATGTGTTGTGACGTGACTTGTGAGGGGTTTTAGGTTCAGAATGGAAAAGAGGTTTTTGCAAATGTGTTGTGTTGTGTTGTGTTCCTCTTTGTTTGTATACGCAAGGGTGAAGGTGGGGTCAACAAAAGAGGGAGGATTGCTGGTTTTGTTGAGGAAATTTGGGAGAGTTTGATGCATAAAATAAAGAAGTAAATTGAAAAAGACACCAAAAGGAGGAGTTTCAGATTTTTGTTGTGCTTTCTCGCATCTACGAATAATGTTTCAAACTCTTTGTTTTGCTATTTTAGAGTTTTTCGGATTGATTTTCAAAGTAATTTTCACCGTTAATTTTATGAGGATTAAATACTTCAAAGAAAAAAAATATTTCACATGCGCTTCCTAGAAATCTTCTTTTTTCTCAATATTTCTTCAACGAAAACAAAAACCAGAAAAGAAGGAGTTTGGGTGTGTTCTAAAATTTCAATGCCATCCATTTTGATTGAAGAGGGGTAAAGTAAATAGGCAACTTCACATTATTTCGCAAAATATATGTGTAGAATATAACAAGACTAACCATGACAATATCTATAAAAAAAATGGCAATTATCTATAAATATACTATAATTAAAGTGATATCGGTGGTTATCATTCTTAGACATCTGAACGTGAACAGGGCCAGACCTGACAATTATGGAGCTGAGGTGGTAATCAAAAATGGTGCCCCCCATGCTAATAAGAAAAAAGACAACGAATATCGATCTGACATTATTATTCACGTAGTATCCATTAATTTGTTAATCACAAAATCGATCTGATAATATATATAGTTGTCTGTATATTCACATATTGATTCGCACGATGTTATTCGGTGATAATTTTTTGAGAGATGTCGAGTGCTATTATTGGACTGCGCGAGAAGAAAGAGTACTAGTTTTTATTTTTTATATTTATATAAGTATAAATTATTATTATTATATACAAAAAGAAAAATTTGGACGATTTGGTATCTTGAGGCGGGGGAGGCCTCAGGTACGAGTCTGAGCGTGAAAACAACAAAAATAGCTACAATGAACAATATTGGCAATATATGAGTATTTAAACGCATCAGAACTCCCAATTCGATCTTAAGACCTCTTTTAATAATTTAGCACACAAAATATCTAAGTCCACCATAATAGTTCTCACTATAACTTGATTGAATGAATAACAGTAAATGGTAGAAGGATGCGATCAAGAAGAGGTTAACACTTCTACAAAATTGTGATGTTAAAAAGTAAAATATAATCTAATTGGTGATAGACATATATCCATGGATGCTTTTGGATTAATTTCCAATGAGAGGCAATTTAGGGGAAGTTCATGAGTAGTAGGCTTGGAGAACTTTGACGAGAGAGAGAGAGAGGTGTAAAAAACATGGAGCAAGTAGGCAGCAGCGACTACCCTTGTTTTTTGCAGGCGCAGCGAGTAAGCAGATAGAGTCATACCCTACGTACGTACCTTCATGAACGTCTCTGCTGAGTGTTGACCTGAGTTGCTAAACTTAATTGGAGCAGTTTCCAGAAACTTAGGTGTGCCACCCTTCACCCGACACGTGTACTCCACCCAACATCCTTTCGCCACGTGTCCCTAAATCTACAAGTCCGTTCAAAGCTGGTTTGGGTGTACCTGCACGTCTCTCTGGGTTAGTCTTCCTTGACTTGCTAGCAGTTCAAAAAGAAAAAGGAAAAAAATCTATGCACACGAGACTGATGAGAGTTGTTAATTTTACCAGGTTTGGCAAATGAACATGATTGTATCTCTATTAATGTTACGCATCTGATATTGTGGCACTGATTCTGGTCTGTGGCGGATTTAATGATTGAAGTGAGGGTGAGCTAAATTTTAACTAATTTGAAAGAATAATTGGGGTAAGGGTCTTTTCTTTGGTTACCTCTCTTTTTGTTTGTCCTTGAGTTCTAATCTCATCCATTGAAATAAAATCTAAAGGCAATCACGTTGTCCACATCATCATCAAGATATTAATTATAGTGTAGAATTGTCTTTTTGATCTAGTCATGAACCCTTTATTTATAGTGATCGCTCAAGTTTATTTCATTCTAAAAAGAGTAAGAAATCTAAATCTTTAAATGATTCTAAATATCAGATTTACTAGATTATGTTTTCCTTGCTCAGCAAAGGATATAACAAAGTAATTTGATTTCCTTCCCAAACTAAACTTGCTAAATAGGTCGCAAGAATCGGCACGTTGGCCTTATTCATAATTAACTAAATAAAATTTATTTTATGCTCCAAACACTAGGGGTGGGACATTGGAACCGGAAAAAAAAAATTGATCCAAACCGAGCCACGACCGAAAAAAACCGCACCCGATAAAAACCGAAATATTTGGTTCGGTTATGGTTTTTAATTTATAAAAACCGAACCGAACCGAAAAACTAAAGTATGTATAAAAAGATATCATTTTGTAATATATTATATAAATATATGCAAAACAAATACCTTAAACTCTTAAAATTCTAGTTTTTTTTATGCACAATTCTTCTCAATTTTTCTCATAGAATCTAATTAAAATGTTAGACAACTCAAAAAATAAAACTTTATAGACAATTTTTTTAGTTATTTATTCAAAAGTTAATTTTTATGGATTATGTAAAAAACTGAAAGAAACCGAAAAAAAAATTGAACCAAACCGAACCGAATAACACACGATTTTTCTTTTAAAAACTGAAAAACCGAACCGAATTTTTTTTTCGGTTTGGTTATGGTTTTTAGCAAAAACTGAACCAAAACGTCCGAATCCCACCCCTACCAAACACTACTAATCTTCCATCATAAACCAGCCTCTGCCTCCATCTAATCTCAAAGACGTTCACCAACCACCATAAAATCTTTTCATCACTGCGAATCAACTGCATCAGACTCCTCTCATCTTAGGCAACTCATATGTTTCTAGCTCCCACGCCACATGCCTTCTTGCAAGCTTTTTTTTGGATAAACATTACTACGAAAGAACAAGTTTAAACATCATAACATACAACAACTCTAATATCCAGATCCCAGCACAGGAACCATGCAATTGCAGCAACCTAGCTGCTATCACAGTAGTAGGCCAACCATCACTGTAGAGGAAGTTTTGACAGAGATACAGTAGAGCTACAGTAGAGCATGAAAAGCTTTGTGCCTAGTTAAACTCCATAAGAGCATATGCAGCGGTGGCTGGTGCAGGCTGCTCGTGCTCGTCAACGTGCAGTATTTGCTCGTGCAAGAGCATTTCGGCTCAGTCAAGGTGCTGTTTCGTCGCCGGGCCCGCCTCCTCTCCCCTCTGCTCGTGCTATCGCAGCCACCGCTCCATATGCTCTAAAGGAGTAACAGAGAGAATCAAGTCCACCAAACAATCCTGGCAGCCTCTATACAAAAATACCCGAACACTAACAAAGTACATGTTATAGCTATGAAATAAAACTTTTCCTAAAAATTAATGCATGTTTGGATATCCGTTTAGATTTCCATGAACACAAACTAAATGCAGGATTAATTATTTTGTAATAATTTGCGCTCTGTTTTCATGCATGGAATGTACATGCCAATAAAGTGATATGAACCTAGTTTGTTATTAACTATTATAGTATGAGTTGCAGTTAAAAGTTGAACACTTTCATGTGATAACAAATGTTATATCCATTGATAAGCAGGTTCTATGAGCTAATAGATAGTAATCGTAGTATCGACTCTGCTCATCTGTTCAATTTGTTTCTTAACATAAGTTGTTGGAGGAAACCAAAATCTGGCATATGACTAAGTTGGCATGATCAGCTTCATCAATTTGATAACACTTTTGGTTGAATCTATTTCTAGAATATATGTAGGTTTCTTTGAAGTCTATTATATCATGCATGTGTCATAATGTTTGATTTCTAAATAATCGGTACACATGTTGAGACGCGTTACTTATGAATGGATACTGTATCTTTTTTAGTCCAAACCTGAAAAAATTTAACTTGAAGAAAGTTAACATAAGTGACTTTTTAGATTGCGACAGGTGTTACATAGAAAATTTAGACTTTTGAGATGCTTAATCTTGGGATGCATGATCATTGCTCTCTTAGTTAAACTAGTCTACAATCTTATGATCTTGCCACAGTAATATACAGTTTTTTAAGCAGCACCTGTCCCCAACTTTTTGCTATATAACCACAGCTTTTCTGCGCTCCTAAACATTTCTCCGACGGATGGTTTTGGCTCTTGCACTCTATATATAGAGCTTAATTCTCGGGGTGCCAAGACACCATTGACATGTCTCATCTATAATGTCCCCCTATTTCTGCATGAACCTTCCAAAGCAAAAATTAAGTTCATGATCAAAGATAATACGGAAGGTTCTAATCTCATAATCATTTTATTATTAATTGCTAATTTGCTATAGTTACATTCATATGCAGCCGCACATTGATAGTGTGCCACTGTAAAATACAAATAAAACAACTTGCTCCTTATCATACAAATGCATAAGATACATGCAATGCCGATAGTTCTGTACTTCTGTACAATTCGTACAAATTCGGACTCTAAGTCACAATTAACGAGGTATCACTATCTAACAATGACAATTGCATCTGTAGATGGCTAAACCTATCATATGATTCTTATCAGCCCGTCAGGGACTCATTATCAAATGACTTTGAAGTAAACAATAAAAAACAAAAAAGATAAACTTAAGAATCACATACATTAAGATTCTAGGGTTTCTATTCCTCTGTTTTAGAATTAAAACTTACAAAACTTTGAGGTTAGAAAGTGCAGTGAGTTCCCTTGGAATAGATCCTGATAGGGGTTTGTAGTCGTTGAGCCTCCTGTATCATCGTATTTTGAAATTTAGTCAATACAAATGTGCTTCAAATTTAAGACTGTCTTTTCCACATGGTGCTTAATAGAACTCGCCAAGATCATGGAATGCATGGATTCAAAGAAGAAGCACATGTATAATTTTATCCGGGACAGCTAGCTGCTTCAATTGCTTCCAATACACGTACAATAATAAACGGTTACTCAGACATCTAGCCAGCTTCATCTTTAACTAGTCCATTTAGCTATGACCCTTTTGTACTTGGCCAACCTCGAGAACCTCAGCTTAAGAATATTATGCCTAGCTACAATTTCTGGAGGTTCCAATTCTTAGTCTTGAATACTTGGATCGAAGTTTGCAGTTACGTTGCCCAGCTTGATTCTATCTATATATAGTTATATACTATGTCCAGAACTCCAGATTAATCTAATTTCATAATTTGAACAAAACACCAAATTGAACCACATAATTATAAGCTCCATATATCCCCAATTTCTTACTGTATGGCATTAAACACAAAGCTTCTACCCTCCTAACCATCAAGATGTCTTATCTACAAACTATGTCCTGTATTTCTGCATTGACCATACAAATTAAGAATACTGTAGCTTTAATGCCGCAAGAAGTTACTCAACACAAATTCTATGAAGGTTCCAAATGTGGGATCATTTTATTATTAATTGCTAATTTTCTATTGTTACATTCATATGCAGCTGCACATTGACAGTGTGCCACTGTAAGATACAGATAAAATTCGAGATATAATCCTGCTCCTTTATCATACAATACCATCGTCTTTGAAGTATAATCGACAAATTGCAGCTTTCTTCAGCATCCAAAGTCGTAGGATACCAGTCCTTGTAGCTCTGGGCCACTAAGCCGGTTGTTCTCAAAACTGAAACAGAAACAGAAGACAAAGGCATAAGATATTTGTCGGTGCATATAGTTTCTTTACAAGTCATGCAAACTCGGTGGACTATGAGTCTCATATGCCATCTAGCAAAAGTTAAATATGTAGTATTGATTGAAGTCCAAAAAAATAAATCTGGAGGGAAGTATTGCAGCTAGCTTAAGACTCTATAATCAGTTAAACACTGATATCTCCAGTACTCCAAAATTGAGGGTAACTTCATTAAAAGTCCAATAGCACTTCAAGTATGAGGGAATTTGGCTCCAACAAACTGTTGGTAGAGGTTCCCAACCTCAAAACAAAAGTGGTTCACTAATTGAGCATAGCACTATCCTTTGGCTGGTTATTCATAGCAAGAAATAGATAGTTAATCATAGATATATCAACCAATTGTGTGCCAAAAAGACTACCTATATCTGATTTGTACTAGAACAAACTACCATCTAGCATTCCGACCTCACCACCACTGAATTTGTGTCAGCATGGACATGGAAGCTTTTTTATTTTTACAGGCAACAATTGAACAGACGACATTTGAGCTTCAAAACATCTTGATAACTGTGACCAGATTTTCATCATTTTTGATACCTAGCAGACAATTGCTTCTACAGATGGGTAATCTGACTAAACATATCATATGATTCTTATTAGCCTGTGGAAGTGCTGTGCTTCTGTTGAGGAAAACGGAAAGCCACTTCTACCATGGTGCAAAGGTGCCATATAATTTTAGACCATCAAAGAAGGGAAAGTGAAGGAGCCAGTACCTCTCCATTGAGAAAGTCCCAAATGGGCCATCGACAGGAATAGTTCCACATAGATCATTGTTGGAAACATCACTGTGAAAAAATAATTATCATAAGACTTCGACAAAAAAAATAGAAAACCAAAACCAAACAGATAACTTGAGAAAACAAATACATTAAGATTTAGGTTTTCTATTCCCCTGTTCTGAAAATTAAAACTTACAAAACTTTGAGGTTAGAGAGTGCAGTCAGTTCCCTTGGAATAGATCCTGATAGTTTGTTGTCGTTGAGCCTCCTGCATCATTGTATTTTAACCCTAGTCAATTCAAATGAGCTCACTATATAAGAATTGTTGAAAATTCTAGTTCATGCACTGTAATAGAATAGTACTTACAGAAATCTGAGTGACTTCAATTTGGATAAAGATTTGGGGATTTTCCCTTCAAATCTATTGCCATACAAATCCATGCTGACAAGGTTCTTCAAATTCCCCAATTCCTTTGGGATTTTACCTCCTATGTCATTTCTATAGAGCTCCCTGAAATTTATACAGAAAATGCTCACTTAATGACTTCATTCCAATATTTCCTCAACATAATTTGTATAATTCAATGGAATTCAACTACAAATTTAAACGCTGTTGAAATTCTATTCTTACAGCAATCAAAAGTACATATTTCTGAAGCAATTGACACCTTTTTATGAAAAAAATATACAACATAAAGAAAAAAACTTGCATTTAGGGAAACTTACAAGTACTGCAGGTGTTTCAGCTCCCCCAATTCTGGTCCCAATGACCCAGAAATGTTAGAGTTGCCCAGATCCCTAAAATTGAAAACAAGAAAGCCAATTTAGCAAAAAGAATCAGAACAAACTTCAAACAGACATTGACAAACAAGCAGCCAGAATTTAAAATCAAAGAGAGAATAAACTTACAATCGGATCACATGGTTATTAGCATCACAAGTAACATGGAACCAGGTGCAAGGATTGACCAAAGTTGGATCCCAGCTCTGAAGAACATGGGTGGCATCATTCAGTCTGCTTCTCAAAGCATGCAAAGCATTCCCTGAACAGAAAATAACCAAATTGAGAACCACATAATTCTAAACACATCCCACAAAAACAGAATTGAAAGAAGACCCAAGAGAGCAAAAGAATGGCGGTACCTTCAGAGTTTGTGGACAAGGCAGGAGAGAAGAGGAAGAGGAAGGAGAGAGAGAAAGAGATTAGGGAGATGAGAGAAGAAGAAGCCATTTTTGAGAGAGCAAGATGTTTGATTGAGAAAATAGGATTCAAACTTCAAAGCCAAAGAAAGGAAAGTGGCATGGTTCAACTAAAGCAAAGTTAGTCCAAGTCAAAACATCAATCTTTGTGGCGTGCGTTAGGAGCAGGAATGGAGAAAATAGTAATATTTAAACGACTGTTCACAGTCTTCAGAGACTTGCAACAATTTCAGAGAGCCAGTTGGAAATAAGTGGGAAACCCATGACTGACCATACCTGTAATAACTAGTCCCGTAACCTGTGATCAATGCATTTGGAAGATTGAAACTTTTTGTCTGGGAGCAGACAAAGTATGCAACTTGAGAAGTTGAAAGTTGAAAGCTTTGGCTTGGCTTTGCGCGTTGGGTTTGAGTGGGGACCATACATGATGGGGATTCTAGGAACTTTGTAGGAAGACTGAGTCAGTCTGAACAGAGTTGGCGTGGAAACACAGAAATAGTGAACCATGCATGATAATGGTAAGTTTTGTTTGTTAATTGTGAACTAGTTTTGTCTTGGATTCTGCCAAGTAATCATGATAATGCATTGCTTTCCTGCATTGGTTACAACTTACAAGTCACCACCATTAGGACCATGTTCAGGAATCAAGATCATTTTTCACTACATGAGCTTTTTCTGCTATGTTGCAATTTTGGTGTGGTTTTCACTTCAACTTTAAAATCTTAACAGTACTACAAGTAAAGCTTCACGTTTATGTTGTAAATAGATTTTTGAGGTATCGTGTATTGGGGCACCGCCCATGTGAAGGTTCTCTGAACTTGGAATGATATTCTGACAGGTAATCAGTACTGGTTATTTTGCTTGACCACGGGTGATATGATTAAGATTCTTTCCTTCGTTTTTGGTTAATAGCAATATTGGGTTGCTCAGGTTTGGCCTTGCCTGCTAACACTGACATAATGATACAGAGTCCCACCTACTTACCAATGAATACGGTATATCAGTGCAAACTTGAGAAAGACAATCAGCCATGGCCAATCATAACCGTTACTTAAAACACACTGTAAGATACTTCACCGATTTATGAAATGCAAGACAATGAACTAGAATGACCACCAATTCATAAATCACATCGACAGATTTGAAAACCCAACACTGGGTTTCCAATGGTTTAGCTAAAGCGACAATAACTTCGAACTTATAATACGAAAACACTTCCTTAGACTTTAATTAGACAACACCTTCACCGCACTTTTTTAGTGCTTAACAGAAAGAGAGCATACATATTATATTGCCCCACATTCTACGGCATTTTTTGCAGTCATAGATATTAGGCTTTGAGGTGCGGAAAACATGCGTAGACATCGGACTTGGGGTGCTTTGCTTCTGCGTGTTCCCGACACTTCACCTCTGTTGTGGTACACATGAATGTCTGCATGCACACCTTGCACTGCATTGAGTACCAAACCACCCATCAATATGAATTACAGAAGGAACTAGTGATAACACAAAGAGCAATGGTAACATGAGTAAACTAGTCACAAACTTAGTAAATAAGAAATTCACTCCAACACCTTATACAAAAACACTGCAACAGACTGCGCATTACTATTGTGGCACGGCAAGAAATATCTTTGTAGAAGTCTACAAATCTTTTAAATGACATACCAGAGAAGAAAATATCAAATGTGCATGTGGAAGATTCAATATTGATGAGACTTGTAAACAGAATTAAGCAAACAATTACCTACGCCCTAAGATTGGTTCATTTAACAGTGCATGTGAGCGACAAAATGTTTAAAACATTCCAAGGAATGCATAAAACTATGCATGTCATGTCACTCGATTCTATTTATCTTTTCTTTGTAGATTCTCAAAGTAACATAGTTTCTGTCCATGATCAAATGCACATAATTCACTACAGATATATAAATAATGCTTCTTGATCAGCAAGGCCTACAAAGCTGAAATAAAAGTAAAACCATTGGATTAAAAGAGAGAGATAGAGAGAAACAAAGTGCAAAAACCAAGCAAAATGAGATCTTGCACACTAGACTGTTGAGGAAAAGTTTTAAGAAAGCATGCTATCCAAATAAAGCTTTTAGCAAATTTTTGCAACGCTAGATCATGCCAATCAACAACACAACCTAAAAAAGTAACAGGCATATTTCAGGACAAAGAATGAAAGCTGGACAACCATCAACCATATAACTACAAGAAGTGAAAACATATAGCATATACATACAATTCCTCATCCTCCAGCGATCAGTTTAGACTCAAAATCCAAAACCCCAATATCAAATCCCCACTAAAGTATAAAGGATGAAACACAAGAATATGATATATATATAAGACACTAGCTCTACCGCTACTAAGAGTCGCAGAGACATTATTCATCAAACTAAAGACCCAGAATCATACTACACGAAAAATGGCAACTCCCATATTGTTATAGTACACTGAACTTGTATATGAAAATCCAGTCTTCACAACTTCGTCTCACTACAGAAGTGAAACTCAAGCGTCTATAAACACCTATACACCCCAATTCATTACGTAAAACAATCCATCATCTAAAATTAACATAATCAATGAAAAGATGACAACTTTATCTTCATCTGGTACCAAAATTGAATTGGGCAGAGCTGAAAACAATGAACCAAAGTTTAAAAATTAATCAGAAACGACGCTAAGCCAAACTGGGTACCTGGATAGTCATGGCGTTCTTGTTCTTCTCGAGCTGGCTACCTGAAAACCACCCAAGAAATATATATGCGAATCAAGCATAGATCTAAACAACAGTAAACAAAGTTTCAACCTTTGAATTAATAGGAGAGGAAGTGAATATACCCTTTGAGGCGTTTTTGGCCTTCTCGAGGTTCCTCTCGCGAGCGGTCTTGGACTTCTGAGCGTTGCCTCCTCCCATGGCTCTGATCTGAAATTGAAGGGAACTTCCAAGCACCGAAAACCCTTGTGTTGTGTTGATGATGTGCGGAAGAGGTGGAGATGGACCAGATGATGATGATGAGTCAAAAGGCACCGGAGAGAGAGAGAGAGAGAGAGAGAGAGGAGAGGAGAATGCCCTATTGGGAATGATGTTGTGTCAGAAATAAATACAGGTTTTTTTAGCCCTTCATATTTTTGTAGAGGGTCGAGTATATCGTCGCTTAAACTAAAAAGAAATATATGCATTTTTTTATGAGAAAGAAATATATGCCTTGAACTTGTGGCCTATGTTAACACAAGGTAATTAGATCATCTCTATTGGTGGAGTTTTTGAAAAAAATCTCATTTATAATTTATAAAGATCATAATCTTATACTTTAAAATTAAGTTATATACCTTATTTTGAGTTTTATAATAGAACATTGGATGAGATATAGAACTTTACAAAAATTGGTGGGCCCAAATAAAAGAAGAACATGTGGGGAGAGAGAAAAATGAGTGGTATGAGACCTTAATAGTTAGAGATAGGAAATCCTTATAATAAATAATTTTTTTACAAGGTCTCATAATAGGGTATAAGACCTTGATGGTTGGAGATGCTCTTATGTTCTTTGTTAATAAAAAAGAAAACACATACGAATAATTTTGCAATAAAACATATAGACATTTAGGAGTCATTATTTGACCTCAAAGCCTCAAGCCTCGTTTTAGTCCGCCCGACTCATGAGGTCGAAGTCTAGTTCGTCCTCGTGTTAGGGCAGGTCGGCCTACTGCCATTAAAATTATTGTAGGACTTGGGCCATGTAAGTGAAGCTCGGCCCGACCTTTTTGAGCCTTAGAGATCAAGCCTATCTCGGCCCATTTTGATCTCGAAAGTCTGGCCTATTTTGACCTTTTTATTTAAAAAAGACATATATTATATGATTCTTATCATTTTTTTTTGTTTTCTTCATAATTTTTCTTTTATTCTCCTTACTCTTCTCAACTTACAATCATATTTTCAAAATAAATATAATAAATTAATAATTGTAATACCTCAAACCTTTTAAATATATATTTTTTAATTTAAGGCCCATAACCTCTTTGGCCTAGCCTTAATGGGCGAGGTAGGGCTTCCGAATTATGGCCTCGGCCCAACTCGTCCTGGCTTCGTTCTCTTTGACTTTTGACCAAATCCAGCTCAGCCCTAAGCCTTAAATTTAGGCCCAGCCCAAGATGATACCTACATGCATTAAGTCACTAACAGTCTTGTTCACTATATTCGCTTTATGATAATGGTGGCACGTTAAAAAAAATCTGATTACTTTTAGGGCAAATTTCAGTTTAGTACTTTGTGGTTTTCGTTGTTCTTCATGTCACTATCTCATGTTTTAAATTTTTAAGTTTACTACTTGAGATTTTGATTTTTCTTCAGATTAGTACCTGAGGTTTCATTTTCTCTTCACTTTTTATCTTTTCATTAAAAATTATTTAAAAAGTGAGGGTATTTTGGTCAATTTATTTATAATTAATAAAAAATAATTTTATAAATTTTTTATTCCTACCAAAATAAGTTTTACTAATTTTTTTAAATAGTCGGTTGGCGAAATATATCGTGCTTACCCTTGAATGTTTCATTAGTGTCGTATGGATATCAAGACATATAGGTTGACGACATAATTTGTGAGAATTCATAAAGTTGACTCACTTGGCTAACTCTTACTTTAAAAAATAAAATTTAATTTTTTTTCTTAATAGTCACTGAGTCACCATTTATACTTGACTATAAAAGTTTTATGAGAATAGTTCAATTATTTATTATAATTAACAAGTTTATCAAATCACTATGAGCATTATTTTAATTTATAAAATTAGTATCGATCACTTATTTAATTAAGAATAACAACATACTTTACATTTTTTTAATAAAATAATTGAAGGTTAGCCAAACGAGCCAATCTTATGAGTTCTTACAAATTATGTCACCAGCTCATGTGTCTTGATATCTATACGGGGTTATACAATCAAGGGTAAGCATGACATATTTAGCCAACCGACCATTTTATATAGAAAATTAATATAACTTATTTTGCTAGAAATAACAACTTTGGAAAATAAAAACTTTTCTTTTATTGAAGATAAATAAATTGACCAAAATACACTCCCTTTTTAACTAATTTTTTAATTAAAAGATAAAAAGTGATGAGAAAATGAAACTTCAGGTAGTAAACTGACAAATTTAAAACCTCGGGTAGTAACATGAAGAAAAATTCAAACATTAAGTAGTAAACTGAAAAATTTTAAAACTCAGATAATAACATGAAGAACAACTCAAACCACAGAGTACTAAACTGAAATTTTCCCTTACTTTTTTATATGTATCAATGTCTGTTTTTGAATAAATTTATCAACACTTCATTCAAAACTCATTACTAAGGAAGTCATTGACGCTTGCATACACAAATCGCACTTCTAACCATAATCCACTTTGGTTTTAAACAAAGCACGAGAAGACTGTCTGACTTTTATTTCTAGTGAATAAATGTGTCCTACATTTAGACAATTAATCTCATCTCTAAACGCATAGCCGATTAATCTCATGTCTAAATGCTAGTCGATTGTTGAAAAGACTCAACTTCGATTTAACTATCTAAATCGAAGTTAGGCCCTAATGATATTATTAACATGGTTCCTAAACATACTATTCAAAAATCAAAAAGAAAATTTAGGATTCAAAATTGTAATTTAAGAAAACTCCAAATGATGTCAATTCTAAGGCCTATGTTCGTAAGTTAAAGAAACTGATTTCAATAACAACTCACAACTACCCAGTACTGAAAACATAATATTATTTATGACATCAGAGCCACTAGATTTCTAAACTAACTATATAAAATTACTCAATCCTAGTTTAGCTAGTAAACTAAAATTAAGTCCTAACGATTAACTAAACTCTGAAAAATTCTACGAAAAAATTTGACATATTTCCCCTTAAAAACTGAACAACCTAAAAATTTACAAAAAAAGAACACGTCTAAACCAAATTCTCAAAAATAAACTGTGGACCACTGATTGTTCATCCGAATTTCTCAATAAATGTCATAAATAGGAACTAGGAATTCAACTCAGGAATTTAAAACATATTTAGAATATGTTGGTTCTAAATACAAAGGAAAACAAACTCGACTACTACTCGAGTAACTAAAAACAATATAATACAACTGGAATTTAAAGCGACTTTTATAAACATATAATACATAAGAAAGAGTCTTACAGTGGACTGGAACGTATTGAATGAAGAACTTACAGGTGAAATCAAAGTCTTCGATGACACCACACAAACTCAGGATTTACACGTACTGTAGCCTAAGTAACGGAAACCGAAAGGCCAAGAGAAAGGCATTTAAAAAACATAAAATGTTAGACTGAGTGGACAAAATAACATAATCTGTGTAAATCGACAAAGCGAAATATCATGCATTTCCCCCGATTTCCGCAAAATAATGAGAGTTCAAATCTAATAAACTGAAATACAATGAAGGTGGTCGTTCAGGGTATTTGTCCTAACCCGGAATGACTGTAAGTATGAAAAGTAAGGTGATAGGATCGTCTAGGGTGTTTGTCATAACCCAAGACAATCTGGGTAGGGTAGGTGTTTGTCCTAACCAGGTCTGATCGGCTATTCGGTGATCAACTGAATAACTAGGGCATCAATGCTATTCCTTTTTAATAATGTCTCACGCCGACTTCCAATCAACATAAAAAATAACTCGCTTATCCAAAATATTCTCCGAAAATTCTTACAAGCTCAAAATTAAATACTCTACGGCTTTCGTGAAGAAAATCAAATCAAACCTACTCAACATGACTAATCCGTGATAAATCTTAATATAATTCGATAAGTGCATAATTTCGGTTCAGGTCGTAACACTATAATAGCTTAAATATTAACCCGTAGGATCATCCTCGGATCTTACGGTAGATAATACTATCCCTCGAATTGCGTGCACACTGACCTCCAAAGAAACTCTGCAACTTGGGCGATTGAAATTGAAGGGCCCAGGGTAAAGGCATATAAAAACAAGAAAACCGTTAGAGTGAGTAGACGAAAATTAATAATCTTTAAGTAACATAAACCAATGTATTTATGCCTTTCTCCAAAACAAAGAACAATAAAATACAGCGAGTCCAAGAAAGAAAATAGCATGTGTGTGGAGGCTTAACTAGAGCGGGATTCCTCTAGCCATCATATCGTACTTGTACTCATAGCCAGATCTAGCATCGTGAAGTATACCGTCAGAGGCCACTCTCGGTGATCAGCCAGATGGCCTATGCATCGATGCATGAATATAAACATATCGTGTGTGGAAATCATAAAACATAAATAGATGCCTCTGTGCATAAACATAAACGTAATCATAAATCATAGCATAAGCTTATTGAAAATAAAATTCATAAACGTAATCTTAGACTCGCAAGGATAAGTGAAAGCAAAATGTCCACTCAACTAGATTGCAAAAAAAGTAATCATTGATCCACTAACTCGAGAAACATACTTGGCAATCCTAAGTCAATCAAATATCTAGTTTAATTAATACAAAATTCTAATCGTACAACTAGAGTAGGTAAGGAATTCGAGACGATTCGTATCTCAAATACTCACATTCCATCTCTTGATAATAAAGTGCCACTACGGCGCCGCATCATGAATTAACTCACATTAATTTGTCATGCCGTGACTTCCAAGCTCCATAGAAAGGTGAGCCTCGACTCGACACATAAGGAAAGTGTGTCAAAAGTGTCGAGTCGCATCTGAATCCTATACATACATCGAAAAATTACACAAATTCCCAAAACCTATGAAACTACATAAGAATTATATGAAATTAGCTAAAGAAACTTCCCATGAAGAAAAGGGTATTCTTGTCACCGGAGCTCTGCCGTGCATGGTGGCGCGTGGGCCTCACGCGCCACCACAAGCGGCAGCGAAAACCGATCAGCTCCGATGCCTACAAGTAATACACCAAATTTAAGATCACAGCAAGCCCAATAACTTCCATCAAGCAACACAGTCTAATTCCAAAGGGATGCGAAAATTTACCTTGAACATTTGGGAACCCTCACCGGAAAATTGAAGTCGGCCGTCCGGCTTCGTCAAGCGACAATGCGACTTGAAATCGGTCACGTTTAACTCCTAGGTTGATGGCCGTCTGAAACTCCATGATCCCGTCGTTTGACTCCGATCGTAGCTCCGTCATCGCTGAAGACAAAAGCATGTCATGAAATCAATTTCTCTCTCTCTCTCTCTCTCTCTCTCTCTCTCTCTCTCTCTCTCTCTCTCTCTCTCTCTCTCTCTCTCTCTCTCTCTCTCTCTCTCTCTCTCTCTTCGATTCACTCTCATTTGGCTATGCATGTCAGATTTGAGTACAAGGGAAGACTGTAAATGAAAAAAGGAATTGATTCCGACCAGTTAGACTGTCCAAAGTGGCTGGCCGGAGAGATTCGGATCGGGTCGCGATTCGGGTCTGAGGACCAGGTTGGGTTGGGTCGGGTCGGCTTCGCGGGTTGACCTCAGGTCAACTGGGTAACCATTCTTACCCAAGTAGGTTTTTGGGTATTTATACCCTCAGGTCAAATTGAAATCAATGGTTGAGATTAGATCTACTGTTTGATCTAATGGTCAAAAAAATATTGACCAACGGTAGATTTTCAAATAATCACTTATATGCTCCAAACTTCTAAAGTTTATAACAATTAGCTCGGAGGTCCCAAAAATCCAATAAAGATACGAACGGGCTAGCAATAACATCACCTACAACTTCCGTGAAGAAAATGAAACCAAAATCGAGACTATAAAAAGTCTATTTTTAGTCTCAATAAATGTATCATATAATGATTAGCTCGATAATTAACTCGACTAACGAAAATTAAGTTTAATTTGGGTTCGGATCGTTACAATAGTTAACTTTTCAGTCTAGAAATTTCCACCTACATCGATGAATCTGCTTAGTTGCTCGCTTAGGATCTCCACTTAATGACTTAAATATCTAGCTCCTTCCTCAACGTCTGACTAGCACCTAACGATTTTTAGAATATTTGGGTTTGCGTACACTATACTGTACCTTTTACGAATTGCAAAGAAATTAGTTTGTATGGAAACTCGAATCTCTGACTTTCTCGTTGGAAGTATCTAGGTGGAAAGCCCATGTGCAAGGCGCGGTGATGCAATCATCTAATCCTAAAATAAAACAATTATTGTCTAATAAATGAGAATCATACATCATAACTGCATATTACAAATACATAATGTGAACTTCAAATATATTTATTCAAACACTTGTAGAAGATAGAAACTTAGTAAAATAAATATATTATCCAAACTTTAATTACAACTATGATTGTGCGTATCTCCTAATAATTTCATGCTCTATCGCTCCTTCGAGGTTTCAAATTTTGCTTCTCTAGTTCTCTCTCATCTCCTTACATTTTTCGTGATCTTCACTGCCTAATATGCGTTGCTTGACCAATTCTAGAAGAAGCAACTTTCACGATTTTCTCTTTTTTAGTTATCTTATGGTTTTGTTTCATAATCTCCAATGCAACGTACAAACTAAATATTGAAAATACACTGCTTAATTTACACATTCAAAATATAAACACAATTTATAAAATTTAAGGAATGAGAAAGTTCACTAAACTGTACATGTAATAGAACAATTTGTATTACATATAAAAACTATCATCGAATTTAAAATCCTCAAAAAAGTTGAGAAAAAGAGGAAAAAAAATATCTTCTTCCATCATTTATATGGACTCACATCTAAAGTACATATATTAGATTATAGTTAAAATTAGAGATTCTTTATAGTAAAATCACCAATAAAAGAATGAAAATTAAAAAGTAAAACAAAAAAAATAAAAGTGAATAATTAGTTGATAAACAGTGAAATAAATAGTGTATAATGAGTTCAACTTTGTTATATAAAAAATATGGAGTGATTACTGCACCAAACATAATAATTTTTTTCTTTCTCTTTTCTGTCTGTATTGTTATGTAACAAAAATGAATCCTTTCAAAAAAGAAAATGTAACAAAAATGAATTTCCTACAACAACAGAAGAAAAAAAGAAGACGTTTTCATTGAATAAAATCTAAATGGGAAATAAAATTGGAGAAGAGGGAAATAAATAGTGAGAAACCAGAAAGGGCTGAAGTGTGCACAGTTGCTCACGGACCTGACGAGATTGTTTTCCCAATACCAAGTTTGATCGAAGCTTTCAACCAAGCTCGATTAAAGGTACAGGTTACGAAATATGGTACAACCTCTCTGAATTTGAAAGAGCGCACATTTGGGTTTTACTAAAGCCCTTATTTTTGGGGTCATAGAAGCTTTAGTGTTCATGAATTCAATTCACTGCTTCCTTACTTGTCTCAGTTGTATGGTTAATATTAGTGTTCATGCTTGTTCTGTAAAACCCAGATTCCCAAATCATCATTGGATTCTCGCAAGTAGATTTCTTTGAAGTGTTTCATACCAGCCCAATTGCACAGTCATTTCACTGTTTAATTTCTTTGTTGTTGTTTTTTGATTGTTGGTATTTTGCAGCGCAGCAGCGGTTTTAGACATGGCTGACAGACAAATTGTAGAACACCAAAGCGACGCAGGAAAGGAAGACATGGTGGCAAGTGTTCAGGCATTGGAGGCTGCTTTGCTTCCATGTTTGCCTGCCAGGGAGCTTCAAGCGATCGACCGTTCTCCTCACCCTTCTCATCAGAGTTAGTACCATTAATGCCACTTTTTTTAATGTTGAGTTCATTATGATTCTTGTGCACAATTAGATGCATTACGCTGTGTTACATGGGCATGGATTGTTGAACAAGGGTTTTAGGTATATAGAGTGTCACACTCATTGAGGCTGATAATCGAACCTTATTGTTAGAGGAGTTGAAGTTTTTAACATGTCTGTATAAAAAGGTTACAATATTGTATTGCAATTGGGGGTATCATCTGTCAAAGAGAAGAATAGGAATATGTTCCATTGATGTGAGAGTAATTTGCTTCAGGTCCAGCCGAGGATATCTAGTTTTTGTACGATGGAGGAGTTGGGTGATATGGAAACAAATATAGATACTCATGGGAGCAGAAGAGATTTGACCATTTGAAAGTTCTCTTTTGGTTAAGGGTCGTGAGTGAAATCAAACTGAAGTAACTGGGTGCCTATAGTCTTTATTAATAGACAGTTGCAGGGAGAACAGATTACATATAATGATAATGGAGTATTAAGATTCTTCCTGTAGGCCTCAAAAGTTTGGATTCTGTTCACCAGATATAACGTGATGACATAAATGTTTCAGTGGTTATCACCCAAATGTAGAGCAGTGAAAAGTAATCTCTTTAGTATATATTGCCTTTTCGCATGAAGTCAATACAATTAAGTTGCATATTGACCTTTTTATACTCTAAAGTTTGGTGTTTGTATTTGATTTGATTCAATGTCTGCTGGTTTTTGACATTCCGTCACTGATAAAATTTTGTTTTTGATTGCTTTAATAAGTGCTGGACATGATTTGTCTTGTATACCCATCATTTTTTTCAGTAGCCATTATATCTGTTGTGTGTTTGCTTGCATCTGTCCTGAATCTGAGCTTATGGCTACTGATAGTATTTGTTATAGTCATTTTGCCTAACTGTATAATCGTCCGTTGCTCTAAATTAGTGAATAAAGTTAAAACTTTGAAGTGCATGCTGACCAGTTTTTCGCCGAGGATATTTAGTTGTGTTTTGTAATGGTGTTGATTTTTTTGTCTCTGCTTCAGTTGATGTCGAGAGACATGCTAGAGATTTTATGGAAGCTGCCAAAAAGCTTCAGCTCTATTTCATTGGTCTGCAACGTGAGGATCAACCATCAAATGCCGAGAAATTGAGAAAGGTCAATCTAAAATCATGTTGTCCAGTTTACCCAACGATTGTAACCTTGCGTACTTAATGGTGTATTTTTTTGTTTATCCAGGAAATAGCTGTGATGGAAGAGGAGTTGAAGGTGAAGACTGAGATTATCAAGAAGCATGAGAGGCTAATCCAAGGGTGGAAAAAGGAGCTGAAAGACCAACTGGACAAGCATAATACCGAGCTCGAGAAAGTTTAGTTACTTTAGCTACTTTAGCAGTAGGCAAATCATATCTAACGTAGATCATTTGTAAGTGTTTGCTAATGCATGCTTCTTTATCATCTTATGTCATGTTGCACAAGGTATGATCAGTGATATCCAAATTGGAATCCCAACTTTGAATGTGGGTTCAGTGTTTGGCTTTACCAGTTCACTGTGTCAGCTGTTTTTCAATTTCTTCTTTGAGAAATACCAGGGCTTTTCATGCTTGCTTTAGCAGTAAACAGAGTTTTCTGTCAAAACCAACCTCCAATATACGAACAATATTTATAGTTAAAGTACCCTGGGAAAAGATCTGTTTATTGTTGGCTTTACATTTGAGAATCCAATTCAATATACCGAATTGCTTACTTGAGTACTCAAAGACAAGGATCGAAGAGAGTAAAAATGGATATGAACAATTCAAGAGTATATCAATCCAAACAGAAAATCAAGTAATGAAGGCATAAAGCTGTGTATTCTATACAAAAATTCACATCTAAGTGATAGCTCCTTCATATCTTCCCTTCATTAGCCTCATACGCCTACAGCTTGCATCTTTTCCTCCTGTTCCGCTTTAATCCAAGCAGTTGAATTATCAAAACCACACAGCATTGCAAGAAATTCATACACCAGAAGAACATTTACCTTATCCAGTTCAAGTTTGGATTTATGTGGCTTCATGGAGTTCCCTAAGCCTAAACCTCACTATTGTTCTTGAAGTTCTCTCTCCTTCGCTTGTTTTCGAGTCACAGAGAATCTAGTCCGTTCTCTGTCCTTCCTTAGACTCTGTTCCTGGCCTCTTGCAATTAGGTATGTCAAACTAACGAGTAAATATTGCAAATGACTACAAAATAACGCGGACATTTACACATTTACAAAAGAACGTGGATCAAACCTGTCTTTAACTTTCTTCTAGGGGAGTGATATTTGGATCTCTTATACATGGCATGAACGCAAATGTAGTTAATCGATCTTGCGATTATTTGTTACTAATTAATGTAATTGAGCAACATGAGCTAGAGAATTGACAAAGTGGCATGGGCATATAAAGTGACTGGCCCAAATGGGCTAAATGACTCTGACAAGACAAGAGAAAACCTAGATAATTCTGGGCCTGACAAGAGAAAAACCTAAATACTTCTGAGAAATGCACAGGCAGCCTTCTTATCACTTTTTTTTTATCATAGTCCTAGTCCCTCGGAGTGAAGAAGAAACAGAGAAGAAGACTTGCTTTAATTTCGCCGTTTCAACTCACTCCTCTTCGAGGTACGTACTTTTGAGAAATTGAAAAGTTATGCATGTTTATATAAACTATTAATCATGTTGACAAATGATAATTCTTCTATGCTTTTTTGAATTCGGCAATTGAGAATTAGGATTCGTTGGAGCTATGGGAGTCGGGACAGCTGCAGAAAAATTAGCAGCTGCTAGTGCAAGGAAGAAAATTATCGGCAATCTTCCTCTATTTATGAGCAGATCGATCCAGTACTTTAGTAGCAACAGTAGCAGCTTATGTTTGACTGAGATGAGCAAATAAACATAGGATAATACTGGGGGTGCTCGACCGCAAACTCTACTGCCTTGACCACAACTTCAATAATAATTAGGCTCCTCACTCGATCTCCCCCTTTTGAGGTCTTCGATCTCGAAAATGACCTCAAGTGGCGGCCTCTTGATACTTCTCCCTTTATCCGAGCCGAGGCAGATATACAAAAGACTACGGTGCCGCATTTATGGAAAGGAGCAACAAAATCTTAGGTTTGCTTTGATGCCAATCAGCCTCAAAATGGATGGACAGAGTCACCTCCTAGTTTGGGAGACACCATTCCGTTTCTTAAACCTAAACAAACCAAGCCTTGTGTCGTCCACGACCATCAACCAGATATTGGTGATTTCCACCTAATGTTTAGGTATGACGACCAGTACAATGAACCTCTCTCTATGGACGCCTTTTTCATGTCAAACAACTCTACGTGATTCTTTCCAACCTATTAACAATCCTATATATTCAGCTGCCAGAAAGTTACAGGTGTTCTTCTTGCTGCTCTATCCAACCTATTAACAATCCTATGTATACATATAGGGCAGATCTAAAGTGGACGTCCGCAAAACAGCTAGCGGACTGACACGTGTCATATCCACAGCGAACCATAGAATCAATTTTCTTTAAAAAAAACTCGTGGGTCCCACCCACCTTTAATCATCTTCTTCTCCATAGCATTCCGGTGAGATTTCCGCGGTCGAAGAAAGTGATAGCTGATCGATGAGTCATGAGGAACCTGGACCAACAGAAGAGCCAGAGATTCATCCATGAAAACGATGGCTATCTGGACCGGCTTCTATCGACGTCGTCGGCGCCGCGGTTTTGACGTTCTGGACACTGTCGTCTGAGACGTACGTAGGCTGTCTCTTCTAAATCGTCGTGTATGGAGGAGTGGCTGGTCGTGCTCGTGTGGCGCCATAATACTGTGTGGTAGTCCTCTCCACGCTAGAGGGTGTCACTGTTTACTAGCTAATCAAAGAAATGGAGTCGGTGAGGTCAAACTCGACGCCGCCGTTGAGTTCATCGAGCCAGAGAGTTCTTCAAACAACGCAACCTCTGCTTCACCATCGAGAACTACGTTAGAAATACCATGTTTAAAGGCTTTGACGAACATGAAAAACTTCATCATTGAACCATACAAACCCCACAACCTTACCTTCTTCTTGTCGGAGCTCAACAACCGTGCATATGCATGTGATTATGTGATTGATATCAGCGTCATATCCATTGATTTCTACTGAACCAACATTCTAGCTTAAGCATATCCTTTTATCCTAGGCTCTTCTTTACTTCTAGACTTCCAGTGATAAGATACCGACGGAAAAAAGGAAAAAGGAATAAGAATAAAATAAATGGATTGACGAGTAGGCACATGGCAAGTGATCGGGTACTAACTCGCGATCGACATCAAAATTTTGCTCCGGTTTTCTTGGAGCCGTAAAATCCTAGCAAGCTAGGGTTTTGTAGAGCCGGTTTGACGCTCTTCTTCGAGCTGCCGACGGTGATTGCCCCTTGAGCGTACGGAGATCTTGTCCTGGAATATCCAGGGAACGAAAGAGGACGCCAAACTCACGGCGTTGAAGTCTTTGGTGCGTGCCCATCGACAGTAGTCTATGTCAATGGCTCTCCCTTGTGCGTCACCGGTTGTCGTCGGCAGGGGGTGAGGGCTTATCACTTGGCTGTGGTGATTGGAAAATGACAGCCGCTGTTGGAGGCTTGCTACGACCAATTTGTGCTCGTCTCAGATCTCAGACAGCCCGAGCAGCGATGATGGTGGTCGACCGTGGATGTGACTGGTGGCAGCAAGGTGAGGAGGTTTGGCGTTGTTGTGTAGTGGTGGGTGATCGTTCAGCAATGCGGAGGCGGCATTGGCACCAAGGCAGGTCGTCGGAGCAGAGGAAAAGCATCAGAGCGGCAGCGCCTTTGATCGAGGCATCCATGCTGAACAGGTTGACCCATGGAGCCCTAAAAAAGCTTACTTGGTTTGGGCCTGGGTTAGGCCCGTATGGAATTCAAAGAAATAGACTAAGGCTGAGATGAGCTATTGATTCCATTTTGGTACACTATTAGTACCAAATTTGGGAGCTGGGCATAAATAGAGGCATTTGAGATTGGATGAGATCATTTGTTGCAAGGTGTGCCCACCCTATTAGTTGTGTCTTAACTGCACTTGATGCGTGATTGGTAGCCAATGAGGTATGTCGCGACTCTGAGATTTGTATGCATGATCGGTTAAATACCAGCGCAACACTTGTTATCTTAATACTGTCAATTGTGATGTAATGCTCAGGTCGTACGATGTACCCGAGGAATGAAGAAGTTCAATGCTTGGATTGTAATTTTGATGTAGCATATGATTCTCTGTTTGATGTGTTATACTCTGATTGTAATCCTTGATTTAGTTAAATGCAATTTGATCGTTCTTATCAAAAAAGGGATTGATGAGTAAACCTTCACTAATTACCACTCTCGGTAGCTAGCTGCTCCACTCCAAGATAGAGTGCTCGCCATCGGAAACATGAATCAGAGGAAGCACCTCAACTGTAACGAGCCTTCTCTGCCGGAAACTCTGTTGGTCTTCTGTCGAAATGGCCACGCAGGTTTGGGTCTTGTACGGTTGGAAAATCGTTGTTGATGGAAAGGAAAATGATTAAAGGGTGGGTGGGACCCACAATATTTTTTTATAAAGAAACTGATTTCTGTTGTTTGATGTGGATATGACACATGTCCGTCCGCATTTTAGCCGTTTTGCGGACGTCAGCTTTAGATCCGCTATATATATATATCCGATCCACAACACATAACATTTGCTTAATGTTATTTTCAGTGAAGTATCACCCAAACCACTCTTCATTTTGTATATTTTACTTTAATTCAAACTAAAACCAAGCTAATTAAGCAAAAGAAGAAACCAATTAAGCGAAAGGATTATTTTGCTCTATTCTTTTGCGACTTTGAATTCCAATATACACTGCAAGGGAATACTTCCTTCATATGTAAAAAACAAAAGAACTTACAAATTCAAAACATCGCTATTACCCTTGCTTACAAATTCAACACAACCCAAACCAAATCAAGTACCTTTGCTTACCAATTCAACATCGCTATTACCCTTGGAGGAATCGTACACAACCCCTTGTCCTATTCACAGTGTACATGGACTGCACACCAGAACACATATGCAAGGTCAAATTGAGAAACTTAGTGATGAAATAAAAAACAAACAAAACTGTGGACTGTAGGGCTTGGAAGTTGGAACCCGACGAGAGTTTAATTCTTATACCTCTTATGTCATCAACAATGAATGAAGCCATCAGAATTTACATGGATAAAAAAATAAAATGTTTGTGAACATTGATTTACTATCAGAAAAATGAATATAACAACATTGAAAAGATAGCTTTGTTCCATCGGAAGAGAACCTTGAACTTCACCACTTCGGCGAAAATAGAGTAGAAGACGAAGAATGAAGAGCGAAAGACGCAAGATATTTGGGCATCAACGGAAGTCGTCATATCTCTCTTCTTTATTTTATGACTTTTTTACCAGATTTACTATAATGCCCATGGCAAATAATATTTTTTGGTCATTGCGTATTTTGGTCTGGTTTGGTGTTTTTGGTATTCCAAAATTTGGTATGCAATGACACTAAAGACTCCGCCTCTTCACTTTATTGTAATAGAGAAGTAGAGATAGAGATGACCCTCTTTTTCTCTTCTTTTTTTATACAATTGAGGGCCCTCTTTCTCTTGTGAGCACAACTAAAGGGCCCTTTTTAGTATTCAACGCGCATGAGAGTTCGCTGGGAGTATAGAAGCTTTGAAAGAGTTTGATAACTTCTTTCGTTAGGTTCTTGTTATATTTATCAAAAAGATTGGCTCTTTTGGTATATATATCTAGTGGAGTATAATTTGAAGTTTAGTTATTTTGTTTGCAAAGAGTTTTATATATATATATATTTTTATTTTTTTTAATCTAATTCAGTTTGATTTGAGTTAGTATAACAAAGGGGGCCGCTTCTTAATTTCTGCACAAGGCCGCCCAAAATTTTGAGCCAGCCGTGCCTCCATATATGGTATGACTGTTAACCAAATAAATATGACAAAAACATATTTAATAAAAAGAAGAAGAAGAAGAAGAAGAACATACCAAATGTGATAGTGTCATGAAAACAGTCACAACCAAACATGTATCAGCAAGAGCGTGATCATCTTCAACATCACCGTCAAAACTATCTTTGAATCCAATACATGAGAAAATTAAAAAGCTACTCACTTTGTTCATCAGAAAAAAAAAGATACAAATATACCTCCTTGATCACATATGTTGGAGAGACAGGGCCCGGACCTGAGAATTTAAGAAATGAGATGAGAATAAAAAATAGTGTCATCTCATGGCCATAAAAAAATGATAAATATTTATATAGGTATTCAACCAATCTACTCTCACATTTTTCTCGTATCTACAATAACAAATTCGAATTATATGTACACTAACATTTATGTTTGATTTGTTAATTATAAACTAAATACAAACCTATAATCAAAGACTTATACACCAAACAATTATAATGTTTCGAAATAAAACACAAAAAATACATAAAATTAACGATATCCCAACACGGAACATAAAAAGAAAACTGACATTCATAATGATACTAATAAAAAAGAAAAGAAAATAATCCTTAGTTCTAACTTCTTTCCTTAAAAAAATATCACAAAGTTACTTAAATTTTTCCGTCTTAGAATTTTTTAAAATATTTTTATATGCATAATTTTTCTTATAATGTTATATATACATATTCTAAATAAAAAATTGGACCCTCTATAATTTTGATGCCTGAGGTGACCGCCTTCTTCACCTCACCTCAGATACGGGCCTGAAGAGAGACAAACGCCCTTCAGATCTTGAGTCTCATAGTCGACATCCCATGGCAACGTCACTGAAGTTAAAACTGACTGTGAGAGCGCCATGAGAACACTGGCGACTAAAACCACAGTAACTCCAATAAGCAGCTCATTCATCATTTTTGGCGAACCTGCATAGCCGGTCGGAACAACAAAATTGCAACTTATACCTAGGATCAAACACAACAGAAATTCCTAGAACTATGGAATAATTAGACCAGTATTTATCGAACTTCAATTTATCTCTAAACCCATTGTTCTCAAAAATTCATCTTCATCCCTAATGGTCAAGTTGATCTCATGTTGGATTATGAACACTTTGGGAAAAAATAGATTTAGTGTAGTGTATTTAGTGCCTGAAAACAAAGTCGTCACCTAATAAAAATACCTCAGAAACTTGTTGACCCTCTCAACTTTACTCCACTCCTCTGGTAATGGACAACAACCAAAATCCTTGTCAACTAACGTCAAATTCATCAAAGCACGCCTATAGTATAGAGCACTATCTAACATGAGATGAGTGAAATTCCACCTTGTAGGCATATCTTGTTTCAAAGCCTTTTTGCTCCCTCCTAATCCAACTTGTTGAACACACTCATAGAATCTCAGATTTCTTATCATA
This sequence comes from Geum urbanum, assembly GCA_946800695.1. NCBI lineage: Eukaryota > Viridiplantae > Streptophyta > Magnoliopsida > Rosales > Rosaceae > Geum > Geum urbanum. The sequence continues at coordinate 3,915,350 of OX327002.1, read as the reverse complement.
GAAGTCTTTATGTACTTGATGCATTCACAGATCTTTACCAACTCATCAATCGATTTTAACCCATCTTGAAAATAAAATTAAGTATGTGAACACAACATCGGACGTGAAATAACTTGCCATCCATCACCAACAGCCCTCTAAAATTCAACTGAGCCTTCCAATTCTCCACAAAAGAATCGTTAGCAGATACATTATCCAATGTGATTGAGAACAATTTATCCTCTATTCCCCACTCATTAATCAAACCACTCACCTTTTTCGCAAGGGCTGTCCCGTTATGCGGAGGCGGCATGTAGCAAAAATTTAAAATCCGTTTTTGCAACTTCCAATCCTTATTAATGAAATAAGCAGTCAAACAGAGATACCCATCAGTATTTGCAGAACTCCACTGATCAGAAGTAAGGCGGATTCTTCCTTGAATAGAATCTAACAAGCTATGTAGCTTAAATAATCTTTTCTTCTTCAAAGATGCACAAGACATGGTTCTTCACGATATTTCAACATGGATGCGTAAATGCACAAACATAACAAAAAACCTCTCTAATGCCTTCATATTTCACAAACTTAAATGATAAATTATGTCGGATGATTTCTTTAATCAACAACTCAGAGAACTTATCATATCGAAGCTTTCCTTGTCTTGAGACTGACTGTGGTGAGGTGCCATTTTTCGGACAATTTCTATGATGCCGTAACAAAGTTGCAGTACCATACACAGGTAAATACTGATACACAGCATCACACCTTTTACATTTCACTTGTTGAGTCTGATATGTGCCAGCTCCATCTGGAAGTGGTTCAAATGATAGCCAACATATAGAAGTCTTCTTCTGCTTTGCTCTTGTCTGTTGCCGAAAGCTCGACGTTTAATTTTGTTGAACACTATTTTCTTCTACTTCATCTAGAAAAACCCCATGGTCATCTATCATAAGTCTCCATAACAAGCAACACAAATGGTTAGCTCAATTGAATTCAAACCTATGAATTTGATAATGTTTCGACTCCCATTACACAAATCTAAGCAACACCCACTACAAAAATCTATGAATTTAATAATGTCTCGACTCCCAGAAACACCATACACCAAAGAATTCAAACCCAATACATAGTGACCCATAAATACAAATCAAAAAATCAAATCAAGTCTCGGTGAAAACCTGGAGCGAGGAGTGAAACTACGACGACGAAGGGGAGGCCGAGTCGTCGAGGCTAAAGTCAGAGAACGAGGTGTCACCGTCTAACGAGTTACGACGGCGACGACGATCAATGGAAGGCCGAGGCGCCGACGCCGCCGAGGCTGAATCGAATAGGAAGAGAGACAAAGAAGGAGAGGCTGAGAGTCTTTTGACTTTCAGTCTTTTGAGTTTTGAATTTTGTTTTACGAAGAGAGAGATTGAGAGTCTCAGACCAGTGGCTAAGTTTAACGGGTTAAATGAGGGCCCAATGGGAAACCTTAACCCGCCCACGAATTTAACGGGCTCTATTGGGTTGCCCATTTATAACCCATCTTGTTAATGAGCAAGTTTAATAGGGCGGGCCACGGGCGGGTTCATGGGTGCCCGCCCATATTGTCAAGCCTGTCCTTGTGTATTTAATGGTTATTTTTGTTTCATTCAGAAGATAGCTTTGATGGAAGAGAATATGAAGATAAAGACTATGATTATCAAGAAGCATGAGAGGTTAATCCAAGGGTGGAAAAAGGAACTGAAAGACCAACTGGAGAAGCACAATACCGAGCTCGAGAAAGTATAGTTACTTCAGAAGTAGTAGACTATTCATATCTAAGGCCAAATACTACAAATGGTCACTCAAGTTTGGTTGATTCAAAACTTTAGTCACTAAAGTTTTGAAAATATAGCTTTGGTCACTGAACTTTGACAATAGCTTTCAAATTGGTCACACTTATATATTTAGACGTTAAATCCTAATTAACTTAGTCATTATCAAGGGTATTTAGGCCACAGAACTAATTTGTTTATTCGACCCCTATAAATTTTTCAAAACCTCATAAAGCAATCTTGAAAAAAAAGACGTCAAAATACTTTGTTTGTCCAAAATATCTTTGATAATTAACGAAAATAGCTTTGATTTAACATTTGAAATAGAACAATGACCAATTTGAAATACTGTCATAATTTAGTGACTCATTTGAATGTTGGTGTCAAAGTAAAGTGAGCAAAGTTATATTTTTCTAAAACTTCAGTGACCAAAGTTTAGAAACAACCAAATTTCAGTGACCAGTTATAATTTTTTTGCCTATATCTAATATATCAAATGTAGATTATTGTTACAATCCGAACCGAATAATGCACTAATCGGATTATATTACGCGGTATCGTAGATCAATTGTGTTATCGAGATTGTTAACGAATTTTTCATCGAGCGTGAATTTGGCTTGTCACTCTTCATGAAAAATGTACAGTATTTTATTTCGACCTTGTAGAAATTTTCGGGAAATTCTTTTGGATAAGTGAGCTATTTTTTTTGTGATTTTTGGAAGTTTGCATGAAAGAAATATTAATTAAGGAATTAATTTAAGTCAGTTTGATATGAACCATTGGATCCCGATATGATCAAATCTGGGCCGTTGATCTGATCAAGTATTTTGGTAGTATATATATGGTATAACTATGTGAAAATAAACCAGAAAAATAGAAAATACTCAAGACCCGTATGCTCTGCGACCCATATATTAACCCGATCTGACCCGAGATGGGTCAGAATCGCATCCTCTCCTCATCCTCGAGCTCCCCATGTACTTATTTGAGTTAAACAGTGATAGGCTAAGGAGAATCGAAGCCTTGAATTATAGGGTTTTTCTTGAATTCGATTTCATCATCGACGACGGTTTCTGGAGAATATTTGGCGGCGATGCCTTAGGGGTTTTGAAGCCCATGATGGTAGGAGTTGTTTGCCACTGGTCAGAGGCCACGCCGTGGCCGGAAGGCACCCATCGGTAGAGGGCGATTTTCGGCCGGATTCTGCCACCTTTCGAGGTAAAATCCGACAACCTCTGGTCGTTTTCTCGGCTTGGTGTAGTTAGGAAATGTGTTTTACTCGATGAGATCTTTTGAATGGTGTATCATTTGCAGGTTTTAGAGCTGATTGATTCCGGCGGCGCGTGCCGCCAGTGGTGGCGGCGGAGCTCCGGCGAGTTTGGAGATTTTGGCCAAGTTATAAGTCGTTTCGCTCGTTTCTTCATGTCGAACGCAATGGTGATGAGGTTCATGTTTGGTTATGAGCTTGTTAAAATTTTAAGTGTATTTAGTCGTACAACGAGTAGTTGATTTTACGACTTTATTAACTGACGATCCGATTATCGGTTTAAATGCGAGTCTCTCGATATTTGAGATTTATGTTGCGAATTTAAAAAGTTATTAAAAATGAGGGAGTGTAAGGAATTGATTTCAGAATTTGGTTAAGTTAGTAATTAGTCGGAAAAATACGTTATTCGAGAATGCGGGATTCTTGACAATATTGCTCGTCGGATTACGATCTTAGTTACTCATGATTGTGAGTTTATTATTTTTACGCAGTACGCTTTACAGTATATTTTTAAAGCGTTTATTCAGAGGCTTGCTTTGTGATGGTTTGTTTAGTTGCATAGATGCTTTAGCTATTCAGCTGATCATCAGATAGTTGGTTAGAGGAGGTTAGGTGGCCTCGTCTAACCCAGATCGACTCAAGCTAGGTGACCTGTGGATGATCCCGTCACATATTTGCATATTTTCTATTTCAGCTTGACGCCTCAGGTTAGGTGTCCTGGGAGAGCACCTCCATTTACATTTTAGTTTTACAGTTTAGAACTCGCATTATTTCACAGTAAACAGAGGAAATGCAATTAAATTTCAGTTTATCGATTTACATAGATTGATATATTATTATTTTTTCACTCACGCTGATGTTTTATATTTTATTTGCCTTTCCCTGGGCTCTTCGGTTTATTGTTGCTCATGTTGTAGTGTGGTCCTGAGAGTGTTGGATGTCGTCGAGGGATTCGAGTCCACCAGTCAATTCTTCCAACAGTAGGTTTCAGCTCACTGTAAATATGTATATTATGTTATAGAAGTTGCTCTGGATACCGGTTCAGTATTGATGTTTTAAGTGAGACTCTAGTAATCAGTTAGTTATTGAGTAGTCTTCGAGTTTACTTTCCTTTGTATTCTGAACCAGTTCTATTTAAAATTTGTTTCAATTCTTGAATTAAGTATCTGGTTTAGTATGGTCCTATGTTGAGAAATCCAGATGGACATCGGTTGTCCACGGTTTGTTTGTGGGAATTATCTGCGGAGTGTCAATCTTCCTCCAGGTTTTTGGGTGTCTCAGTTATAAGGGGAATTATGTCAAAAAAATTACAGAAATTCATAGATTATGGTTTGTCGTGATTTTAGATTACTAGTTAATATAGGGTTTAGTCTTTTCAATTATTTGGTAGCATTTGCTTATTCATTATCTTCTGTCATGCAGAAGATATGGTCAGTGATATTGAAATTGGGTAACTTTGAATGTGGATTCTGTGTTTAACTTACCAGTTCACTGTCAGCTATTTTTCAATTGCTTCTCTGATCAGGGATATTCAAATCCGGGCATTTCATGCTTGTTTATGTCAAAACATTCCACGATATACATTATGAACTGTTTTGTAGTGTAAAAGTTCACTGAGAAATCCAATCCAATAAACTGAATTGCGTACTTCTTCTGTACACAAAAACAGTCTCCTGTCACGATAGAAGATAGTATAAAAGCATAACAATACACAACGATCATTAGGTAAACCAATCCAGACAGAAATCAAGAGATGAAGCTGTGTATTCTTTACAAAATTTCCATCTAAAGTGATAGCTCCTTCATATCTTCCCTCCATTATCCTCATACGCCTATAGCTTGCGTTTTTTCCTCCTGTTCCGCTTTAATCCAAGCAGCCTACAAAATACAGAGAGATGACAGCAAACAGTTAGAATTATCAAAACCAGACAGCACTGCAAGCAATTCATACACCAGAAGAGCTTTTACCTTATCCAGTTCAAGTTTCGATTTAAGTGGCTTCATGGAGTTCCATAATCCTAGACCTCCCCATTGTTCTTGTAGCTCTCTATCCCTTGCTTCTTTTCGAGTCATAGAGAATCTTTTATCAAAACCAGACAGCACTGCAAGCAATTCATACACCAGAAGAGCTTTTACCTTATCCAGTTCAAGTTTCGATTTAAGTGGCTTCATGGAGTTCCATAATCCTAGACCTCCCCATTGTTCTTGTAGCTCTCTATCCCTTGCTTCTTTTCGAGTCATAGAGAATCTAGTCTGGTCCTCTGGTTGTTGAGCAGCAGCCACCTTTTCTTTCTCAAGTCTTGACTTATGTTTAACCAAAATTTGGTCCAAACCACCCGCTTCATCTTGTAGCTCTCTATCCCTTGCTTCTTTTCGAGTCATAGAGAATCTAGTCTGGTCCTCTGGTTGCTGAGCAGCAGCCACCTTTTCTTTCTCAAGTCTTGACTTATGTTTAACCAAAATTTGGTCCAAACCACCCGCTTCATCTATATGAGAATGCAGGCGGCTTGCCTTGCTTCTCTTCAGTTCAACTGCTTCTTCTGCACCAAGTTTCATCTTCATCTTCTCTTTCTCCAGCCTTGAAACATGTTTTACTAAAACTTTGTCCAAGCTCTCACATTCTGTAACACTGTTTCCTCCCTTTTTCTTCTCCACCGTACAGTATTCATAACTGTTTCCCTTTGCCAAGGCTTGCATCTTCTCTCTTTCCAGCCAGTGCACTGGTTTAACCATGATCTTGTCCAAGTGATTTTCAGACTTCACATCATCTGCAGCAGCTTTATTCAAGTCAATATTCTCCTTCTCGGATCCATCTTTAGAACAGAAGCTGGCGCTCTCCTTCGGTTCTCCAGCTGAAGCTTTCTGATGCGGCAACCCAAGTCCTTCATGAGTATTGTTTTCTCTTCTGTTCTTTGCATCTTGAACCTCCTTCTCAAGTCTTGAGACTCGTTTCACTAGGAACTTATCAAGGCTGGGGAGTTCTGGGACATTTTCTTCTCCACGATTAGCCCCTCCCGATTTTTTATGACTAATAGCAGATGTTCTTGCAAAGTTCTTCCTGGCCTCTTGAACTTCCTTTTCAAGTTTTGAAGAATGTTTTATCAGCACACATTCCAAGCCAGGAATGGCCTCAGATGATGTTTTGTTTCTCCGTGAATTCTTAGGAAGCGGTTCGTAATCTCTTCTTGAACTTTCCTTTGCCTCTTCAACCTGATTCTCAAACTTTGAACCATGCTTTGTAAGGATACTTTCCGAGCCTGGAATGGTCTCTGAGGAAATTTTGCTTTTACCTGAACAGTCCTTCTCATCAAAGATTCCATCAGAGTGTCCCACATTTCCTTCCTTAGACTCGTTCCTTAGACTCGTTCCTTCTGTTCCTGGCCTCTTGCACTTCTTTTTCAAGCTTAGTCATGTGTTTGACCAAAAATTTGTCTAGACTTGGAAGTTCCGATTTAGTTTCTTTCCTTCTTATCTGCCCATCTGAGAAGTATTCAGGTTTCCCTGCTCCTATAGAAGACATCCTCCTCGGAAATGTCTCAGCTGCAGAGCCTGAACCAAGCAGTTTGCTATTCTCTGCCAAAGCGGCATTCAAACCACATGTAGCAACTATGGTGGCAAGAGAAGAGAGTTCCTCTTCTTTCAAACATTTAAGCCTCTCAAAAATCATATCCACTATATTTTCCTTACTAAGCTTTCCCAAAGACTGCCTTCTGTTTTACCTCCAAACCTTGCATCTTACAATCCAAATCTTTTAAAATGACATTGTCTTTCTCGGTCACTGCTTCATGTTCTAGTCCAGTTTCTGATTCACATTCTGAACTGAACTCGGATATTTCCTGATTAATTTCACTTGTATCAGGGTTCTCACTGATTTTGCGAAGCAGATCTTTGAACTCATCCTTACTGAAAGAAGGGCTGTTTCCAAGCTTAAGTAAAGCAATCTTTACAGCCGCAGCTACTTCTTTATCCACCTCAAATGCAGTCTCAAAAGATACTGTGACTGTGTGTGTAGTAGACGACGTTCCTCCAATTTTCGTGGATGTTTCTAGATATGGCTTGCGAGTGCAATTAGGTATGTCATACATGATAACTCCCATGGATGATGCCACCTCAAAAGCATCTGCTGCAGCTTTGTCTGCTTTCAAGAGTTCAGCTTCTGCTTCATTGCTTTGAATCCTGATATTAAGATGAAAGGGAAAATTCATATTTGGGACTAAGAAAATCATCATTATACTGTTCAAGTCTACCATGAATTCAACATGTACCTAGCTGCCAAAAGTATTCGACACCAAGATGCTTCTACCAATGCAGCTTTACGCGCCTTCATTGCCTTTTGTGCAGCTTCTCTTGCAGCCATTTTTTCCCTCAAGACCTTTGAGTAATGTGGATTAGAATCACCTAAAGTTTCATCAAGAGTTAAATTCATGCCATCTTCTTCCTGAAAAAGTCACGGTGTCAGTATTTTGACAAATATGGAAAACTAAGAGTCATCAGAGAATGGAAACCTGAAGCATTTTTATTTTCCTCGTCAAGTAAGAGTTTCCTTTCTTCCGCGGGAACCAGTTGAGGGGTGAAGTTTTACGATGAGTAGGCTTTTTAATTTGTGCTGTGAATTTGTTAAGAGGATTCAATGTTGATACAGCAGTCTCTTTCAGACTTTTATTCTGAAATATATACAAAAAAAAAACAACTCAGGGGTCACAAGATTGCCAATCATAGGAACTCACCATTTGGTCTACTCATAAATACAAAAGAAGCTCCAAAGAATCTATATCACAGCATATGATACATTTATAGACCTAGGTAACCAAGTAAATCCACATTGCCAATGTCGAACTCAACAATTAGTTCATCCAACATAGACCCTGAATGATATATCACATTATCACTCAGTACTTAGCCAAACAAAGCTATCCCCATTGTTTCCTAAAATTCATGGTATGCTTTTAATGAAAAAGAGGGTGAGGGTCTAACGAGGACCTTTACAAGAAAGTTAAGAAATTTCTAATCAACGAGGTATAAGTCCCACTTTTTGATCACAATTCGGAAAATCAACCTTTACATGGTTTAGATATTCATGAGTAGTTTGAAAAGTATATCTCAACCGTTACATGTTCATCGTCCAAAGGCGTTTAAAAGATGATTTCCCAAACAAAATTCAATACAAATTAAGCAATGAGGATCAGCCATTCCACAAGTCAACTTCCATCCAACTATCAATTTCGCTCAAACTAAAGACTGAAATATGAATAGACATAAGATATGAGCTCAATTTCTGGGCTTCTGACCTCTGCAGAATCTCACCTTGCTTCAATTCGAACAATCAAAGACATTGCTTAGGTTTTCTAATCAGTAATCAACACAAGAAATTCAATCAACATCTCAAATCCAAACAACAGAGCTAACTCATGATCAATCCTAAGTTTCAAATCGAACCAAATTAAATCACACACAGGGAGTTCGCTAAGCAGTAACAAAGATTCGGAACCAAGAAATCTGGAGAGAGAGAGAGAGAGTAAATCACTTTTCCGATCTTGGAGCTCGCCGTGAGAGAATCGTTGTCTTTGTTGCCGGAGGAGTCGGCAGGACTGGCCGGAGAAGTGTCGCCACCGTACTTGTCTGAGACGGAGATGCAACCCAGGTCCATGGCCGGTCTGAGAGATCGCCGAGAAGCTCTGGAAGGTTCGGGAAGAATCGGAGTAGTAGAAATGTGGATTTGAGAGAGATTGAAAAAATGAAGAAGAAGAAGACAGAGAGGGATTTGATATTTATTTTTGTTGTGATTTTCGATTTGGAGGTATAGCCGTTACACAAGGGACGTGTCTATTGGCACTCAAGTGACTCAACGGTTCTCTATATTAAAAAATTCGGTTTTAATCAGATTTATTTTCCACGTCACGTATATGTGGCGTAAATCAAATAATGAATTTATGCTCCACTGTTATTGTTGACACCTATCACGATATAGATTTCATTTTTCATTATTCAGTTATGAAATCTCATAATGCTACAAACGACTATGTTGAAGAAGTAAGCAAAGTTTTAGGATTTTGTTGAATAAGTCTTAGACTTTAAGATTACTTAGTTCATGTTTGTTTTAATTCCAATTAATGCACCACGTTGGTAGGCTTGTAAAACGTGGTTGTTATCCTTTTGATTCAGAAGAAGTTGTAAGGTTATATAAAGCCAAAGTTGTTCAATAAGAAAGAGAAGTCTTTCATCCATATTGTTTTGGAGCTCTGTTATTCATTAAAGTTTTCTAACAATCTGGTATCAAAGCCCCATCAAGGGGCCTGAGTGAGTGTATGCTTAGGAACTGCAGTATCCTAAGAGAGTGGGAAAAAGAGAAACAGTTAGCTGGGGAAGAGAGAAACAGTTAGCTTGAGAGAATATACGGCAGAGAGTAGCAATGGGAGCTTTATTCAAGCAGCTATTCCTAAGTTTGATGGATACTATGAGCATTGGGCGATGCTCATGGAAAACTTTCTCCGCTCCAGAGAATACTGGGAACTTATAGAGAATGGGATCTCATTAGAGATGGTGCAAGGAGCTGAGGGAAAAACATTCTCTACAGTGGTGCAAGGACCTCAACCTTCAGAAACACAACGCAATGCTGCTGAGGATCAGGCATAGCACAGACTTCTAGAAGAGAGGAAACTAAAGGACTTGAAGGTGAAAAATTTCTTATTCCAGGCCATAGATCGACAAATTCTTGAGACCATCCTCAACAAAGACACATTCAAGGATATCTGGGACTCCATGAAGAGGAAATATGAAGGCAATGCCAGGGTAAAATGATCTATTCTTCAGGCTCTTCGCAAAGAGTTTGAGGTCCTGGAGATGAAGATGAGAGAGAATGTTACAGAGTATTTCTCCAGAGTTTTCTCTGTGGCTAATCGGATGAGGAGTCATGGTCAACAAATGGATGATGTGGTAGTCGTGGAGAAGATACTTCGATCTTTAACTGACAAATTCAATTATATTGTTTGTTCAATTGAAGAATCGAAGGATGTTGACTAAATGTCCATTGATGAACTACAAAGTTCATTGATTGTACATGAACAAAAATTTAACAAGCACAATGGAGAAGAACAAGCTCTAAAGGCGACACATGAAGAAGGATCAAATGGAGCAGTAGGAAGATGTCGTGGTCGTGGTCGTGGATCATCTAGGGGAAGAGGAAGAGGAAGAGGAAGAGGAAGAGGAAGAGGAAGAGGAAGAGGAAGAGGAATCTATAATAAAGCAACTGTGGAGTGTTACAAGTGCCATAAACTTGGACACTTTCAATTTGAATGTCCCAGGTGGGATAAGGAAGCCAATTATGCAGAGATTAAAGAAGAAGAAGAGATGTTGTTCATGGCATATGTGGAGATGAATGAAGCTACATGAGATGATGTGTGGTTCTTCGACAGTGGTTGCAGTAATCACATGTATGGAAACAAAAACCTCTTCTGTGAGATGGATGAGAGCTTTAGACAATATGTCAAGCTGGGAAATAATTACAAGATGAGGGTCCAAGGCAAAGGCAGAGTCAAATTGGTGGTGAATGGTGTCAATCACATTGTTACAAATGTATTCTATGTGCCTGGATTGACAAACAATCTGATCAGTGTGGGTCAACTACAAGAGAAGTGGCTTACTGTCCTAATGCATGAAGGAAAGTGTAAGGTTTATCATCCTGAGAGAGGTCTCATTATAGAGACAGCCATGACAGCAAATAGGATGTTTGCAATTGTTGTCCGCACACATGAAGAAAAGTGCTTCCATACAAGTACTCAAGACCTCACTAACTTATGGCACAACCGATTTGCTCATTTAAGACACAAAGGATTGAAGACTCTTCAAGAAAAAGACATGGTACACGGTCTGCCCAAGCTTTTGTCTCCAACATCTCCCTGTGTAGACTGTCTTGTTGGTAAACAACATCAAGATCCCATTCCCAAGAAGAGTACATGGAGAGCAACACATAAGCTTGAGCTTCTCCACTCTGATTTGTGTGGACCGGTGACACCGGAATCAAATAGAAAGAAGAGGTATGTGTTATGCTTTATTGATGACTTTAGTAGAAAAGCATGGACATACTTTCTTGTTGAGAAATCAGAAACTTTTGGTGTTTTCAAGTGCTTTAAGAATATGGTCGAAAAGGAGCCTGGAATGAGCATTAAGTGCTTACGCACCGACAGATGTGGAGAATTCAATTTTGAAGAATTCAATCCGTTTTGTAAAAGTCATGGCATCAAGAGGCAGCTTACAACCGCTTTCACACCACAACACAACGGTGTTGCAGAGCGAAAGAACTGAACGGTAATGAATCTTGTTCGTTCCATGCTTTCAGAGAAGGAAGTACCAAAGCCTTTTTGGCCCGAGGTGGTGAACTAGACCACTTATGTTCTCAACAGAAGTCCTACATTGGCAGTAAAGAATGCAACACCAGAAGAAATTTGGACGGGAGTAAAGCCATCAGTGAGTCATTTTAGAGTTTTTGGGTGTGTGAGCCATGTACATGTTCCGGATGCAAGGAGGACCAAGCTAGAAGACAAGAGCCATGCTTGTGTATTGATGGGAGTTATCGAGGAGTCAAAAGGCTATCGACTGTACGACCCTGTAAAAGGAAAAATCATTGTCAGTCGAGATGTTGTGTTTGAAGAAGACAAGAAATGGAGTTGGAATAGTGATGAAACAAAAAGGGAGCAGAAGCTTACTCGGGGTGATCTTGATGATGGCTCAATTGAAGGAAAAGATGGTGAGATGAATGAAGAACTAGAGCATATGAAGAAGAACACTTAGTGAATGAAGATATACATGAGGAAGTACTAAATCAAGCCACAGGCAATGCTCAAGCTGTGTACTCAAGCTCAGGAAGGTCTCTGCGAACACCTTCTTATTTAGCAGATTACTCACCTAGAGAAGGGTTATCAAAGGAAGAGAATGAAGCTAACATGGTCATAACTGGCTCCACTGATCCAGTCTGTTATGAAGAAGCTGTGCAGGAACAAGAATGGATAAAAGCAATGGATAACGAGATAGAAGCCATAGAGAAGAATGGGACCTGGTCTTTAGTCGATTTACCAGCTGGTTATAAGCGAATTAGGGTTAAATGGATCTACAAAACCAAGTTCAATGAGCTTGGAGAAGTAGATAAATTCAAGGCGCGTCTGGTAGCAAAAGGTTACTCTCAAGAGCACGGGATCGACTATACAGAGGTATTTGCACCGGTTGTGAGAATGGAGACGGTGAGGATGATTGTGGCATTGGCAGCTCAAAGGGATTGGAAACTCTATCAGTTGGACGTGAAATCAGCTTTCCTTCATGGAGAGCCTAACGAGGATGTGTATGTCGAGCAACCGAGGGGGTATGAAAAGAAAGGCAGCAAGGATAAGGTGTACAAGCTTCATAAAGCTTTGTACGGTCTAAAACAGGCTCCACAGGCTTGGTTTAGTCGTATAGAAGCATGGTTCACTAATGAAGGTTTTAAAAGGTGCCCAAACGAGCAGACTTTGTTCACAAAGAAAGACAAAGGGGATAAAATTTTAATTGTGAGCTTATATGTGGATGATCTTATTTATACTGGAGATGATGACGATTTGATAAGGGAGTTCAAACGCTCAATGATGAAAACCTTTGATATGACCGATCTGGGAAGGATGAAGTTTTTCCTTGGCATAGAAGTTATTCAAAGCTCAGATGGTGTGTTCTTGTGTCAAAGAAACTATGCTTTGGAGGTACTGAAGAGATTTGGAATGCAAGAGTGTAAACCAGTGAAGAGTCTAATTATTCCAGGTTGTAAGCTCAGTAAGGATGAACATGGTGTGAGAACTGACGAGTCCTTCTTCAAGCAAATTGTGGGCAGCTTCATGTATCTCACTGCCACACGTCCAGGATGTATAGTGTCAGTCTTATTAGCAGGTTCATGGCGAAGCCTACAGAGACTCATTTGGTAGCTACCAAGAGGATTCTGAGGTATTTAAAGGGAACTTATGATTATGGAATTTTGTACAAGAAGGGAAGGTCAGAAGATCTAATTTCTTTCACTGATAGTGATTATGCTAGAGATATTGAAGATTGTAAAAGCACTTCAGGTTATGTCTTTCTTCTAAGCTCAGGAGCTGTTTCTTGGTTGTCTACAAGCAACCTATTGTCACTTTTTCAACAACCGAAGCCGAGTTCGTAGCAGCTGCTGGATGTGCAAGTCAAGCCATATGGATGAGAAGAATACTGAAGATGCTTGGACAAGAGCAAGAGAAGTGCACAATTATACAATGTGATAATAGCTCAACAATTAAGCTTTCGAAGAATCCGGTGATGCATGGAAGGAGCAAACACATTCATGTAAGGTATCACTTCTTAAGAGATCTTGTGAGAGATGGAGTTATTAAACTTGTGCATTGTGGAACTCAGGATCAAGTGGCTGATTTGATGACTAAGCCATTGAGATTGGAGCTTTTTCAAAAGTTCAGAAAGAGGTTCGGTGTTTGTGCAACTACAGACATAAACTAGCTGCTATATAGAAGTCAGTTTAGGGGAGGGATTGTTGAAGAAGTCAACAAAATTTTAGGATTCTGTTGAATAAGTCCTAGACTTTATGATCACTTAATTCATGTTTGTTTTAATTCCAGTTAATGCACCACGTTGGTAGGCTTGTAAAACGTGGTTGTTATCCTTTTGATTCAGAAGAAGTTGTAAGGTTATATAAAGCCAAAGTTGTTCAATAAGAAAGAGAAGTCTTTCATCCATATTGTTTTGGAGCTCTGTTGTTCATTAAAGTTTTCTAACAGAATCGACACGGTTTTATAAACTAGGCATGTCACAGTTTATATAACCTTAACTGGATATTGGTTTAGGGAGTGGAACTGTACATATTCAAGTAATTACAGTGGCATGAAAATGGTTTACTACATCTGAATCGGACACTGTTATTGATGACTTCAACTACAATATACGGTCAGAGAATCAGGTGATCTGTGTTGTTATTGTTTCTACCGGATTACGCGGGATGTAATCTAGCAGAAGCAAGTACGAGTACTCCTTCTTCTTCTACGTCCAAACGTTGGGGCTGTTCGGATGGTCGGGCGCTTCTTCTCTCTTCGGGTGTGCGGGTATGAGTGCTCGGGTATGGCTGTTAGAAGAATACAACGACAAACAGACAGTCAGGGGTCGAGACAGGGGTGGCCTGCCTTCAACGCTCCGATGCCTAAGTTAGAAGATGTATTGGATATAACAGTCACACGAGCGTGTATGGAAGTAGGTTGGAGTGTTTAATGCTTAGATTCAGAATGTTGAGATGAGATGTCGTTACCTGTAATAAATATCTTACATATATAGGTGGTTGAGCTTGGTGTTTGATGGTGTTCTTCGATGTGGGACTGGTCTGGTTCTGTTGGTGTGATCCGCACATTCGGATGTGCGCCCTACGGGTGCGTGCGCGCTCGGATGGGGTCGGTCTTGTGAACAGAGTTGTAGCCTTCCTGGTGGTCTTTCGGGTGGTCGGGTAGGTGTTGATTGCCTGCTTAAGTGGATAAGTATATTTAATCGAACAACTAATGATGTTATACTAATAAGTCCCCCAAGTCCCCAAGTCAAAGAGAACTTTCTTGACTGAGGAGTTGAAAAAGGGTTCGTGCGATTAAACATGATACTTATCCGATTGAGCAGTGGTGCATGATCCTATAACCCCCAAGTCCCCCAACTCTCCGGTCAAGGAAGGGCTCGCATGACGGAGTGGGTACCTGCGCGTTTGGTCGTGTATCTGTTCCTGTATTCTGGGCCCGGCCTCCAAACGGATCTTGCTAGTTTGGAGCCGCGCACCCGTGGGGTGTTGCCTGTAAACATAAATAGGTGCAACATAGATATATAGGTATGCAAATGTGTGAATGTATGGTATGATGCGTGAATGTATGGTATGGTGTATGAATGTATGCGAATGTTTGTCGTAACGCCAACGTTGGGATGTCGTTGCGTACGTCGCACGTCAACGGGGATGTCGTTGCGTACGCTGTAGCGTCAACGGTGGGATCAAGACCGCGACGTACAATTGGTGCGGCGCGCACGAACGCGTACTTGTGCCGCCCATCAGACTTAACGCGCGCAGAGGCCTCTACCGCCTAAACCGGGTAGATTTCGCGCCCGGGGTGGGACGGACCCATGCCCGGGACGCTCATCGGTCTCAGAACGCGCAAGGAGAGGACGGACCCCACACCCTTGCCGGCTGAGTCGGCGAGCCGTACGTTAACGTTACACACATGGAGGGGAAGAACCCCACGCCCGTGCCGCCCATCGGCTTAGCGTGCGCAGAGAGGAGTCGGCCCCATGCCTCTGCCACCACAGCCAGCTTGCTTTCGCGCCCGGGGTGGGACGGACCCATGCCCGGGACGCTCATCGGTCTCAGATCGAGCAAGGAGAGGACGGACCCCACACCCTTGCCGGCTGAGTCGGCGAGTCGTACGTTAACGTTACGCGTATGGAGAGGACGGACCCCACACCCGTACCGCCCATCGGTCTTAGCGCGCGCAAAGAGGGGACGGACCCCATGCCCGTGCCTAATCCAGCTTGCTAGTTCTTACCGGTACGCGCACGGAGGGGAGGTGCCCCACGCCCGTGGCGGTGGTTGCTGCGTTTTAGCGTTTGTGGGCGTTTGTCATTCGTTGGTCGTGCGGGTGGTGTGTGCGCTTGTTCGACTGGCGGGAGACGTGGCGTGGTGTGTCTTGCCTTGGGTGGGGTAATTCTGCCTAACGAGGTGCTTGAGGTGACATTCCTTTTGACTTCTCCTTGGGAACCGTTGGGTAATAAATGCTAGCCGTCGTAATTAATGCTGGCGTACCCTGGGCATTAAATGCTGATGACGTAGTAACTGCTCGAAGCTCATGCATCAGGCACGTGGGCGCGTGTGGTGTTGCATGGGTGACACGTGTCGAGCAGTGGGAGACTGTGCTAGGGTTTGAAACTGAGGCGGGAAGCCGAAGGGGAGCACGGTTACTTAGGCGGGCAGGTGAACCGCCTCAGGGTCACGTGTCGTGATCTGATGGTGGACACGCGAAAATGGACGGCTGGCGTTCATTGGCGTGCACCGTGCGATTAGTATAAATAGGGGCTTTGGTGTCGTCTTCCTCATCACTTTTTACAACTTACCGAAACGCTGCAGAAATTACCTTGCACACTGTTCCTCTCTGATCTCTGTTGTTCTTTGCTCCTTGCCGGATTTCTTCGTCGACGTTCATCCTTTCTACCTTCAATCTCGATTTGGTGAGGCCCTTGAACTTATTTTTGCTGTTCTCCGTTTTGTTTTTCTCCATGTACTTTGGTTTTTCTGGTTTCTGTGTGTTTTTGTCCTTCACGGTTTCTGGGTTTTTTTGGCCTTTTCTGGGTTTGCATCTCAAGAACAAGGCGTGTTCTTGAGGTGTGCCAGGTTTGATTTTGGCTAGGGTAGGATTTTTGGGTTTTTGGTGTTTCTGGTAGGTTTTTTTTTTTTTGCTAAGTGTGGGTGTCGCGTGCGTGCGTCTAGGAATGGAGCCAATAGAGATATCGAGCGGGAAATCGCGTGAGCGTATATATATACCAGGGGTGGGGTGGTTAAGTTGTGGGTCGGACATAAGCAGGTCGAGTACATCGTCGTGCGAGTCCGTGATGAGTGTGACGCCCCTGCGATGCATCCCTAACGCTTCTCCTGTGATGCAGCAAATGGATCCTCAACAAGCGCTCGCTGCCGCAGGGTTGGGGGAATCGTCGGGCTGATCCTCATCATCCGGACCGTGGGGTGACGAGCCAGTACGACAAGATCAGCCCGTAACCCAGTTTCCGGAGGGCGGGCGAGTTAACTGGGTGCTCCCCGACGGAGTGCCGGTGCAAGAACCCAAGCGGGCGCCGAGCGTCAAGGAGATGGCGTGGTGGGCGAGGGACTACCACATTCCTTCGTCTGTTAAGCTGAAGATACCGGGGAGGGGAGAGACGTTCACCCGACCCCCTGCTGGTCACGTATGCATCAGCGAGTTCCATCTGAAGGCGGGGATAAAGCTGCCTCTTCACCCGTTCTTTCAATACATCCTGGCGCTCCTCAGGATTTCCCTCGATCAGTGTGGGCCTACACTGACCCGAACGTTGGTGGCGTTCTTCAACATCTTCCGTTCGAGCGGGTTGGACCACCCCACACGGGCGGAATTCCTTCACTTCTTCCGTCTGAAGTACTCCTCCCGCCGGCGAGATTCGGGCACCTTCACCGTGGAGCCAAGGGTGAAGTGGTGGCTAATCGATCCTCCCAGTTCCTCCACCAGCTGGCGTACGATCAACTGCCTGGTCAGAGGTGACTGGGAGTTTGGCACGCATGACCCTGAAATCGCGGCCAACGCCCACCGTGTCCACCGAGTCCCCCAGCGTTTTCATTGGTTAGACACGAACGAGTATCCCCTGACGCCCGAGGAGGAGAATAGGATAGCTCGTTTGAATTTTGTCTTCGACCCTAGGCCCGAGGTGAGACACTTCTGGGCAGCGTGCCACTGGGACCTGATCGAGAAGAATCGCCTAGCTCGTACGCCTGGTCTATCAGGTGGCGTTTATCTGCAATGTTTGTGTAGTGTAATTTGATCGACTGTTGCTAACCTGTGCGTTCTTTCTGTTTTGCAGTAAAAATGTCTAAGTCCAAGGCGAGCGACCGGGATGCTGAGCAGCTGCGCCGGCTGAACATGCTGCTAGAGGGCGCAGACACCGTACGCCATGTCGTGGTGGATCGCTCGGGTGGGATGCGTGTGGGTGTTGGCCGCGATCCCACCATACGTGCGCCGACGGTGAATGCGCACGCCCCCCTGTTCTCCAGCGTTCGTCGGGCGCTGGCCCATCTATTTCCGCTGCTGCTAACGTCGAGCAGCCAGCATCCATTCCTCCTCCTCCTCCTCCACCGACCAATCGGAGCTCCAGCTGGGCTAAGCGAGACAACCGCCACCACGAGAAGGAGCAACGGCAGGTTGAGCGGGACCAGCGTCGGGTTGAGCAGCACGACCGGGGCGAGGCCTCCCAAGGTTCGGGGTCGCGCCGCTCATCTCATAATGGTGCAGATCCCTCTTCCAGTGCCCCGACCGGTGAAGAAGGGCGTGCGCAGAAGCGCCCTCGGACCGAAGACTCTTCTCCTGCCCCCACACCTGGGACGAATGCTGACATTGTGGATGCTCTGCGCCGTGCGCTAGTGGATGGCGCCGCCTCGCTAGGGCCCCTGCTGCAGCCGCTGGACAATGCCACCCCCGACGGGCTGGACGCGGCCTTTATTGCATGCGCCCGGCTGCAGCACCAGCTCTTCCGTGTCCGCTCGCGGGAGAACCTGGAACTTGCACGCCTCAGGGCCGACGCGCTGAAGCACCGGAAGGTGGCCAGCCTCGATAAAGCCAATGACCTGGCGCAGCGGTACACCGCCCGTGCAGAGGAGGCGACTGCCCGGTCTGCCGAAGCTGCTGCCCGCGAAGCTCTGGCGAGGACGGAGCGGGACAAGGCCATGGCCGAGGTGGAGCGGATGCGCGTCGAGCTGGAGCGCGTTCGTGCTGAAGCAGCCGCCCGGGAGGCACTGTCGGAGTCCCGGTTGAAGGAGGCGGATCGCGTTGCTCGCATGGATGCTGTAGCGACGTTCAAGGAGTCTGACGAGCTCCGCGAGCTAGTGAGAGCTGAAGTGGATGAGCAGGTGGCCGCCTTCCAAGAAGCGGTGACTCCCTTCATCAAGCTAGAGGAGTACCGGGCGTTCGTGCGGTCTGAAACTGAGAAACTTGCGGGCGCTCAGGCTCCTGCGCCTGAGGGAGAGGTGGAGCCTTCCGGGGAGGCTGGTGAGGCGGAGCTGGAGCCCGTGATCATGCAGGTGGACCCGGCCGAGCAAGTGGAGCAGGTGGGGGCGGTGTCGTCGGAGGAGGCGGAGGAGCTGGAGGTGGATACAGGGGCTTAGTGTAGGATTTTTTTTTTTTTTTGTAATAAGGTAGGATTTTTTGTAATCGGGCCTTGTGCCCTGTGAATATCAATGAAGTCTTTTCCTTCCGTACGTGTGCCTTGTTTTTTGTTGTTTTTTTTGGGCATCTTTTGAATGACTCGCGCGAACGTGCGCTCCCTCTCCTTTGCTTTTGAATGGAATTCAACCAAGTGTTACATCCGTGCGAACAGCCTATCCCCAGTCCCCCGAGTACTGGGCGGGCGGGATAAGGACAAACGAACGCAATAATATCATAAACTTAAGAAATGAAAAAGTACAATATAACAAAATTTAATGAAAGTACTTCCTCAAATGTTGGATGTTCCACGGGTGCTGTAGTCGTTGACCGTGCATGTCTCTTAGGTAAAAGGTGCTGGCGCTTATCACCTCATCGACGACGTACGGGCCTTCCCACAACGGGCGGAGTGCCTTGACTTTCTGCTGGACTGCCTTCATCACCCAATCCCTCAGTTGGATTGGTCGAGCCCGAATACGCTGGTTGAACAATCGGGCGATCCTTTGCTTGTTCGCGGCGTTGTGGAGATGCGCCGTGTCCCTCCGCTCTTCCAGCAGATCGTTGCTAAGGCTTAGCCCCTCGCCGTTCGTGCGTGGATCGTACCCCTTGATCCGTGGGCTCTGGTGAGTGATCTCTAAGGGAAGCACAGCTTCCGTTCCGAACGTCAGGCTAAACGGAGTTTCGCCCGTGGCTGTGTTGGCGGTCGTTCGGATGGACCACAGGATCTCTAGAATGACCTCGGGCCAGCGCCCGTATCCCGCATCCCCGGGTTCGATGTCTTCAATTTTCTTCTTGTTGCCAGCCTTGATGATCTTGTTGGCTGCCTCTACCTGCCCGTTCGTTTGGGGGTGCGCTGGCGACGCGAACACGAGGTTCGTTCCTTGCCTCTTGCAGAAGGCTATGAGTCGGGGATTGTTGAATTGTGGCCAATTGTCTGTTATGATGCTGATCGGCGTTCCGTAGCGACAGAAGAGGAAACGCCAGAGGAAGCGCTCCACCTTCTCCGTGGTGATCTTCGCCATTGGTTGGGCTTCGATGAATTTGGTGTGGTAGTCAATGATGACGATCAGATATCTGTATTGTCCCTTCGACTTTGGGAGCTCTCTGATCAGGTCCAGTCCCCACTGTGCAAACAGAACGGGCGACAGGAGAATGGACAGTGGGACGGCGGGCGCGTGGTGGTGATGCGCGTGCAGCTGGCACTGGTGGCACTTGCTTGTTAGCGCCGTAGCGCCCGCGTGGATGGTGGGCCACCAGAATCCGCACCGAAGGGCCTTGTCTGCAATAGATCTGGCGCCCGCATGATGGTTGCACGTGCCCGAGTAGATTTCCTTCAGGATCGAGCTGCCCCTTGTTGGAGTGATGCACTTGAGGATTGCCCAAGTCCTCCCTTGTCGGTAAAGCACTCCGTCCCGTATGCTGAAATTGGCCGCCCGTGCGACAATGGTTCGGGCCTCTCGCTTGTCATCTGGTAGTTCTCCCCTTGTTTTATAAGCGATGAGCACGTCCATGTAGCTATGCTCGTGTGGTTCGATTGCCAGAACATGCTCCACTCCCGAAATGCTCGGCCGTCGCAATACTTCGACGATTCGCTGCCCTGGTCCCGTGTGCACGGGTGTTGTGGCCAATCGGGCGAGCCTATCCGCCTTCGCGTTGAACCCTCTGTGTATATGGTTGATGTTAACGTACTTGAATCCACTGATCAGCGCCTTCACGTACCTCAAATAGGCGATCATAGATTCCCCCTTCTCTTGGAATTCCCTTCCGACCTGGCTTACCACCAACTGGGAGTCGCTGAACACATTGAGGTCGGGCGCCTCCGAGTTCTTGGCCAGCTGTAGGCCCGCAATGAGCGCCTCGTACTCGGCCTCGTTGTTGGTTGTTTTGAATTCGAACTTGAGGGCGTACTCCGCGTTTACCCCTCCCGGCCCAGTCAGGATGATCCCGGTGCCACTCACCTTTTTCGTGCACGAACCATCAACGTAGAGGTTCCACTCTGACAATGGTCCTTCCTTGACCTCCGGTTTTTCGGATGCCTCCACCGTCGGGCCGTCGGACACGCCGACCGGAGTTGCCACCGCCTCCGTGTATTCGGCGATGAAGTCCGCCACTGCTTGTCCCTTGATTGCCGTTCGGGGCTTGTACTGGACATCGAATTCACTGAGCTCGACTGCCCACTTTGCCAGGCGGCCATTGTGATCGGGCGATTGGAGTATCTGGCGCAAGGGTACGTTCGTGAGAACATGGATGTTGTGCGCTTGGAAGTATGGCCTCAACCGTCGGGCGGTGGTGACGAGCGCGAGCGCCATCTTCTCAATCGTCGGATATCGGGTCTCAGCGCCCGTCATGCCCTTCCCTGAGAAGAAAACGGGCAACTCCGTGCAGTCCTCCCTGCGGACGAGGGCAGAACTGACGGCGGTGAGCGAGGCAGCCAGGTAAATGTACAATATCTCCCCTCGGATGGGTCTGGAGAGGAGTGGGATGGACGCCAAGTACTCCTTGATCTGAAGGAAGGACGCCTCGCACTCTGGCGTCCACGTGACCTCCTGCTTGTTCGTTGTTCGGAGAGCTTTGAAGAACGGGGCACATCTGTCCGAGTATCGGGACATGAACCGGTTCAGTGACACGAGCTTGCCCGTGAGGCTCTGCAGGTCTGCCTTCTTAACTGGTGGCTTCATGTCGATGATCGCTTTTACCTTGGTGGGCGCGGCTTCGATTCCTCGCTGGCTGATGATATACCCCAGGAATTTGCTGTTGGTGACCCCGAACGTGCACTTGGCCGGGTTCAGCCTCATGTCGTTCCTGATGAGGACGTCGAGCACAGTCCCCAAGTTCTGGACGTGGTCGACCGCCTGGACGCTCTTCACCAAGATGTCGTCCACGTACATGTCCACAATATTGCCAATCAGGCCATGAAACATCGCGTTCATGAGCCTCTGGTACGTGGAGCCAGCGTTCTTCAACCCAAATGGCATGACGACGTAGCAATATAATCCCTTGTCCGTGACAAACGTTGTCGCCTCCTGATCCTCGGGATCCATGAAGATCTGGTTGTAGCCCGAATATGCGTCCATCATGGATAGGAGCTCGTGCTCCGCTGTCGCGTCCACCAACTGGTCGATCCTCGGTAGAGGGAAGCTGTCATTGGGGCACACCTTGTTGAGATCACTGTAATCGATGCACATCCTCCACTTCTTGTTGCTCTTCTGCACCATCACCGCGTTGGAGATCCACTTTGGATACTCCACCTTGCGGATGAACCCGATGCCTAGCAGTCGATCTACCTCCTCGTGCATCGCCGCATAATGTTCCGCCTTGTATGCTCCCCTCTTCTGTTTTACCGCCCGGGCGCCGGCGCTGACGCTCAGCTTGTGGGATATGACGCTTGTGTTGATCCCGGGCATGTCCTTATACGACCATGCGAACACATCCTGCTTCTCCTTCAACAGCGCGATCTGCCGCTCGGCTATCGCGGGAGCCAATGATGCTCCAATCTGAACCGTCCTTTCCGGGTGTTCAGAGGACAGCTGAATCGTCCTCAGCTCTTCGCGCTCGAGAACGGGCGACACCGCCATCAGCCCGTCATGCGGATCGTCGGGCACCTCCGTTCCTGGGGTAGGTTCCAAGGCGAGGACCTCCTGCCTAACTTGGGGTTTCGCCGCTTCCTCGTAGTTGTATCCCCTGACGTACCTGACCCCATACTCGGTTGGGAATCGTCCCAAGAGCAAGTGTCCCGCAATGATCATCTTCAGCTTATTGATTCCCGGCCTCCCAAGTATGGCGTTGTATGGGGAGGGGGTGTCCATGATAATGAAGTATGTCCGGACCTCGCTGTGCGGGGAGTCGGATGCGCCGATTCCGACCCGGATATTGTCACTCCCAATTGGGTACGACGTTTCGCCTGTGAAGCTGGCGACGCACTCATGATCCTGCGTCATCTTGCGGGCGGGCCTGCCGAGCGCCGTGTACGCGTCCAGGTAGATCACGTTCACGGACGCCCCACTGTCTACTAGCACCCTCTTCACGAGGAAACGATCGATGATCGCATCGATCACGAACGGTAGGGTGCTGTCCTTCGGGCTACCTTCCTCATCTTCTGCCGTGAAGCTAATGGCGGGCGCCTCCCGTCTTCCTGCCTTCTGTGCTCATCCCGCCCCGATCGTCAGCACCTCCCTGCTCGAGCGATCGGGTGATGAGGTGCCCTCCTTGCGCTTTCCCCCAGATATGGTGCTGATAGTCCCCCGGGTTTCAATGTTTGCTTCGTGCTGTCGTTCGCCTGCCTTGGGAGGGGTGACCCGGCCGTTCTTCTGCATATCCGCGAGGGCCTTCGTCAGCATGATGCAGTCGTTGGTCTGGTGAGTGGTGGCGTTGTGGTACTCGCACCAGACGTTCGGGATCTGTCTGACCGGGATCTTTGCCTTCGATATGTTGTTTGGTGGTGGGATCTGGTGTTGGTATTGGCGGAGCAGGTGCTCATTCGACTGTCGGTTGATCGCGTATATCCCCTGGACCGCCGGTCGGTATTGTGGCACTGGTGGTCGGCGGGCTTCCTGCTGTGCTGGTCCCCTCGTTTGGTTGTAGCGGTTGTTGTGGTAGCGGGAGGACGGCCTCTGGTGATTCTGCCTTTGCATGTCCCAGCTCCTCTTGTAGCCCCCGGTTGGTTCTTCGTCGCCCGCTAGCTGTCGCGGTTGGGCGCTCACCTTCTCCGGTCTGTTGGTGCTAGACTCGGAGGTGGACCCGTACACTCGCATTTCTACCAACGCCTTCTGCACAATCAGGTCCATAATCTCGTCGTAGTCGAGATATTCCTTCCTCACCAGCTTCTCTATGAACGGCGTGGCGAGCATGTTGTCCATCAGGGCCACCTTGGCCACTCGCTTGTCAAGGTCCCTGCATGTGCTAACAAGCGTCCTCCACCGGTTAATGTAGCTGGACAGGCTCTCGTCCCTCCCCTGGCGGACTTTGAGGAGGATGCCCGTGGTGTTGTACTTGCCCTGGAGCCTATACCGCTTCTGGAAGCTCTCCGCTAGCTCGAGAAACGAATGGATGGAGCCTGGCGGAATCTCATAAAACCAGCTCCTGGCCTCCTCGGTCAGCGTTTCCTGGAATAGAAAACACAGGG
This sequence comes from Geum urbanum, assembly GCA_946800695.1. NCBI lineage: Eukaryota > Viridiplantae > Streptophyta > Magnoliopsida > Rosales > Rosaceae > Geum > Geum urbanum. The sequence continues at coordinate 3,891,236 of OX327002.1, read as the reverse complement.
TTGGATCCGAATACCTGGTCCCATCCGTGGTGGATCGGAACTCGTCGATGTGCGTGCGGGGGTCCCCGCTCCCGTCGAACCGGGCGATCTTCGTTGTCTTTGCGTGGAGGTCTCTTCCCCTCTCCAGTATATGCGCCGAGAACGGGCTGACCCGGGGGGTGAACGTCCCACCTTGCCCAGCGAGCTTGTCCTTCCGTAGGCGTGATACCTCCTTTGCCAATTCTTCCATCCTCCGAAGGATCCGGGCGCCATCCGTCGGAGGTAGCGACTCCCCTCCTGGTGTGGGCGAGCGGGCTCTCCGGGCATTAGCCCCGCCAACGGATGTAGCTCTTCGTCGGTGGTGTCCTGGGTCCGTTCGCGTTGCCCCTGCGGCGGGCCAACGAGCGCGTCCAACCGTTCCTCCAACCTCTGCCGGGTCTGGCGCTCCTGCTCCCGATCGAACGCTGCCTCTCGCAGTTCTCGGAGCAGGCCGTCGACGTGCTCCTCGCTGCCGCTCGTCCCTGGTTCTATTACTTGTCGCGCCAGTGCGCCCGCGGGTGTTTCCTCCAATGGTGTGCTGCTGACGTTAATCTCCTGGATAGGCATGTAGGCTTCTAGTTAGTGGTGTTTATACGAGGTTTGCAATTTGTAAGTTTCCCACAGACGGCGCCAACTGTTTCTACCGGATTACGCGGGACGTAATCTAGCAGAAGCAAGTACGAGTACTCCTCCTTCTTGTACGTCCGAACATTGGGGCTGTTCGGATGGTCGGGCGCTTCTTCTCTCTTCGGGTGTGCGGGTATGCGTGCTCGGGTACGGCTGTTAGAAGAATACAACGACAAATAGACAGTCAGGGGTCGAGACAGGGGTGGCCTGCCTTCAACGCTCCGATGCCTAAGTTAGAAGATGTATTGGATATAACAGTCACACGAGCGTGTATGGAAGTAGGTTGGAGTGTTTAATGCTTGGATTCAGAATGTTGAGATGAGATGTCGTTACCTGTAATAAATACCTTACATATATAGGTGGTTGAGCTTGGTGTTTGATGGTGTTCTTCGATGTGGGACTGGTTTGGTTCTTTTGGCGTGATCCGCACATTCGGATGTGAGCCCCACGGGCGCGTGCGCGCTCGAATGGGGTCGGTCTTGTGAACAGAGTTATAGCCTTCCTGGTAGTCTTTCGGGTGGTCAGGTAGGTGTTGATTGCCTGCTTAAGTGGATAAATATATTTAATCGAACAACTAATGATGCTATACTAACAGTTACATCGTTACGAATGAATGTATTCGCTTACTCCTCTTCTTGATTTCTGCGAAATGTATATAAATTCGAAATGAGAGGAAAAAAGCACAGTAGAGGCTTCTTGTACAATTGCCATTAAAGCTAGGAAAGAAAGAAAAAAAATGGAAAGATCATTGTCCAGTTCAGTATGGAAATGAACTTGGTATCATATGCAAGAGGATGTGAGATTCAAACTCACCTGATCGATTGTGCCATTCGGAAGCACAGAATAAAAGAGAAGTCCATCCCGTTGTTTTGGCTTAACTTTAAGACCAATGCATTTCTTGTAGTCATAGTTAATATCCATGTTTGAACCGTTCTGTCAGAAAAGAGAAATACTATATGGTTTAATTTATGCAACAAAAAGGAAGCAAATGGCATTGAAAAGACTAGGTGTGTAAATGCAGTAACATTTTCTTATACATACCTCAAAAGGGAACATTGTTTCTCCACCTTCTTCAACATCAGATAGGTACAGCAAAAATGAAGCAAACTATACGAGTGACGGTCAATTTCTGAGAGTTAACAATCAACGATTTATTAAAGATAATGACATTATACAAAGTTACTATTTGGATGAGAGTAAGATTTTTACTCTTTGGCTTTGCTATTGGCCGTATTCATCAGGGTTGAACGCGTCATAATGAGAATCATACTTCTGGCCAATCTTATAAGAACATTTTCAACAGTAAAATTATAAGTTTTAGCTATTCTAAGCTAAAAAGTTAAATGTAGCTCACACAAATTTGACTTCAGTTTTAGCAGGGAAAATTATAGCTAAATAGGACCATTGAAAAAATATAGCTTTTGAGTCATTTTCTCTCTCCTCCCAAGCTAAATATAGCTACTCAAAATAGCTTTAGCTATTCTGTTGGAAGGCATAAAAGTTATAATTTTTGAAAATGATAGCTTTTAGCTACTCTGTTAGAGATGCTCTAACGCAATACATTGAAAGCTTGCAACATGATGACATCGCCGCATTACTCAGATTAACATCGTTGCATTACTCATATTATTTTAGAATCTACCTGTAATGGAAGGTTAACATTTAACTCTTTGATAAACTAGAGGTAACAAAGATACACCAATTTTACCTATGAAAATAAAGCAAACAATTACAACATATGAATAATGACAACTTTCTTCTTACGCACCTTCTAAATTCCATCCCTACACCACCACCACCACACATAGTGTTCGAAAAGTCGGAAAAGTCGGCCGACTAGTCGGTTATTTTTAGAATCCGAACAGATTTTGGCAAGTCGCTCGGAAAAGTCGGTCAACACAAAAAATTCGGTCAAAGTTGGTCAAAAGTCGGGTTGACTTGACTAATCGGTCAAATTTTTTTTTAATTATTTCGTTATAAACATGCATAAATTTAATAAGAAAAAAAAAGAGTGCATAAGCCAAAAAAATGGAGAAAACATAATCTAGACACACAAGTACTTCATTTCTATGGTTTATGTGTGGATATTATTTTCTTGTTTAATTTAACCTAAGTACTTCTAATTTCTTTCATATATTTGTATGGATATTATAAAATTTAATTGAAAAATAGCAAATCCGACTTATCCGACTAGTCGCCGACTAATCGTTTTGTCCCTCAGCTGACCCGACTTCGATTAACGACTTTTAGAAAATTGACCACACATATGTCCCTAAGAATATATAACGAGTGAGCATACCTCTCCATGGTTCCTTGGTAACATTGTAGCCCTGGCAATCTTTTGCTCAATAATATCCAGGATACCGGTTTCGTCTTCTGATGCACTGATAAAGGTCCCTGAACTATAAACACATTTAAAATACAAGTCAATGTCACAAATAGCAAATATCCTATTATCAAAGTAGATATGTTGTACAATATTAATCATCACGTACAAAAAAGAAAAGCTTAATCAAAATAAAACTCAAATGCTCATAGACTAAATATTAAAATGTCATACTCATATTCAAGTCTATATTTTGTCCCCGTCCATACCCGCCCGTTACCCTTGAAAAAATATGTTAAAAGAGAAAACGATTATAAACAAAAATATAAAAATTAGAATATGTGTGGAAGTATTCTCGTTTTCAACTTCCGAAGAAACTTGATTCTTTTGACATTAGAATTGTTGACTAAAGGTTGCATATATGGAAGCCATTAACGAACTAAACAATTCACGTACGGTTTGTGGTTTGAGAGATGGACGAGGAATGTATCAGGCGGCAAGATAGGCTAGATATACATGATATATATAGCTAGGATAGTAACGTACTAGTGTTTTGGTATATATTGATAAAGAGATTCTTAAGTGCGGAAGTCCGCATATTTCAATATATGTGGATTTCTTAATTTGGTTAACTTTTAGGCTAGAGGTCATATATTTACATCTCCATCATTCAGATTTTAGCTCTTAGTATATAGATCACTTCTGCAAAGTTTCATCCAATTTGGTAATGAAACGAATGAACAGAAATCAGTAAAACCGAAACCGTTCGTGTATATAAGTGGTAAATCAAGATTTTAAGAACCCAAATGATCACAGGATTTATCTATATATACATATATATCTATAAACTGAACAGTGGAGCTGCAATTATGTGACCAAAACATTGGTCAAATCAAGAAAATTCGCATATTTGAATATATGCGGACCTCTGCATATATATATTATAGTTTTTATATATAGTTAAATTAATGATTATTTACTTAAAAATATTATAGATAAAGTAATTATTAAATGTAATATTAATTATATAATAAAAATATATAAAAGTTTAATTTAATATTCTTACCGGGTGGGTATGGGTATGAATATCAAAATATTATACCCATACTGAAAATTAGGATATTAGATACACCCGTACCTGTTACCCATTTTTATCCGTTACTATTCTTCGTTAGAGTCGAATACCCAATAAATATTCTATCCAATAAATATTATTATCATCCCCACATCGGATTCACCAAGTTTGGGAAAGATTATTGTATAAATACAACACGAAAAACTCATACTTAATACTTAAAACAAGACATAGATATTTTAGTATGCCTCATCTATATTCCACAAAACTATGGATGATATTGGGGATGGTAATTGCGATGATGCCAACTCAATCGAAACCGAGACCACACTCCATGAGAAATGTAAAGCAAAGCGCCAAAGCCACCAATACCTATATCTCCTATATTTACTTCATATATATGTTCGTGATCATTCCTCACGTTCTTGTTAATCGATCGCTTTTATCTCAAAATATATTCATGCTTTGGAGAAGAAAAAGTGGTAATTAATCATAAGAATTGAAGGAGAAAAGAAAGGCAGGGAAGGGTTTTTTTTTTCAGATAGCGCGCAAAACAGAGGTATTTTGGAATACCTCATTGTTACACATGCATGTAGTAGTAGTAGTAGTAGTAGTAGTAGTAAGGGCATTCTACTCAACTCCGGAGAACTATAGATTCTGAGACTGAGACTGAGACGAAGCAGAAATGGATGCCAACCCAATCGAACCAGTGACCTGCTCCACACAGAATGTGAAGCAATGCCACCAGATCACATATGGATCGGCGGCACTCCTATGCTGTCGGTAGTATAGTTTGTATAATTTACAGAATTGGTAAAGGTAAATTGGAAGTGTCTGTAGAGGGGATGATGAAGTTGGGTTGAAGGATGATTTGTTTAAAACAGAGGTATTTTAGAATACCTCATATATTTAAATATATATCTGATCGATCTATCCAAAGTTCCAAACCCTTTTCCCTAAACCTCTCTGGTTTCAATGCCAGTCGTCGAACTTGTGACCAGCTAGACCTTGAGAATTATGACTCAAAGCCAGCAGGCCACACAACACCGGCGCTACATTTGCATTAAGTAGTCTATATATATATATATGGTACTCACCAACTAATGGAGAATTTTCTTTTATATATATATGGTTGTCAATGCATCCTGATCCAATTTTAAAAATAGGAGACAAGTTTCCTGCAAATATAACAGTACTGCATGTGTTTGGTGTGGAATTTACTTTCAGAATTGATCTCTCTTTAAAGGTTATAAACAAGGCATGAAATGTAAAACATGCAAAACACTCATCATTAAAAACCTGCATGAAATTGCATGTATTGTTTGAAATCTCATTTTTTGAAATTGTAGTAAACAGATAAATATAGACCTCGAGTACAAGATTGTATCTTTTCCTAGTTAACAAGGGACACAAAAAACAAACAATTATTGCAATCAATTTCTCATTTCGTATGCGAGTTGATCTACCCTTTTCATGTGTAATTACACAACTTAAAAGTCTAATCATAATCTTGTAGCAAGATATGGTTCGTGGTAATATCTCATCTAAGAAACTCTTTTGTGTTGGGTGACAGTTGTTTCTCTTACAATAACACTCTAACTTGGTCTAAATATTGAAAGCAAATCATCATTAAAATTGTGAAATTCGTTCCGGTGACTGATTTTTTTGCTTCTAAAATACAGATCCGCCAGTATAACTTACATAGTGTCCTTTGTTATTATAGCATCTTGCACATCTATCAAAAAACAAATTCGCACTGATTTTTCAGTTTCATCCAATATCTCATTGGTTCATCATGTTTTATTGCAAAATCTAATCTACACAAACGTATGTAGTAGTAATTTTATTTGAGGAGAGAACGAACACACACATCTTATATAAGTATATGTAATCACTCTAGGTGAATGAACAGAGAGACGTATATTTAACATTTGATCATGTAAATAGGTGAAATATTTTTCCCATGTAGGTGGAATGTTCTACACAACTGTCATCTGCGTGCCACCGTTTCTATTTACACCATAGTATTATGATGGATGAAAGACTGTTGTATCATAATTAATATTTGCCATCAACAAATGTCACGTAATTAGTATGAAGGTCTAACAAATACTCGATGTATTTACATTCTACGTTTCTAGCACATCACATCAGTAAACCCCTAAACTCTCAATCTTAGAGACAACATCTGATCCAAGCGCACATACAATCTTTGTTGTATTTAGTTGAGCAATGAAGATCTTGAGCACCCATTTTCTATTTTTCAACGGTCGGACCTAGTCTTTTTCTTTTCTTTTCTGGTCTAATATACCTATACAGTCTAGGCATCAAATAAACCTGAAGCCATAAGCATTGCACGATGTCAAGCTCTTGCGAGAAAATGCAAACGCATAATTGATGATTCTAAGTAAACCAGTATATCCAAACACTTGCACTTGGTTTCCTTCACTATAACTCTAAATATGCGTGATCAACCAGAGCAACAATTTTGCCAAAATCAAATTTCCAAGTGACAGAAACAGAAATATGAGCAGAACACTCGGCAACTAAAGAAGTGCTCAGAGTTTTTTATCCAATAGATTACAGTTGCAAGACAATGAACCAGAAAACCCTTGGGAACAAAGAAAAGAGAAAGCAATTGCTAAACTCCTACTTAACTACTCAAGTACAGGTGCGCAATGTCACAACAGACTCCGTATTGAGCCAAACTGAAGGAAGCAAAGAAAATAGGGGGAAAAACAGTTATCTTTTAAAATGCCCTGTACAACAGTATATGCTGGTCACTTACCAAATTGGAGCCAATAATTGGACCACATTATGTTAGTCATGCCTTCCAGCTGTAATTCATATTCTCATCAAGATCATTGTTAAAAAACCCATTTTCTGTGAACTCACGCGCAATGTCTTGAACCATATCGTCTTGCAAGTGAAGGTTTGCAGGTATATCATGTGATCTCTGATTGAATGCATTGTTGCCACCACCTGCCGAAGAATCACTGTTTGCAGCAGCTTTGAAGCTGTTGCTCCTGCTTGGCACAGGGCCATGACTTCCAGACACTGTAGGAGTAGCAACAGTGGCCCCTGAATTGCCTCCAAAACTCGAACCATTTCTTGTCAAATTCCCATTAGAATTTGGTCCGGGAAGAGATTGTTGCTGTATTCCTCCCCCACTGGTATTAGACATCTCCTGCAGCAGATGCTGAATCATGTGTTGCTGCAAGACCTGGTTGCCCTGGGAGTTCTGGGGACTGGATTGTTGTAGCAAGCTGTTAGAACTGACTGAGCGCTGCTGTAGCTGCTGTGTCTGATTTGGCTGTCGTGAGGATAGATGGGGACTTGAAAAGCCACTACCAGGTAAACTCTGCATGTTTCCCGTTATTAAAGCAGCAGCACCTTGAAAAGGTGACGATGGACTTTGGTTGGAGTTATTGAACGAAGACGATGCCTCCTGTTGAAGAGAATTTGCATTTGAATTCATGGAGTTTTGCCTCATGACTGTATTCTGGTAATTAGTCAACGTTAAAGCCGCTTGTGCTGGGCCACTCAAAGCTCCTCGACTGGCCATGTGCTGGTTGTTGTTTATTTGATTGTTTAGTCCAGGATGCAATGCCATGAGCTTAGTAAGAGTGTTCCTGTCAGTGGGCATGCCCTGAACGCTTGCTAACTGCTCCATTTCGTGCATCTTTTGCATCTGGAGCTTGGCTGCAGTCGCATGCCGTGGATAAACTTTCAAGCCCTCTGCGATAAGGTTATAGAAACAATTCAATGTAAAGAAAAAGAATCAACAACTGAAACAACCAACAAGCAAACATAAAAAGGAATCATACAAATTTTAGCAGAAGAATAAAAGGGAGAAACAACATGTGAAAGAATCAATAAGAGAACATAAAAAGGGGATCATACAAAGTTTAGCAGAAAAACAGATGGGGAAAACAACATTTGAAAGAATCAATAAGAGATATGAACTTAGTAGTCAGGTAGAAGAATCAAGAAATTATAAAGTTACACTTAAAAAGAAACAGAGGACACACTGAACCAAAGAAACATCATACAGCCTATAGGAAATAAATGAAGACGACAAAGAGGCGAATAAGGTAAAAGCATTAACTAGAACATGACACTCAACAGGCTAATAGGCAACAACTTGAACGTCATCGCCAGTTCACAATAAGATGGTCAACTCATGGAATGACAAAATTGAGCAACAAAAATAGCCAGCAGAGGACGTGCTGGAACAACTAATCACGATAATATGCTCAACTTTCTATTGAAAGAGTAACAAAACAGCAACAGGACAAGGAGTTAAAAGTCAGAAAAATTACCAATTGGGCCGACTTTGCTTTCCCGGCAGAAATCGATCAAATCTTTCATGCTGTTGACAACCTCTGAGATCTGTTAAAAGCTAAGAGATCAGCAACCAAAATAAAATCCAACAATAAGGATACACATACTTATAGCTGAAGATGATTTCCTCAACATCAATGTTAATGACTGTAGCATATACCTGCAAACATCTCACATATCTTTTAGAAAAGCCCAAATCATTCAATGACTGCAACTCCAAACTCTTTGCTAGCTGCCGCCCAGCTGTCAAAACCCTGAAGGAAACAATCAACATCAGTACAGCCCTACTTCTTCATGGGGTGAGGAATCAATGGCTAACCAGTCGTGAACTCACAAATTGCTATTTGTTTGTAGATCCTGCTGAGAAACCCCTTCAGATCCACTTTCGGCAATCGTACTCTGACACTTCTGTGCAACCTGAACCAACTGATTGACCTGGAGAAAATATGTTTTGTTAGTTCAACAATTGAAGCCTCCACCAAATCTTATCAACACGTTTCTAAGCTAAAAGTGCTGTTTACTTCATTAAATCATTTTTCTTTTCATTAAGTTATTAGACAGTAAACTCGAAAAAACTTGCAAAAACACGGAACTAATCTATATAATATTTCAGTCACAGCAAACCACATCTTAATATGGTTCACTAAAAGAAGCCACACAGAAGATACTACCTCAGACATGTACTGTGATTGACAGCATTTTGAAATAACAGCTTTAGGGGCTAAGTTTATCTCCACCTTGAGTCTGACCATAAATTCTCTAGATTCTACAATTGCAATATATGAACTAAATACTGCACATAATCTAAGCACATAAATAAAAGGCCCCAAGTGATTAATTTAAGGGATATATTTCTACCATCTTAATTTAAAATCTTGCACAAAATGAAAGCAAACCCTTACAAAGCACGATAAACTGTACCTGTGGTGCAACAAGCCTACGAGGAAGAAGTTCTTCATGGCGCCGTGCACAAAATTCCCAAGACAATATCTAAATGGTGTAGTATAGCGTGATTAGCAGCAGGTTAATTATAAGAATCAGAAGCCACTAACAAAGAGTTTCTGACCTTTAAATCTTGTGTAAATACAATACGTAGCTGACCCTCACGGACAACACGAAGTTGCTCATATACACTTTCTTGAACTGCTTTTCCATATTCCAGCATCATCACACCAGAAGGAAACCTACATTCTCTTGGCAAGTCTAAAAATAAAAGCTCATCAATGACGCCACTGCCAAATTTGATCTCATTAAGTCTAGGGAGTACTTCGAAGGTGGCCTCTGTCAACATTCAATGAAAACTAATTAGTAGGACTTTTATATATACTTATAACTATACCAAAAAAGACAGAAAAAGAAAAAAGTAATGGTACTTGAGATCCTTAAGCAACTAAAGTACATTTTGAAACTCCTCATGACCAATACTGTGGTGTTAAAAGTTAAAAACCTTGACATGGTATTAAATTTTGTAATTCAAATCAGAATTTAAATTTTTTAAAGCCTTTGACCACATGTTTCAGTTCCCAAAACTATACGTTCACTGCCTCATGCTAAAATATCTGCAAGGTTGAAATTCTTTTATGACTTCAACAGTAATGCGGCATCTCCACACACAATAATTACTAGAGCTTTGCAATACCAGTACAATCTTCACTTCGACATGCATTTGTCCCATTTCAGGAGAACATAGAAAACTGTTTCATATGCAATCTTAACTAGAGCAAGCTCAACAAAGGATATGAGTTCCCAACCACAATATGCAGATAGCCAAAACAGCAAACATATGCTTACCAAAACCTCTTCCAGATTTAGAACCACAAATGTCGCACTGCCAGGCATCCTGGCCAAAACAGATAAACAAAAAGAAACAAGGCTGAAACCACCATATTTCCAGATAATAAACACCAATCTTTTCAAAGTAGATGAAGTCACACAGAAGCAGAATATAAAGACCACAAAACTCACCATAGAAGCCTGAGGGAAAACACCAAGAGCATGGTGCCCAACATTATCATACAACGACAAGCACCATCGTTTCTTAGCACGAGGAGAGTAATACTCTGTCACAAACTTCCTCCAATAGGCGATACTATTGTCCTGTCAACAATTTAAATCGACATAGAATTACATAAATATTACTGATTCAAAAAGAAGACTGCAATCTGTAAGATTTAGATACACAACGAATAAGACAAGTATAAATTTTGGAATATAAATTTTGGATTTGCATATCAGCAAAGGGGACAAGATGTTTTCTTCAAATAAATTAACTAATAGAGAACTCACAGGAGGTCGCTGCCGCTGGTGATATAGATATTGCATCAGCCTACGAGCACAAACACCACCATCATATGGACGCTTAACAGAAGATGCTGGCTGCATAGCTTGTTGATGAAGTTGTTGTCTCAACTGCATCTGCTGCTGCTGTTGTTGTTGCTGCTGCTGCAAATGGGCTCTCTGCAATTGAGGCATAGATTGCAGGATCTGTTGTTGTTGCTGTTGTTGTTGCCGCAGTCTCTGCTGTTGCATCAAGGCTTGTATCTGAGGATTCCGTCCTTGAAACTGCATGGAATCTTGTCTTTGCAGTAGCTGTTGCACCAATTGCTGCTGCATTATATCGTCCTGCTTCATATTGATATCCATCCGAGGTTTCTTCTGGACATGGCCCAAAGTATTGGGATCTTGAATGAAAGTTCCAGGGACACGTGCTCCCATTTGGCCAGTTTGGGACGTAGGTAAGGATGTAGCACTGGAAGTCCCTTGCTGCCGCTGGTGCTGCTGCATTTGTTGGGAATTCTGGTCATGCTGTGAATTCTGTTGCACTACAGAAGAGCCATCCATAATAGATGATCCAGACATGCTAATGTTGTTGGATGAGAAAGACATAGGGGAAGCCGGTAGGCGTAAGTAGGACTCGTTATTGATGCTTGCACTTCTCTGTAAATGGGGACCTCCTGAGAGTACAGAGTTTGCATCTGTGACCAAAGAACTTGCCCCAACACTTGGACCTGAGTTTGCGACACTGCTCAGAACTGCATTGTTCATGTCCCCAGAAACCGGACCCAAATTTGAACGGCCAGTTCCAGGAATTGAATAAGAAGTGTTCCCAAAAGATGAGCTCAAGTGAGAGTTAATTAGAGACTGAGATTGCCCATCCCCTTGGAAAAAAATTCCAGAACTCGATGAAGATTGCGTTAATCCTCCAGCCACCCGTGAAGGCACCATAGGCAGCCCTGCCCTATGGTGGCCAGAGTCTAAGTAACTCTCCAGAGCCAGGCCTGATGACTATTATTTAGTAAAATAATCAATACTCTAAACCCCGACTTTAATTTATTCCAAACAAAGAAAAAAATAACAACGATCCAAAAAAGCTTCTACAACGGCCTACGACACACCTAAGATCACTACTCCCACCTCAGCACACCACTACTACCACCATTGATTGCATAAATACGTTATCAAATCGGCACTCAATATCCATAACCGATTCGATCTTTCAAGAATCTCTCACGGGGATCTAGGAGAAACAGCAATAAACAACAACATCAGCACTTGAGCAACCAAATCTAACACAGAAACTAAACTCAAATATTCCAAACCGAGAATACCCCAGGAACCAAATTTAACATCAACAACAACACACACAAGGTAACAAAATCTAAATTTCTAACCAAAGCCAATAAACCCCTAATTTTTGAGCTCAGCTACTCCTGAAACACCAACACAACCCTCCCACCTTCAAACCCAACATTGCTAGACTACAATAACCTCTTCACAATTCAACTCAAGTATCAATTTTGAACCGGAACACACGATTTCAAAACACAAAGACAGAGAATCATACACCACGATCGAACACAAATTTCAGCTTCATAGTACAGAAATGGTACAGTAATTACATAATTCCACCCAAAACAAATTAACACTGGGTAAAATCATAATCGAGGAACAACACAGAATTTCACAACAAACGTAAACAACAAACATCTAAAAAGATCGATCCGAGCTGAAATTAACTCGTATAGAAAATTCAATTAATTATTGAAAATAAAGTAAATAAAAATATGAAAATTGAGGTACTGAGATGAATGTGAGGCCGTCACTGACCTCAGAACTGAAGGAGCTGAAACGGTTGCGCTAATTTTTCTTCCTTCTTAATTTTTAATTTATTTTTGTTTAAGAAAAAGCGAAAATGTGCACACAGAGAGAGAGAGAGAGAGAGAGAGATGGACGACGCCGTTTCTATACCTAGCGGGAGTTGAAGACGAAGAGAGTGACCGGCTGCGTAGGTGGACCTGCCCTATATCACCGGGTGAGCGTGACGGACACGTATAGGTATTACCGTATTAAGGCTGAGGAATGAGGTCGGTGATGGATCGAGCGGGGAGATGTCGACGCGAGAGCGTAGGGGGCAGACGTGGCGGGGTGTGATTGGGGGATGTCTAGGTTGCTTATGATGGGTACAGTGAGGAGGATAGTAGTGCCTGGATGAAACGGTAGGAGGAGAGGGAAAATGATTGGGTGCGCTTCGGTGTAGGAGAGTAGGTCTCCAGTTGTGTCAAATGAAGGCCAGGGGTTGGTGGACAGAGTCGTGATGTACGTTTTGTGTGTGGACGAGTTTGACTGTGGAGAGTCTAGGGGAGACAGATGAACCGTCTGATTCATCACGTGTGACTCGGGCGCATAGATGAAGAAGGATTTGTATGACCTAAACTCCTAAGATCATCTCCAACCATCAAGATCTCATACTTTATTATATTATGAGACCTTAAAAGTTACTATTCATTGTAAGACATTCATATCTCTAACTATCTTAAAATAAGACCTTGTTAGAGGTATAGGACCTTCATTATAAGATATGTGACTTAGAATTCTCACCATTATGGAAGATAATTTTCATCAAAGTTTCATTTTGAGGTATAGAACCTTCATGGTTGGAGATGGTCTAACAGTGTCTCCAACAAAATAGCTAAAAGCTATAATTTTCAAAAAATTACCGCTTTTAGCCATTCCAACAAAGTAGCTAAAGCTAATTAAGCTACATTTAGCTTTGAGTTATTTTCAGTAGATATATTCAACTTAGGAGGAGAGGGAAAATGACTAAAAGCTATAATTTTTTGAATACTCAAATCCATGTTCCAACATCAAATGACTTAGCTATAGCTTTCACTAGAGCATCTCTAACAGAGTAGTTAAAAGCTATAATTTTTAAAAATATAGCTAAAAACTCTTCCAACAAAGTAGTTAAAGTTAAGCTACATTTGACTTTAAATTATTTTGAGTAGCTATATTTAGCTACAAAGGAGAAAGAAAATAGCTCAAAAGCTATATCTCCCACCATCTAAAAAGTGGTCCCACTATCTAACAATTGATCCAATGGTTCAAGTATATAAAATGACTTAGCTTTAGCTACAACTACTAAAATTGAAGTCAAAAACATATGAGCTACATTTAGCTTTTTAGTTGAAAATAGTTATTGATATAACTCTATTAATGGAGATGCTTAAAGTTGAAGTCAAATTAGGTTAGTTACATTTAACTTTTTTAACTAAAAATAGCTATAACTATGACTTTACTATTGAAGATGCTCTTAACAGAACTAAAAAAATTAAAACATTAAAACATTAAAGAAAAAAACAAAGTAGTTCGGATTTGATAGTGTAGTTTGGTTTGTCTATTCACACCTCCGTTTTTGTCATTTACACATCTTCGTTTGTTTGAAACTTTTAAAACTCATATTTGCCCTTTTCTAAAAAAAAAAAATCGATCGAAACATCCCTAGGCTTAAACTTCATTCAACATTAGAGATTTAGAACTCGAATTTTGCATAAAATGCTAACAATGAATAGGTAATGAGCAAATCCAGGATTTCTTTAGGTTTTATATAATCAGCCATTTGAGATTAATTGGAAGTGAAACATGCGTAATCTTCGCTTCGAAGAGGTCGGGATCCTTGGCTTGGACCAATGAATACTTCTTCAAATTGAGAAATGGTTAATTATGGGAATAATAGTTTTGGATTTAAATTTTTAGTTCAAAACTTTTCTAGGTTATGTAGGATATGAGATTATCTCCATAGCCAGATGCCCAAATCAAATATTCAAGTTTTATTCTTTGAAATGTCTAGTCTTTTTCTTTCGGAGACCAAAAGGAAGAGGAAGAAATAGTATTGCCCATTGAGTGGCGAATGAAGATATTTTTTTTTGTTTGAGAAAACCAGTAGCAACGGAGATGGATGATAGAAAATAAATGGTTGAAAAGAAAATAAGGGTAAGTCTAGAAAGTTGGTGAACAAAATTTTCATAGAAAGTGCAAATGACAAAATCGGATATGTGAATAGACACACCCTTGATATTATTTTGATCATCTTTGTGAAATGTATTTTAGACGATATTTATTTTAGAGGTTGAAAATTAACTTCTTTTTAAGACTTTTGAGATAGTGTGGTTTTACATTGGTTCCATCATTTCATCACCGATTTTTTCGTTCAACGTGATTGTCATAGTTGTAATGAGTTCCCTCAAAATTTGGCAAAGCCTCTAAACCACAACATTCTTGTAGAGATCGATAACATCGATCAGCTTTCTTTGATGTAACAACAAATTATATATGCCAATGATCAAGACTAACAAATTCGAGATTTACATTAGTTTTGATATGATAAGAATCCAGATTAATTCAGTTAACATAATAAGAATAAATGAGGACCTTACTGAGAAATAATTCAATTAATCTTCAAATAAGAAATGGTTATGAGAACAAGGGGATCTTACTGTTGTTGATCTAAATAAGTCGTCATTTTTCAAGTCCTTCGTGCATGCATTTACGATGGTCAAAACGGTACGAATCAAGTAAATAAAGGTTTTTCTATAAATTTAATTTATAGGAAATTTTGGGCAAATATAATTAGGCCAGGAATTAATATATTGAAGATTTGATCTTATTATGAGATGTGATCGAGGGTGTAGTGCTTGCCTCGAGTTGAAGACGCGGTCGAACGGGGTTGGAGGTGCGGTGGTTAGAGGAGGTGAGGCATCAGAGCATATGCACCCATATAGCACTTCCTATTGGGATAACACCTCATATTTGAGGAGGTGCTATCACTATTCATCGAATAGGAGGTGCTGTTCCTGTTTTTTGTACAGCGATGTAAAAAATAGTATCTCCTATTACTATTCATAACTTATAAAATTTAAATCGTTTATTTCTCGATAAAATTTTCAACCAATAAATAGACGACACGTGTCATTATCGTTTAAATAACGTGACCAAAAATACTCGAACGAATAGAATCTTTTCTTAGAGCATATGCACCCATGTAGCACTTTTGTTGGCATTGCACCTCTTATTTGAGGAGGTACAGTCACTTTTTAATTCTTGATAAGATATTCTATCAATAACTAGACGACACGTGTTTGTTAGTTTCGTCATTAATCAATTAGCTTTGATGACGAATTTGTCGTAAATACGAGGTTTTAAAATCGACTATTTTTTATACACAAAGATAACTATACTTTTTCCATGAGAGTACTAGAGTATTTTATTGCGAGCTCGTAGAAATTTTCGTATAATTTTGTGGGCACTCGAACTATTTATTATGAATTTTAGATGTTTATTTATTAATTTCAATTAAAAAAATAATATTTGGTTTAACTTGGGCCGTAGGATTGATTTTTAAAAAAAATTCCGACGACCCAAATCGATTATTTGCAAATTATCCCCATTTTTTTGCTGTCTACCATGTGTTGTGTTGTGATTGGTCCGTGGGTTTACCATAATTTTTTTTACCGATTACTGGCACATGTGGTTCATGGGGACCACCAGGCAGCAGCTGCTACCAGACGTGCTGAAGCTGCTCGAGCAGCAACTCTTGGCCTCAGTCAACGACCGGTCACCAGCTCCAACTCGCACTGCTGCACTGAAAAAATCTTTGGCTCGTGCTATCATTGGTGGGGGCCATGCCTTTTCCTCCTCTGCTCGTGTTGCAGCCCACACCGCTGCATATGCTCTCAGAACCATTGTTCGACCAACTACCGACTTTCACGGCCAACTCACCGCCCATGCATGACACTTGAGCCGGTAAGATATAAGACAACCGAAAATCCACCCTCTTTACTCGCCACAGACCCTCCATCGTCCCTCACGACTACCATTACAGCGAACTAACAAAACTTGTCCAATTTCTCCGATGCACATTGGGCTGTTTTCCTTTGTCACAAGGCTTGTCGATGAGATAACTCCAGACCCATACAACATTTTTCCTTTGTCACAATGATTTACCGGAAAATACAACATTTTTGTTACCCGACCAACCCTCAGGAAAAGCAAATACAACAGGTACACTAATCAGTAAAATTAATGAAGTAGCGATTAATGCTAAAACAGCCAATTGGAAAGCAATAGTCATGTTTCTAATCCTCCAATCTACCAACAAGAGAATTATACCATTTGATCCCTTTATCAGCCAAAAATAAAAAAATGCATCATGGAAAGGTTTTACCATGAATCCATTGTTGATTCTATATGACTTATTACCACCCCTTACCGCCTTATTCGGGCATGGAATCGAGGGTCATTTTTTTTTTGTTTACAAAACTAAGGTACATGTTTGCTGGATCATGCATCTGTATTATCGATATATACAGATAGACCTATAGATTCACACCTGATATTGATATCTTTCTATAGTTTATATAGATAGAAATATGAGTTGATCTGGATCTAATTTTTGGACTCGTTGATCTGTTTGTAGCATGGACCCGTTGACTCGTTTAGTTAATGGATCGGATCTGGATCACAAGCAATATATTCAATTCATTTATGATCCGCCCCTTATATTTTTTTAACTTATTAAATATTATTTTATTTTATTTACATATATGAAATGTTATTAATCTAAAACTCCATTTTAAAAAAAAAATATAATTATCTTTAGCAAAGGTATATAAGACTTTTAATAAAGTTAAAAAGATTAAAAATTAAAAATGATTTGTTTCTTATCAAGTTTCTCGATGTAAATGATTTATTTATTTATTTTAGTCTCTTTAATTTGTTTTAATGAAAAATTTTGGTTATGTAAAGAGGTCGTGTGACATATTGGTAATAATTATCATATTGATAAAAAAATAAATTTAGTAATTAGCATATTGATAAACGGGTCTGGGTCTGATCCGTTGGTCCGCCGGATTCGGATTCAGATTTGATTATTAAAGATCCGCCTGAGAAACGGGGCGGGTAGCGTCTAAGTTTTTCTCTCCTTAAACAAATCTGGGTCTAGGTTGATCAGCTGCGGCTCCGCCCCATTGAGGTGTCTATTTGTCACCCATCGATCACATGGTCGAGGAACATTTCTCGTCCGGTTGCACACCAAAGCAAGTGTTTATGAGGCCGGAGGCAGCAAGACAAAAGAAAGCAGTAGAGAGAGTTTAATCATTGGGGAGATAATAGTTGGAGGAGAGATCGTACGAGAGAAATTGTGGTTTCGGAAAAAGAAAAGAAAAGAAACGTCAAATTTGAGTATATGGGAACATGTTTTGAGGAAGAGTTAGCCGGTAGAGAATTATTCATTCTCTTGTATGTTAGAGGCTTATAGCATCTCTAATGAGGCTCTTTATTGGACCTCCTTAATTAGATAAAAAAAAAAAAAAAAACTATATTTTTATTCAACATTCATGTTCACTATTAGGCTCCTAGAATAAGAAGAACTGTAGGGGGCTCCCAAGGCTTTAAAATAATTAATTAAACTCGTTTTCTTACTTGTTTTACATTTTACTTACAACATATATGAATTTGTATTAGTTATATATTTAACATGCGTGATGGACCATAAAAACTTTCTCGCTCCAAAAAAATCTGGTTTTTAGCTATATATTCAACAAATTTATTGAAAATATAGAAAGTGACATTAGAGGTGATCTTAGTGAGAAAGAATTTACCAAACTTAGTGCGCTCAGAAAAAATCCTTTAATAAAATATTTATTTTGCTAAACCACATAAATGTAAGGGAAAATTCAATGAACAGTACCTCAATTTTTGCTCATTCTAAATTTTCATGTATGAACTTTACAAAATATCAACATACTCCAACTTTTGATCCTGACCCAAAATCCATACCCGTCGTTATTAACTCCGTTTATTTCAGTGCTACATATTATGTTTTCAGGGGATAAGATTAACAATGTAAGTAAGGATATGTATGATTTTTGGGTTGATGTCAAAAGTTAAGGTATGATTCTGATATTTTGTAAAATTCAAGTATGAAAACTTAAAACAAGATTTCCCTAAATTTAATTATGAAATTTAATTGAACATTGGGGACAAATAATCTCTGTGGTAATGACCCAACACAATAGGAAAAGCAAGCAAAAGCTGGACATTTGTTTTTTTCTTGACCCAACTCATCGATTATCCCATTCCATGAACATTTGTTTTTTTCTTTTTGGGACAGAAAAGGGGAAATACGTAGTATCAAAAGCTGGACGTACAGGTTTAAACACCAAAGATTACTTATGGTATGTTTTTAAATTTTTAATTCCACAAAATCTGGCATGGTTTAAATACGTGCATGAATTGTTTTTGGTATGTCTTGCCACATATACATACCAATGTTCTCTGTTTGTGATTAACATGCGCGCTCATGATGAAGATCGGGAGGCGATATGATCTGCTTCTGGTGTTATGCAGAGTCATTTTTGCAGTGTTGTCTTTCAACAATAAAACATTCAAAAATTATATGGATATTGGTAGCAAGGATCAAGAATGTGCAACTTATGAGTATTTTGTACATGCTTTACCGTACCCTATGATTATTCAGCAACTATAGAGGCAAGTTTTAGTGCAATATCTTCCAATTACAATTTCATAAAATTTGTTGTGTACTTTACACTATTTTCTCTTCTTCAGTGTTTAGCAGATCCTCAAAATCCCATGTATGGTGGAGGGATCATCATAAACCCCAAGTTTAATGATGGGTTAAATGGTTGGTCTACTCTTGGCAATGCAAAACTACAACACACAATATCACAAGGCAACAATTCCTTGTGGCTCGCAAACGAATTCAACCGCATGACAGCATGTCTCAGAAGGTTTACATGCACTAGGACAGGCTCTACACATTTTCTGGTATCCAACTATATATATATATATATATATATCGATCCATGCCAATTTACTCATAGATATATATATTGAACGAAAGATATACATGCATGTTGCATTTTCTGTACGTATCTAAGTGTTTGTATGTTGATACGTGTTTATATGCAGCTTGGATACAAGTGAGTAGTGGCAACAGTGACGACGTTCCAGTGGCAGCTATACGTGTTTCTGTACGTACCTAAGTGTCACATATATACGTGTTTATATATATGACTTTTGTACTAAATGCTCACAACCTATGTGACAAAGTAAATTTTGACTTGATAACCGGTGAATTTGCGAGCAGAATCGCAAGAGTAAAGTGCGAATCCAAGCAGTTGATGCGCGAGGAAATCCTTTACCAAATGCAACAATCTTCATCCAGCAAAACTATCCAAGTGTTCCTTTTGGTTGTTGTATGACAGTATGAGCTAGCAAGCTCATCCTCAACAACCCTGTGCACCAAAAATGATTCACATCAAAGTTCAGATGGAAAACATTCGGAAACGAAATGAAATTAAAGGTCCTAGAGAGGGAGGGGGGGGGGTGAATAGGCCTTTACCACTTTTTCGTTTGATCTGTTCTCGGGATAGCAAGAAAGAGTTCTATCCCGAAACGCAGGATACGAGTATTAAAATGTAAAGACAGTAAATAAAGAGTGACACAAGATGTTTTTGATAACGCAGAAATCCTACAACCAGGATTAAAACTGCGTGCCCCTAACTCTTGAGGGACAAACCTTTCCACTATCAAGTAACACACACAATTACAAGTCTCTCGTACTCTGGGGATACATAACCCGTATGCTATCCTGACTAGTCTAACTACCAGTTCTAACAGAGCTACACTACTCAAACTATGTGTTTAGACTTTGGAAAGTATTCAGAAGTATCAACTCAGATCTTAACTACTTTCAAGTTAAATCTTCTTGATCTACTTCTTGGGTTGGGCATCTCCATACCTTATCTCAATGGAATACACTATGCAATGATGCATATGAGTTTTGAAAAACAGTTTTTATGCTTGAGAGTCCATGTCTATTATGCACAATTATGAGCAACCAAAAGACATGGAAGGGGAAGAGAAGAGAGAAGAGAAACTACATAGAAATGTGCTCTCAAAGAGTGACCTAACAGAATAACCTAAACCCCAAAGCATTTCACTCAACCAACCAAGGAGTCAAGGCAGCATAAGACTCCTTATATAGGCAGGTTATTCTAGAGGTCAAAGACAGCCAATAGGCACGTGAAACACAGCTACAAGCACGCCCTAACACAGACCTAAAACCATCCTAATGCAGTCCTACAATAGCCAGCTATCGATGGGACAAATGCATGTCAATAAGATGAACAAACAAGACAGCTTTTTAGGTTTACCAATTTGAGCAAAGATTGTCAAAACGAGGCAAAAGGTTTTCAAGCTCTTGTACTAGAATAGCCATAGCAGTAGTCAAAGGTGAAGCACGTTTTGGACAGCAAAAAGCAGACCCAGCTGAACCAGAAACAAAAGAGCAAGACAACCAGAAAAGGACAAAACAGATTCCTAGAAATCACATGTGATCAAGAGTCAACTTTCCTAGGGATCTTCCTTTACCAAGTTAGTTTTTCACAACCAAAGAGCACACAAATTACAGACAAGTATTATGGGTTTTAGAAGTGATTATAGCCATGAAAAATCACACAAGAAAAACGTTCCAGATTATCAGGGATACATGCTCAGTGTGCTATCCTAAATGAAAACATGTAATGCAAATGAATGATATACCTGTTTTTCCATTGAGATAAAGTAGGCTATGTCAACATTGTATTTGATGATCATTTACTACTGTGTTTTGTCTGAATTCAAGAAATAGCCAATCTACAAATATGCCTTCAGAAATGGTATAGCACCGAGCATATCCAAGGGCACGAGGACTACTCCTTAGCCGATGCCATGCTTCAGTTTACACAGCAAACCAACATTTCAGTTGTGGGATGATTCAAGTTACCAACTCGATCGATTGGGTCAAATCGCTAAACGAACAACAACTTTACGACGCAACTTACAAGATATTAAATTCTGCTATGCAGAGGTACAAAGGCAAGGTCATTAATTGCTTGGGACGTCGTTAACGAAAATCTACGTTGGAACTTCTTTGAAGGCAGGATGGGTGCAAATGCTTCAGACATTTTCTATAACTGGGACATCAAAGCTGATGGAGAAACTCCCTTGTTCATGAATGATTTTAATACCATCGAGGATAGCAGAGATCAAACATCAAGTCCGGCTAAGTACCTTCAAAGCTACGAGAGATACAAAGCTTTCCAGGTAATAGTGGAGGGCGATTTTCTATAGGGCTTGAGTCACATTTCAATGTTACACCTAACATCCCTTACGTAAGAGCTTCTCTTGATACACTTGGTGCTGCCAATATACCAATATATGGATCACAGAAATGGACATATCCAGCAATCTCAATCAGGTAATCAAATATCATCATATAAACTGAAAAATCTTGTTCATATATGCTTGATATATTACTTAACTTTTGTTATGTTTACATGCATGCATGGATACGACAGGCATTCTACTTGGAGCAGGTTCTAAGAGAATTGCATTCTCACCCTCAAATACAAGGAGATATTGTGTGGGGTGGCAGGGACTCTCAAGGATGCTATAGAATGTGTTTGACAGATGAAAACTTCAGCAATCAACTTGCCAACCGGTGATGTTGTGGACAAGTTACTACATGAATAGGGGTATTGGAGCTCTGTTAATTTCACAGCTGACGCTAATGGTTACGTCGAGGCTTTTCTTTCCCATGGAGATTTTGACGTTAAGATTAGTCATTCTTCACAAATGCAAATTCTTCCTTGGTTCACAAAGTGAGTGTGGAATCGACACCTAGGTTACTCAAACTTTCTATTTAAGTTAAAAAATCCCTAGATAGTTCTCTCAACTCCCTCTCTAAGATTAAGAATTACTCTATTGGGAGGAATGTCTTCTTAGCTAGCTTAGCTTTGTAATGCGGAATTAATATTTGATATCGAAAAGAAAAGCAAAAGGAGAATGTTGTTGTGAGTTGTGACCATCAATTATATAACTTGACCCGTTTAACAAGAGGTTATATCAATGTAATAGTTTCGAGTTTGAATTGAATCTATTGCTGCAAGAACTTTCACTTCGATCCGTACGTAAAACTAGGATCACCACGAAAAATTGACAATTGAAGAATATATGATTCAAGTAATTAAGTAATGTAATTAACATCTAGCCACTTGAGAATAAGACTTATGATGACCAGTTCAATCCACATGTATGTGGCTATATTACGACAGAATATATTGTCGGCATATTCACTATCCATTTCTTAGCCGTGTTGGACTTCCAATATATCCGCGATGATGAGTTTAAGAGAAAATTGTTCGGGTGATCACTTAAGTATGTCACGTTAAAAAATTTGTTCATTAATGTATGACAAATATTAAAGTTACTAAAGAAGAACATTATTAGTCACTTTGATCACTCTGTCCTAACGGACGTAAAAAAATTAATCTTTTCGTTAAAAACAGGTCATGTGCCATGCATGTGCCAATTTATGAGGGTTTTTGAGAATTTTCATTCTGTTGAAGGAGAAAATATGGTAGACTGAAAACTGTAACCCTTTCATTAATAGAATGTCTTATATATATGTTGATCTGTTACAATAAATGTTCCGATATAATAGGGATTATCTGTATCTCTATCTATATTAATCTCTATCTAATTAACACAAGACACACATCGGAAGTTACGGAGAATAAATCTCCTTATACACTCCCCCTTGTGTCGATGACCTAATGAATAATGCATAACCTGTTGCCTCACTAAAAACCTCGTCAAACAAACAAAAAACTCATGGATAAACAAAAGCTTGGTCTAAGGGAAAAAGAGTACAACGCATCTACTACAAATGCTACTACATGTTTCTGTAGACTCCCCCTGATGTCTACAGAAATGTAACTCCCCCTAACTGTAAAAACCAATCATGGAGTTTAGATAACCTGCGCATACGAATGCGTCTCACATGTTTCACAAATGTAGATTTGGTTAATGACTTGCTAAACAAGTCTGCATCATTATCCGCCGAACCAACTCGGTTCACTTGGATAATCAATAACCGCTGCTATTACTGTTGTAGGAGTACTTTGGCGAAATAAGTTAAGTATGACACCCTTAATATAACCAAACTTCATTGGTTCAATGCAATGTCATCTTGCAGAGATCAGCGGTGAAGGAGAAGCTACCGGTGGTGAGAGTTTAGTGTTTTAGGGTTAGGAGTTTTTTTTCTGTGCTGATGGTTGGCTATCAACTCAGAGCATGCTGATAACGTGTTGAAGGAGAAAATATGATAGACTTAAAATTGTAACCCTTTCATTGATCGAATGCCTTATATATATGCTGATACAATCTATTACAATAAATGTCCCGATATAATAGAGATTCTCTATATCTCTCTCTATACTAATCCGTATCTAATTAGGACAAGACACACACTGGAAGTTACGGAGAATAAATCTTCTTAAACACATTATTTACTCTCTCTCTCTCTCTCTCGTTGGATCTCAACAACGAGAGATAGCAGTGGGTTTTTTCGAGTTCGGCATCACCGGCACACTCGCCAACAATGGCATTAACACGTACATCGAGGCCTTTTACCTCGAGCTTAGCTCAACAATGACAAGATCCAGATCGTGAGATACCCAAAATTGACAGAGGAGGTCCGATCTCGTTCTGATCTTGACAGCAGCGACGACGACGTGTCAATCTTGTCCTGACCGAGCGAGCGGTAGAGAGTCAATCTCGACCATCCCAAGCAATAAGAAATGACCTTGACCAGATTGAATGAGCGCCAAGCGGAAAGCGTTAAGATTTCCCACCAGATTAAGCAACTCCGGTGGTTGACTGAGTCTCAATCAATCCGCGACTGTCCGTCCTCTTGCCTAAAGATGGTTCTCAATTTGTCTTGATCGTCATCGATAACTGTCATTGACATATGTCATCATTGTTGTTATCGTTGACGTCGACCGGGAATGGGATCAATGGATGAGACAGTGAGAGAGGGGAGAGAGAGGGAGAGAGAGAGAGAGAGAGAGAGAGAGAGAGAGAGAGAGAGAGAGAGAGTAGGGGAAAATAGGAAATTTGTATCCCTTGAATTTTCCTAAAAATTCCTTGTAAATTGGCACATGACCTATTTTTAACGACGTGTTTAATTTTTTAACGTATGTTAGAGACTGAGTGATCAAAGTGACTAACCACTACCGGAATAAGACACATTGTCGGCGACTTTCCGTCGCCGGCCTTGTTTTTTTTTCGCCAAAATTGTCATTACCGGCGACAAGTCGCCGGCAATGATGTCGCCGGAAATAGCATTGCCGGCGACGGCGTTTCACGTCGCCGGTGAT
This sequence comes from Geum urbanum, assembly GCA_946800695.1. Lineage (NCBI taxonomy): Eukaryota > Viridiplantae > Streptophyta > Magnoliopsida > Rosales > Rosaceae > Geum > Geum urbanum. The sequence goes on along the minus strand of OX327002.1, from coordinate 3,866,287 downwards.
GTTTAGGACATTATCGGCGACTCAAGTCGTCGGCAATGTCAGCGCCGCCGTGGCCGGAATTTGAAGACATTGCCGGCGACTTAGGTCCATGTCGCCGACAATGCTTGGAAAAAATTTGAAAAAAAAAACGCGGTTCTGGATTGGGCCCAATTCCAGAACCTGCATTGAAAGACATAAACCGTACAATCATACAAGTTCAACAGTACACATAAATGTCCAACGTACAGTACAAATAACAACGATACGAAAATTAACTACAACTACACGTCAGGGTCGAGGAACTTGCGGGTCAGGGTCGAAGAAATCCATGTAGTCATTTGAACTCCGGTGGCTACCCTGGTCTTGCTGTAGCGGTGACTGGTGCGGTGGTGGTGGTGGATAACTAGGGAACACAGGGTGCGGGGGAGGTGTGGGGAACGGTTGTCCGGTAGTCTGAGCCTCGTACATCGTCCGCATCCATGTGAACATCTGTGTCTGCTGCTGGACCATGTGTTGGTACTCGGCATCTCTGATTGCCTGCTGCTCGGCTATCTGCCTCTTTTGCTCCTCCAACTCCCTCCGCGTCCTCTGAAGCTCCGCTGCGAGGTTACGACTAGAAGCTGAACTTCTTGACCCGGTAGAGTATTCTGAAGTGTTCTTCAATACTCCTTCGCCCGCCGAGCCCATTCCCCTACAGTAGTAGGTATTCTTTCCAGTCCCGCACGCTTTTGCCATGATCTGAGCCGCTATAGGGCGATCAAGCGGATCGATCTGAGAGGCATACTGGGTGACTTCTTCCTCGGAGCAGTCAGGATGGTTAGTCCGAGCTATATTCATGGTCACTTCTGCGGTCGCCTCCTCTACTCTCGCCTAATTGAAAAGCGAAAATGAATAACGTATTAGCTAACAAAATAAATTAATATCGAAAAATAGTTTTATTAACACATGGAGAGGCGAAAGACTTACTGCTTCTTCAGGGCACTGCGGATAGAACTTCTGATGAATATACACCAACTGGTTCACTTCTTGTTGTTGCTGCGCCTTAGTCGACCAACACAAATAGTTGAGTGAACCTGCATGATGGGCCCTGGTGTTTTTCAATCTATTCGCCCGGTTCGTCTTTGAAATCGCCTTGTTTGATAAACATATGAAAAAAAATTAGTAACTAACTATTTCAATGTGATACGATACATTAGGCTTGTAAGATATATTCAGGATGCATACCTGAGCTTTGGGGTGCTCGAAGTGGGCAATCAGCCACAGCCACTCGTACTCCCTAAACCGGAATTCGCTAGGGGTAGAACCTCAGCCTAGCTCCTTGTATACAGTGTAATGGGAAGAAAGCTCGTTCTTCCACTCTTTATACCTATATTAACACCAGGAAAAAAATATAGAGATATTAAAACACTTGATAAACAAAAATCTAACTCGATATATACTCAAATAACTCGAAGCACATCACCTCATATGTAGTTGACGCTCTACCCACGTGTGAATAAGAACTTCATCCACGTCAAACCACACCTGCAATATGAATATATAAACGGTAAAATTATATATTTATTCGGACTTAATTAATAAATGTAAAATTTACATAATGAAAATACGATTTAACTCACACTTAGTGCATTATGCACTTGCATCTTCACGTAGATAGGCACAGATTCCCAATCTGGCCAAAGCATTGGGACCTTGTCCCGCACGATCGCCCCGGCCATGCTGACATATTTTCGCGTGGTGTCAAATGCCTCGATCACCTCGCCATCCTCATTGGCCCTAATGGGCGTTTTCCTTCCCCCGGTGGCCTGTTCAAGTCTCTTCCCGGTGCATGTGCCTCTAGCCCCTTTCCGTTTTCCAGTCCCATAAATGAAATTGCCTAATAATACAATGTCAACAAATTGATATCATTAATTGAACCTATCGTAAGTCTTAAGTAATAATTAAGTAATCAATCTGATGTTAAATAAAATTTACCTGCATCGTCCGTTTGTTGGTTGGTGCACCTCACACTCCAAAGATACACGGGGTCGAACGGGATGAAGTTGTACGCTTCCTCCACGCTCAGGAACTCCGGCCGTCCTTCAACATAAATAGGCATCCCCCTATCATCGAATTCAGGGATCACAGGAATCTCGTCAGGTAGGAAGAGACCGGACGACGGAGATAGACGATGCCTGGATGATGAGGCGCCAGCACCATCTGCTTCAGATGATTCCCGTGAAACGGGAGTAGGGACCGGGCGAATAGGGGGCATTCGGATGGAGGGAGTTTCTGATGCCCTCGTTGACTGTCGCTCGTTTGAGGGTCTGCTGACGGAGGGACGTTTGCTGACTGAGCGTCTGCTGACTGAGGCTTGAGGCTCGACTTCCGGTTGCACGGCTGCGAATCGTGCAGCTTCCTCATCTGCTCGCGCAGCTAGCAAGGCTTGTGTGCGAGCATTCATCATTGGCCCACTGCGCGTGTTGCTAACTACGGCTGAGGAGGAAGCTTGACTACTGCTCTCTCCACTATTTTGGGAACCTCTCCGTTTGATGCCTGGAAGCCAATTTGCCGCAAAACCTCCTGGACACGGTAATAGTCATGGATTCGGTTCTATAACAAATCGGAACCGGAACCAAATGTAACCGGAACCGGGCGGAACCGGAACCGTTTGAACCCGGAACCGTTTGGAACTGGAACCGTTCGGTTTCAAACGGTTCCGGTTACAAACAGTTCCGGTTCCAAACGGTTCCGGTTCCACGCGATTCCGGTTTAAAACCGTTCTGGTTCCAAACCGTTCCGATTCGGATTTTTCACCTTAATTTATACATTAAATTAACAACTATATCACATTAATCCAAACACGTTAAAACCACGCACCCTAATTAATTTTCCACATTTTTCACACATATATATACATCATGCATCTTAATTAAATTTAATTTTCATATATATATATATATATACACATCACATATTCATCCAAATCACACACCCTAATTAATTTTCCACATTTTTCAAACATTACCGGTATATATATACATTGCATATAAATTAATCCAAATCACCCTAATTAAATTTAATTTCCACATACATATATATATATATACATTTCCACATACGTACATACGTACATACGTATATATATATATGCACAAAAATAAATAAAAATTGAGAGAGAGAGAGGGAGAGAGAGTGAGCTTGCATGCACCTGCCATGGTGGAGCTCGAGCTGATTTTCCGGCGACGAAGGTGAGGGGAGGAGGTAGAGGAGGAGGGGAGGAGGAGAGGAGGAGGGGAGGAGAGGAAATTTCAATTTGAAATGGGGTTTTTTAGTGTGGAGAGAGGAGAAGGGAGAGGAGGTGAGGGGAGGGGAGAGGGGAGGAGAGGGAGGCGGCCGGAGCAGTTTGGGAGGAGGAGAGGAGGTGTTTTAGGGGAGGAGATAGTGAGAAATGAGGGAGAGCTCTAGCTGGGTTCGACCATATTCAGTAGACATTACCGGCGAGTTACTTGCAACTCGTTGGTAATGTCATTATTTCCCGAAGAATATCCGACTACGATTTCCGACTACGATTTCCAACACGATTTCCGACTACAATTTCCGACTACAATTTTCGACTACAATTTCCGACTACGATTTCCGACTACGATTTCCAACACGATTTCCGACTACGTACAATTTCCGACTACATTTTCCGACTACGATTTCCAACACGATTTGGGGGAACGTACAATTTCCGACTACATTTTCTGACTATAATTTCCGACTACATTTTCCGACTACAATTTCCGACTACGATTTCCGACACGATTTCAGACTACAATTTCCGACTACAATTTTCGACTACAATTTCCGACTACAATTTCCGACTACATCATTAACGTACTAAGGATGATAATCGTAATCATCTTCATCACTTGAGTCTGACTCGGTTTCATAGGTAACCTCTGGCAATATGTGCCGCTCCTCGTCATCTGAATCAGCGTCAACTTCATATGGATTAACATCGAGAAGTTCTGCTCCAGTAATTCGAACCACACTCCCAGATCGCACATTATTAAGGCGAATCGTAGATGATTCCGGAATGTCAAAAGCGTTCGGCTCTTGGTATGCAGTAACTTCCTCATCATCTGCGGTATCACCAAGTGTGGCAGCACTGTATATGTTTCTATGAGCAACATGGTTAACCGCCTTCCACGGGACTTTGTTAAGAAGATCGTCAAGGTAAAACACTTGTTTTACTGATGAGGCAAGAACGAAAGGGTCATCTTCATACCAGCTAGTAGCAGTATTCACCGAAAATGTTCTGTACTGATCAGTCCTTGTGTTCTCCGGGCTAGTATCAAACCATCTACACTTGAACAAGTGCACTTTCATGCGGTTCCCATAAATTAGTTCAACAACTGAATGAAGGACACCGTAATAGTCAACGCCATCCTGCCCACCATGGACCATCACCCCACAATTCTGTGTTTTCAGTCGGTCGTCTCGATTTTCACATATAAATTTCACGCCATTGACCTGACACATCGAGTAAACTTTTGAAGCTATCGGTTTCATCGCCAGGACCCTCAATTCGTTTGACCACTCTGGGCAACCATCATTTGCTACATGGTTCATCTGAAAACGATAAGAAACCACACAAGAAATTATTAACATAGAAACCACAAAATCACGTACGTACACACATGCTATATAAGGAAAATGGCAATAAAAAATAGACATATACACATATACCCTTACCCATTGACCAAAGTAATTTGCAAACGTCCTGTTGTGGTAATCAACATTTCCGGCAATAGCAGGGCAGTGAAGATGATAGTTTTTCCAATATTGTACTTCTTCACAGTTAATCAGTACCGACCAGTGGGCAATGGCTACCTCATTTCCATCCAACTTGTACGACTTTGGCAATCTTCCCTGTACTACCACGTCATTAGAGATGATAGAAAGGTTGAACTGGGGTTCATCTATCGGCATCTATTTTTGGAGGTCCTCAAGCGCTCCCAAATACACTTTGGTGTACGTTACACACTCGTGCGCAACATATGCTTCAGCGATACACCCTTCAGGTGCATATTTATTCTTCACATAGTCCTTGTAGGCTCCCAATTGTCTACAAGTACACAAGTGCATGTTAACTTACGTAAAAAATAAGAATTTACATATAAAAACAGAGGCAAACCAAATGTATGAATCATTTGTACCTTTCCATGGGATACATCCAAGTGTAGTGTACGGGACCGGTAAGCAACAATTGTTCGGGAAGATGGATCATCAGGTGAGGCATGATGTCGAAAAAATTTGGGGGAAATATCCTGTCAAGCTTGCACATGATAAAAATGATGTCATCTTGCATCTCCCTGAGATCTTATTTTTTAACTTCCCTGGTGCATAACTTCTGAAAGAATCTTGACAAGGCCACCAACGGCTCCACCACCTCTTTGGGCAGGTACCCTCGAATGAAAATAGGGAAAAGGCGTTGAAGCAGTACATGACAGTCATGACTCTTTAATCCGTACATCTTATTGTCCCGGAAGTTAACACACCTGCTTATATTTCCTGCATAGCCATAAGGATACCTGCATATATATATATATATATATATATATAGCCATAGGCAACAATTATAGTTCTCGCATATAACCATAATCCGGTAAAAATTTAAGGCCAAATTCCTGCATAGCAGAAGAATATATACCTGACATTACTCAACCACCGAAAAATTTCATGCTTATGCTTCGGCTTTACGGTGTAAGGAGCTTGCGGCATTTTTCTCTTACCATCTCTTAACCACAAATGTTTCCGCTGTCCCATAGCTTTCAGATCAATGCGTGTCTTAGGGATGTCTTTTGTTTTCCTCTCCAAGTTAAGAACTGTGCCCACCACACTGTCACACACATTCTTCTCTATGTGCATGACATCTAGGTAGTGTCTGATAGGCAACCTGGGCCAGTAGGGGAGTTCCCAGAATATGCTCTTGTGTGTCCAAAACTTATACCTTTCGGGCTTGTCTGGAATTGACGCCACTATGTCAGGATGATTGCTCAGCTGGCCAAAATCATATTCATTCAACACTTCCAAAATTTCTTCCCCTGTCCATCGCCTGGGTGCCACACCTGTTTCCACAGTCCCATCAAACGCGTCTGGATCCTGCCTAAATAAGTGATCATATGGAAGCCAACAACGGTGACGCATCTGAACAATTTTACTGTAATGAGGACTGCAATAATCAACCGTCATGCACTCTGAACAAGCCCTGTAACCCTTGGTTACGTTGCCCGACAACATACCGCGGGCAGGAAAATCACTAATGGTGCCAACAAGCATGGCATGCATCTGGAACATCTCATTTTTGAACCTATCGTAAGTGGGGTGACCACACTCACTCAGGTACTTAAGCTCCTCAATCAAAGGCCTCAAATACACATCGAGACACTTTCCTGGATAACCCGGGCCCGGAATTAACAGAGGGAGCATATTGTATTCCTTCTTCATGCACATCCATGGTGGAAGGTTGTACGGTACCAAAATAACTGGCCATATACTGTATTGAAGACTCATGTTGCCAAAAGGGTTGAATCCGTCAAATGAGAGCCCTAGCCAAACATTTCGGACCTCTGCTGCAAAATGATCAAACTCCCTGACCATGTGCTTCCAAGCCTCTCCGTCGGAAGGGTGTATAATGGTATCATCGTCAGGCAAATTCCTCTTAGCCCACCATCTCATTGCTTCGGCCGTGAAAGCACACATGAACAACCGCTCCAGCCTATCAATAAGCGGGAAATATCGAAGTATCTTCACAGCTTTCTTGTTGCCTGCAGGAGTCAACTTATACCTTTCTGTAAAACATACCGGACAGGCTTCAAGGTCTTCAAGATCTTTTCCCCAGAAGAGAATACAATCATATCTGCATGCATGGATTTTGATGTAGGAAAGCCTAAGATCTTTCAGGATATGTCGCACCTTATGATGAGTGGTAGGAAGACGATGAGCGGGTGGCAGTAGCGAAGCAGTCCACTTCAGCCAAGAATCAACAGCTTTGACAGACATTTTGTTCTCCATTTTCAGCTGCATCACTCCCATCACACTTTCAAGAACAGTCTTACCACAACCGTCGTACAATGGAGTCTGTTGCAATGCAATCAGGTTGTTGTACTTGTCCATACTGCTTGTGTTGACATGAGCTCCAGGTAATGGCTCGATTGGCTCAATATGGGGGAAACCCTCAACGACGGGAGGGACATTTGGTGCTTCATCAGCAAATACACCGCTCTCATGAGGAAACATATCATTGATTAACATCGATGTTGGATCATAGGATAGACTGCCCCTCTCAGCAAAATCTCCATGATCATAGCGTGGACTGGCCCTCTCACCAAATTGTCCATGATCATGCGGACCCGCTAACGATGTTTCACCGTGATAAATCCAACAAGTGTACTTATCCCAAAACCCTATTTACTCAGGTGCTTCTGGACTTTATCAATGAGAAAACGAAATCGATCGCTGCGACACTTACATTCTTTACACGGGCAATAATGAAGTGTAGTGTCTCCACAATTAGCCTTCACAAAATTTACAAAACTCCTAATTCCCTGGTGATATCTGACATCCCATCTTTCGAGGCTCATCCAACTCTTGTCCATCCTGAAAATTCTAACAATTTTACGTATTATATATACACACATTCACTACTAATAATCGACGCGACATCTCAATTCAACTTTAATTAAATCAACACATGCATGCATATATATATATATATATCGATCTAATCTCTGAATTCGATTCAGTACTCGATGATAGTATTCTTCTTTTTTCAGTTCAAAATGTATTTGACTAGGTAGGAGACTCTCTTAAGCCTGACTCCGATAGCACTACGATAATACCAGTCGTTGATTCAGACACAAGATAAGATTAACTACAAGCAGTTTTCTCGTTTCGGTGACATCAACAACATTTCATATCTCACGAATTGGATTTGATCAACACACACACATATATATATACATACACATATACGTATACATACACGTACCTATATATATATATAGCTTCCCGAGTGATCGAGTTTTTGACGCGCGCCTTAATTTTGACAATACCGAATGATCGATTTCAGAGCGTTTTCCTTCTTTCGATTTCACCGGATTTTTTTCGATCAAAATGAATGAGCTGCTGCGATCTGCATCTAATATAAGAGGCATTGCCGGCGATTCATTAAATCGCTGGAAATGGAGACATTACCTGCGATTTTACCCCGGAATTTCGCCGGTAATGTTTCAAAACATTACCGGCGACTTCCTCCGTCGCCGGCAATGTCGAGCCAAGCATTTCCGGCGATTTTCCGGCCGGAATTTCGTCGGCAATGTTTGGCTTGACATTGCCGGCGACGGAGGAATTCGCCGGTAATGTTTTGAAACATTACCGGCGAAATTTCGGCGACATTACCGGCGACGGAATAAGTCGCCGGTAATGATGAACATTACCGGCAACTTTCCCGGTCGCCGGCCTTGTTTTTGGAAATCTCGCCGGTAATGTCTTCAAATGTGGTAGTGAATAGTGTTGTTCTTTAATGACTTTAGTGATATTTGTCATACATCAATGAGTAAACATAGGGAGTGTGTTAGCCCATTTCGATGCATGAAGTATGGCCTCAGAAAGGAGGTCACTCACTTCTACTCTGATCATGAGTGAGTGTGTTAGAGCATTTTCAATGGGGCTCCCTATTGGAGCTCCTTAGACAAAAAAATAAAGAAAAGCTAAATTTTGGCACTCGTTAGGAGTTCCTAAAATAGGGAGATCCTTATGAGCTCTTAAATATGAGGAAAGAGAAATGGGCTCCTAAGGTTTTTGCGGCATTAATGAAAGTAGTTTATCAATGATTATAATGATTAAAATGATGATTATATAATTTATAAAATATAATTTATTACATTTTATATTATTTGTATTTTGGTAAAAAAAATACATTTGTTTTAAATCAAATAATTTTCAAAAAACAAAAATATTTAATATAAAATTATAAATCAACAATTTTCAAATAAAAATATTATAAATTTGTAGTTTGCATATTGAACGACAATATAGCCATGTGCCAGTCTATTTGATTTTCTTTGACCTCGTAGAAGAAAATGGAGTTTCAAGATAAGGTTTTTGCTCAAGAACAAGAGAAGATCGATGTTGATCGAACACGCGTATGCTAAATTGTGACAAAGAGAAGAACTAGAGGAAGAAAGAATTATGTTACTTAACACTAGTGTGATGTCTTCAATTCTAGCAAATTATTATGAGACACGTCAAGTGGAAATCTTTACAAATCGAAACGCGCGTAAATTGAACCCTTAAATATGATTTTTTTTAAAATTTATCGGGTTCTAGTTATATGTCTCTTTGATATTTTGTTTGCCTTAAAATAAAGGTCATAGCGATTAGCATGACTAAGTGGTAACTTTAAATAATAAAGATTATGAAATTATTTATATTATTTTTTGTAATTTTTATTAAACATAAAAAATTTAAAAGTTTAGTGAAATTAATAAAAAATATATATTTAAAAATAGATACATTTAATGTGGCTCCCTATTTTCTTGTATAGTTGGAGCACCAATTTTTTGGCTCTCTAAAAATTTTACTTTTAGCTATTTTTTCAACAAATTTGTTGAAAAAATAGAGATCTTTGGAGACGCTCTTATGATGTTAAATCAAGGAACTCGATCTACTTCACGAGTATTAAGAGTATTTGGCTTGATTTCTCCGCCAAATGAGGAAAGAGAAATCCTCAATATAAATGGAAATTGCGTTACTTAAGAGACTAGTTAATGTAGTGAGATGACAATAGCTACGTCACAATCAACTATATATTTTTGTGTATAGAGATTTTATTCCCTTGGTAATTATGATGCATGCATTTTCAGCAGTTCTCCCCTTTCATCTTTTGCTTGATTGCCTCACCAAAATGGAGAAAGAGAACTCATCAAAGATGGCGTTATTACTTAAGAGAGTACTTAATATAGTGAGATGACTATAGCTAAAAATCAACTTTATATTTTTGTGTATCAGATTTTAATCTTTTATTCCCTTGACACAATTATGAAATTATCAAAGGATTAAATCATCTCGATCTAGTCCATGACCATGACCTCATTCTTCCTTTCTTGCACCTTTATACTTATTTTAGTTTTTATTTTTAATTAATGAAAATAACCCAAATTTTATGGATCATTTAATTTAGATCAAATTTAGTAATTAATACCGAGGGTTACATTTAACCTTTAACGATTTCGACATATCTCGCTCTATAAGTACAATATATGCATTACACTTCACTTCTCATTCGTGTATATACATATATATATATATAGCTTGTATAAACACTTCTTGCACTGCTCACGATTAATTTATTTGGTTGTTTGTTTGTTTTATAATTGGACTATGAAGATTGAGGGGAAATATCGTCTGCTTTTGATCTCATACATTTTTAGTTTTGCAGGTTTGGTCGACTCATTTTGAGATTTTATTTTCATCTTCACGTGTTTATTGGAAACATTAATTTTAATTTGCATATATCATGCATGTTATTTCTTCTCTTCGCAGGGTTTCAAGTAAAAGCCTTGCCTTATGATTACTCGGCGAGTATTGAGGTAAGTTATAATTTACAAAGAAATTAGTAAAATTACAATCCGAAACAGTTTTCACCGAAAGTGAAATTATTTCTTGATCAATGGAGGAACGATATCATTGTTGTTTTGTTTTCATTTTTAACAGTGTTTGGCCAATCCTCATAAACCCCAGTATGATGGAGGGATCATAAAAAACCCTGAACTAAACGATGGGAGCAAAGAATGGTCTACCTTTGGCAATGCAAAACTGAAACACACAGAATCACAAGGCAACAAGTACCTTGTGGCTCATACTAGACTTCAACCCCATGACAGCATGTCCCAGAAAGTGTATTTGCAAAGTGACAAGCTCTACGCCTTTTCTGGTATCTAATTAATTCCATTGATTCCCTTTCTTAGCGTGTAATGCATATATAGGTAATGAAAGTGACATGACTAAATTTTCATTTGTGACGATGCTTGATTATATATGCAGCATGGATACAAGTGAACAATGGTAGCAACATTCCGGTAAGAGCTATTTTCAAGACATCTTCTGGGTTCATTCGCGCTGGTGAGATTATTGCGGAATCCAACTGTTGGTCCATGCTCAAGGGCGGTCTGACCGTCGAATCTTCAGGCGCCGCGGATCTCTATTTCGAGGTAAACAATGTCATCATCTCGATCATCGACCACATACATGCATTGATGCATATATATAAATGATAATACTATTTGTATCATAATAATTCACGTACTGCTTAATTAAAAACCAATTAACTAGTACAATATTGGTCTAATTGTTTTTTTTTCTTTTCCGAAATTCAGAGCAAGAACACGTCTGCCGAGATCTGGATTGATAACATTTCATTGCAACCATTTACCAAAGAGCAATGGAAGTCCCATCAAGATGAAAGCATTGTCAAGGTAAGTTACATATGTATATATAGGAGTTGCATGTGTACTAAATTAAATGCACCCTTTACGGTCACAACTTATTAATTCTGTGACAGTTTTCACTTTGCAGAATCGAAAGAGCCATTTACGTATCAAGGCAGTCGATGCACAAGGAAATCCTCTGCGAAATGCAACAATCTCCGTAAAACTAAATGCACCGAGTTTCCCTTTTGGTTGTTCCATTTCCAAGCTCATCCTCAACAACCCTTCCTATCAGAAGTGGTTCACATCAAGGTTCAGTGTAACAACATTCGGTAACGAAATGAAATGGTATAGCACAGAAAATGTCCAGGGACATGAGGACTACTCAGCGGCCGATGCCATGCTTCGTTTTGCACAACAACACAACATTGCAGTTAGAGGCCACAACGTGTTTTGGGATGATTCCACTTACCAACTCGGTTGGGTGAAATCACTAAAAAAATCACAACTTATCAAGGCCACTTACCAAAGGCTGAAATCTATAATGCTGAGGTATAAGGGAAAGCTCATTGCATGGGACGTAGTCAACGAAAATTTACATTGGAACTTCTTTGAAAGCAGGATGGGTGCAACTGCTTCTGCTTTTTTCTATAACTGGGCTATCAAAGCTGATGGAGCAACCACATTGTTTCTAAACGATTTTAATACCATTGAGGAGAGTAGAGATGGAGACTCCACACCAGCTAAGTACCTTAGAAAGCTCAGACAGATACAGAACTTTCCAGGTAACAGTGGAGGACGATTTGGTATCGGGCTCGAGTCTCATTTCCAAAGTAGTACTCCAAACATTCCTTACATAAGAGCTTCTCTTGATACGCTTGGAACTGCAAATGTGCCCATTTGGATTACAGAACTGGACGTGGCAAGCAATCTCAATCAGGTACATAAGAGCATATTGTTCTCATTTTAATCACCTCGATTGGAGTTTCACTAAACCCTAAACCCTAGACAACTCGTGACAAAGGTAAACTAATTGTGTTTTAATTTACGTTGGCATGCATACATGTAGGCATTCTACTTGGAGCAGGTCCTAAGAGAATTGCATGCTCACCCTAAGATCCAAGGGATTGTTATGTGGGCGGGAAGGGACGCCGGAGGATGTTACCGAATGTGTTTGACAGATGAAAGCTTTAAAAACTTGCCTACTGGTAATGTTGTGGACAAGTTACTACGTGAATGGGGTATGTGGCGTTCTGATTCTACTTCTGCGACAACGGACGCTAATGGTCTCTTTGATGCCTCTGTTTTCCATGGAGATTATGAAGTTAGCGTCACTCACCCTTCGGTTACAAACTCCATGGTTCACAAACTGAATGTTGAACCAAGTGTCGATGGCGAGCTCCAAGAACCATTGCTGCTTCAAATCTCTGTTTGAGAAAACTTCCATAAGATCGATCGACAGCCATGCATGATATGCACATATATATATGGTTTATACTCTGTTGAAACCATATATATACAGTATTTCGTTCTCTTTTATAACGACGTTAATGATGCATGAATGAATATAGTTGCATATTATGATTTCTCATTTACTTTGGTTGTCATATTTTAATCATTCAAGAATAAATACGAAGAATTTTTTCATTCTAATATAACTTCTTCGGTTCTTCCCCATTGACATACCTTACATAAGGGCTTCCATGCATTGACATTCTGATTGGCTTCCAGCCACTCAAAACATCCCAATGCGATTGGATTACAGAATTCGAATATATTAGATGTACAAATTAAAGTGACTGATCCTAATCAGGAAAAATAAAGAAAGTAACAGATCCTGTGTCAGTGTTTCTCTTAATTAAAATCTTGTAATTAAGTAGCTAGCTAGCTTACCTTAGCTAAGTTTTACACAAATCCGAAATCGGAGATTACAAAAATTGCAAGTATTCCTTTCTTGTGCGAAAAGATAGCTAGTGTATAGTCCACTTTGAGGTGGAGTTGAGTATATATATGTATACTCCTTATCTTGCTTCCACTTGAAATTGAAGGTGGAAAGAAAATTGCCTTAATTAAAATGATGAAAATGGTGTCCGAAGGATTTGATAATGGAACATGCACGCCTAAAATCTCCCTAGCTTGTTATTCTCACTTAGTGGATCACTTGGCAATCTATGAACTCGAATGCAATTACATTCATAAGATCGATCGACAGCCATATGCATATATATACTCTCGATCTGTTGAAACCTAGCTTGATGTGGAATATATACAGTGTTCTAATTATTCAGACGTTAATGATGCATGAATGAATATATAGATGCATATTTGTAATTTCTCATTTACTTTGGTTGTCATATTTAATAATTCAAGAATAAACTGAAAGTAAAATCAAAAGAGAATAAATACGAAGACTTTTTTCGTCTAAACGTATTATATATTTCTTCTTCGATCGGTGCTTCCCATTTGACATACCTTACACAAGGGCTTCCACATGCATTGACACGCTTCTTGCCACTCAAAACATCCCCGATCGATCTGTACAAAGTGACTAATATCCTAATCAGGAAAAATGAAGCAAGTAATAGATTTTGTTTCTCTTAAAATCCTGTAATTATGTAGCTAGATAGCTAGCTAGGATTTACACGGATCCGAAATCGGAGATTACAAAAAAATTGCAAGCATATTCCTTTCTTGTGCGAAAAGATAGCTAGTGTATAGTCCACGTACTTTAAGGTGGAGTTGAGTACTTATCTTGCATCCATTTGAAATTGAAGGTGGAAAGAAAAATTGCCTTCAAAATTAAAATGATGGGAACATGGTGTCCGAAGGAATTGATAATGGAACATGCACGCCTAAAATCTCCCTTGTGATATGATATTCTCACTTAATTAGTGGATCACTTGGCAATCTTATGAGCTCGAATGCAATTACATTCAGACAGCTGCTAGCTCTATATAGTCCATATATAGTGTGAGTGACGTTTAACTTCCGTTCCCATATATATATGTGCATATCTCGACGTACACAATTGAGGATTATTAATTTTCTTTGTACAATTTCTCGAATGTGGAAAATGAAAAATGATGTTACCATTACATCATTAGGTATGTGTCTGATAGAGTATATGAAAGTTAGAGTGTATTTGACACATCAGATTAGGTATGTCTCGTCATAATCTTATCATCTGGCAAAATCATGATCACGTATGAGTGTTTTTTTTACCAAGTTCATACGTAAGTATGTACTTTTTGAAGTGGTTTCTACATAAATTTCAATGCATGGTAAGTACGATATGGAGTAAAATTGGTCTCAAGATCCCAAAACTCCTATGTATAGAGTAAAATTAAGCATATGCACGTACGTACGTAAATATTAATATATGCTTGGCGATTCTTCAAAGAAAGAGAACACGTAATAGACGTCGAAGAAATGGAGATGGTTGGCGTCCCGTAATATATATGACTCCAAAATTTGGATATATCGCACCATATATACTACTACTACTGCATGCAGATCGGCACCGGCCACTAGCTACCTCCAAAAATTTATCGATTTGATTTTAGTCTTATTTATCAGATCGAGAGTTAATTTGTTATTAAGCCAGCTATCTTGTTGTTATCGATCTGTACCTGGTATAAGAGCGGGTAAAGGTAATTTGATTCTTATAGTAGTTGTTATGGCACACTAAACACTTCAAGGAGGGTAGGTTAGGTTAGGTTAGCATCTATAGGAAAGGGGAGTTCATTCATTTGCCAGTTGAGATAGGAAAACCCAGGCAAAAGGCAAACCTAGGTCCTTAGTAAGTCCTCAAGAAGGCCATATAGGAAACCCGGTTAGATGAGTCTGTCTATTCTATCACATCTGAGTAAAAACTGAACAACCCGAGCCTTTGTGTGATAGTGTTCCCCTTACCTACCTGCCTTGTTTTAATCAACCTGTTTGTTTTAATTCTAATGTTTCCAACCTTAGTCTATATCAAATCACAGCATAAGCTTACACGTGAATTTATTAGAAATTCACAAGAAAAGATCCAGTTGCTAAAGCGAACAAGGGCAATAGTCAATCCCAAGTGTCAGAAACCCAACTGTCATCATCAAAGGGCAAAGAACATCCTGATTAAACAAAGAATAGCTGAAGAGCAAGCTGTAGTTGAAGGGTTATCTAAGAGAAGAGTAAAGCTAGAAAAAGCCCTGAAAAACTTAGCTTTTTAGGTTAGATGAGCTGGACCCAAACAGCAAATTCATCAGCCTATAGAGAAGCCTTACAAGCAACCGAGTCACTTGATCCTCCATCAAAAGGGTTTGCTAAACAAAGTGAAGAAGCAAGTACTACCCAAAAGGCACTTGCAACTCTCATTAAGCAGAACAACACCATCATATATCTGCTCATCAAACAAGGAGAGCAAATTGAAGATTGTCAGGAGGAACTAAAGAAGCTACGAGTTACGGGAAAATCCAAAGCAGGAGTAAGTAACAGTGAAGACATTAACGGGTCCCTTGCCAACTTAGAAAAACAGCTCGAACAGCTCTCACTCGGAATACCTGCACCTCGGAAGAAGAAAAAGGCCCCCTTTTTCGTCTACACAAATCCCCAGAGACTCTACGACGAAGAAAAGGCCAAATTGAAGAAGCAATGAGCCGCACAAGAACAGAACAACTACCACCAGTCACTAGAGATCATAACAACAGGGGACTTGGTCCAGCCACACAGGAAGACCAAATACGTGACTATAGGTGGAGCAGTCGTGCACGCTACGAAGCGCAACGACGATTCCCAAGGAGAACAGGCCGATACCGAAGGAGTCTAGAAAGTAGACTCAACCCAGATGCTCAGCTGAGTCTGTCACAAAGAAGGAGGGCCGATCTAGTACCAGCAAAGGTACTTTATGAGTACGGATGGACAGGAGTTAACCACAGGGTATACGAGCATTATTCAGAGGAAGAGATCCTATGCGTCGGTGAAGGACAGCAAGTCAACCTCCCCTTAATGAACACGCTGAGCTATAACACCATTAGCAGGGAAGGTTTCCGATTTATACACCCTGGACTCATAATGGTGAGAGTCCACGCGCTACATAGGCGAGGAGAAGGAACCAACGCCTTGCTCGTTCTCAGAGACACCAGATGGTCTGATGATGTCTCCATCATCGGCATCATGGAAGTAGACCTATCACAGGGAGGATATGAAAACTGGCAAGGAGGGCTGAGCAACCTACTCATCACCAGATCACTAGTAGGCCATCTCACAAATACTAGTCATGTGGGGTTTCGCTATCAGATACGTGGAGTAGCGGACTACCTGGCTATCAGATACGTGGAGTAGCGGACTACCTGGCTAGCACGGGGATCCAAGCAATAGCAGGTCAGCATCATAGCACTGAGTTCTTACAAGGGCGAAGTTGGTCAATCTCACCACCGCAAACACTCGGATCCACAAGACCACAGAGGGCACTAACACGGACTTTATCAGACGGACGAGTACGGGTATCTTTCAGTGGGTACCACAATATTCCCCCTTTAGTGGAAGCAGAAGCTGAGGAGGAAGAAGGAAGCGAAGAATTCGCCAGAGTTTTATGGGAAGACAGCAACCCACCGTGGGTTGATCATGTTGAAAGAAAAGGAGAGACATGGGACACACTGGATCAACCCAGTGGCAAATATGACTTCAAAGTACGGTACGATGCCCCAGAGTCGTCCCGAATCCCCCTCGATCAAATAAGCACTACAGGATGGGACGATGAAGATAGCAATACCATCCCAATAGCATCGCTAGATTACGGGGATGACATCGAAGATGACGAGGATGCAGACAACCCGTTTGAACTCATCCAGTACCTTGCAGCCCTATCTAGGGAAGTAACACAACCAATCTGGGATACCTCGGAAGCCGACGAAGAATGGGATAACCCATTCTTTTCCAAGGAGGGTGGGGGAATAGCAGGCAACGACGACGCCACATTCGTCGTCGCAGCCGCGAAAGAAGAACCAGAGCCATCACAGGAGCCGGAATACCCAACATTCGAGGTATTTCAAAAAATCCAAGAAGAAGGAGCGTTTCCCAGCTCAACGTTGATAACATCTCAGTACAGACCACCGCCAATAGAGCCACTCATAGGACAGGTACAATACCCTCCCGCGCCAAGCGGTGCGTCAACATCAAGACCACCAATCAGCACAGAAGGGTGGAGAGGCCGATTCCGAAGCAAAAACCTCGACGATGGAATGTGGACACTCCCTCCCGCAGAACAATCAGCAGGCGTCATGCTCATACTCCCACAAAACATAGGCCTGTACTCAGAAGTACTGGAAAGATGGGAAACCATAACAATCAACCTGGTAAACCAGAAGTACCAGTGGGACGATAACAAGTCAAAAGTAGAGTTCATCGAAAATCTACTTAGGGAGGTGGAGAAAAAGACATGGATCCAGTGGAGGACAGAGTACTCTCAAGAGTACGAAACGTTGGTCAACAGTGCAGAAGACCCAAGGAACATCACGTCTCACATCAAACGGTTGTTCATCATTGATGACCCATACACAGGATCCACAGTAGAACAGGAGAGGGCATATAAAGACCTGGAGAGACTGACATGCGATAACGTCAAGGATCTGTTCGACTATATGAACGAATTCAAAGTCCTTGCCGCCAAATCAGGACGTATGTTTATATCTCAGGAGCTATCAGAAAAGTTCTTCAGGAAGATGCCCCCATTAATAGGAAAAGAGCTTGAGCAGGCATTCGCAGACAAATACCCGGGTATGACGATAGGAGTAATTCCTAGAATCTACTTCTCCTACCAGTACCTCGCGGAGCTGTGCAAGAAAGCTGCACTACAAAGGAGCCTGAATGACCTCTCTTTCTGCAACAAAATACCCATACCAGGCTATTACAACAACAGGAAGAAGTTCGGTCTCAGAAAAGCAAAAACGTACAAAGGGAAGCCTCACGACTCTCATGTGAGGACTTTCAAGATAAAGCACCCAGACAGAGCAAGGAAGTGCAAGTGCTATGTGTGTAGGGAAGAGGGACATTTTGCACGAGAATGCAACAGAAAAACAGGCAACATGGCTAGGAAAGCAGTCATGGACAGCCTCGACTTGCCGGATGATTATGACGTAGTATCCGTGGATCAAGGAGAAATTGATGACAGCGCCATCTGCAGCGTCTCAGAGGGAGAAGTAGGACAGACAGGATTCACGATGAAATCCCTGCTCATGGAATTACCCTCCGAAGAAGGGGTTTTCATGCTAGGAAGAGACGATGGATGGAGATTCAAGGTCAGAGTGCCAGACAGCCAACTTTACTGCAAGCACCAGTGGGAGAGAAACATGCCAATAGAGGAAGCTGAATACATCAACTGCATGTTCTGCAAGGGGAGAATGAGCGAGAGGATGAGGATCCATTGCAGAAGTTGCAGAATCACCAGCTGCCCGGTGTGTGTGGAGTATTACCTGAATGAAAAGATCAGCCCAACCCCACGAGGACCAGAGGAGTATAAAGGAAAGGACAAGCTCGTTAAAGAACTGTTGGACTACATTTCCTACCTGCAAGCAGAAAATGAAAGACTCAGAAATAGGCTTTGCATGGAGCAGGGAACTAGCCAGGAAATAGGACATGAACAAGTAAAACCAGTAGAGGGGCACGTCTCAAGTGCCTCGGACGATGAAGTCGCACCCGAAGAACAGTAAGGGGCCTTTACCAGCACAACAACAGCAGAAGCCCAATCGAAGAAGACAATATTAAACAAACTGTTTAATATTCGTGTAACATTCAACATCCCGGGCTCAAAGTCATTTACAGTCCAAGCCATATTGGACACTGGAGCAACAACGTGCTGTATAGACAGTAGGATAGCCCCGCAAGAAGCCATGACGCCAACCACATACACCACTTACTTCAATGGCGTCAATTCCAGGCAAGCTGCCAACCTGAAACTTAAAGGAGGGGACATGATCATTGGGGGACACAAGTTCAAAGTACCGTTCGTGTACTGTTTTCCGATGAATATCCAAGACGGGATCCAGTTCCTGATAGGTTGCAACTTTATTAGGGCAAAGTTCGCAGGGGTCTGGCTGGAAGGAGATAAGGTGATGTTCTACAAAAATGTCGCATGCATCAACACTAGCCAAGAAGCAGAAACAACCTCAGCAGCGATACAGGAGTTAGACATGGAAGAACAGGAGTACCAGGAGGTACAGGAGTTCATCTACCTAAATATTGGAACCACTAGCTCTTGGTTCCAAAAGAAATTCAGAAACACTATAGACGAACTAAAGAAGGCAAGATACATCGGTGAAGACCCACTGAGGCACTGGAGCAAAAACAAGATACAATGCAAACTGGAGATTATTAACCCAGACATCACCATCCAAGACAAACCGCTGGGACATCTCACACCTGCCATGGAAGACGCATTCAAGAGGCATAAACAATCGCAGATTCTCAGCACCTGAAGAAAACACAATATATGCACAACGAAGAAACCATTCACAGGAACACCACGAACTCACAGCATCCCTCTGCCCCTGTACAGAAACTGTCATCAATCTATATATATTTAAGTGATTTAAGTAATATTTTGTGCAGGAATTGTCTCTAATTTAAAGGTACAAAGCACAAGTCAAATAAGCTAACCAACTATATATATATAAACTGGATCGGACTAACTAGTTTAATTATATTTTCATTAACTCGGTGTAATCATGTTTTGATCGCGATGTGATTACGTACAGCTGAAAAAGAATTGAAACGATCACTAATTTGATTTTAAAGTACGTACATGTTACGTACTGCATTAATATTTCACCTAAAATAGACTGTTAAGAGGACTAATTACCAGTCCCACATTGGAAAATCAAAGCCAAGCTTGTATGCAGACCATGCCATGCTTGTATGCAGACCATGCCATATAAGAGGAATTGAACTTATAAATGGAAGACAGAGATGGTTTTGACGGTCAAAAACCAGATTCATTTTACCTTGTATATGTAAAAAGATGCATTCTTTGACTACTATTTTTGTATATGTTTGTGCCTTGATCATAAACCATTAATTGTACGTGCACCTTCCACTAAGGAGGGATATATATATGTAGAGAGAAGAGTTTTAAAGCATACATATAGCTAGCTAGATGCAGGGAGTGCTTCATTTTGTGCTGTGAAAGTAGTGACTGATCATCAAGATGTTCAGAGAAGCTTGCACCAGTACTCTCTTGCTTACCTGCATTTTTCTGCTGTATCTGGGTCTCTCTCTCTCTCTCTCTCTCTCTCTCTCTCTCTCTCTCTCTCATGCTTAGCTAGAACACTAGTAGTTTTCTCATGATTTGTACGTGTAATCACTAGTGGTGCAAGCAAATCCAAACTTAAGATTTTGATAATTATATTACAGTGGGAGAGCCTTTATTTAGCATCAGGATCTTAATTTCTGCTCATACTACCTACATGTAAGCAATTTTGTTTTTTTTTTATGCCATACAATTGTTGCAAACTATATGCTGATGGATTATGTCTACTTATTGCAGGTCATAGCACATCTTCTTCGGCTTACAACTACACGACTTCAACGCAGGCAAGAATCAATTCGGTCCTACTGTACTAAAACGTTGTCAAGTATAGAGTATTGTCAGTTTTCATTGAAATGTTGATTTTTAATTAACATTATGATCACACAGTGCTCGAAAGATCCTCTAGAAACTTTATATGGAGGAGGGATTATAGTAAATCCAGAATTTAATCACAACACTGAAGGATGGGAAGCGTTTGGACAAGGAAAAATCGAAGAACGAATGACAAAGGATGGAAACAGATTCCTTGTGGCTCTCAGTAGAAAAATTCCATCAGACAGTTTGTGCCAGAAGGTTCAAGTTGAGCAAGGGAAAGTCTATACTTTTTCAGGTAACCAATTTTTTGAGTCACACAGTATCTCATCATGCACCTAGAATTTTTGTACTTACTAGCTAGCTAGTGCTTAATTATTGAGATTTAAGTACTTGTCATATGATTTTGGCATATATTTGGAATTTTCAGCTTCTGTTCAAGTCAGTGAAGGAAGTGAGACTGTAGCTGTTGTTTTTAAGTTTCCCACCGGTGATTACATACGTGGTGGTTATGTGATTGTGGAGCATGGTTGCTGGACCCTGCTAAAAGGTGGCATAGTAGCCAATTTCACAAGTCCAGTTGAGATCCTTTTTGAGGTAATTAAAGTGAAATTTGAGTTTGGATCCTCCTCCTTGTTAAGGGATCCAAAGTTTTCCTCATGTTGTTTAAGGTGATATATCCAATCTATCTGTTTATAGAATAAAGCAAGTTTTCTGTTTTTACCATGCATTCCTATATATGTAGACCAAAAATACAGCAGTGGAAATATTGGTGGACAATGTCTCATTGCAACCATTTACTAAGGAGGAATGGAGATCTCACCAAGACAAAAGCATAACTGAGGTGAAATCAATTAAGATGCTTGTTCTGCCTCGCACTTGCATATATGTGGCATTAGTTTTGTGTAATTTCACAAAGTAGTTCTTAAAAGTGATTGAAATTCTACAGGGAAGAAAAAGCAAAGTGAGGCTGCAAGTGATCAATCAGGCAAATAAAACTCCTCTAAAAGGTGCCAAAGTTTCCATTAAGCAAACCAAGTCAGACTTTCCATTCGGATGTGGCATGAACCATAACATCCTCACAATTGCCGATTACCAAAATTGGTTTGCATCAAGATTTAAATTCACCACTTTTACCAATGAGATGAAGTGGTACAGCAACGAAAAAGTACAAGGCCAAGAAAACTATACTATTGCAGATGGCATGGTGAAATTTGCCAAAGAGAATGGCATTTCTATTAGGGGTCACAATGTCTTCTGGGACAATCCGAAAATGCAGCCTAGCTGGGTTAACAGTACACTTTCCCCCGAGCAACTACGAAATGCATCAGCAGAGAGAATCAATTCGGTTGTTTCTAGATATAGAGGAGAACTAATAGCTTGGGATGTAATGAATGAGAATCTTCACTTCAGATTCTTTGAGGATAAACTTGGCGAAAACGCTTCTGCTGCATTCTACTACATGGCTCAACAGCTTGATCCTGGCACAATCATGTTCATGAATGAGTACAATACCATGGAATATAGTGGTGACGAGACATCAAGTCCAGCCAACTACAAGAAGAAGCTGCAAGAGATCTTGTCATATCCCGGAAATGCTAATCTCAGAGCAGGAATAGGTCTGCAAGGTCACTTTGGTTCTGGTCAGCCAAATCTTGCTTACATGAGATCTGTGCTAGACTTTTTAGGTGCAACTGGATATCCAATATGGCTTACTGAAGTGGATGTGGGAATAGGCCCGGATCAGGTAATTCTTACTTCTCATACTAAAACATTTGTGCATAATAACTACAATACATGTGAACCAATACAACCTGATTACTACTAGAAATTATATATCTTGCTGAAAAACTTAAAATACACATAGAGAAAGCATGCATATATAGGAAATGGAACAGCAATGTATATCAACTATCAAGCAAACATTAGTGTGCCGTAGTTACTTCAATACCAAGGCTCATTGTAACATTGTGCCTCACAAAACTCGCACTTTTGTGACGTGCAGGCTCAGTATTTGGAGGAGGTACTAAGGGAGGGTTATTCGCATCCTGCGGTCCAAGGGATCATCATGTTCGTAGGTCCAATAGCAGCTGGTTTTAATGTTACAACTCTTGCAGATAAGAACTTCAACAACACTCCAGCCGGAGACGTTGTTGATAAGCTGATTGGTGAGTGGAAAACCGGGCCTCTGGAAATGACAACAAACGATCAAGGTCTAATAGATGTCGCCTTATTTCATGGACATTATGAGGTCACTGCTGAAGACACTGTCACCAAGTCCTCAGCTACTCTAAGCTTTACTGTTACAAAAGCTGAACCACAGGCATTTGTTCAAGTTCAAACTGATACTTAGAACCTTACAAATGTATAATATTGAAATAAGTGATCCCTGAACATTAACACCATATATAAGAAGGTACTCAAGGTAATATATATACAAGAGATGGAACCAAGCTCCTAGCTAGTTGCAACTTTCATGATGACCTAATAGCAAGGATGCATGATACTGCAGCCAAGATGACTGTGAATGCAATAAAGCCAACACCATCAAAAATAGCTGCAAAACGCATCTCTTGCAGGCCCCAAATCGTCGAAACGAAGCTGCTCATCCCCTCGCAAATCATAAACAGAATAGCCATCCCCCTCTTGTAGAGCTAGCTTAATTGCATGCACAGGAACTACTCCAACTGAGAAAATAGCAATGATCGAGGAAAGTTTTAACTGAAAGTCAGGCTAGTATGGAAGGGAGTACTTATAAACATAGTGCTTGGAGTTTTGTTCATAATAAACACAAGTTTGAGCTGCTTCTAGGATGCTTCCTACTTCGGTTTTGGGATATAAAAATTTACACTTGTCGCCGTTCAGTGCCAATATGTAGAGACTCTCATGCATGTAATTTCCTGGCTGCTATATATGTATGGAATGTGTGATCGAATGCAACAGCAATAGTGCGTAGTGCGTAGCCTGTTGCCATGTTGCTCTATATACATTAGTATTCTGAGTCTCTCGAGCTCTATGGTGTTCGAGTATTCTTGGTATACAGTAACCACGAAACAACACCATAGATCAGATAGAAGGTGATGTTTTCACTTCTACTAGCTAAACGGTACACCACAACAAATTTCACATACAGTACTCGGCTGAAATTAGGATCCATGAAATAAGTAAAATTCATTTATTTATTCAAATCACACAATTTTTTTATTCAAAATATTAATCCATGACAGAAAATCTTGTGAGACCAATTCTGTCTTCATGACAATCGAGAACAGATTGAAACTTATTAATTCTAGTTAACGTCAACGCAATTGAATATCAACAAAAAAGTACTCACAAAATTCTTACTAACTAAATCACTCAATAAGTATTTCTTAATAGCCCGCTCGCTCAATTAAGCCATAGTTTTTAATATTATTTTTCTTTTATTTTTTGGTTACAAAGAAGCCTAAAATAGGCCTGGACAGGAGAAAGAAAAACAAACAAAAACTAGCCCAAAACAGCGGTACGGCTGGGCTGAACTGGGTTGAGCGTCAATCCAGTTTTTTTCCTTCACCAAGAGAGAGCACGTGTTGCTCAGTTTTTTTTCCTTCACCAAGAGAGAGCACGTGTTGCTCAGCAGGGGGGGGGGGGGGGGGGGGTTGAGCTGGGTTCACGCTCAACCCGGTTCACCCGAAAATCTTTGCCAAAACAGGCCCTATTACAGTTCTCTCCTGGTGCGAGACACATTTCCAAGATCGACCAAGAAATCTTCCACAACATAGATAGGAGGCTCCAAAAATAACATAATCCCTATGTCATGCTCCATACTATTCTTTGCCAAAGCATCAGGCACAAGGTTCATTTCTCTGTACACATGACGTAGCTAGCTGAACTTTCCCAAGCTTACTCATCAGCTTCTTACACGTTTGCAGCATACTTCCCAAAGGATGGGTGATCACATCTCCATCAGTCAGTAGTTGAACCAACATAGCAGAGTCAAATTCAAACTCAAGGTAATTGATACTATGATCAATAGCTATTTTTAATCCATGGAATAAACCCCAAAACACTCACAGATCCAATATTGGCCTGAAAACCAATGATCCATGCTCCAGTAGAATCTCTAATAATGCCTCCAGAACCAATATGGCCAAGCCTTGTTCTAGACCCATCAACATTCATCTTAGCAAACCCAATGGGAGGTCTTTTCCAGGATATGCTACTCATGCAGTAGCTTCTACCAGCAGACTTATCAACAATAACATTAGCATTAACCCACTCAATCACAGCACTGTTGATAAAACTTCAAGGCTCACAGGGCATGTAAAACTAATTATCATAAATAAGCCTATTTCTCCATATCCAAATAAACCAGCACACTATAGCAAAATAATCACA
Organism: Geum urbanum; assembly: GCA_946800695.1. Taxonomy (NCBI): domain Eukaryota; kingdom Viridiplantae; phylum Streptophyta; class Magnoliopsida; order Rosales; family Rosaceae; genus Geum; species Geum urbanum. Next base: position 3,840,877 of record OX327002.1, on the reverse strand, counting down.
CCACCTGATATCAGTGCTCACAGAATAAACATTATGCACATGAGCATCAATCCAGCCATTCCAATCCAAATTAAAGGCTCTCTTCACATAATTAGGGATGACCACAGAACTCCAGACTTTCTTAGCAACTATATACTCTCTGAAAAGGTGCAGCTGAGTCTCCTCACAATTATTACATAAGGTGCAGATTACAGAATGAGCCATTTGCCTTCTGAATCTCTAAGCATCAGTAAGGAGTTTACCATGCAGCAATGACCACATAAAAGTTCTAAATTTAGGTGGCACCTTCAACTTCCAGATCTTCCTCCACTTAGCATGGCCCTATCCAGATCAAATAAAGAATTATAAGCAGATTTCATAGTGAAGATACCATTGGAGGAGTGCCTCCAAATTCTAACATCCTCACCACCCCCTTCCAGGCCAGGAGGCACTTTTAGAATTTTTAAAACAATATCCTGAGGAAGCAGACCAAGCAAAGCTTCCTTGTCCCAACAACCTTCATTCCACAGTTCACAAACTAATAGGCCATCATCCACATTAACTCCAGGAAGGACATGCTCTCTTAGCTTAACATTGGATAACCAAGAATCATGCCAAAAACTAATCTTGTGACCATTACCAATGCGCCAGAACAAATCATTTCTCAACGGATTAGCCTTATAGGCTACCCCTCTCCATGTACTAGAAAAATCAGAAGGAGGCACATAATCTGAGCATAACAAATCTTTCTTTTTACAATACTTTTCCTTATATATTATAGCCCAAAAACCATTATCATTTTGGTGAACCCTCCAACCAGCCTTGGCCAATAAAGCTTGATTCATATGCTGAGTTTTCTTAATGCCAAGACCACCAAGAGTTTTAGGCTGAGAAACAGTGTCCCAGTTGATGAGGTGACCTCTTTTCTTTTCAGCAATGTCTCCCCATAAAAAATTCCTATTCTGTAAAGAAGATGGTTTTGCTGAATATGGTCATTGTATTCAATCTGTCAAATATATACAGAGTACCTTGGTTGTCCTACAAGTCAAGAAACCAACTAGGAAACTAAATCTACAGCAATTACAATTGAATATCCTACCAAATCACATCTACATCTATGATACAGAATATATCAAGTAAATCAAAACAGATTCTCTGTGATATACATTCCAACACTCCCCCTCAAGTTGGAGAGTGTATATCGACAACTCCCAACTTGCTGATGAGTTGCCTAAACTTTTCTCTTCCAAGTGCCTTCGTAAAAACATCTGCTAACTGTTGTGAAGAAGTCACAAAACGAGCAACAACTTCACCTTTAACAATTTTATCCCGAATAAAATGACAATCCATTTCAATATGTCTAGTTCTCTCATGGAACACTGGATTCTTAGCAATGTGCAAAGCAGCTTGATTATCACAATGTAAAACAGCAGGACTTGAAACAGATACATGCAAATCTGTTAATAAATAACGCAGCCAAGTAAGTTCACAACAAGTACCTGCCATTGCTCTATATTCCGCTTCAGCACTCGATAAAGATACAGTCTTTTGCCTCTTGGCTCTCCATGATATTAAAGAATCACCAAGAAATACACAATAGCCAGTAGTAGATCGGCGAGTAATCGGACATCCAGCCCAGTCAGAATCACAGAATGCCTTCAGACTCAAAGAATTGTTGGCATGGAGGAGTATACCTTGACCAGGAGATGACTTCAAGTAACGGACAACTCTAAGGGCAGCAGTCATATGTTCCAAGCGAGGTTCATGCATGAACCTGCTCAAAATGTGTACTGAGTAAGTAATGTCGGGCCTAGTAATGGTCAAATAAATCAGCCGACCAACCAGACGTCGATATACATCAGCGTCTCGGAGTAGTTCCCCTTTGTTTGAAAGCTTAGATTCCTCCATGGGAAACTCCACAGGCTTAGCACCTAAATAACCACTGTCCTTGATGATTTCCAAGGCATATTTGCGTTGAGAAAGATAAATTCCCTTCTTGGAGCGAGCTACTTCAATGCCAAGGAAAAACTTTAAGTCACCAAGGTCCTTGATACGGAAACGAGCATGGAGAAATTTCTTCAAAGCATTAATAGATTCCATATTGTTTCCAGTTATCACAATGTCATCCACGTAGATTAATAACACAGTAAGGGATGTACCATGTTTGCGGATGAATAAAGAATAATCAGCTTTGGATTGAGAGAAACCAGCAGCAAGAATAGCTTCTGTGAACTTGGAAAACCATTGATGAGAAGCTTGTTTGAGGCCATATAACGACTTGTGAAGGAGACATACCAGGTTCTCCCCCTGTCGCCGAAGACCAGGAGGAGGAGACATGTAAATTTCTTCCAACAAATCACCATTTAAGAAGGCATTGTTGACGTCTAATTGATGCAGTGGCCAATTCAAACTGGCAGCAACAGCAAGTAGACAACGAACAGTAATCATTTTAGCAGTAGGAGAAAAAGTATCGTGATAATCGATACCTGCAGTCTGGGTGAAACCTCGAGCAACAAGACGAGCCTTATAACGTTCGATAGAACCGTCAGCCTTCCGTTTGATTCGATAAACCCATTTACAGCTGATAGGGCGTTTGCCAGGGGGCAAAGGAACTAAACTCCAGGTGTGATTATCCTCGAGGGCGCGAAGCTCAGAAGCCATAGCCTCCTGCCATTTCGGGTCAGTGGAGGCAGTTTCATAGGAGGTCGGTTCCTCATCCCGACTAATATTAGCAACATAGCTCAAATAACCAGCAGAATAGCGATCATATGACAAGTAGTGACAAAGAGGATATCGAGTACCTGGTGTCGGAGAGGACGAGGCCGAGGACAATGGGTGTGAAGGCAGAATCACCTGCGAGCAAACGTATTCCTTGAGGCGGACATTGGCTTCGCGAGAACGTTGAGAGCGGCGAAGAGGCTCGGCAGGAAGATCCGGATGGTGGGGAAAGACAGCAGAATCGGGTGGTGGCTGGGTGGGAGAAGTTTCTGGTGATGGAGGATGGTCTAGTGGTGGAGGATTCTCTGGTGGGGGAAGATCGGTAGCAGAAGGAGAAGATGAGTTGTTGAGTGCGCCGGCGTGTAGGTTTAAGGAGGCCGACGGCGTGTGAATTGGGGAAGATGAAAGGAGAGGAGGGGAAGCAGAAGTCAAAGACTTTTGACTGAAGAAAGGATCCAATTCTATAGCAATGGGAAGAGACTGAGCTGTTGGACCTGGTGTGACTGGGCTGGAGTCTGGCAAGTGATGGAATTTGTCTTCCAGAAAGACAACATCTCTATTCATGAATATTTTTCCAGTATCAATATCATAGAGTTTGTAGGCTTTTTGTCCCTCAGGGTAACCCAAAAAAATGCATTTTATTGCTCGAGGAGAAAATTTTGAAGAAGGATTTGGAATAGTAGCGAAAGCAACGCACCCAAATACTCGCAGTCGAGAATAATCAGGAAGCTTATGATAAAGAATTTTGAAAGGTGTTTTCTTGTGAAGCAACAAAGTGGGAAGTCTATTGATTATATAAACAGCTGTGAGAACACATTCTCCCCAAAATTTAATAGGTAGATGTGCTTGGAAACGAAGGGCACGAGCTGCTTCAAGTATATGTCTGTGTTTTCGCTCAACAACACCGTTTTGTTGTGGCGTATAAACACAAGAACGTTGAAAGAGAACACCTTCTTCAAGAAAGAAATTTTGTAAGGATAAAAATTCAGCCCCATTATCCGAACGAAGTTGTTGAACTTTTGTGTTGAATTGGGTAGTGACATAGTTAAAAAAACGACGAAGAAGAGGTTGCGTTTCATTCTTGTGTCGCATCAAGAAAACCCATGTAAATCGAGAAAAATCATCCACAATGGTTAAAAAATAATAAGCACCAGAAATGGAAGGAGTTTTATAACGACCCCAAATATCACAATGAATAAGAGAAAATATTCTTGAAGTTGAAATTGAACTGGAAGGGAAAGGTTGACGAGTTTGTTTTGCCAACGGACAAACATCACACTTATGACTAGGATCAAATACACAATGGAGAGATTTATTAGCTAAAAATTGTAAACGAGCAGATGAAAGGTGACCAAGACGCCGATGCCAAAGATTAGAGGATATGGTGAGGTTGCAAGAGAAGTGAGATGAAGGAGCAGACGAAGCCAAAGCCACCAAATAGTAAAGGTTACCACGTCGCTTACCCACACCAATCATCGTCCTCGTAGCCAAGTCCTGTAAAATACACCAAGATGGGAAAAAGGTCACTGAGCAATATAAATCATCGATCGTCTTGCCAACAGACATAAGATCAACTCGAAAACTTGGTACACATAAGACATCATTTAATTGATAAGAGTCATTAAATCGAAATGATCCTGTCATGGTAATGCCAGCCGTGTCTCCACTAGGTAAAGATACAGGTGCCAAATGAGGATGCTTGACATTTATTAATGATGTAGGAGAGGAAGTGATATGGTGAGTTGCTCCAGAATCGAGTATCCAACGATTTGGAGCAACTGGCAACAAACCTGCAGCATATTCTGTTGCAGAGGCAGCATTAGCTTGAGGAGTTGATGATGTAGGAACCAAAGCAGCAACTACTTGAGTGTATTGATCTTCTGTAAGGTCTGGAATCATTCTTTTCAGTTCCCCAAATGTTGGAGTTGCATCAACATGATTGGCACCAGGATTTCCTTGATGTTTCCTTGTAGGATTAGTCCCTTTAGATCCTTTGTGGAGGGGGTGACCAGGAGGGTAGCCATGCTTCTTGTGGCAGGTTGCTTCAGTGTGATAATCCTTGTCACAATAAGTGCAGTGTTTGATTGGTGCCCGAGGATGAAAGTTGCTTCCTTGAGTGTTGCCTTGATTGTCATGCACTTGAGGTTGTGACCTGTGGTTGCTGCGTACTGCCATGGCAGCGGTATTTGTCTGCATGAGAAGAGAAGAACCAAGTTCTCGCTGCTTTTCTTCTTGGACAAGGGAAGCATAAGCTTGTCTCACCGAAGGCAAAGGATTCATCAACAGAATCTGTCCACGAGTAGCAGCATAAGATTCATTTAAGCCCATAAGAAATTTCATCATCTTACTTTGATCATTTTGAGCTCCACATGTGCAGGTGGCAGTGTTGTATGAAGCAAGTTCATCCCAAAGGCCCTTCAGTTTTGTGTAGTATGCTGCAATAGATAATTGACCTTGTTCAATACGGTAGATGTCTCTTTGAACCTGAAAAATGCGAGGAGCATTGCCCAACGCAAATCTCTCTCGCAGATCATCCCAAACAGCATGTGGAGTAGCGCAAGAGAGAATAGAATCGGCGAGTTCAGGCTCGAGGGCGTTGAGGATCCATGAAAGTACCATATCATTGCACCTTTGCCACAGTGCATGCTCATCTTGTTCAAGGGCTGCAGAGGGCTCTGTAATTTTTCCGGTGATGAAGCCAATTTTGTTTTTGGCACTCAAAGAGATGCGCATAGCGCGGCACCAAGATGTGTAATTATCACCAGTTAATTTCTTGGAGACAAGAACCAGACCCCGATGGTCTGAATGGTGAAGGAAGAAAGGACTGGCAGAGTCATCCGAAGAGGACGAACTGCTGTGGTTGTTTGAGGAGTTGTCCTCATTGATGGTCATGAGGAAATATGAAAATAAGAAGGGATTGAGGCTGCAAGGTTTTGCAGAGCTAGAAGAACAGGACGTCAAGCCTGCTCTGATACCATGTAAAGAAGATGGTTTTGCTGAATATGTTCATTGTATTCAATCTGTCAAATATATACAGAGTACCTTGGTTGTCCTACAAGTCAAGAAACCAACTCGGAAACTAAATCTACAGCAATTACAATTGAATATCCTACCAAATCACATCTACATCTATGATACAGAATATATCAAGTAAATCAAAACAGATTCTCTGTGATATACATTCCAACATATTCAACTTGTCTAACCTCTCACACAACTCCATAGGGAGCTTAGTTGTAGACATTGAATATATAGGAATGGCAGATGATACAAATTGAATTAATGTAAGTCTACCAGCCATACTTAAATGCTTACATTTTCAGCTAGCAAGCCTATTTTTCACCTTAAAGATATTCCCAAGTATTTACCAAGGTTCTGAGTAAGGGGAGAGCCACATATTTTGCTTATATCACAAGCCAAATTTTTCCTCACATTGGGAGAGCAGTAAAGGAGAGATTTCTCATAATTCACAGCTTGTCTAGACTGCTCACAGAACAAATCCAGACACTGCTTCAAAGTATGAGTTTGGAGAGGAGTGGCCTCCGAGAAGAGCATCAGATCATCAGCAAAGAATAAGTGGAAAATTTTAATTCCACTTTGTGAAGCTTTCACAGGCTTCCATTGCTGCACCTACACAGAAGAATGGATTAGATGAGAAAATTTTTCTATACATAGAACAAATATGTATGGAGAGAGGGGACCACCTTGCCTTATCTCTCTCTAAGCTTTAAAGGATGTAGTCAACTCACCATTAAAAGATAACTGGAAACTTGTTGATGTGATGCAAGACATTATCAACTTAACTAAATCAGGAGGTATTTGAGCTTCATGAAGAACTTTCTGAATGAAATTCTAGCTGAGCCTATCATAGGCCTCTAACAAGTCCACTTTCCATGCAAAGAATTCAAGATTCCCAGTAGCTTTTTTGAACTTATGAAGGATTTCTTGGCCATCATTATGTTATCTAAAATTTATCTACCAGGTATATGGCTAACCTGATTAGGACTGATGAGAATCTTCATTGCAAGCCTCAGCTTAGCAACAATTTTTTTTTAGATAATTTTGTAAACAGTAGAACATAAGCTGATTGGTCTGAAATTCTTCATATTTTGAGGACCATCCACCTTGGGAATCAGAGAAACAATTATGTGATTAAGGCCCTAAGAGATAATGCTAGAATCAAAAGCTAGCCTCACAATTTTGCACACTTCCCCAGAGCATAGAGGCTAATGATGCTGGTAAAAAATTGCTGAAAAACCATCACATCCAAGGGCCTTGAGGCCTCCAATAGAAAAAAGAGCTTTTCTGACATCTTCATTAGTAATAGGCTTACACATATCCTCTAACATATCCACCTTAATAGCTAGAAATAACCAGGGAATTAGAAATTTGGAATCATTGTACTTAGGCTGAGTGAAAAGATCAATGAAGAAGTTATTGGCAATCCTCTTCATATTCTCAGTATCAATGTCATATAAACCCTCAATTTTATTCTTCTTTCTTCTGACCAAGTGGTCAAATGAAAGAAACTAGTCTTCTTATCCCCATCTTGCAACCATTTATCCCTAAATTTTTGTTGCCAAAATAAACATTCATGATGTAATAGTGTCTCATATTCAGTAATGAGAGTAGCTCCAGATTAATGAGGAAGGTATTTTCATTTCTATCTCTAGCTTTCTGTATGCCCAAAATTCTAGCAAGCGACCTCTTCTTTTTCTGAAATAAATTACCAAACACCTTCTGATTCCAATCGCAGAAAGCTTTAGATAATCCATTTAACTTGTAAGAGAAAGAACCATCAAGGTTATGCCAAGTTTCAGACACAAAATCATTATACTGCACATGGGACATCCACATAGCCTGAAATATGAATGGAATCTTCTCTCTATTAACCTGATTATTTGACATTAGCTGCAGCAAAATTGGGCAGTGGCCAGATTTAGTCTTGGGGAGGTGCCTGACAAAAGCATCAACAAAAAGCTTTGTCCAGCCTCTCCTTTTGTTAGCCCAAGTATAACATGACCCCTTAAATCCTAGGTCAATAAAATCATGCTCATTAATCCAGTCCCTTAAAGCACCAAATCTTCCATTATAAGGACCACAACTCTTCTCCACAACTGAAATCAGCTCGTTGAAATCTTCCATAAAAACCACAGGAAGGTTATGCTCAGAGAAAATTCTGCTTAAATGAGTCCAAAGAGTGGCCCTAATACTGTTTGTAGGGTTAGCATATATGGCAAATAATAGCTAAGGTGAAGTTTCCACCCAATTGACTCTCACAGTAATGGCTTGAGTAGTGATATCAACCTCATCAATGGCCACAACATTCTCCTTTCATAACATCCAAAATCCTCCAGAGAAACCCTTAACTTCATTAATAACATATATAGTAAAATCAAGAAAAGCCAAATGCTTACTAGCCATAGAGAAAGGCACTCTTTGTTCACAAATCATCAAAATATCAACATGATTGATCTTAACCAAATCAGAAATAGAATTTCTGAAATTCTCAGTACCTGCTCCTCTAGCATCCCAAAAAAGTGACTTAATCACATAAACATGGGTAGTGTGAGGGCTTGAGACCCAAAAATTAAGCAAATGCCAACACCTCCTTAAATTAAGGGGTTTGGCAATCATCCATAGCAACATTGTTATTTTCATCAAATACTTTATCAGTAAATTTCTCAATATCAACACTTTTCGCATCACATTTTGTATGAACGGTACCAGACAACTTCTCTATAGGACAATGACCAAATATTGCATCACTATCACACCTCTTCCTTGATCTAGCACCTTCAAATGTGAGTTTCCTTGATACAGAGGCAACATTTACCACACCCCCACCATGTTTACCTCGAACCACATTCCTTTGGTACTTAGTAACAACAGATGCACCAGTCTTCAAACCAGCATTATTAGATACATCCACCATTGGAGCTCTCAAACTACCTTTGTTACTAGCACCCTTAGTTCATTTAGACTGAGCTTTGGTATTAGAAGCACTAGCACCCACACTCTCTAAAACATCAACATCCCCATAGATCTTTTTGCTCTCAGCATCCACAGGCTTCCTAGTGGATTTAGGATAAGTCACATTCATCTGCATCTTATCCGCATTCTTGACAAGAACAGACTTGACATCCACACACTTCTGACTCACACTCTCAGCAATAGTGTCTTTATTGTCTACAATCTCAGCCTTAATGTCATTCAAGACAGAAAACCTGGAACCCTCACCATTCTTATTTCTAGTGTCCCCTCCATTGTTTCTCTTCTTTTTATTCTTATAACAGAAAATAGGACTCTGCTACCAATGTCCTATTTTCTCACCATATCACAGTCACCACTAATCCCAGAGTCCTCCATCACATCAGTAGCAACATGATCCTTCTCAATAACCTCATTTATCCCATCATCATGTGTATTCTCACCGGTCTTAGGTTTCACCATAGTAGAATATTTCTCTTTGCCATGCCCATAATAGCCACATTCAAAGCAAATTAAAGCCACCCCTTCATATATAACATGATAAGCAATCCCTTCCACTTCCACAAAAGGTCTAAGAGGTTTTCTCAGATCAATTTCTACCCACATTCTAGCAAATTTAGCCCTTGTTTGACCCAAAGTAATAGGATCAACCTTAACAAAATTTCCCAACGTGCATCCAATCATCTCCATAAGGTATTTCCTGAATTTTTTTACAGGTAATCCTTCAATTCTAACCCATAGAGCCATAGAACCAATATCTGCAGTTCTAGAATCAAACATAACACTTCGCTTCCTAATCACCAAGGTTTGCCCCGCCAAAATCCATGGTCATCCACACAATGCATAGTTCATGTCCTCCTCAAGCTGAAATTTCACAATGTAAAAGTTATTTGGGAGGTCAATCAACTACCATCCACATTTTAATTTTCACTTCCTACGCTAACCCTTTAGCTTGAAGTCATAGCTGATTGTAGCATTGGGTTTTCCCATGAGCTTAACCACAACCATACAACTCCAATCCAGGTCCAATTTGGAATGAACACTCTCTGAGAATGAAACATTCTTACCATGGATTCCCATTGAGAAGGAAACATCCTCCTTACAGGCCTCAAAGTCCTCGGTCATATCACAATGATACTTAGAAATAGAATTTGTAAGCACATTAGCATAGTTGGATGAAGCCTTAACTGGAGGTTGAACCATAGCAGATTCATCATAATTTTCATTAGTCACAGCCAATTTTTCCAAATATGAAATCAGATCCACATCCATACGAATTCGTTTGCGTTGCAAGAGAACCTCAACATCCCCTTCTCCACTTTCCTTAGAAAGGACGGAGAAGACAAACATTGCCGGAGAAGCCACCAGTGCGTCAACACCGCCAGAAAAATAAAGTCAACGGGAGGTACGGACGATACCCAATGGAGGATCAAAACTCACAACAGTAAACTTGAAAAAGTTTTCTACGTTGGGAAAGTTTTTTTTTATGAAACTTTATTTAGTAATATTATTTTTCTTACATGAGAAATTTTAAAAAATAAAATTTAAAGAAAATGCCATGCTGGCGATTTCATGATGATCTAGCTGCACCCTGGACCTGGACAACATCATCAACCTCCACTGAGTCCACTCTCCACAAAACGACCCCGTTTCACCCCCCCCCCCCCCAAAATACTTCCAATTCTTTGTCACCACTACAGAGAACCACTTTCTCCTCCGCCCGTGCCTCGATCCTTACGCGCGTGTAGACACGCTCCTAATCAAATCCCTCCACTCCTGTCTGATAAGTGATAATCATCATCAAAAAGCTATTGAATTTCTTTCCGTTACGGAAACGAATTCCCAATAAGAAAAACAGAGAGCCGCTCTTAATTTTCAAACCCTACAAATTTATCGTCGCCCAGAAATTTCAAGCTGTGTTATTGCTTTTGTAGTACTTGTGGGGCATTTGAGTCTTCAACTTCTTCCCAATGGGGTTGTGGGAAGCTTTTCTCAATTGGCTAAGAAGGTATTGTCTTTTTTTTTTGTTCTTATCTGAATTTTGTCTATATATATATGTTCTTACTTATTTGGATGCTTGTAATATTTGAATTTTCTGTGGAGAATTTTTTTATGGAGATGGAGATTCGATGATTGGATTTTCCCGCGAAGATTTTTGGAAGAAACATAAAGTTTCAATCTTTGAGCCTGAATTTATTTGATGGTGTGTTAATTTATATAATATTGTAATCAAACTTGTGAAATTTGTGATGGTGAGAGAAGGCTATATGGTTTGATCCGGATTACTTGATTTCGTTTTGTAATTGATTGATTTGCGCTTCGAAGAATGCATCTTTTGTCAGAGACTCTGGTTTTAGGTGTCTGCTGGGATTGGTGTTGTGGTGAATTTAGATAACTAGAATTCGATGAACTAAAGATCTTTCGAATTTAGTATTGCATTAATTACTGACCATGTTTGGTAATCAATCATGTCACAACTGTAGCTGTTTAACATCTTAGTGTCTATTGGTAGCTACACAGTTGATTTAATAACTTGCTTATGAGAATATCTCTTTTCTGTTCTTGTAGCCTCCTTTTCAAGCAAGAGATGGAGCTGTCTTTGATAGGCCTTCAAAATGCCGGGAAAACTTCGCTTGTGAATGTCATTGCGGTTAGTATATTTATATAATCTCTGGGACGTAACGTTATTCTAGGTTCTTTGCATCGGAGTTTGGTTTGACACTGATTGTATAATTTGCTTCTTGATGTTATTCTCAAGACGGGTGGATATAGTGAAGACATGATTCCTACGGTATGTTATCTTTTTCAAGAATTGTACCCTTTGAGTTGTCTTTAAGGAAACTCTGTTTCTTTTTTCAGAATTTGCTTCTTCATTCCCTTAGTTACTGCTTATTGTATTTGAATATCTCACTCAAGTAAGGCATCTTATTTGATTACAGGTTGGATTCAATATGAGAAAAGTCACAAAAGGGAATGTCACCATAAAGCTGTGGGATCTTGGGGGTCAACCAAGGTTTCGAAGCATGTGGGAAAGATACTGTCGTGCAGTTTCTTCTATTGTGTATGTCTTTAACTTTATGTTATGTATGTATTTTATGCAATATCATATATCATCCAAATGCGCTAATCTTTGTTCATCAAGAATCACTGGTCAATGGTCAGTATTGATTGTAATCCCTTGGTTCATAAATCATAATAAAATGTTTATGCCTTTTCTTTTCTGAGATGTTTACCTCTCAAATGTATCTCTTATATTCTTTTGAGGTCCTGCACCATTTATATTTCATATAAACCTTTTCTGCTTATTCGCTCTATTATCAGCTCATTTTTTTTTCTTCCATGTTACAGTTATGTAGTGGATGCTGCTGATTACGATAACTTGGCTGTTTCAAGAAGAGAACTTCATGACCTATTGAGTAAGCCATCGCTTCATGGCATTCCACTGCTGGTACTGGGTAACAAGATTGACAAAAAAGAAGCCTTGTCTATGCAAGATTTGTCAGAACAAATGTATGTTTTATGAAACTTCTAGTGCCTGTTTTCTGTTCATCATAACAAATGTTCTATGGTCTTGACTGTTATTTGCAAAACTCTTTTGTGCAATGATGATTATCACATCCCCTTGATTGTTGTATTAAGGATTGTTTTCTTCTTCGCAGGGAGCTCAAGTCCATTACTGATAGGGAAGTTTCTTGCTTCATGATATCTTGCAAGAACTCCACTAACATTGATACCGTCATTGATTGGCTTGTGAAACATTCAAAAACCAAAAATTGAGCTGTCTTGCTCGTATACAACAGATGACATTGTTCCCCATTTCCTAAGGGCGTCGATTTTCGATCTGCTTCCCAGTAACTTTTGCTGTTTGCCTCATCGGGTTTGTCAATATCTGATCATGGTCTTCTAATATGTACATCGTGCAGACTAAATATCTATTCTTTGTATTTAGAGCCAACTCAGGAGGATGTCTTTGCTGCACCCTTGTCTCATACCCTCCAGTGTTGGAAATGTGATGATTTTAGTTTCATGTATAGAATTGGACACTGAATTGTAATGTACAGAATTTGGATTTCATTCGGTTAACATAATTGAGTTTGTGAAATGTAATGTGCAATCAGTTATCAGTTGGGGCCTTCATATCTTTTACATTGTCGTTTACACGTTGTGGCGATTAACCTAATTCCATATGCATCAAATTACGGAAATTAGTTTTTATGATTATTTTTCTTTTTTAATCCTTAGTCCATGCTGTAAAAAAGAGAGTTTTACATCAAACTTTATCAAAAAATAAAAATTATATAATATGTGATATAAGTATTATTTACATTCTTTGTAGACCTCTTACGATAAACAAACAAGTTGATGGAAAACTTTAGTTTTGTGAAAACTTTAGTTTTGTGAATTTTAAGGATTTTGATTGGATCAAAAGTCATTTGGACTCCAAGGTCTAAAATCAGCTTATTTTTATCATTTTCGATTCCTGATTTTAAATTTGAGACTACTCATTCTATAAATTATTGGTTGAAGATTAATTCTACAAAGAATTAATCAAAATAGAGATCATTTAGGTATCCAATCTTGCAAAACAAATGATCAATTATAGTGAATTTTAGTATTACAATAACTACCGTTCATTTGTTTTGCAAGATCGGATACCCAAATGATCTATATTTTGATTTATTTTTTGTAGAGTTAATCTTTAGCTAATAATTTTAAAAATGAGATAACTTTAGACCTTGGAGTTCAAATGACTTTGAACCCAAATATTGTCCGAATTTTAATCTTTTAAAGAGTTTCAAGAGATGAAGTATTCGTAGATAAACTATCTAGTTTGTCCAGGGCACCAACACATGAGATTGAGAATTAACGTTTGTCTTATGTACGTAGGAGAGGAATGAAATTAGCACTTTTTTTTTATCAACCAAACATCACATTCTTTGCAAAAGTGTAATTTTGATCTTGTGGTTTGTTAAAAAAAATTAAAAAAAAACACTCAAGGACAATACTAGTATCAATAATACAAAAAACTCAACAAATATTTGTATTTAGACAACCAAGAATACGGACTCAAGACTCAAAATATAGTATCAGCAGTCCAACTTGTTAGACATATTAAAATGACATAATTATCCTTATTTCTAATCTCTAATAATATAAAGCCAAGCGTGACTTTTGGTGTCATCTCATACCAAATTATAGAAATCTGAAAATGTCTTTATGCAAAAATAAAAGTAACCCCAAGAAAAAAAACATAATATATAAATGGAGGGTATCATTGTAATGCACTAAAAAATCTCTACTAATATAAAGTCAAACATGATTTTTGGTGTCATCTCATACCAAATTATAGAAATTCAAAATTATCTCTGAAAAAATAAAAGCAGCTCCAAAAAAAAATTGAATATATAAATGGAGAACATTGTTGTAATGCACCAGAAAAGAAAAAGAAATAGAAGAAAAATGAGATGGAAAAAAGAAGAAGAAGTGAAGAAGGACAAAAACTGTTATAGAAATGAATAGAATAGTGATTGATTTAATTAGACACGTACGTAGAGGGGAAGTCAAGCTAGTTTATATAAACAATTTCATTTTTTCCTCTCTCTCTCTCCGGGAGAAAAATCGAAAATAGCAGAGCTCCTCGCCGCCGACTTCCGCTTGCCGCCGTGCGACGCCGCCTCCAAGCCTTGCGACGTCGCTCTCCGATCTCCTCTGTTCTGCCTCGCGCCTCCCTCGGCAAATTACAGCGCCGCCGCGCTCGACCTTGCGAGCCTCATAGCCTCGCGTTGCCTCTCTCAGCCGCGACTGACTTGACGATGCCGCCTAACTCCTTAGCCTCGCCCCTTGCGCCAGCGCCTCCTAATCCTCCTCCGTCGCCCTCGTCAGCTCGCACGCACCTCAAGCACACCAGCACACATCCAGAATTCCAGACGTTGCACTTCGCGTGTTGATTTTGATTTTCTATTTTTATAGATATTTTGGTACTGCATCGATGATGTTTGGGTGTGCAGTTTGGGGTCATAATTTTTTTTTTCCTTCAATTTTTGAAATTGTTGGCTACACTGCTACTGCATCAATTTCTTGTTCATACGGTAATTGAGATTTATTATAAAAAAGTAGCATACGCGTGTTTAGATTATTTGTGTTTAGATCGAGTTGGCTAGTACAAAATCTGACTTTTTAATTTTTCTTCAACACAATCTTATTTTTTTTCTTCAACAAATGCACATTTTGTTGCTATTATTTTTTTTAAACGGCTGATATTACGTACTGTATTTTTACGACTATTGCATTTTTATAACTGTTGCTACTTCGTTGTACATATTGTTACTACTATGTTTTTTGAATTGCTATTACGTACATGCCGTTATTGATCAAATCATTCATTAAACTGCTACTAAATCATTAGACGAGCTGTTATTGTATTTTCGATTCGAGGATTGTTATTGCATTTTTGGGACTGTTACCGTATTTTCAGTTCGAGGACTACTACTACGTTTTTGAGATTGTTACTGTATTTTTCGGTTTGAGTACTATTACTGTATTTTTGAGACTGCTACTGCATTTTCTGTTCGAGGATTGCTACTATATTTTTTGTTCGATGACTGCTATTACGTTTTTGGATGAAAAAATAATCTAACTAAAAAATATTGAAAAGAAAATTTTAAAAAAAATATTATTAAATATTTTTTGGATAAAGTAAATATTAAATACACACAAAAATAAGGCAAAATATAAAAGTAAATTTGTACCTGCCACATGACAGCCCTATAAGCAACTGGTTCTTATGTCTTAAATTTTGTCTTTAAGTGTCCAAATATTATATATGCTCTTGCCCTTACATGTATGCAAACTCTGTAACTTGTCATTCTAAGTAGTTTGCTAAAAAAAGAATCCCATTTTAACTCCTATAGATTAATTTTATTAATTAAAAAAAGAATAATTATTTATTTAATTAATTAATTATAGAGGGAAAAAAATAGTTAATGCTAAAAGTCCAGTCCCACTGTCTAGATTTGATGTTCTTCTATATGAAGGGGGAGTGTTTCTTGCTAATGATGAAAACGATGTTGAGTAGGCTCCTGTGAGCAAAGACCCTGATCAAAACACTATCGAGAATCTGTGGAGTAAATTCACGAAGAAAAAGGATGTGATCAATCATGATATGCATAGGCTTGAGGCTTGTACTGGTGTCAATGCAAAAATTACGATTGATTCTGGATTGAGCAATGTCACTGCTGTTGGTAAGGGGAAGATTATTATATCATCTGAAGCTAGTGTTCATGGTGGTGGAGCAAAAATTAAAGTACATATGAGGGATGTATCTAATAAATCTCATTCCAAGATTGGAAACAAGGTGGTTCTCAAGTACAATAGGAAGGGGAATGGAGCTGTAACAACTAATACCAAGCTTGTGACCTCATCTGTCTCTAAGAAGCTAACTTTTGGGAGTGGAGAGGCTATTGTTCTTGGTGTAGAAGCGATCTTTGGTAATAAAACCCCTGATCCTAAGGAGGTATCTGGTATGAATTCTAATACTAAATCTTCTGAGATGTTTGTTGAGCAAACTTTTGCTGCTAATAGCATGCTTACTAATGATGATTGTCTCCCTCCTCTTGATAAGGAGGTGATGGATTCTGTTTGAGCTGGGTCTTAAGCCCTCTTTCCCCTGTCTTTTATAATGTTTAAACCTCTTTTTTGGAATGCACAGGGTGCTAGTAGCGATAGATTTAGAGCTGTTGTTTCTTATTTAGTCAAAATGCATAAGGTGGATATCTTAATGATTTGTGATCCCAAGGTCCCTTTTGCTCGATCAAGGAAGGCTCTATTTGATCTTGGTTTTACTGATTCTGTTATTGTTGAGGCTTGTGGCTTTTCTGGAGGTTTATGAGTGCTTTGGAAAGCTAATTTAGTAAAGGTGAGTTATATTGCTCATACTGCTCAATCTATTTCAGTTAAGGTTTCTAATAGTGGTGGTATTTCTTGGCTGTTGTGTGCCATTTATGGTAGTCCAAATAATTCAATGCGTTCTGAGTTATGGTCATATTTGGAGGATATTTTTTCTTCAACCAATCTGCCTTGCTTTTTAATTGGTGATTTCAATGAGCTATTGAGTCAGATGACATGCATGGTGGATCCCTTGTTGGGCGATTTAGGGGCTTGAGGAATTTTATTAATATGATTGCTCTTATTGATGTTGGTTTTGTTGGTTCACGTTTTACCTGGAATAATAATAGGGTCAAAGAGCGTCTGGACAGGGGATTTTGTTGTTGTGAATGGAGAGATTTGTTCCCTGAGGCTTTCATTAGATATCTTCCTAGAGTCAAATCTAATCACTGCTCTCTTCTTGTTCAATCTGTTTGTAATAATATTGTCAACAAAGATGCCATCCTTTTTCGGTTTCAGGCCATGTGGTTTACCCCCAATGCCTATTCTGAGTTTATCGATTCTTCTTGGAGCAGAAATCATAAAGCTATTGGTGTTAAATTAAATTCTTTATCTGCTACTTTATCTAGTTGGAACAAGGAGGTCTTTGGACATTTGTTCTTACGTAAGAAAAGGTTATTGGCCAGAATTGGAGAAATTCAATAGGCAAGAGACAGGTTTGAGAATCCGTTTTTGATTAAGCTAGAGGCTGAGCTATCTCTTGAGTATGAAGAGTTGTTAACTCAAGAAAATTTATTCTGGAAGCAAAAATCTATAGATAAATGGTTACAAGAGGGTGATGAGAACACTAAATTCTTTCATATGACTACTATTGTCAGAAGAAGAAATAAAAAAATTGAGGATCTAAATGATGAATATGGAAACTGGGAAACTGATATGAAAAGGTTAAAAGTTATTGCTGTTGATTTCTTCTCCAATCTATTTTCCCGGCTTATGATTGAAGATAAGAGGATTATTATTCCTTGGCTTTTCCCTGAAATTCCTAGCTACTGTTTGAGAATCATGAATGCTCATGTTACTGAGATGAATGTGTACAAGGCCATTTTTTTTCTATTATAGGGTACAAGGCTCCAGGAATTGATGGTTTTCCAGCCATTTTCTTCCAAAAGCATTGAGATATGTGTAAAGAGGATATTTGCAGGGTGGTGCTGCATACTTATGATTCGTGCACTATTCTGACTGGTTTGAAACATACCATCATCTGTCTAATTCCTAAGGTTGATGATCCTCAAAGCATGACTCAGTTTATGCTCCACTATCTATAAGGTCATCATAAAGATCATTGTTGCTAAAATTAGGCCTTTACTGCAAGTTCTTATAAGCCCTAATCAGGTGAGCTATATTCCTGGAAGGCAAATCAGTGATAACATCATGGTAGCACAAGAACTGATGCATAAGTTTAAAAAGACTACTGGAAAGTTTGGTCTTCTTGCTTGAAAAATTGATTTGTCTAAAGCTTATGACAAAATTAGTTGGAAGTAAGGTCCTCTATGAAACTCAAATGCCTCTAAACCTAGTCAAATTGATCCTGAATTGCATTACATCCACAAGTTTTTAAATCTCTATCAATGGTGAGCTAACATCTTCGTTCCAAGCTCAGAGGGGGATAAGGCAAGGTGACCCCCTGTCTCCCCATATCTTTGTGTTATGCATGGAGAAACTCTCCTACCTTATCACTTTTGTTGTTGATTTGGGAGTTTGGAAGCCTGTTAAGGCATCCCAGTCTGAGCCTCTTGTCCTTCACCTTTTCTTCGCTGATGACCTTATCTTATTTTTTGAAGCTTCTCCCAATTAAACTTAGACTCTGAAACAGTGTCTCAATCTTTTCTATTCTCTTTCTGGTCAGGAACTTAGTTTTGAGAAATCTATGGTATACTGCTCACCTAATACTTGCAGGACTCTTGCTGTTGAACTTAGCGAAATATGTGGCTCTCCTCTCATTACTAATCTTGGTAAGTATTTAGGGATGCCTCTTATTCACTTTAGAGCGAACAAATACACCTATGTTGGCCTACCTTTGAGACGAAATATTTGAAGGGTTCCACGATTACTAACTATGATTTCTCTCCTACTGCTGACTATTCTAGCACTTGGAGGAGTGTGATTCATGGTTCTAACCTCTTCAAAAAAGGGTTGAAATGGAGGCTGAGAGATGGTAAAAATATAAGATTTTGGATTGATAGTTGGTGTACTTTTGAAGGGCTCCTCCCTCATGCTTTACCTAATGCTGACATTTATATGAATGATGTTGTCCACAATTTTTGGAATTGTAATGGTTGAGATGTGTGCAAACTGAATTTGGTCTTACCTTCTAGTCTGATTCAGTTGATTTTGTGTTTGCCTACTGGTTTGGCTTCTGGAGGGGATGATACTTTAATTTGGGGTGCCACATCTTCTGGAGTTTTTAGTGTAAAATATGATTATAATATATTTCATTCTGATTTTGATGGTGGCAGCTCCAATTGGCGACTGGTTTGGAAGCTTAGAGTCCCTCCTAAGCTCAAAACTTTCCTATGGACAATAATTCATAAGAAGCTGTTGACTAATTCTCATAGAATACATAGACATCTCACTAGTGATGTTAGTTGCTCAATTTGCAAGTCTTCTGAGGAGACTCTCTTACATTTATTCAAAGATTGTACCTAGATCTAAATCTACATAGAGCTGCATTGATAAGCCAATGTCTGTTATTGCCTCTTTTTCTTTTGATTGGACTAGCTGGTTGAATGCTTAGCTCTATTGTTCTACTGTGGTTTGTGATGATTTAAAAATGGTGTGACATGTTTGTTTTTACCTGCTGATTCATTTGAAAATGGCGGAATAAAACTATATTTGATAGTGCTTTTAATATGCCTGATATGCCTAAGTCCATTGTCATGGCTGCAATTCTTGAATGGGATGGTGCTCAAAAGAAGTTATTCAGGGAGCCTATACAAAATTACTGTTTTTCATATTTACATTGGCAATTTCCTCGAGTTGGTGTAATCAAGTTGAACATTGATGGCTCTAGAGAGGCTGGTACTTGTAAGATTGGTGTTGGTGGTATTTTTCGAAAGAATGATGGAAGTTGGATCAAAGGTTTTGCTATGAACATTGGTGTTATGGAGGTTCTTGACTCTGAATTATGGGGTTTAGTCTATGACTTGAGAATGACCTTTGAGTGTAATTGTAGTATTATGGAGATTGAATCTGATTCTGAAGTGCTTGTTTTACTCATGAATGAGGGTGATGCTGCTTCCCATCCCTTGGATACAATGATCTTAAGTTGGAGAAACATGATGCAGCAATTTGGTACTATAACCCTGAGGCATATTTACAGAGAACGTAATTTTGTTGCTGATGGACTTGTCAAGTTCAGCCTTTCTCTTGAATCTGGAATGGTGTGTTTAGATGAACCTCTTGATCATATTGTTTCTTTGCTGTTGTATGATCTTGCTGGAAGAACCAGAGTGTGACAAATCGTGAGTAGGCCTGCTCGGTAGGACTCTTAGTTTCTCTTTCTTTCTTGGGCTTGTTTTTAGCTCCGCTTGTAACAAAAAAAAAGCCCAGGCCCACTAAAACACCAACATAGCTAACTTGATTGCTTGCTTCACCGTCTTCGTTCTAAAACCTCCAAAACCCTCAGTCTCTCTCTCCAAAACCCATTCCGCCATCATCGTCGAGATTTCAGCTCTCAATCTCGCATCTCGCTACCAGCTCAGCTGACCTGGTATCTCTCTCTCTCTCTCTCTATATATATATATATGTATATCTCTCTAAATTTCAATATTTGATCTTGTTGGGTTGAATGGAATAATGCTCTGATATTGTGTGGGGTTCAATTTTAGTTAGTACAAGATACAAGATGCTCTATCAATTTGGGTTCACTTTGTTTGTACTATTCTCCTTCAGTTTCTGCTGTAATATTTGCAAAGAGTGTTTGTTGTCTGTTTCACATATATGTATGTGCGTTATTTACATTCCCATTATTCTAATGATTGACTAAAATAGAATTTTCATGCATCTTGATTGGAAGCCTTGGTAAAAATTGCTTCTTTTTAGGTTAGTGAAGGCCGAGTTCTTGACTATGATGTTATCTGAAACCCCTGTATGTGTGTTGTAGGTTGGCAGTTAATTACTTGTGACCAGCTTCTTATTACTCAGTGTGTCGTCCCTAAGGAATGCTGTTAGTAGACGGGCTCACAAGGAACGATCTCAACCATGAGTGACGCTATTCTTTTTTGTTCTTAGACCTTTTTTGGATTAAATATCTCTGTGCATCGGATGATGGTGGTTTGAAATTTTGTCAGGGAGTCGAGGAAAAAATTTGGGTTTCTTGAAAAGCACAAGGACTATGTTGAGCGTGCCAAAGTGTACCACCGAAAAGAGGACATGTTACGGGTAAGTTTATGATGTTTATGCTGCTTAGCTTTAGGTTTTCTGATTTGTTTCTAATGTGTTAACTGAATTTCTCTGCATTTTCACTCAACAGAGACTGAAAAACAAAGCAAGATTTCGTAACAAAGATGAGTTTTACTTCAACATGATTAACACCCGAACTGTTGATGGAGTCCACAAAACAGAGTAATATACCATTCTCATTGAATATTTTGTTATAATTTTTCTTTCTCACCTGCTACTCAACTGACTTAAGATTATGCCACAGGGTAAGGCTAACAAGTACACTCCGGAAGAGCTCCTGCTTATGAAGACCCAGGATATTGGGTATGTGCTTCAGAAACTGCAAAGTGAGAAGAGGGTTGCTAAAACTTTTATCAAGAAGCTGTTTATCAAGGGTAATTTTTTATTTATCAGTTTAACCGGTTGTTATTATGCAGAAATTTGAAAAAATGACGGCAATTCTGCATTCTCTCGATAATCGGCCTTCAAGTAAGACACATATACTTTGCTGAAGACAGGTTTGAGCCTTCTGCTTCTTCTGTTCCTAAGAGAATCATAATTAATTCTTGGTATTATATTGTTCACTTCGGTTTACTGTCTTTTCAAAGAAAACATGCAAACTCTATATGAACAAATAAATAAGTAGCTAAATCTTTATAAATATCATAAAACCCAAAGACTCATCAACTAACAAATTATAAATAAGTAAATAAATCTTTGATCTCTTAAGCAGTCTTTAAAAACTCATCATCTATGTATGAGTCCATTTAAGAAAGATTTTCTTGTTCTGAAAAACTGCAAAATTATATAAATGTAAGCATATAAGGTTGCACTTGCAAAGAAACTACTCTTCCTGTTCATATAGCCCTATAGGTTGTTGAAGTTGTCATACTGCTAAGAAAAGATGCTACATTTACAACAGGGTCAAATTAGAAGTCACATGTGGGTATTGACTAGGCTAATATTCACATAATTATAAATAATTTGCCCCAAGATTCTGTTCTTTGCCCTTTTTTTGTGTGTGCACTCACATGGTATAACATCTGTAATATTGTGGATGTGTGTGAGAGAATTTCCTGGTTCCTTGTAGTTCTGCTTCACTCTCTTCTTTCCATTTGAAAAAAATAAAAGTATATTTCACTGAGAAAAGGGGCATTCGGAGAATCGAACTCCGGACCTCTCGCACCCAAAGCGAGAATCATACCACTAGACCAAATGCCCATACTATGGTACTTATTGTGTGCACTACCTACTCATCCTTACCTAAGTGTTTTTCATTTGTTAACTCATAGTCTCATAGATCTATTTGCTGTTATCATTGATTGGTTCCAGATCTGATACTAATAAATTAATAATATTAGATACATCTTATATGTCTTGGTGTTATCTTCACTAAACGAACATATAAATAAGTAGCTAAATCTTTGATATCATAAACCCAAAGACTCATCAACTAACAAGTTATAAATAAGTAGATAAATCTTTGACATCTTAAGCAGTTTTAAAAGCTCGTCACCTATGTATGAGTCTATTTAAGAAAGATTTTCTTGTTCAGCAGCAAAATTATGTAATGCAAAGAGTATAAGGTTGTACATGCAAAGCAACTACTCTTCCTGTTCATATAGCCCTATAGGTTGTAGAAGTTGTCATACTGCTAAGAAAAGATGCTACATTTACACCAGGGTCATATTAGAAGTCACACGTGGGAATTGACTAGGCTAGTTTTCACATAATTATAAATAATTTGGCGACGTATAACATGGTATAACATCTATAATATTGGGGGTGTATGTGAGAGAGTTTTCTGGTTTCTTGTAGTTATGCCTCACTCTCTTCTTTCCATTTGAAAAAAATAAAAGTATATGTCAGTGAGAAAAGGGGCATTCAGAGAATCGAACTCCGGACCTCTCGCACCCAAAGCGAGAATCATACCACTAGACCAAATGCCCATATTATGGAACTTATTATGTGCACTACCTAGTTATCCTGACCTATTTTTTTTTCCTTTGATATCTCATTGATTCAGTTCTAGATCTGGCACTATTAAATTAATAATATCATGGACATCTACTAAATCTTGGCTTTAGCTCATTCTTCTATTTGGACCTCATGTGTTATGCCTTGAGTTGGTTAGTCCAGTCAGTTTTAAGGGGATATTCAGAAGAAATTTGGCCTTGAAATGCATCTGTTTCTCATATAATTATTTCTATGTATATAATGTGTGTGGATTTCCTTAAAAAAAAGGCTGGAGGGGAGAGAATTCCAAAACGGGGCATTCGGAGAATCGAACTCCGGACCTCTCGCACCCAAAGCGAGAATCATACCACTAGACCAAATGCCCTTACTATGATACTTATTGTGTGCATTACCTACTCATCCATGCCTAAATGTTTTTCTTTTGTTAATAGATCTATTTGCTGTTTTTTTATGTTCTCATTGACAAGGTTCCAGATCTGGTACTAATAAATTAATAATATTAGATACATCTTATATGTCTTGGCCTTATTTTCACTAGTTTTGACTTCATATATTGTTCTTAAAGTTATTTAGTGAGTTACTGTCCTTGGTTCTGCAGTTGGCCTCTGTGACATAATTGTTAGGCAGAATTCTCTTTCTTGTATTTTGATCTGTGAACCATAAACAAGCCACATTTTCTTTCACTTTAATTCACCACACTTTTTTAGGCCACAAGTTCCGTTTAGCTTTTTATGATGCAGTGATTTAGTCTCATATTAACGGATTTTTCACATTTTGATTGTTCTGAACAAAATTGACTAGGAAAGCAAAACATTTTAGTCATGGGGCATTCCGAGAATCGAACTTGGGACCTCTCGCACCCAAAGCGAGAATCATACCACTAGACCAAATGCCCTTGAAATGATAATCAATACATCTACTAGGTGAAGTCCCAATAATGCAATGTCAGTATTCCTATCCTGGACAGTACCATATTCATTCAATGAATTCGATCCCTTTTTACTTTCTTTTGTTATATCTACATGTGCCCAAAATAGGGCATCTGGAATTCCAAATGGGGAGGGAATTCCAAAATGGGGCATTCGGAGAATCGAACTCCGGACCTCTCGCACCCAAAGCGAGAATCATACCACTAGACCAAATGCCCATACGATGGTACTGATTGTGTGCACCACCTACTCATCCTTGCCTAAATGTTTATCATTTGTTAACTCATACATCTGTTTGCTATTCTCATTGACTTGGTTACAGATCTGGGTACTAATAAATTAATAATATTAGATACATCTTACATGTCCTGGCCTTATCTTCACTATATGAACATAGAAATAAGTAGCTAAATCTTTGATATCATAAACCTAAAGACTATCAACTAACAAGTTATAAATAAGTAGATAAATCTTTGATATCTTAGGTAGTTTTTAAAAACTCATCATCTATGTATGAGTCTATTTGAGAAAGGTTTTCTTCTGAAAAACAGCATAATTATATAATGCTAAGAGTATAAGGTTGCATTTGCAAAGCACAACTTCCTGTTCATATAGCTCTATAGGTTGTAGAAGTTGTCATACTGCTAAGAAAAGATGCTACATTTACACCAGGGTCATATTAGAAGTCACATGTGGGAATTGACTAGGCTAATTTTCACATAATTATAAATAATTTGCCTGAAGACTCTGTTCTTTGCCACTTTTTCGTGTGTGCTCTCACATGATATATTGTGGATGTATGTGAGAGTTTCCTGGTTTCTTGTAGTTTTGCCTCACTCTCTTTTTTCCATTTAATTTATTCTCTTTCTGATGAACCCAAACAAAAAACTAATAAAGGTTTTTGTTTTTTTCGACTCAATAAATGTATGTCTCTCATATTTTGTTTTTCCTTGTAGGGAAGAAGCTACAGAGCTCAAGTCACGTGGTTCAAGTGGTGGAATATTGCCTGCTTCTGATAACATTCCTGATCGTATTAAAAGGTTCAAACAATACTATGTGTTAATGGACACACATTTATTAGTTCTGTTTGCTGAAGTTGGCTCTAGCATTATATCAATATAACTATTAAACAATATGGATTCTATATATTGCAGTTTTAAAGACACAAATCTGAACTGATTTATGCGAATGAAATCTTGTATGCTTCACTTGTTGAAGATAACTATGCACCTATTATTTTGCTCTTTGCAAATTTTGCTCTTTGCAAATTTTGCATTGAAAAGCATAAACACAAGACTGCTTATTGATTGCAAGCAGATATGGGCTTCAAGTATATTATTCACTAATGGGAGAATTGGCACTTTTCTGTTATTTGAATCAAATTCTGATTATTTTATTATTAAATTCTGTACTTTGGATCATCAAATTTTGAAAATTGACTCAACTCTTGTCGAGAACATTATACTAGAAAGCCCAAGTATCTAGTGTTGGTTGAGACTATTCAATTTTATCATGTTTTAATCCATAGATTTTTCTATGTTACTCAATTCAGTTTTCTATTGATGAAAATATCTTCTTCAAATTCTTTGCTTATCTAGTATATTCTTCAAAGTCTTATGTTCTCTTCTTCTCAATGAGTAGGAAAACAGCGGCTTCATATAGGGAGCTAGAAGCAAGGAGACAGAGAGTCCAAGATTTGGAGAAAATATATACGGATATGGCAATGCAGAAGGAATTACATCTGACCCATTGCCTTATAATTTGTCTTGTGTATTGAGAGTGTTCAAAACGAAGAACCATTTTGAATCAACAGAAAAAGGATAAAAAGCGGAAACTGCGGGAAGATGAGATAACTGATCCAACAGAAAAACATGTGTTCAAGTCGAAATCAGAGCGGAAGCGTTGAGAAAGAGTGTCGATAAACTATTAGGTACTTATAGTTGTCTAGACTTGAGATCGCTCATGTCAGTCGATCATATTCTCAGCATGTTTATGAATTAGAGATACAAGAGCCGAGCTGTATTTGTTCACCAAGGTGGATGAGAAGATAAAAGAGCTGCATGTAGAGAGAGAGAGAGATGAGGGAGGAATGTGAAAAGCTTGCCCAATGTTTTACAAGTTTTACTCACTAAAGAGTTTATATCAACTTTTCTGTGAACAGATCCAGATGATATTTTTGAAACTTTGATGGCTGCAACTATCATTATCAACATGTATTGTATACTCCTTAAATTTGTGAGACTATGAGATCACCAGTCTGATATTTAAATAAATTGTGATACTTGAGTGCTCAAATTAATTTGGGGATATTGAGGAATGCGATATCATTCTCCTCATCATTGGTCAGTCAAATTCAACACACACGCAACAAATGGTATACCCTAGCAGAATATGCAAAATCTAATGGGTGAATAAAATTTCTTTACACTTTTTCTTCATTCTATATATACTAGTTCCGACGAACAATTCGTCGGAGGAGGTCTCCTTTTTATGTACGCCCGGCCCAGTCCAGAGCGACCACGCGGCGCGAAAAATAAAGCGCACGAGTAGAAGACAGAGCACCATTTCACTTTGAGTTTGAGCACCAGAAACAATCGATTGTGTGATGGAAGAGATAAAAATCTCAGAAAAAAGTTTCGATCTTGATGACTTAAACTGCAGAGAGTGAGTTTCATAGTCTTCGGCTTCGCTGTTTTGTTCAGGTCAGAAACAAAGCTGCTTTACTTACTCACTTTGCTTCTTTTTTTTTCATACACGACGGACTGGGTTTTGGTCTTTTGATTAGGTTTGGTTTGGTTGAGGTTATTAGTTAGTTTCGACTTTGAAATTTGTTATGTTTTTGCGGAAATTTATCGTCTTTGAATTCTTGTTTGGAGAAAAGACTGTTGATTTTTGGAGAAGGAGAAAGGCCAAAAAGAATAAAAGTATATTGCCGTGAATAAAAAAAGGGGGCATTCGGAGAATCGAACTCCGGACCTCTCGCACCCAAAGCGAGAATCATACCACTAGACCAAATGCCCTTTAATAATACATACGATATGTGGCAGCTACTTATCTACTAAGTAGTATGGTATTGTAGGAAATCACACTGGTAAATAGGAAATTACAATCCCACATTGAAGAGGTTTGGTATTCTTGAACTGATACCACTACTACAGTAGTTTGTTCCCCTCGGGGACGTTTGATCAATTCTTGTAAGAGAAGACATTATATGATCTTAAAGTTATGTTAAGTGCACAATAATGAGTATGATTTCACCGCTCTGTGATATGATGATCTGAGTAGGGTTCTTGAGCTTCTAAGCTTAGTACTTGGTTGGAGAACTGAAATAAAGTTTCTGATTTGTTGACATGCATGTGTGGCAAAAATAGTAAAGTTTAATATGTACGAGACAATTATGTAGTCTATCACTTACAGTTTTGTATTGCTTCTGCTGATTGTTCTTATTTAGTCTAAAGTTACATAGTGTTCATTGTACTATATAATTATTTCCCAAGAAGGTTCAGCCTAGCCTTATTCTTTGTACCTTATTTCCCAAGATTGTTGGTAGGAACTATGAGCTTGCCTTTTTCCCCCGCTAATCCAAAAAGAATCTGTAATCTATGAGAAGACGAGTCGAAGAATGAAACGAGACATAAAACACATTTTCTTTACAACTTAACTAAGCAGACTTTATAGGGTCCACAAATGTTCATATTCTGGTCTGTGTTTTTGATGGCTTTGTAAGATTGAATCATTTAATCATATCTGAGTGGTTTAACATTTGTAAGTATGTTCAAAAGACAGAGTTGGAAAACAAAAATTTGCAGTCGTGGGGCATTCCGAGAATCAAATCCAGGACCTCTCGCACCCAAAGCTAGAATCATACCACTAGACCAAATGCCCCTACTATGCTACTTATTGTGTTGACTACCTACTTGTCCTTACCTAACTTTTTTCTTTTGTTAACTCATGGATCTATATTTGCTGTTCTCTGATGTTATCATTGACTTGGTTCAAGATCTGCTACTAATAAATTAATAACATTAGATACATCTTATGTGTCTTGGCCTTAGCTCAGTCACTAGTTTGGACTTCATATATTGTTCTTTGAGTTAGTCACTTAGTTTTTCTTGGTTCTGCAGTTAGTAGATTGATATGCAGCTGTCTTGGCCTTAACATTAGATATGCAGCTTGCTGTGGCTGTTTAGAGGGCAGGTCTTCCTATATATGTTAGCTTCTCTGTGACATGAGTGTCAAGCAGGGTTCTCTTGCTTCAAGGTACATTTATGTAGAACTAAAATACAATTCATTCAAGTTGACATGCATGTGTCATGTATGGTAAAAATAAAATTTAAAAAGTGGAAACAAAAACACCACTAGACAAATACGTAGTCTGTAGAGATGAGTTGAAGAATGAGAAATGTAATTTGATTTGGTAACCTTGGTGAACAGATTTTCTTTTCACGTTAACTGACTTTATAGGCTACAAGTTTCTTTTAGCTTTGTATGATGCAGTGATTCAATCATATCTTATTAAATGAAACATATATAATCTTGTAAACAAATAGACTAGTAAGGCAAAGCATTTTTTCCCGTCAATTGCCACAGGTGCTCATATTCTGTTCTATGTTTTTATTAGCTGTGTATGATGCAATGATTTAATCATATCTTAATGGGTTATCACATTAAGATAAAGGAAAAAAAAGAGAGTATACTTTTGTGAAAAAAAGGGGCATTTGGAGAATCGAACTCCGGACCTCTCGCACCCAAAGCGAGAATCATACCACTAGACCAAATGCCCATACTATGGAACTTATTACGTGCACTCCCTAGTTATCCTGACCTAATTGTTTTTCCTATTGATATCTCATTGACCTATTTAGTGTTCTTTATGTTCTCATTGACTCAGTTCTAGATCTGGAACTAATAAATTAATAATATCAGGGACTTCTACTACATCTTGGCTTTAGCTCATTGACTCATTCTCTTATATGGAATTCATATGTTATGCCTTGAGTTGGTTAGTCCAGTCAGTTTTAAGGGGACGTTCGGAAGATAATTTGGCCTTGAAATGTAGCATTTTCTGCTATAAATATTTCTATGCATAAATGTGGGTGGATTCCGGAGTAAAAAGAAAAAGAAAAAAGAGGGGGGCCCGGAGGGGAGGGAATCCAAAACGGGGCATTCGGAGAATCGAACTCCGGACCTCTCGCACCCAAAGCGAGAATCATACCACTAGACCAAATGCCCATACTATGGTACTGATTGTGTGCACTACCTACTTATCCTTACCTAAATGTTTTTCTTTTGTTAACTCATAGATCTATTTGTTGTGCTTTGATGTTCTCATTGACTTGGTTCCAGATCTGGTACTAATAACTTAATAATATTAGATAGATAGATCTTATATGTCTTGGCCTTATCTTCACTAGTTTGGACTTCATATATTGTTCTTTGAGTTAATTAGTCAGTTACTCTCCTTGGTTCTGCAGTTGGTCTCTGTGACATAATTGTCAAGCAGAACTTTTTTGCTTGTATTTTGGTCTGGTAACCATAAACAATGCACATTTTCTTTTCACATTAATTCACCACACTTTATAGGCCACACTTTCTTTTTAGCTTTGTATGATGCAGTGATTTAGTCATAGCTTAATAGATATTCACATTTAAATTATTGTGAACAAAATAGACTAGGAAAGCAAAACATTTTAGTCAGGGGGCATTCTGAGAATTGAACTTGGGACCTCTCGCACCCAAATTGAGAATCATACCACTAGACCAAATTCCCTTGAAATGATAATTAATAGATCTACTAGGTGTATTCCCAATAATGCAATGTATCAGTATTCAATCCTGGCCAGTACCTTATTCATTCGATGAATTCGATCCTTGTTTACTTTCTTTTGATTTATCCACATGTTCCCATGATACGGTATTAATCTAGTGTTCTTCAGCAAGGAAAAGAAATATTCTTGGACTTAAATTAGAATTTGGCTTGTCAATCGTCAACTTTGAACAAAATTTGTCAGAGATGTGGCTACTGATAGTGTGTTAAAACTTATAAGAACGAATCTAGTTAGAGCTTCATGATGAAGTACTACTTATGAAGAACTTTAGGAGCAGTAGCCTTTGAGAACAGTTTATCTACTCTCTTTTTTGCCAGCGATAGAGAATTACTACCTTCATCTGTTGTTGTAGGCTTGTAGGCATGATTTTGTTGATGATATTGCCTATCATGAAATGTAGTGCTATTTTTATTAGAAGTTTAGAACCCAAAAAGCATCATTAATATTAAGAGGCTCCTTGATATTATTAATAAATTAGAATA
This sequence comes from Geum urbanum, assembly GCA_946800695.1. Classification (NCBI taxonomy): domain Eukaryota; kingdom Viridiplantae; phylum Streptophyta; class Magnoliopsida; order Rosales; family Rosaceae; genus Geum; species Geum urbanum. The sequence goes on along the minus strand of OX327002.1, from coordinate 3,810,649 downwards.
ACATTCTACAAGTTGTACCTCATTCTTTTTTCTGTTCTTTCTGTGTTACTTTTTTTTTTGTTCATAAGAAACTATTTTTTTTTTCTCTGTTACCTCATTCTTTCCTCAACTTAGATCCACCTTTTATGCCACCTCATCAGTGATATTCTTGTATGTTGATGTTGTACTTTTGTCCAAAATATGAGTGCCAAGTAATACTTAACTCAAGACCCTTTAATTCAGGATAACTATGTCTATGTATCTTTCCATTGCTAAGATTAGTAAACAAATTAGGAAAATTTTCAAATAAGCAAAAGGCAAAAATTCAAAGGGATTCATATTCATAGAATGGAAGTCCTAAAAGCTCGGATTTACTGATCGCCAAATGGATTTATAGTATCCACATGTAATCATCCTTGAATCAGTTTGCTTCATTTAGACACCTCCGCTATTGTCTCTCACCCATGGCTTTCCATCTTCTCTTTTCTATATATTTCAATACAATCGAAAGAAAAGACAGATTAGCGAACAACTCAATTAAGGATAAGAGTAAGGTCGCAGTCTCCAGCATTGTGTTTGTCGCTGTAAGGGTTGGTGGTTGTGAGGTTGGATTGGAAGCTAGCCATGGCCACCTTCGCAGGAACCACCCAGAAGTGCATGGCCTGCGAAAAGACAGTTTATCTCGTTGATAAGCTAGCAGCTGATTCTAGAGTCTACCACAAAGCCTGCTTCCGATGCCACCATTGCAGAGGTACCCTAAAGGTATAGAATTTTTTATCTTGGTTTTGTTTCTTGGATCTGAAGCTTGTTTGATGCATAAATTCATGTGTATCTCTTATAAAGACAGTGTTTAAATGGTGAATACTATTGTGCATGTACTCAATTCTGACATCTTGTGCTGTCCTAGATCCATGACCCACTTAATTCTCTCGTTCTGTATGTTTATGATTCTGTGTCTCATCCATGTTGAAAAGGATGTTGGCTAAATTCCTTGAATTTTGTTGAGGGCATATCTTAATGAATAGACAAATTTAAGTTTTCAAGTCATATGCTAAAAGTTGATTCTCTATTTTGCCTGTCCACAGCTCAGTAATTACTGCTCATTTGAGGGGGTTCTATACTGCAGGCCTCACTATGATCAACTTTTCAAGCGAACTGGTAGCCTCGATAAGAGTTTTGAAGGTAAGAGAAAAGGATGGATTTTGTAATTTTCACATATGAAGAGTTGGCATTTACTTTCTGTCGAGAGATTTTGAACTTATTTGTCAAATTCTTTCAGGCATACCCAAAATTTTGAAACCAGAAAAGCCTGCAGTTGATAATGAGGTAGTCCATCTTGGTCTTTGACACCAGAAGCCAAAGTAACATCATTGTGATATTCTAGTTTGTGTTATAATATTTCCTGTTTAATCAGAAATGGACTTGTATTATTTTCAAGGTTGGAAGCAAATATGACTATCCTTTGTAAATTTCTGAAAAGAATGAAATTTATCGTTACCTACTACCTGCATGAGCTTATTAGAACTACATTTGGACATCTTGCAGAATACCAAGGCAGTGTCAAACTTGTTTGTTGGCACCAAAGATAAATGTGTGGGATGTGAAAAGACGGTTTATCCCATTGAGAAGGTAACACCTTGAATGCCGTTACATGAAGAACTGGGTAAAGAAATCTATTTCAACATTGCTTGGTGATCTTACAAAACAATGTTAAATGTGTCTGAAGGTCTCGGTGAATGGAACTCCATACCACAGGAGCTGCTTCAAATGCACCCACGGAGGCTGCACCATTAGCCCGTCCAACTATATTGCTCATGAAGGAAAGCTCTATTGCAAACACCACCACATCCAACTCTTCAAGGAGAAAGGTAATTACAGCCAGATGGAGAATGAACGTGTAATGCAACCACAGAATGAGAAGATCACTGCCATGGAGATTCCTATTGTATCGTGATCCGATCATTAACCTTTATGATCTAGTTTTGTCTCTGGTCTTAATCTCATGTAATGTGAAGTTGGACTACACTCTTATTATATAAAAGGTTTTTCTGCAACATCTCATACTAGTACAACTTCTGCATTAAGTTCACAAACTTCTTTGGTGTTCTCAAAAATCATTCTCCCCACTCTCCAGTTGTGTTTTCAAATTACATCGAAGCTATCAAGCAAGCCTACTTCAGCATCACTTCAAACCCAAGGAAAATCTGTCCTGGCGCAATTTTACAATTGGTTAATATATAAAGGAACCATTGAGCATAACATAAGATTGTACTACAACTTTTGTTGAAAAGACTACACCTGCTTTTGTTAAAAAGACTACTACACCTGCTGTACATGAAAAATGGATTGAAACATCCAAACCCCTGAAGTTTGCTGACGTTTCTCCATCTTCTTGCATTCCTTAATATCTGTGGAAAATCAAACTAGATTATAAGATACTGCATGTTCTGGTACTTGGCCCTCCTTTACTGCATGAATTTGATTTTCATCACTTCCTGTCATGTAATTTCTACTCTTCTTTGTAAAGAATCCTTTCCACAGAACCAATTTGTACCCACAAGTATTATATGACATCATAGTCATCATCTTGGACAATTATCAAGCCAGGTGCGGATGCTTCCATCTTAGGACCCACTTTTGCTCGTGTTGTCCTTCAATACCTGCGCTGATAGTATCAGCAGTTCCACCATCTCAAGCCCTGCAGCATAAACTGCATCTATCTTCTCATGGCCGGGTTTCCCATATACAATATCAGGCTCATTGCTACCACTGAATTCCACATCTGCTTCTGCTGACCAGCTAAGTGGTAAGGAACTTCCGAGTGCAGTCTTCACTAGTTTGGCCTCATTGATGATGTTGTCTAGAGTTTCTAACTGGCTAGTGAGCACCATCTCTCCAGAAGTCACCGACTCCTTGGCCTGCATAGTAAATAGGTATACTACTAAAATGGTGTAGCTAATTGTACTGTTTCATAGTATTCTACAATGAAAGATCTCCACCAAGACAAAACTTAAAATATCTTAAACTGCCATCAGACCTTTGAAAGTGATAGACGAAGCCTGTGAACTGTAGTAGTCAGATGTTCTATACTTCCCAAGCTCTCCCTAAGGGTCGCATTTTCGATCTTCATTCTGATAACAAAAATAGTACATAAGATTGGTAAAATAAGATAATTCTAATAATTATGACAGCAATATCGTTATGTGCAAGAACTACATATTTTGCATCATTGAACTCAAATAATGTTCACAAACCTCACAAACTCCATGCTATTTAGATCGCCTTCACCTTCATTTCCCCTCAAGTCTAGAGTTCCCACCCAACGGCTCAAGTACGTTTTCTTCAGCAGGCTCTTAAGTTTCCCATCTCTTTCATGAGTAACTAGTCTTCTATCTCCAATTTCAGCAGAGGAATTGCCTCTCCTCGTCTCCTGACCAATTCTCCTGTACATTATCAGTTGTACTACTTAAACTAGGATGCTGATTTGAAAGATCATTAATGGTGTAGTGGAGAATCTACTTCTCAAGGGACATAGGATAGTTCATGTAATCATCATAGTAGAAGGAAGGAAACTGGTGAGTGAGAATCTTTAACAAATTGCTATAAAGTGCGCATACCAATCGACATAGTACCAACGTAAGTAATCCCAGAGTTAATGTATAACTTCTTTATTCATCTCAACTATAATCCAAGCAGTGATATACAAAAACTGTATCTATTAACACCAAAAATTTAGAAGTAAAAGAAGAAATCTGACTCTTTAAGTTGATGATAATCATGCTTTAATTGTGCCATCTCCATTAGAGCTTGCACCTTCTCATTGGTAACCTAGACCAAAAGAAAATAAATGCACAGTTCATCACTGAAACAAAAGCACAATAGTACTAATCTTTCAAGGTCGCAACCCAGGAAAAGTAAGCTCTAAGAAATACACCAAAGCTCTGCAAAAAACAAAATATCAACCCAGACTGGACCTGTTCCTCTAGAAGAAAATGTAAATGAGACTTGTTCAAGTATGGTGAAGGAGCCTCAATACAGAGAAGTATTACACATAAAACTCACAATATGTCACTATCGATGGCACGGTATAAAGTATATAAAGCATTATGTCCAACTGAAATTCACAATTTACTTCTTAATGGCATGTTTATGAAGAATGACCCATTTATATTCAGAACAAGTAAGCCCAACAGAATAGCACATCACAGTAGTTACCTGCAACAGGTTTCTTTGAAGCTCATCTATTTTATTTTGAAGAGCTGCATTCACATTTCTATCCAATAGATGTCTTTCTTCCTGCTGTGATAATAGCAGTAATGTTGCAACCTGAAAGTTTTCCATGGTTGAGGAAAACAATAACAAAAGATAACAGTTACCAACAATGGCATTTTAAAAAGTAAAATAAGAGATTAACACCAAACATTATGACAGTAGAGTATGCAACTAATATATTTTGTGCACCACCTTGTCTTGCAATGCCCGTGCTAGGGCTTTTGAGGAATCGCCGTCCCCAACTGCCACCATGTCTGATAAGCTAGGGTGAGCATCCTGCAGATCAGTATGATGACATTAGCATTTAATATTGAACCACTTGAACAGCATATGGAGGAAGTGACCACATATATTGAATTAATTGCATCCTTCAAGCTTTTGTTCCCAACTATTATTCATTGTGCAAAAATAAAGGGTCATCTGTCAATGTCGAAATTGCCTAGAACTCAGTCCACCAGTCGTATTAAGTCGGTTCATCCTATAATAGTCGTACTTTAGTCAGTCTTTTACAGTTCATCTAAAAGCTATACTGACCCTCTAGTTTTTAAAAGAGCTCAAAAGGATGAACATGTTTTAGAGTAGGTGGTTTCACAATTGGCCAAGTGTGATTTTTTCTTTTCTAATATGAAGTCAACTTTTACTACCAAGTTTCTATTCAACGGCATAACTAATTGTCCAGAGAGAAAAAAGAGAGCCACCAGAGAAACAAACCTTAAATACCACTCGCGGATCAATATCCACAGAATCTGTGATTTCATGTACATCTTGACATTCAGATTCGTCTTGCTTTACATTCCCCAGAGATGGATCCAACTTCTCTAGTGTGCTCGCATTAATTTCCATCTCCTCTACTGCATCAATTATTGTTTTTATGCAGGTGCTTCCCTCTTTAAGTAAATTTATGATGTGAACTCTATGCTGTGAATAGTAATGATGTAACTCGGTCATCTCCTTTTTTATCATTCCAATTGCAAGGATCTGCGTGTAAACCAATTAAAGTAAGTTAAGAAAATTCAGATTATTGTACTTCTTCTATTTCAAAGAGTAGAGTACTTACGTTCTTCTTTTCTAATTCATTAACTCTCCTCTTTAAATGATTTTCAATTTCCAAACCCTACAAGCCACAATACAATAAATCAAAGAACGATACGCAGAAGAAAAGAACAAATGTGCAATCAAAAGCTGATATGAATAGAGAAGCAGCCCTTACCACTTGTAGCCTGTTTTGAAGATTACCAGCAGAGGTCCTCATCCTCTCAAGCTCTTCCTCTAATGAACTCTGTCTGAGGATAAGTTACTCAAATTGCATATACAGAATATAATTTAATGGAAAGACTACAGCGATAACTATGAAACTATGAGCTTGTGGTGAATACAATGTTGGAAAGTTCAAGGCAACAATGTCTTTCTGATTCACAAGGTGGACTGGGAGCATAGGTAATCTAAAGAATAAACATAACAAGAACGCAAACATAAAACCCCAGATGGAAAGACAGATCTATCAACTATTTGATATTTCTCACATGCTACCTTAGATCTATATTCCATACAGTGATCATACTCCAGATAGATTGTAACAAATCCATGTTGACTGCTACTTCAACCTCATGTTATCACAAATTTAGGCTAATTTGGATATTAACTCTGTTTTATCCTTGACAGAAAGAAATAATGAAAGCGAGAGTAAACATGCAAACTTACAATATATTTAGATGTAGAAGTGTCGTTGAAACTCCACCATTCTGCAGGATCATGCAAAAGGCATGCACATTTGTTCTCCCAACTTGTATCCTCAAATTCCTCCGAAGAGTGTTGTCTGACCTTGTAAAACTTATCGATAACCTGTTGTGAAGATAATATTTCCTTAACTATGAGAAAATAACATACAGGAAAAGCTTCAACTAAGGTTATCACAGATTTAGGCCAACAATGGTAGCTTCTAAAACCTAGACATGTTTATAAGCTATAAGCTTAAAACGTCTTACCGACTGAAAGTGCAACTTTAGGTTACAACAACATCGTTACATCTATGAGTTTACATCAGAAGTTTGTTCAAGATGATAATTTAACACACAAATTAGTTTACGTAGTACAGATTTCCATCCTGACTATACTGTACACATATTAGATTAAATACGAGCACCTTACATCAAGTGGCGCTAGACAAATCTAAAGATGTTTTTGCTACCTTCAGATTATTCATCCTCCAATCTTTATTAATAATGGGAACACAACCAGAACAATTGCATGCATACCTCAGATCAGAATTAATTTCTAAACCTGATCTGAAAATATTAGTATTTTCTCTGTCAGGCATAAGGGTGTAGCTATACAGTCACGTTTCATAGTTTAGTCCCATGTTCTCTGGAATACGAACCCCCTCAAGATACCTACCTAATTCTTTGCTACATTTCCTGCCTCTTGAAGACAGTAGGGTTAGATGGGAGGATCCAGTCTTAGCCATGGTCCAGAATGCAGGTTTGGGTTTATCTCGTGTAGATAAAAAAAATCATTTATTGCCTGGGTGGTGAAATCTCTTTTTATGTTTCTCTGAACGCATTAAGGAATACTGTAGACCAGGTTTCTGATCCTAAAGGCAGAATAAAGTGTAAGAATAGAAATAGCACAAACATAAAAGTTACTATATCAATGGATATGCCTGAAGATGTTGCTTTAATAATTTTGGAAGCATGGAAATTTAGGGATTGGATTGGGGTGTTAGTGAAGTAGTCACAAGAAAGGTTCATTGATATTTCATTTTCAATTCTTTTCAACTTCTGTGGTATCCTCATCTTCCCTATGGGCTGCTTTGTTTTGATATATAACTCACAGGAGAGACACCATCAGGAAAAACTTACAAAAGGGAATGTAGAAACATTGAGGCCAAGATACCAACTCACCTTCTTAAAACTTGTACTCTGCTCCTCTTGCATTACTAAATCAGCTTGCAATCTATCATTAAGTTTCTTCAGTTCAAAACAATCTGCAGTATGCTCGTCTAACCTGAATCACACAAAAGATGCACATGTTTACGAAAGATGTAACCAATCACTTGTAATAGTTTCATCGTTTTAATAGCCAACTTCAACTTGTAACTTGGGTTAAAGGATGCTCAACATCAAGAGAACTGAGGGAGTTAATAAATCCACGTAGTCATAATTCAAATATATCAGACTCGACAGAGCATATAAACAAAGCAAAAGTCAATGTCTAACATATGTGGACAACAATGCACCACAGGCTCTTAATATGCCCCGTCACTAAGATAGTTGGATGCACATGAAAGCAAAAACTTACCAACGATATAGCACACAACTTGGGAATGTATGAGGTTTCATTTGATTTTTCTTCCTAAGCATGCTTTAGCTATAGTGAAATATTCAATCAAATATAATAACAAATGTCGAATTTGGTTACCATTCATGTTTACTTTCTTGGTTTAGCATGATCTAATTCATGCAAAACAGGCAAACCCTTGAACATGAAATCAAAGGTCAATAGATACCTCTTCTCTATATCACACAATTTCTTTGACACGAGCTCCTCTTTCTCTCTGGCTGTCTCAGCCTGTAGCAAGTAATGAATCATCTTTAGAACATCCAAATTTCTGAATGTCTTACGAAGTACTATACATGCAGAACTTATAAGAAAATGGCTGTCATAACCTCCATTATGGACTGATCCCGTTCGGCAAAAGCTGCGGCTACACAACCCTGGAAAAATTTAAGCTGCTTCTCAGCTTCCGAATTCTGAGAAAAGAAATTCCACATATCACTCACATACACATCTATAAATTCCACGCCTTTAGCTACAAAAAGAAGGCAGAGAGTGCAGGGGTGTGTCTATAGGTGTTATGAGAGAGAGACCTTTGCAACCTCTGCACTATGCAGATCCGCCAACTGGCCCTGGAGGTAGGAAAATAAGTATTAGCTTGTATGATCAGTTTTATTAGTAAAGAGGAATTTTTGAATGAACTCACTTTGATTCTGTAAGCCTCAGAAAGCTCCTCTTGAAGATTCAGATTCTGTCTAGAGCAAGTAGCTAGCTTCTTTTTCAAGTTCTCAATCTCCTGCTCCAAGCTAGCTGTCCTAATAGGATATTAAAAAATTAACTTATATTGTTATTTTCATTTACCACTGCATCATAGTGACTAATCAATAACAAGTTAAAAAGAAGAGCATCATGCTGCCTGAGAAAAGAAAATTATACCTTTGAAAATGCATCTTAGTAGCCACAACTAGGTAACCTGGCCCAGCTTGCTGCATACACAATTGTTCAATGTCTTTACGTAATTCATCACGCTCTGCATAAGATAATAAACCATTTATTATATCTTCACATTCGTTTGGACTTGACGGTACATTACAGCTCATGATCCAACATGAACAAATTAATATGCAGAAGAATAACTAACATGCTTGCAATATGCGGAACAAGGATTAGTTTGATGCAATACAAAAATAATATTTGTTCATAGTTAAAATCCCAACTTATAGAATACGTTTTAGATTATTTAACCACCATATCTTAGTAGTTGAGGTGTATCCAATACACTTAACATCGTTAACAACTATAAGTATCAGAAATGAGGGTAAGTAATCAAACCCAGGTTTAAATTAAAATTGAGATACTGATGCAAGTTCTTCCAAGAAAGATCAAACCCATTGGTTTCTCTCAAGTCATCTGAAATCAAATACCAATCTAGCGGCTCACTAGAACTAGAATTCAGCATAAGGCCCCACCTTTGAGCCAGTGATGAAAACAGGGAAAGTAACCAAGTACCACAAAAGCAGTGAGAGGTTTTTTTCCAAGAGATTAAGCCAACTACTTCATCAAAGACACTAGATGGGATAGTACAGAAATGGGAGTACAGAATCTATGAGCAATCCTCTTTTCTTTTTACATTGCATCCGAATCTTAATAGAGAGACTACAACGTCGGACACCAATCTGCCATCTTGGGCAAAGCTAAGCAGGATTTGACTTTTGATAACTTGTTTACATATTCTTATCCAAACACACACAAAAACAAAAGCGTGTTTTCGATTCTTAACTAAACCAATCACTCTATGCAAAGCATATATGTTGTGTCATAAACTCACAATAATACAAGGGCATGGCTGAACATTGAATAAGACATACCATGTTCCACCTGGTGAATGCGAGCCAGCAACGACTCCTTGTCACTCAAATCTTCATCCATCCTCTGAAAAACAGAAAGCACAAAACTTTAAACAACCCAATGGGAAAAAAGCTGCATAATTTACATACAAATCAACCCAATAGCAAAAGTGCTGGGTACTCTACAGAACCGTATATGAACCAATTTATTCATCCAAGGAAAATCAAAATCAAAACTTCAGTCACCAAGTTCCAGACTTTCGTCCCATCTCAATTCAAGGGTTGTATAAGTGAGTGAATTGAAAGTAAAGAAAGAATGAATTGAATCGTCGCTTTGGGTTTTACCTGAGAATGAAGAAGAAGCAGAAGAGGTTCAGAGACAGAGACAGAGTAAACAGATTCAAACAAGAAAAGAAGTTTCGTTTGGTTTGGTTTGGTTTGCTGTATTTCTGAGCTTCTGTTTTGCTCACCAATAAATGTTTTTAAGATGAGGAGAATGATTGACATCAATCAATATCGGGCCAAAACATTTTTGGTCGACACTTATTGCCTGCGGAATCAAATATGAATGTCACAAAAACCTGGTTTTTTTTTCTTGGCCATACAGGGTGGACCTTTAGGCTAAAAGTCTAAAACAAAATTATATTGGATACTTCGAGTCTTTTTCGAAATAGCTGCATATGTGCTAACAGAATCTCGAAGAAGACTCGAAGTAGCAGCTTACAATGACAGACTACTGTCTATGCCGATCGTGCTCCTTAATTGAAAGAGGGATTTTAATAGATATTTTTTGATGAATGCAATTGTGTTTCTCCTTCCCAAAAAAAGAGAGACTCGAAGTAGCTACCATATGCACAAATGATTGTGACAATTTGTTGATTCATTGTGCATTTGTGCTTCCACTCTCACTGTTACAAAAACTTCACTGATCATTCATTACTCGTTTTGAGATCAAATTGTCAAACTAGTCCATTGTTATAAAAGCATTACTCATCATACTGTCAAACTAGTGCAAAGTTTTGAAGATGTACAGATCTTGATTTCATCTCGCCATTGGAAGGAAGATTCATCTGTACAACTTTGCAACTGAAGTTGCTTCCCATTGGCAAAATAGCATTCGTAATATTGAACACAATAGTACAAGCACGGTGCTGTGTGGATTGACCAACTCTACCTACAAAATCAGGAATACAAATCTATAAAATGAGTTCCATGTGCTCGAGTCTTCAGATGCAATACAACTATATCAATTTCCAATAAGAAAATAAACGTCCATCATGTAGATGGCTCTCCAACGCCTTTGGTATAATTGCTCCCTCAAAGAGGAGGTCAAAAGTATAGATCACCATAAAACTAATTTCTGTGGTTCAAGCTAGAAAAGAAACCAGCAAGAAAAACTGCCTCTCAAAATTCCATTCTATATAAACTAAACCAACAAATAAACAAACAAACTGACTTCATCTGCCAGTAAAGGTGGACATCGGCATTTATCTAGCCCTGCCAAAACGGCTTTGTCATTATTTACATGACACTGAAATAAATTTATCTAGCTACTGTTCCACAAAACTTCCAATTCAAGGTTCGTGCATAATTTGAACATCAAAAAGCTCGATACATCTGCACATGATGACAAGACAATGATATTAAATTCTAAACGTAATAATTTCGTCAGTTGTTGGACAAACATAAAAACTGCAAACAGAATGACAAAGAAGTGGCTCCTGGGAAAAGAGTGATGAGGAATTGGCAGGTGGGTATGCTGATGCTCTCAACTAGACTGACTTTATCAAAATAACTTTTACCCAAAGTCAAAACAGTACAAATATATTAGTGTTTTCATATACACATCCACGAACACATAATTGCAAGTAAAAAGTAGGAAAGGAATTCAGTTACAAGTAAAAAATATTATCAAGTTAATGCAAGAATGTTTGGACTTTAGAGACGCGATATGCAATGAATCTCCTAACTTTTATTAGGTATTATCAAGTTAGTATAGTAACAATTTCAAATATGTCAAACAGCAGAGAAAATTTACTTAAAGCTAATAACGAGATTTTGAAAGCCTTACAGGCACTTGATCACATGGACTGTGAACTGCCAAATCAACATAATCATCACTAGTGAGGGGCGTAGCATATCCACATTGTGCAAGTGCAAGTCTAAGCAATTCACGATGAACTCACCAACTCTAGAAAATAAACTAATCTAAATATAAAAAACAAAGACAACACTTCCTGTTTCACTTTCTTTCAACTTTTATCCCATCAAAAATCCAAACTGTGTTCATTTGCGGGTTAAAGAGGTTAGTCACCTAAGAAGATAAAAATATGAAGTACCGGGGACAAAACTCTCGTGGGAAGCAACAGTTGGGGGCAAGGGTGATATATGCAATAACATGTCCAGTTCAGATGACTAATGCCATTGAAATGTCCAACGCACACAGCCAAGTTACTAATGATTATTTTATACCTTAGCAAATGGATTTAATACCTTAGAAAATGGTAAGATAGCTCTAAACAATATCAAAGATACAGGTGAAACTCTTCGATTCAGATTTTGGAAATGGCGTTGGTGTGAGTATTTAAGCATCTCAATTCTCAACCAAGCCTCAACGATAGATTCACTGCAAAAGATCTATACAAGGACCTTACCATCTTTGAAGGATTTCTTCCTCTGAGTGTCTTCATTGCTGCATCTGCAAAAGCTTGTGCTGCTTCGGCCTCAGCTTCTGCAGCTTCAGCTTCCCTAGCTGCCTCGTCTGCTTCTGCTATGGCAGCTTCTGCCTCTGCAACAGCTCGGGCAGCAGCTGCAGCAGCCTCTTGTGAGGTCATGGTCCTCATCCTGGATAGCTCTAAATTGATCTGGGCTTTCATGAGCAGGGTACCCTCATCCTTGTCAAATTTTGGGGAAACTTTCTGCCTGCCCTCAAAAGGAAACATGAAAGAGTTTCTTCTTTTTTCCAAAAATGTTGGATACGGGGCAATCCTGTACCTCCGCTTCACCTGTGGAAACAATGACACGACCTATAGATTAGATCAACCTCCAACTATGTATGGCCTGTGCCCCATGAACAATACCCTAATAAACTCGATCCTATAGTGCTGAAAATCACCAACAGAAGTTCTAACCATATTCAGAATCAAAAACACATAACTACCAGTAAGATCAATACTAAGAACATGCAGCTAAGGCAACTGTTCTTAATTGTTTTACGAAGTCTTACCAGCAAATACACCCCCAACTTCCTAATATGGAAAACAAAAGATATCAGATGCTATTTCAAACCAAATTATCCAAGTAGTAGAGTACTAAATATAATATGATTCCCCTTTCAGAAAGCAAGAGCTAATGGTACAGTATATTCTTTACGCAAATTACAATCAAAATCCTTCATGAACCACGTAAATCTAAGCAGGTACTGCATTTAACATTACTAAACCACATATTTGATGAAAAGATTACCTTAATCAATTTACCACTTGATGTCAAGAATTTCAATTTTGCCGATAACAGCCTCTTGAAATCTGTTGGAGCCCAATATTGTTCCTACAAAATGAGAGCTCAGAATCTAAACAGATAGTCGATTTAAAAAAAATTATATAACTTCATGGAATTGAAGGAAATAATGATGACCCGGGCATCACAGAATATTATTGGATGAACTTCAGCACAAATCATGGAGTTTATTTAGAAATGTCCAAAAAGGTAATTAAGAACTTGTCGAAAGCAAATGATTCGCACTTCAGATTTCATTTCCTTTGGTAGTAGAGTGTTATATTACAAAGCTACGAATTTAAACAGTAGGGTCAGGGTGATATATGCAATAATATGTCAGTGAGACTGAGTTTATTGAGAAGCAACTGATGCAAAGCTTAGAAAGAAAAGAACGGAAGAAAGGCATCTCCCTAGCATGTAGTAGTGGCATTTTTAACTAAAGTACACTGGAGAGACTCTGAATCAAGTTCTAAAAGGTGCATTCTCAGAAATATCCCGAGCAAAAAAGTGAGACATTAAGCCCAGAGAGGCAACCGGGGCCAAATTTTTGTTTGTTCAATCTCCAATCCTATCAATCATCAGCTCTTTGGTTGAATTAGACTAGTCAATTTATACTTCTTGTGAGTAAGATAAGGAGCAAGGGAAGGATAGCTATTTACAAAGTTCCAGAATTCATCCTCAAAGGACAGACAAAATAATGAATAAATAGCAACGCAATAAAAAGACTTTGGCATGTCCATAACCCCAACCCCTATGTGCGCAATCGAGGACACCCCTATTCCGTAAAATAATCACCGGGAAGACAGAGAAGAAGAGGTGAAAAACAAAGCATGCTAACGTCTTAATATTTTATTTCCCAATTCATGTTAAGGACAAGTAATTGCTGCTTATACCCAGCCCTGATGCTTCCTAGGACACCATAATGATAGAAATCACCAGAAGAGTCTTATGATTGAGAAGATTTGTGTGGTTAAATGTCATAATATGCACATTTACTGTCAAAATCATTGTCATAAATTTATGCTGATTGAGAACAATGAAATACATCATTGTCAGAATCTTCTTATTTACCCCATATTTTCAAACTTATGACTGATGTCTCGAGAAACTAATAAACTGAAAACGCCACTGTTTGTTGAAAAGAAGATACCTCTATATATGCAGCGATAGCCGTCTTATTCGAGCCACCCAGATCTTTCAAGCTAGTTATGGCCTCCATTATAAGATCATCCAGCCTGCAATCAATACTAGAAGTTAAAGCTCAAAATTACAGCAAGTTTTATATGTTGAACATATAATAGGAAAAAAAATATTCGCACATTTGGAAGTATACCAGCCTGTAACAAAGCAGCAGAAAAAATTATTATAAAAGCAACAGAACCAGATAATGACGATTCATCAATATTGTAACATATAGGGTCTGTTTGGGATTGCTTCCCAGGAGCGATCTACAGGTCTGAACTGCTTCTCAAAAAACCACTTCGAAATGCTTCTGTTTTATATTATTTTTTAAAGCACTTTTAAAGGTTTGCCAAACACCCTGATTTCATTAGGAAGTGCTCTTTTAAGCTGGAAGCACTTCTGTCTTAATTAGAAGCATTCCCAAACAGGCTCATATTTTAGTAGCGAAATATGGACCCAGACATTAGTAACAAATGCAAGAAGTTTAATCTGATGTTTGCTTAGTAAAAGAGGTTAGAAGAACTGAAAAAAGAGGATATGATTTCACAAAGATGTGTCCTTTATCTTTCTAAGACCTGTGAAAAATTTAAATGAAATTGAACACACTTCTCTAAACCAATATCAACTTGTGTTCAAAGAAACACTTAACTTTTGTTCTTATTCTACAATTATTTAATAAATGTTCCCATGTCCTAGCAAACAAGCTCAGTATAAACAAGAAAAAAAGCCAACCAGGTCTGTCATATCAGGTAAACATTGAGAACAATATAGACAATTAACCAATCCAATCCTTCAAAGATTACCATAAACTACACTATCATAAAGACCAAGATGCTACACTTTCAATTATTATAGATGGGAAACAAGGTAACAATGGAACACAAAGAGAGCCTTCTAACCTCACAATGGCTCTTTTCGAAGCAGAAACCTGTTGTGAATCACTGGATGCTGCCATAGGCTTGCCATCCATAATGTCTTCATCGCTTGGACCAGTACTGACAGCCGTAGAGTCTTCCTGTTTGTGAAGCTGAGGCATTCTTCTAGCTACTATTTTACACCGCTCTCGGGACCCCCATCCATTTACCATCACACTCAAATTTCTCCACTTATCCTAACCATTATAATAACCAAATCACTGTAAGGTCCATCATAACAGCATAATGTAATCCACCATAAACAATGAAGAATTGGTCAAAGCATTGACAAACTTCTAATCCATCAGCAGAAACTATACAATCTGAATGGTGTTAAGAGAAGCATACCTTGAGATCTACGTTCGAGCGAAGATACAAGATACGAGCAAACTCTGGATCTTTGAGTATCGTTCGCCATTTCCCAGCCCCATGTTTAACCACCCCAGCTTTAAGGGCTGCTTCTTCTTCTGCATTCCATTTCTGCTTGGGTGCACCCATGGACAGTAGTAATCTACAAAATACCAGTCGCTTACATTAGCACGTGTACTCAAACAAATATCTCGACATTCCATTACACATCAAAACTAGATACATACAATTCCAGACACAAACCAGCAAAAATTTCAGCCACGGATTTCTCTCATCAATCTCGGTGCATCAATATTGAGGTGTATAATATCACATTATCACTTCTGTAATTCAACGACGCCTGTTTCTCTAACATTACCATCTTCTTAAAGAGAAAAAATTACCTCAATTCCACAGGAATCAGAACTCACCACCAAAATTGATCAGTGTTTAACAATAAAATTCACAATATAAATGAGTTACATAATCATATGCACAAAAACCCAAACCCTAAATGCATCCCCAGAAAAATTCAATAGCAGAACGAGAAATCATGTCTTCCATATCCATCAGAATTACCAAATCACAGTAATACACGATTCAAATTTCATCACATTAGAATCTACGAATCCAACAACAGAGAGTTGACAATTGCGTGAACGAAATTAACAATTAGGGCATGGGAAACTTACGGGAGAAGCCAGTATGGAGGCAGCTCTTCTTCTTCTTCGTCTAGCTTTTAGGGATCGAAACCCTAATTTTCGTGTGTCTGTTAAATTAGGTTTTCCTTTTAGGTTCTGTTCTAGGATTTGAAATTCTCAGTTCAAAGCGTCCCTCTTTTTCATCCACGTGGGATTTTTACTGATTGACACGAAAGAGATGACCTTGCCAGCCGGGGAGTAACATGAAAATACCGTGCAACTTTGGTGTACGTGGTTCATCCCTACGGAAATAAATATGTCATGTTTGGGCGTGAATTCGAAACCCGTACTAACAAAAATGGGCTGAACCTGTACATTTTAAAGCCGGTAAACCTGCCGCTATTACAGTGAAAAGTGCCACACATTGCCTACACCGGTAAACGTGCCATGATTTGTGTTTTTTTTTTCCTCTCAAAGTAACTCAAATACTTTCTAAGCCAGAAATAAATCCTTCGCATTTTAAATATATTTTTTTCAACAAAAATAGTGAAATAGGCCCGTGTCATATCATGCCTAATATATATTCGTGTCAAAAAAGTAAACTCAAATTTCATCCGTTTATAAACGGGTTACACATGTATTTTCGAGTTATCATGTCAACTTGTGGTTAACCCATTTATTAAATAGTGTCACGGCAAAACCACTAGAAGTGGCTTAGTGCTCGATCCGGATATAGAACTCCTTCACTTAGAGCATCCGCACCTATTGGAGGAGCAAAAGCAAGAGCCAAACAAAAAAATTACTAGAGCAAATCAATTTTTGAATGCACCAACACACAATTTGCTAGAGCAAAATGTTATTAAATTATTTTCTGGATTGGATTTCGACCATTGATAATGCAACACGCGTCATTGTCACGTGGCATTATCGACATAATAAATTAATATACAAGATTTCTGATAAGATTTTAAAAAAATAAAAACATGACACGTGTCAATTATTTTGTCGACAACATAATTGCAACAAGATTTTCGATACATTTTTTGGCCAATGACGATGTGATACGTGTCACTTCCAGATAGCGTTATCGACAAAATAGTTAGATCATATTTCAAGTAAGATTTTGGTCCAATGATGATGCGACACGTGTCTTCATCTTCAAATATCAGATTATCTACATTTGGCTATAAAATTTTCATCCATCACTCATTCTATACTTACAGCACCAATCCGAGCAAATAACACATCTCTCTAAACACTTTTCAAGAATTCCGATAAGTTCACTTTGATGAATCATTTCAGCTTTAACAATTTTTTCAGGCGGATGCAGCAACAACAACAACAACAACAAGAGGATGATGATATGGAGCAAACCTTCATGAATCAAGTGGTCATGGAGGAGGCATAACATGACGATGAACCACATCGTCACGGTTCACATTGTGGTCAAAGACCGAATTGACCAAGATAGAGGGAGGCGAGGGGACAAAATCTCATGGAAGATTACTTCATCGAGCGCCCTATCTTCAATGCGCAAGATTTTCGTCGGAGGTACCGAATAAGTAGAGACGTATTCAACACTACCATGACGGATCTCTGTAACCACGACCAATATTGGCATCAAAGAGCAGATGCATCGGGAATGCTAGAGTTTCTACCCCAACAAAAGATGACCGGTGCTCTACGAATGATGGCATATGGCGCAACTGTATATCAGTGTATAGAAATTACAAGGATGGGGGAATCTACTACACTAGAATGTATGAAGGAGTTTTTCCACCAAGTGGTTGATATTTATGGTCCAAGATACCTTGCACTCCAACACCGGAGGACCTTACTCGGCTTCTGAATAAAGGTCAACGTCGAACCAGGTATGATTGAAAGTATAGACTACATACATTAGGAATGAAAGAACTGCCCGACCGCATATCAAGATGCATACTCAAGGAGAAAGACTCGCCCCACTATTATCCTAGAGGTTGTGGCCTCGTATGATACCTGGAGATGGCATAGTTTCTTCGGGGTACCTGGAGTTCAAAATGACATTATTGTGCTCCACTGTTCTGATGTGTTTGACGGGATCCTTGCTGGAAGAAGTCCAACTGTGTTTTATGAAGTTAACAAAGAAAGGTACTCCAACATTTATTATCTAGCCAACGGAATCTATCTGAGGTACTCTACATTTGTCAAAATAATTTTCAATCGTTAATCGCCACAAGGTAAGCTCTTCGCAAAGAAACAAGAGGCATACCAGAAAGATGTGGAGAGGTGATTTGGCATCTTGAAATCTCGTTGGACAATTATTCATCATAGTTGTGTATTGCACAAGAAATCGAAAATCACATCCATCATGTTAGCTTGCATCATATTGCATAACATGATTGTTGAGAATGAGTTTGTGGAGAAAGTGTTTGAGGTAAATGAAGAAGAAGATATGAAAAATTCATCGAGAGATTTCTAGGTTTATGATGGGCTAGTGGATGCACAAGGGAATCGAATTTCTTTTGAGCCAATGAGAAGAGATGGACGTAATATACAACAGTTTCACGACCGTGTTGCCGATCTCGAATCTGTTTATATCTATAAAGAACTTCAAAAGGAATTTGTGAAGCACAATTGGAGGCTTGAAACCGGTGAAATACTCTAAATAAGAGTCTAAATATGTGTGTTTCAATTTTAGTATGTCTGTTTTACTTTAATATGTGTAAGGAATATGCATTTCAACTTCATCTTAATTAATAAATTACATTTTTATTTCTTAAAAATTTAAATTACATGATGACAAGTCAAGCCTAGATTTATTCTTAAGACAATACTATACTACTATGAAAAAATATTGCGTGGGCGATAACAATCCGAAAAGGTTGCATCAGTAGCTCCTCCTTCACTGCCTTCTCCTTCATTAAGGATTTGTAGTTTCATCTTGGTAAAATACCTTTTCAAGATTGGGGTCATAGCCTCCAAATCTATTGTCATGATCTTTGTTTCCTCGGCTTGTTTCTTAAGTTGCAACTCCTCAGCCACCCTTGCTTCCTTCTGCTTTTGAATTTCCATGTACTCTTTGTAATAATTAAGCTCACTTTCCTTATGCATATTCCTTTAGGTATGCCACGTTGCTTGATCTTTTACAATAGTATGCAAAATCTCAACTTGTTGCTCAGTAGGACTCTTACCTTATTTCTTTAGGCGTCTTACTTCATTTGCCACCTTGCATCCCATTGGTCTAACCAGACTTGAGGAAGCAGCCACATTGCTTTGCGGTGTATCATTCACTTCCTTGTCACCCAAACTGATAATTAGAGATGATTCGGTAGCAGAAAGAGTAGACTCGACCTTTGTTGCATATGGAGAGCTTGCATATGAAGACGGAGTAGTTGGTAGCACCGCAACAAAAGATGGATGGTCCTTAATCACTTCGTAACATTCAAAGTATGTAAAGAGTTTTTTCTTGGCCGCATAGTAAAAGGATTGAGCTTGCTTGATCTAAAATAAAATAAATATTAGTTATTTCACAATACTACATATTTCAATTACATAATTTAATTCATATATGATAAAAAAAAATATAAACTTACATCATCCATATGTGAAGTGCCGCTAGTTATACGCATCCTTGCATCGTGCAAACATTCCCCCCATTTTTGAAAGAGTAGCTTGAACTTAGTGTAGTGAGACGAAAGCGTGATTTGAGTCCTTGGCTCATTCGGAGGAGTTTCACCTTGTGCAAGCTTCCAGTTTACCATATAATCGGCATGAATTGTCTCCCACAATTTCTCCCTCTTTTGTTTGTTTCCGTTGTATTCATCAACGTTATGATGTGCGAAAGACATGCATATTTGTAAATCTTCGGATGGAAGCCAATGGGTGCCTATTTTTATTTCGAAAAATGCTCAAGGAAATGAGAGAAGAGATGGAAGAGGAAGTGAAATTTGTTGTGCACAAATTGGTGTGAGTGGTGAATAATTTGAAGTAGTATTTATATAAAAAAAATTAAGGTATATTCTGCAATTTTTAAGTATTTTTTGTGAAAATAGTTCATTTATTCCAGTTAAAAAAAAGTAGCCGTTCTGATTGAATCTGGACCGTTGGATCAAATTTCAGATTCAAAATCAAAGGCCCAGATCCAGTTGACCTTTGCATGGTAAAAATTCTAACGGGTAGGACACATGGCGCGTTCCCATTTGTTCGTTAAAATTATTTTTTACTTTAACTGGCGCGTGCATTACACAGGCATGACAGAAAAACAGAAGCCAGCCTGACGTCACCCATATGCAGTGGGTTTCGCCAGGTGCTGCAGCAAACGGCCGAGCAAAATTTGCTCGAGCGTTTCCTCGGGCGATCTCACCACTGCGTCTCTCCCCTCGTTTTGCTCGACCGTTTTCTGGTCGGCCCCACGCCGGTGTAGATGCTCTTAAATTGAAATTACAAAATGGTCAAAGAGGGCCGTCATAACTTTTACTTAAATGAAAATGAAAGATACTAAACCAACACCCATTCAAAGTACTCTAAGGTCGGATTGTGCAAATACCTGAGTTGCTAGGAAGGAATATGCCCTGCCGTGCACATCTCAAGATCGACGACTGGTGTAGGGCTGGATTGATGGTCAAAAAAGGTTTCATTTGGGATCATGGTGAGCAAGGATAGGATGGTGGCAGAGGGGACAACACTGGTCAAGTGTTTTGTGGGCTTAGGATTGGGCCCAATTTGGATGGTCATGTTGCTTGGGCCTTTATGCGGTAGTCTAGAATCCCTCTCCACTGGATTTGGTATTCTGGTTTGTCTTTTATTTTTCAAAATTGGATGAGGCAATTCGTAACAAGACGACACCGTCAGTTTTTGGGACTTTTAACAACCCAAGGTGAGATCGTAACGACCATGAAAGTACGCGGAAGCAGTTGAAAAAGTGATAAACTCACGAACTCCGTTGATGATAGGAGCAAAAATGACTCATGAGACGGCCAAGATATCATTGATGTTTTAGTATCCGACTGCACAATGAGAGTTTCCAGCAATTGTCAAAATCCATCTTTAATTTAGTGTCATTTGTTTATTCTTTATTTACTGACTTTGTTTCTTCATTTTTCTAGTTTCAATATCGATTATATTTAACTCTTTGGATTAATGAATTTTATCCACTAATCAAAAGAAAAAAAACTACTCTCTCTGTTACAACCCACCCCATGTATTAAAGACTTTAAAGTGAAACATATAAGGGTACACATGAAAACGAAGCTTGTCGTAGCAAACTATAATACGTGTCCTTAATTCTGGCACGAGACAATTGTGCTTGCCAAAAACTTCCGTGGTAGGTTGTATCTTCAGATTCGAACTGCTCTATTTCCATTTCCTTCTTGTAATATATTCTCATACAAGCTAGCTAGCTAGCTTTTCCCAAAGCATCAGATGATCAGATCAAACATATACGCTTGTATGTCTCTGTCCTTAAATTCCAAAGAGAATAATCAACCCAGCATGCAGGGCCAAAGCTCTAAAAGAGAATAATCACATATGCATGGAATAATACCTGTCAATTCATATATTCAATATTGTACTGATTCCAGAGAGAAACTAAGAAAAACTTTTGTCATAGAAACCCACATGCCCAGTTGCTCTAAACAGACATTCTTCCAAAGAGCAATAACCCAGCTAGACAAAACTATTTGGAAAATGTACGAAGTAACAGCTAGAAGATCTCTATGCATGCCATGAGCAGTTGTTGGAGCTTCGAATTACTTGCTGACTATAGTCTTTGGGACTTGGCACGATTAGTTTATGTTTTACTGCTTTCTGTTAATAAGGAGGTCCTGATCGATCAGTAGGACTTGGGAAGTTAATTGGGATAGACTTTGAATTATTCTAAACAACTTCATCACATAATTAAGTTTATTCATTCCTGTTTTGTAAGGCTTGCATTGACAAGTTTATTCATAATTCAATAATACAGAAGCTTCAGACTCTAATTACTCCGTCTCTGTGTGTTCTGAGAGCTACGATTCCAACATATATAAGTAACAGATAAGAGCTATATATGTTCCAGCTGAGAATATATATATGAAATGAATTGAAACACACTAGCATAGGAACACATTCCAAGCCAATAAAGTTGGTATTATTCATGAAAAGCTTGCATTCGACAAAAAAAAAAAACTCTAGACTATTAATGTAGGTAAAGTTCTGTTACACATAGATGAATTTGACAACCCCAATCTGGGTTAGGATTCAAGCTCCAATCTCTACACCGACGAAATGAATATCGATCCAATCACACATTTCACACCGACGACCTGAACCTCCCAACGATCAGAAGCAGGCATCCAGCAAACAGCAACAGCACAAAGCAGCCAAACTGCACCATCACCATTACATAGAAATCTCAGAACAAGACTTGAACGCGGTATATTATTTCGACATCAAAAAAATAACGTCGTATGGTACGACCTCAAAGACATCGAAAAAGCACACACGACAAAACAGGGGGGTTTCTTTGGGAAAAGAGAAGCCGCCCCATCTACCTCGTGTAATGTGTTTTGAATGCTAACACCTACTCCGAGTTGACTCCTGACCCAATCAACTAGACTTAATAGTAAAGCTGGTCGTGATCGGGACAACCCCAGATCTGAGTCAACCCAGCTCAACTCGGTTTGATCACACGCATAGTACATAGTAAGAGAGAGGGATACATACCAGCCTTCCATCAATCCGCTGCTATTGTTGTTGTTTTGTTGAGGGGGAGGCTGAGCGTACTGAGGAGCATAAGGAGGAGGGTATTGCTGAGGGTACCCTTGAGGCGGAGGGTACCCTTGTTGAGGGTATCCTTGCGGAGGATATCCCGGAGGCGGATATGCGTCTTTGGGATATCCCTCTTGTGGGTAACCTAATTAACATGACCCAAGAAACAAATTAAACAAACGATCGATCATCGATCATATCTCCATGAATTTAACATGAACTGACAACAAGTGCATGCGATGGTGATTAAGGTAGGTACCTTGAGGAGGAGGAACACCAACTGGGGGTTGTTGCTGGTTGTAATAGCTCATGATGGCTGACGATGATGATCAATGGTGAACACAAAGATCAAGTCTTTTTGCTTCTGTCAAAACGGGAAGGCAGGAAAGGAGTTGATAATGGATGGTAAGAGAGAGAGAAAGGAAGAGAGACAGGCTGTGTGAATGTTCTCCCAGTCGTTTTAAGTACGTTTTTTTGTGTGTGTTTTTTTTCTTAATAACCGAAGCAGCCGCAAGCAAACGTTGAATGGGATTGGGTCATTCGGAGTTGAGTTGGTTTTTTTTTCCACTTCTTTAATTTGCTTCTGGCCAAGAAAACCGAGGAAGGTTCTTTGTCTTTTCTTGGCAGAATGAATTTAGCTGGTGCGGGATCGATTTGTTTGTTTAAAACGACTGAAACAGTAGCAGGTAAATTATTTTGTGGATTAGTTTTTGACGATAACCAACAAGATATAGAATATTAAGTAGCTAATAGGCTGGATAGCGTTCTTCCATTTCATTTGGAAATTGGAATGGTTTTTCGATACTCCAATACAGCTATCACGCTACAAGAAAAACAAACATAGACGAGGGAACTTTTACGGTTCTGTCGTTTAAGTGTAACTCAGACGACAGAAAAATTTTGCACCGTCTTAAACACATTTGGACGACGGAAACAATTTTTCCGTCCTCTAAGTAGTGTTTCCGTAGTCCAAGTGGCCATACAGACGACGGACCAACACGCCGTCGTTTGTGTGGTCACTTGGACGACGGCGTCTAGGTCCGTCGTCTATATGGACACTTAGACAATGGAAACTAGCTCAGTCCGTCGTCTAAGTGGTAACTTAGACGACACATCAACGCTCCCTCGTCTAAGTGAAGCATTATATATTGTTCATGCCGAACTCTCTTTCTCTCCGCTCGCTCGTCTCAACTTCATCCTCATATGGATCATTCTCTCTCTTGATCAGACTCTCCTCACACGTACATGCAACTAGCTAGCACTATATATATATATATATATATATATATATATATATCCGGCTTCGACCATCGATTCGCCATATATCGGAGAAGGCTAGGTAGGTACTTACGTACGTAGTTAATTTCTGACAATCTTAACGTTTATATATATAATTAATTGTACGTACGTTTGATTGATTGCATTGTTAGTATGTCTAATATTTATAATTAAGTTAGGTAATTGATGATATATATATATATTAGTTAATTAATATAGACCAGTAGTACGTATATATGTATGGATGTTTAAAAATTTGGTTAATATTTAGTTAAAACGTACATGTATGTTAGACATATTAAAGTGATTGATGTATAGTATATTCACCAATAATTAATAAAGGTAATTAATAAATATTTTAATTAATTATATGTTAATAATTAAGGTAGTTGAAAATTTGTATATATATAATAGTTTAATAATTACTTGAAAATCTCTATATATATAGAATAGTTGACTAATATGATAATTAATTATTAAATTTCATAGAAGTATGGACAAGAGTTGGATGAAGTTGCGGAATATAAGTGATGTCCGGTATATGGATGGAATTAGAGAATTTGTGATTTTTGCGATAGAACATGGTCAGGGAAAGAAGCGTTTTAGGTGTTCGCGCAAAAAATGTCTTAACTGTCAGTATATAGAGGTTAATGTTATGGTGCAACACCTGTACAAAAATGGTATGATGTGGAGTTACACTACGTGGAGCGAGCATGGTGAAGCAGTAGACTTCAGCTCAGCAGACTTCAGCTCGGGGTACAGTTACCATGGTGCCTCATCTAGCGGCAGTGGTGTCAACCCCCCTGCTTGGAACCCAACTGTGGATTTGGTTTATGATGTGTTTCCGGGATTTAGTCATGGTGGACACCAACACCAAGAGGGAGGTTACAATACTACTCATGGGCATGATGACACATTCCCCGCTGCTAGCTTGGCCACTGACACTAGTGAGATAGATAAGTGCAACATGATGCTACTTGAAGCGCAGACCCCGGTGTACCCTGGATGTCGAGAGAATGTGTTGCAATATGTGATGGAACAAATGAAGATAAAAGCGAAGCACAAAATGTCAGTCAGTACTTTTGACGAAATTCAGGAGCAAATATGTAAGTTGCTTCCTGATGATCACAATCTTCCTAAATCTTATTATAAGGATAGAAATATCTTGAGCAGCCTCAGCCTAAAGTACAAGATAATTAACCCCTGTCCAAATGATTGTGTGTTGTTTTACAAAGAGTATAAAGATTTGGACTATTGTCTCGTATGTGAGCAGTGCAGATATGAGCTGAATATGAAGAGTTCAAAACAGAAAATTCTTGTGAAAGTTCTTCAATATTTTCCATTTATTCCCAGATTGCAGCGTCTATACATGTCTCTATACACAGCAGAGGTGATGCGATGGTACGCAGAAAAGTGAATAGTTGACGATGTGCTAAGACACGCCACGGGTGTGGAGGCTTTCAAATATTTTGACAGCGAATTTAGAGACTTTTCCATAGAGATTAGAAATATTAGATTCGAACTATTTATAGACGGATTCAATCCTTGGGGTAGTAATAACTCTGCCTTCAGCACTTGCCCAATTATTCTGATGTTGTACAACCTACCTCCGTGGATGTGCATAAACAAGGAATTTAATTTCCTTACTCTACTAATTTCAGGTCCTAAATCTCTGGGGAAGTGGTTAGATGTCTACCGTAGACTTTGATCGACGAGTTGAAACTGTTGTGGGAAAATAGAATCTCAACTTATGACAAAATTCATGATAAGGGCTGCCGTAATGTGGACGATCAACGATTTTCCAGCGTATGAGATGTTGACGGCCTGCAGGACGAAAAGATACAATGGATATCCTATATGTTTGGACGAGGTGAACTTTAGTTGACACACGAGGAATGTGTGTTACTTGGGTCACCGTAGATGGCTTCCTCACGACCACCTGTGGCGACAGGATGAAGCTTATTTCAATGGGACGGTAGAGAATAATCCTAAACTCCGTAATTGGTCGGGCGAAAAGATTTTAGAGAGATTAAGCTATTTCGACTTTGGTGTGTTGACCAATAACAAGGATGTACATAAATACAATCCAATACCTTCATATGATCTCAGTTATTGGCATCACAAGAGTATATTCTTTGAACTCCCTTACTGGTCGAAGTTGAAGATGAGGAACAACTTGGATGCGATGCACATAGAAAAGAATGTGTGCGACATCATGGTGGAAACAATTCTCGGTATTAAGTTCAAGACTAAAGATACTCCCAAATAGCGCAAAGATCTGGAATCTATGAATCTACGTCGTCCCTTGTGGTTGAGGAGAGATAGAAGATGAGTGTACAACAAGATGCCAGATGCACCTTACACAGTGAAGCCGACACTTAGACGTTCTGTATTTCACTGGTTTAAGAGCATTCGTTATCCGGCTACGTATGTAGCTACTATAATTGGAGCAGTGAACGAGGTGCAACACAAGTTTGTTGGTCTAAAGACACATGACCATCACGTTATGCTGCAACGTCTGATTCTAATGGTAATTCGGTCATATTTGCCTCGTGATGTCGTATAACCAATAGTGGCATTGTGCACATGGTGATAGAGGTTATGCGCCAGAGAATTAAAGATGTCAAATGTGGTGGAACTGCAACAACAAATTGTGCACATCATTTGCAAACTAAAGAGAATTTTTTCCCTGCTTTCTTTGATATCATGATTCACCTAATGATCCACCTGCCCGAGCAGGTGCTCATTTATGGTCCGGTTCAGTACACTTAAATGTATTCTCAAGAAATGTACGTACAACTAATTAATTATACAGGTTTTTGATCCATTATTTGTTCTACTGGAGATTACTAGCTATATATACTTATTCTACAATGAATTAATTGAACGTTTACTTTTGTAGATAGCTTGGACAGTATAAAGATTCTTCAAAAATAGGTCGGCCCCGGATGGCTCCATAGTAGAGACATACCTAATGTATGAATGTGTTACTTACTGCAACAAGTACCTCAAATATCCACCACCTCCCATCGCCTCTGATCCTAGTGCCCGCATCAATCTTTCTGTCGTCACAAATGTTGTACGACCGTTTAGAGGAGTATTAAAGGAATCGTTAACATGAAAAGAATTTATTGAGGCACATTGGATAGTGTTGCAAGACTGTGATGAAGTTGAGCCATACATGATTGGGTACAGGGAGAGGCTTTAGGCGTTAAATCCGGACAAGAGTTCGGCGTGGTTTGAGAAAATGGTTAAGAAGAAATTCCCCGATTATTTCTTCCAATTGGTACGTATATTTAATTATTTAGTTTATATATATGTTTGTAGAAAGTAAACCCTTAATATATATATATATATATTTCTCATTTTTCCAGATGATTGATCTACAAAAATCTGAAATCACGGGGGGTGGTGGTCCTGGCCAAAGCACTTGCTAGCAGGGAAGCCGATTAAACACTATATTTACCTCGGATGTTTTGTGAATGGTGTAAAGTTTCATTCATTGGCCCGACATGAAGGAAGAAGAACACAAAACAGTGGAGTAGCGGTTGGGAAAAAACAATGATCTATATTAGAGAGCTATTGTATATGTCGTTTAGCTATGTTACGGGAATGATGTCAACGTTTTCCTATTCAAGTGCAAATGGTTGTATATTCTCTACAACATCCTGCGCAAGGTTAGGAGGGCCCCGTCAGACCCTCAATCCAAAATGTCTCGAGGACTCGGAAAGGGTGGAAAATTCGAGAAGTTGTTTAAGGCGACCAGGCTAAAGATTCAGTTTCCGTACAACGATTTCACCGATGGCCCTCCCACCTCTTAGCTAGCTAGTCTCTCCTCGCACAGCATCGGGGCAATCCTTCGCAACAAGGTTCATATAGTTGCGCCTACCTAGAAGGAGTTGCCGGACGAGGAGAAGGGGAAAGTGTTTAAAGAACTTTCTGTACGTAATACAATTTTAAATTTATTTTCTAATAACCAATAAAAATCGTAATTTCATAATATATAAGATTATAATTTTTTATTCTTTTCTTGTTGGAACAATATGAGGTGGATGACACACCGGAGATACTTAGGCACATCAACAGCACTACCAATGCTATCTACCGTAATTGAAATTATAAACTTCACAAGTATTACCAAGAATTCGGCCACTCGCCTACCCCCGTAGAGCTGTGTGGGGATAGAGAAGATGAGTGAAACTGGTTGGTCGACCACTTCGAAGAAGAATTTTATCGGGTTCGTATTTTTTATATTTAAATTGACAAAATTGAATTATTATTATTTTAGTTATTTTTTAATTTTTTAATGATTTATGTTGTCCAACAGAAAACCTCGAAGATCAACAAATCCAACCGGGAGAAGAAGGACAAACATCATACCTCCGGTTCCAAGCAGATGATACAAATCGCCAAGGAGCACAGAGATAAGGGCTCAAAATACCCTTATCTGGATGCTAGCGTTACCGCTTACGTGACGCCTGAGCTTGATAATGAAGCGAGTGAATACAGCGTAAGTGCCGTATATATTTCTTCTTAAGTAGCATAATTATTATTTATTATTTATTAAACTGTCGTACAAATTTATAATTATATAATTTTTATTATTATTTTCAGACGAGGTTGGTAGAACGGGCGCAGGAGAAATTGGCCAACACGCAGCTTGCACACCCGGATTTGCCGCCGGAAGACTTGCCTCCTCTATTGGAGGAGAGCCAAGTTGCAATCGTCGATGAAGTATACGGTCGTCGAGCTAGCAAGGAGGTTAAGGGGTTGGGACGCAAGGTGCAGCGATATTAGTCTTCTGACTCATCTACGGGACGTTCGGCGAGGAAAGGTGCTCGGGATGCGTCGGTCCAAGCATCCCTTGATGAGGCTCGACTCGCACGGGAGGAAATGCAATCTATGCGTCAGGAAACGCTATCTATGCGTCAGAGGCTTGATGAGCGACAAGGGCATATAACCCACCTCATCGCCCTCATGCAAACTCAAGTTCAACAACAGTGTCAACTTCCTCCGAACCCATACTCCGGCGACGACGACACAGCTGGAGGCAGGGGACTCGGCGGCACGTCTGCTCCTCCTGTATTTTAGTAGTTTGCATTCTATGTACGTAGTTTATGATATCGTATTTTGCGAACAATTTAATTTGATGTACATACAAATTTTAAATATTTAAATGACAATCTAGTATTTTAATTAATTTATTAACATTTTACTTTAAATTCAAATTTTAATTAAAATAAATAAATATTCATTTAGACTACGAAACATATACACTTTTGTAGTCTAAGTCTTCACTTAGACTACGAAACCATATATGCTTCGTAGTCTAAGTGATCACTTAGACTACGGAATATAAACAAATGTGTGGTCTAAGTGATCATTGGACTACGGAATATATACATATACGTGGTTTAAGTGATCACTTAGACTAGGGAGTTGTTGCGTGGTCTAAGTGATCACTCAGACCACGCAACAATTCCCTAGTCTAAGTGATCACTTGGACGACAGAATTGTTGCGTTGTCCGAGTGTAACTTAGACCATGGAATTGTTGCGTCGTCTCATCATAGCTTGGATGACACAAAATATCCGTCATCCAAGTCACCTCTTGGACGACGAAAATGTCCATTTCCGTCGTCCAAGTGCTTAGACGACGACACTTGGAGGACGAACCCTAGACGACGGAGATTCCGTTTTCTCTAAAGAAGAGATGACTATGTGAATTTTAAAATATTTTGATCATCATATCGCAATTGCGATGACCCAGGCAATAATGCCAAAGCGTATATGAGGCTGAGTCACACATATTTAGTGTGACTGACTGCATTGGAGTTAATTATCCAAATTGTAGAAAGATATAAACCACTACAAATGCTCATAGACGTCTCTAGAAGGGGCTTTCTGCCACATTCTACGAAGGTTACATACAAAAATTCTTTTAAATTCTCACAATATGTTTCTAAGTTAAAATTGTTGACGCGAATGTCCTTAAAACTTAGCAAACTTTGATTGGTCTTTGGTGCGTATAAGCCATGAGTGACACAAATTTTAGTACCATGTGGCAACAAAAATTGTGTTGAAGCACGTCCTTGTATAAACGGCGCTGAACCAATCATGGTTGTCACTGAAGAACTATATGGCATAAGATCCATAAACAATGGCATATTCCCTAGAATAGTATGGGTAGTACCACTATATGCTAAACACTCAATCTTGCCTTTAGACATCTACAAAAGAATATAAATTAATTAGTCTTTGAACTCAAGAAATGGTGAACACTTTCAGTGAATACTTAAAGATTTCAAAGGGTTGTATCCTTATAGAGTGCTTGACATGGCATGACAGAGCTGATGCAAAACAACATCTAATGAATCTAAATGACACAAGATGACGGGGTGAAAGTTTTTGAATTTTTTTTCTCTTCTTTTCATTTTCGAGAACCCAAAAAGAAATTTATGAAACCATAATTTTGACGGGTAGAAATGATCTTCGACGAGTCAAAATTGCTTTGAAACTGGCCTAAGGTATCAGTCTCGACAAGTCGAGGCATTCTCTCGACGGGTTGAGCGATCTCGAGGTCAACTCCAGGACTATCTTTGATGGGTCAAAGGAAACATGAGAAAATTTTCGTCGGGTCAAAAAAGTGCCAAAACCATTCCAAGGTGATGATCTTGACAGGTTGAGAGAAACTCGCGACGGGTCAAGATGCTTGGGATCAGAATATCGCTTTGTTCGTTTTTCTCTATATTTCGAACCATTCATGTATTATGAAGTAAAATAACATTTTTAATACTTTCATATATCAAAGATGGAGAAGTTTTATTAATTTGCTAACTCAACTACATCAAAGATGTCTTATTAAAATGACTAAAAACGAAGTCTCAAAATATGACCAAAATAAGCCAAACATAACTACTTGATTAAATAACATGAATAAGAGTCCAATTCATAGACTACTCAAAATTCAAAGTCTCAAAGTTCTCCTTTTTATCATTTGCTAAAATGAGATTGACTTTACTGTCTTCTTCCATCTTATAGTCTCTCCCAACAAAGTTAGCCTCTTGTGCCAAGTATTGTGTTTCTTGTAGATATTTGGGATGTTCTTGCTTGCACGATATTACTTGTGCATATATTTATTAGAACCACACTTGAAACATGAATACTTTACAGATGAAGCAGAGTTGGAAGGATTTCTCTCATTCCTTTGACCAGAACTTGATTGGTTGTAGTTTAAGTTACTTGGGTCGGTGTCCTAGCGAGTCCAAGTCAAGTTCTAACTACGATCTCTTCTATGTCCTCATCTCCCACCACGGTTGTTGTAAGGCTCAAAATAGTTTTTCTTCTTTTCCTT
Organism: Geum urbanum; assembly: GCA_946800695.1. NCBI lineage: Eukaryota > Viridiplantae > Streptophyta > Magnoliopsida > Rosales > Rosaceae > Geum > Geum urbanum. The sequence continues at coordinate 3,779,336 of OX327002.1, read as the reverse complement.
ACATGTCTTCTTACCAGATTTGTAGCTCTCATGTGTTTTCTTGATCCTATCGTTATTGCTGAGAATTATCTCATGATGTCTCTCTTTTTTAGCCAAGATATTTGTGAGATCACTGAATGTTGTTATTTTCCCTTGCTCGTACTGAAACCATTACTGAGGAGCCAATATACTCATGAAAGATAGGAAGGTATTCAAAGACTTCTCGATCATATCTTGATCAATCTTCTCAACCCCGTAGAAACTCAACTCAGATTGAAGCTCTAACATAGCTTGGTTGTATGCATCCACTTTTGGGTAATTCAGAAGTCGTGTTGTCTCCCATTTTTCTGTCAACTCAGGAAACCGTGCATCATGCACATTATTGAAGCAATGCTTTAAAACGTCCCATAAATCCTTGGGATCAGTCTTTTTCAAGTACTGCTTCTTGAGTAGTGGGTGGATATAATGCCTTAAAAATATGAGAGCCTGAGCTTTGAGTGCTGCATTCAGTTGAATTGCATTCACAACTGTGGGTGGGTAGATGGTGCTGGTAAATCCCTTTCCGATGAAAGTATTCTCTACATCAGAAACCCAATGATGGTACTTTGCTCCTTTGGAATCAAAGATGTCAAATTCTAGCTTGGTGACTCAGATGTCGTAGTCATCAACAAAAGAGACAAAATAGATAATTAGTAACGATCGAACCTGCGATCACTAATATTAAGTTTAGAGAATAAGAACGTGATCCAAGATGTATGGTCACAAAAATTGATGCTCGATAAATGGTGGCTTTATACCACACCTAGAAACCGTGATAATCAAAGTCAGTCACTTATATCGATTTTTATTTTTTATTTTAATACAGTGATATTCACAAACCTCAATATTCACTTATAACTGTGACTCCCCCAAGACCGTTACTAATCAAACTTATTTAGTAAAGAGGTGATGAATTCCCCTTTACTCGGCATATAATTTCACAATTATAATCCAAAGCAGTAAACAATCTAAGATCTAGAGTATTGCAGAAAGTAAATTTTAATCCTAGATTTAGGTGTTGCAGAAATTAAGTTTGTTGACCTAATCTGTAAATCGAGGATGTTAGAAAATTTACCTTGATTGGTGTTATACTCGGTATGACCATAGTTGTAGTTTGTTGACGAACTTTGGAAGAGATGCTTGCGCAGGAACTAGATCTTATGATGAAGAAGCCGACGGTGGAACTTTTCCGGCGATGGGAAATGTGGTTTCTAGCGGTGGAGTTTAGGTATTTAGGGGTTAGGTTTTTTTTTTTGTCTATGTGGTGATGGCTATTAATTCAGAGCGTATTGATAACGTGTTGAAAGATAAACAGATACATAATAGATATAGACTGAAACTGTATTCTTATTCATTAATAGATGTCTTTAAATGCATGCATTACAATTAATTACAATGAAATATTAGAATCTCTAATTCAAATCAGGACAACACACATTTCAGAAGATATGAAATATACTTTCCATAAACATTTGTATTTTCACAAATTTTAGACAAATCCGATCGTATGTTGAAATTAATCTAATACGTACGGATCGAATTTCAAAGCATGCGCATATATATTACTAAATAATGTTTATTCCATCAAATTCATCGAAATAAGAACATGCATTGTAAGAAATTTACGTACATTGTTGAAGTTATTGGCTCAGCTTTGGCAATTAAATCACTATGACGAGACAAAACATATTTGGTAAAGCATATAGCTAGCTGACCTAATTAACTTACTACTTTCAGGATATGAACTCAAAGGAGTACGTGTAATTAAAAAAAGAAATTGCAGAAGTTCAGCAGATTGGCAATTTCCGAATGTCTATATTTCTTGCCATGATCGATAAACCTTGATTCAAAGCTGTGTATTCCTTAAAGTTAAGGAAAAATCCCAAAGTTTAATGTTGTATCATTATGCATGCCTCATCGTCCTAGCTAGCTTATGCATGCTTTCAAGTTTTAAATCCACTCATAAATTAAAAGAGCACAGTACAAACACTAACAAAAACAATAAAAAGAAAATTAAGTACGTGGAGACTATATATTACATGCATGTATTCGCTACGGCTCTACCTATATATATTCGCACTTTGGCCATGCATGCACCTCTCCAGTCTCTCCTCTCATATCTTGTTCGCCACTACATATATATGCGGGTGATACGATATGCACATTACGTGAAGCAAGCTATATATCCTCTTCCCCATGCATATAGATACCAATTGCGTTCATCATTCGATACACGACATACATTAACCGAATATCTAAGCTTCCTCATCCTCACATGTTATATATGAAACACAAATACGCTCTTCCAGCTATAAGACTATAAGAGTTGCAGTTTGCACGCCAGTTCCTCGTGGCTTGATCTTTTTTTTTTTTGCTGGAGGAAGTAAAGACTAAACTAAGGAAAACCCTCGTGGCTCGATCGAGCGATCAAATAACGTACCCTAATGTAGTCATTATTTTTGTACATCGATCACCTAAATAGAGACTTGATCGATCGAGTCACAGATCCATTAAGCAATCCACCATACAGCAACAGCAAAGAGCACCCAAACTGCATCGATCATTTGTAAAATAAATACCAAATTAGACATATAAGGTGGCATATAGCATGTTCATGATTAACTTGCAATTGTGCATGTACTATATAATCATAATTAACTTACGTACCAGGCTTGTAAACAACCCATCTTATTGCTCGCTTGAGGAGCAGAAGGGTGGCCGGGAGGCTGCTGGCTAGCATAGTAGGGTCCCGGATACGGAGGAGGATATCCTTGCGCCGGTGGATATCCTTGAGGAGGATAACCCTGAGGTGGATAACCTTGCGGAGGAGGGTATCCTTGGGGAGGGTACCCTTGCGGAGGAGGATAACCTGCTGGAGGATATCCCGAAGGAGGCGGTGATGAAGAATATCCCTGCAGAGGGTATCCTGTTGGCGGATAAGCGTCTCGAGTGGTCTGCCCTTGTGCTTGTACATGTGGTGGATAACCTGGTGGCGGATAAACGTCAACCCTAGTGTGATATCCTTCTGGTGGTGGTGTATTACCTATTCCATTATGTACAAAACCGAATCACGTATCAACAACATCACCATATTCAAAGGCACAATATATTTGGAGTTATATATGAAAAAGAAATGCATGCATGGGATCGGAGCACATGTAATGAACCTGGAGGAGTTGTTATTGGGGGAGGAGCAGTAGCAGAAGGTTGTTGTTGAGGAGGGACACCGTGATGACTAGGCTGTTGAGGAGGAGGAGGTGCTGATGGAGGGGGTTGTTGCTGGTTCTGATCGCTCATTCTCAATTTGGTGTTCTTGGTCAATTATTTTGATGCAAAAAGCTAGGGAATTAAGTTGCAGTTTTCTTAGGCCAATGAACAAAGCGAGATTTTTCGATCCCAAAACGTATAGCGGCTTACAAATTAACCACCCTTGCAGTTTTGATTTTCACACATTCTTAGCATGAGATCCGTTCCAAGTGTCTGGGGCTACTAGAAGGTTTTGTTTCATTTTGGCAGTTATATGTGTACTTACGTGTGTGCATTTTCACCATGCATGTGTTTCGTGACGCTAACTTTGTTGCGAATATATTCTTTTAGTTGACTCTTCTTAATAGATTGCGGGATTCATCCATTTTTCTTGACTGAATTCATCTTTTAATTCTCATATACATATATATATATATATATGGAGTTCTAGTTACTTCGTTAACTTGTTACAAATAACCTTAATTAGCCTGTAGTTAACCTGAACCATATTATGTCCTAATACCGATTGCACATAGCTAGGAGAATGAAGCATGAAAGTGATCGATGCTAACCTTTTTCTTACATTGTTTTCCTCTGTAATTTCAGACTAGCTAGAGTCTTAAAGCTTTCTAAATTCTAATTACAGCAAGTCTTTAGATGAATACTATTCAAAGAGTTGTGTTCTTTCTTCTGGCTTTCGGTAATACAATGTGAGAGCCTTATTGGTTTTATTATAAAATTTGATCGGGTCCGGTATAAACAATCCGTCCTCGATCGGAACCTGTTTCGGGTACTTCAGAAAATCTCATACCCCTACTCGCCATCTGCCTTTGAAACAAGAACCCGATCACACAGGTTCTTTTGCCATCTGTAATCAAAACAATATTCTTAGCTGGCACGGATACAATCCCTGCTGATTTTGGGGACTCATGTGCATTCGACAATCTCCAAATGTCATTTTCGTGCAACTTCAGTAGGGTGAGGGGACTAGGGTACCTCAAGTAATGGTCAAATGGGCCTTATTTAATCCTTGCAGTCATTATTTTTCATCCAACGCCTCTTTTTGTGCTATTCTTAAATTGTACTTGATCTATGATTAGTGGAATTTGTTTTCTTATCTCGGAAAAAAAACTTTGTAGCTCGAACCTCGACTCTTTTTATCACGAGATTTTGAGTCTCCCGTGTTTACCATCTCACCACCGAGGCATCTTGAAAGTGAATCATATTCCATCAATATGATATCTATCCAGTGCAATGTATGAAATATATGACAAATGGTCGAATGTTAGAGTATTTCTATTTGTATAATATATTCATAATGATACCATGAATGCGCTAGGGCGTCCTCAAGATATGTTTTCAGTTCACCCTGAATCCATACATTCGAGGTCCCTGTGACTATCGGATAATTCTTCCATTTTCATCCAAGAATTCTTATGTGCTTCCACGCCCATTCGAGATCCCAAAAAATTGACAAATTCATTTTCTGACGGGATGTGAATTATGAACTGGGCCAATAATTTGGTTGAGCCCACAAATCGGGCGTTGATCCTTCTGGGCTTATTTATTCCCATTAGCTTGAGACCCAACTAGAACTAGTCCGACCAAGATTTTTGTCATCCCAAATACAGTGCGACTTTGTGAGTCATTGAACTGCATTGACATTTTACAATGGTGATTCACCTACGAGATCAAATTATTCAGTATACTTGGAAAAATGATAAACACAAGAGGTATCTCAGTATCTGTCAACTTAATCTTTGGTAGTTGATCGAATAGAATTTCCTTAGCTTTTGTCTTTAAGTTGGTTGGTTGGTGACTTGAGTATCTATATGGAAACACTTGCTCTTTATGTAGTTTCTCCAATTGGATATTGTTGTTGCCTGTCAAAGTTCTAACCCAATCGTGGAAATGAATGTTTTGGTTGGCTGTTTGGCACAACTTCTCTTGACCCTGTGGTCCATTTTGCTTGCTCCTTACAGAAATCAGACCAACAGATTTTCTACGCCTACTGTTAATATGGAGTCAGCTTAGCTCTACTGTGCCATTTTTAACACAAATACTAGTCAGTACCTCAATACTACTACTGTCACCTTTGTCAAAACCAAACCAAGAAGAAGAACAAAATCGAGCACGTACTCTAGCAAGTATTGCCTAATTTGCTATGGCACAAAATCAACCACCATTAATGAGTTACACAATTTTAGGGGTCTACCATACTCATATATTCCATCTAATGTTTCAGAATACCCTTTTAGTGTTTGAGGTAGGTGAACCAAACTATATATGCATGGAAAAACCATTAAGATTTTATTCGTTCTGACAGAGATATGTTGCTGCAGCTTCACTCTGCCACAGCCGGCGTTTTCTGTGCTCACAACCTGTCTATGACTGAGTAGTGAGTACTGATCAAGACCACCATCGCTGGATCTCCGTCATAGATAGTCCTGCAGCAAATTATTACACTCATGAAAGAGCTCAAGTGACTCTGGCATGTCATCTTTAGAACACAGAAGCAATGATGGGGATCATGAAAATAGTCTTCATTGACCAAAATACGTACCTACACTTAGAGTAACCATACGGTAAAGAAGAAAAGTTGAATATGAATTCAGCTACTGCAATTTTTTGGGCTTGGGTATACACGTTGAAGGAGACGACACATGTATAATGTATCTTGTACCAAATTATTTGCACAATTTAATCATGGATTAAAATCAACATTAGGATCTGAAGTTTTATCAAGTCGTGCAAGTCGTTAATATGAGGCATAAACTTTAAAAACTATCAATTCGTGAAAGTTCAAACCCTGGTGGTGATTTTAATCCTTTAATAATTGTTAGCTTTTGAATTTCAAAGAAAAATCAATAATAAATAGAAGAAAAAAATTCAAAAAATAGAGTGACTTAGTTGAGTTTTGAAAACACTTTGAATTATTTGATAAGCACATAATAGGTATTTTCTAATTTTAAAAGTACTTAAAAAAAAATTCAAAAACTCTTCCAGAACTGTAGGAAGCCGTCACAAACAGTCCGGCCTTATATACATATGTGAAAAGTACGTACGAGTGAGATTTGGATGATGTCATGTAAAAATTTGTTGAAAGGTTTGGTAAAATGTATTGTATTAAGTATTTATTTTTATTGATAAAACATGTAAATTATATTGGAGGGTGAAATTGGTACCCCTTTTTTACATTTCACACCCCTTCCATTTTTAATATAATTAAAAACATTAGTAATTCTACTTTGGAAATTATAATGTGACTCGAGATTTATCAATGGAGATAGGCCTGTCAATGAGGCGGAGCCGAACCGGATCAACCTAGATCCGGATCCGTTTAAGTAAAGAAAAAATAGGACCCGATCTGCCTTGTTTATCCGGCAGATCTTTAATAACTAAATGCGGATCTAGATCTGATGGATTAATGGGTCAACGGGACGGATCCGGACCCGTTTATTAATATGATAATTACAAAACTTATTTCATTTATCAATTTATTAACTATTATCAATAAGTCACATGACTCGTGACACAACCAAAAGATTTCATAAAAATAAACTAGATAGACAAAATAATAATTTTTTGATTTATAGTGATGAACTTAACAAAAACAAGTCGTTTTGGCTTTCAATCAACTAATCCAATAACGTGATCCATTTTGTTGCCTTTTTTTTCTATTGTCAAAGATAAAATCATTTAAAAAATCTCCAATGAGCCTTTCTTTTTTATAATATGATATGATCTTCCACCGATGAAATCATTCTTCAATTATAGGGATGGTGAGAAAACATATAGTTTAAGTCCCAGATGGGCTATAATTGGAGAATACCATTATTTTTTTAATAGATTAATATTTTTATATAACTTCGATAAAAACTTTTAAACTATTTTTTAGAAAGTGATTTTTATGTTACAAATATGTAAAATAAATAAATATATATTTAATAAATTAAAAAAAGACAGAGCGGATCATAAACGGATCGAATAACTTGTGATCCGGATCCGAATCATTAAATAAATGGATCAACGTGTCCGTGTCACAAACGAATCCACGGATCTAAAAATTAGATCCAAATCCGTTTAATAGGTACAGGTATGAAGCGGGTCCGGATCAAAACCTGGCTCGTTGATAAGTTTAAATGGAGACTCAGAATCTTCAGTGGCTCAAAGGAAGGCGGGTGGTGAGGACTAAGTTCATGTGGTGATGTCCAATGATCATGGTTGTGTTTTTATTGGGATTTATGTTGGATTGAACAACTGTAATGCTTATGTTTACTTGTTGTCTAATCTACATTTTGTTATGCATGGGGAGCTCAAGGCTTTGTTGTGGAACAATGTGTTTGAGTATTGAGATAGATGGAGTTGGATGCATTTTTTTTTTGACAAAAAGAAGAATGCCAAGCTCCATCGCCTAGAAAATGTTGGAGTGAGTCACACTCCTTGTATATTTAGGAAGTGTATATTCTGTAATTAAGTAGGATTCTATAATTAATTAGGAGTAAGTGGTTTCCATCTAGAATTGTAAGTATGCTTGTATATATACTTAATTCAGAATTGATCAATATATCAGAAAATTCCTCAAATACTTGTGTTCTATTTGATTTGGAATCAGAGCTTAGGTTTGATCCTGGAAATCTTGAAGACCTGACTTGTTTTTCTCTGCGAATATGTTCTTGTCCTGACATGTTCGACGTGTCGAAAAGATTCTTCGACCCATCCAAAACTGTTATGTCCGCCTGTTTTTTTCTGGTTATCCGATCAATTGTTTGAATTGGTTTAGAGATCTATTCTTATTCCTTGTTCAAGATCGTCTTGTCCGGAAATGTTCATGTCCTGACCAATAGACTCGTCAATTATCTGATCTATTCGTTGCTTGTCTTGTTCGCTTCTGAAGAATTTTTGCATGGCCTTGAATATTTCGTTGTTTGAAGAACCTATTTTCTGTGGCATGAAGAGTCCAGATCACATGGACGGTAATGTTTCTCTAACTGAGAAATATCAAGGGGTAAAATTGGTATTGCTTTGAAATTTTCTGACTTTACTGGTAGTGATACATAGATAATTGATTCTGGTGGGTCTGATTATATGACCTTTGATAAGTCCTTATTTTTGAGTATGTCAACTTCTCTTGTGCCTGAAGTGTCTAATACAAATAGTGTGTCTGTTTCAGTCTTAGGTATTGGATCAATCCAAGCTACTCCATCTCTTGTATTACATAATGTCCTTTATGTTCTCGTTCTGCCTCATCATTTGTTGTCAGTATCTGAGTTGAATTGCCAAAACAAATGCTCGGTCACCTTTTATCCTATGTATGTGGTATTTTAGGATCTGTGTACTCATGCAATTATAGGAAAGAGAGATCCAAGGGGCGACTATTTCACTTAGATTGTATGTATAGCTGGGAGACACGAGCGCCATCAAGACTTGTTGCCCTAACATTGCATTTTGGCCGAGTTAAAGAAATCTGATTATGGTACTGCCGGTTGGGTCATCCGTCCTTTGGAGTTGTGAAGAAGTCTATGTCATCCTTGTTTATAGGAATAAAGAAGTCTAGCATTCATTGTGAAACATGTGGATTTGCTAAAATTCATAAGTCCATCTACTCTCCTAGTTCTCATTCTAGTTTAGCACCATTTGAGTTGATCCTATTTAATGTATGGGGCTTTCAAAGAATTCAACATTGACTAGAATAAGGTCTTTGTTTTGTTCATTGATGACTTTACAAGATTAACATGAGTTGTGTTGTTGAAAAAAAAGGATGATGTGATTTCTGCCTTCATAGTCTCATTCGAACTCGGTATGAGGCTTGTGTGAAAGTATTTCGATCTAACAATGGTGGAGAGTTTGTCAATCACTCTTTCCAAGAATATTTTTAGCAGTATAGGATTGTTCACCAGACTACTTGTCCTCGGACACCGGAGTCGAATAGAATTTTTGAGAGAAAGAATCGTCATCTCCTAGACATGGTAAAATCTCTCTCACTTAGTGTCAGCATGCCAAAATATCTTTAGGGAGAATTTGTACTGTGTGCCTCTCATCTCATCAATCGCCTACCATCTATAGCTCTTCAGAATCTGATTCCATTTGAGAAACTGTCTAAACATGTTGCCTTCCCGTCTCTTAACAGACTTCCTGCTCGTGTCTTTGATTTTGTGGTATATGTTCATCTTCATAAGAATCAGAGATCTAAGTTGGATGCCCGAGCTCTCAAATGTGTTTTTGTTGGTTATGGTACCCATCAGAAAGGTTACAAGTGTTTTCATCCTGCTTCTCAAAAGTTTTATGTCACTATGGATGTCACTTTTAGTGAAGACTTGTGCTAGTTTCCAGAGTAAAGAGGAGAAGAATGTATTTTATGAAGACCAATTTGAAGGATCAGAAGTCCCCGTATGTAAAAAGTACCCCAGCTGGAACAAATTTTTGACCCGTCGAGGAAGGGCCTCGACCCATCAAAGGGTGTACTTTGGACCCTCCGGCATAAGATTTTTGACCCGCCGAGGAAGGACCTCGACCTGTCGAAGGGAGCACCCTGGACGCTCCACTAGCAGTTGTTCGACCCGTTGAAGACAAGACCCTGGACCCTCCTATAGCAATTGTTCGACCTGTCAAATGTGAGGGTCGACCCCTCGAAAGAGCCCAGGATAAAGGGCCTATGTTGACATCAGTCCTAACTTTTTGGCATGTTCGACATGTCGAACAGTTGTCCGACATGTCAAAAGGAGGAGAAGTCAGTGATCAATCAGTTGTAGAAGGTGTACATGCAAGTCTCATCTCTCCCTCTCTATCAACGATCTATCTGTACTTGTCATCACCTGAGGTATGTAGTAGTCTTCCTTTGTCAAATTCTAGTGTCCCTGAACCTAAGTCTAGAAGAGTCTTGCTTTCTAGGACAACCCGTGACCAATCTTCAAAGAAATACAAACCCCTTTTGCCGGCTAACGCCAAGTGCCCTGTAGCTAATTATGTGTCAACTCATAGACTGTTTAAACCCTATGTAGCCTTTGTGAATCAATTATTTGTTGTTTCTCTTCCTAGTAAAGTACATGATTCAATCAACGAGGAGAAGTGGGCTAAGTCAATGGAGGTTGAGAGGGATACTCTCAACAAGAATGGTACTTGGGACTTGGTACCTTTACCACTTGAAAAGAAGACTGTTGGGTATAGATGAGTTTATACTGTGAAGCATAATGCAGATGCCTCAGTTGACGGGTACAAGGCAATGTTGGTTGCAAAATGATATACTCAAAAATATGGAATGGATTATCATGAGATATTTGCACCACTGGAAAATATCAATATCATTAGAGTCCTCACGTCTTTGGCAACTAATCTAGATTGACCCTTAGAATAGTTTGATGTGAAAAATGCATTTCTTCATGAAGATTTGAACGAAGAAATTTACATGGATCTTCCTCCAGGATATGGTACTTCTACAGGTGAGAATGTGGTGTGTTGATTGGAGAAGTCTTTGTATGGATTGAAACAGTCTCCAAGAGCTTTGTTTGGAAGGTTCACAACTTCCATGAAGAATATTGGGTATCGACAAAATAATTATGATCATACCTTGTTCCCGAAATATTGACAAGGTAAGTTGACTGCCTTGATTATTTATGTGGATGACATGGTTGTGGCAAGTGATGACTTTAGTGAGATCAAGAGATTATTACTTCAGTTGTCTTCTGAATTTGAGATGAAAGACCTTGAGAACTTGAAGTATTTCTTGGGTATTAAGGTAGGTCGAAACATGAATTATATTATGCTGAATTAAAGGAAATACATTCTGGATCTGTTGGCCGAGACTGGTATGCTGGATTGTAAGCCAGTTGATACACTTATTGAGCAGAATCATCAGATTGCAGAATATTCTGATCAAGTTCCTACAGAAAAGCCCCGATATCAGATGTTGATTAGGAGGTTCAATTATTTGTCATACACTAGACCTAATCTTGCTTATGTTGTTAGTGTGGTGAGACGGTATATGCCTAATCCTGGTGAGGATCACATGAATGTTGTAATAAGAATCTTAAGGTATTTAAAGTTTGCTCTTGGAAAAGTCCTTGTGTTTCGTAAGCATGGAGATTTGGGGACTAGTGGCTACACTGATGCATACTGAGCAGGTAATATTACTGATCGGCGTTCTAGTTCTGGCTACTTTACATTTGTTGGTAAAAATTAAGTTACTTGGAAGAGCAAGAAGGATAATGTGGTAGCTCGTTCTCGTTAATATAGAGGCATGGCTCAAGATGTTTATGAGTTATTATGGTCGAAGTATTTGCTTAGTGATTTTGGTTTCAAGCATAAACGGTCAATGCCTATTTATTATGACAACACTGCTGCAGTTGAAATTGTATATAATCTTGTTCAACATGACTAGACGAAGCATGTGGAAATTGATAGACACTTCATCAAGGAGAAGCTAAATGCTCGCATTATTTCATTCTCATTTGTTCATTCAGAAGAGCAGTTAGTTGACGTCCTTACCAAAATTGTTTCGTCCAGAACTTTTAGTGGCTCACTTGACAAGTTGAACATTCAAGACTTGTATGCTCCAACTTGAGGAGGAGTGTTGGAGTGATTCACACTCTTGTATATTTAGGATGTGTATATTCTGATTAAGTAAGATTCCGTAATTAATTAGAAGTAAGTAGTTTCCTTCTAGAACTATAAGTATGCTTGTATATATGCCCAATTCGAAATTGATCAATATATGAAAAAAAAAATTCAAACACTTATCTTCTATTTGATTGAAAAATCTCAGTCGATCACTCCCTTATTCCCTTCAAAAGTTAAAAAGGCTTTCGATCAATTGTACTCTGCAGTCTAAAACTATCGCAAGTAATTGAATGAATGTTGAGGACGAGGTGAAAAAGATGTCTGAAGATAGAAGAAGAAGAAGATAGGGACGAATTAAGGCGTGGAGCTCTTGCGCTGCTCAACTGCTACGATTTAGCCCTATAAGGCAGAGTTCGAACAAAGTCATTTCCAACAAGAGTGTGACTCTGGGTTGATAAGTGTCGACAAAGAGAATAGAAAATCACGAAGAATAGTTTGGGAAAAATAAAATCATAATTGCTTTTAATTTTATTAGAATGTGAAAAGAAGTGTGGAATGTAAAAAAGTGGGTGTCAATTTTGATCCCCATTATATTTATTTATTGTTTTGTTCAATAAAGTCTGTAAAATACAGAAAAGTATGTAAAATTCGTGAATGACACTCAAATACAGTACTCTAATACTTTTAGGTTGATAGATGAACATAAAATTTAGAGTAACATTTTTGTGATCAATAAATTTCATAATCAGTTGTAGTAGTCAACTTCGGTCTAATGAGTCATTTTCTGAAAAATTAGTATTGTACCAGATCCCTATCTCAGAAAATTTAAGCTAATTTTCACATTTGAGAATGAGCATATTCATTATAAACGTTATTGCATTAATCTTTATTGCTGGAAAGTGTATTTATTAATGTTGGATAGTTTTGGTAGTAAATAAATTTGTGGACTCCTTTATTGTGGGAAATTGATTTGATAGACTTATAGTAGATATAATTCTCAAAATAAAAAAGGTAAAAAAACAGAGTCGAGAAAACCAAGGTGTTGCAGAAGCAGAACGTTCATTTTGTGCTTCGCAAAATGCCACGAATTTCAGGCATTGAAGCCGTGAAGGAGAAGAAACGCTGAAACGGGTTGTAGCTTTTGTGGAACCAAAGTCATAGTGTTGCTGCCTAAACCTTCTCTAATTCCTCTCACCTTTCTTTTCTGATACAGTCATATCAGTTCGTACCACCCTTCTCTCTCTCTCTCTCTCTCTCTCTCTCTCTCTCTCTACTCATTTCACTCTGTAATACTGAGACAAAGAGAGCCAGACTCTCTGTACTCATTTTCTCATATAGTCTTCTTCTTTTTATTCTTCTTCTTCTTTTCCGGCAATGGCGGGAGGAGGAGGACCACCAAAGGCAGATGACTTTCACCCGCATCCGGTGAAGGAACAGCTTCCTGGCGTCGACTTCTGCATGACATCCTCTCCTCCTTGGCGTAACTCTCTTTCTCTCTGTTTTCCAAACACAAACACACTGCTATCAGAGCTATGTTCTGTTACTTCTATTAGTCTGCTCTTGCATTCATTCTCTGTTCCATTTCCTTTTCATTGTTTCTTGTTAGAGGTGCCCCGTTTTTGCCTTGTTGATTTTTGCTTAACATTTGTTTGATTGAATGCAGCGGAGGCCATACTTCTGGGGTTTCAACACTTTGTGGTTATGTTGGGCACAACTGTGTTCATCCCCACCTTGCTTGTCCCTATTATGGGTGGTGGCAATGTAAGATCTTTCAAATTCTTGCACAATGCTTCTGAATTCTCCTCAAATTTTGCAATCTATGTGAAGTTCATATGTTCTGTTTTTTTATCGTTAACAGGTGGAAAAGGCCAAAGTGATTGATACTGTACTCTTCGTCGCGGGCATTAATACACTCTTGCAGACATGGGTTGGGACTCGTCTTCCTGTTGTGATGGGAGCTTCATATGCATACATCATCCCTGTTCTCTCCGTTGCTTATTCCAGGAGGTTCAGCGTATACATATTCCCCCACCAGGTTGGTCTAACCCAATTTCTCACTTCCCTTCACTTGTAGTTGTGTTTTTAGCACACTGTTGGACCTCAGACAGAATGTATTTTTCAAATGTAGAGATGATCACATACGCTTTAGTGTTCTAACTATTGTGATGACTGGTCAATATTATGTCATGTACTTACGCCCTTTCTTGTGTTGTTTCGTCTGATTTTCAGAGGTTTGAAGAAACCATGAGAGCAGTACAAGGAGCAATGATGATTGCATCAGTCTTCCAAATGATTCTCGGCTTTCTGGGATTTGTGAGAATTTTCGGGAGGTGAGTTGGGGAGATAAAGCTGATTAGAATCCGATATGTGCACTTGTTTCTTGTTACTTTGTTTAATGAAGAAATTGACAATTGACATGGTTTGGTGCAGATATCTTAGCCCTCTCTCTTCTGTACCTCTAGTGACTCTTACAGGACTTGGGTTCTTTTTCCTTGGTTTCTCTTTGGTAATCTTTCTTCCTCTCTGTTGACTTACACATTTTATGCTGAAGTAGACAAGCTAGATAAACAAACTCTTTTGTTTTTCCTATAAGAATTTGAATTTGTGGCTACAGCGATGCAGACATTGCATTGTTCTAAGCTTGACAATTTGTTTGTGCTTGATTGTTGCAGCTGGGAGCTTGTGTTGAAGTAGGATTACCGGCCTTAATTATACTGCTTGTTCTATCACAGGTGTGGAACATACTGAATCATTATATTCTTATGTAGCTCTTATATACTAGTAGAAAGTAACAACTAAAATCTCCATTAGTATTTGCATAACGTGAGCTTACAAATTTGTTGTGCAGTATGCCACCTCAATGAAGTTCAAGTTACCAGTACTTGAGCGATTTGCAGTACTATTCTCTATTGCAATTGTATGGGTGTACGCAGAAATTTTGACTGCAGGTGGTGCATATAACCATAGATCCCCTAAAACTCAATACACTTGCCGCACAGATCGTTCTGGTCTTGTGAGGGCTGCTCCGTGGTAAGCTCAACTTCTGGCTTAATTTCAGTCCAGCATTTTCATCTCATGTCTTAAGCACCTACATAGACATTTTTGATAAACTTTTCCATGAAATTTAATGGTCAATCAATCATTCATGACATAGGTAATAGTTAGTTGCCAGATGGGATCGTTCTGTAAGAGCATAGCTGTACAAATTTTTGGTTTTTTCTTCGTCAGAAAACAATATTTCCAATTGTACTCGTCAACCTTTTTCTTTCATGGTTAAGAACACAAAAACAAAGAACTTCTGGTCTCTCAGTAACCAAAGTTACTGAGCTGTTGTTAGGGAAAAATACAACTTCAGGCTGATCTAGCTAGCTTTAACCATCCAGACTCCATTCATGACTGACTTCTAATTTACAATCTCACCATATATATGCAGGGTAAGAGTTCCCTATCCATTTCAATGGGGGCGCCCTGATTTTAATGCTGGAGATACTTTTGCCATTATGGCTTCTGCATTTGTTGCTGTCATCGAGGTAAAGCTTTAGGGAGTTGATTCTTATTTAGCTTGTCGTCCTTCCTTTTTTAATTTTGGTGATGGTTAGCTGACTGTAGATGATTGATATTATGCATGCATATGCTCGGTCTGCAAGTGTTGCTGTTAGCCTGATGGCTGATCGATACTTATTTTCATCAAGTACACCATACACCCTTGTCAATATTGCTTGAGGAAACATCCAATATGCCTTTATGCCTTTATGAATGGTTCCTCACTTCTTAACATCACAACACAAAATAAAAGAAATCAAATATGTGTGACAAAGATATTGTCAAAAGTTTTGCTTGTGTACTGCTACTAGGAATCAGTATACTTTTTTCTTTATTTCTCATGACACATCTTTCTTCTTTTTCGTTTGAGGACAGTCCATAGGTGTATTCATTGCCGCTTCTAGATATGCGAGTGCCACCCCTCCTCCACCTTCTGTAATTGGCCGAGGAATAGGCTGGCAGGTAACAGGTGATTAAATTACATCATTCTAATAATCTGTGTACTATATTTTGAACTAATGTACCTATTAAACATTGCAGGGAATAAGCACATTTCTGAATGGCATATTTGGCTCATTAACAGGCTCCAGTGCGTCAGTGTAAGTATTTTTGTTAATGTAGTTTCTATATTGTTTGTTGTTGAAGTATTGCTGTATTGGGACATCTGCATAATCAATTTGTAAATGGTATCCGTTGCTTACACTTCCATTGCTAATAATATTGCTAGTACATCACTGAAACTGTTATCATTAATCATGGTAAAATAGGAATGAAGTGAATACTGTATGAGACTGCTCCATAAGTTTGATTAGAATAAAATCCTGGATAACAATGAATAAATCAAAACTAAGTGATTGTTACACCTTGCAAGTTCCCAATGGTTGCTTACTTTGGGGAAATGAGTGTGCCTGCTTAGTTATGTTCAGAACACTGTTTTTGTTTTTTATTAATTGAAAGCACCATCAAAGAAGATAGTATAGTATAATGGTGACATGTAATTAATCTCACGACTTTCGTCGTTTGAAGTGAAAATGCAGGTTTGTTGGGGTTAACACGCGTTGGAAGTCGCAGAGTAATTCAAATATCTGCCGGCTTTATGTTCTTCTTCTCCATATTAGGTATGAGAAATCTCAACTACCAAACTAAATTTTCTTAATGGTTTATCTTAAATAAGATACCAGATTTTATA
This sequence comes from Geum urbanum, assembly GCA_946800695.1. Taxonomy (NCBI): domain Eukaryota; kingdom Viridiplantae; phylum Streptophyta; class Magnoliopsida; order Rosales; family Rosaceae; genus Geum; species Geum urbanum. The sequence continues at coordinate 3,762,784 of OX327002.1, read as the reverse complement.
GTTGAGATTAAACATGGTGTAATTGGGAGATTAGAATTTGACTGCTTATGACTTTCTTCAATATGTACATGGTCTATGAGTGTAATTTTTTGTGTCATTCACAGGAAAATTTGGGGCTGTTCTTGCTTCTATACCACTACCAATTATGGCAGCTTTGTATTGCATCCTCTATGCCTATGTTGGTGAGTCTTTCTTTCGTATTTCAAATGACATCACAATACATAGCTTTAGTTTGTCTTTGTTTCTCAAAGGTTGTGGTTGCCTGGTTGGAGCAATATAATTGATGTCCATGCTTATTTGATTGTAAAATCTAAGTTCATATATTGATGGGAATGCACTATGGTGCAGCTTCTGCTGGTCTTGGTTTGTTGCAGTTCTGCAACCTTAATAGCTTTAGATCAAAGTTCATCATCGGTTTTTCTCTGTTTATGGGTCTTTCTGTGCCTCAATACTTTAACGACTACCTCATAACTTCTGGTCGTGGCCCTCTACACACTCATCAAATCTGGGTGAGTTTCAATTATGTTTTTAATTTCACTATTGTAAGTTATGTGGTTACTCATTATTACATGAATGCATATTGACTATTTTATATTCGCATGCAGTTCAACGACATTGTGCAAGTAATTTTCTCATCTGCAGCGACTGTAGCGATCATAGCTGCTCTATTCTTAGATCTCACCATGGGACGTGGACACAGCTCTACTCGGCGAGACAGTGGCCGACACTGGTGGGGAAAATTCAGAAGATATGATACCGACACCAGAAGTGAAGAGTTCTACTCTCTACCTTACAATCTGAATAGACATTTCCCTTCAGTTTGAAAAGGAGCATCCATGCATCATCTCACTTTCACATATATGAAAAGTTCAAACAAAAGAAGCCAAAAGAGGACAAACACTTGCATTATTTTGGTTATTTAAGACCAAGAGGAAAAACAAGAAAAAATATTTATATATAAGTAGTATTTTAGGATGCAGAATTCTTAGTTTAATTAGTCTCTGTCATCTTTTAGAGCAAGTTTAATGGTTATGTCAAAATTCACTATAGCAAGATACTAATAATTTTTGATATTTTTTTGACATTTTAGTCTTTTTAATTCATATGTCAAATCCACGTGAATGCCATATCTAACCAAGAATATCAAATTTGACATCAAAAATCAATATGTCAAATTCTCTTTCTATCTCTCTTTCTTTGGCAATTGATCTCGTCATTTTGACATTTGTGTCTTTTTATTTTGACATAATCATTAGACTAGAAATTTGACAAAATAATATGTTGTCTAGTCAGTCTTTAAATTTAAATTGAACAAATTTGATTTGACTAATTTATTAGACTTAGTATCTGCAATCTCACGGGGGTAAATAAAAAAGTCACATATCTAATCTGAATTGTTCAAATATGCTAGATATAGAAAGGAGAGACTTGAATGAGGATCTCTAAGAGCATCCGCAGCGGGGACAAGGAATTCCTCGAGGAATTCCTCTCCCGATTCCTCAAATAGGAATTACAAGAGGAAAAAGAGGTCCAAAATTCTTATTTACTGGCGAGGACCACCGTTTTTGGGAGGAATTCCTACGAATAGGAAGCGCGGCTGCGGATGCTCTAAGGACATTCGTTCTAATTCTCGATCCAAATCTTCATTTCTCACCGTCTGGGCTAAATTCCACGGTATTATGCATCGTTCTACACCAATGTATCAGCTACTAGTAATTAACTTGAGAAATATACGAAGTATCCTCACTAACAGTACAAGATTATACATGTCACTACACAGACAGCATCATCAACAATCTAGAGCGATAAAGACTAGACACAGAACAAAAGACTATATACTATGAATAAAATGTAGGCACATACTATTGATCTCGAGTGTAAAGGCGAGGAAGCAAAGTAGGAAGGGTCTCCCACCATATAGTCATATACCCCCAATCAGATTGCGCACTATAACTTGCAAGAACATCAAAGTTACATATCAAGACCTTTTTCCTCTTTTTTTTTCCTGTCTTAAAAGTTGAGCGTCCATACAAATGAAGACCAAGACCAGGAGGATCCAACTAATCACTGTCATCTAAACGCCACCTATTAGGAGAAAGTCTTCTGACCAATTTCACGACAGCTGTTTTTGAAGTTTCATCACATCACTAACAACTTCTTTCGTGTTAGAGTCAAAATCTTCAGGGACAGAACCAGAACCAGCATCATTAGAGATGATCGAATATTTTCGAGTAGAAATGAATAGGCACACCGGGTCCGTATATACGAGTAACAATCTCTGAAGGCCCATCGAGTGAACACTTTGGTTTCAAGTCCCTGCTATCATGATCAGGGTGATGAGGCTCATCTTTTTCTAGCTAGAGACGGAACCAGAAATAAAATTCGGAGTGTGCAACATTTGCCTTAGGCTATGAACAAAAATATTTAAAAAAAAATAGTTGACATAATCTATTTTGTTTTCAAAGAACATCTCACCTGCATTATATTTGGCCTGAATACATTAATATTCATCTTTACATCTTCAACAAGATCATGTAAAAAAATATTATCAACAAAAGTTATTACTTGACCACGAAATAGAAATAGAAATAGAAACAAATCAAAGTTAAATATATATTCAATACAAATACGAATTCAACTACCGAAGTTGTGCTATTCGTTTACTTAAAACATAAAACATAAAACTCATCAATAACTGAATTTGAATCAATAGTATCAACAATGTCTCTCTCAATATGCATCGTCATTAAAACTGCAAGAAAATCATCACTCATCTTACTTCAAAGTCAGTTCTTAATGAGCTTCATGGCTGAAAAAGGTCTGCTTGTGGTAGCTGCGGAAACAAGAAGAGTCATCACTAAACGGACTAGTCTCTCAATCAACACAAATGTAATCCTTGTGGTAAAAAATTCTTGACACAACTCAGAAATGGTGCATAGATCTTGAAATTCCTCAAGTTCAGAAAATTGATACTCAAAATGCTCTAATTGGCTTCTTAGATCATCCAAATCAGGCACATCATAAGGGTAGAATATCTCAGCCAAACTACAAATTTTGTCAATATCAAATGATTTGAAATCAAATCGAGGATCCAATGCAAAACTAAAAATCAAAAGCTCAATTGTACTCTCATTGAATCTAGAATTTATCTCTATCAATGAAAAATTAATTACAGCATTGAGTATTTCAACACGATAATAATGCTCAATGGTAACACAATTTTGTTGTTGAGAAGGACGGCCCGTACCTTCCAAATGAGGAACACTAAAATCTGGAGCATCAATCGTATGTGTAACACAAAACGATAAAACATTAGCAAAGAAATCAACCTAGTCTTCTTCTCTCAACTTTCCAAGACGACCTTACGTACTAGCAACTAGATTAATGGCATTTGTGATTTCTTGAGATTATTCTTGGAGGGACTTACAAAGAGCATTTGCAATTCCCATAGTTTTCTCCAAAAATAACAAGCAAACACAAAATCAAATGATCTTATAGCTCTAAAAGCACCCAAAGCTTGTCCACGTATTTTTCTGGTAAGACCATTATCTCTCATGTTTTTCAAAACAGAACTAGTTGAATTAAACAATTTCATCAAGTTCTTGGTAGAGTAATACCGTGAACTCCACTGAGTAGCTCCTGCTCTTTGCAAATTACAAGTCTGATTAGCTCCTTTGCCACTTTCAAGTTCCCCAGCAGCAAGCTGTTCCACAACTTCAACTACTTGGACACATTTTAACTCAGATACACGCTTAGCAGATGAGTCCACAACAATAATGATACTAGTCAACATTTTAAAAACCAACTAGACAACACTCACATCTTTAGCTGCTGCATTTAAAGCTAGTTGTAGGCGATGAGCGAAACAATGTACATGGTATATGTATGGACACTTCTGCAAAAATAATGCTTGCAATCCATTCCACTCATCCCGTATGTTGCTAGGTCCATCATATCCTTGACCTCACAAATTTTCAACTTGAAGATTGTATTCAGTAAAAACTTTGTCTATCTTACTCTTCAAAGTTGCTACACATGTATCCCTAACACTTACAACATGAAAGAATTGTTCACGAACAAACCCTTGAGAATCACATTCCCAACCTCATCACGAATCTTTCTTCTAACTCTATTGGCAAGAGTACTCAGAATTTCTTTCTGAATCTTTGGAAAAGTATAAGTAACATTTCCCAGGGCATTTGCTAGTGTGACATGTGAAATTTTCTCATTCATTCTCCCATATAAGTCCATTGTTTCAATAATGTTTCCACGATTAGATGACTCAACAGATTCATCATCACATCTAAAAGCAAGTGCTTGCTTTGCCAACAATCTTACAGCCTCTATAGTAGCCTTAAGCCGCAACCGATTCTGCTGTACTAATTCTGGTGGTTGCGAATTGATGACTTTATCAATATGTCCACACACATGTTTCAAGCTAAGACAATCTTGCATAGCTTTATAATACGGTGAACCGGTCTTCCCTATATGCTTCTTAAAGACACATCGAACTCCGCCAACCCTTCTCCAATTATCAAACCCAAAAGAAGTGAACAAAGTTTGCGTTGAATGATTGTCAAAAAGAAAGCATGGAAAACAATATGCTTTATCATTCTCCGAGTACTCAAGCCAATGGTATTTTTCAAACCACTTCCCATTAAACCTTCGATCTTGAGCCCCACAAAGATGTGATGGATACTCATCTAATTTGGGTTGATAAGGACCACAAATAATGTATTTCCTTCGAACCTCATCACGGTCATTTATATGGTATGATGAGATTGGAAGGCGTTTCTCCGGATCACGTTCAAAGTAATTAGCATCAATTGGTTGAGACTCAACTCTAGAAGACACAAAAGGCTCTTGCTCATCTAAGCTTGGAACATCATGCATGTGAGTATCATTTTTCTGAAAATATGAACTTACTTTCTTTTAAACTTTCCGTGGTTTAGGATTTTGGAGCTGATCAGTCATTAAACCTAGCAAGAACAACAACAAGAATATAAAGAGAAGTCATGAGAATACCAATTTGTGACTTCTGGCTTTGTTTAATTAGTTATCAGCTTATATTATCCACACAATACCAATATATCATAAATCCATAATCCATTAGAATAAAGATCAAGACAACTTTGTCCTTTTACAGGATGTTTTCATGTGATCAATTTAGTAAACAAAACCAAAAGTATACAAGAAAAAGCAACGATCATATCTCAATCCCAATTTTTTTGATTAGATATCTTAATCCCAATTTAATTTGCCAAGTTGAGCTTTGTTTACCCTGTCCAATTCGTGTGTCTTAATCAAAAGCAACAATCATTGATATTTGATAAACAATTAGATCAACTAATCAACATTCAACAAAAAGACCCAAATATGAAAACCTAATCTGCAATCCCAATTTGTTGAAATTTGATATCATGAGATGATGACAAAGAACCAAAGAAGACTACAAATCTACAATACCTGGGTTAGTGGGTTTGCCTTTAATCAATAGCTTGTTGTTATGGTGTTCTTTGCTGTAAGGAAGAAGAGAGACAAAGACTCAAAGAAAGTGTTTGTTGTTTGGGAGTGACTTGGTTGTCTGCTGACTCTGTTTTGTTTTTGCTCAGCTCGTGGCCTCGTGCGCGGCACTCCTTGCTCGTGGAGCTTTATCCAATCATTTTTTTTTACTGATATATACATATATATGATATATATATATATGTGCAAGTTCCCCCCCCCCCCCCCTAAAAACTGGAGTGTGCTGCAGCAAACCCAAACCCACCCTTCCTTCTGTCCCAATCCCAGTCGGGGTTTTCCTATCCTCAATGAGATTGGAATTATAAAGCTTGAATGTTGTCAACTTTGTTGTTCTCCTCATAACAGAAGGAGAAGGTCAGATAGGAAAACCCCAAATCTTATTTTTGTTCAAATCTATTCGGGGTTGGATCAAGTGCATCTTATGGGCTTCAGGCCCATCATGGGTTGCGATAAACTAGATGAGTATTCTTTCTTTCTCATTCCCATCTTTATTAAGGATATTTTTAAAATATATATAAATTGTACGAATAATGTCAATTCCATTAATAGAAAAAATAGATGTGATTACAACTATGGCTATTGTAAGAGCTGAAAAAATACAGTCGACTCTCTCGTCCTTCGAGACAATTCCAACGAACAATTGGTGCTCTTGATGAAATGTCGGATGAAAGACTCATGAATTCCTTAAAAGGCTCTCTGACACTCAAATAAATTTTTGGTACTAATTTATATGTAAAAATGTGTAACAAAATCTTACCCTACTCTCTCATATTTAAAGTGTTTGACTAAAGTTGGAATGCCAGAATAATTTGACTAAAGTTCATCCAAACCCATTTCGATGCAAGAGACTAGTTTCCACTCGAAAATAAAAATAAGTGACAACAAAATTTAAGGAAAACAATCTCAAAAAAATGTTGCCATACAAATAATAACTAGAGGTTATTACAACTGTATTAACCTGTCTGGTCGACCTCCAAACATGAAACTGATACCACTAAAATGCGTGGCTGTTGCCAACCTTGTTGACCGAAGCTTAACAAATTTGTCAATACTTGGGGAAATGAACCCGGCAACAACCTTTAGTAAAACCAAAACGCAAGACCTGAAACAATATACATTCATCTCGTGAGATCTTCAAATAAGTTTATGGTATGTTTATTAAGAATTAAAAGAATGAGAATCATTCACACATGGAGTTGAATTCTGGCATTTACTTGTACATAAAAGAATTGGAATAGAGGTGAGATCCACATTTTCATCATGCATGATTCTAGAATAAAAACAGAGTTGTATTTTAGAGAAGAATATAAGTTTAGGAATCAACACTCCTAGAATCATGTTTTTCTATCAAAAATGTCCTCATGTAAATTTAAAAACTTTTAAATGCCCTTATTTATTAGTTCCCATTTCGATTGAGTTTGAATCCGATTTAAGACAATTCTCATTCAAAATTAGTTAGTAAACGTGCAATTAGAGTATTTGGTTTCAAAACCATTCACATATAAAGAAAGAAATTGCGCATTAAACCGAAAATTTTTCAGTATAAGATGCCAGTATCGACATATACATCCTTACGATAGATGAAGTCCGTGCCCTAAACTTGCAAAAAAACATTTGCCCGAGTATTCACTAAAATGATCTCTAAAATGAATATGGTCCCTCGTAATCATATTACAACTACCTCATCAAAATGAAATTGCTGCTCGACCCCTCACTAGTCACTAGTGGTCTACGGCCAAGCTTGACCATTTCTTCTCGCTGGAACCAACCTAACCTCATAAACCAACAAAAGAACAACACAAACACACAAAAAGCAAGCCATACTCGCAAGTCATAACCACACTCTCTTCCTCACTCTCTTTCAGACACACACACACGGACAGACAGCAAGCAAAGCTAGTCCAAACTCCAAACTCCAAACCCAATCCCCCTCCTCCTCTCCACAACACAATGCCATGTCTTCTTCCTCCGACACCTCCTCCTCCGCCGTCCTCCGCCGCTTGATCGACAGCGAATCCTCCCACCTCCCCTCCCCAAATTACCTCTCCCTCTGCCGTGACTGCACCGTCGACGTCACCGCCCGGCAAGACTCCCTGAACTGGATCTTAAAAGTCCACTCTCACTTCCGCTTCTCATCCCTCACCGCTTTCCTCTCCGTCAACTACTTCGACCGCTTCCTCTCCTCCCGCTCCTTCCCGGTAAATTCATCAATCTATCCCCACGACAACCTCGTCGTACGTCGTTCTATATGCATCTCTTTTCTTATTTATTTAATTTGCTAATACCTACTACGTACTATCCATATTTGACAGCAAGAACATGGGCGGTGGCCGTTTCAGCTGCTGTCGGTGGCCTGCTTGTCTCTGGCGGCGAAAATGGAGGAGCCCTTTGTCCCATACATCGTCGACCTTCAAATCTTTAATCCCAAGTTCGTCTTCGAACCCAAAACAGTTCAAAGAATGGAGCTTTGGGTCATGACTGTCCTCAACTACAGACTCCGCTCCGTTACGCCGTTCGATTTTCTCCCTCATTTCATCTCTAAGCTGACGGCTTACCCTTTCGACCTTCTTCTCGATGCTTCCTCCGATCTCGTTCTCAAAACCATACGCGGTAAAAAATAAAAAAGCAAATTAACAGCTCGACCGGTTAATAAATTTTCTTCATTAATATTTTTGTGTATCATGTGAATTAATGATATGTTTTGGTGGTGGTGGTGTTGTCAGTGATTGATTTCTTGGGTTTCTCGCCATCTACGGTGGCGGCGGCGGCTGTGCTCTGCGCCGGCTGTGGAAGTATCGATCTTGCGGCGGCGTTTCACGAGAATGTAAACAGAGTATGGGCCTTGAAGCTAAAAAATTTGTTTTAGAGTTTTAATTTGTGAGTAAATCGAAGAGTCGAGACAGAAAAAGAAGCATAGAATGTTGTGAAATCAGAGTTTTAATTTCTCCTACTAGACGCGGTAATTAAATTTACAGATTTCTCATTTCTTTTTTTGTATGTTTTTTTTTCCTTGGGGACAGGAAAGTGTGAGAAGCTGTCACCAACTCATGGAGGAGTACCTGATCGACACGTGCCCCTCGCCTTCCCGCTGCTGCAAACCCCGGAGTACAACAACCCCAGACCCGCCACCTTCCGCCCCGGCAAGCCCCGTGGGAGTCCTCGACGCGGCGGCATGCGTGAGTTGCGACACGCGCTCCGACAATCCCGGCTCCACCATCCAAGCTGATCCACCCGCCAAACGGCACCGGACTTCTTCCCCGGAGCCGCCGTAGATAGAATTGAACCGCCTCATTGTCCCAGTCTTATTAATTTTGAAGATAACCAAAATGGGGGAATGACGTGTTACTTCTTCACTGCTTATGGTTATTGGTTACTGTGGTGATTAATTTTTAATGATGGTCAAAATCTCAGTTGTTGTGCATGGAAAGAAACACAAGTATTGGTCATCGCGTCACGTATGTATTATCGTACTTCACGAAAATACGCAACAACTTTTTGATTGGGACGTGGAGGGTAGAATGGTAAATTGGAGTAAATAGACAAGAGGAGAAGGGGTGACGTAAGGGAAGGGGTGAGTGCCACGTAAAGGGGGAGGGAGAGAATTTTGGAGGGGGAGGTTGGGATGTGGGGGGAGGTTGGGATGTGGGAGACAGAGGTGAAGGGAATCGGAACCGTCCACGTGTAAAAGGTAGTGAGCAGTAGGGATGTGAGCGATTTCAGGCAAAGATTTGATTTGACGAGTGATGGGACCGGCGTAAGGTCTTAGGGAAAGTAGGAACTTTCTTGCACTATAGAGGAGGAGTCGCCTAGAATTGCATCAAGACGCCCCAGTCTAGGGTTGGCAAGTATGAAACAATATTTTTCTTCTAAATATCCGAGAGATTCTACGGTGTGTGTAACGACCCGAACTTGGAATGTGCACATATTGGTTCGAACCGTGATTAGTTCGAACCGTGATTAATGTGAATTAATCGTACTTGTAGGTTTGTTAACAACTTAATTATCGAGCAATAATTTGGATGAGTTCCTTCGTGGGAATTGTAGAGGATTTAATTTCGAGATCGTCGGAATTTTCGGAGAATTTTTCGGATAACTGAGCAATGTTTTATCGAGTTTTGAAGTCGGTTGGTGAATGTAGATTTAATCGTGATTGTCCGATTTGGATCAGATTGAATTATAGCCGTTGATTTGGAGATGTATATGTACGGTATGTATACGGGATAAATATGAAACAAATTGGGAAACTTTCTATTTTTAGAAATATGGTTTGACCAGCATTGACCCACGGGTCAAAATTGACCCGTTTGGGCTGTGACTTTCTTGGCTTCAGTGGATCACTCATTTTGGTTACTGGATGAAGAAGTTATGACGTGTTGAAGTTGGGAGAATTCCGGCCGAATTCGCCGGCGACGGAGGCAGCTCGGACGACGGCGATGGAGGTTGAGGTTATGGGGGTTTTGTAGCCCATGGAGAGGTGAGTCTATTCCAAGTGGTTTCAACCCTTGTTGTGCTCGGTGGTGGCTGATCAGAGAAATTGGATTCCAGCGAGGTTTTCGAACTTCACGATGATCGGGATCGTACGTTTGGCGAGGAATCTTCCGCCGGATCACCGGATTAGCGCGTTTTTGCGTTGTGCTTGTCTGTGAGTGGACATTTCTTTTCATTGTTGGTTGCGAATCTTTTATATACGTTTTACGAGCATAAGCATGTAGTTATGATTATAAATTATACGAGCATGTGTTTTATGATTATGCATTTACGAATATGCTTTATAATTATGCATTACGAGTATGCTTTTACATTCTTTTTATGCATTTGCATGAAAACTTTTATGATTTGGTTTACGCAGAGTACAGTCTCAGTAGTAGTTGTATCGATACACTTAGCATCTCGGCTGATCCCCGATGATGTTTACCGGGGGGAGGGGACTGTTACCCTGACCCGAGGTCTTTACCAGGGGGAGCAGATACCCTGACCCGAGGCCTTTCTGGTTGGAATCACGTGAGGATCAGGGATCCCGTGATTCAGACTGTACTAGTGCGAATGTCTCCGTGTGTGACCCCGCAGAATTTTTGATGCATGCTCTGTACGCGTGAGGAGTTAGAGTCTCCCTCTTGTACCATTTGATTTTTTTATGCATTTAGACTCACATATGTTTTATAAACATATATATGTTTTCGGCGAAAGACATTATTTTTGTCCACTTACTCTAACAGTTTATATGTCTTTCCCTGAGCTCTTTGTTTTCAATGCCCAGTTTGCAGTTTGGATTCAGGTGTGTCACGTCAAGGTTGGAGGCTTAGTATTCAAGCCGCTTTTCCTTTCTCAGTAGGTTTCTAGTTTGGCATACTGTTGTGTATATATGTATATACTAAAGGTCGCTCTGAGTACTATTATGTTTATATTTTCACATGATTTTCCCGGATTTCTGTAAAGCTACAGTTTTGTTTATTGCTTTACGTTATGATATGTTTTTGAGAAATTCGGATGAGATTCGTGCCCACGGTTTGGTTTTTGTGGCATATGATGAAGTGTATTTTTCGCTGCAGGTTAATGGTAACTACGCTATATAGAGTAACTATGCCAAAAAATTTATGATTTTTGAAAGTTCATGTTTTCAGAAGGGGTCTGATGCTGGTTTAGGAAACTAAATCGGGGTCGGGTCCTTTCAGTGTGCATTAAATCGGTGCGTAGGTTCATTTTTATGGCTAAAGTGTCGCATAAAAAAGCTAATTAGGTAACTCGCACATGAATGTGCATGTAGAAATTATGGCCGAGATCGGTTCGGCTCCATCAATTATTTTTAGGAACTGGAATCAGAACCGTTTAATGTACATACGGTTCAGTTCTTTGTATTTTTTAGAAGGAATTTGTATGGAACTGAACCGCACAAATCGGTTCGATTTTAAGGTCCTAAATGTTGTTAAATACATAAAGAAAAATCAATAAATAGCTTATTTTGGAAGAAAAAAGAATAAAAAATTACAAAATGGGAAATTAAATACATCTACAAATCACTTGATCTGCAAGTATCCAACAATCATAGAGTCCTTTTAGTTCAACTATATTACAAATTGTAAGCTAAATAAGTTACGACAAACAAGTATTTGAATTTTTTGTTGAGTAGAACAACTAAAGGCAACAACTATAGTCCACAAAAACTTCTGAACCAAAAACTACATATGTACCTCAAAGTTGCATTTTATTTAACAAACTAATTTTTGGTAATTTTTGTTGCCCTTGCATCATCCGCATTTTTTTAAGCGTGAGAGTGTGAGGGTTGTCGACTAAGTAGATTAACTAAATTTAGCGTTTTGAGAGTTTTTTTTTCTCAAATACTTTATAGTTAGAAATGAATGATCCTTTTTACCCATGTCTATAGTACATAATAGACTTTACAAGGCTACCAATAATATATTGACATGTGTTATTTTCATATTATCGATTCTTTAAAATGTTATAACTTAGGAACCAGAACCGAAATATTTGCCCTTAAAACCGAACCATCAATATTACTTTGCAAAATTTAAAGAACCGAACCAAACCTAATGATTCCGATTCTTCGTGAAACCAGTCCCACCCCTAATAGAAACTTTGATGAATAATTCTATTTGGTATAGCTTATGTTCGATACACCTTCGAATTGAAAATTTGAGGAAGAATCGCGGGACAAGAGGAAGACATAATGTAACCACATTGGCTCCAGTGGAATTTGGAGTTACTAGTTACAACTTACAACTATCATCATAGTCATGAATTTATCTTCAATCGTTGTAACCATTATATGTGAATATTTCTATTTTTATGCATAGAATACTAGGTCAAATCACCTTCTCTGTGATCGAAGTATCAAACCACCTCATTCCTTGTTCATACGATTGAATCAAAGAATAATGATGTATTTATGCTCCTACCGACCTCTTAATCATAAGCAGATAAACCTGTCTTTTATAGCATTGGCATGTGGTTGTATACTTGATGGCTTGATCAAAGCCTTAACATTCCACAAGCCATTGAAATCTATAATGCTAAAAAACAAGTAATTAATCGCAGTATTGTGAAATATCTTGACCTTAATTCATACATATGTACGTGGGGCAACTAGATCACTAGCAATTAACAAAGGGAGACAACAAAAATTAGTGTCTTGGATTTCCTATGATAAAAGAAACTTCAAAATCCTAGTCAATCATGCAAGGTCCCATTTCCAGGCTGTACATAGCTAGTTCGAGAAAAATGGCTTGCATTGGGGACCCAAAGCCTTTGTTCGATCATCCCGCGCTGTTGGCTGGATCGGAGTTGATGAAATATGTGCGTTACATGTGAATCTGGGTCAGCTGGGACATGCATGCAAGTAATAATGGGGACCCTTTGAGCTATATATGTGACTAATGAGCTAAGCTCATGCATCACAGGAACACAAACGCAGTGGAACTGCTCGAGAAGAGTAGTAGAAAAAGGCCAATGGAAGAGACAGAGCAGCATTTACAACCTTGCACATATTTTGTTCGCAAGCACCATCAGCCACCTAACCCCACAACCACCAGGATTACCCTCTTCTATATATATATATATATATATAGTCATTCTATTAAGATATATATTTTTTAGTTATTTTCAAGTATAGGGTATTAGACAAATTTTTCGATCATATTTTAACATCTTCATCATCCAAATATTAGGTTTTTATGAGTAGATTATTCATGTAAATTTTCAGCCAAAATAGTGACCGTTAAAGTATCGAAAGAGATTAAATCAAGGAACGGATCAAATCTGTCAAATCTGAACCGTTCATATTTATAAACTTCAATTGTAGTTTTGAATAACTTAACGATCACCATTTTGGCTGAAAATTTACATGCTTGATCTACACATTAGGACCTAAGATCTGAACAATGGAGAAGGTAAAATATGATCGAAAAGTTGGTATAATGCTCCATACTTGAAAATGACTAAAAATAGGTATACCTTAGTGGAAGGGTGTTGTGTATGTGTGTGTATATATATATACACACACAGATACACACATACCCATGAGGATCGTACTTGCAAAATTTCAGCTCCATCGGAGATGTTTTGGCTATTTGATCGTCATATTGTTTAACAATGTACACAGATTATCCGATTTAGCTCAAAATTTGATGTGGTAATCAAATAGTCAAAACATCTCCGATTAAGTTGAAATTTTGCAACTACGATCCTTGCATGAGTATCTGAACGATAAGTGATTTCAATATTTAAATTGTTTTGTCAATTTTGCGTAAAATAGAACTTCACAACAAAGTTTTAGTGCGAAGCTTCGCACTTGATAGGATCTATATTTAGCTCAAAATTTGAATGTGGTGATCAAATGGTTAAAACATCTATGATTGAGCAAAAATTTTGCAAGCATAATTCTTGCATGAGTATCTAAAGAATAAGTGGTTTCAATTTTTGAATTGTTTCGTCGATTTTACGTAATTAATACTTCACATTGAAGTTTTTGTGCGAAGTTTTGCACTTGATACATGTATATATATACAGATCTTATCAAGTGCAAAGCTTCGCACTGAAACTTCAGTGTGAAGTTCAATTTTACATAAAATCGACGAAATAATTTGATCATTGGAATCAATCACCTTTTAGATACATATGGAAAGATCATGCCTGCAAAATTTTAGCCTAATCGGAGATGTCTTGACCATTTGATCATACATTTAAAATTTGAGCTAAATCGGACAACCTATGTGCAATGTTAAACAATGCGACGATCAAATAGTTAAAACATCTCCGATTAATCAAAAATTTTGCGGGCACGATCCTTGCATATGTATATAAAAAATGATTGACTTCAATTATTGAATCACATTGTCGGTTTTGTATAAAATGAAACTTCACACATGAGTTGTAGTGTAAAGCTTCGCACTTGATAGGAACTGTATATATATATATATATTGTTAATACTGGAAACTACTAAGAGTTTGAGATATTGAAATGATGTTAATATTTGTTAATTTGTTCTTCTGTTTCCGCTCTTCCGTTTCCGCTAACCGCTTTCGGGTGATCATTCTTAGGATTCACTATCGGTGTTTGCTTTCACTATCCTGTTATGCTTGCTCATTGTCAATCGCTTGCACTGCTAAGATGGACAACCGTTAAGGAGAGACCGGGTGTGCCGCCCTTCAACCCTTTGATGCCCAAGTCAGTAATGAGATATGATCAAACTAGAGTAATAACGTAAAAGAATAGTGAATGCGTACCATTAATGTTGAACCGCCAAACTTATAAAGGTGGTTGAGGTTAGGACCCTTAGCATTTTTTCGATGTGAGACTAACACTTTTACCCCTTTGTTGGAGTGCTCTCTAACAACTTCCTATTCGAGCGCGTGAGCGGAACCTATTCTGAATTAGGACTCGGGCTGGTCATCAATCTTGTTTCTTTCTGAGTGGTCTATGCTGCAGTGCTGGCGGTGAGAATTAGTTAAACACGTACATAATGATGTGATTAAGGAGGTATATGCACAAGTCCCCCAACTCGCTCAGCCAAGGGGATCAATCTTGGTTGGGGAGTTGCAAAATTGGATACTGGCAAACCACACGTGCATGCTTAACATCTTTGTTCCTTTGATGCCGGTTACATACCGTATAGTCCCCTGACTTGTCGACCAAGGTTGTTCCATTATTATTTTGCGTACCTGTTGTATATATAAATAAGACGTAAAGATAATTCTTGTGTGTGCGGTTAGCTTTAGGGAGAGCAGTAAGTAGCTATTTACTGCTTCCCAGATACAAAATTTCGGCGACCATGATGACTTTCACATGGTTTCGCTTCTCTAAGGCGTATTATTGCAAGTTCCAGCGGATCAGTAAAAATGTTTTGATAATAAAATATAAAGTTTTGTAAATATTCCAGAATGAGTCACGACGTCATCCGAGGTTCTTCCAAGTAGCGAAACTCAGTAAGCCCGTTCCCAATGGAGCCTTTCCCAATTACTGGCGTACTCCTCCGTATCTTTCTAGTAAGGGGGGGGGGGGCACAAGTGGCAGCTTAGCTTACGCTGACCGTAGGGACATGATATTCGACATGCTACACTCGGCCCTTCCTACCGGTTGCTTATCGCGACATTGGTAGTGGCTTAATCGTAGGTGGGAACATTATCAGTAGCCCTTGAGCCCTTGAATTTTGGACCTTCGTGCGACTTTCGGCTTTTCTTGCCGAAAAACAAGTTGTTAGCCTATCTGTGGGTGCGCCTTGCCGACTGGTGACTTTGGCGGAACATGGTTGTCTTCAGTTGGCTATATTCGTCGTCGCTGACTGTGTCGCGATCGTGTTAGTCCCCATGCTTCCCTTGTTGCGCTGCTCTCCTTGTTATACCGTTCTTTGGATGGGTCCTCCTTATCCGTCAATTCCATCTTGTGTTGTGGGTGACCCCACTTCTTGACTCATTAAATGTCGTCAAATCCTTTGCTGCCATGTGTCGACATAGGGTGCTTTGGACTTCGCAAACGTCCTATCATGGGGAAATGGTGTGATCATACCTCTTGAGAGTCGTGCATCCGAAATGACTCGTATGTGTCGTGCTCTTGACACCACCTGCCACACATATGGATCTTGTGGACCGACGTGTCATCTTGAATGGTCGTAATTCTTCGCATGAGTTGATAGTCTCTTGTGTTTAGCTTTCGTGGAGTATTGGGCTGGTAGTGCTTAGGTGAAGAAACTAGTTCTTGGCACACCTTGAATGCATCCATCAGCTAGCTCCTCATAAGATATTTTCAGGCCACAACAGACTTTGCAGCGAGAGCAAAGTGCCACTAGGGATTCCGCTTTCGAGTCAACCTCTTCCTTACCTTTCATGGACAAGGCTGACTTTGCTGCCCTAGTTGCTTCATCCTCAGTTTGTAGGTCCACAGTCTGTTTCCTTTTGTTAGGATTAGACCGTTGCACTTTTATCATGCCGATAATGAGGCTATTGGCAGCGTCGGTGTCTTGAGTTGCGTTATCTCCTTACAGCTCTATGACTATCTCTCCCTCGTCTATCCACCTCTGAATTTTGAACTTCAAGATAGTGCACTACTCAGTAGTATGAGTCTAGACGTGATGGAAGAAGCAGTAGGGAATGCCTTCTACACTTGCTGAGTCTGAAGATCTTCGCTTGTATCAGATAGTCTAAGATTTCTGCTACTCGCGAAACGTCGTAAGTGAACCCCTGCTTCGGTTTTCTCCCTTGCTCAGGTTTTCTAAAAGGCTTAGCCTTTGATGCTGGAACCACCTGCTTGAGCTTCTTATGAAAAGGTAGCAGGGCCTAGGATCAATACTTGGTCCATCTCCCTGGCCAAAGCCAATCACTTGGTAGTCCAACAAGCGTTGAATAGTATTCTTCGAGCCAAATCAAGAAGAGGTCGTGCGTCCGAACATGATATGGTACATGCAAAAATAATTACCTGGTCCCGTGTATGCTAGGTCTTCGAGCCTCTTTATAGGCATGTAGTTGATGAGATCCTCCATGATAAGCTCATCAAGGATTTCGTTCATGTGATCCTGGTTGAAGGTATATTGCCGCGAAGGCCTGGGTATCGGTGTTGGCTGAGTTCTTTTGGACTCCCTCAGCCTTCTCTCTGACCTTTTTGCCCCTCGACAGGAGGGTAGACCCGTTATCTCAACCATGTTGACCTATGATTTAGGGAACATGTGGGAATCAACCAATGTCACTGTCTTAGTCGACGCCTCTAGAGCCAACTTTCCATCATTTATCCACTTCTGTATCTGGTATTTGAGCTTGATACAATCCTTGGTGGAGTGGTTCCACATGCCATAAAATTTGCAGTACTTTTTCCATTTCAGCTGCTCTGTACTAGGAATGGCTCTAAAGTCAGACTTTGCCGCCTGCGAATTGATCTGCTCGTCCAAGATCTTATTAGCCATGTTGGCATCATAAGTGTATGGCTTGAACTCTGGCTTAGTAAAAGTCACTATCGAGAGTTTGACTGGTCATTTGCTCTGTTGGAGCTTTTGAGGCTTGAGCACTGATTTGGAAGTTAGTTTGACTGCGTGAACAAGCTCGTCTTCAGATTCATATCCCTCTTCAGTAAAGACTTCAATAAAAGCCACAGTAGTTGACTTATTCTTCTTTGAGTAAGGCATCCAGGCTGTGTATGTTCCCTTAGAGGAATTACACATGTTGTCCCTTTTCTGCATCGTGTTGTATGCCTTTGTCACCGTGATGATGAACTTATTCAGTGAGGTATGCTTAGTGCTGAGGAACAAACGATGATATAGGTTCTCCAAGCCATTGATCACCATGTCTATGATGGAATCTTTCCCCATAGGGGTCTTGCACAAAGTGTACTCTGACCAGAAACGGTGCAAGAACGTAACTGGGCTCTCAGACGGCGCCTGACACATGGCCACCGGTTTGCTTATGTTGGTTTCTGGCAGTGTTGTTCTGAAATGATCCACGAACAACTTCTCCATGTTAGACCACTCTGTTATGGACTGTGGGTTAAGTCAAGTGTACTAGATCAAGGCCGAGCCATACAAGGAGCAGCCAAAAACTCTCAACTTCAGCTCTAGATCCTCCCCCCAGGGCCCGGGCTGCAACATGAAGTAAGCCAAGTGAGTTGAGGCACTCCCGCTTCCGTCCCCACTGAAGGTTTGGAAGTTGATTAACTTATAATTCCTAGGCCACTACCAATTGGCATTGATACCCCCCAACGCTGGGAAAGGGGTCTCATACGAGTGATGTGGCTTAGTGTTAGGACCATAATTATATATCCATTACGCTCCTAACTTTATGCTTATAGCTTATTTTCTATGAATAAAGCATTGTTCTTATGACGTTTCCTGTTCTTGTTAGGAAATATGGAGTTGGCTCGCAAATGTATTAAATATGAAAAATTAGATACTTATTGGAGAAGGCATATACATTTCCGAGGTCAAGGGAGAATTTGGAGCAACTTTGGAAAAAAAAAGAAATAGCTTCACCGGAGGTCGCCGGAAGTTGCCCGGAACTCGCCGGAATTCTTCACAGCCGGCCGGCCCAATCACATGGAGTCCAGCCCAATGGAGGCCCATTGAGCCCATCTATGCCTACCAATATGATTTGGATAGAAAGAGAAGGAGTTAGACCACATGATGTCACCATTTTTGGGGCTTAGCCTTCCATAGCCTAAAATAGTGGATCATGGTCTCCTCATTCAAAGTTGACCTTTAGATTCTCCATCTCACCACCTCCTATAATCTAAGGGTCCATATTTATCTCCCTAATCAGCCCAAATTCGAGCTTCCCTTGGCATCCAAAAACAACTTACTTCAATTTTCAGATTTCTCAAGTTTTAGCTATCTAGAAACCTTCTCCATCCATACCTACTACATAGCCATCTCCTCCACAAAAAAACACACCCATAATCACCATCTAAGGCTTGGAAACACCTATCATAACCATCTCCTTTTAGCCTTAGGTGGGTGACCCAACATCAAGGAGCTTTGGAGAAAAATTGGAGCAAGGAGAAAATAATAGCTAGAAGGCCTTGAAGCTTTTGGGTACTCTTGGTTATTTCTCATCCTATTTTGTCTTTCAATCATGTATCTAAGTTATATACTTGTTATGGGTAGTGAGTAGTAGATTTTGGGAGGCTAGGGTTAGAACCCTAGCCATGTGATGTGATGAATATGTCTTGGATTAAGTATATTTCATGGTTTTAGTGTATGTTATGAAGATTTGTGTTATGAATGAGTTTATTGTGTGATTGTGGTATGTTTATATGCTTGAGCTTGTTGTATAAATTCTTATATGCATGTGTTGACTCTAGCTAGGTTGAAGCATGTGTTAAAGGACTTAAAAATGACCCTTGAATGAATTAGCTACTCACTTAAGGATAGATGAACATGTAAACATGATTAGGATATTATCTAAGAGATTTATCTTAAGATTTGGTTCCCTAGCATTTATCATGGATTAGAGCCTCTTGAGTCTCCTTAGACTTGAGAGACCTTAGTCAAGCACACATTGATTTAAAATGTTATTGTGGCACCTCGTAGAACCTTTTGGCTCGTAACTTAATAGGTGCGAGTTGAGAGATTTAACCAGAAATCCTTTCGGATTTTCCAATCGATATTCGAGAGGGGAGCCTTTCCATATCTATCACACGATTTACTTGTTAGCTTCACAAAGTGACATACGGTTGAGGTATAAGCCTGTAATGACTTATGTCTTGATCTCGATTCACCAAACACTTCAATGTAGGGCTTAAGTCTTTTAGTGTCCGAAGTGACCTAGGAATTTGAGTTCTAAACAAACCTTGACTCACAAGGTCACGACTTGGACAATACTTTGTATGAACGGACTTAATCTATACATGAACCGGGACATTGTTTGATGCATCATATGGTTAGTGGGGATTTCCCTAGTTGACCTATTTTCCCTTATATTGAATTTGTGTCATTTAGTTCGCATTTAGTGTAATCAATCAACCATCAACCAACTCCTTAATCACTCACCGTAATTAGAGCATCCCTTGCAATGCCAAATCTCCAAAGGATTTGGTAGTGTGAGATACACTTTTACATTTTATTTCCTCTAGTGTCAAGTAGTGTAGTGTCTAGTGAGTTGTAATCTTTGTGCTTTCACCCGAGCTAAGGAATTTAAGTGCTTACTCCTCGTGGGTTCGACACTCGATTTCCTTTTTTATACTATTACTTTTCCCCGTATACTTACGGGTGAAGATCGTTCTTGCACTTATGAGTTAGCAAATAGCTTACTAGGTGTGGGGGTGTAAATCTTCCAACACTTAGTGACCTGGATGTTGCATTATTTTATGAATGCGTCAAACTTCTCCTGCCAGGCGGCTGGGAAGGCTTCCGTTTGTCGCTGTATTCTCGCAAAGTTGGACATAGACTTGGTAAGTTGTCTGATATCCTTGTCAGCCCTTTTGAACATGTCCAACATGTCCTTCTTCTATCGTGTCAATGCGACCTCGACAACGTGCAGCAACTCGGTCTACATCTTGTCTTGCCCTTCCACTAGGGTTGCGAGTTGTGCTTTCTGGGTCACCTTCTCTTCCGAGCCTTTTGCAAACTCGGTCCTCATGGCGACTACCTCAGCATTGGTAGCCTCAGTTTTATCGCCATTGTCAGCAAGTAAAGTTGCTTGATTGGCTAGTCCTTGGTTGATGAGATCGAGCTATGCCGCTTAGTGCTGGTCATGCTTGGTGGCGTACGGTCGATAGTATTCGTACGTCAAGCCCATGATCTCTTCTTCAGGTAGGAACATAAACTCCATTGGCTAGCGTTGTATAGTTCCGAATATCAAGTCTACTGTGTTTGTGGAGAGTGTGCGACACTCAGCAGACATATGCTTCCGGTATGCCGGTTGAGGATGTTTGCGACACTGCGGGTAAGCCCTTCGGTAAAGTACCCCTATTGTCGCTTAGAGACATAAAGTATGTCCCATTGGGCGTGCCAAAATATTTGACTTTAGAATTTCCAGGGTATGAGAAGTTCTTCACACTGTCTCTTTTTCTCGACCGTGTGTAGGTGTACGTCAGCATGTCACTATTGTGGGCAGAATGTTGATCGTAGCGTAGACCACTACCTGACTTCTAAGAAGTGATTTAGGATAGGGAGAGAACAAACCCTATCTGATGGATTCTTTTTTCCTAGTAGGCCTAGGACTTTGGTTCTTCGTGTCTCTAGTTGAGCCACGGAAATCGATACTCCAGAGCTCCTTCAGTGTGAAGCAGAGCAATCTCCTTGACGTAAGTTTGAGAACACAGGGTTTCGCTTCCTCGAATCTCTGGACATTCACGCTCATTCGGGTGAATATCTTTCAATCGCCAGTTGCTAGGGTTTCTCTAGGTGAGAAGGTTATTTTGCCGAGAGGAAAAGTTGTATGATGCGTAGATCTCTATTACATAAAGATTTCCTCAATTTATAAGAAAACATGATAACTTGTCGTAATAGACTTAAGATTTTTGCGCTTTAGACTCACTTAATGACTCTAATTGCTTGAGATTCTTACTCAGGTCTTTCAATCAAAATCTAAGACTTGATGACAGGATCACTAAGGAATCATTCCCTCATTAGAAAAGGTCATTGTTTCTCGCGCGGGCCGCATACATCGACCCATAAAAATTCATTAAAAATAAAGACCATTTATTTTGGGCCTAAACAATCTTTAATAGTAAAGATGCAACTTAGAACAAATAATAAAATTTTATGATAGGCTCCACAAGTAAATAGAACCCAGCTGTTTGGAACTTATGCATCTCAACCCCAAAAGATTGAGCATGCATATACACCATTGGAGTGATTTTCGGTCAAAAAGAAAATATAGACCCTACCATTGAAGATGATCTACGCACGTAACCAAAGAGTACCTTCGATCTTCACTTAGTTAAGAGTGTAGGATTGTAGGACACATATATCAAGTTCTTTGATGCCCCAAAAAAAATAGAGATATCTAGGGGTGAGTTTATCCATGCTTCTCTAATAAGAGAAGGAGCTTTTCAATTAACTTTTCAAATTAGAGGTGTTTGATAATTAAGCTCATTTTGACATAAGTTTTTAAAAAAAGTTGATTTCTTTATTATTTTAAAAAGGAAGTCCAGAGACGCTTTTAAAAGTTAGTTTTTTTGAAAACACGCGTAAACAAATTCCATTTTAATAAAAATTTGTTAAAAATCCAAAATTATCCTCGTGCAATTTCTAATTGACGCCGACCTTCGCGTCTGAACTCTCTTTTTTCTCTCTGAATTTCCGAGTTCCAGACGGAAAAGCTCTCTGCCACACTCGAATCTTTCGCGTCTCTTCTCTTCTTCGCCACAAAATCGAAAACCTCTCTGCCATGAATCAAGACTTTCCATATCTTTTTTCCTTTAGATCGGTAAGCCTCTTTATCTCTCGAGCTCAATCAAATCCAAGTTTTGGGTTTTGTTCTTTCAATTTTTAGGGTTAGGATTTTGTTAAATCTGTGAAAATGAGATGCTTTGACGAATTCATTCTTGCTATACTAGTTTCAATGGTCTTATGCAATTGGGTTTTGATGAAATTGAATTGGGTTGTGTTCGAATTTAATTGGGTTTGGTCGAATTCACCTGGGTTCTGTTTAAAAAGCGATAAGAATGATTGCTTAGAAAGTTAATGCTTAGAATCTGGAAGCTGAACTCAATTGATATATTATACTTATTTCGTTTTAATTTTTCGTACAATTCTCAACATTTGAGTGTGTTCTTTATAGATTTCATTGCTTCAAAAGATGTACTGGAACATTGTTCAATACCAATGCTTTGTGGGTGTTATACGATTTTGGTGTTGAAAGATTTGTAAATTGATCGAGCCATATGGATTGGGGAAAGATTTGAACTTGATATGGATTTTTCAGCCACATCTGTGCTGTTTTTCGGCGCCAAAGTCTTTGTCTTGATGAGAAGCTAATCATATTGTTGTGTTACTGGGTTTCAGAAATATTAGTTAAATTATTAATGAGGTCCTCAGAAAAACTGCTTTGATTTTTCTTGTTGAAGCTAGGTTGGAGTTTAGTTAGTGGTCAAGTTAGATCCTTTGACTACTAGATCATCTTGATCATGGGGCAGGGGGAAGCAATACCTGATCAAAGTCTAGCTGCTTCCTGAAAGCTATAGGGAAACCAGAGGTAAGTATAAGTTGGCGTCTAATTGTTTCAAGTTAAACAGTTTTCGGCGTCCAAATCAGACTTTGATTTATTGATTAGTGTTTCATGTAAGGAGGTTTTCTTATATATCTTGTGTGGAATGTGGAGACGCCTGTAGCTTGACACATGATACTAGGCACTTTTTTGATTTATTTTGTTGGATTCAATTTGATGGTACTGTTATATACAATATTCCGTGTACCAGACCTTTATATATCTGGAAGTCTTAGCTAACTCTGATCATCTGTGCAGGACATTTATGCAAGTTGCAGTAACATATTTCGGAGCTTCTCTCAGGGTAGTCTACCTCCCATTAACTTAAATTTCGCTTTTCTAGAAGTGGTTAAAATGCAGAAAACATAAGTGAGTATTCTGCTGGATTTAGTTCACCTCTAAAACACAATGGAGTGCAGAAAGAGTTCGATTTTGCCAAGTTTAGGCCCTATTGTTGTTGGTCCATACTTGTGAAAATTATATGCATTGACTCATAGATACAAGGCCTGCCATCAATTTGCTCCTCCATCAGTAATTGTGCCATCCCTTGCTATGCTAAGCTAAGCTACTACTCCTGACTTATGTGTGCTGCCAGTACTACCACTTCATAAACTTTTCCCTTAGCGAACTGCAACTCTCACGCTGTCTTTCTCAGCTAGCCAGTGCTCTCTGTCAGGTATTTGGACTTGAGTCTGTGTCTATCCACTTTGTTTGCGTAAGAATTTGAATACTCAACAGCTTTTTTGTTGTTAAAATACTCAAGAATAGACCCAATAATGAAATTAAAAATGGTTGCCGTATGCCTCCATTGTTATTTCAAGGTTGCAAGAGCAATCCGGCGCCACCTTCATGCTGCTGAACATGTCTATTATTACTTGATAGAATCTAAATCAGCAGCTTAAATAAATGTGTGCTCAACTGTAATTGTAACGTTCACATACCTATGTCTGGATATGCATTCACTAAACATTTGTTGTTCTTGTCTTTAAAAAGGTGAAGCGTGAAAGCTGTTGCCATAGAGATGGGAAGCTGCTTCTTCTTTCTTGTAAGATGGGGAAGTTGATTTTTCTGCAAACTAAGTATTGAAGTAAACGGTGTATGCCTGAAACAAATGGCCACAGTATTCTAGTTTCTAAGAAGGTAACTGATAACAACGCCCTTTCAATTTTCAAGGTTTCTCATATCTTGCGCATGTGTTCCCATTGATTGTCAGCTAGCCGTCTCGTCTTTACTAGGATGTCCTGCTTAACTTTTCCAAGTCTTTCACTTTCAAGTGTTTCTGCAAGCTTAGAACTCTCGAGGACGGTCTCTGAACCCTTTGAAATTGAAAGCCTTGAAAAGTTAAGAAGATATGTAAAGCCAGTCAGTAGTTTCCAGTACCCAGAATTGGAACAGAAAGAAAAGCTCTAGCTAATCTGATGCCAGAAGTAATGAAGCAACTCAAATGAAGCTGGTCTAGTTATGCATGCTAAGGCTGGCTTGGATTCAAGTCTCGTACTTGTCTAATAAAAAGAAAAAACAAAAGAGACGGAAGATCTGTACATATTCCGTGAATCTAAATCTGAAATATGGTTGATCTGGAAACTGACATGATTCGAGCTTGGACAGTAGTGAGATGCATTTCAGGCTGTCATTTTAGTAAGGAGAGGGACATGATCACTGTCACAAGAAACAGGTCTGACTACTGATGTGAATCGTCAAATGTCATCTATGATGGTAAACCCTGAAATGGGTAAGAGGCCATTTGATGATCATTTTGGATATGATCAAAATATGTACGTGTTATAATGTGTAGTAAAATAAAGAAGAAGAGCTAGGCTTCTTTGGTTACTTGTATTAATTACTAGCTTGTAAATAATTGTTTGATGTTCTATGATCGAGTTTGATTTGATTTGTGTGGGTCAGTTTGTATAGATTTTCTGGATTAGAATGGAATTTGATGATAGTGAAGCATGTTATGTTATGTAGTAGTGTGAGACATTATTGTGATGTGCAACTGTTTTTGTAATTTATAAATCTTCTTAAGGTGAAGGTGCTCCAATAAAAACCTGATGACTTCCCATGTGATTGTGACTATGGTCTTTCACAATTATATAAAGAGACATTCCTAATTCGATAAACATTTTGTTATTTTGTTGACATTGTTGAAGGACCAAATGACAATGCAAATGGCGAAGATGATGCAGAAGAGGAAAGATATCTCGTTACCAAAGGTCCAGAGCACGAAAAATGAAAATAGTGAGGAAAAAAAAAAGCAAAGTGTAATGAGTAATCAAAATGTTTGATTAAGTGCTTTAGTTATATCCAATCAATGTATTTTAAATTCTATCTTGAAACCAACTTAATGTGGTGGCTCACGATTTATTTGTGGGATTTGTTATATTCAGATTGCAGATCTTCTTGGAGGTTATTCTGAATTTCTGGTAGATTTCTATATGTTGAGTTATGTCGCTAGGGCCTAATCTCTGTTTAGCATTTAAATCGAGATCGGGTTCTTTCATTTGGTATCAATCATTTAAACTATCGAGCAATGACATCAATAACATATGTAAGGTTTGTATTTTTATAATTTATAATTATTATAGGTAATATTTGATCAAAATTCAACCAAAAATAAAATAAAATAAAAACAAAATAAAAAATAAATAGACTTGTGCTTTTACTTTTGAATATAATAAACACTTCTTATTTTAAAAATTCTTTAAAAAAATATATTTGTCAAACACTCCATTTTTTTTCTAATAAGAAGCAATGAAAATATTTTGAATGAAAATATTGTCAAGCATAACCCTAGTATCCACCACTAGTGCACATACGTGCATGATTCACTCATTTCACTTATCAAATACTAGAAGCTATACACGAGTATTTTTGGTGTTCAAGAGTCAAGACACAACACTGACAACAGTAGGAAATGACCGCAGATGAGAGGCCAATCATATTGGCTTTTTTCTCGATCGGCATACTTGGAACGAGTTTCAGTTCATTGAACAAGGACCTGATAGAGTGATAGGACAATAACAGATCGACGTGCACAACAAGGTTTTACTTTTACCCTCAGACTCACATCTCGATCAACGCTAGCAATTTCACTTTGCTGTGATACAATTTCACTTTGCTGTGATACAATAAGAACGAACCATCAATGTGATTGTGACATTAGAATTCCGACCATTTTGATGGATATGAGGAAACCCTACCTAGCTATATGCTTGGAAAATCATGCAATATAATTGTGAAG
Source organism: Geum urbanum (assembly GCA_946800695.1). Lineage (NCBI taxonomy): Eukaryota > Viridiplantae > Streptophyta > Magnoliopsida > Rosales > Rosaceae > Geum > Geum urbanum. The sequence goes on along the minus strand of OX327002.1, from coordinate 3,736,377 downwards.
TCCAATTCTACCAAATCAAAGGTAATATTCCGGTGATGCCTAATTATTATGAACCGAAACATGCCAGGTGAAAAGTAATCCGGTTCTATACATAAGTCACATTCAATTCGTGCGCTCTTCTCTTGCTGTCAATTCATGAACAGAAAATCCATTGCATTTACTTACTTTGAGAAGAAAACTAGCTTAATTATTCTTGCTCTAGAATTCAAAATCAAAGTAGTCTCCTTACATATGCATGTACGTACAACGACAGATATATTATTACCCTTGTTTGGCCCCAAAATCTCCCAAGGTTTTGAGAGGCTTTCAAACTGTCTATTTTTTTTAATTACGCGCTTATGTATGCTTGGTGTGCCACCGCTGTGAGACAGAACATTAAACGTAGTTCGTTGTTGCCTAATTTCTAAGAAGCGACTGGACGGGGAGATCATCAACCCTGTCAGATGGATCATTCTCGCCTAAGTGACTTAGGACTTTATGGTTTTCGTGTCTCTCGCAGAGTCACGAAGATCGATACCTCACAGCTCATTCTGTGTGAAGCAGAGCAATCTCCTTGACAGAGTGTTGAGAACACAGGGTGTTGCGTTTGTAAATCAAAGATACTCACGCTCTTTCGGGTGATGATCTCTTGATCACCGGTTGCAGGCATTTCTCAAGATGAGAAAATAGTTTGCCGAGAGCAAAACATGTATGTGATCGAGGATTCTTTCTCTTTCGTTAACCTCTTTATTTATAGAAACCAATTACTTGTTAATATATATCTAAAACTCTTCACAATTAGACTCAATGAGCAACTCTGAATGTTCAGAATCTTACTTCCTAGATTTTATAATCAAAGTCTAAGAGTTTGATGATAAACTCGCTAGGGAATCATTTTTCCACAAGGAAAGGTAGCAACCGATTTAATACAGGCTGCAGGTATTGGCCTTCTACCTTATCTTAGTCCAACCCAAATGTTATGGACTATCCTTCCATGCCGCCTAGTCCAGCCCTCAAATCCCAACAACAAGATATTTTATCTTGGGCTCAAACATTGCCCCTCAAGCCTCGAAATTAAAGCTTAAGAGTGATTGAAGATGTTTGTTTCCTAACGATATACCGTTTACTTCAAGCGGTAACTTTCCATTCGTAACGCCACCTCAGCTAACTCTTCTGAAAAGTCGCACCATTACAGATGACGTCATATAAAAAGTGCACGTCCTATCAGAGTCCATACTGCAACACACTCCTTCCGCTTCCATCTTCCCAACTTTCTAAACTTCTCTATGAAGCTAGATTTTCTCCGCCCTCGACTACTTTTCTGATCTAAAAATGCCGCCTCACCCGCAAGAATATCCTCACCTTACCAAAGAGAACGCTGATCTCTTCGCTAAATCCATTCAAACCACTGTTAAATGGCAGAAACCAGGTCCGACCACTACACTAAAACTCTCAAACGCCGCCACCGATCGTTTAGGCCCTTTCCTCAAAACACCTATCAACCCAGCACTCTACCAAGTCCTTCATGACAGCTCATGCAACTTTGCCTTAATCTTCAGACGAGACAACCAAGTTGACCCCACTGGTTGGACAAATAAAGACACTCTCTACTCGATTGAAAAATGGCCTACCACCTTCGATAACGAGCAAAAATGGTAATGGGCTCTCTGCGAAGCCAACCTGGTTCGTTGGCAAGCATCTGACATTGTCCACCTCATAGACCTTTGCTTTTTGCTACCCAGTGGAAGGAATCACACACCATGCGTCGCCGCTATGTGTTTTTGGGATGCCGCCTGTAATTGCTTCCGCCTCCCTTGCGATGACGTAAGCATTACTCTGCTAGACCTCCTTACTATCTTCGGAGTTAACAGACCCTGCTTGGAAACAAGGGACTCCATCAATGCCGCCGCTAGAGCTAGTCTCGACTGGCCCCCTTCTTACACCTCCTGGGTTACCCGCTTAATGAACGACCAATCCCTTCAAGGATGTATAGCTTTCCTTGAGTTTTAGTTGTCAAAATATATTTTTTTGTGTTTCTTCCCAGAAGGTCAACAAATGCTGGGTTCACCTCGCTGAATGCTTGTTTGAAGGCACTAAGGTAGGACTTGCGCAACCCATTCTCGCCTACCTCTACCGCAGTCTACGATGGATATCGTTGTCCCCGCTGCAGCTCAACAAACCCGGTCCGCTATGAATGGTAGACCTCTGGCTCCAGATCTACTTTCCTGTCTTCCGGCATCCATATGCGCCGTCGTTCCAAGCAAACGAGCTCCTGGGCCAAACTCTCGCAGCCCCCCATCGCCTTCGAAGGGCTCACCTATCAGACGTGTTTCGCCACCTTCTGCTTGCACAACCAATTTTCCTCTAGTCCGGCCCATCTAATCTTAGACCACCGCTTCCCGCCAGAGTTAGAGGCTGGTTTTTTACCTTCGCCTACCAAACCGACCAGGCGAAGCTCATCTTTCTCTAGAGCAACCCTTGTGGAGACTCGTTGGTTCCTGATCCCATCAACGTCTGCTATAAGATGTACGCTCCCAACCACTTCACCAGACTACTTGGGCTAACCCAACGTGCCCCTATGCCACTGGTTGGTTCCGTCAATCGCTACACTACATGGCGAGCAACTTCTCATCCAGTGGAGACCAATACAGTAGATTCTCACTTTGGCTTTCCAATTGTGATGCTTCCCAAGGAGGAACTCACTGTTGCCCTCGTACCTTCAACGGGAGTGACGGTACATTATTGCGCCTAGCGTGCACAATTTTGGGATGGCCTTCGATCTACACAACCAATGTTTCTCTTTGTGGCCATCTTCAAGGACTTCGAAGGCAATTTTGCCAACTCTTTTGACAGGAAAGCGTTAAACTTCGTCTCCAAACATCCAGATGAAGACACGCCTTGGTCCACGCTAAGCATCCTCATTACTTTACGCCACAGATACTGGCCTTTAATTATGCATACTTAGTCTTTCTAGTTTGAACACTCATAGTGTTTCTACCAGATTCCGTAAGGATTCCAACAGAGGTACGGATGGGGTCAGTTTTGGTGATCCGAGCTATCGCGCTTGTACCGTTCTTTACCTGTTGTTAAGAGTAATATACCAAACGGTCGTTAGGAGCCCTGACGGGTTGTTCCCGCCTTCGACTCTCCGACTTTCAAGTTAGTGTATGAAGCGTAACAAATAGTATTGGTTGAGTAACAGGCGTGATATGGCATACCTTGTAACTGTCATAAATGTGTTGTATATATTGGCGGTTGAGTATGGGGTCTTTTATTGTTCTTCGATGTGGGATCTTACTTGTTTGTTCATGTTATGTCCTGGTATCTTCCGTTTGCCGTTCCGAGCGCGTGGGCTATCAGATGGTGTTGCTTCTTTGTTCAAAGTTGAAGCCTGTGTTGCTGTTTTGCGTTTGGTTTGAGCTGTGTCGACCCGTTTGGAGTGACTAAGTGCGCGATTATTGTGTTTACGGAATCACGTACTAACAAGTCCCCCAAGTCAAGGGAATTAGCTCTTGATTGGGAAGTTGCAAGGCTTTGTCTAGATTTTGCACATGTGGTCACTCGAGAAGGGGGGGGGGGGATCTTGCTAACCCCGAGTCCCTCAACTCTTCGACAAAGAGCTGATTTTGAGGTCGAGAGTCGAAGTGTAGTGCTGTGGAGCCTTATTCCGCGATGATGCGGGCGTTTGTCGTCCAGCGATAGCGCGAACGTTGTTGCTGTTTGGCTATCGGGTTGGACTCCGAAACTTGATGCTGCTGTTTGGAGCCGCTTATGTGGCGACAAGTGATGTTGCTACTCGTCCCACGATAGCGCGAACGTTGTTGCTGTTTGGCTATCGGGTTGGACTCCGAAACCTGATGCTGTTTGGAGCTACTTATGTGGCGACAAGTGATGTTGCTACTCGTCCCACGATAGCGCGAACGTTGTTGCTGTTCGGCTATTGGGTTGGACTCTGAAACGTGATGTTGCTGTTTGGAGCCGCTTATGTAGCGACAAGTGATGTTGCTACTCGTCTCACGATAGCGCGAACGTTGTTGCTGTTCGACTATCGGGTTGGACTTTGAAACGTGATGTTGATGTTTGGAGCCGCTTATGTGTCGGGTATAGCTCTATCCGGTGGATGCGTAACGAGAGGTCCCAGACCTCAGTCCGTTAGCCCCGAATGATGGTGCAGGTCATAATGGTATCAACCGTGCCCATGATAGCGCAAGCATAACTGCCACTTGCCTATCGGGTATTTCTCTATCGGGTGGACTCCGAAACGGTGTTGCTATTTTTGAAGTGGGCCCCACTTGTCTTTTCGTATTCCGACCTTTTCGTCTTTGTAACGGTTATCTGTCGCTTAAGGTGATCGTGTGTCAGGCGGTTTATTTCAGTTGTTTGCTGCATGCGTGACGCGTGGTGCGCCGAATTCGAAGCGGTAGGGTAATTAATTTTGGCGGGAGCGCGTGGGGCGCGTGAGACACGTGTCGTAATCCTACGGATGGAAGCGCTAAAAATAAACGGTAGGTGTTTGCCTAGGGTTAGAATTGTGGCCTATAAATAGTGGTGCTTTCACTTTCACCTTTTTACACTTTGCTTGCTTGAACTGAAACTCTGTGTGAACGTGCTCTTGAATCTGTGTGCTTTGTCAATCTTGGAGTGTTGCTATCTCGTGAATTCTCGTCTCATCTCTTCAAAGGTAGTGTTCTTGTTTTTGTCGCTTTTTGAAAATTGTTTTGTGGTGTATGGCTTTTGTACTTGTTTTGGGTACTGTTTTTGGGGTAATTTATGGGTTTACGTTGCTTTGTGTTGTAAACTAGAGAGGAATTCTGGGCTTTTTCTGGGTATTGGGAAGAACAGCTTCAAGTTCTTGGATTTTTGTTGCTTTTTGGCTGTTTGATCGACTTTTGGGTATTGGGAAAGATTTTGTACTTGTTTTTGCTGGGGGATTGGGGTTGCGACAGTCTGCACGTTCGCCCGTTTTGGCTTATCGCCCGTTTGCTTTTCTCTTAGGATCATGAAATTGATAGCTGTATCCAGTGATAAGTCGCCTCCGTCAACCCCTAAGTTCAGTGTAGGGTCCCGGGTTTCATCCCATAGTATTTCGGACTCCTCGTCCGATAGCGTACTGAGCGTCTCCCCACTGTCCGTTAACGCGAGTAGTGCTTTGCGTAGGTCGTCGATGCCAAACGTGGAGCAACCTGGGTCAAGTGTGCCAAATGTTGACGCGTCCTCCTCTTCCCGGGGATCAGATGGGTACGTCGTGCTCCCACGCGGTGAGTAGGCGTTTGGGGCTACCCTTCCCATTCTTCCTCAAGGCGGGCCCGTATTGTGGCGACTGGCGGACAGCCAGGTGGTGCAGGAGCCAGAGGGGTCCCCGTCAGTGTGGGAGATCGAGCGATGGTATCGGGACTACCATATCCCTCGTACCGTGAAGCTGAGGGCACTCCGTCAGGGTGAATCGTTCACATGCCCCCCGCGCGGCTACGTGTGCGTGAGTGAGTTCCAGCTGAAGGCCGGGCTGAAGCTTCCCCTGCATCCGTTCTTCCAGTACGCGCTCTTCAACATCACGTTAGGCCAATGCAGGCCAACGTTGACGCGCGTACTGATTGCCTTCCACAATATCTGGAAGCTAAGCTGGCTGCAGTTCCCCACACGGGCGGAGATCGGGCACATCTTCCGTTTGAAGTATTCTCCCCGTATGAAGGATAAGGGTACGATGACGGTCGAGCCCCGAACGAAGTGGTGGCTAATGGAGCCCCCTTCCTCCTCCACTGCCTGGAGCTGGTATCACTGCCTTGTCGGAGGCGAGTGGGAATTTGACAAGCCAGATGGCGCTCTATCGCGCGGACGTGATCAGATACACCGAGTCCCTGAGTATTTCCAACTGCTACGTGTGATTAAGTGTCGACTAGCGGCGTTTGCCCTCTTTGGTGAGCGTCGCGTCGAACGCGTGGATAGGCGCGTCAGCCAGGGCAAGTCTCCCTCCACCCACACGGGATCCTCGAGGAGTTTGTTTGAGATTTCCCCCATCTGTCAGCCTGGAGAAGCGGATGGCCGCCGGTCCCAAACCTCGGCTAGGAGGCCAGACAGCCAAGGCACCTCCAGCCATTCATTGAAGCGCCTTTGTCCGTCCAGCGAGGCCTCCCCTGCCATGACTGTTGTAGTGGCGAGCGAGACAACGCTATCGTCGGAGTTCATTGCTCATATCCAGAGCTCCATGGGTGTGGGCATTAAATCTCTCCAAAAGTGGCGTCAGCTGGGCGCCGACCCGAGCGAATCCTTAGTGCATCTTTTGATACCTGCACACAGCTCCAGTATCAACTCTTCCTTATCAAGGGGCTCGAGGGATCAATGTTGCAAACCACCCTGCTGTCGAAGTCGAAGGCCGAAAACCGGAAGCTTCAGACTGACGTGGTCAAGCTGTAACAAGCTCTGACCAAGTCCACTGACATCGCCAACCTGAAGATCGCACGAGTGAATGAGCTTGTGCGTGAGACCGACGAGTTGAAGAAGGATCTTGGGGAGGCGCGATCCGGGGTTGCTATCCTGGAGAATGACCTGGCTGCCCTCCGAACGTCCAGCGGTGCGCGCATAGCAGAGTTGGAGTGCGAGCTGGTGGAGGCCCGAGCTCATGCCGTGACGGAGGAGGTCCGTCAAAGGATTGCGGAAGAGGCAGTGGCCGAGTACAAGGCCTCTTCCGAGTTTGAGAAGGTCAGGGCTGACGTTGTCCAGGCTTTCAAAGATTCGGAGGAGTTTGAGGACTTGGTTGCTGCTGAGGCCAATGTCCAATGTGAGGACTTCTCCTCACTCGTGCTGTCGTTTGTCAATGTGGACGAGTTCGAGGCGTGGCAGGCTACCGAGGCTGAGAAGCTTAAGCGCTCGTTGGAGGAGCTAGAGGTCGAGGCGTCGGCTGGGGGTGACGGGCCAGTGCCTGGGGAGGGTGGAGAAGATGCTGTTGCTGGGGCCAGCTAGACTATCTTTTGTTTTTGCTTTTGCCTTGTACTTTCGTTCCTGCGTGCGTTTGATGAAATTGTACAATTTTTGGATAATATATCTAAGTGATTTTTGTTCCATTTACATTGCTTGTCCGATTGCGTTTGATGTATACTTATATTGCTATTGGCACACAACAAAACGTACATATGCAAAAGTACAATCACTAGACTATCGTGCGTTTAGATTACAAAAGGTGCTTGAACGCAGATAGATGAGTATTTAGTGAAAATACTTCCTTAGGTGCTGTGTATTCCAGGGATTGGCTATCCTTCTCCCAAACATGTCTTTGATGTAAAACGTACCCGGACTTGCGACTGTGTCGATGACGTATGGGCCTTCCCATGACAGGCGTAATCCCTTGGGCTTCGTTTGAATTGCTTTCATGACCTAGTCCCCAAGTTGGAGTGGGCGCTCCTGCACACGCTGGTTGAATAGTCGAGCGACTCACTGCTTGTTCGCGGTGTTGTGAATGTGTGCCATGTCCCGCCTTTCTTCGAGGAGGTTATTGTCGAGTCTGAGTCCTTTGCCATTGGTGGTGGGGTCGTAACTTTGGATTCTTGGGCTTCTATATGTGAGTTCGAGTGGTAGTACGGCCTCCGTTCCAAAGGTGAGGCTAAACGGGGTTTCACCTGTTGCCGCCGTTGCTGTAGTTCGGATTGACCATAGTACTTCGGGGAGTAAAGTGGGCCATCGTCCGTACCAAATGTCTCCTTTCTCGATGAGTTCGATCTTCTTCTTGATTCCTTCCTTGATGATTTTGTTTGCTGCTTCTACTTGTCCGTTTGTTTGTGGGTATTCTGGTGATGCGAATATCAAATTTGTGCCTTGCCTTTTGCAGAATGCATTGAGCTCATCATTGTGGAATTGCGGTTCGTTATCTGTGATGATGTTGGGGTTCTGTAGCGACAGTAGAGGAAACGCCATAGGAATCTCTTCACTTTTTCTATTGTGATCTTGACCATCGGTTCTACCTCGATGAACTTTGTATGGTAGTCAATGATGGCTATGATGTATCGGTATTGGCCCTTGGATTTTGGAAGCTCTCTGATGAGATCGAGTCCCCACTGTGCAAACGGAACAAGAGATGTGAGGATAGATAGGGGAATCGCGGGCGCGTGATTCTTGTGTGCGTAGAGTTGGAACTAATGGCATGTCGTAGTGATTGCGGTCGCGTCTGCGTGGATGGTGGGCCACCAAAATCCGCAACGGAGTGCCTTTTGTGCTATTGATCGTGCTCCCGCATGGTGGCCGTATACGCCCGAATGGATTTCCCTGAGTATCTTATCGCCTTGCCCTGATGTAACGCATTTGAGGTTGGCCCACGTCTTCCCTTGTCTGTACAGGCTGTCGTGCCAGATACTGAAGTTGACTGCTCGGGCTATGATGTTTCGGGCTTGGGTCCGATCAGCTAGTAGTTCGCCCTTTGTCTTATATTTGATGATCGAATCCATCCAACTGGCTGTGTGTGGTTCGATCGTGAAGATCTCTTCTGTTGTTTTGGTGATGCTTGGTTTTTCAGTACTTCCACTACTCGTGCCCGGGCTCCGTATATACGGGCGATGTTGCTAAATGGGCAAGTGTGTCTGCCTTGGTGATTCTTCCCCTTGGGATATGGTTGATATTGAAGTATTTGAGCTTGCTTAACATTGTGCATACGAGGTCATGGTATGCCGTCATCGTATCACCGTTCGTCTTGAAGTCGCCCCGGATTTGGTTCACGACTAGCTGTGAATCGCTGAAGATGTTGATGCTCGGGGATTCTGAGTTTCGGGCCAGCTGTAGTCTGGTGATGAGAGCTTCATATTCTGCCTCGTTATTTGTTGCTTTGAATTCGAATCTTAGCGCATACTTGGCTCGTACTCCCCCGGGCCCGGTGAGGATGATCCTAGCCCCACTGGTGTTCTTGGTACATGACTCATCCACGTAAATGTTCCATGGCAATTCGGGTGTTGGGGGTTCTTCCTTGGGAGATTTCATGCTAACGGGCGGCGTCTCGAGGACAGGCTGTGTCGCTATTGGCCCTTCGGGCTCCGTTGTACTCGGATATGAAGTCTGTGATAGCCTGGCCCTTTATTTTTGTTCGGGGCGCGTAGTGGATGTCGTATTCGCTTAGCTCGACGACCCATTTCGCCAGTCGACCATTGTGGTCGGGCGATTGCAATATCTGTCACAACGGGACGTTGGTGAGGATGTGGATGCTATGAGCTTGGAAGTATGGCCTGAGTCGTCTTGCAGCTGAGACGAGTGCAAATGTCACTTTCTCGATCGTAGGGTAACGGGTCTCTGGGGGCGTCATGCCCTTTCCGGTGAAGAAGACCGGTAATTCAGAAGTCGTTTCTCTTCGGACCAGGGCCGATCTGACAGCCGTTAGGGAAGCAGATAGGTACAGGTAGAGGGCTTCTCCCTTGATGGGTCTGGAAAGGAGGGGTATTGAAGCGAGGTACTGCTGGATTGATGCGAATTCTGTTTCACAGTCGGTTGTCCAAATAAAGCTTTGCTTATTTGTCGTTTGGAGGGCTTTGAAGAACGACGCGTACTTGTCGGAGTAACGGGAGGGCGATTGAGGGATGCCAGTTTTCCCGTGAGGCTCTGGAGTTCGGCCTTGGTCGTAGGGGGTTGCATGTCCAGTATTTCCTTGACCTTTGTTGTCGATGCCTCGATGCCCTCCTTGCTGATGATGTATCCATGAAACTTGCTTGTTGTTACGCCGAACGTGCATTTGGCCGGGTTCAATCGCATGCCGTTCTTGATTAGGAGTTCGAGCACGGTTCGTAGGTGTTCGGGGTGATCTGCTGCCTTGGTTCTCTTGACCAGTATGTCATCGATGTAGACCTTTACAATTTCTCCCGTCAGCCCGTCAAATATGATGTTCATTAATCTTTGGTACGTGGAGCCTACATTCTTCAAGCCAAACGGCATGACTACGTAACAGCAGAACCCCTTGTCTGTTGTGAAGCACGTTGCCTCCTGGTCTTCGGGGTTTATAAGGATCTAGTTGTATCCTGAGTATGCGTCTATCATGGACAGTAGCTCGTGCCCGGCAGTGGCGTCTACGAGCTGATCGATCCGGGGTAACGGGAAACTATCTTTCGGGCAGGCCTTGTTCAAATTGTTGTAGTCTATGCACATGCGTCAAGATCCGTTTTGCTTCTTGACCATGACGGCATTGGAGATCCATTTCAGATAGTGAACCTTTCGGATGAAACCGATTTTCTGCAGTCTATCGACCTCCGCGTGCATAGCCATATACTATACTTGGTCATATGCTCGTCATTTCTGCTTTACCGGCCTTGTGAGTGAGCTGATGCTAAGTTTGTGGGAGATGATGCTTGGGTCGATTCCGGGCATGTCCGTGTAGGACCATGCGAATACCTGTTGGTAGTCCGTCAGGACCTGAGTTAACCGAGCCGCCATGTCGGGCTCCAATTGCGCGCCGATGCGGATCATGCATTCCGGGTGTTCAGGGGATAATTGTATCGTGCCTTGCCCTTCCCGTTCCTCGGCGGGTCGGATAGCGGTTCAATCCGTCACGCGGGTCATCGGGTTGCTGCTCTTCAGGGGAACACTCCGCCACTGCGAGTACTTCCAATCACGTGTTGTCTTTGTTTGGTCGAACAACTCTTTCCACGAAATCATACCCTCTGACTGTACCGATTCCGTAGTCTGTCGGGAATTTTGCCATTAGCATATGGCCTGCGATGATCAGCCTCAGCTTCGAGATACCCGGTCGTCAGAGGATCTTGTTGTAGGATGTATAGAGGTCTATGATAACGAAGTCTGTTCTGATTTCGCTCTAGGGGGTTCCTGGTGCACCGATGCCGAATTGCATGTAGTCGCTACCGAGGGGGTAGGTGGTCTCACCTGAGAAGCTGGAAATGCTCTCGTGGTCCTGCGTTATCTTGCATTTCAGGCGTTTGAGGCCTTCGTATGCCTCCCGAAAGATGATGTTGACGGAAGCTCCATTATCGATGAGAATGCGCTTGACTAAGTATCGATCTACCATTCCGTCGATGACGAACGAGAGCGTGCTGTTCTGGCTGCCTTCTTCCTCGTAGGTGAAGGTGATTGGGGGCCAATCCTTCTTGATTGCCCGCGGTGGATTTCCGGGATGTACTGCAAACATGTCCCTAGGCTGGGGTTCTTCCCGTTCCCGTGGGCATTCGGCCTTCCGCTTTCCGCCCGTGATGTTATTGATGGTGCCTCTTGTTCGTATGTCCATTGCCGAGCGTTCCACGTTCGTCGTTCGAAAGATCAATGTTCCCTCCGTGTGCAATCGTTTGATTTCCTTGGCTAAGATTTCGCAGTCATTGGTGTTGTGGGTGTTCGACTCGTGATACATGCACCATGTTCCCTTGTTGTTCCGCATGGGGGCGATGCCGGGCGCCCTAGGTATGGGCAGGCGGATTTGTCGTTTGTTCTGCTTGAGCACTTCCTCGTTTGTGCCCTGTGTGATGGAGAAGAATGCGTGTCGCTGGTGTTGATCTCTGGGCGGAGGGTTTCGCGGTGGTGTGCGCTCGCGGTGCGCCTGTTGATATTGCTTGTGGTTCCTGTGCTCGCGATAATCGTCTTCCCGCTTACGGGATGCGGTGGGCTGTGCTTTCGGTGGTGGATCCTTGGCTGTTTGTGGGGATGACGGGCGATCTTGCGTGTAGCCATGTGTCTTCGGAGTCTGCGTCGTGCTCGGGCCTTACGCTCCGTATACGTTGGTTTCTACCAGTACCTTTTGGACGATTAGGTCGATGATGTCGTCGTACCCAAGGTAGTCCTTCCTGACCATCTTTTCCACGAACGGGGTTAGTGTCAGGTTCTCTAGCAACACCATTTTTGCTACGTTCTTGTCGAGGTTCCTGCACGTGTTCGCAAGGGCCCTCCATCGGTTGATGAAGCCGAATTGGTTTTCGTTATCCCCATGACAAACATTTAGTAGCGTGCTGGCGGTGTTTTACTTGCCCTGTAGCTGGTATCGCTTGAGGAAGCACTCCGTGAGATTATCGAAAGAACGGATGGATCCCGTCGGCACTTCGTAGAACCAGATTCGTGCTTCTTCCGACAGCGTCTCCTGAAACAGGAAACAGAGTGTTGTATCTGAGTATCGGGTACCTACGGTGGCAGATTGGTACTCGTCAATGTGTATTCGCGGGTCTCCCTTCCCGTTGAACTTGCTGATCTTGACGGTTTTGGAGTATGGATCCTTGCCCTGCGCCAGGATATCGTCTGATAAGGGGCTCACACGAGAAGTGTACATTCCTTTCGGCCCGGCGTGCGTGCTTTTCTTGAGTGACATGATTTCGGCCTCCATCTCCTCCATTCGCCGGGGCATGGCGCTCCCGACCGTCGTGGTAGGTTCCTCGTCGTCGTATCCCCGTATCCTTTCAGGCGGCGGTGGAGGTCCTGGGAGCCGGTCGTTTCGACATCCCCAAGGTGGGTCTGCCCTGACGGCTTGCCCGCTCGTTCGTAGCTCCTCCGTTGGTCCAGATTATTCTCGTTGGGTCTCTTGGCTTCGGATGAACGCGTCAAGTCGGTTCTCCAAACGCTGTCGGGCTTGTCATTCCTGGTCTCTCTCAGTTCGGGCCGTTTGGAGTTTTTTCACAAGGTGGGCTGCTGCTTCGTCTTCCGTTAAGTCGTTGATGCTGCTGACCGCGTCGATGGGTGCGTCTCTCATCTTTCAGCTTTCAGGTGTAACGTGGTCCGTTGCCATCATCGCTATTACGGTTTCGGGTGGTTTATGATTGCTCGATTCCCACAGACGGCGCAAATTTTTTCTAGCAGATTCTGTAAGTATTCCAGCAGAGGTACGGATGGGGTCAGTTCTGGTGATCTGAGCTGTCGCGCGTGTACTGTCCTTTACCTGCTGTTAAGAGTAATACACCAAACGGTCGTTAGGAGCCCTAACGGGTTGTTCCCGCCTTCGACTCTCCGACGTTCAAGTTAGTGTATGAAGCGTAACAAATAGTATTGGTTGAGTAATGGGCGTGATATGGCGTACCTTGTAACTGTCATAAATGTGTTGTATATATTGGCGGTTGAGTATGGGGTCTTGTTGTTCTTCGATGTGGGATCTTGCTTGTTTGTTCATGTTGTGTCCTGATATCTTCCGTTTGCCGTTCTGAGCGCGTGGGCTATCAGATGGTGTTGCTTCTTTGTTCAAAGTTGAAGCCTGTGTTGCTGTTTTGTGTTTGGTCTGAGCTGTGTCGATCCGTTTGGAGTGACTAAGTGTGCGATAATTGTGTTTACGGGATCACGTACTAACACACAGTTCGATGAACGAGCTAATGCCTCCGACTCTGACAACGAACAAGATCCTGGAGACAAAGAACCAGAGCCTCCTCAATCTATAAGTAATTACGAATCTCCACTAAGATGTGACTTAATATCCTCTATTCCTTACTATGTTATTTCCATAGACCACACAAATGGCACTGAGATGCCTCATTTGTTGGAACTTCTGTTGGGACTTCTGGCAAGAAGAAGCAATGCTGCCCTCGCAAGGCTGGCTCTGAAGATACCCCCAACAAACAACTTGAAGGGCTTTGTTTTTCCACCCCTCTCTCACCATTGAATACTACTTGTCTCTCTTCTATCAATGAGCGGCTCGAGCTGATCATACCTATTTCTCCTTCACCTCATGAGGTAAAAACATAACTTTGAGGGATGATGACACATACTTCCATACATGCAGACTTTTGTCTTCTAATGCTAAACTTTCTTTTAACTCTAAGGACGTGTTCCATATTGAAGTCACCCCTGAAGAGAACCTCTCGGCCAATGCTTCGCCTGAAGGGAGCACCATTGCTAGCACTGGGACTCCTAATGTCGAGGATATCGGTGCCGCAGATGTGAATATCAACATTACCAATGTCGCCAATGACAACGCTCTTTACACTGTCCATCATTCAGACGAAAGTCTCCATGATGGTAACGATAGTGACGCATTCCAATTTCGTTTTGAGGATGCTTCTTTTTCTTATCATACCATGCATTACTCTTCAGAGGAACAAACGGCCTTGGCAGCTGGCACCATACTTCCCCTTCTTAACACCATTGCTTAAAGAGACCCAAGCGAGATGGCTGAGGCACTTCCTAATCCTCCATTCAACTCTGACAACTCACCTGATCTTACTGCCCCTGGCGCGAACGTGGTATAGAAAATCATTTAAGCCCGTTCTTGTTTTTTATAACTCTTTCTCCTATATCTAAACGTAAACACTATTTTAACAGGGACCCTGAACTAGATGCAAGTGACCCTCTAGAACAAAATGTTAGCACACCCTTGCCTTCCAACAATAATCATCTTGTTGCCCAATCTCTTGCTTCGACCGAGTGTATTACTCCATCTACCGCTGCTTAAGCAATCAATCACGGGCGTAATGAGAGTCAGGGTCTACAACCTATCATTCCTTAGGCCTCTCCTTCCTCTGAACTTGCTATCAAGACCGCCATGTAAGATCAAATCCTTAGCTTGGAAGAACTCTCAGCCAAACTCTCAACCATGGAGCTTGATCCAGTTGAGCTTACCCTTGCCAAGGACATAATAAAAAAACTCCTTGAAGCTAACCTGAACACTCCTTAAACCCTCAAAGATATGCTGGATGAGGTATTAAACTTGCTAAGGACTGCCTTTGGTGAACTCGTGCCTATGCTTTCCCAATATAAGGAGGCTCTTCGACAACTCTATAGGTTGTAGGCTAAAAAATATAATCTGTCTCACCGCCTAGATCGACAAAAGAAACTGAGGGAAGAAATGACCATCTAAGTGCTCAATGACCACCGCCGAGTCCAGAAACTCCTCCAGAGTACCTCCTCGAAGTAGGCAAACTTGATGGCTAAAGAAGTTGAACTGGCTGCTCTCCAGGTTAAGGTAGACCTTCTACGAGCAAACTCTCTTTCTACTTATGTGAATACCCAGAAGTTTCTTGAAGAGAGTACGAGCCTAGCAAATCATCTTATGGAGGCCGAAGACGATGTTTCCTCACTCCTTAGATCACATGGCGAGGCTTGGGCTGACTATGAGCACGCCAAAGGAGAACTCAAGAGAAAAGCTATTTGCGAACTTTGAACTCTACATGTAATCTTGGGCCTCTTTGAATTAAGCCCAGTATATAAACAACTTTTTAATATATAATACGTTGAATTATTATTATATATTAAAATATTTGAATATCTGCATTTATTTCATTACAGGCCTTAGGCCCATTTATACAAGTAGCCCATAATCCCTTTTTTTGTACAAATGATGGGTCTCCAACTATAAGCTCGATTGGGATAAGCCCAACACCTGAATTGCCTATACTATTTTGCTACCACAACAACCCTCATAATTAGGATTAAATTTGAAATTTGAAATCCAAACCGTAATATCCCGTCATTTCAAATCTTTCAGTTTCCAAGGAGCACACTAACCGCTCCAGGAATTAATAATCATTACCTTGACTCGGAATGGACGAACAGTCGTGTCAATGAATCTCTAAAGGACACGGGTCAATTATCGTGGGCTGTACATAGATTCACGCACCTTAACCCTTCGTTTACGTGTAGAGCCTCTAGGATTAGGCTTCTATAAATACCACCTCTGATTTGCTCACACAAACAACATCTCCAAAACTTTCTCTCTCACATAACCTTGAAATGATGCCTTTTCTGCAACACCTTCTATGACCTCTTCTGAAAGAAAATCCTTCAAGAAGCCTTTGTCTATAGCAACACTTTAGATAGTGATATTCATGTCTAAGGCTGAGCTAGATAGTGATATCTATGTCCAAGCTCTACCTTGGTAAGGCTGCCCCTCGTTATTTGGGGGTAGCCGAGTCTAAATGCCGGGAATGGGTCATCTTCGTCTCCCTCTCCAACAACAGTCTTGCTTTTGCTTTGCATATATGCTGCAGATCTTAGCATATCAGCGCCTTAGAAGGGAATAACATGGCGCTGGTGTGCTACCACTCCCCATTTACATGGGAGGCCAATTTAGGGAAACGGCTGGCGAGGAGGAGGAGGTGACAATGGGAGGCTAATTCATAGAACCTAGTCCATTAGATCCAATGATGAAAGAGAGAAAAGGAAAAAAAAACCCTTCATTCTTCTTACTTTGCTTTGGTATGTTGTGGCTTAGTTTCCGGTTTTTCTTTCTTCTTTTGTCTCTTGAAGTCCTTCTTCTTTAATAAACCTCCAGATTTTTCATTTTGTAGACGAGTTTGTATTTCCATGGTATCAGAGCTCAAGGATGCATTGTCTTTGTAAACTTCTAATAAAAGTTAATTCCATGTACTTTACTTTGCATAATCTTGATGTAAACACAACTCAATCTACAACCACAAATATTGGCTTTGTAAAATAATCAAAAAAAAGCTAATCCAAGTTAAAGCCATAGAGATTGGCAGAAAAACAAGTAAAAACATATAAATTTTGCCACAGTAATTGGCTTAAGGTAAAATACTATAAGGTTGCCCCTTGAGTTTGGTCACGCGAGCAAAAATATGCAAGCATGAGCAAAGTCAATTATTCTACACTAGCCGGGTCATTGTACTCTTAAACTAGCTGGATGTACTTTTTAAGGAATCAACCATTGATTGGATTTGCATGAACTGTACCATCTTGATCGCGAAGATGAACTGCTCCTCGTTCTTGTATGGAATCAATTATGTATGATCATTCCCATTTACTAGACCATTTGCCTCGTCTTTTTATTTTCTCGCCAATGGGTAACATTGCCTTCCAAACCAACTCTCATTCTGCAAAAATCTTGCCCCTAGTACACTTGTCGTAAACCCAAGCTATTCTTCGTTTTTCAGCACACAAGTGTTCACAGGCTTCAAGCCACTTCTCGTCTAAATCTTCGTGTTCCTGCCACATTGTTTGCATATAATCCTCACCAATTAGATCATGTTGTTCCATAATTCATAAGGACAGAACATTGAGCTCCAAAGGCAAGAAAACAACGTGTCTGAACATCAACGTATAAGGAGTTGTCCTTGTTGGATTTCGTTTACTCATCCGATATGCCCAAAGTGTATTGAACAATTCATTATGCCAAAGGTGGGCATTTCCAGCGAGCATTCGTCTGAGAATGTGTAGAATGAACTTATTACTCGCCTTTGCCTGGCCATTGGATTAAGCATAATAAGGAGTAGAATGCAAAAATGAATGCCCAGATCTTGCATGAGCGCTTTCACCTCGCCAGACATAAACACTGCCTCTTTGTCTGAGACAAAACATTCTAGTATACCAAAATGACAAATAATATCTTCGAATAAGAATTGGCGAATGGTACCTGCAGAAGCCACTTTTAAAAGCCTAGCTTCCACCAATTTGGTGAAGAATTCTGTAGCTACAATGATGAACTTATGTTCTTTTGATGAATGAGGATGAATCATTCCAATTAAGTCTAAAGCCCATCCTCAGGCAGGCCAAGACTTAATGATTGGTTGCAAAGGGATTTAAGGTAAATGGCTAATTGGATCATGTGCTTGACAATCTTCATAACCCTTAGATAAAGTGTGACAATCTTTAAGCATTCATGGCCAATAATATCCATGACGTCGTAGTAACTATCTCATCTTTGGACCAGCCTGGTATGCCCTTACTGCCCCTAAATGCAATTTTCTCATTATTCGTTTAGCATCACGACCATACACACAGCACAGTAGCATACCATCTTCCCCTCGCCTGTATAAGTCATTGTTCTTGAGCATATAATTAGGAGCCAGAAACTGGATCCGCTTGTCTACTGGTGCATTGGGGTCTTCGAGATAAGAGATAATAGGTTGGCGCCAATCTACGTCAATGTGATCAAGTGTAGCCACGTAATATTCATTGTTCTCTTCTTGACAAGCAAAGAAAGAGGGTAGAGTTCGGCGCTCAACCTTCAAAATTTGCTCGCGGACGCCATCCTGTAAACTTACCCCAGTCGCTAGTTAAGTTAACTCATTCGCCACGTAGTTTCACTCGTGAGGAATGTGGCTTAATTGTACTTTAGTAAATAACATAAAAAGATCATAAGCTCGTTTAACATAAGGCTCTAAGGTTGGACCAGCCCTATACTTCATTTCCAATTGCTTAATAACTAGCTGGGAATCTCCACATATGTGAACTTCGGTGACCTCCATATCCAACAAAACTTCTAGGCCGATGATGAGTGTTTTGTATTCCGCGTGGTTATTAGTACTACAGAAGTCAAATCTGAAAGAGTAGGAGAAGGTGCCCCCATCTGGGTTGACTATAGCAATCCCTGCCCCCACCATTGTGTTAGTACTCGAACCGTCAAAGTACAAGAGCCAAGAGGTGAGTGAGATGCGAGCTAAATCTAGTTCTGGGCCTTCGCGAGCATCTAACATTTGATGATGGACGAGGAAATCAGCCACCGACTGGCCCTTTACTGCCTTTTGTGGTATATACTATAAAGAAAATTTAGAAAGTGCTAAGATCTACTTCCCAATCTTTCCCCTTAGAATGGGCCGCGAAAGCATGGACTTTACCAAATCTGTTTGTGCAATGAAATAAGTAGTAAATGACAACATACAATGTTTCAGCTTTCACCCTGAAAAATACAAGGCTAGGCGCAACTTTTCCTTTGGAGAGTACCGTGTCTCACAATCTATCAACGTACGACTAATAGAAAATAGCTCGCTTAGTCCCTGTTGTGTCATCTTGTGCTAGCAGACTCCCAATAGAGTGATCTGTAGCAGATATATATAGCTCTCATACAAAGGTACTCCCAGCTTTGGCTGGACTAAGACTGGTGGGTTCGCCAGATATGCTTTGATGGTATCAAAAGCCTCTTGATGAATAAGCTCCCATACAAAGTCCGTTTGGCTTTGAAATTTAAGCAAATGTGAGAATGGTTGTGTCTTTCCTGCGGCATTTGCAATGAACCATCTGAGGAAGTTGATTTTACCTAGCAATCATTGTAATTCTTTCTTGTTCTTCAGTGGAACAGCGTTGAACTCTGCTTCTTTCTTATCATCTGGGACTTTAATTTCTCGTTGGTAAAATAAGAAGCCCAAGAAGTCTCCTGCTTGTACGCCAAACACATATTTTGCTGGATTCATCTTCAATCGGTGTTGTCTCATACGAATGAATACCTTCCTCAAATCCTCTATATGATCTGTCCTTCATTTCGTCTTAACCACCACATCATCGATATAAAATTCTATGGATTTCCCTATGAGGTCATGGAAGATCAGATTCATAACACGCTGGTAGGTTGCCCCTGCATTCTTGAGTCTAAATGGCATGTCCAATACTAAAAAATCCCCACAAAACCTGGGCATTGAAATGCTATCTTATGCCTATCGGCTTCTGCTGCTGGAATTTGATGGTATCCTGCTGTTCTGTCTATGAATGATAGCATCTCATGGCATGCTACAAAATCCACTAACAAATCTGCTACTGGCATAGGGTATGCATCATTTGGTGTTGCATTATTGAGGTCTCTATAGTCAAACCAGACTCGCATCTTTCCATTTTTTTCTTAATCGGGACCACGTTTGAAAGCCAATCGTTGTACTTGGCTACTTTGATGATGCCTAACTTCAACATTTTTTCCATCTCCTCTTTGACTAGAATTGATGTCTCTGTGTTCATACAATGTATCTCCTACTTCACGGACTTCTTTCCTTCTATGATAGGCAAATTATGGCAAACTAAGTCTAGCGACAGACCGGGCATGTCTTCGTATTTCTCTGCAAAGCAGTCTGCATATTCATGTAGCAATTCAATGCGCCTCTTTTTTTATTCAGGCTCTAAAAAGGTGCTTATAGCCACAGTCATTGGATCTTCTAAAGTCCTGAGAATTATCTTCTCAATAGGATCTTTAACTTTAGGTGGAGTGTCGTCTAAGGCTGCTGGGGCCAGTTTAATACCTTCATCCTCGTCTGATTCATGTACTACATCGTCATCCATGTACTCCAATGCTGCAATCATTGGGACATTCTCGTAGGCTTGATTTTTCCATTAGGTAATTATGAAGTCGATCATGAAGAGAAAAGCAGCCCCGACCTCTATTCTAGATAGAGGCTCCATCAATGAGCTGGTTGAAGAGGTAGCTCAATGGTATAGCGGCGACGGCCATCCTCGCCTACTTGGATGATTCTCTATTGAGCTAATTCAGAGGCCGTCACCCCCACAGAGCATCCTTTGTTGTCGACGCCACACACCTCCATTGGCTTAAGGTCACTGTTGTAGTAGGTGGAATCTAATGCACTGGATGAGACTGAGTATGGACGCGGGTATGTATCGATGAGCTCAGCTTCATCTGACTCCATATTCCAGAGTACCATTTGCTGGTGGAGAGATGATGGAACACAGTAGCTTCAATGGATCCAATCTCTTCCCAAAATCCCACTATATGGTGCCGTACACTCAACCACGAAGAAAGTATATGTTCAAGCTGCTGGTCCAACTTGTATATTAAGAAAAATAATTCCCAAAGTCCTAGATATGCTTCCTTTGAAATTTCGAATGTTGAGAGCTGTCTCTTGGATAGAAAACTTGGGAATGACCAAGAGAGCCATTACTTTGACGGTGATGAAATTCACTGTGGCCCCAGAATCTACCAGCAATTTGTTGATCTGAATCCCTTGAACTTTTCCAGTGACGTACAATGGTCTCATATGCATCACCATGTTCACCGTTGGCTTTCTAAACAGCATGTATGCTTTCCTCAAGGATAGGTCAATCTCTGGCTGCTTGGTAAGCGACATCTGCTTTTGTGAATCTTCTGTAGAATTTTTTGTTGCCAAGTTGTTGATATTGTTGGATATAGGCAGGGACGACCAGTAAGAAACATGGTTTCTCAGCTGAAGAGCTTGCAAATTTGGAAGGCGGCGCGTGAGCCACACGTGCCCCTCTGCCGAACAACTCCCTTTGGAGCGTTCGGCCCACCAAATTGAAGATCTCCTCAAGCCCAGCAACATTCCTAACTAGCACAACACTCAAATAATTGCTGTGTGGCTGGAATTCGGCCCGAAAGCCCACGGCCCAAAATTCGCCGAAATACGTTTCCAGTCGAAATCGTCGCCGTTGCCTCCCCTCGGTCCTCAAGATTTTCGCCTTGCCGGAGCCCCGCAATGGAAGGCGACGTGTGGGTGTCACACACCTCCACAGGCGGCGGTGTGTGAAACCACACGTGCCCTTCGGCCGAACAACTCTATTTGGAGTGTTCGACCCACCAAATTGAAGATCTTCTTAAGCCCAACAACATTCCTAACTAGCACAACACTCGAATTGTCACTGTTTGGCTTGAACTCGGCCTGAAAGGTCACGGCTTGAAATTTGCCAAAATACGTTTCCGGTCAAAATCGTCGCCATCACCGCCCCTCAGTCCTCAAGACCACAGGGTTCGACTACTAGGATAAAACCCAGTCGAACCCACCTAGCCTCATCTCCGGAAAACAGCCGGAACACCATCGATCGTTAACCCCGAAATCCTGTTGATTCATCGCGTCGATTCACATCCAAAATCAACCACAAACCTGGGGTGTCGCTGGAGGTGGCCGTAAATGGCGGTTCGGGTCGGTTCAAGTAAAACGGGTCGTGTATGAAAATATTGGTCGAGCTCCATACGTATTTCTGCCAATTTTGGAAACTTTCCAAAAATATCACGTGTATATATATATACCAGTATGAGTTGTTGGCCCAAATCAACAGCCCAAAATCATTCTGATCTCGATCGAACGGTCGTGAATAAACTGACCAAAATTAAATATTTTAAAATATTTTCTTCACACAGATTTCCAAAATTCATTAAAAATAGCTCGATTAATTAAAAAATTCTCGTAAATTCCTACGAGCTCGAAATAAAATACTCTACAACTTCCATGAAGAAAAGAAAGTCTATTTCAAACTCGTTGAAAAAATTCGTTAACAAACCAAACGATACGATTAATTAGCGATAAATCTAACTCGTGCCGATTTGTGCGTAATTTTTGTTCGGGTTGTTACAATCTACCCCCCTAATAAAAATTTCGTCATTGAAATTTACATACCTACTAATCGAAGAGATAGAGGTACTGCTCTCACATCTGCAGCTCAGGTTCCCAAGTGGCCTACTCACTTGCATGGTTCCTCCACAAGACCTTCACAAGTGGAATGGTCTTGTTTTGTAATTCCTGGACTCTCCAATCAAGAATCTGAACTGGCTCTTCCACATAAGTCAAATCCTCCCATATAGGGAGCTGATAAGGTGTCAGAATATGAGATGGATCAGAAATGTATTTCTGCAACATAGACACATAGAACACATCATGTAGTCTGGCCATCTCAAAATGTATGCCAACTTATACGCCATTGCACCCACTCATCCAATAACCTCATACAGACCGATATAACGTGGGCGGAGTTTGCCACATTTTCTGAAACACACAACACCTTTATAAGGAGATAATTTCAAAAATACCCATTCACCAACCTCAAACTCGTGGTCATTTCTGCTTACATCAGCATAACTCTTTTATCGATCTTGTGCAGCTTTCAACCTGTCTCGGATAATTTGAATGTTCTCTACGGTGTTTTTCACTAAGTCATGACAAATAAGCCACCTTTCTCTTACTTCACTCCAACATAACGGAGTTCGACATTGTTTCCATATAAAGCTTCATATGGAGCCATCCTAATGATGGCCTGATAACTGTTGTTGTACACAAATTCAATCAGATGAAGCTGTTGATCCCAATTTCCTTTGAATTGTAGAACATAGGATCACAACATATCTTCCAAAGTTTGAATGGTTCTCTCCGATTGGCCCTCAGTCTGAGGGTGGAAGACTGTACTAAAGTGTAATCTGGTCCCCAACGTCTTTTGCAACGCTCACAAAAATTCTGATGTGAACTGAGTTTCCCGATCAGAAACTATAGACACAGGCACTCCGTGCAACCTCACATTCTCCGCCATATATAATTTTGCTAATTTTCTCACAGAGATCTTTACTGGAAGAGCTAGAAAATGAGATGATTTCGTAAGGCTGTCAACAATTACCCAAATGCTCGTATTATCATTGGATGTATGAGGTAGATGATATAAAAAGTCCATGGTAATATGCTCCCACTTCCAAACCGGAATCTCTAATGGTTGCAACTTTCCAACAGGTTTCTGCCGCTCTGCCTTCATCTGTTGACAAATAAGGCACTTGGTCACGTACATTGCTATTTCTCTTTTCATGTTACGCCACCAGTAGTAAGCTTTAAGTGTCCGAAATATTTTTGTACTGCCCGGATGTATGGCATAAGATGAACAATAAGCTTTATCAAGTATTTCCTTCTTCAGCTCATCATTCCTAGGAACACACAGTCTTCCTCTGAACATTAAGGTATCGTCATTCCTTAGTCGAAATTTTGTTGGTTCGCCATTCTGAATCATATTATTTTTACTCAACATATAGGAGTCCTCTTCCTGAGTCTCCTGCACCTGGTCAAACAACACAGGTTGGACATGAAAACTGGCTAACAGTGCTACATCATCACTCCATTCCAGTTCTGCTCCCGTAGCTCGCAATTTAGCCAACATCGATACCCTTGCGACAAGTACATGAAATAGAGAGGCTCCAGATTTCCTACCAAGAGCATCAGCCACAACGTTAGCTTTCCCTGGATAGTACTCAAAAGTATAGTCATAATCATTAATAAACTCCATCCATCTTCATTGCCTCATGTTTAGATCTGGTTGAGTACACATGTAAGTAAAACTCTTGTGATTAGTATAAATCTTACACTGTGCTCCATACAAGTAGTGCCTCCAACTCTTCAGTGCCAACACAATGGCAGGAAGCTCAAGATTATGTGTTGGATAATTAACTTCGTGGGGTTTCAATTGTCTGGAACCATACGCAACAACCTTGCCATGCTGCATCAAAGACATACCCTAGGCTTAATTTTGAAGCGTCACTATAAATAGCTTATTCCCCACTTTCGTTAGGCAATGTCAACATTGGTGCTATGGTCAATTTTTCCTTCAACATTAGATAACTTTTTTCACAGGCATCAGACCACTCAAATTTGACTCTTTTCTTCATCAATTGGGTAAGCAGCGTCGCAATCTGCGAAAAGTCTTGTACAAATCGACAATAATAACCTGCTAAACCCAAGAAACTTCTTAGTTCAGTTACACTTCTAGATCTGCTCCAATTCAACACCACCTCGATTTTATCTGGATCAACATTAACTCCCTCAGCTGAAATCACATGACCCAGAAATTTCACATTATCCAGCCAAAATTCACACTTGCTAAATTTTGCATACAACTGAGAATCCCATAAAGTTTGCAAAATAGCACGTAAATACTTCCGGTGTTGCTTCATCACTGGAATATACTAAGATGTCATCGATAAATACAATGACACACTTATCCAAATATCGCCTGAAGACTCGATTCATGAGGTCCATAAAAGAGGCTGGGGCATTTGTCAAGCCAAAAGGCATAACAAGAAACTCATAATGTCCATAACGTGATTGAAAATCCATCTTAGAAATATCAGATTCTCGAATCCGAAGTTGATAGTATCCTGACTTGAGATCAATCTTCGAGAAAACTGTAGCTCTTTTGAGTTAATCGAACAAATCATTAATCTGCGGTAAATGATACTTATTCTTCACCGTGACTTGATTCAATTTTCGATAATCAATGCACAACCTCATTGAACCATCCTTATTCCTTACAAACAACACTGGAGCACCTAAGGGTGAAACACTGTGTCGAATAAAACCCTTATCGATCAACTCCTGCAGTTGAACCTACAACTCCATCAACTCAGCTGGGGTCATTCGATATGGTGCCTGAGAAATAGGACCAGAACCTGGAAGTAACTTAATTGTAAAACCAATCTCCTTTACTGGGGGAAGACCATGTAAGTCCTCTGTAAAAACATCCGGATACTCACAAACCACTAGAATATCCCCGATACTCGGCACACAAACTTTAGTATTAATCACATGAGCCAAGTATGCCTTATAACCTTTCTTTAACATCTTTTCCGCTTTCATTGCCGAAATCATACAAGGTGGAGAAGTATTTCTTTCGCCACGAAATAAGATTTCTGGCATACCTGGACTTCTAAAGACTACCACCTTTTTATGACAATCAAAAACTGCCAATGAGCCTCTAAGAAGTCCATCCCAAGAATTACATCAAAATCTAAAATGTCTAACAATATTAAATCCGCAGCTAACCCATAACCTCCTATGAAAATCTCATAGTTAGGGGTGGGATGTTTTACCGAAAAATTGAACCGAAAACCGATATAAACCAAACTGAAACTCGTTGGGCCCGAAACTTGTGGGACGGACTAATTTAGAAACCGAACCGAAATAAATCCGAACTGAATGACTTTTTATGGTACAGTACCGAATAAAACCGAACCGTTCCGAAATGATATATGTGACAAAATTGTGCTTATTTCTTTACAAAAATGAATATATATTCACCCATTTTGAATCTTTTTAGGACATATATATAGAAAATTCCTACGAAAATACTCTTATTCTTTCACATTTATTCTATCTCTCTATGATATTGCCTTTTTCAAATAATAATTAACTTAAACAATTATTTAGACCTAGAAAATTTTATCGAAAAATCGATCTGAAACCGAAATATACTGATCCGAAATCCGTTGGGCCCGAAACTCGTGAGACGGATTTGACAAAAAGCCGAACCGAATATTTTATTACGGTACGGTACGGGTTCCGACCTATTATCGAACCGATCCCACCCCTACTCCCAGTCCCTATACACCCATCCGACGTACACAACCTCGTCGGATGGATATAACACTCACTACATACCTGAAAGTGGAGAGGCAGGTATAGTGGCCAAAGATGCCAATCTATACGACATAAAAGAATGCGTAGCCCCCGGGTCTAATAACGTAAGGACTGGATAACTAAAAACATATAACGTACCGATGATAATCTCTGGGGAAGCTCTGCCCGCTTGCAGGGTTATGGCATGCACTCGGGCCTGCGTAGTTAGTCGTTCACACTGATTATGGTTCTGTGGGCTGCGCTGGCTGAACTCAAGAAGTGGTACCCTGATCTCCACCTGAACTCTGGGTTGCTGTACCATCATAAGTATCCTCTGCGGATAAACCATAGCAAAGAGACCCTCCTGGCCATAAATAAAACAACCTTTGATGCCTTGCTGACACTGACCCAAATGATACCTATTACTGATATTGCAAAATGGGAAGTCTCTCGGTGTAGTTGGTGTATCATATGAGCGTCGAGGGTAACTCGACCCACTAGAACTCCCACTTGATTGTTGCCTCTGAGGTTGATTCCTCCTCCATCTCTGGCTCCTACTCTGACCAGATGTGCCAGCAGGAAATCTATAAGGTCTATTACCAGAAGAAGATGCTGACCCCGAAGTACCTGAACTCAATCTCTTTGAAGGACTTTGGCTGGGTCCACCTTCCTCGAAGCATCGAGACTGAAATTGCAATTGTCTCTCCCTTTCCACATCCTTGCCTTTGATTACTGCACTAACAAACTCATCAAAATTATCCCGAGGCATAGTTGTCAACGTTCCCTTAATGTTCAAATTCAAACCCAGTTCAAACCTTCTGCATTTGGATTCCTCACTTGCCATCATATCACACGTAAATCAAGACAAACAGGTAAATTGATCTCCATACTCAAGTACTGACATATTACCTTGTGTCAGGCTGATGAACTCTTCATATTTCCGCTGCTGGATAGCCTGGTTAAAATATCGGCGCATGAACAATTCTTTGAATGTAGGCCATGGGGTGTCAACAGGAATCCTCTCAGTGCTGGCCCACCAGGAGTAAGCATGTGAGTCAACTAACCCAACGGTTGCTACAGTCTTCTGCTCTCGAGTGAAGTGAAGTCATTCACATACTTGCTCCATCTGGATTATCCATGCCTCACATATTTCAGGATCTGTGGAACTGGAGAAAGTGGTTGCTCCAGCTGTTCTTGCCTTTGCTACATGATCAAAACGCTCCTCTAACTGAAAAAACTCGCATAAGCAAGTCACGCGTTCGTTGATTCTCATCATGATCCTCAGCTCTATTAACGCAGGCTCCACGTCTAGGAGGCATATCCTATGGATGAGAAAACACATTAGTCAACAAAAGCAAAGGATAAAAGTCATGAAACCTTAAACATTTAAAAACACACAACATCGCGAGCACTGATGGAGATCCGCCGGCCGTTCGGGCCATCAGTCCAGAAGTGCTGTGTATTCCTAAATATCTTTAGTAACACAACTACGGAAGTCTATAGAACCTACAACCTAATGCTCTAATACCACATGAAAGGAACCGATCTCGATTTAGTTGCCTAAACTGGAATTAAGCCCTAACAACAACCGAATCTACAAAAAATTTGCCAGAGTTTTTCCTAAAATTAAAAAACCCAAAAATCTGCAAGGAAAACACACTTCTAAAATGTCCACAAAAATAAACCGTGGGCACCAAATCCCATCTGGATTTCTTAAATCAACCAAACACTGAATCCACTAGAAATATATAATGTTTACAGAAATGATAAGAAATCTGAAGACTGTTTGGAAAACAACAACACAACGGAAGTAAACTGTATACAGTAATCAGAGAGACTTCTAATTTACATAATACACAGAACTAGCAGGTTAAGCTAGGAACCTACTAGATAAGTCAGTGACACAAACTCTATGCCTCCGTCTTCGACGTGTAAACTCAGGATACAAACTACAAATTGGACAGAGGAAGCCGAAAAGCCCAGGGAAAGACATAAAATAATTAAACTGTTAGAGTGAGTGGACGAAATAATTAAACTGAAAACTAAAAATAATATGTCTTTTACTACAAATATACATAAAAAATAATGCGAGTCTAAAAATATGAACATCCAGGTATTCCTGGGTACTATAAAATATGTGGATACTATGACTAAAGTCTTCTAACCTCAAGTCCTAATACTGCCTAGGTCAGGTTTACTGGCCCTCCTGCACGCTCAACAAATCCTCGGGTCAGGTCTCTGGCCCTTCTGAGCATCTCGGGGATCAACCAAGAAGCAGTGCATCGATGCAATAATTGTGACTATGCTCTATGTATGCCTCCAAACTAATGCATAACTATAATAATGCATAATTGAAAATTGCATAACTGTAATTGCATAACTATACTCGCAAATCAACAGTGAAAATAAAGTGTCTACTTATTGTACAAAGCTAGCTCTGTGGTCTGGCAGAAGTCCCCTCGCCAAAATCTCGATCACAGTCTCTTGAATAAATAACAGATTCATTTAATACTATAATTTGATAAAACGTGCGAAAATTAATTCAGAAACTACCCCAGAAACCCCCCAGAAAAATTAAGATTTTCGCCTTGCCGGAGCCCCGCAGTGGAAGGCGACGTGTGGGTGTCACACGCCTCCACATGCGGCGGCGTGTGAACCACACGTGCCCTTCGGCCGGACAGCTCTATTTGGAGTGTTTGACCCACCAAATTGAAGATCTTCTCAAGCCCAACAACATTTCTAACTAGCAAAACACTCGAATTATCACTATTTGGTATGAATTCGGCCTGAAAGCTCACGACCCGAAATTTGCCAAAATACGTTTCAGGTCAAAATCGTCCCCGTCACCGCCCCTCGGTCCTCAAGACCACAGGGGTTTGACTCCTGGGATAAAACTCAGTCGAACCCACCTAGCCTCATCTCCGGAAAACAGCCGGAACACCATCGACCGTTAACCCCGAAATCCGGCTGATTCATCGCGTCGATTCGCATCCAAAATCAACCACAAACCCATAATCAAATACATGAAACAAAAGAGGAGGAGGAGAGCTTCCTCTCTATACCTGGGGTGTCGCCGGAGGTGGCCAAAAATGGTGGTTTGGGTTGGTTCAAGTGAAACGGGTCGTGTACGAAAATACGGGTCGAGCTCCGTACGTATTTTCGCCAATTTTGGAAACTTTCCATAAATATCACATATATATAATACCCGTATAGCTGCTGGCCCAAATCAACGGCATAAAATCATTCTGACCTTGATCCAACGGTCGCGAATAAACTGACCAAAATTAAGTACTTTAAAATATTTTTTCACACAGACTTCCAAAATTCATAAAAAATAGCTCGATTAACCGAAAAATTCCCCGTAAATTCTTACAAGCTCGAAATAAAATACTCTACGACTTCTGTAAAAAAAGGTCTAATTATAGCTTGTTGAAAAAATCGTTAACAAACTACATGATACGATTAATTAGCGATAAATCTAACTCATGCCGATTTGTGCATAATTTTTGTTCTGGTTATTACAACCAACCCCGCCTGATGGATCCTTCTCGCCTAAGTGACTTAGAATTTTATGGTTTTCGTGTCTCTCGCAGAGCCACTGATAGTCGCATATTTCTGCGTCTATTCGGTATTTAATTTGTTCCCTATATTTAGTTTTTTTTTATTAATCGAGGGAATTAATTATGCTGATTTATTTTTAGATATTTTAGAGATTAATGAAGAAAAGGAGATTAAATAATATATTTCGGAGATGATTGGAGAGGAGGAGTTGCGTGTTGTTTGAAGGAATCCTAATCCATGAAGAATACTGTTGGAGGAGCATGTGAGTTTTGCGAGCATGTGATACATTATTTCAACTTGGCAAGGGAATGCAGTTCTTGGCGAGGAGAGGCAGTTTAATCAAGCTAAATGATGAGATATATATATATATATATATATATATATCTCTGTGTGTGTGTGTGTGTGTGTGTGTGTGTGTGTGTGTGTGTGTGTGTGTGTGTGTGTGTGTGTGTGTGTGTGTGTGTGTGTGTCTTTGGCGACCAGTTTGGTGAGAAGCAGTTTGGCGAGGTGATTAAGAAAGAGATGGTGTGGGCTTGAACTTTGGAGTAGGAAGCTTAGCACGTGGGCTATTGCTAGGTTAATTAACCTAGTTCTAGCTAGTTGGACATATATATATATATGTGTGTGTATATATATATATATATATATATATATAAGTTGAACGTAAAGGTTGGAGAGCAGAGACTTGGAGAGGAAGAAGAGATTAAAATAAAGAAGAAGTCAACAAGAATGAGGAAAGTGGCAGGAAGCCTAGCTATGATCCCGACGGGGATCAAGAGTTTATTCCTTCTCCTTCTTTTGTTCATCTTTCATGAATTCTTTAATGTTATTATCTAACACTTTTAGTAGCTAAACCCATTGTTAAGAGGCTGCTTGAAGCCCCGTACATGAAGTCTTTCTAATTCATACACTTTAACCTAGTTTTGCATATTCTTTGAATGAGGTTTCTTTCTCTGAATGATTCACCATATGAATTCTTGTATGTATCTTTGGTGCGCAACTTACTATGCATGCTAGGGTTCTATTGTCATGAGATACGGGCGACTGAAGATAATTTCTTCTACCAGATTCTCTATAGTGATACACTGATTTTACCATCAGGAGATTGAAATCCATAGGTCTAGCGAGACACGCCCATAGTGTACTTGTGAACTCTTGTAGATTCTCAACCTTTTCTAGAATTTAATGTTTTTTTCTTTGTAAACCTTGGGGGTTCATGACTATGGGTTCATAGAGGGATAGATGTAGGGGAGGTCCATGACAAACCTACATAGGTATAAGGATTAGGTAATAAAATGTGGTTGTAACGATCAACTTTTCCTGGGAACTTTTATTCATCAGATATGCGCATTAAGTTAAGTATGTATTAGATAGATGGAATGGAGGTGGTAGATTGCATTCCTCTTAACTCATTATTCATATAATTTTTACACATTCACATTCATTAGCATCTTTACTTTCAGCATTTATTTTCTGCATTAGTTGTAGCTTAGCCGATTTAGTTAGGTAACCCAAACAATTCAGAAGACCTTCAAATTTTGTGTGGTAGTCCATCACTGTGTCTAGTTTATTGTGTCTAAATTTCGTGTTATTTGAGTCTGTCTAGTGTATGTTCGTAGTGTCATTAGTGTACTGTAGTTGAGTCTGTCAGCATTTTAGTTTTGTGTTAGGATTTAGTTTCACCAATTCCTCGTGTTCGATAACCCCTATTTATCATACTATATTGATATATCTAAGTTGAGAATAGGGTATCTTTGCAACGTGTTTACCCGACTTGTCAAATTTTGGCGCCGCTGCCGGGGAATTGCTTAATTCTAAGTCCTAATAGAGTCTGTAAATTTAACTTGTGTATTGTAATTAACCTTTGTATATTATGTATTATAATTTTGTGGTTTGTTCAAGATGTTCAATGGCAGGTCACTCAAATGAGGAATGTGTGTATTTTTCATATCAAAGTTATTCCACCATACAAAGTGACTACTTTACACCTCATTACACTCCTACATGGGATGATCACTCCGGCTATGACTATCATCAGCAATCAGATGATGCAGAGCAGAGATTGATGAGTATGTTATAACAGATTATGGTAGATAAGCAAAAAGAAAGAGAGGAGAATCGTGCTTTTATGCAGGAGTTTAGTGCTTTTCAGCAGGAGATTAAGGAGACACTCAGGGAGTGTGGTAAGACAATTGACTTGCTTGAGCAATAAAAGAGCCAGATACAACAAACAATGGCTCAAGTCAACATAGAAGGACTCCCCAGCAACACTCTTCCCAATCCCAAAAGCCAATATGAAATTCATGCTATGACTTTGAAGAGTGGGAAGGTGTTGGAGACAGTTCCAACAATCAAGAAGCCAAAAACAAAGTTGGAAGAGCCTGTAATAGAGCGAATTGTGTTTGATGAGCCATCAAAAGTCAATCCAGGAATCCCAACTCAACCTATGGAGGAAATCTCCCAGCCCGTTGAGAATGCATCTGAAATGAAAGATGTGCCAAGACCGAAACCAGTGCAGGTATGTTCTCTACCTTCACCTTTGATTACCACTAATGTGCATTTTACTAGCAGGTTAAGAAAGTAAGGGAAAGAGGGAAAAGACAAGGAATACCATCTTGACGAGGATTATCTTTAATATGGATGGGGTGAGGATACTTTGGAGACAGTGCTTGGATCAAGTCAGCCAAAAATTGAAGAACGAAAGTCGATCAAGCAAGAATTGGATGAACTCGAAGCTCTTCTCGAATATAGGTTTGTGAATTTGACTACTGAGGTTGAAATTGCAATGGAAGAAGGGTATGCTTTCTTTGATGATGATGAGATGGACAAATTACTTATGGAGGAGTCCACCGAAATTCGTTTTGTGGAGAAGTTGCTGCCATTACATGAATAACCACATGAGCTATCAATGCCAAACTCAAGTTCCACACTTGTTTCTTGCATCAACGAAACACTTAAGTTTGAGGATTCACATACCAAGCCTTTTGTTTTTTGGAGCATATTGAGATGGTGGTACCTGATCACCATATGTCAAACAAGGATATTCTGTTTACCTTGTTTGTTGGACTCAAGAGGAGGAGGCTTTGGTTAAAGAAGAAGAAATAAAGGAGACACTTGGAGTTTGGTGTGTTGGGGAGTTCAAAGGTACCCAAGTTGCTTGGAAGAGCTCATATGACCTCATTGTTAATGACCAAGCACTTGATCGAGCCAAGGCCATAACCATCTGATGGTTTTGAAGATGTTTGGTTGAAGACGTTAAACTTAGCGCTACTTGGGAGGCAATCTATGTTGATGGAGAAGCGTGAAAAACCAGATTTGCAATTCTTAACTTTGTATCTTTCTCCTTTGCTTTATTTTTCTCCATGTTTAGTGTGATTTGTGATGTGTTATGTGTCTCATTCTGTGCTTGTTTGATGTATTACATGCTTTAGTTTTGTTCTACATTAAGGACAATGCAAATTTCAAGTGTGGGGTGGGGTTTATATCATATCCTTAGCGTCCATGTATAAATTTGTTATTTTTTGGTACTGTGCAGTATTCTGTCTTATGTAATTTATTTCCCATAGCTAGAGGTATCGTAAAATTATGAAATTTGGAGGGAATGTTTATACATGTATCTAGTTTATGCTTATAAAACTTTTAGCTCATTCTGATGTGTTATTAATTATGTATAAATCTTGCGAGTGGAGTTGCGCAGTATAGGGGACCCATTTCAACCCGTCGAGAAAATCATTTGGGAAATTTTCGACCCGTCGAATTTTGACAGATTTTTGGACAGGAGCATGTCTTTGACCCCTCGAGGAATTCCTCAACCCGTCGAATCCTGACGGGGTCTTTTCCGACGACTAGTTCGTCGTGGAAGGGTTTCCTCGCCAAAGTTTGGTATTTTTGAGTTTTTCTTTATTTATTTTTGTGTATTTTAGTGTCTTATTTGAAAAACTAAATACAAACATAAAAAGTGTCAAGAAAAATACAAAAAGAGTCTTGTTTTGAGTCTTAGGTGCCCTTAACTAGTCCATAATATGATTATATCTTCCGGAATTGTGATTAAAAGATGATCATGTTATTTAAGTTTCTTTGGTTAATCTTGATATATGGTGCATATACGAATGTGTAGTTGATGTAGAAACAAGTTAACATGGTACAGATGTTTAGGCATGTTTAAACTTTGTTAAGATTCATTTAATCTGTGAGCGATTGAGCCTAAATGTGATACACATGCTTTCTTTATTGAGTGTTAATTGTTTGCCACAGATTAAGTTAATGGACTGTAGAGATTACTAGAACTTGCTCTTGTGCTTTTTAAAGCTTATAGTCAATACATGTTTTGATTGAGGAAGTGATAAATGCATTTAGGGGACACCACAATAGCCATATATGCCAGTGTCCTGACTTTGTGTACACAAGAAGTGCACCCCTTAGTTAACCACTTTGAGCCTACATGTGAAACTTTATGTCATCACCCACATATCTCTAACCTTAAACTTTAGAATAGTTATATCTTTACCCTTGTTCTAAGATTTGGTAGAGGTATACATGAGATAGGTATGTGAAGATGGAGACAATGTCGAAGGGTGATGCAAAGAAATAAGTGTGGGGTATCAAGCTAGTGTTTTAAAAAAAAATAAAAAAATAGAGTTGATCGTTACAACCACATCCTGGGAACTTTCATTCATCAGATATTTGCATTAGGTTAAGTATATATTAGATAGATGGAATGGCGGTGATGGATTGCATTCCTCTTAACTCATTAATCTTATAGTTTAAACACATTCGCATTCATTAGCATCTTTACTTTCAGCATTTATTTTCTGCATTAGTTGTAGCTTGGCCGATTCAGTTCGGTAACCAAAACAATTCAGAAAACCCTCAAATTTTGTGTGGTAGCCCGCCACTGTGTCTAGTTCATTTTATCCAAATTTTGTATCATTTGAATCTGTCTAGAGTAGGTTCGTAGTGTCATTAGTGTACTGTAGTTGAGTCTGTCAGCATTTTAGTTTCGTGTTAGGATTTAGTTTCACCAATTCCTCGTGTTCGATAACTCTTGTTTATTATACTACATTGATATATCCAAGTTGAGAATATGATATCTTTGCAAGATGTTTACCTGCCTTGTCAGCCACGAAGATCGATACCTCACAACTCATTCAGTGTGAAGCAGAGCAATCTTCTTGACAGAGTGTTGAGAACACATGGTGTTGTATTCGTAAATCGCAAGATACTCACGCTCTTTCGGGTGATGATATCTTGATTGCTAGTTGCAGAGATTTCTCGAGATGAGAAGATAGTTTGTCTAGAGAAAAATATGTATGTGATCGAAGATCCTTTCTCTTTCATTAACCTCCTTATTTATAGGAAGTAATTACTTGTTATTGTATATCTAAAATTCTTCACAATTAGACTCATTGGGCAACTCTGTTTAGAATCTTACTTCCTAGGTTTTATAATCAAAGTCTAACACCTTGATGATAAACTCGCCAGGGAATCTTTTCCTCAAAGAAAAGTAGCAACCGATTTAATACGGGCCGCAGGTACCTACCTCTTACCTTATCTTAGCCCAACCCAAACGTTATGGACTATTCTTCCAGACTGCCTAATTCAGCTCCAAAGTCTAACAACAAAATCTTAAACTCAATCAAGGCCGAGTATGTAAACGTCGATCCATTATTTGGGTTTTGGATTTCACTTAGGACCATGCTAGCCCACCTGGCTATGACAAATGAAAAACTTACTCTCAACTCTCACGACAAAGATCTATCTAGATGGAAATGGTTGACCCCCGATGTTATGGGGTAGCTAGAGTACGTAACTGATCGAGTAAGCAGTGATAAACATACAGTGAAATACGACCTAGATCTTAATCTCCATACCTTGTTGTTTCCCCGGCACGTAAAATGATTGGTCCAACATGCACGTGGCGGCCAGACA
The DNA here is from genome assembly GCA_946800695.1 of Geum urbanum. Classification (NCBI taxonomy): domain Eukaryota; kingdom Viridiplantae; phylum Streptophyta; class Magnoliopsida; order Rosales; family Rosaceae; genus Geum; species Geum urbanum. The sequence continues at coordinate 3,701,203 of OX327002.1, read as the reverse complement.
CACCACTCATCAGCAGCTTCTTAATTACCTCCGCCTTGTCGTCGTCTCTATCTGCTCGTGGGCACGGCGAGCGGTCGGCGCTTGCAGCCGGGTTATTGAGAGTTGTCGATTGATCGAGTTATATATTGAGAGACCTTGTGACTCTGTGAGCCCCTTTCGTACTATACTCTTGTCCGTACCATGTACACGTACGCTTCGGCCTCTACGCTACGTACGTACACGACAAAAGCATGCATGCATGATTGGACTCATTGATTCTGGGACCTACGTACTACTGATTAATTATACGTACTACGTACTAACTACGACAACGACTACATAGATCAATATCGATCACCAGCTAGCTTATCCTTAATTTGAATTTTATTAAGTCTCTCTCTCTCTCTCTCTCTCTCTCTCATTACTAATCTCTTTCTGTTCCGTCCCATATGGCGCGTTCATCTGTACCTACTGTTCTATGAGATATATATCTCGAAATCTCGCATCCATTGATTACACTTATCACAACCCTTTATGTTCATCTTGTCGATTACTAACCATCTTAATGTGTTCTGCTAACCTAGATTTTCCGTTGTGTAGTTTTTTTTTCCTCAACGTAACTGATCAATATAAGATCAAAATTATTCTCCGGAAACAAACCTTACCGTGAAACTTTTAAACATATCTCTTACTGTTCATAGCTCGTAAACAAAGAACAGGTTTGAGCTGTTTAACTATATATGGCATGCTAGGATTGCTTTTAATTATTAGCAATGTAACGAGTAGAACAGAGTTTAATACTAGAAAAAACGAATTCTGAAATTGAAAGATTTCAATTATGATAATAAGAAGACAATATCCGGCCGGGTAAAAGAAATTGAAGAACGATATCTAGCGCGCTATCCTCTATCTTCTCCCCGAATCAAAACAGCAACTCTCAAAGTTGGTCCATATGAGCTGGATGGGACATGCATGGGTAATACTTCAAATCAAATCAATATATATAGAGAGAGGGAGGGGAGGATGGGATTTTAGCAATTTGGGAGATCGACCTCAAATTGAATCTTTAGATGATATATATGCATGGTACACAATACTAGACACAGCATCCCAATTTGGATGGGTTTGAAAGTAACACTTGCAGCAGGTCCCTAATGGATTTGGATGGGGCTATTAATAATGAGTGATCCAAGAGAGGGAATGCACATGGCATTTTCAAAGTTTTTAACCTTTGATTCTCTTTCTTCTTTGGTATTGTATTGATTGGCAGTGCAATATGTAGTAGGGCAATTTGTCTTGTATCCTATAGGTTTCGGAAAATAAGGGTCTTAAACTAGCTTAGGGTGGCCGCGCGCAGCTCATACCCTACATCTACTAACATATCTAAGTCTTTGCATTATTATTGTTAGATGCATGCATGTCCGGCAAGTATATGTCTAGAAAAATGAAATATACGGCAAGTGTTGAAGTAAAATGGACTAGAATGTATTCAAACAAAATAGTCAGACCGATAGAGTAATGTGTTGGTGCTCAACCATATATGTGATGTAATATGCTATTGTTAGGTACCGTAAATCATGATCATGAAAAGCTTAACACCTCCTGTTTTTATTACATTTTTCAATATAAAAAAAATAAAAAACGGAAAAGGTTGTCTTATTCAAAACCTCAATCCAGTTGGGAAATTCCTTCTCTCCCAATTCACACCTCGGAACACACCGTATACAGAGATGTTTATCACATATAATTTGCTAAGGTAAAAGTAATGTACGCATATTCGATCGGCAAGTTCGGAAGAAATGAAATACAAGGAGGAAGGAACCGTAGTAATGTAACCAGGATCAAACTGATCTTTACTCAGTTCACAAGAGTGACTTGGTTTGATCTAACTGGAAGCTAACGAACGAGAGAAAATGAATGAACCACGTACATTGCAACCAAGTAACCAAGTAAATCAACTCATTCATACGTACTACCCAGAAGGACGTCATGTTAGTCTAATACTTGAATCTTATTCTTTTGTGAAGACTGACTATACAAGTAAATTTTCTTTTCACTCAAATTTTCACGAGGCCTCCAGCACCTGTGAATCCAGACATAATTCCGCTCTTGAGGGAAATATGTTTAAAGCAAGAGGACCATTTCTCCGTCGGAAAAAAAAAATATCAGGATCGTTCTTCATGGTGCAAAGTAAATAGTGTGTGTGCATATTTAACCATCAATGTTCAATAGAAAGAAAAGAAAGAGGTGATTTGCTGTGACAACCATCTAATTATATATCATGGTTTCTTTTGTCGATAGATATTATATCATGGTTTGATACTTGTCGCCATGGCTATACTTTATGGACTATGGATAAGTTTGGCTCCTTTATTTGACCACCACATGCGTAATATACTTTGCTTTCCTTCATTCTATGAGGATGATGGCAAGGTGTTCAATTGGAATATATAAATTTCCAATTAGGGCACATTGTGGTTCACAGAGATGCATAAATCCAGGGAAGGAAGATATAAAATTGTTAAAGAAGAAGCTGGGAGGAAGTTAACATATGAAACTTTGGAAGTAGAACCCAGAGAGGCTAGGTAGAAACTAAGAAAGATATATATACAAGTGAAGGAGGAGGTTAGTGAAGAAGCTAGTGACTGTTTTAAATGCAAGAGAAAACTTTGAAAGAGTAATACTCAGGTTGAAGTGCGTGTTTGCACGTGCAGACATGTGTGTAATTATGTGGGGAATTCTGCATTGATGCATATCCACACGTGCCCACATGCCTTGTGTGAGTTCATAGAGGTAAAGAGTGGAGTAAAACCCTAATACTGTAACCTGCAAAAATTCTCGGAAAGGAGAGAAGTGTGAATGTGAATGGATGAATGAATGTGATTGCATGTGGATTCATAAACACAACCCAGTCAACTGCACTTTGCCCCAAGAAGTTTTAAGCTAACACACTCAGTCATGCCTAAAACCTTTTTATAATTGGAGACTTGATGATTCTAGAGACAAGACAATAATACAAACACACCTTATTACTGTTTTCTGCAATCCTTAATTTACCCTAATTTTTCTTTTCGATAAAGTTATCGATTATGCTATTTAGGTATGCTATGTTATTAGATTCTCGATAGTTCTTTTTGGATAGACGTTACTGCGAATGTTGACTAGATGGAAATTCAGTACACAATACAGATATTTCAGTTTCCTTAGTTCAACCTAACGGGGAAGACAGTAGGGTCCGATGCCAATAAGAATGTGATCATTAAGGCTCTGCAACTAAAACGCTATATAGTTCGAGTAACATGCAGCGTAATTGCTCTATTATATTTTCTCAAACGTACATCTATCTGTACATGAAGGACCACCAAAAACCTTGCTCAGAAAATCTGAAACTAAAAACTTCATATAATCACCAACCCTGAAAAACGCAAACTCATTAGAGAGAGAGAGAGAGAGAGAGAGAGAGATGACTAGCAGTGATATGAAGATAGGTGTCCATATACTGAGGAAGGATAAAATGGACGTGTACCCGGTTTTGTTAAGAGAGTACACAGAGCCTAGCTGTCTAGCATGTGAAGAGGTTATACCTCTTCCTCTCTCTAAAGCTTTCTCTCTCTTACATGCACCCACTCTAACCCTTCTCCCAACTGGCATTTTTGATTCACTCACATAACAAGAGACCCGAATGGGATTGAGCTAGGAGAGTGAGGACAAAACAAGCCTAGGACGATTTCTCTTTTGGTGTTTTCCACCACATTCTACACTCCTATCTCTCTCCTACATAAACTCGGTGCTCGCTTCAAATATAGAGAGCCATATTATTCAACCGCTCTCCCTATAATACATATAGTTTGAGAGCTCAGCTCAGCTAAGCTAGAATAGTGTGCATATATATTCATCTCTATATATTTGTGTTCTTCTTCTCTTTGTGGATCTGAGAAACGAAAGAATCAAAGTATGAATGTGTTGGCATCAGAATGTAGTAGCGGTTGTGAGTCCGGTTGGACTCTATACTTAGAGCAATCTTTTGGTTCTCATCATCCAAGTGCTTCACATAGAGGTAGTGGTTTCTGTCAGGAGTATAAGGGAAAAAGAAGTAGCTATACTAATGAGGAAGAAGATGAAAAAGAAGAGAACCAGTCCATGGTTTCTGATGCATCTTCAGGGCCTCCCCATTTCAATGAGGATGAGGTTTACTTTGATGAAAACAATAATGAGTGTTTTTATCCTCCATCCAAAGAAGTTAAAACAGTGAGGTTTGGTGGTAAAAAGCAGAAGATCAAAGAGAAAGGTAGATGTGGTGTTCAAGATCAACAGCAACAGCAACAGCAACAGCAACAGCAACAGCAACAGCAACAGCAACAGCAACCATCTTTTCTAGACGACACTGCCAGCTCCCCTGTTTTCAACATTTCCAAGGTAATATTACCAAGATTGCACTTCAATAATATGGCAAATATGAAGTGCAACTAATTTGTACATTGTTAATTGAAGTTTTGAAATTTATTTGATGGATGTATGATAATTTGTTCAGAACAATTACATGGTGTCCAGCGATCAAGGTTCAGTTGATAGTGTCCTGGATTACTCACAAGGTTTCTCATCAACTCATTTTCAGGTACATAAATTTTATTCCGTCTTCTTCTTCTTCTTCTTCTTCTTAATGGGGTGTGTTTATATTAGCAAGTAATTGATTAGTTACAAATAGCATATGAAACTTACCATTGTGCTCTTGCAGGGGAGATCTGCATACCAAGACCACTATGGTTTCTTACAATCCGCTCCTCCTGGAAATCAAATTCAGGATCAAAACCAGTTGAGTAACGCTCATTTTCTTTAATAGTTGCAAAAAACATAGCTGCATTTAGAAAACACATTATATACATTCTGGTGTTTCTTTGTATTCTTATACTAATATTAGAGGCTTCTTTTTACATGCAGGTGGTTTGGAAGGGAATGAAATAAAGAGAGCTTCATATCATGAATGATATTATCAAGTGCTGCATGTCTCAGTGGGGAGGTTGTAAAAGTAGAGCTTGAGATGGAACTGGAACTGGATCTCAAAATGGGAGATCTTGCTCCTTTCTTTTTTCTTTCTTTCTTTCTTTCTTTTCTCTCCTTCTATCTGTCAAATGTGTCAATGCAGTGGGAAACAACCTTAGAGGAGAGAAGTTAGAAATAAATTTTCATGCTTTCCAAGTAGTTCCATGTCAACTTGTTGTTGTTCAAATGAGCTGAAATTTTGCTCAGACCCGAAAAAAAAAAGAGAAAAAGGAAAAGGAAGGTTGCTATTTTTTACCTAGGCAGTCTTTATGAGACCATTTCAGATAGGGAAGCTAGCTAAGCACTTATTTATAATGTAGCACCATGCTAATTGCAGCTAATAAACATCATGGAACGGATAAGTTGGCCTTAGTGTTCCCCATTTACGCCATTTCACACCGAAAGCGAATTGGCATTTGCCTCCGGAGAGGAATTTTTCTCCAAAAATGGATGCTGTTCTTCATAAAATTTATCATATCTCTACTCTAGTACTTTCTTTGGTACATCAAAAAAATCCCAAATTTGTCAGCCGCCATTCATCTTCCCCTTAATCAGGTAGATTTAGCCGTCCAAAGAAGTAGATAGTTGTTTTCAATAACTAACCCAGAAATTTACCATTTCAACAAAACATGACAAACTGAAGTTTCCACCTAACTCTGTTGGCTAGCTAGCACAAAATCAAGCACCATCAGATTTGATTAGGTGGGACTAGCTGCATCAAATCCATATTATTGCAAAGCTAAGTAAATCTAGTAAGGACAAGGCCTTCATGTCCCCAGGAGTCAGAACAAGGCTACATCCCATACTTTGTTTCATAAGAAAAAACCAAAGGCTTCAAAATAGTTATGAAAAATAAGACAGGATTATGTAAAAGTTGTAATAAGTTATGGGCAGCCTGATAATAATACAAAAATTCCAAGGTTAATGTTGGAATAATTCGTATCCATCTCTTATGACCCTTTTCTAAACCCAGAAGATCCTGCCTGAGATCTCCCTGACCCAGTGGAGCATGCCCCATCTTGTTTAATATGTGTTCTTGCCCTCATTTGGAAGCATCCCATTTCTTCTTCTTCCATTTTTTTTTTTCATTTTCATGACTATTTTTTAAACAACCTTTGAATTTTATCTATATTAATTAATTTAATTGTGCACACTCCAACTCTGTCTGCTCGGAAGCTGTCATTGGACTTTATGTCATGCATGCACAATTATGTGTCTTTTCTTTATTTCCAAACCAATCCTAGTCAATGTGCTTGCTTATTCAAAGTTCAAACAATATATATAAAGTTTTGTTTTTCTCTTTCAAGGTTGAAAAGGATAAAGATAAGATCATTAGCTAGCACTTGGGAATTTAGGATGTCGATCAAAATTCCGAGTCCCTACCCACATGTTCTTTCTGAACTTTTAAATTTTGGGTTCAATAATTGGAGTCTTCTATGCAGTCAATCAAAAAAGACCCTAAGAAGTAACAAATATATACTTCGAAATGGATCAATATTCTATTCCAGGTTTCTATCATCTTGTTTTTCAGCTTAGAGTTGCAGATTCGCAATAATCTTAACTCGTAAATCCTCTATACGGAAGTTAGAATCGAAACCAACACTAAACATAAATAACAAAAGATTGTCATATGTTTCTGGAAAATGCATGTAGACCTATAAAACTAATGATTAGTCTTTTGCTTCACTGTTGCATTTCATGATGTAGCCACTACTAGAAAAATTCCTTGAAGGGACAATGAGCTGAGACTAATATGTGTCATGCCATTAAAGAAAATATTCAAGGATATATTTTTTGGTCCCTAATATATAAATTGGTGATGATCATAATTCTCAAAGAAAATTAATTTATTGTTTAACATTTTCTATTTTGTATTTATACAATGGACATGAACACTTGTTCATCCCTACATAAATGAACTACTATTATATTTAGTTTGTACTTTTCAAGACAGCCAAGATCTAGTCAAGGTGTGTCCTCTAAAATGATTTATACTGTAGCGGCAGAAACCTTACTATCACAATAAGACCCCTCGTGTGTCCCCAACCCTTGGCCAACTACGTATTTTTGGGTATTCTACATAAAAGCTAATAAAATACGGATGTTGCTGGATAGGGATGCATAGGTAGGCATCCCTTTCTTTCCTATATGATGTATTTTAAGTTTCTACCTCTCTATTATTTTCTTCAACTCAATCTCTCTCCGAATTTACTCCCTTTGAGAACCACTTCTAATCTAACCTTATTCTCGCACAAGAGACGGAGCCGCATTTGGAAGGCTCAAATGAGATCGTGGCCGTCGTCGACGTCTCCAAGCCGCCGATAAGCTCATAAACAACCACCACGACTATTACGACATTCTGTTAGTGGATCTGAAATGAAGCGACAACCAAGATCTGATCGATCGAGAGATCATATGAAGAGTTGGAAACACTCTTGCAAAGCTATATTCATTAGGGTTCATACAATAATCGAACAGTACTCTGTAAATGGTCGATTGAAGCTAGATTTCTGGATTTAGTGTGTCTTACATAGCAGCCGAAGTAGAATCCAACAACGACAACTTAAATGTTCATCTCTGGTTAGTATATCCATCAAATTCCTGCACATTTTTGGTTCCTATACTTGTGATTGAGCCTCTTGATTGTTGGTTTTACATGGATTGTCTATCCTTTTGTTACTATGATAAAATACTAGATGTTCCTATCTTCATTTGATCGAACTCTAACCTCGCCATGGGTTGGTCAGGAGCATGTTCCCTATAGCACTGGCAGCCTCATCGTAGGCAACTTCAATAACAAGGTAGACGATGACGACTCTGATTTGTTGGTGGTCAAGTCGATGAGTAACTGGGCTACAACATGGAGGTCAGATTGCATAATTATTCTACCTTTTACTGTAATTCAGTTACTGTTATTTGTAAGTTGATCATTGCAACTTATGTTACATTTGCGTTAATAACAATGATTTTGTTAGTTGTGAGATATCTTTGAATAAAGTTGGTGATTTTGATTATGTTGCATTATGAACATCCAGTTACATTGCCGTGAGAAGAATGAGAAACATGTAACACCAAAGATGATCAATTGTTCTGTGCATAGATTACAACTGTTTTATACTTATCGTATGATGTTATTGCTTCTTTTTTGACAATAAGAGTTGGTTGTCTTGATGCTTAAATTTGTTAATTTATACATTGTTAAGTGCTAATCATTTGGCAATAGAGTAATGCACATTGAATGTGCATGATACTCTTATTATCTTATCCTACCTTACAAATGAGAAGTTTAATCCTAATTTTGGGCTATCATGATGTATCAGGTTTGTTTTAAACTGAATTGATGAAACTCTTCAAGAAGTCATCCTTTGTTTCTCACATAAGGTTATTTGTGAAAGTGCCAAAGCAAGCATTTGGGAGGGGAGAGCTACAACATATATACAAGTAAGCTGTCATTGTCCTTTAGGAGTAGCTTTCGATAAACATGAGTTATTGTCCTTGGAGTATGTCAGAAGTTCACTATTATACAAGTAAACTGTAGTTTAGGATGTAACCCTCTTCAACAACATGTATATATACTAATTTAGTAATTACAAAAGTTTTAACAGTTATAAGCTTCTATTAACGATTGACATAGCTAGAACTCCTACACAGCTTCAATTCTGGATACACTTGTTGATTTGAACTTGTAAGGTGTCCATATGTCTTTTTACATGAGTATACAGAATTGGATGACATATATATCAACTTGTTATCTCTCATTTTCTCTATTTTTTTTGACTTTTAGTGCATGTTGCATTGGCTAGCTAACTACCATGTTATCTTCTTTATGTTTAAACTGACAACAATTAAAATGCTTACATAAGTTACATTACATACATCTTGTTTACATATAGCAGAAGTACGAACTGCATGCATCAAAAAATTTCTTTTACTTTTCTGAATGATTTCGTTGTTTAATAAGCAGGCTATCTGACTGCCAGAAGTGAGGTATACAAAGGCTCGTTTAATTGGTTTGTTCAATTCCAAAGAAAAGAGAAAAAAAGTAGCTGAAGTTGGAGGTAAAGAGCAACTGAAGACGGAAGTAAAAAAATCAAGGGTGAACTTGTCAATTCGTTGTGTGAAGTGTTTAAGGGGGGCGTGCGTGAGAGCCTGGTTTAGAGGCCAGGTAGTTAGGTGAATGTACTTTTTTTTAATATTTAATTTGGTTACAATTGGGACTGATATGTGTTTTTTTTTTTTTGAGAAGGGGGGCCTGATATATGTTTAGTACAATTGTATTGTATTTGTACAATGTATCATTTATTATCATCCTATAAAGACTTGTATAAAGGTAGAAATAATGGAGGACATTTGCCCTTAATTTGATTCTTAATGAGCAATGGAAACCCCAATAATATAAACACTTGAGCTAAATATTCATGCATTGTCGCTAATGGTGATTGGAGACCATTATATGTTGCATTTGACCCTCTATAGGGACAAATTCCTAAATATCTATAAAAACCTTTTTTCTAGCAGTGACTCCAGAGACATTGGGATAAGAAATCAAATAGGCATGGGAAAACATCTTTTGCTCAAGTAACCACCGCCAAGACAAGGTCTTCAATATAAATTTGCCTGTAACGTACACATGATCATTATAATGATATAGAGGGGAAGGATTGAAGGCCGTGTTGTACTTACATATTGTATTATAGATCATGAAATGTATGTGACATTCAGTCCCTGCCTGCTATCTAGAAAGCAATTTAACTTCTAGTGTTCCCATTTCTTGAGACAAAGCCTCGCCAGCACTTCTTATCATCTCTGCTAAAGAGCTAGCTAGCCTGCATATATACAAGACATATGAATAATTAGTTAGCACACACATACCTGCACTTACAGCTATAGACTATGACTGTTCATTGTTAGGATTAGGCCATAAATATATAGTTCCACATCTTGAATCTGTTTGAAAAGGTAATAAGGAATTAAGGATTAATTAAGGAACAAGAACTGAAGATGCACGAAATTACCTGAACTTCAATTAATGAAGGTGGGCGTTATGGGTGCATATATAGTGTAGAAACCTATATACAAGCGTGCAAAACACTCGTCAAAATACATCGATCTCAACTATTCTAGGTGCAATTAGAGCAAATAAAAACTGAATCTCCCTGTAAATTGTGTTTTGCACACTAAAAAAAAATTTCGGATTGCAATGCACATTTGAGAGTGTGTTACAACTAGCCATGTAGGACGTATCACACTATCACTGAGAGGAATTTATAAGATGAGGCTTCTCTTAATTAGTATTATCGAGGAGACTATGTTCTTTGAGGCATTTTATGGAAGACGTACTTTGCGATTAGGTTTAAAGAAATATAAGGAGCATTTCTAGCTACAAGATCGAAGTTACCCGTAAACCTGATGTTGCGTGATAGTTTGGTAAGGATCGATCAGAAATCCCATGTTGGGCTAGCTACTGGGCGCTGCAGGACAGCACGAGCGTTGTACCATTTGTTGGGTACGTACTGGCATGGAGCTGCTTGATTCAAACGCCAATAGAAGATGGCCTCAGATTATTAGCAGAGTCTGCTAGCTTGACCGATCGATCGAGCTCCATCGATCAATTCCTTTTTCAAGAAAAATTAAATTTGGTTCGGTGGAGGCACATGTGAGTGTTTGGTTTGGTTAAAGATAGGGATGACAACGTACCATTTCGGTGATCAAATATATGAAGTGCATGCTTAGGTCTCTTCTCCCCTCTGATCCAGCAACTACAGTATGATGCACTATAAATTTAACGATGGCCATCATCGACACAAACCCTAGGGTTTAGGGGTAGGTGAGGGAAACATCTGGACTTGGAAGATCGAGTAATTTTTTATTTTTGAGGAACCGGCCACTATTAGAAGTGTTATGTCTTTTTTTTTTGGAGTGAATACAAAAAAGTATTTTCAAGGAGAATTCAATATTTTTATTTATCTTAATTTTGGGGTTAATATAATTTTATTAGTGGTTTTCTAAAAAGAAAACATATTTACACAATCTTAATATATCTACAAAAATTAATTTTAATTATAATAAGAATATTCTTTCCGACTGTAGAAAGAGGCAATGCCTTTCCAATCAAAACAGATAGCTATAGAACCTTAGATCTCCCATGCCACCTAGTTCACAAAGGAGTCAAGACACAGCAGAGAGAGCTAAACAAAAAGCACATAAATGCTACTACAAAAGAAATTAAATCGGGGGGCAAGGGCACCCATCATTCCTGAGAACTCCAATCAATGATGGTGGTGGCTTTGCAACCCATCTATTAAAATCCACCCCCATGTCTTCCAGCCGAGTTGTAGCATTAGCTACCCTATTGGCCTCTCTTGGAATTCACCTCCGCACTATGTTATGGAACACCAAACTACTCCTCCTTATCTCTCAGATTATAGGAAAGATACGCCAATAAACCGTGATTCCCTCGTCCATAAGTACATCATACAATGACTTTGATTCTATCGCAAAATTCATGTTATCCAGCCCATCTCCTTTACTAACTCCAATCGATCCCTTGCGCACTGCCAATGCCTCACCCACAAGTGCAAATGCACAGTGAGTCTTCATAGAGAATCCACTCAAAAGTATCATCTTGAATCACCACTCCTAATCTCCCATGGAAAGTAGATGGGGACCAACTTGCATCTGTATTAGCTTTCATAAAGCCATGTCGAGGAATTTCCCATCTAGTCAGATTCCTATTAGGACTAGGAGAAAGTAGGGGGAAGTGGACTTGAGATACTCCATTATAGCGCTGTTAGCTTTCTCAATCATTCTTCCAAGGGAAGGTCATTTATGCTTAAAGTTGAATTCACACCTGCATTTCCAAATTTCCCATGCCGTAAGGGCCACTGAGGTCAAAATAAAGCCTCTATCTTCCTTCCCCATAGGATGGTTAATCAAAGTAAATAACCATTGGTCAAGAGTAGAGATAGGGTCAAGCTTATAGATCACTCCCTAATTTGAGCCAAACCACATAGCCCTCATCCACGGGCATAGAAGGAGGACGTGCTCAGTTGACTCCTCATTCACACCACACAGTCTACATTCTGGTGAGGGATGTAAGTGTCTGCGAAGAGGTTCAAAACTACAAGCAATAGATTTTGTTAAGCACCTCCATAGAAAGACCTTAAGCTTTGGGAGTGTATTATTACTCCATATGCATGTAACCCGACTTGACTGAGTGGATGCCAGTCTTAGTCCAAGGCCAGACTAAATCGATAGGCAATATTAATTTTAAAAGGGAAGTCCGAAATTCTTATCATCAAAAATTCAATATTGAATGTCGGAGCTTTTACTAAAGAAAAGTATTTTTGATAAAGGAGGTAATGGTACCATTAACTAGTGATTAAAAGTACATAACTATTAGACCAACCTTAATTTATCCACAAATCATCACGGTTTAAGTTCTATACAAACGTGCTTTTTTTGTTGATAAAGATGAAATTAACTAGATATTGATAAAATTGGTATGTATTTTTTTCTTTTTTTTAGTGAAACGATATAATAAGGAACTGATATAATGTGATATAATGTGAGAACATACAAAAGGGGTAGTGATAGTCGCATATTTATGCGTCTATTCGGTATTTAATTTGTTCCCTATGTTTAGTTTATTATAATTAATTGAGTGAATTAATTATGTTTATTTGCTTTTAGGTATTTTGGAGATTAATGAAGAAAATGAGATTAAATAATATATTTTGGGAGTTATTGTAGAAGATGAGGACTTACGAGGTGAATGAATCTTAATTTGAGAAGAATACTAAGTGCCCACGTGACTTTGTTAAGGAGCAGTCTTGGCGGGGTACATATATATATAATTGAGGAAGTCTAGCGAGTGGAGGCTGGGATTTGGTGCTTGCGAGGGACATCTATTTAATTAGACACGTGACTTTGGAGACAATAGCTGGCGCCATCAAGTCAAACTACACCATCTGCTACTCCAGCTCAGGTATGTTCTCTCTGTAACCTCACTGATCATTCTATGGAAACACGTCCCTTTGCTATAGAAGAAGAACATGTGAATTTCATGCAACAAAGGCAAATGAATGATCCTTTCTTCCAATCATACAATCTGGGATGGAGGAATCACCCTAACTTCGGTTGGGGAGGTAACAATAATGTGCAAAATCCAGCAACTTCTCCAAGATTTCCACCTAGGTCTAGACCTGAGGGTCAGCAGCAGCAACAATCAGTTCAACCAGCTCCAGCTGCATCAACAACTAACCTAGCAATTCTAAGTTTGTTGACAAATTTGGCCACCAAACTTGATGGTACTACTAAGTCCATTGAGTTGATAGAGAGACAGATGAGCCAGATGCAAGCACAGATATCTCAGAGAGCACCTGGAAAGCTTCCAAGCAACACAGTTCAAAATCCAAAAGGTAATCCTGAAGTGAATGCTATATCCTTGAGAAGTGGGAAGATCCTTGATGTTGTCCCAGATGCTAAGAAGAGAGCCCAAGAGCGAAGGGAACCAGTTCTAGAGCAAGTCATACCATATGAGCCATTGGAGGAGAAATCTTATTCACAAGAAGCACCTGAAAAGAAAAATTCAGAATTTCAAAAATCATCTAAGGTATCTTCTATTCCTTCTCCCCCAGTTACTTCACATGTTCCTTTCCCTCGCAGGTTACAAAAACAGAAGAAGGACATTGAGGAGCAAGAAATCTTGGACACTTTCCGGAAAGTTAATGTGAACATTCCATTGCTTGAAGCCATCAAGCAAATCCCAAAGTATGCGAAGTTTCTCAAAGAGCTTTGCACATCAAAAAGACAGTTCATTGGAATTGAAACCGTGATGGTAAGTGAGAGAGTGTCTACAGTACTACAGAGAAAGCTCCCACCCAAGATGGGTGATCCTGGACGATTTACCGTCCCATGCACGATTGGTAACAATAAATTTGCAGGAGCTTTACTTGATTTGGGTGCATCTATTAACTTAATGCCATATTCTATGTATGTTACTTTGAATATAAGTGCATTGCAGCCCACAGGTGTAACCATTAAATTAGCTGATAGATCTAATTGCTACCCTAGGGGTTTCGTTGAGGATGTTTTAGTGCAGGTTGACACGTTGATCTTTCCAGCTGATTTGTTTGTCTAAGAAATGGAGGCAGAGCCTCGACCATCTGAACTACCATTGAATATTCTTGGTCATCCATTCTTAAGAACCGCAAGGACCAAGATTGATTGTTATAGTGGAACTCTTTCCATGAAAGTAGATGGAGAAAAGATTCGCTTCAATATTTTTGAAGCCATGAAGCATCCAAGTGATAATGAAATGTATTCATGTTGTTCGATTGATACTTTTGATAGTTTTATGCAGGAATACATGAAATTTTCATTGGAGGAAGACCCCTTGAAAAAACTGATAGAGAAATCCAGACAAAAAAATGTCTCAGGGGCACCGGTCGAAAATTCTTTGGAGGCAAGCAGTTTGCAAGTGTCAATTGGTCGAAATTTTCCTTTGGAAAATTTTCGATCCATCGAGAATGATGCTGTTTTTGAGATTGCTTCGGCGGAGGATCTTGCGATGAAAGAAGAATATTATGCAATGGAAGAAGCACTGGAATCTATGCCATATCTTCAAGGTAAGTCTTCTCAAACTCTTCCTTTACCTGTTATCACTGACAAGCTTGTTCCTTCTTTAGTACAGGCTCCTGAGCTAGAACTTAAACCGCTACCCGAGCATTTGAAGTATGCATTCATTAGTGAAGGCAACACTTTGCCTGTTATTATTTCTTCAAAGCTCTCTAAATTACAGGAGGAGAAGTTACTCACAGTGCTTAGGGAACACAAGAGTGTAATTCGTTGGACCATTGTGGACATCAAGGGAATATGCCCTACAATATGCACTCATCGAATACACATTGAAGAAGGATCCAAGCCTACAGGAGAGGCTCAGTGACGGCTCAACCCACCAATGATGGAAGTGGTTAAGAAGGAGGTTATCAAACTCCTTGATGCAGGAATTATCTATCCTATATCTGACAGTAAATGGGTAAGTCTTGTGCAGGTCGTTCCCAAGAGATAAGGTATCACGGTAATCAAGAATGATGAGAATGTGATGGTGCCTCAACGAATCCAAACGAGGTGGAGAGTGTGTATTGATTATCGCAAGCTTAATGCTACCACTCGTAAGGACCACTTCCCTCTTCCTTTTATTGACCAGATGTTAGAGCGTCTTGCAGGACATGCATTTTATTGCTTTTTGGATGGTTATTCTGGTTACAACCAAATTGCCATCCATAAAGATGATCAGGAGAAGATGATTTTTACATGCCCATTTGGCACATTTGCATATAGAAGAATGCCATTTGGATTGTTCAATGCGCCAGCAACGTTCCAGCGATGCATGATGAGCATCTTTTCAGACATGGTGGAAAAAATTATCAAGGTATTCATGGATGACTTTTCTGTTTTTGGTGATTCTTACGACCTACGTCTGCTTAATTTGTCTCTTGTTTTAGAACGTTGTGCTAAAACTAATTTCTTGCTTAATTTGGAGAAATGTCATCTTATGGTAGAACAAGGGATAGTTTTAGGGTATGTGATATCTGCTAGAGGGATAGAGGTAGATAAGGCCAAAGTCGATATTGTGTGTACATTGTCACCTCCCACTACTGTGAGGGAGGTCCATTCTTTTCTTGGACATGCAGGTTTTTATCGCAGGTTTATTAAGGATTTTTTCAAAATATCCCATATATCCTCTGTGTGCATTGCTCCAGAAAGATGTCAACTTCGACTTTACTGATGAGTGTTTAGAGGCGTTCAACAAACTCAAAGATTTATTGACCTCAGCACCCATCATTCAAGTGCTGGATTGGGACCATCCATTTGAGCTTATGTGTGATGCCTCATACTACGCTGTAAGAGCTGTGTTGGGCCAACATCCAGCTAAGCTGCCTCATGTCATCTACTATGCTTCCCGGACTCTCAACGATGCACAGTTGAATTATTCAACTACCGAAAATGAGCTTTTGGCTGTTGTCTTTGCTTTAGAGAAATTTAGATCTTACTTGCTAGGAACTAAAGTTATAATTTTCTCTGACCATGCTACATTGAGATATCTTATGACTAAGCAGGATGCCAAGCCAAGATTTATTAGGTGGATACTACTTCTACAGGAGTTTGATGTGGAGATCAGAGATAAGAAGGGAACAGAGAATGTGGTTGCTGATCATTTGAGCCGCCTCACCCATACTTTCAATGCAGAGGAGGATCATCTCCCTCTACGTGATAGCTTTCCTGATGAGTAATTAATGGCGGTGCAAGATGTGGAACCCTGGTATGCCGATATTGTGAACTACAAAGTGTCTAAACAGGTTCCAAGTGACTACACTAGAGCTAAAAAAGATAAGTTGGTGAAAGAGGCCAAGTACTTCGTGTGGGATGATCCATACCTATGGAAACATTGCTCAAATTCCATCATCCGCAGGTGCGTGCCTGATACTGAATTCCATTCTATTCTTTCTTTTTGTCACTCACATGTAGGTGGTGGACACTTTGGAGGAAAGAAAACAGCACTTAAGGTGCTAGAGAGCGGGTTTTATTGGCCGAGTATTTTTAAAGATGCTCATGAATTTCACAAGTCATGCCTGCGATGTCAAATGATAGGTAACTTAGGACCAAGGGATCAAATGCTTCAACACCCGGTAGTTGTTGTTGAAATCTTCGATGTATGGGGTATTGATTTCATGGGTCCTTTCCCTAACTCTAACAAGAATTTGTACATTCTCTTAGCTGTAGATTATGTTTCGAAGTGGGTGGAGGCTAAGGCCACCCCGACTAATGATTTTAAGGTTTTTCTTAGTTTTTGTAAAGGACTTTTTGCTAGATTTGGAACACCTAGATGCATCATTAGCGATTGAGGATCTCACTTTTGTAACAGGACTTTTGATGCCTTGCTCAGAAAGTATAATGTGACTCATAAGATGGCGACGCCTTATCACCCTCAGACGAGCGGGTAAGTGGAGGTTTCAAACAGAGAGATCAAGTAGATTCTTGAGAAGACTGTGGGGCCAACAAGAAAAGATTGGAGTGAGTGCTTAGATGAAGCGTTATGGGCCTATCGGATAGCGTATAAGACACCTATTGGGATGTCTCCCTTTAGGTTGGTCTATGGAAAAGCTTGCCATTTACCGGTAGAACTCGAGCACAAGGCATATTGGGCAGTCAAGTATTTCAACATGAATATGGATGCCACGGGTACTTATAGGAAATTGCAACTCAATGAATTGGATGAGATCCGTAATGATGCTTATGAGTCTAGCCGGATTTACAAGGAAAATACCAAGTTGTTCCATGATAAGATGATACGAAAGAAGACTTTTGTAATTGGGCAAAAAGTCTTGCTATTCAATTCTCGTCTTCGGTTATTTTTAGGTAAGCTCAAATCTAGATGGATATGACCCTTTTTTGTGACTAATATTTTTCCTCATGGTGCAATAGAAGTCAAAAGCTTTAAGACGGAGAAAACATTCAAAGTAAATGGACACCAACTCAAGCCTTTCTATGAGTCGTTTTTGGAGCATGTTGTCGAGCATGTACCTCTTCAAGATGTGCCTCAGAATGCAGAGTGATACTTGGTACCATCTGGCTAAAGACGTTAAACTTAGCGCTACTTGAGAGGCAACCCATGTTGATGGAGAAGCTTGGCGACCAGATTTGATTTCTTTTTCCTTCTCCTTTGCTTTATTTTTCTCCATGTTTAGTGTGATTTGTGATGTGTTATGTGTCTCATTCCATGTTTGTTTGATGTATTGTATGTTTTAGTTTCATTTTACATTGAGGACAATGCAAATTTCAAGTGTGGGGTGGGGTTTACATCATATTCTTAGCGTCTATGTATAAATTTTTTGTTTTTCGGTACTGTGCAATATGCTATTTTGTGTAATTTATTTTCCATATCTAAAAGTCTCGTAAATTTCTGAAATTTTGAGGGAATGTTTTTACATGTGTCTAGTTTGTGCTCTAAAAATTTCAGCTCATTCCACTGCGTTATTAATTCTTTATAAATCTGCCGAGTGGAGTTGCGCAGGCAAGCCTGAAGGAGTCTTTTCCGACAACTAGTTCGTCGTGGAAGGGTTTCCTCGCCAAAGTTTGGTATTTTTGAGTTTTTCTTTATTTTTATTGTGTGTTTAAGTGTCTTATATGAAAAAATAAATACAAAAATAAATAGTGTCAAGAAAAGCAACACACAAAAAGAGTCTTTTACTTTGAGTCTTAGGTTGCCCTTAACAAGTCTATGATGTGATTATATCTTCCGAATGTGTGACTAAGAGATTATTCAGGGCTTTGTTATTTGAGTTTCTTTGGTTAATCTTGATGCATGGTATATGTGCGAATGTGTAGTGGATGTAAAAACGAGTTAACATGGGACAAATTTTTGGCATGCTTAAACTTTGTTGACATTCATTTAACCTGTGAGCGATTGAGCTTATATGTTATATACATGCTTTCTTTGTTGAGTGTCAATTGCTTGCCACAGATTAAGTTAATGGATTCTAGATATTACTAGAACTTGCTCTTGTACTTTTCAAAGCTTATAGTCAATACATGTTTTGATTGAGGAAGTGATAAAGACATTTAGGGGACATCACCATAGCCATATAAGCCTGTGTCCCGACTTTGTGTACACAAGATGTGCACCCCTTAGTTAACCATTTTGAGCCTACGTGTTTAAACTTTATCTCATCACCCACATATCTCCGACCTTGAACCTTAGAATAGTTATATTTTTACCCTTGTTCTAGGACTTGGTAGAGCTATACATGAGGCAGGTATGTGAAGACGGCGAAAATGCTAAATGGTGATACAAAGAAATAAGTGTGGGGTATCAAGCTTAAAAAAAACAAAACAAAAAAAGAGAAGAAAAATGTGAAGTTTCGCTTGATACCCAAGTTAACTGTTGATGAAAACAATGATGTGAATGCCAACAAGATGAAATTCAGCCACAATAGTGAAAAAGTTCATGGTTGTAAAGTTTGAAGATGTCTCTTATTTGGTGCTTTCCTAGGTTCTAGAATTATTTTTGAATTCCATACCCATTTATTCTTTAACCTATAAGTCAAGCCTCATTACAACCAGCGAAAGTCCTTTTTGATCTTCAAGATGACAGCCTTTGATCTGTGGAGATTAGTCACGAGAGTGAGCATATGGTTTGGTCTATCTGGCAAGTAATTGAGTTGAGTGAATACATTAGACATATTTTGAGAGAAACACTTTGGAGAGCATATATGTGAGGTTGAATCTTGACTTGTTTTTCATATGCTACAGCTTTACATTCACCATGATTATGTCTTCATCCTATATATTACATGTGTGTCATACATTGAAATTAATTTTCGAAACTTTGTGGAATATTAATTTGGAGTCATATTAATCTTGGTGTTGCATTTGTAGGAAGATTGCTGAGACAAACTATTAAGGGCATTAGAGTTATGTAGTTAGAGTTTTTGAGTTTTTTTTAGAGTCTTAGTTTAGTGTTTTGCTCGAGAACTAGCAATGTCTAAGTGTGGGGTATTTGATAGTCGCATATTTATGCGTCTATTCAGTATTTCATTTGTTCCCTATATTTAGTTTATTGTTATTAATTGAGTGAATTAATTATATTTATTTGTTTTTAGGTATTTTGGAGATTAATGAAGAAAATGAGATTAAATAATATATTTTGGGAGTTATTGTGGAAGAGGAGGATTTACGAGGTGAAGAAATCCTAATTTGAGAAGAATACTAAGTACCCACGTGACTTTGTTGAAGAGCAGTCTTGGCGGGGTACATATATATATATATAATTGAGGAAGTTTGGCGAGTGGAGGCTGGGATTTGGTGCTTGGCGAGGGACATCTATTTAATTAGACACGTGACTTTGGCGAGGCAAACAATTGAAGAAAGAAGTCTAATTTGAATGGGATTGAAATTGTTTGCAAGTGGGGGTTGCAAGGTTAATTTCCTAGCTCAAGCTATATATAAATAGCTAGCTTGGACTTTAAAAAGAGGGACATGGACGGCTTCAACTTTTGGGTGATTAAGAAGAATAGAAAAGACAAAACAGAGCAAGAAGGAAAAGAAGTTCTCATGCATGATAATTAGCTTGATCATGACGTCGCCAAGAGTTTATTCTTCTCCATCATTTAATTTATCCCTTATGAATTCTTTGATGTTTTTATCTAAGACTATGAGTAGCGAAACCCTTTGTTAAGGGGTCGTTTTGAAGCCCCGTACATGAAGTTTAGATAATATATACACTTTAACTTAATTTTGTTATGTTCTTGGATGAGCTTTCTTTGTTAATTTTATATTGATGATTTCTATCTTGTATACTTTGAGTGCACGCTTAGTATGCATGTTTAGGAATCTAAATCTATGAGAATTTGATGCCTGTTGATTGTATTTGATCTTCCTCAATTTCTCTTGAGTAGAAACCGAGTTTTTCGGTTATTAGAAATCCTAAGTCTAGCAAGGCACACCCTTAGTGTACTTGTGAAGCTTTATAGATTCTTACACATTTTCAAGATCATAATGTTTTTCTCTTAGTAAATTTGAGTCCGTGACTTTTAGGTTCTTTGAGAGATAGTCACCGGTGATAAGCGAACCTTCACCGGTGTAATCATAAGGATTAATTAGGTAATAGGTTGTGTTCTAAGCATAATTGAATCTTCCTGAGAACTTTCATCCATTCGCATAGCATTTTTTAGGTTAAGAATATATTGTCTAGATGGAGTGATGGTGGTGGAGAACATTCCTCTTAACTCTTTTGTTTATTGATTTTCGTCACTTTTTACAAAGCTGATTTCCTGCATTTATCTATTTTGTTTATTTTTGTTAGCATAGAAAATTAACTCCAAACCTATTGAAATTCTACATGATAGTCCATCACTGTTTCTAGTATGTCCAATATTATTTTCGTAATTTTTAGTTGAGTTTAGGTTAGGTAATTAATTAGGTTAGTGTCCGTAAATCGAGTCTATCAGGAAACCAATTTTAGTGTTTGTTTGCATCTAACTCTTAGTTTCATCAATCTACTGCGGGTAATGACCCCTATTTTTTATACTACTACATTGATAAATATTGCATAATAATAGGGATATCTTTGAAGGTGTAAAAAGTCTTATCAGGTAGAGCTGGTTTGTTGTAGTCGAAAGGAAAATAATTAGGTCCAAATGAGTTTGGACCTAAGTATTGTTCTATTTGAAATGCATCAGTACATCGTAGCTAGGTAGTTAGGGCTTAAAGAGAGTCGAGAGACTGTACCACATTTACTAAGTTTATCTTTCTTTTTCCTAACAATGTCCATCGCTCCATTTTTCTTTTTTCCTGAGAAAGACCATCGCTCCATTGTCAATTTGTCATATCAACTTCCACAAGAATGGGAAGGATTGAGAATTGGAAAAAATTCGTCCACCGTACTCCAACTTATGTGACCATGTCAATTTCATAACTGGACTTTTTTTTTCATATGAAACGCATACTCCAACTTATTTTTGCATACCATCAAGATACACACATCACATTTTCGGTCAATTTTCGGCCAATATGCTGACGTGGCCCATCTGTTTTTTTGAAATATCCATTTACCCTCAAAGTTTTCCGCCAGTTTTCAAAATTTTGAGGCCTTGTCTCAAATCATCCCTTATTCTGCTCCTGCTTCTTGTGGTCTATTACTTACACCCTACACTTTGTTATGGATGTTCTTGTCATGGTAAGTCCGCGAGCTGTTATGACTCACCCTATTAGACGCAACAAATTTGGACTAAATGCAGAGATATGCTACAACATTCACACAACCAGGCTTAGATAGTGGTAGACTTGACATGTATAGGCCACTATGTTATAAGAGTTGCAATCTGAATGAAATGTACACTCTAGTGATCTGTAAACATTTCGTACACTCTAGTGATCTGTAAACTTTTGTGCATCAGAAGAGAGAGATGTATTACCAGAAACATTCAGACTCTTTAAACAAGGGAGTTTCAAGACTCTTCTTTATGACCATTAATAGAATTCCAAAAGGGAACAACATGTCCAAGAGGTTCTTTGAATTGCTACATCAGGATGTCGACTCTAGTATACAAAGTTTTTAAAAGTTCAAACATAAATTCAAAACAATGCTTGTTACAAAATACATAGCAGCTAAAAACTTAAACATCAAGCCAACTGATGGGGATATACCACCAGTTATGTCGATGCATTATAGTCATGTACTGTGGATTCGAGTAACCCCTACAACTTAGAGGACCACGACTGAGAGCATGACCGACGATCTCAGTCTCTCCTCAAATAGATTACCAGCTTCTGATTTTTCCTTCCCACTGTCTTGAAACAAATGATCTAGGGCCTTTGTAATGCTCTCTATTACTCCCATTACTTTCCCAAAAGTATTTTGAAAAATTCAATTAAGAAAATTTGTTGCTGTATTATTATCATCATCAGGATTCTCGAGGACACTTTTTCATTGGTGGAAAACTGCGCAGGGGTATCCACCGGTGCCACTTCCGCCTCCGGTTCCCAAGAGCGCCCGCCCGCCCTCAGCATCCGCTGCAAGAAGACCAAACTTCCAGGTCAGGTCCACTACTTGATTTTTGTTTATTCATTACTGTTTTGGTTTGGTAAATGTATAACTGTTAGTAATGTCGGTTTGAGCAGACATGGTGGACATGGCAACTGGAAATGTAACGATGGCGCAACACGGGGTCGTTGTCGGGACAAAGACTGAGTACCTCGTCCGGCTGAACAACAATCAGCGACTACAGGTGCCTTACTCTACGAGGCATCGAGGGCCTGCAACAAGAGAGTTGAAAAGTCTGTTGTTCAGAGACATTGGCAGCATCATCCGCAGTAAAGTACCCATGCTTGCGCCTAGCCTTTTTGGACTTAAACATGAGCACCAAGACATCTTAAATAGCGGTATTGAGGTATACTTTCTGAGCTTACTAACCATTTTTTAATTTAGGGTTTATGTATTTAGTAAAGAAAATTAACATATTTTTAATTTATGTGCTAGACGAACTATGACATCTCTGCAACCGAGCTGGAGATGTAGAACTTCATAGACGTGATGGATTGGAAGTATGATTGCCATCAGCATTATCTCCACTTCAGCCAGGAGACTCCTGCCGAATTCCTAGGCCGGGAAGAAGAATATGAGTGGTTAAAAGGCCACTTCGAAGACCCTGATTACCTGGTAAGCTTCATAACCCATTTTGGAAACTGTCTTGGGCATGATTTTAAATTTACATGTTTATCTATTAATATTGTTAAATTATTATTTTCTGTGGCAGAAACTGTGCTCATGGAACCGGGGAAATAGAAACAAGAACGAGGAGCATCAACTCAACCACCATTTGGGGTCCATCGCACTCTCATATCGGATCGAACAGTTAGAGAAGAAGGTTCATAAAGCCCCGGCTGTCCAGACTTATATCGATATATATGAGCTGGATATGAATACAGTTGAGAAAGTGGTGAGAGAAATTATGTTAAGTTTCGTTATTACTTAATATTATTTTTGTTTACAATATTTTAATATTATTTAATTATTATATTTTAATTGAGCAGGCGGCAGTCAATCAATGGCTCGACGAAGTCTTGTCGCAACAAGATAGTGCAACGACTGAGGATGAGGGTGATGTGGTTTCCCGAGAGTTTCCTCTTCCTCTTAATACACAAATAAATATCATAGAGGAAGAGATGGGTTCAAGGCCCGAGATCTTTATCAGAGGTCATACTACATAACCTACTGTCGTTTATCTTGATTTATGTGTATGATTTATACGTATTTATTTGTTCATGTTCGTCGTGACAGGGGTGGGGCGCGCAATCACACGTGAGCCCAAAGCTAGAGGAGGCGTCCGGGTGAACAACAATTCTGAGGAAACCGAGATGCTGAAGAGGGAGATCGCTGAAGCGAAAGAGATGGCGCGTAAGTCCAGAGATGATTATAATGCGCTCGCCGAAAAGATGCAACTAATAGAGGCCTTAGTACGATCTTTCCAAACTGGGAGTCAACAACCTGCAGTTCCTACCCCCGCTCCAGGCACCCAATCTAGCTGCAATTTGGGTGTCGATCATTACTCTAATTTGTGAAAAATAGTATAGGCATCAAAACTGTGTATGTTTAGATTTGCGGTTTATTTTTGTGTATGGATGATTGTGTGTTCATTGAGTTTGTTTTGTGCTTATTTTGTGTGCATAATTGTGTACAGTCGTAACTTGGTACATAATAATTTAAAATTTTTTTTCACTATTACCACTTTGAGCGACGAAGATTGACCTATCTTCGTCGCTTCGTGTTTTACACCTTCGTCGCCCCTTGGAATCTAATAAAATTCTGAACGACGTCGCTTTCTCCTCCTCCGCCGCCACTGAAAATCTGAGAAATTCTCATGTTCGTAAGTAATTCTTGCGTTTGAAAACCTTAATTTTCTTCATTCTCGTTGTTTTCTAGGTAGTTTGCATGTTCGCATCTATGCTTTTGATTTTTTTGAAACAATATTGTTGCTATTTACATATTTTTACATTTTCAAGGGTTTTCAGTTTGAGTTTTAATATTTTTGTAACTTTTTCTTGAATTTTTATAATTAAATGTTATGTGATGTATTGTGTTCGAAAGGTTTTTTGGTTGTTTTTGATGATGATTTCATGTTAGGGTTACCTGTGGTTCAATGAGTGTTCACTATGATTCACTGTTTATTGTTGTTGTTATTGATTTCATGTTTGGATTAATTGTATTTCACTGTGTGTTCATTGTCATTCACTGTGTGTGGTTGTTGTCGTTGATTTCATGTTTGGATTAACTGTATTTCACTGTGTGTTCATTGTCGTTCACTGTGTGTGGTTGTTGTTGTTGTTGATGATGATTTCATGGTAGGGTGAACTGTGGTTCATTGTGTGTTCACTGTGATTCACCGTTTGTTGTTGTTGTTGTTGATTTAATGTTTGGATTAACTCTGTTTCACTGTGTGTTCACTGTATGTGGTTATTGTTGTTGATGATGATTTCATGATAGGGTTAATTGTGGTTCATTGTAGAAGCTACAACAGGAGAAAGAGTAGAGGAACAAATCAATGGCTAAGAGCAAAACAGTATCAAAGAAAAAGGGATTAAAGAAAGACAAGGAGAAGAAGTTATGAAAGAGAAATGACATAAGTTCAGAGAACGATGATGATGAAGATGAAAGGGTAGAGGATGATGAAAATAATAACAGATATGATGATAAAGAAGAGAATGACAAGGAAGATGAAGATGAAGATATTGAAGAAGAAGATGAAGATGAAGATGCAAAAGATGACGATGATGATGATGATGATGATGATGATGATGATGATGATGATGATGATGATGATGATGATGATGATGATGATGATGATGATGATGATGATGATGATGATGATGATGATGATGAGCAATAAGAAAAAGAATAAGTGGTCGAGAAGAATAAAGTGGAGAA
The DNA here is from genome assembly GCA_946800695.1 of Geum urbanum. Classification (NCBI taxonomy): domain Eukaryota; kingdom Viridiplantae; phylum Streptophyta; class Magnoliopsida; order Rosales; family Rosaceae; genus Geum; species Geum urbanum. The sequence goes on along the minus strand of OX327002.1, from coordinate 3,675,696 downwards.
GTTGAACCCTGGGCAGAAACGAAAACGGAACTGGAAGATCCAGTTCCGTTGCAACCTCATCAGCTATGTGCAGCTTATTCAAAGCAAGAAGAATAAAATCACTGATGAAATTATTGCTCGACTATTGGAGACTCCATTTGGCACATTGATAAAGGCAATCATAGATGGACAAGTAGGAGAAACTGGAGGGCTTTACAAATCAGATGTATGCATGTCATACTTGGTGGACTGCTATGATATCTTGACGAGGTCATATCTGTTTCACACTATGAGGGTCGATAGAATCAAACCAGAATATTAGAGTCTCTCTTGGAAAGGAAGGAGCAGGTGATCAAAGAGAAGGATGTAGATATTGAAATCTTGAGGAAAAGTTGTGATGACATGCTCCAAGAAAATTCAAGAATGTGCGAACACCTGGATAAAGAGAGGCAGCATAAGAAGATTCTAGCGGGCAGACTTCAAGCATATGAGCATGTAGACAATGGAGACTCAAATTCTTTGAGGGAGATTGATCTTCTATGTTTGGTCTTGAATGTCAGTAGAAAAACTGTAAACAATTGAACAAAGCGCTCCAAGTTGCTGATGTGGAAAAATAAGAACAGGTACAAAAAATTAGAGATAATAAAGCAGAAAAGACTAAAGCAATGCAAACAAACGTTGATGAGCTTCAGAAGCAAGTGGAAAAGTTACATGCTAACAATTTACGTCTCTATCAAGAATAGTCATTGAAGTTGAAGGATGCCACAGAAGAGATGGTGGCGGCAACAAAGGAAAAGGGAGGAGAAGAAGTAGTTGGTAAAGAACCTTCACAAGTAGTAAATGAATGAAAAATTTATTTTTTGGTGTTGTATGACATCCAGTACAATTTTAATTTTTTGTTCAACAATGACAATGTCTGGTTTTTCATTCTCTTGATTCTCTTTTTACTCTCTAAAGTTTGAAATCATCTCTGGCGTTTGCTAAATGTGTCTTTAGCTGTTGCTATATAATTGTCTTTAGCTGATTGGTTTCACTATGGTTAAACTGTCTTTAGTTGATTGGTTCACTGTGGGCAAAGTATCTTTAGCTGATTGGTTCACTGTCGTTTCACTGCATATAACTATTGAAACTGTGGGTTTGACTGAAAGCTGTTTGTCACTGCATATAACTATTGAAACTGTGGGTTTGACTGAAAGCTGTTTGTTCTGTAATAGGTTCTTCAAAATCAAAAGGTGGGGCTTTCCTGTCTCTAGAGGCGCCATCATTCAATCTTTTAATCCTGATGTCTTACTCACACCAGCAGATGAGGGAATTATGCAAAAATAATCACCTGCAGTGGTGGATGGTTTTGTTACACTAGCAACTCAGGGCATTGAGCAACATGAATCGCCTAAAGTGGTTGAGAACTTGATGACACTAGTAGCGCATGAGATTGAGAAAAATGGATCACCTGCAGTGGTGTAGAACCTGGTGACACCTGATGCTCATACAAAGAAGGCCAAAGACGATGATTCAACCATCACAGTTCCTGGTCCAAGCGTTAAGTTGACTATGAACAACATAGGCATGTACTCATATGTGAAAAGATTGAAAGACAAGGTTTGACCAATTAAGAAAATGGACGAAATATACTGGTAGCCACCACAAAAGAAAATTGCACCTTCAAAAAAAAATAGTGAGGACACCTTTGGCTCAGTTTAAGATCGAGCAAAAGAGCTCGCCCATATCAGAAATCAATCCAAGCAGAGGGAAAGAATCATCTTGTAGAGCTAATCTTGTCGACAACTTGAAATAAGTTCCATGGGGAGAGAGAAAAGTCTTTGGGTTTATGAGCAAATCGAGGCAAAACAAACTTTTGCGCTACTGGAAAAAGACAAAGGAATCTCGGTAAGCCCCAAACGAACTAGTGCATCCTTCAAATTTTCTAGTTTCTATTTCAAAATACGGTGATGAGGTTTCTGATTTCACTGTGGGTATCTGTATTGTGTTAAATGTGTCTAACTTTACTTATGTATGCATCCTTGACTGTCTACAATTGGGTTCATTGAACTTGTTGTGTTGTGTAGGGTATCATTCTGGATCTGGCATGACCCAAAAGTATTATTTGAGCATGAGGAAATTGCAACATTTCTGAATGGTGGACTAGTCACAAATGGTATAATAGACTCTTACGGGAAGATCTTTATGGACAAAACGAAGAACCATCACCCGCAAGGCATTAGGAAGTCTATTGATTTAAACAACCAAGTTTTTGTAAGTCCATTTTTCTTTCTTTTCTACTTTTCAGATTTCTCATTTTGTTTTTTAATTTCAGTTTGCTAATACTAATTTTTGGTTATGTTTCTTATAAAATAGTGGGGAGTCGATAATTTGGCGATGAAGACAGTGTATGAGCTTCTCTATGAGAGGCTGTTCAAGGAACTTGGTTCTCATGCCAAGATTTTCATCCTAATTACTTCTGATGGTCATTACCACCTGCTTTTCCTTGAGACATGCTCCCCGCGTTGGACTAACTTTGACTCATTGCGACCAGTTAATCAAAGAGATATAAGGAATGTGAGTCAATTTAAGGAAGCCCTGAAGATCATCCGCATAATTAATTTATGGTTGGATCCAGTCTAGGAGGTCTCAGATGACATGCTGAAGAACAATAAGAGATTCTTTGTGGATGCCAGAGTCAGCATGTCTAAAGAACTTAAGGTAAGGGAAATCAAATTGTGTGCAATATAGAGGAAAACTGGTGAATGGATCAGAACCCAGGGACGTCCATTTGAGACAATGATGGTGATGACATACGACAACTTTTCATGTCAACCTCCAGGATCGTAAGTATATCGTTCACTTTATTACTGTGTAGTTATGTGTAACAAACATCCACAGTCTTGTCTTAGCTATATATAGTGTAGCCGATTTCTGTTTTTGTTTTTTTAACTTCACTACATTTTTGTTTCACGTTCACATATAATGGACCACGGCACGTTTGTGTGTTACTACATGAATCAGTTTGCTTAGGATGAGCCGTTCAATGAACGTATGGATCACGAAGATATATCTTTGGTTAAGGCTCAATTCATTGAATCTTTCATTGACCATGCATGAGCTTGGATGATGAAAGAAGAACCCTCCAACAAGCAGAAGACTACTGAAGGAAGGCATATCAATATCTAGTTAGCAGTACTTAGTTAGTAGTTTCCATTAAGCAACTTGTAAAGTTAATTAGTTAGTAGTTAGTTGTTCAGAACACAATCTCTAGATTTTTTAATATTAAAATTAAATTATCAACACAGTCTTTAGTTGTTCAGAATACTGCTCTGAATTATGCTGAAATTGAACACAATATCTAGATTTTTATGTATAGAATGATATGCATTTATCATCATTTTCACTACTGCATCTAAAAAAAAGGACAATTAACAATAGCTAACCATCAGTGAAGTACAGCTAAACGTCAGTGAAATGACAGTTACAGTGAAGTATAAGACAGTTAAACATCAGCTAACCATCATTTTTTATTACCCATGTTCATTTCTATTTGAGATTGCATGACAGTGAAGTACAGTTACCACATATTGATCAAATAGATTCTAAACAAAAACCCAAACCTATCTATAGGAATCAGATAACGTTAACAACAGTTAACTTTCAGTGAAACACAGTTAACGATAGTTAATACTTAACGAAATGACAATTAACTTTCAGTGAAATTTGGACAAGGTTGGTCTAAACTCATTTGGACCTAAGTATTGTTCTATTTGAAATGCATCAGTACATCGTAGCTAGGTAGTTAGGGCTTAAAGAGAGTCGAGAGACTATACCACATCTACTAGGTTTATCTTTCTTCTGCCCAACAATGTCCATCGCTCCATTTTTCTTTTTTCCTGAGAAAGACCATCGCTCCATTGTCAATTTGTCATATCAACTTCCATGAGAATGTGAAGGATTGAAAATTGAAAAAAAATCACCCATCGTACTTCAAATTATGTGACCATGTCAGTTTGATAACTGGACTTTTTTTTTCGTATGAAAAGCGTATTCCAACTTATTTTTTGCGTACCGTCGGGATACCCAAATCACATTTTCGGTCAATTTCTGGTCAATATACTGACGTGGCACATCTGTTTTTTTTTAGATATCCATATTACCCTCAAAGCTTCCCGCCAGTTTTCAAAATTTTGAGGCCTCGTCTCAAATCATCCCTTCTTCTGCTTCTGCTTCTTGTGGTCTATTAATTACGCCCTACACCTTGTTATGGGTGTTCTTGGCGTGGTAGGCCCGCGAACTGTTATAACTCACTCTACTAGACACAACAAATTTGGACTAAATGCAGAGATATGCTGCAACATTCACATAACCAGGCTTAGATAGTGGTAGACTTGACATGTATAGGCCGCTATGTTATAAGAGTTGCAATCTGAATGAAATGTACACTCTAGTGATCTGTAAACATTTCGTACACTCTAGTGATCTGTAAACTTTTGTGCATCAGAAGAGAGAGATGTATTACCAGAAACATTCAGACTCTTTAAACAAGAGAGTTTCAAGACTCTTCTTTATGACCATTAATAGAATTCCAAAAGGGAACAACATGTCCAAGAGGTTTTTTGAATTGTTACATTAGAATGTCGACTCTAGTATACAAAGCTTTTAGAAGTTCAAACATAAATTCAAAACAGTGATTGTTACAAAATACGTAGCAGCTAAAATCTTAAACATCAAGTCAACCGATGGGGATATACCACCAGTTATGTCGACGGATTATGGTCATGTACTGTGGGTTCGAGTAACCCCTACAACCAAGAGGACCACAACTGAGAGCATGACCGACGATCTCAGCCTCTCCTTAAATAGATTACCAGCTTCTGATTTTGCCTTCTCACTGCCTTGAAACAAATGATCTAGGGCCTTTGTAATGCTCTCTATTACTCCCATTACTTTCCCAAAAGTATTTTGAAAAATTCAATTAAGAAAATTTGTTGCTGTATTGTTATCATCATCAGGATTCTCAGATGAACTCTGGGAAGTATTGTCTTCAGCTGCATATCCAATTATTGTTTAGACTTTAGAGTGGGGACTAATTACAAAAGAAACTTCATTTCCCAACTGCTACATAATATTTGAATTGCAATGAAAAAAATAAGCCTGAAAACTAGTAAGAACATATTTCTATCTTCTTTTCTTATGCCGTTTACATGCAAGATTCATAAAGAAAAGAGGTCAAAAATAGGTATTATATGTTAGTGCCTCCTCCGCAAGACATAATGCGTTACTTGTAGAAATGTAGAATCATGTTTTATAGTCTGTTTTGTAACACAGAGTAGAGTACTTAGACAACTCTAATCAACTACTACAACGTCTACAATCCTTTAAATTCATACCAACCTGCATAGAACGACTCCCGGAGCTCCTTCACCACCTCATTGTTCATAACCGCATCCCAAACTGCTTTATCAGATGACAACGAAACCACCATTTTCTACACAACAAAAACACCATGCGTGATTCAGCAACCAGGTACAGATAATAGTACTTAGTCATTTTTCTGAGAGATAGGAAACAGTTGAAAGTACAAAACCAAATGCTTGTTTATGTTGCAAACTAAGGATCAACAAAAAATAAGCAACGTGAACAGAAGACTCATTCTGCAGTAAATGGAAAGCATCATAAACTCTTTCACACCCACGAATCTGCGAATTGCAGAGATAAGCAGAAGGCTCTATCCAATTCGATTCAGAACCAAATGAAGATACTCGCCGTGCCGAACTAGAAGCACTTGTAATCTGATTAACTACATCTCTGGAAGGAACAGGTCCTAGAACAAAGTCATCAAGAAACCCTTGAGCCTTCTCAACATCTTCACTATCATCAACAGAGACCCAATCGAAGTAATCTTCTCTCTCTCCGGACCCGTGATAGATGAGGGATGGTTTGAGACAAGGCCTCAAAATTTTGAAAACGGGCAGAAAACTTTTTGGTAATATGGACTTTTAAAAAAAACAAATGTGTCATGTCAGAATATTTGTCAGAAATTGACTGAAAATGTGATGGGTGGGTACTCCGATGATCCGCAAAAATAAGTTAGAATACGTTTTTCATACGAAAAAAAGTTCAGATATCAAACTGATCTGTCCACATAAATTAGAGTACAAGGGGTGAATTTTTTTCTTGGGAATTTGATTGCTGACTTTGGGCGGGGTTGGAGAATCCGAAACCGGGCCCGCGTGACTCTTATCGATGAGAAAAGACCCAATACACACTAGTGCTGTGATACGTGAATAAAAGATTTTTTTAGTGAATTCGACAATCTAATATTGGGAGGTTTTGTAATCAAAACTCGATCTCATTTAATACGACACGTGTTTATCTCGCAACAAAACTCTGATTACAAAACCCCCAACTAATAATGTTGAGGTCTTCAACAACAGCTTCTAGCCCCGTGCCTTTAGAGAAAAAAAAATACTTGCATATATATGCTTGTACAGACTCTCAATACAAACTGAAAGGGATTTTATGAGCCAATAAATAATAAGAACCAATTAGACAACTGAAAAAACAAGCTCAAGACGTACATATCTATATATGGTTACTAACTACGTACGCTCTTTATTGTTGGAAAGTCCCGAGACTAATTTCCATCCCATGCCATGAAAGCTGCATGCATGCAGTCTACTGTATATGGATACTTCACAGCTTCAAAGTGTCTACTGCACAGACCCCACTTATGGTTTTCTTGAAAAACTCCGCAGCATATTCTTTCAAAGTGATTGGTTTGTAAACTGGAGGATTTTCTTCCGATGTCAACTCTTTAATCGGCTCATAAAGCTTACTCGATAAATTATCTGGTGTACTGTCTCTGAAAAAACATCCCACAGATACTCTTGGACCTTCTTTCTTTGCCAGCACTCGATGCTTAACGCTTACGAAGTTGTCGTTTGATACAATCTGCACGAATTTGATACACAAATTAACAAGAAGAAAACTAGCTCGATCATGCAGCAATTCAATGTATGTTTCTCCATATAGATGCATGGAATATGTATGAATGTATGCATGTATATATTATAGATGTGTCTAGGCTAGCTTGCCTGCAAGAGATCTCCGATGTTGACAATCAGAGCTCCAGGGAGAGGAGGAACATCAGTCCACTGGTTCCCACGAAGAACTTGGAGTCCGCCAATATGATCTTGAAGTAAAATAGTGATGAAAGTGTTATCAGTGTGGTTGGCGGTGCCGATTGTGAGCTCAGGCTCAGGGCATGGCGGGTAGTAGTGGCTAATAACGAGACGTCCTTTTGCACAATCCAAACCAGCAAGATGGTCACTTTTGAGCCCGAGTGCCTGAGATAGCAATTCGAACAAAGTGACGCCTAATTTGTGTACGTGATCCGAGTACTCCATAGTTATATCTCTGCATATTAGATAAGAAAACACCTTAATTAGTTAAAATTAAACCACATATGCATGCATGCACATGCACGTATAATCCAGTGTCGCAACCTTTAATTAGTTAGGAGGTACATACCTGCAAATCGCAGGCAAATCTTGGGGATCAAGAGGCTCGGGAGCCATGTCAGAAAACAAGCTATCCCTCCAAGTAGCAAACTTTGATTCGTACAAATTGTAGCTACTCATGAACTTGACCTTCCTCTTAGGATCCCTTGTATAGTATTCAGCCTTCACCTCACTCGGCAGCTCGTGAAACTTTCTCGACGACTCGAGCATCTCCTCCAACACTCTATTGGGTATCCCATGGTTCACCACATGAAAGAACCCCACGCTCCCCGCTGCGTGCCCGATATCTTGAATCGCCTTGGCAGTGTCACCAAGGTCCACGACAGGGAGACTCGCATGGTTTTGGCTAGTTGGTTTGCCGGAAGGGATGTCCTCGGCAGGATCTTCCGGCCTCCACTTGAAAATGGATGGGATTTTGGTGATGCCGCCATCGACAACCCCTTTAACACCGGCTTTAGACTCGTCGAAAGCCTTTAGCTGCTGGAAACGCTCGTCTTGAGTGCAGACCATTTTGTTGTATGTTCTTACGTACACAAGAGATCGAAGCTGGTTATACTTGATGTTGATGAGAACCTCACAATGTAGAGCCTCGAATTTATAGCACTCGTGCATGTGCAACTCTTCTATTAATTACTGGTTGGCACCGTAATTCTCATGCATGCTAATCCAGGTTTGGCCAAACAAGACCATACATAGATTTCCCACTATTTTCAAAGCTTTGAAAAATCCGAATGTACTATTAAGACCAAGCTTGACGGCTTGAGCCCTTTATGACCTATTTGGTGAAATTGGTGATCAAGCTCGTACGTCAGACCTTTCGGTTCGATCGGTCATAGTCTTATAGATGATGTTAGTTTTACTCCTCGAGTCAGATGCTTCGCGCATGGCTTGATGTTTAAACAGTAGGACGAAAGAAAAACGGCGACAGATGGACAATTAGTTGACCATCTGAGAATATTCACCAATAAAAGAATGCCCCGTAGTCCTCCATACCGGAGAATAATTGTGGCAGCCTTAAGAAATCTTGTATGAAGCTCTAGCGTTTCTAATCACGAGGGCGATCGAGTTTCTAGTAGGCGTGGCAATGGTGGCATGCATGTAAACTTTCCTCAGTTTTGACAGACTAGGTTCAATAAGTTCAATAAATTGACTTGGAATGTGACGTAAAATCACCAAAGTTGACGTTTTTAATTAACTCGAGAGAATTTGTGATAGTATTCCTTCATTATTATTTGAGTATCTTAAAGTAAAAAAATATAGGTAAAAATGTTTAGAGTAGAATGAAATATTTTCATTCACTCTCAAATTGGGTGTATATACAATTTTACAGACATGTTCCTAATAGGCCGGTAGATAATATCTATAATAAAGAATGAATCAATTCTAATTACAATAGGAATCTAATATATGTACAAGTTTAATACTTGCCAACACTCCTCCTAAGTTAAAGCGTAGATGTCAATCATCCCTAACTTGTCCAACCACTTACTAAATGCTTCATGTGACAAGATTTAGTAAGGGAACATCGGCTAATTGTTCCTCAAACGTCACAAATGGAAGCCAAATAATTTTCTTGTCAAGGTTATCCCTTATGAAATGTCTATCAATCTCCACATGTTTGGTTTTATCACGTTGTATTGGGTTATGAACAATCTCAACATTAGCTGTATTATCACAATGCAAATTCATACGCTTCTGAAGCTTGAAACTCAATTCTTTCAACACATTCCTGGTCCACACCAATTCACATACTTCATTTGTCATTCTACGATATTCATCTTTTATACTAGTACGGGTAATCACATTTTGTTTTTTACTGGGCCAAGTAACCAAAGTCCCACCAATAAAGGTGAAGTATTCAAAAATAGACGCCATATTAGTATGATCACCAACGCAATGTGCATCAGTGTAGCCTGAAACACACATTTCATTATGTTTTTCAAAAAATAATTCTTTACCAGGTGTGCCATTCAGATATCTAAGAATACGTAAGACAATACTCATATGCTCTACTCCAGGATTATGCATGAACTGACTCACCATACTAACATCATATGCAATATTATAGTAGTATGTGATAAATAAATAAGTCTCTCCACTAGATGTTGTTACCTGCCATTGTTTGCTGGAACCTGATCTGGGAGAAGCTCCAGTTTGTGATTTTACTCAATAGGAGTAGCATCAGACTTGCAATCTAACAATCATGTCTCAGCATGAAGATCCAAAACATATTTTCTTTGGGACAATGTAATCTCTTGTTTGGACCTTTCAACTTTAAATATTCCCAAAAAATGATTTCAAGTCACCTAGATCTTTCATATCAAACTTCTATGACAACTATTTCTAGAGACTTGGCATCTCACTTGGATCATCTCCTGTAACAACCATGTCATCAACATACACAATTACGGCAATAATCTTATCATCCTTGCGTTTGACAAACAAGGTATGAACAGAGTTGCACTTGCGATACCCAAATTTCTTCATTGCCTTTGAGAAGCGCCCAAACCAATCCCTAGGTGATTGCTTCAAACAATATAGAGACTTCTTCAGATAACACACATTTTTCTCATTACCTGGTTTGTAACTGATTCCCGGTGGAGTATCTATGTATACTTCTTCTTCTGAGTCACCATTCAGGAAAGCGTTTTTCACATCAAACTGGCATAGATGCCAATCATAACAAGCTGCAAGGGCAATAAGAATTCCTATAGTATTAATCTTGGCAATAGATGCAAAACTCTCATGGTAGTCTACTCCATATTTCTGAGTATAACCACTGATAACGAACCTAGCCTTATTGTGATTAATGCTCCCATCAACAATAAGTTTCATAATAAACACCATCTCCTCATTACTTGGTTTGGAACTGATTCCTGGTGGAGTATCCATGTATACTTCTTCTTCTTAGTCACCATTCAGGAAAGCGTTTTTCACATCAAATTGACGTAGATGCCAATCATAACAAGCTGCCAGGGTAATTAAAAAATCCTATAGTATTAATCTTGGCAATAAATGCAAAAGTCTCATGGTAGTCTACTACATATTTCTGAGTATTAACCCTTGGCAACCAACCTAGCCTTATAGCGATCAATGCTCCCACTCAGCTTTAAGTTTCAAAGTAAACACCTAGCGACATCCAACAGTCTTCTTATCGGGTGGCATAGGAACCATGTCCCAAGTTTTATTCTTTTGCAAGGCTTCTAACTCCTTATTCATAGCTTGCTTCCATTTTGGATATGCCAAAGCATTCTGTATATTGCTATGAGACTCAGATAACCTATGGTGGGAGATATAGTTAGCAATATAGTATTCGGCTTTGCCATCTATATTAAGATCATATTGTTGTTTTGGGAATTTCCTTAGTAACACGTTGAGATCTACGTAAATCAGATGGAGCATTTTGAATAGAGACCTGAGTTAATGATGTAGAAAGGGGAGCAAGTTCTTCAGTACTATTTTGATGTTGCTCAAGTTGAATTTCAGGTATAGTAATCAACGGGTCAACTAACATGTCAACCGATGGGCTGTTTTGAGTCGACGGGTCGACTATTATAGTCAACGGGTCGACTGGTGTTAATCCATGAATTTTTGATGGGTCAACTATCCTGTCAACCGAGGGAAATTTTTCAGTCGACGGGTCGACCATAAGTGTTGTGGGTAATGTAGCTTCTCCACTCTAAGTTCCAGGTCCAAACTCTCAAATTCTTCAAATTTTGACAAATTTAGAGTATTTCCTTCACATCTATTGTTCTCCACCTGAAGGGAAGACTCTGAAGCTTCACCTGATTAATAGATTCGGATTCTCTAAAAGAGACATCAAGGTAGACATAAATTTTTTTTTGGTAAGAGGATCATAACACTGATAACATTTTTGGAAGTCAAAATAGCCAATAATGGCACACTTCACAGTACAATGATCAAGTTTACCCTAGAGAAGCTTGTGAAGATGGACATACATAGTGCAACCAAAAACTCTAGGCTCAAGATTAAGAAGGGAAATAACATACATCAGCTCTTGTAACTTTTGGTAGGACTCTGAAACTCAATGACACAAGAAGGAGTACGGTTAATCAATTAAGCAGCGGAAGTAACAGCGACACCCCAATAAGATCGAGCCACATTCATGCCAAATAAAGAAGCACGAACAACCTCCAATAATTGCCTATTCATGTGTTCTGTCAAGCCATTTTATTGAGGAGTATAGACAATATATGTTTGGTTACAAATCCCATTAGAGGTCAGATAAGTAGTCATAACGCCATTAACATACTCGCATTCATTGTTTGATTGAAGGACCTAGATAGGTTGCTGGTATTGTGTATACACCATCTTATGAAACTCAATGAAATGAGAAAACACATCCCTCTTAATAGTCATCAATAAAACTCATGTCACCCGAGTACATTCATCAATAAAAGTAACAAAATAACGACCTCCAGTTGGTGTAGAAATTCTAACCCAAACATCAGAATGAATTTTCATAAAAGGAACTGAGCATTTATTCAAACTTTAAGAATAGGTAGTACGGTGGTTCATGACTAATTCACAAACATCACACTTAAAATTAGACTTATCAGTACCTGAAAACATATGGGGTTGTAACTTCCTAAGATATTTAAAAGAAAGATGACCCAAACGATGATGCCATAACCAGATAATTTCCTTGCCTTTATTCAAAATGCTAACACGGTTAGCTAGACTCAACAAACTTAGCTAGTTTTCTCTACAGGATGCCAAATCGAGATAGTACAACTTCCCTCTTCTAATACTATAACCAAGAATCTTCAGTGTCAGAATGTCCTAAAATACACAAAAAGGGGATAAAACGTCACAAAACAAGAAAGAGCCATAGTGATTTGACTAATGAATAAAAGGTTATAGGCTAGAAAGGGAACAACTAATACATAATCAATGGTTAATTAAATTCAAACAAAGATACTAGGTGAAACTAGGGATGAATAGAATGAAAAAAGCTAGGGGTATTGGTCATATGATCAGATGCACCGATGTCGATTATCCAAGCATTATTCCCATAAGATGTAACAAGACGTGCTTTATCAGTCATACCTGATTGAACTACACTAGCAGAAGCGGCAGAAGTGCTTGTGGAAGGAAGAGTCTTGCGTGGGCGATTACCTCACCAATCAGGATATCCAATAGTGGGGAAACAACTATACTTTGAGTGACCTTTATCCTTACACAACGGGCAGATAAAGGGGTTTGGAGGACGAACACCAAACCAGGAGGAGTCAGAGGATCATGAGTAGGAAGGAGGTCGCCGGTGAGCCACGGTGGCCTGAGCATTCGGGGCCGATACTGGTGGAGGTGGCGGTGGGGACATGGTGGTGGTGGTAGTCATGAAGACAAATTGAGCAGGAACAGTATAGTGAGTAAGACTGTCGTTGTGAGCGCAACGAACATGAGCATAGGTATTGTCAATGCTCCTAACTCCTCTCGACGAAGAAGCTCCTCTTGAATCTGATCAAACTTAGGATCTAAGCCTTCTAAGAACATGTTAATTCAACTACCGCCGCAAACACTATAGCCGACGAGATTATGTAAAACTATAGCCGGCGAGCAAAAAATATCGTCAGTTATAGTGAAAAAAATAATTTTTTATTTTTATTTTTTAAAAACTCGTCGGCTATAATACTATAGCCGACGAAAATGGATAAAAAACTCGTCGGCTATACTATTACCAACGGGTTTTAGCCAACGGACTTTTTACATAATTTCGTTGGCTATAGTGTTTGCGGTGGTAATATATATAACCCGAATCATAACTTTATAGGTGTTGCCTTGTACAATTTTGTATGTTGAGATTTGAATGTGAAATATCGAAATAATAATTTTTAAAATTAAAATAACAAAATGACCAGCGACTCATTTGTGAGGTAGATTCTTGATTTTTACTTAATTTATTACGTAAAGAATACGTGCATAATTTTATTTAAATAAATATATAGATGATCAAAACGGTTACTTAATCAATTATTTTTCATCCACGAGTTCAACAGTAAAGGGTCTAGAAGGTGCAGTGGCAGGAACTTGATGGTCTAGGAGAGACGAATACTAGGACATAAAATATTGAGATATGAGGAAAGAAGATTGAGAGAAAAGGGTGCGACATGGGTACGTTGAAAGCTATTTTATGCAAATGTGTGGAACCTTAATTTGGTCTTAGACAGTTAGACATGCATGCATGGTGGCTTTAATTTATTGTACGTCACAATTGCGTAGTATGGCGTTCTGGTTTACGGGAACATGCATCATGCATGGGATGTTCTCAACTTGATCGAGAAGGGATTTGGATTCTGGGGACTCCATCTTTGACAGTTCCTTTGTCACCAGTAGTTATAGTTTGTCGAAGGCTTTAGCTACATTGGCCATGTTGTAGTGTAAACAAGAAATAGGTCTTGTCAAGTTGGGGACTCCAAATGCATGCAGAAAAGACTAGATTGATCCTGGAAAGTGCGTATGGTAAGGGCGGCGCGTAGGTTATTGATCTGATTAAATTTGATCGTTTGTTTGTGCATGTATGTCCTAATCTTCTCAATTAATAATCACATACATACCTTAATTTCGTGATCGATGTGCTAGTAGTCTGCTAAAGAAATGGAGAACTTATACGTGTGTGCTAGTTTGGTGGAGCATGGTTCTGGCCTGGCCACTAGGTTGGACTCACTACTGGAGATCAGCTTTTAAGCGATGAAGGTAAGCACATTCGTCGCTCGAACCCATTTAAAGCGACGAATATTGAGTTCGTTGCCTCAAAAATGATTTACGTCGTTTCAACATAACTGAGGCGATCAAGATTCGTCTACGTCGCTTCAACATAACTGAGGCGACCAAGATTGGTCTACGTCGCTTCAGAAAAAGGAAATAATCAAATTTAGATGTGAAGCGACGTACAACAATGTTGGTCGCCTCGAAGAGATCTGAGGCGATGAAGATTGATCAATCTGCATCGCCTCATTTTTTTAAAACTGGATTTGCTTTCCTTCTTAAACTCAAACCCTTTATAAAGTTGAAATTTTGGGAAAATAAAGCATTCGCGTCTTGGAGCTGTTCTTGGCCGATTTGGAGAGAAATTGGAAGAAATTGAGAAAGAAGGTTGTTCTTGCCATCCATTTGATTCTTAAGTAAGGTTAGTTTGATTTTTATCTCTTTAACTCTCTTTATGACCATATTACATGTTAATTAAGAAGTGAAATTGATGTATGTGTGAATTTTTTGAAATTGAATTGAATTTGGTTCTATGTTTGTAGTTTTAGTGTTTGAATCATTGAATTGTGATAAATCATGTTATGGGTTCATCAATAATGTTTGAACTTTGGTTAGATTTAGTGAAATTTGTGATGATTAGTGTAGATTAGGTGTATTGGTCTCAATTAGTGGTGTTATTAGTGTTAATCATGAAATTGAGTGTAGGGTTATATATAATTGTGGTGTTTATAAACTTAGAACGCCCGTTTGAGAATCAAAAACTCATCTAGTTGATTGAGATGAGTAGATGATTCTCGAATTGTCCCATTTTTAAACACTTTAGGTGAACACGACTTTGTTGATCCTTTTGCTATTCATGTGGTTTCAATTTCAGTTTTGGGATATGATTTCGACAGTGTTTCCTTACAATGTTTCCCGAGTGCAAATTAGGTTATTTAGATATGTGTGTGCACTCGAGGAACTGTAGGGAGACGCTGCCAAAATTTCTCAAAATTAGAGCTGATACCCATGGGTGCAAGAGGGTTGACAAATGTCGTGTTCCCCTAAAGGGGATATGAACCAACCCGGAGGCATAAGGAGAAAAAGTGTGGGGACAGTTGGTATCATAAATGTGGCATGGTAACTTTGTTCATATTGATTGTTTATGTTGACAGGAAACATGGAAGGACACTTAGACGAAACCTGGATGACCTATCCTCATGCTGATCCAAGGTACATCACAGGCATATTCGAGTTTATGAATTTTGCCCGCGACATAGTAACGGAGCCGATTATCACTTTTGTCCGTGCAAACATTGTAAGAACGGTCTGTTCAAGGTTACTATGGATACCATGTATCATCACTTGTCACACAGTAGTTTGAATCCGAAGTATACTGTCTGGCACCTTCACGGGGAAGTTTCAAGTGAACTGACAATGCTCAGTCAACAAAGACAATGGCGGTCCTTCTAGTGGTGCCGGTCTTTCAGTGAACCCGCAGTTGGAGATTCTATATGATGCATATCCGTATTATCCTAGATACTATGCAGATGCACCCGAACAATTTGCGGAAGATAATTTTGGCATCAACTTCAATGACATGGTAGACGATGATTATGAAAAGTACGATAGATCATTAAAGGAATCACAGACCCCATTATATGAAGGCAGTGAGGAAACTGTTTTGAGTGCCATATTAGATGCAATGGAAATGAAAAATAAAAATGGATGGTCAGACACAAGTGTTGACTCTTTATGTAGTTACATTAATAAACTTCTTCCTAAAGGGCACACATTCCCCTGTTCATACTCGAGAATTAAAAAAATCGTGAGTGATCTTTCACTTGGTTAGGAAATAATTGATGCGTGTGAGTTCCACTGTGTGTTGTTCAGGGGGGGCGCTTGTAAACGAGAGGATTTGTCCAATGTGTAATTCTGAAAGATATAAGCCATATAGGATGACGTTCCCAAAAAAATCATTCGTTACTTCCCTCTGACACCGAGGTTGAAGCGTCTGTTCATGTCACTACACACTGCAAAGCATATGCGATGTCTCGGGGAGAGGATATACGTGGCTAGTAGCCTCAGCAACCTAGCTGATGGAGAAGCGTTTCAACATTTTGACAGAACTTTTCCAGGTTTCGCACGGAACTGCAGAAATGTGCGCCTTGGAGTTGGTACATACGGTTTCAATCCATTCGGAACAATGGGAACTTTGCATAGTACATGGCCTGTTGTTGTGATGTCGTACAATCTACCACTATCAATGTGCATGAAGAAGGAATATAACATGCTATTGGTGTTGATTCCGGGCCCTAAATCGCCCAGAAAGTGCCTTAGTGTACTAATGGAGCCAATGATCGAGGAGCTAATACATTTATGGGTCGTTGGAGTTTATACTTTTGATCGAGTAGACAATGAGGTATTCTTAATGAAGGCATTGGTGATGTGAACTATCAGCAACTTTTCTAGTTTTGGGATGCTTGCAGGCTCAACGGTGAAAGGGTACAAGGCATGTCCAATCTGTCTAGATGAGCTGACTTCAGAGCATATATGTGGGAGGATATTTTATGAAGGTCATCCGAAATGGTTCCACCAAGACCACCCTTGGCGATTGAGTAAAGCATTTAATGGGAATGTGGAGTTTGGCGGAAGACCCATTCAGAAGAGTAGAGATGAAATTTTGGAGGACATTAGGTCATACGCTTACCCCATTTTAAGCCAACATGATGACTTGAAGGTGCCGTACAATCCAAATAACAGACAGTGTTGGACTCACGAGAGCATATTTTGGAAGCTGCCTTATTGGTCATCATTGAAGATCAGACATTGCTTAGATGTCATGCACATTGAAAAAAAACGTGTATGACAACATACTTGGAACCATTTTTTCAATTGATAAGAAGACCAATGGTAGTTCAAAAGCTCGTGCTGCTTTGAAGAAGAGGAATGTGCGCAAAAACAAGTGGCAAAGAGACTGTGATGAGGGGACGGCGAAGGTTCCTCATACACCATTTTTAGTTTAAAAAGATGCTCTAGAAGATGTGTTCAAGTGGTTCAGGGATGTTAAGTATCCTCTTGGTTATGCAGGAAGTTTGAGAAGTAAGGTTAAAGTTCGTCCCCCGTCACAGTTTTATGGATTGAAGACGCATGATTTCCATGTATTGCTTCAACGTCTTCTTCCAGTGTTTGGAGGAAGAACATTAAACCAAGAGGAGTAAGAGGATCATGAGTAGGAAGGAAGTCGCCGATGAGCCACGGTGGCTTGAGCATCCGGGGCCACGCTAGTGGAGGTGGCGGTGGGGACATGGTGGGGGTGGTAGTCATGAAGGCGGCTTGAGTAGGAGCAGTATAGTGAGTAAGACTGTCGTTGTGAGCGCAACGAACATGAGCATATGTGTTGTCAATGCTCCTAACTCCTCTCGACGAAGAAGCTTCTCTTGAATCTGATCAAACTTAAGATCCAAGCCTCCTAAGAGCATGTTAACCTGAATCATAGATTTATAGGTGTTGCCTTGGACAACTTCGGCCACGGTATTAGAAAAATAGGCAACACGTTAATCAAGTTCTTCGAGCCATGCGACTAACTCATTGTAGTAGACGGAGAGGTGTCGCCCAACTTGTTTGATGGTGAAGAAAATTTAGTACATGTGACGACCCGAACCTGAATTGGAATAGTAATCGGCTTAATTCGCGAGTTTTATGAGTAATTACTGTTTGTCATAGTTGAGCAGTTTTAGCGACTTTATTCACGACTTACTTATCGAGTGAGAATTTGGTATGAGTCTCTTCACGAGAGTTCTAGTATGCATGATTTTGAGTTCGTAAGCGGTTTCGGATAATTGTTTCGATAACCAAAGAATATGTTATGAATATTTGAAGTCGTATGATTTAGTCGTGTTTATCCGATTAAGTTTGAGTTATCCGAAACGTGGATGTGATTTGATTTGGACCGTCGAACGAATCGAGCCGCGACTATAAATATCGGAATAGTCGTAAAATTGTCGAAAATCACTGTTTTGGAAGTTTGACCGTCGTTTGACCAAGGTTGACCCGCGTTGACCGAGGGAGAACCGCACCGCCAGTTGACTCGCCGTGGACTTTCCGTTTCCGATCACTTCAGACCAAATTGTGGGTATGGTTAGCTTCCTCTCATGATTTCTTATTGTTTTGCAATTGGTTTGAGTTGAATTGGTTGAGATTTGAGGGAGAACGAGTTCGGTAAAGTTCTTGGTTTTTGCCGGAATCGGGTGGCCATTTCCGGCCACTTTTGGGGTCAGAGGGGTTGGGGGTTTTGCTCCCCTCAACCTAAGGAAGATTTTGGGTGAAGAGTTTTTGAAGTTGGTCACCGTTTGGAGCTCGCCGGAAACCTCACCGGAATCCATGGATTCCGTGGGTTTCGAGGTGAATTCCGACCGATGGGCTTGGAATTGGGGCTTGGTGTAGAAGAGAGATGTGTTGGGCTCGAGGTGTAGATCATTTCTAGAAAGTTTAGCTGGAATCCACCACTGTTGATGCCGCGCCGCAACTGTTGTCAACGGCGGCGCTCTGGCGAAGAGTTGACTTTTGGATTTTGACAAGTTTTATGCCGTTTTGCTCGTAATGGCGTCCCGATCGTCGCCTTGAGGTTTTTGAATTGATTTGAGTAGTAGATTTTAAGTCTTGGGTTTATGTGGAGTATTTCGGAATTTTCGGAGATTATTTTGTTATTCGAGTTATATGTTTCCGGAAATGGTTGGTTTCCGAGGTGTGGTTCAGAGTATTGAATTATTATTTTGATCAATGATATTTTGTGATTATTCAGGGGATCGAGATCGTACGTTGGGTGAGGGATCTTCCGTCGGATCTCGGGATTAGCGCGTTTGCGCGCTGTGCTTGTCTGTGGGTGGACACTTTTTTTTTCACTGATTGGTTGCGAGTCTTTATATTACGTTTTACGAGCATGAGCATGCATATGCGATTATGATTTATTCGAGCATGTGTTTTACGATTATGCATCGACAAATATGCTTATATAATTATATATTACAAATATGCATTTACATTATGCTTAATACACTTGTATGAACTATTTATGATTTGGTTTACACAGAGTACAGTCACAGTATATATTGTTGTATCGATACACTTGCATCCTGGCTGATCCCCGATGATGTTTACCGGGGGAGGCTGTGACCCCTGACCCGAGGCCTTTACTAGGGGGGGGCAGACCTCTCCCGTGATTCGGACTATACTAGCGCGGACGTGTCCATGCGTGACCCCGCGGGATTTTACGATGCATGCTTTGTACGTGTGAGGAGTTAGAGTCTCCCTCATGTACTACATCATATTCATTCATTTAGACTCGCATATATTTTTATAACATATATTATTTGGCGAAAGACATTTATTTTCGTCCACGCACTCTAACGGTTTATATGTCTTTCCCTGGGCTCTTTGTTTTCAATGCCCAGTTTGCAGTTCGGATTCTGGTGTCGCACGTCACAGTTGGAGGCTTAGTGTTCGAGCTACTTTTCTTTATCAGTAGGTTTCTTTACTGCTGTGTATTTATGTAAATATATACTAGAGGTCGCTCTGAATACTCTGATGTTATATTTTCATATGATTTTCCCGAATTTTAGTAAAGTACAGTTTTGCTTATTACTTTACATTATGATATGATTTTGAGAAATCCGGACGGGATTGGTGCCCACGGTTTGGCTTTTGTGGCATAAGATGAAGAGTGTTTTCGGGTGCAGATTAATGGTATTTCTGTAATATAGTGAAACTCTGCCGAAATTTCTATGGTTTTTGCATGTTCGTATTTTCAGAAGGGGTTTGATTCCGGTTTAGGAAACTAAATCAGGGTTGGGTCTTTTCAGCTTGGTATCAGAGCAGTAGGTTTCAGGTTCTGTAGACTTCTGTAGTTGTGATTCTAAGAGTATTTGAGATTATACAGCATGTCTGGAGCGATGACCCGACTGGCCAGCGGTTACTCATCAATGCTTCGGGTGTTGTCTGCTTTCAAATGTCCGAAGCTTCATGATTACGTTGCTTGTGCTTTGTATCTAATGCTTTTCTCTTATCATAGGATGCCTCCTAGACATGGTTCCCGTGTCAATAGGGATGTGGATCCTGATGAGGATCGCCAGACGCATGACTTGCTTATGCAAGTATTGCGTTTGGAGGAGCGTTTTGACCCTGTGGTCTAAGCTCGAACTGCTGGAGCGACTGTTTTCTCGGGTTCAGCTGATCCAGATATATGTGAGGGTTGGTTGGTTCAGGTTGAACGAGTTTGTGAGCGTCTGCGTTTCACTCCTGAGCAGATAACAGTGGCAGCGGTTGGTTTACTTGAGTCTGATGCATACTTCTGGTGGGTTAGCACTGATAGAGCTCCGGTTGATACTCCATGGACATTGTTCAGGGATTTGTTTATGTGGAGATATTTCAACCAGGCTACACAGCAACAGAAGTATGAGGAGTTCACCAACTTGAGACAGGGTAGTATGTCAGTACTTGAGTACCGGGACAGATTTACTCGCTTATCTCGGTTTGCTCGTGACATGGTGGCTACAGAGGAAGCCAAGTGCCGAAGATTTAAGTTGGGCTTGAACTTGAACATTAAGGGAACGTTGACTACGATGCCTCGAAACAACTTTGATGAGTTCGTGAGTGCTGCACTTCGAGGAAGGTGGACCGAGTCAGGGACTTTCCAAGAGGCTGAGTTCAGGCACTTCTGGATCGGCATCATCATCTGGCAGTGGACCATATAAACCACCATTAGTACAGCTAGACAGAGACAGAGATGGAGGAGGGATCGACCACAGAAACCACAGTCCAGTAGGAGCTCTAGCGGATCCATCTATCATCGACGTACCGGTGGCACTTTTGCTGTACCAAGGGAGTATCCATTGTGCAACTTCTGCAAAAGACATCATTATGGTCCTTGTCAGCGAGGTGCTACCACTTGTTATTGATGTGGCTAAGAGGGTCACTTTGCAGGGGAATGTCTGCAGCATGTTAGTGTTGGTGGACAGGCAGCTCAGAGTTCAGGAGGAGATCGATGTACCACTTCTGGGGCTCGACCAGTGCAGTCTTCTGGCCAGGGCGGACAGTAGAGTCACCCTCAGCATGGATGACCAGCGGAACAGGCCAGGGTTCATGCTATGTCTTTACGTGAGGGCAGAGCATCACCAGAGGTTGTTATTGGTATGTTACATGTCTTTGGCTATCCAGTACTTACTTTGCTAGATCCAGGTGCTACGCATTCATTCATATCATATAGATTGTCATCTTTAGCTACTATGCATGCATCTCCATTTCCGGGGTTATGGAGGGTGTTGTATCCATCTGGTGAGGTTGTGAGTATTAGCTGGGTGTAGAGGAATTACGAGATCTTTATTAGAGGTTATGGTTTAGCCGCAGATTTGTTATTGCTGGATATCGTCGACTTTGATGTGATTTTGGGTATGGACTTCTTAGAGACACATTGGGCTATGTTCGATTGTCACAAGAAGGAGGTTGTGTTTCGACGTCCAGGTTTCTCAGAGATACTGTTTCGCGGTGAGAAGAATACTTCATTGCCATGTGTGATTTCGGCGATGAAGGCCGAGCGGATGATGAAAAAGGGTTGTGTTGCATATTTAGCTCATGTTGTGGATACAAAGGCTGTTGTACCAGACATTGGTGATATTGATTCTGAGTTTACAGATGTATTTCAGGAGGAGTTATCAGGTGTTCCTCCAATTCAAGAAATCGATTTCACCATTGAGCTTTTACCAGGCACTGGACCTATATCTCAAGCACCGTATCGTATGGCGCCAGCGGAGCTGAAAGAGTTACAGATTCAACTTCAAGATTTGCTAGAGAAAGGTTTCATACGACCCAGTGTATCATTGTGGGGTGCTCCTGTACTGTTTGTGAGAAAGAAGAATGGTTCCATGCGGTTGTGTATTGATTACCGGAAGCTGAATCAGGTCACCGTGAAGAACAAGTATCTGTTACCGCGGATTGATGATTTGTTTGATCAGCTCAAGGGAGCCTTAGTATTTTCGAAGATTGATCTTAGGTCTGGAGACCATCAGTTGAGGATCAGAGAGTCAGATGTGCCCATGACATCTTTCAGATCACGGTACGGACATTATAAGTTCTTGGTTATGTCGTTTGGGTTGACTAATGCCCCTGCAGCTTTCATGGACTTGATGAACAGAGTGTTCAGGCGGTTTCTGGATAAGTTTGTGATCGTGTTTATCGACGACATCCTGATTTACTCCAGGAGTGTGGGCCAGCACAAGAAGCACTTGCGAGCTATTTTGTGGACTTTGCGAGATAATCAGTTGTTCGTGAAGTTCAGCAAGTGTGAGTTTTTGGGTCACGTGATATCAGCTGAGGGAGTCAGCGTGGATCCTGACAAGATTGAAGCCGTGTTGAATTGGATTAGACCTACCACCGTACCAGAGATCAGGAGTTTCTTGGGTTTGGCGGGTTACTATCGGCGCTTTGTGCATGATTTTTCACGGATTGCCGCTCCACTTACTAGATTGACGAAGAAAGGCGTCATGTTCGAGTGGTCTGATGCATGTGAGGAGAGTTACTTACTCTTGAAGGAAAAGTTGACTTCTGCACCAGTTCTGACTCTACCTGACGACAGTGGAGAGTTTGTGGTTTACAGTGATGCATTGAAATTGGGACTTGGTTGTGTTCTGATGCAGCATGGCAGAGTGGTGGCGTACGGTTCCAGGCAGTTGAAACCACATGACGTCAATTATCCTACGCATGATTTGGAGTTAGCTGCTATTGTTTTAGCTTTGAAGAGTTGGAGACATTACTTGTATGGAGCTCAGTGCAAGATATATACTGATCACAAGAGTCTCACTTATTTGCGTACGCAGCCAAATTTGAATATGAGGCAGCGCAGATGGATGGAGTTGATCAATGACTATGATTGCACCTTTGAGTATCATCCAGGGAAGGCTAATGTCGTTGCTGATGCACTCAGTTGGAAATCTGGAGCTTCATTGTTTCATGTATGTGTGGCCAGAGTTTCCATGTTAGCAGAGTTACGAGCTACGGGAGCTGAGTTAGAGTGGGATGATGATGGAGCCTTGTTGGCTAGCTTCCAGGTTCGACCGGTATTGGTTGATCAAGTTCGTGAAGCTCAGGATACGGATTCCTATCTGTTGGACAAGAAGACCATGATTCGAAGTGGTGTGCCAACAGAGTTTCGGTTAAGTGATGATGGTACATTATTATTCAGAGGTAGATTATGTGGACCCAGAGATGAGGATTTGAAGAAAGAGATTTTAGACGAAGCTCATTGTTCAGCATATGCGATGCATCCCGGCGGTACAAAGATGTTTCTTTCACTTCGAGCTTATTACTGGTGGCGAAATATGAAGAGAGAAATCACCGCATATGTGAGCAGATGCCTCATTTGTCAGCAAGTGAAGGCGGAAAGGCAGAAGCCTGCGGGAAAGTTACAGCCCTTGGAGATTCAGGTTTGGAAGTGGGAGCATATTACCATAGATTTCATGTATCAGTTACCACGCACTTCTGCTGGTAACACGGGTATTTGGGTTATTGTTGACCGATTGACGAAATTCGCTCATTTCCTTGCACTTCCAGGGAAGATTTCTATGGGCAGGTTAGCAAAGCTGTATTTGGCAGAGATTGTCTATCTGCATGGTGTGCCTGTATCCATTGTTTCTGACCAAGACAGTCAGTTTACTTCAGAGTTCTGGCATGCATTACAGTGAGCTTTGGGTACCAGATTGCATTTCAATACAGTTTTTCATCCTCAGACTGATAGGCAGTCTGAGAGGACTATTCAGACCCTCGAGGATATGTTGCGGTCCTGCGTATTACAGTTTATAGGGGATTGGGACCAGCAACTGCATTTTATCGAGTTTGCTTACAACAACAGTTATCAGGCCAGTATTGATATGGCACCGTATGAGGCTCTATACGGGAGGCAGTGCCGCACTCCATTGTGTTGAAGTGAGGTGGGAGAGTGATGGCTTATTGGTCTTGATTTAGTAAAGAGCACCATAAAGGATATTCAGATTATCCGAGATAGATTGAAGATTTCCCAGGATCGCCAAAAGAGTTATGCAGATGTGAGAAGAAAGAGTCTCGAGTTTGAGGTGGGCGATTGGGTCTTCCTGAAATTGTCTCCTTTGTGAGGAGTTGTTCGTTTCGTGAAGCGTGGCAAGCTTCGACCACGGTATATCGGTCTGTATGAGATTATAGAGAGAGTTGGTGTCATGGCTTAAAGATTGAAGTTGCCTCCGGATATGGCGAGGGTGCAAGATGTTTTCCATGTCTCGATGTTGTGGAAATACATTCCAGATCCATCACATGTTTTGGCACCACATCAGCTTCCTATCCGGGAAGATTTGACATATGTGGAAGAGCCGGTACATATTCTCGATCGACGTGAGCAAGAATTGAGAAACAAAGTCATATCGCTTGTGAATGTATTATTGCAGAATCATTCAGTTGAGGAAGCCACCTAGGAGACCGACCAGCATATGCGGGAGCAGTATCTTCATCTGTTCACTTAGCAGGTACGTAAATTTCGAGGTCAAATTTTTTTTAAGGGGGGTAGATTTGTGACGACCCGAACCTGAATTGGAATAGTAATCGGCTTAATTCGCGAGTTTTATGAGTAATCACTGTTTATCGTAATTGAGCAGTTTTAGCGACTTTATTCATGACTTAATTATCGGGCAGAATTTGGTACGAGTCTTATCACGAGAGTTGTAGTATGCAAGATTTCAAGTTCATAGGCGATTTTGAATAATTGTTTTGATAACCGAAGAATATGTTATGAATATTTGAAGTCGCGTGATTTAGTCGTGTTTATCCGATTAAGTTTGAGTTATCTGAAACGTGGATGTGATTCGATTTGGACCGTCGATCGTATCGAGCCGCGAGTATAAATATCAGAATAGTCGTAAAATTGTCGAAAATCACTGTTTTGGAAGTTTAACCGTCGTTTGACCAAGGTTGACCAGTTGACCCGCGTTGACCGAGGGAGAACCGCACCGCCAGTTGACTCGCCATGGACTTTCCATTTCCAGCTACTTCAGACCAAATCGTTGGTATGGTTAGCTTCCTCTCATGATTTTCTATTGTTTTGCAATTGGTTTGAGTTGAATTGGTTGAGATTTGAGGGAGAACGAGCTCGGTGAAGTTCTTGGTTTTTGCCAGAATCGGGTGGCCATTTCCGGCCACTTTTGGGGTCGGAGGGGTTGGGGGTTTTGCTCCCCTCAACCCAAGGAAGCTTTTGGGTGAAGAGTTTTTGAAGTTGGTCACCGTTTGGAGCTCGCCGTAAACCTCACCGGAATCCATGGATTTCGTGGGTTTCGAGATAAATTTCGGCTGGTGGGCTTGGAATTGGGGCTTGGTGTAGAAGAGAGATGTGTTGGGCTCGAGGTGTAGCTCATTTCTGGAAAGTTTGGCTGGAATCCGCCACTGTTGACGTCGCGTCGCCGCTGGGAGACGACGGTCAGCGGCGGCGCTCCAGCGAAGAGTTGACGTTTTGGATTTTGACAAGTTTTATGCCGTTTTGCTCGTAATCACGTTCCGATCGTCGCCTTGAGGTTTTCGAATTGATTTGAGTAGTGGATTTTAAGTCGAGGGTTTATGTGGAGTATTTTGGGATTTTCGGATATTATTTTGTTATTTGAGTTATATGTTTTCGGAAATGGTTGGTTTCCGAGGTGTGGTTCAGAGTATTGAATTATGATTTTGATCAGTGATATTTTGTGATTATTCAGGGGATCGAGGTCGTACGTTGAGCGAGGGATCTTCTGTCGGATCTCGGGATTAGCGCGTTTGCACGTTGTGCTTGTCTGTGAGTGTACACTTTTCTTTTTACTGATTGGTTGCGAGTCTTTATATTACGTTTTAGGAGCATGAGTATCCATATGCGATTATGATTTATTCGAGCATGTGTTTTACGATTATGCATCGACAAATATGCTTATATATTTTTATATTACGAATACGCATTTATATTATGCTTAATACACTTGCATGAACTATTTATGATTTGGTTTACACATAGTACAGTCACAGTATATATTGTTGTATCGATACACTTGCATCCCGGCTGATCCCCGAGGATGTTTAGCGGGGGAGGCTGTGACCCCTGACCCGAGGCCTTTACCGGGGGGGGCAGACCTCTGACCTGAGGCCTTTCTGGCTAAAATCACTTGTGGGTCTGGGATCCCGTGATTCAAACTGTACTAGCGTGGACGTGTCCATGAGTGACCCTGCGAGATTTTACGATGCATGCTCTGTACGTGCGAGGAGTTAGAGTCTCTCACGTGTACTATATCATATTCATTCATTTAGACTCGCATATGTTTTTATAACATATATTATTTGACGAAAGACATTTATTTTCGTCCACGCACTCTAACGGTTTATATGTCTTACCCTGGGCTCTCAATGCTCAGTTTGCAGTTCGGATTCTAGTGTCGCATGTCTCAGTCGGAGACTTAGTGTTCGAGCTACTTTTCATTATCAGTAGGTTTCTTGTTTCGCTTACTGCTATGTATTTATCTAAATATATACTAGAGGTTGCTCTGAATACTCTGATGTTATATTTTCATATGATTTTCCCAGATTTTAGTAAAGTATAGTTTTGCTTATTACTTTACATTATGATATGATTTTGAGAAATCCGGATGGGATTGGTGCCCACGGTTTGGCTTTTGTAGCATAGGATGAAGTGTGTTTTCAGGTGCAGGTTAATGGTAATTCCGCGATATAGTGAAACTCTGCCGAAATTTCTATGGTTTTTGCAAGTTCTTGTTTTCAGAAGGGGTTTGATTCCGGTTTAGGAAACTAAATCGGGGTTGGGTCTTTTTAGTACAACTCATAGATCCGGATAAAGTCTGAAACATCATAGTAGGTCTGATGCAACGCACTCCAAATTTATGTAGCAGTCTTGAGACGGAGATAACGGTTGATGATGGATGATGGCATATTATCAATCAACCAACTCTTAACCTTCTCGTTGATAGTAGCCCAAGTAATATATTGAGGTGTGTCGACGAGACGAGCAGTGGAATCATTAGTAAGGAATCCAAGCTTGTTACCGCCTCCAATGCGCATCTGCATAACATGGGCCCAAGTAGAGTACTTGGAATCATTCAAGAGAATTTCAATGGAAAAAAATGAGTTTTCTTGATAATAGTGGATAACAAGTGGAGGTGGAGGTAGAGGTGGAGGAGGAGCAACAACCATATCAGAGGAGGGTGTAGAGTTTCCCCCCATGACAACACAATTTAGATATAGTGAGTGACAAAAAAATAGAGTTTTGTCGGTAGGTCTGCAGGATAGGCTCTAATGCCAAGTAGAAAAGTGTTTATGGTAGAACACAATGCTTTCATTCACTTCCAAATTAGGTGTGTGTGTGTGTGTGTGTGTGTGTGTGTGTGTGTGTGTGTGTGTGTGTGTGTGTGTGTGTGTGTGTGTGTGTGTGTGTGTGTGTGTGTGTGTGTGTGTGTGTGTGTGTGTGTGTGTGTGTGTGTGTGTGTGTGTGTGTGTGTGTGTGTGTTCCTAATAGGTAAAAAATATTTACGATAAAGAATGAAACAATTATAATTACAATAGAAATCTAATATATCTAGAAGTTTAATACTTGCCAACAGTTGATAATGTATTAAAGTGACGATGTTATTGATGGCGGGTACTTATTATATGTTGAGATTGGAGTCTGCAAAAGATTGGAGTCTCTCTTGGAAAGGAAGGAGCAGGTGATCAAAGAGAAAGATGTAGTTATTGAAATCTAGAGGAAAAGTTACGATGACATGGTCCAAGAAAATTCAAGAATGCACGAACACCTGGATAAAGAGAGGTAGCAGAAGGAGATTCTGGTGGGCAGGCTTCAAGTGTGTGAGCATGTAGACAACGGAGACTCAAATTCTTTGAAGGAGATTGATCTTCTATGTTTGATCTTGAATGTCAGTAGAAAAACTGTAAATAATTGAACAAAACACTTGAAGATGCTGATGCGGAGAAATAAGAATAGGTACAAAAAAATAGAGATAATGAAGCCGAAAAGACTAAAGCAATGCAAACAAACATTGATGAGCTATAGAAGCAAGTGGTAAAGTTGCATGTTTACAATTTACGTCTCCATCAAGAATAGTCATTGAAGTTGAAGGATGCCATAGAAGAGATGGTGGCGGTAACAAAGGAAAATGAATGAGAAGAAGTAGTTGGTAAAGAACCTTCACAAGTAGTAGATGAATGAAAAAAATTATTTTTGGTGTTGTATGACATCAAGTACACTTTTAGTTTTTTGTTCAACAATGACAATGTCTGGTTTTTCATTCTCTTGATTCTCTTTTTACTCTCTGAAGTTTGAATTCTTCTCTGGCGTTTGCTCAATGTGTCTTTAGCTGTTGCTATATAACTGTCTTTAGCTGATTGGTTTCACTATGGTTAAACTGTCTTTAGTTGATTGGTTCACTGTGGGCAAAGTATCTTTAGCTGATTGGTTCACTTTGTTTCACTGCATATAACTATTGAAACTGTGGGTTTGACTGAAAGCTATTTGTTCTGTAATTGGTTCTTCAAAATCAAAAGGTGAGGCTCTCCTGTCTCTAGAGGCGCCATCATTCAATCTTTTAAGTCCTGATGTCTTCCTCACACTAGCAGATGATGGAATTATGCAAAAATAATCAGCTGTAGTGGTGGAGGGCTTTGTTACACTAGCAACTCAGGGCATTGAGCAACAAGAATCGCCTAAAGTGGTTGAGAACTTGATGACACCAGTAGCGCATGAGATTGAGAAAAAGGATCACCTGCAGTGGTGTAGAACCTGATGACACCTGATGCTCCTACAAAGAAGGCCAAAGACGATGATTCAACCATCACACTTCCTGGTCCAAGCGTTAAGTTGACCATGAACAACATATGCATATACTCATATGTGAAAAGATTGAAAGACAAGGTTTGACCAATTAAGAAAATGGACGAAATATACTGGAAGCCACCACAAAAGAAAATTGCACCTTCAAAAAAAAGGGTGAGGAAACCTTTGGCTCAGTTTAAGATCTAGCAAAAGAGCTCGCCCATATCTAAAATCAATCCAAGCAGAGGGAAATAATCATCATGCAGAGCTAATCTTGTCGACAACTTGAAATAAGTTCCATGGGGAGAGAGCAAAGTCTTTGGGTTTATGAGCAAATTGAGGCAGAACAAACTTTTGTGCTACTGGAAAAAGACAAAAGAATCTCGGTAAGCCCCAAACAAACTACTGCATCCTTCAAATTTTTTGGTTTCTATTTAAAAATGCGGTGATGAGGTTTCTGATTTCACTATGGGTATCTGTATTGTGTTAAATGTGTCTTTGGTTAAGGCTCAATTCATTGAATCTTTCATTGACCATGAGGTTGGATGATGCAAGAAGAACCCTCCAACAAGCAGAAGACTACTGAAGGAAGGCATATCAATATCTTGTTAGCAGTACTTAGTTAGTAGTTTCCATTAAGCAACTTGTAAAGTTAATTAGTTAGTAGTTAGTTGTTCAGAACACAATCTCTAGATTCTTTAATATTGAAATTAAATTATCAACACAGTCTTTAGTTGTTTAGAATACTATCTCTGAATTATATTGAAACTTAACACAATATCTAGATTTTTATGTATAGAATGATATGCCTTTATCATCATTTTCTCTACTGCATCTCAAAAAAGAAAGACAATTAACAATAGCTAACCATCAGTGAAGTACAGCTAAACGTTAGTGAAATGACATTGACAGTGAAGTACATGACAGTTAAACATCAACTAACCATCATTTTTTATTACCCATGTTCATTTCTATTTGAGATTGCATGACGGTGAAGTATAGTTACCACAGATTGATCAAATAGATTATAAACGGAAACCCAAACCTATCTATAGGAATCATGTAATGTTAACAACAGTTAACTTTCAGTGAAACACAGTTAACGATAGTTAATACTTAATGAAATGGCAATTAACTTTAAGTGAAACATAGTTAATGACAGTGAATGACAGATAAGCCTCATTGAAACACAACTGATTTTCAATGAAACACAGTTAATGACAGTTAACCTCAATCCCTTGGAAGCAACATAACAACCCAGCCAAAAATTCGCGCCATTTTTTCTAACAACAGAGGAGCATATTGAATCCCTAAAAACTAGTATAAAAGCTCATCAATCCTCACATCTCCATTAGCTACATCCTCACATCTTTATCAAAATCCTAAAACAACTCATCTCCTAAAAAGCCATGGCTCCCACTACTTGCAGATCATCTAGACACAACAAAGGAGCTTTATCCTCGACTGATCCTCCATCTTAGTGTCCCAACTCCGAATCATCTACGGCTGCGCCATATGCTAATTCGATTGGTGATGAGTTTGCAAGGAGGAGGATTGCAATCAAGACGACTCATGAGACAAATCGCATTTCCACCGTTAAATTGTTGGGGATGATGGAAGTTGCTCTTTAGAAGATTGATGAGGCCAATGAAAGGATTAAGAAATTGCAAGAGAAGGTTGAAGGTTTGACCGAGATTGTTCTGGACAAGCCTAACTAATATGTGTTTATGTTGTTTATGTTGTTTTTGCTACGATGGCTAGGCCATTATCAAATATGGTTTGTTGTATATTGTAGTTTCTTCAGACTTTTGTGATAATTCTGGTTTAGAGTATATACTGGAACTACCTTTGGTAAATATGTATGTGGAAATGTAAATAAAGGAACTATTTTGTTTGCCATATTGATTTGTTTTGACATTTTCATGATGTGGTAACAACAAATAACCATCAGTGAACTCTATTCTGCAAACAATTACCTACCCATTGGAAACGACAGTCTTTAGATTATTTAATGATAGTGAACTCTGGTTTGCATTTGATTTTTTTTTGTTGTTGCCCATGTTGGAAGTTGTATCTAGGGCCTACTATATTTTTCATCGAATCATCATCTCTTAGATCCAAAAAGTAACACACTTCTTTATCTGTTTTAAAACAAATGCCATGCTCCCATTCAATGCAATCAACAACGTGAACTACGTGAATAAGTGTTTCAATCTTCTCTTTTTGAGTGTGGTAATATAACTTCCATATTTTGTTATAATGGTCTCTCAATATCCATATACCAACAGAACTCCTTCAATCAAACTCCACAATGGCCAGAAATCCTTTTTAAAGTAAGGAGACAATTCTGATTCCCAAATCACTTATGACAATGAATGACAGTTAAACTTTAGTGAAACATAGTTAAATCTTAGTGAAACATAGTTAATGACAACTAAGCCTCAGTGAAACACTGTTAATCCTCAGTGAAACGGAGTGAATGACAGTTACCTAATCTCTTGGAAGCAACATAACAACCCCGCCAAAAATTTGCATCATTTCGTCTAACAACAAAAGAGCACATTGAAACCCTAAAAACTAGTATAAAAGCTCCACAGTCCTCACATGTCCATCAGTTGCATCCTCACATCTTTATCAAAACCCTAAAACAACTCATCTCCTAAAAATCCTTGGCTCCCACTACTCGCAGATCATTCAAGCTCAATAGATGAGCTTCATCCTCGATTGCTCCTCTGTCTCCAACCATCGAATCATTAATGGTTTCCCCTCCTAATCCAATTGTCGCCGAGTTCAAATAGTTGAAGAACCTGATCAATAACAACTTTGAATTGTTTGACAATGTAATCCGTCAACTGCTGTACAACTCAGAAGTTACCATTCGGAACATTAAGGAATTGGAGGAGAAGATGGTAGCTTTGACCGAGATTGTTCTGGAAAAGGACACGTCGAACTAATATAAGTTTATGTTCTTGCTTTTATGTTAGTTTCGTTTATATTTATGTCCATGTGTTTCATTTAGGTCTATGTTGTTCTAGTTTGGAGTAACTTTTGTGATATTGTTAATCAAGGAAATATTTTGTTGCCCATGTTCATTTTTTTTGAGATTGCATGAAAATGAAGTACCAGTTACCACAGATTGATCAAATAGATACATAGAAACTCAAAAAAAATATGATTCATAAATAGAATAGCAAACCTACACTAAAACCTTTTAGGAATCAGATAATGTTAACAACACTTAACCCTCAGTGAAACACAGTTAATGACAAGTGAATAACAGTTAAGCCTCATTGATACACAGTTAAGCCTCAGTGAAACACAGTTAACGACAATGACAGTTGACCCTAATCCCTTGGAAGCAACAACCAACCCCGCCAAAAATTTGCACCATTTTCTTTAACTATAGTGGAGCACATTGAAATCCTAAAAACTAGTATAAAAGCTCATCTATCCTCACACTTCCATCAATTGCATCCTCACATCTTTATCAAAACAACTCATATCCCAAAAATCCATGGCTCCCACTAATCGTACATCATCCAGGCTCAACAAAGGAGCTTTAGGATCCTCGACTGCTCCGCCATCTCAAACCATCAAATCATCAATGGATGCTCCTTCTGATCCAATTGTCGACGAGTTCACACGGACAAGGAATGCAATTGAGGAAAATCGCCTTTCAAACCTTAAATTGTTGGGGATGATGGAATTTTCTCTTCAGAAGATTGACAAGACCACTAAGAAGATTAAGAAATTGGAAGAGATGGTGGAAGATTTGAAAGACATTGTTATGGACTACCCTATATAATCAATGTTTTGTGATGATGAGTAGTTTTGGTTTCTAGTGTTGTTCTGGTTTTGAGTACATACTGGAACATCCTTTTATAATCATGTATGTTAAACTGTAAAAGAATGAACTATTTTTGCTAGCCATGTTCATTTGTTTGAGATTTTTAGTGTGTGGTTACAACAACTAAATCATCAGTGAAAGATAGTGAAGGTACAGTTAGGCTTCAGTGAGATATAGATAACCATCAATTAAATGACAGTGTTCTCTATTTGGCCTATAACAACACACTACTCATTGCAAAACCAAAGAGACGTCTCTCTTGAATCAATTATGTTGTTGTGAATGTAAATGCAAACCAAAAAGATATAGATAACCATCAATTGGTGTTAGTCATATGGTGGTGATTCATTGAAAGACAGTGAAGATACAGTTAACCATTAGTGAAGTACACATATGGTTTAGTTAGATGACAGTGAACTCTGTATTGCCTATAACAACACTCTAAAAATACAATGAATCAAAGTGAAAGACATTTTCCTTCATTAGGTTTGATTTCCTATATGTGGTGGAGTTTTCCTTATTGTTTTCATAGATTATAATAAATGAACATTGATTCAAACTGAAACAACTTCAACATAAACAAACTTAAACAAGTTTTATTACATACATATTGAAACAAACTGATGCACATAGACAACATAAAAAACTAGAGCAAATTCAGAATCCAATAGCAAACAACACATGAACTAGAAATAAAAGAAAAAAAAACATAAACTAGATCAAAGTATATACTAAACATCCAAAATAACAACATCTAAAACACCCACAAACTAAGCATCATCTTCAACATACTTCTCTTTTGCCTTGAGATCCTTCCATAGATTCAGGACTTGGTCCTTCAGATCTCGCACTCTGTCGCTCAGCCCTGTGATTATCGGAGCACTGCTACATTGAGCCATACCGACATGATCCAAGGTTTTAATCGCGGTGTTGAAATGATCATGGACCAACTTATCAAGATTTATGATGCAGTCATGAGATTCGGAGCAGCTACCTCGTACTCGAGCGCACAATAGATTATACAGCTCTCTCTTTCTTTCTTTTGACCTCCTGGACTTGTTGGTGGAGACAACAACGGCGTAGAAGGAGAATGGGATCGTGGTTGGCAGTAAGAGGAGGCAACATTTGATCCACTATAGAGCCTCATTGTTTTGGGGTTGCTGGCCATGGCAAGAGATTATCATAAATTTGAGAGACAGAGAGGGATATTAAGAGATGAGATTATCAAAAAATTTTGAGAAGTTAGAAAGATGGTTAGTGTTTAAGTAGGCATTTGGGATAAGAAGAGATAATTGTCTCATTTGGGATAAGAAGAAGAGAGAATTTACACATATAACGGTTAGTGGGTATTTGTGTGTTTTCACAAAACACGGGCCAATTTTGAAATTTGAATTTGAAATATAAACCACATATATTTGACAATCAACCACAGTTAAGCCATTGAAATCACATAAACTTTCGTAAACAAATATTCTTCAGTTAAACACAGTGAGTTACAGTTAATCAAAAGGGTTTGATGTCCTTAACTATCACTTTATGCGGTTATTTGAGTTCTTTTCAAATTCTCAGAAAAATTCTGGGAAATCCAAGAGTTGTCTCTCTTTACAGTTTGGTTTTCATTTTCTCTTCTAAAATACATCATCTACAACATTCTCTTTATCCAAAACACAGACACATCATACATTTTCTTGATTACAGATACAATTCTTCAATTCTTCTCATCACCTTTTCAATTCTTGCTATATAAATAAAGGGCATATTCCTCAACTATCTTCATCTTTTCTTTCATTTTAATCAGAGCATCTTCTGAAAAAATCCAAAGCCCTCTTTTTAAAATAAAATAAAATAAAATTGGCCCCAAAACTTGTTCACTGCTCTCAGACGACCTCACATTCAGACACTGGCGTCGATGGTCGGAGTCAGGTTTATTTCCTTCCCAGCACTTCCCTTTTCCATTCCCCTTCTAACTCACTCATCCCCAAACCCGATTCTTCTGAATCTGACCCGATTCTTCTAAATCTGACCCAATTCTTAGCATGGTCAGAATTGCTAGATAAGCCAATCAGAAGCCTCCTAAACCATTGACAAATGCCAAGCGTCTCAAATGCCTGAAAAGGCAGGTCAAAGACTTGAAGCAATCCTTGGAGGTTAACATCGAGCAGAACAATACCTTCCTAAAAAGGGTGGATATGGTCTTATCTTGTTTGCCTCCTCCACCTGGAGGGTTTGAGACAGAAAGCACCAGTGTCAGCAAAGGGAAAAAAAGGAAGATTTGAGCAAGCCAGCATCATCTTTATTTATCTATTTCTATTTTTTTTTTTTGTATTTGTTTTTAATTATTATATGTATGTAATGGGATCTATTTCTTATTGATGAATTTAGTCTTTCTAGTTTATCATGAGTTCTATTTGTTTGCTTATGATATGCATGTGTTGTGAATGAATGAATGAAGACATCTGATATAACTAACTTTTATTGAAAATAATTTTGATGATGTGAAAATGTATTAAGATGTACTGTAATAGAATACGTTGGCTTCAAAATTTTTTTTAAAAGTTCAGGCTTTAGGACTTGAGTCAACTACAGCAACCTATCATGCATATTTCTGGTTCTAGTGATAGTTAGTGACAGTGAAATGACAGTTAACAACAACATTTGACGGTGAAACAACAGTGATCTCTGTTGTTTGTCGAAAATGATGCTTCAGTTACTCATAGTTAGACATAGTGAACTACAACTTTCCCTGTTTAAACATATACGAAACCATGTATACATAAGGCAGCAAAATAAAACAAAAGGGATTATGACTAAGAAGAGATTATAAAACAAAATTGAATTATTTTCTCAAGTCAATTTCAGAAAAAATTATCACAGCTAGCGACAGCTAACCTTAGTGAACCAATACTTATAAGAGTTAATTTTCCACAAAAACTGATAAGAAAAATGAAAGAAAGTGTAAAGTGAAAGCTATATAAATGCACTGTAGGTTCTTCTATTTTGACCAACATACTTTTGACACCTTAAGCACCGTGTAGGGATTGTTTCATTTCCATCCTTTGACTTTAGCCTCTTTATTCTGGGTCTTCCAGCTGGCTTCTTTGTCAATGGAGGCAACAATTGCGGACCATATGCTGACATGTTCTGCAAAGATCTCTCCATTGACGACATTGTATTCATAATGAAAGAGTAGATATTTCTAAAAGATATAGCATGATAAATGTTTTCCAAGTAGTCATAAGAAGAATGATTGACCTAGATGATGACTAAAGCATATGAGCACGAAAACCTTAATAACTGCCATTATCCACAGAAGAAACTTCTTGTGTCCATGTTTACAATAGTAGAATACTTATCGCATTGCACTCCATAGAGATAATTGTTGGTAGATATCACCCTCCAATGCATTCTAGTATTTACTAGCTCCCTTAGCTTCTTTCTTATCGCATCACAGTTTGCCAAATTTTTCCCAATTCATTCCTGGTTGCAAGCATTTCCATTAACTTGTGCCTAAAAAAAATGGTAATGACAATTAACCACAGTGTAATGAAACATCTATGCTTTCTTAAATAAAAAATGTAATCGCAAAAAAGAAAGAAGCCATATAAATAACAAAGAACACAGAACATAAACAAGTAAGTTAGCAAAAAAAGAAACAGAAAAAAGAAAATAAAAAAGAAAGAGAACATACATAATTTCATCGGCAAGATAGTACACGAAAAGTGTGCAAAGATCTACTATCCAGCTATTGAAGCATTCAAAAATGTTGTTTGTAATTTTCCCGTATATATCTCCTTCAAAGAATGCAGTAGACCATTTCTCTGTTGGTAGATAATTCGAGAAAGTAGTAATTATTTCTTCCCCGCCTTCAGCCTTTAATTTGGCAAGCATGAACTCATATTGTCTTTCACTTCTGGCATAAGCACATTTCATGAAAATATTACAGATCCCAGGCTTCATGAAAGTGCATGTATATAAACCTTTGATGTTTGCTAATAAGTGCCTAAAATAGAATCCGTGCGCATCATTCGGGAAAACTTCAAGAAGAGAACTCATTATTGCCGTGTAACGGTCAGAGAGAAATGTGATTTTCCTACGTGTATTAGTCTCAGGATTAATTGAATGCTTATCTATCTCTTCTCTCAACCTCTCCAAAAACCATCTCCAGTTACTGTCATTTTCAGAATCCACAATACCAAAAACCAATTGATAAAGCCCTGGAAGACTGGAAAAAAAAATGCAAGGTCACATAGCTAACCACAGTGAGATATAGCGAAGATACTGCTAAACTGAAACTTTTGTTACCTTGATTTGTATCTTTTCCAGCAGCACCGATAATAGTCCCTTTGTATATGTTTTTCAAGAAGCCGGGATAAAAAAAAACATTGGCCTGCAAAATTGGAAACATTTCATACAAGTGCCAAAGCACACAAAAATGCACTGAAACTTATGTGTTTCAAGATTGCTATCTACGACAACTCTTGATTCTGGATTTGTCTTCATAAAATTATCGGCAAACTAAAGAAGATTTGTGTAGGATTCAGCTTCATTTCCATGAATTGCAGCCATGGCTTTCTCCATCCCGTACCACACCATGTTGTAAGGCACTTCCAAACCATAGGATTCCTTTATTTATGATTGTAGCGCCTTTACACCCTTGTTAAGATCTGCTTGCCGTTTGTCTTTGACAATAGAGCTGGCAAACATAAAAG
The DNA here is from genome assembly GCA_946800695.1 of Geum urbanum. NCBI lineage: Eukaryota > Viridiplantae > Streptophyta > Magnoliopsida > Rosales > Rosaceae > Geum > Geum urbanum. The sequence goes on along the minus strand of OX327002.1, from coordinate 3,638,094 downwards.
TTTAACAGTTAGTTAACTAAGAGTCATTACAATTAACCACAGCTAATCACCATGAAACACAAATCTAAAACGTACCACGACTCATCATAGTGAAACGCAAATCTAGAACCACGGCTAATCATAGTGAAACACAAATCTAGAAGATAACTAACCATAGTCAAAGACAGCTAACCACAGTTAACACGTATCAGACTACAGAGGCTCTCATCATCTAGCTCTTATTAACAAGGATCATCTCTTTGTAGGTGTACTTTTTCTAGAATTTCTTGATATAGAACCAACTATTGGCATGCATAAGCGTGCTTGCACTATCCATTCATAGTGATCATCATCTTTCTTTAGGTAATATGTATTGACGTGTGTCATCTCATTCTTTTTAAATAAGTACTTGAAACCAGTCTCTATTGAATAAACCCTAAGTTTGTCTTTAAATTCCTTCAACGCCACCTAAAAAATACTATCTCTTATCTTGCAGAGCGTTCGACCATGATTTTGTCATATATTACTTTGGCTCCTCTCGACAGAAACAACCAAAAGTTATTACAGCAACATTGCCTATTCCATTATCATCTTACATCTCATCATATTTTTCACCAGTCAAATCTAGCACAATTATTATTCACAATGTTGACCTATTAAGAGCAAACAAAGAAAGGGAAATTAAAGTGAGAAGAATAATTACAACTAAGAATAGTGAAGCAGAGTGAAGTTATGTACTTACATTCAATTTGATCTCAACATAATTGGAATTGAAAATTTGTAGATAAACCATCATCATCACCAAATCTTCATGACTTTCCAAAACAATATAATCTTCCTGTGGTGGAATACAATACCTCAGTGTGAAAACTGAATCCCCCTTAATGGACCTTATATGGTTATGGACTGTATTACATATGTCAACAAGTGTCAAATCATAATTTAAAGGCGCCATCACTGTCTCCCCATTGTAAACATACTTCACTAACGTGCCTGAAAAACTTGTCGCCATATCACTGCAAAAGGACATCAACACTTAAGATAAACATCAGAGATCTACAACATCCTAAGCATCAATACTTCAGCTAAACTACAGTGAGCTAGGGAATCCTAAGCATCAACACTTCAGCTAACTACAGGGAATACAAACACTTACAGCTGACAGTGAACCATCAGTGAAGTATAGGTAACCATCAGTTAAATGACAATGAACTACAAAATACTAATAGAAAACAAAACAAATACCAAACATGAATTACACATACCAATCGCTAACGACAATGAATTACAACATCTAATCATAAGCACTTACCATAAAATTCATCAAATACGTACACACAAACTCAAAAACATGTGATTCACCAAGAAGAGAGGATGAAAAGCTAAGACACTAACCTTATATTGAAAACGAAAGCAACCAGATCACATAAGCACTTACCATAAAATTCATCAAATACGTACACACAAACTCAAAAACATGTGATTCACCAAGAAGAGAGGATGAAAAGCTAAGACGCTAACCTTATATTGAAAACGAAAGCAACCAGATCACATAATCAAGCACACTCTAGTCGATGACCTCAAACTGAACACTGAATCGAACATAAACAAACCCCGTTCTCACTGTGTCTTCCTCACTCTCGTCGAAAGTGATCTCACATTGGTGATAGAGCCAGAGAGATCGATACACAGAGAGAGAGAGAGAGAGAGAGAGAGAGAGAGAGAGAGAGAGAGAGAATCCTTAGCGGTGCGAAATAGAGAGAGAGCAGCTGGATCACTTTTACTGAGAAAATAGATTCTTGAATTTGAATAAGAAAGAAACGAATGCTCTCAGGGTAAAATAGGAAGAAAAGGCTAGGTTTTGGGAAAGAATGAATTTTTTTAGAATTGGTTAATGAATTTTGGGTTTTTAGAAAGAAAGACCAAAAGTACTGGGTTTTGTTAGACAAGGAAAAAATTATTGGGCTTTTTAAAAAAGAGAAATTTAAAATGGGTTTTTGAATAATTCACCTTTTTTTGTGGAAAATTTTCCATTACGTAAATAGTTAGCTAACTTGAGTTTTGGCAGGGCCAGAACTACACTTGGGCAATGGGAGACATTTGCCCTCGCTTAATTTTTGGAATTGAAAGCTCATATAGATGTACGTATTATATTATAATTAATATGTTTAAAGATAAGATAGAATACAGATATATCTTTTCTGCCCATTACTTCCTTCTTTCCATGTATAATTATTATTATTCTTCTTTTGTTATAAAATCTCCTAATCTTAATCTATTTCTCTCTTGTTTAAACTCTATATTTGCCCTTTTAATAAACTCAATATATGTCTCCACTTTACCTTTTTCACTCATCAAGTACAAAACTCTATTTTAATATTGTACATAAGGGCCGACTATCATCATCATCTATTCATGTATTTCATTAGACTAGAATCAAGAAGGTTAAATAAAGTCATTTAAATATATAGAGTTTTCTTCCTTCTCAATTCTCACTTCTTTATTAAAACTCTATTTTAATATTGTATATCGATTTTCATTTATAAAACAATAAAACAACTTCAAAATATTGAAACTTCATCAGGGAGGATATGAGTTTTTACTTTAAAATATGTTTAATGCATGAATCATAATGATCTATTACAATTTAGGAATAATGGTGTATATTGTTCGTGAATTTTGAATACATAATTTTTAATTACAAAATAAAATGATCTAAGAATCTGGCCCGGCTTGTTTATATTTTTGGGTCCGCCCTTAGTTTGGGTTGAAAAGTGAAAGATTGGGAAGGCCAAAGTCATGAAGTAAATTTTGGTTCGTGAATTGGACACAACTCCTAGTTGTTGATGAGATGTTGTGAGAGATGTGATTTTTACTATCAACGTACAACATAGTAGAAAAACATATTATAGTGTAACGATGCTTCCGCTCTAATGTTAGGCTAGTGAGTTGTTTTTGGTGGAAGCATTACAAGTACGGTTGTTAATCAGTACAAATGGTTCGGTTATTAAGCTGAATCGAAAATCGAATCGTATTTTTTAATTGGTTCGGTTTAATTTGGTTATTCTAATTTTTTTACAAAAAATCGATTAGAAATGGTTCGGTTCGATTTTTTTCAGGTTTTTTTTTTCAGTTTTTTAAATAAAAAAAACTGCATTTTTTCTTTCTAAAATAATATTGTTTCTTCCGATTAGTTTCGAAAGTAGATCTTTATTAGCTACTTTTTTCAATAACTTTGTGCCAAAATTTTATGTCAAATCGAATCAAACTACAATAAATATAATTAGTCACAAATCACACATTCAAAGTTTCAAACCATAGAAAATGCTTACCGAAAGTTTACATCAAAAATTCAAAGTTTCAAACATCAACAAATATAAACCAAAATTCAAACTCACTACAAGAAAAATGCACCTAGACCACGGACCGTTTCCATCGTCTAGGTGCAGTTTTCCGTCGTCTAAGTACTTAGATGACGGAAGCTCCGTCCTCCAAGCTCCGTGCTCCAAGTGTTGTCGTCCAAGCACTTGGATGACGGAGATGGAGAATTCCGTTGTCTAAGTGATACTTAGACCGCAGACATTCTCCGGGGTCTAAGTTTTCACTTAGACGACGAAGAATGAATCTCCGTCGTCTAAGTGAAAACTTAGACCACGGTCTAAATGTTTGCTTGGACCGCGTAAAATTTTCCGCGGTCTAAGTTTTCACTTAGACGACGGAGAATGAATTCTCTGTGGTCCAAGTGAAAACTTAAACTGCGGAAATCGTCCATCTCCGTCGTCTAAGTGGTGATTTTGTAAAAAAAAATTAAATGAAAAATTCATGAAATGCTAATTAATAATTTAATAATTAGCATTTAATGAATTTTTTATTTAATTTTTTGTATATCAATATTCATAATATTGCAAAATTTATTGAATGTTAATTATTAATAATATATAATACGTACAAAATTCATAATGAATAAATAATTTAAATTATTATGGATTTAAATACAAAATTTATAATATAATAAAATAAATTAATCTAGCCTAAATAAACTAAATTAACCTAAAACTAAACTAATTATAGGCGGTGATGGTGGTGGTGGCGGCGGCGCCGGTGGTGGTGGTGGCGGGAATGTGGAGGCCGGTGGTGGAGACGACAATGTAGGCGGTAGCTAATGGTGTGTGGTGGTGGTGGAGGCGACGTTGTAGGTGGTGGTGGTGTGTGGTGGTGGTGGTGGCAGCGACGGTGGTGATGCCAGTGATGGCGGCAACGGTGGTGATGTCGGTGGTGGCGGCGACGGTGGCGGTGGTGATGATGATGGTGGATGGTGATGGTGATGATATATGGTGGGTGGTTTGATTGGGGGGGGGGAGAGATGGAGAGGGAGAGTGGATTGAGAGAGAGGAAAAAATGAAGAGAGATTGAGAAAATGATGAATTTAAAGAGTTTTAAAACACTTAGACGACGGAAAATCAGTATTTCCGTCGTCTAAGTGCTTTAAATTTTCAAACAATACAGCCAATTTTTTCACTTAGACGACGGAAAATCAGTATTTCCGTCGTCTAAGTGATTTAAATTTTTGCCAAAATTTTAGCGGGAAAAGAATACCGCCAATTATTTTGACTTAGACGACGGAGATGACAAATTTCCCTCCTCTAAGTGGATTTAAATTTTGCCAAATTTTTAGTGGGAAAAACATCGCCAAAAATTAAAAAATTAAAAATTTCACTTAGACGACGGAGATTGTCATCTCCGTCGTCGAAGTGAATTTTTTAATTTTTTTAAAATAAAAATAATTTTACGGAATTTTCACCTAAACCGCGGAGATAACAATCTCCGTCGTCCAAGTGAACACCTGGACGACGGAGATGGTCATCTCCGTGGTCTAGGTGAAAATTCCGTAGAATAATTTGCAATGAATTTTTGGACCTGTAATTTGAATGGAATTGTCATAAAATATAGATTAAAGAATCGTATATATAAAAAGTGAGATTTAAGACGATGAATTAATTTACGTATTCAAACTTGTTAAGTATCTACTAATATGTATAACTTAAGTGTCGGTACGTATAGACTCATTGCACATCGATATTAACGAAATTGAATTTGGACAAAACGACTGTTGGATATACTCGCCATAACACCATATATAAGTAGAATAATTTCCACTAAATACTGAGTTCGTTCAGGGTTTCATCGGCATAGTTAACCGCAAATCCAAAATTTTTACAAACCGGAAACATGGATACACGAAAATCCGTAACTCCAATTTTGAAACAGTCGACGCTCACACTCTAAGAATTGTTTACTCTATGGTCTCGACGGAAAGAATATGCATTGGGACATGGTCTACATGGTCGTTGTCTTAGATGTGAAATTACGAAACTTGCACTTAGACGACGGAGATGCACCTCTCTGTCGTCCAAGTAAACCCTTGGACGACGGAGACGTGCATCTCCGTCGTTTAAGTGTAAGTTTCGTAATTTAGGGTTTAGGGGCTTAGGGTTTAGGGTTTTAGGGTGTCCACTTAGACGACGGAGAGACAATCTCCGTCGTCTAAGTTCCACTTAGACCACAGAACATTAAAGTTTCCGTGGTCTAAGTGGAGTTTTCTTGTAGTGACTCCACAATCCAAATAAAAATACACTCCAAGTTTAAAACAGTCTACAGTCCATCCAAATAAAAATACAATCCAAATATCAAATAAAGATACTCAATTGAATACTCAAACTATACTCAACTTGTCTACCATTCTTACTTTCTTAGCTCGGGTTTTCTTTTGGCAACTTAGCATTCTTTTTCTTAAACCTACAAAAACTCCAATAATCATTGTTAAGTATCAAACTGTGGTACATACCAAATACTACTTTTATATGGGACAAAAAAGGATACTCAACAACATACTTAACAACATCAAGCTTTATTGACACTTGTAGGAGGTCCCATATTACCATTTGATAAAGCCGAACAAGAGTGCAATAAGTGTATTAAAGCTCACTATTAAGCTCCTAATTTTCAATAGTACACAGAGCCACAAATTGTAGAAAAGGTTTAGAGAAAGTTCACTATCAACAAAACCACCATATAGGATCTAACTATGTCTCTAGTATTATTGAATTCATATCAATCTCTAGTATTCATATTCAAACTCGAAGATATTTGAACATAATTAAACACTCAAAATCTCAAATACTACTCACCGAACACAACAAGTATAATTAGTCACAAAACATCACTAAATATTCTCCTACTCTGTAATTCGTATCTTCTCTTCAGTTAGTATATTGAAGAAGGAAAATAGCTTTGTACAAAACATCTCCTCAAATAGTTACAGTAAAATTTTTCTTCAATTTTAATCTCATCCCTCATCTCAAATATTGCGATTACCCAGTTCTTCATCGCTCTTAGTATATATGCCGAAAGCCTTAAACAACCACCCAGTACATACATCAAACCCCCTTCCTTAAACTGATCTCAATCTTTCCCCTTAAACTACCGAATAAAAAATCAAGTTACTGAAGTTAGGGATTTCGATCTGGTCACCTGATAAGATAGGGATTTCAATTTGTCTGAAGGCTGAGGGTGAGTTCGACGAGCTACTGTGATGCTTGTGAGGTGACGACGAGCTATTGTTGATTAAACGAATCTGACTTAGTCTTGACTCTTGATCAAACGATGAACTGCTGTTAGGAGGCCTGAGGGCGTGACCCGTGACCCGTGAGGTGTAAGACCGTTGCTGGCACTTTGGACTGAGGGGAGAATGACGATTGAAGGGAGAGTGAGGAGTGAGGGGCTGAGGGCTGTGAGGAGTGAGAGCGTGAGGCTGTGAGGGGAGACTGGGAGAGTGACGAGTACAGCTTGAGGGTTACGCACCGAAAGTCCAAAAAACACTTAGATTTTATGGTAAATGAAAAAACAACACAAAACGAAGTTGTTTTGTAAAAATTGATTCAGTTCGGTTCGGACAAGAAAACTGAAATCGAACCGAATTTATCTGGTTCGGTTCGGTTTTTTTTATTTTGATTCGGTTTCTATTCGGTTTTGGGTTTTTTGGATTACGGTTCGGTTTCGGCTCAATTTTTCTTTTGGTTTTTGATTCGGAAGTCATAACCCTAATTACAAGTCATCATTACAATTTACAAGCCATTTTGGCGAGACCCTATTAACAACCCTTGTGCGCCAACGGAATGAAAAAGTACAGATTTAGAAACATGGAAACTCGGATCATGATAAACTTATATTGCTTAATCTCAAGAATTGCAAAATAAGGAAGGAGTACACAGGGTTACAGTACACTACCAGAATATCCAACTTAGCCGATGAAATAGATTCATCGGTTAATATCATAATATTGTTGCCTGACACTTAGTTTCGTCGTCTAAAATTCGCCATTTAAGTTTTGTCGCAATAGTACTTAAATGAAGAAAAAAACATAATTCGTCGTCTTAGAATTTTCTTAAACGACGAATAAAAGTTTGTTGTCTAGCATTCATGACTACGAACATTTGTAATCTTAAACGACCAAATATTTTGTCTTAAAAAACTTACCTAGATGTCGAATTTTTAATATTCGTCGTTTAAGTAAAAATCATTTAGACGACGAATATAAATTTTCGTCGTCTAAGTACAACCACTCAGACGAAATATTTTAAATTCGTCGTCTGGTATGCAATCTTAAATGATGAAATTTTCATTTTTTTGTCATTTAATTGTCCCATTTAGACGATGAATTTATTTCAATTCGTCATCTTAGACATTAAATTTCTGAAAATATTTATTAAATATAATATCAATTAAAATATCTACATAATAGCCGATATGTACAGAAAAACATATATCTACATTGGTGTAGCGCAACCTAGCCCAGTCCCGCTACCTTCGGCATCATCATTGTCTCCTTGATCTCGTGAATGCTGAGATGACACATCTGAACTGCAACCGGGTTGTATGCCCATCTGTAACATCATGCGCTCTATGGCTGCGAACCTCTCTCTGGTTTGTCGATCCAACTCCTCGGCCCACTACTCGACCTCTCGGGACTGCTCTGTGACCGCTCAAAGGCGCGCCTCTGCCCGCTCCTCGACCTCTTGGATGTGCTCATTGTTAGGACCATAATTATGTGTCTATTACACTCCTAACTTTATGTGTATAGCTTGTTTTCTTTGAATAAAGCATTGTTCTTATGATGTTTCCTGTTCTTGCTAGGAAATATGGAGTTAGCTCAGAAATGTATTAAATATGAAGAATTAGATACTTATTGGAGAAGACATATACATTTCCAAGATCAAGGGATAATTTAGAGCAACTTTGGGGAAATGACGAAATAGCTTCATCGGAGGTCACCGGAAGTTGCCCGGAACCTGCCAGAGTTTGCCACTTTGGCCGGCCCACTTTAGTCGGCCCAATCACATGTAGTCCAGCCCAATCGAGGTCTATTGAGCCCATCTATGCTTACCAATCTGATTTGGAGAGAGAGAGAGATGAAGTTGGACCGCATGATGTCACTATTTTTTGGGATTAGCCTTCTATAGCCTAAAATAGTGGATCATGGTCTCCCTCATTCAAAGTTAACCTTTAGATCATCCATCTCACCATCTCCTATCATCTAAGAGTCTATATTTGCCTCCCTATTTAGCCCAAATTCGAGCTCCCTTTTGCACCCACACACAACTTGCTTCAATTTTCAGATTTCTCAAGTTTTAGCTCTCTAGAAACTCTCTCCATCTATACCTATTACATAGCCATCTCATCCACCAAAAACACACCCATAATCACCATCTAAGGCCTAGAAACACCTATCGCGATCATCTCTCTAGCCTTAGGTGGGTGACTCAACATCAAGGAGCTTTGGAGCAAAGTTGGAGCAAGGGGGAAAGAGTAGCTAGAAGACCTTGGAGCTTTTGGGGACTCTTGGTTATTTCTTATCCTATTTTGTCTTTCAATTATGTATCTAAGCTTTATACTTGTTGTGGGTAGTGAGTAGTATATTTTGGGAGGATAGGGTTAGAACCCTAGCCATGTGATGTGATGAACATGTCTTGGATTATGTATATGTCATGGTTTTAGTGTATGTTATGAAGATTTGTGTTGTGAATGAGTTTATTGTGTGATTGTGGTATGTTTATATGCTTGATGTTGTTGTATAAATTCTTATATGCATGTGTTGACTCTAGCTAGGTTGAAGCATGTGTTAAAGGACTTAAAAATGACCCTTGAATGAATTAGCTACTCACTTAAGGATAGATGAGCATGTGAACATGATTAGGGTATTATCTATGAGATTTTAACTTAAGATTTGGTTCCCTAGCACTTAGCATGGATTAGAGCCTCTTGAGTCTCCTTAGACTTGGGAGACTTTAGTCAAGCACACATTGATTTAAAAGGTTATTATGGCACCTCGTAGAATCTTTTCGCTCGTAACTTAATAGGTACGAGTTATGGGATTCAGCCGGATGTCCTCTCAGATTTTCCTATAGATATTTGAGAGGGGAGCATTTCCACATCTATCACACGATTTATTTGTTAGCCTCACAACGTGACATACGGTTGAGGTATAAGCCTATAATGACTTATGTCTTGATCTCGATTCACCAAACACTTCAATGTAGGGCTTAAGTCTTCTAGTGTCCGAAGTGACCTAGGAATTTGAGTTCTAAACCAACCGTGACTCACAAGGTCACGACTTGGACAATACTTTGTGTGAACAGGCTTAATCTATACATGAACCGGGACATTGTTTGATGCATCATATGGTTAGTGGGGATTTCCCTAGTTGACCTATTTTCCCTTATATTGAATTTGTGTCATTTAGTTCGCATTTAGTGTAATCAATCAACCATCAACCAACTCATTAATCACTCACCGTAATTGCAACATCTCTTGCAATGCCAAATCTCCAAAGGATTTGGTAGTGTGAGATACACTTTGACATTTTATTTCCTCTAGTGCCAAGTAGTGTAGTGTCTAGTGAGTTGTAATCTTTGTGCTTTCACCCGAGCTAAGGAATTTAAGTGCTTACTCCTCGTGGGTTCAACACTCGATTTCCTTTTTTATACTATTACTTGTCCCCGTATACTTGCGGGTGAAGATCGTTCTTGCACTTATGAGTTAGCAAATAGCTTACTAGGTGTGGGGGTGTAAATCTTCCAACACTTAGTGACCTGGATGTTGCATTATTTTATGAATGCGTCAAACTTCTCCTACCAGGCGGCTGGGAAGGCTTCCGTTTGTCGTTGTATTCTCGCAAAGTCGGACATAGACTTGGTAGGAGACAATACTTTGTGTGAACGGACTTAATCTATACATAAACCGGGACATTGTTTGATGCATCATATGCTTAGTGAGGATTTCCCTAGTCGACCTATTTTCTCTTATATTGAATTTGTGTCATTTACTTCGTATTTAGTGTAATTAATCAACCATCAACCAACTCGTTAATCATTCATCGTAATTGCATCATCCCTTGCAATGCCAAATCTCCAAAGGATTTGGTAGTGTGAGATACACTTTCACATTTTATTTCCTTTAGGGTCAAGTAGTGTAGTGTCTAGTGTCCGTAGTTTTTGTGCTTTTTACTCAAAGCAAAGGAATTTAAGAGTTCAATCCTCATGGGTTCGACACTCGATTTCTTTTTCTATACTATTACTTGTCCCCATATACTTGCTGGTGAAGATTGTTCTTGCACTTATGAGTTAGTCAATAGCTCACTAAGTGTGGGGATGTAAATCTTCCAACACTCATCAACCACTGAAACGAGTTCACAAGGTAGGCATTGAAGACTGGCTCAAATCTCGAAGACCAGCTCGTCCAAGACCTCGAATCTCCCTCCCAGGTTCGGATTCCAAGTGTCTTTTCGTACATCTGAATTTGAGTTGGTACATCTAGTGGAGGGAGCTCTTCATGCGGAGTATCTGGGTTTTGTGCCGCCTTCTCGACCAATGCTTCATCGGCCAACTGTGTCATATTCTCCTACAATAAAATAAATAATTGAAAATTAAATTAAACTGGACTAACTCGAATAATTCTACCAAAAATTTGACATAATTTTCTCTAAAAATAAATGCAACAAAAAACCTGAAAACACATATAATTCAACCATTCTAGCACACGAAACAGCTGCATTCCCAATATAGCAATAGATTAAACAACCTCATAATTGTATTTCAATGCTCAGTAAAATATCAATCGATTCAATAACCAATTAGAATTTTAATTCATCAATCAAACAGACAATGCACATAAAGTATATTTCATCCGGTCACTATCTACACTAACCTATGTTCTTACCGGGAAGATGCTTATAAGGTTTTGTCGCATAAATATTCACACAAAAAAGATAATTTTGGTTTGTTTTGAATTTAGTGGTTACTTACAGCATTTTAAATTGCCTTCTCTTCGCCAGGTCTCACGTACGTATCTTTGTAAGCGTCTAAGAGTGGCACCTACGAACCCTTTTCTATATGTTCCATGACTAGGTAGCAGACCGCAGTTGAGCCAGAATAGTGGTTCAGATCCTTCTTATCTCAGTTGATTAAGTTAGCGCCCGACCTTCTCTGTTACAGGAAACATAAAGAAACAATTGAAATAATAATAATTTATTCAAATAATATATTTTCTATTCGATAGTTAACACATTACCTTACATTTTCCACTCTCGAAGTGCTAGACTAACCATTGCCATTCATCTTCCCGATTCTTGAACTCGTCAGGGGTATTGGACCCAAACTCATTATAGATCTTGTGCAATTCGTACTTCCAATCGGCATACCTTTTTTTAGCTTGTTCCTCAATGAAATCAAACATCTCTCGACTCTCTTGAAAATTAAAGTGTACCTTCAAAAAATAAGATATATTAAATATATATATATATTATAATTTCTACTAATTTAATTTAATTTATTTAAATTAAGAAACTCTTACCGAGAGATAGACATACACCGTGTCTCTCTCGTCCTATGGGAGCTCCGTCCATACCAGTGCCACCTTGCTGATTATGGCAACTCCAATTTTGTGGGTAATCAAGCTGCTCAATTGCTTTGTCGGAGGGTCTCTTGCGAAGTCGTGGTATGGAACATTGATATTCTTTCTCATCATCTTAACCATTTGACCGACTTTGGTCCCCTTACACAACCCTCAGCTGCGTTTGAGTGCCGGTCCTACAACGAAAATCACAAAATTAATTAGTATTTATTGAACACACTTGATCAATTTATAAAACCATTAAACATTTTACTAAGTCGCAGAAGAGATTACTTATGGTGCTACGCCCTTTGCATCGAGCACTGATGTACATCTCATCATTCGAGGGAGTAGATGGCGATTGAGCTATTGGGGTCTGAATATTTATTGGCGGGGCTGAAGGCGGGCTCTCTCCTTCCCGTTACTCTAGGGTCGGCATGTCACCTCCCGTTCTTTAACAGAACAACTAATATGCGACAAGTCTTACTTCCTCTTGTTATTTCCTCTTCTCACCTGGCATCTTTTGTGATATCCAAATACATAAACAAAAAAAACCATTTCAGAACCAATTCATCTATTATGTAAACAATAACAACATACATTAACCCTTATGAACACACACATCTACCAACATACATCAACACTCTAATAGTGGCCCACATCTACCATAATGCATCAACACTCTAAGTTTTGCACACATTTGAACCTTATCAAGACCAAAAACCAAGCAAATAAAATAGAATGAAAACCATAAACCAATTACTGATCTTCAATCATACCTGCAAAACTAAAACAACAATCATGCCTACACTCTCTGAGTATATATCAAACATGTAGCAAGACAAATTGTGACGACCCAAACCGGAATTGGTATAGTAATCGGCTTGATCTGCAAGTTTTACGAGTAACTGTGGTTTAGTGTAATTAATCGGATATGCAACTTTGTTCACGACTTAATTATCGAACACGAACTTGATTTGGGTTTGTTCGTGGGAAATGTAGAGAATTTGATTTCGAGTCCGTGGGAACTTTCGGAGGATTTTTCGGATAATCGAGGAATATAAAAAGAACATTTGAAATTATCGCCGAGTTAGTCATTTTTATCCGTTTGAGTTTGAGTTATCCGAATTGTGGATAGAGTTGATTCGCGATGTATAAATAGCCGAATAGTCGTAAAGTTATCAAAAAAATGCGAAAATGGGCTGTTTGTCCGAGTTGACCCGTTCTGGCCTAGTTGACCGAGTCAACCCACGTTGACTCAGTGGGTCCGTGACTCACCGTCGTGGTGGCTTCCGGAATACGGCACGGTTGGCGAAAATCAAGGTAAGGTTTTGAAGCTTGGGATCTAAGCTTTCGATTGATGTGTATATTGTGAAGTTTGGAAGTGTTTTGGTTGATCGATTTTGAAGGAGAAATTTGCCGAAATTGAGTTCAATGGTGGAGGGTTTTCCGGTGATTTTCCGAAGGGAATTTTGGGTGGAAATGGTTGGGTTCGAGCTAGGGATGAAGCCCCTTGAATTTGGGAGGCCGAGCTGGCCTCACGGTGGAGAATTTTGCAGGAGAAATTTTCCGGCCGGTTTGAATTTTGGTAGCTTTCGAGGCGATTTCTGGCCACGGTGGTAGTTGGACGGTGGTGATCCTTTGAGGAAAAAGGTTAGGCTTGAGGAGAGGAATGTTTTGGGATCTTGGTCGCCAGAAAATCTCTCCGGTGACAGCGCGCCGCCGCTGGCGGCAGCGGTCAACGACGGAACTCCGGCGAGGCGTTGACTTTTTGGATTTTGTCAAGTTTTATGCCGTTTTGCTTGTAATCGCGCCCCGATCGTCGGCTTGAGGTTTTCGAGTTGATTTGGGTGATGGATTTTAAGTCGAGTATTTTGGGATTTTCGACGATTATTTTGTAATTCGAGTTATATGTTTCCGAAAATGGTTGGTTTCCGAGGTGTGGTTCAGAGTATTGAGTTGTGATTTTGATCAGTGATATTTTGTGATTATTCAGGGGATCGAGATCGTACGCTTGGCGAGGGATCTTCCGCCGGATCTAGGGATTAGTGCGTTTGCGCGTTGTGCTTGTCTGTGAGTGGACACTTTTCTTTTCACTGATTGGTTGCGAGTCTTTATATTACGTTTTACGAGCATGAGCATGCATATGCGATTATGATTCATTCGAGCATGTGTTTTATGATTATTCATTTACGAATATGCATCGACGAATATGCTTAAATAATTATATATTACGAATATGCATTTACATTATGCTTTATACATTTGGATGAAACTATTTATAATTTGGTTTACACAGAGTACAGTCTTAGTATATGTGGTTGTATCGATACACTTGCATCCCGACTGATTCTCGAGGATGTTTACCGGGGGAGGCTGTGACCCCTGACCCGAGGCCTTTACCCAGGGGAGGGAGTGCAGACCTCTGACCTGAGGCCTTTCTGGCTTAAATCACGTATGGGTCAGGGATCCGGTGATTCGGACTGTACTAGCGTGGATGTGTCCATGAGTGATCCTGCGGGATTTTCGATGCATGCTCTGTACGCGTGAGGAGTTAGAGTCTCCTTCATGTACCATATTATCTTTCATGCATTTGGACTCGCATATATTTTTATAACATATATTATTCGGTGAAAGACATTTATTTTCGTCCACTCACTCTTACGGTTTATATGTCTTTCCTTGGGCTCTTTGTTTTTCAATGCCCAGTTTGTAGTTCGGATTCTGGTGTCGCACGTCGCAGTCGGAGGCTTAGTATTCGAGCTACTTTTCTTTTCAGTAGGTTTCTTGGTTAGCCTATTGTTGTATATTTATGTATATATACTAGAGGTCACTCTGAATACTCTGATGTTTATATTTTCATATGATTTTCTCGGATTTCTGTAAAGTTACAGTTTTTGCTTATTATTTTATATTATGATATGATTTTGAGAAATTCGGATGGGATTGGTGCCCACGGTTTGGCTTTTGTGGCATAAGATGAAGTGTGTTTTCAGGTGCAGGTTAATGGTAATTCCGCGATATAGTGAAACTCTGCCGAAATTTCTATGGTTTTTGCAAGTTCGTGTTTCCAGAAGGGATTTGATCCCGGTTTAGGAAACTAAATCGGGGTTGAGTCCTTTCACAAATCCCCCAAATTTGTGAGCATATATCAAAAATTATAGCCAAACCCTAAAATCTCCCAAATATTAAAATGACATTCCCCACTCTAAAATCCTAATTAATTGGGTAGGAGAGAGAGACAGAGAGAGAGAGAGAGAGAGAGAGAGAGAGAGAGAGATAGAGCGAAAGATGGTGGCAGTGGCGAGAGTGGCGATGGCGGCAAGAACGGTCAGATTAGGCGTCGGGGTGAGGTGGGGACGGTGAGGCGTCGGAGAGGAAGGAGATGAGGGATATATATATATATAGAGAGAGAGAGAGAGAGAGAGAGAGAGACCGATGGTGGCAGTGGTGAGAGGAAGGAGATTAGGGATATATATATATATATATAGAGAGAGAGAGAGAGAGAGAGAGAGAAAGAGACCGATGGTGGCAGTGGTGGGCTCGGCGTTCAGCGTCGGGTTGAGGGGGGCAAAGGGGGAGAGATCGATTTGGGGAGAGAATGGGGAAGAAAATCGATTTAATTGATCTTATTAAGTTAAAATTTGGTGGCGAAATAGTTTTGTCCACTATCAGAAAAACTCACTTAGGCAACAAAATCATATTCCGTCACCTAAGAAAAAATTTCGTCGTCTATGCATTTGTATGGAGGCAAATATGATTTTGTTTTATACATAGCATAGTCATAGTTGTTGTATCTATACGATGGCTTATTGGTTGATCCCCGAGACACTCTGAGAGGGCCAAGGACCTGACCCGAAGATTTACATAGTAACCAGGAGGGCTAGAAACTTGACTTGGGCAGTCTTAGGGCTTGTGGTCGTTTGACCCAAGTCACAGCCTCCACACATCATATAGTTCTCAGGAGTCCCATGAATCTGACCTGAATATTTACATTATTAGACTCACATCAGTTTTCGTATATTTTATAGTGAAAGGCATAATAGTCATATTTTTCATTTTAATATAAACATTTACTTTTCGTCCACTCACTCTAACGGTTTATATTATTTTCTATGTCTTTCCCTATGTCTTTCGTTTTTAACCGTCCAGGTTGTAGAGTTTCAGCTAAGGTCGGGCGCGTACGTAATTTAAGGTGGCATAACAGTATCAACCATTGGATCCAAGATTGATCATGCGAGTTAGTATTTTAGTTCGCATAGTTAGTTTAAATTGTCTAGCTGCTTTGATGTCAAAAATAGTTGTTTATCCTTTATATTTTAGTAGTGAATCAATATGTGGAAAATTTTCTTTATTTTGTGACACTTGAGTTATAGATCTCCACATCGATTTTCAATTAGTGAGAAGAAACTAAGGTTAGTAAAGTCGTTAGCGCCTAATTCCGATTTAGGCAGCTAAATCGGGATCGGGTCCTTTCACTCGCCTTATCCGATCTCCATTGGTGATCCTCATGAAGCCATCTACGGTAACACAAGTAACACACATTTCCCACGTGATAGGTAGAGTTAACATTGTCTAAGAAGATAGGGCAATTCTTGTACCACTTAGTCCTACAAGATGCCAACATCTCATAAGCAGGAAAATCATTAATGGTTCACATCACTGCTGCTTTCATGATGAATGAAGTTTTGGTGTAGCTGTCCCAAATTCCCACGCCTAATTCCCACACATATTTCAACTCATCAATCAAAGATCTCATAAACACATAAAAACACTTTCCAGGCAAAAGGACCAGGAATTAACAGAGTAAGGAAATTAAATTCCTTACTCATACACATCCAAAGATGCGGGTTGTATGACATGATAATAATAATAGGCCAAGTGTTGTACATGCCATCATTATAAGGATTGAACCAGTATATAGAAAGTCCTAGTCTGACCTTTCAAACTTCCGATGCGAAGTTTGTAAACTTCATGTCAAAATATATCAAGGCATCCCCATCTGCAGGGTGTCTGAGCACATCGTCATCTCTCATCTTTTTCTCGTGCCATCTCATTGTCTCTACCGTGTATGGAGACATGTACAATCGCTCTAGTCTAGGAATCAATGAAAAATGGTGAAGCACCATCCAATGAACATTTTTCATCTTATTCTTCTTCTTGAGGTTCCATCTCGACTCGCTGTAAATTGGGCAGTGCTGGAGGTCTACATGTTCTTTGTAAAACCAGAGACAACTGTTTTTGCAAACGTGGATTTTTGTGGATGAAAGGCCAAGGGTGTTCAAGATCCTTTTACCTTATAATAACTATTGGGAAGTTTGTGATCACCTGGAAGCAACTTAGATATATGTCGTTAGACATCGTTAAAACCTGCATTTAACATTTTGTGCTTCACTTTATACTCCATTGCCTCCGTTATGGCATTCAAAATAGTCTTTTTATCATGTGGGTACAATGGTGTATGAGCTTCTATTAGAAGCCTAGTGTACTTATTGTAATTAGTGGATCTCATAGTCTATGATACTTCACTGTGTTCAATCCATGAAGTGTACTCCCATAACATATCATATTTAGACAAGTGCTGGAATATTTATGGAGCTGACAGATACTCTGAATTACGACATCTCTTGCACAAACACATGTAATGCTCCTTTTTTACCATGTTCAATTGCAAACTTCATAAACTCGTAAATTTCCTGTATGTACTTTGGATCACCTTTTTCCAACCTTAACCAGTTCTTGTCCATATTCTGCATAAGCTATATTGAGCGAAACAAAAAATTGTTCAAATCTATTTAGAGCCATAATCATGCATTATTCAAGAACCAATATAGCTAATTTTTTCCAATTTAATTTCAAGAACCTAGATATCTAGATTTCGGGACAAATTATGATCACCTAAGGCTACGTAGCTAGTTAATTACACACCGGGAATCATTCTTACATACACCCAATAACACAAATTAAACTAATTAGTATATATGTATTTAATCCAAAACTTATTAATTTTTCAAACTACTAATCTAACATTTAATATATGGAATCAACACATGCAAAAGCATTATAGTTATCGTGTGATTCCATACCAACAAATTCGCCCAGAACTCATTCACCTTGAAACTTAAAAATACACCAAATATTTGCTGATAAAAATAAGTGTTGTTTCAAAGAAGCCTTGGTGCAACTAAAACTACTTCATTACTCTTCATATTCAAGCAGTTGTACATTATGGTTTTCACTTGTTTTTGTCAAGCCAATCAAGAATACCCTTCTCTGCTTCTGTTAGAGGCGTTTTCTTTGCCCTCAAAGGTCCTTCCTCAAACTGAAAATAATCTTTGTAATTTCGCTTGTAATAGTCGTCCATTCTCTGCAAATGTAATCGAAATGAACAAGATACCAAAAGATATAAAATACTTCCAATTTCTTTTGTTCATCTAGCATCTGTCTAGCTAGCTTAGTGAAAGAAAACAAGAATAAAAGATAAGCATCATTATCCAAATGCAGAATAAGGATAAACTTCAAACATTTTCTTACCTCTTTGTCATTCTTGGCCTTGTTGTCTTCCGACTTCTTCAGATACTCTAATACACGTCACTAACACTAGAATGAGCCTTAGAAACTAGAAATGCAGAGAACAAATGCCGGAAAGATAGAGGTTCACTTATAAGTTGTAACCAGAAACAACCAAAATAAGCACAATGAAGCTCAGACATAAAGGAATAAGCAAGAGATGAAGATGTTTACTTTTAAGAAGCTCAGAGGCAGAGTCACTGAGTTGAGGAGTAGCAACTGCAGATTCTGACCCCTCGATTCCCTCTGCCTTGATTGGTTTGGACGACGGCGGCGAGGTGGCTCATCATCAAACGTTGTAACTACCATGGTTGCATCAGTGACAAAGGAATTCATCATTGCGGCAGCTTGCAATCGTTGTTGACGCCTCCTCCTGGAAGACTCTTCGTAATCGTTAGGATCCATCTTCTAGATGAGGAAATGTGAAGAAGTGTTTAAAGAGGTGTGTTTATGGGTGTAGAATATCAAGTGTTTGTAGATGTTGTGAGGTTCAAAGGAGTCGTGGACGATGATTTTATAGGAAAATTTGGAGGATCTGATGTTGAAGGATGAGTACATGTGTCACATCCTCATTGGTCGAAAATTTTACCGGAAATCTTCATCAATAATGTATAACCGATAACGTTAGGTGAATGTGACATATGTCACATTTCGACTCGTCGCAAATCTTTGCGGAAATCTTCCTCAAAAATTTAGCCGACAATGACACCTGGAGGTGACACGTATCATATTTTCACTCGTCGGAAATTTTATCGAAAATTTGGATTAATAGTGTAGACGATAATGACATGCGTCGGCTAATTATTGGATGAACACTAGGATAACCTAAACCCTATACAGCGAGAGCCCCGTATGCTACTGCCTTACAAACCTAATTCAAGGCATATATATTAATACTAATAATTAAATACAATAATTTTTTATAATTAATAAATAGTAATAGAAATTTCTATTTGTTACACTGTTGCACAAAAAACTTGAATAGTACATCATATTTGATGAATAGTGACAGAAAATCCTATTTCAGGAATTCCTCACCCAATAAGAATTTCTAAATGGGTACGAATGCTCTAGGAGAACCCTCTTCTTCCGAAATCAGCAGCGCCAGCAGAAGTGGGTTTCTTCAGTTCTTTTCTTTGCTTTCTATGTACTGCCTGCACATTAGAGGAAGCAAACTTGTTCACAGTAACGGGCAGAGCATAGGTCAGAGCCATCAATATGCTCTGCCCTATTGAGCTCATGGCTTTTCACTACGACCACCTGTTATCTGAACATGTAGATTAGTAGATATGATAATGAAAGAGATGAGGTTTCCTCTCTTGTAAATTGAAATTATTCAAGCTTCCAATGACTTTTCCACGTCACCTATTTATCCCAAATTTCCAAAAAAACAGGATCATTTCCGTTGCTTGGTCTATTGTGCTTATATTTGCATTCATATCTACAATGAGACCTACTCTACGAGAACTTGAGCAAACATATATGGTAAAACACGTATATCAATCTGAAAGTAACTCAGAACTGAAGTCTAAAACCACATTTTACCAAATCCTATATCGAATGCATACATTTCAAATACACGTATAACGCCTTATGCAATACAAATGCAGGCTCCTACTAAGTGATCTCCGCAAACAAGGGGAGAATGCCACATCTAAATTGTCGAATTATTGTAGATGGTAGCAAGCTCAGTTCAGCCACTTCAGGTGATTAAGCTTACCAGTCTTCAATCATCATGTACAATTACAAGTCACATTCCTTGACCTGTACACTCCAGTGAACAACCCCAAGGAAGCAAAGAGTTCTGAATTCTCTATGCGCAGAAAAGATCTTTCATGAACCTCAACAGTAGTACTTGAGCTGATCTTCAACTGCAGATCTTTATTACATGCATATTTGCAGTACTTATCTTAAAAAAGTAAGCTGTGCGGAATCATGTCTTTCTGTATAGAGGATGTCTACCACAACAACAACATACATCTTAATTTTGAGCCCCTTACCTAATCACATATGTCCCCAACATCAACCTTGACTACTCCAGCAAGCGTTTATGCTTACACCATCCAATAGCAATTATATACAAGATTGCAGAACCTATAGCACTACCACCAACTGTCCATAGGAACTCATGCATCCCTGCTTTGGTCTTATCAAACAGGTCAATGTTGACATTCATGCCAAAGATACCAGCCACAACAACAAAGGCACTAACTACCAGGGTTGCTGTTGTCAACATGACCCCCATTTGCAGGAGATGGTTCTGTTTGTCATCCAACATAATGTTGATGTAATCCTCAGTGTCATCCACATACTCCCTCAACTGCCAAAGAAGAACCAGTTGAAAGTAAATGATATATCCTTAAATACAGTAACTATAATAGTACAAAAAACAGTATCTATAGCCATCACGCCTGTACATGCCACTGTCTTTGTACAAGTTATGGTCACTTAAAGGATACATGAGGTGAAGTTGACTACCATACCGTTGATAGCTTGTTAAGTGTACCATCAATTTGCACAAAGTAGGCCTCCAAAAGCATCTCAAGCTCCTCTACATCAAGGGCTTTGCCTGTAACACTATGAGTGGTGCTAGTACGGGTAACATGTGTACCAGGGGATTCATGATGAGAGTTATCAGTGTTTCGAAGATCATGTTCAGGACTCAGGGATACCCGAGTAGCATCCAATGAGATTTCATTAAGATTCCTGATAAAACAGAAAATGAAAAGTTTAGGACTGAGAAGCTGAATGCCTATGATTCACATTTGAGAATTTATATGTCTTACCTGTCATCCATGTCTGTTTGGGCAGCTGAATGCCTACAAATTACATTTGAGAGATCATATGTTTTACCTGTCATCCATGTCTTCTGGAGCTTCATCATTCATATCATCTCTCTCCGGGAAAGATGAACAGGTTGAATTCTCAAGTTGTAACTTCTCAGTTAGATACATTTCAGCCATATCATCGTCATCATCAAGCAAGTGTTCTAGTTCGTCCCTCACCTACAAGTCAAATAAAAAACAGATGTATCACCACTATCAATTGCCAAACTCAAAACGTATGAACAAAAACAATAGCTAAAAAGCATAATAAGTCTACAACTACAAGGCATCCATAAAAGAAAAAGATTAGACTATTACTGCTAAAGTTGAAGCCAACCTTTTGAACACGGCCGGTAATTGCAACCAAACGACTCTTGATTTGTCGGACACGTTCCAAATTGAGAGTACTAATCTTCGACGTGAGCTTATCCAAAGCCGGGTGAGCTTCTTGCTCCAAAGTCTTTGCCTGCGATCCAAATTCAACACAACAAACTAAACAAAAAACTTCAAACCAAACTACAATGTCACAAGCAAGACAACAATGCTTAACATAATACTAACTCACTTCACTCTCCAAACAACTGCACGCAGCTTCCAGACACGCCTCCAAAGCCACAAACTCGAAAGGCAGGACCTTCAAACCTTCGCGATTCTCCTCGTGCCCTTGCTTCCCAGTTGAATCACTTCCTTGAGCTCCCCCGCCTCCACCGCCACCCCCACCAACATTAACACCTCGTAAATGGGCCTCCGCCTCCTCCAAATCACACCATTTCGACGACTCGTCGCCACTTCCCTCCTAAAACCAATCACATTTCCCACACACCACAATCACATCAACATTATCATCAACAATTTCCAACAGTAATGAGAATCACAACAGTAAATAAGTAAAACGGTAAATTAGATAATAAAAAAAAAGTGGAAAACCTGAGCTTTCATGGCCTTGGAGGCTTGGCTATAGCGAGAGAGACGACGCTGAAGCTCATCGATGAAAGGAATCACCGACGGGTCTCTTGAATTCAACAAGAGAACTTCTTGAGCGGTAATGATGGCCTTGATGTGCTCAAGGTTAATCACGATTGCTCTCTCACGGCCGAGAACGGTGGACGGGTACGAAAGAAGCGGGTCGAGGATCCGAAGGTCACGGGCGGGTAGACCCGTCCGGCGCATGATGGCGTGTTTGCCGACCTCGACAACTTGGGCTTGGCCGGTCGAGTCGAGGAGAAGCCAGGGACGGACACCGAGGCCTTTCTTGCGGAGAACGCCGCCGACGTTCATGCCCGGGCCTGACATTAGGGTTCGGGTCGGGTCAGGGTCGTCGTCGAGGCCCGACTTGGAGCGGTGGTGGTGGTGAGTGGGATGATGAACTCTCGTGATGATGGCGCTTTTATTTTGGTTTCGCGGTTTTGTGGCCCCTCTCTGTTGGTCTAAAAACATTCTTTTACCGCGGAATATTTGTCTGTTTTAACTTTTAACTTTTCACTTTTTACCTGTTTCTATTTCTCCACTATTTCACTTTGCTTATAAAAATATAACTGCCGGCACACGGCAGAAATCTAATCCCCCTAGTTGTCAATCCCATGTTTTTGGTTCAAAAGTTTAGAACACACTAACTCGGTCCTTCTATGATTTACGAATATATATGGTGAATTCTAAATGATGTCTCTATCAATGTATCCATCAATGTATTTGGTGAATTCTAAGTGATATGATAAGTCGACCCATACTTATATTTTTTTTTCTTCTTAACCTTTAAGTAATACACGACCATGAAAAAAAATACAGACAAAGAGAAAATCAAGACAGAAGAAAAGGATAAAATCGTTCAAATGCGCAATAATAAATAAAAAATCTAACTTGTTCGATATATAACTAAAAATCTAAAACTATGACCTAGACCCCATAAATTTTGCTTGATCCAAAATAATTTAGACAATGTGTTTTTCATTAACTATTCAGTTATTTTTTTACTGTTTAGTTCAGATAATCCGAGTTTCACAGATGAAATTTTTTAACAATAGCTGTGGTGACCCAAATTCTTACAAACTCACTTGGTTAATCCCTCATTCGGTTATTTTGCATTTACATTATATTTTTACCAGCTCAACTTTCATAAGGAAAAAAAAAACGAAATCCATATAATGTGTTTGTCGATCTTGAACAAAATCTTAATTATTTGGAGATATACATCCTATAAAAAAAATGGGGATTTTATCGTAAATCCTGAACAAGCTACAGAGCTACCAATTGCATGCATATATGGAAATACTTGGAAGCACAAACTTCCTAAGGTAGGTGGTGCCAACGTACTTCTTCTCCTTCTCACAAGTAACAACTATATAGAATACCAAGCCAACCATCTATCCATCATATCAAGAGCTTGCTCAGGCATATATTCTGGAGCTGTATGACCCGCTCCCTACACAAAGATTCACACACGTAATGACTTAAATACCAACTGTTCACACCAAGAAATTTGAAAAAGAAAAACACACACACACACACACACACATCAGAACATGGCTAAATAAGCGGATTAATTCTTAATCAATTTACCTTTATAGTTGCAAAAGTCAGTCCATCTGACACTATATTACTATACTTCTCAGTAAATCTGAAAAATAAAAAATGAAATGCAAGGATCAAATACACATTCTTTGTCACTCCTGTGAGCAAAAGTGTGAGTTTCTTAATGTGCTCAAAGTAATATATATCAAACATAGATTTCAAGAGTCTCACCCTGCAACATTTCCGTTGACATACCACGGCCTCCATCCATCAGCAACAGTCATGTTGAGAGTACGAATCCATGTTAGTGTACCAACATATGGAATCAACGCATCATGATCACCACTGCATTCATATATATTATGTGGTTGTTAAATTAGGATCAATATATATGGAATATGTTTGTGGATTATTTCCGACCCATTCTTATATGTTGTTAGAAACACCAAGTTCACCTGTATATCAAAGCTCGGAGGCCTCTTCCAACAAGTTCTTGGTGGTATTCGACCACGCTCAGTATGTTTTGTTCGTACTCTAAGCTCTTATTGCACCTCTTCCAATCTGCAACTGTCCCCTGACATTTTTACAAGTGTGTACTATTAGTACAAGCAACTTACTCATTTCGATCAGTTCACAGTAATAAGCTATGATCAGTTTGGAATTACGTACATTTCGAATGCTAAGAGTTGTTCGGACTTCTTCATCGTTCGCCCATATATACGAGAGCACATAGTTGTAGTTCTGCAAAGCAAAAGTTCTGTGAGTAATATAGGTAAAGTGTTGGGTAACTTCTGAAATCACAGTCACGTAATCAAAAGGGTGCATTCACATTCACCACGAGAAAAGGAAATGATCGATGAACTTACGCGACACCAATGTTCTTGTCGCTTAGTTGGTGATCGAATAAGTTCATCAGGAATGTCATCGAAGAATCTACGGTGCCTTTTTGCTCCATCAGCTAATTCTGATGTTGGGGATGGAGTTGCCCAGGCACATTTTGGTTGCAAAATGTTTGCATCATCTACTCTTATTGTGCACTATATATAACAAGAGGAGAATAATAGATATATATGTTCAGTATTATGCCATCAAGTCTTTACTAAAAACTGGTTATTGACATCATAAAATAGAAGTTAACAATGTATACTAACCATTGCTACAGCTCCAATGTCGTCCATGCAATCAGCATTGCTTATATTTGGATTAATATATTCCCCTTGGCAACTTTCTTGGATGGACTGGAAAAAACATATAATAAGTTTGAGATTACAGTTAATCTATAGATGTGATTATCATTATGTATGTAACGACTTAATGGTAAAAAAAATGTGGTGCAAGAATAGATTTTGTTCCCAAAATTACATCATGAGGGTTAACTCACCTCATAAAGTTCACTGGATATAAGAGTGAGCCGGTGGTAAAATTCCATTCTTGAATTTTCATCGCTGTGTAGTTCTGTAACAGGATTTCCAAGTATGTATCCCTGATTCAATGTAATAACAAATTATGCAGAAAATACTAAATTAGGTTCCTGAAATCTGTAAGATCCATGTATGCTACTGAAGTATTGAGTAATGATGTTCAGTAAAAGGTAAATATATATTAAGGCAAAAAAAAGAGGATAGAATATGTACCATGAGCTTCATGGGTGGCTTGACATTATTCAAATTACCTGCACCACACCATATCAAATGCATAGGTAAAACAGTTCAAATGTCTAAGTAAATGTTTAATTTGCTACATAGTTTTTTATTTTTTTGCAAGTTACCAACCATTTGATACTTTAAGAGTGACTTGAGGAACAATGATGCCTGAATAAGAATCTCCAGCAATGTAGAGTGGGTTCTTGCTAAACTTGGGATGTTCAATCAGCCACTATTGTCACATACTCCAAGTGTGAGCAAAATGTACAATTGAAAGAGAGCTTTTATCTGTTTTGAAAAATATAAGGAATTAGACCATATTAACTCCTCACCCTCCGGAGAAATTGGTATACGGTTTCTGCTGATATAAGGTCATCAGACGCCCAACCGTCCTGAGTAGCTGAGTAGGAGAAACCAGTGCCAACAGGTGCATCTATAAATATGATGTTGGCGATCTGCAAAATTGGTAGCAGGAACATAAACACAAAGTGTAACATTTGAAATGATGAAGGAAACAAAATGAGCTGTATCTAAGTGAGATTTAATTAGTACCTGAGTCCATGAGAATGGGTTGTCCACGAAAGTAGGCAAGTTCCCATCAAAGGCTATATAGTCAAAAGTTAATGGACCTGCACAATGTTACCATTTGGTTAAGTTACTTGACATCTCTCACTCTCATAGCTCATAAGTACTGGCATTAGATGCAACATGATGTAACATTTGCTAGCATTATTTCCATATACAACTCGCGAATGTGAAAAAGCTATGTGCCGAAAACAAAGAGGGGTCGTGAAATGTACTAACCAATTTCATAGATAAGGCCAGAGAAGCCAGAACAACCAGGGCCTCCAGTGAGCCAGAGAAGAAGAGGGTCCTTTGCAGGGTTCCTGTCTGACTCGATGAAGTAGTAAAATAGCTGCAATTCATCGAAATCCCCCACACCGATATATCTGATCAGTGATCACAAAAAATTAAAAAGTTCCTCACCTCCAATAGTACAGCTAGCTTTATAAGAAAACTACTTCTTGACAAATGACAATGCAGGAGGAGGTGCTTATAAGAATGTAACTCACCCAGTTTCGAGAGTGAATGGGAGTGTTCCAGGGTATCCAGGCAGAGTAGTAGTAAAGTTCTGTGACATTGCGGCGCCAGAGAAAACCAGCACAAGAAACAAATTCAGGCACATCCACTTCATCTTATTGCCACTGCCGGCTGCTAACTCCGGTAATAATAGCTTCGCCATTGCTTAACCGATAAAGAAAAACGAACTATCTATCTACGCACTTGTATTTTTACTCATATATATATACATAGAGAACCAATCTGGGCAGAAAAAATTGTGTAATGCCTGCTATGTGATGGATATATACAAATACGGCCTCTTATTTTCAAAGTTCCAAGTAGCCAGTCTTGCAGTTTAACTGCTTTTCCATTTAGCGAAGGTCAGGTGATGAACGTTGTTATACCTCATTTCTTGGTTTGCTTAGAAATATTCTTGCTCGTAAATTTTGTAGCTACCTTTCTGATCCTTTGAAGGAAATGCTGCATCTACGTGTGCAGTACCTGTGGTTCTTCATTGTGTACGTTTTTGAATGGTGAGGGTTTAGGATTTTAGATTCAGGTGCATAATATAGGTGATACAGTTTTAGTGGATCATGTGTTTGACTTGCAGACTTGAGGAGGAGCTACCTAAGAATGCAACTAACATTCTAAAAGGCTGCAGGATTAGGATCGAGTCTTTTTGTACCTGAAATTATAACACATGCTTCATGCCGCCATTATAGTATAGGAAACTCCATACGATTTTATGGATATCCAAGATCTTTTGCCAATCTTATGATTTATCATAGACACTAGATAGGCAAACCACTGAATTACAAACTCACTGATAAGATGAAACTGGCTTCAATTACGAAACATGCAAGATTTGATATTTAAATGAGAGAAAACAAGACACACTCAACCGTTGGCCGATTAAGAATTTCAAAATCACTTAATATAATCAAATTATTGAAAACCACCACATGTCCCCAATTACAATGAACATTACTCTTACAATAAATGGGCTAGACAACATTAATTTGATAAATAAAATCCCATAAAATATTCTAAAGTATAATTATTTTGGATTGGGCCTTGTGAGCTCTCAATATCTAGACCCGAGGAAGAAAATCGAGAGACGGCACTAAATAGTAAAAGACACATTTTGAAATCCCGGCCCGTCCCATTTAGGAACCGGGTTGGGCTCGAGTCTTCCCTGTTGAGCCTAAGCTCTTGTATTCTCTTGGGGCTTTGCAAGATTTCACTATTTTGCAATATGGGTTACGTTGATTCTGCTAGGGGTGGGCACGAGACATATTGGGTTTATTTTTTATCGTCCCTATTCTTATCTCGAATGAAACGGGACGGGTCTAATTTTTGGTCTAATTTAAAATAAATATTTAATAGAATATTTAACAACAAAAATTTGAATGAGACGACAAGTCGAACCAAATTTCGGGTTCAATATAAGATAAACATAATTTGATAAGGCTCAGAAGTCTACAATTATACAAAGTAATACCGTTTTACTTTATTAATATTTAATTAAAAGAAGTAATACTACAAGCAATTTCATTTCTTGTTTAATTGATATATATAATTCATTATTATAAGTAGTGTAATACTTTGGTCGTTATAGGTTAATTTTAATTTTTTTTGTTGAATAATTTTAATTGCTTGTTAATTTAATATGTAAAATTTTAATAAAATAAATAATAAAATAGACAAAATATATTATGCTGGACAAAACGGATCGATCAGGATTTCGAGATCAAGACCTGATCTCATTCCTAAAAAAAGGGACGGATCGGGATATGATGAAATAGTGAGAATTTTATTTTTTATCCCGTTCTATCCCATCCTAAGCAAGATCGGGACAAATTCGAGATTAGCGGGATTCGTACCACTCCTAAATTCTGCCCAAATGAGGATTGGTGCATTATAGCTGAACAAAATGAAAAAAGAGGGGGAAAAATACTGATGTTTAATAGCTTTGATATACACAACTTTCACTTAAAACTACATTCTTGTAAATTACATATCTATCTCATAGTGTCAAAAAAATTGACATAAAAATTTGATTTACCTAATTTATTCATGGAAAAATAAGCAATATATAAGAGAAGGGTATTGATGTCAGTTCACATAATCTTAATTAAACTCTCACCATTGAAAAATTACAAGATCTAATCTGAACCATCTATTATATTTACTGTTTTACTGTGTAAGGTAAATCAATAAAAAAAATTACAATGAAACCCTAAACCCTAAAACCTAAACCTTAACTTACTCTAAACCTCAAAATTCCTAAACCTTAACTTACTCTAAATCTCAATCCCCTAAACCCTAACTTACCCTAAACTTAAACCCTAACTTATCCTAAACTCTAAACAATGATTTAATAGTAAAATAGATACACAAATATAACTATATATAGAATTCCAATATTTGATCAATATATGTATATGTAATATATTAATATAGACATACACAAATATAAAATATATATCTATATAGTACTAGTCACTATATCATATATATATATATATAAGTGTAGGTATAATGATATATGTACTACTATCTTATATATATAAAAAATTGCGAAATTTGACAGGCCTAGCCTAACTGACCTTGACGGGATTTTGGCGGGCCGGGCCGGGTTTTAGACCTCTAAACCAAGCCCAGCCCACCATCCATCTAAGCGGACTTTTGCGGGCTTTTTTTCCGGGTCGGGCCGGGTTTTAGCCCATGGGCTTACGGGGCTCCGCCAACCCATGAAGCCCACGGACCAAATGATGACCCCTATGCCCAGATAAGGCTGGTACATTATAGATGAAAAAAAGGGGGGAAATAGTCAACATACTGATGTTTATAGCTTACACAAACTTTTACTTAAATCGATGACAGGCCAAGAATCCTGTATAATTTCGTTTTTATTAAAAGAGTAGAACCAAACATTCTTGGAGTGGTAGCGCTAGATGAGCAAAGCACAAGAGCACTGACATAATTTTCAGATGACTCGTAGAAAATTGGCAACTAGGGAGCCATGCATGGACTAGAGAGGGTAGAACGCAAACCACCTACTAATCATAGCAAAACATTTTTAGGTCTGTACTCTGGAGGTGTATGACACCCTCCCTGCATAAATTAGAGAATAAGTTCCAGTCAACTCTTGTTCATGCAAACAATACACAGAAATTGTAAGTGTATGTTGGTTCTTGCCTTAATAGTTGCAAATGTCACCTGGTACTTTCCAGATGCATAGTCTACTTTGTATCTGAAGTGGGAAGAGAAATGTAAGACAATTTAGCTGGAAATGGGGGAGAAAGAATAGCTAGGATGAGTAAAAGAGAATACCAACCCTGCAATTTGTCCATTAACGAACCATGGTCCCCAACTACTTTCAACTGTCAAGTTTTGAGATTCTATCCAAGCAACAGTACTCAAATATGGAACCATCATGTCATGATCACCACTGTTTACAAATAGAATTTGGTAAACTGGATTTAAATGTTGATATTAATATAGAATTTGGAGTATATATATATGTATCTGTATATCAGAACTCTGTAGCCACTATTTATGAGATTCTGATGATAAACCAGACTAGAAGAAACATCATGTATATAAATCTGCTAGGCTCCTTTTGCATCTCTCCCACTACGCGTACGTAATGCTTCCCTGATTTTAATCATCAAATTAAAGATTAATCATCAAGGCCAAAATGTGTGATCTTCAGATTACTGGCAAATGCGCGCCGAATATTCTTGATAACTAACCTCTCGAACATGAAGAGCATCCTGAACAGTTTTATCATTTGCCCATACGAAAGAAAAATAATAACTGGAAGCCTGCGTAAAAACTAGGTAAAGACCCAGACCTCTCAATCTATAAGAGTAATATCAGGATGGCCAACTACTGCACTATCAGCAAAAACTATGATCCAAGAAGTTTTGAAGGGACAGACATACTCGACACCATCACCCAGAAAGTTGAGGAGGAGAAAGGAGATTTGCAGAGTCTTGAAGATCCTCTGAATCCCACTTTAACGTCATTGGATTTGGGGAAGTAACTGTACATTTAGGTTCCAAAATTTGTTGTATGTTTATGTAATCGATACACTGCACCTGCACATGCACATGCACATGCACATATAGTGAGTACGTTCATCTCGATCTGGCACTACTTGGAACATATGAAATAGTGACAAGTAGTTACTAATATTACAAACCAGCACTACCTATCTTCCAACTCACCTAAGTGTATTGATCAACATCATCTACACATAATGCATTGTTTGGATCCACAATGGCATACTCACCCTTACAATTTGTTTTCATCGACTTGCAAATACATGAAAACAACAATTGCCAGAGTCAAAACATTAACTCTTGTTGCAAAGTACTTGGTATATATAGTACCTACGAAATATGAAACCTAAATTTAAATAACGTACACAAATCAATTCAAGCTATCTATGGAGTTTCACCTGGCATAGTGCATCCAATATACGCGCTTTTCTGAAAGCAAATGGCACTCTATAACTAAAATCGACATCCAAATCTGTCATTGGATTACCAAGTACATATCTCTGTGTACAGTCACTACAATGTATGAATCTTATGAAACTGTTAGGCACCCAAGGTAGAAAAAAAGGTTACTCAATATAACAAAAAGAAGTTGTTAACAGTTACAACATCAAAATGAACAAGGCATACTTACCTTCCTATATATTTTCTTTTGTTCTTCAGAAAGATCAAGTTCTTCATTCGCAACATAGGGGAAAAGAAATCGATGGTGTGTGGATTAGATGTAGTTAAACCTCTTTGTTTTATTTAGCTACAAACTCTCCTTTTCCAGTTACCTTTTTCCCTTGATTAAAAGATTACATATCTTATGGAATAGAACATGGCAGTAAACAAGAATTTCATAGAATAGACATTAAAAATATAGTCACCTAATTGACACCAGGGAATTCAAGTCCCATCTCAGCAGCTTGTTGTGGTGTGCTTGCCAAGTAAACAGAAGCCCAGTGTTTGCTGCCAAATGAAGCACTATCCTTGGTTGGACCCTCAGAAAATAATTTGTTGAGAGAACCCAAATCAACATCAGTTGTCACAGCATCCTTGCTCCCCTCTTCAGCTAGTTTTTTCTGAAGAAATCCACTGGTACCATCCTCCAATAGTTTACCGTGTTTCCTATGTCCAACAGATTCATGTACTGTCAACTTCATAGTTCGTACCTTGCAGTATTGACAATCTAAAAGGGGATAACTGACTATACCTTCTTACAGGTCTATGCGTTTGGAGATACTTTTCAGCATCCGCCCTTGACTCAGTAAATTCTCCAGTCACCTGACTTCCAACCCAGTGTATTTGTGTTTTCCAAGCTTCAGTGGAGCAACCATTAGGAGCCTGACTTTCGATCCACTTATAGACTTGGTGATTCAATGCCAGCCCCATCAAGTTGTTCCTATTCAGAAAAAAAAAACAAATTAATTAAAGAGAGTAGACGACGGGCAAAAAACTATATCTTGTGTTTGTGAAATCTATCGAGAATCAAAGATATACTCAGAATTGAAAAACGAAGCAGACCAGTAAATGAGCACTCTCAGTCTCAAGCTCGTCGAGCTCAGTCTTCCAGTCTTCTATAAAGTAGCCATTTCATCTGCAACCGCTGTTTCCAACCAAGACAAATACAATGTGTTTGCCGAGGTAAGGATAACGTAGTCTACACTGCATTTAGATAAAGCACTAACATCATTCCCGAGAAGAGTTTGCGCCAGCTTCTCTCTAACTTCGCTCTCCACTTTAGCAAGAGACTCCTTCTTGAGAGCTTCCTGAGCCTCCGCAGCCTAAATTGGGAGTGAAAAGAACCCACAAAATTACAAACACAACTACATAGTCTACCATATCAATGATCAATGTACTTGGTAACTCGTAATCAATGTCAACGATAACAAAGCGAAATTCAATACCTTGCTCTCAACCTACAAAAACTCAGCAATCAGCTCCTCAATTTCCTTATCAGTCAAAGGCTCCTGCATAACAAACATGAAAAAAACAGCATTACTCATCTCTCCAAATAGCTTCCTCATTTCAACATACCACCAACCACAAATCATAGCTATTCACCTCGAGACCCTTTGTCATCTTGTCCTGAAACAGATGCTTCCTCAACCTCTGAATCTCCCTCACTAGCCCCACTCTTGACATCTTCCACCGCCACGTCATGGTTTTCTTCTGCCATTATCCACATCTATAATCACACAAAAACTAAACACAGTGAGTGAATTAGCCTAACACATCATAAACACACACAGCTTATGACTTAACAATAAAACACAACCAACTAAAATAGCTTCAAATTCTCAAAAATCTAATCAAAATTGTAACTTCAGCAACACTTCCAAAGCTAATCAAAAGCTTAATAACATTT
This sequence comes from Geum urbanum, assembly GCA_946800695.1. Lineage (NCBI taxonomy): Eukaryota > Viridiplantae > Streptophyta > Magnoliopsida > Rosales > Rosaceae > Geum > Geum urbanum. The sequence continues at coordinate 3,605,144 of OX327002.1, read as the reverse complement.
CAAGATTCTATATTTCAATACACAATGAGAATGAGAGACCTAATATCGATATCGCCAGAATCGAAAGCCTCGTATTAAGCTCCAATTCAAGAATGTAACCACTTGACCCTTCTGGAGGGAGGGGTAACTAATCTAGAGAATTCTTGGCCATCTCTCTTCGTTTCTCTGCCTCATCATAGTGTATATACATGTGATCAATAATTTAGAAACTGTAACTAATTGAATCAGTCAATAGAGAAAAATTCTCAAACATCAAAATACATACCACTCCCTTCTGCTTCGCTGTCTCATAGCGGTCACAGGCATAAAACCCACATGTCCTTTCACCATGATCTGACTATGCACCAAGACAGAGCTTGAATTGAGGAGCTTCTCCTCCAGCATTCCTACAACGGGGATAGTTTGGAGAAGCTCCTCGGGGAGCAATTGAGTTAATATAATGAGGAAGCTAATCATGGATTTGAAAACGGAAAGACAAGAAGAAATTGTGGACAGTGGTGAAACGGCCCAGATGGAAAGGTAAAGGTGCTGAGACTAAACTCCTCCAAGTCTTGAACCGAGATGTTCAAGATTGGATTATGGATGACATTCTTCGCTTGGACAACTGTGTGCTAAAACAATGTGATTTGCCACATAACATGGATGCTAACAATGTTTTGGTCGGGACAAGCAGACTGATCCTTCCACCCGGGACCTGTAAAGATGTGAGAACTTGTGATTGTCTAATTCTGCCAGTAAGATTCTTAATCCTACCCCTAAAATCTAAATCATACCTGTAAAGATGTGAGAACTTGTGATTGTCTAATTCTGCCAGTAAGATTCTTAATCCTACCCCTAAAATCTAAATCATACATTTTTTCTGTAAAAAAAATGAATAAACGCGACACAAAATATCTTTCTTATAATAATGGACCACCTCGCCTCGCCTATCAACTCCACATGGATATATGATGCTTTTCCGATATTCATTGTCTCCTCGTACATAAGGGTGCTCTCGTGGATGATGTCATTTCGAGCAGCATCCAGACATTCAGCTGCACTATCTCCATAATATGTGAAAAATTGTGTCCTCCAAGGCTAATTGTGTTAATTATTTGAACAATCAAGACGATATTGAGGAGCCTCGTTGGAGGACACAATTTTTTACATGTTATGGAGATGGTGCAGCTGAACTTCTGGTTGCTGCTCGAAATGACATCATTCACCAGAGCACTCTTATCTGTAAGGAGAGAAGAGATATCGGAAAAACATCATATACTCATGCGGAGTTGATAGGCGAGCTGTTCCATTATTATAAGAAAGATATTTGGTGTCACGTCTATTCATTTTTTCACAGAAAAATATATGATTTAGATTTTAAGGATAGGATTAGGAATCTTACCGGCAGAATTGGGCAATCACAAGTTCTCACATCTTTACAGATCCCGGATGAAAGGATTAGCCTGCTTGTCCTGACCAAAACATTGTTAGCATCCATATTCTGTGACAAATCACACTGTTTCAACACGCAATTGCTCAAGCGAAGAATGTCATCCCTAATTCAGTCTTGAACATTTCGATTCAAAATTTGGAGGAGTTTAATCTAAGCACATTTACCTTTCCATCTGGGCCGTTTCACCACTGTTCACAATTTCTTCTTGTCTTTCCGTTTCAAATCCATAATTAGTTTCTTCACTATATTAGCTCAATTGCCCCACAAAGAGCTTCTCCAAGTTATCCCCATTGTCGGAATGCTGAACCAGGAGGAGAAGCTCCTCCAAAACTTCGGGTTGGGGTTCGGAGTGCTCCACTATGGCCTTGGGCTCCACCGACTCTACTTTTGCGGGCTTGCGCTGTTGGGACTCTCTCCCTCTTTTTCCGATGTCGATTGACTTTTGTTCAGCCACCATTTTCTTCATCTCATCGGCTAAGAAGTCCACCGACCTTTTCACCCTTATAATTTCCTCCTGCATTTCATTGATTTTACTGTGGACTTTCTCCACTGAACGTTCCTTGACGAACTCTCCATCGTATGCTTCTCTTGCTTCAAAAAGTTCCACTAGTTTGTTTAGAGCAATTCTCTTGCTGATGGGCTTCATTATGTGGTCGGTGGAGAGTTTAACACTTAACGCACGTTCGACGTGATCCATGGTATGGTAGAAAAGAGAGGCGCAGAGTGTAGGAGATACTAAATCGGTTAAAATGAAAGAAGAGAGGCGCAGAGATAAAATGGCGGTTTAGGGGTTACAATGAAGAATGAAGAAGAGAGGCCGAGAGATGAAAGGATAACTAGGGTTGGACATGGGCTTCAGACCGAAAGAAAAAAAAAAGCCCAAACAGTTAGGACCCTTGGTTTTTTAGGGCTTCATTTGTGTTATAGTTTGCTCTTTGAAGAAAAAAAAATTGACACTACAGGGTTGTAGCAATTGTGGGTTATCTTGTGAGGAGATGAGCGTCACGTGCGTGATTTCAGGGACCCTTTTCTCTATTTCTGGGTTCAGCTTCATTTTCTATACTGTGGCTTGTGAACTGGAGGCCATGGAGGATCTACAGGTAATCAAGTTCTCAATCTATAGTTAGTTAATTAAGTGCATTGCTTATACTTTTGATGCTACTGGTTTTTAATGTAATGGCTTGCATTAATGTACTTGCTCAATCTATGCACTTGAACTGTAATTAAGTTAAGAATATCATGACCGTAGTGGCAAATGCAGTTTCTATTGGGTTCGATGTTTTTTGGGTTGAGGGGAGTTCAAGTTTGTTGGCCTTCGAAGGTTCCAAGAAGATGTTGAATTGTGAGGAATATCGATGTTAAATTTGCGAGAATTGTTAAGTTCGAGTAGGACACACTAATCTACAAGAGATAAAATTGGGTGAAACTGGTCAATTAGGCTTTCTTTCTCTTTGTGGAGATGCAAACAAAGTAGCTGAGATTGCATTTAACTCGGCACTAATTTGTTTAGAGGCCAACAGCAGAGTAACATTGGGTTCTGAACCAAAGGGTCAGGTGGTGTAGAAGCTTACACTTTCTTACTATCTTTAGCAAGACTATGGAAAATGAAATGCATTACTTACTCACTAGTGTACTTGTAATATATGGACTTCAGCTGTATTTACGTAACTTATTAGTCATTGAACTGCTAAAAAACGTGATGAAGAAGGAAGAACTAAATGTGACTTTGTCCCGAAAATTTTCCTAAGAACTTGAGATTCCTTCAGTGTACAAAGATGCCAAACTGTGGGAGCCATGACAATATCATATAGACTTTTGTGTGAAAGATAAGATGTCACAAGTTGTGTGGAATTTGCTAACTGTCTCTGCACCCTTCCCCTTTTTTGCACTTATATGTCTGGTTCTATTTGGAAATTGAAGATCACAGTAAATCATGCTGGTTAGACACTCATAGGTTTCAGGGTTAATTTAAAAGGTTTACAACCAGTAAATTTATTAGTTTTGGTTAGATTAAATAAGTATGTATGGTTGAGAACCTATTAGGGTTTATGATACAAGGTCTACAATCAATGATTTCTGATAAGACACATTAAATGGAATAGTAACGTGTTCATTTAGAATAGTTTCCTTTTTCAAGTTCAATATCTTTCTTAATTAGTGAGGCTCGAGAATTGGCCGTGAGAGAATTGTTGGTACTCAATCTAAAGGACAGATATGTTGGTATATATCGAAATTAGCAAGCGCATGGGAGAGAGAAAATATAAATCTCTGTAAAAAAAAGGAAGTATTGGCTAATATCTTAATGTATCATAGATATTTCAATCCCTAAGATCTTTGGGTGTGTGTGTCCACACATGTGACTGATCAACAGTTCTCCTGTTGATGGACATCCGAAGTGTGTTTTGTCATCAAATGTTATTGGGGCTTTGTTTCTGGAGCACAGAGGTTTTTAGATGCTCAGTATTTTACAAATGAACAGTACCATGCGTGCCAAACATTTGGATTCAATCATGTTTTTGACAGGGTTGGTTACCAAGTGATAGAATATGATTGTTTCAAAAAGGCATTCTATTGAAATGTAACTTTTAAAGTGTTGCCAACCTTATTACCGACTGAGAATGATGAATAAGTCATTTCTGGTACAACTATTTATTACTGCCGATGTGATAACGCAGTACCTTCAAAGCTTTATGTAGGACCCTTTTTGTTAATAATGTGGGCGTTTTAGGTACTTATCTACCTATTCTTGATCATTAATGGTGTATGTTTATCAATTGATGTAATTGGTCTGTGTTTGGATGCTTAGAGTATATGATTCACATGATCCTGACTTTCTGTCATTCACTGTGGCGTTTAATCCAATAATAATTGTGTGGCCTCCGTTTGTCTTTTCAGTTGGATATTTGCAAGGAAATGGCCAAATATCTTACATGGACCCCAGCTCGATATAGTTTGTGGTTTTCTATCTCTCGCTGCATGGATTCTTGTCATTTCTCCAGTTCCAGTTCTAATCATATGGGGAACCTGGTTGGTGGTGATATTGGATCGACATATAATTGGTCTGGCTGTAATAATGGCTGGTACTGCTCTTCTGTTGGCGTTCTATTCAATCATGCTGTGGTGGCGAACACCATGGCAGAGCTCAAGTATGCATTTCCTGGACCCTTTCCTATTTACTGAGTAGTTGACTGTATTTTCTTGATACGACTGTTTAGTGTATGCAAAGAGTTAGTAAGATGTGAGAAATTTAAGGATGATCAAAGCCAGGAAAGGTATTTTCCTTTATAATCAAAGTTAATTTGTGAGTGGTAGCTGTGAATGTGGTAGGGTTGATGGGGTGGTTATGGCATCCGTTCAGCATACATCATAAGTAATCAAACACTGTTATGTTAGGTTGGCTATCTCCTGTCCCTGGCTTTGCTAGTGTAAAGTTGTAAACAAATAGAGAATGAGCTAACAGATAGTCATTGCCAAACAAGTACAGGTTGTAATGTGATGTTAATGATGAAATACTAGTCCAATGTGCTCATGTGGAAGTTACTTTTACATATTTCTCTGATCGGAGGGTGTGTTGGGCCTCTAATTTAATTAGCATCTGTGCAATGAAATAGTTAAGTTTCTAGCTTTACATATTAAGGGCTTACTACCTCTTCATAGACTCTATGCAAGTATTGAACTTGTCGTGCAATCTTATCTTTAACAGGGGCTGTGGCAGTTCTTCTTCTTCTTGCTGTTGCTCTTCTATGTGCCTATGAACTCTGTGCTGTATATGTTACAGCCGGTTCAAAAGCATCTCAGCGGTATTCACCTTCTGGTTTCTTTTTTGGCGTATCAGCAATTGCCTTGGTGATCAACATGCTCTTTATATGTAGAATGGTGTTTAATGGTACGTTGCAAAGTCAATCTTGTTTAGTCTGAATAGTGATACTGTGTAACTTCTGCTATCAATCTGCTTTCCCTTTATCATCTCCATCAATATGTGCAGGAAATGGCTTAGACGTTGACGAGTATGTGAGGAAGGCATACAAGTTTGCTTATTCTGATTGTATAGAAGTAGGTCCTGTGGCCTGTTTACGAGAACCGCCAAATCCAAATGAGTTACATCCTCGACAATCTAGCAGGCAGGTCTCTTATGCTCATTTCTTATTTCATCAATTGCTGGAATTTTTGCTTGTTTTCAAGATAGGATTTGCTGATCCAACTCTGAAGTCCTTGCTGTTCTTCTATTCCGTATATATTAATTCTTACTGAAGTGAAAGTTCCGCCTCTTTCATAGCATTTTGAAGTAATCTTAAAATATTTTTATAACGAATACATACGGATGGAATAAATGGTCTAGAAAATCCTTATCGATACTTTTCTTAGTAGATTTTGTGGAGTTCTGGTTTTGCCCTCCTTAGATATGGCGTGGTCGGTTTAACTATCATTGCTGTTGCGTTTAACTATTCTGGTTTACCTGTGCCATCATATAAGGCATTTTATTATATTTTGGTCTTAAGCTTTCCCATAATTTCCTTCAATTACCGTTCTCATTTCCAATTTCATTACTTGAATGCAGGGCTTCACAACTTTGTATGCTTTACCTTGGCTCACTTGTGGTTCTTCTTGTGTACTCAATTCTATATGGTCTGACTGCAAAGGACTCACGCTGGCTTGGAGCCATTACATCAGCTGCTGTAATAATTTTAGGTAAAACCCAATCACTGTGTTTTATACATTTGCATAAATCACATGGGGTTGCGTATTTAATCTTTCTCATCATTTTGCTGTAGATTGGAATATGGGAGCGTGTTTATATGGATTCAAACTCCTTGACAGCCGTGTTGCAGCATTATTTGTTGCGGGGACATCTCGAATTTTTCTTATTTGTTTCGGGGTCCACTACTGGTTTGTGCTTGTACACTTTAATTTCAATGCCTCTGCTTTGGTTTTTTCATGATTGTCACAGATAATGCAATTATGTTTTTCAGGTATTTGGGGCACTGCATTAGTTATGCAGTTGTAGCATCTGTTTTATTAGGGGCTTCTGTTTCTCGTCACTTATCTGTAACAAATCCATTGGCTGCAAGGCGAGATGCATTACAGAGCACTGTGATTCGCCTCAGAGCGGGTTTCCGCATAAAAGAACAGAACAGTTCTTGAAGTTCATCCGAAGGTTTCGGTTCAAGCATGAAACACAGTAGTAGTGTGGAAGCAGGCCTCGATACTGTTGTTGAAGCAAGTAATAGGAGCACAACACAGAGCACAGTTGATGCTAATAACTGGAGTAATGTTCTGTTACGAACTGCGAGTTCTCACGAGGGGATTAACAGTGATAAAAGCATAGATAGTGGAAGGCCGAGTATAGCATTATGTGCAGTTCTTGTCGTTCGGTAATCCAAGAGCCTGAAGTGGGAACGTCATCTATTGACAAAACTGGCGATCAAAATAGCACATTGGTGGTTTGTTCTAGCAGTGGTCTTGAAAGCCATTGCTGCGAATCCAGTGCATCAGATTCTGCAAATCAACAAACTTTAGATTTGAATTTAGCCTTTGCATTGCAAGAAAGACTGAATGACCCCCAGAATAACATCTATGCTAAAGAAGAGAGGAAGACAAGGTGACCTTGAACTGGTTAATCTTTTGCAAGATAAAGGGTTGGACCCTAACTTTGCTGTGATGTTAAAGGAGAAGAGCTTGGATCCAACCATTCTGGCATTACTTCAAAGAAGTAGTTTGGATGCCGATAGAGATCATTGTGACCATACAGATATTACCATAGCTGACTCAAATAGTGTGGATAATGGTTTACCCAATCAAATCTCTTTGTCAGAAGAACTGAGGCTTCATGGGTTTGAGAAATGGCTCCAGATATTTCGGCTTGTTTTGCACCATGTGGTTGGTACCCCAGAGAGGGCATGGGTTCTATTTAGTTTTGTTTTCATCCTCGAAACAATCGCTGTGGCAATTGTTCATCCCAGGATAATCAAAATAATAAATGCGACACATCAACAGGTCTGTTAGGCCTCGGTTCTCTGTGAATTATTCTTCTATTAGTTGGTAATTTGTTCATTTCTATCATACTCCAGATTGATGATTGGAGATTGAATCTCCATATTCAATTTGTTGTTATACTGTGTACCAGTAGAACTTACATTATTTTTTCTTTACAGTTTGAATTTGGATTTGCGGTGTTCTTGTTGTCCCCTGTTGTCTGCTCAATCATGGCTTTTCTCCAATCGCTCCAAGCAGAAGAAATGGCCATGACCTCTAGGCCCCGCAAGGTCCACTAGTTCTAGCATTCTTGTCTTTATGAGTTTGAATTCATGTTTCTTCTTATTCTTCTGGTACAGGCTTTTGGGTCTGATTATATTGTACTGTTGCTAACATCGACGCTTTTGAAATTGTCATGTTTCTTCAGTATGGTTTTGTTGCTTGGCTGCTCAGCACTTGTGTTGGATTATTGCTTTCCTTCTTGAGGTATGTTCCTTTTGTTTTATCCCTCATTTTGATTTCTTTTATAAGAATTCAACTTTTCAAGGTACAGTGTGTCTGATCAATATATAATTTATGTAACTTCTGACTTTTGTGTTTTCACCTCTTTATTAAGATTATGACAGATTGGTTTGTGCAGTTACTTTATATATAAAAAATATATATATACTTTTGAGAAATTTATAATTACATTTTTTGGTTCCTGTTTCATTGAATATCTGCTTTCTCTCTCTTTTGCAGCAAATCATCAGTTCTTCTGGGATTGTCCTTAACTGTTCCCCTCATGGTGGCATGCCTTTCTGTTGCCATTCCTACATGGATCCGTAATGGCTACCAATTTTGGGTTCCTCAATTACATTGTGCAGGGCCTGCAGGGAGCCAGCAAATCCGGGGAACAAAAGAGATTTGCACCTCACATAATTTTTTTTTTGGGTTTTGAATAGGCTCTATTAGATTTGATGATTCTAGAACAGCTGCATGAACAATAAAAAAATGATTGATACAATTCAAGTCGTTGAACTCTTATTGTGGACAGTATTATGGTACCGTAGAAACTTCTTAGGCCGAGAAGCTAACCCTTGCAGGACTTGCAGAACAATGACTAACGACTTTACAATTTGGTTGTTCGAAGTTAAATTATGGAACACACCCAAATAAACATGAAACACTAGACTATTTTAGTTACGGGGTCGCTAAACTTTGTTGAAAGTTTTCGTCTTATGGGATCGACAAGATCAAGCAACAAAATAAGTTGTAGTAGTGGCGTATAGGGCTGTTAATCGGTACAAACGATTCGGTTATTAGGCCGAACCGAAAACCAAATCGTATTTTTTAATCGGTTCGGTTCGATTCGGTTTTCTTAATTTTTTTACAAAAAACCGAATGGTTCGGTTCGGTTTTTTTTTTCCGGTTTTTTCGGTTTTTTTTTCGGTTTTTTTTTTAAATAAAAAAAAACTTTCTGAAAAATGTACTATTTCTTTCTTTTAGTTTCGAAAATTCAAAGATCTTTATTAGCTATTTTTTTCAATAACTTTGTGAAAGTGTAAAACATAATTTATGTCAAATCAAATCAAATCAAACTATAACAAATATAATTAGTCACAAATCATACATTCAAAGTTTCAAACCATAGCAAATAGCCAAATGTTTACCGAAAGTTTACATCACAAATTCAAAGTTTCAAACATCAACAAACATAAACCAAAGTCCACACTCCACACTCCATAATCCAAGTTTAAAACAATCTACAGTCCATCCAAATAAAAATACAATACTAATATCACATAAAAACACTCAATTGAATCCATTCTCAAACTATACTCAACTTGTCTACCATTAGCATTCATTTTCTTAAACCTACAAGAACCCCAATAATCATTGTTAAGTATCAAACTATGGCACATACCAAATACTACTTTCATATGGGACAAAGAGAGATATTCAACAACATACCCAACAACATCAAACTTGATTGACACTTGTAAAACGACGTCGTTTTATTCATTTCGATTCAAACGATTCGGTTCGGTTTTTTCGGTTTTTTTGGAGACGAAAACCGAAACCGAACCAAATTTTTCTGTTCGATTCGGTTTTTTTGTTTTTCGGTTCGGTATTTATTCGATTTCGGTTTTTTCGGTTACGATTCGATTTCGGTTCGATTTTTTTTTCGATTTTCGATTCGGTATTAACAGCCCTAGTGGCGTAGCCAAAAATCTTCGTTAGTCGTGTCAAAATATATTTTCATTTTAGTAAAATAAAAAAAAACACAAATAAGCTCATTTATGTCAAAGTTCTATATATAAATAAATATGAGACTCGTATTGCACACTAAATATATAAACACTATTATATTTTGACCGTAGTCAATAAACAAATTAAGATAGTAAAAAATTAAACATTATACTATTTATTTATCAAATAGGCTAGTACAGTTGTAAAAAGTTACTAACTATTTCATTATATAACACAATATTTTTGTTTCTCTTAATAAGTTAAAGAATAATTTGATTGGTTAATAATACAAAACAGATAATAATTTTTTCTTAAAATTTTTAATCATGTCAAAATAAATTTTATTATGTTGAATTACTAATATTTAAGTAAAATTAACTATATAATTAATGAATAAGAAAAAATTGAGGAGTTTCATTTTACACACCTTACTATATATTGGCTGCGCCAATGTAGGGCACATAAACATCATTATCTACTACCCACTCTATCTAAGTTATCTCGGTTCCCACTTCCCAGAAGAAGATACACAATGACACCCACTATTGCTATTAATCTCCCCAATAAATCATAAATGAGAAAAATAAGAGAGGGGGATTTTGGTTCGAGAACAAAGACGGGTCCCATTTTCAGAGTCAAAGGAGACCTCTCCGCCCTCTCTCTCTCTCACATGCCTCACTCTCTCACACAACGCAGTCGCACGGTGACACAAAAATGCTCACAGCTTTCCTTCATTTTTATGCTTCCAAAATGTGCTAGCACACTCAACCTTGTTCCTTTCCAAACTCCCACTTCAAACCCCACTTTTTGTTTCTCTCTCTGTGTGTCTCTGTTGAGCCCAGCTCTCTCCTTCTTCGTCTCTCTCGACCATGGTGGTTTACAGACTCGGACTTTTACTGGGTTTTCTTGCTTTAATTCGTCTGCAGCTAATCCCTCTAGCAATGGCTGATTAGTAACATTTCTGGGTCTCATTCACATATTATTGTTTTTAAATATTGATACTTGCTTTCTGTTGTGCCCGAGTCTGATTGAAGAGGCTGCATTTATATATTTAGCTACTTGTTTTGGGTAATATGTACTAATTCTGGAGATGGGTCTTACAGGACTTTTCAAGGCCTCGACTTTTTCTGATTTTGAGGCAAACTTGAGTTATATTATTTCCTATTTAGTATCTCATACTTGTCTCTCTTTATTAGTTTATGAAAGGTTGCTCATCGTATAGGGATTAATATGTGCTTTCTTTTGATAGAGCATTGTATTAATAAGAAGTGAGAAAACGAACATTACCTTTGCTCTTTTGTTTTCTAATTGAAATTCTTAGCATAAGCTGGGACAAATTGGAGATGTCTTAGTTTATTACTGCTCAATAATTATCTTCTTGGCAAGTAATGTGCTTTGTCCATCTTTTTTATTTCTAGTTTAGTGAAACAGTTTATAGAGCTCAAATCTTGGCTGGTCCTTCTTCCATTTTTTCGCCAATAGAGCTAATATCGTGACAATGACATTAGTCCTTACTAAATTAATTGAACAATAGCTGTTGGTTTCAACAGAGGGGTCTGATGGGTGAGTGAGTAACAGGTTGGAACTTTGTATTAAGATAGGTCATTATTTCTATCTCAACAATTTACCGAAAAAGAGACTGCAGTTTCTCAACTTTCTTATGCTAGACCAAATGAAAGTCCAGATTTTGCATGCAAATACATTGGCATCCAAAGTTATCATAAAGAATGGGTGGTAAATGTATTCATCTATTTTCTGTGCAGCATCTCAAAGCTAATGTGCTTTTATTCTGATTAGGTTCACTAGTAGGGTTTTCTACCATTCATGATTTACCATGTTGCATATGTTGATTTTGAATGATTATGGTATGTTATGATTTTCTCTAGGAAGTATGCTTAAGAAAAGTTTCATTTTCACTAATGACTACAACATCTACTTTGCAGAATGCCCCTTAAATTTGAGTGGGTCAAACGCTACTTTGGTAGCCTCGTTTTGTTCGAATAGAGATGACAGAGGGAAGTGTTGCCGCTACATAAATGCTTTTATTGCAGTGTCTATTGGACAGTAGGCAAATGAAACGAGCAACTTGGGGATTCCTTCAAACTTATCGGATACATGCCTCTATTTCAACAAACCTTACAATTGCATGGAGTTACCTGAAATGCAACAACTTTCTGTGGTTTGGGGACAAAAATTCCTGTAAATTATGAGTGTAGTGGTCGAACAACTGTTACACAAATGGTGCAGTCTCCTAATTTCCCTGATGTCGTGGAAAATTGCAAACTACCACTCTCGGATGATAGTAATTGCAAAAAGTGTATAAATGCAGGCATAGTATATCTTCATCACCTATTAGGACCAGAAAATAACATAACATTCCATACTTGCCGTGATGCAACTTTTGCTGCAATAGCAAGCCAAGTTGGTGGTGCTTCAGCTTTTGGCATTGCAAGCTGCTTTTTTCAAGTTCAGGGTCTGAACCTCCTACCAGGTACTGAATTTTTAGCAGAATGAGATTTTATTTTGTATGGAACAGAGGACGGGGAGTGTGTGTTTCTAGCTTTCCGCTACTTTCCCAATTTCTTGATGATTTTTGTCTTTAATTGATGTTTCTTTCACTTGTAAATTTGTAGTATGCTTTGCTAGATTTTTCTTCTTCTTTGAGTCTTTGGAGTTTGGACTTCTTTACAAATTTGAATTTTAGGAAAATAAATAAAGGGTAGATTATGTTCTGAGTTATTCTAATAGGAAAAGCTTTTAAAAAAAAGGATATTTATGCCAGTACTGTAGAAAAGTGGAGATTGTGTTTAGTAAAATGTACCACACCATTTTTGGTAGAATAGTTGTATATGTTTTAACGCGGCCAGATTTTGTTTGTTGCAATTGTGTTGCTTATTGCAGAGCCGTCACCACTCTCTATCGATAACAATTTAGTTTTTGTTTGTTGCACATGTTGGTTATTGCAGACCCATCACCATCATCCACCCCAAAGGCTTCTCCAACTCCATTGGTGGCTGCTAGCCCAAACCAACACTTGATGGGTCTTCCCTTAAGTGAGACACATCATTCCTATCTGACACTGGTTCCAGGTATCGGCATTGCAGTAACAGCTGTGGCTATAATGATGCTTTTAGTCTTGATAGTTCTTATTCGGAAGAAAAACAGAGAGCTAGTGGATTTTGAAGATATAGATAAGACATCAAAATCGTTCCCCCCACCTCGTCCTTTAAAGAAATTTCAGGAAGGTACAGTTCTATCTTCTTCCTTGTAGTTTACTTCTTAATATAGCTTAATCTATGCTAGTCTGCTAATCCGCTATATATAAATGAGCCGATTTGTTGGGGTTTCATGGGACTTATGAGCAGGCCCTCCATCTATGTTTCAAAAGTTCAGCTACAAGGAGATAAAGAAGGCTACTGACAATTTCAACACTATCATTGGACAAGGGGGATTTGGAACTGTGTCCAAAGCGCAATTCAGTGATGGTTTAGTGGCAGCAGTGAAGCGGATGAACAAAGTTTCCGAGCAGGGGGAGCATGAGTTCTGCAGAGAGATAGTACTTCTTGCTAGGTTGCATCATCGGCATCTTGTGTCTCTCAGGGGATTTTGCATAGAGAAACATGAGAGGTACTTTTCCTTTTTGGTAGATGAGAGGTGCATATAGATCAATTTTTATATGTTTTGGGACATCATGTGCCAGCCCAAATGTTTCATATGGATTTTCTTCCAACTTCCATCGCAGGTTTTTGATGTATGAGTACATGGCAAATGGTAGCCTGAAGGATCATCTTCATTGTATGCTTCTCCATCTCTTTAATCTACTTGTCTGAGAGTGATGCAACTGTAAAACATTTTTTTATTAGATGATGGTTTATGAAGTTTCATTGCATTTGTCTCAAACAGTGTTAAACAATAACAACTTTTAAACTGCTAGTATCTAATATGTCGGTGCCATCACACTAGATGCGGTTTCATTTAGTTTTCTGGGTGATAAGTACAGGCATTCATATCTGCGGAAGACAATAATTTCATCCTCAGATTCTATTTCAAAGCAACATTTTTTAAATGATTCTGATGAAGTGTACTCCTCGTGTTCATGCAGCCCCCAATAGAACTCCCCTAAGCTGGCAAATTAGAGTCTAAATTGCTATTGATGTGGCTAATGCACTGGTAATTTGCAGAATCATTTTTGGATCGACTAGTCCATATAGTCTTGACCTCTCAGATTTGTTACTAACTTTGCAAATACACAGTGAAAGAAACTGATTACCTCCTAACAAATTGTTTTCACATGCAGGAGTATCTTCATTTCTATTGTGATCCTCCTCTCTGCCATAGAGATGTCAAGTCCAGCAATATTTTACTGGATGAAAATTTTGTGGCTAAGGTTACTACAACTTGCTGGATGCACATTTACCATAAATAAATAAATACAGTAAAACTTCGATAATTTAATACTCGATTAATTAATAATCTCGATAAAATAATATTTTTTGTCGGTCCCAATTTGGGGACTTGAGTATTAATTTAATATTCGATTAATTAATAACTTCGCTAAATTAATAAATTTTGTCAGTGCCGAAGTTATTAATTTATCGAGCTTTTACTGTAGATCTTAAATGTCTCCAAACATGACGTGTCTAACTCAAATTTTAACTTAATTTGTCCTGTTTAAGTCGAAACATTCAAGATGGCTTGACATGTTGATATAAGTTTTAAGCATATTCTTTTTTGGAAAGAAAAAATGCCAAGAATCCCTTCAACTGATTTGAACTAATTTTACTTATCCCTACTCAAATTGCAGATTTTGGCCTTCTACATGCATCAATAGACGGTTCAATTTGCTTTGAGCCGGTAAATACTGACATCCGGGGAACTCCAGGTTAGAGAACATTCTATTCAATGGGTTGAAACATGAAACTTAAAACTAAGTTATATGGATTTAGGCAGAAACTTAATATTTGTGATTAACATCTTTGAATGCAGGTTATATGGATCCCGAGTACGTTGTTACTCAGGAGTTGACAGAGAAAAGTGATGTATACAGCTACGGTGTCCTACTTTTGGAGATGGTAACTGGGAGACAGAGCAATACTAGACAACCGGAATTTGGTTGAATGGGCACAAAAATACATGGAGACAGAGTCAAGGCTACCTGATTTAGTTGATCCCAGTGTACGAGACTCGTATAATTTGGATCAACTTCAAATACTTATTTCTATTGTTAGTTGGTGCACCCAGAAAGAAGGCCAGGACAGGCCTTCAATTAAGAAGGTGCTTAGGCTTTTGTAGGAGAGTTCAGACCCGATGCATCGTGGATTTATAGCAGCTGTGGACAGTGAAGAGTACGAAGGGACGGATGGCAGAGGAAGGAATAGTAAAGGAAAGATGCACAAGAATGACATGATCTGGAACAGTGGGGATGGCAGAAATCTTGCTTCTTCTTCAAGTACATCCAGGCCATATTGTAGCAGAAGCTTCTTGCTCGAAAATGGGTCTCCACAATCCCCTCCGAACATTCTATCAATTTGATGCATTCATTCATTTACTGCAAGTCATCAAAAGGGTATGGTAGCACTTGATCATACTCATTTGAAGCCTTTTTCATGATTTGCCAGTGAATCCGAGTAAACCATTCAAAAGAACATCATTTTTGCTTCTATTTTTGGAGTGTTGCACAATTTTGTAACCAACATGTATAAGAAATGTTTTGAAAATATAATTCCACGTTTATTAGAACTACTCTTGGTATTAATCTCATAAGAGAGATCAAGCTTCTTTAATTATAATTTATAAAAGAAAGAAAACTGTGTTTCGACCATGAATTCTACATGTACAAATTAATAAGACCATGAATTCAATGAGTATCATAAACTAGAGTAAACAATGAGCAGACGTTGTGAGAGGGATTTTTGCTTGTACGTAGTCTTTTTGTTGTATTTTATTCATCAGAAAAATTGGTCAATGACTTCAATGTCTGCAGAAGGTGCTATCCAAGTCAGGACTTATCGCCATCGTCCGAGGTCTGATGGCAACACTAAGTCCCTTAATAACAGACAACGGTGGAGAGCTCTTTCTGAAAACTCGAGGAAATATGAAAGCCTGCAGCTCATCAGCATGATTAACACGCATGAATATTCTCTGGGAGGAAGCAAAGTTATCAAGAAAATCTCTCAAATAGGAAAAATGCTCCCATCCCCCTTTGATCTCGTGCTCTTCTTGATCTAAACTAATTCTGGTCTCAACCAGATTTAGGGCTTTCATAAAAAGCTTGTACTTGGAAAACCTATTATGAAACCGGAAATAGTATAAACTAGGTAGCTATCCGCCCCTTGGGGCGGTTTTTCAACGAAGAGTTATAACCTTTTGAAAGTGTATTAAACATGGGAAATATACTATTCTAAACAGAAAATTAATCAAAAATACAACACTAAATTGAACTCATGTTTTTTTTGTAGTTAGACAACGAAGACCAACATCATTGAAAAAAATTCTATAACATACGTAACTGAATACTGATAATTTACATGTACAAACTTTAGAAACTACTTCTTAGAAAACTATATAACAAATAAAAGAGTGCTACAATGAAGATGGCATGCAAACTATCCCCGCTTACGCAAATATTCTAGGTGAACTCACACAGCACAATGAAGATGGCATGCAAACAACAACCTAATTATGAACACTGGTGCCTACTGCATGATGAAAAGAAACAAACAAATTATTAAAAAAAATCAAAGAGAGATCAACTCATTACTACAAAACACAAATACAAAACTTGCAAATCTCACATAAAAACTTTGCCAAAGAAAGAGATTAGTTAAGTGTGTGATTCCAACTAATTGGATCGTTCAAGGATTTCACTCATTCAGCTAGCCTTTTGTTTTGTTCATGCTCAGTTTGATTTAATTTCTTATGTTTTATGCCCCTTCATCCCAGCAGTGCAAGGTCCCCAACCTCCACCTCCATCTCTAGCAGCCTAGCACCTTCTTCCATAGTCCATACTCTTCTAAAGTTCTAATACCTACTGCTAGGGAAACCAAACTATTCAAGAATTTCCCACCATACATACACAAAGCAATCTTGAGAAAACTTAATCAATCTTTTGAAATTAAGAAACACTTATTTAGAAAAAGAAGAAATCTCAAACAATACAATTGAAACTTCATCTAATGATTCTGATGATAATTCCTCCCTAGATATAACTTATATATATATATATAGAACTATATATATAACCCATTTCAGCAAAAAAAGGGTGAATGTAATACTGCAATAGCCATATATCTGTAATTGCTATAGCCAAAAAAGCTATATATCCATTTGCTTATAGCAGTATTGTACATAAAATATCAGAAATGGGTTATATATATATATATCCATATCCTGCAGTATTACAATATTGTACATAAAGCAGCTATATAACTATTTGCTCATCTTGCATTTGCTTATTGCAGTAGTTCCACTTCATTTCTTCTCACACTATTACATCCATTCCTTTTTTGTTTGCTTTCCATCTCCATCTTAGCCAAAACAGCTGTATAGTTCTCTACATAAAATGCCATATATATGTGTAATCTATTTTTCGTTTGGGCCTCACCATTTGTTTATATACTATATATATCCACTGCAATAGCCATATATATCTTTTAAGGTTATATATATGGTTAAATTCCCATATACTTAAGTGGGTTATTTGCATTCCATGGTGAAGAGATTACGGATATATATGGTTAAATTTATCCTATATAACCATATATATATCCGTAATCTCTTCACCATGAAATGCAAATAACCCATTTCAGTATATGTACAATAGACTGTGTTACTATGGAAGGACACAGTCATATATATCCAGAAGAGCTGTACATCCACAGCTCACCCAAGACACAATCATTGTCTTCCTGTGACAATCTCCTTGCGTTATATGAACATTTACTTAAGGAAACACACCTCAATCATACAACCAAACATAACTAAACACTAAAATTTGATTACACTTTGTAATCAATCCAATAAATAAAAAAATCAAAAACCTTGAAATAAGCTATAAAATTCAGTCAAATTTCGTGGCGAATATACATGCGGTAAAATTTTCAAAATATAGCGAATAAATGATACAAAAGCAACACAGCAGTATGAGACAAAATAGAGAGAGCATTCAGTTATTGTTCATCAACATAACTTCTGTTTACAACCAAACACAATTTACTTATGCGTCAAATTTGAGTGGAACTCAAAAAAGTGAAAACATAAAACCTTGTTGTCCAGAATCATACCCAATCTTCATTCAATCTCCTTATTGCGACAGAAGGGCCGAGAATTGTACACGTCATGTCTCAATGAGCAAAGGATACGTACATATGCCAGTCCCTTACTACATACATGATTCATATACATAATACCATGATACCATGTACGTCCTTGCCTGCTCAGCAAGGATGTTACCCCGAGTCCTAATCCTAATCCTGTCCTAATCCTACTTCACAGTTGTGCCCTGTCAGACCTATACTCTGAGTGATCGATCATATTTTGATTTGGAAGAGATCAAATATTCAAAGAAAAAAGTATTTTGTAGAGAATTGTTTAAAAATGCATGCAAATAGTCTTAGTCTCCCCCAACAACTGAAGAACCAAAAATTTAGAGTTCAACTGTACGTATTGTTTTGGTAATGTGTTGAGAGGATCTAATGAGCTCAAAACAAAGCAGATCGACACTACAAATTAACCAAAGTACCAAACTAAAAATGGTTCATGAATTATATATGATCACAAATTACTTCACTTGTAAGCACTATACAAATTTTGAAATCGAAGCAGAAGAAGATCGGACCTTGTTCGACGATCGCATCCTTGATGACGTTGGTGACGGCGAGAGGCCTCCGGTGGCTCCGGTGAAGCCTCAGATTCCTTAAATTCAAGGTCGATCTTGACTAAGAAAAATTGCGAATTAAAACAACTTGATCTTCTGGAGTCGAAATCGATTTTGTAATGCCAAGCGGTGAACCCAGTGTTTCAAGAACTGATATTTAATCATGAACCCAACAATCAATTAAAATCAAAGATAAATGCAGAAAAAGAGAGTTGAATGACGTAATTAAATTGATCGCAGCTTCACGAAAGAAAAAAATCAACTCCATAATTTAACCACTCACCTCTGTAATCTCCTTCTTTAGGGCTTCAAACTCAAACCAATCAAGCGGATGGAGATCGAGACAGGCCTTTGAAATGGTGGTCAGAGTCGACAGAGATTGAAGACTCGATGGAGAGATCAGAACCGATGCCCTAAATCGAGAGATCGAAAAAGCCAAACAGCTACAAAATTAGAAAATGGAGAGGGAGATTCTCAAGAAAATCTGTAAGCTTACTGTGAAGAGAATTTTAAGCAACACAGTTTCGGTGGATATGGGGTCGATGAGGGTGAGAGCCAAAAGAGAGGCGTGCATGAGAGAAGTGCAGTGTTTGAGACTCTGAGAGGAGTGACGACAGAGAGGGAACGATAGCCAAACCCTCCACACGCCTAGCATGCTCAATTTTTTTTTACAAAAACGCCCCTATGAACAGTGTATGAATAGTAAACCCTGATGATCAAAATTGTTATATAGTAAATTTGGAGTATTGATGGTGGCCTTCACACAACCTTGGCCACATCTAATTATAAAAAGAGTTTGCAGCTTTTGTGCATGGATGCTTATATTGTTCAAATTGGGGCAGTAATGCAGAGTTACATGCATATATAACATTGACTTCAGAGCAAAATGTAAAACTTTGAAGATTCTTAGAACTTATCTGAATAAAGTCGAAATCGCAATCTGTAATTTCCAAGAATTTGAGATTAGAGTCTTTAACCCTAGGGTGCCTGCCATGACAAAAAGATACTGATAACTGCTCCATGCACGGGGACGTGGATATCAAGCTGCTTGAAATGGTGTCACTCAAATGTATGCCTTTGAGGAACATAGTCTTCAAGGATGGGAAGCTAATACCATTGAGGGACTTTATTACCACGTCCTCCAATTTCAGCGTTGTTATAGTTTCTGCATAATTTAGAGGGCTCTTCTGGGTTAGACAGTCATAACCTCGAACGCTAATGTCTACTTCTTTGACGCTTCTTCTAACTGCAAGACTCAACAGTTTGTTAACCATACTAGTTCCTTTGCCATTTGAGAAGATACATACGAAGCCTCAATTTATCTAGGGCTTTCAACTGGTTAACATTCTCATCGTTATGGATGTGGTAGTGATTCAAATACCTATGCACCATGTACATGAACCCTGAGCGTCGATGCTTGCCATTTTTGCCCTCGTCGAAATCTAGTACTGGTTGGTACGTTATACCATTCGGCTTCGAATTGCTTGGAAAGAAAGCTCATGCGGATAGCAGATTTGGTGGGAAGGAGTGGGATGATTTGGTGGATAATAAGGTCAGGTAATTGAGGCCGGAGCAGCACTGTGCCGACGGAGTTTTTCTCGTCGTGAACCACTGCTTTAAGGCTTTTTGATGTGGCTGCAGCCATAACTGACGTAGAGACGGCTGAGGACTGTTGATATAGGAAGAGCTATTACAATCCTATAAGGAATGTGTATCTTAGTTACTGTTGTAGAGGAATAAACTATAACTATTTTATTTATAGAATATCTTATATATAGGCTGATATACAATCTGGTACAATAAATGTTATATCCCGATATAAGGCATTCTCTGTATTTCTATCTATATTAATCCGAATCTAATTAGGACAAGACACAAATTATAGTAAATAAATCTCCTTAAACAGTTGCACGAAAATCCATCTAATATGTTACCTAATTGCATTCAGATTCTCAGAGATTCTCCAAAGACTTGGACGAATCACATTGAAACACAAATTTGTGAACAAAATCATAGTTGAACTGGTACAATTAATCAGAAATTCTACTTCAAGCAGATGGCTAAAATGAATGGTGTGGCACACCCTAAACATCTTCCCATTTTCAACTTGTTCAAGAACAAGGACCCGATAAAACCAATCGAGTAATACTATAAATGTTCTAATGGAACATGGCCAGTCACAATGTTACAGCCAAGGTTTGCACAGCTGATGGTGCTTTGCTTCAGTATAATAAAGATGTAAAATGAAAACAATTGTGTGATAACCCCAAATCAGTCAAAGCAGCAAGTGTTATGTAATCTTATATACTATATGCAAGTTTTGACAATCACGATGAGAAGTAACATACAAGTAAATTTACATTTAGATCTCCCATTAGCAGATAATCAGATACAGATGACTGGGGATGAGCCTTGCATTGAGATGTCAACAATAAACATCAAATCTTTGCAGGACACATTGAACATAAAAAAAAGTTGCTCCCAGCCTCAACAGGTCAATATAAAAATACTGAAGAAAAAAATGCGCCGAGGGAGAGCATTGCACTGCATAAGAATACCTCAAGTGATCGGTGTGCACATGACTTTCCAAAACCATCAGTGCAATCTAATGTTTTCAGCCACCACTTGCAGCCAGGAACTTCCTCTTGCTAACAGGCTCTTCAAGTAACACCACGACATCGTTTACCTTCTCAAACAACTCCTCCAGCTGATCTACACCAAACTTCTGATAGTCCAATGGTTTCTTGTATCTTTGCTGGTAGATAGCCTCAAAACAACCCAAGAAAATCCGACAAGAGTAGCTAACAAGAATCTCCAGCAACTCATATTTGAAATTCTCAAGGCCGTGGTCATCAGTTTCACAATTACCTAATGTTCTAAAATTGGTCTGTCCTTGATTCATATCATCGAGTTCCTCTATAACTACTCTTTCCTCCTCCGAAAACTCATCTGATGAGCCATTACCCGTCATATTACTCATGCTCTCTTCATGAGTCCCCTTCCCTTTCATACTATTATCTTTCCCTGTTGAAACCACAGGTGGAGCACTTGGGCTTGTTCTCCAGTTACAGAGGTAGACAAACTTCTTTTGCCCTTTACCCTCTACAGCCATCGTGCCACCCAACTTCTTAAACAGATTAATAAGCTTAGGAACGCCATACTCTGATACATAAAGAGGCCTTCCGAAAACTTTTTGATACTCAGAAGGAACTCGGGTAAGCGGCATGCAACCTCCAGAAAGCTCAAGTAACTTTTCTAGCTGTCCCCTCAGACCATTTAGGTCGCCTGGTTGAACCCAGCAAGTAGATTCATTTTGATCAGAAGAAATTATAGGTCCAGTTGGAACTTCATTGAGACCAGATGGAAGACTGTGTGACCTCAATGCAGAAGGACCGGCAGGCAAGACTAAGGAACTACTGTTATACTCAGATAAAGATTGTGAAACTATTGAAAAGTCTCTTGAATTGTAATAGCTTTGTGAAATCCCCCTATATAAAATAGCTTCTTCTTCATTCTGGATATCCATATGATCATTCATTTGGCAACCCATGAGATAGCCAGCAATATCAGCCTGTCCCCCACGAGGATGCATTAGATACTTAGTGGTAGGCACAAAGCCTTCTCCACGAGCAACACTTGACCAGTCCCATACAAACTTACCAGCATTGCTGAGAGCAGATGAAACGCCCACTCCAGAAGGTATTACTAGAATCACTGTGTACCCACGTTGTCCAAGTATATGGAGTGCTGGAGAAAAATCAACATCCCCTGAGATAAGCATGATGGAAGAGGGTGGAGCATTGTCAAGGGCAAACAGGAACATATCAACCAAGATGGCCTTGTCAGCAGCATCCTTTCTTCCATTTGGAACATCAACGAGTTTGACACCCGTTCTCTGACATCCCTCACGGAGTCGCCTGGGGAAGGCATTAAAGTCCCCATAGGCAGCAAATGTTACCACAGCTCCTTTAATTACAGGATGTACCTGCAAAGCCATTCTGATGTTACCAGCCACATCTTCAGGACGAACATCACTTGGCACAGGGCAGTTTTCAATATCCCAAAGGATAGCCACAGGGCCCTCACAGAAGCTTCGGATTGACTGGTTCGCTGGAGCTTGTAGTGTGTTCATGTTTGTATCTACCATATATGATCCTCTTTGCTCGGAGGGTTCTGAAGACACTATTGAAGTTGATGTATTTTTGCAAGCCATCACCAGAGCTTAAAGCCAAATCTTCCTGCTTAAGCAGATAAAAAAAATGGATTAGAAACGAGCTGGAAATAAAAAGGTTGAATCTAGTGCTGTAGATCAGCGAAGTAAAGTAATTCAGCCACTCTAATGTGTTGTATGATATCTCATAAGCTTATAAAAAAATTGAAAAAAAAAACAAAGTACTTAGCCTTCTCTAGAATCACATCACTCTCACTCACCAATCATGTTCACTCTTAGTCATATCTCCTTCTGTAACGTCATGCTCAGAGACAAAACCTTCTACCAAAAGAAAAACCAACTTTATGAGCAACAGAATGATGTAACTAGTGATATCCAACCGTAGGTGAACAGATAACAAACTATTCCTAAAACCTAAAGCAGACCAACTTTATTTCTAGGTCTTCCTATTGGTCATCAGAAAACTTATTTTGTTCAACTCTAAGCCCTAGTACCAATTTCTTCCTTGTCCCTAAAACCAAACTGAACCCTTTTTTTTTTCTTGGATAACAATCTGAACCCTTAACAATTCACACAGGTGAGTTAAATGAGCTTACAACACATTCCCTGAACAACCATTCCTAAACGGTCCAATCACACTTGGCTTCTTCGGTACACCATTTATATCCAAGACCTTTGAACCAAATCAATCCCATGTGTAATTATTCAGAGTAAAGTGCTTCCAAATCCATAATCCCAGCTAAAACTTATCTAATTTTCCCATGAAATTTTGATCTTCAATACTACAACTGGGTGGATACTTTGCTCAAATACAGAATGCTATCTTCAATTTTTTTTTTCTAATTTCTTAAAAAAGACGAGTACTTTCCAGTTGCATTAATTGCAATCCATAACTTCAATTAAAACTCATATTACCAAACCCTAAACAGACAATGAATCAAAACCCTAACATCAAACACCCAATTCTGATAATCCGATCAAAACTGTCATTGGAAATTCAACAAAAGAATACAACTTTACATCCATAATAAACAGACAAAGAGATAAAAGGGTACCTCTCATACTTCTTCCTCTTTCTCCTCTGCAGCTCGTAAGGTAGATACTTTGCCTCGAAACCAAGTAACTTGGATCCAATCGATCAAGTAGAAAAACGCGAGCGATTGTTTGATATATAAAACCCAGAAGGAATTGATGAGGGTTGAATGGGATTTGGGAATTTTATTTTATTTTATACAAGATGATTATATGCGGAGAAAGGAAAAGCGGCGAGGAGAGGATTTTGCAGATGGGTTTGATAAGGAGTTGGCAACTGCCAAGTCTGACTGAAACTTGGTACCTACTAATGATGATATTACAGCAAACTCACTGTGGATGGATTTAGGCTTTTTCAAGTTCAGATAGAAATACTTCTGGTTGGCACGGACGGCTCGGGTCCATTTTTGGCCATCTTTATCCTGCCCGAATGGAACGGAACGAGAAGAGATCGAACATTTTCAAATTCAAAATTCCATCCTGATCGTCTTGAAATCTAAATAAGATCGGATGAGACGGAATGAGTCCAATTTCGGGTTCAATTTAAAATGAATATTTAATAGAGTAGTTAACAAAAATCTGAATGAGACGGGACGAACTAAATTCAGGCTCAGTATAAGATAAATATAGTTTAATAAGACCTAGAAGTCTACAACTACACAAAGTAATACCGTTTTACTTTAATAATACCGTTTTACTTAATGTTTAATCAAAAGAAATAAAACTGCAAGCAATTTTATTTCATATTTAATTAATACATTTAGTTCATATTACAAGTAGTGTAATACTTTGATTGTTGTAGAGTAATATTTTTTTATTGAATATTGCAAATTATTTGATAATATATTATGTCAACTCTTATTAAAACAATGATAAAATAGACAAAATATATTATGTGGGACGGGACGGGTCTATCAAGATTTCAAAATCAAAACCTGATCCCATCCCTAAAAAAAAGGACGGGTCGGGACTTGACGAAATAATGAAAGTTTTAATTTTTCGTCCCGTTCTTTCCCTTGCGGGATCAGGTCGGGTTTGAGATTTGTGCTCGGCCCTAAGAAATAGATAGTAGGCTTTGAGTCCATTCCATAAAAAACTTACAAATGCACTCAAATTCATAATTGTTATAACTAGGGAGAAGACATAGAGAGAATAGAAAATTCAAAGATAGAGAGGGGAAAGTATGGAGTCTCGTATTATTCATCTTAATAGGTCTCTATATATAGAAGTAGGATTTACATGATAAATACACAACTAATCAATAATTACATAGACATCCACATAACTATAATATTTACAATACTCTCCATTTGATGTCTACTATTGAATAATAAGTTGTTGGATACACCTAGTATTGTCTCGTTAAAAACTTTGAATTCATAGGTAACAAAAATCCAATATGAGAAAAAATAACCCTAATCGAAGGAAAAGAGTATAACGCGATTATGTCCTAGGTAACATTCTTCTAGATGCTCCCTCTAATGAGAGTCTCCTCTTGATCATTACAAGCTTTAAGTACCTTGCATATGGGGCCTCATCGTTAACTTTGAATCCTGCCAGATAAACAAGTTAAAAGTAGTTCAGAAAACTACAAATGCATTCATCACCCACTTACCATAAGTGTTATTGTAATCTGGAAACTTTAAAACGTTAGTAAAATGTATAAATATAAAGGAATATGAAACATGTAATATCAAAGTTTAATATGGCATTTCTGTCTATAAGTATCAATATGTATATGTATGGGTATTAAAGAGCTCTGGTGAACTCTAACTTCTGCGTTCTAAGAGCACTGTATGAGTTCATGACTTCGCATAAGTTGCAATATTTCCTATATAACAATCGTGGTTTTACTGTTCATAAGCCATCATAAGCCCTGTTCATAAGCACAGTGAAATGTAGGCGTGCGAGGCGTGCGAGATTTGCTGAAATCAACTCTAAATCTCTTTCTCTTCTCCGTCATTCGTTCTCTCTTATAACTGAAGAGCAGAGCAGATGAAATTCAGCAAATAGAGAAAAATAAAATAGAGTGAAATTTCGAGAGAGAGTCTCAGAGTCCCAAGGCCCCTAAAACCCTCGCCACCATTCTCCACGGAGCAGCTCCCTCAGCTCGCCTGAGCTTCACCGGAATGTGATTTTTTTCTAGGGTTTCTATTTTCTCAAAGAGACTATATATCAATTTCGGTCTCTGTTTTTGCTCAATCAATCGTTGCTGCTATGACCTGGTGAGTCACTCACTCCATAGACAGTTTCTATTATCCGATTCTGAGTTGAATCGAAGACTTATTTTAACGAAGAGAGCGATCTATATATTCTCATTTGCTCTGTGTCTGAGAGTGTTGAGTTTTTCGTTTTCTGGATATTGAGATTTTTGTGTATAGAGGTTTTTGTTGTTGTTGAGGTGTTTGTGTCATGCAATCGTCATCGCCAAGAGGACAGAGGGTTAAGAAGAAGAGTAAGAGGCTTGATGCTATAGATGAGAATGAGTATAAGCGAAACCATTTGCAAGGTAGTGATGGTGGGCGGGGCCGGGTCCGGGTCCGGGGAGCGGTGCGGGCGGTGAATCGGGA
The DNA here is from genome assembly GCA_946800695.1 of Geum urbanum. Classification (NCBI taxonomy): domain Eukaryota; kingdom Viridiplantae; phylum Streptophyta; class Magnoliopsida; order Rosales; family Rosaceae; genus Geum; species Geum urbanum. The sequence continues at coordinate 3,578,859 of OX327002.1, read as the reverse complement.
CTTCGTCGGAGCAGTAGGGAGCGTAGGCCGCCAGTTATACTTGATTTGATGCCGGCTCCGCCTAAGAAGCGGAGGGAAGTGGATAGGAATGCGAAATTTAGTGGTGAAAAGAGTGTGAAGGAGGAGGAGGAGGTGGAGAGGAATTTGAAGTATTGTTTGAGGTCGAGAGCGGGGCGGTCGGGTTTTGGAAAAGGGAAGAGGAAGCTTTTTGAAGAGAAGTTAGTGGGGAGTGATGTGGATGATGAGGATGAAGGGGGGAGGCCGAAGGTTGTGAAATCAAAGAGACCGGGGAGGGTCAGAGCGGCACATTTCCTATATAACATTCGTGGTCTTGCTGTTCACAAGCCACTGTTCATAAGCGCTGTTCATAAGCACAGAGCTCTCTCTCAGCCCACACACATCTCCCTCTCTCCAAAACTTCTATCTCTCTCTGACTATTCTGGATAAGCTATCCACCTCTTCTTCTCTAACTGCTTCTCATAGGCAATCTATCTATCTGACAATCTCTCGATCTCTGGTTCGTCTCAATCTCCGATCTCCTCTTCTCATTGATCGATCTCCGATCTCTGACACCGCAAGGTAACCAATCAACTTATTCGATCTCTCGCTTTCTCGCATCGATTATGTGATGCTATCTCTCATCGATTTGATATCTTGGTTTCCTCTTCTTTTTCAGTTCAGGTTAGTTTGGTACCAAATTTCTCCGGTGATCCATCGACTGATCCAGTGTGTCGCACCTTCCATCGCCGCTGACCAAGGTATAAATCAACCTATGATGCTATCTGGGTTTCCTCTTCGGTGGGGATCCTTTCTCTCATATATTTGTATTTGGTGTATGTCTACTTAAACTAAGGTATCACGATTGGATCTAGGTAACTCATGATTTACCATGCTCTGTTTTGATCTCATATGTTGTCGATTACGTAAAACGTACAGTGATGAAAGCCTCGCTTGCTCTTTTTCGATTTCAAGGTTTGTGCTTTCCTTATTCTAAGCATCGAAAATTTTCAAATTGAAGTGCCTAATCTTCCATTGGTTTTGATATTCCATCCCAAATCCCTGAACCCAACATATAGGACTGCAAAATGCTTTTATAGTTAACATAGACCCAAATTTTCTGTAAGTCATACCATTGCTTTTATGTACTGCCGTCTTTAATACATAACTACAAATTCGGTATGTAATTTAGCATCTATTGATTGCTTTTTGTGGACTTGCTGGATTGGAAGAGAGCATTAAGGAGGATCATAAGTTAAAGGTATCAAGCATAGGGCTTGGGAATTAAATGTTAAAAGCTGCCTGGTACAAGCCTTTTCTATATATCAAATCCAGTTATGATCTTGGAAGCTTATGTTCGGAAACATGTATATTAGTTTGATCCTCAGAAAGTAAAAGTTTGGATGGTGCATAGATATTAATTGTTGTTTATTGCTTCAGTCTAAAATTACAGTCGTGTTGTTTATTCCATGTATGTAGAATCCCTAAACTTTCTAAACACTCCCAGTTTCTCTATCAATCGTCTGAGACCAATGAGTTTTAAAACACTCCTGGTTTCAATTTTATACTTGGCTATGTTAATTTTTTTGTTGATTTGGTGAAGTAGAATAGGGCTTATACTCGGCTACTTAATTGTACACTTAATATAGATTAAAAAAACCTGTTTTGATTACATGGAAAATCTAGAGCTAACATCGGTGAATTGAATCAATGGATTAGAATTGTCATCATATTCACCTGCAGAACCATCCTCTTCACTGCCACTGGCATTAGAATGTAGTGAACTATAGCTAGAGGAAATCTGATCATCCAAAGACTTGGAGACTGAATCCTTATCATCTGTAACATATGAGTCACCACTCGTGACCCCCTCCCCAAATTCATTTGTCCCTGGCCAATTTATCTCATTGTCTCACCACTTTTTGCTAGACAGTTTATGTATATTCCATCTCTGCAGCTGCACAATATTTTAGTTTGGTAATGACATTTGTTTTCTCATTTTGATTTGGTATATTTCATTATCGTTTTCTGATATAATAATGCTGAAGTGGCATTTATTCATTCATTTATGAAATGTTTCTTTGTTTGACAGAGATAAGAAAAATACAACTAAGTGCACAGGATCACTTTAAGAGGATTTTCACTGACCACGAAAAACTCAAGATGCAATTGGAAGATCAAAAGAAAGAGCTGGAGTCACATATAGAAGACATGGAGAAACGTGCTGTGGTTAACGAAAGTGAAAGTAGGAAACTCGCTGAAGAGATTGAAAAGGTATGCTACTATGTGCCCGTCTTAGATTGTAATTAACAACGAATTGACAATATATGAATACTGGGTCAAACTCATCTAAAAAAAATTTTATGTCATCTATTTTGTTCTGAAAGAAAATAGTGAAAAAGAAAAAAGAGTCATTCTTCCCGCATTCACCCTAACTATGGAAAAGCTGATAGTTGTAGACTATGATTTGTTTCATGCATGTTCCAGTTGATACATTTCTTCCTTGGTTCATTTGTTGTTCTTCATAAAGTTCTGTTACCAACTTACTAGGATTGGAATATATCAAGAAAAAAAACACTATTGGGATTGGATGGCATCTGAGATGATTCTGCATCTCTTGATGTTTGTGTTCATTCAAATGCAATAAAAAAAATTAATATCGGATTCAATAGTCTTCTTCCTGTATTTTGAATGTGTATGCAAGGCAAAATCATCTCAGTTCCACATTGTGGGCAACATTGATTTTTCCTTTCATGTTTATGAATACATCTTGACACATATTTGTTGTTTTTATAGAATTCCGTGAAAAATAGCTCTCTTCAATTGGCTGCTGCGGAGCAAGAGAAGGCTAATGAAAAACTATTGAAACTGGCAGAAGATCAGAAGGTTTTTTTTTTTCAGAGTACTTATAAAGTACATTATTTTATATTCAGATCAAATTTTTGATTCCTGTGACAACCAATTTCATCCAGAGGCAACAGGAGGAGCTCCATAATAGAATAATTAAACTGGAGAAGGACCTGGATGCAAAGCAAGCTCTGGAATTACAAATTGAGCAACTAAAAGGGAATGTAAATGTAGTAAAGCACATGGAATATGTGTAATGTAGTAATGCATTACAAAACATAGATATGGAATCTTGGTCCCCAAGCTTCTTCAGTGGCACTTGCGCGATTTAGCGGATGATATGGAATCGTTGCTGGAATGGATTTACAGTCAGTTACCGTGATCAAGTTCGCTGAAAAGATTGATGATGGAGTGCTTGAATGGTGAAACTAAGTCACCAGTAAACAACACTTTCAACTTATTGTTAACAATGGCCTTTAGTATCTGTGTAGAGGGATCCCCTCATTTTTCTTTCTTTTCTTTTTGTTTCGCTTAAGGTGAGAATGCTTTGGCTTGCTTTTCAATTTGTCCGTGCGTGTGAGTCTGTATGGTATTCGAGTGAAGTGTTTTCATACGTTGCATTTATAAACTACTCAATGAGCTGCACTTTTAACTTATTGTTACAAATGAGCTATAATATCTATGTATAGGGATCTGCTCCTTTTTCTTTCTTTTCTTTTTGTTACTTACTTTTCAATTTGTCTGTATGGTATTCGAATGAAGTGTATTCATACGTTGCATTTATAAACTACTCAATGAGCCGCACTTTTAACTTATTGTTAGCAATGAGCTGTAGTGTGTGTGTATAGGGATCCCCTCCTTTCTTTTCTTTATGTTCTGGCTACAACATAAAGTCGTGTGTGGAGGCGACTTCATCATTAAGTCGTGCTTGAAATCCGGATCATAGTCATTGACGACGAAGTGGTGCTGTTATGAGATGAGTTTGACTACCAAGAAGAAGAAGGGGAAGGGAGGAGCTACTAGGAAAACAAATCATATTCCTGACTATGTCCATTTGTTCGAATTCGTGTTTGCTCTTTCGGAAAAACCTGTGTGCACTTTTGAAGGTCATTTGGATGTTAGACTGGACCTGTCGTGGTATAGAGATCAGGTCAGTTTTTAGACTGTGATCGTTCATATTTATCATTGGTTTGTTGTGTTCAATGTTGAAGCTGTTCTTATGATTAATTCTTTGCATATTCATTGGTTACAACTTATAACTATATTTTGGGCTAAATTTTGATACGCTGTGCAGTTATTGCTTTCTTCTTCAATGGACAAAACAATTAGATTATGGGATATGGAGACCAAGACATGTTTAAGGTTGTTTGCCCACAACGATTATGGTAAGAAGTATTTTTAACATTGAAATATATCCTTATTTATGATTTTTTTAAAATATCTTCGAATTTGGTAAACATACTGGGTTTTCACGTAACCATTGTTCATTTGTTGTTTGATCCTATGGTGCAGCAAATATGTCACTATTTGGTTAATAGATCTTTATTTGGTTCTTGAGTTTTAACATGCGGAATTGATGTGGTTAACATGCATACAGTTCAATCCCTTAGAAGATAATTATTTTCTCAGCGGCTGCTTGATGCAAAGATTCGTTTATGGGACATACCTGATAGAAGAGTGGTAGACTGGACTGATCTTCACAAAGTGATCACTGTTGCGTGTTGTATCCTGAATGGACAGGTATGAATATACCGTTATGGTTTTTCACAATGTTAGTTTTCTGCTTTCATGGACGTTGCAACAGGCTTAAGACCCACCGTTGACAGTAGCGGCGTTTTCGCGCTTCTATCTCCACCGTCATGACTTTCACTCCACTGATCGATCACCGATCCCGACTACGTACTTTAATCTCTCCCGCCAATACCAATCTTTCACTTTCTTTCAATTTTTGTTGGGGTTTTAAAGAGGGAGCTAAAATATGGATTTTGTTGTGATCTATTGAATTTGTATTTATGTTTGATGTTCAATCAGTTTGGTTGATGTGGCTTGATACATGTTTCAAACCTAAGTTACTGTGTTTTGTTAATTTCCCTACGTACTAATATTAAGAATATCAAATTCTGAGTTTAATTGGTTGTATGGTCTTTTGTGTCAATCTCAATCAAGTAATGTGTGCTTATCAAACTGAAAAGCGCACATTAGTGTAAATTTTGTAGTGCCATTGTTTGGAACAAAAAACACACACACACACACGTTATTGTAATAGAGGTCTCGCCATATCCTTCTTGGCAAACACCGAAAATTCGAAGATCAGGTTTGATAATGCAACCTCTCTCGCTCTTGATTTTGGTGATCTTTCAGTGTCTAATTTGCTCAAGCATGGTCGATTATCAAAAACAATTAAACTGGATCTATCGGTGCTATATACCTAGAATATTTGATTGGATAAACCTCTATGTACTCTCTCTGTAGCATTTATGTGAATAGAATGGGATACTTAAGTATTAGGAACTTGAGGATTTATATGAAACTCTAGAACACAGTTGGATTATGTTAGTCTATGTTTGAGTGTGAAACATAGATGTTATTAATTTAGATAGACTAACACAAAGTAATACTAAAGTAATCCAAAGCATAGATGTGCTCATATGAGCCTATTGCCTAAAAGGACGTTGTTATATATACACATAATTAAATTATTCCTGATAGTTATATTGTGTTATGTGAAACAGACTTTTACAGTTGAACTGTGAAAATTCGATATTCTGAGGGAGCTTCATTTGCTGGAGACGCGGTATATAAAAATGAGGTACTCTTTTACTTCTCTGCAAGTGCTAAGTCCAATTTTATCTACAATGGTGCCATCTATATAAAATAATAAAAATGAAGATCCAGCGAGACATGTACGTCTCAAGAAGTCTCAACCCTATTTTCATGCTAAAATTTGTTGTATTGTTGTCTTCATTTGCTTATACGAGACTTCATTGTTCCTTTGATTTCTCTATCAGGTATGATGCGGAAAAGGATATTTCATTGTGTTAACAAAGATACCGATTCATTATCCGTAAGCTATCCCACATCAATGGAAGACAAGAAGATAAAGCATACCTCTTCAAGATCATTCTTCCTGGCTACAGTACTGAGCAAATGGTAATTAATTTTTCCCAGAATGTTCTTATATTCTGTTATGATCCTTTACAGGTTACATGTATCTTTTTATTTAATTCAAGATGTTATAAGCTTCTTCACTACTTCTCCTTTAAGTGAAATAACCAGAAATAAAAAATTATAGCTTATCCTTACTTTCTTTTGTGTCTTGAAGAGAATCCCACTGAGATTTGTTAGAAAACACCTTGGGAACAAACTTTTTGATACAACAACATTGAAATTGAAGCAATCCTCGGAGTGCTCATGCAATGTTAGTGTGACAAAATAAGGAGAAAATCTGTGCTTGAAATATGGGTGGCCTGAGTTTCTGAGATGCATCATTGGGAGACAAAGGATGTATAATGATGTAACTTTTTACCATTGTTTATGTTTAAGTAGAAATTGGCTGGTATTAAACTTGCTAAATGCTATTTTGAACAATGTTTTACGCTTTAATTCTAGATAAACTATACTCGATGAGTACTTTATGTCATTTTAATGGATAACCACGCCTTTGGCGCGGTGTTTCACCTAGTGTTACAAAGTTATGATCATAATTTGAAATCAATTTCATAGTCTAATCATACTTCTCATTGAGAAAAGTTTGATTTAGTAGCAATGACTATGTAAATGAGTAAGTATAAGATCTAGACTCTCATTTCATGAGTGACTTATAAACTCGTTTAATCATGGAGTTGCCATTTGAGCAATATGAATCTTCTACTGATCGTATATAAGAAGTTGCTTATGATAACAAAATATTCGAGATTTTCTTATGTATCATAAAAATGCACAATTTACCCTCACAATCTGTCATAAGTCTCTCGTCAATATTGACACTGTACTTATTGAAAAGTTTTTTTGATAAAATACTTATAGAAAAGTTGTCTCTTAAGGGAATAGCATTAATAATCTCATATCTTTACCAAGAAAATTGGGTCATAGTGATATCAAAACACTTTAAACAAATTCATTTTGTAATCTCAAGGATTAATAAGGTCCAAGAATCATAGTTTGCTAAGTACTGGAATTGCCTCTTTCTAGTTTGATCAGTAATATAAATTTTGGGGAAAGTTGTTGGTTTGATCACTCATGTTTGACTGTTGAGACAAATTTGTTACTCATGTTTGATAAATATCAGATTGGTCACTCATGTTTTACTTTATCATTCAAATTGGTCATTTTGTCTATTTTAAACATTAAAAAAATTATTTATTTGTAAAGTACATATAAATATGTTAATTAGCTTCGCAATGACAAAAATATTAATTTAAGTAAAACATGTGTGTTTTACATATGCGGTTTTTAACATCTAAAATGAACAAAGTGATAATTCTGAATGACAAAGTAAAACATGGATGACCAAAGCGATATTTGTCAAACATGAGTGACTATACCATCTCATTTGTCAAATATGAATGATCAAACTAATAATTTTCCCTAAATTTTGTGCACTAAAGTTTTAGACATACGCCGTATGCGCTTTATAGGTACCTAAACTTATCCGGCCCTATCAACTTGATACATGAACTTTAAAACGTATCATTGAGATATTTAGACTTTAAAAACCGTATCTTTATAGTACTTGGAACCAATTTTTTATCCATCTCCCTCGATTGTGATGACATAGCAAATGAAAATATCAAATACAAAGGGTAAACAAGTAATTTAAAATATTATGTACCTCAATGATAATGATTTTCAAGTTTTAGGTATCACTTTAATTTTTTGTTTTATTAATATTTCGTATTTCTTTATGATTACTTTAAGAAAAAATTTATTTGCACATCCCAATTTTTTAGATACACATCCCTTGTAACAACCCGAACAAAAATTCACGTATAAATCAGCACGAAACAGTATTATCGCGAATTAGTCGTATCACGTGAGTTATTAATGATTTTTTTATTGGGTGAGAATTTGACTTGATTTTCTTCATGAGGGTTATAGAATATTTAATTTCGAGCACGTAGGAATTTTTTTGGAATTTTTCGGTTAAGCGAGCTATTTGTTATGCTTTTTGGAAGTTTTTATTTTCGAATAACTATCGCGATGTTTATCGGAATTTGTCGTAAGGGATAAATCGAAAAGAAACTTTTTTTTTTATCAGTTAAGGCCATACGATTGAGATATAGTCGAATAATAACCATTGATCGATTGAGGAGCTTCCCCTATAAATAGCAACTTTCCGAAAATAATCGGTTTACCCGATTTAGAAAGTTAGGATATGTGTTGACTGACCCGTTTTGCCGACCCGTTTCACAACCCGCCGAAAAATTCACTGTCCTGCCACCAATTTTCTAGTTCTAGGTATGGAAATTCATCCTCTAGCTCTTGCCCATGAGTGGCTTGGCATACTTATATTTGAGTTTTTGGAGGTTTTTGATTCGACCCGATCAAATTTCTGATTGGAAATTCATTACCGCCGTTGGTCGATGGTGCTCCGGCCATGGGGGCAGCCGGGGATAGGGGAAAAGGTAGAGGGGATGGAGAGGAGTGTTTTGCAGGTGGTCTCGAAGGGAGAGGAGTTGTGCCATCGCTGGAAAGCCATGCCTAGAAGGGAGTGTTTTGGGGCCGGCGACTTTCGAGCGAAATTCTGGCCGGCGTGGTGTGAATCGGCCTTAGTGGTAGAAGGGAGAAGTGTTGGGCTTGGAGAGAGAAAGAGAATGAGGGGTCAATCGCCGCCATCCGTGGTGGTTGGTGGTGGCCGCCGCCGCCAACTGTGGCGGTGATTCTGACGTCTGCTCGGTTGATTTGGTCTCCAACGAAGAAAGAAAAGTTGTTGGGGAGCATGTGGAGAAGCTACATGTGAAATTTGGGCCTCACCGAAGTTGGTTGCCGGAGGCGGCGCTTGGCGTCTGCGGCGGAGCTCTGGTGAGGGTAAAATCGTAATTTTTAAGAAAATTTCCGGGATATTTTCTAAGTTAATTTCCGCACGTTTTTATCGAATTTCAGTATTAAATGTCTGTGTTATTTATTCAGGAGATTGAGATCGAAATTTTGGCGAGGGAACTTCCACCGGACCACGGAACTAGCCTCTGTACTATGAGTGGACATTTTATTTTTACTGTTATTTATGAGTCTTCAGTATGCATTGGTAGTTATGTATGTATCAGATATGTAGTATACAATTATGCATTTATACTTATGAGTTTTCATTTGGAGGCATTTGCATGATTTGGTTTACATTGAGCATAGTCATAGTGTTGCATCAATGCACTAGGTTTTCGGCTAATCCCCAAGATGCTCCAGAAGTGTCCGAGAGGGACCCTAGAATTTCTGGAAGTGTTCGAGAGGGACCCCGGGATTTACGGAAGTGTCTCTCTCCTCGTGATTTACTCAGTACCTAGGAGGGCCAGTAAACCTGACCTGGGCAATATTGGACTTGAGGTCAGATGACCCGAGTCGTAGCCTCCACATATTTTATAGTACCTAGGAGTACCTGGATGATCATATTTTTAGACTCGCATTATTTTTATGTACATTATTTATGAAAAACATATTATTTACAGTTTCAGTTAAAAGTGAAATATTATTTTCGTCCGCTCACTCTAACAGTTTTTATTATATTATATGCCTTTCCTGTGCTTTTTAGTTTTCTCCGCCCAGTTTACAGTTGTTATCCTGTGATTGCAGGTCAAAAACGGAGGCTTAGAGTTTGTGTTACTATTCTCATCTAGTAGGTTTCTAGCTTAACCTGCTAGTCTTGTATAATATGTATAATAGAAGTTGCTCTGAATATTGTATAGAGTTTGACTTTGTTGTGTTTTATTTTCCACATAGTTTTCGAATTTCTTATCACCTTCTGTAAATAGAGTATTTATAGTAAGTTTAAATTTTGGTTGATTTGAGAAATCCGGATGGGATTTGGTGCCCACGGTTTGTTTTGTGGACATTTTAGAAGTGTGTTTTCCCTGCAGGTTTTTGGGTTTCTTGATTCTAGAAGAAACTCTGGCAAAATTTTTGTAGACTCAGGTGTTGTTAGGGCTTAATTCTGGTTTAGGCAACTAAATTGTGATCGGGTTCTTTCAGTTGGTATCAGAGCATTAGGTTATAGGTTTTGTAGACTTCTGCAGTTGTGTTACTAAGGACATTTAGGAATACATAGCACTTCCGGAGCTATGGCCCGACCGGCTGGCGGATCCCCATCAATGTTCACGGTGTTATGTGTTTTTAAATGTTTAAGGTTTCATTACTGTTTACTTCGTGTTTGTTGACTAATGTATTTTCTCATCCATAGGAGATGCCTCCTAGATGTGGAGCCTGCGCTAATAGGGCTGAGGATCGTGATGAGCATCAACGAATGCGTGACTTGCTTATGCGAGTTTTACAATCAGATGAGCGTTTTTATCTTGTAGCAAATGCAAGAACAGTTGGAGCTATTACTTTCTCCGGTTCTACTGATCCTATAATTTGTGAAGCATGGTTAGTCTAGTTGGAGCGAGTATGTGAACGACTTCACTTCACTCCAGAGGAGAAGACTGCAGAAATTGTTGGGTTACTTGAGTCACATGCTTACTTCTGGTGGGCCAGCACTTAGAGGGTTCCTGTTGATACCCCATGTCCTACATTGATGGAATTGTTCATGTGTCGATATTTTAAACAGGCTACTCAGCAGCGGAAATATGAAGAGTTCACTAATCTGAGACAAGGCAGTATGTCAATGCTTGAGTATCGAGATACATTTACTCTTTTGTCTCAATTTGCGTGTGATATGGTGGCGAGTGAGGAAGCCAAATGCAGGAGGTTTGAGCTGGGTTTGAATTTGAACATCAAGGGGACATTGACAGCTATGCCTCGGGATAACTTTGATGAGTTTGTTAGTGCAGCCATCAAAGGCGAGGATGTGGAAAGGGAGAAAAAAAATGAAGTTTCGGTCTCACCACTTTGAGGAGGGTGGACTCAGCCAGGGTCCTCCAAAGAAAGTAAGCTCTGGTACTTCGGGGTTGGCATTTTCTTCTGGTAGTGGACCTTATAGATTTCTTGCTGGTACATCTGGTCAGAGTAGGAGCCAGAGATGGAGGAGGAATCGACCTCAGATGCAACAATCAAGTGGGAGTTCTAGTGAGTCGAGTTACCCTCAACACTCATATAATGCATCAGCTGCACCGAGGGATTTTCCATTATGCAACATTTGTAACATACGACATTTCAATTTTTGTCAGCAGGGCACCACCACTCATTATTGATGTGGCCAGGATGGCCATTTTGCTAGGGAATGTCCGCAGAGGGGTACTTATGGTGGTTCAGTAACTCAGAGTTCAGGTGGAGATCAGGGTACCACTTCTAGAGTTCGGCTAGCACAGCCCACAGGACAAACGAATCAGCAGAACCGCAATCGGTACGTTATATATTTTTGGTTATCTAGTCCTTACTTTATTAGACCCAGGGGCTACAGATTCTTTTATGTCGTATAGATTGGCATCTTTGGCCGCTATACCTGCCTCTCCACTTCCGGGTATGTGGCGAGTATAATATCCGTTCGGTGAGGTTATGTGTGTTGGATGTGTATACAGGGACTATGAAATATTGATAGGAGATCATGGGCTAGCCGTAAATTTAATGTTGTTGGATATTGTAGACTTTGATGTAATTTTGGGGATGGACTTCTTAAAGGCTCATTAGGCAGTCTTTGTTCGTCATAAAAAAGAGGTAGTGTTTAGAAGTCCAGGTATGCCAGAAATCTTATTTCGCGGTGAAAGAAATATTTCTCCCCCTTATATGGTTTTGGCAATGAAAGCGGAAAAGATGTTAAAGAAAAGGCTGTGAGGCATACTTAGCACATGTGATTAATACTGAAGTTTGTGTGCCGAGTATCGGGATATTCCAGTGGTTTGTGAGTATTCGGATGTCTTTCCAAAGAACTTACCTAGTCTTCCTCCGGTGAGGGAGATTGATTTTACTATTAAAGTACTTCCAGGTACTGGTCCTATTTCTCAAGCACTATATCGAATGGCTCCAGCAGAATTTAAGGAGTTGCAGGTTCAACTGCAGGAGTTGATCGATAAAGGTTTTATTCGACCCAGCGTTTCACCTTGAGGTAGTGTTGTTCGTGAAGAAGAAGGATGGTTCAATGAGGTTGTGCATTGACTATCGAAAATTGAATCAAGTCACGGGGAAGAATAAGTATCATTTACCGCGAATTGATGATTTGTTTGATCAACTCAAGGGAGCAACAGTTTTCTTGAAAATTAATCTTAGGTCAGAATACCATCAACTTCGAATTCGAGAATCAGATATTTTTAAGACGTCAGCCCTCCCGCAACTCACAGAAGTGAACTCGTTCTTGTTGCTGAACCAGAAAGGGGTTGCATTCAGGTTGAGCGGCTGGGTGTAGTTTGACTTGTTTTCGCAGTCAAAGAAGGTGATCGGACTTAATACTTGTAGAGTGCCCTCTTCAAGAGATATCTCGAGCAGCTCGGGTCGACTGTCAATGAGGTTCAACTGTTCAAGAAAGGTTTGGGAGGGTTGGTCGAGTTGTCACACAATATTTGGAACCCACTGTGCGATGGTCGTGTAGATTGGACAGAACAGTTTGGCCCGATTCCGAAAGGGCAAGGGATTTCTATGTCTCCGCAATGGGATTGACAATTAGGTTTTACTAACGAGGGTAATCTTGATGATGGTATTGCACTGCAGCTTAAACATCATTATATATGTCAAATAAAAAAGTAGAAACTGATGGGCATCCATTTTCATGATCAATCTCGGCTTTCCAATCCCTAGCTATTTATAGAAGAAGAAATTTCAGTATACATGAACGAGCCACAACTTCTGGTGCATGTTGAACTACATGAGCAGTGGCGGGCTTACTCTTTGGCTATAAGGGTAGTCCTGTGAGATTTAAGGGGTTGTAAAAAAATAAAATATTAGTTTACATAAATTCTTTATTTAATTACATCATAATGAAACCAGGGAATTTATAATATTCAAGCCCAAAAGAGCCGAGCCCAATGCCCAATAATCTAAATTTTGTTGCACATACAAAAAAAATCCTTCAAGAGATGAGAGCAAATGGTTAAGTTGATTTAAATGTCAATGTTGTTAGCTTTTGTGAGACACGTAACATTGATATGCCTGATATGAGTGCTCCTTACAAGGATGGGACATGTCGTTCTTGTCAACAAATAAATTCTGTTACAGTAGAGCACCATTATCATATAGTCTTTAATGTTGTACTTGATTATCAGTTGAGCGAGTTAAACAGGAGGTCTCAGAAGAAGCTTGTGAACTTCTTGCAGCCATCTCTACTTTGGACCCTCATGATAATTTCAGTTCTTTCAAAACTGAGAAAGTTGCTCTTTTTGCTAAGGATTTCTAACTTGCAGATTTTGTGCATGGTGATCTTCTTATGTTAGAATTGGAGTGTGCATATTATTACAAAGCTATGACTACAGATTTGAGATTCCGGAACTTAGATTCTATATCTGATTTGTGTCAGCAACTTGTGCTAACAAGAAAGTCAGATTCTTTTCTCATGATTTATAGATTGATTTGTATGGTGCTGATTCTTCCTATTTCTACTGCAACTACTGAGAAAACTTTTTTAGCTATGAACATCATTAAGGACAGACGTAGAAACAAGATGGATGATGATTTTCTTGATGATTATATGGTACTTCACATTGAAAAAGAATTTAAAGAAGAGGTTGAAAATGATGATGTGATCAAAGCTTTTGAAACTTTAGAATCTCGTAGAGTAAAATTTAGATAATTTTTATGTATTTACTTTGTGTTATGTATTTATTTAAATTTAGTAACGTAATGTAACAGGTAAGGCTCATAATAGCCCCGACTAAGTATATCTTCTTTCTATTTTATAAAATTATCTCGTAGTCTCAAGATTTTATTGACCAAAAATTTAGCCCGATAATTTTTTTATTCTGGATCCGTCAACTTACATGAGTCAACTACACGAGTCAAGTCCATGCATGATGGAGTCTCCGACGTCCTTTGATTGACTCCATATATGTATGCTTTCGAGGTCGTCGCCTTCTTTATTTGCCTGGCCAGCAAAAGTAAAGAGCTAGTGATCCATGTCGGCCGCTTGGTAACTATTCGGTATCTTCTACGGTAAGGAGTCCTTTTGGCTCTGCCCGCTCTGGCCCTATGCAAATACTGCTCAAGTGGATGAATTATGAATATGGGGCGCAAGTAGCTGCCCCCGGCCTATTAACTCCATACCAATCATAGGAATATACTATTAACTAGGCTCTGCTGCTCTGCTTAACACAGGTAGTATATTCTAATATCCATTACTATTTATCCGTTGAAAGTATAGGGCATCATGTAGACCACCAAGGTAATCGAGTTGAATACTAGCTTGCTGAACAAACTGGACGTGTGTGTGTGTCTCTCTCTCTCTCTCTATATATATATATATATATATATATATACACACACAGTGCTTTTCAGGTGCGGACGTCCGCACCGTCCGCACCGTACGGATTCCGGCTTTTCGCCGGCGTCCCGGTCACCGAATCCGATCTCCACCGTTCAGATTATAGGTATGCGTGTATAGATCAACCCTGTAAAATTTCATCCAATTCGGTGATCGTTTGGGTCCTCAAAATCGCGATTTACACGAACGGGCAGAAAACAGTAAACCGGAACCGTTCGTATTCCGGTTGGTAAATCATGATTTTGAGGACCCAAACGATCACCGAATTTGATGAAATTTTACAGGGTTGATCTATACACGCATACCTATAATCTGAACGGTGGAGATCGGATTTGGTGACCGAAACGCCGGCCAAAAGCCGGAATCCGTACCGCACCGTCCGCACCTGAAAATTTCTGTATATATATATATATTAGCTCAAGATGAATTAGGACTCAAACCACAGAAACAACACATCCAAACTTAACTGCATTACAATGTACACATACGATGTATAGTTATAATTATCCAAAAACAGAAAATGTATGAAGGTCTAGAAAGCAGGGAATACTTGTATCAGTATGCTTTGAAAACACAAGTGGCTCGACATCTGTTAAACAACCAGCGTCCACAATAGACGTCCATGTTGATGTAGAACCGACATCCCAAGCCTCGGCTATTTCCGGCTGGACATGGTCAACCTCTGCAATGGTTTGCTCGACAACAGAAGACTTGATGGACAATTGAATTCCTTCCAACTCAGTTGCTATTTCTTTCATACTAGGACGCTTCTTTCCTTTCATATTCAAGCACCGTTTCGCAAGATTGGCAACCGCCATAATATCTTCGTTCTTACCCTCTTTGGTAACTTGAGCGTCAAGAATATCAAACAAAGAGTTCTCCTCCATGGCAGCAATGAAATGTGTTGCAAGGCTTCTCCCTTCTTGTCTCCCATCCTGTGACCTTGTTACAGAAATTGGTTTTTGGCCCGTCAAGAGCTCGGCAAGGACAACTCCAAAGCTATACACGTCGCTCTTGTCTGTAAATTGGCTAGACTGGAAATATTCAGGGTCCAAATAACCAAATGTTCCATTTACATGTGTCATAGTAAGATGTGTTTGGTCGATGGCAACGGACCTGGATGTCCCAAAGTCTGCAACTTTTGCTCTATGTTTATCATCCATGAGTATGTTTGAAGACTTGATATCTCGATGGTAAATAGGCATTGAAGCAGATGAATGTAAGTAGGAAAGGGCTCCAGCAACTTCGATACTGACTCGTAATCGCATTTCCCATGTAAGAGGCAAATCCTCATCACTTCGGCCATGGATGTATTGAGAAAGAGTTCCATTGGGTAGAAACTCATAGATAAGTAGGGGAACTTGACTCTCCAAACAACATCCCAAGAGTTTAACCACGTTCCTGTGGTTTAGTTGTGAAAGAATGACAATTTCATTGATGAACTGTTTCACTTCTTCGCCATCAACTATTTTCGATTTCTTGACAGCAACAATTTTTCCATCCGTCAACATTCCTTTATAAACAGTACCTTGTCCTCCTTGGCCAATAACTCTGTGCTTGTTAAACCGGTCGGTGGCATTCTCTAACTCTTTTGCATCGAACAACTTGATTTTCTCGACATTGACTTCGCCGGAAGATAGTTGTTTCTCCAACAATAAGCCACCGTTCTGTCTAAAAAACTTTTGTTTGCACTTGGTGCTTCTACGTTTCTTCAAGACTTTGTGCAATCCCCATGCACCAATGATTATAGACACCAGAGCGAAAACACTGCCAACGACTGCATTGCTCAACCAAATTAGAAGCAATTAGGATTATATTTATAAAAAAATAGGGTAGTGCAGCAACCGTGTCTTGATTAATCATTAAATAATTAAATATCTCAATATTAGTTGGTACACTACTAAGGTTAAGCCATGATTAGAGTTTAGAGATTGCAGAAACATACCTATAAGTGCTAGTTGAACCGGTGGCAGGGGATCCGGATAGTTGCATGTAAAGCTACCATTAGAATTTAAACAAGTCCCGGAACCACATATGTTTCTTTTCATCCTCGCATTCATTGATATCTAGCATTGAACAAGAAAAGACAGATAATCGATCGATCATTGGGTCTTAGTCATTTCCTTAATTCGAAATCCAAAATAAAAGTGGAGGATGTTTAAAGGATGTATATTATTGGTATCCGGTGTGTGTTATCTTAATGAGTATAAAAGTAGATATTCTGTCAAAGAAGAAAGAATGGATAAAAATTTAAGATGAGAATCGAGAGGAATACTGAGTAAAAAATAGAGCTAATGAATATATAAAATGATTATTTTTGTAAAGGGTAAATTTAGATTAAAATTGTACGAGAAATATCAAAGGTGCAAATATTTAAATGAGAGGTGTGAATAGACACACTCTTTTTTTTGTTCTTAAATTAGAATTAATAAAAAAATCTACATGAAATTTATTAAAAAATAATATAAAATCAAACTAGGGCCGCGGTTTCCATGTGATGACACTTAGAAGGACTTTGCCATGATCTAGGGATTGATTCGGGTGGCTTTAGACTTGGCAAATGAACTTATAGGGGTTGAACATCGAGTCATTGATTGATATATATGTAGATTTCTTTCCTTTAGTAGGCTACAAATGGTCACTGAAGTTTGACTGTTTTTAAATTTTGGTATCTGAAGTTTCAAAAATATAACTTTGGTTATTGAACTATGACACTTATATTCATTTTTATCATTGAACTTTGACATTCTTTCAAATTAGTCACTGAACTTTGACAATCATTTAAAATGAACAATTTGACTGTTTTGCCAAAAGTTTAGGAAAAACAGTTACAATGATTACTAAACTTTGTTACAATCGACAATTTAGTCACTGAACTTTCGAAAATATCCGTGACCTATTATACTGTACTACATATCACTTTGGTCATGCCCATTTCGGACATCAATTTTTTTTCTTCCTCATTGGTCGATCTTTACATTTCCCCCACTTATGCTATGTGAATTTTCCTCATAATCTTAACCATATGAGGATAGAATTTGACAACTTTTAAAGTTTAAAATAGAAAAAGTGACCAAAGTTATAGACAAAATTAAGTTCAGTGACCTTTTAAATATTTTCTAAAGTTCAGTGATCAAATTATCGATTGTGACAAAGTTCAGTGATCATTTTAGCTATTTTTCCAAAAATTTAAGTACATT
This sequence comes from Geum urbanum, assembly GCA_946800695.1. Lineage (NCBI taxonomy): Eukaryota > Viridiplantae > Streptophyta > Magnoliopsida > Rosales > Rosaceae > Geum > Geum urbanum. Next base: position 3,561,267 of record OX327002.1, on the reverse strand, counting down.
TGTGAATATGAATTCAACTATTCCTTTATCTTATTCTTTTAAAATTTTAATGCATTTCTCTCTCCTCTCCCCGATTCTCTCCCCGTGGCCTCTCCCTCCACCGGGCCTCTTCTCTCCCAGATTCTCTCTCCTCCCCCGATTTTTCTGCCCGTCCCTCCACTGTCAGTATCACTCTCTCTCCCCTCTTCATGAATATGTCTACATAAATTTTGTAATATATATATATTTATTTGGTAATATATATATATATTTGGTCATATATTATATATATTTATGAATATATATATTTTGGTAATATATGGATATATTTGGTAATATATAGATATATTTGATTAATTTTGGATAATTTTGGGTATACTTATGTTATTTTGATGAATTTGGGTATATTGATGTTATTTAATTGGATTACTTTGGGTATATATATTGATATTAATTTGATTAATTTGGGCATATTGATGTTATTTTCATAAATTTGGATATATTGAAGAAATTGTATATTATATATATATGTATATAAATTGGATATATTGGTTAAATTTGAATAAATTGGATATATTAATATTTGATGAAATTTGGATGAATTTGTAAATTATGATGCCGATGAATATTATATTGTTAGTATTTCATTTTTTCAACTTAATTATGCCACATGGGAAGAGGCGCACAGCTAGCTGCAAAAAAGGAGGCTGAACTCTAGTCCATTGCACAAGCTATAGGTTGGAGGCAAACCTCAGAGAACACTGTTTTGAATTCGGCTTCTTCGAATTCTTCGGTTGCAGCGACTGGCCGAATCCCTCATGCTCTACATGAACTAGCTTCAGCCTATGCAGATGACTCAGATGCGGCCCAATCGTCGGCAACGTCAGAAGGTCCAGAAGAGTTGGTGGACGAATTGATACTAGTGGTCGTCGTCTAAGTCAGAATACTTAAACGACGATTATAGGTCATCGTCGCCTAAGATTATTCTTAGACGACCAACAATGTCGTCGTTTAGAGGAAGATTATTTAGACGTCGATCTAAGGACTTAGGCGACGAAACGAAACGAAACAATTTCGTCGCCTAAGTACTTAGACTACAATTTTTATGCGACGAACTTTAGGTGAAGAAAATTTTGTTGCCTAAGTACCTGGAGGACGAAAAATACCACTTAGGCGACGAAGCATTTTCGTCGCCCAAGTGTATTTTTCTAGTAGTGATACTGCATTAATCAATATATTGCCTTGCGTTTTTAACCATAAAAAAAACTAATGTTTTCTCCTAAAATATAAATTATATGTTGAAGGTTTACAATTTTACATGAGCCCATAGATTAAGATACAGTAAAACCTCTATAAATGAATAACCTCGGGACCTGAGAAAATTATTACTTTATCGAGGTTATTATTTTATCGATCGATAAATGAATAATTTGTTAATTTATCGATAAATTAATAATTTATTAATTTATCGATAAATTAATAATTTATTAAGTTATCGAGACTTTAGCGAGGTTATTACTTTTGGATTATCCTAATGAAAATGATATGCGATGGAATCGCCTACTGATGAAGTGATCATTGAAGGAATAATGAATATATCCGCATGCTAAAGATGAATAGATGATCATGATTTAAATGACAGTTATGTTATACCAATAATTTCTCATCAAGAAACATTTGAGGCGCAATTTACTTTAAATAATTGTTTACTACAAAATGAAAAGAATTTATTAAATTTGGTGCACGCATTGCAAAAGATCAAAGACAAAGTTAATTTTATTGGTCTAGATGCAAAAAAAAAAAAAACAGGCTGCAAAAGTTTTTTTTTTAAAAATAGCTAAAGTGCTCGAGAAAATATAAATTTATATATTTTTAATTAAAATTATTACTTTATATATTCATAGGGACCTAAAGAAATTAGAAAAAAAAATTATTATCTTATACATTTAGTGAGGTTGCCGGCCAGTCGTATGAACTGATCTCACGTTGAAATCAGAAAAATAATATTATTTTAATAATATTATTAATTTATCAAATATTTATTTATCAACACGTTAATCAGAGTTGGAGACAAAATTGTAGATAGAATGTTTACCTTGACATCCACCAGGAAGATAAGGGTTTCCCTGATATCCCCTCCGACAGGAGCATGGCCCACCAGTTGATCTGCAAATGCGGACACTATCCTCTTGAGTATCCGGAAGCCTCCATCCCAGCTCTACGGGGACGTAGTCCATCTCAGCAATGGTAGAAGTAATCGTCTGTTTTGACGTAAACCAATCTTGGTCGACCAGGAATGCATACTTACAAGTCCTTTCATCGTTGATGGCATACGTTTGTAAATCTCCGAAACTAGTATTGAAGGCGTCATATGCAGAAAGCTCGAGATTAGAAATGGTTGTTTGGCAGCAGTTGATACCGTCGCAGCTGTTGTTTACTAATATGCTCCTCTTTGTATCACAAATGGACAAACAGACAGCTGCCGTTGTCTCTTCGACTCCAATTGTAAGGAATGCAGTCCTCCCGCAACTCACTGAAGTGAACTTGTTCTTGTCGGAGAACCAGAAAGGGCTTTGAGCAAGGTTGGTCGGCTGGGTGTCGGTTGGCTTGTTTTGGCATTCAAAGAAGGTGATGGGATTTAATATTTGTAGTGTGCCCTCTTCAAGAGATATCTTGAGTAGCTCGGGTCGACTGTCCGTGAGGTTCAAGAAAGGTTTGGGAGGGTTGGTCGACTGATCACACAGTATTTTGAACCGACTAGTGTACATTCGAGGGTCAGGTTGCACAAAACAGTTCGGCCCGATTCCGAAAGGGTATGGGATTTCTACGTCTCCGCAATGGGATTGACAATTTGGCTTTGCTAACGAGGGCACACTTGAGTTTGATGATGCTACGCCTAGTATAGCACAACGGCTTAAAACCCACAATTTCGTTATATAAAGGAGTCGAAACCGGCCATCCATTTTTATGATCTCCTAGCCTTCATCTCTGTTATTTCCATTCCTGCTAGCTACTTATAGAAGGAATCTCAGAATTGTTGTACTTCTGCTCAAGTTCGACTTGCTTACAAATTTTACGTGTATAAAAATCACAAATGTCATTCTCCATAGGGTCAATTGCAAAACGCGTACGCTAATACGAAAATCTGAAATTTAATTAGGTGTGATATTACAATTGTCTCTCGGGGTGACAGGACTATCCACGGCAACAGGTGTAGGACCGAGTCTCGATCGAACTCTTTAACTAAAATGCCAAGTTAAACCCAATTAACTTGAAAAAAAATAATTAAACTGATGTAGAAATGGCACATATGCACACAGTAATAGGGCTTATCATTCTAGTTAGTTTAAACTTAAGATTAATTGATATATAAGCACTTAGCTGACCAAAATCAACATGGACTTTTCTATATGCTGAAACTGTATAATTTTATCGTGTATTATGAACTCGGTGGAAAAAGAAAAGTACATGCATCTTGATTGAGTCCATGCTGTTTGCGAGGTCGTCGCTTGATTGAGTCGATGAATGAATAAAAATTTAGACTCACTTAAGCAAGGAATAAAAGATCGAATTTCGAAGATACATCGATAGTTTGAAATAAGGATATTTCAATGGAAATATCGATGAAATATTGAGAGAGACAAAATTTCGATGGAAAAGTTTACAATGTTTTCTTATATTCAAATCATTTGATAACCATAAATATGTAGTAGAATGTACATTTGTCATAAAAGCTCTCTTCGTGCAGGTGGTTAGTCCTTAAATGGTAAGTGTAGCCAACTCTAGTTCGAATCATAGCTTGGTAAGTATATTAATTTATTGGCTTTTTAGCTGAATATTCAACTAAAATTGGGCTTTCACGCTAGTATGCTTGACATGTGAGAAATTTCAAGAGTTGGTGCTAGATATCAATTTTTCTCATAGGTCAGGTTGTGTACCTTTTTTTTCTTCTACTGCTCCAAAATATTGAGTGGGTTGCATCCCATCCTGTAATGGGGCTGGATTCACTCGTGGTCATGCTTGTTGCGGTCCGGCCAAAATAAGAAAATCTATAAAAATAAAAATAAAATTAAAAAATTGCATGGCCGGGTTAGATTGGAACATGAATCTACTTACGTACAACTGTGCGTACTACAGATTCTAATGAAGACTCTGATTGATTCACACTACCAGAAATGGAGACATTACCGGCGACCTGCCGTCGCCGGCCTTGTATTTTTTTTTCGCCGGAATTGACATTACCGGCGACTTGTTGCCGGCAATGACGTCGCCGGTGATTCCCCGCCGGTGTTGACATTGCCGGCGACGGGAAACGCCGTCGCGCCGTGGCCGGCAATGGCAGCGCCGCCGTGGCCGGAATTTGAGACATTGCCGGCTACTCGAGTCCATGTCGCTGGCAATGTGGGGAAAAATTTTGAAAAAAAAACGCGGTTCTGGATTGGGCCCAATTCCATAACCTGCATTGAACCGGATAAACCGTACAATCATACAAGTTCAACAGTACACGTAGCAAAGACAGTCATACAAGTTCAACATAAATGTCCAACGTACAGTACAAATAGCAACGACGATAAAAAAATTAACTACAACTACAGGTCAGGTCCAGGAACTTGCGGGTCATCAGTGTTGAAGTAATCCATGTACTCATTTGAATTCCGGTGGCTACCTTGGTCTTGCTCTGGTGTTGACTGGTGCGGTGGTGGTGGTGGATAGGTAGGGATATGAGGGACCGGGGGAGGTGTGGGGAAGGGTTGTCCGGTAGTCTGAGCCTCGTACATCGTCCGCATCCATGTGTACATCTGAGCCTGCACCCGTGTCTGCTGCATTTGGTACTCGGCCATCTGCCTCTTTTGCTCCTCCAACTCCCTCTGCGTCCTATGAAGCTCCGCCGCGAGGTTACGACTAGAAGTTGAACTTCTTGACCCGGTAGAGTATTCTGAAGTGTTCTTCAATAGTCCTTCGCCCGCCGTGCCCATTCCCCTACAGTAGTAGGTATTCTTTCCAGTCCCACACGCTTTTGCCATGATCCGAGCCGCTATCGGGGGATCAAGCGGATCGATCTGAGAGGCATACTGGGTGACTTCTTCCTCGGAGCAGTCAGGATGGTTAGTCCGAGCTATACTCATGGTCACTTCTGCGGTCGCCTCCTCCACTCTCGACTAATTGAAAAGGGAAAATGAACAACGTATTAGCTAACAAAATCTATTTCCATCTTGAAAAATAGTTTTATTAACACATGGAGAGGCGAAAGACTTACCGCTTCTTCAGGGCACTGCGGGTAGAACTTCTGATGAATATACACCAACGGGTTCACCTCTTGTTGTTGCTGCGCCTTAGTCGACCAACCCATGTAGTTGAGTGAACCTGCATGATGGGCCCTGGTGTTTTTCAATCTATTCGCCCGGTTCGTCTTCGAAATTGCCTTGTTTAATAAACATATGAAAAAAAATTAGTAACTAACTATTTCAATCTGATACGATACATTAGGCTTGAAAGATATATTAAGGATGCATACCCGAGCTTTGGGGTGCTCGAAGTGGGCTATCAGCCACAGCCACTCGTACTCCCTAAACCGGAATTCGCTAGGGGTGGAACCTCGGCCTAGCTCCTTGTATACAGTGTAATGGGAAGAAAGCTCGTTCTTCCACTCTTTATACCTATATTAAAAGAAGGAAAAAAAGTTAGAGATATTAAAACACTTGATAAACAAAAATCTAACTCGATATATATTCAAATAAGTCGAAGCACATCACCTCATATGTAGTTGACGCTCTACCCACGTGTGAATAAGAACTTCATCCACGTCAAACCACACCTGCAATATGAATATATAAAAGATAAAATTATATATATATTTATTCGGACTTAATTAATAAATGTAAAATTTACGTAATGAAAATACGATTTTACTCACACTGAGTGCATTATGCACTTGCATCTTCACGTAGATAGGCACAGATTCCCAATCTGGCCAAAGCATTGGGACCTTGTCCCGCACGATCGCACCGGCCATGCTGACATATTTGAGCGTGGTGTCGAATGCCTCGATCACCTCGCCATCCTCATTGGCCCTTATGGGCGTTTTCCTTCCGCCGGTGGCCTGCTCAAGTCTCTTCCCGGTGCAGGTGCCTCTAGCCCCTTTCCGTTTTCCAGTCCCATTAACGAAATTGCCTAATAATACAATGTCAACAAATTGATATCATTAATTGAACCTATCGCAAGTCTTAAGTAATAATTAAGTAATCAATCTGATGTTAAATAAAATTTACCTGCATCGTCCGTTTGTTGGTTGGTGCACCTCACACTCCAAAGATACACGGGGTCGAACGGGAGGAAGTTATACGCTTCCTCCACGCTCAGGAACTCCGGCCGTCCTTCAATATAAACAGGCATCCCCCTATCATCGAATTCAGGGATGACAGGAATCTCGTCGGGTAGGAAGAGACCGGACGGCGGAGATAGACGAGGCCTGGACGATGAGGCGGCGCCAGCACCACCATGTGTCTCAGATGATTCCCGTGAAACGGGAGTAGGCACCGGGCGAATATGGGGCATTCGGATTGAGGGAGTTTCTGATGCCCCCGTTGACTGTCGCTCGTCTGAGGCTCTGCCACCGGAGGGACGTCTGCTGATTGAGCGTCTGGAGACTGAGGCTCGAGGCTCAACTTCCGGGTTCACGGCTCTTGATCGTGCAGCTTCCTCCTCAGCTCGCGCCTCTAGCAAGGCTCTCGTGCGAGCACTCATCATTGGCCCACTGGGCGTGTTGCTAACTGCGGGGGAGGAGGAAGCTTGACTACTGTTCCCTCCACTATTTCGGGAACCTCTCCGAAGCCAATTAGCCGCAAAACCTCCTGGCATGGACACCGTAATAGTCATGGGAACTGGGGTTCTATAACAAATCAGAACCGGAACGGTTTGGAACAGGAACCGTTTGAACCTGGAACCGTTATATTACAAACGGTTCCGGTTACAAATAGTTCCGGTTCCAAACGGTTCCGGTTCCAAACCGTTTCGGTTCTATAACAAATCAGAAATACCGGAACGGTTTGGAACCGGAACCGTTTGTAACATAACGGTTCCGGTTACAAACAGTTCCGGTTCGAAACGGTTCCGGTTCCAAACCGTTTCGGTTCTATAACAAATCAGAACCGGAACGGTTTGGAACCAGAACCGTTTGAAACCGGAACTGTTTGTAACTGGAACAATTTGTAACATAACGGTTCCGGTTACAAACAGTTCCGGTTCCAAACCGTTTCAGTTCTACAACAAATCAGAACCGGAACGGTTTGGAACCGGAACCGTTTGAAACCGGAACCATTTGTTTTCAAACGGTTCCGGTTATAAACAGTTCCGGTTTGAAACCGTTCCGGTTCCGATTTGGTATGGTTCCAATATCACCTATTATACGTTAAATTAACAACTATATCACCTAACTTAACATATATACATACATCATTTCCGGCTTTAAATTTTTCACACATATATACATCGATCATGCATCTTAATTTCACCTTAATTCACACATATATATATACATCACATATTAATCCAATTCACCCTAGCTAATTAATTTTCCACATTTTTCAAACATACGTATATATATACATTCCATATATATTAATTAATTTTTCACATATATACATCACATATATTGCTCCTTCACCCCACAATTATCCACATTTTTTTCCCACAATTTTCATACATAATTAGATTTTACAAATATTGTCCACATGCATACATATATACATCCCACAATTATCAAAAATTAATTAATTAAAATACACAAAAAAAATATTGTGGAATGAGAGAGAGAGAGAGAGGGAGAGAGAGAGAGGGAGAGAGAGTGAGCTCAAACCTGCCATGGTGGAGCTCGACCCAACTTTGCCGGCGACGGAGGTGAGGGGAGGAGGAAGAGGAGGAGGGGAGGAGGAGAGAGGGGAGGAGAGAGGGGAGGAGAGGAAGAGAGGGGAGAGGGAAGAGAGAAGAGAGGATTGAGGAGAGGGGAGATATCAGAAATTCGTGCTAAGAAAGGGAAGAGGGAAGAGAGAATTGAATTAGGCCGAAGAGAAATGGGGAGGAGGAGCTCGAGCTCGAGCTATACCGCCACCATTGCCGGCGAGGTAGGTCAACGTCGTTGGTAATGACATTACCAACGAGTTGAGAAGCAACTCGTTGGTAATGACATTACCCACGAGTTGCTAAGTCGTTGGTAATGACATTACCAACGAGTTGCTTGTCAACTCGTTGGTAATGTCATTATTTGTCGACTATTATCCGATCGACCAATTTCCGACTACGTACAATTTCTGACTACGGTTCCGATTTCCGACTACGTTCAATTTCCGATTACGGTTCCGATTTCCGACTACGTTCAATTTCCGACTACGGTTCCGATTTCCGACTATGTTCTATTTCCGACTACGGTTCCGATTTCCGACTACGTTCAATTTCCGACTACGGTTCCGATTTCCGACTACGTTCAATTTCCGACTACATACAATTTCCGACTACGTACAATTTCCGACTACATACAATTTCCGAGTACATTTTCCGACTACAATTTCCTTAAACATTTTACTACGTACATTTACGTACATTTGCCGACTACAATTTCCGACTACAATTTCCAACGTACTAAGGATGATAATCGTAATCATCTTCATCACTTGAGTCTGACTCGGTTTCATAGGTAACCTCTGGCAATATGTGCCGCTCCTCGTCACCTGAATCAGCGTCAACTTCATATGGATTAACATCGAGAAGTTCTGCTCCAGTAATTCGAACCACACTCCCAGATCTCACATTATTAAGGCGAATCGTAGATGATTCCGGAATGTCAAAAGCGTTTGGCTCTTGGTATGCAGTAACTTCCTCATCATCTGCGGTATCACCAAGTGTGGCAGCACTGTATATGTTTCTATGAGCAACATGGTTAACCACCTTCCACGGGACTTTGTTAAGAAGATCGTCCAGGTAAAACACTTGTTTTACTGATGAGGCAAGAACGAAAGGGTCATCTTCATACCAGCTAGTAGCAGTATTCACCGAAAATGTTCCGTACTGATCGGTCCTTGTGTTCTCCGGGCTAGTATCAAACCATCTACACTTGAACAAGTGCACTTTCATGCGGTTCCCATAAATTAGTTCAACAACTGAATGAAGGACACCGTAATAGTCAACGCCATCCTGCCCACCATGGACCATCACCCCACAATTCTGTGTTTTCAGTCGGTCGTCTCGATTTTCACATATAAATTTCACGCCATTGACCTGACACATCGAGTAAACTTTTGAAGCAATCGGTTTCATCGCCAGGACCCTCAATTCGTTTGACCACTCTGGGCAACCATCATCTGCTACATGGTTCATCTGAAAACGTCCATATATTAATACGTACAGAAGAAATTATGTCATCTTGAAACCACGTACATACATACATGCTATATAAAGATATATATAAAAATATACATATACACATATACTTACCCATTGACCAAAGTAGTTTGCAAACGTCTTGTTGTGGTAATCAACATTTCCGGCAATAGCAGGGCAGTGAAGATGATAGTTTTTCCAATATTGTACTTCTTGACAGTTAATCAGTACCGACCAGTGGGCAATGGCTACCTCATTTCCATCCAACTTGTACGACTTTGGCAAGCTTCCCTGTACTACCACGTCACTAGAGATGATAGAAAGGTTGAACTGGGGTTCATCTATCGGCATATGTTGTTGGGTGTCCTCTACATTTTCGAGGTACACTTTGGTGTACGTTACACACTCGTGCGCAAGATATGCTTCAGCGATACACCCTTCAGGTGCATATTTATTCTTCACATAGTCCTAATAGGCTCCTAATTGTCTACAAGTTAACAAGTACATGTTAACTTACTTAACCACAAGAATTTACATATAAAAACATAGGCAAACCAAATTTATGAATCATTTGTACCTTTCCATGGGATACATCCAAGTGTAGTGTACGGGACCGGTAAGCAACAATTGTTCGGGAAGATGGATCATCAGGTGCGGCATTATGTCGAAAAAATTTGGGGGAAATATCCTCTCAAGCTTGCACATGATAAAAATGATGTCATCTTGCATCTTCCTCAGGTCTGCTTTTTTAACTTCCCTGGTGCATAACTTCTGAAAGAATCTTGACAAGGCCACCAACGGCTCCACCACCTCTTTGGGCATGTACCCTCGAATGAAAATAGGGAAAAGGCGTTGAAGCAGTACATGGCAGTCATGACTCTTTAATCCGTACATCTTATTGTCCCGGAAGTTAACACACCTGCTTATATTTCCTGCATAGCCATAAGGATACATGCATATATATAGATAAAGCCATATATATGGACCAATTATATTTCTCGCATATAACCATATATACTCCGCTAAAAATTTAAGGTCAAATTCCTACATAGCCATAAGAATATATACCTGACATTACTCAGCCACCGAAAAATTTCATGCTTATGCTTCGGCTTTACGGTGTACGGAGCTTGCGGCATTTTTCTCTTACCATCTCTTAACCACAAATGTTTCCGCACACCCATTGCTTTCAGATCAATGCGTGCCTTAGGGATGTCTTTTGTTTTCCCCTCCAAGTTAAGAACTGTGCCCACCACACTTTCACACACATTCTTCTTTATGTGCATGACATCTAGGTAATGTCTGATAGGCAACCTGGGCCAGTAGGAGAGTTCCCAGAATATGCTCTTGTGTGTCCAAAACTTATACCTTTCGGGCTTGTCTGGAATTGACGCCACTATGTCAGGATGATTGCTCAGCTGGCCAAAATCGTATTCATTCAATACTTCCAAAATTTCTTCCCCTGTCCATCGCCTGGGTGCCACACCTGTTTCCACAGTCCCATCAAACGCGTCTGGATCCTGCCTAAATGGGTGATCATATGGAAGCCAACAACGGTGACGCATCTGAACAATTTTACTGCAATGAGGACTGCAACAATCAACCGTCATGCACTCTGAACAAGCCCTGTAACCCCTGGTAACGTTGCCCGACAACATACCGCGGGCAGGAAAATCACTGATGGTGCCAAAAAGCATGGCATGCATCTGGAACATCTCCTTTTTGAACCTATCGTAAGTGGGGTGGCCACACTCACTCAGGTACTTAAGCTCCTCAATCAAAGGCCTCAAATACACATCGAGACACTTTCCTGGATAACCCGGGCCCGGAATTAACAGAGTGAGCATATTGTATTCCTTCTTCATGCACATCCATGGTGGAAGGTTGTACGGTACCAAAATAACTGACCATATACTGTATTGAAGACTCATGTTGCCAAAAGGGTTGAATCGGTCAGATGAGAGCCCTAGCCAAACATTTCGGACCTCTGCTGCAAAATGATCAAACTCCCTGACCATGTGCTTCCAAGCCTCTCCGTCGGAAGGGTGTATAAGGGTGTCATCGTCAGGCAAGTTCCTCTCAGCCCACCATCTCATTGCCTCCGCCGTGAAAGCACACATGAACAACCGCTCCAGCCTATCAATAAGCGGGAAATATCGAAGTATCTTCACAGCTTTCTTGTTGCCTGCAGGAGTCAACTTATACCTTTCTGTAAAACATACCGGGCAGGCTTCAAGGTCTTCGAGATCTTTTCCCCAGAAGAGAATACAATCATATCTGCATGCATGGATTTTGATGTAGGAAAGCCCAAGATCTTTCAGGATATGTCGCACCTTATGATGAGTGGTAGGAAGACGATGACCGGGTGGCAGTAGCGAAGCAGTCCACTTCAACCAAGAATCAACAGCTTTGACAGACATTTTGTTCTCCATTTTGAGCTGCATCACTCCCATCACACTTTCAAGAACAGTCTTACTACAACCGTCGTACAACGGAGTCTGTTGCAATGCAATCGGGTTGTTGTACTTGTCCATACCGCTTGTGTTGACATGACCTCCAGGTAATGGTTCGACTGGCTCGATATAGGGGAAACCCTCAACGACGGGAGGGACATTTGGTGCTTCATTAGCAAATACACCGCTCTCATGAGGAAACATATCATTGATTAACATCGATGTTGGATCATAGGATGAACTGCCCCTCTCAGCAAAATCTCCATGATCATAGCGTGGACTGGCCCTCTCACCAAATTGTCCATGATCATGCGGACCCGCTACCGATGTTTCACCGTGATAAATCCAACAAGTGTACTTATCCCAAAACCCGTATTTACTCAGGTGCCTCTGGACTTTATCAATGGGAAATCGAAATCGATCGCTGAAACACTTACATTCTTTACACGGGCAATAATGAAGTGTAGTGTCTCCAAAATTAGCCTTCACAAAATCCACAAAACTCCTAATTCCCTGGTGATATCTGACATCCCATCTTTCGAGGCTCATCCAACTCTTGTCCATCCTGAAAATTCTAACAATTTTACGTATTAGTTATATATATATACACACATTCACTACTAATAATCGACGTGATCTCTCAATTCAACTCTAATTAAATCAACACATGCATGCATATGTATATATATCGATCTAATCTCTGAATTCGATTCAGTACTCGATGATAGTATTCTCCTTTTTTCAATTCAAAACGTATTTGACTGGGTAGGAGGAGGCTCTGTTAAGCCTGGCTCCGATAACAATACGATAATACCAGTCATTGATTCAGACACAAGATTAACTACAACCTGTTTTCTCGTTTCGGTGACCGTACATCAACAACATTTCATATATATCTCACGAATTGGATTTGATCAACACACACACACATATATATATACCACATATACGTATATATACACCTACGTACCTATATATATAGCTTCCCGAGTGATCGAGTTTTCGACGCGCGCCTTAATTTTGACAATATACCGAATGATCGATTTCAGAGCGTACGTTTTCCTTCTTTCGATTTCTCTGGATTTTTTTCGCTCAAAATGATTGAATGATCGAGCTGCCCCATCCGGCATCTAATATAAGACACATTGCCAGAGACGGAGTAAGTCGCCGGAAATGAAGACATTACCGGCGACTTTACGCCGGAATCTCGCCGGTAATGTTCCAAAACATTACCGGCGACTCCAACCGTCGCCGGCAATGTCTAGGCACACATTTCCGGCGAAATTCCGGCCACATTACCGGCGACGGAGTAAGTCGCCGGTAATGATGGACATTACCGGCGACTTTTCCGGTCGCCGGCCTTGTTGGCCGGAATCTCGCCGGTAATGACTCATTTTCTTGTAGTGTCAGTCCATATCTAGTGGTAGAATATTTATGCCTAATTTACGCGGTTCAGGGCCGGCCCTGAGTTTCAGGGGGCTCTAGGCGGTAAAAAAATTTGGAGCCTCACATGTAATGATAGAAAGAAAAAAAAATGTAACAAAAACTCAAATGTATACTAAGAATATCGTTGTTTTACAAAATAACCTTCAAGCTATTCAAAAGACCACTACTCAAACATAACTCTTCTTGCATTTTTTGAAGCAAAAGTATTGATTAAGCTCTCATATTCAAGCTTGTCAACAAGATGCTTTTCAATCGATAACATAGCCAAATCATTCAATCTTTCTTGTGACATGGTTGAACGAAGGTAAGACTTGATCAACTTCAATTTTGAGAATGTTCTCTCAGCAGAGGCAACTGTGACTGGAATTGTTAGAAGAATTCTATAGACAATCCAAGCATTGGGATAACAAGCCTCAAGATCTTTCAAAAAATTCAAAACCTCAACTTCTCTTTTTGTTCCTTCTGGTACAGCTTCGCTTAAGCGACGTAGTTCCAAGAACAATTCAAACCCATTGATGTCTGAAATATCTCCATGCTTCAGTAACTTTTCAAGATTCGAACAAAAGTTCATCAAACTCGTTTTATCAGCAGACGTCAACTCCTTAAAATCAAACAAGAGTCCAAAATCGACTTTATATTTCTTAAATTGTTCAAACCTACTTTCAAGTGAAGAAAGAGCTTGATCAATAATGTAAAGGAAGTAATTAACCTTGAATGATTCCATTGCTGATTGTGTCACGTCTTCGGTATCAACTGTATCATTGTCATCAAACCACCTCTTTGGTTTACTGATTCTCTTTTCATGAAATGAGGCAGTAATTTTCATCGTAGTTGCAATCTCTTCAGGTTCAATCAAAGATTTCTCAAAACCTGTTTCTCTGTATGTTTGCAACCATGACATGAGACTTTCCAGTTTACTAATAGCATAATCAATGTGCATATCTTCGGTCTGAAGAATTTTGCTCACAATTAATATTAATCTGATCCAATAAATCATACCAAATAACCATACCAAAGAGGAACTCAAAATTCTCCATCTCATGTGTTAGTAATGAACCAGCTTCACTCCTTGTTCTAGAATCATCGCCATATTTTTTCATGTGAGCTAAAGCATCTCTTATTTGTGGAGCTTGAAATCTGATTGCTTTCACACTTTCAACACGACTTTCCCAACGAGTTTCAGACAATGGCTTAACTGTCAAGCCCGTCACATGCTCTCTAAAAACTTTCCATCGTTTTGTAGAAGATGAAAAGAATGAATAAATTCGTTGAGTTGCTCCAAAAAAGGAATCAGCTTTCTCACAACAAGTTGCCATATCACATATTGCAAGATTGAGACTATGAGAACCACAGGGAGTATACAATGCTCTAGGATTTACCTCAAGTAGTCTTTTCTGCACCCCTTTGTGTCTTCCTCTCATATTAGCTCCATTTTCGTATCCTTGTCCTCTTATATCATTAAGATCAAGCCCAAGAGAGTCCAATGCAGCTGTAAGCTCGTTAAAAAGTCCAAGCCCTGATGTGTCATGCACCTGTAAAAATCCTAAATAGAATTCTTCTACAACAATTGGACATGCCGAAACATTAACACATCGTACCACAAGAGACATTTGTTCATCATGACTAGTATCAGGAGTGCAATCAAGTATAACAGAAAAGTACTTTGCTTCTTTGATTCTTGCAACAATAGAAACTTTTACCTCACTTGCCAGCATCTGAATCATTTCATTTTGGATCTTGTGGCTCAAGTAATGGTAATGAATCTCCTTTTTACCAATACGTCGAACATGTTCATCCATCACAGAATCAAATTCTGCAATCATCTCAATCATCTGTAAGAAAACTCCATTGTTGTCCTCGTACAACTTCTCACTATTTCCACGGAATGCTAGATTATTCTTTGCAAGTCTCTCCACAACAGCAAGGATCCGTGCTAGTAATTTCCTCCAGTGCTCTCTCTCTTTGTCTATTTGTTCTTCCACGGCTCGATCAATTGTTTTTTTTTTTCTTCAATCTTTTCTCTAACTCAATCCAACTAGTAAAACAAGCAATGTGGTAAATACTCTTTTCATGAGTTGTAAGTCTTGCACCCATATTTTTCCAATCTTTCACTCCTTCATTTCCAAATTGGCCTACAAGCATCTTGTTGCGGTCTTGTTTAAACAACTTACAACAAAAATAATATACCTTGTTCACGGATTCTGAGTACACTAACCACCGGCGATCTTGCTTTTCCACGTTTGGTAAGATACGGATGTAATATGACGGGTTGAAGTGTCTATCTGAATCATCTGTAGGATAGATGACATCACTGACTCGTTTTGGCCCTCTTTCAGTTAAGAACTCTCTAAAATTATTCTTCATCTTGTCCCAATTCGCTGGATCATCAAAATCAAATGAGTAGACAATTTCTTCTGATGCTTCTTGCTGACTCTGCTGATCACTTTCTATTCCCACATTCAAAGGTTGATTTTCTTCTTCTTCTGTGGGCAGAGTCTCCTCTTCAATTACATCTTCAGTCGTAGCTTCATTAGCCTGACTTGCTTCCTCATTCTCATTCATGAGTTGATCATGTTCTTGTTCATCGGCACTCCCTTGTGCCTCAATATTGTTTTCATTCTCAAGTTCCTTATTTGTCACAGTATTTTTTGAAGTTTCTCCTTTTTTAGTGAAGAAATTATTGAGAGAACCCGCTTGAAGTCTTTCTAAAGCTTTTCTTCTCTTCCTTGCTTTCTCTTTTTTTGCTCCGGATGGATACTTTCTTTTAGGAGCCATATCAAGTCTGCAAAATCGCATACAAATGATACAATACAAATGAGTACATCAACAAATTATTTAAAAACGAAAAGAATTCCCAAACCGTGTTAATCTATTCACCCAAACAAATTGATGTTCAATACTTCAATGTTCAATTGTTCATAACTTCATATACTGATTACAGTAGCAAAAGGATTAAAGGAATAAAGGATTAATCTCTAATCAAATTCTTAATTCTTAGAATGAAAATAGATTAGAAGTTTACATCAATGCAAATTAAAGAGATGATTTGAAAAGAAAAATACCTGAATGCAAGACGAGATGATCAGATGAATGAGGAACTTGCGATGATCAGATGAATGCAAGATGAGATGATCACTCTGTGTCTCTGTTCACTCTGTTGCTCTGGCTGTAGCAGACAAGACGATTGAGATCAATGAGATGCAATAAAATAGCAGACTTTTGGGTATAGCCATAGGGTTTTATTTTAGTTTGGGCTTACCTACTGTTTCCTTGTTTGGGTTGGGCTATTAGAGTATTGGTTACGTACGTTAGGTACGTAACTACGTAAGTGATATCTTGCTATTTGAATAGTTATATATATATATAATATAAAATTTTCAAATTTAGGGGCCTCAACATTTGGGGGCTCTAGGCACCGGCCTATATGGCCTATACCCAGGGCCGGCCCTGACGCGGTTGTTCATCCATCAATATGAGAAGACGGGTGAATTAGAGAAAACTCCCCTTTGCACTTTTTTTCTTCTGTAAGAGTTGATCCAACCTACTATTTATTAATTATTACTAGAAAAAGGATAATATTAAATTTGATACTATTAAATACAAAATATAAGATATTTTCTCGATCAGACACTCTATGAATCTTAATGACTTAGTTTAGGTATAATTGGACTCATTATAGTACCAAGTCTCCTAGGTTAAGACCACGTTAAGTTAGGTAATCAATCCGAATAACATGTTCAGTTAGAGAGTGTAATATGTACGTATGTGACTTAATTATAGCTCATGTATGAGAAGAATTCATT
The DNA here is from genome assembly GCA_946800695.1 of Geum urbanum. Taxonomy (NCBI): domain Eukaryota; kingdom Viridiplantae; phylum Streptophyta; class Magnoliopsida; order Rosales; family Rosaceae; genus Geum; species Geum urbanum. Next base: position 3,544,214 of record OX327002.1, on the reverse strand, counting down.
CATTATTGTTGAAGTCAGGGTTGGGGTAGATCGAGCATATTCAGAGTGGAGAGAAGTTCCTAATATTCATCTTTAATCGATTTTCTCCAACAATTTACTTTTCTGAAATTTATATTTTTCTGTTGTACCTGTAATTTCGCCGAATTATTTCGGCGACCAAATCAACTTTGAATACCCTCAATTTTTGTGTGGTAGTCCTCCACTGTGTCTAGAGTCTTGTGTTAATTTTCGTGATTTTTAATTTAGTGTAAGTACTGTTAGTAAATTCATTTGTGTTCAGTCATCGAATCTGCCAGATTTCTGGCTTTCGCGTCTTTTTGTGTTTTTGAGTCTTAGTTTCACCAATCCTCTGTAGATAATGACCCATATTTTTCATTGCACTACCCTGATATAATTGACATAATAATAGGATATTTTTGAGAATGCTTTTGTGCCTATCAAATGACAACCGGGGTGTGGAGGTGGGGTTTCGACGTGTCTTGCGGAACCGATATGAGATTAAAGGCGGTAGTCGACCACTGATGAAGGTTAGCGTCGGTGGTGGGATGTATTTTGGAGGTAGGACGCTGGCGATCATGCAGTATGAAGAATAGTAATCTGGGCCAGTTTGTAATTTTGAGAGGTCTTATCCTTGTTGGGCCTGCGAAATTTCGGAGACTTCTAATAAGAATTAGTCAATTAGGGCGTCACAGCAGCCGTGAGGAACAAGGAAAAGTTAGGTCACTTATAAAACAGGCTAGGCCAACGAGCCTGAAGAGCCACTGCACATTGAAAAGCAATCGAAGAGAAACAGTAAAACACCACCACTGCAAGTCGATCAGCATCATCGATTTTGTGAGTGAACTATGAACTATATATTTCTCAATCTCCTAGTGATATTTTCATGCATGCATGTTACTTAATTTCTTAGCAAGCACTACTACATTTTTAACCATTGTCGGCGATTTTAAAATCGCCGGCAATGCTTTTTATCATTGCCGGCGATTTTTTCCTCAAAAATCGCCGGCAATGTCTTCTTTTTTTTATAATCATTGCCGGCGATTTTTCCGGCAAATCGCCGGCAATGGTCCGCCGGTAATTTAAAAAAAAAAAACATTGTCGGCGACTTCCATGTAAGTCGCCGGCAATGATAAAAAAAAAAGACATTTGTAAGTCGCCGGCAATGTTTTTTTTTTTTTTAAAATTACCGGCGGACCATTGCCGGCGATTTGCCGGAAAAATCGCCGGCAATGATAAAAAAAAAAAAAGAAATTGCCGGCGATTTTTGGGAAAAAAATCGCCGGGCAATGGTTAAAAATGTAGTAGTGAAGTTTATGATACGCTGTTGAAGTCATATGGGATAATGATTTTAATTCCTTTATGAATCTGGGTTTTTGCTTCTCGATCAATCGAGTTTGAATTGATGACTTTGTTGTTCGAATTTTGATATCGGTCACTCCATTGGTCTTTTGATAATTTCGTAGATGCAAGCAAATTGACTAGTTAGACTATTTATAGTTAGGTTATGTTTACTTGTCACCCACCTATGTTCATGCCCCAGTTATGCGTGCAACCTTTGAAGCTCAATATGGTGCTCAAATCCTCTTTAGTAGATTTTCCAATTGATAATTTTTGTTTACCTGGTGCATGTTTGTTGTGTTTTGTATGTGAATATGCTTCAGAGAATTAAATCCCTTAAATTAATGAGTGTGACGTGAATAAACTTGTTCATATGAATTTGCTATCATCATCTAGAAGAAAGAATAGTGTAAGGATTCTGTACTCGATCGATCTGTTTACAACTTAATTGTGAGATAAACGTTATACAATATTCTTGGACACCATCTAGAAGTAAAGTAGCTATTACGTACAGAACGTTTTCTCCCTACTGTCCTCAGACCTCAGCGCAGACCCATCCCCAGTTTGAAATCAAGAACAGAACCTTCTTCTTGACTTTGAAAGTAGCAAAATTGAGGTTAGATGCACTAACGTACAAAGAAAATATAATTAAGAAGAGAGTGATTTCCAACCCACTTGTACGTTAAGATGATAAATTAATTAGTCCAAAATGACTGAAATATAAATAGTCTTTGTATTATTGTATAGCCACGCGTTCAAGTTTTAATTCAGGCCGCCATATGACTGAAATATCTATAAGACTCTGAACTTGCATAACCATCTATAGTCCAATTTCCAAGCTCTTTGTATCTGCTTGCTTCGAAAATTATAAACATCGATCAAGTAATACCAACATCAAGCAGAGTTATAAATTGTTGGAACTTTGTGGGACTTTAGTCCCACATGAAAGATGTATAAGGACTCCTACCTTTAATAAGGGATACCCCATGTAAGGTATTGAATGGAAGTGGGCTTGGGTGAGGGAATTTCTATGGGCTTCATGGAAAATTCCCTTGAGCTCCTAGTGGGCTATGAAGATTATTTTATAATCAAAGACTGGGCTCTTGGGCTCTGGGGACTTAGTTAAAATCAGTATACGTTTTTGTTGCTGATCCTTTTTACGTAAAGACGTAATTGTTCATCGAACAAAGACGACGTTCTGCCGAAACGCAACAAATACGACCTTTTGTTCAAATCTCCGAACAGACGTCATTCGTCTATAAAAGAAGGTTGAAGGATCAGCATCAAACCACTGAAAAATTCGAAATACATCTTCTTTACTATCAAGAGGAAAACACATATTGAAGTTCGAGATAGAATTCAAGGGAATCTGCATCACCTTGAATTTTGAGAGTTGTATCCTGGGAGACAGACGTCAAGACGATTCCACAAGTAGAAGTGCAGGGACGAATTTCTGTCTTAGGACATTGCGTTAAGCAAGCCTCTCTCAAGAAACAAGTTAGTGAATTCAAATTGATTTCTCTGTTTAGATTTCATATTTCATCCGAAGCATTCAATTCGAATTTAATTCTCTGCTATTTAGTTTCATTAAATTACGTTATAGGAATAATTACTGTGATTCATAGCTTGATCCATACTTATAATACATATTTTCTAACATAAATCACTTGATCGATCTCTAACGTACCCACTGTTCTAAAAAACGGCTGCCTAGGCACCGACTAATCGGAAAAAATCATCTTATCGCCTAATTTTGGTCCTGGGCGGGGTAGTTAGGCAGGAACCGACTAATCGACAATTAGGCGGGCGGCTAACGACTAATCGACAGAAAAACACCACCTAGGCGTTTTTTTTTTAAATTAAGAGGTACAACGCAAATGAATGAATTTTAAATAGAAAATCCAATCCAATTTCTTTCGCGAAACGTCGTCTCTCTCCCTCTGCAAACGCCGCAACTTGGACGCCGCTCGCCGATCACCGCCGTCGCCGCCACTTGCCGTCCATCGCCGTCATCCTTGTTTGTTATATGTTGATAATTTAATATGGTTAAATGTGGGCAGGAGCATAGTGTCTATGACCATCACACAAACAGAACTTGATTCCGTGAAGCTTTATGTTTGAATGGTTTCCATGGTTGCAAGTTTATAATGTAAGTTTCATTGTCATAAACTCATAATGTATTGTGATTTATGAATTATCAGCTTCGAAATAGATAATTTCATATTCTTGGGATTCTTGTTTATGCACATCTATTCAAAACATTGAAATGGATGGTTAATTATATTTGTTTATAAACTTAGTTTAGAATTTTTATGATATTTCTTTATAATTTTTACTTTATGTTTCAAATTACAATATACCATATAAATATATAATTAATTAAATATATATAACAAATGATCCGCCTAATTATCGCTTAATTATCGATTAAACTCCGCCTAAACGCCTAGGCGCTAGGCAGTAGCTCCATCGCCTAATTCCGCTTAGCGCATTTTAGAACCTTGGTTATGTACATATAATTGGCTAGGTTTGTGATCTAAATTCAGTTATACAAATGGAAGCACGTCTCAGTTTTGCATTTAGAATCATTATTCATCGGTATATATATACACCATGCACCTTCTTTAGGTTTTATGTGCAATCAATAATACGTACGTATATATATTAGCCGGCTAAACCTAGCTAGCTAAATTAATCTTGCACAGCGATCCATGACGAATTCGTTCAAACCATCCGTACATCTCCGACGATCCATGAGAAAACAAAACAAAGTCGCATGGGAAATCACAAAGAAACTCTTGACCGGAGAAGGCAAGGACAAGAACATGGTGTACTCGCCGTTGTCCATTCATGTGGTTCTTAGCACGATAGCTGCTGGGGCCAAGGGCGCCAACCAAGACCAGATGCTTAAGTTCCTCAAATCCAAGTCCATTGAAAAACTCAACTCTTTGGCCTCCATGATTGTGCCCCTGGTCTTTGCCGATGGCTCCGAAAAGGGAGGGCCTCGCCTATCATTCGCCAATGGGGTCTGGATCGAGAAGTCTTGTTAAATCAAGCCTTCTTTTAAAAATGTAGTGGAAGTCGAATGCAAGGCGGCCTTGGAGCAAGTCGATTTTAAGAACAAGCCGGAGGAAGCGCGATGCAAAGTCAATGCATGGGAGAGAAAGAAACCAATGGCCTCGTTAAACAAGTTCTTCCCCCAAACAGAATGTCTTCGTGGGTATAATGCAAAAAGTATTTACATTATTTGCAAAATTGAGATTGTTCGATGCAGAAATATCTCTCGGGAGAGACCTTCTCCGCGAAGCAGTCTCTTTTGATATCGGATGTATCAACCGCGTGTACCGGTCTATCCTGTATGTGTTTCGATGTTGGCGTGCCACCGTTCTTCAACGGAATATGGACTAGTTATAGCCGCCTGACTTCTAATGTAAGCGATTAAGATAGGGAGAGCACCAACCCTATCCGAATAGGTTCTTTCTGCCTAGGAACCTAGGACTTTGATATGTGTACCTCTCTGCTAGATCCAGAAATCGATACCCCCACGTCTCTCGTGTAGAGCAGAGCAATCTCTCGATGAAGTGTTTGAGAACACTAGCTTCCCTTGAGTATTCAAGCCCTCAGCATACAAGTGAGCAGCCCTTCCACCTTCAGGTTGCAATTTGCTTCCTTTGAGTCTTAATACTCTCACTCGATAGGTGACAAGCACTTAGACCTTTCTGGTTGCAAGTTAGATAGAAATCTCGAGGACGAGACGTCTAGTCTAGGTTCTGTTGCGTATAGCAAGGATGTTTGATTGAATATTTGTGTCGTGCTTTTCATAAGATCCTTGTATTCCTTATATACTCGCTTACATATCAGTCATTGATCCTGTTTCTAACTCATTTGCTCTCGTAACTTTGTCTGAATCTTCACACCAGCATCGTGTTATACCTCTCATAGGCATTCTAATTCCATCATAACCCTGTTAAGAGTCCTGCAAATATCAACTAGTTATGATAGAAACTGAGCCGCGTGAAACCAGCTCGATAAGACACAGTTCTAATAGAACTCTAAGTCTTCTCCCAGCGAAGCTCGATACGAATCTCGCTAGACCTCTTATCTTAACTTCCTCGATAGGAACTAATAAACCATAACGGGCCGCTCGATAGACCTCGGCCATCCAGGCCCAAAGTAAATATTTTATTTAGGCCCAAACATTGCCCCTCAGGTCTTGAACTTGGAAACTTTCTGAACAAGTGAAAAGACTTGAATGTACCTTAAACGACGTGCTCATTGACTTCGAAACGCTATACCATCATTCGAACGCCACGTCTAACCAACTCTTCGAAAAAGTATGACGCTCGACTGACTCCTCTATAAGAGCAACAGTCCATATCCACAAGTTTCATCTTTCATCAAAAACTTTTCAATTGCTTAGAGACCTGCAACTTTTTAACTCTCACAGTCAAAAAGCTTAAACCTTTTCTTCTCACCGCCGTCAAAACCCTAATTCGGAAAAAATGCCTCCTCGTAAGGACATTACTATTCCTTTTTACCACGTTCACGCCAAGAAGTTTGTCAAACGGCTCAAGGAAGTCGCTGTTCGATCGAACCCAGACACCACTTGCACTCTTGCCATAGACGCTGAAGAAAACACAGGTCTCCTCGGCCCATTTCTGGAATCTCCACTGAATCCAGACCTCTTCACTTTCCTTCGTAAACCCATCTGCAGCTCTTCCCTTCTACTCCAGGTAGACCATTCTGCAGACCCAAAGTCATGGTCACCGAAAGACAGCTTTTGTTCCATCGGGAAGTGGCCACACTCCTCCTCCGATGACCTCGACTGGTACCACCAACGTCGTGGGCAGGACAAAAACCGATGGGAAGCAGCAGGAATTGCTGAACTCATTGATCTATGCTTCTCTCTTCTGTCTGGAGCCAACAAACCCCCACTTGCTGCAGCAATGTGCTTCTGGGATTGCACAGTGAATTGCTTCAGACTTCCTTGTGGAGACATAAGCATCACAATGCTCGATCTCTACACCATATTTGGAGTTCCTGCCGCTGAGAAAAGCTGGACTCCTCAGGAAACCAGCCCGACTACTCATAAAGCCTCAGAGATGCGGCTTTAGTCCTACTCCGCCTGGGTGAAATACTTCTCAAAGCAGGACACCGCCCAGGGAGGAATATCTTTCTTGGAGTACTGGCTATCGAAGTACCTGTTCTGCACAACCTCAGCGAAGGTCATTAAAACGTGGACCAATCTCGCTGAACGCCTCTACAGCGGAGAACCACTGAGTTTGGTTGAATCCGTCCTGGCCTCCATCTACTATAGTCTCAAGCGAGTCACTCTATCGAAGCTCGACTTGAACCAATCTGGGCCACTTTGGATGGTAGACCTCTGGCTGCAGGTCTATTTCCCTTTTTTCTGTCCATCGGCAACCCCTAAGTTCAGGGAACAGAAACTGCTGGGCAGGTCGCTGGTCGCTACATTACCCAGGACTAAGCAATGGTCCTATTTCAACTGCTTCAAGCACCTTTGCTACCACGAGGACCTCCCCTATACTGCCATCGAAACAATTCTGGGTCGTCGTCATCCTGGCCTCCTCTCAAGTGGCTTCATGCCATCTCCTGACCAAGATAATCAAGCGAGGAGCTTGTTCGTTAAGTCGAACACTTGCCAGGATTTACCACTCCCAGACTCTGGGTACGAGCTCTATGCTCCCAATCACTTCTGCAGGCAACTTGGGCTCGGCCAGGATGCCCCTATGCCCCTTGCATGCTCCGTCAACAAGTACACTCTCTGGCGGGCAGAGAGTAAGTCTAATGCAGCAGAAGTCATCGATGAAGAATTTGGCTTTCCATTGGTGATAGTTCCCGAGATTACTAAGCCACTGTCTCCGTCGAGGTTGGTCACCCCAACATACCTCACCTGGTACTCCCAATTCTGGGTGGAGCTGCAATACAAGAGCCCAGCACTGTGTTTTGCCACCATCTTCCGTGAATTCGATGAGAAATTCCCGATGAAGGCAGATAAGGATGCCCTCAACGATCCTCCCTCCAACTCGAGCTCAACCCCATGGCCACAGGTATGTTTTTAGTTCAGAAATTTCCACTTGTGTTGGTAACCTTAGGATCAGAAATAACCATCCTTCTCTTCTCCCCATAGTGCAATCCAGAGCCAGATATAACCATGGCTATTCACTCCTTCAAGAAGAAAAGGACCCAGCGTTCCAGATCACCTGTAAGTATTAGATTTATTACCTATCCAGAACACGCTGATTCTTACCACTGATCTTGATATTGACCCTTAATCTCTGTAGCCCCAGAGCTCCAAGAAACTCAAGCTGAGGCCTCCAGAGAGTGGAATTTGGTTGGAATCCCGAACCAAGAGCAGAGACAATCAACTACAGCTCCATGCTCGAGTTTTCCATGCTTCGTTTGATCAAAGGAGCAGCAAAGCCTCAGGGTCTAGTGCTTGCTCAACCATTGCATTTACCATTGCACACTGGTTTTGTGCAAATCCAGGTAGCACTCCTACACTCTCCCAGTTCGATGACCTCCTTCTCCAAGGCTCAAGGGAATGGCAGGAACTATGCAAGGATGAGTCTCTGACCAGGGAGTTTCCAAACCATCATTTTGATTTGGACACCATCTTGAGGGCAAACATCAGGCCGCTCCAATTCTCGGCCGATGACTCCTTAATAGGACTCTTTAACCCTGAGAGGTTTGCTAATCTGAATGGTCACGGCTGCTGCCCCTTCGATGACTTGTGGGAACATGTTCAGAAAAGCAGGAAACCTCAGGTTTTCATAGTGAGCTGGAATGATCACTTCTTCGTCCTCAAGGCTGAAGACGAAGCCTTTTATATAGTTGACTCACTAGGAGAAAGACTCCAAGAAGGACACAGAAAAGCCTTCATTCTGAAGTTCGATGAGTCCAGCTCCATATCCACCGTTGCAGATAAGGCTGTAGTTAGCAGCCACAAAGAATGTTGTAAGGACTTCATAGTCCAATTCTTGGCTGGAGTCCATCGAGCTGAGCTTGAGGAAGAGTGAGAAGAAACAGCCTGTAGCCCTTGACACTTTGTTCCACCGTCTTCAGATCGAAATCCAAGGTTGTTACATTCCTCCCTCTTCTGGCGAAGGTCCTAGTGCCCCTGATGAACAAGTCGTCTCCGAGGCTGAGCAAATTGTCTCCTCACCAGAGCCCAGATCTGATCAATCATAGACTCCAGTTGAGACTAGCCCAGAGGTCGAAGCAGCAAGTCCTTCCTCACCAGAGCCACAAATTCAAACTTGCGAGGAAACACCAGTACTGTCTCCCCAACAAGTAAGCTAACGTAACCTCACTTCTTAGGTTAATAACTGTTCGATAAAGTCCTAACACTTCCTGTTATTTTCACATCGAAGTCTGATGTTGTTTCTATGGACCTGGTCATTCAGTAAAGTTTTCCTGATAGCTCAAGGAAACAAGCGAGCACAGTAGGAAAGCCAATTTCGATGGCCATCGAAGATGAACCTTATCGATCTCTGGATATCGATGATGAAGGACCTCCTGTTCGAAACGAGGAAATATATGTCCCCTCTTCTTCATCTGGAAAGCAACTCCAACTGATCAGTGTAGAAGACTCAACCAAGATTCAAGAACTTGTAGGTTCATTGAGCACACTGAGAACTCCTTTAGGCATCGAAGACCTTCTCCATGACATTCTCTCTGGGCCCCTGGATTCTCTTGGAGACATTCAGGTCGCTCACAAGCAAGTGAAGGAATTGCATGCCAACGCCCCAACAAACCTCATTCCCTGTCTGGAAGATATGGAAAACAAATTGCTTGAGCTTCTGCGTAGTAGTGAAATCTCCCAAACATTGTCCATCAAGGCTACTCGAAAGAAAGAAGCAGCAATAACCCTGGAGCATAAAACTCACAGGGAGACAGAGAGAATGGAGAAATATTTAAAGGAGCTGCCTTCACAAGAGGAACACCTAGCGCAAAACGTGCCAGGCTCCTCGCTCTTGAGGCTGATGTCGCTGCACTCAGAACAGAAATAAATGCATTGGAAGGAAACATCCCCAACTATCGGGATGACATGCATAACTTTTTGGCCGAAGGCGAGATCCGAGCCCAACTCCTGCAAGAGGCACGTCAGGAAGCCATCGAAGCTCGCAAAGCAGCTTATCAAGCTTGGAAGACCTCAGAAATGATTAAGATCTCAATAAAGAGCTTCCTCGATATGTAATAAGTTTTGGGCCTCTAGTATAGGCTTTTTGAATATGTTATCGAACAAACAATGATTTTCATATATCCACATTGTTTTGACAATAAAGTATGTATTGGGTTTAAAACTTGATTGGGCCTCTATAATAAGCCATTTTCCAAACCCTGACCCAGCCCCATTTAGGCTGTAATTAATTTTAACTTTTCGGTTTGTCCAACAATAAATAGAATTGAATTCTATACTTGGAATCCGTATCGCGTCAAACCATCGAAATCTTTGAAATACGCTTTACCTGCCCCAAAGATCTTCTCATTTATCATGCACTTCTTGCGAGCAGATAAACCGCTTCCATAGTCCACTGTTAATTGAACACGTATTCACTATTGTTGGGTGTAATTACTCACGCGAAACCAAACCGTTGTAATTCCTGGCTATAAAAGGTTTCATTCTTTTGGTAAAATGAACCAAGTCTTTTGCGAGAATGAATCAAACCCAACTCCATTTGCTCTGGTCTTACTATCCAAAGAAACCTCCAGATAAATCCTTCGATGTTCTGTTCCTTAGATAGCAATATCCATGCCCAAACCTGGACTAGATAGCAATATATATGCCCAGGCGTCGCCTTGGCTCTCCCTGCTTGAAGGAGTCAAGAAGGGAGAAGCCATACTCCCGAGGTTCCATCCCCTTCGTCTTCTGCCTCGCACCCACTCGGTGTCAATATGCATAGGGGGTGGTAGTACTCCCCAAAGTGTCCTGCAATCTATGGGGAAAGATGGGGGTACATCTTGACTGGAGAAAAGGCGACAATCGTCAAGGCAGGTGCAACTCTTGTTGTAGTCCTCCTCCTCTTGTCTTGACGATTCAGCTTCCTCTCCCTTTCCAACGCCGAGGTCGATCTCTTCCAATCACCGAGCTCGATCTGCAGGCTTTATCTTTTTGTTTAGGTCTTCAAACCTCTTTAAGGAGATGGGAAAAGGAACGCAGAGGATCTTGTGAAGAATGAATCTTTTAATTTTTTCAGTTTCTTTGTTGCAATTTTCCAAGATTCATCTTCACCATATGGTATCAGAGCCTTAGGCCGCAAAGCCTTTGTATTATTCCAAGTATCTGAATGTAATATTTATTTTGAATTGTAAAAGTTCTTTGTATTGATAAACTCATATATAGTTTGCTCAAAAATTTCAGCCACAAAGTCTGGCCTGCATCGAACTTTGACTTGGAATAAATAACTACTCTGATTACAAAATTTAGCCTCGAATATAGGCACTAACTAACTATTTTAACCCCATTAATAGGTTATTCGATGTTTTATGATCCTCGATGAGTATACGTGTTGCCCCTGTAGTTTATTGATGCAAAAGCATGAATAAACTAGATTAAGCAGTATCTGGAGGATCATCATACTCCCAAACTGGTTGTATGAATTTCTTTAGGTAACGACCATTTATTGGGTTTGCATGTATAGTACCATCTCGATCTCTCAGACCAACTGCTCCTTTACCCAACAGTCGATCGATGATGTATGGCCCTTCCCATTTTTCTGACCATTTTCCTCGTCCTTCCATTTTCTCACCGATAGGCAAAATCACTCTCCAGACGAGTTCTCCTTCTGTAAAACTCATGCCCCTTGTTCGCTGGTCATAGGCACGAGCCACCTTCTGTTTTTCAGCACGTAGACTTTCATAAGCCTGTATTCGATGCTCATCGAGATCTTCATGCTCTTGCCACATTGCTTGGACATAGTCTTCACCGATCAAATTATGTTGCTCCATCACTCGTAAAGACTGAACGTTGATCTCTAAAGGCAACACCGCATCGTGCCCGAACATCAGTGCATAAGGAGTTGTACCTGTGGGGGTCCTCTTACTAGTCCTGTAAGCCCACAAGGTATGAAAAAGTTCTTCATGCCACAGTCTGGCATTTCCAGCGAGCATCCGTTTTAGGATATGTATAATGATTTTATTGCTCGCTTCAGCTTGACCATTGGATTGGGCATAGTATGGAGAAGAGTGGAGAAAATGGATCCCAAGATCCTTCATTAAAGTATCTACTTCTCCAGACATAAAGGCTGCCCCTCGGTCTGAAACAAAACATTCAGGGATGCCAAACCGACAAATAATATCTTCAAACAAAAATTGGCGGATGGCCTTCGCTGAAGATACCCTGAGGGGTCGAGTTTCGACCCACTTCGTGAAGAAATCAGTAGCCACTATAATGAACTTATGTCCCTCAGATGAATGAGGATGAATCATTCCAATTAAGTCCAAAGCCCATCCTCGAGCTGGCCAATGCTTGATTATAGGCTGTAATGGTATTCTGGGCATATATATGGTTGACTGGACCATGTTTCTGGCATTCTTCACAACCTTTAGCGAACGTGATGCAGTCTCTGAGCATTCCTGGCCAATAAAAGCCATGTCTTCTTAATAACCATCTCATCTTGGGACCAGCATGATGAGCTCCTGCAACCCCAAGATGGACTTCTCTCATTAACTTCTTAGCGTCACGTCCAAAGACACACCTCAATAGTATGCATTCTTCTCCCCTTCTATATAACTCAGCATCTTTGAGCACATAATTGGGAGCTAAAAATCGAATCCGCTTGTCTACCGGATTATTAGGATCCTGGAGATAAGAGATGATTTCCTGTCTCCAGTCTTTGTCGATGTGATCAAGTGTAGCAACGTACCATTCGTTTTTATCTTCTTGTCGTGCACGGAAAGATGGAAGGGTTCTTCTTTCAACCTTGAGTATTCTTTCTCGTACTCCATCTTGCAGACTTACACCCGTTGCTAGTTGAGCCAACTCATTAGCTGCATAGTTCTTCTCTCGAGGAACATGACTCAACTCCACCTCTGTAAACAACTTTAATAAATCACAGGCCCTCCTCGCATAAGGTTCTAGTATTGGACCTGCCCTGTATTTTGTCTCAAGTTGTCTGATCACCAGTTGGGAATCTCCAAGGACATGCACATCATTGATCTCCATATCTAACAGAAGTTCTAATCCAATGATTAAAGCTTCATACTCTGCTTGATTATTTGTGCACTTGAAGTCCAACCTGAAAGAATAAGAATAAGTTTGGCCGCGTGGGGAGATTAAAGCTACCCCTGCCCCAGCCATAGTACTCGTACTCGACCCATCGAAATACAGACACCAAGGGGCCAAATCAATACGAGCGAGATCCAGCTCTGGCCCGTCCACCACTTCTTCCATGGGATGATGAGCCAAAAAATCAGCCACTGCCTGGCCTTTCACCGCCTTCTGAGGAACATATTGTAAAGAAAATTCTGAGAGAGCCAGAATCCACTTTCCAATACGACCACGGAGAATTGGTCTGGATAACATATACTTCACTAAATCTGTTTGTGCAATGACACACGTAGTGAAGGATAGCATATAGTGCCTCAACTTACACCCTGAAAAGTATAAGGCTAGGCATAACCTTTCCATTGGAGAGTATCTTGTTTCACAATCATTCAAGGTTCGACTCAAATAGAAAATAGCACGTTCAACTCCTGCTGTGTCGTCCTGAGCCAGTAGACTTCCAATGGAGAGTTCAGTAGCCGATATGTACAGCTTAAGAGGAACCCCAGGTCTTGGAGGAACCAAGACTGGTGGGTTCGTTAAGTATGCTTTGATGGTATCGAAGGCCTCCTGATGTATAGGCTCCCATACAAAGTCTTTTTGATTTTGAAGCTTGAGAATGGTAGAGAATGATTGTGTCTTCCCAGCAGCATTAGCAATAAACCGTCGTAAGAAATTGATCTTTCCCAATAGACGTTGAAGGTCCTTCTTACTCTTAGGTGGGGCTGCACTGATAACCGCTTGTTTCTTATCATCCGGTATTTCGATCCCTCGCTGATGAACTAGAAAACCCAGGAAATCACCTGCCTGGACGCTAAACACACACTTGGCTGGGTTCATCTTTAGTTGATGCTGCCTCATTCTGAGAAACACTTGTCTCAAGTCTTCAAAATGATCACTTCTGCGTTTCGTCTTGACTACCACATCATCGATGTATACTTCCATGGTCTTACCAATAAGATCATGAAAGATCAAGTTCATTGCTTGTTGGTAGGTTGCCCCTGCATTTTTGAGTCCAAATGGCATATCCACGTACTCAAAAACACCGGCAAAGCCTGGGCATCGAAACGCTGTTTTATGTCTATCCTCTTCAGCCACCGGGATCTGATGATATCCTGCAGTACCATCCATGAATGTTAACATCTCATGGCGGGCAACTGAGTCAACCAACAAATCAGCTACTGGCATAGGATAAGCATCCTCAGGGGTTGCATTGTTCAAGTCTCTGTAGTCGACGCATACTCGCATCTTCCCATTCTTTTTCTTGACTGGAACTATATTCGATAGCCACTCATTATATTTGGCTACTCGTATAATCCCTGACTTGAGCATTTTCTCAACCTCCTCTTTGACTAGAATTGCTGTCTCTGTGTTCATGCGTCACATTTCTTGTTTTACAGGCTTCTTTCCCTCGATGATGGGCAAGTTGTGACAAACTAGGTCTGTTGAAAGACCAGGCATGTCTTCATATTTCTCTGCAAAACAATCTGCATATTCTTTCAGCAACTCAATCATCTTGAGCCTCTCTTCAGGCTCCAAGAAAGTACTTATAGCCACAGACATTGGCTCTTCCTGTGTCCCAATCTGAATGTGTTCTATGGGATCTTTGACTTTAGGAGGGATGTCATCTAAGGCTGCTGGAGCTAGTTGAATCTCGTCTTCCTCCTCTAAGTCTTGCAGAACATCTTCATCCACATATTCCAATGCTGCAATCATTGGAACCTTCTCAAAGGCTTGACTCTCTAACATAAAGTTATGAAAGCGTTCGTGCAAAGAAAGACAAGCCTCGGTCTCCATTTCTGATAGAGACCCGTTCATGGAGAACGTCTGGATGGTAGCTCGATGGTGTAGGGTCTTTGACTATCCTGATTTGCTTGAACAATCCCCCACTGAGCTAATTCAGAGGCCGTGACACCTATCGGGCGGCCTTTACTATCGACGCCACATACCTCCAATGGCCTAAGGTCACTGTGGTAATACCTGGCCTCTAGAGCATTAGCAGAGACGGAATATGGGCGAGGGTCAGCGTTGCCTATCTCTGCTTCCCCTGACTCCATGTTCCACAATAGCATCTGCTGATGCAGCGACGATGGTACACAGTAGCTTCGATGGATCCAATCACGTCCCAGGATGGCACTATATGGTGATGTACATTCTACCACAAAGAATGTGTAAGTGCCCGAAGCTATCCCGATGTGTACCTGTAGGAAGACAATTCCCAAGGTCTTCGTTATGCTACCCTGGAAATTCCTGACACTCAGCGATGTCTCTTGGATAGCTGACTTGGGAACACCGATAAGGGCCAATGCCTTAAAGGTGATGATGTTCACTGCTGCCCCTGAGTCCACCAAAAGTTTATTTAATTGGACTCCCTGGACTTGTCCTGTGACATATAGTGGCCGCATGTGCATGGCCATGTCAATGGTGGGCTTGGAGAACATCATTTGTCCTCTTGTATCTGATGAATCCGGTTCTGGTGTGCCATCTGTTGTGGAACTGTCTGGCACTTTTGTTTCTTCATCTTGTAACATCACGCTACTGATGTTCCTGGATTCATCTCTTGTTGCTGGTGAGGGCAAAGCATATTTGGAGGATAGAACATACACCATGTTAATGGCTGCAGTGTCCTCCTCGATGGAATCTTGTACTTCATCGACCTCATCCTCACCGTAATCCACTAACTCCTCGTCGTCATTGTAATTATCACCTTCAGCCGATGACTGTCCTCCCTCGATAGACACTGTAGTCAGTTCGAGGTGAGCAACTTGCTGAACAATATCCTCAGGAATAGGATCGATAGCTGCTGTTGGAGTTGGCGGTGTAGCTGTTTCCTTGGGAACTGGGGTTAGCTTCTTGGCCTTCGCTTGCTCTTCTACAACTAAAGGCCTCGACTTCCATTGCAAGACTGGTGGCTTGCTCGAAGCACTTTGTTGTGGTGGCCCCTCTGTTCCCTTGGGAGGTGTCTTCAGCCCTACTTGTTTCACCGTGTCTTCTTCAAAGTTAAGGCGCCTCCTTACTGGTCGTTGTTTCTGAACTACACGATGAACCTCTAGAGTAGGTTCAGACTCTTTTCCTTTGTTTGCTAGTTCTGGGTTTCTCTCGAAAACCCCTGGTCGTTAGGCTCTCACTTTGGGCTCGTGAGATTTTTTCCCAAAAACCACTAACGGATTTGCTGCAAGGGTGTTCAATCGCCTCTGCAGCACTTCTGGAGGGAACTCCAGGTCTTCTTCCTTGATGAGGCCAGCCTCGTAAGCATCCAATGCTCTCTTGGCCCTACCAAAGCGTCGCTGTAGGTTCCTCCTCTTACTTGGAGTCACCTCGACTGTCTTTCCCTTCTCCCTTATATACCATACATCCTCCTTTGTGATATTCCTTGAAGCTAGAGGAACATATGGTTTGGTAAGCGTATCGGCAACCTTAGACTCAGGTGGTTTAACCACACTGGCCTGTTTTGTTGCTCTTGGTCGCTTGGGAGCGGGAGTGTCCCTTTGCCTTGATTGTTGGGGTTGATGATCTTTATCAGAGAATAGTTCCGGGAAGGCTTTGGCTGCCTGAGCCAGCTCTTCGAAGGAGATCTTCAGCCCACTTCTCAATTTGCAGTGTGCACAAAGGGCCACTGGCGAGTCTGCTTTAGGGTCCACCTTTTCCTTTCCTTTATTCTTTGGTGTACGAGGTAGACTCTCGCCAGCAGTTGGTTGGTCGTTGGACTGCTTTCTTTTGTTTGTTTTAGTACCAGTCACGTCCAGCATTCCAACGATCATGGGGATGGGAGTCGTTAGATTAAGCGACGGTTTTTGTTCGATCGCTATCACTCCGTCATTGATCAGCTGCTGAATTTTATATTTCAGATCTCTACAGACAGCTGTAGTGTGACTTCCCCACTTGTAGTGATATTGGCAATAAGGGAGACCCCTAACATCATCAGGATGTGGGTCTGGTGATCCCCAGTTGTCAGGCACCACTGCTATTCCTTCTAGGCATAGCTTTTCAAATATCTCTTCCCGCCAGGACGCATCGTATGTGATGCGTGTCCGCTTGGGTCGGACAAAGGCTATATTTTTCCTTGTGCCTCGCTTGGAC
The DNA here is from genome assembly GCA_946800695.1 of Geum urbanum. Taxonomy (NCBI): domain Eukaryota; kingdom Viridiplantae; phylum Streptophyta; class Magnoliopsida; order Rosales; family Rosaceae; genus Geum; species Geum urbanum. Next base: position 3,527,509 of record OX327002.1, on the reverse strand, counting down.
TTCTTCTTCTCTTGACTTGGTGCATCTTGACTACGTTCTGAAGAAGTACCGCTGACGGGAGATTCTGTGATCGGAGGAGATGGTGTTCTATGAGGATATTCAGGATGGAAATCCATCCCTCCGTCTTCAGTGATCACAATCACTTGCCAGTTAATCAAGCCCTGGATTTTATCTCTCAGGGTCGAACACATCGATGTTCGATGGCCGAAGTGATTGTGAAATCTACAAAAGTGTTGGGCTGGCCCCTCATACTGTAGATGTCTAAGCTTATAGACAGGGTAGAAGAAGATCAGCCCTATATCCTTTAACCTATCCAGGTATTCATCCACCATGTCTATCTTGAATGAATAGGTTAAGTAGGCTGGTTGATTCCAAGCCTCTTTGTTTCCAAGGATTCTACAAGGTGCTGGCCAACTTACGTCGACCATGTTCACCTGTTGAGCCGGGAATGGCTCAGAATCCACTAGAGCTGCTGTCTTGGACGAACCTTCCAACTCCAGCTTTCCTTCATTGATCCACTTTTGGATCTGGTCTTTTAGCTTGATACAGTCCTTGGTAAGATGGTTCCATGCACCATGGAACTTGCAGTACTTTTTACCCTTTAACTGCTCAGCTGTAGGAAGTGGTCCGAAGTCTGCCTTGACCACGCGCAGACCGTACAGCTCGTCCAATATCTCATGCGCCATGTTGGCGTCATAAGTGTACTTCTCGAACTCTGGCTTAGTAAAAGCCACTGTCGAGAGTTTGATGGGACCTCTATTCTTCTGAAGTTTTCGGGGTTTCAGCACCTTACTTGACATCAAATCCACAGCCCCTATACGGTCATCCTCAGAATCTGTTTCCTGGTCGTCCATCTGTTCAACATAAGCCACATTTTTTGGCTTTAACCTGTCATATGTTCTATTGTTATACGTCCATTTGGACGCGTTCTTCCTGTTGTCTCTCTCTTGCATGTTGCTGTAAGCTCTGGTCACCGCAGCGATGAACTCATTCAGAGAGAAGTATTTACTATTTAAGAATAGCTGGTGATAAGTATCTTCCAGCCCATTCTTAGCCATCTCGACCACCTCCTCCTTGCTTAGGGGGGTCTTACATAGGTTGTATTCTGAACGGAAGCGGTGTAGGAAAGTGACCGGACTCTCGGTCACTGACTGGCTAAGAGAAGCCAATTTTCCCACGGTGGTTTTTGGCCATTCCGTTCCGAAGTGATCTATAAACAAGGCCTCCATCTCCTTCCACGTACTAATTGAGCCCTTCTCGATGCCAGTGTACCATACGAAGGCTGATCTCGACAATGATGAACCGAAGACCCTTAGTTTAAGTCCATCGTCCTCGGCAAACTGGCCTAGCTGCAAGGTGAAGTAAGCCAGATGTGTTGCCGCATTAGCATCATCGTCACCAGAGAATGTCTGGAAGGTCTGGTGCTTATAGAACTTTGGCCAATGCCATTCATTAGGATCGTCTTTGCTTGGGGGAAACGGTGCTTCGTAAGTCTCATGCATCTTGGTTATTCTTACTTGACAATCATCCATGAGCTTATTTATACGTGCCTCCCACTCGAAAGCAAAATCCTCTGACCGTCTGGTTTTTCTAGCTAAGTCTGATACGGTTTTGGTTAGAGAACCCAGATCTCTATCAACTCTTTGAGTGATAGCCACCGCTGACCGGCGGTATTCTTCCAATCCTTTGTCTAAAAGGCTTTGGACATCAGCCCGTAGGCGTTCTTGACCTTCTGCCAAACTAGTTACCTGAGCGTTTATGGATTCTTTCTCCTCTTGTTCTTGATTCAACTCTAGTCGCATAGACCGCATAGTACTTGCTATCCCCTTTAAGGAGTCGGTCTGAGCAGCAAGATGATCATTATGTTGCCCAAGTCTGTCTTCGAGCGATCGAAAACTACTAGCGTGGTGTAGGTCCCGTTTTATTGCATAGGCCATGTATTCGTCATACGTGAGTGCCTTTATCTCCGTTTCACTTAGAGGTTCGAACTCCATGGTGTTGAAGTCGTTAGCGAAGATAATCTCAACCGCTTGATTACTTAGTGAACGACACCGACTAGAGGTGTGTTCACGGTATACCGGTTGTGGGTGTTTACGACACTGAGGATAAACCCTTCGATAAGGGTCTCCAATTGTCGCTTAGAGACGCAAAGAAGTATTGACAGTCCCACTGGGCGTGCCAAAATGTTCGATGCAGAAATATCTCTCGGGAGAGACCTTCTCCGCGAAGCAGTCTCTTTTGATATCGGATGTATCAACCGCGTGTACCGGTCTATCCTGTATGTGCTTCGATGCTGGCGTGCCACCGTTCTTCAACGGAATATGGACTAGTTATAGCCGCCTGACTTCTAATGTAAGCGATTAAGATAGGGAGAGCACCAACCCTATCCGAATAGGTTCTTTCTGCCTAGGAACCTAGGACTTTGATATGTGTACCTCTCTGCTAGATCCAGAAATCGATACCCCCACGTCTCTCGTGTAGAGCAGAGCAATCTCTCGATGAAGTGTTTGAGAACACTAGCTTCCCTTGAGTATTCAAGCCCTCAGCATACAAGTGAGCAGCCCTTCCACCTTCAGGTTGCAGTTTGCTTCCTTTGAGTCTTAATACTCTCACTCGATAGGTGACAAGCACTTAGACCTTTCTGGTTGCAAGTTAGATAGAAATCTCGAGGACGAGATGTCTAGTCTAGGTTCTATTGCGTATAGCAAGGATGTTTGATTGAATATTTGTGTCGTGCTTTTCATAAGATCCTTGCATTCCTTATATACTCGCTTACATATCAGTCATTGATCCTGTTTCTAACTCCTTTGCTCTCGTAACTTTGTCTGAATCTTCACACCAGCATCGTGTTATACCTCTCATAGGCATTCCAATTCCATCATAACTCTGTTAAGAGTCCTGCAAATATCAACTAGTTATGATAGAAACTGAGCCGCGTGAAACCAGCTCGATAAGACACAGTTCTAATAGAACTTTAAGTCTTCTCCCAGCGAAGCTCGATACGAATCTCGCTAGACCTCTTATCTTAACTTCCTCGATAGGAACTAATAAACCATAACGGGCCGCTCGATAGACCTCGGCCATCCAGGCCCAAAGTAAATATTTTATTTAGGCCCAAACAGAGATCTCAACTGGAGATTTTGAATACTCACAGCTATAAAAATATTAGGCATTTCTCGGTTGTTAAATTTCCAAATTTGCTAGTCTATGCTCGAGGGAGACAATTAAACCACTGTCAAATCCAACGGAAAAATTGAATATCATTAAGAGATGCAAAAGTAAGGCAGAAAAACAATTTTGTTATTCATGTGCACCACAGTTTAGTCTACCAAACCAAGTTGGACATAATCAATATTGAATTAACATAGATCCTTGATTAGTGAACTTTCAATAAATGTGTTTATATGAAAGTAAAACGTAGTGTACCTGTCGAAGATATAAAGTTCAGTCGATACAGTTGCAGATCATTATCATCAAAACTAGGACTTACGACATGAATGAATGAAGTTGTTGTCAAAAGACCTTTGATGTCCATTTTTGGTCGACCCCTTTCACCTACGTACATAACATCTCTAAGTGAAAGATCACCGAGATGTCCCATAATTTCACTGTGGATAAGCTATGCATGTAAATTCGACGTGCTCACTTCTCTTTAGTTTCTTAGTTCAACATACTCGCTGATGAAAGGCCGGTCACATAGCTAGATCGAGTCATGAAGAACAAAAACTATATCTATTAGTCCATGCATGATGCATGCAACAATGACTTGAATGGAATATTATTTGGCTATTTATATATCCTTTAAAAAAAACTATAATATATCAAAAATGTCTCTATGAAACGCTCCCTTGTCCATCGCATGCAATTCCTCTGTATTGCTATCGTCAAAGCTATACCCATATATACACATCTTTTGCAAACAGTGAATGTTTGTGTTATTAGCTAGTGACGTCTCAAACTCTCAATGATAAAACTCAATTTAATTTATTATAAGCATTAACCAAAGTAAAAAAAAAACACAAACTTACATGCCCTTGAATAACAAATAGGGACCAGTTAAATAGTTCGGCTACGCGCATTGCTAATTTGAGCTTCTGATTATACTCAACGTATGAGTTTTGAAAAATCTGACCAGATGCTGTATTTACGAACTCCAATCCCTATGAAGCAAAAGTATAACACAATTATCAGTATAGATCATCAAACTTGTGAATTTGCATTTGCTATTATTTGGAAATTTTAAATGTAGCATATTTAATTAGCTTTATACACTACCACATTTTAAACCATTATCAGCTAAACGAAAACTAAGCCCGACGATTTAAAAAATCGTCGACAATAGTATTATTGCCGACGATTTTTTAAATCGTCGGCCTTAGTTTTCGTTTCGCTGGTAATGGTTAAAAATGTGGTAGTGATATGCAGTACATATGCATAAGACAAAAACGGGATTCCTAGTGCAATAAGAAGAGGAGAAGGAGTCATATGCAAATAAAGATGCCTAAAGCAATAAGAACTTGAAGAGGACCAACCAAGGAGTATATATACTCGTCTTAGGATTTTGGTAAAGGTAATCAGCATTGAGATAAAGAATAATTTGAGAGGAAGAGCAAGGAGCCGAAAAGAAGAGTTGCAGTCATCCAGTCTTGACCCGTCGAGACTATCTTTCAACCCGTCGAATCGTCGACAGGGTTTCTCCTATTTTATCAGTTTTACTTTTCTTTTCTTAAAAACTTGTTTAGTTAGCTTCCTAGTCTATGAGGGGCTAATTACTTAGTTAGGGTTGATCAAAACCCTAGATATGCTTACGATTTTGAACCCCCTTTTGATTCTATTAAATATTTGGATGAGTTTTATTTCACTGTTATGCTCATCGATGATTTCTATGTTTATGTTTCTTTGAGTGCACGCTTAGATGCATGACTTTGAATTTAAAGTCTTGATTGTGTACATGACCACCTTATCATTGCATATTCATCAGAGACAAACATGTACTTGTGTAAAACGTTCCTCAGTGATGTAAGGGTGGCCACCTTATCAACCCTTGAAACTTTGTTATTTTTCAAACGTTCTTAAAACATAAAGACTTCAATTTTCTAGGCTTACATCACCATATGTATAAGACAGTTAATTAAGAATCAAGATTGAGTGGATTGTAACTCCCTCTTTAATGTCAAGTAAGAGAGTATAATATGCAAGATGACTTAATTAACCATAGCTCTTGTATAGAGAATATTCATCCATTGTTAGTTCAACTGAATTTGGGTAATTGTAAGATGTCTAGGGTGGAGAGAAGTTTCTAATTTTATTTTATTTTCTTTGTTGATTCACTTTTACTTTTCAGAATTTATTCTTAGTTCGCCGATTAAGTTTGGTAACCAAATCATCTCAAAATCTGACCAAATTTTGTGTGGTAGTCCTCCATTGAGTCTAGTTCATTATATATAAATTTCGTATCATTTAGAGTAATTTAGGTTAGGTTCATGACTGCATTAGTGTCCGTTGGTCGAGTCTGTCAGTTTTCTGACATTCGCGTCTGTCTAGTGTTTAAGACTTAGTTTCACCAATTTCTTGTGTTCGATAACCCCTATAATTGATTATTACAATGATATATCGTAGTTGAGAATATAGTATCTTTGAGAGGTGGTTCTCCACTCATCAAATTTTAAAATTTGATGAGTGGAGAACCACCTCTCACCTCTCAAAGATACCATATCCTCAATTAAGATATATTATTATAATAATCAATTATAGGGGTTATCGGACACAAAGAATTGGTGAAACTAAGTCTTAAACACTAGACAGACGCGAATGTTAGAAAGCTGACAGACTCGACCAATGGATACTAATGTTGTCACGAACATGACCTATATTACTCTAAATGACACGAAATTTATAGACAATTAACTAGACTTAGTGGAGTACTACCTCACAAAATTTTGTTGGGTTTCGAGATGATTTGGTTACCGAAATTAATCGGCGAACTAAGAATAAATGCTGAAAAGTAAAAGTGAATCAACAAAGAAAAAAGAAAAACTAGGAACTTCTCTCCACCCTAGACATCTTACAATTACCTCAATTCAGTTGAACTAACCATGGATGAATATTCTACATACAAGAGCTATGGTTAAGTCATCTTACATATTACACTCTCTTACTTGGCATGAAAGAGGGAGTTACAATCCGCTCAATCTTGATCCCTAATTAACTGATTTATACATATGGTGATGTAAGTCTAGAAAATTGAAGTCTTTAATTTTTAAAAATGTTTGAAGAATAACAAACTTCAAGGGTTGATAAGGTGGTCGCTCTTATATCACTAAGGAACATTTCACACAAGTACATGTTTGTCTCTAATGAATATGCAATGATAAGGTAGTCATGTACACAATCAAGACTCTAGATCCTAAGTCATGCATCTAAGCATGTACTCAAAGAAACATGAACATAGAAATCATCGATGAGAAGAACAGTGAAACAAAACTCATCCAAATAGTTAATAGAATCAAAAGGGGTTCAAAATCGTAAGCATATCTAAGGCTTCAATCAGCCCCTAACTAAGTAATTGGCTCCTCATAGACAAGGAAGTTAACTACACAAGTTCATAAGAAAAGAAAAGAAAAACTGATAAAATTGGAGAAATCCTGTCGACGATTCGACGAGTTGAAGGCCAGTCCTAAGATGAGTATATATACTCCTTGGTTGATCCTCTTCAAGTTCGTATTGCTTTAGGCATCTTTATTTGCACATGACTCTTTCTTTTTTTCTTCTTATTGCACTAAGAATCCCTCTTTTGTCTCCTTTTCTTTTATTCCTCCACAAAACCTAATAAACAATAAATATAATAAAATAATTCAAAAAGCTAACAATAAACTAAATATAGAAGATTAATTAAACATAATATAGACGCATAAATATACAACTATCAAGACCCTCTCTCACCCTTGTTGTTTTTGCTTGGCACAGAAGCTTTTTCAGCATTACTTGAGACACGGGCTAGTGAATGTTCGCTTCAAGGAGTTAAGGTACATTATGGGGTGCCAACTATAAATCGCCTATTATTTGTGGATGATAGTCTTTTGTTTGACAATGCTACAATGGAAGAAATTCGACAAGTGTAATAGGTGCTAGAGGATTATGAGCAACATCAGGACGAAAGGTAAACTTTGGGAAAAGTAGCATTGTTTTCAATAAAGGAGCGAATGAGGATCAACGTTTGTAGATGGTAAGTGCCCTCGGTGTCACCACTGAAGATAAACATGACAAGTATTTAGGGGTTCGAACGTATGTGGGAAGGAAGAAGGTGGAAACCTTTTCATATATAAAAGAGAGACTGTGTATAAAGCTTGAAGGTTGACAAGGTAAACTCTTAAGCTCTGCTGGGAAGGACCTCTTAATTAGGGCTATAGCTCAATCCCTTCCTACATACACAATGAGTTGCGTCTTGCTTCCCAAAGAGGTATGTGACACACTACATCAACTATGTTCGAGGTTTTGGTAGGGAAGTACGGCAGAAAACAAGAAGACACATTGGTTATCTTGGGACAAGTTTTATGCACTGAAAGAAGAGGGAGGTATGAGATTTAAGAATTTATATGTGCACAATTTGGCTTTGTTGACGGGGTGGCGTATTATACATAACCCTAATTCTCTTATTGCTCGGCTTTATAAAGCTAAGTACTTTCCTGACTGTTCATTTTGGGAAGCTTCATTATCTCACTCTTCTCTTTGTGCTGGAGTGGGATATTGGAGGCAAGAAAACTTCTAGAAAAGGGTTCGATGTGGAGGATTGGTAATGGTGAACGTGTTGATGCATGGAGTGATGCATGGCTACCCTGCTCGGGGTTATTTAATTTAGGGCCTCTGGGAGGGTTAACCATGCTTCGATGAAGGTGAGTGAATTATGCTTAGCCAAGGCGTGTGGAATGTCACACGTATCAGAGAGTTGTTTCCAGAGGAGGAGGCTGAACTTATATTGTCTATACCAATCAGTAATAACGGTGGGTATGATAAATTGGTGTGGTTTTACGATCAAAGTGGAAGATATACCACTGCCTCGGCATACCGACTAGGTATTCCGGACTTTTTGTGCCATGTGACAGAGGCTTCAAGCTCATCTAAGTCCTCAAAGGTATGGCCCTCTCTTTGGAAACTACGTCTTCAACCAAAGATCAAAGTCCATGTTTGGAGAATGTGTACGTAGAAACATATTGTCGACTTCCATGTTGTTACGTAGTAAGCATGTTGATGTTCTAAATATGTGCTGCCTGTGTGGTATAGCTAAAAAAATAGTCCTTCATGTGTCCTGGAACTGTGGTTATGTGAAGGAGGTAATGTCCTTTGCTCCATTGTTGATGACTTACTTTATAGGCCCTGTGTGTAGTGATGTGAAGTTATGGTTTAAGGAATGCATGGATAGACTGGCGAAGGAGGAGGTTGCATGGCTTAGTTACTTGTTGTGGTCAATATGGAAAGAACGTCATCGTAAAATATGGTCTCAAAAGGAGCTACCAACAGCTAGAGTTTTCAATCAAACGGCTCATGGGTTCAATGAGTATATGACTATATGGTAGCAAACGAAAGGAAGGAAGACATGACAAGTTATACCTTGGAGCAAACCAAGTTCGAGCTGGTTAAAAATAAATGTAGATGGAGCTTGGAAAGATGGCAAAGGAGGCATGGGAATTGTGTGTAGAAACTCGGATGGATTGGTCGTAGGAGGGGCTTATCATGTTGTGAGCAGGGCGGCATTTCCTTTGGTCATAGAAATGTTGGCGTTGCATAAGGCATGTGAGATAATTGTGGAGCTGCATCTCAACCCGGTGGTGATCGAGTCTGATTGCCTCCAACATACTTCATTTAAGAAGCTGACTCGATGGAAGGAGGTTTGATCAGCGATATTAGTGGTCTATGTTAGAGGAATTATTAGGTGGTTCTGGACTACTACGTGGGATAGTGAGGTGGTAGTCCAAACCAATACAAATAGGACATGTGTATTAAATTGCAGTCGGTTTCTCACTTCTTTTTTCATACATGTGTCGTGGTTATATTAGTTTGGACTACCACCTCACCTTGTCACGTGGCAATCCAGAACCACCTAATAATTTCTCCTCAGGTTATGTCTGGGGGAAAGGATCAAGCATGTGTTTAGGGAGGCTAACGTCTTAGCTCACCACATTAGTCAAGTTACTTTTGATTATAATTTATCCCTTGCTTGGCAGCGAATCATTCTTGATTCTATCAAGGAACATATGCTTATTCCTTGTAACTATGTTTGATTGGAATAATATTTCACGTCCCTCTTTCAAAAAAAAATTAATTTGTTAAAAGATAGAAGGCGCTTACGCTGGTATGCACAATATTGAAAAAAAAATTATGCTGCCTATATTATGTATGGTGCAAGGGAAGTGGCATCTTGTACAAATATTAGAGCAGATATGACATAATCACCTGTATATCAAAGCTCGTAGACCAGTTGTTGATAAATTTTTGTGATATGCAAGAGAAGTTGTGATTTCTTCGTGTAGTATGTTAGAGCTTTGGGGCAATGCACCCAATTGTCTACAGTTCCCTGCAACATCAAGAAATAATCCTAACATTATTACTGGTAATATTACTTGTGCACGTGTTAATAGGTTAAGCAAAATTCAAGTTTACATACATTTTGAACACCTAAAGCAGCCTGGACTGTTACGTCATTCATCCACTTGTAGGAAAGAGCATATTGTCACGCCCCGCCCACATTCCAAGAGTTGCCTTGAGCCTTCGCGAGGGAAGCATGGCTCAAGGATAGGATTGGAGCATCCTGGAAGCATCCGAGGGCAGCTAGAGACACCCAGAAGGGGCTGTCCGAAGCAGCCAGGGGGCTTCCAGAAGCACCCGGAGGCAGCCGGGTGCCAGCCAGGGGACTGCCAGAAGCACCCGGAGGCAGCCGGTGCCAACCAGGGGGCTGCCAGAAGCACCCAGAGGGCTGCCAGAAGCACCCAAGGCCTGGGAGGTTCCGGAAAGGTTCGGAACAACAGGGACGGTTCTGGAGGGGTCCGGAACATCATAGAGGCATCCGGAAGGGTCCAGAGCTGTATGGAGGCACCTGGAACACTACGGAAGGTACCGGAAGGCCGTGGAAGGCCTTAGAAGGTTGCGGAAGGTCGCGGAAGTCTCCGAAAGACTTGGGAAGCATCAAGGCAAGTCTTGAACTCTCTAGAACCTTAGAGAGGCTCGTGAGTCAAGGTCACTCCGGAGATCTCTAGAACCGTCATGGATCATCTTGGAGTTGTATAGATAGGTCTAGAACTCTCTATACTTGTACATGTGCTAGATTAGTCTAGAACGCATAGGCTTGGAGGTGGAGGCTATAAATAGGGAACCACCCTTCCCATTAGAGAGGAAGGAACTCTAGGAAGGAAATCAAGGAGCTTAGCTTATGAGCAAGCTATCAAACTCTTGTAAAGCTTTCTTTAGCAATACAAGTTTCTTCTTTCGAAGCTCTTCTCCCTTCGATCTTTCGGTTGTTCTAGCCAAGCGTTGACGATAGTTAGGCTGACTTAGAATAAGGGAAGTGCTAAGGCCGCACGAGTGCTAGCAGAAAAATAAGCTCGTGACAATATGCTCAATTTAGGGTCGAAAAAAAAAACAAATTAAAATCAGCACTGGGTCAGGCTCGAGTCTTCTTTGTTTTTTTCCCCAAGCCTCACAAGTAAAAGGCTCTTGTATTTTCTTGGCTGATTACTATATGTTCCGAAGATACGCAATCTCGTGTTGAAATTAATTATGAGCCAAAAGGGACATATGGGTACACTGATCGAGTGATTGTACACAACTTTTACTTAGATTGTTGACATGCCAAGAAGTTGTGCTAAAGATTCAAGAAAGAGAATCTGATCGAATCAACTATTTCACGTGTAATTTCATTCAAGTCAGATTCAGACAATAGTAGATATCCTAACATTCTTGGAGAGGTAGCGTTAGATGAGCAAGCACGTACAAGAGCACTGCTGAAACCATGACATTTTGTTTTTAAATAGATCAACACCATGAAACCAATGCCGAAAGCTCAAGCAAATACCCCTTGAGCAGAACACAAACAATGCAGGTACACACACCATTTGACAACAGACAGATAAAAATTTCTCCATTCATTTAAATATTACTGAACCTGAGGATGACCAGTAAAAATTTGGCAATACAAATCTTGTTAGCCATACATTTCTAGGGCGCGCCATCAACTACCTAGGGTTAGAGAACGGATCACGCAACACCTTATCCAATGAAGATTTTAGCCTAGAATTATCGAGGCTTGAACAATGATGTTGCTAGGCAGCCCTTGCTTTGTGTCCTTCAACATAAGCATCCCAATTTTGTCTTCATTAGTGAGACTAAGATCGATGATATGGAGTACATGAACTCCATTCGGCTAGAGTTTGGTTATCTCAACTGTGAAGAGGAGTCCAATGTGGATAACTCTGGAGGGCTCACCATGTTTTGGGGAGATGGCTTGCGTTTGAAATTTCGTGATAAGTCTACCCACCATATCGATCTGGAGGTCTGGAGTTCTAAAAACTATGGTGTTCGATGGATGCTTATTGGTTTCTATGGGCATCCCGTGTGGTCTGAGCGCTATCAAACACGGAACTTGAGAAGAGAGCTAAGTGATGAAAGCTTGCTACCATGTGTTTTGTTAGGGGATCTCAATGAATTGTTTTATGCTTCTGAATAGGAGGGAAGAGAAACTCAAAGGGAATCACAAATGTAGGGTTTCTGTGATGCGTTGAACTATGCTGATCTAGTTGATTTGGGGTATGTGGGAAAGGATAACACATGGCACCGAGGTCCGGTGTGTTCTCGATTAGATAGAACAATGGTAACCCCAACATGGAGTGATATCTTTGGGGCCTCATGGTTGGAACACCTTTCAACCAATACATGGAGATCATATCCTGATCCTGTTGCATGCGACTCAACATGTTACTCCTAGTCAAACTAGGAAACCTCGACGGTTTCGATTTGAAAGCTTTTGGGCAAAGGACAATAGCTGTTTACCCACGGTCCAAAGCGGTTAGGAGGTGCAGGTGTCAACGACACCTATATTTTGTACTGTGGCTAAGATCAAATCGACCCGACTGGCTCTTTACAAGATGGCATAAGTCCACCTTTGGAAGCAGACAACGTGAGATTGAGCTAATATGTAATAGATTGGCGGAGTTACTGGAAGCATCAATGACCACGGAATCACCGGCCGAGAATACTGTTCTACATGAGAAGCTTGATGCCTTACTTACTGCTAAGCACCTGTATTGGGAACAACGAGTAAACGCACATTGGCTTACAGAGGGGGAGAAAAACACCAAATATTTTCATAGGAAAGCTTCCAATAGACACTAGAAAAATCAGCTGCTTGGTATGTTCGATAGTGAAGGAGTGTTCCATGATTCAATGTAGGGAATGGATAAGATAGTCAAGGAGTACTTTGAGTCGATGTTCACCTCAGTCCCTACGAACATCAATAGGAGGAAACAAGCCATTGATCTCCTTCAACCAAAGGTCTTGGTGGAGACTAATGCAATGTTGTGTGCCCCATATTCAGCAGAGAAGATTAAGGCAGCGTTGTGGCAGATACATCCCAACAAAGCCCCAAGCCAGGCCCGGACGGTATGCCTTCTCTCTTCTTCCAAAAATATTGAGAGACAGTTGGCACGGATGTGATTCCTGCGGTATAGAATTTTTTACATACAAGTTAGTTGTTGGGTGTACTTAACTTCACGCATGTATGTTTGATTCCAAACGTGGAGAAACCGACTAGAGTTGTGGATCTACGACTTATCGTGTTGTGCAACGTTTTATACATAATTTGTTTAAAAGCTATTGCTAACAGATTGAAGAAGGTGTTGGATTTTCTAATCTCCCCGTTTCAAAATACCTTTATTCCAGGCTGACTAGTTACTGACAAGTCTTTGATAGCTAATGAAGTTTTTCATTATATCCACAACTGCCAGTCTAGCACTGAGGGGGTTTTTTTTGAAGTTGGACATGAGCAAGGCGTATGATCGTATGAAATGGGGATTCTTAGAGGCAGTTCTTCTCCGACTCGGTTTTGCTGAACAATGGGTTCATATTATTATGTAGTGTGTCACTACTATCAAATATTCCTTCCTGCTGAAAAGTCCCCCGAAAGGACATCTCATTCCCTCACGTGGACTTCATCAAGGTGATCATTTATCTCTCTATTTATTTTTACTATGCACTGAGGTTTTTACTGCATTACTAGACCATAAGGCATCAAAAGGGAACCTTCAAGGGATTACAGTGTGCACCGGGGAACCTACTATTCAACATCTTATCTTTGTCGACGATAGCTTACTCTTTGGCCGAGCCTCCCTGGATGAATGGTGTCATATCAAAGAGGTTTTGAAGGAGTATGAAGCTGTTTCTGGACATCAGATCAACTATGAAAAGAGTATTATAGTTTTCAGTAAGAAAGTACCGGAGGACCTGAAACAGGGTCTTGCAACCTATCTAGTGCCTCGGTTGAGACGAAGCATGAGAAATATTTGGATCTCCCTACCTATGTGGGGAGGGATAGAGCGTAAACGTTCTCCTACATCCACGAGAAATTGATTAAGAAGCTTGAGGGTTGGCAAAAGAAGATGCTTGGCGGTGGTGGAAAAGATATATAGATTCGGGTGGTGGCTCAGTCCTTACCTACATACTCGATGAATTGTTTTCTTCTTCCCCAATCTTTGTGTAACACGCTCCATAAAATTTGTGCGCAATTTTGGAGGGGTAGTTTACCTGATAACCAAAAAATAGATTGGCTATCATGGGAGAAGCTGTGTTTGCCTAAGGAGATTAGGGGTATGAGATTTCGTGATCTGCAAGCACACAACCTAGCATTATTGGCATAGCAAGGTTGGAGACTTCTCATGCATCTGGAATCACTTGTTGCCAAGTTATACAAGGCAAGGTACTATCCCTCTTCTAATTTTCTTGAAGTTGAGACAAAATGTTCAATGTCAGCTTGTTGGAGGGCAATTAGCTCGGCGAGGGAGGTTCTCAAAAAAGGTTTAAGGAGGCAGATTGGTTTGGGGAGCTCAATTCGTATCCATTCTAATCCTTGGATTCCTAGGGCACTGACATTCAAACCCTTTCTGTGTTGAGCTCCAGTGGATTCTAGAGTTTCGGATCTGATCTTGGAGACAAGAACTTGGAATATGACTCTTCTCAACCAGTGGTTTTCACAGGAGGATATGGAACTCATCCTAAGCACACCACTTAGTAATTGAGCTAGTGTTGACCGATGGATGTGACACTACGACTAGAAAGGTATGTTCACAACTAAATCAGCCCACGAACTTGTTGTTGGAACTAACTTAGCTGCTTCTAGCAGCTCCACCAGATCTAATGAGGGGAATTGGAGAGTATTATGGGCAGTTGTGGCACCAAGAAAAATTCATCTACATATGTACGTGGAGAACGTGTAGAGGCATACTCCCTACAGTTTTTAATCTTCTCCAACGCCGAGTTCAAGTATCCAATGGATGCCTCCTTTTTCACCATGATTATAAATATGTTATACATGTTACTTGCAGGTGTTCTTTTACTATCTCGGTCTTTGATCAATTTCCTACTCTAAGTAGAAAACTCCCTCCCATGAGGAATGTGACGCTAAGAGACTGGACTTTCTCCTGTACCACTCGCTTGGGTGCCACTGATTTCACCCTCCTTCTTACGATTGCATGGTCTATTTGGAAAGAGAGTGTTGTAGCGGAAGCAAATAAATGTAAGAACAAACACAGATTTAACGTGGTTCACCAACGCGAGTTAGCTACGTCCACGACAGAAGGAGAACAGATTACTTTATCTTGGAGAACCAGATTACAAAGTATATCACACTAGGTTAAGCCTAACCTAGTATTACAGAATACCTAATCTCTCTACCACACTAGATTAAGCCTAATCTACAGGATAGAACCAGATATCACACACACCCTTATGGCTGATACCCTTGTATATATATAGCCAAACAGAGTCCTGAATACCAGAGGAATCCCAGACACACACGTCTGAGGAAACCTAAACCAGAATGATTAAGGAAACCCAATTCCCTAATGCCTGAGGAATCCTAGTCCTAGCGAAATCCTGAGTAGAAGTCTTGCTCGCCAAGGACTTCTAACTCTCCTCGCCAAAGACTTCCTCGCCAGAGACTTCCTCGTTAGAGACTTCCTCGCCAGAGACTTCCTCGCCAGAAGTCAACGCTCGCCAAAGACTCTCTCGCCAGAGACTCTTCCTTGCTCGCGTACCACACGTATGCCAACGTTCCACGCGTATGCCAACGTGCCTCGCGTACGCCGACGCGACTCAAGATTCAAGGCATAGACTAACAAATCTCCACCTTGACTTGAATTCTCACCCAAGTAATCAGATGTACCCGAAGTACCAAACTTCTCCTCTGCCCCAACTGTCATCCTTCCCAAAGAAGGACCCCGATGTTCCTTTCTCCCAGAGAAGGAACCCTGGTGTTGCCCCCATCGGGCAACTAACAACTTCTGACATTCAGCAAGTTCAAGCAATGTTGGAACTTGCTATGCGAAACCGGCTTTGTGAACATGTCTGCTGGATTATCAGCAGTACCCACCTTGTTCACCCTGATCCGCTTCTCACTCCTTAGAAAATGATACCTGACATCGATGTGCTTAGTCCTCTCATGATGAACTTGATCCTTGGCCAAACAGATTGCACTCAGACTATCGCAATATACTATAGCCTGATCTTGATGTAAACCCAAGTCACTAACCAGTCCTTTCAACCAGATTCTCTCCTTGGCTGCCTCACTCAATGCCATGTACTCTGCTTCAGTTGTAGACAAAGTCACTGAATGCTGCAAAGTAGCTTTCCAACTAACAACTGACCCACCAAGAGTGAACACATAACCAGTCATAGATCTTCTTGTGTCAACATCCCCAGCATAATCTGAATCTGAGTAACCAGTTACTAAACACCATGTATCACCTCCATAAATGAGACCAGCGTCAGACGTACCTCTAAGGTAACGAAAGATCCTCTTCACAGCTTGTCAATGCTCTTTTCCAGGCTCACCCATAAACCTACTGACCACACTGACAGCATGTGCAAGATCCGGTCTAGTGCAGACCATATCATACATCAAGCTTCCTACTGCACTACCATAGGGAACTCGAGACATGTACTCCTTCTCCTGAGCTGATTTTGGTGCGAACGCAGTGGACAAATGAATGTTCGCTGCACTCGGAGTATCTAAGGATTTTGCTGTAGACATGCCAAACCTTGACAATATCTTTTGAATATAATCCTTCTGTGATAAGAACAGCCTCTTCTGACTCCTATCCCTGTAGATCTCCATTCCCAGAATTTTCCTTGCTGCACCCAGATCCTTCATCTCAAACTCAGCACTGAGAAGACCCTTCAACTTCTGAATCTCTGACTTGTCCTTTGCAGCTATCAACATATCGTCTACATACAGGACCAGATAAATGAAAGACTCATTTGAAACCTTGTTGTAGTAAACACAACAATCATACGGACTCCTGCAGTATCCAATCTCCATCATATAGCTGTCAAACCTCTTGTACCACTGCCTTGGTGACTGTTTTAGTCCATATAAAGATTTCTTCAACTTACAAACAAAATCTTCCTTTCCAGGAACTTGGAAACCCTCTGGTTGAGTCATGTATATCTCCTCCTCCAACTCTCCATGCAGAAAAGCTGTCTTCACATCTAGTTGCTCAAGCTCCAGATCCTGATATGCAACTAAGGCTAGTAGCACCCTTATAGATATATGTCTAACCACAGGCGAGAAAATCTCATTGTAGTCCACACCTTCTTCTTGATGAAACCATCTTGCAACTAAGCGAGCTTTATACTTGAAACCCTCAGCAGGCGATATCCCTTCCTTCTTCCTGAAGATCCATTTGCAAGTGATAATCTTTCTCTTCTGAGGTCGCTTGGCCAATTCCCAAGTCTGATTCTTGTGAAGTGATTCCATCTCGTCTCCCATTGCAGTAAGCCATTGGGCAGACTCAGTACATGTAACTGCTTCCTTGTAGATGGATGGCTCGTGAGGATCCACCTCTTCAGCAACCTGAAGTGCATAAGCCACCATGTCCTCAAAACCATACCTCGTAGGTGGTTTCCCGAAGTTTGCTCTCCTCGACCGATTAAGAGACAAACCATGCTGGTTATCTACTAGTGGCTCTGATTCTGAATGTGAGTGTTGATCTCCTTGCTGTGGTTCAACCTCATCTTGCTGCTCCACCTGTTTCTCAACACTACCATTCTCTGATACAACTATGGACTTCACAGTAGGATTAAACATAGAATTCTCATCAAAGACTACGTTCCTACTGAGAATAACCCTTATCTCAGATGGAAACCAGATCCTATATCCTTTAACTCCATCTCCATAGCCTACAAATACTCCCCTTCTAGCTCTTGGTTCAAGTCTACCCTCACTTACATGATAATAAACAGTGCAACCAAAAGCCCTTAGATTTGAGTAATCAGCAGACTTTCCAGACCACATCTCAAAAGAAGTCTTGAGATGTATACCAGTGTGAGGTCCACGGTTTATCAGATAGCAAGCTGTACTCACAGCTTCTGCCCAGAACCTCTTCTCTAGTCCAGCATTAGAGAGCATGCACCTAGCCCTCTCCAGAAGTGTCTGATTCATTCGTTCTGCCACACCATTCTGCTGTGGTGTGTCCATGACTGTATGATGCCTAGCAATCCCTACATTCCTGCAGAACTCATTAAACTCAGAACAGCAGAATTCTAGACCATTATCTGTTCTTAGCCTCTTGATCTTCTTCCCAGTTTGATTTTCAACCAACGCCTTCCACTGCTTGAAGTTCTTAAAAGCGTCACTTTTATGCTTCATCATAATCACCCAAGTCATTCTTGAGAAATCATCAATCATTGACACAAAATATTTGTGACCTCCTAAAGACTCAACGCGAGACGGACCCCAACAGTCTGAATGGATGTAATCAAGTGTACCTTTTGTCTTGTGAATTACTTTAGGAAACTTACTGCGATGTAATTTCCCGAACACACAATGCTCACAAAATCCAAGGTCCTTTACCTTGTGGCCACCCAGAAGATCTTCTTTAGCCAGAACTTGCATCCATCGTTCACTCATATGACCGAGTCTCATGTGCCATAGCTTGGTCATATCCTCATTGCGAACTTCTGACGATGCAACAGCAACAGAACCAGACAGCGTAGAGCCTTGTAGAATATACAAAGTTCCCCACTTGACACCTTTAAGAACCACATCTGAACCCTTGTAGACACGCAAGATCCCGCCTTCTCCTTTGAAACTAAACCCCTTCTTGTCCAAAAGACTCAGAGATATCAGATTCTTAGTCATGCGAGGAACATGCCTAACTTCGTTCAATGTACAGAATTTACCATCATGTGTCCGTAACTTGACTGAGCCCATTCCAACCACCTCGCAAGCAACATTGTTGGCCATTGTCACATTGCCTCCATTTACCTGCACGTAGGTTGCGAACCACTCCCTGTACGGACATATATGATAAGACGCCCCGGAATCTAGAACCCACACATCATCGCGATGTGCATGTTCATCAGCAACTAGAGCCGTATCCTCTTCTGAATTGGTGTCATCTTCTACTACTGCAACGGTCCCTGATGGTTTCTCCTGCTGCTTCCACTTCGGACATTCCCTTCTCCAATGTCCCTTTTCTTTACAGTAGTTACAGACATCGTTGGATTTAGGACCCTTGAAACTTGGCTTCTTGAATTTCTTCTTATCCTTGTTCCCATGTCCTTTATTTCCACTGACTACTAACCCAGCAGCCTGACTGTCTGAACCTGTACCAGTTGCCTTATGGCGCAACTCTCTGGTATGAAGAGACGATCTTACCTCCTCAAGAGTCACCGTATCCCTTCCAACAATAAAGGATTGCACAAAATTCTCATATGATAACGGTAAAGATACCAACAGAATTAGGGCAGCATCCTCATCCTCGATCTTAACATCGATGTTACGCAATTCTAACAGAATTGTGTTCAGCTGATCCAAGTGATCTCTCAGTGGTGCACCCTCTTGCATACGCAGACCAAATAGACGTTGCTTCAGAAGCAACTTGTTGGTTAAAGACTTCGTCATATATAGACTCTCAAGCTTCAACCACAATCCAGATGCAGATTCCTCTTCTGCAACCTCGGTGATGATATCATCTGCAAGACACAACATGATAGTCGAGTGTGCCTTCTCCTCCAGACTAGCCATCTCAGTGGACTCGGGACCCACTGCCTTCTTCATCAGCGGCGCCCACAACCCTTGTTGCTTTAACAAGGCACGCATCTTGATCTGCCATAAGCTAAAACTGTTCCTCCCCGTAAACTTGTCGATCTTCACATTCACCCCGGACATCCTTGAGCCTGATGCTCTGATACCAGTTTGTTGTAGCGGAAGCAAATAAATGTAAGAACAAACACAGATTTAACGTGGTTCACTAACGCGAGTTAGCTACGTCCACGGCAGAAGGAGAACAAATTACTTTATCTTGGAGAACCAGATTACAAAGTATATCACACTAGGTTAAGCCTAACCTAGGATTACAGAATACTTAATCTCTCTACCACACTAGATTAAGCCTAATCTACAGGATAGAACCAGATATCACACACACCCTTATGCCTGATACCCTTGTATATATATAGCCAAACAGAGTCCTGAATACCAGAGGAATCCCAGACACACACGTCTGAGGAAACCTAAACCAGAATGATTAAGGAAACCCAATTCCCTAATGCCTGAGGAATCCTAGTCCTAGCAAAATCCTGAGTAGAAGTCTTGCTCGCCAAGGACATCTAACTCTCCTCGCCAAAGACTTCCTCGCCAAAGACTTCCTCGCTAGAGACTTCCTCGCCAGAGACTTCCTCGCCAGAAGTCAACGCTCGCCAAAGACTCTCTCGCCAGAGACTCTTCCTTGCTCGCGTACCACACGTATGCCAACGTGCCACGCGTATGCCAACGCGCCTCGCGTACGCCGACGCGACTCAAGATTCAAGGCATAGACTAACAGAGAGAAACAGTAGGCTATGGACTGGTAAGTCTATTACTCCCCGGCAAGTTAGTTTTGCGATAAAAGGCAAGTTCATTTGAGAAGAAGAGACCTAAAGGTCCGAGACCTTCCTGCTCTTGGATACCTCCTCCTGTAGGTTGTTCTAAGTTTAATGTTGGTAGAGCGTTCGAGGTTCTTTCATCCAGGGGCGGCATTAGTGCCATTCTTCGTGACTCTGCTGGGGAAGTGAGAGGTATTGCTTGCAACCTCTCTCACGTTTTGCTCACAGATATGGTCGAGGCCCTAGCTCTACATGAGGCTTGTGTTTTTGCTCTTGGCAGAGGTATACAACACGTGGTTTTCGAGTCGGATTGCTTGAAAATTGTTGAGACAGTCAATCAGAAGGAGCACTTCTCCAAACTAGGCACAGATTAATGGTAGTTATCGAGTTCATGTCACAGATTAGTGGCAGTTCATTAGAACATGCTTATCGTGAGGCCAATGTATTGGCTCACAACATAGCTAAATTTGCTTTGTGTCACCAATGTAGTATGGTCTGGTATGGTACTACACCCCAGATCTTGGCCACAAGCTGCACTTTTTTATCGTTGAAATAGAAATGCCATACGCTAGGAGAGAATATCACTCCGGATGAACTTGAACATGTTAAGAGATTGGTAACTACATGTAGCTTCTTGTATTTGTATTTAGCTAATGTTGAAGTTGATTTCTGTTTAGCTTCAGCTATAGGTATGCTTTGCTTAGGATGTTCTATGCTTTACTCACTGACCATTTTTCGTACACAACTATATAAATGGTTTGTATCTATTTAGATCTTCTTGGTTCTTATTTATTTGATCTAAGTTTAACCGACACACGTGCCGAGGCACGGGCATCCCCCTAGTGGACTACAGAGGGTAGAACGCAAACCACCTACTAATCATAGCAAAACATTCTTCAGGTCTGTACTCTGGAGCAGTATGACCCCCTCCCTGCATGAAGAGAAGGTTCAGTCAATTTTTTTGTTCAAGCAAACAATATATACACAGAAATTATAAGTGCATAATAGTTCATGCATGCCTTAATAGTTGTAAATGTCAACTGGTACTTTCCAGATGCATAGTCCACTTTGTATCTGAAGAGGGAAGACATTATTAACACAGATATAAACTAAATGGAAAAGGAGGTGAGAGATATGAGGAAAAGAGAATACTAACCCTGCAATTTGTCCATTTACAAACCATGGTCCCCAACTACTTTCAACTGTCAAGTTTAGAGATTCTATCCAAGCAACAGTACTCAAATATGGAATCACCATGTCATGATCACCGCTGTTTACATATAGATTTTGGTAAATTTGGATATACGTACATATTGATAAAACTATAGAATAGGGAGTGTGTGTGTGTGTGTGTATATATGTACCTGTATATCAGAACCCTGTAGCCTTTTTTTATGAGATTCTGATGATAAACCAGACTAGAAGAAACATCATATGTATATGAAGCTGCTAAGCTCTTATTGCATCTCTCCCAGTCCTTGATGCTTCCCTGATTTTCATTATAAAATAAAGATTAATCATCAATCTCAAAGGAATATGACATTGACATTATGGAAAATCATGAATCTACTAAATAGCTAACCTCCCGAACGTGAAGAGCATCCTGAACAGTTTTATCATTTGCCCATACATAAGAGAAGTAATAACTGGAAGCCTGCATAAATCGAGGTAACGATAGTGAAACAGTAAGAACTCCTGCAGCAAGAACTACAATCCTAGAAGTTTTGAAGAGAGTGACTTACTCGACACCATGGCCTAGAAAGTCGAGTAAGAGAGAGGAGATTAGCCAAGTCTGTAAAATCAGGATCCCACTTTAATCCCATAAGACTTGGGGAAGAAACTGTACATCCAGGTTCCAAGATTTGCGCTGGGTTTATGTATTCGATACACTGCACATGCAAATATAGTCACTAAGCACATCTTGATCTGGTATTACTTGGAACATATGAAATAGTGACATGTACTTAGTAATACAAACCGGTACTACTTATCTTCCAACTCACCTGATTGTATTGGTCAACGTCATCTACACATAATGTATTGTTTGGATTCACATTGACATACTCACCGTTGCAATTTGTTTTCATTGACTTGCAAATACAGAAAGTCAAAAATATCAGTTTTGTGGGAGAGATAGTATAGTACACACATAATATATGTGAGCCTAAGTAAAACTAACAAGTTTAAGCCAAAGAGTTTCACCTGGTATAGTACATCTGATATAAGTGCTATTCTGAAAGCAAATGGTACTCTATAATTTAGATCGACATCCAAATCTGTTTCTGGATTACCAAGTACATATCCCTGTGTACATTGTATGAATCTTATCAGACCGTTAAGAACGCAAGAAAAAAATTACAGAATATATAATTTCAGAAATATATATACTTTCATATTCATTTGTGGATGATGTCCCGCTTCAATACCTACAGAAGAACAACAGAATAAACAGCAGCAGCTCAGGATCCCAAACCAGAAAACCAAATTGGTCTCTTAATGTTTCATGAGCAAAATATTCATGAGTATTTGTGTAACAATGTATGATGAATGAAGTGTGAATGGATAAGTGCCAACCATCGGCTATTTCCTGGACGATAATTGGAACAATAATGCCAGAATAAGAATCTCCTGCAACGTAGAGTGGATTCTCGAGGAACTTGGGATGATCCATAAGCCACTGCACCATAAAAAGATAGCATTGGGGCACATCAATGTAGCTAGAAACAAGAATAGTACTGGTTCAAGTTCCACCACTAAACAATCGTCAGGATTCTTGATACAATTTTTAATCAGTAAAGATTAAGATGGGAGTGCAATAGCTCACCTTCCTGAGAAACTGATAAATCTCTGCGGCTGATACAGTGTCACTCATATTGCTGTATCCTTCCCAATTTTTGGCATATGAGTAGCCAGTGCCCACAGGTGCATCTAAGAATATAATGTTGGCAACCTGAACGTTTTTGGTTTTTGATAGATTTATGTAAAACTTATTAGCTTGTTTAGCACAGACAGTAACACAAACACTTGGTAGGCAATCTTATAAAGTCTTGACCTTTGTCCATGAGTATGGGTTCAACTTCAACTTTGGCTCATAGCCCGTGGAATTTTCGGTGTCAAACATCAGTGGACCTACAAGTAAAGTGTTCAAGAATCAAGACTTATCAAGACTTATCAAGGCTGCTCGGGATATGTGTGGTTGCACTCTAAAATCTGGCATAATTCTTAGATGCTTACATGAGTATATTTATATGAAGTGTACTACATATCACTTTTATTCACTTGTTAATTATGTTTACTACTATTCACATCTCCTCTACTTCAAAATGAGAATATCTCTCAAGCCATAATTAAATATACTTTTGAAAGGTTAAATTTTTAATTAAATAGTGGATATTCTGACAACAACAAAATTAACACCTCTGCAGACATGTTTAAAGCCAAAGGCGTAAAATTTGCCATCGCAGAATATACTTTTGAAAGGTTTCAGAGTGTAGAACATGTACATTGAACTTGATACCTATTCTTTCATAAACAAGAGCAGAAAATCCAGAACAACCGGGACCACCAGTGAGCCATAGCACCAGAGGATCATAGGCAGGATTATCATCAGATTCTATGAAGTAGTAGAATAGCTGCACTTTGTCCAAGTCACCTACTTCAACATACCTATATATGCGCGCAATTAAACTTCATGCAACTCTAGTAACAATGTAGTGATTAACAACTCACAGTGCAGCAGAGAATAAGGATACAGCATATATACTATATAAGAATATCAGATGACAGACAGTAGAAGAAGCTAAAACCAACCCAGTTTCGAGCTTGAAGGGGAGGTCGCCAGAGAACCCCGGGAGGGTCTTGATGATAGACTTTGATGAAACAGTGCTAAAGAGAGCCACCAGAACAATTACATGCGGCAACATGATCACAATGTGCCCCTGAATGATTTACAGATATTGCTACATTTATATGTGATGATATTGATGCGGAGTTTGTTAAATCTTGTTGTATTTCCATGCAAGTGTCACTGTACTTGTGGGGTTGACATAAAGGCATTGAACATTAGGTGATGAAGCCATCTAGCTATCAGTCATTTGTAACTATATAACAGAACACTGTATAGCTGGAAGGTAGTTAGGCAGACATGCATACCCCTTCGATCTTATAGCTTCCCAGTAATTTCTAAACAAATTAAAATCTAGCTTGCAGAATGTCTGTGAATCATGAAAAAGTGCTCTCGGCCGCTAAACTTAATACAGAACTACAGCCCAAAGTAAAGGAACTATTCAAAGGAGAATGAACTTTGTAGAAGTACTGTACAATATGCATGAGACTGTTAACATCAGTGCCTGTTAGCCAACATTTTACTGTTTTAAGTAAGAGACATGTTTGGGAACTTATCTGTAGGATTGTGCAATTGGCATTTGCAAATTACAGAAAATTTTCTGGGATTGGGAATTTAGTATCATAACTGTAAAAAATATGTCACAGAAGGAATATGCACGAGAATTGATTCATAAAGTAAATTAGATGAATGTCACTCACAGATTACACCATGCTAATCAGGTTTGAAGCTTCTCAGAGATGAAGCTACATCTAAAAATATTCCTCATTTTGGAAGTAGCTAGAGTAGGTTATTTACAATACGTCACCTTCTCAAAACTTCATATAACATGAGTGTTACTACTTGTGTGCCAGTTTCTTCATTGTCCAGCAAAACAACATTATGTACCAACAAAGCGGGTATTTGAGAGGAACAACTAATCCTGGAATAGTGTTAGAAAAAGTAGTTTCCTCTATCCCTTCATGTGCAGACTAGGTATGAGATGCCACTGGAAGAAAATCCACCACAGGCTTTGTGATACTGTCAAACAACTCTCAAATTTCTGGTGCACAAAGAGGAGAATGTCATATCAAGATCAGAGGCGGCGAGACAGGGGTGGCGGAGGACTGGCAAGGAGAGTGATTCAAGGGAGGCATAGTTGGTGATGGGAGGGAGAGCTATAACTGCTCTTACTCATTTTCACATTTTCAGAGTGAAATGAAAAGAAAAGACTCTAAATTCTATGAAAGGCACTTTAACTAGATCGACAACAAGAAAAGAAATATCCTCATTTACATTATATTTCACTGAGAATAAATATAGTTCTTTTACACCGTACATCTACGACAAAACAGGATATTGAGATTTATTACAGTACAAATAATTCAATTTCTGTAATGCATAATGAATAAAATACTAAAGGAGCAAAATTATTCAGAGTAAATACCATGGGATTGATTACGAACAATCAACTAGATCGGATAACGAGCCAAAAATCTGTCAAACATGGCCAGTGTTTCTTTGTGTTTGTACTCTGGAGCAGTGTGACCAGCACCCTGCACAAAACCATCAATTCTTAATACTTGGAATAGTTTTAGTACATTTTGTAATGAACTGAGAGATTCTATGTGTTCTTGCCTTTACAGTCACATATGTCAATCGGAAGTGATCATTCATGTACTTCACCTGGTATCTGCACAATAAGTAAGAAAGTTTGAAGCAAGTGATCATTCTAGCCAGAAAGACATGTATGTATAGGTTCTAATGTCAGACCTTAATTACAATCAGTAATTGAGTACGCTATTGTATATTCTCACTTACTGCTCACAAGCATTTATTGTATTAACAACAAATTGTTTGTGGAGAGATTAGAGCTTACCCGGCAATTTGACCGTTAACATACCACGGTCGCGATTCGTCAAAAACAGCCACACCAAGAGCTTTGATCCAATATTGTGTTGCAATCCATGGAACTGATATATCATGATCACCGCTGCAGGGAGAAATGTATGATGTAATCAGTACCAGGGATAAGACCAATTCCTATGTAAATAGGATGTAAGGGGAGTCCACAACAAATTGGTTCCCCCATATTAATTCCAGAAATTGAAACATTGGCTACCCTATAGATATGTAAAATAGCATTTATTACTTGTGTTATCGGGACCCAGTTATACTATTTGAGTAAGCATATTCTATTCGAACATCATATTCTTGACAATGGGATAAATGGGATCACGTTATATGATGACCATTCATATAATTTAACATTGACAGAAAGAAGTGGAGATATCATATTCTATTACTATTGCATTACAATTACATTGACAGAAAAACATACATTCCTACTTATGGGGATATACCCTTTTTGTTCCACTTTTATTAATCCATTTTTAACTTTGTCTAAGTCTAAAAGAGAATTATGTTACACATTATTTTGGTTAGTGACATAAATTCTGTTTTAAGTCATTTAATATCAAATTCGTAAATGATGAAATTTCACATTGTCTATTTCCAACTGCAACTCTATATTGTAATCAACATACAGTAAATCATATTGTCATTTCTTCCTTACTCAATTTAGATTCAATATTTTGTTAACAGGTGGAAGGCACTTACACCGGTATGCACAGTGGTAAACAATTGAAAACAAAACTAAATTGCCTGTATTAGGTATGGTGTAAGGGAGGTGGCATCTTCTACTAATATTAGAGTAGATATATAACATAATCACCTGTATATTAAAGCTCGAAGACCAGTTTCAGATAAATTTTTCTGATATGCAAGGGAGCTTGTGATTTCTTCTGTGTAGTATGCTAAAGCTTTGGGACAACGCACCCAATTGTCTACAGTTCCCTGCAACATCAAAAAGTATCCCTAACATTAATACTGCTGATATTACTTGCTGGTCTTTAGGTTACGCAGATTTCAAGTTTACATACATTTCGAACACCTAAAGCAGCCTGGACTGTTACATCGTTCATCCACTTATAGGAAAGAGCATATGTATGCCCCTGAAAAAAAAAAAAAACATGTGTGAGAATATCCCTATAGATCTTGTGGAAGAGTCATATGCAAGACAAAGGATTGGTTATTACCCGGCAATGCAATTCGGGTAGTGTAGACTCTGAAAGAAGCCGCTCCATAGTGTTTGCTTCACGAATTCTAAGATCCCACTCCAACTCATGTGTTTTACCGGACGAAAAGGCACATTGGGGTTCCAAAATTTGTGCAAGATTTATTTGCAGAAGGCACTGCAAGTTGAAACTGAATGAATTGATAGTTTCTGTCTAAATGATTGAGAAAGTTAACATTATCAACACAAATAGCAGTGAACTAGTGATGTGACTCACATCTTTAATCTTTTGAAGAGCTGTAACACAAAGTGTATTGTTCATATCCACATTGACATAGTCTCCACTGCAATTAGTTTTGGCAGCCTGCAAGAGCACAAGATAGTTAAGACTTTGCCAAAGTATCATGCTTCAGATGAGGAGGAAAAGATTGGTAATGCACCTCATAGATTTCATCTGAAATAAGTGACACTCGGTGAACATATGGGATCCTTTGATTTACATCTATGAAAGAATCTGAGACTGGATTTCCAAGCAAGTATCCCTGTTTCAAGCTAAATCATGTTATACGTTGCCAGAGATGCAAATTAGGGGAAGCAATTGTTAAGTAGTGTATTACTTGGAGTTCCATTCTTGGCTTTAACCCAGCGTCTAACCCTGCAATGTAGTAACCATTACACAGATAAGCATAAGAGAAATATCTAAATCCTGTGTTTCATATATCGTTTGTGAGACTAACTCCTGTTGTTTATGTATGTGACAGCAACCCCTCAAGTATGCATGATCAAATATTGGTTCCTTATAAATCAACTATTGATAATTGCGGATGTGTGCACTAGTGTGAATCAGTATTACAGCAATTGAAAGAGACTTACCTTGTAATATGTTTGTAACAACAAGGGGAACAATAAGGCCAGAATATGAGTCACCACCAATATACAGTTGATTTCCGAGGAATTTTGGGTGTGCATATAACCACTGTACGCGTCATAAATCATATAAATGAATAAGACAAATAGCAAGATTTCAAAAATGTGAACATGTAAGCACAAATAATGGTATTTGCTAATTCTCTTCCTCCTGACCTTTCTTAGAAAAGTATAGGTATCTGCAGCTGATTTTGTATCTGATGAATAGTAGCCATCTGAGGTTGTAGAGTATGAATATCCAGTACCAACTGGTGCATCTATAAAGATTATGTTGGCAACCTACATCATTATAACGGGTTTGAATGAACTAGATTAGCAAAATTCCAATGCATATCTTCTAGATAGTAGTCATAGCTAGTATTAGCAATGCAGTCGATTAAATTTTGAGGAAATTTTCACCTTTGTCCATGAATATGGATTCATCTGTATACTGGGTAGGCTTCCAGTGTATTGTAGATCAAAACTAAATGGACCTGCACACACATAGAAACATCAAGACTCTTGAGTCATTTTCATCAGGCTGAAACTATAAAGCCAAATAAAAGAAGAGGACAGTTTCACGAAGAAGAAAAGGGTCCAGGGCTTACCGATTTCGTAAGCAAATGCTGAAAATCCAGAACACCCAGGGCCTCCAGTAAGCCAAAGCACAAGAGGATCCTCAACCGGGTTTCTCTCTGATTCGACGAAATAGTAGAATAGTTGCACTTCTTGCAAATCTCCCACCCCAATGTAACTGCATTCATCCAAAGACCCAATAAGCCATTTACAATTCTAGTAATACACATAGTAAGAGATCAATGCTGTATATACGGAATAGTGAAATTAGGCCTACCCGGTTTCGAGATTGAAGGGAAGTGTCCCATTCCAGCCAGGTAGAGTGTCAACATAGGTCACAGCAGTAACAATGCCTGAGAATGCCAACAAAAGAAGCACACTCAAACACATAGTGAGCAGTGCCATTGTAACTTTGAAACCCCAAAATAGCACCACAAACCAATAAAAGGAACAAGATTGCAAATTGGGTACACACCACTCTACGTACTTGGGAAAAAGATCAAGTTTTTTAATGAAATGCAAGATAAACTATTTGATTAGATGAGGTGAAGCATACTAATTAAGCACGTGGAGAGACTCAAGTACTGAACTTTCAAACTACTCAAACTAGTTAATGTTTTGGTGAAGCTAACCAATGTTCTTGTTGTTGGTGAATCAGATTGAAGTTGCAGTCTTTGCTAGTTTATCCAAAACAATAACAGAAACACAAACTGGTATAACTGTAAACTGGGAGAAACAACAAAACGAGGTTGATGAGTAGCAAACCTTCAAAGTGAGAAAGACCTGAACTTGGGTTCTACTGGTTGTTGAACATGTGCAGGTGAAGCTAGATAGATCGGTATCAGATGGGTCCCTTTTGCAGATTTGGTCTTTTCGTTTTTAATGTAAAGTAGATTTGAGAAAGCAGGCGGTTCTCAGCTTCTCAAATCTGGAATCGCAACAGAAAGTCGTACCTTCTTGCCGTGGTGGGTTGTTGCCCCCAGTCAACGGAGAGTGGCGGTGAGACATGGACTATAAAAGTGAAAGTCAAACCTAAGGTCCACTTCTACTATAAAAAACATCAATTAGTTAAGGATCATGTTGCTAAGCAAATTTTTAAAGGTAACAAGTATTATAATCGCGACCTTCCAATCTTTTTAGGACCTTTAATCCAATGGTCAACTCAAAAATATACTCAAAAATCATTCAAATTTATTTTTTGATCCAACACTGACTTTATTTGTAAACATGCACAATTAACACTTCAAGTTTGACAAAATTATGTGTTGCCACTGACTCAAACTTCATTAAAATTATATTATATGCCATTGGATTCTCTCGCACGCGAGAACCCAGCTTCGATGTTGGAGGATGTTCGTCTTAGATGTCGGCCAGTGCTGCTCCACGCGACGTGTCGTCGATCTCCTCGCTGTGCTCGTCGTGATGCAGCCTCGCCCCGTCATAACCCACCGATGCGTTACAACTAGGCCTCGTCGTCGCTCGCCACCTCACCGGCGTGATCCTCTATCCTCACTCACCGATCTCCACCGAGTTCGCCTGCCCTCTGCCGGATCGTCTCTCTCTCCCACGCTCTCTTCTCTGTGTCGAGTCAACCCAACCCCAGCCTCTCCTCCCCCCATCATCTGCCAGATTTGTCCATTCACTCGCTGATTGTAATCGGGGTGCCCCGAGTAGATTTTAAATTATTATTATTTTTGATAATTTGTAATAAAAAGTATCTTTATTAAATGTAGGTGTATCTTTAGTAAACATAAATGGTATATTTAATAAACGTAAATAGTATCTTGGTGAATTAGACATAATGTATATTTGTGAACCTGTATTGGTATCTTTATGACGCTGGGATAATATATTTATAACACTGAGATGGTATCATTAAAACCCTGTCATGATATCATTATGTTATATCCTTAAAACATGTTGACGGTATCTTTATGACACTATGACAGTACACTTAGAACGTTATGACAGTATACTTAGGACACTGTAACAGTATACTTAGGATACTGTGATGGTATCTTGACAGTATACTTAGGACACTATGACAATATACTTAGGACACCGTGATAGTATACTTAGGAAACTATGATGATATCTTTATAACACTGAGATGTGATGTTTAAAACGCTGTTATGGTATCCTTATGTTGTATGCTTATAACATTTTCATGGTATCCTTACGACACAACGATTGTATCTTTACGACTCTGTGCTAGTATCTTTATAACACTGAGATAGTATTCTTAAAACTTTGTCTTGGTATCCTTATATTGTATCATTATAACACTTTCATGGTATCTTTCTTGTGTTATGATGGTATACTAAACTATAAACCCTAACACCCTAACACCATATACCCTAAACCTTATACCTTATATCCTTATACCCTAAACCATGTACCATAAACCCTAAACCATATACCATAAACCCTAACCATATACCATATACCCAGTGACGGAGCCAAGATTTAAGGTCGGGGGGCCTCAATTAAAATTTAAAAAGAAAATAATTTATTAATAAAATATTAAATTGTTCTCCTAAAAATACTATATATTACAAAGGTAATTGTCCTCATCGAAATTTCATATTCTGAAAACATTTCATAATAACTTCATCATCGATAGTAATGAAAATGTCTTTCTTGATGTATGATATCAAACAATCATTTATCAACTCGTCATCCATTCGGCTGCGTAAATGACTCTTCATGATATTCATTGCAGAAAATACTCTTTCCACACTTGTTGTTGTAATCGATAAAATTAATGCTAATGTCAAAAGCAAATAAACTAGAGGATATGCCTTATCTTTCTTCCGATGAACCATTTTTTCTGCAAGCCTAGTAATCCCTTTTAAATCAGTAAAATCAACGTGAGAGCGCATGTCTATTATATAGTTCTCAAGTGGATCATCAAGTACCTCTATCTCATGCTCAGAAAAGTCTTGAGGATAACACTAGGAAAGATGAATGAACTTTTCTTTATCAAAAGCAATAGCTCTGCATTCATCTCATTGAATCGATCACCTAATTTTTGAAGTTGTTTATCTGTGATTGTATAGAATAAATCGACACGATAATGATGCAAATTTGTTATTGCCTGAGTCTTCCACTTTGATTTTCCAGGAGGTTCAAATCTATCATCCGCTTTGAATTTCTGTAGGTCGTTGTTCTGATGTTGGATCTGAGCTAGATGATTCTCTAGGATTTTTACCTTTTCTTATAAGATATTTGTCCACTGAGAGTTCAGAAGTAGATAACCAAAGTATAGCAAGTTATATTTTAGGGGGAGGAACACAACAATTTATAAGAAAAAAAAATTTTAAACCTCATAGGATACGGTTATCAAATTAGTTTAGGGAGTAGGTCTGGAATTATAATGGCTTTATATTTTATTTTTAAGTATTGAAAATTGCCCATAAAGTCATGTCATTGTTACTTGGATTTAGGTTTGTGGACCCAAACTAATTTGTTAAAGCGATGTCTACCGAATCGTCCAAGTATTCCCTTGTAATAAATTATTATACATAATAGACTAGTACAATTTTTCTTTTTGGGTCAATTTTTTTTTTTTGGGGGGGGAGGGGGGTGGGTGGTGCAGGTTTGGGCTGGTCCTCAAGTCCCTCCGCCATTGCATATATCATACACCCTAAATCCTAAACCTTATATCCCATACCTTAATTAGACCCTCTCTCTCTCTCTCTCTCTCTCTCTCTCTCTCTCTCTCTCTCTCTCTCTCTCTCTCTCTCTCTCTCTCTCTCTCTCTCTCTCTCTCTCTCTCTCTCTCTCTCTCTCTCTCTCTCTCGTCCGACTTGTTTGCACAACATTTCTCCACACTGGAGAAATTTTGCAAAACTTTACATGTCACTCTTACATTGAATAAAAAATTCAGAATTCAATGAGTTTACAATAAGCTCAAGCCACGTGATTCTCATCGCCTCCCACATTCATCCGCCTATCCCCACCGCGCTCCGCCCTCGTAAAAAAAGTCGCCAGGAATTTTATGCTCATGTACCAACTTTGATTGTTACTCCAATCTGATTCCCCCTCAGCCACAAACACCCAAAGATGACCATGTTCAAATTGAAATTTGTCAAATTCATCATTCTTGAGATCCAACGAAGGCCTTGTTGCCAGTGTCTTCGTCATCTTCCTAGTTTCTCTCTATCCTTCCCCTGGTGAGTCTCACCTGGTTGACCATCTTTTTCCCTGATGTTCATCCATCTCTCATCGACGTTGACCTAGTTGAATACGAAGATGTCTAGAATTGTCATCCTAAGAAACCGTCGACCGAGCATATCAATGGCCCATAAAATTTGATCACAAGGAAGTCAACGGTTTCCGACTTGCTCCTCCTTGACGAGAGGTGGATGGACAACAAGGAAGTTGATGCCAATGATGATGGTCAACAGGGCAAGGCCTATAGAAAGATGAGGAAGCTAGACGCTCGAGAGGGATGTCGGAAAATTTCATTGATGTCAAATTAGAAAGGAGGTACAGATGATCAGAGCCAGTGGCCATAGCTGCAATCAGAGCAATAAGATCGGATCGTAGAACAAAATCAGTTTTTTACCAGAGGCGAATATTTTCAGGCGACTTTATATTTCGGTAGCCATGTATTCTGGGTAGAGATAGGTGGCGAGCGCCTGAAATATATGAATTTTTTTTTGTGATCTAGTGCAGTAATCTTATCATAGGATCGGTCAATTTTCATCTGGTTGACAATATCAACGATTAAGATTTAAAAATTTGGATGTGTGTTGAGAAATGTCGTGCTAACAGGCCCCCCCGGAGCGCGCGCTCTATCCATGCCTCGTCACTGGCGTCCGCCGCCGTGCCTCCATTCATCATAGTCCTTCCCACGTTAGGTACCAGATGCAGAAAGGAGAATAGAGAAAAATTAGGGAGAAATAAATTAGGTTTTCATTCATTCATGTCATTCATTACATCTTACAGAGAATAAAAGGAGTACAAACTGGATACAAGACAAAAGAGAAAGAAGACAATACCAACAAGTGTATACTACATGGTGGGCTTCAGATTGGGCTTACGTATAGGGAAGTGGTTGCAACATCGCAGTTCCCGCTGACACACATAGTTCAGATCTAGAACTCGAGATGTCCTAAACTTTTTTCTCGTTGTCACCCTCAGCCTCGGGCTCACCTTGCTGCGTCCTCCTCAACCTCACCTCACCTCGACACGGTTCTCTTCGATCTGAATCGTCTATCGTCGTTCTTCGGCATCATCCGCCTCTCCCTTGCCGAAGTAAAATGCATCACTGGATCTCCTCTTCTTTCTGTCGCTCAGCAGTCCTCAACCTCGTGGCATCTGTTGCACCCACCGCCGACCTCGGCTTGCTTCGATCGGCCTGGGCGGGGGGGGTACATAATGTGAATAGGTTGGAGTGCATTCCAAAATTTTCCTTGGTTAAGTAAAAATTTTCATGGAGGGTATTTTCATGTTGTATCTCTTCATGAAAATGTTAAAAGATGCGTACTTTTCATGTCATGCATTGAAATGTTAGTAGCGGCGTAATGTAATTTTTGAATCAAATATGACCTGACAAAGGAAGATGTTGGCGACAGCGTAAACTCGTAAAGTAATTGTTGAATTATAAACGTGATCGGAGAGAGACTTGTTGGGTGGCCATCATCGAGGATAAGTAGACATAAGAATGTTTAAGGATGTCATGCATACAATCTGAAAGGAGGCTGGACACATTCCTCATCAAGGGTGACTTCAACGGTTGAAAGCGTCTCTGGTAAGGGTCGTCGGTCGAGGTTCGGTATTGCATGGTATGATTTGCCTCTGCAGTTGGCATTTGGTTTTTCTCTTCTCATTCGATGCAATGACCAGATCTCCTATGGTGGTTGACAAAGACCATAAACATGCACAGATGAAGATCTCTCTGTTGCGCTTGGCTAGTGCGGTACGTGGTAACGTGGAGATGAAGAAATGTTTTGGCAGCAGGTGAACCACTCGTGGTATTTACCCTATTTAAGCATACCATGTTTATCTTCATTGAACAGAATCGACTGATAAGTAGAAAATCTCACATGGCCTTAAGTGACAAATGTACAAAACAAACTAAAACTGCAGAGGCCAGAGGATCTTCATCTACTTAATTAGATAAGCAGTTCAGCCTTAAATACAATTTACACATCCTCTAGACAATTATTCATTCATTAACTGTAATGCATTAAACACTACCTGTTAGTATAGCATCATTGG
Organism: Geum urbanum; assembly: GCA_946800695.1. Lineage (NCBI taxonomy): Eukaryota > Viridiplantae > Streptophyta > Magnoliopsida > Rosales > Rosaceae > Geum > Geum urbanum. The sequence continues at coordinate 3,492,773 of OX327002.1, read as the reverse complement.
TTGTCCGATTAAATATACTTATCCACTTAAGTAGGTAATCAACACCACCCAAAAGACCACCAGGGAGGCTCCAACTTCACTCACAAGACCAACCTCATCCAAGCGCGCACGCGCCCGTAGGGGCGCTCACCCGAATGTACGGATCATATAACAGCAAGTGCACACCAGTCCCACATCGAAGAACACCATCGAGTACCAAACTCAACCACCCTATATATGTAAGGTATTTATTACAGGTAACGGTATCGAATTCAACCCAACACGTTCAATTCTGAATCCAAACACTACACTCTACACACTCGCACGACTGTTATATCCAATACACCTTCTGACTTAGGCATCAGAGCGTTGAAGGCGGGCCACCCCGTCTTGACCCCTGACTGTCTGTTCATCGTTGTATTCTTCTAACAGCCGCATCCGAGCACGCACACCCGTCCACCCGAAGACCCGAAGAGAAGAGGAAGCGCCCGACCATCCGAACAGCTCCAATGTTCGGACGTACAAGAAGGAGGAGGAGTACTCGTACTTGCTTCTGCCAGATTACGTCCCGCGTACTCCGGTAGAAACAGTTGGCGTCGTCTGTGGGAAGCTTACAAATTGCAAACCTCGTATAAATACCACTAGCAAAAGCCCACATGCTCAACCCGGAGACTAACGTCAGCGCCACACCCGTTGGAGGAACATCGCCCGACACACAGGAGCGGCATGCACTGGAACTTGGCAGGGGCAGCGATAGCGAAGAGCGCGTCAACAGCCTAGTTCAGGAACTGAGAAAAGCGGCGCTCGGGAGAGCAGAGGAGCGCCAGATCCGGCAGAGGTTGGAGGAGCGGCTGGACGCGCTCGTCAGCCAGCAGCTAGGGCAGCACGAAGAGACCCATGAAACCACCAGCGAGGAGCAACACCCGTTCGGAAGGACCAACGCCCGGACAACCCGAACGCCCTCACCAGCGGAGGAATCAGCGCCCCTGACGAACAACGCCCTGATACTTCGGAGGATGGAGGAACTGGCGGAGGAGGTCTCGCGCTTGCGCAAGGACAAGTTGGCCGGGCAAGGTGGGACGTTCGCCCCCCGGGTCAGCCCATTTTCGGCGGGCATACTGGAGAGGGGAAGAGATCCCCACGCGAAGACAACGAAGATCACCCGGTTCGACGGGAGCGGAGACCCCCGCGCACACATCGATGAATTTCGATCCACCACGGACGGGACTCGTTATTCGGACCCGACCCTGTGTTTCCTGTTCCAGGAAACACTGACGGAGGAAGCACGGAGCTGGTTCTACGAGATCCCGCCAGGCTCCATACACTCGTTCCTCGAGCTGGCGGAGAGCTTCCAGAAGCGCTATTGGCTCCAGGGAAAATACAACACTACGGGTATCCTCCTCAAGGTCCGCCAGGGGATGGACGAGAGCTTGTCGAGCTATATAAACCGGTGGAGAAAGCTCGCAAGCACGTGCAGGGACCTTGATAAGCGGGTGGCCAAGGTGGCCCTGATGGACAACATGCTCGCCACCCCGTTCGTAGAAAAACTGGTTAGGAAGGAGTATCTCGACTACGACGAGATTATGGACCTGATTGTGCAGAAGGCACTCGTAGAGACGCGAGTGTACGGGTCCACCTCCGAGTCTAGCACCAACCGACCGGAGGGAAGCACCCAGCCACGTCGACCCTCGGACAACGGAGGGGAGCCAGCCGGGGGGCAGAAAAGGAACCGGGACGCGCAGAGACAGAATCACCAGAGGCCATTCTTCCGCAATTACCAGGGCAACCACTACAACCAGGCGAGGGGACCGGCGCCGCAGGGAGTCCGCCTACCGCCAGCACCGCAGTACCAACCAACGAGACAAGAGGTCTACGTGGTCGATTACCAGTCGAACGAGCAGCTGCTCCGCCTGCACCAACACCGGATTTCGCCACCAAACAACATGACGAAGGCAATGGCCCCGATCGGCCGAATCCCGAGCATCTGGTGCGAATACCACAACGTCGCCACCCACCGTACCAACAGCTGCATCATGCTGAAGAAGGCCTTTGAAGACATGAGGAGGGACGATCAGGCCACCCCTCCCAGGGCGGAAGAGCGACGGCGCGAGGCAAACACTGAGACCCGTGGGACTATCAGTACGATATCCGGGGGAAAACGCAAGGAGGGAACGTCGTCACCCGATCGCTCGAACAGGGAGGTGCTGACGATCGGGGCAGGACGAGCGCAGAAGGCGGGAAGACGAGAGGCGCCCGCCATTAGCCTCACAGTGGAGGATGAGGAAGGAAGCCCGAAGGACAGCACCCTACTGTTCGTGATCGATGCGATCATCGATCGTTTCCTCGTGAAGAGGATGCTGGTAGACTGTGGGGCGTCCGTAAACGTGATCTACCAGGACGCGTACACTGCACTCGGCCGGCCCGCCCGCAAGATGACACAGGATCATGAGTGTGTCGTCAGCTTCACGGGCGAGACGTCGTATCCAATTGGGAGCGACAACATCCAGGTCGGGATCGGCGCATCCGACTCCCCGCATAGCGAGGTCCGGACGGACTTCATTGTCATGGACACCCTCTCCCCCTATAACGCCATACTTGGGAGGCTGGGGATCAACAAGCTAAGGATGATCATTGCGGGACACTTGCTCTTGGGACGATTCCCAACCAAGCAAGGGGTCGGGTACGTCAGGGGATACAACTACGAGGAAACCGCAAAACCCCGGGACAGGCAGGAAGTCCTCGCCTTGGAGCCCACACCAGGAACAGAAGTACCAGACGATCCGCGTGACGGGCTGATGGCGGTATCGCCCGTCCCCGAGCGCGAAAAGCTGAGGACGGTTCAGCTATCCCCCGAACACCCGGAGAAAACGGTCCAAATCGGAGCGTCATTGGCTCCCGCGATAGCTGAACGGCTGATCGCGCTCCTGAAGGAAAAGCAGGATGTGTTCGCATGGTCGTATAAGGACATGCCCGGGATCAACACGAGCATCATATCCCACAGGCTGAGCATCAGCGCCAGCGCCCGGGCGGTAAAACAGAAGAGGCGAGCGTACAAAGCAGAGCACTATGCGACGATGCACGAGGAGGTGGACCGACTGCTGGGCATCGGGTTCATCCGTAAGGTGGACTATCCGAAGTGGATCTCCAACGCTGTGATGGTGCAGAAGAGCAACAAGAAGTGGAGGATGTGCATCGATTACAGCAATCTTAACAAGGCGTGCCCCAAGGAGAGCTTCCCTCTACCGAGGATCGATCAGTTGGTGGACGCGACAGCTGGGCACGAGCTCCTGTCCATGATGGACGCATATTCGGGCTACAACCAGATTTTCATGGACCCCGAGGACCAGGAGGCGACGACGTTTATCACGGACAAGGGATTATATTGCTACATCGTGATGCCGTTCGGGTTGAAGAACGCTGGCTCCACTTACCAAAGGCTCATGAACGCGATGTTTCATGGCCTGATTGGCAACATTATGGACGTGTACGTGGACGACATCTTGGTGAAAATTGTTCAGGCGGCCGACCACGTCCAGGACTTGGGGACCGTGCTCGACGTCCTCATCAAGAATGGCATGAGGTTGAACCCCGCCAAGTGCACGTTCGGGGTCACCAACAGCAGATTTCTTGGGTATATTGTCCGTCAGCGGGGGATCGAAGCCGCGCCCGCCAAAGTAAAAGCGATCATCGACATGAAGCCGCCAGTCAAGAGGGTGGACCTACAGAGCCTCACGGGCAAGCTCGCATCATTGAATTGATTCATATCTCGCTATTCGGACAGGTGCGCCCCATTCTTCAAAGCTCTCCGAACAACGAACAAGCGTGATGTCGCGTGGACGCCCGAGTGCGAGGCATCTTTCCTTCATATCAAGGAATACTTGGCGTCCATCCCGCTCCTCTCAAGACCCATCCCGGGGGAAGTATTGTACATCTACCTAGCCGCTTCCCTCATGGCCGTCAGCTCTTCCCTCGTCCGCAGGGAGGACTGCACGGCGTTGCCTGTTTTCTTCTTAGGAAAAGGCATGACGGGCGCTGAAACCCGATACCCGACAATCGAGAAGATGGCGCTTGCGCTCGTCACCGCCGCCCGACAGTTGAGGCCATACTTCCAAGCGCACAGCATCCATGTTCTCACCAACGTGCCTCTACGCCAGATCCTCAAATCACCCGATCACAGCGGTCGCCTGGCGAAGTGGGCAGTTGAGCTCAGCGAATTCGATGTCCAGTACAAACCCCGAACGGCAATCAAGGGACAGGCCGTGGCGGACTTCATCGCCGAGTACACGAAAGCGGAGGGAACACCGGTCGGTACGACCGACGGCCCGACGGTGGAGGCGTCCGACAAATCGGAGGTCAAGGAGCGACCATTGTCGGAGTGGAACCTCTACGTCGACGGTTCGTGCACAAAGAAGGTGAGCGGCGCCGGGATCATCTTGACCGGGCCAGGAGGGGTAAACGCAGAGTACGCCCTCAAATTCGAGTTCAAAACAACCAACAACGAGGCTGAGTACGAGGCGCTCATTGCAGGCCTACAGCTGGCCAAGAACTCTGAGGCGCTCGACCTCAACATATTCAGCGACTCACAGCTGGTGGTGAGCCAGGTCGGAGGAGAATTCCAAGCGAATGGGGAGTCGATGATCGCCTATCTGAAGCACGTGAAGGCGCTGATCAACGGATTCAAGCACATCAACATCAACCACATACATAGGGGGTTCAACGCGAAGGCGGATAGGCTCGCCCGATTGGCCACGGCGCCCGTGCACACGGGACCAGGGCAACGGATCGTCGAAGTATTGTGACGACCGAGCATCTCGGGAGCAGAGCATGTCCTGGCAATCGAACCACACGAGCACAGCTACATGGACGTGCTCATCGCTTACAAGGCAATGGGGGAGCTACCAGAAGACAAGCGAGAGGCCAGGACCATTGTCGCACGGGCGACCAACTTCAGCGTGCGGGATGGGGCGCTATATCGACAAGGGAGGACTTGGGCGAGCCTCAAGTGCGTCACTCCAACAAGGGGCAACTCAATCCTGAAGGAAATCCACTCGGGCACGTGCAGCCATCATGCAGGCGCCAGATCGATCGCACACAAGGCCTTTCGGTACGGATTCTGGTGGACCACCATCCATGCGGACGCTACGGCGCTAACTAGCAAGTGCCACCAGTGCCAGCTGCACGCACATCATCACCACATGCCCGCCGTCCCATTGTCCATCCTTCTATCGCCCGTTCCGTTCGTACAGTGGGGACTGGACCTGATCGGAGAGCTCCTAAAGTCGAAAGGGCAATACAGATATCTGATCGTCATCATCGACTATCACACAAAGTTCATCGAGGCCCAACCGATGGCGAAGATCACGACAGAGAATGTGGAGCGCTTCCTCTGGCGTTTCCTCTTCTGTCGCTATGGGACGCCGATCAGCATCATAACGGACAATGGACCACAATTCAACAACCCCCGACTCGTGTCTTTCTGCAAGCGCCAGGGAACGGACCTCGTGTTCGCATCACCAGCGCACCCCCAAACGAACGGACAGGTGGAAGCAGCCAACAAAATCATCAAGGCTGGCATCAAGAATAAAATGGAGGACATCGAACCCGGAGACGCGGGATACGGGCGCTGGCCCGAGGTCATCCAAGAGATTCTGTGGTCCATCCGCACGACCGCCAATGCAGCCACGAGCGAAACCCCGTTCAGCCTGACGTTCGGTACGGAAGCTGTGCTACCCCTGGAAATTACCCATCAAAGCCCACGGATCGAGGGGTACGATCCACGAACGAACAGCGAGGGGCTACGCCTTAGCAACGATCTGCTGGAAGAACGGAGGGACACGGCACACCTCCACAACGCTGCGAACAAGCAAAGGATCGCCCGATTGTTCAACCAGCGCATTCGGGCTCGACCAATCCAACTGGGGGACTAGGTGATGAAGGCAATCCAGCAAAAGGTGAAGACACTCCGTCCACTATGGGAAGGCCCGTACGTCGTCGATGAGGTGATAAGCGCCAGCACTTTCTACCTCCGTGATATGCAGGGCCAACGACTACGGCACCCATGGAACATCCAACATTTGAGGAAGTATTTTCATTAAATTCTGTTGTAATATACTTGATCTATTTTTTGTTCATTTTATTATCGCGTTCGTTTGTAACCTCGCCCGCCCAGTACTCGGGGGACTGGGGATAGGCTACTCACATGAATGTAACACTTGGTTCAATTCCATTCAAAAACAAGAGGGAAGGCGCATGTTCGCGCGAGTCATTCAAAAGATGCCCCAAAAAAAAGACAAGGCACACGCACGCACGCACGAGAGAAAAAGAAACTTCATTATGTTCCTAAGGCATAAGGCCTGTTACAAAAGCCCTACACTATTACAAAGCAACACCTACACTACAAAGAAAAGAAAAGCTACTCTACTGCTTCGCCATCCGCCCCGCCCGTCGCCTCTTCGGTCCCCGCCTCCGGCTGCCCTTGCTCCAGCTCGACGGACGCTCCACCCGCCTGTTCCTCCAGATGGGCGCGGTAGCGCACCAAGTCCAGGAAGAGCAACACCGCCTCCTGGAACTCAGCCACCTGACCATCAGGCTCAGCGGCCACTAACTCCAAAAAATCCGAAGAATTCTTGAAGGCAGCAATCGCCTCCGCTTGGGCCTGGTGGACGCGCTCCCTCGTCCAAGCCTGGCGCTCGGCCTCCATCAGGCGGGACTCCATCTCCGCCAGCCGATTGGCCGCTTCAACCTTCGCCTCCTCCACAGCGGCTAGGGCACTGTCACGTTCAGCCTTCAGCAGAGCCTCCCGCTCAGCAGCCTCACGGAGTTTGCGACGCAGACGGTCCGCCACCACATCTGTCTTGGAGAGCTCGTGCTGCAACTTCCTATGGGCCTCAGTCAGACCACGCAGCTCCCCCCTCAGGATCTCCGCCTGCCTGTCGTTTTCCTGCTGCTAGCGTGCCTGGAAAAGCTTGTACTGCATCAGCGCACAGGCGTTGTACGCCCGATCCATCTCATCCGGGCCACCCGACGCCGGCGGTATCAGCCTGTTGACGGATTGCATGGCAATCTCGATGGGGATCCATCATTGGCCCGCAGAAGGCGAGCGGACCATCCGTTCGTTGCCGCTTCGACGGAGGCTCATCACCCCCTGCCTCCAGTATTGTGGAGGACTTGAAGGTCGACCCGAAGACAGGGGCGTGACAGGAGCACGACTTGAAGACTGAGGCATACGAGCAGCCTCCTGCTTGTCCCTGATATCATCTCGCTCGGACCGGCACTGATCGCGCTCCACCTGGCGCTGCTCCCTCTCGCGCTGGTGCTGATCGCGCTCCGCCCGGACCTGGGCCTTGGATCCAGCAGCATTGCCCGGAGGAGGGCGGGGAGCATCCGTTTGTGGCCCTCGAATGGCCGGGGCGAGGTCATCCACGTTGGGGATAGGGATCTTGGGCTGGATACTGTCCCCCAGGACGAGTCCGCCACGACCGTCATCCGCCACCCAACGAACCTTCTCGGCGGTGACCAGTAGCGCAGCCATCCGGCGCTTGAGCGCGTCATCCTTGTCCGTGGCCTTGGACTTCGTCATCTTAACTGCAGAACACACAAACGGAAGGTTAGCGAACAGATACAACACTTGGTAAAATTATCCTATTCCTATTCCCAGCAGAAAACTACAACCCACAGACCAGGCGGTCTGGCGAGACGCGTGCGTTCAATAAGCTCCCAGTGACACGCGGCCCAGAAGTATCTCGACTCGGGCGCGGGGTTGAACACGAACTTGAGACGAGCTATCCTGGCCTCCTCAACCGGCGTGAGCGGATACTCGTTCGTGTCGAGCGTATGGAAAAATTGTGGGACGCGATCGATCCGGTCGGCGTTAGCGGCATACGTGGGGGGGGGGGGGGGGGAAGGCGCCGAACTCCCAATCCCCACCCACCAAGCAGTTGATCGTATGCCAGGAGGTTGAAGAGCTCGGTGGGTCCACCAGCCACCACTTCACGCGAGGCTCCACCGTGAAGGTCCCCGAGTCCCTCTGGCGTGTGGAGTATCGCAGACAGAAGAAATGGAGGAACTCCGCCCACGTTGGTTGATCCATCCCGCTCACCCGGAAGATGTTGAACATGACCACGAGCGTCCGGGTGAGTGTGGGCCTGCATTGGCCGAGAGAGATCCTCAGCAGCGCCAGCATATACTGAAAGAAGGGATGCAGAGGCAGCTTGATCCCGGCCTTAAGATGGAACTCGCTCAGGCAGACATGGTCGAGCGGTGGGCGGGTGAACGTGTCTCCCTTACCGGGGATTCTCAGGCGCACAGAATTCGGTATGTGGTAGTCGTGCGCCCATCTGGCCATCTCCTTCACGGACGGTGCACACTCCGGCTCCTGGACTGGCGTCCCATCCGGCAGCACCCAGTGGACGCGGCCGCCTTCCGGGAACTGGGGAACCGACTCCTCCTGTCGCAAGCCCCCCTCACCCCACGGACCAGACCCGGACGAAGACGCGTCTGACGCCCCCGACGAGCTCCCTAACCCTGCGGATGCGAGCGCTTTCTTGGGATCCATTGGCTGCACCACAGGAGAAGTGTTAGGGATGTATCGCAGAGGCGCCACACTCAGCACGGACTCATACGACGACGTACTCGACCCACTCGACCCACAACTTAACCACCCCACCCCCGGTATGTATACGCGCTCACGCGATTGCCCGCTTGATATCTCTATCGGCTCCATCCCTAGACGCACGCACGCGCAAACCCATACTTAGCAAAAAAAAACACCCTACCAGAAACACCAAAAAACCTAAAACCCACCCCAAAACAAGATCAAAACCACCACTCAAGAACACGCCCTGTTCTTGAGATAAAAAACCCAGAAAAAACCAAAACAGAAACCAAAAAAAAAAGAAGAGACAAAACCAAAAACAACAAACAAACAGATTCGAGCCTCACCAAATTGAGCTTTGTAGGTTGAAAGGTTGCACGTCGAGCAAGTATTCCGGCAAGAAGAGAACACGAACACAGAAAAATCAGAGAAGCAGGTTGCAGAGTGAATTCGGCAACGTTTTGGTAAAATCTGAGTGATGACGAAGACAACAGTCAAGGGCCCTATTTATACTAATCAGGCGGAACACGCGAACGAACGCCAGCCGTCCATTTTTCGCGTGTCCACCGTCGGATTGTGACACATGGCCCAGGGGCGGTTTACTAACCCTCCTTAGTAACCGCGCCAACTCTTCAGCTTCCCGCCTTGAATTCAAACCCTAGCACGGTCTCCCACGGCTCGACACGTGTCACCCATGCAAACACCCCACGCGCCCACGCGCCTGACGTCTGAGCTTCGAGCAGTTACTACGTCATCAGCATTTAATGCCCAGGGCACGCCAGCATTAATTACGACGGCTAGCATTTATTACACAACGGTTCCCAAAGAGAAGTCAAAAGGAATGTCACCTCAAAACACCTCGTCAGACGAAATCACCCCACCCAAGGCAGAACAACACACGCCACGATATCCGCCATTCGTACTAGCGCTTACACCACCCACACGACCGGGCGCTCGAGAAACACCATCAGGTTAGTGCAACACCATTCGGGCGCCCCGAAAGAGGGCGAACGCCTGAATTCCCTTTCGGACGCGCGCCGACTGAAGAACTTGCGCCGTACGGGCATGGGTTTCTTCCTCTCCGTACACGTAAACGTTAGAAAGCAAGCCGGATCAGGTGGCAGAGGCATGAGGTCCGCCCCCTCTTTGCGCGCGCTGAGACCGATGGGCGGCACGGGTGTGAGGTCCGTCCTCTCCGTGAGCGCACCGTTAACGATCGAAGCGCAAGCCGGCTGTCATGGCAGAGGCATGGGGCCAACTCCTCTCTGGGCATGCTAAGCCGATGGGCAGCACGGGCGTGGGGTCCGCCCCCTCCGTGAGAGTAATGTTAACGACCTACTCGCCGACTCGGAACGGCAGGGGCGTGCGGTCCGACCCCTCCTTGCGCGTTCCGATACCGATGAGCATCGCGGGCAATGGTACGCCCTCCCCGGACGCGAAAGCAAGCCGGCTGTCATAGACAGAGGGATGCGGTCCTAACGCTCTCTGGGCATGCTAAGCCGAAGAACGGCACGGGCATGCGGTCCGTCCCCTCCGTGCGCGTTAATTGTACGTCGCGTTCTTGATCCCACCGTTGACGCTACACCGTACGCAACGGCATCACCGTTGACGTACGCGGTGCACCGCGGCATCCCAACGCCGGTGTTACGAAAAACATTCACATACATACACGCATCATACCATACATTCACACATCATCCCATACATTCACACATCTACATGAACTATATATGTTGCCCCATCTTATGTTTTCCAAGCAACACTCCACGGGCGCGCGGCTCCAAATAGCAAGACTTGTTTGGACGCCGGGCCCATAGGTACAGGACCGCACGAACAGGTACACGCTCGGACGCACAGGTCCCCCACTCCGTCATACGAGCCCTTCCTTGACCGGAGAGTTGAGGGACTTGGGGGTTATAGGACCACGCACCACTGCTCAATCGGATAAGTATTCTATTTAATCGCACGAACCCTTTTTCAACTCCCCAGTCAAGAAAGTTCTCTTTGACTTGGGGACTTGGGGGACTTGTTAGTATAGCATCATTGGTTGTCCGATTAAATATACTTATCCACTTAAGCAGGTAATCAACACCTACCCAACCACCCAAAAGACCACCAGGGAGGCTCCAACTTCACTCATAAGACCAACCTCATCCAAGCGCACACGCGCCCGTAGGGGCGCTCACCCGAATGTACGGATCACATAACAGCAAGTGCACACCAGTCCCACATCGAAGAACTTGTAGTCCCTTGGTACTTAGATTTTTATGATATTCAATGACACTTTCAACATCTTGTGTGTGTGACAAACTTTTATTACATCTCTTCCAATCTAGTAACGTTCCCCGATCACAAATTCACAGTTACGAATATTTATCAGAACAACAGTGAAAAGTCATGGTAGAATTTATGTACTTCCTTTACAAGTTTATAAGTGATTTAGTGATTTACCTCTCTGACATGAAGTGCCTTCCGTACACTGTCTTTGTTTGCCCACACATAAGCTAGCATATAATTGAAGTTCTGCAACAGCATGGAATTTAGTATGTTAAATATCTGATTTGGAAAAATTTAGGTTTAAAATATATAAAATGTAGATAGAGGGGTCATCAATTTACTCGACAGTAGTATTCAGGATCTTTTGAAAGAGACCGGATGAAGTCCTTCGGACATTCGTGTAAAGATCTACGACCTGTTTCTCTATCTTAGTTTGGAGAAGACCATGTGCACTTTGGCTCTAGAATACAAAGCTTGTTTATATCCTTAATTTGCTGCAATTTTATGAAATGACTCTTTATATCCATTTTCCAAGAATCTTTGGGTAGATTGAATAAATGATGTATGATGATCAGAGGAATCGAATGTCATACCTTTGTCATCAATTGGATGTCTTCATAGCGTTCTGGCTCTGATGTGGTAACACCATAGAAGCTTGAATTGCAGCTTTCTTTAGCTGCCTGGTAAAAGTAGGCAACACCATCAATTGGAGATTTACAAGATATAAAATCAATCCATGCCATCAAGCCGCAGTGTATCACTTTTGTAAAAGTCAAAGAACCTTTGTTATCACTCACATTAAGTGTCTACTTAAACATGCATGAAGTAGAATATGGTATGAGAAAAGCACCTGATAGAGTTCATCTGATATAAACCCCATCCGATGAGTAAAAATGTGTCCTCAGTTCGCATTGAGAGCTTGATCGGTATGTGCCTATGTGGAAACCCTAGTATATAGCCCTAAATCCATTGCAGAGAACACTTCTCACAATTGAACATAGTTGAAGAAGATAAAATGAAGACCTTGACGCATCAATGTTTCAAATGAAGGATTTTAGCCACTTTAATTTACCTTCAGGTTGAGGCGAGGCATTAGTCCAGCATCATTATTGAGTCGATTTGGATATTTTTTCAAATTTTTTCGATTTCTTTCGATTTTTTACATAATGCATAAAATATATATTTTTTTAAAATTAAATAAAAAGTTTCCTATAAAATATAATTTTTTGAGTCGCCTAACATTTTGATTCGTCTTTATAAGAGAATTTGACAAGTATTGTGCATAAAAAAATTAGGATTTTAGGAGTGTAAGATTTTTATTTTACATATATTTATATAATCTATTACAAAATATGTTTCTTTGTGTACTTTGATTTTTCGGTTCTGTTAAGTTTTTATAAATTAAAAATCAAAATCGAACCAAATGTTTCAATTTTTTTTCAATTTCGGCTTAGATTTTTTTCGATTACAATGTCCCACCCCTACCTACATAGTACCTACATTTCTATGACTAAAGAGTTTCTTTCAAGAAATCAAATTACTAGAAAGAAGGTATACAGCCCTCGGGACTTTATTGAAACTCAATAGTTACTCAATTTTTCCAAAATTGCACAATGATACAAATACTATGCCACAAAAAAGGTCATAAAATTATTATCGGCCATGATCATGTTGAATTCTTGATGATATCTGCATCTTTTTACTAGACAGGATAGTAATGAATAAATCTATCGAACATCATGTAACCTTCCCTGCGCTTGTATTCTGTAGGTGAGTGACCTGCTCCCTACAAAATTTTATGGCAAAAGACAAAAGAGATTCAATAAAACATAAGGAACTACAGCAATATATCTACAGACTACATAGTGATTTGCATTGCCATGTCTTGAATAGGGTTGCATATGATCAGTACCTTTAGGGTTGCATATGTTAATCGGTATCCGTTTTCTGAGTACTTGATGGTGTACCTGGATAAACATATATAGCAATTAACTACATGAGTTGCAATCCAGTAGTACAGAAACAACAATAGAGCCGGATAAGGTAAACTCACCCAGCAATTTGACCATCAACTAGCCATGGCCTCCAATCATTCACAACAGTCAACCCCAATTTTTTGATCCATTCTTCTGTACCGGGATTCGGCATTATAAGATCATGATCACCACTGCACAAGAAGAAGTGATTTGCTGGTTTAGAAAGATACTGTATTTGTAGAGTTTAAAGAACAAAATGTACAAGTGATTACTTGAATACAAGAACTTGTAATCCCTTGGTACTGAGATTTTGATGATATTCGAGGACACTCGCAACGTCATACGTGTAATCCAAGCTCTTATTGCATCTCTTCCAATCAAATACCGTTCTCTGGGGATCACATTTTACAGGATTTTATCAGCAAGAAGCTAATCAAAGCATGTTAAGTATATCATATTATATTTGGGTTTAGAAGTAGTACATGTCTGACGTTAAGTGCTGCTCGAACCTCATCATCGTTTGCCCATACGTAAGATAACGCATAACTGAAGGTCTGCAAGGAGGGAATTGCCAGTGGAAATGAATATATGGTAAGTTTTAGGTCCAAAATGAAGCAGATATTGGAGTTAGAGGGGAATGACTTACATGACAGTACTCGGGATTTTTTAGTGGTGACCGGATGAAGTCTTCGGGGTACAGGTTCTCCTGCAGAAATCTACGAGCTGGTTCTTCATCTTCTTTTCGCAAAGACCATGTGCACTTTGGCTCCAGAATATGGTTTTTGTTTATGTCTTTAATTTGCTGTAATTTCAGGAAATTACTCATCTTAATCAGTGAATACTATTTTAGGTACCTTAGATGATGTGTTACAAAAGAAATCTAATTTCTCACCCTTGCCATTATTTGAAGGTCCTCATAGCATTCTAGTTGATCTGTGGTTGCTCCATAGAAACTTGAATTACAGCTTTCTGCAGCAGCCTGCAGCATGGTATATATACGTGATCGAAATTGATGTCGGCGACTGACAACTAAAGATTGATGTGGGATGCAAATACATTTGTACCAAATGAACAAATCACATTTGGAAAGATGAGTGTAACAGATTGGTACTTAGTCTATTAGAAGACTATGAATTACATTGTAGAGCAGAGTACCCTGTTTCACATTGACAATAGCCAAACAGAGCACCCTGTTCCACACTGAGAAAAGCCAAACAGAGTGCTCTGCTTTAGTCAGAGTAGGGTGTCTCACATGATAGAGTTCATCGGATATAAGCCCCATCCGGTGAGCAAAGACGTACTTTGAGTTCTCAGTGATGGTTTCATCGGTACGTGGACACCCCAAAATATAACCCTGAAAGAACAATGTATTCTTGATCTACGCATTTTATGCTTGATTCTTAATATATTTCTGTCAACATTTAGCTACGTTTTGACCTTAGTATTCCCTCTTCTTACTTACTTTGTTGTTTTTAGGTTTTTAATAAAGGAGATGAATAAAGGAGGCTAAATGGAGCTAAAAATGTGCTTAGTGGAGATTTCCTACTTCCACTAGGAAAAATGGTCTTTTCCTACTGTGACCAGGATTCCTACTCAAACTGGGAAAGTGAAGGAATGATGCGAAAATGATCTCCAAATGGTGTCAAGAAATAGCAACTCAAAATGACAAATGAAAATGTTACCATGATGGTGCAAATGAAGAACAAAGGCATTTCTCCTACTCGAGCTAGGAATGATGTGGCAGACCAAGCTTCGGGCCAACCCATTTGAAGATTAACTCGGAAGCCCAATATTCAAGCCCAATATCAAGCTCAAGGCAGGCCCACACATGATGATGAAGATCTTTCAAGAAAAGCAAAGCAGAAATCTGCCTGTGCATATCATCCCACTTTAACAGACCACTAGGAGCAGATCAAAATGAATTATAACGCGTGTAATACATGCATGGAAAGCTCTGGAAGTCTAGTTTCTAGCCCCACTGGAATCTCTCAATTTGGATAAGTAAATCTCTGGGAATTTTGGTTTTTGTGAGAAGGGGTCATTCTGCCCGAGAGCCCACTTTAACAGACCACTGGGAGCAGATAAAAATGAATTAGAACGCTTGTGATACATGCATGGAAATCTATGGAAGTCTAGTTTCTAGCCCCACTGAAATCACTCAATTCGGATATGTAAATCTCTGGAAATTGTGGTTTTAGTAAACAATGGTCATTCTGCCCGAGAAAAGGTTGCTTGGAAGAATGGAGAAGGGGAGAAACTTTCAAGACAAGCTAAAATATTTTTTCTATAAATAGAGAGGATTGAGAATCAGATCAGCATCACTTATTCTATAGCCTATGCTCTGCCAAATACTCTCCTCCTCCCCACAAATTAAGCCGACATCCTCAAGAAGCCGACTACGCCATCAAACCGCCGCATCTCTTCTTCCACCGACGCATAGGGGATTCCGAACGTCATCCACCAAGAAGTCTAGTTCTCTTGAGTATCCATAGGGGATTCCGAAGATATAAAAGTGTAACAATGACCTCTTTACTCCGTAGTCTCTTTTTGTTCATGAAACTTGTTTGTGTGTTTTGGATGATTGTATTTCGGTTTTATTACATAAGTAAATTTCAATAACTTTTCCATGTGTTCCTTATTTTAGATTTAAATTTGCATGAAGTTAATTGGTTCTTAATGCTTTGGTTTTGATTTAGGGGATTCCTAGTCTAGATCAATGGTGTTTAGGGGATGCCTAGCACAAAATATGAATTATGCATGTTTAATCGAAATTTAGAGTTATGGGATTTCGGTAGTGTTGTTATTTGCATGTGTTAATAAATGAGTTAGATTATGGACTAAGTTGATCACTTGTATATAATTAATTAGGTTTTCTTTTTGTTTCAAACATGGTATGTGTTTTTGGGTCTTCTATGTGTTTGCTTGTCTATGAGTCAATGCATGTTAGAGTCCTATGATTATGTGCGATGTTTGAGACGTTTTTAGTAAATAAAATTAGGTAATTAAAAACAACTCTTTTATACCCCCTTTTTTACTACACAAGAATTGCATGCACCCTTCAATCCCCGGTTTAGAACGATACCCTATTTATCAATGCTACATCTACACAAAAAGGGTTTAAATTGCATATGATTGAGTTATGTGTTAAGTGTTTATTTGATGCATGTTTTGGTCATATCAATTCTTCAATTTCAACATGGCCAAATAGTTGAAAGGAAAGTCATGTTGCTTCAAATGGTAGATACTGGTCATTTTGCCTTGAGATTGAGCCGTTCAGAATCACCGGCATCATTACCTGAAACAATTCAGCCGATTTAGAAATCTATGATCTTAGTCAATGCACCTTGACTAATTTGATCTGAATGTCAATCATTTAGTTATTAGTACCATCTATTATATGTTTCACAACAATGGTTCCCGATACGCCTGCATACGAATCAGCCCCGATGAACAATTGAAGTTTGAGGTATTGAGGATGCTCTGCCAGCCACTGCATTACAATCAAAAGAAACCACATGATAAATGACATTGTCTGCATTACTCTGTCTAGGATCTGAAATGTATATGGGTTTCGTGCATAGGAAGCATTACATTTTTTAAGAAGGAATAAACTTGCGCTGCTGTTTTTGTATCGGAGGTAGCGTATTCCGATGCATCAGTTGCATAGGAGAAACCAGTGCCAAGAGGTGCATCCACATACAATATGCTTGCAGTCTGATAAAATATTGGCACAGATTATCAATTCGTAAAAAGACCAACATTAGAAGCTTAAGGAAACGTGGTTAATTAACTACTAACCCTTGTCCATGAGTATGGGTAGTAATATGTTTTTGGTATACCTCCATTGTTGGAGGTAAATATCACTTTGTGGTCAACTAGAATACTCTAGAAAAACCAAGAAGAATTGAGAAAGATGAAGAGTTGGTGGTGATGTAAGACTAATCTAGAATAAGCTTGATTAATCAAGCTAAGCTAGAGGGTTCTAGAATAATCAAATAAGAAGAGAAGAGATGGGATAGTTGGTGAAGGAAGAAGATTAATCAAGAAGCTTCAAGAAGAAAGAGAGGAGGTGGAACACCTCTATAAATAGAGGATTGGTGCTCCTCTCTTGAGTGTGCATCATAACCAAGCTAGCCTAATCCCCTCTTCCCTCTAGCCTCCCTTACGTAGAGTCCTCCATATCATACACTCTAGTGTTAGTAAACTCCTCCAAGTGTGAGAGAGTTGTGTTTAGAGTAGTGTAGTATTCTCCTATAGATTGAGAGAGAAGTGTCATCAACCTTGTAATCTCGTTTTTCTTCTAGTGAAATCCTCCTACTTGCCCGTGGTTTTTCTCCGATTCTTTTTGGGGTTTTCCACGTAAATCCTTGTGTCTCCTCTTTATATTTTCATTCCGTATCTCGATTGTGTACTAACTTCCTCGCGTAGCTCCTAACAGTGGTATCAGAGCACTGGTTGTGCGATCATATAGAGAGCTGGTTCTAGAGGAAAGTCATTCAGTTCGAGATGGCGACAAAGTTTGATATCGAGAAGTTTAACGGGACTAACTTCTCGTTATGAAAAATGAAGATGAGAGCACTATTGCGGAAGGACTATTGCTTAGCTGCAATTGGGACAAGGCCCGCAGACTTCACGGATGATGCAAAGTGGGATGAGATGGACGCCCTCGCCATGGCGGATCTTCACCTTGCATTAGCCGATGGGGTGTTATCAAGCGTGGAGGAGAAGAAGACGGCAAAGGAGATATGGGATACGCTTACAAAGCTGTACGAGGCGAAGTCGCTGCACAACAAGATTTTCTTAAAGAGAAGGCTTTACACTCTTCGTATGGCAGAATCTACATCAGTGACCGAGCACATCAACACTTTGAATACTCTATTTTCACAACTCACAAACATGGGGCAGAAAATAGATTCAAGTGAACGGGCGGAGATTCAATTCTACTCCAGAGTTTACCCGACTCGTATGATCAACTCATCATCAATCTGACGAACAATATCTTCACGGACCACCTAGTCTTCGATGAAGTTGCAGCTGCTGTATTAGAAGAAGAGAGCAGGCGCAAAAACAAGGAGGACAGGTTGGCAAGTTCGCAGCAAGCGGAAGCTTTGATGGTGAGAGGAAGATCAACGGAGCGTGGCTCAAGTGGGAGCCAAGGTCACGGTAGATCGAAGTCAAGGCCGCAGAAGAATTTCAGGTGTTATCACTGTGGCAAGAAGGGACACGTCAAAAGAGATTGTCGACTTCTGAAGAAGAGCGGAAACCCTGAGTCATCAAACGCTCAAGGGAACGTGGTAAGTATCTCTGATGACGCTGAAATTTTATATAGTGAGGCAACAACTTTTGAAGGCAGGAGAAAATTTACTGATGTCTGGCTTATAGACTCGGGGGCAACATGGCACATGACTCCCCGAAGAGATTGGTTCCATCAATATGAATCTATCTCTGGTGGATCAGTGTACATGGGAGACGACCATGCCTTGGAGATTGTTGGGATAGGTACCGTCAAAATAAAAATGTTTGATGGTACAATTCGTAGTATTCCGGAGGTACGGCACGTGAAAGGCCTGAAGAAAAATCTATTGTCCTGGGGACAATTAGATGGCAGCGGGTACAAGATGAATAGTCAAGATGGGATCATGAAGGCTACAAAAGGTGCACTTGTGGTTATGAAGGAGAAGAAGATCGGGGCAAATCTATGGATGCTTCAAGGAGAGACATATCAGGAAGCTGACGCATGTACTGCTGCAGCCAACAATGGAGAAGAATCGACAATGATGTGGCATCTTAAACTTGGTCACATGTCAAAACGAGGTTTGAAGATTCTCTCTGATCGGAAGCTACTTTCAGGGCTCAAGCAGGTAAATTTACCTTTCTGCGAGCATTGTGTTACAAGCAAGCAGAGTAGATTGAAGTTTGATAGGTCGGTCTCCAGAAGTAAATGCATCCTAGACTTGCTACATTCTGATGTTTAGGAGTCACCGGTTGTGTCCCTAGGAGGTGCAAAGTACTTTGTGTCCTTTATTGATGATTACTCCAGGAGATGCTGGGTGTACCCGATCAAGAATAAATCCGATGTATTTTCGGTATTCAAGGCCTTCAAAGCAGAGGTGGAGCTTGAATCTGGAAAGAAGATCAAGTGCACGAGGACTGACAATGGGACAGAGTACATGGACGGCGAGTTTCTTGCACTTTGCAAGCAAGAAGGTATCAAGAGACAGTTCACAACCACGTACACTCCTCAGCAAAATGGAGTTGCGGAGCGGATGATCAGAACTCTCGTAGAAAAGATGAGAGCCATGCTAAGGACTGCAGGATTACCCAACTCATTCTGGGCGGAAGCAGCCAAGGCCGCTTGTCACGTGGTAAATCGGTCTCCATCAACGGCAACTGAACTTAAAACACCGATGGAGATGTGGACTGGTAAGCCCGCCAACTACTCTGATCTACATTCGTTTGGATGTCCTGCGTATGTAATGTACACCGTTCTAGAAAGGAAGAAGAAAAAGTTGGATCCTAAATCTCGGAGGTGTATATTCTTGAGGAATGCTGACGGAGTAAAGGGGTATCGCCTGTGGGATCCCACTGCCCGCAAGGTTATTGTCAGCAGGGATGTGATCTTTAAAGAAGATCAACTACTACAAGGAGGCCGTGATGATAGCAGTTCAAGTGAGAAGACTGCAGTCATACGAGTCGATAGTAAACCAGAGGAGGAGAATTCAAGTTCTTCTTCTGAAGTACCTGATCGGGTGTTTAACCACCCTCAAAATTACCCTATAATGAACTTAATATGCTTGTCAGTGCAGTACAATAGTATAGGGGTCAATCCACAGGGAAAGATGAGACTCAATACTCTAAACTACAAACAGACGCGAAAGTCAGAAATCTGACAGACTCGACCACGGGACACTAACGTAATTAATTAAAATATCTAGACTCAACCTAAAATTACGAAATTAATACTGCATACTAAAAACACAGTAGCAAACTACCACGCGAAATTTCAATACCATCGAAGTTTGTTTGGTTGGCGAACAAAATTATGCAAAACAGACTACTAAACTGAAACAGAAAACAGAGTAAAAATAAAACAAGAATCAATAATAAAATGGGTTAAGGGAAGTGTTATCCACCACCGTCACTCCATCTAGACTGCAAATGTTTAACTAAATAATGCAAATGTTATGAATGAAAGATTCCCAGGAAGGCCCCGAGCTGTGAACACAACCTATTACCCGATTCTTATGTTTACAACATTGAAGGTCTGCTTATCAATATTGTCTATCCCTCAAAGAACCCGAAGTCACGGACTCGAATTTACTAAGAGAAAAGCATTAAGATTTAGAAAGGGTTTGAGAATCTACAAGGCTTCATAAGTACACTACGGTCGTGTCTTACTAGACCTAGGGTTTCTTATACCAAGCATGTATGGGTTCTACTATTGAAACTTGAGGAAGGTAATAATCACCAACAGCCATCAATTTTCTTAGAATTAGATTCCTAAACATGCATACTAAGCGTGCACTCAAAGCATACATAATCAAGAATCATCACTGTATAAATAACAAAGAAACCTCATTCAAATAACAAAAACAACATTTAGTTAAAGTGCATAAGCAATCTAGATATCATGAACGGGGCTTCAAAACAGCCCCTTAACAATGGAGTTTAGCTCCTCATAGAAGCCATAAAATTCTAGTCTAAAAAGAAAAGAGAAAATTATCGAATGGTCTCCGTGCGTCCCCCCTTCGTACGTACTCTTGCAAGCTATTTATATGTTCCAAACTAACTAGGTTAATTAACCTAGCTAGCAACCCACGTGCAAGACACCAATTCAAGCCCATCACTTCATAATCTCATTATTATATTAGGACTCCTCCTCTTCTTCTCCTTGCGAACAACTTGCCAGCCCACAGAACTTCACTAGCCATATAAACTAATATATAATTAGCAAAAGCTGATTATTCTCATGTTGTTCACGTGCACACACCAACAAGTATATATGCAAATGGACTCCCAAGGTCCAAGTCCAAGCAAATCTTCTTATCTCCTTGCTCGCCAAAGACAAAACCTCCTCGCCAAGGTTTCCTCGCCAAGATATATTATTTAATCCTCATTTAACTAGTTTAATTAAACTAGCAAAACCCACTTGCACTCTTCTATCACGTGTTCGCCAAGAACCAAACCTCCTCGCCAAAGACTCCCGTTCCTTCGCCAAACTGCATTATATATTTAATCTCTTTTTCTTCATTTATCTCCAGAATACCGAAGAATAAATAATAATGTTAAATTACTTAAAAACATAACAAAAGAGCTAAATACAAGGTTCAGTTAAGCACATAAACGTTGCATAAATATGCAACTATCAGTACCCGAGCACGAGGATGAAGAACCATCTGAGATGGAAGACCAAGAAGTTCGCAGGTCTACCCGTGCGAGGAAGCCACCAGCTTGGCAGTCTGAGTATGTTACAGAGAGCAATGTTGCATACTGTCTTCTAACGGAGGATGGAGAGCCGTCAACTTTCCATGAAGCCAAATGCAGTTCAGATGCAGCTCTGTGGATGACAGCAATGCAAGAAGAAATTGAAGCTCTACATAAAAACAAGACATGGGATCTTGTTCCTCTACCACAAGGAAGGAAAGCCATTGGTAACAAATGGGTCTACAAGATCAAGCAAGATGTCAATGATCAAGTGGAGAGGTATCGCGCTAGACTGGTGGTGAAAGGGTTCGCTCAGAAAGAAGGTGTTGACTTCAACGAAATATTCTCTCCTGTTGTTCGACTCACAACTATCCGAGTAGTCTTGGCGATGTGTGCTACATTGGACCTACATCTGGAGCAGTTAGATGTGAAGACTGCATTTCTTCATGGAGAGCTTGAAGAAGAGATATATATGCTCCAACCAGAAGGTTTTGCTGAATCAGGCAAGGAGAACTTGGTTTGCAGGTTGAACAAATCTCTATACGGTCTCAAACAGGCGCCGAGATGTTGGTATAAGAGATTTGATTCCTTCATCATGAGCCTTGAGTACAACAGACTCCATGCAGATCCTTGTGCGTACTACAAGAGATTTGGTGATGGTGACTTCATCATCTTGCTGTTGTACGTTGACGACATGTTGGTAGCAGGCCCCAACCATGATCGTATTGAAGACTTGAAGGCTCAGTTGGCTAGGGAGTTCGAAATGAAGGACTTGGGACCAGCAAACAAGATTCTAGGGATGCAAATTCACCGAGACAGAGAAAGTAGGAAGATTTGGCTGTCACAGAGGAACTACTTGAAGAAAGTCTTGAGCCGCTTCAACATGCAAGACTGTAAGCCAATCTCTACCCCTCTTCCTACTAATTATAAATTATCCTCAAGTATGTGTCCTAGCAATGAAGCGGAGAGGATGGAGATGTCTCGAGTGCCGTATGCATCAGCAGTGGGAAGCTTGATGTTCGCCATGGTTTGTACACGACCAGACATTGCACAAGCAGTGGGAGCAGTTAGTCGGTACATGGCGAATCCTGGCAAGGAGCATTGGAACACTGTAAAGAGGATCCTGAGATATATCAAGGGTACCTCAGATGCTGCACTATGTTACGGAGGATCGAAGTTTACCGTCAGAGGCTATGTTGATTCAGATTACGCAGGTGATCAGGAAAATAGTAAATCCACCACAGGGTATGTGTTCACTCTTGCTGGAGGTGCTGTAAGCTGGGTTTCAAAACTGCAGCCGCTCGTAACAACGTCTACGACAGAAGCAGAATATGTTGCAGCTACACAAGCCAGCAAAGAGGCAATATGGTTACAAATATTGCTGGAGGAGTTCGAACGCAAGCAAGAGAAAATTACTCTGTTTTGCGATAGTCAGAGCGCTTTGCACCTTGCAAAGAATCCAGCATTTCATCCAAAAACCAAACACATACGAGTTCAATATCACTTTGTTCGTGAGGTGGTGGAAGACGGATGTGTGGATATGCAGAAAATCCATACAAACGATAACCTAGCGGATGCTTTGACGAAGTCGATTAACGCAAACAAGTTCATTTGGTGTCGATCCTCTATTGGCCTAGCAAAAACGTAAGCAGCATGAAATCGACAAGTGAAGGAAGGATGAAAGGACCCACAAAAGTGACTTTAAGTGGGAGAATGTTGGAGGTAAAGATCACTTTGTGGTCAACTAGAATACTCTAGAAAGACCAAGAAGAATTGAGAAAGATGAAGAGTTGGTGGTGATGTAAGACTAATCTAGAATAAGCTTGATTAATCAAGCTAAGCTAGAGGGTTCTAGAATAATCAAATAAGAAGAGAAGAGATGGGATAGTTGGTGAAGGAAGAAGATTAATCAAGAAGCTTCAAGAAGAAAGAGAGGAGGTGGAACACCTCTATAAATAGAGGATTGGTGCTCCTCTCTTGAGTGTGCATCATAACCAAGCTAGCCTAATCCCCTCTTCCCTCTAGCCTCCCTTACGTAGAGTCCACCATATCATACACTCTAGTGTTAGTAAACTCCTCCAAGTGTGAGAGAGTTGTGTTTAGAGTAGTGTAGTATTCTCCTCTAGATTGAGAGAGAAGTGTCATCAACCTTGTAATCTCGTTTTTCCCCGATTCTTTTTGGGGTTTTCCACGTAAATCCTTGTGTCTCCTCTTTATATTTTCATTCCGTATCTCGATTGTGTACTAACTTCCTCGCGTAGCTCCTAACATCCATCATATTCTGTAATGTTGAAATCCAAAGGACCTGTACAAAATAAAAGTCAGAAGTCATATACTTTGTTTTCTAGTTCCTTTTTGCCTCAGAAATTACAGTTACTGACAACAGTGACAAGCTGCAAACATGTTTTGGTGGTTATATAATTACAGAGAGTACACTGGTATAGATGGAGTAGAACTGCTGTTGTAACTGGACAAATGGCTTTGAAATTCGGTTGATGGTGATCGATCTAAGGATGAACTGGCTCAATTAAACTATTCAATTTAACTAATGTTTTTCTTGGACTATTTCACTGTTAATATATTATTTTTGAGATTTGGATAGAATAAACAGTTCTCGGTTGACCGAAAGTTCTCAAAATGTGGAATATAAAGGTCGGGAATTAACTTTGTCTCAACATAGTGTTACTCCATTCATCTTTGACTGAGCTCTCGGGCACGGATTGACATGATTCTCAAAATCAACTTCAACGAATACAACACTTACAATATTATTGAAATAGTAATATTCATAAAATGTCTTTTCTAAAATTTTACAGTGATCCATTATAAATGACAAATGATCCGCCTCTTGAATAGGAGAAACCATACTCCTCCATCTTGTTGATGCTCTTGAATTACATTTTCTTCTATATGGGATAGTAATGGATGAACCTATCAAACATCATATAACCTTCTCTACGTTTGTATTCTTGAGGTGAGTGACCTGCCCCCTAAAACAGACAATGAAAAATACACTTCTATTGTAATGAAATATCAAAAAAGGATAAATTTCTATAGCAATGACTTGGGTGGCAAGGTAGTACCTTTAAGGTTGCATATGTCAAGCGGTATCCATTGTCTGAATACTTGATGGTGTACCTGCATAAACACATATAGCACTCAATTAACTACATATGTTGCAATCACCAGTAGTACTGATTTAACAGAAAACAAGAAAGAGAGGCAGAAACGAAAAACTCACCCAGCAATTTGACCATCAACTAGCCATGGCCTCCAATCATTATAAATAGTCAAGCCTAATTTCTTTATCCACTCTTCCGTACCGGTGTTGGGAATTGTAAGGTCATGATCACCACTGCAAGAGCAGCAATGATTCTACTAGTTAAGGAACAAATGTAAAGTGCATACACAGAAATTGGACTGAATGAGGACCAAGCTAGCATATTGTGATTTACTTGAATATCAGAACTTGCAGTCCCTTGGTACTGAGGTTTTGATGATATTCGAGGACACTTGTGACGTCGTACGTGTAATCCAAGCTCTGGTTGCATCTCTTCCAATCGAATACTGTTAACTGTTCACCATCACAACAAGTCATCAGAAAGAAAGTAATAGAAGGGCGGCTAAGATCGAAGTACATCACATTATGCTCAAGTTTAGAAATGGTACATTTCTGATGTTAAGTGCTGCTCGAACATCATCATCGTTCGCCCACACGTATGATAGCGCATAAGCGAAGTTCTGCAAGAAGGGAATTGGCAGTCACAACTAATAATACTAGGACAAGTTTTAGGTCCAAAATAATGTACATTGCAATATTTTAGATAGAGGAGACAATTTACATGACAGAATTCAGGACTCTGTAGAGGTGACCGGAGGAAATCTTCGGGGTATTCATACTCCTGCATTGATCTACGAGCTGAATCTTCATCGGGTACTGGCGAAGCCCATGTGCATTTTGGCTCAAGAATATGGAGTGTGTTAATGTCTGCAATTTGCTGCATGCACGTTTATGGGAGTACTCATTTAGTGTTGAATTAATATGCAAGTTCAGGACTTGTGATAAAAAGTAATCGAGCATCTGACCCTTGCAATTAGTTGCATGTCCTCATAACAAGCTGGTTCATCTGCGTTTGCTCCATAGAAATCTGAATTGCAGCTGTTTTTAGCCGACTGCAAAATATATAACACGAATACACGATCAATCAAAGAATCGTTTCCAAAAACCTATAGATCCAACTCTGTGTGAATAACTATCAACAGTTGATATTTCCCAACCCGCAAATCAAAAGTAAAATTTATCCTCCAATTTGCTGGGAGTCAGCTTTTGTGGCTTACTGTTATTAGCAGGGAAAATAGAAGAGACAATAAATCACATTATGATACAGAGTACCCTGTTTCAAACTGAGGCCAAATAGAGTGTAAAACAGAGCACCCTGTTTCATAATGAAAACAAACAAACATGTCCTTAAGATTGTAAATTGGCTAGAACATTAAATTAAAAAATGGAATGAGATTTCTCACATAATAGAGTTCATCTGATATAAGTCCCATCCGGTGAGAATACGAGTACTTCGAGTTCTCATTGATATCTGCATCTATTTTAGGACACCCTAGAATATAGCCCTGAAAACAATTAAAACAAAACTTCACACATACTAACATAACCATATATAAAATTGATAAGAAAAGTAGAAAACCATGATGCAGGAACGAAAGAAATGAATAGGTTTTGTCAATTAACCTTGAGATTTAGTTTTGGTTTAACTCCGGCATCGTTACCTGAAACATTTTAGCCAATTTAAATAGAGGAATTATCGGTCATTTTCATATACAACAATGGACTGTTCATTTTTGCTCAATGTAGCCAATTCATACCAGTCATTATATGCGAAACAACAATGCTTCCTGAAACTCCTGCATACGAATCCGCCCCAACAAATAACTGAACTTGGAGGTATTGCGGGTGCTCATTTATCCACTGCATTAGAACAACCATTAAGAAATTAAGTAAGAAGCAACATGGTGCATAACAATATACATGTCTGCATTATCTTTCTAGGAGCTTAGAATGTACAGTTTTCGTGCCAACGAAGCATTACCGTTCTCAAAAATTGGTAAACCTGCGCTGCTGTTTTTGTATCGGACGTAGCGTATTCTGATGCATCAGTTGCATAGGAGAAACCAGTGCCAACAGGTGCATCCACAAACAATATACTTGCAGTCTGAAAGAAATAAATTATGTCACAGATTACTAACTTGTATAAAAACCAACATTAGAAGCTCAAGGAATGTGGGAAATTACTAACCCTTGTCCATGAATATGGGTAGTAATATGTCTTCGGTACACCGCCTTCATAGCCTGAAATGTTGAAAGCCAAAGGACCTGCAACAATGTACATTAATTAGTAGCCACACACTTGCTTTGAAACTTGCCAAGTAGCTAGAATAAAGAAGTTAGTTAGGTACCGTTTTCGTAAATGAGACCATTGAAAGCAGAACAACCAGGGCCTCCGCTGTACCAGAGCAACAAGGGGTCTGTTTTAGGGTCTCCTTCTGACTCAATGAAGTAGTAGAACATCTCTGATCCATTAACAGTCGTATACCTTCCAAAAGGTAGAGTTAATTGTAAAATGAAGTCCAGATAAAACCATATATATGAATGCAAAGGAAACATTCTTAGATAGCTAGCTAGACATACCCAGTGTAGAGCTTGAAAGGAAGTTCATCACCGTCGTATCCCGGAATAGTCTTGACCAGTGTCTCACAGTGAGCTGAAGTTGCAGAGAATATCAGTAGAAGAAGCAAGTGCAGACATATCAAGCTCATGATTTTGTTCCCAGCTGAACCAAATGCCATCGTTAAATTAACACTGGAAAATCTATTACATTCCCAACAGGTTTTGGTCTTTATATATCTAAAGAACCGAGCGAAATCGGAAACTTGCAGTAGTGGAAAGAGTGGAACTGCTGGTGGGAACTGGAAATGAGCTTTGAAATTTGGTTGTTCATAAATTAGCTCAATTTAATTATGCGATCCAAATAACTTATTGTTTGGCATGATCAGTAAATGAAACATTAGTATCACATGATCAGTAATGAAACATTAATCAACCCAGTACCTACTCATATTTACGGTCAGTTCTGTTCTATTACTGTTCAACATTCTTGCTGGATCGCCAGTAATACAAGAAACTGGCAGCCATTGCAGAGACTAAAGAACCAATGAAGGCTTAGTCATTTTAGAATGTCATCGATCTAAATCACCCTTATCTAAGTGATTCGATGAGCTAGTTTTGTGTATTTAATTTCCAACTACCGTTCTTATACGTTTATATAGGTATTTTCGATCTGAGAAAACCTGTACTATTAGTTTCCAGTCTGTATGCATGTGGCCAAAGCATTTTGGGTACTTCTGTGTTCTTTAATTTTGCAGCCACTCGATCTATACAGATAGATAATTAAGCGTGCATGTTTCGATCACGTTTGTAATCTACTTCATCTTAAATTAGTCTACTTGTATATAGATTGGTTTGATTCATATTCGTTAACCAGATGGAGCTAGCATTAATCTTAATTGAGAGAGAAGTCTAAGCCCGCAACAAGATGTCCGGCCTGCTCGACATAAACCTAACAAAATGTTATATATATATATATATATATATATATATCTACTCTACGTACCCCGGCTCGCAGCCATGCACGTCACCTAATTAATTAGCAAGATGTCGAATTTTAATGTGCAGCTACGTGTTCTATAAATGTTCTCCCGTTGTTGTGCTCAATATATATGGGTTCAATTAATATAATTCCCCCCTTTGAAATTGTAAGAATATATCTTGTATATGTGACATGAAATAATTAAGACGAATCAATTAACGACCAAGCAAGATTAAACTAGTGTCTGTCAGATGGAACCGAAATTTGGGGGTTGGCATGGCTAGCTTAGGAGATGTTGGTTGCGCATTGAAAATGGATAACGAGAAACTTAATTCTGGAATAAGTAGAAACTTTGTAGGTCTCGATCAGCGACGTACTATTCTTATTTTCAAACAGGGACTTGGCCGGCTACGTTGTCTTTGATAGCGATGCATCCTGTATCAATTAGTACCTCGATCGATGACTGCTATTTTGGTCTACTTATCTACTTAAAGCTAGCTACCATTCAATCATTCATGCATTTTTTATGACTCTTATATGTCCAAGAATATATATTAGCCGATGCTGATCGAGGCGGATCGACTTTGGATATACTGTACATATATATGATCATCCATCCTATTACTCAACATCTATCTGCAGCATCCCAAACATTACATACCCACAATATCTAATCAATTACGTACGTTAGGTACGTACTCTTTGGATTTGTAGTTCCTTATATATATGCCGCTACCCTACACAGATGAGCACGTTGGGAATGTGCTTTGCTTAATTTAAGCTTTCCTTTGATGCATGGCTACATTAACAGACGCATTTTCTCTCTCGATATTTTGGTCAAATTAGCTAGCTAGAGCTTCCTTATTAATTAGTTGTGCGAGAAGTTTAGGCGCAACCAGATATCCAGGTCTCCCGCAGCTAGCTGTGAGGCCTGGCTACTTGCTAATTATACGATTATTTCTTTTGTTTTAGAAAACCTCGAGGGGAAGTACTGTAGATAAAAATCAAAAGAATACAAAAGCTTACACCGATATCAAAGGCTACAACCAGCGGGGGAGTTTGGATAAAAATGTTATTCGGTCTAGTAGTAACCCAACACTGTATTGCGCAATTTTTTTTTTAGATTTTTGTTACGTTACTTCACCTCGTTTATTTAATTTTAACATACTAAATCGAGAAAAACAAACATAATCCTAAGAATCATAACTCACCAAAGTTTAAAGTTTTAAACTTGAAAAAGTTAGATGAAGCAGAGAAAACACTAAAAACAGAATCAAAATTAAAAATAGATGTTATAGCCAAACATTAAATCATTAAGGATTACAAAAAATTTATGCTATTTTATTAATGAAGATGAAATAAGTGATGATTTTGGGAGGACAGTGTCACAAAAGTGATTGCGTGAATGAATGAAAAGGAAAAGAAATTATCATGTGAAAGTAAATTTTTTTTTTAAGTTGAAGTAATTTTTTTTTAACTTTATAAAACTTACTCAGGTTTAAACCTTTAAACCTGGGACTGGCTCCGTCAGTGGCTAGAACATATAAACGATAGTTTGGAAGACCAAGTTTATCATAATGAAATTTGCCGTCCATCAGATGAAACCAATCGGTTCATGCATGCTCATGGGAATATTTCTCAACCATATATAGTTAACTTATAGTAGTTAATTGGATTTGAGTTAAAAGAATAAATTCACGTGGTAGGAGCTGTTTGGTTTGGTACGATGACCACATTTCTTTTGTGGTCGACAAATTTAATTCCCAATTTATCTTTATTACAAAGGGAAGCGGTAACTCGACACGCTTCAAAAAGAGAGAGACCATAATCCCAACAAACGAGCTCATTCACAGGTTAACGACCCGCAATTAACTAGAGAGTCGGCTAATTGATGTGTGATGTACAAAACTCTATATGAACGACAATGATGTTCTGACTAGTAAATGATTTCGTAATAAGTTGACATCAATTACCATTAAATGTGAGTTTAACTATCCTAGTGTCTAGAGTCAGATTTCATGCATATGCTTCTCTGTGTAGTGGCTCTTCATATACTTGTGGGAAGGGAGATTTTGGAGCTAGGTCCGCGTTATCAGGTAGGTAAGGGGGATAAAATTGCAGTTTGGGAACAGTGGTAGTGCCAGAAAAATATTTTTGGGAGTGCCCAAAAATGTCAAAAAAAATTATTAAATTAACTAATAAAAACAAAAATTTTCTCAAAATAATACATAAGACAATATAAAAAAAAATATAACAAAGCATAAATTATAAGCTAAATCTTCAAAATGGTACTCGTCTTTCTCGCATGTCACTAAAATCATTTATGATCGTATCGATGCTAAATTTTCAGTAATTTTTTTCTCGATTTCTTTCTTTCTTTTGAAAAACCCTTCAAGAGTACTACAAAAACTATATATATATATTTACACACACACATATCTATATTTTGATATTAAACCGAAATATATACACATTCTTAATGTTTATCGCATCCTAATCAATATAAAAATGTGATTTGAGTTCAATTGAGTTTAGAACTTCCAATTCAAAACTACACAAGTTTTTATCTAAAAGAATTTAGAATTAATGAAATATTATTATAATCTCTAAAATAGACTTGTGGCTAAATGTGATCGGTGATGATTAGAAAAAGGGGGCCACTAAAGCTTGACTTTTCAACTCTTTCATAATCCAACCAATTTGCATGTATACTGAAAATATATACTTCTCGTTCCCAGCAAAAGGTGAGGGGGTGCCATGGCCCCTACCTACCTTCGCCAATGTTTGGGAAGATCCTTGGGTACCAAATTATCCCAGTTTTAAACTTGTATCTTTGCCGATGTTTAGGGCTGCGAATATGATGGTTGGAGAGAGAGAGAGAGAGAGAGAGAGAGAGAGAGAGAGAGAGAGAGAGAGAGAGAGAGAGAGAGAGAGAGAGAGAGAGAGAGAGAGAGAGAGATATGCATAAGCCTTTACCAACTTTTTTGTTAAAGTTTGCAATCATGGATAGCATGATATGAAGTTATCATGAATAATAGATACATAACGATGTAAAGAAAATATGTAAGGAAGTAAACCTACACATAACACTAGAACATTTTTTACTCGTAGAAACCCTGCAACCAAGGAGAAAAACTGTGTGGCCCTTAGCTTACTCATGAAACCCAAACATTTCCACTATGTAAAATCACTTCTTACAAGATTATAGTTCTGATAATAACAAAAATGGTGTTATCCTATCAAGTCTCTCGCACTAGCCTAAGAACTATACTTCATCTTGTTTCTAAGTGTTTACATACAAACGTACAAAAAGCTTATACCAGGAATCCAATACCCATAGTTGATTCTCAAGAATACATGCAAAATTATCCTCACAAAACTACAGCTCAGAGGATAGATACTCACTCATCTATCTTGTCTAGTTTCGCACACTAGTCTGAGAACTATACTCTGTTTTGTCTCTCTAGGGGGGGGGGGCGATGGAGGGTGAATAGGCATTTACAAACTTTTTCGTTAAAGTTCGTTATCAGGGATAGCATGATATGTAACTATCATGAATAATAGATACATAATGATGTAAAGAAAAGGTGCAAGGAAGTAAACATCCACATAACACCATAACATTTTTTACTCATAGAAACCCTGCAATCAGGGAGAAAAATTGCGTGGCCCTTAGCTTACTCATGAAACCCAAACATTTTCACTATGTTAAATCACTTCTTACAAGATTATAGTTCCGGTAATAGCTATCAAAAATGGTGTTATCCTATCTAGTCTCTCGCACTAGACTAAGAACTATACTACATCTCGTTTCTAAGTGTTTACATACAAATGTAGAAAAAGTTTCTACCCGGAAACTAACACCCATAGTTGATTCCCAAGAATACATGCAAAATTACCCTCACAAAACTACAACTCAAAGGATAGATACTCGCTCATCTATCCTGTCTAGTTTCACACTTTCGCACACTAGCCTGAGAACTATACTTTGTTTTGTCTCTCTGCGGGGAGGGGGGTGAATAGGCATTTACAAACTTTTTCGTCAAAATTCGTTAATGTTGGGTTTCATAATGTTACTCCATCTCGGTTTTAAGTGTTTACATACAAAGGTACAAAAAGCTTCTACCCAAAATCCAACATCCATAGTTGATTCCCAAGAATACATACACTTCCTTGCACATTTCCTTTACATTGTTATGTATTTTTTATTCATGAAAGCTGCATATAATATTATCCTTGATAACAGACTTTGATGAAACCCTACAACCAGGGAGAAAAAACTGCGTGGTCCTTACTCATGAAAGCTAAACATTTCCACTATATAAAATCACTTCTTATAAGATTATATATAGTTATGTTAATAGCAAAAATGGTATTATCCTATCTAGTCTCTCGTACTAGCCTAAAAACTATACTCCATCTCATTTTTAAGTGTTTACATACAAAGGTACAAAAAGCTTCTACCCAAAATCCAACACCCATAGTTGATTCCCAAGAATACATGCAAAATTACCCTCATAAAACTACAGCTCAGAAGATAGATACTCACTCATCTATCCTGTCTAGTTTCGCACACTAGCATGAAAATTATACTCCGTTTTGTCTCTCTCCGTTGATATATATGAAGCTAACATAAGTTTCTCTCTAGAGCCCAGCCATAACATAACTAATTTTTTAGTTATACTTATGGGGTTGCTTGCATCACCAATCCGACTCATGGTATGCAACATGTAATGAGTATGAAAAGAGGTTTTAATGAAACTCTAAGATTTATACTCAACAAGACGAAGACTTAGAGAATGAATACGTAAAGAAAAGACTCTACATCAGTAAGAAACTATGCTTTGAAAG
Source organism: Geum urbanum (assembly GCA_946800695.1). Taxonomy (NCBI): domain Eukaryota; kingdom Viridiplantae; phylum Streptophyta; class Magnoliopsida; order Rosales; family Rosaceae; genus Geum; species Geum urbanum. Next base: position 3,460,014 of record OX327002.1, on the reverse strand, counting down.
TTTCTACATCTTGACAACCAGATTGTGATGAAGGAGTCTTCCTTTATTTATAGACCAAACAAGGTGGTGTATGAGAGGGGTTGAACCATCTTAGCCATTCAATTGATCTCCTGAAAATATGACAACAACCATGCCTTAGCAAGCTGTCAAAGAAGACCCATGTTGTTGGGTACTTACCAATAAAAAAGACCTATGCTTAGCAAAAATATCTTCCTTAAATTGGGTGAGAAAGAAAAAAGGTAGTAGAAATGTTTGTCTCTCAAGAGTAAGGACACACAGTTTTTCTCCCTGGTTGTAGGCTTTATGCGAGTAAAAACCATCTAGGTGTTATGTGTTATTTTATCGCTTTGTTTTACTTTCTTTAATCGTACATCTATTATTCGCAAAAGTTCACTCTTTAGCTATCCCCGAGAACAAACTTAAGCAAAAAACTTGACAATGATCTATTCCTCCCCCCTCTAGGACATTCAAGTGGTATCAGAACGGCCACTAGCTCTTGTTGATGAGATCCTCTGAGGACCGAAGATGGAGCGTGAAAGATGCCATACTTCCATTAATGTCCCACCTTTCTTTGAAGGGACTGATTATTCACAATGGAAGATTATGATGATTGCCTTCCTCATCTCCCAAGATGATGGGAGGCAATGAATAATGCTCGAAGATGGTTGGCATTCTCTTAAGAAGTAGATGGAAGAAGGCTCTGCTATTCTCGTTGAAAAACCTAAGTCGAAATGGACAGAAAATGAGAAGCTTGCGGCACACATCAACTTTAAGACCTTAAACAACCTTTACAATGCCTTGTCCGAAAATGAGCGTCATAGAATCATTCATTGTCCTTTTGCAAATGAAGCTTGGGATGTTCTAGCCACGACTCATGAAGATAACTCTAGAGTTAAAACTCAAAAGATTCAAAGACTTAATTTTGAATTTGAAGTTTTGTTCATTGGTGAGAATGAATCTGTTGATGACTTTTATGGACGTGTTCTTAGCATTACAAATTAGTGTCATAGTTTAGGAGAACCTATTGAAGCTAAGAAAATTGTTAGATGGTTTCTTTTTGCTTTATCTCATTTCTTTGATTCAAAAATGAATGTCATTGAGGAAGCTCATGATCTAGGTACTCATCCTCTAGAGGAGCTAGTTAGCAATTTTAAAACTTATTAATCTATCAAGAGGAAACCTAGGAAGGAAAAATCAATTGCTTTGAGTTCTAAATTTTGTAGAAGTAATGATTTTTCAAATAATGGGAGTCGCAAGTCAAAAACTTTTCAAAATGATGATAGGTGTTTTGAGTGTAATGGTGTGGGACATAAAGATGTTGATTGTGAAAACAAGAAAAACAAGTTCCACAAAGTATTCATGGATACATGGAGTGATAGCGATCCCGAACAATTTTCAAATCATGAAGAAGAAACCGTTACTTTTGTTAGTTCAATTGCATTAGATGAGTCTTTTGAAGACGAGGATTCTGATGATGATGGTCAAAATTTATACACTGAATTGTGTGTTGCGTTGAAGTCTATGCTCACTAAAATTGAAGTTCTAACTAATAAACTCTCAAAAAGTGAGGAAGCATATTCTGGGATACAAGAAAAGTATTTATCTTGAATAGCTATGTGAAAATCAGATAAATTATGCTTGTCTTGAAGATCAAGCAAAATTCCTTAAGGAAAAACTTGACCATCAAACAAATCTGGTTGACACCTTGACCTCTAAGAAACTTGCCATAGAAAAATTTCTTAGAGAATCCTATCAACAGTTTGCTAAGTTCTCCATATGCTCAAAAAAGTTGTCAAAAATGTGTGGGATGGGTAAGGTGGCTGGTAATAAGAATGGTTTAGGATTTGAGATGAGTGAGACTTTTAAACCTAGTGGTAAGACTGTGTTTGTCAAGGGTAAAGAATCTATTTTAGAAAAGCCTTCAAAGCTGCCAAAAAAAAACTGAAATATTTAGGTTCTTTAGACCTTTCAAATGGTACCTTCCCATTTGCCATCATTGTGAAATAGTTGGCCATATTCACCATTTGTGCAATAAAATTAAAAGGAGTCCACCTCATCTTAGGATTCCTCAAAACAACAATCTCCTCGTGTCTTTTCAGCCCTCTCTGGAAAAATCTCTAAAAGAGCTATCCAGGACTGCTTAGTCATTTGCTATTCCTAAACAAAATGAAAGAAAGAGGGTACCTACTTGAATAAAGAAGTCGATCCCTAGAACTCAGGATATTACAACCAATTCCTCTCCTGAAGTGTCTGAGGTTACAAATGAAGAGAATTATAAAGATAATGTGGTGTGTTTTCTTTATGGGATTAAAACCAACCATGTAGGAGAACTCATAATTGTAGTCATGTGCAATGTTTTATGAATGACTCTATCCGCAAGACGGTCAGATTCTTGGTATGTTGATAGTGGGTGTTCTAAAAACATGACTGGGGATAAGAAATGGTTTATATCCATGAATGATACTCACCATGATGGTGATGTTGTATTTGGTGATGATGTTAAGGCTGAAATTATTGGATGTGGGATGGTAAACACCCTTGGTCTTCTGATCTTAGGAATGTTCTTTTTGTTAAGGGGCTAGAAGTTAGCCTTTTGAGTGAGTCAAATTTTTGACGAATATGAAACTGTTACCTGTGACACTACTAGAAAAAGGGTCATAGACATCGATTATGGACCAATGAGAAGCATCGTTGATCAGATCGGTGAGCGGCGAGGTCTTGCAACGAAGTGAGAGAGATGAATTTCTTAGGAAGTGAGGAATCGAGGAGCTGAGAGTAAGAGTTAGGGCATGCAATTATGACTAGCAATTCTGATCAAGTGTGGACTAAGTTTGAGCACGTATGGTAATTTAGGTTCCCGCATTCCCCAAATTTTAACTTAGTCATTTTCGCATTTTTTTTTTCAATTTTAAGATAAGACTATAGACATCTATCGAGTATGTAAAAAGATGTCTATATTACATAAAGACATCGCTTTTTCACAATCTGATATTAAAATAACTATTTTACATCGTTATTTTTCTTGACCGATGTGTTAGTTACGATGTCTAAGACCATTTTTCTTGTAGTATGATCAATCAAAGTGTTTGGTGCTTGATGATAAAGCTAAGAGTATCATGAAAGGAGAAAGAACCAAGAATCATTGTTATTGAATTCGTGTGAATGATAAGTTTAGACCTGAAATGTGCTTTCGATCTCTAGTGTGTGAGAGTCCTCTTGAAATTTGGCGCAGAAGAATGTGTCACTTGAACCACCAAGATGTGGTGAAACTATACACAAAAGGAGGAGCTCGTGGTCTACCTAAACTTTTCAGAAATGCAACATGTATGTGTTGGGATTGCAAGATGGGTAAGCTATTACGCACCTCTCATTCTGCATTAAATGCTAAACTTGCTTCAAATGTGCTTGAATTATTTTATCTTGATTTAGTAGAACCAATTGTAACTGAAAATGTCTCAGGAATGAAGTATGTGCTTGTTGTTGTTGATTATTTTTCAAAGTTCACATGGGTTAGGTTCATGAGTGATAAAACTCTAACTTTTGAAGTATATTTCAAACTTGCAAAACAAATTTCAAAAGAGAAGTTTTCTGAAAATAAGTGCATCATTAGAATTAGGTCAGATCATGGTACTGAATTTGACAACTCATTCTTTGCCAATTATTGTGATGAATTTGGTGTGCATCATGAATTTTCTGCTTCCATTACTTCACAACACAATGACTTTGTTGAAAAGAAGAATAGAGTTCTTGTTGAAATAAAGAGAATATTATTTAGATCTACTAACCTTCCATATATGTTTTGGGCAGAAGATGTTTATAATGCCTATTATACTCACAATAGAGTGACTTTTAGACCTGGCACTGAAAAAATTCCTAATGAAATTTTGAAGGGTAAGAAGCCAAATGTGTCTCATTTGAAAGTGTTTGAAAATCCATGATTTATCTACAAGGATCATGAATACTTGACAAAGTTTAATACTATGTGTGATCGATGAGTCTTTTTAGGCTATGCCTTGAATGTCAAGCATACCAAGTGTAAACAAGAGATCATGCAAGATAATGGAAACATTAAATATTTGTAATTAATAATTTTCCAGTGTGTTCTCATGTTTCTTCTTGTTATCTGGTGCACGAGCAAACAAGTACCAAAATAGTGTCACCCATGTCTGAACACGATGTGCCAATTGATGAGCAAAACTAAGTACAAGATTGATGATGACTCTTCTGACAAAGAACCCGAATCTGAAGGTACCAGGATAGATCATACTCTTGATATCCAGGTTCCCAACGCTATGGAAAAATGAAAGTTTAGAGGGATTACTCCATCTCCGATATGATTGGTAAGATTGATGAACCAATAATGACTCGAAGTAAAGATAACATATTAGTAAGTAATTTTGAAAACCTCCTGGTGATCTTTTATTTAAGAGCCTTCGAAAAGTCATTGGTGTGTGCACCATTACTTAGAATTCTTAGTTTCAATAGAATTGTACATATATGTTTATTATTCAAAAGAAAAACAAAAAATATGTGTTAGAATCCTCTTTTAATTTTTGGGATTTGAAACTCATATGGTATTTCTGGATATGTTTGTGAACTTGACCTAAGTGTAGTGTCCATATTTCATCTCTCTTTGTCTGATTTGCTTCATTTCTCACTTGGGTGTATACATATGTGCCTCAAGGTTCTTATTGTCTGTGCTCTTTATTGCTTTTGGGACTATAAAGATTTTAATTGTCACCAAGATAAGTTGAGCTAGAAAATTAAGATGAGATAAGATGTTGAGAATGTGTGTTCTTGGAGAAATTGTAATTTGGTTGAAGCTTTGAAGTCTAAATTATGTTCCACCTAAAAAGGTGATGTGTTAAATGAATTAAGAGCTATTCCTTCACTGGGTTACACCTTTCACAAAATTAGTAAGGATCCCTGGGATTCATTCTATCTTTCGATGGGTTCGAACTAGTTATCTGCTAAGTGTCCTTGTTACACATATCGCCCTTTAGAGCATCTGCTCAGAGAGTCAATGATAACTATTTCGCTACATGAATCTAAGAGGCCTATTTCTCAGATGAGCTCATGATTAAATAAATTGATATGGAAAAAATGTCTTTGAAATTGCAATGGTTGTTCATGGAGCTACAAGGCTGGTTGTGACAAAGTCACTTGTACGTGATGTATACTGCTATACTATCTCTCATCTCATTTGATGCTCCAACTTTGCCCCATAGGTCAAACTTTTACATACATATACACACATCTTAATGTTCCAAATTCTGACTATTAGGACCATGATAATGATGTTCTCTTTGCAGTCATACTTCCATGTGTAAAATTTGAGCCACTAAGACATTTGAAATATTGGTGTCACACTTTGTGAGTTATGCCTAAAATATATTAAAATTGAGATTTGACAACACAAAATTTGATCGGTGTTTAACCACCCTCAAAATTACCCTATAATGAACTTAATATGCTTGTCAATGCAGTACAATAGTATATGGGTCAATCCACAGGGAAAGATGAGACTCAATACTCTAAACTACAAACAGACGCGAAAGTCAGAAATCTGACAGACTCGACCACGGGACACTAACATAATTAATTAAAATATCTAGACTCAACCTAAAATTACGAAATTAACACTGAACATTAAAGACACCCTGACGAACTACCACGCGAAATTTCAATACCATCGAAATTCGTTTGGTTGGCGAACAAAATTATGCAAAATAGACTACTAAACTGAAACAGAAAACAGAGTAAAAGTAAAACTGACAATCAATGATAAAATGGGTTAAGGGAAGTGTTATCCACCACCGTCACTCCATCTAGACGACAAATGCTTAACTAAATAATGTAATTGTTATGAATGAAAGATTCCCAGGAAGGCCCCGAGCTGTGAACACAACCTATTACCCAATCCTTATGTTTACAACATTGAAGGTCTGCTTATCAATATTGTCTATCCCTCAAAGAACCCGAAGTCACGGAGTCGAATTTACTAAGAGAAAAGCATTAAGATTTAGAAAGGGTTTGAGAATCTACAAGGCTTCATAAGTACACTACTGCCGTGTCTTACTAGACCTAGGGTTTTTTATACCAAGCATGTATGGGTTCTACTATTGAAACTTGAGGAAGGTAATAATCACCAACAGCCATCAATTTTCTTAGAATTAGATTCCTAAGCATGCATACTAAGCGTGCACTCAAAGCATACATAATCAAGAATCATCACTGTATAAATAACAAAGAAACCTCATTCAAATAACAAAAACAAAATTTAGTTAAAGTGCATAAGCAATCTAGATATCATGAACGGGGCTTCAAAACAGCCCCTTAACAATGAAGTTTAGCTCCTCATGGAATCAGAAAATAAACTAAAATAATCCATGAAAGAAATCGATACAAACGGATGAAAGAGAAACTTGCAGCTTCCTTGCTCTTCGTTACGTCTGTCCTCCCCCGTGTACGTTCTCTTCTTCGCTATTTATATGTTCCAAACTAGCTAGGTTAATTAACCTAGCTAGCAACCCACGTGCAAGACACCAAAATCCAGCCCAACTCTTCTTAATCTCATTATTATAATAGGACTCCACATCTTCTTCTCCTTGCTCTCAACTTCGCCAAGCCATATATATAAGTAATCTCTTCCAATCCACTTGATATATATAAATATGCATGCAGCCACTTCCGTACGTTTCTCCACACCTTCTTTAGCTAGCTAGGTGTGTGTGTGTATATATATATATATATATATATAAGGCAATTAACTAAGTTAATCAACCAAGTTCAAACCCACTTCTTCCTCTGTTCCTCGCCAAGCACAAGTCACCTTCCATTAAAACATATATATATAAATTCCCACGTGCTCGCCAATTCAACTTGCAGAAGGGCTTCTCTCTCGCAAGACTCGCCAAGATATATTATTTAATCCCATTTAACTAGTTTAATTAAACTAGTAAAACCCACTTGCACTCTTCTATCACGTGTTCGCCAAGAACCAAACCTCATCGCCAAGGACTCCCGTTCCTTCACCAAGCTGCATTATATATTTAATCTCTTTTTTCTTCATTTATCTCCAAAATACCTAAAAACAAATAAACATAATTAATTCACTCAAAAACAAAACAAAAGAGCTAAATATAAGGTTCGGTTAAGCACATAAACGTTGCATAAATATGCAACTATTAGACAACATTTATCCATCCCAAATCTATTTAGCCATATTTGTCTTGGTTCGTGTACTTCAATATGATATTTCTCTTTTCATTCTTTTTTCATGCACACTTTAAGAGGGAGATTTCGAAGTCTTGATATACATATTGGTACCTTTTAATCCCTTGATAAAGGTTCTTAAAGGCTTTGAAAAATGTTACTTTTTGCTAAAAGTTGATTCATGACTTGTATGTTCTCCCAATATCATTTGCTCTACTATGGATAGACTTCTGATACATCAAACATGCTTACATGCTTGCACTGTTTCATTATTTCTGAGTTTCATCTCATACTATTATGTTTAGATTATTTCTTGTTCCCCGTGGCAGTTGCTTTTTCAACTTTTCTTGACATATGCATGGCTAAGGGTCTCTTTTACGTTCTTTCCGCTACATCTAATACTCTGCATGTCGCCAGTTTGTCGATTGTTTTAGTTAGATATGTTGTCCATTATGTTGGGAATACACCTGCTTCCACCCCTCCTGACTCTGGTTCCTTCACCAATCGCAAGGTTGTTATGACTGGGGGGAGTCTGTTGACTACTCTGATGCGTCTATTGTTGTATCTAAAGATAAGGATACTGATCCCATAATGATTTATGGTTCTTCTCTGGTTCCCTTTGACATTCCTTACCAAAAATGGGGAGAACTAATTGTAGGGCATTGTTTATTGTGTTGTTTTGTTTTCACCTGTTCTTGTGAGAATTTGTGCAAATTTCCTACAATACTGGACTGATTGGTAGCTCTCAAGACTAGTACTTTCATTGTAAATATTTGTTTTGTTAGGAATGTCAAAGGGGGAGATTGTAGGTGTAGACTTTGTTGGAAATCCTCCAAAGAAACAAAACACAACCTCAGTAGGTATATGTGTCCAAAACGTGAAGATCAAGCAAGAAGAACAAGTGAAGAACCTACTGATCTCATTTGTACTAAGGTAAATCATGCATGTGCATTTCATAGTTTTTCACTAAGGATGGTTGCTTAGCCTCTAATCCTGAGTCTGTCTGTCTTAGCCAAAACATACTGATGTATCTTATTTTTGAAGTTGAAAACTAGATTTTCTGGGTTCAAAGTCATATTGATGAGTCAAATTGTTTTCACTTTGTGCCCAAGAAGTTTTTCTATAGTTAGGGTTCTCTTGCAACCATTGACTTTGCCTTTCTTGGGATTTGTTAAAGGCACCAATTGGTTTTGTGATACACAAACCAATATACCAACTGGGTATATTTTGGTTTCTACAAAAAGAGTTTTGACAACTCATATATGAGTCTCTATTTAGAGTTAGCACGGAAAACCTCTTTGTTTTGGTTTGAAATCAAATCGGTTTTGGGGATGCTCTTGTTTGGCTTTCTTGTTTGGCCTTGACATTCATATGTCACTTTCTTGCATTTGGCCAAGCACAAACGTCCAAGAAGAGCTCTAGCCTAGTACTTATGTGGCTGCTCTTATAGCAGGCCTCATTGACTATATAAGGACAGCGTATCACTCTTGGCTCCTTGGTTGTGAAAATTATATTTGTGCATCTTTCAAACCCAGAATTATTTGTTGTGTTCTTTTGTTATCTCTAAGCATTCTCTTCTATTGTATGTAAGCCTTATAGTCTAGTACAAGACGTTTTATCATTCATACTCCTATGCGTCTTGCACACCATTGAGATTGGTATGGTAGAGCAGTAACCCGAGAAGCATTTCATGAAGAATCAGTTTACAAAAACTGAGTTCTGAGGTGAAGTTTATGATAATCTTTCATGTGTAAACACTTAGAGGCAAGAGAGAGTGCAACTCTGATAGACTAGTAGAGAGACTAATGAGGATATCATAGGTAGATGATATCCTCAGAGTGAAGAGTCTTGTAAAAAGTGTCGATTACATAGTGGAAATGTTTGTGTTTCAAGAGTAAGAAGAATACAGTTTTTCTAATTGGTTGTAGTTTTTTGCTTAAGTTTATTCTTGGGGATAGCTAAAGAGTGAACTATCCTGAATAACAGATGTACGATTACTGAAAGTAAATCAAAATATGTCCTCTATTTGATTGTTTTATGCACACCTCATTTATCGTAAAGCTAATAGTGTAACTCATAGGTTGGCACAATTAGCAAATACTTGTAATCTAGATGATATTTGGTATGAATAAGCTTTTGATTTTAATCACGATGTGCTCGTCCAAGATAAGATTGATGTATCCCGGAGTTTTGGTATTACCATATAAAATTTGAGGGTATTCGGAGTTGATTTGGGTACCGAACTAAATCGGCTAAGCTACAACTAATGTAGAATATAAATGCTGAAAGTAAATATGTTAATGAATGTAAGGTGTTTAAACTATATGATAAATGAGTTAAGAGGAATGCAATCCACCACCATCAATCCATGTATCTAACACATACTTAATCTAATGCACATATCCAATGAATGAAAGTTCCCAGGAAGAGCTTATCATTACAACCATATCATATTACCTAATCCTTAATTATGCATATGTGAGTTTATCATGGACCTCCTCCACATTTATCCCTCTATTGAACCCATAGTCATGGACCCCAAGGTTTACAAAGAAGAAAGCATTAAGATCTAGAAAAGGTTTGAGAAGCTACTAGGGTTCACAAGTACACTATAGGCGTGTCCTGCTAGACCTAAGGTTTCAATCTCCCGATGAACTAATCTATTTGGGGTATCACTATAGAGGATCCGGTTGAAGAAATTATCTTTAGTCGCCCGTATCTCATGACAATAGAGTCCTAGCATGCATACTAAGTTGTCCACCAAAACACACATACAAGAAATCATCAATGAACCACATAGAGAAATAAACCTCATTCAAATTAAATATGCGAAACTAGATTAAAGTATATGAATTAGAAAGACTTCATGTACGGGGCTTCAAGAAGCCTCTTAACAAGATGTTTAGCTATTAAAAGTCATAATAAAAGAATTAAGACAAATCATAGAGTTTTCAGATCAAGAATGGATGATGAAGAAGAATTGTCATCCAGCTTCGATGGGTCAAAGACTTGGTCTTGGATGGATCGAAGGCTGGTGTCAGGCTCTCTCACGGCTGCTGCTTCTTTTGCTCGAATTTGTGCTCCAAGATTGCTGATTAGCCTTTCCAAAAACCCTAAAATGGGTTTCTATAGTTCCCCAATGGATCTCCTCAAGTTTACATTGGAATATGTTTCTTTATTTTCACAAAACTCCTTAATTCCATATTATGCTGGAATCCTCAATTTGTTTCCTTTTCCTTTATTCCTCTACAAAACCTATAAAACAATAAATATTAATTAAATACTCAATTATATAACAATAAACTAAATTTATTGAGTGAATTAAAAACCAAATAATCACATAAATATGAGACTATCACCTACTAGAATCCAACTCAAAGAACACACGGTCTACAACATTCCCAATAGGGATTGTGACAAATGTAAACAAGAAAAAATCCTTAGAAGAAAGTGAAGAATTCCAAGAAGCCTTGTATGAAAACAAGGTTTGAGAATGGAGATCTTACCATTACGCCGCTTCATGACCAAGACAAGTACCATTACTATGTGTCTTATAATTCCGCTGAACCATCACAAGCAACAAGAAGAGTTGTCTGTTGAATTATCAGAAGGCGAGGAAGAAGGTGAAGAGATGTCTGAAGCTTTGTTCATAAAAAAACATAATCTCAAGCACTTCAAGGCTAAGCTTGAGAGACAGAAGATGCATACTCTTCAGAATAGAAGAAGTCTATCTGAGTAGTAGAATTGCCTGAGTAGAGAGAGTGAGTCTAAAGATAGAGTGGAAGCAAACTGTTCAACTTCTCTATTTTCAAGTAAGTATCTCTACTACTAAGAGTGGCTAAACAACTTATAGCTATTTACCAGAGAGTGAGGCTCTGGATCTATAGTTTGTAATCATGTTGGAATGAATAAGCTACGGTTTTCCACTACCAGTCTTTCAATTTGTCTCTTATTTTTTCATAAAACTCCATTAAACTCCCTTGAGAGGCGGACTACTGCCATACAAGGAGGGAAAAAGTGGATTTTTCTTACTTTATTATACTTCTTTTGATCCCCTAGGAGGCAAACTATCGCCCAGAAGGTGGAAAAAAAGGAGTTGTTTGATATTATGTAAGTAGTACCTTTATTCCTTAGTAGTAGTGTGTTTACATAACATAGATAGTATTTACTGGAAATGAAGTTGTTTGTTAGAAGGATAACCTTTCTAAACTAGATGACAATCAATAGTGAGTCTGCCAGTCTCCGTAACCAGATAGGCAAGAGCCAACAGGTGAAACAGTAGCATGACAAAAGTTAGTTCAGTGTAGAAGGGAAAAAGAGGTAGAAAGCTTTGGAACAGTGGCAAGGTAATAATTATTTAAATTAGTTATGTCTTTTTTATAAGAAATGTGACCTTATTTGGGATAAATTTGTTAGATGGCTTTATTCCTAAACTTTTATTTGGTTTAGAAAGTATGGAAATGACTTGGCTGTAATTTGTTCTAATTTAATTATGTGTTGGGAAAGTAGTTACTTAATTGATCGAGCTGGAAAACTTGAGCACATGGTTTAACATGTCTACATATATCTGCCATGCATTCTTCTTTTCTCAGTTGATCTCACGACTCACGTATTTCTCATTTGCAACCGGTATACTATTGCTTCCGGCCAATACAAAATATACAATGCGATACAATACAATATTACAATGTCAAAATATGTGGCCGGAGGACTCAAAGTATGCATAATTTGACCAAAATTTCCATTTAGAGAGTATTATTTGAAAGTTACAATTATAATCGATGAAGAAAAATCTAGAGAGGATAGTAATGGATCCACCTATGGTACATGTCAAAACATTCCTTGCGTTTGTACTCGTGCGGTGAATGACCGGCTCCCTGCATAGGATTTAACCAAATCAAGAAACGTAAGTAAATATACAAAACGAAACAGAGGAGTTAGAAGAAGCTAAAGATGTCAAAGTCCTTTCTTTCTTGCCTTAATAGTTGCATACGTCAAGCGATATCCATCATTTGTGTACCTTCTTGTAAATCTAAACAATGCGTTTAATGGCATTAGCAAATGCAAGTTCTTAAGATATAAGACAGATTTGTAGGCACTTTTTAAACACAAATATATGAAACACCACAAAATGATGACTTGATTGTTCTCACCCTGCAACTTGACCACCAACAAACCAAGGACGCCAATCGCTGTCTAGTGAAAGATCTAGCGAGGATATCCAGTCCTCAATAGCATTGTGTGGAATAACCATGTCATGGTCACCACTGCAATACCACACAAGTTTGTATCAGAAAACTTTACTACTGTTTGTACCTAACATTTACATTTCCCAAGTAAACATGATCACTTAATTACCTGAAAACCAGTAATTGCAAGCCAGTTACTGTAAGATTCTGATGATAAGGGACAACATCATTGATGTCTACAGTGTATGAGAGACTAACGTTGCACCGGAAAAATTCCTTGACTGTTCCCTGATCGATGTAAAATGAGCAAAATAGTAACGTTAGTACAAGTCAACAATGAGACTTGAAGAGCAGTTTTTGAAGAAAAACAATGTAGGGAACGAAAGAGAAATGGCCTTGACATGAAGAAAAAGACTGTACCGCCCGAACATGAAGAGCTTCCTGGACGGATTTATCATTCCCCCAATAAGTAGATAGCAAATAAGGGAAATTCTGCCAAAGAAAAAAAAGAGAGAGAGGACAATTACATAAGTTAAGAACCAAGTAATCGGTAGTGATAAAGAGGCAAGTGCAGAGCGTGAGAGAAATTTACATGGCAATAAAAGTCCTTTCTGTTTTTAATTGATGATGGTAGGCGTAGCGAACTCCTGGAGTTTTGTCTGAGAGATCTTCTGGCTGCTTTTTCTTCCTCTTCTTTCGGGGAGGGGGTTAAGAAAGTGCAATCGGGATCTAAAGTACTGGTTATACTTATTTGAGCGATACACTGCATGCAGATTAGTCAGAATTAATGGTCACACTACTAGTATTCATCTCACCCAGTTATATGAGACATAGATAACAATGATGACAGTTAATGAGATGGAGGAGAATAAGGATTTTTCAACCTGAGATATGGCACTAAGACTTTCTGTGCATTCTGCAGTGCTTGTATCTACATAATCCCCGTTGCAACTGTTTTTTGCTGACTGAAAAGAAAAACCAGTTAAATTGAACATATAATTCACATCTTGTCCTACCACAACTAGGAAAATTTTTAAGAAAGGAAATGCAGTTAGTTATTTGATCAGTTCCTACCTCGTACATTTGATCGGATATAAGAGCCATCCTATGGGCAAAATCTATTTTAGAATTTGTTTCGAGATCTGTATTTGTGTGCGGGCATCCAAGTACCAATCCCTGAGAAAATAAAGATGTTTGAACTACTCAGCATCTGATGAAAATCTTGTAAATAACTAAATGTCAATAAATCTGATTTGTGATGTTGCCCAATTGCAATATAAGCCATTAACTAAGTGGAGTATATGCAAATGAAGTGTTCTTGATCGAAAATCAACTTACTTTGAGTTGTATAACTGGCTTGACTCCAGCTTCGTTACCTGCAAATCAATCACTAATATTAATATTAAATTAACTAGTCCACTACTGCATTACTCTAAAGCGTTTCCATATTTGGATCAAAACTCAAAAGACTAATAAAAAGTCTAGGCATTACTGTTGATGATATCTACAGCAAGCATGGGATTTTGCATTCCAGCATATGAATCACTGCCAATATACACTGGATTTGTAATGAAATCTGGGTGTTCTACCATCCACTGCATCACATTTCAACCAAAACAAACAGCAACTAACATAAATTCAGGGTCATTATGAAATCATATATACCCAAGGTAGACATGTAACCTACACTTCTCAGAAAGTCATTGTACTGTTGTGATGCTTGTGTGTCTGTTGTGGTCCATGCTCCACTGTAATTGGCATAAGAGAAACCAGTACCAACAGGTGCATCCAAAAATATTATACTGGAGGTCTGCATAACAGATGATCCTGAATCTATTTAGAAGTGGAATTTTTCTTTTCTTGTTAAAGTGGTCGATACCTTCAATTAGATGAAATCTTTCAAATGTTTCAAAAATTTTGTTCACCTTTGACCATGTTTCTGGTTCATACATCAATGTCGGTAAACCCCCAGTGTAATCTGTAATGTTGAACTTCAACGGGCCTAGAAACATAAGGCACATTAGAAGCTGATAATCATAAGACTGAAAGGCATGAACTTCGAGAAGATCAGTATTAGAAAAAACTAGAAGACAAGCATACATACCAATTTGGAAGAATAATCCATTTACACCTGAACATCCAGGGCCTCCATTAAGCCAAAGTAAAACAGGATCAGCTCCGGGGTTCCCCTGCGACTCGACAAAGTAGTAGAAGAACTCGATTCCATCCACACTAATGTACCTGAGTAACACATTGAATATCATCAATATGTATCAATTATGGCAACTCGTACATGAATGTTTGTTCTAACTACAAAGGTATCAAGATATACTTACCCAGTTTCAAAGTTGAAAGGTAAGTCACCGGAGTAGCCAGGCAAACTTTTGACGGGCCAATGAACTGAAAGCACAGTGCCGGATAGAAGCAGTAGAAGCAGGAAATGCAGGCATAGTGAACTTGCTTTGGAACCCATTTGCTAGAACAATGTGCTTTCAGAATCTGTTAGTAGAAGCAAAGCTTCAAATATATTTTCTCGGAATGACAACTGTGAAGAGTTGAAAGAGCAGTAGCTAGCTACTGAATTTTTGTCTTTGAGAGTATATGTGGGAAGGTGTAGAAAGTTAGGAGCTGAGAAGTAGACCCATTTTTCAGTAATGGTGAAGGTTAGATGAAACTAAATAGTGTGAGAAAGACAGAAGAACAGATTTGCCCAGAAAGACATATCCATAAAAAACATGAAGCTAATGGAGTAATGGAAAACGTGATTACATCCCAGGTTGAACTTTTGCTAAAGAACTCTTCTTTGTATATTTCCAGAATTATATCTATATTGGTAGACCAAAATTCAAAATAGAACAGTTTTTTGATGATCGGACCTTCATCAGTTAGGTAGAGCAAACCTTCAACTTGGTTTATTACTTAAGATGTTCGAGTTGGGCCTGTTATTGGGCCTCTCTCAGACCTAGGGGCATACTGAGAAAGCACAAATTGTTGTCTGCAATTCTACATTACCAACCTTGCATAGCATGTTCTAGGCCAGGAAAGCTTGACAAATATATGAAACTTGTCTCTAAACAAATATAATAGCAGCTACTGCTCCAAAGATAGACATTGTTCAGAAAAACAAAATGACATACATCATAAACAAGTTGCAGATCCTTATCAGCAATCTGTCAGCTGCAGGAGCTTAACGATGACTCGCTTATCCGAGTAGATTATGACTGCCTCAGCTGAGGCCCGCTTAAGCTGGATCAACTTTTGCAGTAATTCTGAAGAATCTTTGACAGAAGATGCAGGTTTAACAGTCATTTTCTTAAGCATAGGTTAAGTCTTTCAACTTTTATGCCAGAGATGCCGGTTATCTTCACATATCTCTTAGTTGGGTGAAACAACATTTTTGGCCAAAGTTAACATCTTCTGGAACAGTGGGTTCCTTTAGGTGAACCTACACCAAAGATTGTATTGTAGCATAAGAATCTTGACCATTTGACAAAATAATACCAAGTCAAGAGCAGAAGTCCTCGGAATTGTTCAAGTCATGAAGAATATGAAAATGCATTTATAGAAATTATATAATATTTAGTTTCTTTAAAAAAGGAGAGCTTCTCAGAATGCATCCCGATAATTATGCTGATACACAGATCAAGGGTATTCAGTTCAAGGCATGGTCTAGGTAGCTTTGGAGGACAGGTACCAACAGCCAAATACTGGAGCATTAAATAAATAGAAGAAATCAGTTAAGTAATACAAGGAAGTTTATCACTATTCAGATACAACATCTAGTGGTAAGAGTGAACATCATTTATACCCTTAGAGAGAGGAATAGTGAGCAAACAAAGTCCAATTTCTACAATTGATAGAGAAATGTAACTCGCAACACACAAAAGAAGCAAATTTTACAATATCCTTGGCTCTTATTACTAAAAATTAGAAACCCATAAACACAATCCACACATGCAGATTTTAGCATCACAACAGTCCATAAACCCAAGTCCTGCACATCACCATCAATCATTAATGTCTCAACATAGAACATTTACAGGATGAAATTAATCAAAACAGAACACGTCGACTTTTCCAAGACCACAGAAATCACAACAAAACCGCAGTAAATTCTAAAGCTAGACGAATAACTTTGTCATGGGTGTTAACCAAACTATGATTTTCAGTAATATAAGAGCCATAATTTAACCCAACAACAAACCTCATGTATAGAGTTGTACTGGAAACAAAGAAGAAGACGAAGAAAGGAAGAGACCAATGAACAAACTAAGTAAGATTGAAGTTTTTCTCTCTGTGTAAGAAATGAGAAAAGCTCAGTGAGTTCAGTACTCCAGTTCTCTTTTGTACTTTGCAGGGTCTCAGACAGCTTCCAAGGTCAAAGTGAGTATAGCAACATCAAGCCCAAGCCCAAGCCCAAGCCCACAACCCAATTTTTATTTGTATTTTTATTTTGGAGTTGAATTGTGTATCAAGCTAGTACACTCGATCGCTCGGACCTTGTTTAATTTTGTTAAGGCTTAGAGTTGAGCTGGATTGGGTTAGGTTTGGTCAATGGTCAAATATAACAAGGCTGAGCTGGACTGGGTCAATGCCACAATCTAAAAGCCTTAACCCGCCCATTAAGAGTAGGCCAATGAGGCTAAAGAGGTTGGGCGGGCCAAGATATGCCTTAAATTAAGAAAATGAATATATAAAAAGTTCAATGTATTGTTATTATTGATGTATGATATTTACTTTGAATATATATTTTTGTGCAGAGAGAACATCGAGGTTAATAAGATGAGAAAATGAAAGTAGTAAGAAAAAATATGATAATAATAATAAATTATATTACATTTTCTAATAAAAATGATCAAAATGAGTTATATTAGGCTTGACCTTTAAGTTTTTAAAGTGATATAAAAATATTTATATATTACTTAATTTCTTTATTTTAAAAAGAGTTTGGCTTGACGAGACTTATGAGGCCGATGCTGGATTAGGCCGAAAATACTCAAATTGGCTGAATCGAGAGGCTGGGCTGAGCTTCAAATGTATAGCTCAAACTCTACCCTATTTCAAAAGAGATTGGGCCGACATGACCTCGATTAAGACTGGACTGGACTTTGGCCCTAAAAGATTAGACAGACTCGAATGAGGTTCGAGGCCGAAGAGCCATATGATGAGACCTAAAACTGTGGAAGCACAAATCGTAAGCTTCAATTCTAGAGAACTAATCTTGCATATCATGTTCTAGTCAGCTATGTGAGCCACAAAAGAGTATGATAAATATGGTGAAACTTGCCTGACTACAATTATACGTACTAGCCGGAGCTACTGCTCCTATGAAAGACTGGTTCACAAAAATAAATTGAAATACATCATAAGCATGTCGCAAAGCCTAATATGCAATTTGTTAGCTGCCGGAACTCAATGACGAATCATTTAGCCGAGTACTTATAACTCCCTGAACAGAGGCCCGCTTAAGCTGGATCAACTTCTGAAGTAGTTTTGAAGAATCTTTGACAGATGATGCAGGTTCAATAGTCATTCTCTCGAGCAAAGGTGAAGCTGAAAGCAATAATCTGAGGAAATCTATTTCAACTTTTATGCCAGAGATGCCAGTTATCGTCACAAATCTCAGTCTTGTCAGATGACAATAGTGGCCATCATCTAACCCAAAGTTTACATCTCCCACAACAATGGGTTCCTCTAGGCGAACCTACACCAAAGATTGTAGCATCAGCATCTTGAACATTTGACACAGTTAGTACCAAGTCTAGAGCAAAAGTCCTTGGTATTCAGGTCGTGACTCATTAAGAATATTAAACTACACCAACGCAAATGATATAAAGAACTCACCAAAAATTTGAAATTATCCTTCATTTATTAAATTAATAAATCTTTTCTTATCGTACCAGTAATCGGTCAATTTCTTATAAATTATTAGTCTCTTAATATATTATTGTTTAAGGAAATTATTTTCTTGGTATACCGGTGCGTGTCTTGTCCTAAGTAGAGTAAATATAGAGATTCTTTCAATCTCTGATTTACCGGAAGATTTATTGTATCAGATTGTAATGCATATTTAAATGTCATCTATCAATGAATAAAATATAGTTTCAGTTTATTGCATATATTTTATAGTTTTTTCCTTCAACATGTTATCAATAACTCTTGAGTACGTTGATGATAGCCAACTCAAACCCGGAAAAAAAACATAACCCCTAAACACCATAAGCTCCATCGCCAGCCACCTCCCTTGCACCAAGTCATCACCATCGTCAATCATATTCAAGTAACTGGAGCACCACCACCGTCGCCGAAAATATTTTCGTCGCCGAATTTTGCTTCTTACTTCAAATTTCGATCCCAGTGAAGTTTTCATACTGAGCATCACACCACCGAGATAAATTTCAAAGTAATTTGTTTTAGAATTAGGTTGAAAAACTTAATTACTGCTAGATCTAGGTCTAGATTTAGGTTTCAATACCGTGAATTTTATATATGCCTCTAGTTCCTATGGATTATTGCAAGTCTGAGTGAGTGAAGGATTAAATCATCCTCCTCAAAGTTTAAACAATAGTGACGGTCCTAGTGGAGTCACAGTATACATAAAAAAAAGGAAGTCGATAATCTGTGACTCTGAGTCAGTCATGGTTTTATGGGGTATGGTATGAAACCACTAGTTATCGCATCAATATTTGTGACCATACATTAATGGATCATGTTTTCTTATTTCCTAAACTTGATTAGTGATCATGATTTTTCGATCGGTAAACTAATTCATCTCTTGTCTTTTGTAGATGACTGAGCCAGCGAGGCCAGAATTTGACATCCTTGATCTTCAAGGAGCAGAGTACCATAGGTGGGTCTTAGATGTGAAAAACACTCTCATCGGTAAAATAATTATTGACACCATCAAACCACTACCATCATGCACTCAAGCCGATGACGATACTATAGCCTGAAAAGCTCAAGCTCTCACATTTCTGTGGAGACATATTCATCATACTTTAAGGAAGCAGTACTTATTAAATGACGACCTTGCGGATTTGTGGGTGACTTTGTAAGAACGGTTCAACA
Source organism: Geum urbanum (assembly GCA_946800695.1). NCBI lineage: Eukaryota > Viridiplantae > Streptophyta > Magnoliopsida > Rosales > Rosaceae > Geum > Geum urbanum. The sequence goes on along the minus strand of OX327002.1, from coordinate 3,440,542 downwards.
ATGTGTATGACACACAGCTTCTTGAATTTCTTGAAAAATGGGATCAAATCTGGTTATTGGATTACCCAAAAATAAATGACTTTTATCAGGATATGCTAGAGCTCCAATATGAGCTAGCCATTTGTGGCGTTGAAAAGAATGATAAGGCTATGGTCGAGAAGTCATTGAATACCTTTCCAACCTCTATAGACACACTTACTCACCAATATCGGATCGATTATGAGCAAGGGATATTAAGATCATTAAGTGATCTTATGAGTGTGTTGGGCAAGAATTCGAAAGAACGGCATCAGGAGATTCTTCTCCACAATAATATTAGGCTAGCCGGTACAAAGAAAGTCATGGAGGCTCATTATACTGGAAAGACAAGAAAGGATAAGAAAATCAGTCGTTCAGAAACTTATCAAACTCATGGTGGTAGAGGTCGTGGTTGAGGAGAAAACAGTCAAAATTTAACTTGGACTCACCAGGACAACTCGAACAACCAGAATCCATCAAGTTTTGGTTCCAGGAACAAAGCAGCTGCTTTGATCAATCTTCTGACCCCCATTCGACAATGACTTGACATGCTCACATGCCGCCGTTTAAAACTCTAACACTGACCAATTGTCGACCACCAAATTGCAGAGTTATTTGACAAAGCTTAAAGCATTGCCTTGTTGCATATACAAGTAAAGATGTTCAGTGAGGCCTTGTTCATAGCTGTGGTTTGAGCAAGCATATTCACAAGTAGTGTCATGCGCCTAAAGATGTCCAGAATGCCTACAAGAGATGCAAGAAGTACTTGGCTCATGAGAACAACTACACTGCGGATGAAGAGATGGAAGATGGCGGAGAAGCCAATCTAGTTGTAGAAGATATCTCCAACGTAAACCTAGTGACTACAGATTTTTCTTAGATGATATCTCTATTATGTAATCAAGTTTAGCATTGTATTTGACTTTATTTTAGTCATTATTTTTGAATAAGAACAACTTTTTTGATGTAAGTTTTGATATTGGCAAAGTAATCAAAGTTCTTTCTTTCAGTATTTGAAAGCATTAAGAATGATTAAGTTCATACATATTGCTTACAAGGTTCAAATTCTACAAAATCATATGGCATTATGTCACCAAAATTTCATAAAAACGAGACAAAAGAAATGATGATTTGATTCTAGAGATTTCCAACCCGTCGGGATTTTTCCTCAACTTGTCAATGGTATCACTCTGAAATGATTTTGCATTTTTTGACCCGTTGAAGGTTTCCTTCAACCTATCGAATGCACTTTTCTGTCTCCCTTTGTCACAAAACTCGACCCGCCGAAAATTATCCTCGACTCTTCGAGAAAGATATCGGAAAATCGATATTAGTTTTAGGTTTTATTCGACCCGTCGAATGTTTGCCTCTGTGAAAAATTCTCCCACCTTTCGATCTGTCGAAAATCATCATCGACCTGACAAGGAAATAGTTATTGTAAAATAAAATTTTATTTTGGATTTCTTCGACCCGTCGAAGATGCTACCTGGGAATGGTGTTTTTGATGTATTTTACATCAGTTTGCTTACGTCATATCAACACTCTTTAAGGGTCACAACCCTTTAGTAAATCTTAAAGTCTTTACTTAAAGTGGTCAACAAGTCTTGAAGACTAATTAATTCAAATTATTTTGTAGATGTTTGACAACGATATTGAGTGTCTAGCAGATAGTGGTACTACTCATATTACTCATACTGTCCTGCAGAATATGCAATTGTTTATTGATCTTGTGACATATACATTATCAGTGACAACCATGATTGGTTCCGTGCCAGTTATAGAAAGGCGTGGTTTAGCACAATTCTTGCTACTACATGGAACTAAAATTCATATCATTGATGCAATATACGCGCCTAAGGCTAAACGAACCTTGTTAAGTTTTAAGGACATTAGAGCCAACGATTTACACCTGAAAACTCATAATGAGAATGAAAAATAATTCTTACGCATAACTTCAGGGGAGTGCGGTAGAAAGCACATCTTGGAGAAGTTAGGGGCAATTCGTAGTGGATTATATCTTACTACAGTTTGGATCATTGAATCAATTGTTGTCACACTGGCTACTGTGTATGATATGGCCTCATACAAGCTTTGACATTTTCGACTGGGATACCCAGGTCATGACATGATGATCAAAATATTGAAAAATTCTCATGGTCATCCATTTTCAAAGGCAAGAGACATGTGGAAATCCCCAAAACCATCGGATTTGATGGAATTGATGACACTAACAATCTCTATCCGGTTTTAACACCTAGTGTTATTCCAGATGATTCTTTTATGGCAATTTCTGATGCTCGTTGCTCTTTTAGCAAAGCTTGCTCATTGGTAAAGTTGAAGGCTAGACCCTCCTTTGCGGTTGATAACACTGAACTATTTCATTCTTACAGAGAATCCATAGTGATATTTGTTAACCTATCAAACTGGAATGTGGAGTATTTAAATCTTTTATGTTTTTGGTAGATGCATCAACGTGATGGTCAACGTTGCTTTGCTATCCACAAGGAATGTTGCATTTGCAAAACTCCTTGCACAGATTATTAAGCTTCAACCTTACCATCCGGACAATCCAATCAAGTCAATTTGATCGGATAATGCAGGAGAATTCACATCAAAGAATTTTGATGAATATTGTATGTCGATTGAGATAGACGTTGAACATCCCATCCCTTATGTTCACTCTCAGAACGGTTTAGCAGAGACACAAATTAAGCGGTTACAGTTTGTGGCCAGAGCAATGGTTATGCACACCAATTTGTCAGTATCTGTTTGGGGATATGCAGTATTACATGCAGCAATGCTTCTTTGCTTGAAACCTATAGCACACCAACCATCCAGTGCGCACAAGTTAGTAACTGGATATGAGCCTAACATTTCTTTTCTACGCATATTTGGTTGTGCAGTGTATGTGCCAATTGTGCCACCACAACACACTAAAATGGGTCCTCAACGTCGATTATGCATATATGTTGGTTATGAATCTCTAACAATTGTCCGTTTCAATAGAAGATCTCTTTACAGCAAGATTTGCAGATTGTCACTTTGACGAAACATACTTCCCGATGTTAGGGGGAGATTGAAATGCCTCCATTCCGGTTAAACGTCAGGAATTGACGTGGAAAGCTCCTCCCACTATGTTTCAAGAAGATCCACGCATATCTCAAAGTGAGATTGAAGTGCGACAAATACTTGATCTTCAGAAAGTAGCAGATTCGATGCCTGACTCCTTCACTGATATTGCTAAAGTGACGAGATCATACATTCTTGTTGCAAATGTTCATGTAAAGTTGGAAGTCTCCAAGGGGAAGTTTAAAGCAACTTTAGGCAGAGTAAATGCCTCTTTCCCATGTGGATGTAGTAGCATCGGCCTCGACTCCCACCTGGAAGAGGGGGGGACCAAGAAAATTCACAGAGGAACTGCTGGCGAAAAGGCAGGTCATCCGGGCATAAAATGATCTTTTCATTATCAACATTATAAATCCACACATGAGATTATTTCTGACTGTAGTTATTTCCTAAAATCACAAATGGCATCTCTGGAGATTGTAAATCCACACATGAGGTAAGTATGTTCGAGGTTTGAAACCAATGAATGCAAAATTATTTTTAATTTTCGCGAATGCAAAATTATTATTAATTTTCGCAAATGCAACATTATTATCAAACCCTAATTTTTTTAAAAAAAAATAATGTTGGAAATTACTTTTTTACTCTTCAAAGTTGAAATTTTCGTTTGCCACATCAGCACAAGTAACAGTAACGGACGAAAAATGTGATTCGGATATTATCGACGTATCGTTTTGAAAGTTTAGGTATCACAAAGATAGATTTTAAAGTTCAGGGAACACAATTATAGGTCAAACAAAATTTAGGTAGCATAGAATTTTTTTTGCCTTATATCTTCAACATACTTGGTGTGCTTCTAAAAAACCGCGATAAACTCTAGCAATGCCTCTCTCCGCTTCCTAGGTTTTTTTTTCTTCGAGAAAACTCAGTGCCTCCCCATTCTCTTCCATGGATCAGATGGCGGAACAGATGAGAACATCCACGATAGTCTCTAACGAAGGTCGCACATTTTTTGTCGGGGTGTCGAACCATATCTTTGTGGTTGCTCGCTCGCTGTTGGTGAAAGGAAAATTTACCTAGCCCTCAATTAGCCGCTGCTGGTTCCCTCTCTTTGGAGGCTACATTGTCGCCTCTCAATTCAGCCGGTTGAAGATCGACTATTGTTGGAGTTTTCACAGGCTGTTGAAGCCAAAAGGATCTTCGATGGGGGTCCTTGGTTTTACGACAAGGCATCCCTAGTTATAAGGTGTTACAATAGACATGGAAACCCCTTGAGGTACCCCTACTTTCTTTGTCAGTTTGGGTTGTTATTCTTGGTTTAGACTAGCTCGATCGTTTTCACACGCACAAAAAAAAAAAACTATGCGTATGGTGGCGAATGTCATCGGGATATTTGAACGAATCTGTGAGACGAGCTTTAGGCTGGGCGTTGCACGTGTGCGGATCCGACATCTGATCCAGTATATATAGGGTTTGTCAACCCTTTGTTGCTAGGGAGTTTGAATTCGAGCCAGAGGTTACGGCCAAACTCAAGTTAGGTATAGATGCCTACAAGGCTACTGTGGGGTATGCGGGCTCCTTGAACATCCTAAATCAGGTTGCATTAGTGAGCCTGACTTCTTAAAGAATGTTGTGTTGGAATCGGCAGCAGCTTTTGTTGGTGAAGTGGAAGATCAATCATCCATGGATCAACGTGTGGAGAGGTTCAGTTATCTAACCCTAACCATAATTGTGATACTCCTTTGCAGGTTAACAAGTCATTAGCTCCAGTTGGCCCTCTATGTTCAAGGTTCCCGGAATTACTCCAGCTTCATTTGTGGCAGTGGATGCATTCCTTAGGAATGAACCTTTGGTACCACATATGAGAGAGGTGGTACAAAAAACGTAAGAGTGCGGATGAGGCAGTGGTGTAAGTTAAGCGATTGAAGCAGTCTCGCATGCAAAAATAGGGCCTACCCTTGCCTTACGTTCAGAGCTTGCTATCTCGGAACGCAGTGGTCTCCTATTGAAGTCTCCTGCCAAGAAAGCTAAACGGGGACTCCCGTCGATTCGAAGAATAAAGCTAAGAAACTCCATGTTGAAGAGGGAGAGGAGATCCCAGACGTATCATTGAACTTTTGGGTCAGAAAAAGAGAACTAGGAAGGTCCTGGTATGAAGGTTGGTGAGCTTCACCCGGTAAATGTCAATACTGAGCTAGCTTTGATCCTAGTGACAAATGAACCATCTTCTGCTTCTACATAGGCGTGGAAGACGTCAGTCATCGTAGACTCTGACCGTGTGCAGGTGGATACTGGTACCATGGAGATGGAGCTTGAACAGTTGGATGATGAAGCAGAGGAGAATCCCACTCCTTCAGAGTAGGGTGGTGCCATGTTTTTTGTTTATTTCTTTCAGTTTTTATTTTGATTTGTTTTGTCGGATTATTGGTTTTGGATTTCGTTTTATTTTCGAACTTAAGTTGGACATGCGATATGTATTGTTTATCATCATATGTTCTGCTATATCATTGGTTACTCGTCCTAATGCTTATTGATAGGACACGATTATTTGGGTACATTAGGTGACTTCGGTTACTTTGTTTCTTTAGATTATGACATCTTTCTTACGTTACCCTTCAGTGGGCAGTTATGATTGTAATTATGTCTACTTATTAATTAGAACTGGCCTCACGCGTTGCCCTTCAAAAAGAAAAAATCTACACCTCGGTTGAGATTTTGTTTGACATATGTCAGTCGATATGGATATAATTAAATTATATATTGATATGATAACATATCAAAAAATCGGACAAGATTTTTTTTCTGCCACGTGTCAATGTCTAATTAGTTGTCGAGATTATTTTATCTTCCATGCGTAAATTCTTATCTTCGTAGAACAATTTTAATCTTCTATAATAACGGAGTCATTCACTTCTTCATATGTCACCAATTCACAAACACTCCTCCCCCACAATACAAGTTGTGGGTCTCTAAGTTTTTGTTCATACTTAGAGTTTGTTTTCGCAATGAATAAGTTGTGGAAACTTTGAAAAAAGAGGAAGCATAAGATATGAGAGCATATGCACCAATATAGAAATTCCTATTTGAGGAGCTGCAGTTACTATTCATCGAATATGAAGTTCTATTCATATTTTGCCTGCAGCGGTGCAAAACATAGGACTTCATATTAATATTCATTAATTATAAATATTTAATTTTTTTTATTTCTTGGTAATATTTTCATCCAATAACTAGACAACATGTGTCATTATCGTCTAAATAATTGAACCAAATTTTCGATAAGATTTATGATAAGTCATATTATGACACGTGTTACTTTCACATGTCGTTATCATCTAAATTATTGATGAAAATTTCCGGTAAGATTTCCAATAAATCAAAATGTGACAAGTGTCACATCCACGTGTCGTTATCATGTAAATTATTGATGAAGATTTTCGGTAAGAACATACAGAATAGTATGTTCAATTCAGGTATTCAGGATAGTATCTAGAATCTAGATATAACCAAATCAGGTATTCAGGATAGTATTTACGTACAGAATCATCCATTTATAGGAACGGTGTAGCGGTTGTAGGTGTAGATGAGACTAGCTTGCATGAGTTGCATCCCATAATCGGCGACCCGGGTCACCGGAATATGTGAAAGGAAGGAGAGGACTTGGGTCTAGGGGTCTCTCTTGATCAAAGTCTCCAGAAAATAAATGAGTTCATCAATATTGACACGGGCAGCAACAAGTTCAAAACAAGAAACTTATGCCCCCTTCTTAGTCTTGTTTTCTAAACGCTTGGTATGTATGGGAGATAAACAGAAATAGTCATCATATATAACAGGTTAAGAGAAACTGAGGAAGCACAAATTGTAAGCATCAATTCCACAGTACTAATCTTGCATTAGCATGTTCAACTCAGTTATGTGAGCCAAAAAAGAGAACAGGCAGGTTTGATATATATGGGGAAACTAGCATTTATACAATTATACAGCAGGATATACTGCTCCTATGAAAAACTACGTTCACAAAAACAAAATGACATACATCATGAACATGTCTCAAATTCCTTATCTGCACTCTGTTAGCTGCCGAAACACAGTGATGGATCATTTATCTGAGTAGATTATAACTGCCTCAGCTGATGCCCGCTTAAGCTGGATTAGCTTTTGTAGTAGTTCTGAAGTATCCTCAACAGATGAATGAGATGATGCAGGATTAATAATCATTTTTTCAAGCACAGGTGAAGCTGAAAGCAATAATTTGATCATGTCTATTTCAACTTTTATGCCAGAAATGCCAGTTATCTTCACAGATCTCAATTGAGTGAAACGACAATTTTGGCCATCATCTAAACTAAAGATAAAATCTTCCGAAACAGTGGGTTCCTCTAGGCGAACCTACACCAAAGATTGTATAGTGGCATAAGAATCTTTAACATTTGACAGAATAATACCAAGTCAAGAGCAGAAGTCCATGGAAAGTTCAAGTCATGAAGAATATGAAAATGCATTAATAGAAATTATATAAATGAACTAACCATAATATTTAGTTTCTTTAAAAAGGGGGAGCTTCTCAGAATGCATAGAACAGTTAGAATCTCATCCCGATCATTCATGCTCATACACAGATCAATTGTAATCAGTTCAAGGCATGGTCTAGGTAGCTTTGGAGGGCAGGTACCAACAGCCAAATACTGAAGTATGAATAGAAAGAAGAAGTCACCATGAGTTTGTTCAGTAATCGATAGCCCTGTAATTAAACTTTAAATGTAAGTATGAAACTAAAGTGATTACCTTTAAGAAGTAACTACTGATTTGAAGAGTACGAACGTGCGGCAGTTGAACAAAGAACTTGAGTAGATTGCTAGAACTGTGGTGAACCTGTCTTTGGTTGAGATTCTCTTCCAAGATAATGCCAACATATCTAAGATGTAAAGTATTCTCAAAATTTATACTCTCTAAAACACCTCTGAAGCAGAAAACCTGGAGATTTGGTGCCTCAATCTTCAGATGTGTCAAACCGCGACATCTTCCAATACCCAATATCTTAAGTAGAGGACAACAGACAATTAGATTTTCAAAATCATCTTGGCTGAGTGTAACAAGTGCAAGTATAAGCTTCTTCAAACTCTTGAATCCCATGAATGTGGATGGAAGTTTCAGCAAACAATTACGTAACATCAATTTAATCATGTCTTGACAAGAAAACAAAGATGAAGGCAACTTGTAATTAGGCTGTCCGTAACTCAAGAAGCGGAAGTGTTTGATAGAATTTCTCCATAGATGAAGAATCCAACGATCGATGTCTTCAGTGCTTCGAAGATCTGGATGATGAAGTTCGAAATAATGTATGGGACCGATGTGAAGCAAGAGTACACGATCAACAATTCTTACAAATCTATTATGGTTTCCAGTACGAGATATAGACTCTTCATCAAACACAAGATGTGGAAGCATAGCCCATTTGTACCTCCACTTGCTCGACAAAACACTTGTCCTCACTACCTCCCTAGTTGGTATGAGTGACAAAATCTTTCCCAGCAATTCACTTGGTAAGTTGAGAAGTTTATCCAACTCAGTCTCCATTTTCAGAATAGTGAAACTGGAACGTAAATAGCATGAACTTAATCAGAACACAAAGAAACAACACGTAGAGTTTTCCAAGATCATAGAAATCACATAAAAACGACAGTGAATTGGTACCCAACAACAAGCCTGATGTTTACAATTGTGCTATAAACAAAGTACCAGAGGAACAAAAGACTTTACCTTTGCCAAATTGCCTGCTACCGGAAAGAACTTGAAAAGTTGAAAGTGAAACAGGTGCCTAATGGTTCGGTTAAGCCCAAAGTCAGAGAGAACACAAAACTTGGAGAATTTTCTGATATGTTGATCAATCCCGAATTGGGTATTTATACAAACATACTTACAGGTCAAGAAAGAAACTTAATCTTTCAGAATATATATTTCCTATATACAAATATACTTACAGAATATATATACAAGGAGTGTGACTCACTCCAACACTCATCCTCAAGTTGGAGCATACAAATCTCAAATGCCCAACTTGTTAAGTGAGTCATTGAAAGCTCTAGACGAAACAGTTTTAGTAAGGATATCAGCTAACTGCTCCTCGGAATGAACAAATGGGAATGTGATAATACGAGCATTTAGCTTCTCTTTGATGAAGTGTCTGTCAATCTCCACATGTTTCGTCCTATCATGTTGGACATGGTTATGTGCAATCTCTATTGCAGCAGTGTTGTCACAATAAAGAGGCATTGGCCGCTTCTGCTTGAAACCCAAATCACTAAGCAAATATTTTAACCACAACAACTCACAGACACCTTGAACTATACCTTTGTACTCAGCTTCTGCACTAGAACGAGTCACCACATTCTGCTTCTTATTTCTCAAAGTAACTAGATTTTCACCAACAAATATAAAGTAGCCATAAGTACAACGTCTGTCAGTAATATTACCTGTCCAGTTTGCATCAGAGTAGCCGCTAGTGTTCAAATCTCTATGCTTACGAAACATAAGCCATTTACCAGGTGCAGACTTCAAGTACCTCAATATCCTTGTCACAACATTCATATGATCCTCACTATGATTGTGCATATATTGACTCACCATACTAACAGTATAGGCAAGATCAGGTCTAGCGTGTGACAAATAAATCAACATTCCAACTAACCTTTGGTATCGAAATTTGTATGTAGGAATTTGATTAGGATATTCCGCAAGCTGATGATTCGGCTCAATAGGTGTATCATCCGGTTTACAGTTAAGCATACCAGTCTCTGCCAACAGATCTAAAACATATTTCCTTTGACTCAGCATAATACAACCCTTACTTCGAGCTACCTCAATACCTAAGAAATATTTCAAGTTCAAGGTCCTTCATTTCAAATTCAGAAGATAACTGAACTTGTAATCTCTTGATCTCATCAAGGTCATCACCTGTCACAACTATGTCATCCATATAAATAATCAATGCTGTCAACTTTCCTTAGTGATACTTTAGGAACAACGTGTGATCTGAATTGTTCTGTCTACACTCAATCTTCTTCATAAAAGCTGTGAATCTTCCAAACCACGCTCTTGGAGATTGTTTCAATCCATACAAGGATTTCTTTAATCTGCACACCACCTTCTCACCTGTAGAAGTACCATTCTTGGAGGAGGAGGAAGATCCATATAAATTTCTTCATTCAAGTCTCCATGAAGAAATGTATTATTCACAGCAAACTGTTGCAAGGGCCAGTCCAGATTAGCCGCCAAGGACATAAGAACACGAATAGTATTGATCTTTGCTATTGGTGCAAATGTCTCATTATAATCCACTCCATACTTATGAGTATATCCTTTTGCAACCAACCTCACCTTATACTTGTCAACTGATCCATTTGCATTATGCTTCACAACATACACCCATCTACACCTAACAATCTTCTTTCCAGGTGGTAACGGTACCAAGTTCCGAGTACCATTCTTGTTGAGAGCGTCCATCTCAACCTCTATTGCCTTGGCCCACTTCTCCTCCTTGATTACATCCTGCACTTTACTGGGAAGAGATACAACAGATAATTGATTCACAAAGGCTACATATGTTTTAGACAATCTATGGGTTGACACATAATTAGATACAGGATATGTGGCTTTAGCTGACAAGAGAGGTTCATACTTCTTTGGAGGTTGACCACGGGTTGACGTAGGAGGTAAGACTCTTTCAGGAATACTAGAACTAGACACAGGGACACTATTATATCCTTATGTGATGACAGGCTAGGAGAGATCATTGATGGTGAGGGAGGGATTGGACTTGCATGTACATCTTCTTCAATAACTGGTGGTTCATTACTAACTAATTCTCCTCCTTTTGATGTGTCGAATATTTGTTCGACATGGTGAACACAGTCAGAACTTAGAACGGTCATATTTTTTCTGGAAATTTTCGATGGGTTGAAGATGGTCTTTAATGGATCGAAGACCACACTCTGATCGATCTCGGGAACCCCTTTCGATGGGTCAAAGAGGTTCTTCGATGGGTCGAAGAGATCCATCGATGGATCGAAGATCACTGTCTGCACGATCCAGGGAACCTTCTTCAGTGGGTCAAGGCTGTTTTTCAATGGATCGAAAAGGCTTCAGGCTGGGACACTTACAACTGAAATACGATCTTCTGGTTCCCCAAATTTGTCTTCATAAAATACATTCTTCTCCTCCTCACGAAGAGTTGCTGAAAGAGAGAAACAACACAAGTTTTCACTGAAAGTGACATCCATGGTGACATAGGACTTCTGAGATGGAAGATGATAACACTTGTATCCTTTCTAGTGAGTACCATAGCCAACAAACACACACTTAAGAGCACAAGCCTCCAACTTTGACCTCTGATTCTTATGAAGATGAACATATGCCACACAACTAAAAACACGCGCAAGAAGTTTGTTAAGAGATGGGATGGCAACATGACAAGATAGTACCTGAAATAGAATCTGATTCTGAAGAGCTGTTGATGGTAAGCTATTGATGAGATGAGAGGCACACAATACAGCTTCTCCCCAAAGATATTTTTGGCATGTTGGCACTAAGTAGGAGGGCTCTTCCCATTTCTAGAAGATGACTATTCTTTTTTTCAGAAACTCCATTTTGTTCTGGGTCTGTGGACAAGTAGTTTGGTGAATAATCTAATACTGCTGAAAATAATCTTGGAAAGAATGATTAACAAACTCCCCTCCTTGTCAGATCGAAAGACTTTCACACAAACATCATACTGAGTTCGAATCAGATTATGAAACAGAGTAAAGGTAGAGAACATAGCATCCTACTTTTTTAACAACACAACCCATATCAGTCTGGTAAAATCATCAATGAACAGAACAAAGTATCTCATTCCTGTCAAGGTTGGATTCTTCGACGGCCCCCAAACATCAGAATGGATCAACTCAAATGGTGCTGAACTAGAATGAGAACTAGGAGAGTAACTGGACCTGTGACTTTTAGCGAACACACAGGTTTCATAATAGATACTAGATTCTTTTACCCCCAGAAACAAGGATGGCATAGACTTTTTCATAACACCAAAGGACATATGACCCAACCGGCGATGCCATAACCAAATTTTATTAACTCGATCAAAATTCAATGTCAAAGCAACAGGTCTGGATGGTGCTCGTGTCTCCTTGCTATACATGCAATCCAAGTGAATCAGTCTCCCCCTCTGATCTCCCTTGCCTATTATTGCCTGAGTACATAGATCCTGAAATATCACATATATAGGATAAAAAGTAACAGAACATTTATTTTGGCAATTCAACTCAGACACTGACAATAAATGATGGGATAAAGAGGGAACATAAAGAATATTATGTAACACAAGAGATGGAGTAACTTGGATTGATCCAATACCTAAGACTGGAAAAGACACACCATTTGCATTAGACACTTCAGCTATAGGAGAAGGTGACAGACTCAAAACCAAGGTTTTATCAAAGGTCATATGATCAAACACACTAGAATCAATTATCCATGTATCACCACTAGTAAAGTTAGAAACTTTCAACGCAATACCAATTTTATCTTGATGTTTCTCAGTGAGAGAAACATTATTCTCCATATGTCCTTGGCTCTCCATGCCATAGATAATAGGTTCTTCAAACATCGAAATATCCAAAGCCATGATAAATTCTTCAGTTGGACAAGACAGATTCAGACAAGACAAGAAACAAGGACAATGTCACAGTGGAAACAAGGTCAGGTCTTCAAGATTTCCAGGGATCACCAGGTCAAGAAATAGATCAAACAAGGAACAGATCAGATTCGCAGGGGAAACAGGGTCAAGTCAAGTTTTCAAGATTTACAGGATCAAACATTGGCTCTGATGCCAAGTTAAACTGTGGCAAGCCTGGCATGTGGACCTCCAATATAACCAATATTGTCCCTACTTAAATAGACGCACTTCCAAAGTTGTATGAAAAGAAGGGTAAGGAGTATATGGTCTATCAACTGCACAAAGCTTTGTATGGCTTGAAACAAGCTCCTCGAGCTTGGTTCAGTCGTATTTGAAGCATACTTCATTAGTAAAGGGTTCCAGAGATGTGAGAGTGAGCAAACTTTGTTCACCAAAAGAAGCAAAGAAAGCAATATCATCATAGTAAGTTTATATGTTGATGATTTAATTTTTACTGGTGTAGATGTTAACTTGCTGCTAGAGTTCAAAACCTCTATGATGAGAGAGTTTGATATGACTGATATGGGGAGCATGAGTTATTTTCTTGGAATAGAAGTGTTACAAAAGGCAGGAGGTATCTTTATTTATCAAATAAGATATGCTTTGGAGGTATTAAAGAAGTTTGGTATGTTGGAGAGCAACAAGGTAACTAGTCCAATTGCATCGGGGATCAAGATTGGAAAGGATAAGTATGGTGTTACGATTGATGAAACTTACTACAAACAACTTGTAGGAAGCTTAATGTACTTAACTTCTACACGGCCAGATTTGATGTTTGTTACGAGTCTCTTGAGTAGGTATATGGCTAGACCTACTGAACTCCACTTGCAAGCTGCAAAAAGAGTTCTCAGGTATCTAAATGGCACAGAGGACTATGGCATTTACTACAAGAGTGATGGTGGTGACAAGCTAATGGCATTGATTGATAGTGATTACGTCGGAGACATGGAGGATAGTAAGAGTACCAGCGGATATGTTTTTCTGCTAAGTTCAGGAGCCATCTCTTGGAGCTCGAAGAAATAGCCAATAGTGACTTTGTCTACAATTGAGGCAGAGTTTGTTGCTGCAGCTAAGTGTGCATGCCAAGCAATCTGGTTAAAGAGGATACTGAAGGAACTAGGGCATGAAGAGGAGAATTGCACCTGCATCAAATGTGATAACACTTCCACCATCAAACTTTCTTTTCAGTGAATCCCAAACAATTTTGGAAGTGCGTCTATCCAAAATTTGTTCAAAGTCTCCCTGTCGATGGCCTGATAGAGATAGTGCTTCACCTTGTGATATTTGGTCCTTGCATTCTCCAATTGCTCTTGTTGTTGGGCAGTCAACATAGTTTCCGGTCTTGGTTCCTCGAATCCATTCTCCACCAGACTCCATAACTCCTTTCACTACCACATTTTAACCCATTGCCGGCGATTTTTAAATCGCCGGCAATGTTCCGCCGGTAATTAATTAAAAAAAAAGATATTGCCGGCGACTTAAATGTAAGTCGCCAGTAATGTTAAAAAAAAAGACATTGCTGGCGATTTGCCAGAAAAATCGCCGACAATGATTAAAAAAAAAAAACATTACCGGCGATTTTTGGGGAAAAAATTGCCGGTAATGATAAAAAATATTGCCGGCGATTTAAAAATCGCCGGCAATGGGTTAAAATGTGGTAGTGTTTGATTTGAGTAGATTTTTCATCAACTCACTCCAATGATCATAGTGACGACCATCGAAGTGAGGGATTTTTGCCAAACCCTTATCCTCACTCATGTCTCTCTCTGTTTCTCTCTAAGTTGCGGCTCCTTTTTCTTTATCAGACCCAGTGGAGGCTCTGATACCAGTTTATTAGGACTAAGAACAGATTGCAGCAAACTCAAATACTCAAACTGGATGAAACAAATATTTCTTATTCAACATCAACGTTGGCTATTATATAGCCTCAAACTCTAACAGAAGGAACTAAAAACATACTTGCGCATCGGCTACAAGCAACCACGCCTTTAACAGAAACAAAGACTAATTTAAAACAAATCCTAAATCCTGAGAACTAGGACTTTATTCAACTGACTAACAGACCCTGAAGGCTAGGACAAAGCTCTTCAATTTGTTCTGCTGCCACCGGAAAGACAATTTGAACAAACCAGTTTTATTTGGAAGTGGAAGCTAGGTGAGTTCAGTTCTCATTTATAGTGATGGCTCAAACTACGGGAAGGCGCCTCGTTTCGTCCATCTCTGCAAAAAACTAGAAAAGGTCTGGATCATTCTGAAGATTGGGCCCAAGACCTTCACTTTTGATTAATGAATACAGAATCACATCAAGCCCACACTAAAAGCCCAAGTCTTTTGTCTTTTTCGTTTTCTTTTTCTAAACGCACTGATGCATTATACGGCAGTGATAAACGCACTAGTATTGTCCATATTCTACACGTCCCACATTAATGACTTTTCTTCAGTCGGCTTGCCATCCCAGTTTGACTGTTATTACTAAAAGTCTAGAAGACTTGAAGAACCCCATAGCCGCCCACATCTTTATATACCATCGCCAACTCTAGGTAGTAGCTACTTTAACTTCAGTATCCTATTCTCAATATACCTTAGGAAGAAAATTGCTCGATCAGTAGCAACACCATGAGGCAGAGCAAAGCAACTAAGCAGAGCAAATTGATGCGCTTCATTTCTTCACCCATTAGAACTCTAAGGAAGGCCAAGAACGTGTACATGAGGACCTTAGAAGATTGTGCTGCCAAGGTTGGTAGTATGGGTGGTTACTCTGCTTCACAGGCGCCTCCACACTTGCCCAGAAGCTTTAGCGTCAACTCCTCATGCTCAAATGATGAAGAGGATTTGAGGCGGCTGTTAAGAACTGTGTCGGCAAAGAAGAACGATGAGGCAGCTGGTTCGGACATGCACACAAGAGAAAGTCGATCTGGTGTTAGTGTTAGACAACCTGCAACGAATACTGGGATGGGAATGAGGAGTTGCAGCGTTGGTTTGAAGATCATGGGAAGGATTGATGAGGACAGTGCTTCCACTTTTGAGGAAGATGATGTCAAAGTGAAGGCGGATTATTATACTAGAAGCAGAAGCTATGCTGTAAACTATAAGAGACATGTTGCCGGGGTTGTATGACAAATTTAACAATTTTCTGACAACATTTTTATGGTTCAATGGTTACATTTTACGAAATTATGTACGTTAGTTTTAACGGACTCGGATCCCCTCTTAACAAAAAAAACACCTAACCTCTGTCTAAGCCTTCAATCACTGCCGTTAGATTGAATTGTGTGGTAAAATGGCTTTTGGCTTTCATTTTCTCTTCATAGCAACCCGCACTGAATTTTTGTTCCTTTCTATGTTCTTCTCGTTCTTTCCTGGGATCTTCTCATCCCTTTGAATCAATCAAACATCACAACACCATCAGTTTAATTGTATGGTCCACTTACTGTACATCAGAGATGAACTACATCAAAGTTCGTAGTACATACAGATCTCTAAGACTTCTGTATCTGTTTTGTGGTCGTTCGGTAGTGGTGGAGTATCCATGGGCTTGGTGGATCACCAAACCCAGATTGTTGCAATGCACTTCCCAATCCCAGATTTACATACTAAACTTCCTGAAATCATATTTTTATGTTTTGATCATCCCAAATTCATATTCATATATAATTATACTAAGTTACTAACACAATGGAATTAACGAATTCATCTCTCTTTGATGTCTCTAATTAGCGAAGTAGGCGCTCACAGCAGTAGCAGAGAAGATCCCAAGGGGAAGTAAAAGGAGGTCTGTCGAGAAGCTACTCCAGTAGTGCTCTGCACTCATTGTAATGTAGAGTGCGGTCTCAAAATGACCTATGAAGAATTTGTGAACGTTGTACGACCTCAACGATCAAGTCTCTGCCATAAAACTATCAGTTGGCAAGCCCAAAAGAATCACGGACAGTGGCCCAGGAGTCGAATCTGTTCAAACGTATGCGACTGGCTGAGAAGAAAGCAGGGGACACTGACTACAGGCAGCGAATAGAGTCGAGCAAGCCTTACATTCCTCCTGCGAGCCAAGCAGTGATTAAAGAAGACGTTTGGTATATGAAGTCAGGGCGCAAAAAAGTGAAGATGACTCCCACTAGGAAGAGGAAATTACAACATCAATTCGGAGCTGCGAAGAGAACTTTGAAAGCTTTGGATAGAGGCTTGATCAAACCAGAGCAGTTGAAGGAGTCACCGGAGCAGATCCAACGAAGGATGAACATGCTCGTAGCCACACCCATGATTACTTGATCAAGGCTCTAGAAGATCAAAAGTGCAAGCACCCAGGCCCAGTGTATTTTCTCGAATCGACAAACCTCAGCCTAAAGAAGAGGCACAACGTGTGCACAAAAGGGTTCGGGAGATGGTTGAAGACAAACCAGTGCGGAAATCAGTCTTCAAACGTATAGAACCCAAGGTGGAGCTCGCTGATGAGCCAAGGAAGAAGCCAGTGTTGCGGTGGAAACTAAAACCTTTGGTGGTTAAAGAGAAAAAGAAGCTCGCTATTATTGCTTCCAAAGCCAAAGTCATCGAAGTAGTGGCCGGTGAATCAACACTCACGGCCAAGTTGAGCTCTGCGAAGAAACTAGAATCTGACGTTTATGTGCGAGAGCGAATGGTACATGAGCAGCCACAAGAACCGTTGTTAATAGAGACTGAGGCAGACGATGAGCAGCTGGTCGACTATGGGGAAGATTGTGAAGACTTGGAAGAGGTTTATGCTGAGGACGTACACGTCGACATGGTATACTTGCTACCAGCCAGATTTGCCAAACCAGCTAAGACAGCACACGTGGCTGTTTTGAATAAGATCGCTCAAGGATTACCTTTGTCGGAACATGAGGAACCAGAGGAGCAGGGACCAACTGTGGACCCTGCAATGCACAAGTCCCACATGATGTTCTGTAAACCAACAACTACGATGGCCTTGCATATGAGACCATTGTACATCACTGGGGGCATGGGGGGGGGGGGCATTCAACTTAGCAAAGTCATGGTGGATACTGGTGCCGCGGTGAATGTTTTAACTACTCGAGCAATGACATTGTTGAGTATTCCTATATCGGCTATTTAAGTAACGTCCATGACAATCAAAAACTTTGCAAGGACTGTCTTGCAGACCTTTGGGTTGTTATTCATAGAAGTCAAGGTTGGACCTGTCGTAGGGGTCCATACTTTCTTCGTCATCGAATGCAATTCACTTTTCAGTGCAATATTGGGTAGAGATTGGATTCATATGATTTATTGTGTGCCATCGTCGCTTCATCAATAGCTCCTCATATGGGATATGGAGATATCAAAATCGCACATAGTCAATACCGACCTACGGCCGTACTCAGTCTCTGCGAATGCACTGGATGCTGATTACTACAATGGAAATCTTCGGTCATTGAAAGTATGCGGCGTCGATAAGAAGGGCCGACCCATTGGAGTAACAGCCTCAGAACTAGCTCGGTGGGGAATTATGCAAGCAAGAGAAGACAAAGCATGACTCTACTTTCTGGACCTAGCCTCCACGAGCCGTCAATGATACGTCCCTCCAAGGAGAAGGAGGCAGAGGCTTGTGCTTCTCTATATACACGATTGCACACTTATATGATTGAGTCGCAAGCCTACGATTGCCTGCCAACCATAGCCTCGGCAGAGTGTATCGATCAAGATGTCCAGCAGGAAGAAATAGAGGAGGATATCATCCAGCTCGCACCTGCAGCCTTGGAAGATACACCGCCTAAAGTTCAGGATCCAACTGAAAAGATTAACCTTGGATCTATCACTGAGCCAATGGAGGTGGCTATCAGTACTTTTCTTGAGCCTGAAGAAAGAAAGAGGCTCGTTGATATCTTATTCGAATATAAAGACTGCTTTGCGGAGAAATTTAAAGATATGTCAGGGCTTTCACCAGAGCTGGTTGTCTACAAGCTCCCAATAGCAGAGGGAAGAAAGCCAGTCCAGCAGCAAATGCAGAGGATGAATCTGGAGACAACGACACTAGTCAAAGAAGAAATCGAAAAGATGTTAAAGTACAGGGTCATCCAAATGGCTAAATATACGAAGTGGATATCCAACATAGTTCTCGTACGGAGAAAGAAGTGCAAAATCAGGGTATGTGTGGATTACAGGGATTTAAATCAAGCTACACCAAATGATGCTTACCCAATGCCAGTCGATGATCTGCTTGTCGACATAGTTGCGAGACACGAAATGCTCTCATTCATGGACGGCATAACGGGATATCATCAAATATCGGTTGTTGAGGAAGATAGGCACAAAACTTCATTTCAATGCCCAGGGGTATTAGAAGTATTCGAATACGTCAACATGCCGTTTGGGTTGAAGAACGCAGGAGCAACGTATCAGTGAGCAATGCACTACATTTTCCACGACCTAGCCGGTGATATAATGGAGGTCTATATTAATGATGTTGTGGTCAAATCGAAGCAGAGGTCAACTCATGTGCAGGACCTACGACAAGTCTTCATACGGATGAGGAAGCATCAGCTCAAAATGAACCCTACCAAGTGCGTTTTTGGAGTACAAGTGGGAAACCTTCTTGGTTTTCTAGTACAGCAGCGGGGAATTGAGGTCCTAGATGATAAGAAGGAAGCGGTGCTTAAGGCTTCTCCTCCGAAGAACAAGCGTAAACTTCAGCAACTACTCGGAAAGATCAACTTCTTGAGAAGGTTCATTGCAAACGTGGCCGGAAAGACCAAACCATTCGCACCTTTGCTAAAATTGCAGGGTGAGAAGGAGTTTGTATGGGAACATGTTCACTAGGAGGCGTTTGACACGATCGAGATATACTTAGTTAATCTGCCAGTCTTGGTACCACTGCGCAAGGGAGTGTCATTCAAGCTTTATATCTCAGCAACCGAGTTCTCTATAGGGAGTTTATTAGCACAGGATGACGAGTTGAAGATAGAACGAGCAATATTCTACTTAAGCAGGACTCTTACGGATTGCGAGAGTAGATATACATTGATGGAAAAGCTATGCCTTGCTCTTTATTTCTCTTGCTGCAAATTGAGGCATTACATGTTGTCCTTCATAACGTGCATTATCGCATAAACTAACTTGGTTCAATACATGTTAGCCCGACCTATACTTCGAGGATGGATAGGGAAATGGATTCTTGCGTTGTCTGAGTTTTCATTACAATATGTTCTGCAGAAAGCAGTAAAGGGCCAAGCAGTGGCCGATTTCCTCTCTCATCATCCTATGGAGGAAGTCTCGAAGCAGTGGGAGCTAGAATTATCACACATCTCTTTGTCTCCTTGGAAGTTGTACTTCGATGGACCTAGCATAAGTGCTTTCGCAGGGGAAGGGATCGCATTGGTCAACCCTCAGGGTGAAACGTATGTCTGCCTATTATTTCTATCTCGAATACAATTGTTCCAACAATGCAGCGGAATACGAGGCTTTAATCATCGGACTTGAGATTTTATGGGATCTCGATGTTACGGAGATCCAAGTCTGGGGAGATTCACTACTTATAATCCGCCAACTCCAGGCCACGTTCAAGACGGGTCTAATTCTTGAGCCATATGTCAAAAGGGCTAGCAAGTTATTAGAGCTATTCACAGAGGTGACCTTGACTCATATTCCCCGCGGGGAGAATTTTGCAGCGAATGAGTTAGCTCAGCTTGCTACAGGAATTGAATTGGTCGATGACGTACATGAACGCCTAATGAAAGTAGAGGTGCGTATATTGCCTTCTTTCATGACTAGGAAGGAAGAAAAGGACGAGTGGTACGTCACAGCCATTAGCACCATTGACGATGATTGGAGGCAGCCGATTATCGCATACTTACAGGATCCTAATTCTGTGGTGGACAAGAGGATCCAGTACTTTGCTCCAAATTACATTCTTCGAGGTGATGACTTATTTAGACGTGGGGAAGAAGGAGTAGATTTGATCTGTGTCTTCGAGATTGAAGCAAAGCGACTACTGCGAGAGGTGCATCTAAGGGTCTGCGGAGCTCACCAATCCGGCCCAAAGATGAGATGGCTCTTGCGGAGACACGGGTACTTTTGGTCTTCAATGTTAAAAGATTGTATCACTTTTGCAAAAGGGTGTGAGGACTGTCAGACTCATGGACTAGTCAGCCACATTGCAAACATTCATATGCAGTCGATTATCAAACCATGGCCAGCGCGACGATGAGCATTAGATCTAATCGGTTTGATTCATCCTCATTCTTCTATGCAGCACAAGTTTATAATTGTTGCTATAGATTTCTTCACTAAGTGGGTTGAAGCGAGGCCTTTGAAAGTGGCATCCGCTACTGCGATCAGGCAGTTCCTATACGAGGATATCATCTGCTGATTTGGAATTCCAAAGTGTTTCATTTCTGATCGAGGAACCGCATTCATGTTCGAAGAAGTAGAGGGATTAATGACGGACTTTGGGATCAAGTTTTTGCATTCTTCACCATAATACGCACAGTCTAATGGTCAAGCTGAAGCAAGCAACAAATTGATCCTCCACATCCTTAAGCGCATGCTCGCAGACAACCCCAAACTTTGGCATGAAGAGTTAGTACTCTGTGGGCATATCGTACTTCCAAATGCAGTCCTACCGGGACTACTCCATATGCACTAATATTTGGACATGATGCTGTCTTTCCATAAGAAATCAATGTCCAATCACTCAGAATCATGGATCAACATCAACTGATTGGTGAAGACTATGTACAAGCAATGCGGCAAGAGTTAGAGGAGCTAGGCGAAAAGTGTCTTGGAGCTTTGACCAACTTACTCGCAGAGAAACATAAGGTCGCTCGCTGCTACGATCGACGTACCCGTGGACTTAGCTTTACGGAAGGAGAATTGGTTTGGAAGACAGTTCTGCCTTTGGGGGGAAAATAAGAGGGAAATGGTAAGTGGTCTGCGAAATGGGAATGACCCTTCATCATTAACAAGATTTTGGGCAAGGGTGCCTTCCAGCTACGAGACATCGACGGTGATGTGCATCGCAACCCAATCAATGGTCGATTTTTTAAGAAATACCGGCAACCATTCTGGGAGTACGAGGCATCCGCAGCTTCAACAACTTAGTTTTGCATTCATTTGCAGTCTATCACAGAGGCTTACTTCATGCAAAACTAGGGGCAACCAGTGTTCTGAGCCAGTTCATGTGGCCAAAATATTGCAAATTTCAAGATTTTTGCATTAAGTCTTTTTATATGATTCTGTCCAGTGTTACAAATTGTTTACGACCAAATTCTAGTGGTCAACCAATGGAGATGATATTTTTGCAGATACAAAAGATACAAACAGAAGGAAAATACATAGTTTCATTTGATCAATATAACATGTACAACATGAGGCTTTGCAGCCTCTAGCTCTGATACCATACATCGAATGAACAATCTCTGGCTAAAAAAAATCAGTCATAAAAAGTGGGTTTAGATCTATCCCAACTGCACAACAGCGTCCTCGGTTGTCTCCGGTGGACGAGCATTGACTGGGGATTAGATCTACCTTTGGTTCCAGAAGACTTTGGGATACTTGCACTCGCACAACATTTGCGACTTAAGAAAATCATCCCTCTGATCACGATCTTAGATGCTCCATTCAAAAACACGAGGGACTACAACAGAAGTAAGTAGGAGCATGCACCAGAGTAAGATGATCAGGAACAGGGATGGGGTTAGTGAGTGCTTATATCAACCATAGTCTGCTAATTCTCAAAGGTTTGAGAACTAGTCCAGAACTGAAGGGCCTAAGCTTTGGTACTACGACCTAAGCCAGGCTTGAGTTTTGGTACTTCGACCTAAAAACGGCTAGCAAACTACAAGATCTGGAGGCTTTGCCTTAAAACAAGGGAAAAACAAACTAGCAGCCAGAGAAGCCATCTTTGCTAGTGAAATCTTGTGGGAAGAAGGAGAAGTAACGAGCTATTTATAAGCCTAAAGATTCTAAGAGGCTTTGAATGGAATGACCCGGAGCATTGCATCGATTCAATGCGGCAATTAAGGGGTTCAGCATTCAATTACCGAGTTGTGTATCTCTTGAAGGGCTGCAAACTTACCGTTTCAAGGTATAGAGTTATGAGTCATTAAAGACAGGCAGTTATTCTCAAGGACCAGCTGATCTTTGGAGGCGCAAAGTTATTCTTTGGCAGAGAAGCACAATAAGTGATTAAGGTCAGGGGCCACAAGGCATAAATTAAACTAAGATAGAGTTTATGCAAAGTAAAACAAAGAGCCCAAATGTGGGGCTTAGGTAATAAAAATCTAAAACTTCATAACGGAGCTGCCAAGAGCTAGCAGACTAGTCTTCTCTTGAAGATATTGGGCCTGTGTGGTGGCCCAAACTCTTTCAGCATTCGCAGCTGCAGCACGAGTTTGTTGAACGCTTTCAGATCGAGTCTTCCCAGCATTGAGGAGGGCAATCACAACCTGTTCCTTGCTAAAGAATTCTTCCTCCTTCTCACGTAGCTTGGCCTGAAGCTTGGCGATCTTTGCACGCATGGATAGAATGTCCACTCATTCACCTTTATAGGTTTTCCCCATCATCATGATTATGTCTAAGTCACGTTTCCACCTGCGATTATGATCTACACAGAGGGAAATAGCTTTGTTGCGCTCGTGGGTCGCAGAGACAACAGTGTCATAAAGGTTGGGAAGTTTTCGCAGAATGTCCTCCAATCTATCCAAGATAGTGTGCTCTACTCCCTCCATAGAGTGGTGAGCTGTTTGAATATGGACAGCGAGCTCTTGACGTACGGATTCATTCTCAAGATTCAGAGTCCATAGATCACGAAGAAAGGCAGTAGCAAGTTGAACCTCTGAAGGATCTTTTTCAGAATGAACCAAGTCATTAAAGATTTCTGCCGCCTCTCGCAAGGTCGTCGCTATTCCCTCGTTACCCCCTACAGGAGCCGGAAGGGCTGGAGTCATAAACTAGGGGGTAGCAACCTCATTGCAACCACGGATGACGTTAGAAAATTCTCCAAGCCTTCGCTGACACTCATTAAGAGATAACTCTTCGGTACCCGGATCCTTCTGCGAGAAAACCTATACTCGAGGAAGTTATGAAGTGTTCAGGAAACTCGAATAACGAGAACCTACACAAGTAGAGTCAGAATATACCTAAGATAGATGAGGAGGAGATTGGTCATCATATAGAGCAGTATTGATGCAGGGAGGAGAATGAACTCTAGTTGCAAACTTTGGAAATTAAGAAGTTAGAGCCCAGTGAAGGGTAAGCAAACTAGACATAGTAGTTCAAGTGAAAAGCAATACGGTAGACTCCACGTGGCCAGTCTCTGTGGCAAAGTAATCGAAGGGGCATCTAAAACACACGGTTGTTCTTCACTCAAAGGTACAGGAGTTACATCTGCAACAACATGAGAGGGTGCAGGTTCTTTTTGAACAGTGTCCTGGGATTCCATAACCAAAAACAGTGGTTAGAAAAGTACAAATATTTCAAGAAAGATGAAGTTGAAGCAGAACACCTAAACTGCAGAGGAAGTTTGCACAATGCCAGTGTCAAGGGATTCATCATTTTCCTCAGGTCCAGCAGCCTACTTTAGACGTTCTTCATTGCTCGTAGTGGTAGCTATCTCCTCCACTGTGGCGGTCGCAGCAAAAATTAGTTGATCAAACAGTTGATCATAGACTTGCTCAGGGAGTTTCTTGCGTTGAGCTTCTTCATCCGCAGCACTGGAAGGACATACATCTAGAGGTTTAGAAACTAAGGGCTTTGTAGACGCACTTGCAGCACTGGAAGAGGGCTCAGGAATGGCAACTAGTGGTACACCTTTGCCTTTGGTCTACACAGTTTTAAAAAGCAAGTCTTCTTCTTAATACTCACTGTCAAGCATCAGCTCAATAGAGGGAGACTTGTTACTCAACTTGTCTTCCGGCAGTTGCTTACGTTCCTTAACAATGTTACGACAGGAACGACGAGTCTAAACCATAGAAAAACGAGATTGAAGGTTAGAGGATAGAGAATTCTAAAAGAATAAAATCTTGAGACAAGAAGAAACCATACCAATGGAACTTCTTTGTTTGAATCTCCATCTTCATCGTCCCACGCTTCTACGGCATCTTTCTTCTTTTTCTTGGTGGCAGCCACCTTCGTAGCTTTCTTCGCAGCGGGGAAAGCAGCTGCGAGGCTCGTACCCATGAGTTTGGTGTGTTTGGAGACAGAAGGGGGAGAAGCACTAATCTCTCGTTTCTTCCTCTTCTGGCCCGCTTCCTTTTGGACAATAGGGTCTACAGCCTTCTTATCCACCATTCTCTTGAAGTAATCAAGGAAAGAGGTTGGAAAAATTGTGCGGAAGACTTTAGATTTGGACTGCGACCAGATTTCACCATAGTGGTGTCTATTGCACTCATGGTATGCTTCAACCACAGAGTAAGTTACACAGAGTGATTAACGTTAGAACTCGGAGAGGTCCAGTAGAGGAAAAGTTGGTGTAGCAAGAGCCTGAAGAAGTGCTATGGAAGGCTTCTCCACACCAGTCATCCACGAGGTATAGCCATTGTGAGATTTTATCAAGAGGCAGGGGAGACCTTGCTTACACCCGAGTTGGCGAGCAAAATGATTGGGTGAATAGAACTCTATCCACATAACAGCATCAGGGACAACGATATCAGCACAGGCAATTCACTGGGCAAAGAGTTTCTTCGTTGCAGGAGCCTGACGAGGGGTCACTGCGAATCCAGACGCTAATTCCGCAGGGAATCTTCTCGTCACTACAAACTCAGCCATATCCTTGGGGAACAGTTTCTGACCCCAGAGGTAGTTGAAACACTTTGAGTAGCTCAACGATTTTGTTTCACCAGCAAGAGCAAATGATTTTCCCAAAACTTCCTCAGAGGAAAACTCTTTATGGTGCAAGATGCGGAATTCAGGGAAATACACCTATAACCACAATGATAGAATCCAAATAGGTCCTGCAAATTTCAACTTAAACAGGTTCAATGAAATCCACCCGAGTTCGCGATACAAAGCGCCCAATGCGGGTTGAGCAAGGCCAAAACTATGGCCATTATATAGCGCCTCGGCTGCCTTGGTGAAGATGTTGGTGATATTTTCCGCAGCGACACATAATACATAGCGACAAAATCAAAACTCCAAAAAAGCAATGCCGCTGTAGGCATTCTTTACCCACTGGTCATCAGAGGCAGAGTTAGTCTTGAGTTCCTCCATGTTGTAGTGTTTGCATCAATTAGAGTAAGCAGTGCTGATAGTGGCACGATCAGGGTCCGAAGAAAAGAGGAAGGATTTACCATCTAGAACACTAAGAAGAAAATACCCATCTCCAGTGGGCAAGCCCGTGATAGTAACGATGTCAAAGAGCATAATTCCTAGATGCCCAAAGGGGAGAATAAAGCTATTGCTACTTGTTTCCCAATAACATAAGGCAGCAATGGCAGCGGCGCGATTCCCACCTTGGGGAAGATGGAAACATAAATCCAGAGCATGTGAAATACCAACCTGTTGCCAAAGCTCCCCATCAAGGGATTTCCGTTCCTGGTACCATTGAAGTTGTTTAGCCCGAATACTGGGCCATTTCCCTAATTTCACGTCGAGCTCTTTCTGGTCCCATTGAATAGGGGCAATGGCTTCACCTCGCAAGACCAACGGAGGGCGATGCACAGCCGAATTGAGAGCGAAAGAGGCCTTCGTCGTAGTAGTGGTCGGACCCAGTACAACTTCATTCCCCGACGTTAAATCAACCCACGAATAGGGAGTATCCTGGTCTCGGTGAAGTCATGCATTCATGTGATTGCGGAAGGCTTCCACATCCTTCTCATAGATGTCTGGACAAAATTTCTGATATGGAGCCATTGGTAAGGAAATGTGTGAAAATCAAAGTTCAGAAAATATTTGCAAATTCAGAATTAGGGATCAAGGAGAAGGTGAAGAGAGATAGATGACTGAAAAAGCTTAAAAGAGTTGAAAATAGACGGTGAGATTCTCAAAAGAAAAATTGTTGAGTAGTCTAGTGCGAGGCTATTTCAAAACCGCTGACTGAAGAGGCGGCACGTCACATCAAGACCTCTTTGATTTCCCATGGGTTAATCTCGAGCTCTGGGGAGGCAATGTTTGACCCCAAAAAAACTGAACATTTATTCTGAGGCTTTTGGGCTGTGGGGATAAAATGGGCCAGCTACGAGTGGTTCAATAAAGAGCTGCGAATCTGGAATGATATCTAGCTGCAAATCCAGAAAGAAATCTATGTGATTCCTGGATAACCTAGGAAATCTAAAAGGCAAGATGTCATTCCTAATCAATAAACGTTACCTTGTCAAGTAAGGAGGATCAGAGTACTTACTTCTATAAATAGACGAAGCAGAGCAGATTTATGGACATCTACACACATACACAAATTTGCGCACCAACAAATCTTACTCACCACGAGTAAACAACCAGCCACTAGCAAACTCAAAATCTAGGCCACTCGACAGAGCGTGGGGATTTGAAAGTTCACTCAAGCTAACCAACCGGCAACAACGAATTTAGGATCTAGGCCACCCGACAGAGCGCTGGGATTCGAAGATTCACTCGAGCTACGACAATGGAAGTCAGCGGAGTCCAGGCCACTCGACAGAGCGTGGGGATTCTTAAGATCTACGAAGTCAAACTATCCAGTATTCTCAACACTAAGTCCTTAGGATTGCTTTTCTTTATACTTGCCCGAGGGTGTAAAGTATCGATTATTGTGGCTCAGTAGAGAGACACGAAGCTTACTTCTTGAATCAAGACAAGTAGGACTCAACGAGTGAGGTTGGTGCTCTCCTCACTCCAATCACTTGATAAGAAGCAGAGACTACGTGGTGTATTATACTACAACATTCTGCCCTCGGCAGTGGCATGCCTCGCACACAGCATAACAATAGACGTGGATACAAAAAGAGACAGTTTACGATCACTCCACTCGCATCGACCTAACTGGAGAAAAATTGAAGCCAAACAGACTTATTATATCCAGGTTGTTTCCGGCCAACATTGAACTTTGAACTATTTGATAAGATTTCCAAAACTAAGAACTCGATCTTTGCTATCTCGTTCCTCCAAGTAACAAAGACGTCGATCAAGATCAGTATCAAAATCTGAGTTAAACACAATAAGAATATGCCATGGACTTTAGTTTAGATGGGTCTCCTTCTCCTTCTTAGCAAGCTTGTAGATAAACTAGGTTCTAATGTATTCAGTATTTGTCACAGTTGTTTAACTTGTTTTTCATTATGCTCTAAACTATTATATATTAATAGGTTATACATATATTAATATATATATATATTAATAGATCTACATATATATATATTTATATATATCTGAACTGTGAAAAAGATAAACCGAAGAGTTTTGTATATTGAAATCGAATAAATACAATCAGGCAAGTCAATAACCTTTTATATAAAGAACTCTCTAATGGTAAGGAAATAAGATAACTACAAGGTAACTGATTCTAGTTATCTATCAAATAGGCTATACGACATACAACTCATCATAACTGTAAATATAGAACTAATTCAAAACTTTCTAATACTCCCCCTCAAGTTGGAGAGTGAATATCTTGAACTCTCAGCTTGCCAATAAGAGGGGTAAAAATATCCTTGCCCAAATCTTTTGTTAAAACATCAGCTAATTAACAAGAAGAACTCATATGTTTTGTAACAACAGTTCCATCTTGAATATTGTCTCTTATGAAGTGACAATCCAACTCTATAGGACGAGTTCTTTTATGAAAAACTGGATTGATTGCGATGTGCAAAGCTGCTTTATTGTCACAGTAGAGTAAGCCTGGTTGTAAATGAATTACCCCCAAATCTGCCAGAAATTGCCTCAACCATATTAGTTCACAACAAGCTCCAGTCATGGCTGTATACTCAGCTTCGACTAAAGAAAGAGAAACTATTTTCTGTCTCTTGAATCAAAGACTTGATTGGTAGTTAGGAATGTGTCTTGATGATTACCACCATTCTTGGAGTGTTCTTGGAGCGGTTGGGCTTATATTTGGGATGACTAGGAGGGAAAGCTTTCAATCGATAACAAGTTTCAATATAATGACCACGCTTGTTACAATGAGTACAGTGAGGATGGTGACTAGATGAACTGATTTGCCGATCTTGACGATCCCCTTGATTATGTTGAACAACCATAGCAACACTAAGATCAATAGACCCTTGAGGTGCACTAAGAGTGAGTGCACGTTGTCTCTCCTCCTGAAAGATTGATGAATATGCTTGACACACTGAGGGCAGTGGATTCATTAGAAGGACTTGTCCACGTACGGCATTATAGGAGTCATTGAGACCCATCAAAAATTGCATGAGTCTCTGCCTATCTTGATATGCTCCACATTGACAAACTTCAGTATAAGTAGACAATTCATCCCATAAACTCTTATGTTTGGTATAATATGCTACAATAGAGAGTTGATCTTGCTTCAAATAAGCAATGTCACGTTGAATCTCAAAGATGTGGGGAGCTGTTAGGAGCTACGCGAGGAAGTTAGTACACAATCGAGATACGGAATGAAAATATAAAGAGGAGACACAAGGATTTACGTGGAAAACCCCAAAAAGAATCAGGGAAAAACCACGGGCAAGTAGGAGGATTTCACTAGAAGAAAAACGAGATTACAAGGTTGATGGCACTTCTCTCTCAATCTAGAGGAGAATACTACACTACTCTAAACACAACTCTCTCACACTTGGAGGAGTTTACTAACACTAGAGTGTATGATATGGTGGACTCTACGTAAGGGAGGCTAGAGGGAAGAGGGGATTAGGCTAGCTTGGTTATGATGCACACTGAAGAGAGGAGCACCAATCCTCTATTTATAGAGGTGTTCCACCTCCTCTATTTCTTCTTGAAGCTTCTTGATTAATCTTCTTCCTTCACCAACTATCCCATCTCTTCTCTTCTTATTTGATTATTCTAGAACCCTCTAGCTTAGCTTGATTAATCAAGCTTATTCTAGATTAGTCTTACATCACCACCAACTCTTCATCTTTCTCAAATCTTCTTGGTCTTTCTAGAGTATTCTAGTTGACTACAAAGTGATCTTTACCTCCAACATTCTCCCACTTAAAGTCACTTTTGTGGGTCCTTTCATCCTTCCTTCACTTGCCGATTTCATGCTGCTTATGTTTTTGCTAGGCCAATAGAGGATCGACACCAAATGAACTTGTTTGCGTTAATCGACTTCGTCAAAGCATCCGCTAGGTTATCGTTTGTATGGATTTTCTGCATATCCACACATCCGTCTTCCACCACCTCACGAACAAAGTGATATTGAACTCGTATGTGTTTGGTTTTTGGATGAAATGCTGGATTCTTTGCAAGGTGCAAAACGCTCTGACTATCGCAAAATAGAGTAATTTTCTCTTGCTTGCGTTCGAACTCCTCCAGCAATATTTGTAACCATATTGCCTCTTTGCTGGCTTGTGTAGCTGCAACATATTCTGCTTCTGTCGTAGACATTGTTACGAGCGGCTGCAGTTTTGAAACCCAGCTTACAGCACCTCCAGCAAGAGTGAACACATACCCTGTGGTGGATTTACTATTTTCCTGATCACCTGCGTAATCTGAATCAACATAGCCTCTGACGGTAAACTCCGATCCTCCGTAACATAGTGCAGCATCTGAGGTACCCTTGATATATCTCAGGATCCTCTTTACAGTGTTCCAATGCTCCTTGCCAGGATTCGCCATGTACCGACTAACTGCTCCAACTGCTTGTGCAATGTCTGGTCGTGTACAAACCATGGCGAACATCAAGCTTCCCACTGCTGATGCATACGACACTTGAGACATCTCCATCCTCTCCGCTTCATTGCTAGGACACATACTTGAGGATAATTTATAATTAGTAGGAAGAGGGGTAGAGATTGGCTTACAGTCTTGCATGTTGAAGCGGCTCAAGACTTTCTTCAAGTAGTTCCTCTGTGACAGCCAAATCTTCCTACTTTCTCTGTCTCGGTGAATTTGCATCCCTAGAATCTTGTTTGCTGGTCCCAAGTCCTTCATTTCGAACTCCCTAGCCAACTGAGCCTTCAAGTCTTCAATACGATCATGGTTGGGGCCTGCTACCAACATGTCGTCAACGTACAACAGCAAGATGATGAAGTCACCATCACCAAATCTCTTGTAGTACGCACAAGGATCTGCATGGAGTCTGTTGTACTCAAGGCTCATGATGAAGGAATCAAATCTCTTATACCAACATCTCGGCGCCTGTTTGAGACCGTATAGAGATTTGTTCAACCTGCAAACCAAGTTCTCCTTGCCTGATTCAGCAAAACCTTCTGGTTGGAGCATATATATCTCTTCTTCAAGCTCTCCATGAAGAAATGCAGTCTTCACATCTAACTGCTCTAGATGTAGGTCGAATGTAGCACACATCGCCAAGACTACTCGGATAGTTGTGAGTCGAACAACAGGAGAGAATATTTCATTGAAGTCAACACCTTCTTTCTGAGCGAACCCTTTCACCACCAGTCTAGTGCGATACCTCTCCACTTGATCATTGCCATCTCGCTTGATCTTGTAGACCCATTTGTTACCAATGGCTTTCCTTCCTTGTGGTAGAGCAATAAGATCCCATGTCTTATTTTTATGTAGAGCTTCAATTTCTTCTTGCATTGCTGTCATCCACAGAGCTGCATCTGAACTGCATTTGGCTTCATGGAAAGTTGACGGCTCTCCATCCTCCGTTAGAAGACAGTATGCAACATTGCTCTCTGTAACATACTCAGACTGCCAAGCTGGTGGCTTCCTCGCACGGGTAGACCTGCGAACTTCTTGGTCCTCCATCTCAGATGGTTCTTCATCCTCGTGCTCGGGTACTTCAGAAGAAGAACTTGAATTCTCCTCCTCTGGTTTACTATCGACTCGTATGACTGCAGTCTTCTCACTTGAACTGCTATCATCACGACCTCCTTGTAGTAGTTGATCTTCTTTAAAGATCACATCCCTGCTGACAATAACCTTGCGGGCAGTGGGATCCCACAGGTGATACCCCTTTACTCCGTCAGCATTCCTTAAGAATATACACCTCCGAGATTTAGGATCCAACTTTTTCTTCTTCCTTTCTAGAACGGTGTACATTACATACGCAGGACATCCAAACGAATGTAGATCAGAGTAGTTGGCGGGCTTACCAGTCCACATCTCCATCGGTGTTTTAAGTTCAATTGCCGTTGATGGAGATCGATTTACCACGTGACAAGCGGCCTTGGCTGCTTCCGCCCAGAATGAGTTGGGTAATCCTGCAGTCCTTAGCATGACTCTCATCTTTTCTACAAGAGTTCTGTTCATCCGCTCCGCAACTCCATTTTGCTGAGGAGTGTACGTGGTTGTGAACTGTCTCTTGATACCTTCTTGCTTGCAAAGTGCAAGAAACTCGCCGTCCATGTACTCTGTCCCATTGTCAGTCCTCATGCACTTGATCTTCTTTCCAGATTCAAGCTCCACCTCTGCTTTGAAGGTCTTGAATACCGAAAATACATCGGATTTATTCTTGATCGGGTACACCCAGCATCTCCTGGAGTAATCATCAATAAAGGACACAAAGTACTTTGCACCTCCTAGGGACACAACCGGTGACTCCCAAACATCAGAATGTAGCAAGTCTAGGATGCATTTACTTCTGGAGATTGACTTATCAAACTTTAATCTACTCTGCTTGCTTGTAACACAATGCTCGCAGAAAGGTAAATTTACCTGCTTGAGCCCTGGAAGTAGCTTCCGATCAGAGAGAATCTTCAAACCTCGTTCTGACATGTGACCAAGTTTAAGATGCCACATCATTGTCGATTCTTCTCCATTGTTGGCTGCAGCAGTACATGCGTCAGCTTCCTGATATGTCTCTCCTTGAAGCATCCATAGATTTGCCCCGATCTTCTTCGCCTTCATAACCACAAGTGCACCTTTTGTAGCCTTCATGATCCCATCTTGACTATTCATCTTGTACCCGCTGTCATCTAATTGTCCCCAGGACAATAGATTTTTCTTCAGGCCTTTCACGTGCCGTACCTCCGGAATACTACGAACTGTACCATCAAACATTTTTATTTTGTCGGTACCTATCCCAACAATCTCCAAGGCATGGTCGTCTCCCATGTACACTGATCCACCAGAGATAGATTCATATTGATGGAACCAATCTCTCCGGGGAGTCATGTGCCATGTTGCCCCCGAGTCTATAAGCCAGACATCAGTAAATTTTATCCTGCCTTCAAAAGTTGTTGCCTCGCTATATAAAATTTCAGCGTCATCGGAGATACTTACCACATTCCCTTGAGCATTTGATGACTCAGGGTTTCCACTCTTCTTCAGATGTCGACAGTCCCTTTTGACACGTCCCTTCTTACCACAGTGATAACACCTGAAATTCTTCTGCGGCCTTGACTTCGATCTACCGTGACCTTGGCTCCCACTTGAGCCACGCTCCGTTGATCTTCCTCTCACCATCAAAGCTTTCGCTTGCTGCGAACTTGCCAACCTGTCCTCCTTGTTTCTGCGCCTGCTCTCTTCTTCTAATACAGCAGCTGCAACTTCATCGAAGACTAGGTGGTCCGTGAAGATATTGTTCGTCAGATTGATGATGAGTTGATCATACGATTCGGGTAAACTCTGGAGTAGAATCTCTGCCCATTCACTTGAATCTATTTTCTGCCCCATGTTTGTGAGCTGTGAAAATAGAGTATTCAAAGTGTTGATGTGCTCGGTCACTGATGTAGATTCTGCCATACGAAGAGTGTAAAGCCTTCTCTTTAAGAAAATCTTGTTGTGCAGTGACTTCGCCTCGTACAGCTTTGTAAGCGTATCACATATCTCCTTTGTCGTCTTCTTCTCCTCCACGCTTGATAACACCCCATCGGCTAATGCAAGGTGAAGATCCGCCATGGCGAGGGCGTCTATCTCATCCCACTTTGCATCATCTGTGAAGTCTGCGGGCCTGGTCCCAATTGCAGCTAAGCAATTGTCCTTCCACAATAGTGCTCTCATCTTCATTTTCCATAACGAGAAGTTAGTCCCATTAAACTTCTCGATATCGAACTTCGTCGCCATCTCAAACTGAATGACTTTCCTCTAGAACCAGCTCTCTATATAATCGCACAACCAGTGCTCTGATACCACTGTTAGGAGCTACGCGAGGAAGTTAGTACACAATCGAGATACGGAATGAAAATATAAAGAGGAGACACAAGGATTTACGTGGAAAACCCCAAAAAGAATCAGGGAAAAACCACGGGCAAGTAGGAGGATTTCACTAGAAGAAAAACGAGATTACAAGGTTGATGACACTTCTCTCTCAATCTAGAGGAGAATACTACACTACTCTAAACACAACTCTCTCACACTTGGAGGAGTTTACTACCCTAGAGTGTATGATATGGTGGACTCTACGTAAGGGAGGCTAGAGGGAAGAGGGGATTAGGCTAGTTTGGTTATGATGCACACTCAAGAGAGGAGCACCAATCCTCTATTTATAGAGGTGTTCCACCTCCTCTCTTTCTTCTTGAAGCTTCTTGATTAATCTTCTTCCTTCACCAACTATCCCATCTCTTCTCTTCTTATTTGATTATTCTAGAACCCTCTAGCTTAGCTTGATTAATCAAGCTTATTCTAGATTAGTCTTACTTCACCACCAACTCTTCATCTTTCTCAATTCTTCTTGGTCTTTCTAGAGTATTCTAGTTGACCACAAAGTGATCTTTACCTCCAACAGCATTGCTATGAGAAAAATGCTCTAGGAGATCCTCCCATACTTCATATGCAGTTGCATAGTAGATCACACTGTCACAAATATCAGCAGCAAGAGAATTGATTATCCATGAGTGAACCATGTCATTGCACTGTGACTACAACGCATATTCATCAGGATTATTGTGTGGAGATGGGGTTGTGATTGTGTCATTGACAAAACCAAGTTTATTTTTGGCATTGAGAGACTTTGACATAGACCTTTGCCATGTTGCATAATTATTATTGTGTGGAGATGGGGTTGTGATTGTGTCATTGACAAAACCAAGTTTATTTTTGGCATTGAGAGACTTTGACATAGACCTTTGCCATGTTGCATAATTATCACCGGTTAATGGTTTTGAAACAAGAACCAAACCAGGATTATCAAAATCACTGGCGGACCTATGAAGGACTTAGGGGGGCTGTTGCCCCCACTGAAATTTTAGCTACATATATTTTACTATGCAAACTTTGAACAAATTTGAAAAATTAATCGGTATATGCCCCCTTTAGTCACAAATTTGTCTAATTCTTTTGGATTTCGCCCCCACACAAATGAAGTTCTGGGTCCGCCACTGATCAGAATGATGGAGAAAGTAAGGATTGGTAGTATTATTGACGGGAGGATTAACAATAGAGGACTCGTCGTCCATATTGAATGAACAACGAACAAGAGGGTTTGCACGAGAAGTAAAGTGCAAGAATCATACAAAGAACTCTCTAACTGTAAGGAAATAAGATAACTACGAGGTAACTGATTCTAGTTATCTGTCAAATAGGCTATATGACATTTAACTCATCATAACTGTAAATACAGAACTAATTCAAAACTTTCTAATATGAACCTTTCACATGTAATATACTATATAGCTCACAGTTTTGGTATGGTTTGCACGTCACAATATATTTTAGTACACACATCCTTAATTCCTTATATATTACTAGCTAGCTCGTCGATCATCGATCAGCTCAGAGGTCCAGAGTTTTTCTGATCAACAACTTTGAGAGATCGAGTAAGTAAGCGATTCTGAAACCGTGAGGACTTCAAGCAAAGCAAAGAAGCAAACTAAGTTGATGCGCTTCTTTTCGACTCCCATCAGGACCTTAACAAAGGCCAAGAACTTCTACATGAGGGGCCTCGAAGATTGCGCAGGTAAGGTGGCTCGTGTCGGTGGTTACAGTACTGCTTCCCACGTTCACCTTCCGAGGAGCTTTAGTGTCAACTCTTTGCGTTCAAATGATGATATGGATTTGAGGCAGCTACGCAGACCCGTGTTGGCAAAGAAGAGCAACGATGCGAAGAAAGAGGATAGTAGAGCAGCACAACGTGTAGATATGCGCAGAAGGCCGATGGCTAGACAACGCTCATTGAGTAGAGGAATGGGAACGAGGGGTTTTAGTCTTGGAATGCAGATGGGGAGGATGGACGAGGACAGTGCTTCTACTTTTGAGGAAGATGATGAACTTGATGTCAAGGAAGATTTGTATACAAGAAGCAGAAGTTATGCTGTATAAATAATAACGCAACAATATGTACCCAATGATCCCGATTGGGTGAAATATCATAAACCAAATCGATCTCTGCCATTCTTATCATTGGAAACGATATATATACATATGCAATATTATTTGACAATAACACATTTGTTCAAAACATATGTAGATTTCTACGTACTAAATTGACTCCTCGCTTGCCCTATTCCTCTTTGTCAAGCTACAGGCTTTAAGCAGAAGGGTTTTAGTGCAGTTTATTTTAAGAGTCGAATTCTATTTTCTCGGAAACATGTCAATTTCTTGTAAACTATCATTTTGCAATAATATACCGTTTCATTTAAAAAAAAAATACATGCATATCATGCAAGTCGTGGTAAAGGCCATAACAAAAAGTTAACAATTTACTGATATTTTGATATCATTCATTTTGATATATAGTGAGTAGAGACCACCTCATAATAATTCAAAGAGATAGTCACGGATTAGAAATTTATTTTGACAATAGAAAACGACTTTCACCCAAAGAGTCTGCCATCTGACTTTTTCCTTCTTTCCTAACCGATGGGTCAGCAACTAGCTTTGGAAGCGTCACCTTCACTTCTACAGTTGTGCTACCACTTCTCCGTATAGTATAGAGTTACATGTATGATTACTCTACAATATGTTTTCGTCACATTAATTGGTTTGGATTTTGATCCACTCAAATGTCTTTAATATTCACACTCATTTGAACCTTTCCCATGTCCTATTCTCCTTTTTGAATATTGATATAGTCCACACGTCCCATTCGTCAATAATTTTTCTTCTCCCGCTTTGCCGTCTCAATTAGACTAGTTCAATTCTTCAAACCTACATCCAAGAAACAAGTCCAAAACCCAACTCCCCCCACACCTTTATATAACGCTTCACAGCACCAAGCCTGCTTCATCCATACAATCTCAGCTATCCCAGTTCCAACTTTCAAGACATCCGAACTTCCCACATCCATAGATATTAATTAAGCCGCTGCAAAAACCATGACTACTGTAAGCAAAGCAAAGAAGAAGCAAAGCTTGTTGATCCGCTTCATTTCTATACCTTTCCGAACTTTAGCAAAGGCCAGGAATTTTTACATGAAGGGTTTGGAAGATTGCGCCGGCAGCGTGGGCGGTGGCGGCGTTGGTGGCTACGCTACTTCACAGGTCCACTTGCCCAGAAGCTTTAGTGTCAATTCTTCGGGTTCAAAAGACAACGAAGATATGAGGGAGTTAATCAGAACTGCGTCGTCAAAGAAGAACAACGCAGGGAAAGAGAACAAGAACGATAATATTATTAGGGCACCTGCAGGGAAAGAGAACAAGAACGTTAATATTATTAGGGCACCAGCAGTTTCGTCAGATATTAATAGAAGTGTTAGACCAATTGTTGGTGTTAGACAAGCTGAAAATACTACGAGCAATGGACGAGGGATGAGAAGCTATAGTGTTGGATTGAAGATGGTGAGGATTGATGAAGAAAGGGTTTCTACTTTTGACGAAGATGAAGTCGATGTGCAGGCAGATGTGTTTACAAGAAGCAGAAGTTATGCTGTTAACAAGAGATATGCTGGATTTGTGTAGGAATTAATCTTGTTTATCCAATCAGTTTGCTCATTTGTTGATAGTAATTTGAGAACGTACGTAATTTCTTTTGTACACATTCCTTGGCCAAAAAAGGAAAAGAAAAGGTTATGTCTCTTAGAACGCGTCTACACGAACGGGACATCTTTGAATCTCTGCCATCTCTTACGACTCAAGCTACTTGCAACAAAATTGTATGTAACATATCGATCTGTTGTACGTATGTAACAAATTGTATGATTGGTGAATTGAACTTGTACCCAAAAAAAATGATCTTGTTGATCGTCGTAATGTAGGTCAAACGTACATGACGATCTGGATGGTTTTGGAGAAGTGAACTCTTAGTTATAACTCTAATCAGAAAATACAGATGGACCCCGTTTATGAGTACAGTTATGCAGCTTAGGCCATCTCCAATCATCAAGTTTAATACCTCAAAATGAGGTTTTTTCTTTTTTCTTTTTCCAATTCAAACTTTAGACTCTCCAGTGGTAGGGAAAATCAACCTTATTTTGAGATCTAATTCGAGAAAGTGGCTCAAATTTTTCGGTGGAGAGAGAAGAAATTTTTGATGAGTTATGATTCCTTATTGTTGGAGATAGGTATGATTCATATGAATAGTAATTTTTGGAGGACCGGTAAAGAGGTATGAGTTCTCTTATAATTGGAGATGCTCTACTCACTACCAGAAAAATGCACTTAGGTGACAAAACAATTTGATTGCCTAAGTGGCATTTTTGGTCGCCTAAAATTCGTCATCTAAGTATTTAGACGACGAAAAATAAAATTCGTCATCTAGGTTTTTATACGAAAAATTTTTACTGACAAAGGCGATGAAAATTTTCGTCGGGATAGTAAACACTCACTACCAGAAAAACACATTTAGGCGACGAAGCAATTTTGTCGCATAAGTGCCATTTTTCGTCGTCCAGGTACTTAGGCGACGAAAGTACGTTGTTGCCTAAGGTTTGTCGTCTAACAATCGTAGCCTAAGAACTTAGGCGACGAAACTTTTTTGGTTCGTCTCCTAAGTAGCATCTTAGGTGACGAAACATATTTTTGTTGCCTAAATACTTAAACGTCGAAACATTGTTCCTCTAAACGACGACCGTGTTCATCGTCTCAGAATCATCTTAGACGACGAATACCTGTAATTGTCGTCTAAGTGGCACCATTTAGAAGACGACTAGTTGTTGTTGTTTAAGTGATCCACCTATTCTTTGTCATCTAGGCCTAACCACTTAGACAACGAAGATCAATGTTCGTCGTCTAGGGTTTAAACCAGGACGACAAAACGTTTGTCATCTTAGTGATTGACTTAGGCGATGAAACAAGGAGGTTTCGTCGTCTAATTTCAAATTTATAATTTTTTTTTGTTTCTTAATTAAAAATTAAATTTAAAATATAAAAAGTGTACGTACATCGATCAAAATAATACAAACGAAACAAACTACGAAACTAAACCAGATCATCGTCGTTGGGCCCAGGTGGGGACCTGAGGGCTGAGAGGCCGACACTTATCAGGAACGGGCAACCCCATGCTCGCGCACATCACTAAGAAGGTGGTTATCCTACTATTTTGAGCGTCAAGCTGCTCTTGCATCGACCTCGTTTGCTTCCAGACCTGATCGGCCGACTCCTGTGTCAATCGAGCTTGCTCAATTAAGGTTTCATCTTCTAAGATATTATACTTAGATGACGAAAAAATAGATTTTATCATCTAAGACATTTCTTAGGCCACGAAAATCAATTTCATTGTCTAAGGTCAGCTTACACGACAAAAAATTTCTTGTCTGTCAATTTTTTTCCCGTCGTTTAACGATGACTAAGACGACAAAACTTTAATAGTTTCATCGTCTAAGTGTGATTTTCTGGTAGTGAATAGATTATGATTGACCAATCGTGCATGACATGTTAGTTATATGAGTTTCATGATTCTAGTTGAATATTGATGATCGAATCTCAGCGAGAATCTTTTGATGCTTATGAAAAATTGTACATAGCCTAGTGTTAGTACCAAAGTCTAGGCTGGATATGATATAATACCTCTAGGATTGAGATCGAGTTGATTGCTCTGCTCAGTATGACCTGTGGCTGCTTATAATAACAAACGAGCGCCAGAAGTGAAGGTGGGTTGGCCCGTCTGACACACTCTGATGCTTAAGTAAGCTTTGAGCTTTGAGAGTAACTTGGAAGTGGAATGGACGTGTATTTAATGTGGCAGATATTTCTTTAAAAAATAATTAACGACAAGCACTTTGCTTTTATCCTTGAAGAAAAGCATGTTTCCCCTAATCTTCTGATGTGGGACTCTTTCACTTATTTTCCTTTGCTCGCGTGTTTATACACTTGCTTAGTCAAGTATGTATAAAAGAGAGGCGAAGTATACAAGCTTTTTCTAACAAGTCCCCCAAGTTCCCATGTCAAGATAATTCTTGATTGGGGAGTTGAAAAAAGAAGTGACTCGCTAATTTCATACTTACTTGACATCACTTTGTCGCACCCTTCAGTCCCTCCAACTTCGTAATAAAAAATGAGTCGCCTCACGTCTAGGCACAAAGATTAAGTTGTGAGCGGGCACAACATGCATATTATAATATTGTCTGAGCGGGGTATGTGGACAAAGATTTGAACCGAACAGAACATACGAGGGGTGTCACTCGTAGGAATGTGACCTGTTTGAGTGGAACGCAGCAGACAAGGAGGGTTGTGAACCGATCAAACCAAACAAGGAGAATCACTTGCGGGCAATGGTCTCGCACACTTTGTTGTGGAACTTTTAAGGGACATTGCACTTATGATGATTAGTCATAAGTGTTCGATGTAGAAATATCTCCCGGGAGAGAACCTTCTCCGCGAAGCAGTCTCTTTTATCTCGGATGTCTTAACCGCGTGAGCCGGTCTATCCTGCTTGTGCTTCGTGTGCTGGCGTGCCACCGTTCTTCAACGGAATCTGGACTGATTGCAGCCGCCTGACTTCTATAGTAAGCGATTAGAGCAGGGAGAGCACCAACCCTGCTCGAATAGGTTCTTTTTTCCTAGGAACCTAGGACTTCGATATGTGTCTCTTTGCCAATATCTTGAAATCGATACTCCCACGTCTCTCGTGTAGAGCAGAGCAATCTCTTGACCAAGTTCGGAGAACACTGGCTTCCCTTGAGTATTCAAGCTCTCAGCATACAAGTGAGCCGCTCTTCAACCTTCAGGTTGCAGTTTGCTTCCTTGGAGTCGCAAATACTTTCACTCTACAGGTGAACAGCACTCGGACCTTTGGGTTGCAAGGATAGATGAAGATCTCGAGGACGAGACGTCTAGGTTGTTTGCGTATAGCAAGGTTTGATTGATTGATCGGGGATCCTGCTCTTAGAATCCTTGCTTTCCTTATATACTCGCTTACTAAGCAGTCATTCATTCTGTTTCTAATTCCTTTGCTCTTGTAATCTTATCTGAATCTATTACCAGCACACACGTCGTACCTCTACAAGGTCTCCTATTTCCATCATAACTCTTCAAACAGTCCTGCTATAATTAGCCAGTTATGATGAACCGTAAACCGCATGAATCGGTCTATAAGACATAGTTCTAATAGAACTCAAAGTCTTCCTCTAGCGAAGCTCACTAGAAGCTATACATCTTGGCTCCTCACCAAGACCTTTACTACATGATGGGCTGCTCGCCTGGATCTCGATGACCCAGGCCCAAAGTAAATATTTTATTTAGGCCCAAACATTGCCCCTCAGGTCTTGAACTTGGAAACGTCCTGGACAAGCGAAAAGACTTGAATTTACCTTGAACGAAGTGCTTATTGACCTTGAAACGCTACACCATCACTCGATCGCCACGTTTAACCAACTATTCGAAAAAGTATGACGCTCGACTGACCCTCTTATAAAACACTCATTCAGATCTACTAATTTCATCTTCAACAAAACTTTTTCACCTGCACAGAACCTGCACTTTCTAACTCTCTCAGTCAAAAAGCTTCAGCATTTCTTTTCTCACCGCCGTCAAAACCTAATTCACAAAAATGCCTCCTCGTAAGGACATTGTTATTCCTTTTGACACCGTAGCCGCCAAGAAATTCTCCAAACAGCTCAAGGAAGTCGCTGTCCGACAAAACCCAGACGCCCTCTGTACTCTCCTTGTAGACCCTGAAGACAACACAGGTCTTCTTGGCCCATTCCAGGATTCTCCACTAAACCCAGAACTTTTCCCAACTCTCCGTAGTCCCATTTGCAATTCATCTCTCATACTTCAGGAAAAACCTGAAGCAGACCCAACGCCATGGACCCAGAAGGACAATCTTTGTTCTATTGGGAAATGGTCACATTCATCTGAAGAGGATATCGCTTGGTACCGGCACCGCCGTGGACAAGATAGAGACCGGTGGGAAGCAGCCGGAATTGCTCAACTCATTAATCTATGCTTCTCTCTTCCAGCTGGGGGAAATAAAGCCCATTTCGCCACAGCCATGTGCTTTTGGGACTGCACGGCAAATTGCTTCAGGCTCCCTTGTGGTGATGTAAGTATTTCAATGCTTGATCTTTTCACCATTTTTGGAGTTCCTGCCACTGAAAACTATTGGGCTCCCCAAAACCACCAACAAACTCCTCTCCAAGCCTCATCAGTACGGCAATCGTCCTACTCCTCCTGGGTGAAACACTTCTCAACTGTGGAGAAAGACACACCACAGGGAGGAATAACCTTTCTAGAGTATTGGCTATCGAAGTACCTGTTCTGTACGACCTCAGCAAAGGTCATCAAGTCATGGACTAATCTCGCCGAACGCCTCTTTAATGCAGAGCCACTAAGCTTGGTTGAGCCCGTCCTCGCCTGCATTTACTATGGTCTCAGGCGAGTAGGCCTATCGAAGCTCGACTTGAACCAATCAGGACCACTATGGATGGTAGAGCTTTG
Source organism: Geum urbanum (assembly GCA_946800695.1). NCBI lineage: Eukaryota > Viridiplantae > Streptophyta > Magnoliopsida > Rosales > Rosaceae > Geum > Geum urbanum. Next base: position 3,397,990 of record OX327002.1, on the reverse strand, counting down.
GCTACAAATCTACTTCCCTTACTTCTGCCCCTCAGACATCCCTTCATTCGGTGACCGACGGCTGTTGGGCAAATCACTTGTCCTCACAATGCCTAGGACTAAGCAGTGGTCCTATATCGACTGCTTCAGATACCTCTGTTTAACCAGGGAGTTCCCTCATGCGGCAGTCGATGAAATACTGGGTCGTCGCTACCCTAGTCCTCTCTCAAGTGGGTTCATGCCCTCTCCTGAACAGGATGATCAAGCAAGGAAACTGTTTGTTAAATTCAACACTTGCCAGGACTTGCAACTCCCAGACTCAACTAGCTCCGGGTATGAGCTCTATGCTCCCAACCACTTCTGCAGACAAATGGGGCTCAGCCAAGATGCCCCCATGCCCCTCGCCTGTTCTGTTAACAAGTATACTCTCTGGCGAGGAGACAACAAGCCTGCTGCAGCAGAGACCCTCGATGTCCACTTCGGCTTTCCCATGGTAACTGTTCCTGAAATTACAAAGCCACTGTCGTCATCGAGGTCAGTCACACCTCTGTATCTTGCATGGTATTCCCAACTATGGGAAAAGATAAGACATCGAAGTCCAGACCAATGCTTTGCTGCCATTTTCAAAGGATTCGGTGAAAAGTTCTCATCCAAAGCAGACATGGAAGCACTGGTCGGGCCTCACCCCCACACGGGTTCCACCCCGTGGCCACAGGTATGTCTCTTTTTTATTTAAAAATTTCCACATGTATTGGAAACCCTTTGGACCATAATTAACCAAATCTTCTCTTCCTTCTTAGTACAATCCTGACGCGGATACAACTGTGGCAATCCAAACCTTCAAGAAGAAAAGAACCAGGTGCTCTAGATCTCCTGTAAGTATTCTTAAACTATTACCCATCTAGAACAAACTGAATATTAAATTATTGACCTTGGTGTTCGATCTTAATTTCTTATCAGTCCACTTCAAAATCCAAGAAGCTTAAATTCAGGACGCCAGAGACCGAAAGTGGAGTTTGGTTTGTCTCACGGGTCACGAGCAGAGACAGGCAACTACGCCTCTCTACTCAATTCTTCCTCGCTTCTTTCGATCAGAGGAGTAGCAAAGCCTCAGGATCCAGTGCTTGTTCCACTATAGCCTTCGTCATTGCACACTGGTTCTGTGCAAATCCAGGCAGCACTCCCACACTCCCACAGTTCGATGACCTCCTGGTTCAAGGTTCAAGGGAATGGCAAGAGCTATGCAAAGATGAGTCCCTTGCACGCGAATTTTCAGACCAGCATTTTGATTTAGACGCCATTCTGAAGGCGAACATCAGGCCGCTCCAATTCTCAGCCGATGACTCCTTCATAGGGTATTTTGATTCTGAGAAGTTCGCTAATCTGAACAGCCTTTTCTCCTTCGATGACTTATGGGAACAAATTCAGAAGAGCCGTAAGCCCCAAGTCTTCATAGTGAGCTGGAATGATCACTTCTTAGTCCTCAAAGCTGAGGATGAAGCCTTTTATATTATTGACTCACTGGGAGAGAGGCTCTATGAAGGGCACCGCAAGGTCTTCATTCTGAAGTTCGATGAGTCCAGCATCATATATAATGCTACTGACAGGACCACCACCGCCAGCCGTAAGGAATGCTGCAAGGAATTCATTGTCGAATTCCTGGCTGGAGTTCATCGAGCTGAGCTTAAGGAAGGAGAAGAAAGACAGCAAGTGTCCTATGAGACTCTGTCCAAACGTCTTCAAATTGAATTCCAGAGCTGTTTTATTCCTTCCTCTTCTGGCGAGGAACACCATATTCAAGATGAACAAGTGATCCCAGAGGTTGAGCACAGAATCTCCTCGCCAGAGCCCATAATTGAAGAACCACAGGTACTGGTTGAAGTTAGTCTAGAGGTCGAAGAAGTCCCAGAACAAGAAGTCCCAGCCATCGAAGAAACACATTCGTTGTCTCCCCAACAAGTAAGAATCTTGTAACTTCACTTCTTAGGTTAATGATCTCTAATACTGGTCCTAACAAAACTTGTTCCGTTTGTTTGTTTGAAGTTCAAACACGTTCTTGAGGAACGGGAGGCTCCTGAGAACTTCCCCCACAGCCCCATGGAACAAGCGAGTACTTCAGGCGAACTAATATACGCCGAAGATCAGCCTAAAAGTCCTCCAAGGAATGATGAAGAAGAACCTGAAATTCTTATCGAGGAAACTCCTATTCCTTCCTCATCATCAGGGAGCCAACTTCGATTGCTCGGTGCGCAAGAGTCGACCGAGATTCTAGAAATTGCAAGTGCACTGAGTACACCCAGCAATCCTCCTGAGCGTACTGACTTCACTTGTCGGCTCCGTAAAATTCTCTCTGGACCCCTAGAATCTGTAGTGGATGTTCGGGCCATTTCAAGACAAGTGAAGGACCTGCGAGCTAATGCCCATGGAGATTTTATTCCCCTCCTGAACAAGTTAGAGGACCATTTCCTTGAGTTCCAACGCCAAATCGAAGTCTTTCATGACTTAACACTTGGGGCTGAACGTGAAAATGAAGCAGCGAACACCCTGGAGCAAACGACTCAAAGGGAAGTAGAGGAAATCCAAAAACTTCTGCAGAAAAAAGAAACAGAGGAAGAAGCTCTATCAACCAAACGTGCCCAAATGCTTGTCCTCGAAGCTGATCTCGCCAGACTCAAGTCTGAGATAAATGCCTTGGAAACTAAAGTCCCCGTCTACCAGGACGAAATGCGTCATTTCCTGAATGAAGGCAAAGTTCGAGCTCAACTTCTACAAGTAGCACGCGTGAAAGCTAACGAAGCTCGCTTAGCAGCTCAAGAAGCCTGGGTGGCCTCGGAGTATACCAAAATCTTGATAAAGAACTTCATCTTTCAGTTGTAAATTTTTGGGCCTCCAATGTAGGCCTTTTTATTTGTCATAAAACAATCGAACCTTTTACTTATTCGAATTATTTAACAACACAGATTGGATTTGGGTTTAACCCCAAATTGGGCCTCTGTAATAAGCCCTTCTTCCCTGATCTAGCCCTGTTTTAGTCTGTTGATTTCTTTCGACTATTCCCTAGTCAAAAATAAATGGAATTGAATTCCAAACTTGGAATCCGTATCGCTGCTGCATGCTCAGAATCTTTGAATAACGTTTTACCTGCCCCAAAGATCTCTTATTTATCATGCATTCCTTGCGAGCAGATAAACCGCTTCTATGGTCCACTGTTATTTGGACACGTACCCTCCATCCTTGGGTGTAATTACTCTCGTGAAACCAAACCGTTGTAAATCCTGGCCTATAAAAGGTTTCTTCTTATCTATGTATTGAACCAAGTTTTTTGCGAGAATGAATCAGACCCAAGTCTATTTGCTCTGGTCTTACTATCCAAAGAAACCTCCAGATAAATCTTTCAGAATCATGTTCTTAGATAGCAATATCCATGCCCAAACCTGGACTAGATAGCAATATCTATGCCCAGGCGTCGCCTTGGCTCTCCTTGATTGAAATTGTCGATCGAGGAGAATGCGCAATTCCAGGGTGGCACTCCTCTTCGTCTTCCTCCTCACACCTGTTTGGTGCCCATGTCCTTTGGGGGAGGTAGTACTCTTCAATGCCTCCTGCAATACATGGGGAAAGATGGGAGCGTCATCCTGGGAAGAAGGCGACAAGCGCCAAGGCAGGTGTTCTATGCTCCTCTTCTGCCCTGGCGTTTCAGTTTCCTCTCCCTCTCCAATGCCGAGCTCGATCTGCAAGTTTTAAGTTCTTGGGAGATGGAGAGCGAAGCAGAGGATCTAGTGAAGAATGCAGTTGTAGTTTCTTGAGTTTCTTTCTTTCTTCAAATGTAATATTCAAGAAACCTCTTCACCAAATGGTATCAGAGCCTAAGGTCGCAAAGCCTCTGTATTATTCCAAGCAATGAATGTAATATTTTATTTTGAAGTGGAAAAGTTCTTTGTATTTGATAAACTCATATATAGTTTGCTCAAGAATTAAGCCACTAAGATCTGGCTAACATGAACTTTGTAACTTGGAAAAAAAAATATAACTCTGACACACAAACCTTAGCCTTGAATATAGGCACTAACTATTTAACCCCTTTGATAGGTTATCTAATGTCTACGATCCTCGATGGGTACATGTATTGCCCCTGTAGTTTATGCATGCGAAGGCATGAATGAACTAGATTAACATCATACTTTTCTTGTGCGAAGGCATGAATATTAGCTTTTGAATTTACATTCGCTCAACTGTTCAAGTTCCAAGAAAGTACTAATAGCCACAGATATTGGCTTTCCTTGTGTCCCAATCTGAATGTGTTCGATGGGATCCTTGACTTTAGGAGGTAAGTCATCTAAGGCTGCAGGAGCTAACTGAATCTCGTCTTCCTCCTCGAAGTCTTGTAAAACATCTTCATCCACATATTCCAATGCTGCAATCATTGGAACCTTCTCATAGGCTTGGCTCTCTAACAGAAAGTTATGAAAACGTTCGTGTAGAGAAAGACAAGCCTCGGTCTCTATTTCTGACACTCAGCGAGGTCTCTTGGATAGCTGATTTGGGAACACCTATAAGGGCCAATGCCTTATAGGTGATGATGTTCACTGCTGCCCCCGAGTCCACTAAAAGTTTATTCAGTTGCACTCCTTGGACTAACCCTGTGACGTATAACGGCCGCATGTGCATGGCCATATCCATGGTGGGCTTGGAGAACATCATTTGTCCTCTGGTATCTGGTGAATCCTGTTCTGGTATGTCAACCAGAGTTGGCTCATCTATCAGCTCTGGTTCTTCTTCTGGTAAGGCCACACTGTTGACGTTCTTGGATTCACCTTCTGGTGCTGGCGAGGATAAAGCATATTTAGAGGATAGAACAAACACCATGTTAACGTTTGTGGTATCCTCTTCGATGTAGTTGTGTGCTTCATCATCCTCGTCCTCACCATAATCCACCAACTCCTCGTCATCTTGGTAACTACCTCCCTCAGCTGACAATTGTCTATCTTCTTTAGACGTTGCAGTTACCTCGAGTTGAGCAACTTGTTGTACTAAATCCTCAGGAGTAGGATCAATAGTTGCTGGTGATATCGGTGGTGGAGTCTTTTCTTTTGGGACATGGACTACTTTCTGGGCATTCGCCTATGCTTCCACAACTAAAGGCCTTGGTTTCCATTGCAAGACTGGTGGCTTACTTGGAGTACTCTGTTTTGGTATGTCCTATGTTCCCTTGGGAGGTGTCTTCAACTCTACTGGCTTCGTCGTGTCTTCTCCAAAGATAAGGCGTCGCCTTACCGGTTGTCTTTTCTTTATCACACGATGAATCTCCAGAGTAGGCTCTGGTTCTGTATTCTTACTCCCAAGTTCTGGATTCCTCTCGAAAACCCCTGGTCTTTGGGCTCTCACCTTTGGTTCGTGAGATTTCTTCCCAAAGACCACCAGTGGGTTTGCTGCTAGGGTGTTTAACCTTCTCTGCAGTACTTCTGGAGGAAATTCCAGGTCTTCTTCTTTGACAAGGCCAGCCTCGTAAGCATCCAACGCTCTCTTAGCCCTGCCAAAGCGTCGTTGTAGGTTCCTCCTTTTGCTTGGAGTTACCTCGACGGTCTTTCCCTTCTCCCTTATGTACCAAACGTCCTCCTTTGTAATATTCCTCGAAGCTGGAGGCACGTATGGCTTGGCGATCGTATCTGCACCCTTGGATTCAGGTGTTTTAGCCACACCAGCTTGGCTCGTTGCTCTTGGTCGCTTGGGAGTTGGAGTGTCCCTTTGTCGTGTTGGTGGAGACTGATGATCTTTGTTCGAGAATAGCTATGGGAAGGATTTGGCTGCTTGAGCCAATTCCTCAAAGGAGATCTTCAGCGCACAATGTAGTTTACAGTGTGCACAAAGGGCCACTGGTGATTCTGCTTTGGGATCCACCTTTTCTTTACCCTTGTTCTTTGACGTGTGAGGTGGATTCTCGCCAGCAGTTGGTTGGTTGTTGGACTGTTTTCTCTTATTAGATTTGTCAGGTACTACGTCCAACATTCCAACCACCATATGCATGGGGGTCGTTAGGTCAAGCGAGGGATTTTGCTCTATTGCTATTACTCCCTCATCTATCAGCTGCTGAATCATGTACATCAGGTCTCTACAGTCAGCCGTAGTGTGACGTCCCCATTGGTAGTGATACTGACAATAAGGCAAACCCCTAACATCATCAGGATGTGGGTTTGGTGATCCCCAATTGTCAGGTATCACTGCTATACCTTCTAGGCATAGCTTCTCAAATATCTCCTCTCGCCAGGCTGCGTTATATGTAATGCGAGCCCGCTTGGGTCGGACAAACGCTCTATTTCGCCTGACCCCTCGCTGGGACTTTTCCTTCACCTGGATCGATTTGTCTATCGAGCCCAACTCTAAAGAAGTGCCACTGGTAGGAGAATCTGTGGTTGGAGGAGATGACATGTTAGGACGATATTCTGGATGAAAATCCATCTCTCCTCTCTCATCGATCACAATCACTTGCCAATTGATCAGGCCCTGGATCTCATCTTTCAAGGTCGAACACCTCTCTGTTCGATGACCGAAGTGATTGTGGAACCTGCAAAAGTGCTGAGCCGGCTCCTCGTACTTTAGGTGTCTAAGCTCGTAGACTGGGCATAAGGAAATCAGCCCCAAATTCTTTAACCTATCCAGGTATTCTTCTATCATGTTTAGATCGAATGAATAAGTTAAATAGGCTGGTTGATTCCAAGCCTCTTTTTCTTCGAAAAGTTTACGAGGCGACGGCCAACTTATGCCAACCATGTTCACCTGAGGAAGCGGGAATGGCTCAGAGTCCACTAATGCTGCGGTTTTGGACGAACCCTCTAGCTCTAACTTCCCTTCGTTGATCCACTTTTGGATCTGGTCTTTCAGCTTGATGCAGTTCTTGGTAAGATGGTTCCATGCTCCATGGAACTTGCAGTACTTTTTACCCTTCAACTGCTCAGTTGTGGGGAGTGGTCCAAAGTCTGCCTTGACAGCACACAGATCGTATAGTTCGTCCAGTATCTCATGAGCCATGTTGGCATCATAAGTGTACTTCTCGAACTCTGGCTTCGTAAAAGCCACTGTCGAGAGTTTGATGGGACCTCTATTCTTCTGAAGCTTCCGCGGTTTTAACACCTTATTCGCTGTCAAGTCGACAGCTCATATCCGGTCGTCATCAGAATCAGACTCCTAGTTGTCCATCTGTTCAACATAAGCCACAGTTTTTGGCTTCAACCTATCGTAGGTTCTATTACTATATGTCCCTTTGGACGCATTCCGCCTGTTATCTCTCTCTTGGATATTGCAATAGGCTTTGGTCACCGCTGTGATGAACTCGTTCAGAGAGAAATACTTGGTATTTAAGAATAGTTGGTGATAAGTATCTTCCAGCCCATTCTTGGCCATGTCAACCACCTCTTCTTTGCTTAGAGGGGTCTTACATAGATTATACTCTGACCGGAAACGGTGTAGGAAAGTGACCGGACTTTCGGTCAAAGATTGGCTAAGAGAAGCCAACTTTCCTACGGTAGTCTCTGGTCGCGCTGTTCCGAAGTGATCTATGAACAAGGCCTCCATCTCCTTCCACTCACTGATCGAACCCTTCTCGATTCCAGTGTACCACACGAGGGCTGATCCTGATAGTGACGATCCAAAGACCCTTAGTTTGAGTCCGTCATCCTCGGCAAACTGGCCTAGCTGCAAGGTGAAGTAAGCCAAGTGTGTTGCCGCATTCGCATCGTCATCGCCTGAAAACGTCTGGAAGGTCTGATGTTTGTAAAACTTTGGCTAATGCCATTCGTTAGGGTCATCTTTGCTTTGAGGGAACGGTGTTTCGTAAGACTCGTGCATTTTGGAGAATTTAATGTTACAATCATCCAAAAGCTTATTTATACGTTCCTCCCAAGCGAGAGGGAAAACCTCTGCTTGTCTGGTTTTCCTAGCCAAATCCAATACGGTTTTGGTTAGCGAAGCCAGTTCCCTATCTACTCTTTGATTGGTGACCGCCGCATATCGACGGTATTCTACCAACCCTTTGTCCAGTATACTGTGGACGTCGGCCCGTAGGCCGTCTTGACCCTCTACCAGACTGGTTACATGGGCATTCAAGGCTTCTCGATCTTCTTGTTCCCGATTCAAATCAACCTGTATATCCCGGACGCTACTCGCTAAGTCCTTTATAGAGCCAGCCTGAGCAGCGAGATGATCGGAGAGTTGCCCAAGTCTGTCGTCACATAATTGAGAATTCCTGGCCTGATGATTATCTCGTTTTGTTGCATAGGCAAGGTACTGCTCGAATGTGAGTGTAGCTATCTCCGTTTCGCTTAGAGGTTCGAATTCCATGATGTTAAAGTTGCTAGCGAAGATAACTTTAACCGCTTGACTACTTAGTGAGCGACACTGATTAGCAGTGTGTTCACGGTACTCCGGTTGTGGATGTCTACGACACTGAGGATAAATCCTTCGATAAGGATCTCCAATTGTCGCTTATCTCGTTTAGAGACTTTCGAACTTGGCAGATATTATTATATCAGTGTCCCACTGGGCGTGCCAAAATGTTCGATGCAGAAATATCTCCCGGGAGAGAACCTTCTCCGCGAAGCAGTCTCTTTTATCTCGGATGTCTTAACCACGTGAGCCGGTATATCCTGCCTGTGCTTCGTGTGCTGGCGTGCCACCGTTCTTCAACGGAATCTGGACTGATTGCAGCCGCCTGACTTCTATAGTAAGCGATTAGAGCAGGGAGAGCACCAACCCTGCTCGAATAGGTTCTTTTTGCCTAGGAACCTAGGACTTCGATATGTGTCTCTTTGCCAATATCTTGAAATCGATACTCCCACGTCTCTCGTGTAAAGCAGAGCAATCTCTTGACCAAGTTCGGAGAACACTGGCTTCCCTTGAGTATTCAAGCTCTCAGCATACAAGTGAGCCGCTCTTCAACCTTCAGGTTGCAGTTTGCTTCCTTGGAGTCGCAAATACTTTCACTCTACAGGTGAACAGCACTCGGACCTTTGGGTTGCAAGGATAGACGAAGATCTCGAGGACGAGACGTCTAGGTTGTTTGCGTATAGCAAGGTTTGATTGATTGATCGGGGATCCTGCTCTTAGAATCCTTGCTTTCCTTATATACTCGCTTACTAAGCAGTCATTCATTCTGTTTCTAATTCCTTTGCTCTTGTAATCTTATCTGAATCTATTACCAGCACACACGTCGTACCTCTACAAGGTCTCCTATTTCCATCATAACTCTTCAAACAGTCCTGCTATAATTAGCCAGTTATGATGAACCGTAAACCGCATGAATCGGTCTATAAGACATAGTTCTAATAGAACTCAAAGTCTTTCTCTAGCGAAACTCGCTAGAAGCTATACATCTTGGCTCCTCGCCAAGACCTTTACTACCTAATGGGCTGCTCGCCTGGATCTCGATGACCCAGGCCCAAAGTAAATATTTTATTTAGGCCCAAACAATAAGGATCCGCTTAGAAATTGATGGTGTGTATTATGTTTCTAAACACTCATAAATAGGATTGCGGTGCCATGTCAAAACATAGACGTCTCGTTTAGAGAAAATGCACCGTTGCAGGCAACAGGCAGCGGGCATAAGGACCAAGTTGAAATGCAAGTAGACAAAGTGATATTTGTCCCACACCTTTTAATTTGGTCAACCTAAACCCAAGGCAAAAATTTCTTAGGGGTTGAATTGCAAAAAAATGAGTCTAGGTATGGCAAAACTTACAGCGGTGCATTTGCTCTTAGAGGAGTCGAAGAATTGTCAACTTGCCGCCCAAAATTGAGACCTGGAATCTTTCTGCGGGGTGAGATAGAAAGAAAAATACGGGCGTAGAGTTATCAGAAAAGGGGATCGCCCAAAGCACGTGGTTTATTTTCTGAAAATGCATGCTCGACACGTGTTGAGAGTTTGAAGTACGCGGTTGTGGGAGAAGAAAGTAGAACACCAGTTATTATGACATTTGCATAAAACGATGCAACACCCTTTGTCTCTTGAACATTGGGTTGTGTGAAAAGAATGAAGTGAGGGCCATGGACGAGCCACATGTAGGCCTCAGTTCGCCGAAGGATTTTGTGTAGGAGTATAAATCAAGTGAGGACAGACAATTTTTTCATTTTACCATGGTAGAAAGAGAGAGAGATTTGGAGTCAACCGAAAAGACCAAAGGAAGGTGAACAAGAAGATTTTGGAACAAAGAAAGGAGAGCCATTTTTCAAGACCAAAAACCATATTAGCAATCAAAGCAAGAAACACCTCTATTTTCTTTGACTCTGTCTCTTGATTTGTTAAAACCAGAATATATTGTTGGGAAGCAGTAGAAGAAGTACGAAGCTGGTGTTTAGAGTCTGAGGTTGCTGACTTACATAGAAAGCTTTGATCAAGTCTTGTTTACTTAGTCTTGGTTGTTAATAAATCCCTGGTCTGTAGGGATAAGTAGTTTGATTTGCTCGTTACATTTTATTGCTGCATATTCTCCTGCTTTCTAGTTAGTTTAGTTAGCTTTGCATTCTGTTTGCTTTGTAAGGCTATAAAAGCCAAGTAGTTCATGAATATACAAGTAGAAAATCCTTCTCTTTTGGGAAATACTACTGTGTTATTTGATTCTCAGTTTATAACAATTGGTATTAGAGCCCCTCACGGGCCTGACCGAAATAGAGAAAGATTGAGATTAAGAGAGAAGAGAAATCAGTAGTCATGATGACTGAGAAGAGTAACATGTTGAGTATCCCTAGATTTGATGGGGACTTTGAGCATTGGTTTATGCTTATGGAAAACCTCATGCGCTCAAAGGAATGGTGGAATCTTATTGAGGAAGGAGTGGTGGAACCAGCAGCTGGTTCCACACTGACTGACGCTCAGAGAGAAGAACTTGCAGCCCTGCGTCTCAATGATCTCAAGGTGAAGAACTATTTGTTTGCTACTATTGACAAAACAATTCTCAAACAGATACTTCAAAAGAATACCTCCAAGGAGTTATGGGACTCCATGAAAGAAAAGTATCAAGGGAACGCGAGGGTGTAAAGCGCACAATTACAGCGTTTGCGAAGGGACTTTGAAGTACTTGAGATGAAGATGGATGAGATTGTTGCTGAATACTTTTCTCGTGTGATGCTGATTGCGAATGACATGAGAAACTTAGGAGAAGCCATGACTGATGCAAAGATTGTGGAGAAAGTACTGAGAACTTTATCTGAGAAGTTTACATACGTAGTGTGCGCCATAGAGGAATCCAAAGATATAAGGAACCTCTCCATTGATGAGCTCCAAAGCTCACTGCTGGTTCACGAGCAAAAGTTTAGAAGGAAGACGGATGAGGAACAAGTCCTAAAGATCACTGATGACAAGAATAGAGGTAGAGGCATACAAGGTAGTGGCTATAGAGGTAGAGGATCAGGTCAAGGAGCATACTGAGGAAGAGAAAGGGGCCAAGGAAGAGGATTCAACAAAGCTGCGGTTGAATGTTACAAGTGTCACAGGTTAGGTCACTTCATCTATGAGTGTCCAGAATGGGAGAACAAGGCCAATTACATGGAGATTGATGAGGAAGAGGAGATGGTTCTTATGGCTTATGTGGAGAAGAAAAAAGCTCAGCGTGATCAGGTCTGGTTCCTAGACTCTAGATGCATTAACCATATGTCTGGTGAAAAGAAATGGTTCAGTAATCTCGATGAAAACTTCAAACATTCAGTTAAGCTCGAGAATGACTTGAGACTCACAGTAAAGGGGAAAGGCAATGTCAGAATGCAGATTAATGGGGTTACTCACATCATGAAAAATGTTTACTACATTCCAGACCTGAAGAACAACTTACTGAGCATTGGACAGCTGCAAGAGTGTGGTGTCGCAATACTCATTCAAGGTGGTACGTGTAGCGTCTATCATCCTATAAAAGGTCTGATTGTTAAAACTAATATGACTACCAATCCCATGTTTGTATTAATTGCACATGAAGTACCAAATTCTGCTGCATGTTTTACTACTGTGACGGAGAATACCACATAATTATGGCATTGCAGATATATATGGTCATTTAGGTTTTACTGGCCTAAAATCACTGAAGCAGGGAAACATGGTTCTAGGGTTACCCGAGATGGAGTCTTCAAATGGACAATGTCATGAATGCTTAACTGGGAAGCAGCATAGGGAACCTTTCCATAAGGAAAGTACATGGAGAGCCACACATCGACTGCAGCTAGTCCACTCTGATATTTGCGGTCCTGTTACTCCGGAGTCAAGTAGTCATAAACGTTACATTATCACGTTTACTGATGATTTCTCCAGAAAGAGCTGTGCCTACTTTCTTTCAGAGAAGTCACAAGCTTTGGCCACTTTCAAGATCTTCAAGGCAAGAGTAGAGAAGGAGACTAATCAGTACATACAGTGCCTTAGAACTGATCGTGGCAGAGAGTACAATTCAAAGGAGTTTAAGGAATTCTGCATGAATCATGGCATTAGAAGGCAACTAACTGCTTCCTACACTTCGCAACAAAACGGAGTGGCAGAAAGAAAGAATCGTACCATTATGAATATGGTGCATAGTATGTTAGCTGGGAAGAATGTACCTAAGGAATATTGGCCCGAGGCAACTATCTGGGCAGTACATCTCATCAACCGAAGCCCGACTCTAGCCACGAAGGAAATGACTCCAGAGGAGGCATGGACAGGAAAGAAGCCAGACGTACAGTACCTGAGAATCTTTGGAAGCTTGGCTCATGTGCACATACCTAAAGAAAAAAGAAAAAAATTGGATGATCGAAGTGTTCAGTGTGTGTTGTTTGGGGTAAGTGAAGAATCTAAGGCCTATAGGCTTTTTAATCCTGCTACTGGACGAATAATTGTGAGTAGGGATGTGGTGTTCGAAGAGGACAAAGAATGAAATTGGAAGGCATTATCACAAGGAGAAGCAAAGTCCCCAAACCTGGCATGGAGTGAGCATGGTAACAATTCAGAGAATGAAGCTGATGCAAGAGAAGAAGCAGGAGTAACCGGGAACGTTGATGCTGACAACGTTGATGATGAGAAAGCCAGACCAGAAGTGATTCAAGTGGATGATGACACGAGAAGGATTAGAAGAAATCCACCCTAGATGTTAGATTATGTTACTGGAGAGGGACTTTCAGACGATGACAATGATGTTGATCAATTGGCTTAAAACATGGACCAGTTGGCTTTGTTTACAAGTAAAGATGATCCTTTGACATTTGAGGAAGCTAACAAAGAAAGGAGATGGAGAGAGGCTATGATGCAAGAAATGGTTGCCATTATGAGAAACTAGACGTGGGATCTATGTAGTCTTCCTCAAGGAGCTAAATCCATTGGTGTCAAGTGGATATACAAAACTAAGCTGAACAAAAATAGAGATATTGATAAATGCAAGGTGCGCTTAGTGGCAAAAGGATATGCTCAAAAATACGGAATAGATTACACAGAAGTATTTGCTCCTGTGGCTAGATGGGAGACTATTCGTGCAATTCTGGCTCTCGCTGCTCAGAAAGGTTACAAGGTTCATCAAGTAGATGTGAAGAGTGCATTTTTGCATGGTGAACTTATCGAAACAGTGTTTGTGGATCAACCTCAAGGATTCGTGAAGTCTGGAGAAGAGGAGAAGGTGTACAAGCTAAAGAAAGCATTGTACGGCCTTAAACAAGCACCTCGTGCTTGGTACAGCCGTATTGAAAGGTAATTTAGAATGGTTGGCTTCAGTAAATGTCCATATGAACCCACCTTGTTCTGTAAGAAAGATGAAAGAGGTATCATGATCATAGTTTCTTTATATGTTGATGATTTGGTTGTGACTGGTAACAATGATAAAGCTGTGGAGGAATTCAAGGATGCCATGAAGAAAGAATTCGACATGTCAGACCTCGGGGAAATGAGGTATTTCCTTGGTATTGAAATAATCCAGAAGCCATCGGGAATTTTTATATCTCAGAGGAAGTATGCTAGAGAAATACTAGAAAGGTTCAAGCTTGATCAGTGTAATCCTGTCAAGAATCCCATGGTGCCTGGTGTGAAGTTAATCAAGGAAGATGGTAGTGAGAAAGCAGATTCGAAGGTTTATAAGCAAATGGTGGGGTGCTTGATGTATTTGGCAGCAATAAGGCCAAACTTAATGTATGTCATTAGTCTGATCAGTAGGTTCATGGAGTCACCCACAGATCATCATATGCAGGCTGTCAAAAGGATCTTTCGCTATGTTAAAGGGACACTAGATTGGGGCATTTGGTACAGGTGTGAAGGCAATGAGGAGTTAGTAGCATTTTCGGATAGTGATTATGCTGGTAATCTGGATAGTCGAAAAAGTACATCGGGATATGCTTGCTTCTTGAGTGATGCAGTGATTTCATGGTCTTCTAAAAGACAATCTATTGTTACTTTGTCGACTACAGAGGATGAGTTTGTCTCAGCAACATCATGTGTTTGTCAGGTAATATGGCTGAGAAATGTGTTGCACAGCATTGGGTATACGCAGAAGAAGGGAACAGTTATATATTGCGACAATATGTCAACCATCAAGCTTTCTAAGAATCCTGTCTTCCACAAAAGGAGTAAGCATATTGATGTTAAGTTCCATTTTCTGCATGATCTGGTTAATGACGAAGTGGTAAAGTTGGTCTATTGCAGTACTGATATGCAAGTAGCTAACATTCTCACAAAGCCACTGAAACTCGAAACGTATTAGAGGCTTCGCAAGATGCTTGGAATGTATGAGATTTCAAATATAAACTGACACTGAGAGTGTTCAGTTTAGGGGAGGCATTGTTAGGAAGCAGTAGAAGAAGTACAAAGCTGGTGTTTAGAGTCTCATGTTGCTGACTTACATAGCAAGCTTTGATCAAGTCTTGTTTACTTAGTCTTGGTTGTTAATAAATCCCTGGTCTGTAGGGATAAGTAGTTTGATTTGCTCGTTACATTTTGTTGCTGCATATTCTCCTGCTTTCTAGTTAGTTTAGTTAGCTTTGAATTCTGTTTGCTTTGTAAGGCTATAAAAGCCAAGTAGTTCATGAATATACAAGTAGAAAATTCTTCTCTTCTGGGAAACACTACTGTGTTATTTGATTCTCAGTTTATAACATATATTTAGTAAGCAAAATCAAGAAGCAAAGTAAAAAAGATTGTGTTTGCGAACTGAGATATGGAAAACCGTGGTAAAAATAAGGTTATGCATGTGTTTCTGGGTTTACAAGGTATGCTATATGTGTAATGTTCTTGCTTTTGGTCGGGGTAAAGTAGATTTGGGAGTGTTTAGTTTTCTAGGTAAAGTTTGGGATAGGATGAATGCATGAGTAAGCGAAGAATATATAAAGAACTGAGACGATAAGGGTGTTCGATTGTTATGATGGAATTTTTTTTAATGATTTTTGTGTTGGTGAGAAAAATGGGTGAAGTGGTGCCAAAAACAATCAAGTCATTAACATGTAAATGTTCATCTTCAATGGAAATAGGCGCAAAAGAAGTGATAGAAGATCTAGTGAGCAGCATAGTGAGCGGGAATCGAAAAAATATAGAATAATGGATGGACGAATACGCAGTCCGAAAGAGAAAATATCCTTTATTGCAATGGGTTTTGGTGACTTAAGACTGACCTCGTATAGTAAGAGTGTAACATCGACCTCATTTGAGACTGAACCTAGTGATTATAGCGTGTTACCCCTTAGGTGCAGAGATAAGGCTAACACGTCTATGCTTTTATTGCCAACGCCACCTGTTATGGAAAACAAATCCATAGATTGCCCATCTTTCTTCAGAGCCTCGTCGCTCAGCGCAACATGTAAATAATGAGGGCATGGGGACATCTGCAGGCGGAGCGAGAGACCAAAGGCCTATAGAGCCAACTAGGAAGAGGAAGAAGCAAACGGCTGGTCATCCTAAAACAAAGATCAATCAAGCGGGGAACATACCGCCGCCCATAGTATCCTTAACGCTGGTTCTTCCCAAATATAGAATGGGCGGGCACTGCTTATATTGTTTGGATGATGGAACTGCCGCATAGGAACCAGTAAGTGCGCTATTGAAGAAGCAGATTGAAGCAATGCATAGAGATTATCACATCCCGCCTAACATCATTTTAAGGCATTTGAAAGACTAGGTGTGGTACCCGCGCTTCGCGCGGGTTATACAATATATTTACGTACTTTTTTAAAGATATAATTGCACACTTATAATTATATTGTGGTTGCATATTACAAATTAATATAGTTTTTGTTTGAATGTAGTTGTTGCATATTTCAAAATTAATGTAGTCGCGAGAATGAAAATCAACATGAGGCAGAGATGATATATAATGTTAGAATTCAAGCTATTTAAGCATAAAAAAAACTGCATTTGTTCAAATAAATTTGCAATTAATTTATTGCAGAAGGCAAGAAATAGTTTTGAAACTTTAAACATAAGGCTAGAGACAACCATACTAATTTTAAATGTATATCCAATGGTTATAAAAAAAACTCCATCCAGCTCCAACAAAACAATTATGTCACTCTATTCTATTTCAGCATTTCGTTTCGCCAATCACAGTTCATATATGAAATTAAGAATTTACTTGAAAATCTCATATATGAATCATATGATTAATTCAACTAAAAGCAAAACGTAAAGCTTATGTCACTTAGACAATTGAGTTTTACTTAATACAAAAGAAGTCTCGAATTGGAATAGATCAATCTGTACCAAGTCACTTGTAAATGAGATAGATACAACTATCACTAAAATTTCACCAAAAGAAATTAAGAGATGAAATAACGGAAGCTGAAGTATCTGGAAAACGATATGATAGATGTCTTTATTCTAGAAAGCAAGCACTCTTGACAAAAGACTGGCTTTTCTGAGAGCTCATGGGTTCGACGAAGGGTCTTAATCAGAGACAGCAAGCGTCGAAGGGTTTAATAGAGTCTCGACCCAGTCATAATCTAATTCTTCTTCTCGTTGTATGGATACTTTGTATTTTTATTGATACATAGCTAAAATATATATTTTGTATGTATTATCCTGTGTGTTATATATTTGTTATATATTTTGCAATACATCTCTATAGACTATATTTTTCGTATAGTTATTAGGCACGTCGTTACCATTTTTTATCATTATCTTAAGACCTTTTTTTGACGTCACTCTCGATAATGCCACGTATAACTGTCCGTGAGTAAAAACTGGTTCCGACAAATATATTCCGACTTGATTTAATGATTGACCTTGGCTTTTATTAATCGTCATTGCATAACATGGTCTAACAGGAAACTGACGTCTTTTAAATGTAAATGGCCATTTAGTTTCAGTTGCTATCAGCACTATTCTTGGAATATGTACTAATTGTCCGACTTTACTCCCAGTAAGTATTTTTGCTTCTATTAATCTTTCAAACAATTTCGTCACAATTAATCTCGTGCCATTACACAAACCTCGTATTTGATCTAAATTTCTTAATAACATAATAGGCATACCAATTTTCAATATGAGTTCATGTGTTGGCAAACCGCTAAACTCAAGCTTATTCAAAAATTCCATGGGATACAAAACATCAATATTATCACTGTTACCTGAATTATATGAGATGGAATCTGAACTAAAATATGATTTGTTATTTCCAGGTACTAATTTAATCGCATAATTATTGATTTCATGAACAATTACATTTTTGGGAGTCACAATAACACGTTCTCTCAAATAATTTGTATCATTGTATTTGGTATTAAAATTGGGATAAGTTGCTTCAAAAATTGATTTTATGGGTTCATCTGTGCCATCAACCAACAAATCTTTCGGTATATTAATCCAACTCACATCGGGATCATCCATAGGCAATTCAGATTCCAAACGACCTTCACCTATTTGTAGCATCCATTCACCAAAATCTTTTAATTCATTTTTTTCAAGAGGAGTTAAATCAATCGTCGACAATCTCATATTTTCAATTAGATGAAATACTGTAATGTTAGGCCACAAATATGAATTATTGAATGATGCTTGAATGACTTTTTCTTTACTACCACCTTGTATCACGGGCAATGTTTGTCTAAAATCTCCACCGAATAAAATTGTCTTTCCTCCAAATGGTTCTTCCTTTTTTGACAAAATATCACGTAACGTTCTATCCACCGATTCAATACACCATTTATTGCACATAGGAGCTTCATCTCAAACTATGAATTCAGCCTTTTCAATTAAATTAGAAAGATTTGTTTGTTTATTTATATTACAATTTGAATCTTTATCTATAATCGGTTTTATTTTGAAACGTGAATGAGCTGTTCTACCTATTGGAAGTAATAATGAAGCAATGCCTGACGAAGCAACGGCCAAAATAATTTTGCTTTCAGATCTTAATCTTGAAATTATAGTATTCCAAAAAAAAGTTTTGCCTGTACCTCCGCTACCATAAACAAAAAATGATCTTGGGTTCTTCTGTTCTACGGCTTTGATCACCTCATCGTATATAATTTTTTGATTATTATTTAGTTTGGCGATCAAGTCAGAATGTTCTTGTTTCACTGCTTCACAATCAAAATCTAATTCTTCTCTGATAAGCCTATTGTCGAGTTGATGTATTTGTTGTGTCTTTGGCATTGGTAATTTATGGTCTCTTAAACTACTGGATGACATATTAAACAATTTTTCAAGTTCATCTAGAACAGCATTCTTTAATTCATCATCAGGTATGATAAGATTTGGCATATTAAAATTTAATTTCATTCTGTGTGATATGTCATCAAACATCTTAATCCAATATGCATCAAACAAAGCTCGAGGATCCGAGACATTACAAAATAGAATAATCGTAACAAATAAATAACGAATTTGAGGAGAAGTGGCAGTAAAAGTAGATTCCAACAATGCTTCGAGCCATTCTTTATCATCACCTAGTAATCCCAAAGCTCGACATGCCTCTTGATAAGTAGAGTATACTATTTCATTGACAGTTCTTATTGCCTCAAAATTGATACATCCTTTTTGAACATTCAAAAGCATTCTAAGATAGTATAATTCACCCGCATTTGGTGGCACATGTGCTATTCTACCGAGAACGCGATATTTTTTCCTTGGTGTCCATAATTTTTTATCATCATTCCACACAAATTTTGTAGAAAATTGTGTATATGTTAATTTTTTTGCCTTCTTATGAGTCTTGTTTGCAGTAAACCAAGCAATTAGCATTCTAGTTTCTATACCTGAATTTTGTAACACGGTTTCAAGAGAATTAGCTTGATGAAAACAAATATTTTGTTCATTAGGTAAATGAATTTTCAAATATTGAACTGCAGGATATCTAGAATGAATGGAAAATTCAAATAAATGCCAAACGGACTCATGAGGAGTTAAATATCGACAATTGAGATAATTTTGGATTTCATCATTTATATTATTACGAACTAATACGCGAGCTCTATCGGGTCCTTTATTTATGTATTTGAATAAATATTTTATCAACATAGACTGAGAACATGATTCAACGTTTATATGAGCATTATACCTCAATAACAAATTAGCATTGTATGGAACAACATAATTATCACCAACATGAATTCCTTTTTTAAGTACAAAACGTGAATCATCATCACGGCGTTTATATTGAGGAGATTTGATTGCTTGGAAAACTGTGTTAGGAATAAATGATTTTGGAAAATGTTTCGTACATAATTTGTCTCGCATACACGGAGAAGATGGATTAATTTGACCGCATGGACCGTGAATCATAAATTGGCTAACTATTTCAAACAACTCTGGATTTATATTTTTGTCCGGTAATTCCGCTAAAATTATTGAATCTACATCGTTTGCTGTATAACATTTGTATTTATCTTTAATCCAAAATAGTAAATGAGCATGTGGTAAACCTCGCTTTTGAAATTCAATTGTACATACATGAGCATAGACTTCTCCAAAGGGTTCTCCATCATTAATGTAAGTAATCATATCATTCACTTTTATTTTAAAAATTCGACATACAATATCAGGACGATCTTCTGGTTTGTAGCCTGGTTTTTTTTCAAAATATCTCCTAATTTCTGGCCATTTTACATTACACGTGAAAGTAATGAACAAATCGGGATTACCATATTCTCTACAAATTGCCATTGCATCTTGATAATTATTTATCATATCTCTTGGACTACCCGTATGAGAACCAGGAAGAAAAACTCTTTTTCCGACATCAGAACCTTGTACAATTTCATTCGAAACAAATGTAGATATATTATTCCATGTTTCACACCTTAGCTCTGGTTGATGATGTCTTATATATTCTAAACGATTTTCTTCGACAGTTGCATATGCATCAACTAAATACTGTTGAAATAATCTTCCACCTTTTAACAAAGTACTTGATTGGTTTGCCCTATCATGAATTTGATAACACACAAACTTGTTCATTGTTAATTTTCTATCCTTATTCTCACTTTTGTTTGCAATTGGTTTTAATTTCATATTAATTTTAAATCCATTCTCTCCATATGGAAACAGAAGTGGATACTGTAATGACATCAATTTAGGATGAATTTTAGATATACGTTTTAATGGCCCTTCGTTTGATCGAATAATTATATCTCTATTAGAATTAAATTCACCTATATCACCCACAATTAATCCACCAATTTCGGAAACTGAAGGTAATTCATATTGTTTACCATCATTTTTCTCACGATCAAGTATAGTCACATCAAAATTGGGTAATTAATGATTGATTTTCAAAATCATTTCTCACAGATCGATACACTTTGGTTAATTCATTACATTGATCTAACAATTCCACTAATCCTTTTACAATATCATTATCAATCTTGTTATTTACATTGTTTGGATCAATAGCAATTTTTCGGTTTAAAATCTCATTTTGAGTATCGTATACATATAACTGAGCGTATACGGGACGTTCTCCTTCCAAAGGTAAAACAGAACCCATCAAATGATGCACTTGTCCACATATTTTAAAGACATAAGGGGCTCCTTCATTGTTTATATTATGCTCAATTTTAGCTCCCATAGAAGTAAACGCAAACATAGAATTATAAACTCTAATATTTTCACGAAATAATACACTTTTTCGACCATTATTTGGATTTAGCAATTCATCAAGAAAAATTGGAGTTGGATATGATATTGGAAGTTGGATTTGGCCTTTTTCACAACAATGAGTATATATATATATATATTGATTTTTCACTTTTCTTTTCAATGCTTCAGCTGACCAAAATAAAGCAGTGCAATGACTGCATGTGTAAGCGTCATCTCCAGAATCGTTATACTTGGTAACCACACCTACAATTGAAATTATAAAAAACTGTTTTTAGATAATTAATGATAGGTAATAATTTTTATGAATCGAAATTGAAATCTGGCATCACCTGCGCGGGTTCCTTGATAAGATGCTTGTCCAAAAATTGTTCCACGTGGACCTATAATTCATATAAAACACCATGGTTAGTTTGATTCTACATCTGCTAATGAAGAACAAACAATGCATCATATGGCAAAAAGGAAAAAAAAATTACATCAACAAAATGTGAGACAAACTAAATAAGAGACTAAACACAGATCAATCAGCAATTTCTTTCATTAAGCGAAGTCTATTTCAGTAATATGAATGATTGTAAAAACCGATAATGTATAATCAAAACAGCATTCTTAGATTCAATGTATTGGCAATCATATACTGCAGAAAAAAATTACTATATCAATACGCTACCTGATACAACTTGATCCACATCTTCATCTTCACTGATGTCCACCTCTAACGTCCCTTGACATACTGGAAAGCAAAAGAAACAAATGCAAGTGAATGATAGAAATTATGTGCATCATTGAATATGATGTTGATAGAATAGAATGATCCTAATCTAGAAAAACCAAATGTATAATGTTACACATTTCATATATTTGTGTTATACATTTTAAACCAAATAAAATTGATAGAATTAGACTATACACAAAGCTCTAAAATGCTAAGAAAAATCTTCTACTAATGCATCATACGGTTAGGTTACCTGATTGATCATTCTCGACATGGTCAACATTTCGACATTCTGCGAAAATAGACTTCCTCTTGGTTGATCTCTGCAATGGTTCAGATCTGTGCGAACATTCACCTTCGAAATAGTGCGACTCTACTACTGTCTCATGGGTCGCCAGGCCTTTCTCAAAATTTTCCGCGTTTTCAAAAAATCGCTTTCTCTTATTTTGATCATTTTTTGGCCTCATTACTGGAAAGTGAAAACAAAGATAACATCTAACAGTTAAATAATTATTTATACAAAATTACAAATAATGCACATATTAGCGGATAAATTCTACACACCACACAACAATTTGGTCTTACACAATATATGAAATCGAATGACACAACATTAATAAAGAACAGGTTTGAAACAAAACATAAAATGGTGTTGTGAAACAAAACTCTTACTATCACAAAAGTGTATTTTTTTTATTATTGAGATAACATGGAAAACATAGATTAAGGAATTCAAATGTTAAAGTGTTGTTTCATCCTTTTAATTGCTTGCAACAACCACATGATGACTAAAATGTCAAAAACGCTTATCAACTACTCCTTGCAAATAAATTTGTCTTATTATTATTCATGGACATAAATATACATACCTGAAAATTTGTAATGATCGATTGTAATAATGCTTGAGAATAGCCACAAAGACAATAATAGAATCGCACAGCTAACAACTTTTCGCATAAAACCTGTATAAATAAATCAAACTTAATATATCATTATACCATTTCAAATCTACAAAATTGAACTAACTAAAAAACTGATTCTATATTTGTTGAGTCTCAAACAATCATATTACATGAAGGAATGCACATGAAAAATGCCATCAAATGCAACATTGATACATCACGGTCAATAACTAATTTTCAGCAAGAAATGCAAGACCAGGATTCAAACCATTTACTCAAAATTACAAAAGCCAAATATATTAAATTACACACTCTAGAAGAGTGTAATACACACTGTGATGGGGACTTTATATCCAACAGGAATCATAACAATCCAAACCGTTGAAATCTCAAAATTCTTATGGAATCCAAAATCCTTACCAAGCTCATGCATACATCACTCTCTCATCAGTGATAACAATCTCAAATCAGTTGGTAAACAAAAAAATATAAGTATCACACTTGTGGCTCATTTCAAACTCCAAGAGAAAATCTCAAAAGAGTGAAAACCTCAGCTCAATCAACATCAAGTCTATAAAACCATAAACTTCTTCATTCAGAACGACTAAAACAATAAAAAATCGAAAACAAAATCAAAACAAAAACAAAAACTAAATCAAAATCTAGACTGAGAAAGAGAGACAGAGATATCAAAGTCTGTTGAATAACTATCCTTCAGCAAGAAATGCAATGCAAGATTCAACGGTATGAACTTATTCTCTCAAATTCATAAAAACTAAACCTGTTAAATCACACACTTAGGAAGAGTGGAATACAAACAATGTGATGCGCACGTTCGATGCAACAGAAACCTAACAATTGAAACCCTTGAAATCTCAAAGTTACTGTGTGATCAGAAGACCTCACTATACTCATCCATAGACCACTCTCATCACAATAATAACGTCCTCAACCACAAAGTTAGTTGTAGTAGTACTGGGAAAAGTGGTCATGATAGTATTGGTGTAGGCATTTAGAGCCATTCGAAATCGTGTAGTGGAATGAAGTCCAAAGCAGCAAAAAGCAACCACTTTATTACCCAAAACCCGGAAAAAAAAAACAATGTCATAGATCCAACCAATAAACACGAACAGATCAAACCCAGAACCACAGATCCGACGCCGTTTCAGTACAAACAAACACAAACCCACAAACTATTCATCACCAATGCAACACTAATTAAACTAAAGCGAAGAAAAGGGCAATAGAAAAAAAACAGAGCCAAAAAAAGAAAGAAAGTTGTCATACAAAAAATTGAAGAAGAGTAAGAACCCAGCAAAATGAAGAAGAGTAAGCGAATCAAAATGGACCTAAGTTTATACAAATCGATTCAAAAACACATTGATTACATAAATCAAACATAAGAGAAGTTAATAAAAAATGCTAACCTGAAAATGGAAGAATCAATTCACCAACCAAAATAACACGTATGTATTATGCTTCTAGCTACGACTTTCTTCTCCTCTACCCTGGGTTGAATTTTGCTCTTACTGGATAGAGAGAGCCAAAACCAGATGTAGTCAGAACTGGTAAGGATCGGTATTGAGGTGGAGCGACGGTCGACGAAGATGAAAAGCACGTTCGAGAGATCGGAATCGTTGTGCTATAGAGAGAATCGAAAGATCAAAAAAGTCAATGACGACAATATTAACATAAAAGAGGGAGATTTTCAAGCAAATCAGATATACCATAATAGTTCCCTCATCAGCTGTTATGAAAAGATATATACTATATATATATGTCATCAACTTGTGGATCAGGAATGTGCTATTGTATTCTACAACTGTAATCTGTACTGCTAGCTTCTTTCTATACCAGATATACAATTATTGTTATACACCAGAATAAGCTGTATAATAGTACCATGTAGACATCCTCAATTAAAAGTTTAAAACTACTTGGTAAACTATCTTCTACATCATTATTTCTGATTGTATTGATGCATTTAACTATGGAACTATTAGATACGGATGGATGACAAAAACAAATTGAATTATGATTTTTGTTTCTTGGCCCAGTCATCCAAGCCAATATTGACTCTTTCAATTGTTTCTGTGTTCTTTTTGTGTTGCTGAATGAGTGAATGTTCTTGTTGAATTACATTTCCACCACAAAGTGAGTAAATGGTTCTTATACAATAGATAGGTCTAACCTGCTGCCAAGTTCAACATGACTTGATCGAGTTGATTTTCTTACATCATGGTCTCAAACTTAACAAAATGGAAATGTGCGTATTGCCTGGGACTAATATTGGGGAAAAAGTATACATTATCAATTCTTAAATTTAATGTCTTTATATTAAACTTACCCTTTGTGGATCCTTTGAAGAAACAACACACAATAATGAGATGAAAAACTTAGAAATGACACCAAATCAGCAATCCAAATGATTAACACCAAACCAATGCAAGGTATCCTTATACACATTTAAGAAACCCCCAAATAAGTAATCGAAACGCAACAAAGTACAGTAATTAGTCATATATTTAATCAAAGAGCTCAATACAAAACTAAATCTTGACCAAGCCATGTTCCAACTATTGTATTCTTGATTACAGCCAGATGGCCTTCATGGTCTATTTATGTTCCATTTGAATCACAAAATCATAAAAAATAAAAAAAAATAAAAAATTCTCATGTTGGTTTATATCACAGGGAATTGTTGCAAAATTTCTGGAAAATCATAAATATTCCTCTTCCGTGGTTGATAAGGATTTAATTCGCATACAAATACCACTTCATCGATTACAGGTGCCTGAACGCGATTTCAATTCTGCTGACGGTGATTGTTTGATGAGAAATGAGCATGTTTTCTATGACAAAGACCCAAATCAAAATCATATTAAAACCCAACTTCATCTTTTCCTTACTGATTTTCAATCATCAGTTCCATCCTTTGTTCATAATACAATCTATTTTCATAGTATGCATCAACCTAAATATTTAGGTCTCTATTAGATGAGCAGCTATGCTATTCCACGAACTATGCTTATCCATGTTGCTTCTTATAACTATGGGTACTGCCTCATAGTTTTTATATCTCAATTTTCTTTTTTTCAAAGACCATTAAGCTTATACTTGCACCGGATTATAGTCTAGGTGGCTGCCGGATTAGTTAACTCATAGTATTTTTGCCGGATTAAAATGTAATAGATCATAAACATATAATAGTATATCGATGGTGTTGAATCCAAGGAGTTGCAGTTTCCTCGGTGGTTGCAAAATTGAATCCAAGGAGTTGAAGTATTTTTGCTATTTTTGCCGGATTGAGTTCGATAAATTGGTTAGGAATAGCTCAAATTAACATCCTAAATAAAAATCAAACAAAAACCCAATTCTTTAATTCATTTAAGAACACACATAATCAAACACAAAACAACACCAAAAAAACAAAAAAAATGAAAAATGGGGATATGGGAATTGAGAGAATAAGAGAAAGAAATTGAATTTAATCACATCTACACTAACCCATAACACAAAATGCAATGATTTGATCAAATACTTCGCTTTTTCAGCACACAAAAATGGAGAGAGAGAGAGAGTACCTAGTGAGTGATCTGGTGGAGGAGGAGAGAGGGCGAGTGATACCAATTGGCAGAGATAAAATCAGAAACGTTGGAAACTCTAAGCCTCTGATTGATCGGGAGCCGGTCAAGGTTTTGGTTCTGGAAGAGAGTTCCAGAGAGCACAGAGAGAAGATCGAGAGCTGAGATTTGAGATTGAGAGAGCTAGCAAGATTGAGAGAGCTGTGAATTTGGAGAGAGAAAGAGGTGAGAAGGCATGTGTGGTGAGAAGAGGAGCAGACCTGTAAAGCAGGTGAGATGCACGTGGATGAATAGTGAATAGTGTTCTTAGCTACAGTTGTTTCATGAATGTTATATAGGAAATAACATGTCATTGGTACACTCGCATGAGGGGTTCACATGTATGTAGATCTATCAATTTCGTCATCGACTAGTGCTACCGCTACACCCTTTTTATGCAGTACATGTTGTCCAGGTTGAAGATATATATTAGTGGGATAATGTGGCCTGCTTATTATCAAAATTTTGTATGTGTTCTTCAATTTTTTTTAACATGTCTAATTCTTATAATGGCTTTATTTTCAAAAAGTTTTTCATTTGTAATTCTTTTAGCCAAACTAAAAAATTTATCAAATGTTTCTGATTTGTTTGCCAAGAATTTTACCCATGTAAAGTGTGCAAAATCATCAACGACCGCAAGTGCATAATTTTTTTCAGTTATGCTTTCAATTTCTACTGGACCAACTAAATCAAGATGAAGTAATTCTAGACATTGAGATGTTGGTTTAGCACTAAGTGAGGAATGTGAAGTACTGGTGAACTTACCAATCTTGCAATCACCACACATACCTTCTGACTTACCTGTGAGTTTAGGAAGTCCTCTCACACAATCCTTGGAGGATAATTTGACTACATCTTGATAATTGAGGTGACAGATTCTTTTGTGCCATAATTCTAGGACATTGATAGAAACTTGTAACCTGAAACAAATCTCAGAAGAAAATTTTTGGTCAACAGAAACATAATAGCAATGATTTTTAGTTCTTTCTCTTTTCATGAAACTTTTACCTTTTCCATCCAGAACCAGGCATTTTGCATGGTCCAAAATAACATATTCATGTTTGTCAACAATTTGACTAACACTAAGCAAGTTTACTTTTAACCTTTTAACCAACAAGACATCTTTGAGATTAGGAAGACTTGGTGTATTCACAGTTCCACATTCAATTATGTTGGCTTGAGCACCATCACCAAATACAACCTTACCTGATGGTTGTGCATTATTCATGGATGAAAAAACAGTCTTTGTTCTCAGTCATGTGTTTTGAAAAACCACTGTCCATGTACCAGGAATCAGAATCTCTTGGAGCAAGAGCAATAAAAGCGACATTGCAAAAGGCCACTATGTCACTTTTCCCATTTGATATACTATCAATGCAAGCAAAATTGCCTACAAAATTTTCATCATCAGAACTATTGCCACAAAGATCCCAACGTTTTTGTTGGATGGGATTCAAGTTTGCTTGACCTTTGGGTTTATTCTTGTTGTTCCTAAGGAATCTCCTTCTCTGAGGCACATAAGATTTGACAGAAAGACTCTTGGCTATTTTAGAGAGTTCATCAAGGGTTTTCTCAAGAGATGATTGAAAAGAGGTAAGTCTATTCTTATGATAAGTATTCTAATTTCCCCCCGTTTTTTACAATTAGGTCGTAAGTGACCAATGATTCCACAATGGTGACAGGTAGGAACAAAAGATCTTTGGGGTTTCAAAGAGGGTACAGAAATATCTTTTTGACTTTTGACAAACCTGGTTGGTTGCTTGGAGCTTTCGCCAACTTCATAGCCTATCCCTGCTTTATCTTTGTCAGTCTTGCAAATACCACATATTTTGGGTAGTTTTTCTGACCCGAGAGAAAATTATTTAAAAAGAAATTTTGATTCTTCTAAGGCAAATTCAATATCAGACTTTTCTTTTGTCAAAGAGGAGACAAGATAATTTTGCCAATATAACTTTTCTTGAAGCATCTTAACATGTTCTTCAAGACAAACTTGTTCTCGCTTCCATTTTTTTCTTTAAAAGAGAAAATTTTTCTTGAAAGATAAGTTTTGTTTCCTCACACCTTGATAATTAATTTGTGAGGGTTTCAATTTTAGTCAACATGAAAGTAGATGAAGTACACATATCAAGATATTTTTCATCCAAGCTGTCCTCATCCTCTTCATCCTCAAGAGACTCGTCCAAAGCAATCGAAGCTATGAAAGAAATCATTTCATTATCTTTATCAGATGCATCTTCTGAATCGCTATCACTCCACGTGGCTTTCAAAACCTTATGTGATTTAAACTTTCTATTAGCACAATCTGCAGCTTTGTGTCTAAAACCAGAACACTCAAAACACTTTAGTTTATCATCAGGCTTTTGAGAGGATTTTGTTTTGAAATTTTTTACATTTGAATTCTCATTATTTCTAAAACTCTTTGAGTTTGGAATTTGGCTGCTAGACCCCTTAGAAAAATTCCTAGAAAAAGTTTTTTTTTATTTTTGAGAAATTTTCCAAATTGTTTTGTTAGAAAAGCATATTCTTCAGAAGAGATTTCAGTAGGTTCATCCTCTTTTTCTTCTTCCTGTTTTATTGAGCTAAAAGTAATTGTCTTCTCTTTCTTACGATTTAGATTTCTTGCTTCATAGGTCTTAAGATTATCAACTAGTTTGTCAAGAGAATATGTAGACATATCATGTAACTCTTCTATTGCAATTTGTTTAGGCTCAAAATAGGAAGTGACGGATCTAAGCATCTTTTGAACAATAACTTTTGACTCAAAAGGATGACCTAAACCTTGACATTGATTAGTAATGTTAAGAAGACGACTATAAAATCATCAATGGTCTCATCTTCAATCATTCTAATTTGTTCGAATTCGGAGATTAAACATTGAAGTTTTTGATCTCTTACCTTGATATTACCTTCATGAGTAGTGACAAGTGAGTCCCACACTGTCTTTGTTGTTGGACAATGAAGAATTCTTCTTCGTTCCCTTTCTAAGAGGGCAGAAAACAAGTTGTTTAGAGCTTTTGTGTTCATCCTTGAGTTTTTCTTTTCGGCATCAGTCCATGTGCTTCTTTCCTTGGGGATGCTTACTTTATCATCTTCAGGAGATGGGATTGTGGGAGGGTTGTATCCATCCTCGACCATAGTCCATTGCTTTCCATCGTCTTGAGAGATGAGAAATGCCGACATCATGATCTTCCATTGGGAGTAGTCGTTTCCTTCAAAAAAAAGGAAGAACGTTAATAGAAGTGACCCTATCAGAATCCATTCTAGGATATAGAGGATCTCACTAACAAAAGTTAGTGGCCGCTCTAATACTAATTGAAGATCGTAGAGGGGGGGGGGGGTGAATATGCCTTTTTATAAAAAAAATCGTTGAGGTGTTAATTCGAGGATAACAAAGAGTGATTCTATCCCGAATCACCAGTAACGAAGTTGGTCAAAATATAATAAGTAGGAAAACAATAAATAATACATGGATGTTTTTATTTAATGCATAAATCTTGTACCAGGGAAAAAATTGTGTGCCCCTAACTCTTGAGGGACAAACATTTTCACTATGTAAAACATCTTTCTTTACAAGACAGTAGCTCTCAGAATACAAGGACGCTCTTCTATCGTTACTAGTATTTGCACAACTAGTCTAAGATCTATCTCTCTTCTCGCCAGAACAAGTGTTTACAAAATCAGTGGCTATTAAGCTTCTCTTAGAACTTAGTACTCGAACGACTAATTCTCTCAAGAATGCTTCGATGAGATTGCACCTTCACTTCAACCCATGATATGCAATGAGAAAATATACAAGTTGAAAACGGTTTTTGTGAGATTTCCTATGGAGATATCAAATCTCAAGAAGGAAAATCTTGTTTTATAAGCCTCCTAGAAAGTGTAGCAGCAAAAGAAAGTTTTCATGCAAGTTTTAAAAACCGACACTCTTTTGAAAACAAGATGAACTCTTAGCAAATGCTAGAGTATGAAATGACTTGAAAGGAGATGACCAACATACTAAAATCTCCTAAATTCTTTAAGTACCGAATACTTCATAGGGAAGTGGTATTTATAGGCAACAAGGTTGACAAGTGGAGAATCAAAAATCAATCTTGGCCATTCATCAAAAAGATGAATCAAAGGGTTCTCCTTAAATGGAAGAAGTGCTATGCTTTTTCTTGATTTTGTTCAACGTCCTGGGACTATGAAGAGATGAAGGCTTTGGAGAAAACATCTCTCCATGAAATAAGAAGGAGACACACCTACTTCTCCCACTTTTATGTACCTACCGAAAAGAGAAGGTTTTGCTTTCCTTTGATTATGTCCAACCGGGACAACAAGGGGAAATAATCATGGAAGAAAACATCTGTCATTGAATCAAGGGAAGGACATACCAAACATGTGTTTTTATTTTCTTCCTTCCTACCGAATCGTCTAGAGAAAACTTGTAAACAAAGCAACCCATTGTTTTGTAAAAAAAAATTGGACAAAGTAGCCATGATGTGCAAGTGCATGCATTTTACCTTTATGCAATGGTTAACTTGTCTTGAATATAGTCGTGACAAAGGTCTTATGATATTGATTAACTTGCTTGATAATCCATTGCTTGATTATTGACTTGGATGATGATAACCCTAGCTTTCTTAGCTTAATTGCTCAATATTTGTGATTAATTACATACATGCCAATATTAATATGCCAATACATATTATAATATCCATCTCGTATCATAATTCTAGAAGAATCAAAGTCATTGGTTGCCCTCTTGAGTTCATCAGCAGAGTAGTCTCTCTCTCAAACATGCAAGCAATGAGAACCTGATACAATAGTTTATATAGGTAAAAAGTAGGCATATATAAACAAAATGAAAACAACCAAACAAATATCAGCTCTAATATGCTTCAACATACAGTATATATGTTTGGTAGTTTGGCAGCATAAATTGAAAAGAATCTAGTGAGCAAGAATTTCTATAATAAGGTGTAGATGAAACTTATGCAATTAACCAAAGGAAAATTATCACCACCATGGTCTGAATCTTTGTAAAGTCCTCAATTTGATGCTCACACTTTAAAAACTATCAAAATGGTACCCAAAGTTTTAAAATCGTATCAACGTGATGCCTCGAACCATTTTTTGTCACAGAGCCGTGTATATAGCTGACGTGGCATGTCGACGATTACATTTTGGGCGGTGATGCATCGTGTCATGGGCTGACTTTTTATGCAGCGAATTTTGCCCGTACGGCGCCATGGTTCTCTAACCAAGGCCAGCCTGTCATCCTTTTTTTCACTTTTCGGGATATAATGCGCATACTTGCATACAACTTGGATGTCATATTCCTCTTATAAACCTCTCTGACATTAGTTCTACACATGTTGAGGTTAACCCACGAGCTTTTACGCACCACTGAGTCTCATCACTTAAGACTTATTGTTTGTGTCCTGGTGTCATAGTAAATTAATCTAAGACACTCACACCCTACTTGACCGCTTCCTTGTGTCCCGATACATCTCCCCAAAGACACTCGCGCAACTAATAGGTTACCCTGTCAGTATAAACACTTCCTCAAAGTCATCATTTGCTCATCAGACTTCTCTGTCTGCTGGACATTTCATTGAACACTCGTGTTTGGTGTTATGGCTTACGTGAACTCGACCATCTCTAGAGCACCCAACATTAATCTATCTTTGAGACGTGCGCAGCCATCTTGGCTGCTTACGATCTCAAAGCTTCCCCTCGATGTTCCCTCTCTTTGCGGCTTACACACTCGGGGAACCACTTCTATATTCACTTGGATAATGCACTCATCCTGGTGGCTTACATCCCAACACTAGAAGAAAAACGCACCTAGACAGCGGAGTGTTTCCGTCGTCTAGGTGCGTTTTTCCGTCGTCTAAGTACTTAGATAACGGAACTTCCGTCCTCCAAGTTCCGTGCTCCAAGTCCTGTCGTCTAAGTGAGACTTAGACCGCGGACATTCTCCGCGGTCTAAGTGCTCGCTTGGACCGCGCAAAAGACTCTGCGGTCTAAGTTTTCACTTAGACGATGGAAATGTTGTTTTCCGTCGTCTAAGTGAAAACTTAGACCGCCGAAAACGTCCATCTCCGCGGTCTAGGTAATCACTTAGACGACAGAAAACAACATTTCCGTCGTCTAAGTGGTGATTTTGTAAAAAAAAATTAAATGAAAAATTCATGAAATGCTATTTAGTAATTTAATAATTAGCATTTCATGAATTTTTCATTTAATTTTTTGTATATCAATATTCATAATATTGCAAATTTTATTGAATGTTAATTATTAATAATATATAATACGTACAAAATTCATAATGAATAAATAATTTAAATTATTATGGATTTAAATACAAAATTCATAATAAATAAAATAAATTAATCTAGCCTAATTACATAAACTAAATTAACCTAAAACTAAACTAATTATAGGCGGCGCCGGTGGTGTTGGCCGGAATGTGGAGGCGGGTGGTGGAGGCGACAATGTAGGCGGTAGCTAGTGGTGTGTGGTGGTGGTGGAGGCGACGTTGTAGGTGGTGGTGTGTGGTGGTGGCAGCGACGGTGGTGATGTCGGTGATGGCGACGACGGTGGTGATGCCGGTGATGGCGGCGACAGTGGTGATGTCGGTGGTGGCGGCGACGGTGGTGGTGGTGATGATGATGATGGTGGATGGTGATGGTGATGATATATGGTGGGTGGTTGGGGGGAGAGATGGAGAGGGAGCGTGGATTGAGAGAGAGGAAAAAATGAAGAGAGATTGAGAAAATGATGAATTTAAAGGGTTTTAAAATACTTAGACGACGGAAAAACAGCATTTTCGTCGTCTCAGTGTTTTAAATTTTCAAAAAATACCGCCTAATTTTTCACTTAGACGACGGAAATATTGATTTTCCGTCGTCTAAGTGATTTAAATTTTTGCCAAAATTTTAGTGGGAAAAAAATACCGCCAATTATTTTGACTTAGACGACGGAGATTCATATTTCCGTCGTCTAAGTGGATTTAAAGTTTTTGCCAAATTTTTAAGTGGAAAAAACACCGCCAGAAATTAAAAATTAAAAATTTCACTTAGACGACGGAAATATGAATCTCCGTCGTCTAAGTGAATTTTTAAATTTTTTTATTTTTATTTTTAAAAAATTAATTTTACGGAATTTTCATCTAGACCACGGAGATGACAATCTCCGTCGTCCAAGTGAACACCTGGACGACGGAGATAGTCATCTTCGTGGTCTAGGTAAAAATTCCATAAAATTAATTTTTTAAAATAATTTGTAATGAATTTTTCGATCTGTAATTTGAATGGAATTGTCGTAAAATATCGATTAAAGAATCGTATATATAAAAAGTGGGATTTAAGACGATAAATTAATTTACGTATTCAAACTTATTAAGTATCTATTAATATGTATAACTTAAGTATCGGTACGTATAGGCTCATTGCACATCGATATTAACGAAATTGAATTTGGACAAAACGACCGTTGGATATACTCGCTATAACACCATATATAAGTAGAATAATTTCCACTAAACACAGAGTTCGTTCAGGGTTTCATCGGCACAGTCAACCCCAAATCCAAAATTTTTACAAACCGGAAACGTGGATACAAGAAAATCCGTAACTCCAATTTTGGAACCGTCGACGCTCACACTCTAAGAATTGTTTACTCTATGGTCTCGATGGAAAGAATATGCATTGAGACATGGTCTACATGGTCGTTGTCTTAGATGTGAAATTACGAAACTTGCACTTGGACGACGGAGATGCAACTCTCCGTCGTCCAAGTGTAAGTTTCGTAATTTAGGGTTTTGAGGCTTAGGGTTTAGGGTTTAGAGTTTTAGGGTGTCCACCTAGACGACAGAGAAGATTGTCTCCGTCGTCTAAGTGATCACTTGGACAACGGAGAAGATTTCCGTTGTCCAAGTCATCACTTAGACGACAGAAACACAATATCCGTCGTCCAGGTGCTACTTGGACAACGGAGAAGATCTCCGTCGTCTAAGTTCCACTTAGACCACGGAACATTAAAGTTTCCGTGGTCTAAGTGGAGTTTTCTTGTAGTGCAAGTCTTTTTATCCCATCATGGGCTCCTTCGACTCTTCACTGGACATTGCACTAGTCCATCACAAGTTCCAATATCTCTTTCATGATCATTCTCTGTCCAGTCCCATAGCTAGCTTGCTTCCTCACATTTTTCATGGTGTAGAGGAACCACTTGTACTCGAGCACACCTCGGAGTAATCCCCACCATCCACAGTGCTTGCCCATACGCTCTCTGAGGTGGTGCCTACAGTCCTCAATGCACACTCATACTCATGTCCCTCTTCCAATCACAACCCAAGCTCGATGTTCCATCATACTACCATCAAGTACTCACTTCCTCTTATCTGGGTCAGGCAACATTAACACTTCCATTGGAGGCCTAATTGGTCCTAAGGGCTTACTCTTGCCCATAGTCCATTCCTCAAGTGTTGCTCCCATCGAGCATCTTACTCACTTGAGTGTATCAGATGGGGTTGGCACCCCTTCTCGTCTTCCTTCCCATACTATACGGTATGACTCAACCCGTGCTTCCTCTTAGTCCAGACCGAACCCAACCATGTGCCTTCATCGCTTATGGCGTGACCATTGTGCACCACGAGGTCTCGACATATTTTACTTAATCCCTCCTCGCATGTCTATACGCCGCTGGCATAAAGGGAGCACCAAGGACCTCACCCACGGCACACATGCCGCAATACTGGCCATTCCTTCAGCCAATACTGCCCACGAGGCTTCCTGACTCGTGGGAACCCATGTTGTCCCTTTTAGACTTCATGGGCTCGGCTCCTAGGCCCAGGGGCGCCCAGGAGAGCTCGCTTAATGCTACCTAGAAGGGTGGCACCAGGGGTGGTGGAGAGCTTGACACCATGTACCTTTTTATATATGATAACGGGCATAAGTTCATTTGACAAGAGGAAACATTAAAATGTCCGATGAGTCATAATGGTCCATAACTTCTTCATTCGAACTCCAAATGACATATCGTCAAGTGCGTTGTACTATTTTTGTCCTTCCGGACATTTCTAGTGTTTATAACTTTCTCAAAATCTAAGCAGAGATACCTCGAACCCTGAGAATCACTAAGTTGCACTTATTTATGACTATGCCACTAAGTCTTCACCTTCCAACTCGCATTGGCTTCCTTCCAATGCTCGTTGGTACTTAGCCATACGTCATGTGCACAACTTGTACAGCTCGTGACACATCGCCTAACTGTCAATGTCGACGACGACGTTTCGGGCAGCGATGCATCGCCACACCAAGGGGGTTTTGATCTTGGATCGCTACGAGTCGATCGTAACCAGTTCTAGGTCATACCGTGGCCTATCGGCGTCGGCCGGAGGACTTGAAATTCCGGTGAAAAACCTGCAATTGTCTAGGTAATTTCGGAGCAGCTTTCGGCGAAAAACCTGCAATAGTTGTGAGAATCTTATTCCCACCGCATCTTATTCCCATGACTCACACTCATGAGAATTTCAAACAAAATTTAATTGGGGCTAACAAAGGTAGAAAGAGTTGGGGTGGGAAAGGAAAGGCTTTGAAATTTGGTCGGAGCTTAATTGGGGTTGTGAATTAAGGTTTGTTGGGTTTTCCATGAGTGGAGAAAGTGGTGGGAATTGGAGGCCGATTTCATGAGAATTTGAGTTGTGGGAAATTAGGGTTTGGGCGATGAATTAGGAGGTGAGCTCGAGGTCGAGCAGAGACCGCAAGGCGGTCTTACCGAGGGGGAGGTGGATTGGAGATGCACGGCTGTGGCAGAAGGGAGAGGCATATCAGTGGGCTTTAGACAAGACGACGGCTGGAGATGGACGTATGAAGGACAACGAACGAGGAATTGTCGAAGGACGACGATGGCATGAGATAGACTGGCGTTGCTACTGTGTTTGAGAGAGAGAGAATAGAAAAATTAAAAAATTAAAAGGAAAAGAAAAAGAAAAAGGAAAATAGAAATAGAAAATTTAAAAAATATTATAAGGGCATTACAGTCTTTTTGCATCTAATTTAGAGGAAAAATATTGTCACGTCAGCAATATACACGGCTTTATGACAGAAAATGATTCGAGGCATCACGTTGATACAATTTTGAAATTTTAGGCACCACTTTGATAGCTTTTTCAAGTGTGGGCACACATTAAAGACTTTACAAAAGTTCAAACTCTGGTAGTGAATTTTTTCCTTCATCAAATCACAACTTTACAAAAAAAATTAAAATTATTGGATGGCATTTTCCTGCACTGCTTTCAGCTCCAGAGTTTGATTCAGATCCAACAAGAAACAGATCGAAACTCAACGTGGATTTCTCACCTGCAGAGTACTACGTCGATCGTCGATTTCGCTTTGTTTTGAGGTTGACTAAAGTTGAAGTCAAGAATGAGAGAGATCACAACAATCTTATCTGCAGGGGCATGGGATCAGACTCCTCTAAAGTTAGGAGGAGTGTGAAGTTCGTGTGAAGTCTTTTCCAATCAGCATATATTGTGCCAACATACATTATTATGCCACATCACCTATCCTCTTATTATTCTCTTATCTTTTTCCATTTAGACAGAAATAAATTCATTGTCATAGAAGAATTAAAATGCAAACAACATGACTATTCCAATACATAACTATGTCTCAAAAGACAGCTGAATCTAAACTACAAACTAATGCTGTTTCTACA
Source organism: Geum urbanum (assembly GCA_946800695.1). Classification (NCBI taxonomy): domain Eukaryota; kingdom Viridiplantae; phylum Streptophyta; class Magnoliopsida; order Rosales; family Rosaceae; genus Geum; species Geum urbanum. Next base: position 3,361,054 of record OX327002.1, on the reverse strand, counting down.
AAGACAAGGTAGACTTTTCGATTCTTACTAGTTCTTTGGCCACATTGATCATCTCTGGTCTTACTTCACCTTGATCTTGAACGCATGACAGTGCCAGTGATAGGAAATCATGCAACTGCTGCCGTTGTGCTTGCTCATTGTCTCCATGTAACTCTTCAAGTATTTTTGGATCCACGATTGTCATAATTTGGCCGTCACGAGCATGTAGTTTCACATATGACACAAGACTAACCTCTTCTTCTGCTCGATTAGTGTCATAAGCTTTTCGCCCCGTCAAGAAAACAAGTAAAGTGACACCAAGGCTATAAACATCAGTTTTCTCTGAAATGTAACCAGAGACGCTATACTCAGGATCAATGTACCCATATGTTCCTTTCACAATATCTTGGACGTGCAATTGCTCAAGAGGGATTGTTATGGAGTCCGAAAAATCAGAGATTTTAGGAACAAAGTCTTCGTCCAAGAAAATGCAGCTCGGCTTTAGGTTCCTATGAATGATGGGTCTGGGGAATGCTGTATGAAGATATGTGACTGCATTTGCAAGCTGCTTTGCACAATGCAATCTAGTAACCCAGGGAAGGGACTCATCAACCCAGAAACCTCCTCGAGCATTGAGAACTCCAATGGCTGCATTTTCAAGCACCAGAGCTGGAATGGGGAACTCTAAGCAGCATCCCAAGAATTTCAAAACATTTTTATGAGTAGTCATCTGCATTGAAATGATAATGTCACGAATAACCTCATTCCTTGCCTGCTCAAAATTACAATAGGAGTCATCCCTCCGCCATTCCTTCTTAATAATTATGTATCTGTCGTATAAGAAACCCCTGAATATTTTGTATAGAGCATTCTGTAGTAGAAGGCAATCAGGGTCAAAGTTATTGGTTGCCCTCATGAGTTCATCGGCTGAGTAATGGCGAATAGGATTTGATACGTTCCCATCACACGAGGCAATGAGATCTTCCAATAACTTGCTCCCATTTAGCAAAAATGATTCTTCAGCCAGTTCAGCATCTTTTTTCTTTTTTGGCAGACATGGAAACAAAGAATACCTGATACAATAAATACATACATAAGTAAAATACAATGGCAAATATTAGCGTTACATAATTTAGACTAGCTCAAGTTTCCTATTAATCTTGTTGATCTCAGTTTTACTAACACTTGCGCCAGCATCAAGTGAAAACAATCAAGTGAGCATCACTTTCAGTAATGTCTAAATGAAAGTCAAAGAACGTTATGTAATAAACTAAAACGAAACTTACAAGAAATTATTGGATGGCATTTTCCTGCGCTCCTCTCAGTTTCTAGAATTTGATTCAGATCAAGAACAAACAGAAACTTGCCGTCGATTTCTCACCTGAAGAGTTCTTGTGCAAGCAGCAGCAGAATACTATGTCAGTTTCACTTTGTTTTGATGTTGAATAAACTTCACTTGAAGACTGAGATCTCACCTGGTTTTCTCCAGTTCTCAGCAATTTTATCTGCAAAGCTCCCTGCAGACCCCTCAGAATCAAATTCAGATTGCACATGAAAAGTATGATGTTAGAGATAACTTGTAGTTGAAAAGTCAAGAATGATCACCAGATCCAATGCAGCCACATATGGTTTGACTTGAAATATCATTTTCTGATTAATTGCTTATAACGTACTGGACGAGTTAATTTGTCAATGAAATATCCTTGTCTGATTTACTTTAATTTAAAACTTGGATGCTTCCGGTCAATGGAATCTGACCAACGAGGTAAAAGAACTACATGTAAGAAGTCTAATAATTAAGAGCAGTCATAGAACAAATGCTTAAAAACGAAGGAAAATAAGTGTTGTTAATGTGAGAGACTTTAGTCTTCTCCGAAAATGTAACCAGACCACTCATTGCAGGTGTTAGTATTACATCATTAGTTGTACGATTAATATACTTATCCACTTAAGCAGGTAATCAACACCTACCCGACAACCCGAAAGACCAGCAAGAAGGCTTCGACTTCACTCACAAGACCCACCCCATCCGAGCGCACGCCCGAATGGGCGGATCACTATGACAACAAGCACACCAGTCCCACATCGAAGAGCACAAGTAAGCACCAAACTCAACCACCTATATATACAAGGTATTTATTACAGGTAACACTACGATTTCACTCCAACTAAATACTACTTACACGCATACTCGCTCGACTGTTATATCCAAGACACCATCTGACTTAGGCATCAGAGCGTTGAAGACGGGCCGCCCCCGTCTCGACCACTGACCGCCTGTTCATTGTTGTATTCTTCTAACAGCTGCACGGGAACAAGCATACCCGATCATCCGAAGAGATAGCGAGCGCCCGCCCATCCGAACGGCCCCAACGTTCGGACGCGCAAGAAGGAGAAGGAAGAGGGAAGACCATTCGTGCTGTTCCGCCAGATTACGTCCCCGCGCGTAATTCGGTAGAAACAGTTGGCGCCGTCTGTGGGAAACTTACAAATTGCAAACCTCGTATAAACACCACAAAAACCAAAGGTCCACGTGCTCAACCCGATGACTAACGGCAACAACACACCCGACGAAGGACAACCGCGCCAGGCGAGTACCGAAACCCGTGGGACTATCAGCACGATATCCGGGAGTAAGCGCAAGAGAGGAACGTTGGCGCCCGATCGCCCGAGCAGAGAGGTGCTGACGATCGGGGAAGAGAGAGTACCCAGGGTAGAAAGGAAGGAAACGCCCACCGTTAGCTTCACAGCGGAGGACGAGGAGAAGAGCCCGAAGGATAGCACCCTACCATTCGTGATCGACGCGATCATTGATCGATTCCTCGTGAAGAGGGTGCTAATCGACAATGGGGCGTCCGTAAACGTGATCTACTTTGGCGCATACAAGGCGCTCAGCATGCCCACACGCAAGATGGCACAGGATCACGAGTGCATCGCCAGCTTCACAGGCGAGACATCGTACCCGATCGGGAGTGACAGCCTCCGGGTCGAGATCGGCGCGCCCGACTCTCCGCACAACGAGGTCCGGACGGACTTCATTGTCATGGACACCCCCTCCCCCTACAACGCCATAATCGGGAGGCCAGGGATTTGCAAGTTGAGGATGATCATCGCAGGACACATGCTCTTGGGACGTTTCCCAACCGAGCACGGGGTCGGATGCGTCCGGGGATACAACAGCAAGGAGACCACGAAACCCCGGGGCAAGCATGAAGTCCTCGCCCTGGAACCCGCGCCAGGATCAGAAATACTGGATGACCCACGCGACGGGCTGATGGCCGTATCGCCCATCCCCGAGCGCGAAGAGCTGAGGACGATCCAGCTATCCTCCGAACACCCGGAGAGAACGGTGCAGATTGGAGCATCGTTGGCTCTCGCGATAGCCGAGCGGCTGATCGCGCTGCTGAAAGAGAAACAGGAAGTGTTCGCCTGGTCGTACAAGGACATGCCCGGGATCAGTACAAGCATCATATCCCATCGGCTGAGCGTCAGCGCCAGCGTCCGAGCAGTGAAGCAGAAGAGGTGGGCGTACAAGGCGGAGCATTACGCCGCCATGCATGAGGAGGTGGACCAATTACTGGGTATCTGGTTCATCCGGAAGGTGGACTATCCTAAGTGGATTTCCAACGTTGAAATGGTGCAGAAGAGCAACAAGAAGTGGAGGATGTGCATCGATTACAGCAATCTCAACAAGGCGTGCCCGAAGGACAGCTTCCCGCTACCGAGGATCGATCAGCTGGTGGACGCGACGGCGGGGCACGAGCTCCTATCGATGATGGACGCGTACTCGGGCTACAACCAGATCTTCATGGACCCCGAGGACCAGGAGGCGACAACGTTTGTCACGAACAAGGGCCTTTATTGCTACGTTGTCATGCCCTTCAGACTGAAGAACGCTGGCTCCACGTACCAGAGGCTCATGAACGCAATGTTCCATGGCCTGATTGGCAACATTGTGGACGTGTACGTGGATGACATCCTAGTGAAGAGCGTCCAGGCGGTCGATCACGTCCAGAACTTGGGGACTGTGCTCGACGTCCTCATCAAGAACGGCATGAGATTGAACCCCGCCAAGTGCACATTCGGCGTCACCAACAGCAAATTCTTGGGGTATATTGTCAGCCAGCGGGGGATCGAGGCCGCACCCGCCAAGGTCAAAGCGATCATTGACACGAAGTCGCCCGTCAAGAGAGTGGACCTCCAGAGCCTCATGGGGAAGCTCGCGTCCCTCAACCGATTCATCTCCCGGTACTCGGACAGATGTGCCCCGTTCTTCAAAGCCCTACGAACCACGAACAAGCGCGAGGTTGTGTGGACGCCCGAGTGTGAGGAATCTTTTCTCCAAATCAAGGAGTATTTGGCGTCCATCCCGCTTCTCTCCAGACCCGTCCGAGGAGAAATCCTGTACGTCTACCTGGCTGCTTCTCTCACAGCCATCAGTTCTGCCCTCATCCGCCGGGAGGACTGCACGGAGTTGCCCGTCTTCTTCTCGGGGAAGGGCATGACGGGAGCTGAAACCCGATATCCAACAATCGAGAAGATGGCGCTAGCGCTCGTAACCGCTGCCCGACGGTTGAGACCATACTTCCAGGCGCACAGCATCCACGTCCTCACCAACGTACCCTTGCGCCAGATACTCCAATCGCCCGACCATAGCGGCCGCCTGGCGAAATGGGCCATCGAACTTAGCGAGTTTGACATCGAGTACAAACCCCGCACGGCAATCAAGGGACAGGCCGTGGCGGACTTTATCGCCGAGTATACAGAGGCAGAGGGGGCGCCGATCCAAACGCCTGATAGATCGACGGTAGAGGCGTCCGACAATCCGGAGGTCAAGGAGCGACCGTTGTCAGAGTGGAACCTCTACGTCGATGGGTCCTGTACGAAGAAGGTGAGCGGCGCCGGTATAATCTTATCCGGGCCAGGAGGGGTAAACGCAGAGTACGCCCTCAAGTTCGAATTCAAGGCGACAAACAACGAGTACGAGGCGCTCATCGCGGGCCTGCAACTGGCCAAAAACTCAGAGGCGCCCGACCTCAATATATTCAGCGACTCACAGTTGGTAGTAAGCCAGGTCGGGGGAGAATTCCAGGCGAAGGGGGAGTCCATGATCGCCTATCTGAAGCATGTGCAGGCACTGATCAGGGGATTCAAATGCATCAACATCAACCACATCCGCCGAGGATTCAACGCAAAGGCAGACAAATTGGCCTGATTTGCCACGGCGCCCGTGTACAAGGGGCCGGGACAGGGCATCGTCGAGGTGCTGCGACGACCAAGTATCTCAGGAGCAGAGCAAGTTCTGGCAATCGAACCGCACGAGCACAGCTACATGGACGTGCTCATCGCTTACAAGACAAGGGGAGAACTGCCGGGGGATAAGCGAGAGGCCAGAACCATCGTCGCACGGGCAGCCAACTTTAATGTGCGGGATGGAGCACTTTATCGACAAGGGAGGACTTGGGCGAGCCTCAAGTGCGTCACCCCGACGAAAGGCAGCTCGATCTTGAAGGAAATCCACTCAAGCACGTGCAGCCATCATGCGGGCGCCAGATCGATCGCGCACAAGGCCCTCCGACATGGTTTCTGGTGGCCCACCATCCACGCGGACGCCACGGCACTGACAAGCAAGTGTCACCAGTGCCAGCTGCACGCACATCACCACCATGCGCCCGCCGTCCTGCTATCCATCCTCTTGTCGCCCATTCCATTCGCACAGTGGGGACTGGATCTGATTGGAGAGCTTCCGAAGTCAAAAGGGCAATATAGATATCTGATCGTCATCATCGACTACCACACGAAGTTCATAGAAGCCCAGCCCATGGCGAAGATCACTACAGAGAAGGTGGAACGTTTTCTCTGGCGTTTCCTCTTCTGTCGCTATGGAACACCGATCAGCATCATCACAGACAATGGGCCACAGTTCAACAACCCCAGGTTGATAGACTTCTGCAAGCGCCAGGGAACGGACCTCATTTTCGCGTCACCAGCACATCCCCAGACGAACGGGCAGGTAGAAGCAGCAAACAAAATCATCAAGTCTGGGATCAAGAGAAAAATTGAAGACATCGAACCCGGGGACGCGGGCTACGGGCGCTGGCCCAAGGTCATTCCAGAAATTCTATGGTCCATCCGAACGACAGCCAACGCAGCTACAGGCGAGACCCCGTTCAGCTTGACATTCGGAACGGAAGCCATGTTACCCCTGGAGATCACCCATCAGAGTCCACAGATCGAGGGGTACGATCCACGTACGAACAGTGAGGGGCTGCGGCTCAACAACGACCTGCTGGAGGAACGAAGAGATATGGCGCACCTCTACAACGCCGCGAATAAGCAGAGGATTGCCCGATTGTACAACCAGCGTATACGGGCTCGCCCAATCCAACTGGGGGACTGGGTGATGAAGGCGATCCAACAAAAGGTGAAAGCCCTTCGCCCGTTGTGGGAAGGCCCGTACGTTGTCGATGATGTAATAAGCGACAGCACTTTCTACCTCAGTTATATGCAGGGTCAACGACTGCGCCACCCGTGGAACATCCAACACTTGAGAAAGTATTTCCATTAAAAATTACCATGTTGTACTTTTAGTTATTTCCTTATGTAAATTATTGTTGCGTGTCCTTACCCCGCCCGCCCATGTACTCGGGGGACTGGGGATAGGCTACTCGCAAAGATGTAACACTTCAGTTAAAGGTACAAGCGCGCGTTCGCGTGAGTTGCTCAAAAGATGCCAAAAAAAGAGAGAAGGGAAACTTCATTCATGCAAGTACAAGGCACACAAACAGAGAAAAAAAAAAGGAAACTTCATTCATCATTCATTCGCCCGATTACAAAAAACAACGGACGGGAATCAAAGGCACGAAGGCCCGATTACAAAAGATCTACTCTATTACAAAGGGAAAGAAAGGAAAGCTACTCTACTCCACCACCGCCCACCGACCCAGCAGCTCCATCGGGGGGCACCACCACCTCCTCAGAAGGAACCCGATCGCCCGCCAGTCTCTTAGCTTCCGACTGCACGAACGCCTGGTACTCCTCCAACTTAATGAAGGGCGCCCGCCACCATCTCCTAGAACTGGGCCACTTGGGCATCAACCTCAGCGGCCACCAACTCCTTGAACTCCAAAGAATCCTTGAAAACGGCAAATGCCTCCGCTTGAGCCTTTTGAACCTGAGCATGCGCTTCGGCCATCAAGCGGGACTCCACCTCCGCCACTCGGTTGGCCGCTTCCACCTTTGCCTCTTCCAGGGCAGCAAGGGCGGAATCACGTTCGGCCTCAAGCATCGCCTCTCGCTCACCTGGCTTCTGGACCCGCCCCGTCGCCGCCCGGACTTCGCCTCGGAGACGATCCGCCAGCTGTTCATACTTGGCCAGATCATATTCCTGCTTCTTATTGGCGTCAATGAGCGCGCGCAACTCCCCCCGCACCGCCTCCTTATAGCGCTTGTTGGCAAGGTGCTCGCGCATCTGATACATTTTGTGCTGCATCACCATACTGAGGTTGAACGGCCTATCCATCTTATCGAAATCACTAGCCGACATCTGCGGTACCACCTCGTTCACGGTTTTCACTCTCTGCTCCAGGGCTCGCGTCAGCGGCCCACAAAAGGCGAACGGATTGGCGGACTGATCTACGGACGGACTGTCCGTCCTTGGACGCTTATGTGGAGGCTCGGCACTACCCCCTGCCTGTTCACCCGTGGGGGACTTGGCAGACGAGCGGACACCTGAGGAGTGATGGGGGTACGAGCGGCTGCCTGGGATGTACGGGTTGCCTCTTGCCTACCCTTATCCCGCGTGTCATCCCGGTCCTGCCGACGCTGGTCGCGACCCTCCTGACGCTTCTCGGCACGATCAACCTTCACCTGTGCCTTTGAACCACCAGCACTACCTGAGGGCGGGCAAGGGGCTTCCGCCCGGATAGCTGGGGCAAAGTCAGCCACGTTGGGAATGCGAAGCTTGGGCTGTAGGGTCTCCCCCAGAACCAGACCGCCTCTTCCATCATCCGCCACCTTATGTACCTGGCCGGCAGTCTCTCGGAGAGCGGACACACGGCGCTTGAGCGCATCATCCATCTCAATGGCCTTGCCCTTCAACATCTTAACTGCAAAGACACGACAAATGGAAGGTTAGCGACAGAAGAACAGTTAGTCAAGCTCTACTCCTACTCCTAGGCAATGAACTACAAGACCCACGTACGCGGCGCCGTGGCAAGGTGCGTTTGTTCGATAAGATCCCAGTGGCAGGCGGCAAAGAAATGTCTGGACTCAGGCGCCGGGTCGAACACGAACTTTAGGCGGTTGATCCGGGCCTCTTCAATAGGCGTGAGAGGATACTCGTTCCTATCAAGTGGGCAGAAGGCTTGGGGGACTCGATCAAACAAGTCAGCGTTAGCAACATACTCGGACGAGAAGGCGCCTAACTCCCAGTCACCGCCCACCAAGCAGTTGATCGTGCGCCAGGAGGTTGAAGAGCTCGGCGGATCCACCAACCACCACTTCACACGAGGCTCCACTGTGAAGGTCCCCGAGTCCCTCTGGCGCGTGGAGTAGCGCAGACGGAAGAAATTGAGGAACTCTGCCCGCGTAGGCTGGTCCAGGCCGCTCACCCGGAATATGTTGAACATTGCTACGAGTGTGCGAGTGAGCGTGGGCCCACATTGACCAAGAGATATTTTCAGCAGCGCCAGCATATACTGGAAGAATGGATGCAGTGGCAGCTTGATCCCTGCCTTCAGATGAAACTCACTCAGGCAGGCGTGGCCTGGCGGCGGGCGGGTGAACGTTTCCCCATTACCAGGTATTCGCAGAATCACGGAGTTGGGGATGTGATAGTTTTTCGCCCATCTGGCCATGTCCGAGACGGATGGCGGACGCTCTGGCTCCTGGACCGGCGTCCCATCAGGCAATACCCAGTAGACGGGTCCGCCCTCCGCAAACTGAGGAAGGGAATCTCCTCCCTCTGCCCTCTCCTCGCCCCATGGATTAGCCTCACCCGAGTGCCCGCCCGACGATTCCGACGAGCCCTCCAATCCCGCACTGGCGCGCGCTTGCCTGGAACCCATTGACTGCACGGGAGAAGTATCAGGATAAATGCATTGCAGGGGCGTGACACTCAAAATGGACTCATACGACGACGTACTCGACCCACCCTACCCACAACTAATCCACCCCGCCCCCGGAATGTAGATACGCTCACGTGACTGTTCGCTCGACACTTCTATTGGCTCCATTCCTAAGACGCACGCACGTAAAAACCCACACTTAGCAAAAATTTCTCCCAAACACAGAAACACCCAAAACCAGAGAAAGCTACCCAAAGACAGATCAAACCTACCCCACTCAAAACATGCCCTGATTCTTGAGTTCAAAAACCCAGAAAAAGCAAAACAACAAAACAACAAAACAGAGAAGAAACCAGGGACAAGAGCCTCACCAGAATTGAGTTTTCGAGGAATGGAGAATGAACGTCGAGGGCGTATTCCGGCAAGAACTCGAAAGAAGAAACTTCATGGGTGCAGGTCGAAGGGTGATTTCGGCAGAGTTTTTGGTAAGTTACGAAAGTGATGAAGAAAACAAAGGTAGGAGAAGCCCTATTTATAGTACTCGGACGGGACACGCAAACACACGCCAGCCGTCCGTTTTCGCGTATCCACCACTGGATCATGACGCGTGGCCCAGGGCGGTTTACTTGCCCTCCTAAGTAACCGCGCCAACTCTTCAGCTTCCCGCCTCAACTTTAAACCCTAGCACGGTCTCCCACTATCCGACACGTGATGCCCATGCACCAATCCCACGCTCCCACGCGCGTGACGTCTGCCCTTTTGAGCAAGGATGACGACAGCAGCATTTAATGCAAGAGCACGCCAGCATTAATTACATGACGGCTGCATTTATGGCAAAAACGGTTCCCAAGGAGACGTCAAAAGAAATGTCACTTCAAAGCACCTCGTCAGACAGAATCACCCCACCCGAGGCAGACCACGTCACGCCCCCCGGCCGGCACACTTAGCATCCGAACGACCGCAAGATACCACCAGGTTAGCACAACACCATTCGGGCACTTCGAAAAGAGGATGAACGCCTGAGTTCCCCTTTCGAACGCACGCCGAATGAAGAACTTGCGCCGTACGGGCATAGGGTTCTTCCTCTCCGTACAACGTAAAACGTTAGACCGCAAGCCGGGTCAGGCGGCAGAGGCATGGGGTCCGTCCCCTCTTTGCGCGCGCTGAGACCGATGGGCGGCACGGGTGTGGGGTCCGTCCTCTCCGTGAGCGCACCGTTACACGATTGTAGGGCAAGCCGGCTGTCACGACAGAGGCATGGGGCCAACTCCTCTCTGGGTGTGTCACGACCGATGGGCGGCACGGGCGTGGGGTATTGCCCCTCCGTATGAGCGCAACGTTAACGATCGGCAAGCCGACTCGAATGGCTTGGGGGTGTCGTCCGTCCCCCCATGATTGTACCGAGATCGGTGAGCGTGGCTGGCTAGGGTACGCCCTCCCCGCACGCCAAATGCAAGCCAGATTAGGCAGCAAAGGCACGCGGTCCGTCTCCTCTTTGCGCTCGCTAAGACCGATGAACGGTACGGGCATGGGGCCCATCCCCTCCGTAGGCGTTTTGTACGTCGCGGTTTTGATCACTCCGTTGACGCTACACCGTACGCGACGGTCTCCCCGTTGACGTACGCGATGCACAGCGGCATCCCAACGCCTGTGTCACGAAAAATATTCACATACATTCATATCACACCATGCATCATACAATACATTCACATATTCTGCTTGACTGTCTTGACTGTCTTGATTGCCTTGATTGCCTTGAATGTTCATAATTGTCCTTATTCGTACTTCACCAGGCAACACTCCACGGGCGCGCGGCTCCAAACAGCAAGATTCGTTTGGACGCCGGGCCCATAAGTACAGGACCGCACGAACAGATACACGATCGGACGCTCAGGTACCCACTCCGTCATGCGAGCCCTTTCTTGACCGGAGAGTTGGAGGACTTGGGGGTTACAGGATCACGCACCACTGCTCAACCGGATAAGTATTCTGTTTAATCGCACGAACCCTTTTTCAACTCCCCAGTCAAGAAAGTTCTCTTTGACTTGGGGACTTGTTAGTATTACATCATTAGTTGTACGATTAATATACTTATCCACTTAAGCAGGTAATCAACACCTACCCGACCACCCGAAAGACCAGCAAGAAGGCTTCGACTTCACTCACAAGACCCACCCCATCCGAGCGCACACGCGCCAGGGGGGCGCACGCCCGAATGGGCGGATCACTATGACAACAAGCACACCAGTCCCACATCGAAGAGCACAAGTAAGCACCAAACTCAACCACCTATATATACAAGGTATTTATTACAGGTAACACTACGATTTCACTCCAACTAAATACTACTTACACGCATACTCGCTCGACTGTTATATCCAATACACCATCTGACTTAGGCATCGGAGCGTTGAAGACGGGCCGCCCCCTTCTCGACCACTGACCGCCTGTTTATTGTTGTATTCTTCTAACAGCTGCACGCGAACACGCATACCCGATCATCCGAAGAGATAGCGAGCGCCCGCCCATCCGAACGGCCCCAACGTTCGGACGCGCAAGAAGGAGAAGGAAGAGGGAAGACCATTCGTGCTGTTCCGCCAGATTACGTTCCCGCGCGTAATTCAGTAGAAACAGCAGGGTCAATGTATTATAGTCTTCCACGGTAGAGATTCATTAACCCCATGACCTCCTTGATCAATAAGAACTCCTATTTCTACACATTCAGACTGTTAACCATAGTTAGTTAGTTAGTCTGTTATATAACCATAGTTAGTTAGTTAGTCTGTTATATCATACTGTTACATGTGTATACACCAGCTGATATATATAGCTGGTTGGTACTGTATCACTTGTCTTGTTATCCAAGAACCATAATCAGAAATATCTTCTTCCTTCTTCTCTCTTCTTCTTCCTTCTTTATTTTCTCTGAGCTCAATCTCTGAGCTTTCATGGTATCCAGAGCCTCGGTTCTGATCCTGGAATAAATCGCTTCCGCATCATATTCTTGTAAAGCTTCGGTCACGGTTTGTGACTAAGATAAGTTCTTTTTCTCTACAGATTCATTGCTGTGAGATTCCAGTATATTCTCTAAATCGTAGCTTGTTCTTGCTCGATTTTTCTTGTTGAAGTCTAGGGTTTATGCTTCTGTTTAGATCAGTGTGTTAATTGTACTGGCTGAGCTGTGATTACACATATTGTGTGAAGCTGTGATTACACGAATTGTGTGAAACCCTAGAGTTACTACGTTTACTACAATGGCTGAATCGCATTCTACCTCTCAGCATAATGTGTTCTTACCTAACATACTCTTGGATAAGAACAACTATACTTCTTGGCTGTTTAGAGTTGATTCTTTTTTGAAAGCTCAAAATCTGTACGGCTTTGTTGATGGCACAATTCCATGTCCACCACACACTATTACTAATCCTGATGGCATGTGTTACCTAATCCTGCATATCCGGCCTGGCAAATTCAAGATCAGTATATTGTGCATGCTCTAGGCCAAACATTGTCTGATGCTGCAGTTAAATGTGTTGTTGGGTCTCGTACATCTAAAGAAGTATGGGACAAATTGAGGAAGAAATTTGCTGATTCAACTAAGCAACATGTTCTTCAACTCAAAGAAAGTTTCAAAAGGATTAAGAAAGGGACTGACTCAATTGAGGTTTTTCTTGAAAGGATTAAAGAGGGCAGAGATGCTCTAGAGGCTGCAGGTGCTTATATTGATGATGAAGATGTCATGGTTGCAGTTATTGGTGGCTTACCTAAGGAGTATAACTATACAAAATCCAATTTGAGCAATCTTGGCAGCAACTCTCTTGATGATATCAAAGTTGAGTTACTTGCAGCAGAAGTAGATATGGAAGGTGATTGTGAAGATGTCCCTTCGTTTCAGTTGTCAGCTATGATGGCAAAGCATACATTTGATGCAGGGTCTAGTAGCTCCTCTGTGTTATTGCCAAGTGAAATGTTAACCAGTGAAGTTAAACACAAAAATGCATCATCTAATGTTGGTATCTCATATAGTCCTGTGCATAATTCAAGTTCTGCTTCTCCTGTTGTCTCTGGGAGTGTATCCAACAATGAACTGTCAGCTGCACTTCTAGCAGGATATTATGCAGGAGCTAATAAGTTTCACAACTCTGAGGAAAACCAAGCATTTCAGAACTATAACAATAAGAGTGGTATTCTTGGGGCTACCCCTGCTTTCCCTACGTCTACTGGTGGTCAATGTCAACTGTGTGGCAGGACAGGACATATTGCAAAGACTTGCAATTTGTTTACTTCTGCTCAGCTTGCCAGACAAGGTGAAGGTACTTGTCTATACTGTCATGGTGATACTCATACTGTGGAGAATTGCTATTATCTGAAGGGATTTCCAAAGAAGAAGAAACAGAAACAGAAGTCTTTCCAATCATTCTCTCCACAACAAATGTTTGCTAATTTTGCAAAACAGCAGCAATCACTATCTCAGACTCCACTCTGCACTCAATCAATGACCTCTGATCAAGTCCAACAAGCTAATCAGGCCATGGCTCAAGTCATGCATGCTATGTACTCATCTGGTACTCCTACCCCACAGTTTTGGTTAGCTGACTCAGGTGCCACTAACCATATGACTTCTAATATGTTACTTTTACATGATCTTGTTGCTTATAATGGTGGTGAGTCAGTGGAAGTAGGTAATGGTGCTACTCTTGATATTTCTCACAGTGGCAATGCCTTGCTTGGTGACCTTAAGCTAAATAATGTTCTATTAATTCCTTCTCTTGCTGCTCATTTACTGTCAATTTATCAGCTATGTAAACAGAATAACTGTAGAGTTTGGTTTGATGAGTTGATGTGTGTGATACAGGACAAGGAAATGGGCACAATTCTCTACCAAGGTCTGAGTAAGCAAGGACTCTACCCCATTCCATTTGACCTACCATCTATCGACTCAACCTCCATCTCATCTTCAACAGTTGATGTCTCTTCAGTTTCTATTCCAGTTCAAATGCAGAATAAGAATTTTTCACAGTTGGACTCTCTCAGTTCATGTACTGATATTCAGCAGCAGTCAAATACTAGACAAGCTTATCCTCCATCAACCTTCTTGGGCAAATGTGTTAAGAAATCACTGTGGCACAAGAGACTTAGACATCCTTCAAATGACATTGTCCAAAGAATGCTTAGTAAGGGTAGTATTGTTAGTCATTCAGAGTCTGAAAATCATGTATGTGAAAGCTGTTTAGCTGGGAAATTTCATAAACTTCCTTTTCCTACTTCCACAACATCTTGTTCCAACATTTTTGAAGTAATACATAGTGATGTTTGGGGACCTTCTCCTCATGTTTCAATTGATGGCTTCAAATATTTCGTTCTTTTTATTGATGATTTCTCTATATATACTTGGCTGTTCCCAATGAAAGCAAAGAGTGAAGTGTTCTTTTACTTCAAAACTCTGAGTGCTTTTATTCAGAATAACTTCTCCACTTCTGTTAAAGCACTTAGAAGTGATGGAGGGGGAGAGTATGTTAACAATGTCTTTAAGGCCTTTTTAAATGAAAAAGGTATTTTACATCAGGTGTCTTGTCCGTATACACCTCAGTAGAATGGTGTGAGTGAGAGGAAGAATAGACATCTCAGAGAAACAGCAGTCACTATGATGCACACTGCAACCTTACCAGAACAGTTTTGGTATCACTCATGTGCCTTGGCTTGTTACTTGATTAATAGAATGCCTACTCCAGTATTGCAGATGAAGTCTCCTTTTGAGGTATTATACAAGAAATATCCTTCTCTGGAATTGTTGAGAGTTTTTGGCTGTGCATGTTACCCTTTCTTGGCTCCTTATAATACCAACAAGCTACAGCCAAAGACTACAAAGTGTATATATCTTGGGTTTGCTGCAGGCTACAAAGGATATATTTGTTACAATGTTCTTACAAGAAAATATATCATTTCCAGACATGTCTTTTTTTATGAAGAACAGTTTCCATTTACAGTGTTTGGTAAATGTCTGTCTCCCTCTAAAGCATCTGTACAGCCTCCACAAAGTTGTCATCAAGTTCAGAATGGGATAACTACTATGTCTCTACAACTTCATCACAATTCTCCTATGCTTACTCAAACCTCTTCCCCAGTGCCTTTTTCTTGTTCCTCTACATCAAACACACAGGTATCTTCTTCACAATTTAGTCCTCCTTTTTCTCCTGCATCTGCTAACACACCTCATGCATCAGAACCTATATGGTCTTCCCCTATTCCACTAGCTGGCACTAGTCCTAGTTTTGCTTCTGACTCTCACACTCAGATACAATTTAATGAACATGAGGGCACTATTGCTGTTGAGACACAACCTGGTACAGGAATTTCTGCAGTTTTGAACTGTGAACCAACTAGAACTGTGTCCCATATGTCTGATGCCAATGTTTTGCATCCAATTGCTGGTCTTACTGACACTACAGTAAATGCTCATCCTATGCTAACCAGGAGTAAGAGGGGGATTACTAAATCTAAGTGCTTTCTGTCCATTCTTACTGAATCAGTACAAGATCTTTCAAATATTGAACCCTGCAACTATAAAAATGCACTCAAAACTCCTGTCTGGAAGTCTGCTATGGAAGAAGAATATAGTGCTTTTATGAAACAGCATACATGGGACTTAGTTCCCTTACCTCAAGGGAAAAATCTTGTCACCTGCAAATGGATCTTCAAAATTAAGCGAAATGCTGATGGTTCCATAGCTAGACACAAAGCCAGGTTAGTTGCTAGAGGGTTTAGTCAGGAATATGGAGTAGACTATGAAGAAACCTTTTCACCTGTAGTTAGACATACTACAGTAAGGCTTATACTTAGTCTAGCTGCAACAAAAGGATGGACTTTACATCAACTTGATGTTAAAAATGCCTTTTTATATGGAGTGTTACATGAAGAAGTGTACATGATGCAACCAGGTGGCTTTGTTAATGATGGTTATCCTAAAAGTCATTATATGGTCTGAAACAGGCACCCAGAGCCTGGAATGAAAGATTTACAAGCTTTCTTCCTTCTATAGGCTTTCAGTGTGCATATGCAGATCCTTCCTTGTTTGTTAACTCCTCTGGTTCCTCCTTAGTGTATCTTCTACTATATGTTGATGATATCATTCTGACGGGAAATGATGACTCACTCATTACTATCATCAAAACAGCTTTACAGAAGGAGTTTGATATGACAGATTTAGGCCGTTTGCATTTCTTTCTTGGTCTGGAAATTACATATAATGCATCAGGATTATTTGTATCTCAGCATAAGTATGCCAGTGATTTACTCAAGAAGGCAGGCTTAGAGGATTGTCAATCTCATGTTACCCCATGTCAATCAGGTGTTAAGCTGTTAAAGGATGTTGGTACTCCACTAAATGAGTTTCAGATACCTCAATTCAGGAGCATAGTTGGTTGCTTACAATATCTGACTTTTACAAGACCAGATATCACTTTTAGTGTGAATTCAGTATGTCAGTTCTTACATTGTCCAACAGAAGATCATCTTCAGGCAGTACACAGAATTCTCAAATATCTAAAGGGCACTATGGATTATGGTGTTTTCTTCAAACATGATCCCACTGCAGATCTGCTTCTTCATGCTTTCTCAGATGCTGACTGGGCAGGAGATCCCAATGATAGGAAAAGTACAACAGGTTTTGTGGTGCTTCTTAATCAATGTCCTATATCTTGGTGCAACAAGAAACAAAATGCTGTATCTCGATCTTCCACAAAAGCAGAATATAGGAGCATGACAGACACTACATCTGAACTCATGTGGCTCCAAAATCTCCTTCAGGATCTTCATGTCTCATTAGCTGCAGTTCCTCAGTTACATTGTGACAATATCTCAGCTATTGCCCTTGCTACCAATCCAGTCTATCATTCCAGAATGAAACATGTTGAAGTGGATGTACATTTCACCAGGAATCAAGTAAAAGCTGGTACTATCACTCTATGCTTTGTCTCAACCAAGAATCAGCTTGCTGATATCTTTACCAAAGATCTGTGCTCACCTCAACACAATCTGTTCTGTCACAGCTTGATGGTCACTTCACCCCCCCCATCCAGCTGAGGGAGGATGTTAACCATAGTTAGTTAGTTAGTCTGTTATATAACCATAGTTAGTTAGTTAGTCTGTTATATCAGACTGTTACACGTGTATACACCAGCTGATATATACAGCTGGTTGGTACTGTATCACTTGTCTTGTTATCCAAGAACCATAATCAGAAATATCTTCTTCCTTCTTCTCTCTTCTTCTTCCTTCTTTCTTTTCTCTGAGCTCAATCTCTGAGCTTTCACGGACAAAATGAGCAGGCAGCGGTTGTCATTGGTGTAGAAAAATCTGAGCAACACCTCAACAGTTTCAAAACATATATATGGCTTCTCAATCCTCATTTCTCGCTTGCTCGAAATCGCTGTAGGAGTCATCCCTCTGCTCGTCCTTAGTAATTATGAATCAGTCATCTAAGAAACCCCTGAACACATCATATAACACCTTGTAGTAGAAGGTAATCAGGGTCAAAGTGACGGGTTGCCTTCATGAGTTCATCAGCTGAAAAATGGCGGATAGGATTCGAGGATTTCCCATCCCAAGAGGGTGAAGAGGCAATGAAATCTTCTAATAACTAACTTCCATGAAAGAAAATATGATCCTTCAGCATCTTTGTTTTTTGGTCTGGTGACTATGTCTTCACAATAACAATAATTTAAAGTCATCTCATCCCAACCCTGGCTTTTTGGCTATAACTGCATACATGTTCGAGTTAATACTCGATGATTCGATCAGTTTGACATTATCCTGCTCTCCTCTGATTTCTAGGATTTGATTCAGATCCAAAAACAAACAGAAACTCGCCATCAATTTCTGACCTACAGAGTTCATGTGCAAGCAGCATTATACTTCGCATTTCATCGAACACCTTCAGGGCCTCATTGAGATTCGTCTAATAAGCATCTGGGTGTTTCTAGAACAAGATGGGCATGAAGGTTTTGAATGGAAATTGTTACAAGGAACATCATCAACAAGACAACAAGACTAGTACTAGTTCAGGCAGCAGCAGTAGAAGTTTACAAAGTTCCTATTGTGGAAATTGACAGGATTTTTCTCACGAAAAGCTTCTATAGAAGTTTTTCTTTTTAAATCGAAAAAAAAAAGAGGAGCTTCACGTGATTTTACATTTCACTTTCATAATTTTTTTTCCAGCTTCACAGTAGACGTACAGTAGATTAATTTAGTCGAAAAAATATGATTAGTACAGTCTAGAGATTGATCTTTGTATCCTAGTCCATTTTCAGCTGCTTGCATTAATAAGTTTTTTTTTTAACTAAATAAGATTTCTTTCCGTAGGTTTAGGTAAAAAGATTTATTGTTTTGCTTTAGCCAATTTCTTGATGCAGTCCCAGACTCGAGATCGCAGATGATAGTCAAGAAAGGATCAGGAACATCTCTAAGTTTTGCACCAAAAAATTCTGTAGATTAGGTTCTCAGTTCTCATCTTTTAAGGCATCTGATAATATATAGATAGCTAGAGCACCTCATTTTCCTCGCATAATATACAATGAAACTCAAATAATATTATACAAATAATGCAATGAACCAAACCATAACTTACAAGACATTACTGGATGGCATTTTCCTGCACTGCTTTCAGTTCTAGAGTCTGATTCAGATCCAACAACAAACAGATACTCGTCGTCAATTTCCGACCTGCTGAGTTCTTGTGCAAGCTGCAGAGTACTACGTCGACGGTTTCACTTTGTTTTGAGGTTGAGTAAAGTTGAAGTCAAGAATGAGAGATCACAGAAATCTTATATCAACCTGCAGTGGGATCCGGCTTCTCTAAAGTTGGGAGCAGTATGAAGTTTGTGAAGTATTTGATAGGTTTGTTTAGCAAGGTCAACATGGAGATCATGCAAGCTTGACTTGTACCAAGTCAAATTCTGTGAAGATGCTTGGCAGCTGGAACAAAATTCAAGGGTAACTTATGCATCACCAAGAAGGTACGTGGAAGCTATATGCCTGTATGCCACAGTTTGACAGGTACATTTGGCCTGTAACAGATGATGAATAAGTTTTCATATCAGTATATGACACCTCTTTGGGAGCTTAATCTGATTATCTGAGCATAGAAGTTCTGAAAAGAATCAATATTCTGCTGATATATCTTTTCTGATAACCACTTCAATTGTGATACAGCAAACAATCTGTTTTAAAACATAGAATTCATTCGTACAAGTTCTTTGGCCACATCAATCATATCCGGCCTTGCTTCACTTTTATTTTGAGTGCACAATAGTGCCAGTGCTAGAAGATCATGAAACTGCTGGTGTCCTTCTTCAGCGCCCCCTATCTCGACAGATATTTGAGGATCCATAATTTTTTGAATTTGGCCACCACAAGAATGGGATGTCACATATGGAACAAGATACTCAAATTCTCCTCCCGGAATTCTTACTGCAGCTTCTCGCCCTGTCAAGAGTACAAGTAGAACTATACCAAATGTATAAACATCAGTTTTTTCTGAAAGTCTGCTATTGGCCAAGTATGTCGGATCAAGATACCCAGGTGTCCATATCACAGTAGCATCAACATGTGATTGCATAGGCGGAATGGTTATGGAGATTGAGAAGTTGCTGAGTTTAGGGACATAGTCATCATCTAGAAAGATGCAGTTGGTTTTTAAATCCCTGTAAATGATTGGCCTGGGAAATGCAGTATGTAGATATGTAATTGCATTTGCAAGCTGCTTTGCAATGCGCAACCGAGCTTTCCAAGGAAGGGACTCATCATCCCCATAACCTCCTTTACTGTTAAGAACTCCTTTCGCTGCAAATTCAAACACCAGAGCGGGCATAGGGAACTCTAAGCAGCAACCTAAGAGCTTTAGAGCATTTTTGTGGTTGCTCATCTGTATTGAAATGACAATGTCACGAATTGCCATAGATCTAGTGTTTTCTGCAGTAAGCCAAGTCACAGTGAAGTACTTTTTAATGATAACAGATCGATTATCAAGAAAACCCTGGAACATTTGGTACGATGAATCTTGTTGCATAATTCTACAGGGATCAAAGCCATTGGTTGCCCTCGTAAGTTCATCAGCAGAGTAACTGCAAATGGGATTAGATTTTCCATCGCAGGAAGCGATGAGATCTTCTAATAAGATGCTTCCGTTCTCCAGGAATGATGAGTTACCTTCCAAGAACGACGACCTATCAGTATTGTTGTCTCTCTTTCTCAAACATGCAAGCAATGAGGACCTGATACAATAGTATAGGTAAACAGTAGGCATAATCATATGAAATCACGAAGTCGTGAAGTTGAAATGGAAACGGACATGTTCATTCACACAAACAGCTTCTATGTGACATATTTTAACATTTTACTTTTGATTCAAATTTTGCTTTAGAGCTTCGCAGTAGATTCATTAAGTTGAAAAATAGTATTAGTGAAGAATTTCCTTGTATCCTTGTCTATTTCCAGCTTGCATTAAGAATAATTCTATCCGTAGTTTTGGCTTTAGCCAAATTATTGATGGAATCTCAGACTCAAAACAATGATGATCAAAGGAGGACCAGCTGAGAGAAACTTCTCTAGGTTTTTCCACTGAAAATTATTGTAGATTAGATTCCCAGTTCTCATCTCTCAAGGTTATCTGACAGTATAGCTAGAATGCCTTGTAAAATTTTCACTTTTTATGAAATCTAAAGAGTTCTTAAACAATTACACAAATATCAGCAGTATGCTTTTTATGCTTCTACATATATCGGCACTTGCAGCAGCATCAATAGAAAACAATCGAGTGAGCATAAATTTCAATAATGTCGAAATGAAGATCAAAGAACGTTACGTAATGACTAAACCGTAACTTACAAGACATCATTGGATGGCATTTCCCTGCACTCCTCTCAGATCCAGAATTCGATTCGAATCCCAAAACTAACAGAAAATCAACGTGGATTTCTCACCTGCAGAGATCTTGTGCAAGCAGCAGACTACTTCTTCAGTTCCCTTTCGTTTCGAGGTTTGGTGAAGTTGAATTCAAGAATGAGATCTTACCTGCCTTGTTTTCTCATGGTGTTCAGCAATTTTATCCTCATAGCACGTGTACAAGTAGACCTGGTGATGTTAGAGACTTGGTGTGTACAAGTGGAAAGGTCCACACTGATCTGAGATCAGAAACAGCCACTTATGTTGACTCGATTATCATCTGTTTGACTTGAAATTGCCACAAAGAATAATCAACAAAGTTATACCTAAACTATGCGGACTGATGGGTTATGTTCAGAGAATGTCAAGATCCCCTTAAAAGTCAGAACAATGAATGTAATGAATTAATAAACAGTAACAAAATTATGATCCGACCTGTACTGTATTAAATCATAAACAATGGACTACCAATCCAAACAAAAGATGGAAGTCAATTTTGATCACGTTCGATTGGTTATGTATAGAGTTTCTAACTTCTAAGATCAAGCATTTGCATATTTAGAAAATATGAGATGTCAAAGTAATACAAGAATCAAACAGCTGCAGATGACATGAGTAGTCTCTATGCATATTACTCTTTGTATCCTCAAAAGGCAGAGCTGTTTCTACAAAGGCCAGATAGACTTTTCGATTCGTACTAGTTCTTTGGCCACATTGATCATTTCTGGTCTTACTTCATATTCATCTTGAACGCATAACAGTGCCAGTGATAGGAAATCATGCAACTGCTGCCTTTTTCCTTGCTCATTGACTCCATGTAACTCAAGTAATTTTGGATCCACAATTGTCATAATTTGGCCGTCATGAGCATGTAGTTTCACATATGACCCAAGGTTAGCCTCTTCTTCTGCCCGATTTGTGTCATAAGCTTTTTATCTGGTCAAGAAAACAAGTAATATGACACCAAAGCTATACACATCAGTTTTCTCTGAAATGTAACCAGAAACCACATACTCAGGATCAATGTATCCCAATTTTCCCATCACACAACATTCGAAGTGCAATTGCTCAGGAGGAATGGTTATGGAGAATGAAAAATTGGAGATTTTGGGAACAAAGTCATTGTCCAAAAAAACACAGCTGGGCTTTATGTCCCTATGGATTATGGGTCTGGGGAATGCAGTATGAAGATAAGTAATTGCATTTGCAAGCTGCTTTGCGATGCGCAACCGAGATTTCCAAGAAGGGACTCATCATCCGCATAACCTCCTTTAAAGTTCAGAAATCCTTTCGCTGCATATTCAAACACCAGAGCTGGTATAGGGAACTCTAGGCAGCATCCAATGAGCTTTAGAGCATTTCTATGATTGCTCATCTGTATTGAAATAACAATGTCACGAATTGCCAGAGGCCTAGTCTCTTCCACATCAACCCTGGACAGCCTAGTGAAATACTTCTTAATGATAACAGAACGATTATCAAGAAAACCCTGGAAAAATTTGTACCACGCATCTTGTTCCATAGCTTTAGAAGGATCAAAGTTATTGGTTGCCGTCATGAGTTCATCAGCAGAGTAGCTGCGAATGGGATTAGATTTTCCGCCGCAGGATGCAATGAGCTCTTCTAATAAGATGCTTCCATTTTCCAAGAATGACATTGTTTCTCTTTCTCAAACATGCAAGCAATGAGAACCTGATACAATAGCATACGTCGAAAGTAGGCACAAACATAATAAAATGAAAATGGACATGGACATGGTCTTTCTAACAACCAGCTTTTATGACATAAATTCTACATTTAAATTTTATTTTTGAGCTTCACAGTTGTTTCAGTAAATTTAAAAGTACTGAACCATACTCAAGATCGAGGTTTCAGTAAATTTAAATTTAAGATTTAGGGGAGGTTTTCTTTGTAACTAGTCAATTTCCAGCTTGCAGCTATAATAATTCTTTACGTATATTCAAAGCAACTTCAGCCAATTAATTGAACCAGACTCAAGATCGACGATGATGATCAATAGAGGATCAGGTGAGAAAAACTTCTCTAAGTTTTTCCATTGAAAAGTCTATTAGATTCTCAGTTCTCTTCTCTTTTAAGGCATCTGATAATATAGCTAGAGTACCTCGTTTTCCTTATAATTCACTTTTTATGAAATCAAAAACATAGTTAACAGAACAATCAAACAATCAAGTGAGCATGATATTCTATAATAGGGTAAATGAAATTCAAAGAATGCTATGCAATGACCAAACCGTAACTTACAAGGCATTATTGGATGGCATTTTCCTCCACTCCCAGACCTAACAGAAACTCGCTGTGGATTCTCACCTGCAAGAGTTCTTGCGCAAGCAGAAGAATACTACGTCGGTTTCATTTTGTTTCAAGGTTGAGTAAAGTTCAATAGTTTAATTCAAGAATGAGATCTCACATATTCTCAAAGCTCTCAGAAATTGTATCCGTGTAGTACCCTGCAGATCCTTCAGAATTGAATTCAGAGTGCTTCTTGTAAAATCAGTAAATTGTTGATGCAGATTGCACATGTACAAGTAGACTTGGTGATGTTAGAGAATAACTTGTAGTTGAAAGGCAGATTCGCAAAATGCAGCCACAAATGTTGACTTAGTCATCTCTTTGACTTAAAATTGTCACAACCGATTCGCAAAAGGCAAAACAAAAATACTATTTTGCTGAAAATATAAAAAATAAAAATAAAAATAAAAAGAGGGAGAGAGAGGGAGAGAGAGAAGAAAGAAAACTAGCTAGAAGAATGCAAAGCTGCAAATCTATCTATAGCCATATAGTAGGGTAAGCCAACTGATTCATGAATGAACTACAACCAAAATGGCATCAGACTTAATTCTCACAGAAAAAAGGCATCTGAGATCAGAATTTTCAGATGCAACCCACATATTAGTCAACTAGTTGACTTAATAATACCTCAAAAAAGTTGACCAATCCAAAAGAAACAAGCATGCCTAGAAATAGAGCACAAAACCAAACAAATGCAATGAAATGCAGCACAACCGGCAAGTCTAGCTCCCGAAGTCAAACATAAACAGAGCTGGTTAAACTATAACCAACTGATTACATGCCCAAAGGTCCAAAGCAGACATCTAATGTAATTCTACTATTATGTATCAAAATACAAGAGAGCTGAGTTCACTGAGGCATTTTCACTAACACCTTGCAAGCAAAAAATGTTAAGAGCTTCAGAATCGATCAGTCATCTTCTTCATAATTCATCACTAGTTCACTACCATCATCTTTGTTGTCATTATCATCACAATTAGCTTTATTACCATAAGCTGTAAAAGAATAATTCCAGTCAGTTTCTACAATGTGCAACCATATAAATTTCTCAATCAATAATATTTGACTGTAGGGTTGATATTCAATGAGCCTGGAAACGATAATCTGCAATACTTACCAGTAACTGGCTTAACAGCTACTCTACAAACAACCTCAAACAGGCTATCTCTACCTCCTAAAAGTACCAAGTCAACCATTACCACCATTCAAGAAAATCCTTTATACTGCTCATCACAAGCTAACTCCACAATTAAACTTTTAAACACTAAAATGAACCCTGTGACTCATTTTTGTAGTAGTGGTTGCAGGGAGGTACTGCCAGCTTTGTTTTTATGATGGTGTTTAGTCTGCTTACCAAGTATCTACAATGAAATCTGGATAAGAATAACTGCAACAATAATCAGCAATAGTGTTTGCCCTCCAGGACAGAGAAGCACAGCAAAAAGTTTATGAAAACACTGTGTTGCATATGATGGGTAACTGAAAATAAATGAAAGAGACAACCAATAAAAAGATAAAAGGAGACTCAAACAGGTAAGAAAGAACCAGAGAAAACACAAACAAACTATAAAGGGATAGAGTGAATTTTTATTAGCACACACAGATATGGTCCCCTTGAAAAAAATTCATTGCTGCAGTAATATTGATCAGCTTCAACATTCAATTCAAGTATGCAAATCAACTTCATAATAATCTTCCCATCAATGGCCACGTAACTGGATCACTTCAACTTTATTTAATAAACCGAAAATCAATTCTGCAGTTGACACATCTCCAGAGAACCCCATCATTACCATTTCATCAATAAGTCTCATCGCCTTTGGTGTCTCATTGTTATTGATAAGTCCTCTGATCATTAAGTTATAAGTCCAACCATCCCGAGAGCAGCCCTTCTCTTCCATTTCCCCAAAACACTTTTCTGCTACACCTATTAGGCCCATATGACAAAGTCCACCTATCATTATGTTATAAGTCCACACATTAGGTCCAAGTCCTTTCGATGACAAACTGTAGAAAATGTCCTTTGCAGATTCAACTTTTCCTGCTTTGTACATACCATGGATCAAAGTACTGTAAATCACAATATTCGGTTGCAACTTCTTGCCTTCCATGTCACTCAACAATTCGATTGCCGCATCAAGTTGTTGGTTTTTGCATAAGCCATTAAGTAAAATAGCATAAGTTTGAGCATTTGGCACTTGGCCACAAGCTTGCATCCTCGTGAATAACTGCTTTGCATCTTGTATTCTCCATGATTTGCAGAATCCATCCATAAGAGTGTTGTAGGTAATAGTATCTGGAACTAGTCCTACACTAGACATTTCTTCGAATAGCATCACCGCCTTACCGATATTCTTATGCTTACCATATCCGTTCATCAATATACTATAGCTGTAGACATTCTGTTTCAAGCCTTTGCTAACCATTAGATTGAAAACATCTTTAGCCTGTTCCATCTCTCCTCTTAGACAATATCCATTCATCAGTGTGTAATATGTCATTGTGTTAGCTCCAACCCCCCATTGTATCATCATTTCGACCACGCTTTTGGCTTCCACAGCCATCCCCTCCTTACAAAGTCCATCAACCAAGACGTTAAAGGTCTGCACATTGGGATAGATGTTTCTGGTCACCATCTCACTTAACAACCTTGTGGCTTCTTTCCACTGACCTAATCTGCAAACTCCATCAATCAATGAGGTAATGCCACTACATTTGGAGCAATCCCCTTACTGATCATTTCTGACAAGAGATAGAGTGCATCAACAATTAGTGTGTCCTTGCAGAGACTGTCGATGATGGTGTTGTACGCAACAACGTCGGGCTTACAATCTGCAGATAGTTCCATCCTCCTAAGCAATTCAAGAGCTGCAGTGTTGTTGCCCTTTCTGCAAAGACCCTTTATCAATGTGGTGAAAGTAATCACACTGGGTTCAATACCTGCCTCCAACATTTTCCTGTAAAGTCCCGCAGCCTCAGCCTCTTTATTCTGAAGAAGGAAGCCATTGATGAGTGTAGTGAAGGTTGTGACAGTTGGTTCAAGGCCATACTTGAAGAATTTCCCAAACACCGATGAACTGAACCCCATTTAATTCAAATGACAAAAGCAATTGATGAGAATGTTAAGACTATAAACATCAGGATGGACTCGCCTTAAACCCAATTGCTTATACATGGAAACGACTTCGGAATAGTGCTTCAACTTCACGAGTTGACCCAAGAGTTGATTAGATTGGATAACCGAAGGTCGTTGCTTCAGAAGCATTTCATCGAACATCTTCATTGCATCCTTGAGATTCGTCACTTTGGGCACTGCTTGGTCTTTAACAAGCATCTGGGTGTTTCTAGATTGAGATGGGTTTGAAGCTTTTGAATGGAAATGGTTGAAAGGAACATCAAGAACAACAAGACTTGAACCAGTTCTACTAGAAGTAGTAGAGTGAAGCATACCTCTAACAGTGTTGTTGGAATAAACATAACCAGAAGCAGAAGCTGCCCCTCTAGTCGTTATAGTTCGCATCATCTTCTTCAGGCTTCAGCTTCAGTCAATGTGAATCGAGAGTTCAAGAATGGGGGTATTTGGTTCAACTACACACAGTTCAGTTCAGTTCAGTTCAGTTCAGCTTTACACGAATGGCTATTTGGGCCAGATATTCGGGCCTAATAGGCTAAAATTGATGGGCTAAAACTAAAATAATCTTCATTGTACACGAATTGCTACAATGCTGCCATCTCATTCACATTTTTCTATCGTGATTCTTAAAAATCTTGAGTAATTATTCCACTGCTCCGGGGCTCACATAATTTGCTACAGTGAAAACCATTGCCACATTTTCATATTCATACAAGGCTAGTGAAAGAATCAAAGATAGTAAGATCATAACTTACAAGTTACAAGACATTTTCTTTCTCGATCATATTAAGAAAATTCACACGAAAAACCCCGTTACTTCAATTTTCTCTTTGGTACACGTTCTCTGTTATAATTGTTTACAGTAAGGTGGTCTACACAAAACTGGTAGCTGCAAGGAAATTGCAGCTTGCTCATTCTGACGAAGAAAAGGACTGCCAGAGCTAGGCATTGACCTGTGACACAAGTAAGCAAGCATTGAGTGATACAAAGAGGTGAAAGAGGAAGAAATTTTTTCTACGATTGGACATCATGGACGAGCAAGCTACTTCTCCCTTATACAATACAAAGAAGTAAATTCCTTGTCATACAAGAATCAAATTGCAGATGGCATTAGTCCAATACATATTTCTCTATATGTATCTCAAAAGACAGCTGACTCTAAACTACAAACTAATGCTGTTTCTACAATGGCGAGATAGACTTTTCAATCCGTACTAGTTCTTTGGCCACATTGATCATTTCTGGTCTTACTTCATATTCATCTTGAACGCATAACAGTGCGACTGATAGGAAATCATGCAACTGCTGCCATTTTGCTTGCTCATCGACTCCATGTAACTCCTCAAGTATTTTTGGATCCACAATTGTCATAATTTGGCCGTCACGAGCATGTAATTTCACATACGACACAAGACTAACCTCCTCTTCGGCTCGATTTGTGTCATAAGCCTTTTGTCCGGTCAAGAAAACAAGTAACATGACACCAAAGCTATAAACATCAGTTTTCTCTGAAATGTAACCAGAAACCACATACTCAGGATCAATGTACCCCACTTTTCCCATCACACAACATTCGACGTGCAACTGCTCAGGAGGAATGGTTATGGAAAATGAAAAATTGGAGATTTTAGGAACAAAGTCATTGTCCAAAAAAACACAGCTGGGCTTTATGTCCCTATGAATTATGGGTCTGGGGAATGCAGTATGAAGATATGTAATTGCATTTACAAGCTGCTTTGCGATGCGCCGCCGAGATATCCAAGGAAGGGACTGATCATCCCCATAACCTCCTTTATAGTTGAGAAATCCTTTCGCTGCATATTCAAACACCAGAGCTGGTATAGGGAACTCTAAGCAGCATCCAATGAGCTTTAGAGCATTTATATGATTGCTCATCTGTATTGAAATGACAATGTCACGAATTGCCATAGATCTAGTCTCTTCTGCATCATACATGGTTGCGTGGGTGAAGTACTTTCTGATTATAACAGACCGATTATCAAGAAGACCCTGGAACATATTATAAATTCCATCTTCTATAATAATTCTAGAAGGATCAAAGTCATTGGTTGCCTTCTTGAGTTCATCAGCAGAGTAGTTGCGAATAGGATTATATTTGCCATCGGAAGAAGCAATGAGCTCTTCTAATAAGATGCTTCCATTCTCCAAGAATGATGAATGATTTTCTCTCTTTCTAAAACATACAAGCCATGAGAACCTGATACAATACTGTAAAACCTTGTAACGATAGTATATGTAAAAAGTAGGCATATATAAACAAAATAAAATTATGAAATGGAAATGAACATGATCTCTCTCACAAACAGCTTTTATATGACATAATTTTTACATATAAATTTCTCGTTTTCCTCATAATTTTT
This sequence comes from Geum urbanum, assembly GCA_946800695.1. NCBI lineage: Eukaryota > Viridiplantae > Streptophyta > Magnoliopsida > Rosales > Rosaceae > Geum > Geum urbanum. The sequence continues at coordinate 3,332,243 of OX327002.1, read as the reverse complement.
CCTTTTTTTAAATAAAAAGAGAAATGAAAACAATCAAACAAACATCAGCACTAAAGTGCTTCTACTAAGGAGTAAAATATCAGATATCGAGAATATATCGACGTTCTCAAATTTGGATATATCGACGAAAGATCGATTCGGTGAAAATTCTGACGGAAATGACGAAAACTAATAAAAATACATGAAAATTTGTAATGAAACTTTTGGATGTTGTTCTATGATCAATTATCTACCTTATGTGAAAAGAAAGTATTGATCAAACATCAAGACATATGAATTTGCTATATTACTATATGAATTAGTACGTGTTAAGTGCTGATAATTATTAAAATATAATTTAATAGTTCTATTTTTATTTTTTGATGGCTAAAACTTCAAAACCATGTAGAGGACTTATGAGGAAATCATGGATATCGGAAATATCGATAAAAATCGAGAAATTTCGGAAAATTTAAGGATATTTTTAAAAAAATTTCAAGTAACTACAAAAAAAATCTAAATATCGCCGATATTATCGACCTCGCCTTCCACATATATTGATACTTTGGCAGCATAAATTGAAAACAATCAAGTAGTCAGCATGAATTTCTATAATAAGGTCTATACGAAACTCAAAGAATGTCATGCAATGAACCAAACTTACAAGACATTACTGGATGTCATTTTCCTGCACTCCTCTCAGTTTCTCGAATTTAATTCAGACAACGAACAGATACTCGCTGTCGATTTGTCACCTGAAGAGTTCCTGTTTATGCACAAAAATACTATGTCAGTTTCACTTTGGTTTTGATCAAACACAATCTAATAATAGCCACAAAGGCTACGAGGAAACCCAACAAAACCCAGGTAAGCCAAAACAACATCATCTCACAATCAAATCTATGGAAAATCAAGACCTGAAAATGCATAAACTAGAAAATCACGACGAGGGTGAGAAACTTGTACAATTTTCAAAACAGAGGTAGAGAGAGGTAAAATCACCACAATGGTGAGGAATCACTACAAGAGTGAGGTAAAATCACCACAAGGGTGGAGGAACTTGAACGACACTCAAAATAAAGAGGTAGAGAGAAAAGTCTTTACAGTGTGGAGAGGAAAAAAAAGCTGATGACAGTCGCGTTTGTGTGTGTGAATAAAGTTTAGTTGAAGAATAAGATCTCACCTGCCTTGGTTTCTCATAGTTCCAGCAATTTTATCTACAGAGCTCCCTGCAGACCCCTCAGAATCAAGTTCAGATTGCACATGTACAAGTAGACTTGGTGATGTTAGAGAATAGAGATAACTTGTAGTTGAAAAGTCAAGAATGATCTCAGATCAAATGCAGCCACATATGTTGACTTGGAACATCTGTTTCACTTGAAACTGTCACAAGGGAAAAATAAATATATCTGCCACATATGTTGTTCTGCTGTTATTCTGGATATATGTTCATACATGATTTCGGTCGCCTATGTGATTTTTTAGTCTGTATGCATGTGATTTTCTGAGGCATAAGTCTTCCTTAACTCAGAATACTAGTGCTTTTGTTCATGATAGTTGACTCTACAGAAGGTGTGATGGTTTAGGCTCGCTCACATGTGATTTTTAAGTTTGAGTGTTACCTATTGTGCTGTGCTTTACAGCCTGGACAGCCCTCTTGCCTTCCTCAATATGTCCATCACGTGCTAGCTAAAACTATGTTTACCATTTCTAGTATTTGGCTTGGAAAGTTTTTTGTTCCCTCCTAAAACTTTCTTTGCCTAAAATGGAAATTAGATGTTGACCTTGCATGTTGTCCCTTGAGCATGCTTTTGCCTTGCAAACTGTGAAATGTTGTGTCAATATCTGGGACAGTTTTAGGCCTGCAATAGGGTTGCTTTTATGCTGTCTTTTCATGTGCTTTCTTGCTACCGTTGACCTCTGTTTTGCCTTGCCTACGTGCTGCTGTATTGCATTGTCTATATAAGGAGTCTAAGGCTGTTTTGAAAGGTTGGTTGTGTGAAATAGTTTCTGCGTAGGTTATTCTTTCAGGGTTACTCTTTGAAAGCACATAAACTGTGTAGTTTCTCTTCTCTCTTCTCTTCCCTTTCTGTGTCTTTTGGTTGCTCTTTACAGTGCATAATAGACATGGATTCTCAAGCATAAAAACTATTTTCAAAACTCATATGCATCATTGCATAGTACATTCCATTGAGATAGGTATAGAGATGCCCAACCCAAGAAGCAAATCAAGAAGATTTAACTTGAGAGTAGTTAAGATCTGAGTTGATGCTCCTGAATATTTTCCAAAGTGTAAACACATAGATCAAGTAGTGTAGTTCTGTTAAAACTGGTAGTCAAGACTAGTCAGGATAGCATATGGATTATGTATCCCCAGAGTACGAGAGACTTGTAATTGTGTGTGTTACTTGATAGTGGAAATGTTTGTCCCTCAAGAGTTAGGAGCACGCATTTAATCCTGGTTGTAGGATTTCTGCGTTAACAAAAACATCTTGTGTTATTCTTTACTTACTGTCTTTACATTTTAACACTCGTATCCTGTACTTCGGAATAGGACTCTATCTTGCTATCCCGAGAACAGATTATACGAAAAAGTGGTAAAAAGCCTATTCACCCCCCCTCTAGGACCTTTATAGTATAATGTAATACAAGACATAATGGACAACTGTTATTGACGTGATGAGCGCCTACATTTTCATATGTATACAACGTTAAAGAATCAAAGATAGTAAGATCATAACTTACAAGACATTTTCTTTCTTGATAATACCAAGGAAAGTCACACGAAAACCCCAGCGTATCCTGTAATTGATAGGTACTTGGGTAGTCTTTACAAAGTCAAGCATGAGATCACAGGTTCTCTGTTATCATTGTTAACAGTTAGGAAAGACAAAAATGAGTAGAAAAGGCATTGACCTATGACACAGGTAAGCAAGCACCGAAACAAAGAGGTGAAAGAGGAAGAGATTTCTTCCGCTTGGACAAAGAGGTGATCACGGTCGAACAAGCTATTTCTGCCCCCAAATCTGATCACATTTGGTTAATAGATTATTAAGGTCAAGCATATGCATATTTATTATATATTCATACGAGTCTTGATCTGATGGTCAATAAATTATGTAATCAGTTGTAGTCAACTATCGTTAGATCTACATCTAACGGTAGGTGATTACAAAACAGTTTAGAGACAATTTATTATGAGTCGTTGGATGGAGATCTAACGGTGTCTAACGGTAATTGATATATACACACACACATATATATATTTGAAGTAAATATTTAATTATTTAAGAAGAATAGGTACAAGGTTGGAGGACAAGAACCGAGCCAACCTGAGCAAACTACCAACAACAACTATTTCAAAGTATATTCATGGATATACCTGCAAGAATGTAAATTTTGAAAAAGAAGAAAACCAAAAACATAAAATGTAAGACAAATGATTTTAGGCCTCAATGGGGTCATATGCTGTAGGCCTCAAAGTCTACACATCATTCATATTTTGACACCTCAACTCCATCAGAAGACAATCGTACTCTTTATATCTAATAGTTGATAATTTTTCATATTTAAAATTTAAAAATTATCTATAATAATCTATGCATAACAATGACTCTACAAAGAAATTAATTAATGTTCATTAATAATATTGATTTCAAATTCTTAATTGCACCAAATATATCATAAATTGTGTCTGATTCATATTCAAATAAATTCTTGACACTTTTATGCCATACTATATTAAATGTATTTGTTAAAAGAGAAATATAGATACGCAAGTAATAGACCTGAAATTGTGCTTTATTCATTGATAGATGATATGATATTAAATAGACATTACAATCTGATACAATAAATCTTCCGGTAAATCAGAGATTGATAGAATCTCTACTTCTATGTTAATTAGGACAAAACACACATCTAGATACTAGAAAAACACTCCCCCTTTTGCAATCCTAAAGGGTGATGCATAACTTGTTGCCTCACTAAAAATCTTGTCAAGCTAACAAAAACCTCTTGGGTAAAAACAAAAGTTTGGTCTAAGGGAAAAAGAGTACCACACATTAACTACAAAAGTGACTACATGTGATGTTGATGTAGAACGGATGGTGACAAGAATCGAGGAACAGATAGATCGTCACAAGAAAGGAAAACATGGCACTATTGCTGGCACTGTTCATGTTTGAGCTTCGAGCTCGGAATGAGACGAATAATATCTTTTCAAAAAAGAAACGACACCAGAAACAATACACATCGCTTTGACATGATGTATAGGGTTTTTTGGGCATCTGAGGTCGTTTACGCCTTCAAAAACTACCATAATACTTACTATAGTCGACGATATAAAGTCGTCGGTCTGTCTCAATTTCTCGTCGGTTATAGACTATAGCCGACGATGAGTCGTCAGCTATAGTATCGTCGGTAATGCATCGTCGGTGATACTATAACCGACGACATAATAGGGTAATCGTCGGTTTTAGTATCGAGCTATAGCCAACGAGATCAAGTCGTCGGCCATACCTCCTCCCCTGGTCAAACTGGTTGACCATGGAGGAAACTATAGCCGGCAATATTAGTGTATATCGTCGGCTATAGTGTGTATTATTTTAAATTTTTTTGCAGGTTCTGGGTTTTATCCCAGAACCTGCATTCCCAAAAAGTCACCAATATTGTTCACATTGAAAATCCAGAACTATTGAAACTATAGTAGTAAATAAAATAAAAAACCGAAATCGTTCAAATCTATATACATATGCGTACTACGTACTACGGGTTTCCTAAGTCTATGTGGTCAAACGGATCGGCAAAACTTGGTTGGTCCTGGTCTGGCGGCTACGGCTGAGGCTGTGGCTGTGGCTGTGGCGCACTGAAAATGGGCAGGGGAGCTATCTGGATTCCAAATGCGTGCAACTGTGCATAACAGTGCTGCATCCATGTCCCCATCATCTGCTATTGTTCGGCCAACCGATTCTGCTCTGCGGCTTGCGCCTGCTCCATCTCCTCCATCCGACGCCGTTGAGATTCCATCTCAATTGCTTGCCTATGAAACTGCTCATGTAGCTCATTAGTCCTTGAAGATGATCCCGATCCGCGAGAGAATTCAGGGGTCTTCTTCAGCAGCCCTTGACCCCACTTTCTGAGGCCCCTGCAGTAGAAAGTGTTCTTCCCTGGAGGGATCGCAGTTGCCATAATCCTGGCCGCTATGATCGGATCAAATTGATCAATCTGATCAATCGGGAGTTCCGCATCGAGGGTGTTGGGATAGCGCTCTCTCGCCACTTGAGTCAACACCTCCGAAATCACCTCATGAAGTCTCGCCTAATTGACAAAGAAAAATAAAATGTTAATTAATGTAAACAATCTAAAAAAATAAGAAATATGTTTATTTTGTTATACGGACACTTACAGCATCTTCGGGGGACAGCGGATACGCGTGCTGCATCGTATAGACAAGCGGAGGGACTTCTGGGTGGTTGGCCGCCTCCTCGATCCAACCCGAGTATGATCTGGAACCGGCATGATGATTTTTTGTGTTTTTGGCCCGGTTCCTTGTGTTGACTTCAGAAATAGCCTGCTCGATTAATCCAACATCAAAAAAATATTAGCCAAATAATTTGGGGGAAGTACGATAAAACAAAAATTTAATCGATCGAAGGTTGCGTACCTTCAATTTCGGGTTGTTGAAGTGAACCACAAGCCATCGCCACTCGTACTCCCTATAACGAAACTCGGTAGGGGTACCAGAACGATCGTCGCTGTACTTTTTCCAATGTTTTTTCAGCTCGCCCTTCCACTCCTTATACCTATATTAATAAAATCAATCGTTAGTAACTTACAACATTTTATGACCATAATCAAAAGAAACGAAAAAATCGAAACAAATGAATCTAGTAACCTGCTCCCCTGCACTTCATCCGCCCACGTGGGTCTAATGTCGTTGTCCACGCGAAACCACCTCTGCAATGCATATATATATCAATAATATTAAAAATTTATATAGAAAATATACATAATGAATATACAAGTCTACTCACCGACAACGCATTATTCAGCTCATATTTGACGGATTGCGGCACCGAATTCCAATCTGGCCACAACATTAGGACTCTATCCAGTATGATGCTGCCCGCCATCCCTGCGTACTTTCGAGTGACATTTCCCTCGATCACCTCGCCTCTATCCCCGGTCGGAATCATAACTTGGCAACCACCGCTAGCCTGAATCGTGTCGTACAGTAACTTGCCGACGACGGGGCCTCTGGTTCTCTTTTGTTTGTCACCGGGCACGATCTCGCCTATCACATATGTAGACGATTTTTTAAACATCAACACCTAATTGAATTTAAATATTACTAAGTAAAAAGATATCACTAATTAATATTTACCTGATTCGCCGGTGCGTTGTTCAGGAATCCTCACACTCCAGAGAGGTTGCGGGAAGGGTACATACGCGTATGCCTGGTCCGGGGTAATGAACCCTAGCTGTCCTGGAACAGGCATCCCCATGGGATCGACGAGGGGTATCGTCGGGATTTCCAAGGGTAAGAATAGGGTAGACGGCGGGCATAGTCATATCTTGGCCGAGGACTGATTCGATCCACCAGCCTCCTCGGAAGAATGAGGAGTCTGGTCGGTGGATGGGGAAGGGTCCTCGCGATGAATGTCCGGCATTCAAACAAAGGATGGAGTCGCACTATCCGTTGAAGGCGTGCGACTATCCTCATAAAGCCTCCTCGCGCTGGAGGGTTGACGAGGCTCGACCTGCTGTTGCTGAGGTTGTCCCTCACCTAGAAGTGTACGGTGCCGAGAGGTGGGAGGAATGCTGTAAGTGTTGCCGATACTGGGGGATCCTGATGCGGACCGACTTCTGGTTCCCTCATCCCCACGTCCCGATCTCCCTCTCGACCTCCCCCTCGACCCCATCGACCCCCCTCGCGAAGCACCGCAATTCAACAAATTCATCGTTGCTATAAAAGTTACGTAACATACTCAATTTTATACAGTTTTTAAAATCAACAATAAAATTAAAGTTAATTCACATTCATCTACCAAATGTCAGAATATATTAATTCACATATTTCCATATTTAACTCACAATAATTCCATAAATTACTAAAAATTCAAATGAATTCATATATATGTTCATAATAATAATCCACAAATTACAACAACTCCAAAAAATTTCAGTAAATTACAAAAATTCATAAAAAAACCTTCCATTCACATAAAATTTCCATTATATTCAACAAATTTCATTATATATTCCTTCATATAAAATTCCATTAAATTACAAAAATTCAAAATAATTCCTAATTAATCCAAAAATTCGAATTCCTAATCCAAAAATTCCTAATCCAACAATCTCATATACATATATATATTTTCATAATTCAATAATATCCAATATATAATCCAATAATTAATTAAGCTCCTCTATATATATAATCCAATAATTCCAAAAATCCAAAAAATCAACAATAATTCCAAAAATCAACAAAATTCAACAATAATCCAATATATATTCACACAATTCATCCAAACATCCACATTATCAACAAACTAAACAAAAATCTAACCTAAAAAAAAAACCTTCAAAATTGGGGATTTAGGGATTTAGGGATTTAGGATATCGAACCTGTTTTTGGGTTGTAGGATCGATGAATGGAGGCTTGAGGATGGACGACGGCTTGAGGATGAACCTTGGCTCTTGCTTGAAGGACGACAGCGGCGGAAAATGAATCGGAGGTTTGGAGAAAAATCTGGGCAGTTTCGTTCTGCCGCCCAAAACGGCTGTGCTGGGGATATAACCCGATAATTATAGCCGATGACATAAGTATTGTCGTCGGCTATAGTATAACCGACAATATTTATTATGAATATCGTCGGCTATACCTTTTTTTTTCGTATGCATTTATATTTATACAAAAAGGCTATGAGTTTTTTTTTTCTTACTTATAAAAAATGCTCCTTAAACAAAGTTTCTACTTTAATTACATGCATATCACGAATGTCGACATATATATATTATTAATTTATTGCACGTTCATATATACTCAAATTAATTGCACGCCAAAGTCATCGTCGTACACGTACATCATTTTACATTGCACGTTCAAACTCAAATTAACATACATACACTAAGGCGCATAGTCAGAATCATCGCTTGAGTCTGACTCGGTTTCCGAGTTAATTTCAGGTAAGATGTGTAAGCCCTCGTCACTTGAGTCTTCATTGTCTTCATTTTGATTAACATCAATAAGATTCGGTTGAGGAATTCATACCACACTGCCTTGTATCACATTATTAAGGCGAATTGTTGAGGTTTTAGGAATATCAGTTGCGTTCGGCTCTTGGTATGCACTAACTTCTTCATTATCCGAGGTCACACCAAGTGTGGAGGCACTGTATATGTTTCTTGGAAGAACATGGTTAACCACTTTCCACGCGCCTTTATGCACAAGATCATCAAGATAGAACAATTGTTTCGCCGCCGTGGCCAAAACAAACGGATCATCTTCATACCAGCTTGTAGCAGTATTCACCGAAAATATGTCGTATTGATCGGTCCTTGTGTTCTGAGGGTCGGTATCAAACCATCTACACTTAAACAAGTGCACGATCATACCTTCCCCATATATTAATTCGACAACTGAATGGAGAACACCGTAATAGTCAACTCCATTCTGCCCACCATGCACCATTACCCCAGAATTCTGTGTTTTTCGTCTAACATCTCTATTTTCACAAATAACTAGCACGCCATTTACCTTACACATAGGATAAACTCTGGAAGTTACCGGTTTCTGTGCCAAGAGCCTCAATTCGTGTGACCACTGAGGGATACCATCATCTTGTACATGGTTCATCTGAAAATAATCATCTATTAACTTAACTATAAATAGGATACAAGACATGCAATTAAATTCATATACAAGTCAATATATCTATATACGTACCCATTTGCCAAAATAGTTTGCGAACGTCTTGTTGTGGTACTTAACATCACCGGAAATAGCAGGGCAGTAAATGTGCATATTTTTCCAATATTGAACTTCTGGACAGTTAATCAATACCGACCAGTGGGCAATGACTAGCTCATATGGTTCCAAATTGTACGAGTTGGGCAACTTTCCAGAAACTTCAACATCACCGGAGATGATCGAAAGGTTGAACTGCACTCCATCTACTGGCATATGTTGTGGAGGGTCCTCGAACGCTCTTAAATACAACTTGGTATACGTTACGCACTCGCACTACCAGAAATGGAGACATTACCGGCGACTTGCCGTCGCCGGCCTCGTCTTTTTTTTCGCCGGAATTGTCATTACCGGCGACTTGTCGCCGGCAATGACGTCGCCGGAAATTCCCCGCCGGTATTAACATTGCCGGCGACGACGTCGCCTGCAATGGCAGCGCCGCCGTGGCCGGAATGTGAGACATTGCCGGCGACTTAGGTCCATGTTGCCGACAATGTCTGGAAAAATTTTGAAAAAAAAAACACGGTTCTGGATTGGGCCCAATTCCAGAACCTGCATTGAAAGACATAAAACGTACAATCATACAAGTTCAACAGTACACATAAATGTCCAACGTACAGTACAAATAGCAACGACGATACGAAAATTAACTACAACTATAGGTCAGGGTGCAGGAACTTGCGGGTCAGGGTTGAAGTAATCCATGTACTCATTTAAATTCCGGTGGCTACCTTGGTCTTGCTCTGGCGTTGACTGGTGCGGTGGTGGTGGTGGATAGTTAGGGAACGGAGGGACCGGGACCGGGGGAGGTGTGGGGAACGGTTGTCCGGTAGTCTAAGCCTCGTACATCGTCCGCATCCATGTGTACATCTGAGTCTGCATCTGTGTCTGCTGCTGGACCATGTTTTGGTACTCGGCCATCTGCCTCTTTTGCTCCTCCAACTCCCTCTGCGTCCTCTGAAGCTCCGCTGCGAGGTTATGACTAGAAGTTGAACTTCTTGACCCGATAGAGTATTCTGAAGTGTTCTTCAATAGTCCTTCGCCCGCCGTGCCCATTCCCCTACAGTAGTAGGTATTCTTTCCAGTCCCGCACGCTTTTGCCATGATCTGAGCCGCTATAGGGCGATCAAGGGGATCGATCTGAGAGGCATACTGGGTGACTTCTTCCTCGGAGCAGTCAGGATGGTTAGTCCGAGCTATATTCATGGTCACTTCTGCGGTCGCCTCCTCCACTCTCGCCTAATTGAAAAGCGAAAATGAATAACGTATTAGCTAACAAAATAAATTAATATCGAAAAATAGTTTTATTAACACATGGAGAGGCGAAAGACTTACCGCTTCGTCAGGGCACTGCGGATAGAACTTCTGATGAATATACACCAAGGGGTTCACTTCTTGTTGTTGCTGCGCCTTAGTCGACCAACCCATGTAGTTGAGTGAATCTGCATGATGGGCCCTGGTGTTTTTCAATCTATTCGCCCGGTTCGTCTTCGAAATCGCCTTGTTTGATAAACATATGGAAAAAAATTAGTAACTAACTATTTCAATCTGATACGATACATTAGGCTTGTAAGATATATTCAGGATGCATACATTCGCTTTGGGGTGCTCGAAGTGGGCTATCAGCCACTGCCACTCGTACTCCCTAAACCGGAATTCTCTAGGGGTAGAACCTCGGCCTAGCTCCTTGTATACAGTGTAATGGGAAGAAAGCTCGTTCTTCCACTCTTTATACCTATATTAAAACAAGGAAAAAAAGTTAGAGATATTAAAACACTTGATAAACAAAAATCTAACTCGATATATATTCAAATAAGTTGAAGCACATCACCTCATATGTAGTTGACGCTCTACCCACGTGTGAATAAAAACTTCATCCACGTCAAACCACACCTGCAATATGAATATATAAAAGGTAAAATTATATATTTATTCGGACTTAATTAATAAATGTAAAATTTACATAATGAAAATACGATTTTACTCACACTGAGTGCATTATGCACTTGCATCTTCATGTAGATAGACACAGATTCCCAATCTGGCCAAAGCATTAAGACCTTGTCCCGCACGATCGCACCGGCTATGCTGGCATATTTGCGCGTGGTGTCGAATGCCTCGATCACCTCGCCATCCTCATTGGCCCTTATGGGCGTTTTCCTTCCCCCGGTGGCCTGCTCAAGTCTCTTCCCGGTGCAGGTGCCTCTAGCCCCTTTCCGTTTTCCAGTCCCATTAACGAAATTACCTAATAATACAATGTCAACAAATTGATATTATTAATTGAACCTATTGTAAATCTTAAGTAATAATTAAGTCATCAATCTTGCACATGATAAATAAAATTTACCTGCATCGTCCGTTTGTTGGTTGGTACACCTCACACTCCAAAGATACACGGGGTCGAACGGGATGAAGTTGTACGCTTCCTCCACGCTCAGGAGCTCCGGCCGTCCTTCAACATAAACAGGCATCCCCCTATCATCGAATTCAGGGATCACAGGAATCTCGTCGGGTAGGAAGAGACCGGACGGCGGAGATAGACGAGGCCTGGACGATGAGGCGCCAGCACCACCATCTGCCTCAGATGATTCCCGTGAAATGGGAGTAGGCACCGAGCGAATATGGAGCATTCGGACTGAGGGAGTTTCTGATGCCCCCGTTGACTGTCGCTCGTCTGAGGGTACATCGACGGGGGGACGTCTGCTGATTGAGCATCTGCTGACTGAGGCTCGAGGCTCGACGTCTGGTTGCACGGCTCTTGATCGTGCAGCTTCCTCCTCAGCTCGCGCCTGTAGCAAGGCTCTCGTGCGACCACTCATCATTGGCCCACTGGGCGTGTTGCTAACTGCGGGTGAGGAGGAAGCTTGACTACTGCTCCCTCCACTATTTCGGGAACCTTTCCGTAATTTGGCTCCAAGCCAATTTGCCGCAAAATTACCTCCTGGACACCGTAATAGTCATAAGGACACGGTTTTATAACAAATCGGAACCGGAACCGGGTGGAACCGGAACCGTTTGGAACTGGAACCGTTCGGTTTCAAACGGTTCCGGTTACAAACAGTTCTGGTTCCAAAGGGTTCCGGTTCCGCGCGGTTCCGGTTTAAAACCGTTATGGTTCTAAACCGTTCTGATCCCTATTTCCACCTTAATTTATACGATTAATTAACAACTATATCACCTAAATTAACATATATACATTTTCGATGTATATATATACATCATGCATCTTAATTAAATTTAATTTTCACATATTCATCCAAATCACAAACCCTAATTAATTTTCCACATTTGTCAGACATATATATACATCATGCATCTTAATTAGGTTTAATTTTCACATATATATACATCACATATTCATCCAAACCACATATATACATAATTTTCACACATATATACATCACTTATTTTTCACATACCTATATATATATATACATCACATATATATACATTGCATATAAATTTACAACTTATCACCCTAATTTCCAACTTAGCACCCTAATTAATTTACACATACACATACACATACACATACACAAAAATAATTATAAATTGAGAGAGAGAGAGAGGGAGAGAGAGAGGATCGGACCTGCCATGGTTAACCACTACAATGCTTTGTCGACTACAATGGTGAGGGGAGGAGAGGAGGGGAGGAGGGGAGGAGGAGATTTTCGGAGGAGGAGAGGAGTTCCGAATCGGTGGAGAGGAGGAGAGGATAAGGAGGAGTAGAGGATAAGGAGGAGGAGAGGGAGAGGAGGAGGAGGAGGTGAGCTAGTTTTTCGCCGGACCGATTTGGGAGGAGGAGAGGAGGGGAGGAGGGGAGGATAAGGAGAAATACAGCTCGGGGTCGAGCTGGGCAGTTTCTATCCAGAAAACATTGCCGGCGACTTGCTTATAATTCGTTGGTAATGACATTACCAACGACTTCAACTCGTTGGTAATGACATTACCAACGAGTTTTAAGCAACTCGTTGGTAATGACATTACCAACGACGAGTTAACTCGTTGGTAATGTCATTACCAACCACTACAAGAAAATTGCACCTAGACCACGGACCATTTCCGTCGTCTAGGTGCAGTTTTCCTTCGTCTAAGTACTTAGATGACGGAAACTCCGTCGTCCAAGGTCCGTGCTCCAAGTGCTGTCGTCCAAGCACCTGGACGACGGAGATTTAGTGATCCGTCGTCCAAGTGCACTTGGACCTCGGACATTATCCGTGGCCCAGGTAGCCACCTGGACGACGGAAAATCTAAGTCTCCGTCGTCCAGGTGAACACCTGGGCCACGGACATTGCTCGTTTGTCCGTGGCCCAGGTGTTCACCTGGACGACGGATAAATAGTAATCCGTCGTCCAGGTGCATACATGGGCCACGGACAAACGAGCAATGTCCGTGGCCCAGGTGTTCACCTGGACGACGGAGAACGGCAGGGTTTAGGGTTTAGGGGTTTAGGGTTAGGTTTAGGGTTCTGCACCTGGACGACGGAGAACATAATCTCCGTCGTCCAAGTGAATATTTAATTTTTTTAAAAAAATAAATTGAAATTAAATATTATTAATTTAATTTATTATTATTTTAATTTAAATAATGAAAAATGCTAAAATTAAATAAATAAACTAAATTTTGATTATTAATTAATAACTTAATTATTAAATAATCAAAGTAAATTAATTTGTACATACGAAAAAACCCATAAATTAAAAATTAAAATATTGTTCGGAATGCGGAAAGAAACGAGATAATATACTACTAGCTAGCTAATACACTGGAGGAGCAGATGCGCCGCCGAGTCCTCCGCCTCCAGCCGGGTCGTTGTCGTCGGGGTGTGGGTTCGGAGGAGGTTGACATACTTCTCGATTTTGTTCCATGAGGGCGATGAGTTGGGCTATTTGTGCTTGTTGTTCGTCAAGTCTTTGCCGCATTGACTCATTCTCCTCTCGTGCCAGTCGAGCCTCTTGAATGGCTGCTTCTACGGCCGCAGCCTGACTCCTTCTCCGCTGCCTCGAACCTCCCGTAGATGATGAGCCGGAGGTCATCGACAAATCTCGTACCACCCTAGGTCCAAAGTGCCTAACCTCCTTGCCAGCTCTACGACCGTAGACCTCATCCGCGATTGCAATTTGGCTCTCTAAAGATAGAGGAGGCAGGTCTTCCGGCGGCACATCTGGGAACGCAAGCTGAGTGTTGGCCAACTCTTCATGCGCACGCTCTATCGCCCTTGCCTACAAAAGAATAATTAATTTATTATAATGAAATCATATTTAAATAATAATTACTATAATTAAAAGCACATATATATATATCACTTACGCCGCATTGACTCGCTTCATTATCGAGCCCTGGCGTCACGTACGCGCTTACGCTTGCATCAAGATAAGGGTGTTTGGAACCCTTATCCTTGTGCTCCTTGGCAATTTGAATGAACTGCTTGGCACCGGTAGTATGGTGTTTCTCCTTCTTCCCCTGGTTGGCTTTGTTGACACCGGAGAATTTCTGTTACACAACATAATTAAATCATTAAAAAATGAATAACTACAATTTAAATAATTCAATTATCTTAATTGAAATAAAATAAATAAATTAATACCTTAAATTGTTCATCGGCAAAGTGGTTACACAACCACTCCCACTCATCTTCTCTCTCCCCTTGCAGCTCTACCGGGGGAGGCACGGGACCGACATCTTTGAAGTACTTATGGAGCCTGTACTTCCAATCTTTGTAGATAGAGTTGGCGGTTTGATTGATATGCCTCAACATAGCCGGTGTCGGATCCACGTCAAATTGTTCCTATCAAAAATAAATAGAAAATTATAATCGTATATATTATGAAATTTTAGGCCGAGATTAACAATATTATATAATAACTAAATTGAACGTATTACGTACCGAAAGATCTTTGAAGACTTTCTCCTTCTCATGATCCGGCGCCTCCTTCCAAGTAGGGGCAGTGATACGAACCCGGTTACGGATGATTGACCCTATCCCATGCGCCGAGAGACTTGCTAGCTGAGCTGTGGGAGGGCCACCGGTGAATTCGTCGTACGGCAAGTCGATCTTTTTACCGGTCGCCTTGCAAATACGCTCCGCTTTGCCCCCTTTAACGAGACCCCGAGTCCTTTTCGGTTCCGGGTCAGTGGGGGCCCTCCTTTGCCTACGGCGGGCGCTGTACATGATTGATTCGGCGGTCGAGGACGCCTGAGTACTTCCCGTTGAACGGGTACCGGGCGTCGGAGATTGGAAGGGGTCGACGTCATCACCGCTCGAGATGAATGGGGGAGCGGGAATTTCCCCAGAGGGCGCTACGGACGGACCAGATGATCCGTCCGGATTGAGAGCGTCGTTGCCCTCCGGTGGTAATTCCCAACCGACTTGGTCCTCCAAGCGGCGGAGCATGGCATCTTCTGCCTCTTGTTGGGCTTTCTTCTTGCCGGATGTCGTCTTTGGCGGAGCCATTTAAACCTAAGAGTACGGGGTTAAAATACCTACTTACCATAATAATTACAACTTAAAAATTTACGCTAATTAATTAAGTACGTTTAAGATTTAAATAGAGTACACTAGCTTGGCATTTTCGGTCGTTCAATGGACATGCGACCCGCGCGATAAAGTGTAAATTTTCAATTAATCAGCCTTGGTTAAATCGAAAAACATGGCCAGTTAGGGATAGAGATAACGCGAGAGGCAGGACTAATTTCGACAAAAGTCTTTCTTAGTCCAAATCCTGTCACCAGTCATAACCCGTTTCTAGACACCATGTCCGACATTCGGCCAATTTTTCGAAAATTTACACTCCCTCAAGTCCTTTGCAAACTCCGCCCTCAACCTCGTGTCCATAACTTCACTTAGGTTATGGTGTGCGGTGATGAAATCCACACATCACGAGGGGTTAAGGAGATAAGCAAGGAAAAGAGGCGTCATCTATTCCAAAGAGTGCGACTTAATTACACCAAGTCTATGTACTAAATTTAAATCGAACACGTACTACTAATTAATTTACTAAAAAATACACGTAATTACATGCAATAATTTATTTTCCATTTAGCATGCAATAATTAACCATTTAATTAATTAATAACAATAATTATTTATTTAATTAATTAATAACAATAATTATTTATTTATTTAATTAATAACAACAAATTTACAATTATTCATTTAATTAGTATTAAATAACAATAATTATGATTTAATTAATTAATAACAACAATTAATCATTTATTAAATATTTAAAACTAATTACTAAATTAATTTCTACTAATTAATTATATTTAGAATTTAATTAATTAATAAAATGAAAATTATTTAAATAAGGGAAAAATAGAAATTTACCGAATCGGAGTTTTCGGGAATTTCGCCGGAGTTGTGTCGTCGGAGAGGAGGAATCGAACCACGCCGGAGTTGTATCGTCGGAGTGTAGTCGCCGGAGGAGAATATCGCCGGAATGAGATTGAGAGAGAGAGGAGAGGAGAGATGGAGAGAATTGTAAGGGATGAGGAAAAGAAGATGAGCCGTACTCTATTTATAGAGTTTCACTTAGACGACGGAGCACTATTCTCCGTCGTCTAAGTGCACTTGGACGACGGAAACGGGCTTCTCCGTCGTCCAGGTGGCGGTTTCAAAATTTTGAAACGGCGCGTAATTAAGGGGCGGGACGTTTTGAACCGCCATGGAATTGGACTTAGACGACGGAGAATGAATTCTCCGTCGTCTAAGTGAAAATTCAAGCGGTGCCGAAAACGGAAGCGGTAAATTGAACCGCCATAATTTTGGACTTGGACGACGGAGATGGTCAGTCTCCGTCGTCCAAGTGAAAATTACATGAAAAAAATAAACAAAAAAAAATTTAAACCGCCATGATTTTTGAACCTGGACGACGGAGATGGTCATTTTCCGTCGTTCAGGTGAACACCTGAACGACGGAAAATGACCATCTCCGTCGTCCAGGTTCATATTACGTAAAAAAAAATTTTAAAAATAATTCGCTAGGAATTTAGCGATCTGTCATTCGAGTGAAATAGTCGTACAATATCGATGAACGCATCGTATATATGAACAGTCAAATTTGAACCGCTGATTAATTTTACGTATTGAAACATGTTAAGTATCGACTAATCTTTACGACTTCAGTGTTCATGAGTAGACGCTCATTTGCAGCAGAGTATTAACGAAATTGAATTTGGACAAAACAACCGTTGGATATGTTCGTCGTAACATAATATATAATTGTCTTCAAAGGACCATAAAATAATAAGTTCGGGAAGGGTTTGATCGGCACAGTCAACCGCAAAACCGATAATTTCACAAACCGGAAACGTGGATACAAGGCATTTCGCAACTCCGATTTTCGAACCGTCGAAGCTCACACTCCAAGAATTGTTTACTCTAAAGTCTTGATGAAAAGAAAATGCATTGGAAGAAGGTCTAGATGGTCGTTGTCTTAGAAAAAATTACGATATCTGCACCTGGACGACGGATTTGAGCGTTTCCGTCGTCCAGGTTTATACCTGGACGACGGATATGAAGTTATCCGTCGTCCAGGTTAGAACCTGGACGACGGAGAACGTCTAACCTGGACGACGGAGAATGACGTTCTCCGTCGTCCAGGTGTATAGACCCTGAATTCAAGGGTTAGGGCCTTACTGTTTAGGGTTTAGGGTTTGTGAACTTGGACGACGGAGAATGACCATTCTCCGTCGTCCTAGTGTGCACCTGGACGACGGATAATGACCATTATCCGTCGTCCAGGTGCATAGACCCCGATTTCAGGGGTTAGGGCCTTAGGGATTACGGTTTAGGTCATCCCCGGTCATTTGTGTACGTGTCCGTTCAATTATCAATCGATCCGATCGAACTGCTAGATTTAGGCCGGCTAGGGTCAAGGATTGAGCTAGGGTACGTTTTATATGAGATTGAGATTTGGCGCCAATATTTATTAATTTCTCCGTTGGCCAGGATATATAATTCAGATTAATTTCTTACCGTAAACCGACATCGATCATATATATATATTACAATAATTACAGTAATTAATTACCAATTAATCTCCCTCGTCGTATGACCGTACTCTTCGTCATAATCATCATCGTCCTCATCCCCGTTAGTCGACGGCTCATCCTCGTCATCGTACTCAACATCGTCCGACGAATAACCTGAGTCCTCGTCCGCGTCCTCTTCCTGCTCGTCTTCTTCATCTACCTCATCGATAATCTCATCTTCAGTTAGATCTGTACAACCATCAGGCATGGGTAACCGTTCACCATCTTGAACCAGGTCCATTATATCGGAGCGGACCATAGAAATATTAGGCTCTTGATAGGCAGGAATGTCTCTTTCTGGTTCAGCAGCATCTTCAGTCGTCGCCGGTGTCCCTTCAATTGTCTCTGTATTCCATATTCCTCGGTGAGAGATATGGTTCACTATTTTCCACCCTTCACCGGCTTTCGGATCGTCGAGATAGAACACCTGCTGAACTAAGGTGGCGAGAGCGAAAGGCTCATCCTCATACCAGTGCGAGTTTGTATCGACTGATAATAGTCCCAGGTCTTCCTTTGTACGCTTGAACCATCTGCACTTTAATAGGAAAACGTTGACATCATTCCCGTAACATAGCTAAACCACGTATACAATAGCCCCGTAATATAGATCATTGTCTTTCCCAACGGCTACCCCACTGTTTTGTGTTCTTCTTCCTTCGTCTCGGGCCAATGAATGGAACTTTACACCGTTCACAAAACATCCGGGATAAATATAGTGTTTAACCGGCTTCCCTGCTAGCAAGTGCTTTGGCCATGACCACCACCCTCCGTGGTTATCAGATTTTTGCAGATCAATCATCTGCGAAAAAGGGCAAATTAATATAAGGGTTTACTTTCTACAAACATGAGCGATATGTATTTAAATAATCTCATCCGAGTCGTACGTACGTACCCATTGGAAGAAATAATCAGGAAACTTCTTCTTAACCATTTTCTCAATCCACGCCGAACTCTTGTTTTGATTTAACGCCTGAAGCCTCTCCCTGTATGACATCATGTACGGCTCAACTTCTTCACAGTCTCGCAACACTACCCAATGTGCCTCAATAAGTTCTTCCCGTGTTAACGATTCCTTTAATACTCCTCTAAACGGTCGGACGACATTGGTGACGACAGAAAGATTGATGCGGGCACTACGATCGGAGGCAGTGGGAGGGGGTGGATCTTTGAGGTACATGTTGCAGTAAGTAACACACTCATGCATTAGGTATGTCTCTGCTATGGAGCCATCTGGGGCCGACCTGTTTTTGACGAATGACTTATACTGTCCAAGCTGTCTACAAAATCAAACGTACACATTACATAAGTACATATAGCTAGCTAGCTAGTATATATATAATCTCCAGTGGAACAAATTAATTAATTAGTTGTACGTACCTTTCTTGAGGATACATCCAAGTGTACTGGACCGGACCAGAAATAAGCACCTGATCGGGCAGGTGGATCATTAGGTGAATCATGATGTCAAAGAAAGCAGGGGGAAAATCCTCTCTAGTTTGCAAATGATGTGCACAATTTGTTGTTGCAATTCCACCACATCTGACTTCTTTAATTCTCTGGCGCATAACCTCTGCCACCACCTGCACAATGCCACTATTGGTTCTACGACGTCCCGAGGCAAGTATGGTCGAATTACCACTGGAATCAGACGTTGCAGCATAACGTGATAGTCATGTGTCTTTAGACCAACAAACTTGTGTTGCACCTCGTCCACTGCTCCAGTTATAGTAGCTGCATACGTAGCCGGATAACGAACGCCCTTAAACCAGTGAAATACAGAACGTCTAAGCGTCGGCTTCACTGTGTAAGGTGCATCTGGCATCTTGTTGTACACTCCTTTCCTATCCCTCCTCAACCACAAGGGACGACGTAGATTCATTGATTCCAAATCTTTGCGCGCTTTGGGAGTATCTTTAGTCTTGAACTTAATACCGAGAATTGTTCCCACCATGCTGTCGCACACATTCTTTTCTATGTGCATCGCGTCCAAGTTGTTCCTCAGCTTCAACTTCGACCAGTAAGGGAGTTCAAAGAATATACTCTTGTGATCCCAATAGCTCAGATCTGCGTACCATCGCATCGCCTCTGCTGTCTGTAGAGACATGTACAGGCGCTGCAATCTGGGAATCAAGGGAAAATATCGAACAACTTTCACATGAATTCTCTTTTTCGAACTTTTCCTATTCAACTGGAATCTGCACTGGCCACATACGGGACAATAGTCCAACTCTTTATACTCTTTGTAAAATAGCACACAATCATTCGGACATGCGTCAATTATCCTGTACTTTAGGCCGAGGCTGCTCAGGATATTTCTAACCTTATAATGAGATTTAGGAAGATTGTGATCATCAGGAAGCAACTTACATATTTGCTCCTGAATTTCGTCAAAAGCACTCACTGACATTTTGTGCTTCACTTTTATCTTCATTTGCTCCATCACATATTGCAACACATTCTCTCGACATCCAGGGAACACCGGGGTCTGCGCTTCAAGTAGTATCCGGTTGTACTTTTCCATCTCACTGGTGTCAGTGGCCAAGCTAGCTGCGGGGAATGTGTCATCATGCTCATAAGTGGTACTGTAACCTCCGTCTTGGTGTTGGTGTCCACCATGACTACATCCCGGAAACGCATCATGGACCAAATCTGCAGTTGGGTTGCAAGCTGGGGGTCCGGCACCACTGCCGCTGGATGAGGCACCATGGTAACTGTACCCTGAGCTGAAGTCTGCTGCGCTGAACTCTACTGCTTCACCATGCTCGCTCCATGTAGTGTAACTCCACATCATACCATTTTCGTACAGGTGTTGCACCATAACATTAACCTCCGCATACTGACAATTAAGACATTTCTGACACGGACACCTGAAACGTTTCTTTCCCTGACCATGTTCTATCGCAAAATTCACAAATTCGCTAATTCCATCCATATACCGGACATCACATCTATTCTTCAACTTCATCCAACTCTTGTCCATACTGCTACAAAATATTATAATTAATTAATTATTACATATATATATATATTTGTCAATTAATTTACGCTTAATTATACGTACGTACTCGATCTACATCGATCCATCAATTACGTACGTACGTAATTTAATCGATCTGTACATATATATATATAGCTAACATCAGCTAACATCCTTGCATGTATATATGTACGTACGTTTTCACTAAATATATATTAATTAATTAATTAAGCAAATTTTAACTGCGTACGTATACGTACGTACCTGCTGGCCTTCTCGATATCTGTACGTTAATTAAGCTAACTAGCTAGTCAGCGGAGATCCCTTATCGATCCTGATTCTTCTCGGCCTACCTAGCTCGCTTCTAGCTAGCTAGCTCCCTAGCTTCTCCTTCTCCCTTCTCCTTCAATTCTTCTTCAAATGGAATGAATAGATCGAGGCCAGGAATGAATTCGATCAGCTTATATAATGCTTCACTTAGACGACGGAGGTGTCGGTACGTCGTCTAAGTGGAAGCACGTTTCGTATACTCGGACGACGGCGTGTCGGTCCGTTGTCCAGGTAATCACCTGGACGACGGAGAATACCATCTCCGTCGTCCAGGTGATCACCTGGACGACGGAGAAGACTCCGAGGTCCAGGTGATCACCTGGACGACGGAAAATACAATCTCCGTCGTCCAGGTGACCACCTGGAGGACGGAGAAGACTACGTGGTCCAGCTGACCACCTAGACGACGGAGATGGTATTCTCCGTCGTCCAGGTGGTACTTGGACGACGGAGTCATTTCCGTCGTCCAGGTGTCACTTGGACCACGGAACAATTATGTTTCCGTGGTCTAAGTGATGTTTTCTTGTAGTGAACGAGTTGCTTATAACTCGTTGGTAATGTCATTATTTCCCGAAGAATATCCGACAACATTTTCCGTTTACGATTTCCGGCTACATTTTCCGACTACAATTTCCATTATCAATTTCCGTCTACGATTAACGGCTACAATTTCCGTCTACTATTTCCGACTACATTTTCCGACTACAATTTCCGTCTACGATTTCCGTCTACGATTTCCGTCTACGATTTTCGGCTACATTTTCCGACTACAATTTCCATTATCAATTTCTGTCTACGATTAACGGCTACAATTTCCGTCTACTATTTCCGACTACATTTTCCGACTACAATTTCCATTATCAATTTCCGTCTACGATTTCCGACTACAATTTCCGTCTACAATTTCCATTATTAATTTCCGACTACATCATATTTCCGACAAGAATTTCCGACTACATCATTAACGTACTAAGGATGATAATCATAATCATCGTCATCACTTGAGTCTGACTCGGTTTCATAGGTAATCTCTGGCAATATGTGTCTCTCCTCGTCATCTGAATCAGCGTCAACTTCATATGGATTAACATCGAGAAGTTCTGCTCCAGTAATTCGAACCACACTCCCAGATCTCACATTATTAAGGCGAATCGTAGATGATTCTGAAATGTCAAAAGCGTTCGGCTCTTGGTATGCAGTAACTTCCTCATCATCTGCGGTATCACCAAGTGTGGCAGCACTGTATATGTTTCTATGAGCAACATGGTTAACCACCTTCCACGGGACTTTGTTAAGAAGATCGTCCAGGTAAAACACTTGTTTTACTGATGAGGCAAGAACGAAAGGGTCTTCTTCATACCAGGTAGTAGCAGTATTCACCGAAAATGTTCCGTGCTGATCGGTCCTTATGTTCTCCGGGCTAGTATCAAACCATCTACACTTGAACAAGTGCACTTTCATGCGGTTCCCATAAATTAGTTCAACAACAGAATGAAGGAAACCATAATAGTCAACGCCATCCTGCCCACCATGGACCATCACCCCACAATTCTGTGTTTTCAGTCGGTCGTCTCGATTTTCACATATAAATTTAACGCCATTGACCTGACACATCGAGTAAACTTTTGAAGCTATCGGTTTCATCGCAAGGACCCTCAATTCGTTTGACCACTCTGGGTAACCATCATCTGCTACATGGTTCATCTGAAAACGATAAGAAACCACACAAGAAATTATGAACATAGAAACCACAAAACCACGTACGTACACATATGCTATATAAGGAAAATGGCAATAAAAAAAAGACATATACACATATACCCTTACCCATGGACCAAAGTAGTTTGCAAACGTCCTGTTGTGGTAATCAACATTTCCGGCAATAGCAGGGCACTGAAGATGATAGTTTTTCCAATATTGTACTTCTTCACAGTTAATCAGTACCGACCAGTGGGCAATGACTACCTCATTTTCATCCAACTTGTACGACTTTGGCAAGCTTCCCTGTACTACAACGTCATTGGAGATGATAGAAAGGTTGAACTGAGGTTCATCTATCGGCATCTGTTGTTGAGGGTCCTCAAGCGCTCCCAAATCTATCGGCATCTATCGGCACCTGGTGTACGTTACACACTCGTGCGCAACATATGCTTCAGCGATACACCCTTCAGGTGCATATTTATTCTTCACATAGTCCTTGTAGGCTCCCAATTGTCTACAAGTTAACAAGTGCATGTTAAAAGGGGTAAAAATAAGACTTTACATATAAAAACAGAGGCAAACCAAATGTACCTTTCCATGGGATACATCCAAGTGTAGTGTACGGGACCGGTAAGCAACAATTGTTCGGGAAGATGGATCGTTAGGTGAGGCATGATGTCGAAAAAATTTGGCGGAAATATCCTCTCAAGCTTGCACATGATAAAAATGATGTCATCTTGCATCTCCCTGAGATCTGATTTTTTAACTTCCCTGGTGCATAACTTCTGAAAGAATCTTGACAAGGCCACCAACGGCTCCACCACCTCTTTGGGCAGGTACCCTCGAATGAAAATAGGGAAAAGGCGTTGAAGCAGTACATGGCAGTCATGACTCTTTAATCCGTACATCTTATTGTCCCGGAAGTTAACACACCTGCTTATATTTCCTGCATAGCCATAAGGATACCTGCATATATATATAGCCATAGGCAACAATTATAGTTCTCGCATATAACCATAATCCGGTAAAAATTTCATGGCCAAAGTCCTGCATAGCAGAAGAATATATACCTGACATTACTCAACCACCGAAAAATTTCATGCTTATGCTTCGGCTTTACAGTGTAAGGAGCTTGCGGCATTTTTCTCTTACCATCTCTTAACCACAAATGTTTCCGCAGTCCCATAGCTTTCAGATCAATGCGTGCCTTAGGGATGTCTTTTGTTTTCCCCTCCAAGTTAAGAACTGTGCCCACCACACTTTCACACACATTCTTCTCTATGTGTATGACATCTAGGTAGTGTCTGATAGGCAACCTGGGCCAGTAGGGGAGTTCCCAGAATATGCTCTTGTGTGTCCAAAACTTATACCTTTCGGGCTTGTCTGGAATTGACGCCACTATGTCAGGATGATTGCTCAGCTGGCCAAAATCATATTCATTCAACACTTCCAAAATTTCTTCCCCTGTCCATCGCCTGGGTGCCACACCTGTTTCCACAGTCCCATCAAACGCGTCTGGATCCTGTCGAAATGGGTGATCATATGGAAGCCAACAACGGTAGGAAGACGATGGATTTTGATGTAGGAAAGCCCAAGATCTTTCAGGATATGTCGCACCTTATGATGAGTGGTAGGAAGACGATGACCGGGTGGCAATAGCGAAGCAGTCCACTTTAACCAAGAACCAACAGCTTTGAAGACATTTTGTTCTCCATTTTGAGCTGCATCACTCCCATCACACTTTCAAGAACAGTCTTACTACAACCGTCGTACAACGGAGTCTGTTGCAATGCAATCAGGTTGTTGTACTTGTCCATACCGCTTGTGTTGACATGAGCTCCAGGTAATGGCTCGACTGGCTCGATATGGGGGAAACCCTGGACGACGGGAGGGACATTTGGTGCTTCATCAGCAAATACACCGCTCTCATGAGGAAACATATCATTGATTAACATCGCTGTTGGATCATAGGATGAACTGCCCCTCTCAGCAAAATCTCCATGATCATAGCGTGGACTGGCCCTCTCACCAAATTGTCCATGATCATGCGGACCCGCTAACGATGTTTCACCGTGATAAATTCAACAAGTGTACTTATCCCAAAACCCGTATTTACTCAGGTGCCTCTGGACTTTATCAATGGGAAAACGAAATCGATCGCTGAAACACTTACATTCTTTACACGGGCAATAATGAAGTGTAGTGTCTCCACAATTAGCCTTCACAAAATCCACAAAACTCCTAATTCCCTGGTGATATCTGACATCCCATCTTTCGAGGCTCATCCAACTCTTGTCCATCCTGAAAATTCTAACAATTTTACGTATTAATTATATATATACACACATTCACTACTAATAATCGACGCGATATCTCAATTCAACTCTAATTAAATCAACACATGCATGCATATATATATATATATATCGATCTAATCTCTGAATTCGATTCAGTACTCGATGATGGTATTCTTCTTTTTTCAATTCAAAACGTATTTGACTAGGTAGGAGGCTCTGTTAAGCCTGGCTCCGATAACACTACGATAATACCAGTCGTTGATTCAGACACAAGATAAGATTAACTACAAGCAGTTTTCTCGTTTCGGTGACATCAACAACATTTCATATATATATCTCACGAATTGGATTTGATCAACACACACATATATATATATACATACACATATACGTATATATACACGTACTTATATATATAGCTTCCCGAGTGATCGAGTTTTCGACGCGCGCCTTAATTTTGACAATATATATACCGACTTCAACTCGATTTCATAGCGTACGTTTTCCTTCTTTCGATTTCTCTGGATTTTTTTCGATCAAAATGAATGAATGATCGAGCTGCTGCAATCTGCATCTAATATAAGAGACATTGCCCGCGACGGAGTAAGTCGCCGGAAATGAAGACATTACCGGCGACTTTACGCCGGAAAATCGCCGGTAATGTTTCAAAACATTACCAGCGACTCCAACCGTCGCCGGCAATGTCGAGCCACACATTTCCGGCGAAATTCCGGCCGAAAATCGCCAGAAATGTTCCTCTTGACATTGCCGGCGACGGTTGGAGTCGCCGGTAATGTTTTGAAACATTACCGGTGATTTTCCGGCGACATTACCGGCGACGGAGTAAGTCGCCGGTAATGATGAACATTACCGGCGACTTTTCCGGTCGCCGGCCTTGTCTCCGGTGATCTCGCCGGTAATGATGGCATATGTGGTAGTGTCGTGCGCAATATATGCTTCAGCGATACACCCTTCGGGTGCAGATTTGTTCATCACATAGTTTTTGTAGTCCTTTAGTTGTCTATAAAGTGGTAATTACAGAGCATGTCTATAAATTGTCCATGATCATATTGACCAACTGATGAGCTCTCACCGTGATAAATCCAACATGTGTACTTATCCCAAAACCCGTTTTTCTTCAAGTGCTCCAATACTTTATCGATGTGAAAACGATATCGCTTGCTGCGACACTGACATTTCATACACGGACAATAATGAATTGTCATCCCTCCACAATTAACTTTCACATATTCCACAAAACTTCTAATTCCACGGTGATATCTTACATCTCATCTTGGAAGACACATCTAACTTTTGTCCATCCTGAAAATTATAACTGCATGTATATATACTCATGATCTTATTAATTAAAATTTCATAGATATATATATATATCTATATATATCGATATTCCAACTATAAATTACATAATTTAATTATTCTACTCGATCCCTAGCTAATTAATTACAAATGAACATATATATATATATATTCGTCTAATTATTCTACTCGATCCATAATTATTCATATATAATTTCGTCTAATTTAACTCAATCCATAATATAAATATTTATATTATTATAATTCCCATAATTTTAATATATATATACCCTAACTATATATAATCACAAAAATCTAAATATATAACCACACTATAATTAATCACAATTAACAAAAATATCACAATAATCACAACATTACCCACAATTAATAATCACAATTAACCCTATAATAATCACAATATATAATCAAATAAATCACCCTAGCTATATATATATTCACAATAATCAACAACAATTACGTACTCCAACTCAACTATCAATCACGTACTCAAAATCAACCATCAATTACTCAAACTCAACAATCAATTAACTCAAAATCAACATCAACAATCGATCAACACACACATGCATGCATGCATCGATCTATATATATATACCTATATATATAATTAAGTACGTACGTACGTACCTATATATAATGAATCACGATCGCGAACTCATTCTTGACAGTTTTCGACATCACCCAATGATATTTTCAGTTTTTGCGGGAGGTTTTTTTTGAATGACAGAGCTGCTGCCCAGAATGGATCTGAAATAAGCAACTATAGCCGACGATACTACAAAATCGTCGGTAATAGTTAAAAAAAAGTCGTCCGTAATAGTGGAAAACTATACTCGAAGATTTTCCGGCTACTATAACCGACGACAAGAATACATCGTTAGTAAAATAACTATACCCAACGATGTACTCTAGTCGTCGGTTATAGTTCACTATACCCGATGACAGGGGTTCTCGTCGGTCTGTTTTTTGGCATGTCGTCGGGTATAGTGTTTATGCCGGTGGTGAAATAATCTTTTAATGTTTTCCTAATTTTTTTGATTTTTAAGTATTTTAGATTTTATTTTATTTTAACTCATGGGCTTGATTAGGCCTTTTGATAGCGCCATAGGGTTTGTGTCAGTATTTAAAAGTCATCTTTGTGGCCGCTAAATTTATCTTTGATATTATAAAACTTTGAGATTTTCTCAACTTCTGGTGGATTCCAGTTCTTCTTGTGGACTCGAGAAACCCTAGTCTTATGGATTCAAAGCGATTCGTTGGTGGATTCCAATATTACATTTTTCGCTGCATCAGATATAGACTCCCCCTGATGTCTACGAAATGAACACCCCCTGATCAGTAACTCAATCTTAGTGTTCGGATAATCTTCGCATATCAATGCGTTTCACATGCTTTGCAAATGTAGATTTTGACAATGACTTGGTAAACAAGTCTACAGCATTATTAGCCAAACATACCTGATTCACATGAATGTTCAATAGCTGTTGTTGTTGCTGATTGAAGAAAAATTTTATCGATATATATGTGATTGGTATAATCACCCTTGATGTATCCCAACTTCATTTTTTCAATGCAAGCCTCATTGTCCTTAAAGATACAAGTTGGTGTTGTAGATAATCCACTAGATCCTAGAATATGATATATGATTGACCTAAGCCAAACATACTCTTTAACCGCTTCTTGTAAAGCTATAATCTCATAATGATTCGAGAAAGTAGCAACAATGGTCTGCTTAGTTGATACATAACATGTCTAGGAACGTCCTTTGTGTAGGTTAGAGAGGTATCCAGCATCAGCAAAACCAACAAACACATCGCAAGGTGTCTCTGAATATGAGACTGCACTAATTTGAGGAATAGTGCTTGCAGCCGAATCAGTGTTCAATGAGTCGAACAATTCCTTCGACGGATCAAAGATATGACTCTGTTTCGTTCAGGGTGTAACATTCGATGGGTCGAAAGTTTTGAAACCTGCATGCTGTGATTCAACCATCCATTTTTAGAAGATTTCAAGCTTCTCTCTGTATTCCTTTGTAGGGAAAGAACAAGTCCAAGTATATGGAACCCTTCAAGTACCCGAAGATGTGCTTTATACCAATCTAATGACTTTTTATAGGTGCATAACAAAACCAAGCTAACAAGTTCACAGAGAATGCAATTTCTGGTCTAGTACATTGGGCTAAATATAACAAAGCTCCAATAGCATTAAGGTATGGTACATCAGCTCCTAATAATTCATCATCATCATCTTTCGGACAGTACGGATCCTTATTGAATTTCATACTGCATACAACTTTTAGTGTGCTAAGAGGGTGTTCTTCATCCATGTTAAATCGCCTGAGCATCTTTTGGACATAAGCAGACTTGTGAATAAGTATTCTACCAACTTGATGTTCTAATTCCAAACCAAGACAAAATCGAGTCATACCAATGTCTTTCATCTTAAATTCAGAATTCAAGTAGTTAATCGTCTCATTGATTTCATCAAGAGACCTAATGATATTCATACCATCAACATAGACCGATACAATGGCAAATCTTGAACTTGTTCTCTTAATGAACACACATGGACATAAATCATCGTTCTTGTATCCCTTCCCAATCAAGTAGTCACTTAGACGTGTGTACCACATCCTACAACATTGCTTCAATCCATATAGTGAATGCGTCAATCTAATCACATGGGCACTCCGTGGTGTAGAGTTACTTGAATTGGGTATGGTCATGCATTCCGACACTTTCATGTATATCTTTGAATAAAGGTTTCCATAGAGATATGTTATCACCACATCTATCAGCTACATGCTCAGTAATCTGGATACTACCAAAATGAAAAGGTAGTGGAAAAAAATGATGTCCATAACCAGAGAGTATGTCTCCTCATAATCAATGTCAGAGCGTTGAGAGAATCCTTGCGCCACAAGTCTAGCTTTATACTGCATGACTTTATTATTCACATTACGCTTTCGAACAAATACTCATTTATGTCCAACTGGCTTCACATTTGGTAGGCATAGCACTACCGAACAAAAACATGCCTTTTCTTCAAAGAGTCTAGTTCGGCTTGCATTACTTCTTTCCATTTCAACCAATCCGCTCTCCGCTGACATTTAGAAATTGAGTGAGGTTCAACTTTATCGTCGTCAATAATCTCCTGAGTGATGGAATAAGCAAAAGTATCATCAACTACTATGGATGATCTATCAATAATAATGCGTGCATCATTGTTAGTTAGTGAGATTTCACCGTTCTCTGACATCATATATGGATCTGAAGTGTCATCTAGAGAAGCAATTTGTGATTCTAGGATATAATTGTAGTCAGGAACAATCTCTTGTGTGAGATTCACAACGTTGATAATGAAAGGATCAGTTTGTACCTGGATGGCCTGCCTTTTCACCTGCAGCTCATATGTGGATTTTCTTGATCTTGCCATCTTCCTGGTGGGAGCCGAGGCCAATGCTACTTCATCCACATGGGTAAGAGTTACGTTACTCTGCCCTGGAGTTGCTTTATATCGTCCCTTGGGGACTTTCAACCTTGCAGGAACATTTGCTGGAGGAATGTGTAATCTTGTCACGTTGGCAATATCAATGAAAGAGTTAGGCATCGAGCTTTCTACCTTCTGAAGATCAAGTATACATCGCACTTCAATCTCACTTTAAGATGTGCGTGTATCTTCTTGAAACATAGTGGGAGGAGCTTTCCATGTCAGTTTCCGACGTTCAACCATAATGGAAGCTTTCCTATCTCCCCCTAATGTCGAGAAGAATGTTTATTCAAAGTGACAATATGCAAATCTAGCAGTAAAAAGATCTCCAGTAGAAGGTTCTAAGTAACAAACAATTGTTGAAGATTGATAACCAACATAAATTCCTAATCAACGTTGATGACCCATTTTAGTGCATTGTGGGGACGCAATTAGCGCATACACTGCACAGCCAAAGATGCTTAGCTATGAAATGTCAGACTCATACTCAGTTACCAACTGGTATGCACTGAATGGTTGGCGTGCTACAACTCTAAAGTGAAGAAGCATTATTGCATGTAATACTGTATATCCCTATTAAGATACCGACAAATTGCTATGCATAACCATTGCTCTAGCCACAAGCTGTAACCGCTTGATTTGTGTCTCTTTTAGACCATTCTGTGAATGAATATGAGGGATGGGATCTTCAAGTACTTCAATCCCAATTGACATATAGTAGTCATCAAAACTTTTTAATGTGAATTCTTCTATATTATCCAATCTAATTGACTTGATTGGGTTATTCAGGTGGTGAGCCCGAAGCTTAATAATTTGTGCTAGGAATTTTGCAAATGCAGCATTCCTTATGGATAGCAAAGCAATATGTGACCATAAAGTATTTAAATGGTTCGCATTATGGTTTGATAGGTCCACAAATATCACCATGGATTCTCTGTAAGAATGGTATGTTGTCATTATTGTCAACTGCAAAGGAAAGTGTAGCCTACAACTTTGCCAATGAGCAAGCTTAGCAAAAGGTGTGATGAGCATCAGAGATTGTCATAAAGGAATCTTATGGAATAACAGTAAGTGTTGAGACTGGATTGAGATTGTTAATCTCATCCACACCATCAAATCCGATGGTTTTAGGAATTTCCACATGCTTCTTGTTTTTAAAAAATGATTGACTATGACAGTTTTTCGATATTTTGATCATCATATCACGACCTGGGTGTCACAATCGATAATGTCAAAGCTTGTATGAGGCCATGTCATACACAATAGTAAGCGTAACAACATTGGATTCAATAATCTGAACCATAGTAAGATATAATCCACAATGAATTTCCCCTAACTTTTCCAAAGTTTTCTTTCTACCACACTCCTTTGAAGTTATGCATAAGAATTATTTTCCATTCTCAAAATGAGTTTCCAAGTGTAATCCATTGGCTCTAATGTCCTTAAAAATTAGCAAGGTTCGGTTGACCTTAGGCGCGTACAATGCATCAATGACATGTATTTTAGTACCATGTGGTAGCAAAAGTTGTGCTGAACCACGCTCTTGTATAACCGACAGATAACCAATCATGGTTGTCATTAATGATGTGTATGGCACAAGATCTATAAACAATTGTCTATTCCGAAGTATAGTATGAGTACTATCACTATATTCTAGACACTCGATCTTGCCTTTAAACATCTACAAAAGAATTTGAATTAATTAGTCTTTAAGACTTGTTGGTACACTTTAAGTAAAGACTTAAAGATTTACCAAAGAGTTGTGAGCCTTAAAGAGTGTTGATATGAAGTAAGTAAACCGATGTAAAATATATCAAAAATACCAAGTCCGGTTGACATCTTCAAAGGTTCGAGAAGAACCATTCAACCGGTCGAAGAAACCCAAAATAAACTTTGATTTTTCGATAACTATTTTAGACGGGTCAAAGATGTTTTTCGATGGGTCAAAAATTGGAAAATATTGTCACAGTGGAAGACATTCGATGGGTCAAGGTAAATCTTTAACTAGTCGAATAAAACCTAAAAACCAATATCGATTATCCGATATCTTTCTCGACAGGTCGAATGAAATTTTCGACGGGTCGAAATTGTGACAAGTTGGAGACAAAAGTGTGCATTTGATGGGTCAAGGATAATGTTCAATGGGTCGAAAAAGATATTTACTGTACCAGAGGACTACATTCAACGGGTCTGATGAAAATTAGGCATAATTTTTTACAGGTCGAAAAAAGCCAAAAACCGTTCCAGAGCATGACATTCGATGGGCGAGAAATGATCATGACGGGTCGAAAATCTCCAGAATCAAATCATCCTCTCTTTTGTCTTATTTTTATGGTATTTTGGTATCATAATGTCATAGAATATTATAGAATTTGAACATTGTAAGTAATATGACCATTTTCAAATACAGAAAGGAAGAAAATTTTAGTACTTTTGTCAACATCAAAACTTACATCAAAAGATTTGTTCTTATACAAAACTAGAACCGACTACAGTAAGTCAAAAGTAAACTAAACTTGATTACATAGCAGAGTCATAAGCCTTATACATAGACTAAGCAAAATCTGTAGTCTCTACACTTTCTTTGGGGATATCTGCTACAATTAGATTAACTTCTCTGTCATCTTCTATCTCATAGTCAGCATAATATGTCTTCTTTTGTTTTGCTAGGTATTGTTGATGCATCTTGTAGGCATTCTGGATATCCTTTGGAGCTCTGCATTGCTTATGCATATGATTTGTCGCACCACACCTATAGCAAGGTGCCATGCGGGAAGTAAAAACAGAATGTGATGAATTCCCACCATTCCTAGAACCGGAATTGGATTGATTCTTGTTGGAGTTGTTGTACTTGTTGTCTTGGTGAGTCCAAGTCATATTCCAAATATTTCCTCATCTGCTATGACTTCTTCCACGTGCTCCTCTACCACCATGAGTTTGATAAGGCTTTGAATAGTTGTTTCTCTTATCCTTTCGTGTCTTTCCAGTATGATTAGCCTTATGGACTTTCTTAGTACCGGATGACCTAGCATTATTATGGAGAAGGATCTCTTGATGCTTCTCTTTCTTGGCCAACACACTCATAAGATCACTGAATGATCGAAGCCTCCCTTGCTCGTAATCAATGCGATACTGGTGAGAAAGTGTGCCAATAGAGGTAGGAAAGGTGGTCAAAGACTTCTCAACCATAACTTGGTCGGTCTTTACAACGCTACAAATGGCAAGCTCGAATTGTAGCTCCAGCATATCCTGATAGAAATCATTGATCTTAGGATAATCTAATAACCGGATTCTATCTCATCTTTCTACAAGCTCGGGAAGTTGTGCGTCATGCACATTGTCGAACCATTCTTGTAAAGTTACCCACAAATCTGCAGGGTCATCCTTTAGCAACTACTATTTTCTCAGGGCAAAATGAATGTGTCTTCTGAGATACATAGGAGATTCAGCTTTTCGAGCTGTTGTATCCTCGTTGACTGCAGTGCTAGGTGGTAGTGATTGGATGGTATCAGTGAGACGTTTATCAAGAAGAATATTCTTAACGTCTGATACTCATCTATGGTATTATGCTCCTTGAATGTCAATGATATCAAACTCTGGCCTTGTTGGCTTAGTCATCTACAAAAGACAAGAGATGTAATTAGTTTATCGATTGAAAAATCATGATCACTAATATCAAGTTTTAGGGAATAAGAGACATGATCCATGATGTATGGTCACAAAAATCGATGCAAAATTGGTAGCTTCATACCACTCCCCATAAAATCGTGACTATTAAATAATCACAAATAACGACTTCCTCTTCTTTTTTTCATATACCGTGACTCCCCTAGGACAGTCACTATTGTTTAAACTTCGAGGAAGAGGTAATTAAATCCCCTTCACTCATACCTCAATAATTCATAGGAACTAGAGGCATATAAAATTCACAGTATTTAAACCTAAATCTAGACCTAGATCTAGGGTGCTGCGCTAATTAAGTTTTGTACGTAACCTAATTCTAAATCAAAGGAAGTTAGTCGATTTACCTCGAGGGTATTATCCTCGGTATGAAAACTTTGTTGTAAAAGAAGTTTGAAGAGAAAGTTAGAATCCGGCGACGGGATTAACTTTCGGTAAATCAGGGATAGATTACCATAAATAGGCATTACAATCTAATACAACAAATCTCCTGGTAAATCAGGGATTGATAGAATCTCGATTTACTTTTATGTTAATTAGGACAAGACACACATCTAGATACCAGGAGTATAATTTTCTTAAATAGTATTCAAATTTTCAAAAAAATAAAAATTAAATGTATTCCAAAAAGAGCAGTCCTCATTGTAAATGGAAAACATTATACACTTTCCCTTTTCTATGATACTCTAGTGGTACTCCACTTTTCCTTTCTTGATTATGTGATTTATTTAATATTTTGATTAAAATATATTGAATTATTATTGATATTATATTATTTAATTATAAATATATTAAATTATTCTAGAATAGAAACTTTCATGAATTTCTACGTGATATTAACATACAATGACCAGCTAGAGTAACTTTACCAAGCATCAAATTAAAATGAAAAACCCTATTCGACTAGTGTTGGTGGCGCTTTCCCGGCATCTCTCCGATCTATATATTTACGGCGCGAGGTTTTCTAGTCAATGTCACCTCTAGGATTCCATTAGTTGGCGTCGTTGTCTTCTCTAGGACCCCATCTTTTGGAGTCGTCTCTAGGGTTTTGCCCCGGGGAATCTTGGATTTTGTAATCCGTTTTTGATCTATTTTTTGCAGTCTGACTTGGCGATGAGAGGAAAGGTGAGTTCCAGTCGACAAAGCTTACGGCTTGCCCGAGCAAGACTCAAGGGTCTTCTAGTGGAAGCAAGTGCGACAAATGCAAAGATGGATACCGACGACATACGGTGGAATAAGCCGTTGTTATAGAGATGTGGTGCTCTCACGGTGATGTTGGCAAGCTTGTTAGAAATGGTTGTTGGGAAAAGATGTTTCTAGATTCCCGAAGGCCTTATCGGTGGGAGGCTGAGATTCATGTTCGCGGTGAGCCTTGAAGCTGGGTCGGCTGTCTGGCGGCAGCGGCAACTTGAGGGAGAGGGCCATATGGAGCGACTCTGGTCTGTGAATCATGTAGTGCATGCTGGGCTGAGTTGGGCTTCTAGATTGGAGAAGGAGTCTGGGTAAAGGAATCATGACATGAGACTTGTAGGGCTCCAATTGACTAATTCATTGGTTGTGACCTTTTTAGATCTTTCAAGATGGGCCTGGACTTGTGGCTTTTCAGGGAGCTATTTATGATTCAAATTTAGGATCCAGGTGGCATTCGGGTCTGGGATCCAGATGGTTCCATGTACCTGCGAACATGCTGGAGTTACTATAATCGACTTATTCACATCGCATTTGAATTGCGAGTTTCATTAGAGTTGTTATATCTACCATAATTGAGTGCTCAGACTTATGGAAACTCTTTTCAATATGACTCAGAATTCTCTTGAGATACAAGTAAGCTTGATTATGATGAGCTTAATGATTTAAAGATTAGTTCTTACTTTGATTAGTTTCTTCTTCTCTTGATAGAGTTAGAGCTTGTTTGTCAATTGTGTATGAACTTTTTAGGCCGTGAAGGTTTTAATAAACACTTCTGTTATTCGAAAAAATGACTAGCTAGAGTAATATTGATTTGAAACACTCATTTTATTTGTTTCAAATTAAAGCTTAAATACATGTGAGAAAATTACTATTATAATTTTTACTAATTATGTAGTTCTTACCTTGATTGAAAACGAGTACTCGATCATACATGTTTACATGCACGTCATGATAATCATGTTAGTACGTAGAGTTAGTAACTAAATAAGTTTTGTATTGAGGAGTGCTCAATTAAATGTTCATATAGCAAAATAATAAGCATTCAATTCAGTAGAGTTGGTAGATAATAGCTTATTGAAAATATATCAAGTGATAAGTGATAGTAATAATTCATGTACTTCATCTTCATCTGAACTAGATTTGGAAAATTTTCAAATGATATATTAATGTTTAAGGTTTGAAGTTCATAGTTTATGGTTTAATGTTGAGGTTTATATTATAACTTTTTTGTTTAGGGTTCACGACTACATATGAGAAATTTTTAATTTTTCTAAGCATGTTAGTTTAAAAATACTGATCAAACCCTTAAAGTTTTAATGTATGCAATTTATGGTTTAGGGTTGTTGGCTATAGCTGATTGAGGGCCAGCTAATACATTTCTTTTTAATTAAGACAACGAATTGAGAATAGTTGTTGGCATGATCCATTTCATCACACTATCCTCGAATTCAGTATCAGTGTTCGTATCCTCCGACAAATCTGTTTCATCATCACTATCCTCTATCTTAGTATCAGTGTCTTCATCTGAGGATTCCATGTCTGTATCACCATCCTCAAGCTCAGTATCAGTGTCTACAGAGATTATTTCATGCCCCTCTTTTTGACATTACAACCTTCTTGTTCATATCTACAGAGAACAATACACAAAGATGATTATTCTTCATTTTTTCCAGTATCAACAATTCTCAAACAAATATAAAGCCAACATTTTCAAAACACATTTTATCAAGTGAGTGCAGAAACAAAAACATAGTAGCAGTGATTATGTCATACAAAATACCATTGAAAATGGGGTTTCTGAAAGGACCCAACCCCGATTTAGCTCCCTAAATCGGAATCAAACCCTTTCAAAAACACGAACCAACAAAAACCGTAGAAATTTTGGCAGAGTTTCGCTACTAACGTGGAATTACCATTACCTGCACGCGGAAAATACACTTCATCCTATGCCACAAAAATCAAACCGTGGGCACCAATCCCATCCGGATTTCTCAACATATCAACAGTAAAGTAAAACAATAAATATATCTGTACTTTACTGAAATCCGGTGTAAAATCATATAGTATATACAACAGATTACTCAGAGCGACCTCTAATGTATAATCATATAAGTATACCACAGTAGGTAGAACAATAAACCTACTGGAAGAAACAAGGTAGCTCGAGCACTATGCCTCCGACCACGACGTGCGACACCAGAGTCCGAACTGCAAACTGGGCACGGAAACCGAAAAGCCCAGGGGAAAGGCAAATAAAAACGTTAGAGTGAGTGGACGAAAATAAACGTATGCCTTTCACCAGTTCATATACATATTCAATATAAAACAGTGCGAGTTCGGAAAAACACACATATATATATGGAGGTTGTCGGACGAATCTCTCAAGCCCGACGCCAGGTGAATCGCTCAACCCGAAGGTGATAGACCAGGGGAATCTCTCAACCCCGGCGGCATACTTGGGAATCTCTCAACCCTGCCCAGAGGAATCTCTCAACTCTGGTCCAGAGGAATCTCTCAACTCTGGTACATCGATGCAATAAATGCCATCACCAATAAACATATAATAACACCTCCGAAAATAACATATATCTCAATCATCGTATAAAGTAAACACGAAAATCATAAAATCCACGAACTCGCAAATCAACTGTGAAAATATAAACTTGTCCACTCACAGACTAGCGTAACGCAGTTCGCGTTAACCTGTGATCCGGCGGAAAGTCTATCGCCAAACGAACGATCACGAACCCCTGAATAATCACAAAATCCATTTCTCAAAGTCATAACTCGACAATTCAAGACAAATCACGAGAAACCACTGTTCTCAGAAACACGTAATCCGATTACGACAAACTGTCGAAAACCCGAAAATCACACCTCAATACCTCACTGTAAGATCGGATGCTCAACTCGAAAAACGAACCTCCCCACTGCAATCGGGGCGCGATTTCGAGTGAAATGACATGCAAATTGTCGAAAACCCCAAAAATCAAAGTTTGACCGTTGACCGCCGCCGTTGACCACCGCCGGCGGCGGCGCTACCACCCGAACTGAAAATTCCTCGACGGAGCAACCTCTATTCCACTCAAAATCATCCGCTGAGCAACTTTGTCAACTGCATCGAAGGCCAATTCTCACTCTAACTAGTCCAATTTCATGTAAAACCGAATTGATACACAAATTTCAAATCCAAAATTCTCCAAGCACAAATCGAATTAGAACTCTATACTTACATAGTTAGAATCATGGAGAGGAGAGCTTCAAAGCCCACTACAAATTGTAGCTCAATTCGGCCGGAATCAAAACCAACAATTAACCCCAAAAATCACAAACTTTCACCCAACATTTCTCTCTCCACCGTGAGCCACACCGCGAACGGTGGCCGGCACCACCACGAGGGGACCACGGCGCACCGAACGGGACCTATCCCGTGCCTTGGAGTGGCCGGAAACCACCACGCCGCCGTGGAGCTCAACATTTCCCGTCGGCCTCCTCCACCACCGAGTTGACTCAGTCAACTCGGTCAACCTCATATAATTGCAGTTTGACTTTTCCAATATGGCAACTCCACTATTTATAGCTTTCCCAAAATGGAAACTTCGTAATTATCCTTTTCGACGAACTTTAAATACCCGTAACTTTCACGTCGTAAATCCGATTCCGATAATTCTCGCGGCAACAAACTCGACTCGACATATTCTTCAATTATCACCTGAAGTCAAACACATCGACCAATCGGATAAAAATTCAACTGTTCAAACCAACACATATTTAAACCGACTAAATAATCAACAATCGGAAATATTCACAACTTAATCTTCATAACTCGGAATAATGCTCCGAAAGTTCCCACAAGCTCGAAATTAAATTCTCAACAACTTCCGTGAAGAAGCCGAAACCAAATTCTTGTCCGGTAATTTAGTCGTTAAGAGCATCACTATTTAAATCCGATTACGTCGAAACTTCAAATATTCATCATTTATTCCTCGGTCGTCCAAATAACGATCTGGAACCGCCCACGAACTCGAAATCACACGTACAACGACTCTCGAGAAGAGACCCAGCTCCAATTCTCAGCCAATAATTTAGTCGTTATCAAACCTGGCGAGTAAATCCATTATCGGAAATCTACCATTATTCATAATCTCACGGACCAAGCTGATGACACTGTTCAATCTGTTCCGGGTCGTCACAGTTTCTGTATTGGTAAGTACAGTAGCAGTGGAGAAAACATACATATTACAGTATAACACATTCAAAAACATGAAAAGTTCAGTAGAAATAACAAAGAATTACATTATCAAATCATGCATGCATCAGCACCCAAAAATAAAACTCAACACACTGATTACTAGGTGAAATTTCCAGTGGAACCCTAATTTAATCACAGTATCAACTTAAAATCCATACAAGGATGTCCAATCTCTATTGATATACAAGTAACAACACCGAACACAATATCATCCCGAAATTAAACACAGTATCATCTCAAAATCAACAAAAACAAAGTCAAAGTTC
The DNA here is from genome assembly GCA_946800695.1 of Geum urbanum. Classification (NCBI taxonomy): domain Eukaryota; kingdom Viridiplantae; phylum Streptophyta; class Magnoliopsida; order Rosales; family Rosaceae; genus Geum; species Geum urbanum. Next base: position 3,292,723 of record OX327002.1, on the reverse strand, counting down.
TTGGAATTCCAACAACCCAACCGTAGTAGCCTTCTGACACAAACCCTTACTGAAATAAACGATTTCTAAATAGAAAAAATACAGTAGCAATGCAAACCTTTTTGAATCGAGACCAAAATTGCGAGCATGAACCTCGTATCGAATCTTCGTAGCAAAGCAAGCCTTGAAACTGCAATTGAATCCTTGTTCTGATTCAAGCTTGAAACTGCGATCCAATCCTTATTCTGATTCGAGCTTAAAACTGCGATCGAATCTGTGTTCTGATTCAAACCTGATACTGTGATCGAATCTGCATTCCAAGTTGAGCCTGATACTACGATATGAATCTACGTAGCAAAGTGATCTTGATGCTGCAATTGATAATATCATTGGAGAGGAGGAAAACGAAGAAAATGCAGTATCAGAGACCGATGAAGAAATGAGTGGTCTGGCGGAGTCGAAGCATATTTCATATTTATACAGGGGTAAATATATCTTTTTGAGGAGTTTAACGGGTTGGGCTGGTGATACTATATGTTGGGCCTTGGAACCGTGTTCTGAGTTGTTTAAATCTTATGGTGGTTGGGTTATTTATATTATTGATACTATAACTATCCTTAACTGTCTTTTCTATTTTATTTTTCTTTATTATTCTTGTTTTCTTTCTTTTATTTCATCACATGGTTTTCCTTACGTGATCATTTTTCTTTCTTCTTCACACTCAAACTGTACAACAAGTCAGCAACCCAGCAACTCAACCTTTTCTTCTTCACGAGCAGCCACCACACCATCCTCAAATTTTCTTCTTTCTTTCGTTCTTCTCTTTCCCACGCCCATATTCTATCACACAGCAACTCCCAAGCCATCTCCTCTCCTTGTTCAGATATTTTGCTTCTTCTGCAATGTCAAACACGACTCATAGAGGAGATAGATTTGATGACGAACGCGGCGAGCGTAGAGGGGCGGCGCTTGGAGGTGGTGCACGCCAAGTGTGCGGAAATTGGATCGATTTTTAATTTTGGGATTTAAGGTTAGCTAGGCTGAGATCGAGCGAGATGTATTGATTTTTTGATTTTTTTTTTTAGATGCCCAGGCCCACTCAAATGCCCAAAACATTTTAAATATGGATTTTCATTAAAATTTCAAATTCTTCTGCCGCCTAGGCCATTTTTTAGAACAGTGATAAAAATAGTAAGAATGAGCAACTTCAACATTCGATTCAAGCATGCAAATCAACTTCAAAATGATATTTCCATCAATGGTAGCAAAGCTGGTAAACTTCATCTTTAGATAATAAACTGACTATCAATTATGTGGTTGATGCATTTCATCAACAAGTCTCATCGCCTTTGGTGTGTCATAGTTAATGATAAGTCCTCTGATCATTAAGTTATAAGTCCAACCATTCCGAGAGGATCCCATCTTTTCCATTTCCCCAAAACACTTTTTTGCTTCACCTATTAGGCCCGTATGACAAAGTCCACCTATCATTATGTTATGCATCCACACATTAGGTCCAAGTCCTTTCGATGACAAACTATAGAACATGTCCTTTGAAGATTCAACTTTTTCTGCTTTGTACATCTGGCTAGGCATAAAGTGTGCCACTTGCTGAAGATCAAATATCCTATGCACTTCCATCTCACTCAAAGACGTGCATGGATCATGATGAGACACAATGGGATCAAACCACGTCAATTCTCGACGTTGCACTGGAATAGAAAATTTCCTATCTCCCTCCAACGGCAGAAAATAAGTCTCATCAAAGTGACAATCTACAATCTAGCAGTAAAGAGATCTTATGTCGAAGGTTCAAGATAGCGAACTATCATTAGAGATTCATAACCAAAATAAATGTCTAATCTTCTTTGAGGACCCATTTTAGTACGTTGTGGAGGCGCAATTGGCACATAAACTACGCAACCAAAACTGCGTGAATGTGAAATATCATGCTCATATTCAGTTACCAACTGGTACATACTGAATGGTTGCCGGGCTATGGGTCTAAAACAAAGAAGCATTGTTGCGCGTAACATTGCATATCCCCAAGCAAATACTGGTAAATTTGTATGCATTACCAAAGCTCTAGACACAAGTTGTAACCTCTTGATATGAGCCTCTGCTAAACCGTTCTGAGAATGAACGTGAGGAACAGGATTTCAACATCAATCCCAAGAGAAATGCAATAATCATCAAAAGATTTTGATATAAGCTCTCTTGCATTATATATCAATCTAATACACTTGATTGGATGATTCGGGTGGTGAGCCCAGAGTTTAATAATTTGACCCAAGAGTTTTGCAAACGCAGCATTCCTTGTGGAGTAAACAAAGCAACGTGTGACCATCGCGTTGACGCATATATCAAAACCATGAAATATTTAAATGGTCCGCATTCGAGTTTGATAGGTCCACAAATATCACCTTGGATCCTTTGTAAGAATGGAATATTGCCATTATTATCAACAGCAAATGAAGGACGTGCTTGTAAGTTTACTAAAGAACAAGATTTGCAGAACGAGCGATGCGCATCAGAGATTGCAACATAAGTATCTGGTGGGATAATGCATAATGCCTCAGCAGTATGTTTCCGGGAATGTGTTGCACTCATCTTGGAGACCGAGCCAGGATTGAGAGGAGTAGTCTCATCCTCACCATCTAAACTGATGGAAATAAGTAATCTCACATATTTCTTCGCTCTAAAGAACAGATGATGATAAGTATTTTTTAAGATTTTGATCATCATATCATGACCTAGATGTCCCAGTCGTAAATGCCAAAGTTTGTATGAATCAGAATCACACATAGTAGTGTGAGTCACGGCATTAGATTCAATAATCTGAACTGTAGTTATATATAAACCACTACGAATTGCTAAAAACTTCTTTAGAATACACTTGTGGCTACATTCAACAGAGGTTATATACAATAATTCTTTTCCATTCTCACAATAGGTTTCCAAGTGAAATCTGTTGGCACGAATATCCTTAAAACTTAGCAAGGTTCGATTGGCCTGTGGTGCGTATAAGGCATCAGTGATATATAGTTTTGTACCATGGGGCAGCAGAAACTCTGCACTACCATGCCCTTGAATAACGGGCGTTGCACCAATCATGGTTGTCACTGAGGAATTATATGGAAAAAGATCCACAAATTGCTGCATATTCTGCAGAATGATATGAGTAGTACCACTATCTACTAAACACTCAATTTCGACTTGAGACATCTACAAAATTAATGTAAATAAGTAAGTCTTTGTAACAAAAGACCAGGAGTACACTTTAAGAATACACTTAAAGGCTTAAAGATTTGAGAAGGGTGTGACCCTTGTTGAGTGCTGATATGGCATGACTTTAATCGATGTAAAAACAAAATCATAAGCCAATGAAACAGATGCAAAACTCATCTAAAAACATCACATCCAGGTAGTATTTTCGATGGGTCAAAGAAAACTCAAAATAAACTCGTGATTTTCTGATCCCATAAATTTCGGCAGGTCGAGAGATTTTTCTGTGACGACCCGGAATAGAATCGGTACAGTATTCGGCTTAATTCACGTGTTAGCGCGTAATCGCAGTTTTTTCGATAATTGTGTAGTTTGCCGATTTTGATTACAACTTAATTATCGGACGAGAACTTGAGTTAAGTCTCTTCTCAAGAGTTGTTGTACACGTGATTTCGAGTTCGTAGGCGGTTTCGGATGATTATTTCGACGACCGAGGAATATAATATGAATATTTGAAGTTTCGGAATATCGTCGAGTTTATCCGTTAGTATCGAGTTTATCCGAATCGTATTGGTTATCCATTTTGGACCGTCAATCGTCCCGAGACGCGAGTATAAATATCGAAAATAGTCGAAAATTGTCGAAAAACACTGTTCGGCAAGTTTGACCGTCGTTTGACCTTGGGTTGACCGTTGACTTTCGTTGACCGAAGTCCACCGTCGCTGTGCCAAACTGCCGCCGTCGGATTCTGAGTTTCCGGCCACCTTAGACCTTGAGACCAGTATGGTTAGCTTCCTCTCTTCATTTCCTATGGATTGGAACTTGATTTCACTTGAATTGATGCCGATTTGAGTTAGAACGAACTCGAGAAAATATTGGTTTTTCGCCGGATTTGGGTGGCCGGCTCCGGTCACTTTTGAGGTTGGGTGTTTGGGGGGAAAGGTTCCCCTCAACCTCTAGATGCTTTGGGTAGAAGGAATTGAAGGATGGTTGCCGTTTTGGAGTTCGCCGGAAAGTCACCGGAATCCATGGATTTCGTGACTTTCGAGGCAAATTTCGGCCACTATGGTGGTTGGATGGTGGTAGTCCTTTGAGAGAAGTTGTAGGGCTGGTTGTGATGAGCATTTTTGGAAAGTTTGGCCGTGTTTGGACGCCGTCGCCACCGCGCCGCCGCCGCCTGCGGTGGTCCGCGGCAGTGCTCCGGCGAGGTCGGGTTTTTCGAGATTTTTATGTGTTTCTGACTCGTTTTCGCGCTCTGAACGCAGTCATGAGGTTTTCGAGTTGATTTGGGTATCGGATTTTTAGTCGAGAGTTTATACGGAGAGTTTTGGGAATTTTGTCAATTATTTTGTACCGCGTAATATATTTCCGGGAACGGTTGATTTCCGAGGTGTGGTACAGTGTTGTGAGCTATGATTTTGATTAGTTGTATTTTATGATTATTCAGGGGATTGAGATCGTGCTTCGGGTGAGGGATCTTCCGCCGGACCACGTGATTAGCGCGAGTGCGCGTTTTGCTCACATGTGAGTGGACAATTTCTTTTCACTGATTAGCCACGAGTCTTTAATACACGTTTTACGAGCATGAGCATGCATATGAGATTATGATTTATATGAGCATGTGTTATACGATTATGCCTATACAATTATACATTATGTATATGCATTTACACATTGCTTTATACACTTGGATAGAACTATTTATGATTTAGTTTACACAGAGTACAGTCATAATATATGTTGTTGTATCGATACACTTGCATCCCGGCTGATCCCCAAGGATGTTTACCGGGGGAAGCTGTGACCCCTGACCCGAGGCCTTTATCGGGGGGGGGGGGGGGCAGACCTCTGACCTGAGGCCTTTCTGGCTAGAATCACGTGTGGGTCTGGGATCCGGTGATTCGGACTGTACTAGCACGGATTTGTCCATGAGTGACCCCGTGAAATTTTCTATGCATGCTCTGTACGTTGGAGGAGTTTGAGTTCATCTCGTGTACTATATCATATTCATTCATTTTGACTCGCATATGTTTTTATAACATATATTATTCGGCGAAAGACATTTATTTTCGTCCACTTACTCTAATGGTTTTCATGTCTTTCCCCTGGGCTTTTTGGTTTCCGTGCCCAGTTTGCAGTTCAGATTCCAGTGTTTCACGTCGTGGTTGGAGGCTAGTCGTTCGAGCTACCTTTCTTTTCCAGTAAGTTTCTTGTTTTGCCTTTTGTTGTATATTTTGTACATGTATACACTAGAGGTCGCTCTGATACGATACTGATACATGTTTTATGTGGTTTTTCTTGGATTTCCTATATTATACAGTTATGTTTACTGTTTATTGCTATTGTTATGATATTGAGAAATCCGGATGGGATTGGTGCCCACGGTTTGGCTTTTGTGGCATAGGATGAAGTGTTATTTTCCGGGTGTAGGTTAATGGCAATTCCGCGTTAGTAGCGTTACTTTGCCGAAATTCTAATGGTTTTTGTTGGTTCGTGTTTTCAGGAGGGGTTTGATTCCGGTTTAGGAAACTAAATCAGGGTTGGGTCCTTTCATTTTCGACTGGTCGAAATTGTTGTCCAGTGACTAACTTTCAACGGGTTGAAATTTTTTCGATGGGTCTAAAGAAAGAAAAACCTAAAATGAAATCAAATTATCGATAATGGAATTTCGACGGGTCGAAATTTGTTAACGGATTCATGTCTTCGACGGGTCAAAACAAAATGAAACGATTGATTATGGCATTTTCAACGGGTCAAAAGAAATTTTGACAGGTCAAAAATGACCCTGTGATCAAAATTGTATGCTTCGGTTTTATTACGTTTTGAATGTATCTTTACATTGTTTTGCCATATATGTAAAAACATCGAACCATACATAAAAATTGTTTGAAATAGAACATTCTCAAACACTTTCATATACCGAAAAATAGAGAATATTCATTTCTGTCAACATAAATTACATCATAGATGTTCTTATTTATAAAAGAAGACAAATGTCTTAAAGTTCTTGACCGAAAAGTAAGCCAAAAACAAAACCAAAAACTTGAAAAAAAATTACAAAGACAACTACCTTTTACATAGGCTCAATCAAAATTCGGGGTAGCAATATCCTTCCCCTTGTCTTCTGCAAGAACGAGATTGGGGTCAATCTCCATCTCTAGATCTCCAGTATAATTCGACTCTTGAGCCAAATACTGCTTGTGATTTTTGTAGATAGTCTAGATTTCTCTACTAGCATGACATTGTTTGTGCATATGCTTAGTAGAAACGCATTTGAAGCAACCATACTTTCTAGACTATTGAGACCGTTGACCATTAGAAACTGAACCAGACTGGTTCTTGTTGGGAGCGGCGTTGGCATTTTGATCTCTATGCCAAGTCATATTTTGGCTGTGGCCTTGGGCATGCCTACGCCATCTTCTACCCCCATGTGGAGCTTGTCCACCTCTAACATAAGGTTTTGAATGAGCAACCTTCTTGTCTTTTTGAGCCTTGCCTCCAGTTAGGTAACTCTAAGGCTTTTTAGTACCAGCCGATCTTGAGTTATTATTTAAGATGATCTCATGATGGTTTTCTTTTGTCGCGAGACTGTTAATGAGATCACTGAAGGTAGTAATCCTCCTTTGCTCGTACTCAAGTCGGTACTGATGAGCGAGAAGACTCATAAATGTAGGGAAGGTTTGTAATGCCCTCTCAATCATGCCATTCTCAGATTTTTTTTTTAACCCCACAAAAATCCAACTCTGACTGTAGATCGAGCATGGCTTGATTAAAAGCGTTGATCTTCAGAAAATCCAACATTCTGGTGTTATCCCATCTTGTAGTCAACTCAAGAAGCTATGTATTATGCATGTTGTTGAACCGTTGTTTCAGAACATCCCATAAGACTAGGGGATCAGTTTTGTTCAAATAGTATTTTTTGAGAGTTGGATGAATGTGACGCCTCAGAAACATGAGGGCTTGAGCTTTTATTTCTTCAGTGGGTGGTAGGAGGTTTGTTCCAGGCCCAGAGGGTTTGATGGTGTTGGTAAATCTCTTTCCAATAAAAGTGTTCTCTTCATCAGAGACCCGACAGTGATACTCATTGCCTTCTAGGTCAAGGATGACGAATTTCGGCCTTCCAGGCTCATTCGAACTCATCTACAAAAACACACAGAGATATTTTATTAATAACGATCGAAAACTACGATCACAAAATTTCAAGTTTTTCATTTAATAAGAACGTGATCTATGATATATGGTCACAAAATTGATTATAAATGGTGGCAAAAACTACACCCAGCAACCGTGACTAACCGTCACATAGAATCGATTTCCCTTTTCTGTTCTAAACCGTGGCTCCCCCAGGACCGTCACTCATACTCTATGGATATAGGTCCATAGGAACTAGGGTAACAGCATGGTAATATTAAAAAACTCATATCACAATGTCAATAATCCTAGATCTAGGGTTTTGCGGTAAGTATGCTTGATCCTAGATCTATCAATAGACGGTTTAGTAGTATTTATCTCGATAGGTGTTATGCTTGGTATGACCGATACACTTGACGAACGAGTGGAAGTGGAAGCTCTTCTGAAGCGATTCCTCAGAAGACGAGAAATCTTGACAACATGGAGCTTGTGCTTGTGTTAGAGGCCGAAAGGAGTAGAGAAAATTGACGGTGGTGGCGGCTTTTGTGAAGGGTGGGATTTTTTTTTCTTTGATGGTGATGACTATCAACTCAGATAACGTGTTGTAAGAGAAAGTATGTAAACTGGGAAAACTGTAACTCTTTTATTGATAGAATGCCTTAAATATAGGCTGATATAATCTGTTACAATAACTATCTCGATATAACAAGGATTCTTTGCATCTATCTAATTAATATCTATATCTAAGTAGGACAAGACATACACCGAAAATTATGGAGAATTAATCTCCTTAAACAACATTTATATTAATAAAATTCAGGGAATTAGAGTAGCCACAAAAATACAGAAATTCAAAATAGAAAACTACTGTTAGCAATTCAAGTACAGTCAAGTCCGTATACAGTGAAGTCTATTACACTAATTACAGTCTGCACTGCATTCTATAGGAGAGCTTACTAATTATCACTGTTCTAAAAGGCGACCTAGGCGACCGCCTAGGCATATAGGCGAAGCTAAATGAGGGAATAAGCTCTCTGGGCGGGATAGGCGCTCTCAGGCGCTCCTGGGCGGGCTAGGCGCTCTCAGGCGCTCCTAGGCGAGCCTAGGCGATGCTGGGCGTGAAAATAATAATAATTTAAAACTCAAATAATTTGAGATTTGAGATTATTACTCTATATTATATATTTTTGTATGGAGATTATGACAATTTAAACTATATTTATTGCTAATTTTATTATATAAGTGTTTTAAATATTCATTATTTCACATATATATGTATTGAATTAATACCGCCTTTAAGTCGTCTAGAAAACGTCTAATTCCGATTAATCCACGTCTAGCCGCCTAGGTGCTCGAAGGTATGTTCACCGTCTAGGGTCGCCTAGCGTTTTTTAGAACCTTGCTAATTATTAAGCTATATTGAACTAAAGTGAAATAATGGTTCTTGTAATAACTAATTAAAACACGACTTGTACTTAAATTTTATTAGGTCTTTTCGGGTTCAACTATTTTACAAAAGTAATATTCGAGCCCGAACTCGAATTTTAAGTTCAGTCCAGGTTTAACATATTACGATATTTTTATTTCAAAAACCTGACCCGAACCCACATTATTCTAGTAATTCAGTTTGAATTCTTGGGTACTCTACCTAGTAAAACAAGCCAGCCCTATTTAAAAACCAAGATTTATTACGTAAAGTGTCAATAGCAAAAGCAGAGTGTGAATACGCACACCCTAAGTCTAAGTCAAATAATAATACCAAATGAAGGTGAATCAATCCAAGTGAGCTTTTGATCAATGATTCTGAAGACGCGTGAGATCATTTTCTTTTCTTTTTTTGATACAAAGAGGAAAAGGAGAGAGAATCAGAGGCAGAAGTCTCTACTACAGCCTAGACCACCCCTATCAAACAAATCAGGAAATGAAGCAATCCACGTTTGATCACCGCTTAGCTTGTGACCCCAGTTAGCAATCTTATCCGCCATGAAATTAGCTTCTCCATAGCTATGTTGAATCGAGAACTCCTCAAAACCACGCAGGATGCTTCTGATGTCTTCAATAATGGTCCTAAGTCTCCAAGGGGTTTTGGTATGCCGTTTTACACAGTCAACGATAAGTTTTGAGTCGCCTTCAGTTGATATCTTGTGAAGATCCTCGTGAGATCATTTTCATATGAACCTTCTCTTAGAGTTTTGGTCTTTCATATTTCTATACCATAATTGTGTCTTCAAAGCAGCTTCTGAGTATTCGTATATAACTAGAATAACATTCAGGACAGTATTATATTGTGGATAACCCCAGCATGGTGGAGACTTGCCGGGACAAATTCAATGCAATTATAAACTGGTGACAAGTCTTCAAGTTGGCCTTTAATCATAAACCCATCAATGTAAGAGCTAGTCAAACTATACAATACATTAAAAAAATGGGATTGATTATGCAAGAGTTTCAACTAAAACAAGTTTGATCAATCTCTCAATGTATGTATTTTTCCGTCAAGTATTGATTAACTTGCATTGAGAGAAATAATTGATGGCTTTCGATCTTAGATACCTTCTTTCCTTCATTGTTCTCGCCTTTGTTCCTTGTTCAACCATGGCTCAAAACATATCTTTAGGCGCATCCCTCACTGCGAAAAACAACGATATCTCATCCTGGTCATCCCCATCTGGTGAGTTTGCTTTTGGTTTTCGACAGGTTATGAAAGATGGTTTCTTACTAGCCATCTGGTTTGATAAAATACCAGAGCAAACAATTGTGTGGTCAGCCAATAGGGATAGTCTTGTGCCACAAGGATCAAAAGTTGAGCTCACCAGTGATGGTCAATTTGTGCTCAATGATGCAAAAGGCAATCAAATATGGTCTGCCGATTCTTCTAGCACCGGAGTTTCCCGTGCAGCCATGCTCGACACTGGAAATTTTGTGCTAGCTAACACAAACTCAACTTACTTGTGGGAGAGTTTTGATGAGCCAACTGACACCATGCTTCCCACACAGAGTCTAAAACAGAATTTCAGACTCTATGCTCGCTACACAGAGACAAATTACTCGAGGGGTAGATTCTTGTTTTCGCTACAACCTGATGGAAATCTTGTGCTCTACACTACGAATATCCCTCAGGTAGAATCTGTCAGGACCGCGTATTGGTCATCCTGGGCTACAGCCAAAGGAATTGGATATCAACTCATCTTCAATCAGTCTGGTCTTATTTACCTTACATCCAAGAACGGGACCATACTGAATACTATATCAGCAGACACCATTTCAACCCGAGATTTCTACCAGCGAGCTACACTCGACTATGATGGAGTTCTGAGGCACTATGTGTACCCTAAAAGCAGCAACACAGGTTGGCATATGGCATCTACTTCCTCTTTCATACCACCAAATATTTGCTTGTCAATTACAGAAGATGGAGGAGGAGGCGCGTGTGGGTTCAACAGCGTGTGTAGGCTTGATGATGCAGGACCAACTTGTCTATGTCCAAATGGTTACAGTTTTTTTGATCCAAATGATAAGCTCAAAGGATGCAAACAAGACTTCATTCCACAAAGCTGCGACGCTGGGGATGCGGAGGATGACTTTGACATCCAAGAGATGCCAAAGACTAATATGCCTTTTTTTGATTATAAGCATTTTCAAGGGGTGTCCGAGGATTGGTGCAGACAGAGTTGCCTAGAAGATTGCTTTTGTGCTGTTGCCATATTCAATACTGGACAGTGTTTCAAGAAGGGATTCCCTTTTTCGAATGGGATGACGGATCCTAGTTTTATTGGGAAAGCACTTATCAAAATAAGGAAACACAATTCTACTCGAAAAGATGGAGGAGCCAATACCAATTCTAAAAAGAAAGATGAATCAACTTTGATCATTGTTGGATCAGTGCTCCTTGGTAGCTTGGGGATTCTGAACTTCATTCTACCCCTGATAACGTATGTTGTTGTTTCTCGACTGTATTCGAGAAAAGCTGTGGCGCTTCAACCTTTCCAAGGCATGAACTTGAAGTATTTCACTTATGAGGAGATAAAAGAAGCTACAAATGAGTTCAAAGAAGAACTAGGCCGCGGTGCTTCTGCAACAGTTTATAGAGGATGTGACGAGGGAAAATGTGTTGTTGCTGTCAAAACTTTAGATACCAAGGTTGGAGAAAATGATTTGGAATTCAATGCTGAAGTGAGAGCAATTGGGAGAAGCAATCATAGGAATTTAGTCCAACTACTTGGATACTGTAATGAGGGGAAGCACCGGATTCTTGTGTATGAGTTTATGAGCAATGGTACTCTAGCAACCTTCCTTTTCAGAGAGGCAAGGCCAACCTGGTACCAAAGAAGGCAAATTGCATTAGGAGTGGCTAAAGGGCTTTTGTATCTGCACGAGGAATGCAGCAGCCAAATTGTGCATTGTGACATTAAGCCTCAAAACATTCTCCTAGACGACTCATTCACAGCAAGAATCTCCGATTTCGGATTAGCCAAGCTTATAAGACTGGACCAGACTCGCACTATTACAGGAATTAGGGGAACAAAAGGGTATGTAGCACCTGAATGGTTCAAGAACTCACCTATCACAGCAAAGGTGGATGTCTACAGCTTTGGTGTTCTATTGCTAGAGATCATTTGCTGCAGGAAGAAATTCGACGAAGAAGTTGAAGATGAAGATCAAATCATACTTGCTGACTGGGCATATGACTGCTATAAGCAAAAGAAACTAAATCTGTTGTTGGAGAAAAATGACGAGGCAATGGAAGACATCAAGATGATAGAGAATTACATAATGATAGCAATGTGGTGCATTCAAGAAGATCCATCACTCAGACCTACCATGAAGAAAACCATTCATTTGCTTGAAGGAATTATTGAAGTCCCAATTCCACCAGATCCATCTTCTTACACAAGTTCCGTACTTTCATACATTTCACATTAGGTATTGATTCAAATTATTACAATAATGTTTGACAATATTGCACGTATAACAGTTTATGATTGATCTTTAAGTTTTGTCAATGTAAAATATGTTTATCTAGTACCAAGCTTATGGGTTAATATATCCAGTACTCATTTGAGTACTAAGGTCCAATGTCTAAGAACAGATGATGGAACTTTTGAAAATTTGACATGGATCTTTATTAGATTACCAATGATCTATCAACATCTACTCCCTCATTTCTGAAACATGGAAGCTCCAAGTTCTGACACAAGCAAGTAAATCACAAAAACATATGAGACAGGAGTAAAATAGAATGTATTCCTGGAGTCCTGGATCTCATTTCTCAGGCAAATGATGTAAAGAAGATGGTTTTGCTGAATATGTTCATTGTATTCAATCTGTCAAATATATACAGAGTACCTTGGTTGTCCTACAAGTCAGGAAACCAACTAGGAAACTAAATCTACAGCAATTACAATTGAATATCCTACCAAATCACATCTACATCTATGATACAGAATATATCAAGTAAATCAAAACAGATTCTCTGTGATATACATTCCAACACTCCCCCTCAAGTTGGAGAGTGTATATCGACAACTCCCAACTTGCTGATGAGTTGCCTAAACTTTTCTCTTCCAAGTGCCTTCGTAAAAACATCTGCTAACTGTTGTGAAGAAGTCACAAAACGAGCAACAACTTCACCTTTAACAATTTTATCCCGAATAAAATGACAATCCATTTCAATATGTCTAGTTCTCTCATGGAACACTGGATTCTTAGCAATGTGCAAAGCAGCTTGATTATCACAATGTAAAACAGCAGGACTTGAAACAGATACATGCAAATCTGTTAATAAATAACGCAGCCAAGTAAGTTCACAACAAGTACCTGCCATTGCTCTATATTCCGCTTCAGCACTCGATAAAGATACAGTCTTTTGCCTCTTGGCTCTCCATGATATTAAAGAATCACCAAGAAATACACAATAGCCAGTAGTAGATCGGCGAGTAATCGGGCATCCAGCCCAGTCAGAATCACAGAATGCCTGCAGACTCAAAGAATTGTTGGCATGGAGGAGTATACCTTGACCAGGAGATGACTTCAAGTAACGGACAACTCTAAGGGCAGCAGTCATATGTTCCAAGCGAGGTTCATGCATGAACCTGCTCAAAATGTGTACTGAGTAAGTAATGTCGGGCCTAGTAATGGTCAAATAAATCAGCCGACCAACCAGACGTCGATATACATCAGCGTCTCGGAGTAGTTCCCCTTTGTTTGAAAGCTTAGATTCCTCCATGGGAAACTCCACAGGCTTAGCACCTAAATAACCACTGTCCTTGATGATTTCCAAGGCATATTTGCGTTGAGAAAGATAAATTCCCTTGTTGGAGCGAGCTACTTCAATGCCAAGGAAAAACTTTAAGTCACCAAGGTCCTTGATACGGAAACGAGCATGGAGAAATTTCTTCAAAGCATTAATAGATTCCATATTGTTTCCAGTTATCACAATGTCATCCACGTAGATTAATAACACAGTAAGGGATGTACCATGTTTGCGGATGAATAAAGAATAATCAGCTTTGGATTGAGAGAAACCAGCAGCAAGAATAGCTTCTGTGAACTTGGAAAACCATTGACGAGAAGCTTGTTTGAGGCCATATAATGACTTGTGAAGGCGACATACCAGGTTCTCCCCCTGTCGCCGAAGACCAGGAGGAGGAGACATGTAAATTTCTTCCAACAAATCACCATTTAAGAAGGCATTGTTGACGTCTAACTGATGCAGTGGCCAATTCAAACTAGCAGCAACAGCAAGTAGACAACGAACAGTAATCATTTTAGCAGTAGGAGAAAAAGTATCGTGATAATCGATACCTGCAATCTGGGTGAAACCCCGAGCAACAAGACGAGCCTTATAACGTGCGATAGAACCGTCAGCCTTCCGTTTGATTCGAAAAACCCATTTATAGCTGATAGGGCGTTTGCCAGGGGGCAAAGGAACTAAACTCCAGGTGTGATTATCCTCGAGGGCGCGAAGCTCAGAAGCCATAGCCTCCTGCCATTTCGGGTCAGTGGAGGCAGTTTCATAGGAGGTCGGTTCCTCATCCCGACTAATATTAGCAGCATAGCTCAAATAACCAGCAGAATAGCGATCATATGACAAGTAGTGACAGAGAGGATATCGAGTACCTGGTGTCGGAGAGGACGAGGCCGAGGACAATGGGTGTGAAGGCAGAATCACCTGCGAGCAAACGTATTCCTTGAGGCGGACATTGGCTTCGCGAGAACGTTGAGAGCGGCGAAGAGGCTCGGCAGGAAGATCCGGATGGTGGGGAAAGACAGCAGAATCGGGTGGTGGCTGGGTGGGAGAAGTTTCTGGTGATGGAGGATGGTCTAGTGGTGGAGGATTCTCTGGTGGGGGAAGATCGGTAACAGAAGGAGAAGATGAGTTGTTGAGTGCGTCGGCCGACGCAGGTGGAAGGGGAAGAGATGACGGCGGCGCTGGAGCCTTGGGCCGCCGGACGTAGGTCTTCCAAGCGGAAGGAGCCGGTGACGGGTCTGGGTTTGAGGAAGCCGACGGCGTGTGGATTGGGGAAGATGAAAGGAGAGGAGGGGAAGCAGAAGTCAAAGACTTTTGACTGAAGAAAGGATCCAATTCTATAGCAATGGGAAGAGACTGAGCTGTTGGACCTGGTGTGACTGGGCTGGAGTCTGGCAAGTGATGGAATTTGTCTTCCAGAAAGACAACATCTCTATTCGTGAATATTTTTCCAGTATCAATATCATAGAGTTTGTAGGCTTTTTGTCCCTCAGGGTAACCCAAAAAAATGCATTTTATTGCTCGAGGAGAAAATTTTGAAGAAGGATTTGGAATAGTAGCGAAAGCAACGCACCCAAATACTCGCAGTCGAGAATAATCAGGAAGCTTATGATAAAGAATTTCGAAAGGTGTTTTCTTGTGAAGCAACAAAGTGGGAAGTCTATTGATTATATAAACAGCTGTGAGAACACATTCTCCCCAAAATTTAATAGGTAGATGTGCTTGGAAACGAAGGGCACGAGCTGTTTCAAGTATATGTCTGTGTTTTCGCTCAACAACACCGTTTTGTTGTGGCGTATAAACACAAGAACGTTGAAAGAGAACACCTTCTTCAAGAAAGAAATTTTGTAAGGATAAAAATTCAGCCCCATTATCCGAACGAAGTTGTTGAACTTTTGTGTTGAATTGAGTAGTGACATAGTTAAAAAAACGACGAAGAAGAGGTTGTGTTTCATTCTTGTGTCGCATCAAGAAAACCCATGTAAATCGAGAAAAATCATCCACAATGGTGAAAAAATAATAAGCACCAGAAATGGAAGGAGTTTTATAACGACCCCAAATATCACAATGAATAAGAGAAAATATTCTTGAAGTTGAAATTGAACTGGAAGGGAAAGGTTGACGAGTTTGTTTTGCCAACGGACAAACATCACACTTATGACTAGGATCAAATACACAATGGAGAGATTTATTAGCTAAAAATTGTAAACGAGCAGATGAAAGGTGACCAAGACGCCGATGCCAAAGATTAGAGGATATGGTGAGGTTGCAAGAGAAGTGAGATGAAGGAGCAGACGAAGCCAAAGCCACCAAATAGTAAAGGTTACCACGTCGCTTACCCACACCAATCATCGTCCTCGTAGCCAAGTCCTGTAAAATACACCAAGATGGGAAAAAAGTCACTGAGCAATATAAATCATCGATCGTCTTGCCAAAAGACATAAGATCAACTCGAAAACTTGGTACACATAAGACATCATTTAATTGATAAGAGTCATTAAATCGAAATGATCCTGTCATGGTAATGCCAGCCGTGTCTCCACTAGGTAAAGATACAGGTGCCAAATGAGGATGCTTGACATTTATTAATGATGTAGGAGAGGAAGTGATATGGTGAGTTGCTCCAGAATCGAGTATCCAACGATTTGGAGCAACTGGCAACAAACCTGCAGCATATTCTGTTGCAGAGGCAGCATTAGCTTGAGGAGTTGATGATGTAGGAACCAAAGCAGCAACTACTTGAGTGTATTGATCTTCTGTAAGGTCTGGAATCATTCTTTTCAGTTCCCCAAATGTTGGAGTTGCATCAACATGATTGGCACCAGGATTTCCTTGATGTTTCCTTGTAGGATTAGTCCCTTTAGATCCTTTGTGGAGGCGGTGACCAGGAGGGTAGCCATGCTTCTTGTGGCAGGTTGCTTCAGTGTGATAATCCTTGTCACAATAAGTGCAGTGTTTGATTGGTGCCCGAGGATGAAAGTTGCTTCCTTGAGTGTTGCCTTGATTGTCATGCACTTGAGGTTGTGACCTGTGATTGCTGCGTACTGCCATAGCAGCGGTATTTGTCTGCATGAGAAGAGAAGAACCAAGTTCTCGCTGCTTTTCTTCTTGGACAAGGGAAGCATAAGCTTGTCTCACCGAAGGCAAATGATTCATCAACAGAATCTGTCCACGAGTAGCAAAATAAGATTCATTTAAGCCCATAAGAAATTGCATCATCTTACTTTGATCATTTTGAGCTCCACATGTGCAGGTGGCAGTGTTGTATGAAGCAAGTTCATCCCAAAGGCCCTTCAGTTTTGTGTAGTATGCTGCAATATATAATTGACCTTGTTCAATACGGTAGATGTCTCTTTGAACCTGAAAAATGCGAGGAGCATTGCCCAACGCAAATCTCTCTCGCAGATCATCCCAAACAGCATGTGGAGTAGCGCAAGAGAGAACAGAATCGGCGAGTTCAGGCTCGAGGGCGTTGAGGATCCATGAAAGTACCATATCATTGCACCTTTGCCACAGTGCATGCTCATCTTGTTCAAGGGCTGCAGAGGGCTCTGTAATTTTTCCGGTGATGAAGCCAATTTTATTTTTGGCACTCAAAGAGATGCGCATAACGCGGCACCAAGATGTGTAATTATCACCAGTTAATTTCTTGGAGACAAGAACCAGACCCGGATGGTCTGAATGGTGAAGGAAGAAAGGACTGGCAGAGTCATCCGAAGAGGACGAACTGCTGTGGTTGTTTGAGGAGTTGTCCTCATTGATGGTCATGAGGAAATATGAAAATAAGAAGGGATTGAGGCTGCAAGGTTTTGCAGAGCTAGAAGAACAGGACGTCAAGCCTGCTCTGATACCATGTAAAGAAGATGGTTTTGCTGAATATGTTCATTGTATTCAATCTGTCAAATATATACAGAGTACCTTGGTTGTCCTACAAGTCAGGAAACCAACTAGGAAACTAAATCTACAGCAATTACAATTGAATATCCTACCAAATCACATCTACATCTATGATACAGAATATATCAAGTAAATCAAAACAGATTCTCTGTGATATACATTCCAACAAATGAAAAAGTAACTTGAACACCTGATTTTCCTTTTAAATTTTGGTTTACAACAATCAATAGACATCTGTATTAGTTAAAAACTGATAAACGATCAAATAAAATCAATCAAGCAAACATGAATAACGGAAGTAGAGAGTTTTCTTTGTATCCTAGTCCACTTAATTTCAGTTTGCCCTATTAAGCATTCTGTCTGTATCTACACAGAAAATACTTTTTGCTTTAGCCACTTGAATATTTGGATTCAGTGATGCAATCCCAGACTCAAAGCAATCATGACAAAAAAAGGATCAAGTGAGAGAAGCCTCTCCAGGTTTTTCCACTGAAATTTCTGTGGATTACTCTCGTATAAATTCTGACAATATAGCCTCAGCATTCAGTTTAAGCATACAAATGAACTTCATAATGATCTTTCCATCAATGACAGCAAAGCTAGATCGACTTTATCTTTTTAAAATAAACCGACTATCAATGTTACAACCCGAACTAAAATTACGCACTTATCGAATCGTATTAAGGTTCATCGCGGATTATTCGCATCAAGTGAGTTATTAACAACTTTTTCACCGGGTAAGAATTTGATTTGACTTTCTTCATGAAAGTTGTAGAGTATTTAATTTCAAACTCGTAGAAATTTTGGGGAAATTTTTTGGATAAGCAAGCTATTTCTTATGTTTATCGGAAGTCGGTAGGAGAAAATATGAAGATTAATAAATTTTTAGGTCGGTTTGATCTAAGCCGTCAAATGTTGATCATGTTCAATCTCGGCTGTTAGATATGGTGAGCAGCTTGGGGTATAAATAAGGATTTTTTTAGAAATTTAAATCAAAAAAATCCATAAATTCAAGCACGGGCTCGACTCGTTTCTCCTCTGCTGACCCAAAATTTTCGACCCGTTCCGTTTGCCGTTTTCCGGCCACCTCCAACATCGATTAAGGTAGGAAATTGAAGCTTGACGCTTCCTTGTTGTTGTATTATGATTATTTTTGGAAAATTTGCAGGTTTGGAGGTAACCCGAATCGAGTTTTACTCTGTCGAATCAACCTCGTCGGTCACGGTGCCCCGGCGTGTGTTGAGGATCGAGGGTGGGGGGCTTTTGAAGCTTTCCCCCTCTTGAGTCTATCTGGATGGTTTGTGTGGTTCGACGTAGCTCCACGATAGATCTTCGACGCCGTGACAATTTCCGGCCAATTTAGGGTCGTAGCTATTTAAGCCGATTCCGGCAATCTGAATGTGTGTTAATCGCCGTCATTTGTGGCGGTTGCCAAAAAAGGGTTTTCCGGTCTGTTTCGACAATTTCCAGTGAAATGCTGTCGAATTGGACCTTGGTTCAGTTACAAAAGTTGTAGGGCATGTCGAGAGATTTCCAACAAGTGGTCAAACATCCTCATTGGAGCACTTTCACCGGAGGAGCATGAGGGCCACGCACCACCGTCCACAGCAGTGCTCCGGCAAGACAGCTTGTAGAAATCATCGACGGGACTTCCGGGGTTATTTTTATGGCTGATTTCTATAGTTTTATGCATATTCTAATATCGTATGATCCGTATATACAGGACATCGAGATCGCGACCCTAGCAGGGAAGGGAATTCTGTTGGACCCCAACAGTAGTTTTAGAGTTGTTAGTGAACTTTTATTTTTACAGTAGATAGAGAGTTCATACTTTTATGCATTATGTTTTACGATATATTTTCAGAGCATTTATTTGGAAGTTTACTTGTGATGGTTTATTTAGTCGTGTCGATGCCCTAGCTATTCAGCTGATCACCGAATAGTCGGTCGGACCGGGTTAGGACAAACACCTTGCCCGACCAGATTGTCTCGGGTTAGGAAAAACACCATAGACGATCCAATCACCTTACTTTCCATACATACAGTCGTTCCGGGTTATGACAAACACTCTGAACGACCACCTCCATTGTATTTCAGTTTATTATATTTGAACTCGCATTATTTTAAGGAAATCAGGGGAAAAACATGATATTACAGTTTTATCGTTTTACAAGATTATGTTATCTTTCCATAGGCCTTTTGGTTTCCGTTGCCGAGGCTACAGTATAAATCCTGAGTTTGCATAGTGTCGTCGAAGACTTTGAGTTCACTTGTCAGCTCTTCATTCAGTAGGTTCCAAAACACTGTCAGACTTTTCATATATATCATATGTTCATAGAAGTCGCTCTAAATTCCAGTTATATTATGTTATTTTCAGTTACTCGAGTAGTAGTCGAGTTTGCTTCCCGTTGAATTCAGAACCAACACTTTGTAAATATGTTTTTAAATTCTTGAATTGAGTTTCTAGTTTTAGTTCATGATGTTTGTTGAAAAATCCGGATTGACAATCGGTGGTCCACAATTTGTTTTTGGGAATTTGGTTTATAAGTGTTCTCTTCTTGCAGGTTTTTGGATTTTTCAGTTTTCAAGGCCTTATGTCAAAATTTTCGTAGAATTTCTAAGAGTTTAGTTAGTCGTTAGGACTTAATTCTAATTTACTAGCTAAACTATCTCGTATAATAGCTAAACTAAGGTTTGGTCCTTTCAATCAATTTTATAATTGATGCATCCCCAGAGAACCCTTCCTTTACCATTTTATCAACAAGTCTCATTGCCTTTGGAGTGTCATTGTTACTGATAAGTCCTCTGATCATTAAGTTATAAGTGCAACCATCCCAGGAGCAGCCATTCTCTTCTATTTCTCCAAAGCACTTTTTTGCTTCACTTATTAGACCCATATGACAAAGTCCACCAGTCTTTATGTTATACGATCTCACAATAGGTTGAAACCCTTTTGATGATAAACTGCAGAAGAGATTATTTGCGGTTTCCACTTTTCCTGCTTTGTACATACCATGGATAAGAGTATTGTAAATCACAATATCCGGAATCAATTTCTTGCCTACCATGTCATGCAACAATGCGATTGCAGCATCAAGTTGTTGGTTTTTGCATAAGCCATTCAGTAAAACGGCATAAGTATGAACATTTGGAAGTTAGCCACACGCTTGCATCCTCGTGAATAACTTCTTTGCATCTTGTGTTCTCCCCAATTTGTAGAAACCATCCATCGGAGTAGGATAACTAACAATATCTAGCAATACTCCTATAGTGGACATTTTCTAAAATAGCATCACAGCGTGTCTATATGTTTTTTATGGGACTTGATGTTGAATTCAGTCAAGTCTGTGAAGAGCTTTTGAGGAGAGAACATAAAATGGATCTTAAACAGACATATGCACATGTCCGACGCTTCCACAGCAATCAAACCGCCATCCCTACACCTCCTCTGCGTGAAGCTTCTGTCATGGATGCCTCATTTCCTGCAACAGCTAACGCTGCTCAGTCCTAGCGTAGACAGGGTCCTCCACCTGGCTTTTCTGATCCTCCTCATTCTAGTGGAAAACTTTCGCCAGGGTCCTCCACATGCCTTCCACACTTTACATGTACTCATTGTAAGGAGATTGGTCATACCAAGGAGCGGTGCTATGAGCTTGTTGCATACCCTAAATGGTGGGATTTCACTAGAAGGCCTCGCAAAAACACCTCGAAAGCGGGTGTAACCACCACTGAATCTCCTACTCAACCATATGCACTCGTCATTGAAATAAGTAACAGGGGTAAAGTGATGATATGGTTGTTACAGGTGATGATCCAGTTGAGATGGAAGATTTGAAGAAGCGTTTATCCTAAGAGTTTGAAATGAAGGACTTGGATCCATTGAAGTATTTCTTAGAGATTGAAGTTGTAAGATCCAAGTTGGGAATCACCTTGTTACAACAAAAGTATGTGGTGATCTTCTTGCTGAAATAGGAATGCTGGATTGTAAACCTGCTAATACTCCTATTGAGATGAATCACAAGTTGGAGTTGTGTCCTGGTCAAGTTCCAATAAACAAAGGTAGGTACCAGAGGTTAGTAGGAAGATTGATCTATTTATCACATACCAAACCTGATATTGCATATGTTGTAAGTGGTGTGAGTCAGTTGATGCATGATCCAAGTGAAGAACATATGCATATTGTGATGCGTATTCTTAGATATTTGAAGTCTGCACCAGGTAAAGGCCTCATATTTTCAATGGATGGTGAGTTTGGAGTTACAAGTTATTCTGATGTAGATTGGGCAAGAGATAAGACTAATAGGGCATCCACTTCTTGTTATTTCACCTTATTGGTGAGAGTTTAGTAACTTGGTGCATTAAGAAACAAAATGTGATTGCCCGTTCTAGTGCTGAAGCTGAATACCGAGGAATGGCAAATGGAGTGTATGAACTGTTATGGGTTCGGAATGTATTGAAGGAGCTAGGTTTCAAGCTCCATAAGGCCATAGATCTGCAATGTGACAACATTGCTGCAATTGAAATTGCCTATAATCCTGTACAGCATGATCGAACCAAACATGTGTAGATTGATAGACATTTTATCAGAGATCATCTTGATAAGAATAATATATGCTTTTCCTTTGTAGCTTCTGAAGAACAATTGGCGGATGTACTCACAAATGGATTGTCACACCATGCATTTGCAGGATAGATTGACAAGTTGGGTATGATTGACATCTATGCACCAACTTGAGGAGGAGTGTTGGAAAGTATTATTGTGAATATTCTTTTGTAATTAGAATTAAAGTTGTATAGATATGATAGAAATGTAAATATCATTTCTTATTAGGATACCACTTGTACATCTTTATTAACCCCAAAAATTGGGATGAATAGATTCATTGAATTCTTCCTAAAACACAATTCTACTAATTGAATCAACGACAAGAGTGGCACGTGGACCCTCAATATAACAGATATTGTCCCAACTTGAATCACCTTTAAGGTGTTGGGTTTTATCCAAAATGTCTCGGTTAATATTGGGTTTGGTCCATTCATTTATAAGTTATTTTCAACTTGCCTCTTTTCCAATGTGAGATCTCCAATCCAACACGCTCCCGCACGTGTAGCCTAACTCTAGGTTAGCACATCAAAGTACATTCAGGAGCCAACACATCTTTTCGAAAGCCCAATTCATTCATTCAATTGAAACCAGCTCAATTTGGCACAGATTTCAATTCGAGCCCATCGGGCTCAGGACGTGATTAGAGAGGAACCTGGCTATGATACCAAGTTGAATTAGCGACAAACGTGGCACGTGGACCCCCAATATAACTAATATTGTCCCAACTTGAACCACCTTTAAGGTGTTGTGTTTTATCCAAAAGACCTCGGTTAATATTGGGTTTTGTCTATTCATTTATAAGTTATTTTCAACTTATTTCTTTTCCAATGTGGAATCTCCAATTCAATATGAGAGGCAAGGTACCTGTTAGTACTACTACAATGAGTCAGTTCTGGTAGCCCAACATTGTCGTCGACTTCATTATATTAAGGGCCAGTGGCCACAAGAAAAGCAGTACCAAACAAGAAACTCCGCCAAGATCATCTCTTCCTAACTAAACAAGGAAACGGAAACAAAGATGTCCGGCAACCAACAGGAAAAGCTTGATCCGTGATCCAATCCGAAATGAGGGTCTCAAAAACAAAAAACTTTAACACAAAACTTGGCACAAGAATCATAATGCAGAGTTGCAAACAACATAAGATTCTAAAAATACAGAGCTGATCGACATTACATTTTAGTACAAACTAATTCAGCTTTTCAATTCGCACAAGTTCTTTGGCCACGTGGATCATCTCTGGTCTCTCTTCACTTTTCCGTTGAACACATGACAGTGCAAATTCTAGGAATCATGCAACTGCTGTTGTTCTGATTGCTTATTGTCGCCGTTTAACTCCTCAAGTAATGTAGGATCCAAAATTTTCTTCATTTGGCCATCACCATCAGCGTGTAGCTTCACAAATGGAACAATAAACATGTTGTCTCCTTCCTGATCTCTTTCCACAGGCCTTCGACCCGTCAAGAAAACAAGTAGAATTACACCAAAGCTATATACATCAACTTTGTCTGAAATGCAATTAGACCTCGAATACTCAGGGTCAATGAACCCAGGTCTCCCTACCACCTCATCGATAACATGTGATTCCTCAGGAGGAATGATTATGGAGAGTGAGAAGTCACATAACTTGGGAACAAAGTCATCGTCCAAAAAAATACAGTTGAGCCCTAGGTTCCTATGAATGGTGGGTCTAGGGAAGGCTATGTGGAGATATGTAATGGCATTAGCAAGCTTCTTTGCAATGGACAATCTAGTCTTCCAGCCTAGACCGCTGAGAACACCTTCGATTCCTTTTGCTGCGTATTCAAAAACCAGAGCAGCTATGGGAAACTCTGAGCAGCAGCCCAAGAGTTTCAAAACATTCTTATGAGTACTCATCTGCATCGATATTACAATGTCACGAATAGCGTCAGATACGCCCGCAACTGAGTCCTCTGGAGTCTTCTTAATGATAACCAATCTGCTATATATAACCATGGATTAGATTCAAAACGGCAAGAAGGATGGAAGTTATTAGTTTTTTTTATGAGTTCTTCAGCAGAGTAATGATGAATATCATTAGATTTCCATCACATGAAGCAATAAGATCCTCAAACAAGTACTCTCCATAACACAAATATTCTATATCAGCATTATCTACCTTCTTTTACAGACATGTAAGTAATGAGTACTTGTAAGTAACGAGATATAAAAGTAGGCAACGGATTACCAACGTATATATCAAATGAGAAGCTCTAATGAGAACCTTTCAAATGAGATCCTCTAATAATTTGCTTCCATTATTTAGTGATCTATCAGCATCTACTCCCTCCTTGACATGGAAGAAACAAGTTCCTGACACAAGCATGTACATAAGAACACAAAAAAATAGAGAAGTAAAATAGAATGTTTTACTGAATCTCATTTCTCAGACATATCCTAGTTTTCCTTTACAATTTTGCTTTTCATAAATCAATAGTCATCTGTATATGTTACAAACTGAACACAATCAAATAAAAGCATTCAGAACATGAATACTGGCAGTAATGACAGACCAGAACTAACAAGAAATAAGATGGCATTTTCCTGCAGCCCTTCTAATTCAGATCACTGCCGAGCTTGTGCAGATCACCTCGTCAGTATCCTGTTCGTCTCAGGTCAAGTAAAGTTCATGTGCAAGGTCAAGAATGAATCTCACCTGAAAGACTACAGAATTGAATTCAACCGGCTCCTGGTAGACAGTAAAGTCTTCATTTCTCCACCAAGAGCGATGCAGATTGTAAAATTTAGTTCAAGAAGAAGTGCGGATGCCTATGATCAAGAAGGATCAAACACTGAAGTTTATTAGTGTGTGCCGAAACATAAAAGGTCAACAATGAACGAGATCAAAATTATCAGATGCAAGAATGAGAGCTCAACTGCCTTGTTCTCATAGTTCTCAGCAATCTTATCTGCGTAGTACGCTGCAGACCCCTCAGAGTTAAATTCATATTGCTTCTTATAAAAACAGTAAGAATGATCAGCTTCAACATTCACTTCAAGTATGCAAATCAACTTCATAATAATCTTCCCATCAATGGCCACAAAGCTGGATCAACTTCATCTTTATTTAATAAACTGACTATCTATTCCGCAATTGACGCATCTCCAGAAAACCCCATCTTTACCATCTCATTGTTATTTATAAGCCCTCTGATTATTGTATTATAAGTCCAACTATTCTGAGAGCAGCCATTCTCTTCCATTTCTCTAAAGCACTTTTCTGCTTCACCTATTAGGCCCATATGACAAAGTCCACCTATCATTCTGGTATATGTCCACACATCAGGTTGAAGTCCTCTTGATGAAAAACTGCAGAAGATGTCCTTAGCAGAATCAACTTTCCTACTTTAAACATATCATGGATAAGAGTATTGTAAATCACGATATTCAGTTTCATCTTCTCGCCTTCCATATCTTTAAGTAGATCGGTTGCCTGAGGAATTTGTTGATTTTTGCATAATCCATTGACTAAAATGGCATAAGTTTGAACATTTGGAAGTTGGCCACAATCTTGCATCCTCATGAACAACTTCTTTCCATCCTGTATTCTACCTACTTAAATCAATTCTATTACCTCTCCACCCAAGTTCTTGATGTTGCACTGAATGTAATCTATTTCCAACTGCAGGATTACCACAAATTAAAAACTTATCTTCACCAAATAAGCCAATATGATTTAATCACCTAAATAGCGGATGAACAAAGGAATTCTATACTTGAAAGACCATTGTACAGGATATATATACACTAAACCATATTATTTCATATATAAATATACAACATTCAGCATTGCAAGGCCTAAAGAGCTATGAGCTACCAAGAGAATCGGAACGTGAAAATACCTCAAGCTCCTCAGCATTTAGTGATGCCAATTCAAGAGATTCCAGATCGACGTCAATGCCAATCACATGTCTGTCAAACAATAAACACAAGCATATTCAACCAACTAAACTAGGCACATAATCTAGTCAAACACTTGTAATATCAACAGTAAATTCATGAAACAGTAAAGAACTATGTCAAATGGAAAATGAAGCTACTCACTCTGCACCCAACAGTGCAGCTGCAACTCCCAATGTACCACAACCACAGCCAAAATCAGCCACTACCTTGTCACACACATCCTCAAACAAATTCTCTGCCTAAAACCATTAACTGTAACTGTAGACATTAACTTCCAACCCTTTGCACACCATTAGACTAAAAACATCTTCTACGAGGTCCATTTCTCCTCTTAGGGAGTATCCATCCATCAGTGTGCTGTATGTAATTGTGTTAGGTTCAATCCCTCTTTGGATCACCATTTCGACCACATTTTTGGCTTTTACTGCCATCCCTTCCTTACAGAGTCCATCAACTAACACATTGAAGGTCTGCACATCGGGAGAGATGTTTCTAGTGACCATCTCATTTAACAATCTTGTGGCTTCTTTCCACTGACCTAATCTATAAACTCCATCGATCAATGAGGTATATGTCACTACATCTGGAGTAATTCCCTTACTGATCATTTCCGACAAGAGTGGGAGTGCATCAACAATTAGTGTGTCCTTGCAGAGACTGTCAATGATGGTGCTGTACGCAACAACGTTGGGCTAACAATCTTGAGACAATTCCATCCTCCTAAGCAATTCAAGGGCTGCAGAGTTGTTGCCCTTTTTACATAAGCCCTTTATCAATGTGTTGAAAGTAACCACATTGGGTTCAATACCTGCCTCCACCATTTTCCTGAAAATACTTGCTGCATCAACCTCATTATTCTGAAAAAGGAAGCCGTTGATGAGTGTATTGAAGGTTATAACAACTGGTGCAAAACCATACTAACATCTCCCGAACACTGATAAACTGAACCCCATTTGGTTCAAATGACAATAGCAGTTAATGAGAATGTTAAGACTACTCATTAGGTTGGATTCCCCTCGTATCCAATTGCTTATACATTGAAATAACTTCCGAATAGTGCTTCAACTTCACGAGTTGACCCAACACTTTACAGAAGCTAATTACCGAAGGCCGAGGACGCCTCAGAAGCATTTCGCCTTGAGTTTTGTCACTTTGGGCTCTGCTTGGTCTCTAACAACCATCTTCTGGGTAGTTCTAGATCGAGATGGGTTTGAAGGTTTTGAATGATAATTGTTAAAAGGAACAGCAAGACTATAACTACTGGTAATTCTAGTAGAGTGAAGCGTACCTCTAACAGTGTTGTTAGCATAAGTATAACCATACCCAGAAGCAGCCTTAGTTGTTGTTATTGTTCGCATCATCTTCTTCAATGTCAGTCAGTTCAGATGAGACGAGAGTTAAGTTGGTGTTAGTTCAACTACTCAGTTCAGATGAGATCGTCCGACCTGAATTCCGTGACAGAGAATTTCCTTCGACGCTTTTTGCTTCCCGCGAGTGCTTTTATGGGCCAATTACTCGGGCCTAGTCTTGTTGGGCTCATTCTTTTTTGACTCTAGTTTTAAACAAGACTTGGGTGCCTATTTGGGATATATTTTTAAGTGATTTTCAGTATTAACGTTTTTAAGATGAAGCATCATCTTTTTCTTTTTTTGAAAATAGAAAGTTTTATTAAAAGACCATCGAGACCTGAATAGTACATAAATAACTGACAAGGAACCCTAACTCTAATCAAGATAAGAATAACCTAATCAGTAGCAAATACTATTTAAATCTATGAAGCACGTCAAATCTCAACTTATAGTCCTCACACATGAATTCCGAGAACCATCGTGAAAAGAGTTTATACACCTATAAGTACTAAATTGTGGTAGGTATGACAACTATAATGAAAACTCACAATTCAAGTGCAACAAGAGTAAACCGATTACTGCAGCTCCAATATATTTGCAGATTCACCGAACCGCGTGGATCTCATGTGTAGAACCTTCATGGATCCCAAATTTTAAGCTTAAAAGCCTGTCTTGAAGACCATAAAACCAAGCTCATCCCCGAAAGCCCATGGCTGGTCCAATTCAAAGGGAAAAGACCCATAAACCCTAATAATATCGGCCCACAAACCAAAAGCCCAAAAAGCTCCTCAGGGACCAAACACCCCACTGCCTCACACTGTAGCTGCTGCCGCCGAGAAACCAATCCCGACACAAGGACGGACCCTCTTAGAACACCTTCCTCACCATACGGAAGCAATCTCCGCCAAAAACTTCACGACGACTGTTTCTACCAGATTACGCGGGACGTAATCTAGTAGAAGCAAGTACGAGTAATCTCCTCGCGTCCGAACGCTCGGGCTGTTCGGATGATCGGGTGTCTTCTCTCTCTTCGGGTGTTCGGGTATTCGGGTGTTCGACTCCTACTGTTAGAAGAATACTACGACAAACGGGCGGTCAGATGGTCGAGACAGGGGTGGCCTGCCTTCAACGCTCTGATGCCTAAGTTAGAAGATGTATTGGATATAACAGTCAAGCGAACGTGTAAGAAAGTAGGTTGGGGTGTTTAATGCTAGAATTGAATATGTTGTTTGGGATGAATTGAATGCCCTCTTACCTGTAGTAAATTAAATGCCTTACCTATATAAGTGGTTGAGATTGTTGCTTGCTTGTGTTCTTCGATGTGGGATGGAGCTGTTTTGCTGTCATATGATCAGAGCATTCGGATGTGCGCTCTGTCAGGCGTGTGCCCGATCGGATGGGCTCGGTCTTGCAGGTGAAGTTGTTGCTTGCTGGGTGGTCTTTCGAGTGGTCGGGTAGGTGTTGATCACCTGCTTAATTGGGTAAGAATGTTTAATTAACGAACTAAATGGTGTTATACTAACAAGTCCCCAAGTCAAAGAGACCTTTCTTGATTGGGGAGTTGAAAAAGGGTTCGTGCGATTGAACAGATACTTATCCAACTGAGCAGTGATGCGTGGTCCTGTAACCCCCAAGTCCCCCAACTCTCCGGTCAAGAAAGGGCTCGCCTGACGGAGTGGGTACATGTGCGTCCAATCGTGTACCTGTTCGGATGCTTATGTATCCGGGCGTACGACTCCCAAACGAATGTTGCTGTTTTGGAGCTGTGTACATGGGCGTGCGCCTGTGGAGCTATGCGGATGGGTATGTATGTGTATGCGGATGTATGTCAGTATGTAGGAGTGAATGTGTGTATGTAGTACAGATACAAGTAGGGGTGAGTATGTGAATGAATGCGGATGTATGTGGATGTATGCGAATGTATGTATGATCGTGCGATATGATTGAGTGAATGTGTTGATGTATGCATGTATGCGAATGCAAGGATGGTTCCGAGCTGACCCCGACTCCCCAATGAATTGTACTATTTGGAGCCATTAAGCCTCGGAACAGTCTTTCTTGAAATGCATGGATGGTTCCGAGCTGACCCCGACTCCCCAACAAATCTTACTGTTTGGAGCCGTTAAGCCTCGGAACGGTCTTTCTTGATGCATGGATGGTTCCAAGCTGACCCTGACTCCCCAACGAATCTTACTGTTTGGAGCCGTTAAGCCTCGGAATGGTCTTGCTTAGGTGCCCGAGAGGAGATCCTCACTCTCGGCGCCGACCTATCGTAGCGTCAACGGTAGGGCCCCAACCGTTATGTACATGTGTTGTAGCGCGCACGGAGGGACGACGACAGCATGCCCGTGCCGCTCATCGGTTTAGCGCGCGCACGAAAGGAACTTGCTTCTATCGTGCCGCCTAATTCGGTGAATGGTAACGTTACGCCCTCGAAAGAAATGGGCCACTCCTGAGTCGCCCATCATTCGGCGCGCGCTCCGAAAGGTGCGTGCCGCTTTTGAGCCGCCCGAATGGTCCTGCTGTTGGCGCGCCCCGGAAGGTAACGAGTGACGTTAGCCACTTTCGTGCCGCGTAGCCTAAACGGTGGGTCACCTCTTACTGGGTGTCTAGGCGCAGACTCACAAGAGGCCGCTTATGCTCCGGCTTCACCAACAGAGCCAGGGAGACGATACCATGCGCCGTCTACGGTACATTTAGCGCACGCACGCCGAAGAGGGGACGAGGACCGTTAGCCTCCTTCGGGATGCCTAAATGGTCTTGCTTTGAGCGCGTGCACGCCGAAAGGAAACACGTGACGTTGACCTCTTTCGGGACGCCTCAATGGTCTTGCACTAACCTGGTGGGGTGGCGTTTACTTGCCAGTGAGATTGTGGAGCGTTTGATCGTGTTGGTTGTGCAGGCGATAGTTCGAATGGCTAGAGTCGTGAGGTGTGTTTACGTGCCTTGGGTGGGGTGACATTTTTTCTGATGAGACGCTTGAGGTGACATTCCTTTTGACTTCTTCTTGGGAACCGTTTGGTGTAATAAATGCTAGCCGGTGCAATAAATGCTGGTGTGCCCTGTGTAATTAATGTTGGTGACGTAGTAACTGCTCGAAGGTCAGGCGTCACGCGCGTGGGAGCGTGGGATGTTGCATGGCTGACACATGGCGAGTTATGGGAGATCGTGCTAGGGTTTGAAACCGAGGTGGGAAGCCGAAGGGTGAGTGCAGTTACTTAGGTGGGTAAGTAAACCGCCTCGCTGACACGTGTCACCATCTGACAGTGGACACACGAAAAATGAACGGCTGGCGTTCGTTCGGGTATGTCGTCGGATCAGTATAAATATGCCTCAATAGTGTCGTCTTCCTCCATCGTTTTCATTTTTACTGAAGCTCTGCAAAAATTACCTTGCTCCTTGTTCATCATCTTCGTTCTCTGTGTTGCTTTCTTGCCGGAGTATCATCGTCAACGTTCATCTTTCAGCCTTCAATTTCAACTTTTGGTGAGGTTCCGAATTGTTTCTGTTGCTTTTTGTTCTGTTTCTGTTTTTCCGGCGTCCTTGCCGTTTTCGGTTTTTCTTTTTTCTGGGCTTTTTCTGGGTTTCATCTCAAGAACAAGGCGTGTTCTTGAGGTAGGGCTATTTTGATCTGTTTTGGGGTGAATTTCTGGGTTTTTTCTTGTTTCTGGTGGGATTTTCTCTAAGTGTTTGTGGGTTTTGCGTGCGTGCGTCTAGGAGATGGAACCGATAGAAGTTTCGAGCGGTATATAGCGTGAACGGGTGTACGTACCGGGGGTGGGGTGGTTTAGCTGTAGTCCGTGCACGAGCGGATCGGACTCCTCGTCTGACTCCGTGATGAGTGTGACGTCATTGCGTTATATCCCTAATGTGTCTCCTGTCGTGCAGCCGATGGAAGAGGGACGCGTACAAACGGCTGCCGAGGTGATCGGGTTGGGGGATTCTTCTTCTTCGTCGGGCTCGTCAGGTGGGTCTTCGTCCTCAGGGCCGTGGGGTGAGGAGCGTGCGCGCGAAAGGGGTCCCTTGCCCCAACTGGCAGAGGGTGGGCATGTTCATTGGGTGCTACCGGATGGAGTACTTGTTCAAGAGCCCGAGCGTGAACCCTCGGTGAAGGAGATAGCATGATTGGCGCGTGACTACCACATCCCCTCATCCGTGAAGCTGAAGGTCCTGGGGAAGAGCGAGACGTTCACACAGCCCCCTCCCGGTCACATATGCCTCAGCGAGTTCCATCTGAAGGCGGGTGTTAAGCTCCCTCTGCACCCGTTCTTCCAGTACATGCTGGCGCTGTTGCGGATCACACTCAGCCAGTGCGGGCCCACGCTGACCCGCACACTGGTGGCCTTCTTCAACGTCTTCCGCCTGAGCGGTCTCGATCACCCGACGCGGGCGGAGTTCCTGCACTTCTTCCGTCTCAAACACTCCTCCTGCCGAAGGGATTCGGGTACCTTCACCGTGGAGCCGCGGGTGAAGTGGTGGTTGGTCGACCCGCCGAGCTCGTCGACCTCGTGGCACACGATCAACTGCCTGGTCAGAGGTGATTGGGAGTTCGGGTCCTTCTCCCCAGAGTTCGCGGCCAACGCCCACCGCATTGATCGAGTCCCCCAGCGTTTCCACTTGCTGAACACCAACAAGTACCCGATAACGCCTGTGGAAGAGGCCAGGGTTGCTCGCTTGAAGTATGTCTTCAACCCGGCGCCCGAGGCGAGACACTTCTGGGTAGCGTGTCACTGGGACTTGATCGAGCGCACGCGTCTCGCCCGAGCACCAGGTCTGTTCGGGCTTCTAGTACCTATTACTGTTGCATGCATATGTAGTGTACTTTTGATAACTTGCTTATTAACCTTTCTCTTGTTTGTCTTGCAGCTAAAATGACTAAGTCCAAGGCCACTGAGAAGGACGAGGCCCTCCAGCGCCGCATGGAGCTCCTGTTATCGAGTGCTGAGACCGTGCGCCGGGTCGTCGATGACGGGCACGGTGGGTTGGTTGTTGGGGATACCATTCAGGCAAGGATCCATGCGCCGGATGTGTCTGATCACACCCCTCCCGTGCGAACGTCTGCCATGATAATCCCTCGGGTGCCGGTTCTCGGTGCTGCTGCTGAAGGGGTCGTTTGTCCGCCTCGCGGGTCGTCTGCTGTCCGGAGCCATGACCGTTCGGAGTGAGAGCGCCTTGCCAGCGAGAAGGAGCAGAGGCAGGTCGATCGCATCCAAAGGCGTGTGGAGCAAAGGGACCGGCGGGAGACTTCCCTGAACGCGGGCTCAAGGAACCGGGCTTCCCAGTCTAGTGGTGTAGATCTCTATACTGGGTCGCCCGTTCCTGAAGGCGAGTTCTCCCGTCCCCAGAAGCGTACTCGGGCGGATGCTGCTGCTGCTGCCGGGAAGGATGATACGGTCGGTCGCGCCGTCCAGGCCATCCATCAGGCCCTCGGTGATGGGGTGTCCTCGCTACAGCTGCTGCTCCAGTCGAGCTCTGGCCCTGTTGCCAACAACCTTGAGCGGGTCTTCAACGCGTGCACCAAGCTGCAGCATCAAATATTTCAGTTGCGCGCGTGAAAGACCTCAGTGGAGCAGATAAGGTTGAGAGCTGAAGCTCGCGAGGTTGTCGCGGCCCGTGAGAAGCTGCAAGCTGAGCTCTCCAAGGCAAACGAGCTGGCCGAGCGGAAGGCCACCCGGGTAAACAAGCTGACCCGGGAGCTCTAGGAAGTTGCCGAGCGGGAGGCCGTGCTAAAGGCCGAACGCGATAGCGCCTTTGCAGAGGTGGAGTGTGTGTGCGCGGAAGCTGCCAACCGCGTCGCCGAGATAGAGTCCAGGTTGATGGAGGCCGAGCGTTGCGCATGGACTCCGGAGCGGGTTGAGCTAACCCGTGCTGAGGCAGTTGCTGTCTTCAAGGAGTCTAACGATTTCTTGGAGTTAGTGACGGTCGAGGCAGAAGAGCAGGTAACTGTCTTCCGGTTGGCTGTGGCCCCCTTCATCGACGTGGCGCGCTATCGGGCCCACCTGAGCGATCGTGCGGGTGGAGCTGCTGGTCCCTCCACTGAGCAGCAAGAGCAGGCGGATGCGGGCGGGCAACCTCAGCAGGCGGAGGAGTCCCAGCAGGCGGGGAAGGCGGATGGGGCGGTAGAGGAGCAGACGGGCGCGGATGTAGAGTAGTTGTTTTTCCTTTTCTTTTGTAATCGTGTAGGATTTTTTGTAATTGGCCTTATGCCCTTTTATCAATGAAGTTTTCTTTTTCCATCCGTATGCATGTACTTGCCCTTTATACACATTGCTTTTTTTTTTTTGCTTTGCTCTTTCACCAAGTGTTACATCATTGCGAATAATCGATCACTAGTCCCCGAGTAGGCGGATGGGCGGATCAAGAAGATACAAAACGTAACAAAAGAACTTTAATGAAATAAGTACACATCAAAACTTAATGAAAGTACTTCCTCAAGTGTTGGATGTTCCACGGGTGTCGTAGCCTTTGACCTTGCATGTCCCTAAGGTAAAAAGTGTTAGGGCTGACCACCTCGTCCACGACGTGCGGGCCTTCCCACGATGGGTGGAGTGCCTTGACTTTCTATTGTATTGCCTTCATGACCCAGTCCCCCTGTTGGATCGGTCGAGCCCGAATACGCTGGTTGTATAATCAGATGATTCTCTGCTTGTTCGCGCCGTTGTGGAGATCTGTCGTGTCCCTCCTTTCTTCCAGCAGGTCATTGTTGAGTCGTAGCCCTTCCTCGTTCGTGTTCGGATTGTACCCCTCGATCCGTGGGCTCTAGTGGGTGATTTCTAGGGGTAGTACGGCTTCGGTTCCGAACGTCAAGCTGAACAGAGTTTCGCCTGTGGCCGTGCTGGCGGTCGTTCAGATGGACTATAGGATCTCTGGGATGATCTCGGGCCATCGCCCATATCCCGCATCCCCGGGCTCGATGTTTTCTATCTTCTTTTTAATGCCTGCCTTGATGATTTTGTTTGCTGCTTCGACCTGTCCATTCATCTGAGGGTGCACAGGTGACGCGAATATGAGCTCCGTTCCCTATCGTTTGCAGAAGGCTGTGAGCCGAGGATTGTTGAATTGTGGCCCATTGTCCGTGATGATGTTGATCGGGGTCCCGTAGTGACAGAAGAGGAACCGCCAAAGGAAGCGCTCGACTTTCTCTGTCGTGATCTTTATCATCGGCTGAGCCTCGATGAACTTGGTGTGGTAGTCGACGATAACGATCAAGTACTTGTACTACCCCTTCGATTTTGGGAGTTCCCCAATCAAGTCCAGTCCCCACTGTGCGAACGGTACCGGCGATAGGAGGATTCAAAGTGGGACGGCGGGCGTGTGGTAATGGTGTGCGTGCAGCTGGCACTGGTGGCACTTGCTCGTTAGTGTCGTGGCATCCGCGCGGATGGTGGGCCACCAGAATTCGCACCAGAGGGCCTTGTGCGCGATTGATCTTGCTCCCGCATGGTGGCTGCATGTGCCCGAGTGTATTTCTTGCAGGATTGAGTTGCCATTTGTTGGAGTGACGCACTTGAGGCTCGCCCAAGTCTTTCCTCGCCTATAAAGCATGTCATCCCGCATGCTGAAGTTTGCCGCCCGTGCAACGACGGTCCTAGCCTCTCGCTTGTCCTCTGGTAACTCTCCCCTAGCCTTGTATGCGATGAGTACTTCCATGTAACTCTGTTCTCGTGGTTCGATCGCCAGGATCTGCTCTACTCCCGAGATGCTTGATCGTCGCAGTACTTCGACGATTCGCTGCCCTGGTCCCGAATGAACGGGAGCCGTGGCTAGTCGGGCCAGCCTGTCGGCCTCGATGTTGAGTCCCCGGTGTATGTGGTTGATATTGACGTATTTAAATTTGCCGATCAATGCTTTCGCGTGCTTGAGGTAGGCGATCATAGACTCCCCTTTTGCTTGGAATTCACCCTCGATCTTGCTCACCACCAACTGTGAGTCGCTGAATATGTTCAGGTTGGGCGCCTCCGAGTTCTTGGCCAATTGTAGTCCTATGATGAGCGCCTCGTACTCGGCTTCGTTGTTGGTTGTCTTGAATTCGAACTTGAGGGCGTACTCCGCGTTTACCCATCCTGGCCCGGTTAGGATGATCCCGGCGCCGCTTGTCTTCTTTGTGAATGATCCGTCAACGTAGAGGTTCCACTTCGACAGTGGTCCTTCCTTGACCTCTGGCTTGTCGGATGCCTCTACTGTCCGATCGCTAGGTGCGCCGATCGGTGTTGTTTCTGCCTCCGTGTATTCGGCGATGAAGTCTGCTACCGCTTATCCTTTAATTATCGTTTGGGGTTTGTACTGGAGGTCGAATTCGCTGAGCTCGACCGCCCATTTCGCCAGGCGGCCACTGTGGTCGGGCGATTGCAGGATCTGGCGCAGGGGTGTATTCGTGAGGATGTGGATGCTGTGTGCTTGGAAGTATGGCCTTAGTCGTCGGGCGGTGGTAATGAGTGCGAGCGCCATCTCTCAATTGTGGGGTATCGGGTTTCGGCACCCGTCATGCCCTTCCCTGAAAAGAAAACGGGCAGTTCCGTGTAGTCTTCCCTGCGGACGAGGGCTGAGCTGACGGCCGTGAGGGAGGCGGCCAGGTAGATGTATAGTACCTCCCCTCGGACGGGTCTGGACAGGAGTGGGATCGAAGCCAAGTACTCCTTGATCTAGAGAAAAGATGCTTCACATTCGGGTGTCCACACGACCTCTCGCTTGTTCGTCGTTCGGAGGGCTTTGAAGAACGGGGCGCATTTGTCCGAATAGCGAGATATGAACCTGTTTAGAGATGCGAGCTTGCCCGTGAGACTCTGTAGGTCTGCTTTCTTGACGGGCGGCTTCATGTCGATGATCGCCCTCACTTTGGTGGGTGAAACCTCGATTCCCCTCTGGCTGACGATATACCCCAGGAATTTGCTATTCGTGACCCCAAATGTGCATTTGGCCGGGTTTAGCCTCATGTCGTTCCTGATGAGGACGTCGAGCACAGTCCCTAGGTTTTGGACGTGATCGGCCACCCGAACGCTCTTCACCAGTATGTCGTCCACATAGACGTCCACGATGTTGCCTATCAGGCCGTGAAACATTGCGTTCATGAGCCTCTGGTATATGGAGCCCGCGTTCTTCAATCCGAATGGCATAACGACGTAGCAGTAGAGGCCCTTGTCGATGACAAAGCACGTCGCCTCCTGGTCTTCAGGGTCCATGAAAATCTGGTTGTACCCTGAGTATGCGTCCATCATTGATAGAAGCTCATGCCCGGCTATCGCGTCTACCGACTGGTTGATCCTCGGAAGAGGGAAGCTGTACTTGGGGCATGCCTTGTTGAGGTTGCTGTAATCGATGCACATCTTCCATTTCTTGTTGTTCTTTTGCACCATCACGGCGTTGGAGATCCACTTCGGGTAATCCACTTTTCGGATAAACCCGATGCCCAACAGTCGGTCCACCTCCTCGTGCATTGCTGCATAGTGTTGGGCCTTGTATGCCCTTCGTTTCTGTTTCACCGCCCTCGCGCTGGTGCTGACCCTCAGTTTATGGGATATGATGTTCGTACTGATCTCGGGCATGTCCTTGTACGACTACGCTAACACCTCCTGCTTCTCTTTTAGTAGTGCGATCAGTCCCTCGGCTATCGCAGGTGCCAGCTGTGCGCCGATCTAGATCGTCCTCTCCGGGTGGTCGAGGGATAGCTGGATCGTCATCAGCTCTTCACGTTCGGGGACAAGGGATACCGCCATCAGCCCGTCGCGCAGGTCATCCGGTGTTTCTGCTTTCGGCGCCAATTCTTCCAAAGCCAGGACCTCCTGCCTATTCCCGAGCTTTGCTGCCTCCTCGTAGTCGTAGCCCCGGACGTACCTGACTCCGTGCTCTGTCGGGAATCGGCCCAGCAGCATGTGCCCTGCGATGATCAGTTTCAGTTGGCTGATTCCCGGCCTTCTGAGTATGGCGTTGTATGGGGAGGGCGTGTCCATGATGATGAAGTCCGTTCGAACCTCGCTGTGTGGGGAATCGGGAGCACCAATCCCGACCCGAATGTTGTCGCTCCCGATTGGGTACGATGTTTCGCCGGTGAAGCTTCTTACGCACTCGTGGTCCTGCGTCATTTTGTGTGCGGGTCTGCCTAGCGCCGTGTACGCATCCAGGTAGATCACGTTCACGGACGCCCCGTTGTCTACCAGTACTCTCTTCACGAGGAATCGGTCTATGATCGCGTCGATCACAAATGGTAGGGTGCTATTTTTCGGGCTTATTTCCTCGTCCTCCACCGTTAAGCTGATGGTTGGCGGCTCTCTCCTTCCTACTTTGTTCGTCCTTCCCGCCTCGATCGTTAGTACCTCCCCGCTCGGACGATCGGGTGACGAAGTCCCCACCTTGCACTTTCCTCCGGATATCGTGTTGATAGTCCCCCTGGTCTCGATGTTCGCTTCCCGTGGGCGCTCCTCGGTTCTTGGGAGGGCTATCCGTTCGTCTCCCTACATGTCCCTGAGTACTTTCTTCAGCATCACGCAGTCGTTGGTGTGGTGAGTGATGGTGTGGTGGTATTCGTACCATCGGTCCGGGGTCCTGCCGGTTGGGGCCCTTTCCTTCGAGACGTTGTTTGGCGGTTGGATCTGGTGTCGGTGCTGGCGAAGTAGCTGCTCGTTCGACTGTCGATTGATCGTATAGACTTCCTGCTAGGCTGGTCGGTACCGGGGGGCCTCTCGGGATTGGGTTCATCGTGGTGCTGGTGCTCTTGCCCGGTCGTTTCGGGCGCCCTGGTGGCTGCGGTAGGTCGGCCTCTGGTTATTCTGCTCGTGTGTGTCTCGGTTTCGCTTGTAGCCTCCGCTTGGCTCTTCCCTACCGTCGGTGTTCTATTGTGGTTGGGCGTTCGTGCTGTCCGGTTGGTCGGTGTTGGATTTGGAGGCGGTCCCTTATACTCGCGTCTCCACTAGCGCCTTCTGTACGATCAGATCCATGATCTCGTCGTAGTCGAGATGCTCCTTCCTTACTAGATTCTCTACAAATAGTGTCGCAAGCATGTTGTCCATCAGGGTGATCTTAGCCACCTGCTTGTCGAGACTTTGGCATGTGCTCACCAGCACCCTCCATCGGTTGATGTAGCTGGATAGGCTCTCGTCCGTCCCCTGGCGGACCTTCAGGAGGATGCCCGTGGTGTTGTATTTTCCCTGGAGCCTGTAGCGTCTCTGGAAGCTCTCCGCTAGCTCGAGAAACGAGTGGATGGAGTCTGGCGGAATCTCGTAGAACCAGCTCCTCGCTTCTTTGGACAGCGTCTCCTGGAATAGGAAGCACAAAGTTGAGTCCAAATACCCGGTTCCATCCGTGGCGGATCGAAATTCATCGATGTGCGTGCGGGGGTCTCCACTCCCGTCGAACCGAGTGACCTTCGTCGTCTTCGCGTTCAGGTCCCTGCCCCTTTCCAATATGTGCGTCGAGAATGGGCTGACCCGGGGGGTGAGCATCCCACCTTGCCCGGCAAGCTTGTCTTTCCGTAGGCGCGAGACTTCCTCCGCTAATTCCTCCATCCTCTGAAGGATTAGGGTGTTGTCTATCGGGGGCGCGGGTTCCTCCGTTGGTGTGGGTGTTCGGACCGTTCGGGGGTCGGTCCTGCCGAACGGGTGTTGCTCTTTGGCGTTGGTGGCTGTTCGGACGGGATCCCACTCGCACTGTGTCTATTGCTGGCTGACGAGCGCATCCAACCGTTCCTCCAGCCTCTGCCGGACCTGGCGCTCATGGTCCCTTTCGAACGCTGCCTCTCGCAGCTCCTGGAGCAGGCAATCGACATGTTCCTCGCTGCTCAGTCCAGGGCTGCTGTTCGTCCCCAGTTCCATCACTTGCCGCGCCCTTGCGCTTGGGGGTGTTTCCTCGACAGGTGTGTCACTGATGTTCGTCTCCTGGGTATACATGTGGGCTTTTGGTTGGTGGTGTTTATACGAGGTTTGCAATTTGTAAGTTTTCCACAGACAGCGCCAACTGTTTCTACCGGATTACGCGGGACGTAATCTAGCAGAAGCAAGTACGAGTAATCTCCTCGCGTCCGAAAGCTCGGGATGTTCGGATGATCGGGTGTCTTCTCTCTCTTCGGGTGTTTGGGTATTCGGGTGTTCGGCTCCTACTGTTAGAAGAATACAACGACAAACGGGCGGTCAGATGGTCGAGACAGGGGTGGCCTGCCTTCAACGCTCTAATGCCTAAGTTAGAAGATGTATTGGATATAACAGTCAAGCGAACTTGTAAGAAAGTAGGTTGGGGTGTTTAATGCTAGAATTGAATATGTTGTTGGGATGAATTGAATGCCCTCTTACCTGTAGTAAATTAAATGACTTACCTATATAAGTGGTTGAGATTGTTGCTTGCTTGTGTTCTTCGATGTGGGATGGAGCTGTTTTGCTGTCAAATGATCCGAGCATTCGGATGTGCACTCTGTCGGGCGCGTGCCCGATCAGATGGGTTCGGTCTTGCGGGTGAAGTTGTTGCTTGCTGGGTGGTCTTTCGAGTGGTCGGGTAGGTGTTGATCACCTGCTTAATTGGGTAAGTATGTTTAATTAACGAACTAAATGGTGCTATACTAACAACGACGATAACTCGGCTACTCACTCCAGTCACCAGCCAACAACTTCTCCAAGAAACTAATTTCCTCGCGAGGGCACTTCAGACATGCACGTGCAGGACGGATTCCTCATCGACCAGATGAAACCTCCGCCTCCCACCGTAGTGCTCATCGGCAGTGGGAAGATCCACCCGAAATTCTGAGATCCAGGAAACCCCAGATTCAAGGCGAAGCTACGACGTCTACACAAGACGTCATGGGAGGAGCGACAAGAAAACCTCTCGCCGATTGGAGTTCGCTGTTGGGACGAAGGAGTTACGCCGCCAAAGAACAGAGTATGGTTTCAGTACGCCGAAACATAGGGTTTTTTCAGTACGCCAAAGAACGGAGTATGCAAGATTGTTTAAGATGAAGCATCATCAAGAGAAAACATATTTCATGTACTTCCTAAAAAAAAAAAATTATTTATAAGTGATTCCCTAAATTTTCTTAAAATATTTTCATTTTCAACTAAATTAACACTATGAAATTAATAAAAACACCAAGAAATTAATAAAAATATTTTATTTTTTTTAAGTTTGAAAGTGCTTTAAACCAAACAAGCCCTTAAATAGCTAATTAAACATATAATAAGACCACAACTTGCAAGAAATTGGATGGCATATTTCTTCAGCTCTCTTAATTCAGATTACTGCCAAGTTCTTGAGCAGATTACTTTCGTCAGCATCTTGTGCCGATTGTCAAGTAAAGTTCAAGTATGTAAGGTCAAGAATGAAATCTCCACCTGCAGACTCCTCAGAATCGAATTCGAACGGCTCTTAGTTGACAGTAAAGTCTTCATTTCTCCATTATAAGCAATACAGATTGTAACATTTACTCATTTTAGTGCAAGCAGAGGCGCGGATGCTTCCAATCGAGAAAGATCAAACACTGAAGTTAATTAATGTGAGTGGTGAAACTTGAAAGGTTAACAATGAACCAGATCAGAATTATCATATGCAACCCACATTTTCGTCTTCTAGCCACTTGGCTTGATATCACCAAAAACAATATGAACAATCCTAAAGAAACAAACTTAACTAGAAATTGATCATACACATTAAACATAGTGCTGAATTTAAACTAAAACCTACTGATTATATGCCCAAAGGTCCAAAACAAACGCCTAATCCAACTCTACTAGTACTCTAAAACACACTTCACTTGAGGCATTTTCACAAATACCTTACATGCTTCGAAATCAGTCATCATCAGATTCATCACCTAATAACCTTCATCGTGATCATCATCATCCACACCATCACCAACACCACCTGCACCATCAACAACATCGTCTCATCAAGTTCATCATCATCGTCCTCCTCATCCTCATCATCATCAACACCACCTGCACCATCAACAACATCGTCTCATCAAGTTCATCATCATCGTCCTCCTCATCCTCATCCTCATCATCATCATCAACACCACCTGCACCATCAACAACATTGTCTCATCAAGTTCATCATCATCGTCCTCCTCATCCTCCTCATCATCATCATCATCATCATCATCATCATCATCATCATCATCATCATCATCATCATCATCTTCGAAACTAAGTCCATCACCTTCAAACCCATTCCCCATCTCACAAATCTTCTCCCACACATTCTCCGAAACCGGAACAACCGACAGCCTCGGCTGCGGAAACAGAGCAAACCCTTCAGACTCGATCTTCTTCATCTCCTTCAAGTCCACCATTCTCCTCATCTCCCCAACCGCCTTCACATCCATCGCACCGCCTTCGCCTTCTTTACCCTCTTCAACATACCACTCACGCGTGACCTTCACGACGCTAACGACACGGCGGGAGTTGTTGGCAGAGCCGGAGTGGTAGAAGAAGCAGAGGTCGCCGAGGTTCATGGACTTGAGGTAGTTCTGGGCCTGCTTGTTTTTCACTCCGTCCCAGTTGGTTATGCCTCCGTTGGCTGCTTGGTCTTCCCACGACCACTCTCGTGGCTCCGTCTTCAGAAGCCAAAACTGCTTCGCTTTCACCATCGCTTTGAGATTTGTTATGGAAATAGTGGATGTAAAGGTTAAAAGGTGTGGGCTTTATATATTGGGTTTTTGGCGGGAAACTATATGTGTATGTGATTTATTGGCGGGAAGTTCATATACGTTTTGGCTCCAAGGGAGATGTAGAGATAGTTTTGAATCTTTTGATATACCATTTACGACGAGTAATACGTGGAGAAAAGCGGAGGATCCGTTTAGAAATTAGAATGGGTGATAATCTGATCCATTAACAAAGAATAATTAATGGGGGCGTAAAAATAAAGGATTGTAAAATCGAACTATAATCACATACTACAATTTTGTTATCAAGACATAAGTGTTACAAATTGATCTTCAAAGGAAAATGAGGGCAAACGCATGGTTTTGAACAGAAAGTTAACTTTAAGACTTATTGTTCTCAGAATACTTGATACGAACAAACACCGTACTTATACACAATAGGTTGATAGTGGCTGTTTGGCTAAAAAATTCTCTGGATGCTAAGAAGTTCACAAACTAACTCTTTTACTCGATCGTGTGTTGATGTGCGTTGGCGTGCCACTGCCCTAGGGCAGAAGAATGCTGGGATGTAGCATTGGCCGCTACCTGACTTGTAAGAAGCGATGTTTTGAACGGGGAGAGCATCAACTCAGTCCGGTGGATCCTTTTTGTCTAGTAAGCTTAGGACTTTGTAACTTCGTGTCTCTAGACAAGCTACAGAAATCGATACTCCATAGCTCCTTTGGTGTGAAGCAGAGCAACTTCCTTAATGAGATTTGAGAGCACAGGGGTGCGTTCTTGGATCTCTGGATACTCACGCTCCTTCGATGAAGATCCTTTGATCGATGGTTGCTAGGGTTTTCTCAAGAGAGAATGTTGTTTTGCTTAGAGCAAAAGTGTATGATGTATGGATGCCCTGATTACGTAGTGATTTCTTCTTTATATAAGAAAATACGATTACTTGTCGTAGTAGCCTTAAGATTCCTTGCACTTAGATTCACTTAATGACTCTAATTTCCCAAGATTCTTACTTCTTAGGTCTTTCAATCAAAATCTATGACTTAATGATAAGATCTCCAAGAAATCTTTTCCTCCCTTGGAAACATTACTATTCTCGCGTAAACCGCTAGTGTCAATCCATTAATTAACATATTAAAACCTTTAAAACGCCAAAGCCCATTAAAAATAAAAAAATGTTTATTTTGAACCCAAACAATGACAATACTGTACTTACATTAGTCATCTCAAATTATGTGAATGTGAGATTTTACAAAATATATTTCGGCATAGTGTATTACAACTTCCTATAACTAAAGGATAGATCCTCGATCCATTCTTCCTCTTTCTTGAAATTTCAAATGACTCAAAATTGTTGCGATCAATGATTGATCTATTTTGATGATTCATGTTACTAATCCAATAACTGTTCAAAATTCTATAGTGCTCCCTAGTTTCAATATTACCCAATTTTGGAGCGTTGGATCACTTCTGCGGTCATGATCATTATATAATATATAGTAATCCAACGCTACAAAACTGAAAAATTTTGGTACTCTAAAGCCGTAGAACTCCTCATAACAACTCTGCTCGGTTGGTGGAACTTCGGTTTAGGCCTTTAGGGTTACTCCTCCTGACGCGGCCCATGAAACTTCAAGGTTCGTTGAGCAACCTAATGAGTCACATTAAACGTTTAGGGTTTTGCATGTAAGCAAAAACCTACACTACTGGAGGAGAGCTTCCAAGCGACAAAGGTAAGTTCCTTCATCGCTCCAATCTAAATGAGGCGACGAAGAATGAAATCATAGCCTCAGAAATGACCTACGCCGATTCAACTGAGCGACGAATATTGTTCTTCGTCGCCTCAATCCCCTGAGGCGACCACTTTTTACATCTGAAGCGACAAAGAGTTTCTTGGTTGCCTCGAAGAGATCTGAGGCGACGAAGATTGATCAATCTTCGTCGTCGCAGTTTTTTTAAACTGAATCTGCTCTCCTTCTTAAAGTCAAACCCTTCATAAAGTTGAAATTTTGGGAAAATAGTTCATTCACGTTCTGGAGCTGTTCTTGTGCGATTTTGGGAGAAATTTGAGGAAATTGAGAAAGAAGGTTGTTCTTGCCATTCATTTGATTCTTAAGTAAGGTTAGTTTGATTTGTATCTCTTTAACCCTCTTTATGACCGTAATACACGTTAATTTAGAAGTGAAAATGAAGTTTATGTGAAAATTTTGAAGTTGAATTGAATTTGGTCTTCTGTTGTAGTTTTAGTGTTTGAATCATTGAATTGTGATAAATCATGTTATGGGTTCATGAATAATGTTTGAACTTTGGTTAAATTTAGTGAAATTTTTTATGATTAGTGTAGATTAGGTGTATTGGTCTCAATTAGTGGTGTTATTAGGGTCAATCATGAAATTGAGTGTATGGTTAAATATAATTGTGGTGTTTATCAACTTAGAACTCCCGTTTAAGAATCAACAACTCATCTAGTTGATCGAGTTGAGGTTTTGATTCTCGAATTGTCCCATTTTTGGACACTTTAGGTGTACATGACTTTGTTGATCCTTTTTCTATTCATGTGGTTTCAGTTTCAGTTTTGGGATATGGTTTCATCAATGTCTCCTTTCAATGTTCCAGAGTGCAATTTAGGTTGTTTAGATATGTGTGCACTCGGGGAACTATAGGGAGATGCTGCTGAAATTTCACTAAACTGGAGCTGAAATGCATGGGTGCAAGAGGGTTGACAAATATCTTATTCCCCTGAAGAGCGGTCCGTTCAAACGCATGGGAGCC
Organism: Geum urbanum; assembly: GCA_946800695.1. Lineage (NCBI taxonomy): Eukaryota > Viridiplantae > Streptophyta > Magnoliopsida > Rosales > Rosaceae > Geum > Geum urbanum. Next base: position 3,248,014 of record OX327002.1, on the reverse strand, counting down.
GATTATCACTTCTACCCGTGCAAACGTTGTAAGAGCGGTCCGTTCAAGGTTACTATGAAAGCCATGTATCATCACTTGTCACACAGTGGTTTGAGTCCGGATTATAATGTCTGGCACCTTCACGGGGAAGCTTCAAGTGAACCGATAATGCTCAGTCAACGAAGACAGTGGCTTTAAGACAGAGCCGGTCCTTCTAGTGGTGTCAGTCCTTCAGTGAACCCGCAGTTGGAGATTCTACATGATGCATGTCCGTATTATCCTGGATACCATGCAAATGCACCCCAACAATTTGTGAAAGATAATTCTGCCATGAACTTCAATGACATGGTAGACGATGATTATGAAAAGTATGATAGATTATTGAAGGAGTCACAGACCCCATTATATGAAGGCAGTGATGAAATTGTTTTGAGTGCCATCTTAGATGCAATGGAAATGAAAAATGAAAATGGATGGTCGGACACAAGTGTTGACTCTTTATGTATTTACATTAATAAACTTCTTCCTAAATGGCACAAATTTCCCTGTTAATACTCGAGAATTAAAAAAATCTTGAGTGATCTTTCACTCGATTATGAAAGAATTGATGCGTGTGAGTTCAATTGTGTATTATTCAGGGGGGGCGCTTGTAAACGAGAGAATTTGTCTAGTGTGTAATTCTGGAAGATATAAGTTTACGGATGACATTCCCAAAAAAATTATTCGTAACTTCCCTCTGACACCAAGGTTGAAGCGTTTGTTTATGTCTCCACACACTGCCAAGCATAAGTGATGGCTCGGGGAGTGGATATGCGTGGCTAGTAGCCTCTGCCACCCAGCTGATGGAGAAGCTTTTCAACATTTTAATAGAACTTTTCCAGGTTTCACACGGGACTGCAGAAATGTGCGCCTTGGAGTTGCAACAGACGGTTTCAATCCATTCGGAACAATGAGAACATTGCATAGTACATGGCCCGTTGTTATGATGCCGTACAATCTACTACCTTCAATGTGCATGAAGACGGAATATAACATGTTATCGGTGTTGATTCCGGGCCCTAAATCTCCCGGACAGTGCCTTAGTGTACTCATGGAGCCAATGATCGAGGAGCTAATACATTTATGAGCCGTTGGAGTCCATACTTTTGATCGAGTAGACAATGAGGTATTCTTGATGAAAGCAACGGTGATGTGGACTATCGGCGACTTTCCTGGTTTAGGGATGCTTGCGGGGTCAACGGTGAAAGGGTACAAGGCATGTCCAATTTGTCTAGATGAGCTAACTTCAGAGCATATATATGGGAGGATAGTTTATGAAGGTCATCGGAAATGGTTCCACCAAGACCACCCTTGGCGATTGAGTAAGGCATTTAACGGGAAAGTGGAGTTTGGCCGAAGACCCGTTCAGAAGAGTGGAGATGAAATTTTGGAGAACGTTAGGTCACACGCTTACCACATTCTTAACCAACATGACGACTTGAAGGTACCATACAATCCGAATAACATATAGTGTTGGACTCACGAAAGCATATTTTGGAAGCTGCCTTATTGGTCTTCATTGAAGATCAGATATTGCTTAGATGCCATGCACATTGAAAAAAATGTGTGTGACAATATCCTTGGAATCATTTTTGCGATTGATAAGAAGTCTAAGGATGGTCCAAAAGCTCGCGCTGCTTTGAAGAAAAGGAATGTGTGAAAAAACCAGTGGCAAAGAGAGGGTGACGAAGGAAGGGCGAAGGTTCCTCATGCACCCTTTTTACTTAAAAAGGATGCTCTAGAAGATGTGTTCGAGTGGTTCATGGATGTTAAGTATCCTCTGGGTTATGCAAGTAGTTTGAAAAGTAAGGTGAAAGTGAGTTCCCCGTCACAGTTTTATGGATTGAAGACGCATGATTGCCATGTATTGCTTCAACGTCTTCTTCCAGTGGTTATCAGAGGGTTCCTGCCAGAAAACGTTGTGAAGCCATTGATAGCACTATCAAATTGGTTTCGTAAACTATGCAGTAGGGAGGGTAAGAAGGAGGTTGTGTGTGACATGGAAACTGAGATAGTGATGATTCTCTACAATTTGGAGCTCATTTTTCCTCCACATTTTTTTACATCGATATATGGTTCATCTGCCCGAACAATTATTCCTTACAGGCCCAGTACACTATACATGGATGTATCCAATTGAAAGGTAAAATATTTTTCATTGCTAATATTATATTAGTTATATAATATGTAGGCAATTAGGATAATATTGTACTAACCCTCTATGTGTTTTTGCAGGCAATTAGGAAAATATAAAAAGTCAATGAGGAATACATATTACCCGGAAGGTAGTATTACTGAACGGTACCTCGTACATGAGTCGGTGACGTATTGTAAGTCTTATCTCAGACAGAAAGACCACAAGGATATCAACACATCCTCAAAGTGGAATATCAGTTGTGTTTCACTCTTAGTAAGGCCAGATATTATCAAGACTTGTTGCTAGTTCAGGTTGACTGACGCAGAGACTGTTGAGGCTCACTAGCAAGTCTTGGTGGAAACAGACGAAGTTAAACCTTATCTAGAAGAACATCTCAAAAGGTTCAAGGCTAAAAATGGTGAAGATTTCGACGAGCTTCGTTGGAGGAGGAGTTTTCTTCGATGGTTCTTAACACGGGTACATCCAACTATTAATTGTTGTAAGGTTCTTTGATAGTTTATAACACTTATCTTTCACTTATCTGACACTTATCTCTCAGGTGTCTCTTAAGGATAAAAACTTGGACCAGAGCTTTGTTGCAGGAATAAAGTCATTAACCCAACGACCTCAGCAATTCCGGGTTTATAAGTCATGTTATGTGAACGGTGTCAAGTTCACCTCGTAGGGATCAAAGAACCGTGACTCAAAACAGTAGTGTCATGATAGACATGGGTTCATCCAAGTTCTACGACCATGTTAACTACGTAGTTGAAGTTTTATATGTAGGTCGTATGCCAGTGGTGTTGTTTAAGTGCACATGGCACAACTCTGACGACGAGGACGATCTTGACACCGTTATAACAGATCATGGACTGATATCAGTGGATACAAACAACAGTTACTATGAGGATTCACCCTTCATTATTGCAACCAAAGCAAAACAAGTATTTTACATGGACGATCCAAAGGTCAGTGATACTTGGAAGGTAGTACAAGAAATGTCGCACCGCAATGTCTACAGTGCTGAAGTACTTGCCATAGATGAAAAAATGTCAAGTACATGAGATCATATATTCGAGCCTTACCAAGAGAACCCTCCCACGGTGATACAATTTTACCAAGATCTTCAACTACTTTTGGATGGAGAAGGAGACGAGGACGAGGACGAGGACGAGGACAAAGACGAAGATGAAGACGAAGACGAAGACGAAGACGAAGACGAAGACGAAGACGAAGACGAAGACGAAGACGAAGACGAAGATGAGGACGAGGACGAGGATGAGAACGAGGACGAGGACGAGGACGAAGACGAAGACGAAGACTAAACTAATATTATTATGAATTACAAAACTAAATTAGTATTTGTTTTAAATCATTCAAGTTGAAAACATTATTTCTATTTTTTGAATTTGTAAAAATAACACATGGATGAGGCGACCAAGATATCAAAATTCGTCGCTTCAGTTATTCGAGGCGACCGAGATTAAATATTCGTCGCTTCAGTTATTTCAAGCGACCAAGTATCTTTATTCGTAACTTCAGTTATCCGAGGTGACAAAGAAACCAATTTTCGCCGCCTCAAGTTGATTATATTTCCAGGGCCAGGAATCATTTCTTTCTATCCTCTCGATTTCTTCTTCTTCGGTTCTCACCCGCCCCCAAATCAACTAATCCCTAAACCAAAAATCACCTCCCCCAAACCTAATTCCCCTCCTCTAAACCTTAAACCAACCCTCCCCGAAACCCCTAATCTCCTACTCTCCCCTGTGGAAGAACCATCTCCGGCACCGAAGTTTTTTACCTCATCAATTTCGGTGGTCTTCGCGTAAACTCCGGCGGCTTTACTTCAACTCCGCCAGACCTCCATCCCTCTTCTTCTTCGTTGAATTGTAAGGTAGTACAACGAGTGTACCTCCATCTTCCTTATGCTTATGCAAGTATTCATGCATGTGATGCTTTTCTGTTTTGATGGGTTTGATGGCAGTCTGAAAATCAACTCCACTGAAGTACTATACAATTTGGGGCAAAACTGTTTTGACTATTGTGAATTGGTGGATGCTTGTGTGTTGAGTATGCTTGATATGTTTGGTTATGAAAATGGAGTAATATGTGTTGATGTATATGTTGTATGTTGAGTGATGTGGTGTACAGGTTATAGTTTGCATATAGTGAACACAGTCTTTCACTCCCGGCCTCTGTGGGTACATAGGCAAGCTTGTATTCTCGAAAGAGCATGATGGTAGAGCGCTATAGTACGTAGTAGACAAGCAAATACAAGAAAACCAGAGAAAATGTATATGTTACCATATAACATATAAATAATATGGGGTAGCAAACTTAACATATTAGAAACTGAAAGATATATATATATATATTCTTCATCTTCTTCTATAATAGTATATATATATTGCAGTAAACGAACTATGACAAAAGCCAGATGCTTTACATAGTCATTAGACATATAAACTCTCGTACACAGTGAGGCGTTTAACTACCTAAAGATGATATCGATGAAAAGCACAGTGCTTTACACATACTAAGCACATGGTATCGCTATTATCAAACTCAATTACTTACACTAATACTAATCCAGTTGCTAGTTTTTCTTTAAGATGAGAATAGTGATACTACTAAGCATTACACTTATCATAATCCAGTACCAGTTTTTCCATCACTCAATTTTTACAATACTAACTACTAAGCACTACACTTATCATAATCTAAGTCAGACTCTACTAAATTACTAGGGTCCGTGAGTGATGTGGTGTGTTCGTATGATTAGGTATTGTTTGTACGGATTTTGTTACATGAACATTTTTTTTAATGTTTTAACAGAATGGCTCCCGGGAGAACAAGTCAACAAAAGAGGAAAGCGGCGGCGGCCGCCGCAATGAGCGGAGAGGGTCCTTCCGTCTCGGCCCCCCCCCACGGGACAATCCAGGACCTCGTCGCAGGCTCATTCGGAGGGTTTCACGCCGGCCCCACCGCTTGAGGACACTATTCCATTAGTGGAGGAAAGCGGTGCGGTATCCACTGGCGTCACTACCGCCTCAGAGCGCCCTCCTGCCCTCAGCATCCGGTGCAAGAAGACCAAACTCCCAGACATGGTGGACATGGCAACCGGAAACGCGACGACAATGCAGTGCGGGATCGTTGTCGGGACAAAGACTGAGTACCTCGTCCGGCTGAACAACAATAAGCGACTACAGGTGGCGTACTCTACGAGGCATTGGGGGCCTGCGACGAGAAAGTTTAGAAGTCTGATGTCTCGAGACATTGGCAGCATCATCCGCAGCAAAGTTCTCATGCTTGCGCCTAGCTTTTTGTCACTTAGCGATGTGCAACGCGATGTCGTCAATATCGGTATTAAGGTATACTTTATACGCTTAGCTTAGTTTGTTACTTTAAGTTTTATGTAATTATAACTTTTAATTAACACATTTTAAATTTTTGTGCTAGACAAACTATGACATCCCGGCGACCGATGTGGAGATGTGGAACTTTATAAACGCGACGGCGCAAACAATCTATAAGGACTGGAAGTATGATTGCCATTAGCATTATCTCCACGTTAGCCAGGAGACTCCTACCGAGTTCCTAGGGAGGGAAGAAGAATGGGTGTGGGTAAGCTTCATAAACAATATGCAGAGTTCTTCGCAACGATTTTAAATTTACATGTTTATAGATACATTCATATTTTTAAATGATTATTTGGTATGGCAGAAACTGTGCGAACGGAATCGAGGAAATAGAAACAAGAACAAAGAGCAGCAGCTCAACCACCATTCCGGCTCCCTCGCACTCTCATACCGAAGCGAGGTGTTGGAAAAGGAGGGTCATAAAGCGCCGGCCGTCCAGACTTGGATCGACGTATACCAGCCGGACAAGAATGCGGCTGAGAAAGTGGTGAGCGAAAATATGTTACGTTATGCTCTTACAATTATTTTTGTTTACCATATTTTAATATTATTTAATTAATATATTTTAATTGAGCAGGCGGCAGTGAAGCAAAGGCTCGACGAAATCTTATCGCAGCAAGATAGTGCAGCGGGTGACGATGACGGCGATGTGGTTTTCCAAGACCATCCTCTTCCTCTACAAATAAATATCATAGAGAAAGAGATGGGTTCAAGGCTCGGGATCTCTATAAGAGGTAATACTATAAAATCTGTGGTCGTTTATCTCGATTTACATGTTTGTTCGCTTTTCGTGTACTATTCAAACATATTTATTTGTTCTTGTTCGACGTGACAGGGGTGGGGCGAGCAGTGACACGCGACCCCAAAGCCAGAGGAGGGGCCCGGGTGACCAGCAATTTGGAGGAAACCTAATCCCTGAAAAGGGAGGTCGCTGAAGCCAAAGAGGAAGCGTGCAAATCCAGAGAAGATTATAATGCGCTCGCCCAAAGAGTGCAACAAATGGAGGCCCTCATGCGATCGATCCAAGCTGGGAGTCAACAAGCTCCAGTTCCTGCACCCGCTCTTGGCACGCAATCCAGCTGCAACGCCGTCCCCGACCATGAGTCTACTTTGTGAATAATAGTAGTTAGGGTTTGTATAGGCATCAAACTGTGTACGTTTTGATTTGTGGTTTATTTATGTGTATGGATGAAGACGTGTGTTGAATGAGTTCATTTATCACATATTGTCCGTTCAAACTGTGTACTGTCGTAACTTGGTACGTCAATATTTAATTATTATTTTTTCTGTCACCCAATGGAGCGACGAAGATTGACCTATCTTCGTCGCTTCAGTTACACATTAAGCAACGAATATTGACCTATATTCGTCGCTTCATGTGAAACTGAAGTGACGAAGATAGGTCAATCTTTGTCGCTTCTGATAGCTGCCCTTGGTCGCTCCAATTTGACCAATGTTGGTCACTCAAAGGAAGGAGCGACAACTCTTATCTTCGCCACACTATTACGAGGCGGCGAAAATTGCCTTCGTCACTTCAGATTAATGAAGCGACGAAGCCTTATTAGCCTTCGTCACCCCAGGCTTGGAGAGACCAATCTGACGCAACGACGCTGAAGCAACGAAGGCATGGTCACCTCCCGTCCAGACGACCAGAAACCTTCTTGGACGACCACACTTCTTCGTCACCTTATCTCTCTCCTCCAATAGTGCTAGCTTCTAGAAAATTTAAGCTAAAGAATGGCTAAAAGGATAATCTAAAACCTACCTAAACGTCTTCATCAATCAACCCCAACAATGTCGATGATGGCCCTCGTTGAAGTATCAAATGTATAATTATAACATCCCTCAACAGAAGGGAATCACAAAGATATATATGGGTTAATGAGTACAGATCAATGAGCTACACCGTACCTGAGCCAGAACTCATCACAACCATGAACAACTGCACAGGTGTTAGAGGCTGATTCGATTCCATTAATTCTGGATTGTTTGCCGTTACGGTACGCAGTTGATCATTGTCGACATCGTATATATAAGTTACAACACAAACACTTCTCATCACAAAAGATACTAGCTAGCTATAAGTCTCCAGGGCCATTCATATAATTTGACCCGGCCGGGATTTATATACCAAGTCCAGGTCAGCACTAATATAAATCAAGACTGGTGATCGATCGACCTCGATTAGTTCGACCTCAACTTCTTACCTGTACCTAATATTGAGCTCTGAAGTGCTGGATGTCAATCGATCATGTTATGCTAAATGTTAACGTACCTCGATCGATCGTTGCTGCCATGTATACCACAACTTGGCAGTGCAATGCTGATCACATAAGTAGTACGTAGTAGTAGTCTCAACGCTATAATATGAATACATGGTCGAGTTGGTTTATTATTCAACCACAATGGGGTACTGGCCATGTGTGCGATTGATGCCTTTGCTTAATTATGAATCGAACTTTAAATTGGAGTCATGGGATGCCCTAGCTATGAAGTCAGATGGAGAAGCTTTGAGAATGAAGTGTGTACGTGTGTGTATTATGTGGGAAGGTTATTTATGGATGCAGTCGACATGTTAGGTTGTCAATCTAGCTATCAATATGGATACTGTGTCGAATATCTAACTTGTTAGGTTATTGTTAGATAGGAACTGGATTGTTAGATAGGAACTGCAAAATTAAGGCCGGAGTGTTCTAAGTACGTTTATGACTCCGGCCCGCTATTTTCAAAGGAATGCCATATGGATGAGGAAAACTGCGCATGTACAGTAAGCATCCATGCATGTTCATATCACTAGCTCTTAGTCAAGAGAAAATGATATTGATATTTGCTTTTAGTTACAAAATGTAACGTACACGTTGCTAGGTTGTTCAACTTCAACATGATTCACAATATGCAACAATATGGAATAATACAAGAGAGAATGTTCAACGTGATTCACAATATGCAATATTACAAGAGAGAATGTTCAACAAGACACGTACGATCACCATACATGATACTTTTTTTTTCATTTTTTTAAAAATAAGATTATAAAATTTCACTATTATTCCTCGTGACTGAAATTCAGGACATAATAGCTTACTTTCTAAATAATGGCGCTCTTACCACTTGAGCTAGCCCACTTCGTCACCATGATACTTCTTCGTGTGTAGTTCGAGTTAATTATCTCGACGAACGTAAATTCTCATATTGACCGTTCTTTCCTATGGAACTTAAATTCTCATTTTGACTATAGATAGATCGAGTTTGGTACATAACATAAAGGTACATAGCCTTTGCATTAGGGTGTTATCGCAGGCCACAACTTCTTTGGCCACAGCATCATACGGGATGATTCATATCAATTGATATTTGATAAAGCTTTTTCTCGTCGAACTTGAATTCTGCTGGTCATCATAATGCTCAGCATAATAATATGGAACCCTAGTTCATATTAGCTAGCTCATATTCCACTATATATGATTCCCAGAATCGATCATCATGATCTGTTCATGCTTGCCATGCCTAGCCTTCATACAGCTTCAATTCCAATACCTCGAGCATCAATAAGTACATCTGTCCACGTATATAGTTTCCACAAACTTCATCATGAGCATGAATCATATCCCAGTTCATATGTGAAATTATTAATAGATTGGTATATGAAATACATTACTAACATGAGAGTACGTACGTATAATAACCTCTGCAAAGAAAATGGCCTTCAATTTTAATTATCTAGTCACTATGTATGGCTTTGGCCATTCAGATTACGATAAGGATTGATGATTAAGCCTGGCTACACTTCGTTTAAGTGGACAAAAGACATTAGGTTGGCAATTTCAGGTATTAATATCATGATAATCTATACGGAAAAGATTGGAAGAGACCTATAATTAGTATAACAACAAGTACGTACTTAAACTTACTATAATTTATAAGACAGATGTATACTGATCGATGTGATCGATCAGACTTTTTATGAATGTATCACGTGTTCTTGTCATTCATTTTTGTATTCTAGCTTATCCATATTATATATTAATTTGAAGGGTGAATTGTTTTAATTTTCTGTAAGTTCTTGTGCATGTCGATTACATGCATTAACCTTTTTTTATAGAATTGATTAAGGAATCAAAATCAAATCTGTTCTAAACCTCTAATGCCTTCACTTAATTTCCTTTCTTTGATGTTATTATGGTTTGGTGTTGTGTGTAATGATCGAATCACACCTCGATCAACCCAAAGGAAAACAAAGAAGCTAATTAATGGACGGAAAAACTAAGAGCAATAATAATATTCTGTATGATCCATGTCATTTATACAATGGCTGTAGAACTACGTACACGAGGAAGCTTGCTTCTTAAAAATATTGATCGAGGAGCTAAAGAATAGAGTACTGATCTCGATCGATGAGAATAAACAAAAGAGCTAGATAGATCGAAGAAGTTTAATTTCAAGGGTTGGTCTTCTGCGTATAGATGTAATCAATATGAGCAGCAAGAGTTCTTCTCATCAGACACTCGTCTTCCCCAACTCCCTCGCAGCTCTCCTCCACCATCACCTTTTCTACTTCAGCATCCTTCAACCCCTAATTAAACACAAAAGAAAACAACAACGTTAGAACTGAATCACACAAACCAAGTGATCATCGAGAACGCAAAAGATCAAGATAGCTAGCTAGCTTGATTAATATGTATGTTTGCATACCTCGTGTTGAACTTTCATGGTATTAACATCTGGTGAAGAAGGCATCTCCCTAGCTGTGGAGGTTAATGAGAGAAACAAGAGGACGAGGGCAACAACGCAAAGGTTGGTGAGCCTGCGAGTCGACGACATGTTTGGATCTGCTGTTTTGATTCTCTGAAAGAAAATGAGCTGTTATATATGTATGTGCTGGTGAGGACTGTGTGGAATGAGAGAGATATATATAGGAGCTGCAGCACACAATGCAAGAAGGCCGAATTTGTAAATATGAAATGAAATGAATATTATTTCGGCGCGTGTGTCTTTCGTTGACCATTTCAGCAAATTTCCAAAAGGAATAATTACTATTATTATTATTTAGATGCGGATTCATATATATCACTCATTTTAATTTCCAGATGAAACTAGATTCTAGCTAGCTAGATAGTGTTAGCTTTTTACATCACAATCACACATGTAGCTAGTGCCAATATTGTTCTCAAGGACATGACTAATCCCAGGTGCACTCTCCTATTAGGCTTTAAGTAAAGTTCCTACGAATCTCTCGTCGTATGTAAAATACTATGCGCCGGCCACTTGAACTATCCCACTTCGTCAAACTCAAACTCGTTAAAGGGCACAAAGTTAATTTGATTGTATGTAGTCTCTATGTACGTATATTATCTCCACATATTGAAATGTGCATGACCGACGGTGCATTTTCAAGTCTTGATGGTCGTATTATATAGAGGTGAGCATAGTCAACTCGTTTTGAATAGATAATAGTGTTGAAAAGCCGTAGTACAAGATAGTCCACACTATACGACGCCGTCTATAGCATAGCCGCTTTGCCATGTGAACCATACAAACATACAATAATACAACTCTCTTTTTTTTGGTTGAAATACAATAATACAATTTTTGTTTTGGTCACGGGACTCGTCAATTTAATATACGCGTTGAAAAAACCTGAAACATGTTCCAGAACCATACACTACCCAATTCCATCTACAAACAGAATCATCTGGTTCACAAATTCTCCTACATATACACACACAATGGTAATGGTTTAATCTGAAGAATTTAACAATGCATGCAAATATGGTGAGCAATGTCAGCTGGAAACTTCCCAGAGTGACATAGCTCATCATTCTCTGAAATATGAAGAATACAAGTACCTGCTTTAGCAAGTTGTTGGCTGTTGGTGTGGTTAGGTAGCTTAAAAGTATATATACAGGAGAAAAGTAGGAATGAATTTAAAGCATGACAATTGGCAATGGAAGAAGCTTCATCTGCATTTGGTCATCCTTTGAAACTTGCAGTCTTAGGCCAAAGCTGTGAGCTCACTGACAATAGCTTCCAACATCTTCAAATGTGGTAAAATGCACAAGACTTGGTTTCTCTTTTTGCTTCGAGCACAAGAATGTCAAACCTAATAGAAGCTTCAAGCTACATACTATTTCAGATCAGATCAAATTGCCCCATCACTATGGAAAGGTCAAAGCTTTACTATAGAAGGTGATCTTTTGTAGTTATAATGAAAAGAACGGACAAAATAAGAAAGTGATACAATCAATTAAATTGCATACATTTCAAACCCCAAAATTTCTTCTTTTTTTCTCCAAAATACCATTTAATCACAGGAAGTTAACTAAACAAAGAGCATGCTAACATACAATTCTACATCCCTCCCTAATATATCTATGAAACAGATTACATTGACCTAGAAGTTCAAATATCATATGGTGGACATATATTTTGCAAGTCATAACAGCTAAGCAATAGTTCTAAACAAAGTAACTAGCTAGTATGTTGGATGAAAAAACTACAGACTTTCCCCCATATTGCCGAATTCCCCATCTTCTAGCTCCTCCTGATCACCACTTCTACGAGAACTATTCCGGTGATCTCTCTTATGTCTTCTGTGTCTGCTTTCGGTATCTGATTCTGGACCAGATGCCTGCTTTGCCATAACCAAATTAGAGTTCCAATCAGTGTCCATGTAACAAATAAGGTGAAGCAAATATAAGTCGTAAACTTTTCTTAGCATACCCATCTTGACCTCTTGTGGTCGCTGCTAGATCCATGAGACTTCTTAGACTGATCATTCTCATTCCCATTAGTTGGATCTTCATCACTATGATGCCTCCTCCTATGTTTCTTATCATCATCTTTTCCTGATCTCCTTCTCTCTTTGGAATCATGAGTCTCCATTATATCAATAAATTCGGTGTCTTCTCCATCTTTCATCGAGTGTTCCTCTTTCTCTCTTTCATATCCTCTTTCCCTTCTCTGCTTTGACCTTCTCTTTTCTCTTTCATCTCTCTCCTTTTCTTTCCTTTCCTGCAGAATAGATTATTGAAGTTCATTGCATCACACCTGATGTTCCGTATGGAAACAGGTCATCCATGAAGTTCACAGAAGTTACCAAAGCTTCAAGCACTGGTTCATAGTCAAATCACATTCACAGATTCATACAAGTGACTACCAAACCCGAAGACATAGAACTCACTTTCATTTTCTTCAATCTTCTTTCTCACCTTCACTACCATTTAAAATTCTGAGCGTCTGTTATTTTGAGTGTATGTTTTAACACAATACCAAATTCTTAATGCATCTAAGCCATATACTTCCTCATATTATCAGTTTCACTTTTTTCGAATCCTGTAAAACAGAGACACATCCAAGTCGCAACAAGTAGCATGTGTGAAAGGTAATTATGATGTGTTTAACCAAAAAAAATTCCTGACAAAGAGAAGTCCTAGCACATATTTATATAATCAATGGGAGGAAACTGGCTTGCTACCATTTGACTGACATACTCAAAGACAACAAGCAAACATAGAGATAACACAAAACAGGTTTCCAATGTGAAACATGCAAGCACTCTATAGTAATAAATTCTCCAGATGAAAGAGAATAAGACTTCATATGGTATAAATCAATATTCGCATCGATATAGTACCTTCTCATCCTTTCGTCTTCTCTCTTTCTCTTTAGCTTGTTCTTTAAGTTGCATTACATGCTTATCGAATATCTCCTTGCAGGAGCTTTCTTCACCAATAGCACTGCACGAGTTTCAACATAATCATCCAACTCAACGATAAAAAAGGACATGTTACAACTGAGATATCTAAACCTATTTTCAATTCTACTTCCTTTATGCAATAGAGTAATAGACAGTCAGAGAAGGACGAGACTAAATAAGCTACGCGAGAAACATGTACATCTGAGATATCTAAATCTCACTTCCTGTTTTAATTCTAATTCCGGAAAAAACTCCTTTCTTTTTCATAAACCCTTATGATCAATTTATCACTATTTGATTAAAACAAAATATAAGAATTATCTTGAAACATTACCTGTATTCTGTACTAATTTCTAGAAGTGGTTTACACTCCTCCCACTTAGAAGAGAGAGATATCTCCTGTAAAAAGAAAGAAAAAAATCATGAATCAGATTGATGACTAATGTCCTCCTAAAATAGGAGATACATGAAAATGACAATAGTGAGCACAATAACAAATAATAAGTTGGGACATAGCCTGCTGCACCTTCATAGAAGATAAGAGATGAAAGAAATCATCTGCAAGACGTTTACGCCTTTTAGCTTCTTTCTCCTCCTTTTCCCTCACTCGTTCCATCAACTCATCAAATACTAGCTGCAAGGCAGTAGAATATCCCAAATAGATTCTTTAACACATAGACCAGTACAACGACAACACATACTCTTATCACATGAACTAAAAACAAAGATACTGATCAGAGTTTTCATTTCTTGCCATATGGCAACTGCTCTAGCGAATCACTCTGTTCTCAAACTGGAATTAACAGTATAAAGAAGTAGGTTCAGAAGTGTGATTTCCTATGTTTCCTATTCACAGGACAAATAAATTGCTAATGGACAAGTATAACTACGGCATCCAACATCTACCCAGAACGAATAGATGGTAATGGCTGAATGGGCAATGGCATCAATAATCAATTTGAGCAAAGTATGTGGCTGCTGTACATCATAACAAAGGATATCTGAGGGTACCGTTGAGGTTTACAAGTTATAGTTTAGGCACTTCTTCGAGTAATATGTCGTACATTTGTCTTGATTACTAAAATGTGTAGCCACAACATGAAGCATATATCAAATTAAAGAATTGTACAATTTAAATAGAATAATCTTCATTAAGTAGTTTTGAAGACTGTACCGTTAAGTTTGCATCTGATATGGGTGAAGAGCCAATATTATTTGATATAGCAGTTTTGAAGTCTTCAAGGTCCCAGGTTGAGGATAGATAAATCTAAAAAGCAACCACACATTAGATAACTGGAGATGTATAAAATAGAAAGTAAAACTTTTTGACCAACCATACCTTTCCCGATTTCACCACATCTTTTATTCGATTTTTGTCACTTTGATACTGAAAATTCAGAAAATTTCTACTTCGTTAGCAACTAAGTGTATAGATCAAAGAACAAGTACAGATACACATGCATATAACAAACTAAGCAAATCCTTACAAGGAAAGTTACAATGATTGAATAATTGATTTTGACATCAATGCTGTAACAAAAATATGGCACAAAGGCCTTAAATTCGAACACTTAGAAAGCAGGACATAGTTTCGAATGGAATGCAAAGCTAGGTTTATTGGTCATATTCCATACAAACCCATAATTACATAGAAGGCAAGGTACAGCTTAACTTACTTGTTTCTCTAGCTCCTCGACAATATCTTCAAATAAATCTTTTGGAGTTGAACCTGAAGTGTTTGATGCCACTGCTTTATATGCAGGTAGATCTTTAACCTAAAAAGGATGAAGGTATATTTAATGAAATAGAATGCAGAAATGGTTAAATACATGAGATCATACATAAGCATGATCACCACAATCAACCAAATTATCCTTTCAGAAAAGGAAATGTTATTTACCATCAGAATGTAATCACGCCAGTGAGTCGCAGCTGTAAGAGTGACTGCAGCAATATGTCCTTCCATCATTTTGCGGAACTCATCACGATTTTTACGTTCAGCTTTTCTCATTTCTTCCTGTTCTCCGAGAAAACCCCCCAATCAAGGAGTTGTCCATATACAATTTAATAACTTAAAACAAAGACAAAAAGTAAAGGACCTTCTGTATCCTCCTCTGCTCCTCCTCTTCCTTTCCTAGATCAAGTAGATATTCCTGTGGCCATATAATACATAAGCTACAAAATCTAGTTTGAAGGTTTAAACTATCATCAGCTACATTAGGGGAACTACCTGGAAAATCTCCAAACGATCAATTTTTTCCAGACGTGAGCAACGTTCATCAGCCTCTAAGCGATCTTGAAGTTTCCGCCACTGGCTGCTTGCCTAAGTGAGAAGATGATATCCATATGTGTAAGTTTTGGTGGCAAAGAAAACTTCTATGAACACAAGAGAACCATACTAAAAGTGAACCTTAATGAAGTCACATGATTCCAAGAATTGTCTGTACTCCGCTATGTTGAGCTTACGTTCCTCCTGTGCCTTTGCTCTTTCCTGATCAAAATCAGTTTAGACAGCAGTCAGAGAACACACACACACACACACACACACACACACACACACACACACACACACACACACACACAACCTTCACATTACCAAATGATAGCATTGACATGTGCACACCAACTGATATATGAATTTTTATATGTTATCTTCACAAGAAGAAACTTTGGTTGAATAGTTTCAACAACATGACAGAATAACCTTAAGATTGTGAAACCCAAGTATGAGATCTGTTGTATGTTAACTTTGGTTGAATAGTTTCAACAACATGACAGAATAACCTTAAGATTGTGAAACCCAACTATGAGATCCGTTGTATGTGCAGCTCTTTTCTCAGATAGCAGTAGCCACTAAAATTAGGGTTAAAGTTATCTCCGTATACTTCATCTATAGGGACATGAATCTATGTATGGGCACAACATACATAAACTCATGTTAGTCAAGATACAACGCATATCATATCATGCATGTCAGCTCACGTAAAATTCTGATGTAGTTGTACTCAAGTTCAATATTCTTTTACATGAGAAATTCTTCTGTCAATGAAATTGAACTGATTTGCTACCAGAAAGGGGTCAATCATCCACTGCTTCCATCAATGTACATATAGATAAAAGCAGCTAATATCCATCAGCTTAATAACTTACTTTCTTCTCAAGTTCCTCTAAATAGCTATCAAACAAATCCCTGCGGTCTCTGTCTCGTTCAACAGCTTTGAAACGTTCGTCATTTTCAAATATGCTCTCTACTTTGCTGAACAATATATCGATTTCTTATCAGTACTAAATCTAAATACGTGTAAATACAAAATACTGTTATGAAATATTGCTTAAACTGGAAAAGGATATTTATAAGAAAAGAAAAACCTCCATCTTGCGGATGATGTTAATTCTGAGCATTCCTGCAAGGATTTCAAGAGAAGTAAGGAAAAAATGGCTTTATCTTCTCAATGAAAGGAGAGAAAAAAAACATTTTTTTTAGTAAATAAACATATACTTCCAACATCTTGGTGAATTCTTCCCGGGTTCTTTTCTGCTTGATTCGCCTCTCTTCAACCTCCTGTTTTTTCCTTTGGGCCACAAACTGATGGATATATCAAAATTAGTAATTATTCATGACCATATTTGAAATATGACCAAAAGCAACAATTACTAGGATATCAATGTAGCAAACTGTTGATGGAAATAACTTATTTTAGGAAATAAGATACAGTGAAAGTAGCTAGGATTATGGCAACTAATGTTTATCAAGAATAACAAAAGGGTCATAGTTGTGACTTAAGCATGACAGCAGTCTAACAAATACATGGATTGAGTGCTCGCCCATGGCTACTTAATACCCAATTGATTACGACTGAGACAATATGACATGTCCCTCTCAGGACCCACTTCCATGAAACCATTAGTGGGTACAAGGAGATCAAGGAGATATTCAGAAAATCATGTGAAAAAGTTACCTCATTAAAAACTTGCTTCCGCTCTCCAAGTGTTTTCAAAGCACCGTATCTTTTGTCATTAATTATCACTCTCATGGCCTGAAAATTTCAGAGTTAATTCAGGAATTTCCACATATGAACAAAGAACAGAGCTTACAACATTATCAAATTACCCGATCCCACGTCCAATCAGACCCAATATTGGTAGACTCCAAGAGTGCTCTGAAGGCCTCTTTAGCTTCCTAATAAAGAAATATGGTAATGTAATGAAGTGATTAGCAGCAAATCACCAAGTAAAGGGCAGCAATTTGTTAAAATCTAAATTCTCTTCCGCACCAGCTTATTTGAATAACTTGGGGGTTCCAGATCACTTGCTTTTTCTTCAGATGCAATATCATTTATTTTCTCTCCTGTCAAATCATTTGTAGGTTCCTGCAAGGCTTCATTGTATCACAAAGCAGGAGAAAGCATAGCAAGAATAGAATATCACAACTACAAAACAAACCAATCAAGTACCTTATTCTCCTGTAGAAGATCCTGAGTTGGTAACTGAACTGCCTCAGAAGAACTAACAATATCCTGGGTTGGTAACTTCTTCAAATTTTCCCTACAAGATAAGCAAAAAAATCAGTCCTGATCAAGTGGGTATTAAGTTTGCCACTTTCAAGCATTTAATTGGGTAAAACTTGAGAAAATTAATGCACTTAGGAGCAGTTAGATGACAGTACATTGGATCTGCCACTGAAATGTTCACTGTGACACCTGCTTCGGCATTTCCAAAAGCATCAGAAGATGGCGTATCAACAGGTATCTGATCTCCATCGGCATTTTCTTTTTCAGGAGACGTCATAACAGGTGAGGCAGATGATCTTGAAACTGTGGCAGTTTGAACAACACCCGTGGCAACAAGAGGTGCCACCAAAACAGGGCTTGATGCTACTTGAGCAGTAATGGCTAATGTTTGAGCTTCACTTACAGGGGCAGAAACAGATACTATTGGCCTTTCCTGAGTAATTTCTTTGACAGATGCTTTCTCCACTTGTTGCCGGGCCAACTTGAACAGAAAAGGGAAAGTTAATAGAGAAAAATGTAGAATTGGAAAATTACAAGAGTTGTGACAGATGGCTGGCTGAAATAGACTGGAATGGAAATAAACCTTCAGTTCCTCAGGTATAGTCCATCTTGATTCATTAGTGATCTTGTTGTAATAATACCTGCAGCAATTACATGTACGACGAAGTGAACCGCAAATGACAACAAAAATCATAAGCCACATGCCACACCATTGTTTACTATAAAAAAATCAAAATCCATCACTTACTTTCTTCTGTCGGGACTGGTAAATTCTTTCCAGTTAGTTGAGGCATCTGCCCTCTGTTCCAGAAAGAAACTAAATAAGTTAAATCTGTCTAACAAGCTCTTTCTCCCAAATGTAAACATTAAAATAGAAAATATATAAAAAAATAATTAAAGGGGGGGAGGGGGGCCTTGTAAAAGACCAAAGGTCATTAGAGCAATAAGGACAGTCATGCATGAATTATTACTGGTAAACATTACAAACCAAGGTTCTGGTAGACAACCAAGAACATGAACAAAATAATCACGTGGCAGAAGAGACATAAAGATAACATGATGAAAGATCTGCTCAAAATCAATTTGAGCACAATTCAATCAAGCCATAGATATCAAAAAACAGATAACTGATGCAAAGAATATAAAGAACCATGGAGGTGATGAAATTGAAAATCTGTTTGAGATTATGATTCATTCCTCATCCCAGTACAAAGGCACAAGAGTAAAGCTGCTTGTCATTAAGGAAGGATTTCGCCTAAGATTGTCTAATGAAAAACATAACTTTTTGCTCCTAAAATCCTCACCTTACAACTTCATAAGAACTTTCCTAACATGAACAACTTACTCAAAGTCCCCTCTATTTTAGAAATTCTTATCATCGCAACAACTACTTAAACACTCAGCGCCAAGAACTTACTTTTCCTTTCAACACTTAAGCCTACACTAAAGCACCAACAGAAGCACCCTGAACCGAAGCATTGCAAGAAGACCTTCAATCTCAGGATAAAGAGAAACTCAATTGTGTGCAACACAGAAGACAAAAAAAAATAAAGCTGTCAAAGTCAGAATCTTGAGACTGAAGAATATGCTGGTCTTCATCTAAAGAATGAGTTATTGTACGTATATCACTGTCTGAACCACACAAAAGAATCAAACATCACAGAATTTCATTATAAAATCAAGTAATACAAATGACAGAATTACTGACATTCAAATTAATTAATAGGTCGAGCAACCAGCAAAGACCCACAGCATATCCTACCTCTCATTAGAGTGGCACAGCGTGTACCTGTAAGCATCTTTAAAGCTATGGAAGTCACGCAATGTAAAAATGGATAAAGATATAACAAAAGTAGAAATAAAGACATCGTGAAAAAAAATCATGAAGGAGTTAAATACACCATTAACACCTTTATTTTAAACAAAGCATAAAACAAGTAATAATACCTTTGGAGTCCTTACCAAAGGGGAATACCTTCGGAGTACATCAAATAGTAAAGATTAGCAATATGACATATAAACATCTGAAAAAACATGTACTCAGCAAACCCAGCCAGAACGACACTAACCAGTGCACACAACAACAGAAAAAACAGATTCCACACATGTATCGAAACTGTTCCATGTATGACTCACCTCCAATGGTGTCATCAATTCAAAAGGTTTCTCCCAAGTAGATAACTTTGTCCTCCTGTTGTAATAATATCTGTATCGTTCATGACACAAGAAATGCAATTGATTAGCAAAATTGATTATTCGAAGGTGAAGCAAAAACCAAAATATCATTAAAGAGCAATGATTTACTGTGAGAATTGATACAAAATTATTACCTTCTTCCATCAGCAGATGTATGATCAATCCATAGTGCTGGATTCCCTTCTACGCGATTAGGAGCAATGCTTGTTTCCTGAAATTTAGAACATTATCAAGGTTTAACAGTGGATATGACAAGAAGAAGAAGAAGAAGAAGAAGAAGAAGAAAAAAAGACATGTCAGCAAGATGCATATGAGAAAAGAGACTTCTTACTGGCACAACTGAAGTGGTAACAGAAGGTTGTTCAACAGTGGGCTGCAAAGGTACCAGAGGACCAGCTGACTGGATATCAGTTGATAGCCTGGCTTGTCCTTCGGATGAAACATTTGGTGCATGCAATTGAGATACAGACTGATACTGGTTCGATTCATTAAAATTTCTAGGAACATGACCATATGGAGGAGCTGCAAACTGCATATGTGAAATCTATGAACTCAATGCAAAAGTATGTATCAAAAGAATGATTATAAAAAAATACAAAAACAAGAACCACCATTTGAAAACTTACAGTATATGATGAAGAAAGAGGTGGCCGTGGGCCACCTAAGTTAGCCATGACATTATTTGGAGGTGGCCCAGTAGCTTGAGGGGCGGACAGTTCAGGTGCAAAGTTCCTAATTGGTTGAGCAACTGGCAAGGGCATTGACTGTTGCAACATGCCATGGCCTGGTGGACCAGATCTTGGAGGCAACTGCGACACTGGTTGTGGAAACTGAGGTTGGTGAATTGGAGGAGGAACTCTATTCATTGGCAGAACACCCCTTCCAACATGCTGAAAATTTTGAGGACCAGGTATGAACTCTTGTGGGTGTGGTGCTGGTGCTACTGGGTGGAACTGCAGCATAAAATTATATTGCAGAGAATTACTACGACGTTTCACAAAACGCTGTATACAGGTGACCCACAAACTCATCAAGAAAGACTATTTCACCTGAAAACCCATGGGTGGCATACTTCGAGGAGGATCCACAGGACCAACCATAGGAGGTCGAAGAGGCTATTCAAGGAAAATACAAGAGAAATCAATGCACAATGCAAGAGAAAATATCCAGCATCTTTTTTGAAAATTTAGATGGAATTAAGCGACTTCAGCCTTTTGAAAGGTGAAATCTAATTCCAAGTTATTTCTACATTGGTGTGAAATACTTCAAATAACGAAATACCCAAATATGACTACCAACAACGCTACAGATCAAAACATAGCAACTGCTTTAAAATCTAAGATATGAAAATTGTCTCTGAAAAGTGAAGATATGTACAAAATAATTAAAAATACAAATATCTTTGCATGCTACCTGTAAACCTGAATATTGAGGATTATTGGCCATTCGAGTAAAGACACAGGCCTCTAGAAAAACTGCAAAGCAAACAACTATCATTAGCATCCTACAGTACACAACTTGCGATAGACATGCTACGCTGAGAATTATCTGGTTTGACATTGAAAGTCCACTAATGGAGACACAGAGTCCCAATAAACAATGATTAATGTATACTTAAGTCCCAATAAATATGTATCCAAGTTTTAGGCCATAAGTTTTATGTCATGGATTGTTGCAAATCTACTTATGTAATCAAGACACACAAACAAGGAGATAGAGAGAAAAGTCAAAAGTTAAGACGAGCACAGATGAAGTAGATAAAAGAAAGGTTAAGGTTCGGAAAGCTTTGAATTATAACTAGAAGGCAGGGACATGAGAATTGCATTTGTCAATTTTACACTATCATGTCTCCCATCAACATATAGGTGTGTCTGAGACAAGTGAATGCCATGAGCAAGCCCAGGTAAACACACACACAATGAAACTCCACATGTTTCTTCTTTTTTTCAATGTAACAAACACCCAACCCTTGTGTTTATCAAGACACCATTTACTGACATTCAAACATCATACATCTTTGTATCCGCGATAAGACATTCCCAAAGTATTCCAATTATGTTTTAGTAAAACTGAGGTTAAGACGGTTAAAGCCCCATAGATTCATCAAAGCCCTCAAACTCGACATCCTAAACATCAATTCGATTCAATTATTCACCAGAATGAATGAAAGAAAGAAACAATATATCAAACACCTCTCACAACAAATGCTTCCAAAAAAATTTTGCAGATAAAAAAGATTAAAACTTTATACAAACAGACTTGAATACTATCATAAGATAAAACAACAATATCATTACTAACCCAGATTGTGAGCCAAATCAAACTAACAATCCCATATATCACAGCAATCAAATGAAGAAAACTTTGACCTAGCTCATATCATTCAACAGTGAACACAATTCCAGTTGGATAAGGAAAACAAGTTTTTTCAAGGGTATCGGAAACAGCACAAAAAAGCATGAATCTTTGAACGCAAAATTGGATTATAAGCACGGCATTCAATTCAAAATTGAGAATTGAAAATTGAAAATCGTACCCAGATTAGTGAAGAAGCTGCCGAGGCTGAGGAGCTGGAAGAGACACAACCTCCAAAGTCCCCAAAGCGTTTTTGATTTCGCGGCTTATAAACTGATGGCTTTTCTATGACCAACACCAACTTCGGTTACTTTGCTCCTTGTATTTAGTTTAATTTATTAATTAAAAAATTAATACTCGATTTTTATTTTATTTTCGATGACAGAAATGTATACAGAATTACAGATGATTCATCTTCTTTCTCTTTTTCTCGTTTTCTTTGTTTTGGTTCAATTTCTCATGGCAAGGACACGAGGATTGTGTCGGTGAATTCTACAAATGAGATTTGTCTAGTGCATTTGTATGATACCTCAAATAGAACATTTTCCCCTTAAAATGTTAAATGAATTTGTATCAATTTGTATGATACCCGCTTAAAATTGATTTCGTTAATTTATTTTGAAAAGTCATTATAACTATATAATGGTTAAACAAATTTCAAAACTCAACCGCTAGGTAGATATCGTGATCTCTATTATAATTAAAACTCATGTCTTATGCAACATAATTTTTTTCAATCTAATTTGTGTACTTATTGAGGATATATAAATGTTGTTAAATACGCTAGGTTGCTTTAGGGTCTCGGTTGCTCTTAGGAATGTAGAGTCGTGTTCTGGTGGTTCATGAATTATGTGGTCAATCATGATCAAGTGTCGTTAAATCTGCATCCAATAACAGGTAATTAAAAAAACATAAAAAATATTTTAATATCATCTGTTGGATGCAGATCTAACAGCAATTGATCACGATTGACCACAGAATTTACCGACACCAGAACAAGACTCTAGGAATGTAATGCTAGAGTATGAAGCAGTAAGTTTGCTTCAGTGGCTAGGTTGTTTTTGGGTCTTCTTCTTTTTTTTGCTAAGGTTGTTTTTGGGTCTTAATTGGCTTTTTTGGTGTTTTATGAGACTCATCAATGCCTTCTTAAGGCCATCTTCAATGGTAAGTTGTATATTAGACACAATTTATCAGGAAAAAAATATAACCATATTAGACACAATTCATCAAAAAATGAGTTCTATAATTTTCCCATCTCTAATGGTTGGGTTGAAAAATTATGGAACTTATGGTTGTGGTCTCGACAGTGTGAAACAAAGTTATGGTGGACATCCACTTATTTTTTTTTTATATTTTATAAGAGTGAACTCCACTTATATTTTATAGAACCCATTATAGAACTAAAAGCACATCACCCATTCTAAAAAGTTGGAGTTTTAAATGTACCATTGGAGATGGTATTGACCAATGGGTGCTATAAGCTATAAGTTAATATAGAACTCACCATTGGAGATGGTCTTAGGTTGAGTTGGAGTCCTTGAAGTCCACCTCCTAGGATTGGGTAGAAGATCAATGTTGATGTGCCTTTGACCATAGATTTTTACAGGGTGGTGATGTTGTGGTTGTTAGAGATTCTGATGGGATTGCGTGCAATGGTTAGTGTGTTGTCTTCCTAGTGATTTTCTCGGTAGAGAAGGCTGAAGCATGTACCTTGCGTCCAGCTTGTGAGATAATTATTGAACATCACTTTGCTTAAGTTATTTTTTAGTGTAACAGTTTGATCGTAGTTGTTCTAACATTTCTCCTGTAGATGTGGTTTAAATAGACATTAAGGTGTTGTCCTCTCTCTATTTGGTTGTCCCATGAGACACAATGTGAATGGCTTTGCTCATAGTTCAGCTTCGATTGCTAGTTGTATTTTACTAGAAAATGAAACCAGTGTCATAGGCATGGTACTACTACCATGAGATGAGAGAAGAGTCGGGAATAATGCTTAAGTGAGATTATGATTTAGTAAAAAAAATTACAACAAAATTTAAGTAAAAGATTAAACCGTAAAAAAATGAAAAGGTAAAATGGAAGTAAAAAATATAAATATTAAAAAGTTAAAGCTAAAACTGTTAAAAATATGTGTGAATGTTAGAAAGTAAAAAAGTACGTTAAAACAGTTTAAAAGGTAAGTAAAAATAAAACACAATAATTGTTAAAATAACATCAAAAGACCAAAATACTCTTTTATGAACAGTGAAATGTACAGTAATTAGTGGTTGTTATATAAGAAATTTTCGCTTTCATAGTTGGGTGTTATTTCACCTGATCTTACAGTTCTTATGCAAATAGTTGTAACATTAACTTAACCTCCTGATTTTTAGTGATTGACAATTACCCCAAAAAAATGTCGTAAAATAAATAATTTTAAAAGAGTATATTACAATCATTACATACTATTAAATAATTTCTTAAATAAAACAACAGTATCATTCTTTATTTCAGAGAGTCAAAAGCACTGGAATTTAAATTATTTAATGAGGAGGTTTTTTCTTTATCTCTTCTAAAACTCGAATCTTTGAGAATTATGTGGCAATGTAACTTGGTTTGTAGTGGTAAGACTATCTTGTAACACCTTGACAGTAACTTCCTCTCATGTTAGAGGTAAGGAACTCCACTTTGATGGAAAAGTCGGTTGGGTCGTAACGCCTTTCAAGAAGGAGCAGGCATGGAGGATTGAAATTTGCAATTGAATTGTTCGTTGTGGAAGCGACAGTTAAATGAGTCATCATTGCCAACTCCTATGGGATTGTAGTAGTCATTTATTTTAGATTATTATGTCATTTTTCTAGGAAAAAGCTTTCTCGTGCAGAATCGGTGATGGTTTGGTTGATGGAGGTGTGCGGGGTTTGGTAGATGGCGGTGGGGTCGGCCTTTACAACTTGGTGTTTCAGGCCAACAACATGGAGTTCGTTGTTGGTTGGCAGTTAACCGAGGTAATGTGAGTTAACGAGTCGACTTGTTGGCAATGTTGGTCATTGAGAGTGTCAAGTTGGGGCTATTGGCTTCAAGGTGGGCCTTGGGCTGGTTGAGGTCAAACTGACCCTAAAGTTTTTTTAGCTTAAAAAGGATCCATGGTTATAGACTTGAGCGTTTGACCAAGAGCTATGGCTAGGTTTGTAAATAGTTTAATTTCGTGTGGATTGCGTTTTGTTGTGGCTAGATTACAAGATAATTTATTATTCTTCGAGAAAAATTAAATGATTTGGTCTATTAGACTCATTCATTTTTAGTAACGAATTCGGGATCCTGACATTTCATTTCGAGATGAATTTTTTTAGATTTAACTTCGTCTAAAGCATCTTCATAACTTTAGTTATGAATTCTTGATAGAAAATTAATCCTCCGCCACGCAAGTACTAGAAATAATGACGGAAGAAAGGAAATAGACAAGCCAAGAACATAGCAAGATTTAAGTTTAAACCACTCAAGTTTATATCCAACCCGAGCCTTTTTATCCAATATGATACCCCTTGTACACCCTCTTTCAACCTAGAAGATCACTCTAGCCCAAAAGCTATGCACACTCTTGAAACACCCACAACTCTCCTTGCTTATATACCCGAAGACCGTTAATGTTGCTCTCACTCACTTTGTGATGTGTTTTCCTTGATGATGCCAAATGAGGTCAAGACCTCTTCCTTATATAGTGCATAGGAAAGTCTCTAGATCCATTCATTGATGTTCATTCATGAACCTTCTTCAATCAATGCTTTTTATGAATCTTTCACATTCATTATTCATGAAGCTTCCACTTCCATCTTCTTTTACAAGGTTACACCATGAACATCACCATGTATTCTTATTATTCCCTAACTAAATTGAATCTAGAACATAGTGTAAGAATTGCTTCTCGTGGTTTCTCAGTTTTTATTCTTCGTAATCTAGTACTATATCATATGATAATTTTAAATATATAAGTGAAATAAATAAATTTCAGAAAATTTAGAAGAGATTTTAAGTTCTTGTATTATGTGTAGCTTGATTGATGGAAAGAAGATGGAGAGGATGAGTTGTTGGTGAGAGAAAGGGTTGCGCAGAAAAAGTAGATTATAACTATACTTTAGATGGATTTTATTTTTTATTTTTTTAGCATAAGGGTGAGTTAAGAATTAAAATTGTCCAAAAAATATGTGAGGTGCAAATATTAAAAGAGGAGGTGTAAATAGACGCACCCTTGCTATAATTGATTATGGGTACTGTTGTACCTACATGCAAAGTTGCCAATGCCTTGAAGAGATTAGAAGATTTCACGGATAATAATTTCAATAAGTTACTTCAAATCTCTTGTGAAGTTGTGAAAGGTTTTATAGAGCATCTCAAGGGGGTTCTAATATTAATTGGTATTATCTTGGTTGCTTGTAGATTCTTGGAGTTCCATAAGATTTGAATGAATTAGTTCTAGTAGTAGTAGAGAGTATCTGAAAGTTTTTTTTTTCTGTATTTTTGTTGTAGTAGTAGAGAGTATTACTTTTGTTGTAACAGTGGAGAGTATACGAAAGCTTTCTCTTGTTTTTGGTATCAAGTTGTAATTTGTGGTTTATTACCAATGAAGTTTATTTTTAGCAAAAAAATAAAAAAAAGAAGGAGAAGGAGATGAGCAAAGCAACACAACCTTGTTAGACTTTATACTACAAAGCTATGGAAGTGAAGAAATTAAAAGATTGTTAGTCAAAGAAATTGAGACAACGGAGAGTCTTTTAAGTATGTGCAATACTCCGATATATATAAAATATGTATTCTCCAAAGGAAAACCTCCTCTCCATTCTATTCGAATATGCAAACATTAAAGTAACAATGATTAACCTATTGAACATCTTTGCAGAGCAATGAACACAAAATATTGCTCAAACAAAACATTGTACAATCTTTAACCTGATCTTAAAGTTTAACAAATAGGTTCTTTCTTTGTTTATGTATGCTCCAAGTTCTTTTTTAAAAAAAAAATCAACTCCATAGCTATATTCGTAGAAATCCAATCTCTTTCTCTACTATCTTCTCTCTTCGGATTATTACTTCTACTGCATTCTATTATTTTCTCTATATAAATGGTTTCTTCATATATCCATTTGAATCGCATGAGCAATTATCGAAGAAATTTATAATATTAATTTTTTTAGCTCTTGATAGTTTTCTTCCTGTTTCATTATCGATACTCTGAGTCCCTCTCTCTCCCTTTCACTCTGCTTCACACCATGACTATGTCAAGCTAGTTTCAGCATGTCGTGGTCTTCTTTATCACATATATGCCTCAACAGTAAACCTCTCCAGCCAACAATTTCCATTTTTTCTCATGAAGTTGTTGTCTCAGCTCCGATAACCATTCGTTATTGACAAACAACCATTGTCATTGCTAAGAGAAATTAGGCCACGGATGCATTAGAGGCTTATGAGGCTGCTTTCCAAGCCTTAATCACAGTTGACACTAATTGGGATGTTGCCGATTGACCCGTCGGTCCGAGAAGGGGTCAATCCGCCACCGATAAAGTCTTAACTCTACGATGAAGCAGTTACACGAGCAAAAGTATTAGAGGTTGTGTTGCAGTATATAATGGAAACTAGAAGAGGCCACACTCATGGATAAAATGACTTGTTGGTTATATTATAAAAAATGATGGTTTTCATAATTTTTGGAAAATTTGCCACAAAGTAATATGATAATATTTTGGGAATTAGAATTATAATATAGAACATAAAAATTAAGAAGAGTAAGAAAATAGTATATCATATATATATTTTAAAGGAAAAAACTTATCGAGTCGAGTTGAGGCTTGCAAAGCACTGTCCTAAGAGAAGATTCGTCTCCTAATACGTACACGTGGTTGAATGACGAACTTCCCCCAAAATACAACAACTCTTCGATACGTAATACATACTAACACAACATACTCTTATTTTTCTTCTTCTTATTTCGTCTCTCTCTGTGTGATTGCCTTTTCTTATAGAAAAACTAACTCAAACCATTAGGGATGGCAACGGATTGCGTCGTGACCAATTTTTGGGTACCCGACCAAACTCGAAATCAACCCATCTAACCGAACCAAACCTGAACTCGAACCCGTTAGATATTTAATACCCGAGCCCCACTCGTTCACCCGAACCAAAAATAGATAAACTAAAAAATATAAATAAAATAGGATTATAAATGTGTACCATGATAACAATATATAAAATGTATTAAAGTATATTAAAAATAATTATATAAAATATAATAAATTTCCCTTAAAGAAATAGACAGGTCTAGGTTCAGGTTCGATAGCCTCCAACCCGAACTTGCCACCATACGGTCGGGAGTTCTGGTTCGGTAAATACTCGATACCCGCCATTTTCTTTGAAAACTCGACCTGATTGAGTTCGATTCGGGCGGATACCCGCATGTTCAGGTTATTTTGCCATCCCTACAAACCGTTACTTCGGCCTAGGAAATTTTATCGAAAAATATATCCAAAACCAAAATATACCAATCCGAAACCCGTTTAGCCCAAAATTTGTTGAATGAACTTGTTGAAAAACTAAACCAAATGAGACACAAACCGAATAACTTGTTACGATACAGTACATATTTTGGCATATTGCCGATCGGATCTCAAACCTAATTATGGGGATTTCCCGAATGAGATTATTTAATCTCAATCTAGATTTAATATGTTTTAATATTAGTTCTCTGAAAAAAGTTTAGCAAATAAGTGTTGGTTTAATTAATTTTCAGCGGTCTAACAATTATATAATCAGTTACAACTTTACTATAAAATCTAAGATTATTATTTTTTAAATTCTAGAACTGATTACTTTATCAATCCTTATATTATGGAAGTATTATTAAAAATTAATGTACTTTGCTATATTTATTAACTATCTTCAATAACGAATTTTAGTGTTTGAATTTATTATAAAAAAAATTAAAATGATAATTTTATTAAGTAATTTAAGAAAATTGTAGAATTACTTTTTATTTTGAGGAATTGAGGCAATTAGAATATTGGATCTCTAATTACCCAAATTTTAAAAAGAATAATTACCCAAAAATCATTTAAAACTATCAATTTGCCGAAAAAGTCATTTAGTTTCTTTGAATCATAAGTCATCAAATTTGAATTTTAGTGACCGAAAAGTCACTTTAAAGTCTATAATTTGAAATAAAAATCTTTTTATGCATGGACCATTTAGCCCCTCCAAATTTTATCCAATTTTTTTTTTCAAAAACAAAATTTTTTTGCAAAAAAAATAAAATAATTTGTTTTCATGTACGTTGTTCTTCATGACTCAACACAAACTCAAAAAACAAGGTTACAAACTCCAGTGCATAAAGATACCAATTGTCGTTTATAAAGATACCAACTCAAATTCGTAAAGATACCATGTCTTATTTTTCATTTTTTTTTCTTCGCGACTGAACACAAACTCAATCAACAAGGATACAATATCGTGTTCATGAGAGAGAGAGAGAGAGAGAGAGAGAGAGAGAGAGAGAGAGAGAGAGAGAGAGAGAGAGAGAGAGAGAGAGAGAGAGAGAGAGAGAGTCTGATTAAGGTATAGGGTATAAGTTTAGGGTATAGGGTTTAGAGTGTATGGTATATGGCTTAGGGTATAGGGTATGAGGTTAGGGTTTAAGGTACATGGTGTATGGTATATAGTTTAGGGTACAACGATATAAGGTATAATATTTAGGGTATATGGTATAGGGTTTAGGATATATGGTTTAGGGTATTAGGGTTTAGTATACCAACATAACAGAATAAAGATACCATGAAAGTGTTAAAATGATACAATATAAGGATACCATGATAGAGTTTTAAGGATACCATCACAGTGACGTAAAGACATCATTGCAGTGTCATAAGGAAACCATGAAAGTGTTAAAATGATACAACATAAGGATACCATGACAACGTTTTAAACATTCCATCTCAGTGTTATAAAGATACCATCACAGTTCCCTAAGTATACTGTGACAGTATTCTAAGTATATTGTCACAGTGTCCTAAGTATACTGTCAAGATACCATCATAGTGTCCTAAGTATACTGTTACAGTGTCCTAAGTGTACTGTCACAGTGTCATAAAGATACCATGAAAGTATTTTAAGGATATAACATAATGATATCATGACAACGTTTTAATGATATCATCTCAGTGTTATAAAGATACCAACACATGTTCACAAATATATACTATGTCTAATTCGCAAAGATACTGTTTACGTTTACTAAATATACCATTTACGTTTACTAAAGATACATATCTTTATTAATTAAGGCCAAGGGGTTTATGGCAGTTGCAAAGCAAAATTGATGGTAGAACATTCATAATGCTATTTTTTACCCTCCGCTCAACATAATTTGACAGAAAATAAACGTGATTTAACAGGAGTAAAATAGTAACAATATGAAGTATGAGAATAGATAAATTAACTCCATATGAAATTGCACGTCCTATCACCCCACAAAAGGAGGTGCAGTTTTGAACGATGAGATAGAATTGTCGAAGGTACGAAGATTTCATTTTGCAGTTACCATGTGGTGGACCCATCCTCTACCCTTGAAGGTCGTCAGTCTTTCCATCTCCTCTAAACAAGAGACCGGAGGATAGCCGCTCTCTCTCATTTTCAGACAAAAAATTACAGATAAAACCAAAACTACCTCAAAGCCAACAAAAAAAACAAAACAAAAAACCTGTTAAATTTTGTATTCTCCGAGCTTCGTATATTCTGATCAATCTCACCATCCACATTCCCCGTCTACTCGATCTCTCTGATCCGGTACTCCTCTGCTTCTAACTTCTTCGCTTTCTCTTTGCTTTGCTCTCTCATTTTTCAAAATGATGAGAATTTGCGTACTGTGTTCCGATGCGGTTTGTTTATGTGCAGGAATTGGAGATATTCATGGGCGTGGGTTGTTGCTACTCATGTGATTTGATGTGACTCACAAAGGTTTGGAATTGTGATTCTAATTTTCTCTTCCTTTTGAAATTTGAGAATTGGAGGTGGTTTATTTAGAGAAATGAAGAAAGTTTGACATGTTTTAAAGTACTTCGAGTCGAAATTCAGATTGAAATGAAGAGTATTAGAGATGGAGGTGTAGTTTGTTGGTGTTTTGATTATATGTGAAGCTTAGTTTAGGCTGGAAATGTGTTGGGCAGTGTACGAGTATAAACCTGTGTCGAAAGCTTAAGCACGTTTCTATTAGGTCGAACTTTGAACTGGAATACATGATGTTCAGTATGAAGTATTATTTAGCCAGTGAATTCAAGATTCTATAGGGATTGTACTTTCAAGATTTTTTCAGGTAAGCACTTCTGGAACAATTATTCCAACACCTCAAAATGCCATGATGAAATCGTCAGGAGAATACGAGTTTCTACTGCTTATGAGGACTCAAGATGGGAAGGAAGGTTGCAAGTTAACTTAACTCCAAACTGATCTATTCAAATAAACTTATACTTATACGTTATTAGTCCCATTTTGGAGTAAAGCTCCGCTTTCATTGGCTTAATTCGTAGTTCAAACTTCAAACATAAATAGAGTGTTTGGTTAAACCTCCACGTGAATTCAAAGGGTTTAGGGTTTATTCAAGATGTGTTTGATAATCTAACAGCTTATTCTACTCTTCTTGAGAGAAAACAAAGGATGATATAGATGCCGAGGAACAAATGGACATTGAAGTTGGTAGTTCTAGCAATTTGGTCAAAGTAAATTCCCGAATTGCTTTTGTGTTGCTTTTGATTTACATGCATGGTTATATAAGCTATTTCATTTGCACATATTAACTTAGTTTACTACTATTTTTTGTTTTGTCCTCCCATGCAGTACTTGGCTGCCAGTACTGTGCCAAGAGAGCTTCTAGAACTATGTCTATCTCTTACCTTTCTTTCCTTACGAGTAGGTCTCAATAACTCAGACCAGATTCGAGCTCTTCTATGTCTTCTGAGAAGCTCACTTAGTTTACTACTATTTTTTTGTTTTGTCCTCCCATGCAGTACTTAGCTGCCAGTGTTGTGCCAAGAGAGCTTCTAGAACTATGTCTATCTCTTACATGTCTTTCCTTACGAGTAGGTCTCAATAACTCGGACCAAATTCGAGCTCTTCTATGTCTTCTGAGAAGCTCACCTGCTTTGCAAGAATTACATATTTTGGCGAGTACGTTCTTATACACAACTTTGTTTAAACAACAAACTATTTTTCAAGATTATAAGATGTCAACTTTGTTTATTGCCACAGAGAATTGGAAGATGTTAACGATCATGGAACAACCAACTCCAGGTTATTCGACGTTGACAACTTTTATAAATATAGTTTGCTTGATTAAGATGGAACAATGAGTGTGTAATCGAATGCCTAAATTTTAATTTCCATTTGACATATGTGCAGTTTCTATCAAGTCAACAATCTTTACCAGGGTTTAGGGTGCCTTGAAAACTATCCCAAAGAAAAGATATCGCTGTTGCCTTAACAACCCAGATTGGTCTATCTCTTCCAAAGAGAATACGCAACTGTTCATCCTGCACATGTCGATGTATGTCTATTTTTTCACTTTCTTTTTAAGTACACCACATGTTGTTTTGAATTCTACTAACATCAAACTTGGTCTCACTTGAATTGTTAGTTTGTTGGTACTGATGAAGCAACAACCAATTTTGCGCTTGCCATCTGTAACCCGGAAAATGGAATGTAAGTATTATCATCTGCCTAACTTTCTTCTTCCTTTTGGTCTTGATTTTTAATTTTCTCCGCAGGACCTCACTGGCCCATTTGGATTCTCCAAAGTAGATGATCTGCACGGTTGGCTTTTACTGGAAACATGAATCTATAGTGGTTATTGT
The DNA here is from genome assembly GCA_946800695.1 of Geum urbanum. Taxonomy (NCBI): domain Eukaryota; kingdom Viridiplantae; phylum Streptophyta; class Magnoliopsida; order Rosales; family Rosaceae; genus Geum; species Geum urbanum. The sequence continues at coordinate 3,214,817 of OX327002.1, read as the reverse complement.
TTGATGAAGATGGCATGTTTGGATTAGTGGGTTTTCAGTTTTGCTCAATCAGCGTCGATCAGCTTAACTTATAGTTGAGTAGATTACTGATAGTTAGATTATCTTAAGAAATTGGAACAGTAACCAATATGTAGTTTGTTTTTCCTTTTGAGTCAATTAGTTTACAGTAGGTGATCTGCACGGTTGGCTTTTACTGGAAACATGAAGAAGCTCATGGTTTCTGTTTCCTAAGTGAAAAAAATAAATGAGGTTGTTCTAAAGCTTTGATTTAGGACTTTGGGGCTCTTTGGACCATGCCGGAGGGATGATTTTGTACTCCTTGGTCAGCTTTTCATCCTCTTTTTTACCTTCATCTTCCCCTACAATGTCGCCAGAAAAGGCACCTGGATGATCTTTAATACAATTCTGCAATATGATGAATGGATGCACACAGTCTGATCCCTACAAAATGACAGTGAATGCACTTGATGATAATTTACTCCAGACAGTTTCACCTATTGTAAGCATTACAGAGTTCAAATATATAACCATCCAAACCAAAACCGAAAATCATCATTAAAATGTAGTACTTGCAGCCAAATCAGACGTGCAATACGCTGCATGTCATATTCCTTTTAATTCAAGTGATCTGCTGTTTCTTTTTGCTTCTGTTCTTCGATGTTAATTCTAGGCTGTGAAATAGTAAGGTGCATGATAACATGGAGCACACGAACTGTCGGAACTGACCTTAAAGTTTTATCAAGGGAAACCAAATTATAGGTTTGATCGAAAATTCTTTTTGTCTGTTCTTAGGTACTAAAACTATTCGAATGGACAAAAACACTACTCGGCGTGTTTCAATGTTTTTGGTTGGTTGGCGTATGGGAAAGTCGATAAAAATGAATACCAATTATCTCAGTAACTTGGTTTTGAAAGAATGGAACAAGAAGAAGCATTAACAGTATGAACCTTTGAACACTTTTATTTCTGTTATATTCCAAGTTTTGTTCTCAACTTAACTGTAAATTTTGAATATTATCATTAGTTGGCACTACAAAATGGCACGGAGAGAGTTGATGGCAACAAAATCGTTACCTGAAGTCACACTAACATGGAGAAAAGTTTTGCGCTTAAGGTATATAGGTATATATTATCTGAGATATGTTACAATTTATGATTTTTCTTTTTGAATTTAACAGCTGCAAATATTGTTCCCAGCTTACGACTTCATCGCCAACGAAATAGCTTCTTATATAAGGTCTTATAGTTTTATTACTTATACGAAACATAAGCATTGATGGTCAACATAAATTTATTTGAAAATTTCTAACAGTTAATTTGTATTTTTTACAATTCTACAAAAAGCTTAAAAATTTGGGACAAATTGATCAGATAATTACGTGACGCATTCGCGTTCAACATATACATATATGTGACCGTTTATTCATTTGTTTTAACTCCCCTATATAATTTGGTTCGCTAAAATTATTAGTGGTCAACTTATATATTTCATAAAATAGTATTGCAGAACCACGGTAAATGCACTGACACTGCATTTATTATCAGTGATTGATTATTTTTTACACAGTGTTGACTTAATATGAAGTAGGTTAATATTATTTTGCAAAATTTATCATCAATCATTGGTAATTCTTCTCACATCTCAATTAGATCAGTGTTCGAATAATAGAGATAGGCCTGAAAGTGCACGATAGTATCTGTCAGCTGCAATGAATTTGGGCAATGATGTGAAGACAATATATACCTTAAGCGCAAAACTTTTCTCCATGTTAGTGTGACTTCAGATAATGATTTTATTGCCATCAACTCTCTCCGTGCCATTTTGTAGCGCCAACTAATGATAATATTCAAAATTTACAGTTAAGTTGAGAACAAAACTTGGAATATAACAGAAATAAAAGTGTTCAAAGGTTCATACTGTTAATGCTTCTTCTTGTTCCATTCTTTCAAAACCAAGTTACTGAGATAATTGGTATTCATTTTTATCGACTTTCCCAAACGCCAACCAACCGAAAACATTGAAACACGCCGAGTAGTGTTTTTGTCCATTCGAATAGTTTTAGTACTTAAGAACAGACAAAAAGAATTTTTGATCAAACCTATAATTTGGTTTCCCTTGATAAAACTTTAAGGTCAGTTCCGACAGTTAGTGTGCTCCATGTTATCATGCACCTTACTATTTCACAGCCTAGAATTAACATCGGAGAACAGAAGCAAAAAGAAACAGCAGATCACTTGAATTAAAAAGAATATGACATGCAGCGTATTGCACGTCTGATTTGGCTGCAAGTACTACATTTTAATGATGATTTTCGGTTTTGGTTTGGATGGTTATATATTTGAACTCTGTAATGCTTACAATAGGTGAAACTTTCTGGAGTAAATTATCATCAAGTGCATTCACTGTCATTTTGTAGGGATCAGGCTGTGTGCATCCATTCATCATATTGCAGAATTGTATTAAGGATCATCCAGGTGCCTTTTCTGGCGACATTGTAGGGGAAGATGAAGGTAAAAAAGAGGATGAAAAGCTGACCAAGGAGTACAAAATCATCCCTTCGGCATGGTCCAAAGAGCCTCAAAGTCCTAAATCAAAGCTTTAGAACAATCTCATTTTATTTTTTTCACATAGGAAATAGAAACCATGAGCTTCTTCATGTTTCCAGTAAAAGCCAACCGTGCAGATCACCTACTGTAAACTAATTGACTCAAAAGGAAAAACAAACTACATATTGGTACGTTACTGTTCCAATTTCTTAAGATAAGCTAACTATCAGTAATCTACTCAACTATAAGTTAAGCTGATCAACGCTGATTGAGCAAAACTGAAAACCCACTAATCCAAACATGCCATCTTCATCAACAATAACCACTATAGATTCATGTTTCCAGTAAAAGCCAACCGTGCAGATCATCTACTTTGGAGAATTCAAATGGGCCAGTGAGGTCCTGCGGAGAAAATTAAAAATCAAGACCAAAAGGAAGAAGAAAGTTAGGTAGATGATAATACTTATATTCCATTTTCCGGGTTACAGATGGCAAGAGCAATATTGGTTGTTGCTTCATCAGTACCAACAAACTAACAATTCAAGTGAGACCAAGTTTGATGTTAGTAGAATTCAAAACAACATGTGGTGTACTTATAAAGAAAGTGAAAAAATAGACATACATCGACATGTGCAGGATGAACAGTTGCCTATTCTCTTTGGAAGAGATAGACCACTCTGGGTTGTTGAGGCAACAACGATATCTTTGCTCTGGGATAGTTTTCAAGGCACCCTAAACCCTGGTAAAGATTGTTGACTTGATAGAAACTGCACATATGTCAATTGGAAATTAAAATTTAGGCATTCGATTACACACTCACTGTTCCATCTTAATCATGCAAACTATATTTATAAAAGTTGTCAACGTCGAATAACCTGGAGTTGGTTGTTCCATGATCATTAACATCTTCCAATTCTCCGTGGCAATAAACAAAGTTGACATCTTATAATCTTGAAAAATAGTTTGTTGTTTAAACAAATTTGTGTATAAGAACGTACTCACCAAAATATGTAATTCTTGCAAAGCAGGTGAGCTTCTCAGAAGACATAGAAGATCTCGAATTTGGTCCGAGTTATTGAGACCTACTCGTAAGGAAAGACATGTAAGAGATAGACATAGTTCTAGAAGCTCTCTTGGCACAACACTGGCAGCCAAGTACTACATGGGAGGACAAAACAAAAAAATAGTAGTAAACTAAGTTAATATGTGCAAATGAAATAGCGTATATAACCATGCATGTAAATCAAAAGCAACACAAAAGCAATTCGGGAATTTACTTTGACCAAATTGCTAGAACTATCAACTTCAATGTCCATTTGTTCCTCGGCATCTATATCATCCTTTGTTTTCTCTCAAGAAGAGTAGAATAAGCTATTAGATTATCGAACACATCTTGAATAAACCTTAAACCCTTTGAATTCACGTGGAGGTTTAACCAAACACTCTATTTATGTTTGAAGTTTGAACTACGAATTAAGCCAATGAAAGCGGAGCTTTACTCCAAAATGGGACTAATAACATATAAGTATAAGTTTATTTGAATAGATCAGTTTGGAGTTAAGTTAACTTGCAACCTTCCTTCCCATCTTGAGTCCTCATAAGCAGTAGAAACTCTTATTCTCCTGACGATTTCATCATGGCATTTTGAGGTGTTGGAATAATTGTTCCAGAAGTGCTTACCTGAAAAAATCTTGAAAGTACAATCCCTATAGAATCTCGATTTCACTGGCTAAATAATACTTCATACTGAACATCATGTATTCCAGTTCAAAGTTCGACCTAACAGAAACGTGCTTAAGCTTTCGACACAGGTTTATACTCGTACACTGCCCAACACATTTCCAGCCTAAACTAAGCTTCACATATGATCAAAACACCAACAAACTACACCTCCTTCTCTAATATTCTTCATTTCAATCTGAATTTCGACTCAAAGTACTTTAAAACATGTCAAACTTTCTTCATTTCTCTAAATAAACTACCTCCAATTCTCAAATTTCAAAAGGAAGAGAAAATTAGAATCACAATTCCAAACCTTTGTGAGTCACATCAAATCATATAAGTAGCAACAACCCACACCCATGAATATCTCCAATTCCTGCACATAAACAAACCGCATCGGAACACAGTACGCAAATTCTCATCATTTTGAAAAATGAGAGAGCAAAGCAAAGAGAAAGCGAAGAAGTTAGAAGCGGAGGAGTACCGGATCGGAGAGATCGAGCAGACGGGGAATGTGGACGGTGAGATTGATCGGAATATACGAAGCTCGGAGAATACAAAATTTAACAGGTTTTTTGTTTTTTTTTTGTTGGCTTTGAGGTAGTTTTGGTTTTATCTGTAATTTTTTGTCTGAAAATGAGAGAGAGCGGCTCTCCTCCGGTCTCTTGTTTAGAGGAGATGGAAAGACTGACGACCTTCAAGGGTAGAGGATGGGTCCACCACATGGTAACTGTAAAAAGAAATCTTCGTACCTTTGACAATTCTATCTCATCTTTCAAAACTGCTCCTCCTTTTGTGGGGTGAAATGACGTGCAATTTCATATGGAGTTAATTTATCCATTCTCGTACTTCATATTGTTACTATTTTACTCCTGTTAAATTATGTTTATTTTCTGTCAAATTATGTTGAGCGGAGGGTAAAAAATGAGATTATGAGTGTTCTACCATCAATTTTGCTTTGCAACTGCCGTAAACCCCTTGGCCTTAATTAATAGAGATATATAATTATGAATTACTGAAATTTTGTCCAAATTCATTTATCCAAACACAATGTAGGAGAAAATTGAGAGTCGAATCGTAAAAACTATTAAGAATCAAGAACTAAAACAGTAATAGACTCAACAGATTGTGGGAATGATTCATAATCTTATTGAACAGACTCAGGCTCTTTAAATAGTCTGTACAACTTAACAAGAGTGAGAAATACTAGCTCAAGTTTACCACTACTGTACTACAGCAGCCAACTAACAAATCAGAAAGCAGTAACAAGCATATCCTAAAGACTAGGACTTATTTCAACAAACACTAACTAAACTTCAGGAAAACTCTAACTAAACCTTGACTTCTTCTCTTCATTCCCTCCCTTAAACTAGTTCCTAACGAACTAATTTAACTTGGAACCTGACAAACTCCTAGCTGACTTCTGAGCTTCTGGAATGCATCTAAAGTCAGAGGCTTCGTCATCACATCTGCCAACTGATCTTTAGTCCCACAATATACCAACTCAACAACTCCATCTCGAGTTAAATCACGAAGAAAATGAAAGCGCACATCAATGTGCTTGCTTCGACCATGAAGTACTGGATTTTTAGATAACTGAATAGTGGAGCTGTTATCACAGAAGATTGCAGTACATTTACTCTCCTTCAAGCTCAGCCTCTCAAATATCTTCCTCATCCATATGGCTTGACTTGCACATGCAGCTCCAGCTACGAACTCTGCCTCTGTGGTGGATAGAGTGACAATTTGTTGTTTCTTTGAGGACCAAGCCACAGCTCCTGATCCCAGCTTAAATACATAACCTGATGTGCTCTTGCGATCATCCAAATCCCCTGCATAGTTACTGTTTGCAAACCCAACCAAGCACTCATCTCCTCCTTTTTTGTAAAAGACTCCAAGCTCCGTTGTTCCCTCCAAGTACCTCATAATTCTTTTAACTGCCAACATATGTAATTCAGTTGGTTTTGACATGTACCTACTCACCAAGCTCATAGCATACATTAAATCTGGTCTTGTAGCTGTGAGATACATAAGACATCCCACCATCTGCTTGTACAAAGTTTCATCAACTTGAACCCCCTTTTCATCTTTAAACAGCTTGCTACCTGGAACAATTGGATTTTGAACCAAGTTACAGTTCTCAATTCCAAACTTCCTCAATACCTCCAGTGCGTACTTCCTTTGGCATATGTAAATTCCATTTGACCTTTGCAACACTTCAATACCAAGAAAGAATCTCATTCTTCCCAAATCAGTCATATCAAATTCTTTTAACATAGAACTCTTAAACTCAGCGAACATCAATTCATCATTGCCAGTAAATATTAAATCATCTACATATAAACTGACAATGAGAATTTTACCTTCTTCTTTCTTCTTGATGAACAAAGTCTGCTCGCTGTAGCACTTTTCAAACCCCTGACTCACAAAGTGTGCTTCAATACGACTAAACCAAGCTCGTGGAGCTTGTTTCAGTCCATATAACGCCTTTTTTAGCTTGTACACCTTCTGAGGACATCCTTCCAACTCATAACCTCTTGGCTACTCTACGTACACCTCTTCCTTGAGTTCTCCATGCAGGAATGCAGATTTAACATCAAGTTGATAGATACTCCATTCTCTCTGAGCTGCTAGGGCCACAATCATCCTCACGGTGTCCATCCTTGCAACAGGTGCAAATATTTCTGTGTAATCCACCCCTTGTTGTTGCACATACCCTTTAGCCACCAATCTCGCTTTGAATTTGTCCACATTTCCATTCTCCTTGAGCTTAGTCTTATATACCCATTTCAAACCTATCTTCTTTGCACCAGTAGGCAGATCAGTGAGCTCCCATGTATTGTTCTTCTTAATTGCCTTGATCTCCATATCCATAGCCATCCTCCAATTTTCATGCTTCACTGCCTCCTCAAAGTGAATTGGATCAGCAGAAGCAAACAACACTAAGTTGACATTCTCATATTCTTCTGAAAATTCTTCTCCAGTTTCATAATCTGCCATCCACACAGGAGCTCTTCTAACTATCCTAGATTCTTCATGATCAGATGACGTACCTCCATCATTATTTTCCACTATTTCAGCAACATCTTGAACCCCTCCCTCATTCTCAGCTTCGTTATTTTCTTCAACCACTTCACCATCCTCATTATCTCTCCACTCCAAGTCAGCCGCTACTTGATCTTCATAGATTCTATCCCAATTCCAACTCCTGCTTTCTTCGAAGACCACATCCCTACTAATTACGATCTTTTTGGCAACATGATCATATAGTCTATATGCTTTAGACTCTTCACTCACTCCCAAGAGTACACAAGTGATACTCTTAGCATCCAGCTTCTTTCTTCTTGCCTCAGGGACGTGTACATGAGCCACACAACCGAAAACCCTAAAGTGTTTTACTGTGGGTTTTCCTCCGCTCCAAGCTTCTTCGGGGGTTTGATTCATCACAGCTAATGTTGGGCATCGATTTAGAACATAGAATGCCCAATTCACTGCTTCTGGCCAAAAGGTCTTGGGAAGCTCCTTCTCATATAGCATACATCGTACCATGTTCATCACTATTCGATTCTTCCGCTCAGCTACTCCGTTCTGTTGAGGGGTATATGCTGCAGTCAATTGCCTTTTGATTCCATGTTGATTGCAAAACTCATTGAATTCAGAAGATGTGAACTCTCCTCCTCGATCTGTTCTCAAACATTTAATAGATCCTCCTGCTTCTTTCTCAACATAATTCTTAAAACGTTTGAACATGCTCAATGCTTATGACTTTTCTACTAAAAAATAAGTCCATGCTTTTCTAGTAAAATCATCAATGAAACATATGAGATACCTCTTCTTACTGGTGGAGGTAGGAGAGATTGGACCACAAAGATCAACATGAATAAGTTGAAGCTTTTCTGTAGCTCTCCAACTACTCTTCCTTGGAACTGGATCCCTGTGCTGCTTCCTAATTAGGCAGCCTTCACACACACTTGATGGAGCCTTGAAGTGAGGCATACCGTCTACCATATTCTTGTCTTGCAACGTCTTTAGCCCTTTGTAACTCAAGTGTCCATAACGACGATGCCACAGTTGCGCCACATCAAGTGTAGAGGTATAGAGACAGGTTTCCAGAGAATTTGTAATCAACACAAACATCTGATTTGCTGTCATATCGGTTGTTACAATTAGCCCTCTCTTTGGATGATATATCTTGAGTTTTCCATGTTGAATGACAATTGCTAGCTCCCTTTCTTATAGTTGTCCAATGCTTAGCAGATTATTTGTCAATTCAGGTACATAATAAACTCCACTAACAACATGAGTAATACCTTGTACCTTCAGTCTCACATTGCCTTTGCCTTCCACCTCCATTCTTGTATTATTTCCCAACTTTACTCTGTGTTTGAAACTCTCATCGAAATCACAGAACAAGCTCTTGTCACCACTCATGTGATTGCTGCACCCCGAGTCTAAGAACCAAACATCTTCTCTTCGAGCTCCATTTTCTTCTACATAAGCCATGAGTAGCATCTCTTCCTCCTCATCCAATTCAGCATAATTTGCTTCCTTATCCCAGCTCGGACACTCAAATTGAAAGTGACCAAGCTTGTGACACTTATAGCACTCCACAGCAGCTTTGTTGTATGATTTCCTACCTCTTCCTCTTCCTCTTCCTCTTCCTTTACCTCTATAAGCACCACGACCTCGTCCGCTTTCACCTCTGCCTCTTCCTTCTTCACTTGAAACCTTCAAGACCTGCTCTTCACCAGTGTGTCTATGAAACTTCTGCTCTTGTACTATTAATGAGCTTTGTAGCTCATCAACAGTAAGAGAATCAATATCTTTTAACTGTTCAATAGAGCAAACAATATAGTTGAACTTTTCAGTTAGGGAGCGTAGGATCTTCTCCACGATCTTCACATCTTGCATATCTTCTCCATACACTCGCATCTTGTTTGCTACAGTCATGACTCTAGAGAAATACTCTGTCACTCCTTCTCCAGACATCATCTTCAGAGTTTCAAAGTCACGTCGAAGAGCTTGAAGATGAGACCTCTTGACCCTCGCATCTCCTTCGAACTTTTTCTTCATGGCATCCCAAATATTCTTAGCAGTGTCCTTCTTGAGTATGGTGTCAAGGATGGTGCGATCAATGGCCTGAAAGAGATAGTTTTTCGCTTTCAAATCATTTAATTTCTGCTCCGCGACTTGCTTACGATGATCCTCAGCCTGCTTACGTTGTGCTTCTGTAAGTTGTGCTCTCTCTGCCACTACTGTAGAAAAAGTTCTCGACTCGGATGTTCCTGCTGCCCCTTCTGTATTTTCCGGAATTCCATGCTCAATGATGCCCCAAAACTCCTTAGAACGGAGAAAATTCTCCATGAGCATTGCCCAATGGTCATAATGACCATCGAACCTTGGAATTGCAGCAGGCACAAAGTTTTCCTCCGCTGCCATTTTTTTTCTTCACTGCGTTTCACTCAAACACTCTTTCTCTCTTGTTAGGATACTGCGGTTCCTAACCTCTATCACAATCAGGCCCCTCTGTGGGGCTCTGATACCACAATGTTAAAAATCAAGAACTAAAACAGTAATAGACTCAACAGATTGTGGGAATGATTCATAATCTTATTGAACAGACTCAGGCTCTTTAAATAGCCTGTACAACTTAACAAGAGTGAGAAATACTAGCTCACGTTTACCACTACTGCACTACAGCAGCCAACTAACAAATCAGAAAGCAGTAACAAGCATATCTTAAAGACTAGGACTTATTTCAACGAACATTAATTAAACTTCAGGAAAACTCTAACTAAACCTTGACTTCTTCTCTTCAAAAACTGGTCTCAAGTCGGAAGTTTCAAATAAGCAACTCTATCGTAAAAGAGAATTCAACAGTTGAATCATCATAAAACTGACGTTTACGATTCGAGCTTCAAAAAGTTAAAGAAAATAAATAACTTCATCGGGCACTGTAAAAGAAATTAGAATTACCAACTCCAAGATTATTTGTTTGCCTCAAAACGACAGCGTTAGTTCGTCTTCGGCTGAAGATCGTTGTGTTATCTTCGCAGGTTAACCTTTTCGTTTCTTTTATAAACCGTCGTCTATTTCGCCACCCACACACTGAAACACCGTCGTCTTCCGACTCCGAAACCAATTCTGAAAACATCAGTGTTAGATAAAACCCTAAATCAAAGAAGCAAAGTCATGAAACTGAGACTACGATCCATCGAGTCCAAACAAACCCTCCGAATCGAAGTCCCCGAACTCTGCTCTTTCCACCAACTCAAACAAACAATCTCCGATTCAATCTCCGCCACCGTTACCCCCGCCTCTCTCCGCCTCTCCCTCAACCGCCGCGACGAGCTCCACGCGTCCTCCCCCAACGAATCGCTCGCCTCCCTCGGTATTACCTCAGGTGATCTTATCTTCTACACTGTTGAAAATCCCCAAATTTCGAATTCCGTCAAATCCGAAACCCTAGAGGGCTCGACGAATGGTGTTTCGATGGCTGAGGAGCAGCCGGCGAGCTCGGGTACCCTAATTGTCGTGGAGACTGTGGTTGCTGAAGAGCCGAGGTCTGTAGTTTCGGATTCCCTAAATTCTGAAACCCTAATTTGCCAAGGGTCTTCTTCGGAGGTTGCAGAAAGTATGGAAATTGACGATGTTGAGTTGAGTGGAGGAGTGGTGAGGAAGAAGTACTCGGTGCCGTTTTTCTTGAGGAGTGTAATGAGGGAGGAGTTGGCTGAAGATTGCAGTAATCACAAGCTACTGGTGATTGCTTTGCACGCCGTGCTGTTGGAGTCTCGATTTGTTCGGTTCGACTCCGTTTCGGGTGAGCAGACTGATCGGTTGCATCTTCCGAATGAATGGCCGGCAGTGGCTTACACGTTGTCCCTCTCATACACGTTGCCTGAGATTATTCTGCGGAATCGAGAGAATGGTGGAGGAGGTGGAGTTGAATCTGTGGTGCTGAAGTTTCAGACTTTGGGGAATTTTGTCAATGTGTATGGGTCTTTAGCCGGTGGAGGCCGCGGTTCGGCGCATTACCGTGTGTCTTTGGATGTGCAGAGGTTTGCTCCGATGCTCGATTTCGTCTGGGGAAGCAGGAATGTGAGTGACAGTGAGGTGTTTGTTCCTGAAATAGAAATTTTTGAGTTCTGGATGATTGTTAAGGATGGGATTACATACCCGTTGCTGATTGATCTTTGTGCAAAGGCTGGTCTGCCGGAACCACCTAGCTTCATGTGCCTTCCATTGGATTTGAAAATGAATATTTTGGAGAGGTTATCTGGTGGTGACGTTGCAAAAGTGGGATGTACATGTAAGGAGATGCAGAATCTCGCCAGTAATGACAAGCTGTGGAAGCAGAAGTGTCTGGAGGAGTTTGGTTTGGGAGTAGGTGGAGTAGGTAATTGGAAGTTTAGGTTTGCTGGGAAATGGGAGGAGAGGGAGCAACAGAAGAAGGCACTTGTTATGTGGCGAGAACAGCCTAGGCCTCATCACATCATGCCTATGAGGAGGGAGCCTATTCCATTTGTTCCTGGCTTTCCTGGAATCATTAGGGATCCTCCAGGGTTTGGAGTCCCTGATCCCTTTGGACGTGCACCACAATTACCGAATCCACTTGGCCGTCAGCCCCTAATCTTTCGCCATGGGAGGAGGCAGAATTTCTCTCCCAATTGCAATCTGGGTGGAGGATTTAGTGGATAGTATGGGCCTTCTCTGCTGAGTGCTGCCATCGGAGCTGCAGGTTCATTATTCACTTTTCCTTTATGTTGATATATATAATAAGCATGGTTACGTTTCCAACTGCAGTTAATCCATCCACTGGAGAATCATTGTGTTTAGTTCTGTTGTTTTTGTTTCGGTGGGTATTTGTTACTTCTCTCGATGACGTTTCTGTTTCTGGAGATAATCTTTGTAATTACAACTTGGTACTAGTGTTGCTACCCTTTATATACAAGCTATCTTCTCTAAATTTTATCATTGATTTCTGCTCCTTTGACATGAGATGGTTCTAGTATAGTTCACCTAAGCCAGAGTAATATTTGATGATATCTATTAGTGATAACATGAGGTACTGCAGATCCCTTTTCTTTTGAAAAGAACTAATAGGAAATTATGTGCTAGATAAAAACTCAGCCAAATAGGCAAATATACTATACATCATCTGACTTCACGAAGTAAAATACCTTTTATGCTTGTACTGTGTCAACTCTGTCGCAGTCATCGATTCCCCAGTTTACATTTTAGAACCCCAAAACAGATTTAATTTGACAAGAGTAAAATGAGCACAAAAAAACTCAAACTTATTCCCTCCCTCTGAATGTCTCACGTCACTCTATAATAATATTCTAGGGAACATAAAAACAGTGTAACTGGCTCCTAAGGATACAAATCATATTGTCCAAGCAACTACACTATGAGATTATTTAGAAGCTGAACAATTAGGAATCGCATAAAATGTACAAAGTCTAATGGTGCAGGTCATGAAGCTGCTGCATCTCACTTGGATATCAGTTTTTAGGAGTCTAATGGTACACTATGAGATTATTTAGAAGCTGAACAATTAGGAATCGCATAAAATGTACAAAGTCTAATGGTGCAGGTCATGAAGCTGCTGCATCTCACTTGGATATCAGTTTTTTTTCAAATGAGCTACATAAGCCCTAGGGGTCCTTGAGTCTGTGCAATAGTATTATACCATGATACAGTAACAACTAACAAGCAAACAAATATGAAAGCTGGAACGGTGTGCATAAAGTGACGTAGGTGTATAACTTGTTTTACAACTTCGCATCAGGACATAAAGATATGAGTTGGTTTACACGGTTGTGATTAATGGTTAAAGCCTAGATGGCCACTATAGTTTCGTGGACAAGATTTAGGCAGTCACTATAGTGTTGTGGACTGATTCTGCACTCCAACACCATTCTTTATCAGTACACATTATACTGCTGCATATTTTTTTTTCAAACCAAATGGACACCAGAACACAGAATTGGAAGAAGTACAGACAGCCTACAATTCTACAATTCTACAAGGACATAATATATCACAAAGAAGTCAAAGGCACACCAGTCAGGCAGTCACTCGTTTTATCTACACCACAATGTACAGAGGAGCCAGCTGCATTGCACTGGAGAACATCTCAATGGGACCATCTCCGATGGTTTTGACCAAGGAGGGATAGTACAGGCAGGAAGTACACATGCCTATTTGGACAGCCATTCTCGACGGTCCTGCAAGTTTCACAGCAGCCTACCACACCTTCTACCATGCCCCATTCTTCTACTTCATTCCAAACACCACCCCAGATCACTGTCACCACTCCTTTGCCAAATTCCTCCACTTTCTTCTCTCCTTCCCAGCTCGGCTACCCCCACTTCGAGCCACAAGCTTTTAACCACAACCACACTCTACCACCAACTGCGGAGCACTCACACTCTACCACTTCGAGCCACAAGCTTTTAACCACAACCACACTCTACCACCAACTGCGGAGCACTCACACTACCGACCACCGCGTGTAGACCTCCCCCGTTTCTTTGGCAAGGATGTCGTTGGATGGCTTGCACTGGAAGAATGCCACATCCGCATTCACTGCATTCCTCTCCAGGAGCAAGTACCAACAATGGCCTCTCACTTTGGTCTAGATGCGGCCATATGGATGAACACTTTGGAGCAGTCACCCTGCTCTTACTTGGACACAATTTGTTCACGCCATGCTGGAACGATTTGGAACGGGCTCTTCGGTGGACCTCATGACCGAGCTTTCTCGCATGTAACAGACAGCCTCCGTGGAGGAGTTCATTACCGCTTTCACCAAGTTGTATTGTAGAGCCTCGGACTGGTCCGAATGTTAGCTATTACTGATGTTCCTAGGAGGCCTCATAGCAGAGATTCGCCAAGACGTCCTGGCGATGGAACCACAGTCCTTGTCAGCAGCATAGTGTTTGGCGCGACGCTATGAGTCCAAACTAGCAGAACAACACCAGGCTCGCTCGGGCGGCTTCTCCACCTGGTCCAACCAACATAGACAGCCTTCCCTTCCACTACCTCCCGCTTTGTCCACTACCAGTAACCCCACTGTAACACCAGCTAGGCCTCTACTGCCTCTCTCACCCAGTGCACCCAATAACCCACGGCAGAGCCTTCCTAATCACCCCCGATTCACTCCGACTGAGCATCGAGAACGTCGCTCAAAGGGACTGCGTGACCATTGCGATGACAAATGGTCTCCTACTCATGTCTGCAAGCGCCCTTTTATGGTGATCCTGTAATGCCTCCCATTCCTGATGAGCCACAGGAATTTCAGGACTGCAATCAATTCTTGGACGACCAGGCTGCTCCAGATGACGCCGCACTTCCTCTGTACATAACTAGCCCTTTATCCCCGCGAGATATGATGAGGCTCAAGGGTAAAATCCGCGGTTTGTCGATTGACGTCTTTATTAACTGTGGTGCGGCTACCAACTTCCTCAACCCCGCCGTTGCCACCAAATTGGGCCTTTCGGTGGACGCAACGCCACCTCCTTGCTTTTCAAGTCACCCATTGTCTCCGGTGGGCATGAACGGTCCATGATGTAACGGTGGAGATGCAAGGTTATGAGTAGTTTAGTTCCTTCTTGTTGTTGGCGGTTGAAGGTTGTGATTTAGTGTTGGCAGCGGAGTGGTTAAACTCTCTTGGGTGTATCGGCTGTCATTTCGCCGAGAAAGTTATGATCTTCGTCGTGGAGAGACGGCGCTATGTTCTTCGAGTCATTACTTCCAAACCTCGATGTCTGGATGAGTTTTCTCTCATGGGCTTATTGCCATTTGATCCACTGGCTCAGCTGGCCCGGATTCAGCACTCTGATGGACCCGTGGTGGAGGTCCATCCCATTCCTGAATTTCAATACTTGCCGTCACAATATTCAGACTTGTTTGCTGAACCAACCTGCCTGCCGCCAAAAAGAGTGGTTGCCCACCACATTCCTCTGCTGCCGGGTACTACTCCGGTTATTGCCAGGCCGTATAAGTATGCACACTCCCAAAAAGATGAACTTGAGAGGCAAGTAAGGGAAATGCGTCAACGGGGTGAAATTCGACTTAGTGAAAGCGAATTCTCTTATCCGGTTTTGTTGGTTCTCAAAAAGGAAGGTGCGTGGCGTTTTTGTGTGAATTTTCGGGCACTCAATGCGTTCACATTGAAAGATAGGTTTCCTATCCCGCTCGTCGACGAGTTACTTGACGAGTTACATGGGGCCGCTTGCTTCACCAAGCTTGACCTCCGCTCCGGCTATCACCAAATTCGTATGGCCGAGCCTTTCGTACTCATGAAGGTCATTTCGAGTTCGTAGTTATGCCTTTTGTGCTTGCCAATGCCCCGACCACTTTCCAATCTCTCATGAACGAGATATTCCGGCCTTTATTACACACTGTGCACTATCTCGGGCATGTTATATCTCATTAAGGCGTGTCTACTCAAATAAGAGATTTTGAGTATAATAGGTATTTGAACCAAAAATTCATATTACCAACAATATTATATTAGAATCCAAAGTTCTAATTTTGAGATCTTAAACTTGAAGTTTCAAGTACAAATGATTCCCCGAGATCCTATACATATGCTTAAGTTGTTTATGATGAATTTGTTAACATTCTTGGTCGTATATGTAGGTCATCAACTGTGATAATACATATGGCATATCATGAGATCATGGGTTAGATTTTTTTGCTTCACTACAAGATAGACGAATCAAATCATTGATAGAATTGTGAAGTTCCTAATTGACATTGAAAAAAAATCTAGACCCGAGGGGATTCAAGGTTTTGCTACAATTAGTGGTAGTATAATTAGTAGTGGTATAAGTCATACTTAGTATGCCACTAATGTGATGGTTGTAACTCCTGTTATCATTGTATATTATGTCGAGTAACTGACGTAGCGACTTTGTAACTGATGTAACAGTCATCTACCATCATTTCTATAATCATTACAGGTTCATCACATCCTCTTATAAAATGGATGTAACGCTTTGCAAGCAATATGTGAGAGAGGACTTGAAGTTTCTCAAACTGAAATTGGTTACTCGAACATGAAGTTTTGTGAAAGGACCTGATTCCGATTTAGTTGCCTAAACCGGAATTAAGCTCAAACGACAACATAATCTACATAAAATTTGCGAGAGTTTCTTCTAAAATTAAGAAACCCAAAAACTTGCAAAGAAAACACCATTCTAAAATGTCCACAAAAACAAACCGTGAGCACCAAATCCCATCCAGATTTCTTAGAAGTAAACTCTATACAGTAATTAGAGCGAATTCTAATTTAGGTAATACACAGGACTAACAAGTTAAGCTACGAACCTACTAGATGAGTACAGTGACATGAACTCTATGCCTTCGTCACTGACAAGCAGTCTCAGGATATAAACTACAAACTGGGCGGAGGAAACCGAATAGTCCAGGGAAAAACATATAAAATAATAAAACTGTTATAGTGAGTGGACGAAAATAAATCCAATATATATAAAATAAAATCTACAATATGCCTCTCCGAAAATAATGTTTCTGAAACTGGTAGTGAGTCAAGAATACTGTAAAAATAGTATAAGAGATGCGTCGAGGGGGACTCTTGACCCTTCTTGAGTATCATGTGCTAGTGGAGGCGGTGGCGAGAATCTCAGAACCTCTAGCCAACTAAAGTCGTCAGGTGACTCTTGAAACAAGGACGACGTGAATGCCAGGGGGAAGTGCTGATCCTTCCCTGGAGCCACTCGGGGATCGGCCAAGTAACCAATGCATCGATAAAAATACTAAATGTATGTATATATCTAGCCTCAAAAACTGAAACTGAAATTGAAATTGAAATTGAAAATTGAGCTAAATATAAATAATAAATAGACTCGCTAATCAACTATGAAAAAAAAGTGTCAACTCGCAGTACACGGCTAGCTCCGTGGTTCGGCAGAAGTCTCCTCGCCAAAATTTTGATCACGGTCTCTTGAATAAATAACATATTCATTTAACACTAGAATTCGATAAAATATGTGAAAATCAACTCAGAAACTATATCAGAAATCCCCAGTCAATTTTGGATTTCCGCCTCAACGGAGCCCCGCCGTAGATGGTGGCACTTGAGTCACACGCGCCTCCGGTGCAAACTTCTCCAAAAAGGAGCATTTGATCCTTCGTTGAAAAGATCACAACGAGGCCAACAATTTTCCCAACTGGCCCAAAACCCAACTCGCCGCCGTTTGGCAGGAAATCGGCTCGAAAGCCAACGGCCCGAAAATCGCTGGAAAATATTTCTGATCGATTTCGACGCCGTCGTCGCTCCTCGGTCCCCAAACCTATAAGGGTTCAACTCTTGGGGTAAAACTCAATCGATTCCACCCCATCTCATCACCGAAAAGTGGCTGGAACACCACCGACGAACAAACCTGAAATCCCATGGTTAACTCGACTCAATTCGATCCCAAAATCAACTCAAAAACCCACAACACATACATGAATCAAAAGAGGGAAGCAAGAGATTCAAAACCATACCTAAAAAGCTAGCAACGGTGGCCTTTTCTTACTGGTCCAAATTCAGATCGGGTTAGGTTGCAAAATGGGTCTCGGCTGGAAAACGGGTCGGCCTAACTTTATGAATTTTCTGATATTTCTGATTTAATTTAAAAAAAATCCCAAATTTATACCTCAAAGCTCCTGATCAGATCAACGGTCCAGATCAAACCGCCACAATTAAATTATTTTTTAATATTTTCTTCATGCAGACTTCCAAAAATCATAAAAAAATAGCTCGCATAACCTAAAAATTCCCCAAAAATTTCTACGAGCTCGAAATAAAATACCCGATAGCCATAAAGCAAGGCAGAAAGCTCGCAAAAATCCATCCGGAACGGAATCTGACGGGGCAAAGGAAGGCAAAGCTAGTCGTCCCGCTTTAAGATTCTTCAGTAGTTGACTCAGCAGTCGACTCGTGCCTAAAGCATGAAATATCATATTTTTATTCCGCTTTTTCAATATTTACAACTTTCGTGAAGAAAATAAAGTTTTAATTTTTCTCGATAAAAATTTCATTAACAAATCACGCGATACGACTAATTCACGATAAACTTAATTTTTGCTGATTTGTGCGTAATTTTTGGTTCGAGTTGTTACATTTTGAATGTAAAATTATTGTAAATTCGAAGTTTCCAATACCAATTTTCAGAACCTATTTTCTTATAATAAAGTCGAACTTGAAGATTCGAATGAATGGTTATACAATAACCAAAGATTGAGACGTGGAGTTCTCACAATGAATT
The DNA here is from genome assembly GCA_946800695.1 of Geum urbanum. Lineage (NCBI taxonomy): Eukaryota > Viridiplantae > Streptophyta > Magnoliopsida > Rosales > Rosaceae > Geum > Geum urbanum. Next base: position 3,196,263 of record OX327002.1, on the reverse strand, counting down.
CTATTACCAGGACCATAAGACCCTTTACATTTTTTCAATTCGATTCGATGCGAAACATATGTTTCTCAATCTCATAAGAACTTGAAGATCCTCAATATTATTTGAGATTTCTCTTTATCGAATATGTAATTTATTAGTCAAAATCTAAAGCTTTCTGACTATACGTTTGAGGATGATTATGAATTTATCATATATTTGAGGATTAACCAGACCAGAAATTCTGTCTATTTTTTTCAATAAAGGGACCAGAAGTTCCTGTGTTTAGTTCTAATGCTTAATTTTATTCAGTTTCTTTTCTTACATTAAATGAATTTATTTATTTTCATTACGATTATTTTGTTCAAATGCTTAATTTTATTCAGTTTCTTTTCTTACATTATATGAATTTATTTATTTTCATTACGATTATTTTATTCAGTCTTAAACATTAAAACTCGAAACTTGAGTACATTTTGGCCTGAGTTCAAAATGCTTATATGGCTTGGAGTTCATAATAGGTCGTATTTATTTGTCAAGCCTATATGTACGCACCAAACTTAAAGTTTGGGTACACTGCTATAAAAGCAAGAGATTAAGGCTTTTGATATTCAAAGATTATTATTGATCTTTGACTATGATGCTTAAAAAAGCTAATGTAACTCTTATCTCAAGAGGAATAGATCTTTATTGATAGCTTCGGAATAGCTTATATCATGGTACTTATGTAGCATATTTTTGGCCAAAATGGATGTATATTTATCTACATATGATGTATAGATGAACTAGTAATTCACTGTATCTACTACAATATGTAAGATCATCAAAATGTTCAATTAATGATATCATTGTTTGAGTACAACTCATAGTGCTCGCTAACTAGTTATTTGGTTTTTCAACCATTATTTACGCATATCTTTTGCGACTTGTCACTTTAAATTGGTGAGTGATATTATCCACCATGTTTATTTGATTTAGAGAAAAGTCTCAATCAACTAAGCGCAAATTATAAGTGACAATTGCTTTGACCAAGTATTTGGTTTGGGCTCGCCTCCCACCAAAGATTATAAGGAACATGTTATCCTTACATGCATATTTTGTGAATGGTCAATATGATAGTCTTCCCACCGTTAGGGGGAGAATATATTAATGTAACGACATGAAGTTGTGAAATATTTTCACTCAGTCCAAACTTTCTACTCTCAAAGTAAAGATTTTACAAGCCCTACCATGTCTAGATAGATGTCGAGTATATGATCCACATTATGAAATTTATTCCTCCATAGAGATGATTGCCCCAGAGTATGACACATATATCCGATGATAATGAGCTCGTTAAAGCTAATGCATGCAAATTCGAATGCGTGGGATCAAAATTTGATGATCATGGATATTACTTATGCTATATAGCAAAAGATCATCAAGGGCTAATTACATACCACGTTTCATTTTACATGTCGACATATTATATTAGCGGCTGAAATTGGAAAGAGGCAATTTCAATTACTTTGCAAAATGTGGTGGATTCTTGGACCTTAATATTATGACACAATCTCTTTGGTAGAAATATGAGATTATTAATGTTATTCCCTTAAGCGGCAGCTTTTCTATAAGTACCGTGTCGATATTGACAAGAGATTTATGGCAAGTTGTGAGGGTATATTGTGTAGTTATAAGGCACATAAGAAAGTCTCAAACATCGTGTCATCATAAGCAACAACTTATTTACAATACTTAGAGGATTCAAATTTTCCGAATGGCAACTCCATGGTTAAACAAGTTTATAACTCACCCATGAAATAAGAATCTAGATCTTATATGTACTCAATTATATAATCAATGTGACTAAATCAAACTTGCCTTAATGAGTAGTATCATTAGACTATGAAATCAATTTCAAATTATGATCATAATGTTGCAACAGATTCTAACTTTTCGCGAAGTTATGAATTCATCAGAGCTCCTGAAGAGCCTATATGAAACTATCAATACGTATATGTATTGATACTTATGGCTATACGTGCCATATTAAACTTTGATATTATATCTTTCTTATTTATTTATGTTTATGCATTTTTCTAATGTCTTAAATGTTTCAGATTACGACAACACTTATGGTAAGTGGTTACTAATACCAGAGATTGTTCTCCTAAGAGAGAACAATTAAGGGGAAAAAAGGGAGAACAATTCCATCCCTTGGATGCAGTTTGGACGACTGTAAAGCAACCAAAGGATTCTAATCCATCGGACGGATGGAAAGCCAATAGATCGAACGGCTGTAAAGCAACCATCCATTTCCATCCCGCAGGAGAGCGGGCATGATACTAAAACATTGGTAGTTTTATCATACTACTTTTAACTTATTTTTCTTGCAGGATTCAAACTTAACGATGAGCCCCATATGTAAGGTATCCAAAGCTTGCAATAATCATGTGGTAGATTCTCATCAGGGGAAGTATCCTGAAGCATGCTACCTAGGACACAAGCGCGTTGTACTCTTATCCTTCGACCATCATTATTTTTCTTCCACTGGGTTTTTTTTACCTGGCAAGGTTTTAAACGAGGCAACACTAGGCGCGTCAAATACCGTATTATTCAATGGTAGACATGTAAGAAGGAGTATTGTAAATATTATATTTATGTAGATGTCTATGAAAATATTCAATAGTTATGTACCTATCATGTAAATCATACCGCTATATATAGAGACCTATTGAGATGAATAATACAACACTCTACACTTTCTCCTACATTCAAACTTTGCGTTCTCTATTCTCTTTATGTTTCTTCTCCCCAGTTTATAACATTTTCAATATATTTTAGTTAGATTATTTTTTCAACCAAACTTTTTTGTATTCAATTTTTTTTTCAACCTGAATTGATTATTCTCATTCATTAACACTATCAATAAAGATTCAATACGAATTCAAACACAAATTTAATAATATTTTTGATACAAATTCACTAGAGATTCTGATAAAAATTGAGTAATCATTTCGATACAAACTCGATCAGTAGCAATTTTGATACTAATTTCATGACATTTTTCAATACAATTCAATCTCTGAAATAATAATAGATGTCGACGATAACATAGTAGCAGTCACCGAATTGAAAATACGGTAACAATCCTAAAAACGTAATTGCAGTCCTCAGACAAAAAATCAGTAACAGTTCAAAAATTTACAGTAGCAGCCCCCAAGAATGCAGCACTGTACCAAAATTGCAGTAGTAGTCCCAAAAATTGAGGTAACAATCCCCGAAAATACAGTAACACCGAATCAAAAATGCAGTAGCAGTTCAAAAATTTACAGTAACATTCCCAAAATATTGCAGTAGCAGCCTCGAAAATGCAGCATTGTATCAAAAATACAATAGCAATCCCAAAATTTACATTAGCAGTTCTAAATATTGGAGTAGCAATCCTAAAAAAATGCAGCATTGAACAAAAAATACAAAAATAATTACCGAAAAACGTAATAGAATTGAACTAAAATTACAAAAACAGTAGTAACAGTCACCAAAAATGCAATAGAGGTATCCAAAAAATGCAACATCAAACTAAAAATGAAGTTACTTCTATAAACTTAAACTTAATAAGCATATACGCATCATCAAATGCATAGTAGCAACTAGTGACACCAAAACTATATATATTTTTTTAAAAAGTGAAAGAAAAATGAAACCAATGAAATATTGTACAATACAAACTTGAAGTCAGAGTTCATCACAACTGAAAAAATAACTGAAAATAAACAATCTAGTTAATTAACAACTAAAATGAATCATTTTCTTATGTCACTCACACACCAAAATCAACAAAACTTCATGAAAGCTCAGTAAAAACAAATAGTAAAAGCAAACTGTTTGCCTTACCAGCAACCCCAAAACCTTCTCTATTTTCGGTTTGGTTTTCAAAGCAAACAGTAACAGTTGGAGTATAGTTTTAGTATTGGTTTTTATACAAATTGAGTACTAATACCTAAGGTTCTAAAAAATGCTAGGCGAACCCTAGACGGTGAACATACCTTCGAGCGCCTAGGCGGCTAGACATGGATTAATCGGAATTAGACGTTTTTAGGCGACTTAAAGGCGGTATTAATTCAATACATATATATGTGAAATGATGAATATTTAAAACACTTATATAATAAAATTAGCAATAAGTATAGTTTAAATTGTCATAATCTCCATACAAAAATATATAATATAGAGTAATAATCTCAAATCTCAAATTATTTGGATTTTAAATTATTATTATTATCACGCCCAGCATCGCCTAGGCTCGTCCAGGAGCGCCTGAGAGTGCCTAATCCGCCCAGGAGCACCTGAGAGCGTCTAGCCCGCTCAGATCGCTTATTCCCTCATTTAGCTTCGCCTAGTGCCTAGACATCGCCTAGGCTGTCGCCTAGGTCGCCTTTTAGAACAGTGCTAATACCAATAATACAAATTCAATTTCAACTTTGATACAAATAAAATAACACATTCGATAAAAATTCGGCAATTTTAAAAGAGGCGTTAGCACAAAAAACACAATAGTCCTAGCAATTTCAAAAATTGATGTTGGTAGCAGTTTTTAAAATATGATATTAACTTTAAAAACAGTAGTAGCAGGACTTTTGTAATTTTGAAAAACACGGTAGCAGTAATTTCGAAAACACAGTAGCACTAATAATTTCAAAAGTTGAAGTAGTAACAGTTTTAGAAATATGATACTAACTTTAAAAAACATAGTGGCAGTACTTTTGTAATTTTGAAAAACACAATAGCATCAATTTCAAAAACACAGTAGCATCCATTTTAATCTCTAAATCTTGTTTTAGTAGCAATTATGATAAGAATCAGTAACAGTTCCGATACAATTTCAGTAGCCCGTTTGATACAAATTCAGTACAAATACTTAGAAATACAATAGGTTCAAAGTTGAAAAAGCGTAAAAAATCATGATAACAATTATGAAAATACAAGTTTTAGTACCAGTCTCAAAATACACAATAGAAAATTTGAAAACCAAAGCTTCAGTAGGCAGCAAAACTAGCTGCTACCGATAATATGAATTTGGGTACATAAACATCTGGGGCTGATAAGGCATCTGACCCCAACTTGTCGGATGGTGATATGAAGGATATGGCAGCTTTGTGTAGGAAGTATAAGGCTGCTGCCCCTGGGGAGGTTGTAACTGCTGGTATGAAGGTTGATAGTGCTCGTCGTTAGGCTGCAACACTATTTGCTGGGCAAAATGATGCTGTTGCTGATGGGAAGGTGGTTGCCGCTGCAAATAGGGCACATATGATGATGATGATGATCCAACTTCGGTTTGAACCAAAGGTTACTTGATCATGTTTCATCCATCTTTGTTACCGTGATAGGTTGAAAACCTTTTATATTGTGTGGTACTACTATTCTCTGATGACTTCACCCTGGCAAAGAAGCATATGAGATAAAAATCAGATTGACATGCCACTAAATCAACTATACAGACTGCATAATATATGTGAACTAAAGATAGTACCCTCCATAAGGAAATGCCCATCTTCGTTCAAGCGAAGTGCACAAAGGGATTTTGGAGTCTTTCATGCTCAATGAAAGATTCTCTTTAATGAAAAATGCAAGAGTTTCATTGCTGGTTATCTCTACAGGTTGAGTAGGCAAGCTGGAGTGATATGAGGTCTTCATTATCAGCTTATATTCATTTGGATCAGCTCTGACAACACCATACATTCTGTCCACAAGTCCTTGGTATGTTATATTCTCTGGAATCACTATTCCTTTTGTCTTGCCACCAGTGTATGTAGAATTGATCCACTCCCCATCATGATTAACCAAAATTCTAAGTTCAGTCATGCTGCTGAGAACACTAGCAAAAAATAAGTATAAACTAATTAAGTATGATTTTCGTGTAGCCAAGTTTAACAATAATCATAACTCTAATGGAAACATAATAAGTATGAAGTTCTATTCAACCTAACAATGTAGTTTTTTCGATACTCCTAACTATGTAGTACTTGTAACTTACTAGTTACCGAACAAAAATTATAAGTATGTAACCCGGCCCAATTCAAGTACCTACCTTTTAGATGCAGCTTGCAGTGGATCATTGAAACTTGTACCCAAAGAAAGGCACTGATCAATGTAAACTTTGAGGTCATCACCATTGGTTATCTCCACCGGATGAGCCGGTACCTTCGATCCATCTAAGGTGCTGATCTTTATCTCATTTTGATTTGGTTCCAGGCCAACTATACAATATATTTGATCTACAAGCTCCTCATATGAAATATCTCCTGCAACCATTATTTCTTTTGATTTACCACCAGTGTAAACAGAACTAGCCCACATCCCGTCATAGTTAATCGTAACTATGAGATTAGCCACTCGGCCCACTCCGCTGAAAACAATGAGAGTAAATTAAGAACTAGCACTCGGAGTGTAACTAAATAATGAGCTATATATATATATATACTGAAGATGATGAACAACCTGCTTTTATCCTTGTTCTGCAAATCAGTAGCCTTGCCCTTGTTTAAAGAATCTCTAATCTCCCAATTCTGAGCGTTTCGCTCATGTTTTAAGGCCTTCCATCCCACTTTAGCTGCTTTTCTGCATTCAAGAATCTTCAAAAGCTCATCCAAGCACCATTTTGAAGAAGCATAGTCGGGTGAAACAAGGACAACCCAAACCTTTGATCTCTCAATTGCTTTGTCCAGTTGTTTGGAAATGGATATTCCTTTATCAAGATCTTTGTCATCTCTAAAGGTGGCAATGCTCTGCTGAACTAATGCAGCATAGAGATGGTCCAAAAAGTTCAATCGGGTATCCGTGCCTCTAAAACTTAGAAACACATCATGTTTTTTTCGAGAACAAGGCAAAGAAGGTGCTGGTGGCACATTGGTAATGACCCTCTTCACTCGCTTGGAAGAAGTGGAATGCAATTTTTTGCGTATCTCTTGAACGATGTCTTGAATGAGTTCTGATTCTCGCCTATATGGTGAAACAAGATAATAATGAATCCTTGTAAAGAATTTTTAGGGTTTGAAAAGAATAAACATACCAGCCCTTTGAATTCCAGCCAGCAAGACTTCCCAGTTTCCTGAGAGCAGCTCTCCACCTTTCTACTTTTTGTGGTTTATCCTTGTACTTGACTTCATGCTTTGCAAAGGCCTCTGCGAAGCTTCCGGTTTGATTTCGCACATCGGAGGGATCCACGCCGTGGAAAATTGGCAGCACTGTTTTTCCTTGGAGGATGGAGTCCGAGAGTTCATCCAACCCACTCTCCGACGATGCCAACTCATCGGTGACCACATATATATAAGCTACCAATCTTGAGAGTCTTGTTGACCAAGGCCACAATGGTTCATTCCTCAACTCGATTCGGTATTGTGAACCCAGTCTTGGAAGTTGTTTCCGATCCTTAATATCGTGCAGTTCTTGGATTAGATGATTTGGATCCTTCAGTGGATCAAGCGGCGGCGGCAGCGGCAGCGGCCAGTGGAAAGCGCCCGCTTTGTAAAGCATGTTATTAAAATCATCAGGAATCACTAGGCGCTTGCCGAAAGTACTGAACTGATCGAATGGGTCAAGCTCTATTGACATGGCTTTGTGTAGATTTGATAAACAAAAGTCCTTCTCCATCAGATCTGTTCAGCAGATCCCCCGGAACAACCTCAGGACCTGTGAAAGTTAGCAACGACAAACAAAACAAAATGATTTCAGAATTCAGATAAGTTATTTGCTCCAAGACAAGACGTGACAAATCTCACAGCCAATTAATTAGGAGAGTGAAGAACCAGCCGATTGATGATTAGTAGGCCGAGACTCCCGAGAGGGGATCGGAGAACCCAAGAGTTAGGGAGCTACAGATCGATGATGAGATTGGAGAAGCTCAAGTACGATGAGCTACTAGAGATTGGACCTGACTCGTCTGATTATTTATTGGACTTTACGGGGAAAGTGGGTAGGAAATTCAGGTGCATCGACTCGTCTGATTATTTATTGGACTTTACGGGGAAAGTGGTAGGAAATTCAGGTGCATCTTATTTAAACAATTTGATTCATTTTTCGTAAATTACGTGTTTTCTCTGGTTGTCTTTAGTAAGATACAATTTAATCTAAACAGAGGTATATCTGTTTTATCAAAATAATTATTGTAATAAATTGTATGAGCTTATATATAAGACATTCTATCAATGAAAGAGTTACCATTTTAGTTATCATATATTCTCATTCAACACGTTAACAGCAGCTCTTGAGTTGATAGCCTTAAATCCCTAAGAGGCAACATTTAGAAGAAGAAATTATAGTAATTTTGTCGTATAAGTGTTTAAGTTTTTCAAAAGAATATTAAATAAAAAGATGAACCACTTAGAAGACGAAATTACTATAATTTCCCCGTTTAGGTATTGCAACTTAGACGAAAAATTGTAGTTTCGTCGTCTAAATGGTTGATTTTGTAAAAAATAAATAAATCATGAAATGTATTAATGATGATGTAAAATTCATTATAAATAAATAACTTAAATTATTTTGTATTTAAATACAAAATTAATAATATAATTAGTTAATAAACTAAATTAACCTAAACTAAATTAATCTATTCTCCCATAACCACTATTTGGTTTTTGAGATAAGTTATGAATTAAGCGACGGAGGGTTTAAGCACAGTACCACACCGTGCTTCGACTTGTTTTGCAGGTTCACAAAGGTACGTTCGAGCTAGAGGGAAGACGAAATCTGCACTTACAAATTTGTGCTTTCATTGAGAGCAGAACCCTAGTCTAACTCTCGTGAACTAGGGAGTATGGAAGACAACACCGACATGAATAACCAGCGTGACAAAGAGATAACCCCTCGTGGGGAGAACGACCAAACCACCCCAAACACGAGGGCGTTGACGTACGGTAACACCGTCACGTATCAAGTCCAGTCGAGAAATCTCTCGGATGACATCCACATCACTGATGAGGAGGCCTCGGAGCCGGACAAAGAGGGAGCCAGAAGGTGGAGAGCCAATGTCGATCAAGACCTCCACCGGGTTGAGGAACGATATACGACCATGAGGCTTGACATGGCGGTGCTGCAATAGTCCACTGATGGAGCCATGAGAAGCACGACCGAACTGGCTGGTATGGTGGCGGCTATCCAAGCCACTTTGACGAACCTGGTAGGCCCGCTGAAGGGGACAGGGGGTTGTTCTGACTAACTCGACCGCAGAGGTTGGACAAGAAACCCAGTAATCCCAGCGACTGATGCCCGAGAACCAGAGAGTCAGAACGACCTGGTGGAGCAAGTCCGTGCAAACTAGGAGGCGCCTAGAGTAGCATGATAGAACAGTTCATAGAGGCCCAACGAGCCCATAACATCAGGACGAACCAGGAGACGGAACGTCTAAGGAAGGATGGTTTGTTTAAGAAGGAGACAAAAGCAGAACAACGAGCTTGTAGGGTGTCCCAAAACCCCTTGGCACAGTTCATCCAGGACTCAGAGCCACCTAAGAAGTAGAGTCACCCAAGGTTTTATAGGTACTCAGTGGATTCAGATCCTTACGAGCACGTGAGAAACTATCAATTTGTTATGGCCAATAGCCAATCAAACGATGTCTGGATGTGCAAGATGTTTCATGCAAGCTTAAAGCACCATGCTTTGCAGTAGTACGAGTTCCTACCCCTGGGTCAATTGAGGATTAGAGAGGCTTCAAGTCAACGTTGTTCAAGAGGTACGAGAGCAATGCATAGGGAGTCAAGGACGTGACCTACCTCACGTCGCTCAAGATGAGGCAAGGGGAAAGCTTGCGAGACTGGGTTACTCAATTCAGAAATGAGTACGCTACGATCGATTGCAAGGAAGACACTCTCGCTTCTATGATATTTATCAATGGGCTGGACATTGACTCAAAACTGGCTAGTAAGCTGATCAGAAAGAAGACTAAGGACCTATCCACGGTCTACCATGAAGCCTTAGACTACACTCGTGTGAAAGACGTACAAACCTACAACACAGACTACCCAAGGAATAAGATGTCGAGGGGCACCACCAGCACACATGGCAACATGAGAATCGACGTTTCTGGACATTCCAGGGGGAGCTACAATAACAAGATGAAAGCCTCCGGCCACCAGTCCTCTGGCTCGGAGGGAAAGTTTTTTGTACCCTCGACAACTATACCAATCTCTACCATACTGCATCATATCAAGAATGAGTCGTGGCTCAAGAGGCCCCCGCCCATGACAAGCAAGAACAATTCGATATACTTTTGTGCCTACTACAAGGGGAACGGGCACAAGATGATTGACTACAGGGTCCTCAAACGACACTTTGCAGAACTAGTAGACCAATGATACTGTTGGGCGTACACGATTGAGGAATACATGAAAAAGCTTGAAGATTCATTACAGCCGCAAGGTAACGGTAAGCGTCAAAGAAACAATGAGACATTACCGCCACCACCTAAGGGCTAGAAGGAGAAGTACCCGGTGTTGAACTGTATCCCATAAGCCCCAGAGTATCCGAAGGACACTATCTTCCCCAGCTTGAATTACATAATGGCAGAGGCAGAAGAACTGAGAGAAACCTTGAATTACATAATGGCAAAGGCAGGAGAAAGAACACATCGCATAAAAGCCCAGGGTAGGGGGCGAATCCAGAGTAAGACCAAGAGAAAACATGCTCGACTTCTCAGATGCATATCTGTCAGAGGAAGAGGAAAACCACGATGAGGCTCTAGTCGTCAATATCCAAATAGCACACATGACGGTATCCAAGGTCCTTGTGGACAATAAAGTTGTTGTGAATGTCATATTCAAGTATGCAGTGGAACAAATGGGCTTAATAGGTGCGATTCAAGATCATCACACCATCCTCATGAGATTTGAAGGATTGAGAGTAAGAACCCTAGGGATCATATCCCTCCAAGTCAGCTAACCCCTTACTAATCCGACCACCTGGTTCACCGTGGTCTCCCTCCTATCACAATGCCATCATGGGAAGACCTTGGCTTCACCGAATGAGGGTGGTGGCATCTACCTACCACCAGGTAGACTGAGTTGCAGCAAGATTGTGTACGGTTCTCGCCACCAAATGATGAAGAAAGAAATAGGCAAGGGAACTGGGGGGAGGGGGGGGGGGGACAGTGGCCCCAGCTTCTCTAGCATAACAATCATAGGATGGGAGTCGAGAAGAAGAGATCGATGAGTTAGACATATAACTCGACCCCCAAGAGCTGCATTTCAAGGAGAAGGTAGAGGAGGACATGATCCTTGAACCGTTCCATCACGAGAGACCTGACCGATGTGCGAGGATAGGATCCGGACTAAGATGAGCTGAGCAAAAGAGCCTAATGGACCTGCTAAGGGAGTACAGAGACGTATTTGCATGGTTAGTAAGGGATATGCTGGGGATAGACAAAAAGGACATCGAGCAGTAACTCCACGTGGATCGAAATGCCAAACCCGTGGCTTAGAAAAAGAGAACTTTTTTAGCAGAACACAACAAAATTACATAATGGCAGAGGCAGAAGAACTGAGAGAAACCTTGAATTACATAATGGCAAAGGCAAGAGAAAGAACACATCGCATAAAAGCCCAGGGTAGGGGGCGAATCCAGAGTAAGACCAAGAGAAAACATGCTCGACTTCTCAGATGTAGATCTGTCAGAGGAAGAGGAAAACCATGATGAGGCCCTAGTCGTCAATATCCAAATAGCACACATGACGGTATCCAAGGTCCTTGTGGACAATAAAGTTGTTGTGAATGTCATATTCAAGTATGCAGTGGAACAAATGGGCTTAATATGTGCGATTCAAGATCATCACACCATCCTCATGAGATTTGAAGGATTGAGAGTAAGAACCCTAGGGATCATATCCCTCCAAGTCAGCTAACCCTTTACTAATCCGACCACCTGGTTCACCGTGGTCTCCCTCCTATCACAATGCCATCTTGGGAAGACCTTGGCTTCACCGAATGAGGGTGGTGGCATCTACCTACCACCGAGTTCTGAAGTACCTAACCCTTGATGGCTCGATTATTATCAGGGGAGACAGAGTTGCAGCAAGATTGTGTACGGTCCTCGCCACCAAATGATGAAGAAGGAAATAGGCAAGGGAGCTAGGGGGACAGTGGCCCCAGCCCCTCAAGCATAACAATCACAGGATGGGAGTCGAGAAGAAGAGATCAATGAGTTAGATATAGAACTCGACCCCCAAGAGCTGCATTTCAAGGAGAAGGTAGAGGAGGACGTGATCCTTGAATCGTTCCATCACAAGAGACCTGACCGATGTGCGAGGATAGGATCCAGACTAAGAAGAGTTGAGCAAAAGAGCCTAATGGACCTGCTAAGGGAGTACAGAGACGTATTTGCATGGTTAGTAAGGGATATGCTGGGGATAGACAGAAAGGACATCGAGTAATAGCTCCACGTGGATCCAAATTCCAAACCCGTGGCTTAGAAAAAGAGAAATTTTTTAGCAGAACACAACAAAATGACATAATGGCAGAGGCAGAAGAACTGAGAGAAACCTTGAATTACATAATGGCAAAGGCAGAAGAAAGAACACATCGCATAAAAGCCCAAGGTATGGGCGAATCCAGAGTAAGACTAAGAGAAAACATGCTTGACTTCTCAGACGCAGATCTGTCAGAAGAAGAGGAAAACCACGATGAGGCTCTAGTCGTCAATATCCAAATAGCACACATGACGGTATCCAAGGTCCTTGTGGACAATAGAGTTATTGTGAATCGAATGTCATCTTCAAGTATGCAGTGGAACAAATGGGCTTAATAGGTGCGATTCAAGATTATCACACCATCCTCATGGGATTTGAAGGATTGAGAGTAAGAACCCTAGGGATCATATCCCTCCAGGTCAGCTAACCCCTTACTAATCCGACCACCTGGTTCACCGTGGTCTCCCTCCCATCACAATGCCATCTTGGGAAGACCTTGGCTTCACTGAATGAGGGTGGTGGCATCTACCTACCACCAAGTTCTAAAGTACCTAACCCTTGATGGCTTGATTATTATCAGGGGAGACAGAGTTGCAGCAAGATTGTGTACGGTTCTCGCCACCAAATGATGAAGAAGGAAATAGGCAAGGGAACTGGGGGGACAGTGGCCCCAGCCCCTCCAGCATAACAACCACAGGATGGGAGTCGAGAAGAAGAGATTGATGAGTTAGATATAGAACTCGACCCCCAAGAGCTGCATTTCAAGGAGAAGGCAGAGGAGGACGTGATCCTTGAACCGTTCCATCACGAGAGACCTGACCGATGTGCGAGGATAGGATCCGGACTAAGAAGAGCTTAGCAAAAGAGTCTAATGGACTTGCTAAGGGAGTACAGAGACGTATTTGCATGGTTAGTAAGGGATATGCAGGGGATAGACAGAAAAGACATCAAGCAGCAGCTCCACGTGGATCCAAATGCCAAACCCGTCGCTCAAAAAAAGGGAACCTTTTTAGCAGAACACAACAGAATAATCGAGCCGTAGGTCGAGAAGCTACTTGTAGCAGGGATCGTCAAGGAGGTTTCGCACTTGGAATGGTTGTCCAATATGGTCCAGGTCAAAAAGAAGAGTGGGAAACCCAAGGTCCGTGTCGATTTTACAAACCTCAATAAGGCTTGCCATAAGAATGGTTTCCCCTTTCCTAGGATAAATCAGTTGGTGGTCTCCACGGCAGGCCATAAGCTCCTTAGCTTTATGGATGCATACAGTGGCTACAATTAGAGCAAGATGGCTGGAGATGATCGTGCAAAGACAACATTCGTGATAGAAAGGAAAGTCTATGTTTATGAAGTGATGCCTTTTGGTTTGAAGAATGCAGGTGCAACGTATCAAAGATTGGTCTACAATGTATTTAAACCCCTGATAGGAGACATGATGTGGGTATACGTGGATGACATGCTGGTAAAGAGAAAGAAGAGGCAAGATCACGTGTCAGACCTAACGGGATGTTTCGACCTTCTGCGAAAGCATGGGATGAAACTAAATCCAGAAAAGTGCACTTTTGGCGTGGGGGTCAAGGAAGTTCCTGGGGTACCTAGTGACTTAGCATGGGATAGAAGTAAATCTGGACCAAGTATCCATGATTGTTAAGATGTAGTCCTCGTCGACAGTAAAGAAAGTCCAAAGCTTGAATGGAAAGTTAACGGCCATGAACAGATTCCTGTCCAGATCAACAGACAAATGCAAGTCGTTCTTCGAGGCACTTAAGAAGACCAAGGGGGAGCTCTTGACAGAGGAGTGTGAAAAGGCATTCCAGGACCTCAAGCATTACTTGATTTCCCTCTATATTTTGAGTAATCTCGTACTTAGGGAGGACCTGTATTTATACCTGCCAGTTTTAGATGTGGCTATGAGTGGAGCTTTGGTCCGAGAAGATATTGGGGGGTAGCTACCTATGTATTTTGTTTCTAAAAATATTCTCGACCTAGAGTCTCATTATCCCAAGCGGAGAGATTGATATTAGAGCTCGTTATGTCATCACGCAAGCTCAGGCTTTACTTCCAAGCTTTCGAGATAGTTGTCATGACCGAGTACTCATTAAGAACGATTATACATACTCCGGATTCTTCCAATAAGGTAACCAAGTGGGATATTGAACTTGCACAACATGCCATTGAATACAGGCCCCGAACGATTATGAAAGGACAAACATTGGCAGATTTCTTGGCAGAGTTCACAATGCCAGAGCTGGAAGTGCAGGAGAGAAGAGAAAGAGATGAGGGAGCTACTGATAAGGGGGCCGATCATTGGACCCTTTATACTAATATATCCTCAAAAGACAAAGGTGCATGTGCAGGTACAAGACTAGTGTTGAAAACCCCAGATGGAACGATCATAGAGCAAACCCTAACTCTACGGTGGAAGGCTACCAACAATGGGGCCAAGTACGAAGCCCTTCTGGCAGGCTGAGGCTGGCTCGAGACTTGAATGTGAAGAAAATCAAGGTGTTTTGTGGTTCCCAATTGATTGCCAACCAATTTCTTGGAGAGTACGCAACCCATCATGCCTCGATGGAAGCATACCTCGGGTTAGCAAAGAACTTGGTGGGCCAGTTTGAATAATTTTCCATCATGCAACTCCCTAGGTCAGAAAACACACACGTAGACACTCTAGCAAATCTAGCCTCCAACATAGATTACCAGCAGAGGAGAACGATCACAGTGGAGTACCTCCCTAGCTTAAGTACGGACGAGGAAGAAACGATAGCAGTGATGCTGGTACAGCTAGGACCATCATGAATGGACGAGATAATAGACTACATAGAGACTGGGGCCCTACTTGAAGGGCGAGTTGAGGCCAGAAGGATCGTTCACCAAGCAACGCGTGATAACATCAAAGACGACAAACTGTATCATCGATTATTCAGCAGACCAGATCAGCTGCCAGTGCACCCCACTCAAGCCAGAACGATAATACAGGGCTACACTCGGAAATATGCGGCATGCACATTGGGGGCAGGAACCTTGTAGTCCGATTCCTGACTGAAGAGTATTACTGATCCACGATGAAAAATGATTGCATGGAGTACGCTAATGCTTGTGAAGCTTGTTAGAGACATACTCCTCAACCACTGATACACCCAGAAGAACTGCACCTAGTCTCGGTTCCATATGCATTCGCCCAGTGGAGGTTTGATATAATTGGTGAATTCCTAACCTGAGCTGGGGGTGGATAAAAGAAGTACCTCCTGATCACCACAGACTATCACTCCAAATGGATCGAAGCTGAGGCTTTGTCAAAGATAAGAAGGGCATAGGTAAAGAGTTTCATTTGGAAGTTCATCATATGAAGGTTTGGGATTCCTCAGACGATCATAGCAGATAACGACCCTTAGTTTAACTACCAAGAGATCAGAGGCTATTGTGTTGAGCAGGGGATCAAGATAAAAAATTTCACCCCAAGATATCCTCAAGGTAATAGACAAGCAGAGGCCTCGAACAAGAATATCTTGCATGGTTTAAAGAGGAGATTGAATGAGATGAAAAAGGGCAGTAGGTATCCCAGCTACCAAATGTACTTTGAGCATACAAAATGACTAAAAGGAAACCCACCAGAGAGACTCCCTTCACCTTAGTTTATGGCACCAAAGCTGTCATCCCCAACAACCACAAGATTTCCAACCTCAAGGTTACACAATGAACAACAGAGATGAATGCAGAGAGCCTGAAGCACGAGCTCGATATGCTAGAGGAACATAGAGAACAAGCTCAGGTCAGAGTAGCCTCCTATCAGCAAGAGCTAAATGCTTATTATGACAAGAAGGTTCGACCAAGAGTTTTCATTTCGGGCACCATGATTTTACGTAAAGTGTTAAAAAATACCAAAGTACCAGGAGAGGGAACACTTACCGGGTCGATTACTTATTATCTCTTAACATGACCCATTTCTAGATCCTTGGATTCCAGTTCTGGGTATTTATTTATCATACTAAAGATTTCCAAGTTAAAAGTCTACAAGTTTACTCTTGATAAGGGGCTCTCGTACTAAGGATTCCAAGTTAAAGTCAACAAGTTTACTCATGAGAAGGGAACACAATGTTAGGATTTTGAGCTTTTATGAACAATCCAGGATTTAGGTTTGAACACACCCCACAACACACCACAATAAAATAAATTGACAAATAAGAATAAAATAAGTTGACACGAGATTCACGTAGTTCGACAAAAAACCTATATACATTTACCCCAAGATATATACTCTTCACTATGAGAATAATACGAGTACAAGGTATATGAGTTAAATCAAATAACCCAAAACCCTTGTACACCCTCACTCATAGAATACTCAAGAGCCTAAATATCTCCCTAAGAGAATTTCCCTCGTAGAATTTTTTTTCTCTCACTCTCATGTACAACCCCAAGTACTTGTACTCAATGCTTACTGAATGTTTCAACAATGCTTTATATATATATATATAAGTGTAGAGCTTCTCTTGTGATTCATGTGTACGCAGAATTCATGTGTACGCAACAGCAATTGAAGATTTACATAGTCTTCACCCACCATTGTTGATTGCCTACATAATCAATACATTTACATATATCATTTTACAGATTTCACTCCACAAAACATGGAGCATTGTTTTTTCCTCACCATTGTCAAACATGGTAGCTGGTTATCAATGCTTGTAATTGATTTTCTTTGCATGATAATGATCACCAATCTCAGCATCCATCCTAATGAGAATTTCATACAAAAATTACCCACCATTACCTGGACACAAAATATTATTGAAGTTTTTATAAACCAGTTACATAACATGAATAAAGAAAATGGTAAATTACACATAAGGTTATATAGATAAGATGTATTCTACATAAGGTCACTCCACTTTTTTATCCCAATAAGGTCACCTGTGTTTAACAAAAAACCATCTCGTTCAATTTATTTACATTTAGTGCCATCGCCATCCCAACCTGTGTTTGAGTCTACTACTAACCTACCGACATGGTGACCACCATCGCCATCCCAATCGACAACTCCGAGATGATCGTCTCCGCCTCCCGCGACAAATCCATCATCCTCTGGCAGCTCAACAAGGACGACAAGGCCTACGGCGTCCCCCGCCGCCGCCTCACCGGCCACTCCCACTTCGTCCAAGACGTCGTCCTCTCCTCCGACAACCAGTTCGCCCTCTCCGGATCCTGGGACGGTGAGCTCCGTCTCTGGGACCTCGCCCTCGGCGTCTCCGCCCGCCGCTTCGTCGGCCACACCAAAGACGTCCTCTCCGTCGCCTTCTCCATCGACAACCGTCAGATCGTCTCGGCCTCTCGCGACCGTACGATCAAGCTCTGGAACACTCTAGGGGAATGCAAGTTCACTATCCAGGAACAAGAGGGTATTAGAATGTGTTTGTTTATATATATGATTGCGATTTGAGGTGTGTTGGATTGTTTAGTGAAATGTTATGTTTTGTAATTGATGGTTATTGGTTGTGAATGTGCTCTTGGATTATCATTTGGTATATGACATAGGTGATGGATGATTGAAATCGTCTTAAACTTTGTGTAGCTTGGCTAGTGTCTGTAATGTCTCCGAGAATGTAGTTTGTGTGTAGTGTGTAGTGCTGTCATGAGTAGTTTGTTGTTTTCTCTGAACTAGTTTGTACTGCTGTCCTGAGTAGTGTGCACTGCTGTCTGTGAGTAGTGCGTAGACCTGTTGTGTGTAGTGTGTAGTGCTGTCATGAGTAGTTTGTTGTTTGCTCTGAACTAGTTTGTACTGCTATCCTGAGTAGTGTGCACTGCTGTCTGTGAGTAGTGCGTAGACCTGTTGTGTGTAGTGTGTAGTGCTGTCATGAGTAGTTTGTTATTTGCTCTGAACTAGTTTGTACTGTTGTCCTGAGTAGTGTGCACTGCTGTCTGTGAGTAGTGTGTAGACCTGTTGTGTGTAGTGTGTAGTGCTGTCTGTGAGTAGTGTGTACTGCTGTCTGTGAGTAGTATATAGAATTTATGTAAGTGGTATGTAGTGTTTTGATGGTCTGTCTTATTGTTTTGCAGAAATTGCACAAATGGAGGACCCTAAAAAACCCAAGGTCCAAATAAGATCGTCATTGAGAGGCTTCTGCAATATCATGGGTGAACTTCATAAAAAAATTGCCTCCAAAAACAGTGAAGACGTTGCAAAAAACACCATTTGGCAGTTTCATGAAAAGCACTACAACAATTTGTTGAATGTACTATTGTAGTTTTTAGAAAATACTACTTTAGTTGTTGGATAGTACTACTCTACTGGGACTTATGCATTCTAATTACAACAGTTTGTTGAAAGTACTACTCTAGTTTTCAGAATGTACTACTCTAGTTTTTGGACAGTACTACTCTACTGGGGACTTGATCGAACATGACTATATGGCTGTTGTAGGTGCACTTCGCATACAAATCCAAATCCATGGCGACCAATCTGCAAAACAAACAAAAAATGCTTATAAAACATAAGTAGTATCTTTAATAGACATCAGTAGTGTATTCACTCAATGGGACACACAAAACACACAGAATAGCTGACTAGTGTGTTCAATGTGATAAAGTAGTGTATTCAATCAACAGAGGTAGTACAATCAAGTCAAAACACATATAGAACAGCTGACTAGTGTGTTCAATGAGATGCAGTAGTGTACTCACTCAAAAGATGTAGTACTATCAAGTCAGAACACACACATAACACACAGAACGGATAACTAGTGTGCTCAATGGGATGCAATAGTGTGCTCACTCAACAGAGGTAGTATTATCAAGTCAGAACACGCAGAGAACACACCGAACAGATAACTAGTGTGCTCAATGGGATGCAGTAGTGTACTCACTTAACAGAGGTAGTACTAACAGTCTGTAACTTTCTCATAATTTATACGAAATATCAAAACACACAAATTAGCCACATCAATCACACACGAACACAAAATAATATCACTACAATTAGCCATACATAATCTAAAGTAGAAGAATCAAAATCAAAAAACTGAAATTCGAAATCGGTTTATCACCGGAATCGAATCAAACAACACATCAATCAAAAGCATCAATCAAACAAAACAAAGCACAAAATATCTACAGGTGAGCAGAATGGAAACCTTACCCAAGCTTTTTTATCACCGAAATCCTCCGATTCGCCGGAACTTCTCCTCCTCCTCCTCCTCCTCCTCTCTCTCTCTCTCTCTCTCTCTCTCTCTCTAACACACATACTCGCAGAGCTGATTCGATCTAGAACTCAAAATCTCTCTCTCTCTAGATCGCGCTCGAGCTCCCTCCCTCCCTTCTGTTTCGTTTCGGCCGTTTCTCTATTTTTTTTTTTTTGAATTCAATAGATAGTTTATATATAAGGGGCAAAATTGGAAACTATTTTTTTTAAAGGATTGTATAATGACCTTATGTGTGTAAAACTTAGGCAATAACCTTATGCCTAAATTAAGGCCTCTAAGTGACCTTAAATATAATTTCCTATAAAGAAAATTTGGTCCACTCTTGATTTATATCACTCGACCAACCATGTATAACTACACCAAGCTAACTTCACTTATTAACTTTAAAGAAGGATCTCGATGCACCCTCTCCGTTCCTTATTCCAACTGTTGTTACCAGCATTTTACCTGATCCATCTTGCACTTAGGTTCCCGAAAGAAGAAAAGGGTTTTCGTTATATACATTCGTCGGCGCACTCTCACCTGACAAGCTTGACTCATCAATCAGCAAGCTGTATCCTGATATGAAAAGTCCACAGCTGTAACTTGGTCTCCCACTGCCAATTGAACAATATCTCCAACAAGCAGGTCATAAATGTAAAATTCTTGTCTTTTCCCATCCCTAGTGACCTGAATGAATATCTTTTTCTTCTCCTTGTCCAAATCCTTGAATTGCAAGGACTGCCTGTAGTCGCTAATGGCAGTAACCAAGACAACTAAAACTATACTTGTTAAAATTCCCACCCCATCATACATGCCTGCAGGCCACCCTTCAGTAGCAATTCCCACTCCTATTGAAACCACGGTACAAACCATAAGAATCATTAAAGTTAAATCCTGTAGTGCTTCCCATACAAACCTAAACAATGATCGGGGAGGTTTCTCTGTAAAGCGGTTTACGCCATAAACATTTTGCCTTGATGGTATACTACTACTTCTGACACGTTCTTCTGGTACAACAGAGACTTTTGTTAAAATTCCATCAACTCCACCATGGTTTTTCAAGGCTTTGACATCATGGCTACGTATGAGTGATGCAAGTTCATCGGGGTGAATGCTGAAACCATCATTCTTTGTAATCTTATGAAGCTGGAGTCAGTCATCCAACTCCTGAAAAGGCAGATCAAGATAAAAATTATGACATCGCCACACATATTAGAGCAAATACACCTATTGTTTGAACAATTGTTCAAGCAATTATTTAAACTATTTGAGCAATTTAAAATCACTAAATTATTTGAGCAAGAGCAAAACAGAATGCAGTAATTCACAAATTGCTCGAGCAGTTATTATTTAGTGATCGAATGAGGGTGTGACACGCGCCCTTTCCGGTTAATGATATCGACATAATAATTGAAACCAATTATCAGTGAGATTTCCGACTAATAAGGATGTGACACGTGTCATCTCCGGATAACGATATCGACGAAATAATTGAAACCGATTGTCGGTGAGATTTTTGACCAATGAGGATGTGACACGTGTCATTTTTGGATAACGATATCGATGACATAATTGAAGCCGATTGTCAGTGAGATTTTCGACCAATGAGGATGTGACACGTGTCATCTCTGGATAACGATATCGACGAAATAATTGAAGCTGATTATCGGTGAGAATTTTCTATAAAATTATCATCCCTCTCATTGTTATCACACCAACAACCACATTTTCCAATCCTTGAAGCATCACTCCGATGAATCCTTTTAACTTCTACAACTTTTTCCGGCGGAGGCAACTACAAAACCAGGAGGATGACGAGATAGAGCAATCTTTTCTCAATCTCGTGGCCATGGAGGTGGCACAACTTGATGATGAACCACAAGCTCGTTAATCACGTCGGGGTCGCAAAGCAAATCGACAAAGATTGAGGGCGTCAAGGGGAGAGAATCTCATGGAAGATTACTTCATCGAGCGCTCCATCTTCAACATGCAAGAATTTCGGCGGAGGTACCGAATGAGCAGAGACTTATTCAACACTATCATGACGGATCTCTGCAATTTCAACCAATATTGGCATCAAAGAGCGGATGCCACTGGATTGTTAGGCCTCATTCCCCAACAAAAGATGACCGGTGCTCTGCAAATGTTGGCGTACGACGCAGCCGCAGATCTGTGTACCGAAATCACAAGGATGGGTGAATCCACTACACTAAAATGTATGAAGGAGTTTTGCCGACAAGTGGTTCACCTTTATGGTTAGCGTTACCTTTGCACTTCAACAGAACAGGACCTCATACGTCTTCTAGCTAAGGGCCAACAACAAGGCTTTCCAGGTATGATTAGAAGTATCAAATGCATGCACTGGGAATGGAAGAATTGTCCAACAACTCATCAAGGGGAATACTCAGGGCAAAAAGGTCGCCCCACTATTATGTTAGAGGCGGTAACCTCGTATGATACCTAGATATGGCACAGTTTCTTTGGGGTTCCAGGCGCTCAAAACGATATTAATGTGCTCCACCAATCAGATGTGTTTGATGAAGTCCTTACCGGAAGAAGCCCAACAGCCGTATTTGAAGTCCATGGAGAACGGTACTCCAACGCTTATTATCTTACTAACAGAATATACCCAAGATACTCTACATTTGTCAAAACAATTTCTAACCCTCAAACACCGGCAGATAAGCTGTTTGCAAAGAAACAGGAGGCATACCGGAAAAATGTGGAGAGATGTTTTGGCATCCTGCAATCCCGATGGGCAATTATCCGTCATAGCTGTACATTGCACAAGAAATCGGTAATCAAAATTATCATGTTAGCTTGTATCATATTGCATAACATGATTGTCGAGAGTGAGTTCGTAGATGAAGAGTTTGAGGAGAATGCAGAAGAAGATATGCAAAAGCCAGTACAAGCTTTCCAGGTTTATAATGAGCCTGTTGATGAGGATGAGAATCGAATTCATTTTGAGCCAATGAGTAGAGATAGACATAATATGTCACGGTTTCATGATCGTGCTGCCGATCTTGAATCTGTTTATATCCATACGGAGCTTCAGAAGGACCTGGTAAAGCACAACTGGATGCTTGAGACTGGAGAAAGATTATAATTATGTGTGTTTAAATTTTTACTATGTGTGTTTAAATTTCATTAAGTGTGTTTCAAATTAGTATGTTTGTTTCAATTTCTGAAAGTGTGTAATAAATATGATGTGTTTCAATTTTAATTGTTAGATTATGCCTGGATTGTATGTTGGAGATAAATTGTAATCCGTATTATGCTGAGATTAGGTTTTCTGCCGTTGGATCAAATTTTGGGTTCAAAATCAACAGTCCAGATCAACTGGCCCTTTTTTTCAACCGGTGCGCCACATGTCCTCCACTCATTGGCGCGTAATTTTTTATTTTTTACTTATTATACACGCACCTGGATTTAAAAAAATTATAGCGGCTGTCGTCACCCACGTGAGTGTGGGCTCCACCAGCTGCTTGAGCTTCAGCTCAACCCAGAACAGCTCGACCTTGAGCTCGTTGACCGGCAATCTGCTCACCCAGTTTTCTCCCCGGTGCATCACCGAAAAACGACTTGTTCGAGCAACTCCGGCGGGTCCCTCCACTTGCACAAGCAGCCGGCCGGTTTTCAGCACCCTAGTGTGGATGATCTTAGTTGACATGAAAGTTCAAAGTGTTGAACAGGGACAAGTGTGACACATGGAATCCGAATTGTACCAATATTGTCCAAACTTAACCACCTTTAAAGTGTTGGGTTTTATCCACAAAAGACCTCGGTACAATTAAGAATAGTCTAACCACATTTAAGATATATTTAATATTTTCATATTTCGATGTGAGATCTCCAATCCAACACAAAGATGATACCCTCAATAAATTGCAATGCTGCTTTCTGGACACAGAGAGCAACTCGAATTGTATCCTGTTAAAACAAACAAGAATGATAAAGTTGGTCAGGGGAGTACTTGTAAATTTGCAGTAAAAATATCATGAGCCAAGTAAAGCTAAAAGTAACAGTATGAACAGCTATATAACTACTAACCAAGGAGTAAAATATCGGGTATCGAGGATATATCGACAGTCCAAAATTTGGATATATCGACGGAAATATCGACGAAATATCGATCCACTGAAAATTCTGACGGAAATGACGGAAACTAATAAAAATATATAGAAATTTGTAATGAAACTTTTGGAGGTTGTTATATGATCAATTACCTACCTTATGTAAAAATAAAATATTGATCAAACATCAAAACATATGAATTTGCTATATTACTATATGAATTAGTATGTGTTAAGTGCTGATAACTATTAAAATATAATTTAATAGTTCCATTTTTATTTTTTTGATGGCTAAACTTTAATGGGAGGCTAGACCATCACATTTTTGTACAATATGTTACACATCACACATTATAAAATCAAATATATAAATACTTCAAAACCATATAGAGGACCTATGAGGTTCGAAATTCACACTATTTTCCTCATCTCTCTGTGCAGAATCATGTGTGTATTGTGAAGAGTACTCATTAAATGATTGCTCTCCCATGTAATTCTGCACGTATTGACTTACATGCCAACCATATGGGTCAGGGGGCGGTCTTTGAAGATTTTGGAGCTCGTAGTATGAACCAGGCATTGCTCGACTTTCTTCATTGCTATCATCATTTGTGGCATTTGTTTGTGATTGTAACGATGAGTTATCACTTGTTGGAAGACCATAAGGCATGATATATGAAGGATAAGGCATTGCAAAATTTTGACAAGCTTTTAATTTTGTTAAATTACAAAAGTTACTGAAAATTTCAAAAATTTCGGTAAATATCGGAAAATATTGGAAAATATCGGAAATATCGGGGATATATCGGAAATATCGGAAAGTTTCGGAAAATTTCGGAAAATTTGGAGATATATTCACGAATTTTTCAGGTAAGTTCAAAAAACCGAAATATCGACGAAATATCGCCGATAATATCGATTTTGCATTCCTTGCTACTAACATATCTGCAAATACGTAACTTGAGCATCCTCTGTTTGGGTGCATCGTTATTACTGTTATTTCTCTCATAAGGATCTCTCAAATCTTAGTCAGCAACTTAAGTCAGTTATGAGATCAGAAATGGACAATTCTCCTATTTTCAGGCAAGCTCTCTTTATTGGAGACCATCATTAAGATAATAAGTTCATTTGAACTGTATTCAAGTTATTTTTTTTTCATTTTTCGATAGAGTATTCAAGTTTTTTTTCGATACATGAAATGTATTCAAATTGGTGTATTTAATAGTTTATTAATAACAAAAATCATAATATCGTATATTTTATATGTTATCAAGATAAAGAGACTAACTGTTGTAACTATATCCAAAAAGAATTTTTAGAACATAAATTTCCATTGTTCTTCCATTTGTTGCAAGCGACAATTCATTCTTTGCGTAACAATCACTTGCGAACAAGTGTCAAACAAGCCTATTTCTTGTTAAAGGTATTTAGGATTAAATACAAAAAGAACAGAGTAATCGTAATATCTAAATATATACACATTGTATAATAAATTAAGTGCAAAGTTTGTAAAATCTTTAGAAGGGTGACCCTAAGTCTAAAGTACAATTTCAGTTTCTCAACCTTCGTAGAATAACTTTGAAACCATTACCGTTGCAATTCACGGTCATAGAATCAGTATGCACCGCAGACTAATATTGACAGTGTATATATAAGTTAAATCTTAGCATACATTTCTTTATTTTAAATGATTGAGTCGAGTATACGTGGTGAGAATACTATTTTTGAACAATCATAGTGCCATCTGTGTTAGTATAGCAGCATCAGTTCTCCGATTAAACATACTTATTCATTTAAGCAGGTAATCAACACCCACCCGACCACCCGAAAGACCACCAGGAATGCTACAACTTCGCTCACAAGACCAACCACATCCGAGCGCGCACGCGCCCGACAGACGCACATCCGAATGTTCGCTCCACATAAACAACAGAAACGGCTTTATCCCACATCGAAGAACACAAGCAAGCAACAATCTCAACCACCTATATAGGTAAGGCATTTACTACAGGTAAAAAGGCATTCAATTCTAGCACTAAACACTCCAACATACTTTCACGCACGTTCGCTTGACTGTTATATCCAATACATCTTCTAACTTAGGCATCGGAGCGTTGAAGGCAGGCCACCCCTGTCTCGACCATCTGACCGCCCGTTTGTCGTTGTATTCTTCTAACAGCCGAACCCGAACACGCACATCCAAACACCCGAAGAGAGAAGAAGCGCCCGACCATCCGAACAGCCCGAGCGTTCGGACGAGGAAGAGAAGAGCTCGTACTTGCTTCTGCTAGATTGCGTCCTGCGTAATCCGGTAGAAATAATTGGCGCCGTCTGTGGGAAACTTACAAATTGCAAACCTCGTATAAACACCACCAACCAAAAACCCACATGCATACCTAGGAGACAAACGTCAGTGATACACCTGTCAAGGAAACACCCCCAGGTGCACGGGCACGGCAAGTAGTGGAGCTGGGGACGAGCAGCAGTGGCGAGGAGCGCGTCGACTGCCTGCTCCAGGAGCTGCGAGAGGCAGCGTTCGAAAGGGACCAGGAGCGCCAAATCCGGCAGAGGCTGGAGGAACGGCTGGACGCGCTTGTCAGCCAGCAGCAAGGGCAACGCGAACGGATCCAAGGGACCGCCGACGACGAAGAGCAACACCCGCTTGGCGGGAGAGGCCCACGGGCGGTCCGCATGCCCACACCAGTAGGGGAATTGGAGCCCCCGACGGACAACACCCTGATCCTTCGGAGGATGAAGGAGTTGGCGGAAGAAGTCTCGCGCCTACGGAAGGACAAGCTTGCCGGACAAGGTGGGGAAGGGACCTCAACGCAAAAACAGCAAAAATCACCCGGTTCGATGGAAGTGGGGATCCTCGTATGCACATCGATAAATTTCGATCCGCCACGGACGGAACCAGATATTCGGACTCGACCCTGTGTTTCCTGTTCCAGGAGACACTGACCGAGGAAGCCAGGAGTTGGTTCTACGAAATTCCGCCAGGCTCCATCCACTCGTTCCTCGAGCTGGCGGAGAGCTTCCAGAGGCGCTACAGGCTCCAGGGGGAGTACAACACTACGGGCATCCTCCTCAAGGTCCTCCAGGGGATGGACGAGAGCCTGTCAAGCTATATCAATCAGTGGAGGATGCTGGCGAGCACATGCAGGGATCTCGACAAGCGAGTGGCCAAGGTGGCCCTGATGGACAACATGCTCGCCACACCGTTCGTAGAAAAGCTGGTAAGGAAAGAACATCTCGACTATGACGAGATCATGGACCTGATCGTACAAAAGGCGTTAGTGGAGACGCGAGTGTACGGGTGCACCTCCGAGTCTAGCACCAACAGACCGGAGGAAGTAAGCGCCCAACCACGACAATCCGCAGACGACGGAGGAGAGCCAAGCGGAGGCTATAAGAGAAGCCGAGACGCGCAAGGACAAAATCACAGGAGGCCGCCCCTCCCCCCCCGTAACTATCAGAACAACCGACACAACCAAGCGAGGGGACCAGCGCCACAAACCGCCCGTCTACCGCCGGTGCCACGGCACCGGCCGGCCGAACAAGAGGTATACGCGATCAATCGATGTCAGATTCAACCACCGAACAACATGTCAAAGGAGATGACCCCACCCGGTTGGACCTCAGACATCTGGTGTGAATACCACCACACCGCCACTCACCACACCAACGACTGCGTCATGCTAAAGAAGGTCCTCGGGGACATGCAAAAGGACGGACGGATCATCCCTCCTGGGGCGGAGGAGCGACCGCGCGAGGCAAATATCGAGACCCGGGAGACTATCAGCACGATTTCCGGGGGGAAGCGCAAGGAGGGGACTTCGTCGCCCGATCGCTCGAGCAGGGAGGTGCTGACGATCGGGGCAGGAAGGATGCACAAGGCAGGAAGGAGAGAGTCGCCAACGATCAATTTCACGGCGGAGGACGAAGAGGGAGGCCCGAAGGACAACACCCTGCCTTTCGTGATCGACGCGATCATAGACCGATTCCTCATGAAGATGGTGCTGGTGGACAACGGGGCATCCGTGAACGTGATCTATCTGGACGTGTACACGGCGCTTGGTAGGCCCGCACACAAAATGACGCAAGACCACCAGTGCGTCGCCAGCTTCACGGGCGAAACATCATATCCGATCGGAAGCGACAACATTCGGGTCGGGATCGGTTCCCCTGATTCTCCGCACAGTGAGGTCCGGACGGACTTCGTCGCCATGGACACCCCCTCCCCATACAACGCCATACTTGGGAGGCCGGGGATCAACAAGCTGAAGTTGATCATTACAGGGCACATGCTTTTGGGACGGTTCCCAAAGGAGCATGGGGTCGGACACGTCCGGGGGTACAACTACGAAGAAGCAACGAAACCCCGGAACAGGCAAGAGGTCCTCGCCATGGAGGAGTCGGCACCAGAAACGGAGGTACCGGACGACCCGCGCGACGGGCTGATGGCAATATCCCCCGTTCCCGAGCGCAAAGAGCTGAGGACGATCCAGCTATCCTCCGAGCATCCGGAAAGGACGATCCAGATCGGCGCTTCGCTAGCTCCCGCGATAGCCGAGCGGCTGATCGCACTGCTAAAAGAGAAGCGGGAGGTGTTCGCGTGGTCATACGAGGACATGCCCGGGATCAGCACGAACATCATATCCCACAAGCTGAGCGTCAACATCGGCGTACGGGCAGTGAAACAGAAGCGACGGGCGTACAAGGCGGAACACTACGCGGCGATGCATGAGGAGGTGGACCGACTACTGGGCATCGGGTTTATCCGCAAGGTGGATTACCTGAAATGGATCTCTAACGCTGTAATGGTGCAGAAGAACAACAAAAAATGGAGGATGTGCATCAATTATAGCGACCTCAACAAGGTGTGCCCCAAAGACAGCTTCCCTTTGCCAAGGATCGACCAGTTGGTAGACGCGACAGCCGGGCACGAGCTTCTGTCTATGATGGACGTATACTCGGGCTACAACCAGATCTTCATGGACCCCGAGGACCAGAAGGCAACGACATTCGTCACAGACAAGGGCCTATATTGCTACGTCGTTATGCCATTCGGGTTGAAGAACGCTGGCTCCACGTACCAGAGGCTCATGAACGCGATGTTTCATGGCCTGATCGGCAACATCGTGGATGTGTAAGTGGACGATGTACTGGTAAAGAGCGTTCGAGCGGTCGACCACGTCCAGAACTTGGGGACTATGCTCGACGTCCTCATCAGGAATGACATGAGGTTGAACCCGGCCAAATGCACGTTCGGAGTCACCAATAGCAAATTCCTAGGGTATATCGTCAGCCAGCAGGGAATTGAGGCTTCGCCCGCCAAGGTAAGGGCAATCATCGACATGAAGCTGCCCGTCAAGAAAGCAGACCTGCAGAGCCGCACGGTCAAGCTCGCATTACTAAACAGGTTCATATCTTGCTACTCAGACAGATGCGCCCCATTCTTCAAGGCTCTCCAAACAACGAACAAGCGGGAGGTCGCATGGACGCCCGAATGCGAGGCATCTTTCCTTCAGATCAAGGAGTACTTGGCATCCATCCCACTCCTATCCAGGCCCGTCCGAGGGGAGCTACTATACATTTACTTGGCCGCTTCCCTCACAGCTGTCAGTTCAGCCCTCGTCCGCCGGGAGGACTGCACAAAACTACCAGTTTTTTTCTCAGGGAAGGGCATGACGGGCGCTGAGACCCGATATTCGACGATCGAGAAGATGGCGCTCGCACTCATCACTGTCGCCTGACGATTGAGGCCATACTTCCAGGCGCACAACATCCACATCCTCACGAACGTGCCCCTGCGCCAGATCCTCCAATCGCCCGATCACAGTGGCTGCCTGGCAAAGTGGGCAATCGAGCTCAGCGAATTCGACCTCCAGTACAAACCCCGAACGACAATCAAATGGCAGGCAGTGGCGGACTTCATCGCCGAATACACGGAAGCAGAGGTGACATCGATCTACGCATCCGACGGCCCGACGGTAGAGGCATCCGACAAACCAGGAGTCAAGGAAGTACCATTGTCGGAGTGGAACCTCTACGTCGATGGATCATGCACGAAAAAGACAAGCGGCGTCGGGATCATCCTAACCAGGCCAGGAGGGGTAAACGCAGAGTACGCCCTCAAGTTTGAGTTCAAGACAACCAACAACGAAGCCGAATATGAAGCGCTCATTGCAGGCCTACCGCTGGCCAAAAACTCGGAGGCGCCCGACCTCAATGTATTCAGTGACTTGCAGTTGGTGGTGAGCCAGGTCGGAGGGGAATTCCAAGCGAAGGGGGAGTCCATGATTGCCTATCTAAAGCACGTGAAGGCGCTGATCAGCAGGTTTAACTACGTCAACGTCAACCACATACACCGAGGGCTCAATGCGAAGGCAGACAGACTCGCCCGATTGGCCACGGCCCCCGTGCACACGGGACCAGGGCAGCGGATTGTCGAAGTGCTGCGGCGACCGAGCATCTCTGGAGCAAAACAGATCCTGGCAATCGAACCACATGAGCACAGCTACATGGACTTACTCATCGCGTACAAAGCAAGAGAAGAATTACCAGAAGATAGGCGAGAGGCCAGAACCATCATCGTACGGGCGACGAATTTCAGCATACGGGATGGAGCGCTATACTGACAAGGGAAGACTTGGGCGCGCCTCAAGTGCGTCACTCCAACAAAGGGCAACTCGATCCTGCAAGAGATCCACTTGGGCACGTGCAGCCACCATGCGGGCGCCAGATCAATCGCACACAAGGCCCTTCGGTGTGGCTTCTGGTGGCCCACAATCCATGTAGACACCACAACACAAACAAGCAAGTGCCACCAATGCCAGCTGCACGTGCATCACCACCACACGCCCGCCGTCCCACTGTCCATCCTCCTGTCGCCCGTTCCCTTCGCACAGTGGGGACTAAATCTAATCTGGGAGCTCCTAAAATGGAAGGGGCAGTACAGGTACATGATCGTCATCATCGACTACCTCACCAAGTTCATTGAAGCCCAGCCAATGGCAAAAATAACGATAGAAAAGGTCGAGCGCTTCCTCTGGCGTTTCCTCTTCTGTCGCTACGGGACGCCGATCAGCATCATCACGGACAACGGGCCACAGTTCAACAACCCTCGGCTCACGGCCTTCTGCAAACGGCAGGGAACGGATCTCGCACTACAACAATTTTGCCCATTACCGGCGAGATCACCGGAGACAAGGCCGGCGACCGGAAAAGTCGCCGGTAATGTTCAACATTACCGGCGACTTAAACCGTCGCCGGTAATGTCTCCGAAAACTCGCCGGTGATGTTTGAAAACATTGCCGGCGACACCAACCGTCGCCGGCAATGTCTAGCCGGACATTTCCGGCGATTTTCCGACCGGAATTTCGCCGGAAATGTCCGGCTAGACATTGCCGGCGACGGTTGGTGTCGCCGGCAATGTTTTCAAACATCACCGGCGAGTTTTCGGCGTAAAGTCGCCGGTAATGTCTTTATTTCCGGCGACTAACTCTGTCGCCGGCAATGTCTCTTATATTAGATGGAAATTGCAGCAGCTCGATCATTCATTCATTTCGATCGGAAAAAATCCAGAGAAATCGAAAGAAGAAAAACGTACGGTCTGAAGCAAATCCTTCGGTATATATATTGTCAAAATTAAGGCGCGCGTCAAATCCTCGATAACTCGGAAGCTATATATATAGGTACGTGTATATATATGTATATGTGTATGTATATATATATGTGTGTGTTGATCAAATCCAATTCGTGAGATATATATGAAATGTTGTTGATGTCACCGAAACGAGAAAACTGCTTGTAGTTAATCTTATCTTGTGTCTGAATCAACGACTGGTATTATCGTAGTGTTATCGGAGCAAGGCTTAACATAGCCTCCTACCTAGTCAAATACGTATTGAATTGAAAAAAGAAGAATACCATCATCGAGTACTGAAACGAATTCAGAGATTAGATCGATATATATATATATATGCATGCATGTGTTGATTTAATTAGAGTTGAATTGAGATATCGTGTCGATTATTAGTAGTGAATGTGTGTATATATATATAATTAATACGTATGCATTGTTAGAATTTTCAGGATGGACAAGAGTTGGATGAGCCTCGAAAGATGGGATGTTAGATATCACCAGGGAATTAGGAGTTTTGTTGATTTTGTGAAGGCTAATTGTGGAGACACTACACTTCATTATTGCCCGTGTAAAGAATGCAAGTGTTTCAGTGATCGATTTCGTTTTCCCATTGATAAAGTCCAGAGGCACCTGAGTAAATACGGGTTTTGGGATAAGTACACTTGTTGGATTTATCACGGTGAAACATCGTTAGCGGGGCCGCATGATCATGGACAATTTGGTGAGAGGGCCAGTCCACGCTATGATCATGGAGATTTTGCTGAGAGTGGTAGTTCATCCTATGATCCAACAGCGATGTTAATCAATGATATGTTTCCTCGTGAGAGCGGTGTATTTGCTGATGAAGCACCAAATGTCCCTCCCGTCGTTGAGGGTTTCCCCCATATCGAGCCAGTCGAGCCATTACCTGGAGCTCATGTCAACACAAGCGGTATGGACAAGTACAACAACCTGATTGCACTGCAACAAACTCCGTTGTACGACGGTTGTAGTAAGACTGTTCTTGAAAGTGTGATGGGAGTGATGCAGCTAAAAATGGAGAACAAAATGTCAGTCAAAGCTGTTGATTCTTGGTTGAAGTGGACTGCTTCGCTACTGCCACCCGGTCATCGTCTTCCTACCACTCATCATAAGGTGCGACATATCCTGAAAGATCTTGGGCTTTCCTACATCAAAATCCATGCATGCAGATATGATTGTATTCTCTTCTGGGGAAAAGATCTCGAAGACCTTGAAGCCTGCCCGGTTTGTTTTACAGAAAGGTATAAGTTGACTCCTGCAGGCAACAAGAAAGCTGTGAAGATACTTCGATATTTCCCGCTTATTGATAGGCTAGAGCGGTTGTTCATGTGTGCTTTCACGGCCGAGGCAATGAGATGGTGGGCTGAGAGGAACTTGCCTGACGATGACACCCTTATACACCCTTCCGACGGAGAGGCTTGGAAGCTCATGGTCAGGGAGTTTGATCATTTTGCAGCAGAGGTCCGAAATGTTTGGCTAGGGCTCTCATCTGACGGATTCAACCCTTTTGGCAACATGAGTCTTCAATACAGTATATGGCCAGTTATTTTGGTACCGTACAACCTTCCACCATGGATGTGCATGAAGAAGGAATACAATATGCTGACTCTGTTAATTCCGGGTCCGGGTTATCCAGGCAAGTGTCTCGATGTGTATTTGAGGCCTTTGATTGAGGAGCTTAAGTACCTGAGTGAGTGTGGCCACCCCACTTACGATAGGTTCAAAAATGAGATGTTTCAGATGCATGCCATGCTTGTTGGCACCATCAGTGATTTTCCTGCCCGCGGTATGTTGTCGGGCAACGTTACCAGGGGTTACAGGGCTTGTTCAGAGTGCATGACGGTTGATTGTTGCAGTCCTCATTGCAGTAAAATTGTTCTGATGCGTCACCGTTGTTGGCTTCCATATGATCACCCATTTAGGCAGGATCCAGACGCGTTTGATGGGACTGTGGAAACAGGTGTGGCACCAAGGCGATGGACAGGGGTAGAAATTTTGGAAGTGTTGAATGAATATGATTTTGGCCAGCTGAGCAATCATCCTGACATAGTGGCATCAATTCCAGAAAAGCCCGAAAGGTATAAGTTTTGGACACACAAGAGCATATTCTGGGAACTCCCCTACTGGCCCAGCTTGCCTATCAGACACTACCTAGATGTCATGCATATAGAGAAGAATGTGTGTGAAAGTGTGGTGGGCACAGTTCTTAACTTGGAGGGGAAAACAAAAGACATCCCTAAGGCACGTATTGATCTGAAAGCTATGGGACTGCGGAAACATTTGTGGTTAAGAGATGGTAAGAGAAAAATGCCGCAAGCTCCTTACACCGTCAAGCCGAAGCATAAGCATGAAATTTTTCGGTGGCTGAGTAATGTCAGGTATATATTCTTATATATATACCTTCAGTACAGAAATTGGTTTGCGTTAAATTTTTACCGGACTATGGTGATATGCGAGAAATATAATTGTTGCCTATGGCTATATATATATATATATGCAGGTATCCTTATGGCTATGCAGGAAATATAAGCAGGTGTGTTAACTACCGGGACAATAAGATGTACGGATTAAAGAGTCATGACTGCCATGTACTACTTCAACGCCTTTTCCCTATTTTCATTCGAGGGTACCTGCCCAAGGAGGTGGTGGAGCCGTTGGTGGCCTTGTCAAGATTCTTTCAGAAGTTATGCACCAGGGAAGTTAAAAAATCAGATCTTAGGGAGATGCAAGATGACATAATTTTTATCATGTGCAAGCTTGAGAGGATATTTCCGCCAAATTTTTTTGACATCATGCCTCACCTAACGATCCATCTTCCCGAACAATTGTTGCTTACCGGTCCCGTACACTACACTTGGATGTATCCCATGGAAAGGTACATTTGGTTTGCCTCTGTTTTTATATGTAAAGTTTTATTTTTACGTACCCCTTTTAACATGCACAAGTTAACTTGTAGACAATTGGGAGCCTACAAGGACTATGTGAAGAATAAATATGCACCTGAAGGGTGTATCGCTGAAGCATATGTTGCGCATGAGTGTGTAACGTACACCAAAGTGTATTTGGGAGCGCTTGAGGACCCCAACAACAGATGCCGATAGATGAACCTCAGTTCAAACTTCCTATCATCTCCAATGACGTTGTAGTACAGGGAAGCTTGCCAAAGTCGTACAAGTTGGATGAAAATGAGGTGGTCATAGCCCACTGGTCGGTACTGATTAACTGTGAAGAAGTACAATATTGGAAAAACTATCATCTTCACTGCCCTGCTATTGCCGGTGATGTTGATTACCACAACAGGACGTTTGCAAACTACTTTGGTCCATGGGTAAGGGTATATGTGTATATGTCTTTTTTTATCTTGCCATTTTCCTTATATATCATGTGTGTACGTACAATAACTGTTTTGTGGTTTCTATGTTCATAATTTATTGTGTGGTTTGTTATCGTTTTCAGATGAACCATGTAGCAGATGATGGTTACCCAGAGTGGTCAAACGAATTGAGGGTCCTAGCGATGAAACCGATAGCTTCAAAAGTTTACTCGATGTGTCAGGTCAATGGCGTTAAATTTGTATGTGAAAATCGAGACGACCGACTCAAAACACAGAATTGTGGGGTGATGGTCCATGGTGGGCAGGATGGCGTTGACTATTATGGTGTCCTTCATTCAGTTGTTGAACTAATTTATGGGAACCGCATGAAAGTGCACTTGTTCAAGTGTAGATGGTTTGATACTAGCCCGGAGAACACAAGGACCGATCAGCACGGAACTTTTTCGGTGAATACTGCTACTACCTGGTATGAAGAAGACCCTTTCGTTCTTGCCTCATCAGTAAAACAAGTGTTTTACCTCGACGATCTTCTTAACAAAGTCCCGTGGAAGGTGGTTAACCATGTAGCTCAACGAAACATATACAGTGCTGCCACACTTGGTGAGACCGCAGATGACGAGGAAGTTACTGCATACCAAGAGCCGAACGCTTTTGACATTCCGGAATCATCTACGATTCGCCTTAATAATGTGAGATCTGGAAGTGTGGTTCGAATTCCTGGAGCAGAACTTCTCGATGTTAATCCTAATGAAGTTGACGCTGATTCAGATGACGAGGAGAGGCACATATTGCCAGAGGTTACCTATGAAACCGAGTCAGACTCAAGTGATGCCGATGATTACGATTATCATCCTTAGTACGTTAATGATGTTGTCGGAAATAGTAGCCGGAAATCGTAGTCGGAAAATAGTAGCCGGAAAATTGTAGTCGGAAAATTATAGTCGGGAAATGTAGTCGGAAAATTGTTGTCGGAAATCGTAGTCTGAAAATTGTTGTCGGAAATCGTAGTCTGAAAATTGTAGTCGGAAAATGTAGCCGGAAATCGTAGACGAAAAATGTCGAATATAATTCTTCGATTCGGGAAACAATGACATTACCAACGAGTTATAAGCAACTCGTTGGTAATGACATTACCAACGAGTTAACTCGTCGTTGGTAATGACATTACCAACGAGTTGCTTATAACTCGTTGGTAATGTCATTACCAACGAGTTAACTCGTTGGTAATGTCATTACCAACGAGTTGAAGTCGTTGGTAATGTCATTACCAACGAATTATGAAGTTGTCGCCGGCAATGTTTTGTGGATAGAAAACATCCCAGCTCGAACCCGAGCTTCCCAGCCGTTGCTTCTCCTCCTCCTCCAATCTCCTCTCCTCCTCCTCCGATCTCCCTCTCCACCGACCCCGAAGCGCTCTCACCTCCCTCTCCTCCTCTCCCTCTCCTCCTCCTCCTCCTCTCCCTCTCCTCCTCTCCCTCTCCCTCTCCTCCTCTCCCTCTCCTCCTCTCCACCGATCGGAAAATCTCCTCCTCCCCTCCTCCCCTCCTCTCCTCCACCGATCGGAAAATACATTGTAGGTGGAAATCCATGGCAGGTCCGATCCTCTCTCTCTCCCTCTCTCTCTCTCAATTTTTAATTAATTTTTTGTATGTGTATGTGTATGTGTATGTGTATGTGTATGTGTGTATATGTGTAAATTAATTAGGGTGGTAGGAAAACAAATTAGGGTGATTAAAAGAAATTTGTATATATATGTGTATGTGATGTGTATATATGTGTAAATTAAGTGATGTATATATGTGAAAATTATGTGGTTTAATATGGATGAATATGTGATGTATGACTATATGTGTAAATTATGTATATATGTGGAAAAATTTGGATGAATATGTGGTGTATATATATATGTGTAAATTTTGTATATATGTGGTTTAATTTGTGTAAATTAATTATGGTGCTATGTGTGAAAATTGTGGTAAATTATTGTGGATAATTGTGGGGTGTAGGAGAAATATATGTGATGTGGCCTTGTGAAATTTTAATTAATTTATATGGAATGTATATATGTGTGTGAAAATTAGGTGAAATTAAGATGCATGATGTATACAAAGTGTAGAATAGATGTATATATATGTGAAAAGTTTAAAGCCGGAAATGATGTATGAATAGCACCGTTAAGTTAGGTGATATTGTTGTTAATTTAACGTATAATAGGTGAAAAATCGGATTAAGGTGATATAGTTGTATATTTAACGTATAAATTAAGGTGAAAACTCGGAATCGGAACTGTTTGAAACCGGAACGGTTTGTAACCGGAACTGTTTGGAACCGGAACCGGTATGTTACAAACGTTTCCGGTTACAAACGGTTCCGGTTTCAAACGGTTCCGGTTCCAAACCGTTCCGGTTCCGATTTGTTATAGAACCAAATCCATGACTATTACGGTGTCCAGGAGGTAATTTTGCGGCTAATTGGCTTCGGAGAGGTTCCCGAAATAGTGGAGGGAACAGTAGTCAAGCTTCCTCCTCACCCGCAGTTAGCAACACGCCCAGTGGTCCGATGATGAGTGCTCGCACGAGAGCCTTGCTAGAGGCGCGAGCTGAGGAGGAAGCTGCACGATCTAGAGCCGTGCAACCGGAAGTCGAGCCTCGAGCCTCAGTCAGCAGACGCTCAGTCAGCAGACGTCCCTCCGTCAGCAGACCCTCAGATGAGCGACAGTCAACGGGGGCATCAGAAACTCCCTCAATCTGAATGCCCCATATTCGCCCGATGCCTACTCCCGTTTCACGGGAATCATCTCAGGCAGATAGTGGTGCTGGCGCCTCATCGTCCAGGCCTCGTCTATCTCCGCCGTCCGGTCTCTTCCTACCCGAGGAGATTCCTGTGATCCCTCAATTTGATAATAGGGGGATGCCTGTTTATGTTGAAGGACGGCCGGAGTTCCTGAGCGTGGAGGAAGCGTACAACTTCATCCCGTTCGACCCCGTGTATCTTTGGAGTGTGAGGTGCACCAACCAACAAACGGACGATGCAGGTAAATTTTATTTAACATCAGATTGATTACTTAATTATTACTTAAGACTTGCGATAGGTTCAATTAATGATATCAATTTGTTGACATTGTATTATTAGGCAATTTCGTTAATGGGACTGGAAAACGGAAAGGGGCTAGAGGCACCTGCACCGGGAAGAGACTTGAGCAGGCCACCGGGGGAAGGAAAACGCCCATAAGGGCCAATGAGGATGGCGAGGTGATCGAGGCATTCGACACCACGCGCAAATATGTCAGCATGGCCGGTGCGATCGTGCGGGACAAGGTCCCAATGCTTTGGCCAGATTGGGAATCTGTGCCTATCTACGTGACGATGCAAGTGCATAACAAACTGAGTGTGAGTAAAATCGTATTTTCATTACGTAAATTTTACATTTATTAATTAAGTCCGAATAAATATATAATTTTACCTTTTATATATTCATATTGCAGGTGTGGTTTGACGTGGATGAAGTTCTTATTCACACGTGGGTAGAGCGTCAACTACATATGAGGTGATGTGCTTCGACTTATTTGAATATATATCGAGTTAGATTTTTGTTTATCTTGGGTTTTAATATCTCTAACTTTTTTTCCTTGTTTTAATATAGGTATAAAGAGTGGAAGAACGAGCTTTCTTCCCATTACACTGTATACAAGGAGCTAGGCCGAGGTTCTACCCCTAGCGAATTCCGGTTTAGGGAGTACGAGTGGCAGTGGCTCATAGCCCACTTCGAGCACCCCAAAGCTCGGGTATGCATCCTGAATATATCTTACAAGCCTAATGTATCGTATCATATTGAAATAGTTAGTTACTAATTTTTTTCCATATGTTTATCAAATAAGGCGATTTCGAACACGAATCGGGCGAATAGATTGAAAAACACCAGGGCCCATCATGCAGGTTCACTTAACTACATGGGTTGGTCGACTAAGGCGCAGCAACAACAAGAAGTGAACCCGTTGGTGTATATTCATCAGAAGTTCTATCCGCAATGCCTTGAAGAAGTGGTAAGTCTTTCGCCTCTCCATGTGTTAATAAAACTATTTTTCGATATTAATTAATAGATTTTGTAAGCTAATACGTTATTCATTTTCGCTTTTCAATTAGGCGAGAGTGGAGGACGCGACCTTAGAAGTGACCATGAGTATAGCTCGGTCTAACCATCCTGACTGCTCCGAGGAAGAAGTCACCCAGTATGCCTCTCAGATCGATCCGCTTGATCGCCCGATAGCGGCTCAGATCATGGCAAAAGCGTGCGGGACTGGAAAGAATACCTACTACTGTAGGGGAATGGGCACGGCCGGCGAAGGAGTATTGAAAAACACTTCAGAATACTCTACCGGGTCAAGACGTTCAACTTCTAGTCGTAGCGGAGCTTCAGAGGACGCAGAGGGAGTTGGAGGACCAAAAGAGGCAGCAGGCAATCAGAGATGCCGAGTACCAAAACTTGGTCCGGCAGGTCTCAATGAGAGATGCCGAGTACCAACGAGTGTTCCAGAGTCAGGAACAGATGTTCACATGGATGCAGACGATGTACGAGGCTCAGACTACCGGACAACCGTTAGCCCCACCTCCACCACCACCACAACCGCACCAGTTCCCTGTGTTCCCTAGTTATCCACCACCACCACCACCACCGCACCACTCATCGCCAGAGCAAGACCAGGGTAGCCACCGGAATTCAAATGAGTACATGGATTACTTCGACCAAGACCCGCAAGTTCCTCGACCCTGACCTGTAGTTGTAGTTAATTTTCGTATCGTCGTTGCTATTTGTACTGTATGTTGGACATTTATGTGTACTGTTGAACTTGTATGATTGTACGGTTTATGTCTTTCAATGCAGGTTCTGGAATTGGGCCCAATCCAGAACAGCATTTTTTTTTCAAAATTTTTCCTGACATTGCCGGCGACATGGACCTCAGTCGCCGGCAATGTCTCACATTCCGGCCACGGCGGCGCTGCCATTGCCGGCGACGGCGTTTCCCGTCGCCGGCAATGTTAACACCGGCGGGGAATCTCCGGCGACATCATTGCCGGCGACTGGTCGCCGGAAATGTCAATTCCGGCGAAAAAAAATGACAAGGCCGGCGACGGCAGGTCGCCGGTGATGTCTTGATTTCTGGTAGTGTCGTATTCACATCACCAGCGCACCCTCAGATAAACGGACAGGTAGAGGTAGCGAACAAGATAATCAAGGCGGGCATTAAGAAGAAGATCGAAGACATCGAGCCCGGAGAAGTAGGATACGGGCGCTGGCCCGAGATCATCCCAGAGATCCTATGGTCTATCCGAACGACCGCCAACTCAGCCACGGGCGAAACCCCGTTCAGTCTGACGTTCGGAACGGAAGCTGTGCTACCCTTGGAGATCACCCACCAGAGCCCACGGATCGAGGGGTACGATCCGAGCACGAACGACGAGAGACAACGA
Organism: Geum urbanum; assembly: GCA_946800695.1. Taxonomy (NCBI): domain Eukaryota; kingdom Viridiplantae; phylum Streptophyta; class Magnoliopsida; order Rosales; family Rosaceae; genus Geum; species Geum urbanum. The sequence goes on along the minus strand of OX327002.1, from coordinate 3,156,123 downwards.
CTCAACGACGATCTGTTGGAAGAACGGAGAGACACGGCGCATCTCCATAACACCGCGAACAAGCAGAGAATTGCCCGACTGTATAACAAACGTATTCGAGCTCGACCAATCCAACAGGGGGACTGGGTAATGAAGGCGATCCAGCAGAAGGTCAGGGCACTCCGTCCGTCATGGGAAGGTCCGTATGTCGTGGACGAAGTGGTAAGCGCCAGCACCTTCTACCTTAGAGACATGCAAGGTGAACGACTGCGACACCCATGGAACATCCAGCACTTGAGGAAATACTTTCATTAAATTTTGTTGTGATGTGTACTTATTATCATTAAAGTTCATTTTGTTGTTGTTACGTTTGTATGTTCTCATGTTGTTGACCCGCCCGCCCGAAGCTCGGGGGACTGGGGAGAGACTGTTCGCGCTAATGTAACACTTGGTTAAAATACCACAGCAAGGAATAAAGAGCGTACGCGCACGTGAACCATTCAAAAGATGCCAAAAAAAAAACAACAGAAGTAAAAGGCACACATACGGAAGGAAAAGAAATTTCATTAAACAAGAGCACGAGGCCCGTTACAAAAGAAACTATAGTATTACAAAAAAAAAGAGAAGAAAAAAATCTACACTACTGCCCGCCCGCCTGCCCCGCCTCCTCGGGCTGCTCCGCCTGCGCAGGCTGCTCCGGCTCCGTGGACGCCCCACCCGCCAGCGACTTCAGGTGTGCGCGGTAGTGCTCTAGGTCCAGGAGCGGGGATACGGCCTCCTGGAATTCGGCCACTTGCCCGTCAACTTCAGCAGCCATTAACTCCAAGAAATCCGAAGACTCCTTGAAGGCAGCAACCGCCTCCGCCTGGGCCTGCCTAACCAGTTCCTTGGTCCAGGCCTGACGCTCAGCCTCCATTAGGCGGGACTCCATCTCTGCCAGCTTGTTGGCTTCCTCCGCGCGCGCGTCGTCCACAGCTGCGAGGGCGCTGTCCCGCTCCGCCTTCAGCACGGCCTCGCGCTCCGCGGCTTCATGGAGCTGTTGGACCTGGCGATCCGCCAACTCATTGATCTTAGAGAGACCATGCTGCATCTTCTTCTGCGACAGGGTGACCTCACGCAGCTCCGCCTTCAGCGTCCCCACCTCCCGATCGGCAGTCTCTCGCACGCGCAGGGAGAAGAGCTTGTGCTGCAGCATCATGTAGGCATTGAAGGCCCGGTCCAGGTCGTCCATGGGACGCGGGCCCGGCGGTAGCAGGCCATTAGCAGACTTCACGCCCGAGGCCATAGCGGCGATGAGGGGCTTGCAGAAGGAGAGCGCATCCCCAGTGGCATCTGTCCGTGTGCGCTTCTGCGGGCGCTCGGCACTGCCCTCTAGCTCGGGCGCGCCGAAAGGGAGATCCGCACTACTTTGGGACCGGCTCCGCCCGCCCAAACTCTGGGAGGAATCCCGCCTATCCCTTTGCTCCACGCGGCGTTGGTCACGCTCCACCTGCCGCTACTCTTTCTCCCGGTGGAGGTGTTCGCGCTCTTTACCCTTGGAGGCAGAGGTGGTGTTTGGAGGCGGGCGTGAGATGGTCGCCTGGGACGTGCGGACGGCCGGGGCGCAGTCGGCAACATTTGGAATGGGGATCTTCGCCTGCATGCTGCTCCCCAAGATGAGACCTCCGCGACCTTGCGCAAGTTTTCAGCTTTGGACAGCAGGGCAGCAATGCGGCGCTTGAGGGCCTCATCCTTCTCAGTCGCCTTTGACTTGGTCATCTTGGCTGCAAAATACACAAGCGGAAGGTTAGCAACAGAGTAACACTTAATGATTTCTATTCCTACTAGCATACAAGAGAACTATAAAGCCCAAACGGACTGGGTGCTTTGGCGAGACGCGTGCGCTCGATCAGGTCCCAGTGACACGCTGCCCAGAAATATCTAGGGCTGGATTCGGTTGGTATACCAACTTAAATTAACAATACCATGTACCAACCAACTTATGATTGGTAGGAAAAATGTTCTACCAATACCAACCATCGAAGTTGGTATACCAACTTCGTTGGTACGGTTGGTATTCGGTTGGTACGGTTGGTAATGGGCCTCTACCAGCTTATGATTGTGGCCCAAAAATAAAGGCCCAACAGAAAAGCCCATCATCATTTATCACTTTGTTGTGATTTTCATGTTTCATCTGGACAACAAAATTAATTCAAAAAACTTATCAAATGAGCGAATCAATAATGCAATACAAGTTTACAATATTACATCACATCACACCATCCCACAACTAAAGTGAAGCAAAAATCAAGTTCAAATTCAAGCAAACCCAACATAAACAAAGAAACATTTAGGTATTTTAGGAATTTTACTATTTTACCCTAAAACATGGTACGGTACGGTAGTACCAAGTTTGTAAAAGTTTGTACCGAGTACCTACCAACATTGCAATAGTGGTACGGTAGTACTGTACCAACAGTTCGGTTACCAACTTTTCGGTATACCAACATAATTGGTACGGTTGGTACATGGTTGGTACGGTTGGAAAATAGTTAAATTGCCAGCCCTAGAAATATCTCACCTTGGGCGCAGGGTCGAACACGAACTTCAGCCGAGCTATCCTGGCCTCTTCAACGGGCGTGAGCGGATACTCGTTCGTGTCGAGCGAATGGAAGAATTGGGGGACTCGATCGATGCGATCGGCGTTGGCGGCATACTCAGGGGCGAAGGAGCCGAACTCCCAGTCTCCTCCGACCAGGTAGTTGATCGTATGCCAGGAGGTCGATGAACTTGGCGGGTCGACCAGCCACCACTTCACGCGAGGCTCCACCGTGAAGGTCCCCGAGTCCCTTTGGCGGGTAGAGTACCGGAGACGGAAGAAATGAAGGAACTCCGCCCGCGTCGGTTGATCCATCCCGCTCACCCGAAAGATGTTGAACATGGCGACGAGTGTGCGGGTGAGCGTGGGCCCACACTAGAAAAGAGAGATCTTCAGGAGCTCTAGCATATACTGAAAGAAGGGATGCAGGGGCAGCTTGATCCCAGCCTTCAGGTGGAACTCACTGAGGAAGACGTGGCCGGGCGGAGGTCGAGTGAACATGACACCCTTGCCGGGGATCCGCAGCCTCACGGAGCTTGGGATGCGGTAGTCGCGCGCCCACCTCACCATCTCCTTCACGGACGGCGCACACTCGGGTTCTTGAACTGGAACCCCATCCGGCAGCACCCAGTGTACGCGGCCGCCTTCCGCGAACTGGGGAACGAACGACTTCTGCTGCACGTGCTTCTCGCCCCACGGCCCAGAAGAGGGTGAAGACCCACCCGACGACCCAGACGATTCCCCTAACCCTGCGGCAGCGAGCGCTTGTTCTTGATCCATCGGTTGCACGATAGGAGAATCGTTAGGGATGTATCGAAGTGGCGTTACACTCAACACGGAATCAGATGGTGACCCCGACCCGCTCGTGGTTGAACTACAACTAAACCACCCCAACCCCGGTACGTATATCCGCTCACGTGACATGTCGCTCGATACTTCTATTGGTTCCATCTCCTAGACGCACGCACACGAAACCCACAAAAACTTAGCAAAAAAACAAAACCTACCAGAAACAACAAAAACCTAGAAAATCTACCACAAACAAGATCAAACCAGGCACGCCTCAAGAACACGCCTTGTTCTTGAGACGCAAACCCAGAAATAGACAAAAGAAACCCAGAAACCGTGGAGGGGAGAAACGGAAGGCAACCGGAAAAAAACCAAAAACAGAACGGAAAAACAGCAAAACCAAGTTTCCAAGTTTAAGAGCCTCACCAGAGATTGAGATTGAGACTTGAAGGTTGAACGTTGACGGTGAACTCCGGCAAAGAACACGAACAGAAAGCAAGAACGACTTGAAACAGTGTGCAGAGTAATTTCTTCAGAGTTTCAGTAAAAGTGAAAGTGATGAGGAAGACGACACCAGAAGAGCCTATTTATACTGATCACACGAGACACACCAACGAACGCCAGCCGTTCATTTTCGCGTGTTCACAGTCAGATGATGACACGTGGCCCCAAGGCGGTTTACTTACCCACCTAAGTAACCGTGCTCCCCTTCAGCTTCCCGCCTCGTTTTCAAAACCCTAGCACGATCTCCTACGACTCACCACGTGTCAGCCATGCAGCACCCCATGCGCCTGATGCATGACCTTCGAGCAGTTACTACGTCATCAGCATTTAATGCCCAGGGCACGCCAACATTAATTACGCCGGCTGGCATTTATCACACAATGGTTCCCAAGAAGAAGTCAAAAGGAATGTCACCTCAAGCGTCTCGTCAGACAAAACATCACCCCACCCCAGGCCAGACAACACACGTCACGACTCCCGCCATTCGGACTGGCGCACGCACCACCCGCCCGACCAAGCGCCCGAGAAATCTCACAGCCAAGAAAAAATGCCACCCCACCAGGTTAGTGCAAGACCATTTAGGCGTCCCGGAAGAGGATAAACGTCCGAGTTTTCTTTTGGCGCGCACGCGCTAAATGAGGAACTTACGCCGCACGGGCACGGGGCCTCTCCCCTCTGTGCGCGTAACGTTAACGATCGATTCGCCGGATTAGGCGGCACGGGCATGGGGTCCGTCCTCTCCGAGGGCATGGGGTCCGTCCCCTCCTAGGGCATGGGGTCCATCCTCTCCTTGCGCGCGCTAAGATCGATGAGCGGCACGGGCATGCGGTCCGTCCCCTCTGTGCGCGCTGCAACACACGTACATAACGGTCGTGGGCCCCACCGTTGACGTTACGATAGGTCGGCGCCGATGAGTCGACAACTTCCTCTCGGGCACCTAAGCTCGGCCGTTCCGAGGCCTATTCTTGGCGGGCTCCGAACAGCACGATCAGTTCGGGAGTGGCGCGCAAGCGGCTCGGAACCATCATGCATCAAGAACGGCCGTTCTGAGGCTCATCCTTGGCGGACTCTGGACAGCAACACTCGTCGCGGGGCCGGGTAAGCAGCTCGGAACCATCCATGCATCCAAGAAAGGCCGTTCCGAGGCCCATCCTTGGCGGACTTCGGACAGCACGATTCGTCGCGGGGCCGGATAAGCGGCTCGGAACCATCCACGCATCCGTATACACGCATACATCCCCACTCACTCGCATCACACAACCATACATACATACATTTACATACACATTCGCATACTAATTCATCCCGTGACTGACATACATCCATTTACATACACATTCGCATACTCATTCATCCCGTGACTGACATACATCCATTTACATACACATTCACTCATTTATGTTCGTCCGAATAAACTCCACGGGCGCGCGGCTCCAAACAGTAAGATTCGTTTGAGGCCGGGCCCAAAATACAGGACCGCACGAACAGGTACACGATCGGACGCACATATACCCACTCCGTCAAGCGAGCCCTTCCTTGACCGGAGAGTTGGAGGACTTAGGGGGTTACAGGACCACACATTCACTGCTCAATCGGATAAGTATTTGTTTAATCGCACGAACCCTTTTTTCAACTCCCCAGTCAAGAAATGTCTCTTTGACTTGGGGACTTGGGGGACTTGTTAGTATAGCAGCATCAGTTCTCTGATTAAACATACTTACCCACTTAAGCAGGTAATCAACACCTACCCGACCACCCGAAAGACCACCAGGAATGCTACAACTTCGCTTACAAGACCAACCCCATCCGAGCGCGCACGCGCCCGACAGACGCACATCCGAATGTTCGCTCCACATAAACAACAGAAACGGCTCTATCCCACATCGAAGAACACAAGCAAGCAACAATCTCAACCACCTATATAGGTAAGGCATTTACTACAGGTAAGAAGGCATTCAATTCTAGCACTAAACACTCCAACCTACTTTCACGCACGTTCGCTTGACTGTTATATCCAATACATCTTCTAACTTAGGCATCGGAGCGTTGAAGGTAGGCCACCTCTGTCTCGACCATCTGACCGCCCGTTTGTCGTCGTATTCTTCTAACAGCCGAACCCGAACACGCACACCTGAACACCTGAAGAGAGAAGAAGCGCTCGACCATCCGAACATCCCGAGCGTTCGGACGAGGAAGAAAAGAGCTCGTACTTGCTTCTGCTAGTTTGCGTCCCGCGTAATCCGGTAGAAACAATCTGTCTTTGGGTGAAGTTCTTTAATCTTAAAAATCTAAAGTTGACGTATTGTTGTATGAATGAGCCAAGTCTTGAAATCCTTTTCTTTTATTGCTTATAAGTTCATTATAACATATAAAAATTGCCAAAAAATAGTTTGAAGTATAAGCTGAACAAAATCGTCTGCAAGCCGTGTTTTGAGTCAACATGAGAAGATCAAAGATTGTATCTGTAACAAAGTGGTCCATAATAAGAATTCAACAGAAGGTTGCTGTACATTGTTATCATACACTATTTTTGAATTTGTGACATGCGCGAAAGTTCCCAGGAAATTTCGTGCCTTTCCATTATTGGGTAGATGAAGTCACAAAGTCTTTAATTTTTTTTTTTTTCATTTTTTTGAAAGGGCACAAAGTCTTTAATGGAAAACCAGTCTTCTTAAGCAAATATGGGACCAATGGACCCAGCAATAACAAACTACTTGACTACCCACCCCTTTTCAAATGGTTTTACTTAATATGGTAATAAGAAAAATAGTGATAATGATGGTTTAATAATTTCATCATTAAAGTTTAGAAAATATCAAAAAGATTATTAAATTTTAATTTTTACTATCAATTTAGTCATTATACTCGATAAATAAAGTAATCAAATTTATAAATAAAATTAAAGTTCAGTGATCTTTTTGATACTTTTTAAAGTTCAATGATCGAATTATCGATTGTGACAAAATTGAATGATCATTTCAGCTATTTTCTCATGATAATATCATCATAAAATTTGGGTATATCAAATTACAAACCAATGAGCACCAAACCAAATTTCGCAATTTGAACTACACGTGATAATCGTACTTAAAACTGCAAATGTACTACGGCATACTACTGCCAATGTACTACTAAAAACACCTATTTTTCCACCTTAGGTAAAACCCTAATTTCATATTCCTAAAGTCGCCGCCTAGTCTTGATTTGGCAGCAGAGAAAATCAAGCAAACAATCCTAGTCGTCGTCTAGCTCACCAAAAAATAATTAAAAACTACTACATAGTCAATCTCAGCCAAGCAGTAAAAAAAACTGAGAATGTTAGATGATCGAAAACACTTGATATATATATATATATAGGGAGACAGTGGCGGATCTAAAGGGAGTTGGACCCAGCGGTTGCTGGGCAAGAATTACAATAGTAATGGAAAAAGAAACTGCTGAGTAGAAATTATTTACTTAAGAAGCCCATACAAAAGAATTTATTACAATTTCATACTTTTTATTTGTTCGCCGATATGGATCGTCCTCTCCGGATGGTCGGGTGATAGCTGAATCGTCATCAACTCCTCGCGTTCGGGGACGGGGGATACCGTCATCAGCCCGTCGCGCGGGTCATCTGGTATCTCTGCCTCTGGCGCAAATTCTTCCAAAGCCAGGACCTCCTGCCTATTCCCGGGCTTCGTTGTCTCCTCGTAATCGTAGCCCAAGACGTGCCCGACTTCGTGCTCCGTCGGGAACCGGCCCAGCAACATGTGTCCGGCGATAATCAACTTCAGCTGGCTGATTCCTGGTCTTCCTAGTATGGCGTTGTACGGGGAGGGCATGTCCATGATGATGAAGTCCGTTCGAACCTCGCTGTGTGGGGAGTCGGGGGCACCGATCCCGACCCGAATGCTGTCGCTCCCGATCGGGTATGATGTTTCGCCGGTGAAGCTCGCGACGCACTCGTGGTCCTGCGTCATTTTGTGTGCGGGCCTGCCAAGCGCCGTGTACGCGTCCAGATACATCACGTTCACAGACGCCCCGTTGTCCACCAGCACTCTCTTCACGAGGAATCGGTCTATGATCGCATTGATTACAAACGGTAGGGTGCTATTTTTCGGGCTCCTTTCCTCATCCTCCGCCGTGAAGCTGATGGTTGGCGGCTCTCTCCTTCCTGCTTTGTTCATCCTTCCTGCCCCGATTGTTAGCACCTCCCTGCTTAGACGATCGGGCGATGAAGTCCCCTTCTTGCACTTTCCTCTGGATATCGCGCTGATAGTACCCCTGGTCTCGATGTTTGCCTCCCGCGGGCGATCCTCGGTCCTCGGGAGGGCGATCCGTCCGTCTCCCTGCATGTCCCTGAGTACCTTCTTCAGCATCACGCAGTCGTTGGTGCGGTGAGTGATGGTGTGGTGATATTCGCACCATCGGTCCGGGGTCCGGCCGATCGGGGCCCTTTCTTTCGAGACATTGTTTGGTGGTTAGATCTGCTGTCGATGCTGGCGGAGTAGCTGCTCGTTTGATTGTCAATTGATTGTGTAGACTTCTTGCTCGGCCGGTCGGTACCGAGGGGTCTCTCGGGATTGGATTCCCCGTGGTGCTGGTGCTCTCGTCCTGTCGTTTCGGGTGCCCTGGTGGCCGTGGTAGGTCGGCCTCCGCCTCCGGTTATCCTGCCCGCGTGTATCTCGATTTCATTTGTAACTTCCGCTTGGCTCTTCCCTATCGTCGGTGTTCCGTTGTAGTTGGACGTTCGCGCTTTCTGGCTGGTTGGCGTCGAGTTTGGGGGAGGCCCCGTATACTCGTGTCTCCACTAGCGCCTTCTGTACGATGAGGTCCATGATCTCGTCGTAGTCGAGATGCTCTTTCCTTATTAGCATTTCTACGAACGGTGTTGCAAGCATGTTGTCCATCAGGGTGACTTTAGCCACCTGCTTGTCGAGACTCCTGCATGTGCTCGCCAGCGCTCTCCATCGGTTGATGTAGCAGGATATACTCTCATCCGTCCCCTGGCGGACCTTCAGGAGGATGCCCGTGGTGTTGTATTTTCCCTGGAGTCTGTAGCGTCTCTGGAAGCTCTCCGCTAGCTCGAGGAACGAGTAAATGGAGCCTGGTGGAATCTCGTAGAACCAGCTCTTTGCCTCTTCGGACAGCGTCTCCTGGAATAGGAAGCACAAAGTTGAATCCGAATACCTGGTTCCATCTGTGGCGGATCGAAATTCATCGATGTGTGTGCGGGGATCTCCGCTTCCGTCGAATCGAGTGACCTTCGTTGTCTTCGCGTTCAGGTCTCTGCCCCTTTCCAGTATGTGCGCCGAGAACGGGCTGACCCGGGGGGTGAACATCCCACCTTGCCCGGCAAGCTTGTCCTTCCACAGGCGCGAGACTTCCTCCGCTAACTCTTCCATCCTCCGAAGGATCAGGGTGTTGTCTGTAGGGGGTGTCAATTCCCCTGCTGGTGTGGGCGTGCGGACCGCTCGGGGGTCGGTCCTCCCTAACGGGTGCTGGTCTTCGTTGTTGGCGGTCTCTTGGATCCGTTCGCGTTGTATCTGCTGATGGTCGATGAGCGCGTCCAATCGTTCTTCCAACCTCTGTTAGACCTGGCGCTCATGGTCCCGTTCGAATGCTGCCTCTCGCAGCTCCTGGAGCAGGCAATCGACGCGCTCCTCGCCGCTGTTGCTCGTCCTTAGCTCCATTACTTGTCGCGTCCGTGCGCCCGGGGGTGTTTCTTCGATGGGCGTGTCGCTGATGTTTATCTCCTGGGTATGCATGTGGGTTTTTTGGTTGGTGGTGTTTATACGAGGTTTGCAATTTGTAAGTTTCCCACAGACAGCGCCAACTGTTTCTACCGGATTACACGGGACGTAATCAAGCAAAAGCAAGTACGAGTAATCTCTCTTCTTGTCCGAACGTTCGGGCCGTTCGGATGATCGGGTGCCCTCTCCCTCTTCCTTCGGGTGTTCGGGTGCTCGGACTCAGCTGTTAGAAGAATACAACGACAAACGGGCGGTCAGATGGTCGAGACAGGGGTGGCATGCCTTCAACGCTCTGATGCCTAAGTTAGAAGATGTATTGGATATAACAGTCGAGCGAACGTGCTAGAAAGTAGGTTAGGGTGTTTGATGCTTAGAATCGAATATCATTACCTGTAGTAAATGCCTTACCTATATAGGTGGTTGAGATTGTTGCTTGCTTGTGTTCTTCGATGTGAGATAGAGCTGTTTTGCTGTCATATGTAGGGCTGTGACTTTCGAATCGAAAACCGAAAAAAAATCGAATCGAAATCGAACCGTAATCGAAAAAAACTGAAACCGAATAAAAACTGAACTGAAATAAAAAAAAACCGAACCGAACCAGATAAATTCGGTTCGGTTTCGGTTTTTGGTTCCCAAAAAACTAAACCGAACCGTTTTGAACCGAACTCCATTAAACGACGTCGTTTTTTACCCTTTTTAAATATGATTGAATCAACTGGTTGCTTCATTTGCTTGCAACCCTAAATCGCACAGCTCGTCCGCTTCCTCTCATAACCAATTTTCTGTCTTCCATAGTTCCATTGTCTGGCTGATCCCTGACCGGCACGGCGGCACAAACTGCTTTGTCATCAATGTCGTGCACACTTCTAGAGAGGCAGCTGGGATAGACGATAATCTCACACAGACAAAAATACGGAGGAGCAGCGGATTGGGAATTTGGGATTGGACTCTACAGACGATAAGTTTGCAGTCATCATCCACTTGCTTCTCTAGTTTACTGTTGTTGCTCTCTTGGATTCTACAGAGTACAGACCCTTTTTTCTGCAGCTCTATCTGAGTATTTGATACTTAAGTGTATGTATCTCTCTCTCTCTCTCTCTCTCTGAAGTCTAACTAATCTATATAGTCTCTGTGTTTCAGACTTTCAGTGAGTATTGTGGTGTTTATTTCCTCTTTGTTTGTCTGCTTTTTTACTTTTTCTTTGAAGAAGTTCAAGGAGAAAAGATGAGAAATTGTTTAAGTCTGTGCAGGTTTATGTTCAGGTTTGATAAAATGGGTTGTACGGTTGTACCCAGTTTATGTTTTTGTGTGATTTGAATACTCTGATCTGTTTTTTTTTATGTATTGATCAAACTGAAGAGCCTGAAATCTGAAGGGAGATGAATTGCTGAAGATGTGTGTTGATTATGTCCATTGTCTGGATGTTTTACGTTGAGAATTTAGTGCTCTTATGTTTAAATGCATGTTGGTTTCTTTGACTTGTTCAATATTTGTTACAGAAGTAACTAACAGAATTTCTATGACAAGGTAATAAACTATATAAAGAGAGCACATCATCTCTAAGTTCTATCCAACAAAGAATGGTTTCTAAATGACACTGTCAGAGACTACATGGCATGACATGCTCTGAGAGGAATCATTTATCACATACAGAGAAACAATCAGATCACTAAGTAAACAAAACGATACCATAAATTTGAGAGTAGAAAAGTAACGGAGAAGAAACTAGATGATAATTAAGAAATGGAGAAACTATACCCAAAGACATATATGTCCCATGGATTATCCACCTGTAGAAATTCATTGAGATTCAAACCACTATGGGGAGATTTTCCTCCAACGTTCCAGGTTGCTACAAAAACTCTAAAAGACAGATCAAAAGGATATAGTATTAGTTGGAGCTTCTATATTGCTAAAAAAAACACTTTCTAACAGAAACAATCATATTATCATTACCGAAAAGACTGAACATCTTGACCAAGAGTCATTTGATTCCCTTCTTCAATTACAGATTGACTCTCAACTGCTGGATCAAATTGGGCTTCTGAAAGAAGATAAAAGAAAAAAACTTTTCATGCTAAGATATCATAATTATCTGAACAAGTTTAGCAAGAGAAATCGTCTCTTTAGAGCTAAACTGGAAGCTCATAAAAGTGCCACGAACTGAACCATGTTACCTGATACAAAAGAATTTATAGGAGAAAAAAGAAAGGGGATTTAGACTTCGGTATTAGACTGAAACAGGGAAAGACACTTGCTTCCTTTCTTTCGTGAACCACTTTCTTCGGTATTAGACTTTGGTAAAAAAAAAACCGAAAAAATACCGAACCAAATCGAACCGATTCTATTCGGTTTTCTGTAAAAAAAACGAGATAACCGAATCGAACCGAATCGATAAAAAAATTCGGTTTGGTTTTCGGTTCGGCCTAATAACCGAACCGAATGTACCGATTAACAGCCCTAGTCATATGTTCCGAACATTCGGATGTGCTCTTGTCGGGCGCGTGCCCGATCGGATGGGCCCGGTCTTGCGAGTGAAGTTGTTGCTTGCTGGGTGGTCTTTCGAGTGGTTGGGTAAGTGTCGATCACCTGCTTAATTGGGTAAGTATGTTTAATTAACGAACTAATGATGCTATACTAACAATGACTTTGCTCCCAAGTTATGTGACTTCTCACTCTCCATATATAACAGTTCCTCCTTAGGAATCGCATGTCGAAGATCAGGTGGTAGGGAGACCTAGGTTCATTGACCCTGAATATTTTAGGTTTTATTGCATGTCTCGTTTGAGCTTGTAATTAACTGGATCGATCTTACGTTTGTATGGGATCCTAATTGACTAATTGTGTCAATGAATCAATTAAGGTCAATTTGAATTGATTGTTCCTATATATCTGAATTTTTTCCCCGTGTTTCTGATCCAAGACAGATCGTTCAGCCGGCGATCGAAATTCCCGGTGGTAGTTTTGTTTTGCCGGCGATGGATGCATTGACGGTGAATCTGATCCGTTATAATTATTTTCATTTTTTTTCCAGGAAGTTTTTGGGTCGTTGATTTGGGGGAACGAAACAACACCGTTCGATCTACTCGACAGGCGAGGCCAACTGGAGATCGAAGGACCCGCAAAGGCTCGAGGCACTGCCTAAGTACGCAAGTGAGAGATTGGCAGTTCGATGTCTGGAGGTTTTGACGACGAGACAGAGATTGCCAGCCGAAAAAAATTTGCATGGTGCCGTCGACGACCCGAGAGAGAGAGAGAGAGAGAGAGAGAGAGAGAGAGAGAGAGAGAGAGAGAGAGAGAGGCGCCGGATAATTCTTACCACGGTGTCACCGGCAACAGTCCGACGTCGTTTGGCGGCGGCGGCGGTCGGTTTGGGCAGAGATTAGGATCACATAGGCTGAACTTATCATAAGTTCAGTCAACTTGGATCAAATTTTTTAAAACCAACCAACCAAATGCTGACTCGTGTCCTGAGGCTAAAAAGTATATGGGATGAATTTCCTTGTGGTGCATTCCAGCTTTTTTTTACAAATGAATGCCAAGAGTATAATAGGTGAGCTAGTTGGGTTTAGTACTATAGTAACAAATGAACAATGAAGAGAGAGAGAGAGATGGAAGGCTTAACATTGATGTTGTTCAAGTGTCAAGCGTTAATAGTTGAGAATATCAGAACATCCTTATCGGTGTAAAAATTTTTTTAAACAAATGATAAAATTTGCCACAAAAATTACGGTGACAAGCTAAAAAGATGGTAAAAAAATAGTAAATACAAAGCAAGCAAACCACTCTACCATGATTGTTTTGCTTTCAGTTCAGTGTGATTGGCCTAAACATCAATGCCAGCAGCTTTGGAAACAATTCATTACTTTATTTACTTCTACCAAATGAAATGAGGTCTTTTATAAAGGAGTGTGCTTTTTTGTTTTGTATACACAGTAAAATCTCAATTAGGCTTCCCTCTCCGGTAAACTTGGCTTCATTGCAATTGTATCTGTCAGATTTGCTGAAAATTAATTAGGAGAAGTATGTATCTTCCTAATTGCCCATAGTAATATGTGAAAGATCTTTCGCTTTTACAAGATGATTTTAGTTTTCCTGTAAGAAGTTGAATTATAAATTAGTGCCTATATATAAGGCAATAAGCGTTATAAACCAATGTGTCATAATAACACAAGAGTGTATGTCCTTTGAAGTCGGTAGATTTAGCAACTTCCGATTTCTGTGATCGATGGTGTAGTTATTGTTGGCATGGTGGTTGCCACCTACTAAATAAATAATGAATTAAATTCACCCGTGGTACCCAGATTTTTGGTGTTATACCAAAAAGAGTCCCAAACTTTAAAACCTATCAGAACTTTAAAATCGTATTACCATGGTACCTACGTCAATTCTTCATCTATTTATCGTTAACTTTGTTGATATGGCAACTTTTTAAAAAAAAAAGGTACAAAAAGACTTTAATCCCCTTATTTTTTTTCTTTTTATCTCTCTCTCTCTCTCTCTCTCTCTCTCTCCAAACCGAGACTGACGACGAACTCCATCGGTATCACCTCCGGCATCTGACCTCTAACTTGTCGCCTTCGACTTCTGGAAGGGTGGGGAAGAAAACCCCCATGGTGGTGCCACCCATCGGCGGCCAAATTGCCACCAATGAAAGCTACATCCAATCGGAAAAACCCAAAACTTCTCAGGTTCGATTCGTCCACGAAGCGATGCATGGCGACTTTCGGGGCAGAAATCAAAAGAAGGAAGAAAGAGGAAAAAATTGTGACCAAAACGGCAGCAAGTGGCAGCCTGAGAGAGAAGATCCGACTAGGTCAATTTTTCGGGTCGCGTCATCGGTCCAAAATCGGGTCACGCAAAGTGGTTCTCACCCACCCGGGTAGAAATGAATCAACGGCCCAGATCTGATATACTAAAGATCTGACAGTCAACAAAATTTGACTACTGGTTGATTTTTAAATATCAAACTACTTAGAAGGACAAACTAGAGAGTTTGCATACATCTACAGACAACACCACAATATTTGGACACTTAAAGATAAAATTTAATACATAATGACAAGTTGCTTATACGCTGACATGTGGCAGATACAAATTTACTTCCCCTGCCTTATGTTTTGTGTGTATTTAATATTTATTTTATCCAAAAAGTATTTAATAATATTTTTTAAATTTTTTAAATTTTTTTATTTTCAATATTTTTTTAGTTAGATTATTTTTCCATTCAAAATTTTTTGTATTCAATTTTTTTTTCAACCTGAATTGATTATTCTCATTCAATAGTATTATCAATAAAGATTCAATACCGATTCAAACACAAATATAATAGTAATTTCGATACAAATTCACTAAATTCACTACAAGAAAATGAGTCATTACCGGCGAGATTCCGGCCAACAAGGCCGGCGACCGGAAAAGTCGCCGGTAATGTCCATCATTACCGGCGACTTACTCCGTCGCCGGTAATGTGGCCGGAATCTCGCCGGTAATGTTCCAAAACATTACCGGCGACTCCAACCGTCGCCGGCAATGTCTAGGTACACATTTCCGGCGATTTTCCGGCCGGAATTTCGCCGGAAATGTGTGCCTAGACATTGCCGGCGACGGTTGGAGTCGCCGGTAATGTTTTGGAACATTACCGGCGAGATTCCGGCGTAAAGTCGCCGGTAATGTCTTCATTTCCGGCGAATTACTCCGTCGCCGGCAATGTGTCTTATATTAGATGCCGGATGGGGCAGCTCGATCATTCAATCATTTTGAGCGAAAAAAATCCAGAGAAATCGAAAGAAGGAAAACGTACGCTCTGAAATCGATCATTCGGTATATTGTCAAAATTAAGGCGCGCGTCGAAAACTCGATCACTCGGGAAGCTATATATATAGGTACGTAGGTGTATATATACGTATATGTGGTATATATATATATGTGTGTGTGTGTTGATCAAATCCAATTCGTGAGATATATATGAAATGTTGTTGATGTACGGTCACCGAAACGAGAAAACAGGTTGTAGTTAATCTTGTGTCTGAATCAATGACTGGTATTATCGTATTGTTATCGGAGCCAGGCTTAACAGAGCCTCCTCCTACCCAGTCAAATACGTTTTGAATTGAAAAAAGGAGAATACTATCATCGAGTACTGAATCGAATTCAGAGATTAGATCGATATATATACATATGCATGCATGTGTTGATTTAATTAGAGTTGAATTGAGAGATCACGTCGATTATTAGTAGTGAATGTGTGTATATATATAACTAATACGTAAAATTGTTAGAATTTTCAGGATGGACAAGAGTTGGATGAGCCTCGAAAGATGGGATGTCAGATATCACCAGGGAATTAGGAGTTTTGTGGATTTTGTGAAGGCTAATTGTGGAGACACTACACTTCATTATTGCCCGTGTAAAGAATGTAAGTGTTTCAGCGATCGATTTCGATTTCCCATTGATAAAGTCCAGAGGCACCTGAGTAAATACGGGTTTTGGGATAAGTACACTTGTTGGATTTATCACGGTGAAACATCGGTAGCGGGTCCGCATGATCATGGAAAATTTGGTGAGAGGGCCAGTCCACGCTATGATCATGGAGATTTTGCTGAGAGGGGCAGTTCATCCTATGATCCAACATCGATGTTAATCAATGATATGTTTCCCCATGAGAGCGGTGTATTTGCTGATGAAGCACCAAATGTCCCTCCCGTCGTTGAGGGTTTCCCCCATATCGAGCCAGTCGAACCATTACCTGGAGCTCATGTCAACACAAGCGGTATGGACAAGTACAACAACCTGATTGCATTGCAACAGACTCCGTTGTACGACGGTTGTAGTAAGACTATTCTTGAAAGTGTGATGGGAGTGATGCAGCTCAAAATGGAGAACAAAATGTCTGTCAAAGCTGTTGATTCTTGGTTGAAGTGGACTGCTTCGCTACTGCCACCCGGTCATCGTCTTCCTACCACTCATCATAAGGTGCGACATATCCTGAAAGATCTTGGGCTTTCCTACATCAAAATACATGCATGCAGATATGATTGTATTCTCTTCTGGGGAAAAGATCTCGAAGACCTTGAAGCCTGCCCGGTATGTTTTACAGAAAGGTATAAGTTGACTCCTGCAGGCAACAAGAAAGCTGTGAAGATACTTCGATATTTCCCGCTTATTGATAGGCTAGAGCGGTTGTTCATGTGTGCTTTCACGGCCGAGGCAATGAGATGGTGGGCTGAGAGGAACTTGCCTGACGATGACACCCTTATACACCCTTCCGACGGAGAGGCTTGGAAGCACATGGTCAGGGAGTTTGATCATTTTGCAGCAGAGGTCCGAAATGTTTGGCTAGGGCTCTCATCTGACGGATTCAACCCTTTTGGCAACATGAGTCTTCAATACAGTATATGGCCAGTTATTTTGGTACCGTACAACCTTCCACCATGGATGTGCATGAAGAAGGAATACAATATGCTCACTCTGTTAATTCCGGGCCCGGGTTATCCAGGAAAGTGTCTCGATGTGTATTTGAGGCCTTTGATTGAGGAGCTTAAGTACCTGAGTGAGTGTGGCCACCCCACTTACGATAGGTTCAAAAAGGAGATGTTCCAGATGCATGCCATGCTTGTTGGCACCATCAGTGATTTTCCTGCCCGCGGTATGTTGTCGGGCAACGTTACCAGGGGTTACAGGGCTTGTTCAGAGTGCATGACGGTTGATTGTTGCAGTCCTCATTGCAGTAAAAATTTTCAGATGCGTCACCGTTGTTGGCTTCCATGTGATCACCCATTTAGGCAGGATCCAGACGCGTTTTATGGGACTGTGGAAACAGGTGTGGCACCCAGGCGATGGACAGGGGAAGAAATTTTGGAAGTGTTGAATGAATACGATTTTGGCCAACTGAGCAATCATCCTGACATAGTGGCGTCAATTCCAGACAAGCCCGAAAGGTATAAGTTTTGGACACACAAGAGCATATTCTGGGAACTCTCCTACTAGCCCAGGTTGCCTATCAGACATTACCTAGATGTCATGCACATAGAGAAGAATGTGTGTGAAAGTGTGGTGGGCACAGTTCTTAACTTGGAGGGGAAAACAAAAGACATCCATAAGGCACGCATTGATCTGAAAGCAATGGGTGTGCGGAAACATTTGTGGTTAAGAGATGGTAAGAGAAAAATGCCGCAAGCTCCGTACACCGTAAAGCCGAAGCATAAGCATGAAATTTTTCGGTGGCTGAGTAATGTCAGGTATATATTCTTATGGCTATGTAGGAATTTGGCCTTAAATTTTTAGCGGAGTATATATGGTTATATGCGAGAAATATAATTGGTCCATATATATGGCTTTATCTATATATATGCAGGTATCCTTATGGCTATGCAGGAAATATAAGCAGGTGTGTTAACTACCGGGACAATAAGATGTACGGATTAAAGAGTCATGACTGCCATGTACTGCTTCAACGCCTTTTCCCTATTTTCATTCGAGGGTACATGCCCAAGGAGGTGGTGGAGCCGTTGGTGGCCTTGTCAAGATTCTTTCAGAAGTTATGCACCAGGGAAGTTAAAAAAGCAGACCTGAGGGAGATGCAAGATGACATCATTTTTATCATGTGCAAGCTTGAGAGGATATTTCCCCCAAATTTTTTCGACATAATGCCGCACCTGATGATCCATCTTCCCGAACAATTGTTGCTTACCGGTCCCGTACACTACACTTGGATGTATCCCATGGAAAGGTACAAATGATTCATAAATTTGGTTTGCCTATGTTTTTATATGTAAATTCTTGTGGTTAAGTAAGTTAACATGTACTTGTTAACTTGTAGAAAATTGGGAGCCTACAAGGACTATGTGAAGAATAAATATGCACCTGAAGGGTGTATCGCTGAAGCATATCTTGTGCACGAGTGTGTAACGTACACCAAAGTGTACCTCGAAAATGTAGAGGACCCCCAACAACATATGCCAATAGATGAACCCCAGTTCAACCTTTTTATCATCTCCAGTGGCGTGGTAGTACAGGGAAGCTTGCCAAAGTCGTACAAGTTGGATGGAAATGAGGTAGCCATTGCCCACTGGTCGGTACTGATTAACTGTCAAGAAGTACAATATTGGAAAAACTATCATCTTCACTGCCCTGCTATTGCCGGAAATGTTGATTACCACAACAAGACGTTTGCAAACTACTTTGGTCAATGGGTAAGTATATGTGTATATGTATATTTTTATATATATCTTTATATAGCATGTATGTATGTACGTGGTTTTGTGGTTTCAAGATGACATAATTTCTTCTGTACGTATTAATATATGGACGTTTTCAGATGAACCATGTAGCAGATGATGGTTGCCCAGAGTGGTCAAACGAATTGAGGGTCCTGGCGATGAAACCGATTGCTTCAAAAGTTTACTCGATGTGTCAGGTCAATGGCGTGAATTTTATATGTGAAAATCGAGACGACCGACTGAAAACACAGAATTGTGGGGTGATGGTCCATGGTGGGCAGGATGGCGTTGACTATTACGGTGTCCTTCATTCAGTTGTTGAACTAATTTATGGGAACCGCATGAAAGTGCACTTGTTCAAGTGTAGATGGTTTTATACTAGCCCGGAGAACACAAGGACCGATCAGTACGGAACATTTTCGGTGAATACTGCTACTAGCTGGTATGAAGATGACCCTTTCGTTCTTGCCTCATCAGTAAAACAAGTGTTTTACCTCGACGATCTTCTTAACAAAGTCTCGTGGAAGGTGGTTAACCATGTTGCTCATAGAAACATATACAGTGCTGCCACACTTGGTGATACCGCAGATGATGAGGAAGTTACTGCATACCAAGAGCCAAACGCTTTTGACATTCCGGAATCATCTACGATTCGCCTTAATAATGTGAGATCTGGGAGTGTGGTTCGAATTACTGGAGCAGAACTTCTCGATGTTAATCCATATGAAGTTGACGCTGATTCAGATGACGAGGAGCGGCACATATTGCCAGAGGTTACCTATGAAACCGAGTCAGACTCAAGTGATGAAGATGATTACGATTATCATCCTTAGTACGTTGGAAATTGTAGTCGGAAATTGTAGTCGGCAAATGTACGTAGTAAAATGTACGTAGTAAAATGTTTAAGGAAATTGTAGTCGGAAAATGTACTCGGAAATTGTATGTAGTCGGAAATTGTATGTAGTCGGAAATTGTATGTAGTCGAAAATTGAACGTAGTCGGAAATCGGAACCGTAGTCGGAAATTGAACGTAGTCGGAAATCGGAACCGTAGTCAGAAATAGAACGTAGTCGGAAATCGGAACCGTAGTCGGAAATTGAACGTAGTCGGAAATCGGAAATCGGAAATTGAACGTAGTCGGAAATCGGAACCGTAGTCGGAAATTGAACGTAGTCGGAAATCGGAAATCGGAAATTGAACGTAGTCGGAAATCAGAAATTGAACGTAGTCGGAAATCAGAACCGTAGTCGGAAATTGAACGTAGTCGGAAATCGGAACCGTAGTCGGAAATTATACGTAGTCGGAAATTGTACGTAGTCGGAAATTATGTAGTCGGAAAATGGTCGGAAATTGGTCGATCGGATAATAGTCGACAAATAATGACATTACTAACGAGTTGACAAGCAACTCGTTGGTAATGTCATTACCAACGACTTAGCAACTCGTGGGTAATGTCATTACCAACGAGTTGCTTCTCAACTCGTCGGTAATGTCATTACCAACGACGTTGACCTACCTCGCCGGCAATGGTGGCGGTATAGCTCGAGCTCGAGCTCCTCCTCCCCATTTCTCTTCGGCCTAATTCAATTCTCTCTTCCCTCTTCCCTCTCTTAGCAAGAATTTCTGATATCTCCCCTCTCCTCAATCCTCTCTTCTCTCTTCCCTCTCCCCTCTCTTCCTCTCCTCCCCTCTCTCCTCCCCTCTCTCCTCCTCCCCTCCTCCTCTTCCTCCTCCCCTCACCTCCGTCGCCGGCAAAGTTGGGTCGAGCTCCACCATGGCAGGTTTGAGCTCACTCTCTCTCCCTCTCTCTCTCCCTCTCTCTCTCTCTCTCATTCCACAATATTTTTTTTGTGTATTTTAATTAATTAATTTTTGATAATTGTGGGATGTATATATGTATGCATGTGGACAATATTTGTAAAATGTAATTAAGGTATGTATGAAAATTGTGGGAAAAAAATGTGGATAATTGTGGGGTGAAGGAGCAATATATGTGATGTATATATGTGAAAAATTAATTAATATATATGGAATGTATATATATACGTATGTTTGAAAAATGTGGAAAATTAATTAGCTAGAGTGAATTGGATTAATATGTGATGTATATATATATGTGTGAATTAAGGTGAAATTAAGATGCATGATCGATGTATATATGTGTGAAAAATTTAAAGCCGGAAATGATGTATGTATATATGTTAAGTTAGGTGATATAGTTGTTAATTTAACGTATAATATGTGATATTGGAACCATACCAAATCGGAACCGGAACGGTTTCAAACCAGAACTGTTTATAACCGGAACAGTTTGAAAACAAACGGTTCCGGTTTCAAACGGTTCCGGTTCCAAACCGTTCCGGTTCTGATTTTTTATAGAACCGAAACGGTTTGGAACCGGAACTGTTTGTAACCGGAACCGTTATGTTACAAATTGTTCCAGTTACAAACAGTTCCGGTTTCAAACGGTTCTGGTTCCAAACCGTTCCGGTTCTGATTTGTTATAGAACCGAAACGGTTTGGAACCGGAACCGTTTCGAACCGGAACTGTTTGTAACCGGAACCGTTATGTTACAAACGGCTCCGGTTACAAACAGTTCCGGTTTCAAACGGTTCCGGTTCCAAACCGTTCCGGTATTTCTGATTTGTTATAGAACCGAAACGGTTTGGAACCGGAACCGTTTGGAACCGGAACTATTTGTAACCGGAACCGTTTGTAATATAACGGTTCCAGGTTCAAACGGTTCCTGTTCCAAACCGTTCCGGTTCCGATTTGTTATAGAACCCCAGTTCCCATGACTATTACGGTGTCCATGCCAGGAGGTTTTGCGGCTAATTGGCTTCGGAGAGGTTCCCGAAATAGTGGAGGGAACAGTAGTCAAGCTTCCTCCTCCCCCGCAGTTAGCAACACGCCCAGTGGGCCAATGATGAGTGCTCGCACGAGAGCCTTGCTAGAGGCGCGAGCTGAGGAGGAAGCTGCACGATCAAGGGCCGTGCAACCGGAAGTTGAGCCTCGAGCCTCAGTCTCCAGACGCTCAATCAGCAGACGTCCCTCCGGTGGCAGAGCCTCAGACGAGCGACAGTCAACGGGGGCATCAGAAACTCCCTCAATCTGAATGCCCCATATTCGCCCGGTGCCTACTCCCGTTTCAAGGGAATCATCTGAGACACATGGTGGTGATGGCGCCTCATCGTCCAGGCCTCGTCTATCTCCGCCGTCCGGTCTCTTCCTACCCGACGAGATTCCTGTCATCCCTGAATTCGATGATAGGGGGATGCCTGTTTATATTGAAGGACGGCCGGAGTTCCTGAGCGTGGAGGAAGCGTATAACTTCCTCCCGTTCGACCCCGTGTATCTTTGGAGTGTGAGGTGCACCAACCAACAAACGGACGATGCAGGTAAATTTTATTTAACATCAGATTGATTACTTAATTATTACTTAAGACTTGCGATAGGTTCAATTAATGATATCAATTTGTTGACATTGTATTATTAGGCAATTTCGTTAATGGGACTGGAAAACGGAAAGGGGCTAGAGGCACCTGCACCGGGAAGAGACTTGAGCAGGCCACCGGCGGAAGGAAAACGCCCATAAGGGCCAATGAGGATGGCGAGGTGATCGAGGCATTCGACACCACGCGCAAATATGTCAGCATGGCCGGTGCGATCGTGCGGGACAAGGTCCCAATGCTTTGGCCAGATTGGGAATCTGTGCCTATCTACGTGAAGATGCAAGTGCATAAGGCACTCAGTGTGAGTAAAATCGTATTTTCATTACGTAAATTTTACATTTATTAATTAAGTCCGAATAAATATATATATAATTTTACCTTTTATATATTCATATTGCAGGTGTGGTTTGACGTGGATGAAGTTCTTATTCACACGTGGGTAGAGCGTCAACTACATATGAGGTGATGTGCTTCGACTTATTTGAATATATATCGAGTTAGATTTTTGTTTATCAAGTGTTTTAATATCTCTAACTTTTTTTCCTTCTTTTAATATAGGTATAAAGAGTGGAAGAACGAGCTTTCTTCCCATTACACTGTATACAAGGAGCTAGGTCGAGGTTCCACCCCTAGCGAATTCCGGTTTAGGGAGTACGAGTGGCTGTGGCTGATAGCCCACTTCGAGCACCCCAAAGCTCGGGTATGCATCCTTAATATATCTTTCAAGCCTAATGTATCGTATCAGATTGAAATAGTTAGTTACTAATTTTTTTTCATATGTTTATCAAACAAGGCGATTTCGAAGACGAACCGGGCGAATAGATTGAAAAACACCAGGGCCCATCATGCAGGTTCACTCAACTACATGGGTTGGTCGACTAAGGCGCAGCAACAACAAGAGGTGAACTCGTTGGTGTATATTCATCAGAAGTTCTACCCGCAGTGCCCTGAAGAAGCGGTAAGTCTTTCGCCTCTCCATGTGTTAATAAAACTATTTTTCAAGATGGAAATAGATTTTGTTAGCTAATACGTTGTTCATTTTCCCTTTTCAATTAGTCGAGAGTGGAGGAGTCGACCGCAGAAGTGACCATGAGTATAGCTCGGACTAACCATCCTGACTGCTCCGAGGAAGAAGTCACCCAGTATGCCTCTCAGATCGATCCGCTTGATCCCCCGATAGTGGCTCGGATCATGGCAAAAGCGTGCGGGACTGGAAAGAATACCTACTACTGTAGGGGAATGGGCACGGCGGGCGAAGGACTATTGAAGAACACTTCAGAATACTCTACCGGGTCAAGAAGTTCAACTTCTAGTCGTAACCTCGCGGCGGAGCTTCATAGGACGCAGAGGGAGTTGGAGGAGCAAAAGAGGCAGATGGCCGAGTACCAAATGCAGCAGACACAGGTGCAGGCTCAGATGTACACATGGATGCGGACGATGTACGAGGCTCAGACTACCGGACAACCCTTCCCCACACCTCCCCCGGTCCCTCATATCCCTACCTATCCACCGCCACCACCGCACCAGTCAACGCCAGAGCAAGACCAAGGTAGCCACCGGAATTCAAATGAGTACATGGATTACTTCAACCCTGATGACCCGCAAGTTCCTGGACCTGACCTGTAGTTGTAGTTAATTTTTTTATCGTCGTTGCTATTTGTACTGTACGTTGGACATTTATGTTGAACTTGTATGACTGTCTTTGCTACGTGTACTGTTGAACTTGTATGATTGTACGGTTTATCCGGTTCAATGCAGGTTATGGAATTGGGCCCAATCCAGAACCGCGTTTTTTTTTCAAAATTTTTCCCCACATTGCCGGCGACATGGACTCGAGTCGCCGGCAATGTCTCAAATTCCGGCCACGGCGACGCTGCCATTGCCGGCGACGCCGTCGCCGGTAATGTCCGAGACATCACCGGCGACGGTGTTTCCCGTCGCCGACAATGTCAATACCGGCGGGGAATCACCGGCGACGTCATTGCCGGCGACAAGTCGCCGGTAATGTCAATTCCGGCGAAAAAAAAAGACAAGGCCGGCGACGGCAGGTCGCCGGTAATGTCTCCATTTCTGGTAGTGATTCACTAGAAGTTCTCGATACAAATTGAATAACAATTTCGATACAAACTCAGTAGCGATTTTGATACACATTCTAATAGAATTCAATCCCTAAAATAATAGTAGCAGTCCTCGATAACATAGTAACACTCCTCGAATCGAAAATACTGTAGCAGTCCCTAAAACTTAGTAGCAGTGCTCAAACCAAAAAATAATCGAAAATGCAGTAGCAGTCCTTAAACCGAAAATGCAGTATCAGTCCCAAAAACATAATAGTAGTCCTCAAACCGAAAATGTAATGGCAGTCCCAAAAACGCAGTAGCAATTCTTGAATTGAAAATGCAATAGCAGTTTCGAACAAAAAATGTAGTAGCAGTCCTCGAAAAAAAATATAGTAGCAATTTCCAAACTGAAATGCACTAACCCTTCCCAAAATTGCAGTAGCAGTTCATGAGACTTAGCAAAAAAAATCTGAAACAGTAGGATCAATAATTTTAAGTTGAGATACAGCACCTTTAGGCTTAGCAATGCACAGACTATTTCTAAAAAAAGAAGAATCAATAACTGAAAAATATGACACTGCTACTGAAAAATCAAATAACACTGCTACTAAAAAATCAAATAACATTGCTAATGAAAAATATGACACTGCTACTGTAAAATATGACATTGCTACTGAAAATCAACAACCAAGAATGTAGTAGCAGTAGCAGTCTGTGAGCCTATGCAGTATCAATCTCTGAAATATAATAGCAGTCTTAAAAAACATGAAACCAATCTCCAAACTAAAAATATAATAGCAATCCGCAAACCTATGCAGTATCAGTCTCCAAATGCAGTAGCAATCTCCGAAAATATGAAGAAGAGAAAAAAAAACACGAAAACACAATAACAATTGATACTTTGAAATTAATTCGGGCATACTTACTAGAAAAAAATAATTGCACAAAGAGATTTTACGTCTAAATTAATCTCAGTAACAATTCAAAAAATAAAATAGGAGATGATATGTTGACACTGCTACTGAGAAATTCGAAACACTGATACTGAAAAATACAACAATGTTTACTGGAAAAATTCAAAAAATGAGAATTACTTTCTGACTTTCATGTGACTTCTAAAAATATTGCTATTAACAAATTTTCTATTTATCCTTATGAAATCAACATTAAAAATGACAAAATTGTAAAAATATAAAACTACTACTAGAAAATTCAACGAATTAGCTATGTAAATAGGGAATCACAATACTTTGTAATTATTCATGTGTGAATTTGAAATATAGGCTGATATTGAAAAATTCGAAAAAAAATAGACCTGATCGATTCGTTCAAACAAACAAAATTGTCGTTGCTACTGTTAGTCACAAAAAAATCACAAATTGACTAGATAGTCCTACTCAACTCAAAGAAAGCCACAAACTCATAAAAATCCACAGATTTTCAGAAAAATTCACAAACTCATTAGGAAAAAAAAAGTAGCAGCACGACTACTAGCTCGTGGCTAGCCCAGGCCGAGGCCGGCGGCGAGTGTACTTGTGAATCAACCAAAACCAAATTTGTGGACATAACAGCTATTCTCTTTTCAAATCCGGATCAAACCAGATCTCCTCCGTTGTGGTGTTGAAGCTCTACAACCATGCGAAGGCCGACGGGAAGTGATGTGCCATCACGCACAAGGCTGAACACGCTGAGATACGTCGGCAAACACAGGGAAGCTGCAAAGCTACGGTGGAGGACGAGTTTGGAGAGAGGGGATGGTGGTGGAAGTCGCTATGCGAGGCGCGGTGTGGCAAGGTTGTGATGAAAGTCGGTGCAGTGAGGCGATGCAGGAGAGGCAACCAAGGAGAGTAAGGCGAAACCAAGCTGACGTGCTCGAGGCGGAGGCCGACACCGGCGCACAGATGAGGTTGGTAGGGCTAAGACTAATGCTTGTGGAGGCCATCGGAGGCCGACAGTGGCGGTGAGCACAACTGCTACTATGTTTGTAATAGGGGGGGAGGGAGCGAGGGAGGGAGAGAGAGAGAGAGAGAGAGAGAGAGAGAGAGAGAGAGAGAGAGAGAGAGAGAGAGAGAGAGAGAGAGAGAGAGAGAGAGAGAGAGAGAGGCGGTGAGCACAGCTGCTACTATGTTTGTAATATAGAGAGAGGGAGAGAACTTAAAATGGCTGCTACTTCATTTTGTGCTAGGATTCTTATTATATAAAGAATGGTATTTTTATCTTTCAATCTATTTAACGGATTGAGTTTATTGATACTACGTTTTGGGCTTCAGGTTTAGTCCTTTATTGTCTAAATATTAGAGTAATTAGTTTATTTGTATTATTGATATTTACATTGTCCTTATATATAAATTCCTCATTTTTAAATAATCACATAATTGCTTCAAACTTATAAACTTTGTAACAATTTGCTCGGACCACTGAAAAATTCAATAAAAAATACACGAACGTACGTACAATAATATCCTCTACAACTTTTGTGAAGAAATCAGGTCCGAAATCATAATTTATAAAAAAAAAAAAAAAAATTAATCGCAGTGAACCTTGATAAACATGACATATAATGCTCAGCTTGATAATTAGCGCGACTAATGATGATTAACTCACTAATCTAGGTTCGGGTCATTACACTAGCCACGCCACTAGTGGTGGTTCATAGAATGTTCTAGTGGAGGATTTTTCACCAGAAATTTTGGGGATATCATTGATATTGTAACTAAAGTTTGGGTATCATGTTGATATTCAACTACCATAATAATGACTATAGCTGACGACCAAAAGTCATCGGCCTGTTAGACAATGTCGTCGACTATAGTTAGCCCCAACGACAGTTCGTCGGCTTTAGCTTCTTCGGGAGGAGGTCGTTGGTGAAAGTAAAGCCGACGACATTTGTGGCAGTCATCGGCTTTAGTTTAGACTATACCAGATGACAAAAAAGTTGTCGGCATTAAGTTGAAACTTCTGCCGACGATAATGTCATCGGCCAAACCTTCCCCGGTGGTCAAAACTTTAAATATGAACATTGGAATTAATTTATATATATAGAAGTAGATATATATATATACACGTACACAGCCACCAAAATAGTTTGCAAACTCCCTATTGTGGTACTCAAGATCACCGGCAACCGCAGGGCAGTAAAGATGGATGTTTTTCCAGTATTGAACTTCTGGACAGTTAATCAATATCCACCAGTGGGCAATGACTAGTTCATATGGTTCTAACTGGTACGACTTTGTCAACTGTCCATATAATTCAACATCATTGGAGAGGATAGAAAGATTGAACTGTGATTCATCTACCGGCATATGTTGTGAAGAGTCCTTCAATGCTCCCAAATATAACTTGGTGTACGTTACACACTCGTGCGCTAGATATGTTTCAGCTATACACCCTTCAAGTGCGGATTTATTAGCCATATAGTCTTTATAGTCCTCTAATTGTCTATCAAATTGCAAAATGCATGTGATGATTATTGAAAAATATAATTATATAAAAACAGACTAAAAATCCAGATGTTGAATCGTATGTACCTTTCTATGGGATACATCCAAGTGTAGTGTACTAGATCAGTAAGCAACAATTATTCGGGAAGATGGATCATCAGGTGAGGCATGATGTCAAAAAAAATTTGGGAGAAATATCCTCTCAAATTTACACATGATAAAAATAATGTTCTCTTTCATTGTCCTCAGGTTTGATTTTTTCACTTCTTTAGTGCGTAACTTCTGAAAGAATCTTGACAATGCTACTAATAGCTTCACCACCTGACGGGGCAGGTATGATTGAATAAAAATAGGGAAAAGACTTTGAAGCAGTATATAGCCGTCATGACTCTTTAATTCGTACATCTTATTGTCCCGGAAGTTAACACATCGGCCTATATTTCTTTCATAGCCTGAAGAATACCTAACATTACTCATCCACCTAAAAATTTCACTCTTCTGGTCAGGCTTGACAGTATAAGGAGCTTGAGGCATTTTTTTTCTTCTCTTCTCTCAACCACAAATATTTTCGTGTACCCATTATTTTCATATCATTGCGTGCCTTAGGGTCGTCTTTAGTTTTCCCCTCCCAATTCAGCACTGTGCCCACCACACTTTCGCACACATACTTTTCTATGTGCATGACATTTAAGTAGTGCCTGATCGTCAACTTGGACCAATACAGGAGTTCCCAGAATATGTTTTTGTGTGTTTAGAATTTATAACTGTTGGATCTGTCAGGTATCATCGTCATTATATCAGGATGATTGCTGAGCTGCCCAAAATTGTATTCATTCAGTACTTCCAAAATTTCATCCCCCGTCCATCTTCTGGGTTGCACATCAGTTTCTACAGTCCCATCAAATGCATGGTCATCCTCCCGCCATGGGTGATCAAGTCTAAACCAACAACGGTGACGCATCTGCACAATCTTCCTGCAATGAAGTTTGTCACAATCAACAGTCATGCACTCTGGACAAGCCTTGTATCCCTTGGTAATGTTGCCCGACAATATCCCGTGGGCAAGAAAATCACTAATTATGCCAACAAGCATGGCATGCATCTGGAACGTCTCGTTTTTGTTCTTATCATAAGTGGGATGACCAACGTTACTCAAGTACTTAAGCTCCTCAATCAAGGGTCTCAAATACACATCGAGACACTTTCCTAGATAATCTGGCCCTAGAATTAACATAGTCAGCATATTGTATTCCTTCTTCATGCACATCCATGGAGGAAGGTTGTACGGTACCAAAATAACTGGCCATATACTGTATTGAAGACTCATATTTCCAAAAGGGTTAAATTCGTCAGATGAGAGCCCGAGCCAAATATTTCGGACCTCTGATGCTAAATAAGAAAACTTCCTAACCATGTACTTCCAAGCCTCTCCATCAGCAGGGTGTATAAGTGTATCATCATCAGGGAAATCTCTCTCATCGTGCCATCTCATAACTTTGGCCGTGTGTGCAGACATGAACAACCGTTTCAACCTTTCAATCAGTAGGAAATACTGAAGTACCTTCACAGCTTGCTTATTCCCTGCAAGAGTCAACTTCTATATATCTGCGTGACATACCAGACATGCATCAAGGTTTTCAAGATCATTCCCTTCAGCATCTTCACCCTAGAAGAAAAACGCAATTATATCTTCAAACATGGATTTTGATGTAGGTAAGGCCAAGATGTTTCAAGATATGTTGCACCTTACGATGAGTGGTAGGAAGACGATGACCCGGGGGGGGGGGGGGGGGGGGGCAGCATCGAAGCAGTCAATGCCAGATAATCATCAACAACCTTGACACACAATTTGTTCTCCACTTTGACCTTCATTACTCCCATGACACATTCAAGAACAGTCTTATTACACCTATTGTACAACGGGGTCTGTTGGAAGGCAATCAGCTTATTGTACTTGTCAATACCGACAGTATTGACAGCTCTAGATAATTGCTGGACCCGCTTAATAGGAGGGAAATCCTCAACGACAGGAGAGATATCTTGTGCCTGAGCAAATACACTGCTCTCATAAAGAAACACAACATTGATCAACCTCGTTATTGGATCATTGGATGTACTGGCCCTCTCAGGAAATTGCTCAAGATCATATTGACCCGCTGATGATGTTTTACCGTAATAAATCCAACATGTGTACTTATCCCAAAACCCGTTTTTCTTCAGGTGCTCACATACTATATCAATGGACAAACGATACAAATTGTTGCGACACTGACATTTCGTACATGGGCAATAATGAATTGTATTCCCGTTAGCATTAGCCTTCAGATATTCCACAAAACTCCACATTTCAATGCCATATCTTCGATTCCATTTTCGAAGGCAAATCCAACTCTTGTCCATCCTAAAAATTCCAACTGTATATATATAAACATGCACCAATTAAAAATTCGTCTTTATATCTATATATATATCGATCTTTAAACTACAAATTACATTAATTCTTCTACTCCTTAATTACAAATTAACACACACACACACACACACACACACACACATGCATATATACTATATATCAACAATTAACATATAATTATATATATATTCATTTAATTCAATTCAATTCAAAATCAACAATCAACTCTAAATCAACAATCAACACACATATATATACGTACATATATATATATGTAATGAGATATAATTTCACGAACTCATTTTGGATAGCTTCCGACAACATCCAATGATTTGAGAGCGTTTTGTGTTTTTCTCACCAAATTTTTTTTTTGAATGATTGAGCTGGTGCCCAGATCTGTATTAAAGAACTATAGCCAACGACTTATTATATAATATCGTCGGCTATAGTTAAATATATCGTCGCCTTTAGTCGAAAAATTTGTTGGCTTTAGTAAAACTATAGCCGACGATTTTCCCTTGACAAACACATATGTCTTTTTTTTCGTCGTCGGCTATAATACTATAGTCGATGATTGAATACTATACATAGCCGATAAACCATTTTTGTCGTCGGCCTATTTTTCTTCATTTCGTCGGCTATAGTACTTACTCTGGTAGTATTCATCGAGTTATAATAGACGTAACTTGACTAAAATACCCCTTGTTTACAATTTTTTTTTGCCACATCAGCAAAGTTAACGGTGAATGGATGAAAATTTGACGTAGGTACCACGGTAATACGATTTTAAAGTTTGGGTACAATTATGATAGATTTTAAAGTTCGGGACATTTTTTGGTATAGCACCAAGAGTCTGGATATCACGGATGAATTTAATTCATAATTAATTTGGGTCAAAATGAATGTGGTGGTTCCAAAATTACTATGACATTTATTTTCTTTTCTCTTTTTTGACGAGGAGCGTAGCTGCAAAGATTTTGCAGATAACCAGTTTTAAATTCTCTATTATTTGTACTTTACAATTGCAAAGAGTACTTACTAGATATAAGACGTCTCACTCAAATTGTCAGGAAAGGAGATGCCTATTAGTTAAGGATTTATTAAAAGCCTTTCATATCATGCAGAGAAGACTTATTCTCTTTCTCTGTATAATGTAGGTTATGTAGAAGCTAGCTAGCTTCTTGCTCTGCTCTGGGAAACCATGCATATATGATATATCTAGGCTCGTACTTAAGATGAGGCGAAGGAGGTGGCCGCCTCAGGCATCAAAATTCTGGATGCCCAATTTTTTTTAGATATACGTATATATATTGTATGAAAAATTATATATATAAAAAATATTTTTAAAAACTCCGAGACAAAAATATTTAACTAACTTAATTTGTGATACCTTTGAGGAAATAAGTTATGACATGTATTTGGATTATTTTCTTTTCTTTTTTATTAGTATTGCTATGAATGTCAATTTTCTTTTTATGTACGGTGTTGGAATATTGTTAATTTTTTTATGTACTATGTTGAAGCCAGTCATGTTCTGGTGGTCAATGACTTCGTGGTCAGTCGTGATCAATCACCGTTAGATCTGCATCAAACATATTATATTAATTTATCTTCTAACTGTATTTTAATTAACCATCATTAGATGCAGATCCAATGGTGATTGACCATGATTGATTACAAAATATATTGACCCCCGGAACGGGACTCATGTTGAAGCATCAATTTATATATATTAGTTTAATTTATAAATAGTTGATTATAGGATTGATTTCAATTGTGATTAACAAATCTTTAGTTTTATTTTTTTATGTACAATATTGGAACATCAACTTATATTGGTTTGATTTATATGTATTTGAATATATTTTTGTATTTCACTTATGATTAATAAATGAAACATAAATATTAGTTTATGTTGATTTAAATTTGTTATATTAGCTACGAGAACAACATGAGAGTAAATTAGTTTGGATACTTATGTAACATAATTTTATATATATATATTTTGTATGATCATGAGAGGGCACTATTTTCGATTCTCGCTTCAGGTCTCAAATTTTCAAGTCCGACCATGGATATATCTACAATTTTTTACTTGGTTACTTACACCAAGATGGTAATGTTGGAAGTTTGTGGGACTTGAGTCCCACATGGAAGATGTTAAGAGACTTCTATCTTTAATGAGGGATACCCTTTGTACATGGCCGGATTTGACATTTATGAACCTGAGGGGGGAACCAAAAATGGTAGCCCTTATGATGGTAAAAAAAATGAAGAGATTACGAATATCCGACATTACTCACATAGTATCCTGAATTATTTGTTAATCATAAAACCAACCACAAGTCCAGTACTTACAAATCTAAAGATTTTTCGAAATATGGAATTTGAATCTGGCTTGTCAAACAACACCAATAGAGATTGACTAGAGGGGTGATTTCCGACAATATTGGTCGAGTATAAGTCAATTAAAAAGTTTGGAGTCTTTTGAGAAAATACGGAGTAAATCCTTTAGATATCCACATATTAATTCACACGATTCTATTCAGTGCTGATTCTTTTGAGAGATGTAGGGTTCTACTATCAGATAGTGCAAGAAAAACGGAGTAACACTTTTTACAGAGCAAAAAGAAAGAGTCCCAATTTTCTGTTTATATATATACACACAGTTTTCATCAAGTGCTAAGCTTTTCACTGAAACTTTGGTATGAAGTTACATTTTACACAAAACGATAATACAATTCAATCATTGAAATTAATCATCTTTAGATACCCATGCAAGAATCAGGCATGCAAATTTTCACCATAATCAGAGATGTTTTAACCATTTGATCGTGGCATTGTTTAACAATGCACACAGATTGTCCGATTTAGCTCAAAACTTGAATGTAGTAATCAAATGGCTAAACGATCTCCGATTGGGCTGAAATTTTGCATGCACGATCCACGATCCTTGTATGGGTACGGGTATCTGCACGGGTACGGTTATAGAATATGGACTCAGGTATGAGTATGATATTTTGATATTCGTACCTTACTCTACCCATTGCCATCCCTACAGAGAACTATTATATTAAATGCATAATGTATACAATAATCTTCCCGTCTGAACTACGAGAAAATTGACTATTGCTTAAGTTTTTTTTCTATAAAAAAAAGATTATAAAATTTCATTATTACCCACTCATGATTCGAACAC
The DNA here is from genome assembly GCA_946800695.1 of Geum urbanum. NCBI lineage: Eukaryota > Viridiplantae > Streptophyta > Magnoliopsida > Rosales > Rosaceae > Geum > Geum urbanum. Next base: position 3,122,749 of record OX327002.1, on the reverse strand, counting down.
CTAAGAGCATCTGCACCGGCAGAGCAAACACTCGAGCATGTGCTAGGTCCCCCAATGTTTCGCAAGAGCAAACTGAAAACTAGATGCAGCGGCAAGATTATTTTGGTTGATTGCTTATTGACGTTGCGGAGTTTACTCGGGTGTTTGATTGAGCGCCTGGCGGAGCCCACACAAACATGGGTGACATCAGGTTCTCTGCAATTTTTTTTAATTAGCGCATGTATTTCACGTGCCAGCAAAAGTAAAAAATAAAAACTGAAGCACCAATGAGAGCATCACACATGGCTTGGTTGTTGGGCTGGGTAGCTATTTTTACATTTTAATGCTCCAATTTATATGGACCTTTGATTTTGAATCCAAATTTTGATCATGCGGTCCTTATTTAAAGACAACGGCTACAATACTTTTTAACGGGATAAAATGGGAAAAATGGGCAAATTGCCAAAAAAATTGCAAAAAATTCTCAAGTGTAAGTATAGAGTGAGTGATATATGAACGTTTTATAGTCAATTGTAGATAATCTGATCTTTGAAGATGAACACACGTGTCGCATCGTCATTGGACAAAATTCGTACTGGAAATCTGGTCAAATTGTTTTGTCGATAACAATTTCTTGTAGCACGTGTCACGTTGTCATTAGTCAAAAGTCTTACCGAAAATTTAGTCCAATTATTTTGCCGATAACGACACTTGGCAATGGCACGTATTGTATTTTTATTAGTGGAAAATCTTATCGAAAATCTTGTAGATTTATTTAGTCGATAACGACACGTGTCATATTATTATTGGTCATAAATCTATCAGGTAAATAATTTATTAATATTTTACAACATGATGAATAGTAAGTGTTATTGCATTTTGTGTATGGGTGCATTCAAAATTTGATTTGCTCTTGCAAATGATAGATTTGGTTTGCTCTTGCTATTTTGAGCGCAACGAGTGCATATGATCTAATAGTCTACTTCCTAAGTAGTGATACTCTTATCAATTGTGTTAGCCTACTTTGTAAGAAACCAGTCTAAACTACCTTTATACGCCTGCTCTACCTTGGTAAGCCATAGTAACCAAGACACTCACGAAACCACGTAGAAATGACAAAACTTCCCACTGCGTGACTTTTATAAACCCCCTTCGATCTCAAGTTGTATTACCAAAACTTTTTGGGCCTCCAAGATTAAACCCAAGAAAAGGCCTAAGAATCAAACTACATACCCAGGCCCATCCAGCCCAAGATTTTATCCTAGCCCTAGCCCAAATCAGAGATGTCTCTGCTGCCGTGACGCTGACACTACTGCCACCGGCCTGCGCGGAGTAGTTCACTTAATTTTCGACTACATGGTTTATTTTAAAAGAATAACAAAATTACATTTCATAATTGAGATAATATATTTACATCGATATCTGATTACTAGTGTTGTAATAAGCTATTGTGACCCTAGTTAGTAAAAAACGATACGCAAGTTATACGTTAAAAATATATATGTGTATGATTCGGTAGTTTTATATGAATAAAATTCGTAAAAATTTGGCCATAATATTTTTAAAAAAAAATTCAAAAGAAAAATCCTAGAGAATTCCAATAAAAAAATATTAAAAAAACATAAAATTCGCGAATAATTTTAGTGGATTCAGAAAAACTCAAATATTTTTTCCGAATCTTTTGAATAATTTGAGAAACGGACATTTAAAAAAAAACTCATCCATTTGCAAATTTACTAACAAAGATTGTGACTTGACCATAATTCAATTTTAAAATACGGAAAAGAAAATAAAAAAACGTCTTCCTTCCTGGCTAAATACAACACGCAACTCATGACGAAACAAGTCTTAAAAAGATTGGGGCTTGTAATTCCCCTGCGCAATCTTGACAGCAGATGATAAACACCAGACAATTTTAGCTTTTGGGACAGGAACACAAGGCGTGAATTACAGTTTCACTTGCCGATTTTACACCGTAGACGACAATACATGTCGATGTTGCAATTCTGAATTCTGATCCCAACTGCCTGAAGAAGAATTTATACCACCAGAAGACACTTTGTTCGAGGTATATATATGTGGGCGAGGTGATACCCTTTTGAAAATCCCATCATTTCATAATTCTGGTATTTACAAATCCTGAATTTCAAAATCCTTTGGGATTTCACCAGATTTGTTTATAGGTACTGAAGGCAGAGAAATTAAAATTCCAGCAACCTTGTGAAATACAGGCATATCAAGAGGTTCTTAATGTGTATATATGGCGATGAAAGAGGAGAGATGAGATGCCGATTCTTAAGTTTTTCTCTGCAGGATTGCTGATAACACAAGGTGAGTGTATACCTACCTCCAAAAAAAAATTAATTACTGGTGTTTGAGCAGTAAAGTGACAGTTTATCCTTTCTATGAAAAATTTAAAGCGGGCAACTTATGGTAGTAAACAGCAAAATGACATGATACATTGATATAATTGATAGATGTTTATTTTGATACTAAGGTAAATAAATGTTGAGTTCGTTGAATGGTAGTTAACTATTTTCTGTATCTTTGATCGGCAGTTTAGACTCTCTAGAATGATCTTCAATAGTGGTTTTTGATCTGACAAATAAACAAAAAATAGTGGTTAACCTGTGTTGTTTTCTATTTTGTCATTGCAAGTAGTTTGCTTGATTCGAATTCTGTTTCAGGTCCTAGTGTGTATAATCATGAAAATGGAGAAGTAAATCATATGGAACTCTATCAACTCGTGCAAGAAAGCTACTTAAGTTAAGCTGTGAAATTGATAGCACATGCAGTGTTCGTCCTAGATGGTGTACTCTCGTTGGACACAATAAATAGACGTATACAGACTTGGTTCATAAAGCATGTGGCTGCTACTTGACAATTAGTTAATTACGGTTCCATGGACTGATTGTGCACTTCATCTTCATTCTTCAGAAGTTGTATATATTCATTTGCTGCTGATAGATTTGCCAGACACAATCACAACACCAAAACTGAGAAATGGTGAAAGGAAATAGAGCTTGCAAAGCTCACTGTTTGGTGGTACCCTATCCTAGCCAAGGCCATATCAACCCTTTGCACCAATTCTCTAAGCTGTTAGATCGTAAAGGAGTCAAAGTTACATTTGCCACTACTCGTTTTGCATACAAATCAATGCACAGAAACTTCAGTGGCATTGAACTCGAGACAATCTCTGATGGTTATGACGAAGGTGGGAAAGATCAGGCAGAAAGCATACAAGCCTACATTGACAGGTTTTGGCAAGTAGGACCGGAGACATTGGCTGAGCTTTTTGAGAAGTTTTCGTGCTCAGAGTGTCCGGTTGATTGTATTGTTTACGATTCAGTCATCCCTTGGGCTTTGGATGTGGCCAAGAAGTTTGGAGTAGTTGGGGCTGCTTTTTTCACTCAGTCATGTGCTGTTGACAACATCTACTATCATGTCAACAAAGGTCTGCTGACTCTTCCTCTATCGGAATCTGATGTTTCACTTCCCGGGATGCCACCACTAGCGCCTGTGGACTTCCCTTCATTTATGTACGAGTTGGGGACTTATCCAGCTTATTTTGATGTTGTTCTTGGTCAGTTTTCCAATGTTGACAAGGCTGATTGGATTCTCTGCAACACGTTCTATGAGTTAGAAGAACAAGTAAGCACATAAACACAGACCCTATTGTTTCTTTTAGAAATATAATGTGTAACATATATAGTTAAATCTTTTGCATGTATATGTAGGTGATATGTCGGATGACAGAATTTTGGCCAGTGAGGACCGTCGGACCAACAATACCATCCGGTTACTTGGATAAGCAACTTGAGTATGACAAAGATTATGGTGTCAGCCTCTTGAAATCCAACAATGATGCCTGCATAAAATGGCTGAATGAACAGCTTAAGGGTTCTGTTGTTTATGTGTCTTTTGGTAGCGGAGCCAACCTGGATGCCGAGCAAATGGAGGAACTGGCATGCGGTCTGAGGAGGAGCAAAAGCAAGTTCTTGTGGGTGGTTAGAGAATCTGAAGTAGATAAACTTCCAAAAGGGTTTGCAGAGGAGACATCGGACAAGGGTTTTGTGGTTTCATGGTGCTCCCAACTAGAGGTGTTGGCTCATGAAGCTGTTGGATGCTTTGTTACGCATTGTGGTTGGAACTCTACTTTGGAAGCTTTGAGTTTGGGGATTCCATTGGTGGCAATGCCGCAAAGAAGTGACCAAACCACCAATGCCAAGTACGTTAGGGACGTGTGGAAAATTGGGGTCAAAGCTCAGTCAGATGATAACAAGATTGTAAGGCAAGGTGAAGTAGAACATTGTATAAGTGAAATCATGGAGGGTGAGAGAGGAAAAGATATACAAAGGAATGCAAGGAACTGGAGAGAATCAGCTAAAAAGTCAGTGCAGGAAGGTGGAAGTTCTGACAAAAACATTGACGAGTTCATTGCACTTCTGAGTCAGCTGTGACTGGTGCTCCAGTTCTTTGAAATCATGGAACTTTTCTGGTACTTCTCTGTGTGTTGTAATCTCGTATGCTTAAATTTAAGTGAAATAAATCTAGTTCATGAATAATAATCTGGAGTTTATGAACTTGTGAAATGTTATTGTAAACCGGTTACTTAAAACTAATGTGGCCCAAGTCTAAAGTAAGATGTACGTGGATTAACATCTTCTCTGATGGGTGTTGGTTCGAGTTAATGTTTGATTTCTCTAATGTAATTTCAAATTGATATCCTTAAGAGATACACCAGTACTTTTAGCATTGCTCATCTTATTGTTGGAGTTGCTAAGCCTATGTTGATCGTTAAGGATGAGTAGAATCCACAGAGAATTTATTCCTAAATGCGGTATTCCTAAATTGAGGTTTTACTGTGGTTGATTAGGTTTAGTGGAAATGTGGAATATCTTTCTCATCCAACTTCATCAAGGTTTGTTGGTTCAGGATCTGATGCAATTTTAGTTAAGTTCTTTTGTTCACTTGAATGCTACAACTTTATCTGAAACATCATAGCATATAACTTATTGTCTTATTTTATACAGTTTGGTTTTCGAAAACTTAATCCGATGCAGGAACAAAACTGGCACTTATAACCTTTAATGAGTCTATATGAAGTAGATTGCAGAGTAAATATATAAAACTTCAACCACTTTGGAATCCAAAGTTTGGATGATATGAAATGAGTTTTTCCTTTTGTTATTATCTGAGGATTCCAACTCTAGTGTTTGTAAGTTTGACCGCTTTATATATTTTAAGCTGCATATGAAACCTCAGGCCCTTGGATCATATACTTGTACGTGCTCCTTTTGAATTACCTCCTTCTCCAGTCTCCACCACTAAACTTTTTCTGGAAATTGAAATTTATACAGGGAAGAAACGTATATCACTTGGCTCAGAACAGTTATACTCATCAGACAATCAGACATATATATGCATCCTAGCTTCTTCAGTATCTAACTTGCCATTTTTTCGTGTTTTCGTTATGCAACAAGTAACAAGAGAAATGGAGAAGAGACAACAAAGAGCTTACAGAGCTCACTGTTTGATCTTGCCTTATCCTGACCAAGGCCATATCAGTCCCATGTTCCAGTTCTGTAAGCTTTTAGATCATAAAGGCATCAAGGTAACACTAGTCACTACTCGTTTTTTATGCAAGAGTATGCACAGGTCAGGATCCAGGTCTATTGCACTGGAGACGATCTCAGATGGTTACGATGAAGGTGGGAGAAAACAAGCAGAAAGTATAGATGCCTACGTAGAGAGCTTGAAGAGATCAGGGTCACAAACTTTGGCTGAGCTTCTTGACAAGCTTTCAAGCTCAGGGTCACCAATTAATTGTATTGTTTATGATGCATTCTTGCCTTGGCCTTTGGATATTGCAAAGAAATTTGGTATTCCTGGGGCTGTTTTCTTTACTCAGTCTTGTGCTGTTAACACCATTTACAACCACGTGAATAGTGGATTGCTGAAACTTCCTGTGACTGAGTCTGAAGTTTTGCTTCCTGGGATGCCATCACTTGAGCCTTCAGACTTGCCATCGTTTGTATCTGATTTTGGTTCTTACCCGGCAGCCTATAAATTGGTCGTTGTGGATCAGTTCTGTAATGTTGACAAGGCTGATTGGGTCCTCTCCAACACCTTTTATGAGTTGGAAGAACAAGTACGTGCACATGAAGCTTTGTTTGAGTCTCTTTACTTGGCTTTCATGTAGTTCATGTAGTTCATAAACTGGTTATTAATGTTGCAAACAACATGCATAGCATTCATATGATATCTTTGTAGACAATGTGTACCACAGTACTAAACTAACTTTCATGATCAGCTAATCATGGTTATATTCTTTTGCGCGCTCTTGATATGTAGGAGGTGAATTGGTTGTCAAACGTTTGGCCAATAAAGACCATTGGACCAACTATACCATCTCAGTTTTTAGATAAGCGACTTGAAGATGACAAAGACTATGGTTTCAGCATGTTCAAACCAAGCAATGATGCCTGTATGAAATGGCTCAATGAACAGGCAAAGGGTTCTGTTGTTTACGTGTCATTTGGCAGTCGAGCAGAACTTGAAGCTAAGCAGATGGAGGAATTAGCTTTGGGATTGAGAACTATGAAAAATAATTTCTTGTGGGTGGTTAGAGAATCCGAAGCAAGCAAGGTTCCAAAAGGGTTCGTGGAGGAGACATGTAAGAAGGGTTTGGTGGTGTCCTGGTGTCCCCAACTGGCGGTTCTGGCTCATGAAGCTGTTGGTTGCTTCATTACACATTGTGGTTGGAACTCCACATTGGAGGCTTTGAGTGTGGGGGTTCCAATGGTCGCGATGCCTCGATTTACAGACCAGAGCACCAACGCCAAGTACATTCTGGATGTATGGAAGATTGGAGTCAAAGCTAAAGTTGATGAGGAAGGAGTTGTGAGTAAAGAAGAAGTAGAGCATTGTGTAAATGTGATCATGGATGGAGAGACAGGAAAGGAGATACAAATGAACTCTATGATATGGAAAGAAATGGCTAGAAAGGCTGTGGATGAAGGTGGAAGTTCTGACAAAAACATTGATGAGTTCATTGCAACTCTGGTTCATCAATGTTGAGGAGCTGTTCCCTCAAGAGTTAATATTTTTCAAAAAATCGATTGGGGCATTGTAAACTTGTGCACTCCATATTCTGCGATTCTTGCAGTTTGAAGTTACATTTTCCTATTGAATAAATTTAACTGATTATATAGGAGATTATGCAATATAAGTTTGTCACTATGTTTCTGAAGCTGTAATGTTTGATTCCGTTGTTATAGGGTCTCACAAATTGTATATTTCTAATGCTCCATGAAAAACAACTCGCTAGCCTAACATAAGAGCGATGCATCGATCATTACTCTATGAGCAGCCTCCGTTACTACATTGCCAATAGAAAACAACCTCTCATATCCAGTAATTAGGAGGTTCTGTCAAATAAACGAACCAAGAAACATCACAAGCTACTTTAAAAGAAGAAAAAAAACATCACGACCTAAATAAAACAAGACAGCAAAATTATGCCATGAACCGTTACTTGTTACCTAAGGAGTTTTATACTGATTATATACAGATTCTGCTAAAAGTCGTTGCACAGGTTTTGCCGAATTATGCCATGAACTGTTACTTGTTACCTAAGGAGTTTTGTGATGAGTTCCAGTAGATGTGTACAAAATTTTATTGGGGTGACAGGACAGATAAAAGGAAGATCCACTGGTTCACTTGGAATCATATGTGTAAGCCGAAGAACCAAAGGAGTTTATGATTTCAGAATCTGTAAGCTTATAATTTGACAATGTTGGCGAAGCAATTCTGGCGCCTTGTTCAAAATCCGAATTCTTTGGTCAGCCATATTTAACAAGTCAGATACTATCATTCGTGTTCGATTTGGGAGGCAACTATGACTGCCGCTCTTTCCTATACTTGGCGTAGCCTTTTAGCTGCTAGGCATGTTATGGACAGAGGGTCTCGTTGGCTGGTGGGAGACGGTACCTGTATAGCGGTTTAGGAAGACAATTGTATATCTTGCCTGGGTCATTTTCGGCCTATTACATCGTTGAGGAGCCTGTCACCTCTACGCTTTGTGTCTCAGTTCATTCAAGAGGATAAGTCTTAGAATGTACCTCTAATGAGTCGCTACCTGGACAGGGAGGATGTGGAGATGATTTAGCGGATACCTTTTAGTCGCCGATGGAGCCGTGATAAGCTAATTTGGCACTATACCAGCAAAGGTGTGTTCAAGGTTAGTGGTGCTTATATACTTGCCAGAGGCTAGTTTTTTCTGCCTAATCAGGCCGCTTTAGTTCCACCAGCTCAGTCTGATGCTTGGAAATCTTTGTGGGGTCACCAGGCTGCCTCCGCAGCCAAGATGTGTGTGTGAAAAGCTGTGAAAGGGTTCCTACCCATCAATTCCAAGTAGCGATCCAGAATGGTGGATGTTCCTGCGGAGTGTTCCCTATGCCAACAGACATCTGAGACAGAATTACATTTGTTCCGGGACTGCAGACATGTGGATCCCATGATGTGTTTAATTACAGTTGGGGGGGGGGGGGGGGGGGGGGGGGTGTTGTATCTCTTTTTGAATGGTTACAGGAATGCAACATACATTTATCCCCGGAGAACATGGGTTGTCTGATTACTCTTATCTGGTTTATCTGGAAATGACAAAAGGACAAAGTGTTTAATCAGCTAGAGTTTGATAGTGAGACGATCAAGATACAAAGTCTAGCTAAGCAGAAACATTTTTTGTTCGTTAATCAACCGCCACCAAAACCAGGAAGGATACCAACGCGTTGGAAGGCTCCATTGGTTGGTCGTTATTGTATCTACATGGATGGCACTTTCGATAGGAATACACATCAGGGAGGGGTTAGTATATTAGTTTGTGATTGGATGGGCAATTTTATACTGGGGTATGGGCGACGGGTGTTGGCCACTACTCATTTCTGTCAGTAGAAATTGCGGCATCATTTGAGGCATGTCAAGTTAGCCTGGGTTATGACTTTTCCCCAATATGTTTCAGTTCGGATTCCCTGAAATTGGTTAAGGCAGTGGAGGAGTTAGATAATTGTCCCTCCGACTTCACATGAGTGGTGGATGACGTCTGCACCCTCTTAGAAAAAATAGCAAACTCCGCATTAAATTCCATGGGAAGGAAATATTGTCACTCATTTGTTAGCAAAGTGGGCTCTACATCAGTATTTTCTTTCATAGACTTTTCATACAACTCCTCAGTTCTTGTTAGAAGTACTTCAAAAACATTGTACTTGACTTCCCTGGAATGAAATTTTCGACTTCTCTACAACAACAAAAAAATCACATAGTACCAGACAAAACCCACTTCGTCACTTTGGCCTTTATAATAAGGAAAAAATTCACTACCAGGGTCTGAACTTTTGCAAAGTCCTCAATGTGATGCCCACACTTTGAAAACTATCACAGTGATGCCCAGAATTCTAAAACATTATTTTCGTAATGCCTAAAGTCATTTTTCGTCACAACTCCGTTTATGTTGATGACATGGAAAATTTCAATCATCACCACCAAGGTCTAAGCTTTTTTAAAGTCGTCAATATGATGCCCACACTTTGAAAATTATCAAAGTAGTGCCCAGAGTCTCAAAACTATATCTATGTGATGTCTACACTTATTTTTAGTCACATAGCCGTCTATGTCGCTGACGTGGCAAATTTTTTTTTTTTCAAAACAGATAAGAAAAGACTTTAATACCCTTAACTTTATTATTATTATTTTTATTTATTTTTTACTCTCTCTCTCTCTCTCGATCGATCGATCGATCGATCGATCGACTCGATTCAACGAAAGATCGCGACTCACCTTCATTGAGCCCTAGCCTACTGTTACATCATTGATCTACATCATCATCGTTCAACCATCACCTTGGTGTCATCGGTTTCTACCTCGGAAACTACGACGCCGACGTCATCAACGAGATACTTATCAAGGAAACTAATTAACTGAATTGCTTAAGCAAACTCGTCGGCATCTAACTCTGCCTCTTAAGATCCTCTTCTCATCCATACCCCGACCTACGCACCAACGACGGTGGTCCGTTACTTAACAACGACAATATATTTTCTCTAATTTTGTTCACCTCTAGTTTGCTCCAATTCAGTTGGCCTGAGATTTAGTTAGCGAAAGAATACGACAATATAATCTCCGATACTATTCTGCCGAGCCCGCAACAAATGCAGTAGATGTGTAGATCATTTAGGACCATTATATGATGTAGTGAAAGAATATGACACATGGGTTCATGTGGATGATGTCTATGTTGGTAGTGCTTCCATTTTTCCAAAATTTTGCCATTTCCTCGACAACATTGAAGGTGCAAATTCTTTTAGTGTTAGTCCACATAAATGGTTATTCACAGGTGTTGAGTGCTGCTATCTTTGGGTTAAGAGCAGAAGTGTATTCAAAAATTTATTGTACACAAATCCAAAGATTTTAAGGAACAAAGACAGTGAGTCAAAGCAAGTGCTGGACTATAAGAATTGGTAGATAACACTAACTCAAGGGTTATCGATGAGTAGTGCTGGGTCTCTGAACGGGTCGAGAGAGAGAGAAATAAAAGAAAAAATTAAAAGAAATTTTAAGGGTATTATTGACGCAGCACTATATTTTTGAAAAAAAAAATAGTGACAAAACAATAATACCCTTAATTTTCACGTCAGCGACATAGACGTCTATGTGACGAAAAATAGGTCTAGGCATCACGTAAATATAGTTTTGAGATTGTGGGCATCACTTTGATAGTTTACAAAGTGTGAGCATCACATTGATGACTTTGCAAAAGTTCAGACCTTGACGGTGATCATTGGAATTTGCCACATCATCAACATAAATGGAGTCGTGACATAAAATGACTTTAGGCATCATAAAAATGCTGTTTTAAAACTCTGGGCATCACTTTGATAGTTTTCAAAGTGTGGGCATCACATTGAAAACTTTGTAAAAGTTCAAACTCTAGTGATGATAATTTTTCTCATAATAATGGCGACTTGTTTTCACTTTTAAACTCAAAGCCAACTATGATTTACATCGTTAGGTTTTGCAGCGGCGCTTGGCTAAGATCAATATGCATTGGGCTTGGGCCTGCTTGTCTGAGAGGTTTGGGCTCTTATGGATGGGTTGAATTTTTTAAGTCCCGGATATTTTTGAAACTGAATTTGGAATCCGAAGAATCGTAGCTCATGACCATTTCTATTTGGGTGTAGTGGCATACCTTAGGGATTATGTGAATTTGGCTAATTTCGGACTATGAATTGTCCTGTTAAGAAATTAGTCTCATATGGTTTTTTTTGTTACTCTAAACTTACTTTGTAGTAATATTCGAGGATAATCACGATTACCTTAACAGTGTCCTTTTAGGACGTGCCCTTTGAGCGGTCATTGCTTGTATGTTACTTATCTTTTATCAATGAATTGTTGAATGTTTTTCCTTAAATAATTACACATAAAAAAAACAGTTGAAAATAAAAAGTAATAGGAAATCTCTTTCGAAAATAAAAATATAAATATAAAACCTTTGGGCCTATAATCAATCATATACTCGGCCCAACAACCACAAAAGTCCTCTTTTGGGGCCGCAAGGCCAGCCCAAATCTGAAACCGTTTCTAGTACTTTCTACCGCCGCCACCTTTCTGCCCACTCGTCGCTAGTCAAAACCCCCTATTTGTCTGCTTCGATCTGGCGAGGGCCAGGCCAGAACCATGTTCCTCTCCACCAGTCTAGCACGTAAATTTCTCCATTTCCTTAGCACATCGATCACGAAATTAAGGTATGCATGTGATTATTTAGAATATTAGGACTTGCATGCACAAACAAACGATCAAAATTTAATCGATCAATAACCTACGCGCCGCCCTTACTATACGCACTTTCCAGAATCTAGTCTTTTCTGCATGCATCGAGTCCCCAACATACAATGACAAGATCTATTTCTTTGTTTTACAATAAAAAATGGCCAGTATAGCTGTATAGCTGAAGCCTCGACCGTTCGACGGACCCAAAAACTGGGTGACAAAGGAGCCGTCAAAGATGGAGTCCCCAAAATCCAATCAAGTATGCATGCATGTCTTACCGTCTAAGACCAAAGTTTCCACACATTCATAAAATAGCTTTCTAGTTTCTACCCATATCGCACCCTTTTTCTCTTCGATCTTCTTTCCTCGATCATCAAATTCGTGCCACCTTCTAGGAGTTCTAGACCCTCTACTGTACTCGTGGACCAAAAACAATAGATTTAGTAACCGTTTTGATCTTCTATGTGTGGTTATGCACGTGTTCTTTACAAATTAAATTAAATAATGATCAAATTATTTATCATATTAATTAAGAGTTTTTATCATAAATAGTAGTGATATTTCATAAATAATCATTTATCGCTTTATTATCTCACTTTTAAAAACTATTTCACATTCAAATTCCAACATAAGACAATAATATATATCCTCATAAAAGTGTAGCCTCACTTAAGGCCTAATATTTTTTTCAAATTGCTTTGGCCACACAAATATTTGATTTTGTTATCCCAAAAACTAGATAAGTTGATGATGTTACATATACTAACGGCTGGTACTAATCACAAATTGATATTTGAATGGGAGGATTGTGAGGTACGGAAGTCTAGTTTTGAAATGAGATACAAAAATGATGAATTATTAAATTGTGAACTAGGTACATTCGTGATTGATAAAAAAAAAGTTACATCCATGATTTTAAGGTCACATTTCAAGTCAATTTATTGAACTTATTGAAACCGGCTGGTCTATAACTGAGGAAGGTATACCGTATACATGCCAAGCCTAGAAACTCAATCGACCTCGTGCTTAGAAACACAATAGCTTCTATACAAGTTTTTTAAGGCTGCCACAATTATTCTCAGGTATGATAGACTAATTGTCCATCTGTCATTCTGTCGCCATTTTTCTTTCGTTTTACTATTTAAATATCATGCCACGCGCGAAGCATCTATGACTCGAGAAGTAAAAGTACCATCATCTATCAGACTATATGAGTCTGTTTGGGACTAATTTCTATAACTTTATAATTCTTTTGAAATTTTTTAAAAGTATTTTTAAAATCAGAAAATACATATTATATGTTTCTAAAATATTTTAAAGTACTTTTAAATATCAATTAAATCACTTTTAATTTTTTTTTGAATTTTTTTCTATTTATAGGTCATTTTTCTTTAAAATTCAAAAACGCTCCTATGTAATCTAAAAGTAATCCCAAAGGACTCTATGACCGATCGAACCGAAAAGGCTGACGTACGAGCTTGATCACCAATTTGACCAAATAGGTCCTAACGTGCTCAAACCGTCAAGCGTACGTGCTTGGTCTTAATTGTGGATAGATCGGATTTTTTAAAGCTTGGAACTTTCCAACAAGGTCTTGTTTGGCTAACCTGGATTAGCAAGAGAATTACGGTGCCAACCAGAGATTAATAGAAGAGTTGTGCATGCACGAGTGCTATAAATTAGAGGCTCTGCACTGTGAGGTTTTCATCAACATTAAGTATAACCAGCTTTGATCTCTTGTGTAAGAACATACAACAAAATGGTCTGCTCTCATGATGAGCGTTTCCAACAGCTAAAGGCTTTCGACGAGTCTAAAGCCGGTGTTAAAGGGGTTGTCGATGGCGGCATCACCAAAATCCCATCCATTTTCAAGTGGAGGCCGGAAGATCCTGCCGAGGACATCCCTTCCGGCAAACCAACTAGCCAAAACCATGTGAGTCTCCCTGTCGTGGACCTTGGTGACATTGCCAAGGCGATTCAAGATATCGGGCACGCAGCGGGGAGCGTGGGGTTTTTTCATGTGGTGAACCATGGGATACCCAATAGAGTGTTGGAGGAGATGCTCGAGTCGTCCAGAAAGTTTCACGAGCTGCCGAGTGAGGTGAAGGCTGAATACTATACTAGGGATCCTAAGAGGAAGGTCAAGTTCATGAGTAGCTACAATTTGTACCAATCAAAGTTTGCTACTTGGAGGGATAGCTTGTTCTCTGACATTGCTCCCGAGCCTCTTGATCCCCAAGATTTGCCTGCCGTTTGCAGGTATGTACTTCGTAACTAATTAATAAAGGTTGTGACACTAGATTATGCGTGCATGTGCATGCATGCACATATATGTGGTTTAATTCTAACTAATTAAGGTGTTTTCGTATCTAATATGCAGAGATATAACGATGGAATACTCGGATCACGTACACAAATTAGGCGTTACTTTGTTTGAATTGCTATCTGAGGCACTCGGGCTCAAAAGGGACCATCTTGCCAGTTTGGATTGTGCAAAAGGACGTCTCGTTATTAGCCACTACTACCCACCGTGCCCTGAGCCGGAGCTCACAATCGGCACCGCCAACCACACCGATAACACTTTCATCACTATTTTACTTCAAGATCATATTGGTGGACTCCAAGTTCTGCGTGAGAACCAGTGGACCGATGTTCCTCCTCTTCCCGGAGCTCTGATTGTCAACATTGGAGATCTCTTGCAGGTAAGCTAGCCTAGAATATATATTCCATGCACATATATGGAAAAATATATATTGAATTGCTTCCCCAATCGAGCTAGTTTTTGGATCTGTTGTTAATTTGTGTGTTAAATTCGTGCAGATTGTATCAAACGATAACTTCGTAAGCGTTAAACATCGAGTGCTGGCAAAGAAAGAAGGTCCACGAGTATCTGTGGGATGTTTTTTCAGAGACAGTACACCGGATAATATGTCGACTAAGCTTTATGAGCCGATTAAAGAGTTGACATCAGAAGAAAATCCCCCGGTTTACAAACCAATCACTGTGAAAGAATATGCTGCAGAGTTTTTCAAGAAAACCATAAGTGGGGTTTGTGCAGTAGACTCTTTGAAGAAGCTGTGAAGTATCCATACGCATTAGACTGCATGCAGCTTTCATGGCATGGGATGGAAATTAAGAGCATTAGTCATTTTTTGGGTTCCTTTGTTCTTTCTTACCTTGTAATAAAAATTTATGTTAATCTTTGGACTTTCCTATAAGTACAATAAAGAGCGCAGCTAGATAGTAGCCAAACTAGCCATAGATATGCATTGAACATGTTTTTCAGTTGTCTTATTAAAACTTTATTTATTGGATCATAAAATTCCTTTTGGTTTGTATTGGGAGCATATATGCAGCACTTCTCTTAATCAAGAAACCTTGGAATGCATTTTAAAAAAAAAAACCTTGGAATGGCAGAGACCCTTCACTTGCGCCATGGAACTCCATGCAAGCCATACAGCTATTCAGCCTATTCTCTTTACTTCAATATGGACCGGGAGTAGCTAGATCGATCATCGACTGATCGAACTACTTCTTCGATGAATTCATCAATGTTTTTGTCAGAACTTCCACCTTCAGCCATAGCCTTTCTTGCTGCTTCCTTCCATTTCATAGCATTGCTTCGAATTTCCCTTCCTCTGTCGCCCTTCATTATTTCACTTATGCAATGCTCTACTACCTCTTTTCTCACAATTCCTTTCTCATCTGCTAAAGCTTTAAGCCCAACTTTCCACACATCCATGATGTACTTGGCATTGGTGCTTTGGTCAATCCAATGTGGCATTGCCAGCATTGGAACCCCTAAACTCAAGGCCTCTAATGTGGAGTTCCAACCACAATGTGTTATGAAGCAACCAACAGCTTCATGAGCCAAAACCTCTAATTGGGGAGACCAGGAGACCACCAGACACTTCTTAGATGTCTCCTCCACGAACCCTTTAGGAACCTTGTATGCTTCTGCTTCTCTAACTACCCACAAGAAGTTGCATTTGCTTCTCTTCAATCCCCAAGCCAGTTCCTCCATTTGCTCAACCCCAAGCTCTGCTCCACTGCCAAAAGACACATAAACTACAGAACCCTTTGGTTGTTCATTAAGCCATTTCATGCAGGAGTCGTTATTTGGCTTGAAGAGGTTGACACCATAGTCTCTGTCATCTTCGAGTCGGTTATCCAAGTACTTGGATGGTATGGTTGGCCCGATTGTCTTCAATGGCCAAAGCTTAGCCATCCAGTCTATCACCTATATATAGTTAATGCAAAGAAGTGTAACTAATTTTTTTAATTTTGGTGTATGAATTGAAGCTCTAGATTCAAACTACATCAAGAGAATAACAATTTTTTTCGATTTGCAAAGGGAAAGGCTTAAAATGAACCACCAACATTCTATCTCGATTATGAAAAGAGACTAATGAAGTGAATTGTGCCATCTAGCAACTATTTATGGTAAATTAATTAGTTTGTTCACATACCATGTTAAGTATAATTGAACCGTCTTAACGGCCAGTCGACCCATTTTTCTACTAATTAACCAAGTTTGATTGCTTATAGGAAGGAACAAATTGAACCGTCTTAACAGACGCAACACTAATACATAGGGGTGGGACTTTCAAACCGAAAACCGGAAAGAAAAAAAAAACGAGCCGAACCGGAACCGAAACCGAAAAAATCCGAACCGAAAAAACCGAAAAATCGAAAAACCGAAAAAATTCGGTTTGGTTTCGGTTTCGAATTTTAAAAACCCGAACCGAACCGAAAAAAACCGAACATATATAAAATATATAAAACGGTGTCGTTTTGGAGTGAATAGGAAAAACAGTGTCGTTTTGATTTAAAAACTGAAAGAGAAAATGGTCAAAAATCAAAATACTCAAAAATTAAAATAGGGTTTTTATTGAAGCAAAGTGCAAACTGCCTTATGTTGAGATCAGCTGCTGGAATTTTCATCAAATAGTGCTGGAAATTGAAGCAAAATGCTACTAGAACTTTGTTGAGATTTTGCATCAATTTGCTATTTTTTTGCTATTTTCTTAATTTCTGGACTGTTGAAAAACTTGAAACTGAACTACAAATATCATTTGCGCAATGTTTTCTTTGATGTTAGAAACTTGGAATTGATGGTGTAACTTGAAAATTTGAATTTGATGTTTGGATTGCTATGCTATTGTTATTTGTTAATGTCTTACAAGTTGAAAGTAATTGATTTTCTCCTATTTATTAGGGTTTTTTTTTGTGTGAAGTTTGTTCATAATTTGAAGAAAAAAAATCGAAAAAAACCGAAAATTTTAACCGAACCGAATGACTTGATTTTTATTGTCGAAAATTGAAAAATCGAACCGAACCGAACCGAAGAAATTCTTATGGTTTGGTTTTGGTTTTTATCAAAAACCGAACCAAACCGCCCGAATTCCAAGTACATGCTGATGCATGGATCAAAATACATTAGTTTACATCAATTGCATGTTATGAAGACCAACAGTACGTACGTTATGGGTTGTATCCATTAATTAAATTAATCCAACACAATCTTTAAGCATCTGTTTAATTAGTGATCGGTGTGCATGTGCATACTTACTTCTTGTTCCAACTCATAGATTGCGTTGCAAAGAACCCAATCAGCCTCCTCAACATTAGAGAACTGGTTAACAAGCATCTTATGTACAGCTGGATACGACCCCAAATCGCACAAAAAGGACGGAAAATCCACAGCCTCAAGAGGCAGCTGCAACCCAGGGATGGAAATTTCACCGCCACTAACAGGAAGCTTCAACAGTCCTCTGTGAGCATGATAATAGATATTACCAACAGCACAAGACTGAGTGAAAAAAGTAGCCCCAAGGATACCAAACTTCTTGGCAACATCCAAGCACCAAGGCAGGAAGGCATCGTACACAATACAATCAACAGGAAACTCTGAGCTAGACATCCTCTCAAGAAGCTCCACTAGAGTCTGCGGTCCTATTTCCCAGAACCGATTGAGGTACGCATCTGCGCTTGGTGCAGACGCGTACCCTTCTTCGTCATAGCCATCGGAAATGGTGTCGAGGGCAATGTTGCATTTGCTGGATCCGGCGTGGAGTGTTAGTATTTTGAGGAGAAACCGGGTGGTGATTATTGTGACTTTGAGTCCTTTGAGATGGAGAAGCTTGGAGAATTGAAGCATGGGGTTTATATGGCCTTGGGTTGGATAGGTTATAACTAAACAGTGAGCTCGGTAGGATGTCTTTTCCTTCTCCATTTCTCTAGCCCTATTGCTGGTAGACATGAAAATGGTTTGAACATAGAATTTAGCTTACTGATATATATATGGAGCTTAGCTAGGACTGTTAGATATATATACACACACGCACACATCTAAGAACGTTTGGTGGAGAAAACATCAAACAAACTGAGGTCTTGAGGGAGTGATTGGAGCCTTGATGACTTTTTCTTAAAAGTACAGTTATCAATTATATGGATGGATAGGTATATGTGAGTTTATCCTGACTAACAGATTAATTAATTAATAAAGTAAACAAATATTGTTATGAGTAGATGAGATAAATAAGACAAGTATGTTTTTCACTTCGCAAAAATCCTGTAATATATCAGGGATAAAAATTGCGTGGCTCTTACTCATGAAGGCAAAATCTTTCCAATATGTAACAACACTTCTTACAAAACTATAATTTTGATAATAGCAAGGAAACGGTGCAATCCTATCTAGACTCGTGCGCTAGACTAAAAACTATATTTCATCTTGTCTCTAAGAGTTTTATAAATGAAAGATACAAAAAGTTTCAGACACAACCAATTGACTTTGAACACTTCGGGTTGCTTGCACCTACCAATCCAACCTCATGGTATACAAGATGTATATGTATGAATTTAAAAGTTTTGTGAAGACTTTAACACATAAAGATCAACACAACGAAGTAAGCATACGATAGACTCAGTTTGTAGAAAATGAACAATACAATTTTCACAACTTAATTGAATCGATGCGAGCTTGCCTTTTATATAAACCAAATGAAATGGCTTATGAGTGAAACCATTGAACCTCACCCAAGTATCTAAATAAAGTATTAAACTCCTCTTTAATTCTAGACCAAATGGGTAATCTTGAAAGTCACACAAACTTATGTTTATCCTTAGAAAATATCTTTACTTTTACAAAGAAAGAGATAAGCTATGATGAAATGAATATGTTTTTAAGTTGATTTAAATTTTAGGAATATAAAACTTAACTCACTTATTAAATACCTTCATCAGAGATCGATATGTTTAAAAATGTTTCACAAACATATTTAGTGCTTTAATAAAATTGAACCTATAAACTGTTAAGATTGTGACTCATGGATAGGAAACCAGATTGGTATCCTTAGTGAAAAACAATAAAATACATATGTATGTTTTTATCTGAATTCATGAGGTTAGTATGATGTAATATTGATGTTCTCTACCTTCAATCTTCGCTTGTTTTGAGTCTTCAAATCCATATTTTATAATCCGTATTTTATAGAATATAAGATATTTCAATATTCATCTACCTACACAAACAAGAGAAAAAGAACATGTATGTTTATATCGTCGGTAGCTATCGAAGAGCATGTGTTTAATTATGGGACAGTATGGCATGTTACCTCTCCATCAAGCAGTACGTACTATATATGAAATCTATGTCTAGAATTGAATTGTTATGCTTTTGTGCAAACATAATCATTGCTGCGCACTTGATCTCTGGGAAATGTGTACAGGAACCTAGTTCTAGTTTACGTACCGGTTCTCTCCTTGTATATACTTAATATCAAATCAGTTTGTAACTACAATTCATTATTCACTACGGAGAAAATCGTCCAAGTGTTTTTGGTGTTCTTGCTTCATTTTTCTACAGTAGCTTTGTTGCACTAGTGTGTAGTGTGTACGTTTACTCAATCCGACTTATCATACATGAGCTGTGTACTAAATTCTGATTTGAAAATCATTATATAATTAGGGACCGTAAATCACGCATCCTAGCTAGCTTGTTTGTTTGTTTACTTTTTATTAGGACATGACTAAACAATTCAAGAAATATACTCTTTAATCAAATTAAGAACAGTGAGATGAAAGAACATGACGAAAGAAACGTAGAAGAGTCATGGAGGAGAGGGACAATCTCATTAATTGATAAGTGTAAAATCTCTTATATAGGAATAAAATCAACGAAACGACTTCCTTCCACGGCTCGTGAAAGTTTACAACAGAGAGTGTGATGCACGTATTAA
The DNA here is from genome assembly GCA_946800695.1 of Geum urbanum. Taxonomy (NCBI): domain Eukaryota; kingdom Viridiplantae; phylum Streptophyta; class Magnoliopsida; order Rosales; family Rosaceae; genus Geum; species Geum urbanum. The sequence goes on along the minus strand of OX327002.1, from coordinate 3,102,701 downwards.
GAGCATCCGCACATGTTGAGGACGTCATATTGACGAGGAATTCTTATTTTCAGGACTTCCTGTTACTATTCAGCAAATAGGACTTCCTATTCAGTTTTTTTGCGCAGCAGTGCAACAAATAGGAATTCCTATTACTATTCATAATCATAAACTTAAATTTTGATTTTTTATTTGTAATATGTTTATCCAATAACTAGGCGACACATGTCATTATCGTGTACATTATTGAACCAAATTTTCGATAACATTTTCGACGAGTCATATTGTGACACGTGTCACTGTCGGCTAAATTATTGATGAAGATTTCCGGTGAGATTTCTAACCAGTGATAATGCGACACGTGTCACATCCACGTGTACATGTCGGATAAGTTATCGATTGAAGATTTCCGGTGAGATTTCTAACCAGTGATAATGTGACACGTGTCACATCCACGTGTCACTGTCGGCTAAATTATTGATGAAGATTTCCGGTGAGATTTCTAACCAGTGATAATACGACACGTGTCACATCCACGTGTACATGTCGGATAAGTTATCTATTGAAGATTTCCGGTGAGATTTCCGACAAATGAGGATGTGACACGTGTATTCATCCTTCAACATCAGATTATCATAATTTTGCTATAAAATCATCATCTCTGGCTCCTAAAGATTGAAACCTCACAACACGCATAAGTCACTTGATATTCTACACCTAAACACAATTCTTCCATTTTTCTCATCCAGAAGATGAATCATAACGATTACGAAGAGTCTTCCAGGAGGAGGCGCCAACAACGTCGGCAAGCTACCACAATGATGAATTCATTCATCAATGATGCAACCATGGTAGTTACCACGTTTGATGATGAGCCACCCCGTCGCCGCCTTCCAAACCATCCACGGCAAAGGGAACCTAGGGGTGAGAATCTACTTGAAGATTACTTCGTGGAACGCCCTGTTTTCCACGAGCAAGATTTTCGCCGGAGGTTCCGAATGAGCACGCACTTGTTCAACCGGATCAAGACAGACCTCTGTAATCACGACCCATTTTGGCATCAAAGAGCAGATGCCACTGGATTGCAAGGACTCCTCCCCGAGCAAAAGATGACCGGTGTTATACGAATGTTGGCGTACGGCCCAGCCGCAGATCAGTGTACTGAGTACACAAGGATGGGGGAGTCAACGACGTTGGAATGCATGAAGAAGTGGTGCACACAAGTTGTCTTGCTCTACAAGGACCGTTACCTCCGCGCTCCAAATCCGGCTGACATAACTCGACTTTTAAGAAGGGCTAGGCAACGGGGATTTCCTGGTATGATTGGAAGCATCGACTGCATGCACTGGGAATGAAAGAATTGTCCAAGAGCCTGGCAAGGGGCATACTCGGGCCGAAAGGCTCGTCCAACCATAATCTTAGAGGCAGTGGCGTCATATGATACGTGGATATGGCACAGCTTCTTTGGAACGCCTGGAGCACAAAATGATATTAATGTGCTGAACAGCTCGGATGTCTTCGACCAGCTCCTTGCCGGAAGAAATCCGCATTCGACGTATAAAGTCCACGGTATGACTTACCACCACACTTATTATCTAGCGGATGGAATATATCCGAGGTATTCCTCGTTTGTCAAGACAATTTCCAATCCGCAAGATCAACCACAGAAGTTGTTCGCACGAAAACAAGAGTCATATCGTAAAGATGTGGAGAGGTGCTTTGGCATCTTGCAATCTCGTTGGGCTATCATTCGTCACTCAGCCATGTGTCATCACAAATCGACATTGAAAATGATCATGTTGGCTTGCATCATAATGCATAACATGATTGTTGAGGAAAAATTTGTGGAAGACGATTTTGAGGAGAATGAGGAAGAAGATTTACAAAACCCAGTGACTGCTTCCACAGTATATGATGGGCCAGTGGATGAAAATGGTCACCAAATTCCATTGGAGCCAGTGGGAAGAGATCAACATCATCAACGATTTAGCGACCGGCTCATCGATTTACAATCAGTTTATCTCCATGATGAACTTCAAAAGGACTTAGTGAAGCACAACTGGTTTCTTGAAACCAGTGAACGTCTCTAAATAATGTGCGCGAGATATGTGTGTTTGCAATTTGTGTGTTACCCTTTTGTATGTGTGTTTCCCTTTTGTATGTGTGTTTCCCTCTCAATAAATAAAGTGCGTTTTTATTTCTTGAAATTGAAATTACATGAATTGAAATTACCTGAATTGAAATTACATGAATTGAAATTACTAAACTAATCACTAAAATCAAGGTTGCGAGGACGATAACAATCGGTAAAGCTAGCATCGCCGACTTCTCCTTCATCGTCATCTACTTGCTGAAGGATCTCTGATTTCCGCTTCATGAAGTACTTCTTTGAATTTGGGGTCATAGCCTCGAAATTCATTGTCATGATTCTTGTTTCTTCTTCTCGTGCCCTTAATTTGTAGTTTTTCTCATCAAGTATTCGTTGATTTTCATCATTTGGCCTCGTCCAATCGGCAAACATTTTTTGATTAGCCGCAATGCTCTTCAAAGTCTCATCTCTAACTTCATTTGATGGTGTCATGGCCTTCTTTCCTCTTCTTTTTGCTTCCTTGGCCGCCTTTACTCCTTGAGGTCTAGGCGGGCTTGAGGTATTTCCAAGGTTGATTTGTGATGTTGGCATCACTTCATCTTCATCCAAGTTGACGCTAGGAGATACTTCATTAACGGTAGGTATTTCTTCGAAATATGAATTGTAAGAAGGTTGAGTGGTAGTTTCGACGACTCTAAAGGTAGGATGATTTTTGACCACTTCCCAACACGCAAAGTGTGCAAACTCCTTCTTTTTTTTCCCCACATAAAACGTTTGGGCTTTCCTTAACTACAAAAAAATATAATTACAAGTTACAAAAAAAATAACAAGTTACCGAAATTAATATTTCATTTTGGCATCAATTGAAAGGACCAACAAAAAAATATAATTACAAGTTTAAAAAAAATATAATTACAAGTTACGAATTAATATTAATTAAAATTGAAAGGACCAACATAAAAAAATCATTACCTCATCATACACATTTCCGCCGGATTCCGGATTCCTTCTCGCGTATGCAAGAGCCGCTTTCCATTGTGACAAATTTGGCTTCAACTTAGCAAAACGGGAGGCAAGTGCATTTTGGGACCTAGGTTCCGCCCTCGCTTCACCTTGACCCATCACCCAATTTTGTTGGAAATCGCCGTGAATTTTTTCCCACAATTTGTCGACCTTTTGTTTGTTGTCAGAGATAGGGAATACACTATGACGACAATATGATATGCATAGTTGTACATCTTCCGACATGAGCCAATTGGTGGACATTTTTCGCCAAAAAAAATAAAGAGATTGTGAGATAGAGAGAGTAGAGAGGGAGGAGGAAGAGAATTTTTTTTGCACAAATTGGTGTGAAGTAATTGAGAAAATGAAGGTAGTATTTATAGAAAAATAGTATGGGGTTTTTAGAAATTTTTTGGTATTTTTTGGGATTTTTTTGATTTTTTTTCGGGGTATTTTTGGTGATAGCCGTTCTGAAAAAATCAAAACAATCAGTAGCCGTTTGATTTAAATTCTAGCCGTTGGATTCATCAATCAAATTTGAAATGGACGAACCAGATTGATCTGGCCGTTGCCAGGTTAGTGGGCCGACAACCTGCCACGTGGCGGGCTGTCATTGGTCCGTTAAAATGTAAAAAAAAATTACATTTTTACTGGCGCGTGTATTCAAATTTTTTTTTTCCCGCCTGACTTCACCCACGAGCGTGGGATCCGCCAGGGGGAATTCCTCTCCGGCGATCGATTGTGGCACGGTTGGGAGGACGTCTTCGTGGTCCACGAGCGGTCAACCCCTCCCTTTCTCCCCGCTGCATGCCCCCCAGCCCCGGACGTCCTATTTTTTGGCGGGCCCGACGGTTTTTCGGAGGACGTCCTCGGTGAGGATGCTGCCGGTGCAGCTGCTTTAACAACCCACCATTGATTCAGGTTGTCCTCTTTTCTAGGGATTCAGATCGTTTTGACATTGACCAAAATGAACAAATACTCGGTCAAAGTAAAAACGTTTAGTTTCTCAAATTCAGCCAAAACTCCATAGTCCTTCCTTAGTGAACTGCTCCTCATCGGCCTTGACCCAGCAGAGGAGGCAACGGCGGTGACCTCCTCATTATCACCGCTCGTCACATAAACTTCGCTCTTCTTCTCTTACGCCTCGACCTTCTAACGAGTTCTTGACCGATCCAACCGGAAGCTTCCAAAACGACGGCTTGCTGGGTGAGAACACTAGCGACGACAGTGAGTTTGGGGTTTATGATGAGCGAGGAGCGAGTTCAAGACGAGTCAACCCGGCGAAAGTGGAGTATTACAAGCGGCATGTGTTTGAGTGTTTATGTGCTACAAGAAGCCACAACTCTTACCGTCGACGATTGAGGCGGCGGAGTTTGATTGGCTGTCAAGAGTGCTCCAGGCGGTGGTGATGACTAGTATATAAGAGCATCTCCAACAGCTTATTTAAAATTTCTCTATAATAGAGTAGCAAAATAAAAAATCTCTATAAAAATTAGTCTTCGACTCCAACAGATTTTCTATCTCACTTTCTATAGTTTAATATTTTATTCACAATTTAATGAATCAATCCCTATTTTAATTAAAAAATATATATTTATTTATGGTTTCAATGGAGAGAGAGAATGATCAAGAAGAGAAAATAATGAGAGAGAAGAGAGAAAATTTTGAATTTTGAATGCTAAGCATTAAAGTTTAGAGATTTTCATAGTTTTAGAGTTTTGATTTTTCTATAGATATGGAGTTTTTGTTTCTCTCTCCACCCACTTTCTCTATTATATAGAATGGTTTAGAGTATCTATTGGAGCAAAAATATGGTGTTTTTACTCTAAACTAGAGTTAATTTCAAGTTTAGAGTATCTTTTGGAGATGCTCTAACATTTTGGTATGGGTTGGAATTTGAAATGGATCGAAAATGGGTTTCCATTTGACTTTGGGTGCCTTGGATTTCTGCTGGCTAGGCATGTAACGAAAAGTTCTAACAGAGGGCAAATAAGGAATATTTGGCAAGTGAGGAATGGATGGAGGTGGAGGGAAGCCTCTCTGTAAAATCAATGCAAGTTCTAGTGACGACTTTAGAGGAGGGAAATTTTTTTGAGGTGATCACTAATTGTAATGAAGATTCTCTATTGAACACCTCTTTATGGCGAGGACTGTTAGAAAAATAGGTGTTTAAATACTATTTTAACTAACAATTTTGAGGCAATTAAATTAAGATATTTACTTGTTCAAATGGTTAAATCGGTGAATGAGAATTTATCACCCAAAGCAAGCTAAAGGCTTTCGAATTGCCAATTAAATTATTTATGACAGCTAATAAACCTTAGTAATGGCAAACAATTGAATAACGAACTAAATGGTTTGTAACTGTTTTGTAACCGCTCATAAATCTTAGTAATGATATACAATTGAAGCCTACTAAGTGGATTGTTTTGTAACATATTATTGACGACAAATTAAATATCTTGTAAGTGCCAATTGATGGCGAGTTTAATGACCAGAAACGGTTTTGATATTAACTCGACAATAAGTGGCTTGTCCCCAATGAAGCATATAAAGCGACCTTCTTTCTTCTCATTTCAGGGATTCAATCGATCCCATCAAAATCAATCTCCTCTCCTCTCCTGATCTCTTCTCTCCCAAAGAATTCTGGCGATAGAGTAAGGTACTATTCAGTTCGACGAGAAGTTCTTGTGCTGCGGTACAAAACTTTCAAGTTGTTTTATCCTGGGAGAATAACACCATACAAGCCCATGGGTGGCGTAAAAGTTCTTAAGGAGAGCGTGTGATACACATGACTCAACTTAGTTCATCTTCTTCAAGAATATGTTCTTCGTTCATTCACTTGTATTTTACTAATTAATTAATTAGTATTTTTGGTATTTATTAGTTTAATATCACTACTTAAGAATTTTTATGTGTGATATTGACTAACGTGGTTTCCTTAAGGAAATGGTTGCCTAACGGAAGGGTGTTGGCTTAAGGAATTGGTTACTAAACAAAAATAATGTTGCCTTAAGGAAGTGGTTGCCTTTGGAGTTGTGTTGTGAAATACGAAACGTTGCCTAAGAGAAATAGACTCCAAAGAAATGTTGCTAATGAGGGTTATTTCAAGGATAATAAAATGTTTCCTTGTAACAGTGAAGCACTATGATTTGGTTATATTCCAAATTCAAGTGATTGAATATTGAGATATTCAATAAGAAATTCATTGTGAATTTGACCATGAAATCAATAGAGAAATAATATCAGATATTATTTATTGATTAAGTAAATAACACTTTGTGTATTTTCAGAAAAAAGACAACGGAATGTTTTAAACACTGAAAGAGCTATAGGCCACATCGAGTCCTTTGGTTGAAAAGGAGGATGTGATAATGAGTGTTAATTATTGCAAACTATGAGTAGCTTGCACTAGATGATGTGAGATCCAACATCACTTGGAAAAGATGAGGTGATATGGCTTATATGTAGACACTTACCTCTCTATAGCAAGAGACATTTTGGGATGAGACCCAAAGGCAAAACCATGAGCGGTTGGCCAAAACAGGTAATATCTTTTTATGAGGATTGTGGCATGACAATGACGACGAACAAGGTAAGAAGCCAAAGTTTGAAGGCAAATGTTTCAATTTTGACAAGACTGGTCACAAATCCTTTTAGTGTAAGTTGGCCAAGAAAAAGAAGAATAAGGAAGCCAAGTTGCTTGAAGAACTCAATAGGGATGTGTATGACATCAACCTCTGTGCTGTGCTATTTGAGGTGTACATGAAGAACTTTGTTACCTCTGAAGTTAAGGGTGAAGAAAATATGATCTGAATAATGATCTCTAGAAAGGAACTAAACAATATACTGTATGTTCCTAAGAATTGAGTTGAGCCTCAGTGAAAATGACTTTCGCTTATTGATTAAATAAAAACAAATTCTTGTTTAATAGAGAATTTATACTAGCAATAGAGCTACAAGTGGTGGAAATTAAAAATTGAAATGTAATGACCATGGTCAATGATAGCGCTTCCACCTTTATGTCTATCAAGGCATCGTATGGTAAGTAAGGACAAGTTAATTATGATACTTTGCGGATGTCAATTAACTTGAAGAAGTTTACCAATGTTTCAAGCATAAGATTAGAACTTGTGTTGAGACAAACAAACGAAATCATCTTTCAAAAGCATTGAATGAAATAATGAACCCCTTGATTTAAAGACATCTCAAGCAAAAGTGGTAATAAGTATTTTATCATTGTGTACCTCATGAATAATAAAGATGAGGCTATAGAGAAATTTAGACTCTATAAAACGAGATGAGAAACTCAATTGAACAATTAAGATCATAAAAAGTGATTGACCGCGGAGGTGAGTATGAATCACCATTTGAGTATTGTGCTCAATATGTGATCATACATGAATAAACACATTATTCACCACAATCATATGATATGATTGAACGAAAGAACTGTATCTTAAAGGATATAATGGATGCAATGTTGTTTAGCTTTGCATTGCCACCAAGTATGTGGTGAGATGTCATTTTATTGGCTAAATATATTTTAAATAAGATACCTAAAAAGTTTGTTGAACAAACGACTCCATATGAATATGGAAATGAAGAAAGTCATCCTACAATTACTTTGCGAATGTGGGGATGTTTTGTCAAGGTGGAGAATCTCTACCCAAAAAGGAAAATTATATGGAAATAGTCAATTGCATTTGATATGAACATAATTATAAGAATTATTGATCTTTTGTGTGCAACAAACACAAGACATGATAAGAAACTCAGAAAATTGCATCGTTACTTGAAAATGTATTTTTCGAGTAAATTATCCAACTTATTGTTGGTGATGGACTATAACAACTAAGTCACTAGCTTGTAATAATCGGTTGAATAACCATCAATGCAGTTTGGAACAATCATCTAATGGTTAGTTGATGAGCAAACTAATGACTTATAAACCGTTAAATAAGTACGTGTAACGATGAGTTTAAAGTCATTAACACAAAATGATTGTGTGGTAATCAGTATTGTGTTTTCCCATGAAGCATAATAAAAGGTAACATTTTAGAATCAAACTAAGATGGAATCCAGATAAGAATTGAAAATTCTTACGTTCCGACTCTTAACATGTATGGTTAAAAGTAAGCTTAAATCCTTAAGGGATAGGTACCTTGTGTACTGTTTTGGTTAGGAAGATGCCACTAAAATATGATTCTGACTTTGTGAATCATATTTGAAAACTTGTGGATCTTCCACTTGGTTATGAAACTTTAAGTTTCAAGTGGAATTTCAAGAGGAAAATAAAGTCAAATGTGACGATAGACAAAATACAAGGTAAAACTTGTAATCAAAAGGCTAAAGACAAAAAGAAGGCCTTGATGATTTCGACACTAAATCTCTAGTGAGGAAATGACTTTCATCATAACGGTACTTGTTATTGCCACGTTGGGAAACTGTGAAGTACATCAAATGGATATGGAAAATAGTTTTCCTGGACGGAGATATAGAAGAGAAAATATATATAGAAGAACCTGAGGGTTTCTCAGCTCTTGATCAAAAGGGAAAATATGTAAATTGGTAAAGTTATTATATGGCTTAGAACAACACCAATGCAATGACATGAAAGATTTGACAACATATCATTGATTGTGATAAATGTGCCCATGTTAAAACCATAGAGAATACATATGTCATTATGTGTTTATACGTAGATAACATCCTTATCACTGGAAGCATTGATAAGATGGTCAAATCTGCTAAAGATATGTACCCGATTTACAGTATTTATAACTATTTTTTAATAGGGCTCACCTTAGTAGCTCATAATGTCTAGAAAATGAGATTTTCGATAATAGTGTACTTGAGCGGGCATCGCCCCACCTACATCAATTTCTCCTAGCCTGGTTATAAGTGAAAAGAGTTACCCAAACGATTATAGAATTTGTAATTAACAGCAAAGTTGTTCATGTACTATTTTGGATTGCAAAAGCACTTGAATCCTTAGAAAACGGCATAAGAATGTTAAAATGGTTGATATCAAATCAGTTACATTACGAAAATATGACAAGGAGAATTCTGGAATTGCCAGAACTCCGATTGACATGACTCTTCGTCTTTCGAAGAATAAAGGAGAGAGTGTTTCTCAATTAGAATACTCTAGAGTCATTGGAAGCCTAATGTACTTAACAAGTTGTACAAAGCCAGATTTTTCTTATGTTGTGAACAAGCTAAGCAGGTACACGAGTAATCCTGGTGGAATGCATTTGCAAGCAATTGCAAGAATACTCAAGTATTTAAGGTACACTCGTACCTATGGGTTGCATTATACCAGATATTTGGCTGTCTTAGAAGGGTACAACGATGCAAATTGGATTTCTGATATGAAAGACTCAAAATCCACTAGTGGATATATATTCACACTAGGGGGTGCAGTGGTATCTTGGAAATCCTTAAAACAAACTGTTATAACCAAATCCACGATGGAATCTGAGTTTGTTGCCCTAGAAAAATGTGGGGAATATGCAGAATGGCTACGCCAATTCATAGAGGATATTCCAAATTGGACGAAGCCAGTGCCTGTAATTTTCATACATTGCGATAGTCAATCTGCAATTGACAGGGCACAAAACACTATGTATAATGGTAAGTCAAGACATATTCGTCAAAGACATAATACCATCAAACAACTACTCTCTACTGGTGTCATTTTCATTGATTATGTGAAGTCAAAAGAGAACATAGCGGATCTGTTAACCAAAGGGTTAAACAGAGAGTTGGTTGATAAATCATCGAGGGGAATGGGACTAAAGCCCATGAGTTAAAGTTTTTACAGTGGACACCCAACCTAGTTGACTGGAGATCCCAAGATCTAGGTTCAAAATGGATAACTAAATTGTAGAGACCATGTCGGATCACTGTGGGGATTTTCCCGAAGTCCATTCCTATGATGAAAACAGTGATGCTCGTAAGGAATGAGGTTAAGCTCAAAGCTTTTAATGATTCTTATGCGTCAGAAATCCAAGTGGAGTAATACAGGTTACTCTTAATTAAGAAATCACTTATGTAAGAGGAAAGTGGAGCCGCTTCTAAGGGAATTGTTCAGGGCACAATTCTTGTTAAGCTCTTACAGAACCAGACGCGTGTTCATGGCCAAAACGGACACAACAGTGAGAACTGAAAGTATCAGGAAGATACATGTGTGAAGTATGTCATCGTTTACACAGATAGCAAATAGTTCAAAGACATCGCGTTTACTTTTTAGTTAGTAAAGTAAACATGCTTTCACAAGGGAAGGTTCAAAGGGTTAACCCCTACCTATCCTATGCAGGTTTTCAACCGTAAAATCTATCACCAGGTACATCGAGTCTTTGGTCGCTAATTTCATTCATGTGGAGAATTGTTAGAAAAATAGGTGTTTAAACACTATTTTAACTAACCATTGAGGTAATTAAATTAAGATATTTATTTGTTCAAATGGTTAAATGGGTGAACGAGAAATTATCACCCAAAGCAAGCTAAAGGCTTTCGAATTGCCAATTAAATTATTTATGACGGCTAATAAACCTTAGTAATAGCAAGCAATTGAATAACGAACTAAATGGTTTGTAACGGTTTTGTCACCGCTCATAAACTTTAGTTATGATATACAATTGAAGCCTACTAAGTGGATTGTTTTGTAACCGTTCGTAAACATTATTGACGGCAGATTAAATATCTTATAACTGCCAATTGATGGCAAGTTTAATGACCAGAAACGATTTTTGTATTAACTCGACAATAAGTGGCTTGTCCCCAATGAAACCTATATAAAGCGACCTTCTTCTTCTCATTTCAGGGATTCAATCGAACCCAGTAGAATCAATCTCCTCTCCTCTTCGGATCTCTTCTCTCCTAAAGAATTCTGGTGATAGAGTAAGGTACTATTCAGTTCGACGAGAAGTTCTTGTGTTGCGGTACAAAACTTTGAAGTTTTTTTATCCTGGAAGAACAACCCCATACAAGCCCATGAGCAGCGTAAAAGTTCTTAAGGAGAGTGTGTGATACACGTGGCTCAACTTAGTTCATCTTCTTCAAGAATATGTTCTTCATTCGTTCACTTGTATTTTACTAATTAATTGATTAGTATTTTTAGTATTTATTACGTTTAATATCACTACTTTTTCCTACAAGAACTTCTTGGATAGTTTTTATATATTTAGAAAAAACTCATCGGTGATACGCGAATATGAGATTTCTCTCGTCTCTCTCGTTCCTCAAGAAACCCTACCATGTTGTCGTTTGTTTCCTAGTCCATCACCATTACAATCTCCTCGTTCCTCACTAGATAAGGATTCCCAATCTTTTCGATCTCCTCTCCTATCACAACAACCCTCTACGACACTACACCACACTGTACGTAGATTAGAAATTCCAAACCTAATATCGAGAAAACCAAAACCTAACCTGGTCGTTCTCATTTTTTCCAAACCGTACTCCCCAAAATTCAAACCTTAATCTCCATTCCACCATTGGCATCGCAAGTATCGTTCGAGATAGACCATTCCTATGGTGTCAAGAAGGAGGATGATGATCTCTCCTTCGTGGTCATTCGAATCTTTAGTCCTGATAAGTTATCTGTTGAGGGCTACTTCACTCAAGCATTGGCTACTTCAACTTTGGTGTGGCATACCAAACACCAATTTAACAAGTACGTATCACCTACCATTCTCCTGATCGAATGGTGGGTCGTTTCAGAAATAAGGAAGTTTTTCAACAGGCGCTATCTCGGAGTCCCTATCATTATAGAACTTCCACTATAGTTGTGGAGCAGTATGATGGTTTTGCTTCTGTCCACTCAGTTGCGGTTGCGGTTGCGGTGACCAAGGTGTGGACTCGTGTACATGTTGTCAGCGGCTATCTGTCCAGGCTTATTACTGTCCCGAAATGGTGGGTTAGCCTAGGAAACTTCCTAGGCATGTATGTTGATTATGATCATCATAGTTTGCATGCTACTGCGGATATCTGATTGTTTGTAGAGGTTGACCTCAAGCAACATGTGGCAACCAAGGTAAGCTTGCGACTTGGCCTGCAAGCTTAGATTAACTATGACATTGACTATCTGACTTTGAAGGACTATTATAGGGTTTGTGGTAGTTTTGAACATCATGTGAATGATTATATAGTATAACGTAAGCTTGCAGATAAACATGTGTTCGTGGAATATGATACTCAGATGGAATCAACGATCTGGGGTATCAATCAGGCGGCTCCGCTCTTGGCTGGACTTGGCGGTAGAACAGGATCTTACATGGAGGAGGTGGCAAACAACTATGACTTGCTCTCGGCCACTATGCCCGCAGCCCCTCCTGAGCTTCCAAGGGAGGTGGCTTATAGGGATGTTGGGGACATTCTACTTCCCGTGGTCGTGGACAATCATTTTGGAAGGGTTTTGGAGGTAGACTACTAGGTGATGCACGCTTGTAGAAAGAGAAGGAAGTTGGGGGTTCGCATTACGGTGAGGGGTCCGAGACCTAAGGCTCATGAGGGTTTAGGTGGATATGTTGTGCCGACCATTATTTATGTGGCTCGGCAACAATTGACAAAGTTGGGTTCATCCCTTGCAACTGTTCTATGTGCCCCACCCATGGGGAGCAACATGGGTGTAGGTTCTGCAAACGGGGAGCGTACTCCGACTGATCCACTTGGCGGGGCGAGACTCATTCAATCATCATCATCCGCTTAGAGAAGGCATCTAACTAGCTAAAGGACGGTACACCCAGATTTTTTATAGTATTCGTGCTAGCCTGGTATGCTTAGTTAGGCTTATTGTGTGGAATTCCTAGTGCAATAGTGCGTGTAAGGCTTTAATTTATCGGGCCGAGTAATTCAATAAAGTCTTGTACTATTATCACATTATTAATGACAAATTATCGGCTTCAAAAAATAAATTTTTATCAATTGTTTATAAAAATTAACTTGTTTTAACATCCTCCAATACCTTAATTAAGTAATATGTGCTACTATTGGTTTCTCTTCTTGATTGATGTATTCTCATCCACAATGCATATGATGTTAACGTGAATATTAACAACGAATCTCATGCAGTGGGCGCCGTTCACAAATTAAACCGTGCAAGAAGCATGAAACTTTAAATTCATAAACTTATGTTTACACTCATTTGAATGAACTTTGTCTAAACTACGTTCTTTCACTCGTGTATTCAATCTAATAGGAAATGTAATCCAATTAGAAATAGAATAGAACCTACCCAACTGACACCCGACTAATAAGCTCTAAATAATTCATATATAAATCAAAACGATTATAAGTATATGAACTGACATTACTTTGAAATTATCCGAACTTATTCTATATAAAAAGTTTCAAATTCGATGAAATTAATTAAGTACCTACATTGTGGGATATGTTAGCTGGTTTATATATAAAAAAACGTATCGGTGTCCAAATTAAAGTGTAAATATAAATTTCCCATGAGGACTAGGAAAGTCGGTCCATTCATTTTGACATATACCTTCTTAACCCATATCGAGCCGACTCGTTCCACTTACCGACCCTTACCCGGATGTTCCTATCAAGAAGCGCACGACTCCTCCTCCTTCTTCCCCCATCTGATCTAATCCGTAAAGCATGGACTCCAAACTGAGGAAAAATCCTACGCACAGAACTTGCACTACCGTACATGTCATGCATTCATTGGTTGAATATAAAGCAATGATATAATCAGAAATTAAAAAGAAAAACTACTTTCCAATTTTGCCCTTGTTCTCTAATCTGAAATCTCGGACATGACCGACCAGAAACACTCCAAGCCGTCATTGATCCATCTCTCAAAAAGGGCCCCACGGCCAGTCCCTCTGCTGTTGCATGTCAATTCCCCTTCAGGCGGCGTCCTTGCTTGTTCAGTCGCTCTCCGATTGGCTTCGCCCTCGGCTCTGATCCGACTCGCTCGCCTCATGGGGCGTGAAACCCCCGAGGACGAAAAACGTCCACAACCTCTGGCTCGAGCTCGCCGAAGGCGAAAGCTCGCTACTCGACATGTCTCCACCGATTTGAACCGTCCATGTCATCACTGACCGGGTCGTCGACTCGAACTGAACCAAAATCCTGATTGAGAGCCAGGCAGCCAACAATTATTATCCGACGGGAGTCTCCGAAATAGTAAAAGGGTTTGGTGCTTAAAGGTTAGTGCACAGTCTGCCCACTGCAATTCTTGTGCCGAAAAAATTTAGCTCGTGAAAATATGAGGGTAAAACAGAAATTTAGCTCTCCCAACGCACTTGCACTTAGCGTGGGACATTGAAACTGAAATTCGAAAAAAAAATCGATCCAAACCGAACCGCGATCGAAAAAAATCGTACTCGATAAAAACCAAACTGAAAAAAATCGAAATATTTGGTTCGGTTATGGTTTTTAATTTATAAAAACCTAACCGAACCGAAAAACCGAAGTATGTATAAATAGATATCGTTTTGGAAATTTTGTAATATATTATAAAAATATATGTAAAACAAAAACTTTAAACTCCTAAAATCCTAATTTTTTTATGCATAATTCTTCTCAATTTCTCTCATAGAATCTAATTAAAATGTTAGACAACTCAAAAAAAGAAATTTTTTAGACAATTTTTTAGTTATTTATTCAAAAGTTATTTTTTATGCATTATGTAAAAAACCGAAAGAAACCGAAAAAATCCGAAAGAAAAAACTGAATCAAACCGAACCGAATAATCACGGTTTTTCTTTTAAAAATTGAAAACCCGAACTGAACCGAACCGAAAAAAATATTTTGGTTTGGTTATGGTTTTTAGCAAAAACCGAACCAAACCGCCCGAATCCCACCCCTACTTGCACTACCGTAGATATAATAACTTTTGCCCAAACTCATCCCCACACTCTAAATGACTCGACCCCAATCTTCACCAACCCAAAACCAACCCTAACCCCCATTTGAGTCGTTTTTCAATTCGATTAGAATTGAGCATTAAGAAAGCTTATGGGGACTTTAGCGTTGCTGACAAGGGTCAAGGTCTACCGAATAGAGGAAATGATATCAAGTGTGAAACTTTGGTGTGAAGTTCTATTTTACGTAAAATTGACAAAATAATTCGAAAATTGAAATCATTCATTTTTTAGATACACATGTAAGGATCATTCTTGCAAAATTTCAACTCAGTCGAGGATATTTTGACAATTGATCACCACATCAAATTTTGAGCTAAATTGGACAATGTGTGTAGATTATTAAACAATACAAAGATCAAATAGTCAAAACATCTCTGATTGAGCTAAAATTTAGCATACACGATCTTTGCATATGAATCTAAAGGATTTGTGGTTTTAATCTTCAAATTGTTTTGTCGATTTTGCGTAAAATAGAACTTCACACCGAAGTTTCAGTGCGATTCGCACTTGATATGATCTGTGTGTGTGTGTATATATATATATATATGTGAATGGTAAAGCTCAAATCGTTGAGGGCGAAGAACTGAAGAAATGAAAAAGAGATCGAGCTGGTCAGAATATGACGAATCAAACAACTCATCATAAAAATTACAAGGCAAATTACATAAATGGTCACTAATCTTTGCTCAAAATGATAGTTTGGTTACTATCGTATGACATATGTCAAAATGGTCACTCCCGCTAATGTTTCATTTTCAAATTGGTCATTCAAGCTCAAGCATCCGTTAAAAAAGAATATTACATTTATTTTCAGGGGTATCTTTGTCTTTTTATCCTCATTTGGCAAAAGAAATTTTGAAAGTTTTCTCATAGTATTTACAACCCGGGTACCGTCGCAAGTCCTCATCAACACCGCCTCCGGCCGCCATGTGTCCTACAGATAATTCCTCTCCCAATGCCATTCCCTCACTCGCTCTCACCGCTCATTCTTCGTCACCAAATCCCAAGTCGCCTTTGTCCTCTCTCCTCATTCTCTCCACATCCCCGTTCTCTACTTCACTCTTTTAGCTTCCGGCGTCGTCGTCTCGCCCGCCAACTCGATCGGGTTGGAGTCCGAAATCCATTACTAGATTAACCTCACGTAACCCTCACTCGCCTTTACCACATCATCCTCCGCACACAAGCTCCCGATAAGACTAAAAACCATCCTCTTCGACTCGCCCATGTTTCTCTCCATGCTGACCCGACCCGAACAATCAGACTCCGACCCGGTCGTGGAGGTGAACCAAACCGATATGGCCACTATTCTCTATTCGTGTCGAACGACGGGGCTGGTGAAAGGAGTGGTGTCGTAACACCGAAATTTCATAGCCGTGATCATCAGGATGCACACGCTCAGAACGTTCAACAGTGACGGCATGGGATGCCATGAGGAAGACGGGCGATTGCAGCGGTAGGATGCCGCTGCTACTGACGAGAGAGAGAGAGAGAGAGAGAGAGAGAGAGAGTAATTTTTTAAAACTTGTAGTAATAGTAATATTGCAAATAAATAAAATTAAATGATAAAAAGACAGTTTTACCTTTACATATCAATTATTTAACATCTAAAATAGACGGAGTGACTAAATTGATAGACGGAGATTGAAGATTAGTGACAATTTTGATATATGTCATTCGATAGTAACCAAACAGTTGTTTTAGACAAAAATTAGTGACCATTTATATAATTTTACTAAATTACAATTAGCATTACCCCAGGTATGGTTGGTATTCAAATGAACTGGTCTCGTATGAAACGGGCCCATTGTAAATTCTACGGTTTCACCCCCACCATTTTGGGCCAAGAACCCATTGAAAAATTGAATAACAGAAATGGGCCGGGTAAAACCGTAGAACTAAAACCGGCGCGCAACAAAAACCCCGCCGGTAAACTGATCACTTTTTCTCTTCATATTTGACTACACCACTGTGTTCGCCTATCACCGCCACCATGCCCTTATCGGCGGCGACTCTCTCACCTCACTCTCTCTCCTACTTCTCTCACTCACAACCTCGCCTATTTCACACACAACAACTCAACAACCCCTCATCATTTCTCAAACCCAAACCACTCACACCTCAATTTCACCGCGTCCAAGTCTCCAGACGGAGCCCTAATTACCCGTCGGTACTCTCTTTCTCCCTCTCAAACTCATTCATTTTTTTACTGCTTGAATTTCACTGACTAACCAAACGGTTAATTAATTTCACAGGGCGGCGGCGGCGGCGGCGGCGAGAGCTTCTGATGCGAAACGATCACAGCGGAAACGAAAAAAGGATAGAGGTGATTACCATTCAAGACCTATTGAATAGCAACCAAAGATTAGAGCTCGAAACGCGTCGAACACTAATGAAAGTTGATTGTAAACAACAACCAGAGAAGCACACAAGCAGTTTTCTTATCATTTCCAGTCCTTCAAACTGAATACAAAGCTGACTACTTAAAGCCTCTGGATAATCGGCTGTTACAAACTGTTGCTAAGCCAATCACTTATTATGCTAAATTAAGATAGTAACTATTGATAGCTAATTACTTCTGTGGCTGTTACTTCTGTCTTCATTATCTGACTATACCGAGCATTGTCACCATGGTACAGGCCTGATTGTCCTCCATTTTACTTGTTCCCAAGTAAACACCACGAGCTGTCTTGTCCTCTATAGGCTCGCCATTATCGAATAACGCAGCTTCATCCAAACCCGGATCATCCCCTCCCCCTTTAAAAGGAATTGTCCTCAATTCGGCAATTCCGTCATCGTCAAGATAAGGAGATAGATCACCAACATTAAAGGTAGCGTGCACACCATAATCACCCGGAAGCTCCACGCGATAAGCATTATCATTCACTTTTGACACAATTTTATACGGACCTTCGGCACGGGGCATCAACTTATTCTTACGTTTGCTCGGAAATCGCTCCTTCCTCAAATGTAACCACACCAGATCGCCTACCTCAAATCGCCTAGTAGTGCGGTTCTTAGACTTGCGTTTATAAGCTTCGTTCACCTGTTTAATTCGATTTCGCACCTGCTCATGAAGCTTTAACATAGACTTTAGCTTTGATTCTGCATCCTTGTGAACAAGTTCATCCTTTGGTAAAGGAACCAAATCTAACGGCAAGTATGGATTAATCCCATATACAACTTCAAACGGAGAATGATTGGTAGCATAGGTCGGAGAGAGATTATAAGCAAACTTGGCATGAGCAAGCTTTAAGTCCCAATCCTTTTGTGTCTTACTTACCAACCCACGCAGCAACGCCCCCAATGTATGATTAGTTACTTCGGTTTGTCCATCCGTTTGCGGATGATGTGAAGTACTAAACAGCAATTTAGTCCCCATTTTCCTCCACAGCGTGTTCCAAAAGTAACTCAAGAATTTTGAATCCCGATCAGAAATAATAGTCTTCGGGACACCATGTAAACGCACAATTTCTTTGAAGTAGATATCAGCCACATTGCTTACGTCATCCGTCTTATGACAAGCTACAAAATGCGCCATCTTCGAGAACCTGTCCACCACGACCATTATGGCGTCCTTACCTCGCTACGTGCGCGGCAAAGCCACAATGAAATCCATTGAAATGTCCTCACATGGCCTGTTAGGAATCGACAGCGGCATGTATTCCCCTGGTTTGAAAGAGCTCTTCGCGATATGACAAGTTACACATTTGCTCACTATGTTGTTCACGCCCGCCTGCATTTTAGGCCAGAAGAAGTGCTCTTTAAGAACCTCCAGTGTCTTAGCGTTCCCAAAATGGTCTGCCAAACCGCCCCCATGTGCTTCACGTATCAACAGTTCCCGAATAGGATGCTTCGGAACGCACAGCCTATTCCCTTTAAACAAAAAGCCATCCTGTAATATAAACTCCAATTGCGTACCTTCTTTGCACTTTTCGAATAACACTCCAAAGTCCGCATCAGTCACATAATAACCTTTCGAGGACTCAAAACCAAGCAAACGTACATCCAATGTGGACAAGAGCGCATACCTGCGGGACAGAGCATCAGCAACGACGTTGCTTTTGCCATCTTTGTATTTCGCTGAAAAGTTAAACGACTGCAAGAATTCTACCCATTTAGCATGACGAGGGCTCAACTTCTACTGCCCGTTGATATATTTCAACGATTCGTGATCAGAATGTAAGATGAAATGATTCGGCCTAAGGTAATGACTCCAATACATAAGAGCTCTGACAACGGCGTAAAATTCTTTATCATAAGTACAATATTTCAACCGAGCTCCCCCCAACTTCTCTGAGAAATAAGCCACAGGCCGCTTTCCCTGCACCAAAACAGCCCCTATACCGACACCACTAGCATCACACTCAACCTCAAAAGGTTGCGAGAAATCAGGTAATGCTAGTACGGGCGCTTCACATAACTTTGCCTTCAACAATTCGAACGACTTTTGGGCAGCATCTCCCCAAACAAACGCCTCTTTCTTAAGGCACTCAGTAATTGGACTTGCTATAGTACTAAAATCGCGAATAAAACGACGATAGAAAGAAGCAAGTCCCAAGAAGGACCTTACCGCTATGACTGTTGTTGGATTCGGCCAGGACTGTATAGCCTTGATTTTGGCTAGATCCACCGACACTCCTTCACTCGACACCACATACCCCAAGAACAATACGCTCTCTACCAAGAAAGAACATTTCTCGCGCTTCCCGTACAACTTCTGCTCTCTAAGCGTTTCAAAGACACGCCTAAGATGCTCGAAATGCTCCTCCATGCTTCGACTGTACACAAGTATATCGTCGAGATAAACAACAACAAATCTGCCCAAGTAAGGTTTCAATACCTGATTCATTAGACGCATAAACGTACTTGGCGCATTTGTAAGTCCGAATGGCATTACCGTCCATTCATATAACCCATGCTTTGTCTTGAAGGCTGTTTTCCATTCATCCCCTTCCTTCATGCGTATTTGATGATACCCGCTTCTCAAGTCAATTTTTGAAAACACCTGTGAACCATACAACTCATCCAACATATCATCCAGTCTCGGAATAGGAAACCGATACTTGATTGTAATATTGTTTACCGCCCTGCTATCCACACACATACGCCAAGTCCCGTCTTTCTTAGGAACTAGTAATACGGGTACAGCACATGGACTCAAACTTTCACGCACATATCCCTTTGCCAACAGCTCATCAATTTGCTTATGTAACTCCTTAGTCTCCTCCGGATTACATCGATATGCAGCCCTATTAGGCAATGCCGCACCTGGTATGAGATCGATTTGATGCTCGATGCCCCTAATAGGTGGTAGACCAGGGGGTAAATCATTTGGAAATACATCTTCGAACTCCTGCATTAGCTCCTCTAACCGTCCACCCTCCTGCCTGACTACACCCTCAACTCGCTGTTCATTAGCCACGAGTAACCATACCCACTCACCATTAATAATGGCTCGCTCAACATCACGTTCATTAGCAAACATAGCCAAGGTAGGTTTCTTACCTCGGCTAGTACTCATGGAACGAATAGCTTGAGGCGACATAGGCTTCAACACGATTTTCTTGCCCTTGTCCCGCAACTCATACTCGTTACTTCTCCCATGATGCACAACATCCCTATCAAACCGCCATGGACGCCCCAAAAGTACATGACAAGCGTCCATAGGAATTACATCGCACAACACCTCGTCACAATACGAACCCATTGTTAAACCAATGCGCACCTGTTTTGACACCTTCACCTTACTACTGTCATCGAGCCAATGTAAAGCATAAGGCCTTGGGTGAGCCGTGGTGGCCAGCCCAAGTTTTGAAACCATCTCGCTCGAAGCAACGTTGGTGCAACTCCCTCCATCGATGATCACACTACACCATTTGTCCCCAACTTGACATTTCGTATGAAATATTTGATCCCACTGTTCCGAATCACTCGGGTCTGATTTGGTTTGCAAAGTACGAAGGACTAGAGCCGTGTCATATGTTGGAGCATTGTAAGCCTCCATCTCCTCCTCCTCCCTGTTTCCCTCATCAAAAACAAAGACGTCACCCAGCCTTTCCCTTTCTTCCTCATCTAACAACTCATCCCGGGCAGCCATAGCTTCTCTTAACGTCACTACTTGTTTGTTTGGACAAGCGTTTTGATAGTGCCCAAAGCCCTGACACTTAAAGCACCGTACCTTCGACAAACTAGTCTCTTTAGGAGAGTCAGAGAACTTAGGGGTAGCCTTAGGTGTGGCGTTTGAAACAGGGGTAAACACGGGTTTAGGGACCGTGTCAGGACTGCTACTTGACGCTCCAACTTTCGTTGAAAACTCGTTTTTAAACCACCCACCAGACCTGCTATATTCCCCACTTGATCCCCCATATTTTGACTTCCCTTGCGCCTCAATTTTCAAGCACAACCCACAAAGTGTATCAAAATCAGCATAGGGACATAACTCAACGGAATTAGCAATGCTTCGATTTAAACCATGCAAAAACCTTGACATTTTTTGTTCCTAATTCTCCCATTAAAGCCAGGTTTTCAAACTCATCAATATATTCACCAACACTCATTTTTCCTTGTACCAAGTCGGCGATTCTTCGATACATAATAAGCCTGTGAGTTGCTGGCACATACCTCTTTCGTAGTTTTCTTTTTAGTGATTCCCAAGATGTGATCTTTTCCTTTCCAGCCCGCACCCTTCGTGTTTTCATTCCTTCGAACCACAATGATGCGCCCCTGCCTAGTTTCAGAATGACATATTTGCACCTCTTTTCGTCGATAATGTCTTTGAAATCGAACATACGCTCGATCTTTCTCTCCCACTCCAAATAAACCTCTGGATTGGTGCCTCCTGTGAACTCCGGGAGTTCTGTGACTTTGAACTCGTCTACTTGTTTTGGTCTAGAACTAGAACGGCTCCCTGTAGGTTGATTGCGTAGCATATCTCGAACTTGACTGAGTTGAATTTCATCGTCGAATTCTGCCATATTTTTTTTTGGTAGGAACGTTTTTCTCTTCTTCTTTTTTTGACTAAAAAAAAAATCTAGAGCCGAAGCTCTGATACCACTAATGATGCGAAACGATCACAGCGGAAACAAAAAAAGGATAGAGGTGATTACCATTCAAGACCTATTGAATAGCAACCAAAGATTAGAGCTCGAAACGCGTGGAACACTAATGAAAGTTGATTGTAAACAACAACCAGAGAAGCACACAAGCAGTTTTCTTATCATTTCTAGTCCTTCAAACAGAATACAAAGCTGACTACTTAAAGCCTCTGGATAATCGGCTGTTACAAACTGTTGCTAAGCCAATCACTTATTATGCTAAATTAAGATAGTAACTATTGATAGCTAATTACTTCTATGGCTGTTACTTCTGTCTTCATTATCCGACTATACCGAGCATTGTCACCATGGTACAGGCCTGATTGTCCTCCATTTTACTTGTTCCCAAGTAAACACCACGAGCTGTCTTGTCCTCCATAGGCTCGCCATTATCGAATAACACAGCTTCATCCAAACCCGGATCAGCTTCGTCGACGATCCGCGCAATTGGAGCTGTTCGATCAACTCCGAGATCGATAGGCCGT
Organism: Geum urbanum; assembly: GCA_946800695.1. Lineage (NCBI taxonomy): Eukaryota > Viridiplantae > Streptophyta > Magnoliopsida > Rosales > Rosaceae > Geum > Geum urbanum. The sequence goes on along the minus strand of OX327002.1, from coordinate 3,080,158 downwards.
ATGGATTCGAAGACGGCGACGATGACGATGAAGATGAGGACGACGAAGAATATAGGAGCTTGGATTTGTTGGTGAGGTTTGTTCAGAATGTGTTCAAGAAGGTTTCGAAGCGAGCGAGGAGAGCCGTTCGATCGGTTCTCCCTGTTGCAATTCCCACCAAGTTGGTAAAATTGAGTTGCATTGTACTTTGTGTTGAAATTAGGCTAGCTGTATGTTGTTGTGTAGAAATGGAGCTCGGTTTTTCGGAGATAAATTGTTTGTGTGAATGTGTATGTAGGTGGGGTTTTCGGTTAACGGCGTGCTAATGCTGGCGTTTTTGTGGGTCTTGAAGGCATTTCTTGAGGTAATGTATATGAAGTTTCAGATATATAATGGATGTTGAGATGTTTTTATTGGTTTCATTTCCGTGTGAGCCTGATATGATCTGCATGCACTTGTGACTCGTGTTCTTGCGAATTAGTACTCACTAGTCAGCTGTTTTGCAACTTAAAATGGATGTTTTGATATACATTGTCGATTGGCCTGAACTCCCTGAAGTAGTGTTAAGGACACTTGTGACCGAGAATTCTCACTATTCTGACTAGAAAGTTCGATGCTTGTATTTTTGTATTTCATAGAAATGAAACATTGAAGTATACGGTACCAAATTTGAAAAGTGTCTTGTTTCTTGAAGTATGAATTGCTATTACAGTGTTATTGGAATCAACAGAAGTATTAGTTCCTTTCCTCTATGAATGTACTCTAGAGTCTGGATGGATATGAAATCGAATATGGTACACCATATTGTAGTCATTGGTGTGAGAACAAATATTTATTTTGGTTTGTGGTGCACATGATAATGAAATAGCATTTAGAGACTCCATGCGCTTTGTGGGAAGTTGAGTTGCAAATGGGAAGGCTTGTTCTTTGTGAACAATAATTCATTGTAAAAACTTAGCAGGAAAGTTTAATAATTAATTTTCAGCTATGTGTGAATTGAGACTGCTAGGAGTGACTGTTAACCAAAAGTACCGAAAGTATTGGTAGCTGCAGTTGTATATGCAGTGGATTTTTGTCTAATTTCTGGTACCTTGTTTCTTTTTAGAAGGTTGAATTTGGGGTGGATGCATCATATCCTTTGTTTGGAAAGCTCCTCAAGAAAGGATAGATCTGAATTGTCTACAGTCAGTAAACCTGCAAGCTAGAGTTCGGACAATGTTATACTTTGGAAACTTTATAGAACTTAAAGTGAATAAAAATGGTAACTTCATCGAGAAAATGTTCTTTTTGTTGAATGCTTTCTCGAGGGCATTAATGTCACCCTTATTCAACTATGTATCAAGCTTTATAGATGAGGAAAACTGTTAATTGAAGACCAAACTCAGTTTATTATGGTCTCACAGCTGCACATGTTCCATCGTTCCATCAACCTTAAAACCGATTAGATGAATGTGATTCAAAACTGATTGAAAGCTTTCTTGTATTTGCCATGACCTTCAGAACCATTTGAGCCAAATTTATAAACCATCTGCATCTCTGGGGAGCTCTCTTTCTTAATCATGTTCACTATTAGAGTTTCTAATCTGTTTCTAGTGCAAATGCATCCCCAGGAAACTGCTTAAAATATATTTGGAGGATAACATGTAACTTCACATTGCTGGTGGTCCTTGTTAAGGGGTGCCTTGTGTGGTGATTTAGGAACCTGGCATTAGTGTGTGATATATCATGTATATTAAGTGTGCAGTGAAGTACTTCTTACTTTAGTTTTGTGTTCCCTATATAAATGTTGATACTTGAATAGCTGTCAGGTGACTCCAGTCATACTGCTTGTATAGTTGATTTTCTTGTTGAGGGCTTTCACTTGTGTGGTTACCATTGAGATGACTATTACTTATACACAACAGCTCAACCACTAATTTCTATTGTTTGAATCAGCTTTGATACATGTATCTAGGATTGAATCTGACAAAAGTTTGCTAAATCTGTGCTATGTTGAATCTAGGTTATTTGCACCCTTGGCAGCCTAGTATTTGTAAGCATCTTACTCATTCGTGGAATCTGGATTGGAGTAGCCTATGTACAAGAAAACCGCAAACAGAGAGTCGGCAAGTTTGAAGATGAAAGCCGCCCATGGACTGGTGCACAGCCTGCAGCCTAATACATACACTCTAAGAAGCAGGATACATCAATTTATAATCTTACACAGAAATAAAAGCATCCAAAAAAGGCCTGCTCAGCATCAAGAATGATGAGGCGATGACAAAGAATTTGATTGAGCAGGAACTATGGTTTTGTCCTTAAAGAGTTGCGAAATACGACAACGACGTCCTGCCTGAACAGCTAGACTAGATATTCTTGTAAACTTATGTGATACTAATGGTCCACCTGAGTACAAGAGCAGGATTATATGTAGGTAGGGGGGGTTCTCCTTTGTGATACACATAATGTCCACAGCTATACTGTCAAAACTCAAAAATAAAATTTGCCATTGTGCTATAATTTCTTTTCAGTTGTCATTGTGTTAATTGACTTAATTCAGTGCATTGCTTGATGAAATGGTAGTTGGTTAAAGAATTGGTCTTGTTAATTCTGAGCTAATGCTGATATGATTAGGTTATCTGTAGTTGTCAAGTGCCACAGAATTGTGTCACAAATGGTTGGATGGACCCCCTTCACTTTCATTTGCTTTGCACACAAGTTTTGCCAGGCTATTGTGTCTCTTTACTGCATCATTATCAAGCTCGTCTTCTTTTCAGATTTTATTCTGATTCTTTTGTTAGTGAGTGTTTATCTAACTCCAACAGATTTAGACTTCTAAACCGCTCAAAGCTACATGAAGATTGTAATGAGATAAACTTTTTGCCTCATTTGAATTGGAATTGCTCAAGACTTGAGAATTCACTTGAATTACTATTCTGATTAATTTATGACATATACGTATTATCAACTTTTTATATCAGAACCCGATTTCTATGGATTACCTCAAAAAAAAAAAAAAATTCAGAATTCGATTTATTTTGTTAATTTTTTATATTCAGAATTTGGCATGAAAACTTGAAAAGAAACAAAATAAACAAAAACCTTCTGGCAGTCGGGCGGCAAAATTTTAATTTTAAATTGGAAATTGATAATATCTCTACTAATATAAAGCCAAGCGTAGCTTTTGGTGTCATCCCATACCAAATTATGGAAACCCGAAAATATCCCTATGAAAAAATAAAAGCAGCCCCAAGAAAAAAAAATAGAAGATATAAATGGAGGGTAGTATTGTAAAGCACTAGAAAAGAAAGAGAAAGAAAAGAAAACCAGGCGGGAGACAAAAAAAAAGGTGAACAATAATTTTGCCCAACAAAAACTGAAAACTGTCGTAGAAGTGGATAGAGTAGTGGTTGATCTGATTTAACACGTGTGTACACACGGGTGGTTAAGCTAGTAAAAAGAAGAAGAAGAAGAAGTTAACCGTGGTTATGAGATTGGTTAATCCAGCCTGGAAATCTTAACTAAAACCAGCACCTCTGGTTAATATTGTGATTTGAACCAACCCCTATAAATACACAACCCAAAGCACCCCCACTCGCAAAAACAGAGAAACAGGTTCGAATAGAGGGCGTCTTCATAAACGCCTTCGACCTTTTCGTCTTTCTTCTTCAAATCTCTTCTGCAAATCTCCGTTCGATTTTTTCGCCGGTCTAAAAAATGAGAGAGTGCATTTCGGTTCACATCGGTCAGGCCGGTATTCAGGTCGGCAATGCTTGCTGGGAGCTTTACTGCCTCGAGCATGGTATTCAGGTCCGTCTTTACTCTCCTCCATTTCGTTTCAATTTTCGTCAGATCTGTGTATTTACTGCCTCGATTAATCGTTTTTTTATAGATCGGTGGCTGTGCGTACTTTTGATTCGATTTTTGTATGGATCTGTGTGTGTGTGTTTGTTAATCAATGACGCCTAGTGACTTGGATTTTGGAGTTGATTAAGAAAATTGAATAGCTTAATTTAGACAGAGTGAATTCCGAAATGTGCTTTGATTTTGATCTGTTTACGCTTGTTCTTACAGACTGTTAGCTAATCTCGATTCGAAATGTGTGTGTTAAAGAAATTGAATGCCATAAGTTAAATCGAGTAAATTTAAGATGAGTTTTTTTATATTTTGATCTGTTTTGTTTACAGAGAGTTGATCTGGATTATCTAATTGTGACTTAAAACTATATTAAATGTACTGATTGTTGCAGATAATTTGTTTTGTTTGCTTAAAAAAACTTGAGATCAGAGCTGTTGAATTACGTAAGAGTAGTTGCTGTTTTGATCGGTTGGACTGTGCAATTGATGAAAATTTGTTTGTGTTTTCTTACAGCCTGATGGCCAAATGCCGAGTGACAAGACAGTTGGAGGAGGAGACGATGCCTTCAACACCTTTTTCAGTGAAACTGGTGCCGGGAAGCACGTCCCTCGCGCTATTTTTGTTGATCTCGAGCCTACTGTCATTGATGAAGTGAGGACTGGAACCTATCGTCAGCTCTTCCACCCTGAGCAACTCATCAGCGGCAAGGAAGATGCTGCCAACAACTTTGCCAGAGGGCACTACACCATCGGCAAGGAGATTGTCGATCTCTGCTTGGACCGCATCCGGAAACTTGCTGACAACTGCACTGGCCTCCAGGGGTTCCTTGTCTTCAATGCTGTTGGTGGAGGCACTGGCTCGGGGCTTGGTTCCCTTCTTTTGGAGCGTTTGTCTGTCGACTATGGAAAGAAGTCAAAGCTTGGGTTCACCGTGTATCCATCTCCACAGGTCTCTACATCTGTGGTTGAGCCGTACAACAGTGTTCTATCAACCCATTCCCTCATAGAGCACACAGATGTTGCGGTTCTGCTTGACAATGAGGCAATCTATGATATCTGCAGGCGCTCTCTCGACATTGAGCGACCCACCTACACAAACCTCAATCGTCTTGTCTCTCAGGTACAACTATCTTTCATAAAACATGATATTTGAGGAAATAAGAGCCTATTGTTTTGCTTATCATATTAGACTATGGATCTGCTGTAGAAGCAAATAAAGAACGGAGATAAGAATAATAAATCACTCATTATATATACTATTTCAATGGAACTATTGGTGAAGAGTAATTTCAGATCTCTGTATACTGATGTCTTTTGTTTTAAGCTTTTAATCCAAGATGTTTTTTTGGGGATTTTGGATTCTCTGTCTGTGTATGAAGTTTTCTGTTGCTCATGTGCTTCTCTTTGGTTTTCAGGTCATTTCCTCCTTAACTGCCTCTTTGAGGTTTGATGGAGCTCTGAATGTGGATGTTACTGAATTCCAGACCAACTTGGTCCCCTACCCCAGAATCCACTTTATGCTGTCTTCCTATGCTCCTGTCATCTCCGCAGAAAAAGCTTACCATGAACAACTCTCAGTGGCTGAGATTACTAACAGTGCTTTTGAGCCTTCATCTATGATGGCCAAGTGTGATCCTCGCCATGGGAAATACATGGCTTGCTGCCTCATGTACCGTGGTGACGTTGTCCCTAAGGATGTGAATGCTGCTGTTGCAACCATCAAGACCAAGCGCACCATTCAGTTTGTGGACTGGTGCCCTACTGGGTTCAAGTGCGGTATTAACTACCAGCCACCCACTGTTGTCCCCGGAGGTGACCTTGCCAAGGTGCAGAGGGCTGTCTGCATGATCTCCAATTCGACTAGTGTTGCTGAGGTGTTCTCTAGAATCGACCACAAGTTTGACCTCATGTATGCCAAGCGTGCTTTTGTGCACTGGTATGTCGGTGAAGGTATGGAGGAAGGTGAGTTCTCCGAGGCCCGTGAGGATCTTGCTGCCCTTGAGAAGGATTATGAAGAGGTTGGTGCTGAGTCTGCTGAGGGCGAGGATGATGAAGGGGATGAGTACTAAGAAAGTTGCGATGAGAAGAAGTTGCTATCCTATATGTCACGAGTGTTATGTTTTGTTTATCTATGTATTGGGGTGGTGATAATGCGAGAGTCCCACCCCAATACATTGTGACTCGTGTTATGTTTTGTTTATCTATGTATTCTCAGTCCCATATTGTCACGATCTGGGTACTTGAGCGTGCTTTGCTACAATCGGATAGCAACTAGCTCTCTAGAGTCCCATATTGATCATGCGAGAGAATCTCAATCTACTTGCCGAGGAATTTATCGATCAAAATCTAATAGACCATCTGAGGATAACATTGTGCATTGTGACTGAGATTAAACGTTAGCGACTTGTACAAGTTTTCTGCATTTTCGATTGGAGCTGGCTAACGAACCAGTGTAATAGGCAAGACTGCCCAAGAGTGCAGGACTTATAATGATTGGTTGTGATTTGTGAACGTAAAAGTTCAAGCCGATGGGCTACCATGGCATGGAAACCTCCCAACAAAATCACTCTTTTTCCTCTTGTGGTCAACATAATGCTAAATAGCTAATTCTGGGTTCGGAAAGAAAGCAGCTTTGTTAAACTAGTAGTAGCCCTACAGTGCCTTATACGGCTGAAGATCCTCAATGTGGATCTAAGTACTGAATTCCTGATTCACACACCAACCTGGGTACTTTTGTTGGGAGCGCCGTCGAGGTTGGCAAACCTTATCTATACAGTGCTGAATAATAAAGCTTGCAATGTTCACACAAAGCAGAAATAAACCATTCATCACATCCCAATTAGGCAGAAAAGCACCGCAAGCAAAATGCATGTCGAAAATGTGACAAGGAAATAAACATGAGAGAAGAGAAAAAATTATCGATAAGTTTGAGATATAATGATTTATACAGAGAGAATAAACAAGAGGGAAGTGAATAGGTAACAGCAACCTGTATTTGGAATCTAAGTTATGTGAAAGACTTGTGCTTCACTTTACACGAGGAGCTATTTGAGAAATCCTCTCATCTTCCAGAAGTTCATATGGATCAATGTATTGGGGTGGTGATATCGGCAGTCTGTTGTTTGCATCATGGATAAATGTTGGTCCAAAGTACTGTTTAAGAATAAATCAGAATTAATATCTTTCACATCAAATGTATGGATAAATGTTGGTCCAAAGTACTGTTTAAGAATAAATCAGAATTAATATCTTTCACATCAAATGTTAGACTCTCTCGCATACATACATGCACAAAAATAGCAAAGGACTATATGGCACATGCTGACAACAAGTACGAAGAAGAAAACTAGGCTTCCAAAAAGCGAAAGAGCAATGACACTTTTAGACCACAAGATATCTCTCTTTGAAGTAACTTTTGTGTTGTTATCACCAGACAATGTATACCATACAAATTGTTCTATCATCACCGTTCCTTTTTATATATATATAACATCACCACTCCTTCTAAACTCATTTTGTATCCACAGTTGAGACTAAGATAAAAGCTTTACTAGTTTCAGGAAGAAAAAAAAGCGTTATGTACCAGCTGAATTAATTACCAGTTGGGTCTCATGCACAGGACATTTAAACTTAAAGTTATTATGTCTAATTAATTCCCCCATCTTAATAGATATGAGGAATAGTTGCATCTAAATTTTGAAAGCCCCTAAGAGTTGGTTCCTTCAACTGTAAGAAAATGCCCATCTCAGTCTCTCAGTGATCTCACATACTAACAGAGTAACAGTACAACCATACAACCACCGCCCACACTCACCACTCCAGCAAAATTAAAGGGATTAGCAGTTAAATTTTGAGAGTAATGGCAAGCAATAGAGACGTTACAGTAATGAAGCAAACAAGACATGAAGACATTGCTATCCAGTGACATGTGCTTAAATGCAAACAACAAAATAATATCAACTTTGAAGATTGTGTAAGAGCTCTTACCAAGTAAAGAGCAGAGAATAGTGCTACACTAATGACGATAAATGGCCAAAATGCCAAAAAGAATGTCCCTCCAAGCGTCAGCAAGAGTCTTCCCCGAGGGATCAAACCCTGAACACAGACGACGAAGTGATTACCTTGATCACGTACTCAAAATAAATTATAGGTCTTATCACTGTAAACAAGATCGATCATCAAGTTTTTGCGGCTCCTATATCTGTTCCCTTTTTTGTATAATTTAATTTTGAGTGAAATGCAACTAGTGACCCCAATAAAGTAACATAAGGATTTCAAGCTCTCAACCTCAAGGCCTTCACTGTTCAACTGCATGGATCGCTCCCTCTGATTCGCTAGGCTTTTCTCAACTTCTATGGACACCGTACTTCTAATCGAAAATCCCCTATCTTCTTTCCCCGTCTCATCATTACCTTGACGATCAGTCCTCTCCGCTTCCTCCAGCAAAGAAGTGGCGGGACTCATACCCCTCCTCCTCAGTTCCTTCATAAACAATGACTCGGGGGGTTCTTCACCTGAACAAACATACACCAAAACTCAGAAAGACACAAATGCAAAGCCTCACTTCATCAAAACAAAGCATGTGACACACTAAGCTACCCTCAACTCCGGTTTTTTGTCCGGAAATTTACCGACTTTTCATCCATAATGTCAATGTAACTAAAGTAAATTTTATTTAACCATAAGAAAAGTAAGAACAAAAAATAAAAACCCAAGCTTTACTAGTTTCTATCTATCATTTAGTTCTAAAACATGTTAACTACAAAGAACTATCAATAAATCATTGAAACTAAACTCATACATGCATAAAGCAAAAACCATTGATTCAAAAACCATGTTAACTAGAGAAACCCAGAAACGAAATTTCAAAGACTAATAAGGAAAGTGAAGGAGAAACTCGCCATTGTTTTTGTTGTCAGCTTCCTGAGATTTGCAGAAGACCCTGAAACTCCTTCTCAAGAAATAACCAGACCTTCTGTAGTTGACAATACTATTCCCGGAGTGAAATTCCGAGCAGACCCAGTAGCGTTTTCCGGCGAAACTCGACGATGGAGAAATGACAGGGCTAGGAGAGAGAGTCGACTTGAAGATTTGAAGAGACGCCATGAATGATTGATTGGTTTTTTTTTTTCAAGAATCAACCAGAGAAGAAGAAGAAGAAGAAGAAGATAGTCTCATTTGATTAGCTGAAGGAAATAAAACTTAATTTTTTTTGAGAGCGAAAGGTTTGTTTGTAGAGTAGTAGAGTGAAGAAGAAGAGGTGAGAAGGAGAAGGAAGCAAGTGGTGACAAAGTGGTTGCGGTGTATTGTAGACTTGGAGAGTTGTGGGTGGCTAACTTGAGCCCGGAGCTGACGTGGGCTGTTTCTTGTGGCTGAAAAGTTGAGGATACAGAAAACTTAGACGTCAAAGTATTTCTTGCCTTCTTGGGTTAATCTCTCCCCCTTTTATTACAATAATAAGAGACTCGAGAATTACGAGATTTTTGAACTTGAATGATAAGCGGAGTTATACACTACCTTGACAACTCTTAACGAGGGTTGCATACTGTAGTTATTTTTCCCTAAAGAATTTGAGATATCATGCATACAAGCCGTTTTACTTCTAATGTTAGATTGCTTCGGCTATAGAAAATTATTAATAGAATCCGTTTTTCACTCTCAAAACACAAAATATGAGTGTCGAAAGAAGATGCTGACTGATCTTTTGATATAAGCTTCGAGACGTGTGATCTCATCTTGGCTCATGATTGAGAATCCTCCTAGCATCCAGGTTTAGATTACTTCTTGCATGCCGTCTAGAACTTGTCTCTATTTTTCAGCACAACTGCTCAAGTATTCAATCTGTTGGCGTTTCTTTCGAGCACAGGGCCAGGAAGTGCTCGGCTTAAGATTCGTCTCAAGTATCGATTATATGACATTAGGCTTCATCACATATCCTTGTTTCGAAGACAGAAAAAGAACCTAGCAACGGGGCTGGCTCTCTCCATGTCTTAGAGAAGAAGTCAAGTCGGCAGCATCTATATTCGCCAAAAGAAAAAAAATTTGATCCATCCCACTAACTAACTAATCGTAGACCTTGATCCATTTGGGTGCTTTGTTTTTCTTTTTGTATCACAAACACAAAATGGAGCCTTCAGCCTCCTAAATTTGGCCTCATACACTCATATCAGCCACATTATGCTCAAGTGAGTGTCTAAAAGGTTGTTTTCACACTCGTGAAGATTTGAATTTTATCGTCTTGTTGCAAGATATTTGATGTTACTTCAGCAGACTTATTCTCCTTGTATTGAAATAAACTTTCTCATTAAGAAGGTCATACGAAATAATATACATCTTACAAGAAAATTTTAATGATCATAATCGATCTCTAAAACCAAAGGAATAAGTACTACTTTTTAAAACATTAAGCTAAATTTGCATTCTGAACTCATTCTTGGTAAACCTAGATATTCAAACGAACTAAAACATCTTAACAAAGTACCTAAGCACGCAATTGTGGTGTAGTAAGTTAAAACCTCTAGAGAATGTCAAAGGAAAACCAAAGAATGAGCTCGAGCTAGTCACTGAGGACTACTAGCTTGCCCGAAGAAGAAGCCTTGTTACTCGAATCTTTCACAGGATATGTCAACTGAAGTGGTGGAGGTACCTTCTCAACTACCTTGACCTTCCTAGGAACCTTGTCACGAGCTCTAAAGGGTCTGCCTAGTTTCTTCTTCTCCTTCCCGACAGTCTTTCCTGGCTAGACTAGGGTTCCATCTGGTGTTTCCACCAAACCAAAAGAGGATGCCCTAACTCTACCTGAAAAGGATGGAACCTTCGTATGCTTCCCTTGAGGAGATAACGCCACTACAATGGCCTGAGCATTATTGTCCTTCAACTTCTTTTTGGAGAGGTTGTATTGAGTTCATCACGAACCTGCTTCCTTAGAATATCCATTTCATCCTCCTCAGCATCTTCAAACTCTGAACTTGCGCGTATAGAGGAGTCTGGCATATCCGAACGAATCATAATCGGACCACTTCGAGTCTTTTTTGTAAACAGACTCTATATCTCTTCCAACCTGGTCCATTTTCTTGTCATCAGAGGCTTGCTTCCAAACACAAAATCTTGCTGGTCTTTCCCTAATCTTAGCACCTCCGCAAAATCATATTGAAGGGAGATCCAAGGTTTATGAGGCTTCAGAATCATTGAGGTAGTCGAGGAAGAGGAATCATGCTCCTTTACCGCCTCCAATTGAGCAGCAACTTTACTATCTTTTGAAGAGTTTGGTAGGGACTTCTTCTCCAAGAAAAACCTCATTGGATGCCATACTAGCCCACATATCACACATCTGCCCCTCATATTTTCATAGAAATAGGCTATGGTCTTAGTAATACTTGGAGCAATATTCATAGCCTTGTCAAATATAATTGGAGAATCAAGGCGGTGAGAAACACAAACTCTAATTTTCCCACGTTGGAGTGCAGTTGGATCATGTTCCAACAAGTCCCCTTCCATTGACGCAAGCCATCCGAAGTTCTCTTTTGCAACAAAACAGTAGGAAAGCGAATCAAAAGCATACTGATTTCAGCCTCCAGAGCCATTATAATCTTCTAGTACCAACAGAGCTTTTTGATACTGGCATGAACCTACTCGAAAAATCCTCTTCTTGTCATAAATGGAGTCGAAAGACATGACGAGTAGGTTGGATTTCTCTTCCACTTTGAAACCTTTCTCTAAATTCTAGATACGTCGAAATTACGAGCCAAAGTTGCGTAGGTCAACACACTTAGACTCAAGAGATTTTTCGAACAAGAAAAACTAAGAGTTGTGTCGAACGACTTGTGTTGTGAACTTGGTGACGTCCAGGGATGAGCCTCCGAGAGTAAGAGAGATCGAGAAGGAGGTAGTGATTTCCAAGATCGAGGGTTGCAGATCAGAAGTCATGATCAAAGAGTGAGCGATTGATGGATCTAGGTCTTCTACACGAGAAGACTTTGGAGCAGCTTGGTTTCCTCGATGCAGAAGACTTGTTCTCCTAAGTGACAAGATTTGAGGAACGAAAAGGAGGAAAAATCTCATCCATCTATTTGAATACTAAATAGATTGGACGGCTGAGGTTTGAAACACCTCTCTTAATTCGTAATGAAACCAATTAAATCCTCAAACGAATAGAATTTGTTCTTACAGCAACTCCAGCGGATATGAAGAATCCAACTGGAGCTAGTAACAGGAAGTTTTGGCAGAAAAAAAAGCTCCCAACAAATCTACTATCTCCACCGTGGATAACAAATTGGCCACCGTGGATGGCGAATTGAAGTTGGTCTGCCAAATGTGACAAATGAATATCAATCTGTCAAAACTTTGTTTAATGCTTCTCTCGATCTCTTCTACTCATTCATTTTCTATCTGTCGTCTACCCTTCTATTAATTAAAGAGTTACAATTTTCAGTCTATCTGTTTATTCCCCTCAAACACTTTTATTAATTTTATAGTGTTTGGTTATAAGTCTTAAAATGGTTTGAAAAATTTAGGAAATCACTTATAAGTCTTAAAAGTGATTTTTTAGGAAGCAGATGGGAGGTGTTTCCTCTTGAAAGTGATTTTTCTTGAAAGTGCTAGTCTGGAAATCACTTTGAGAATTAATCTTAAACAGACACAAAATAACAATTAAATTAGGTGGAACTGTAAGAACAGTTAGAGTGGTAAAATGTCAAAAATGGTTGTTGCCACGTCATCTATTATAATTTGAATTTGATTAAATGCTTTGGCATACTCACGAAGGTTGCTCTTAAGGTGATTGATAACTGGCACAAAACTAAATTGATAAGAGCAACTCCAGCAGATTCCCTATAAATTATTTTTAGCTAAAATATAAAGATTTTCTCTTAAAATTCACTCCAGCAGCTCCTCTATCATATTAGCCAATTTAGGGATTCCCTATATTTCATGTTTTCATCCCCTATTTCTATACCGAAAACATAAATTATAGGTAACGAAACATTCAATATTGTAATTAATACTTTCCTTCTAGATTGTAAATGTAATTAATAATTATATTAATAAATAAATATTTTATTATCAACCAATCAAAACTAAGCATATGTTTAAATCTAACTAAATTTTAAGTAATATTGTTGGAGTAAATTTATACAAGTGATTAGCTAAAATAAGTTTCGGCTTCATTTTTGAACAAAATAAGCAAACTTTCTGTGATATTGTTGAAGTTGTTCTAAGTTAGTTTTAATGATAACATGAACATATAAACCGTCCAACATCTTATTCCGACCTAACATAACTACCCAGGGTCCTCTGTTTCTTACAAAAAGGCTAACAGTAAAGATTAGGGACAGCCCAAAGCATGCTTTGGAGCCCTAATACAATATTACATTGACTAGACTACATATAGAAGCATAACATTAAGACCTCAGATGTAAACCAAATAACCGAGAGTTGGATTATTAAGAATGGACTATATATAAAATAGGAAAAATTCAACAAACAAATAGTATCTCAATTTTCACTCATTCTAAGTTTTTATACTTAAATTTTATAAAATATCATAACCATACCCCAATTTTTGACATTAACCGAAAAATTATACCTACCGTTATTAACAACGTTAATCTTATGCCCCTGAGAATATGACATGTGACACTGGAATAAAAGGAATTAGTAATGGCCAGTCCTGATCTGGTGGTCAATAGATTTCGTGGTCAGTCGTGGTCAATTACTACTATATTTTTATCTAACAACTGACAATAAATTATCTTCTAACTGTTTTTAATCACATACCGTTAGATTTAAATCTAACGACAGTTGATCACAACTGATCACATAATTTATTGATCATTAGATTAGAACAGCGGATATGAATTTTGGGTCAACATCAAAAGTTAGGGTATGGTTTTCATATTTTGTAAAATTCAGGTATGAAAATTTAGAATGAGCAAAAATTGAAATACTGTTTGATAAAATTTTCCTATAAAATAATGTCCCTTTGAACACGGGATATGCCAAAAGACATGAATCCATAAGACTTGAGCATATCATCATACGATTGGTGGTCAATAAATTCGTGGTCAATCACTGTTAGATCTGCATATAATTGATGATATTAATTTATCTTTTAATTATATTTTAATTAATCACTATTTAATGTAGATCTAACAATAATTAACTACGATTGATCAAAAAATTCATTAACCACCAAAATATGAGACTCTGTCACCATGTGCAACTGTCTTAGCAAAAAAAACAGCGTATGCAGCTGTCAGTGACTCGGTGACCAAAGACAGCGTCAGTGCCACGCGTCCTGTTCCATGTCAATTGTTATCAAAATCCCAACATTGTATTGGTGTGAATGAATGACTTGCTAGAAATGGTAAAGCGAAAAATAACAAGACAAAGGGATTTTATCCTTTTTACCTTGCTCCACTCCACGCCTCCACCAATCCTAAATTCTATGGTTTGATTTTAGTTGCTTCCTCAAACCAGCTCATAGGCTCGAAGACAAACAATACGTCGACATGTAAAACCACTAATTTGCAAAGAAAGCTTCGAACAGTACATACTTGGGTCTATGATAGAAACCCTAGCCCACCCTTCAACACCGAGACAAATGAGCAAGGATACTAGACCACCGTGCCGCAGAAGTCTCTTCACAATCTCCAAGCGCTGCCTATTGCCCAACCCAAACCTCTGTTTGTAGCGGGGAGTCATGTTGAGGCCAAAATAAAAATATTTTTTCAGATGAACAAGAGTTATGGGCTGATGTAGTGGTAATATGATTAGTTATAACTTATCAGTATTTGGGTCTTATTTTCGAGGTTCTTTTCTTCAGCCTTTTCTTTTTTGATATTTTTTACTTTTTAATTCAATTAAAACCTGACTCTGACCTACTTAACTGAGCCACCAAAAGAATGTCGACCAACACGAGCTCAGCACCGTCCTTGCCATGAAACCTCGTAGCCACTCAAACTCGTGCATTGTATTTCCATCCAACCAGTGGCAGATCTAAAATCAAAATGTCACCCTAGTTAATTTTTTAACGTAACTGCGAAGAATTTTTTTTTGTTTGAAGGAAGACGACAATGTATGAAGAAAAAAAATTACAAGCAGTAACTGTTTTACTCTTAATCCAACAAAAAAATAATTTCATTATTAAAGAATAGCTTTTTGATTTGTAATCTAGAGAAGAGAAGACGTGAATCTCAACCAAAGTTGCCTAACCACCCAATTCATATAAGAATTTGAGACTACTCAAACCGTGCTACTTCTCGAGTTATGACTTTATCCTCTATGTAAGTTGGATTAACCTAACCAATATCATTTATTTAGTCATCTTCTTCGTGAAGTCACCTCACCACAATATAGGTATTTCGTATTCAAACCTGTGAAAGATTAAATGATTAAAGTCTTCTTTCTTGCTTTCATCTAAGAAGAATAAAGATAGTGTATTTTACTAAAAGGTAATTATATACATATAACAATTTTTATTTTGACCCTCAAGATCTTACCAGGGCTGCAACCCTATTAGCCATTAAGTAGATCCGTGCATGCATCCAACATCCGCTAGCATGTTGGCGAGGCCAAAGGCTAACCTCAACATCAAGTTGCCGGACAGGAATTTATTATCTATTTCGATATTTGCTCTCAATTTTCTCTCTTTTTGCGTAACTTTGTCTTTTCAAATTAAATATTTTTGTTAAGGTGGAACTAGAATGGGCAATGCGCTCGGCCAAGAATTTTATTTTGAAAATTTCAAAATCTGAGTTCTACCGGTTTTTGTATATATAAAGTTTTATATAATTTATACATTTTAATCAATGATTATCTCACATATCATAGTTTATGCATTTCTAAAAATTGATAAGATATGTATGAATACTAAGTAGTGTTAAGGTAAATTAGAGTACACGTGCACACCAAGACACATGCTACATTTTTCTTTTAAGTCAGAAGACACATGCTACTTTATTTATAAAAATGTATATGCATATCACTCGCAGAACATTGTAAAATTTCTCGTAAACTACTATTGCTTTAATAATGATATTAATGAATTTTATGAGTCCGACAGAACTTTAGGCTACCCATGAGTTTTGACATTTCCACCCAAACCCGATCTTATACTAACCAGGTCGGGCTTCTTCTAACCTAAACTCGGACCGAAACAGTTGAGTCCATCAAACCTCCAGGTCGCGCACAGACTTTTTTGCACCCATTGGCCCTCCAGGTGAAAACTTTATATCTTCTTAACGGAGAAAGATAAAAGAAAAGAAAAAAGCAATGAAATTTTCCCAAGTAAAAAGGTGAAGGTCTTTTTCTACTTTCTTCTTCTTTCAACTTCTTCATATAAAACGCTGGTTTCCGCCACCCGCCGCCTGGAGAGAAACAAAGAAAGAAGAGGCCTTTCAGTTCTATCTTTGAATTCCAAAGCCTCCCTCTTTCCGTTTACAACAACCACAACCGAAAGCGCGCAGTGAGAAAACCACCAAAAGTTGCATTGCTTTCAGTTAAAGCCCTTTGCTTTAATTTCCTTCTTCTGCTTCTTCTTCTTCTCTGCTTCCGTTAAATTTAGTGCTTTTGGAGATACCCAGTACTTATATTTGTGAAACCCACCTCAGAAATCCCAGAAACCAAAGCAAAGCAAAACAGTACCTTTTGTAATCCCCGCCATTGTGACACAAGGTTTGATTTTTACTGCTTTTTCTAGATTGTGCCCAAGAGTGTGTATATATACACATGAGTAGATAGATAAATAAAAAACCTTACTCTGCTTCAGTCTCTTGCAGTCTCTGATGCTTTGAGAGTGAGGAGCAGGAACAATGAAGTACGTATTGGTGACGGGTGGTGTTGTCAGTGGACTCGGGAAAGGAGTCACAGCTAGTAGTATTGGATTGCTTCTTCAAGCCTGTGGCCTTCGCGTTACGTCCATCAAAATCGGTACTTTTCTTGTTGAGTTTTCACCACATTAGTGTCAAGTTTTGTTCTTTTTTATTTTTGTATTGGATGAGTATTTGCAAACTTTTCGTTTTGTTGGCGTTGTTTTGAATGAGGTTTAACTTTCCGGCGGTACATTTTGCAGTATGTTCCTTCATAGATAAGGTCAAAAGTGTAGTAGGTGCTAGAGGGTGAGCTTTGATTGCATGTTAGGATCCTATGTCATATTATATTGTGCTTCTGGTATACATTTTTGGCAAAGAAATATGAATGATGAAGCTTCTTTGTACATCAATGGATTATATTGTACTTGCTAAGGTTTGAATTTGTCCATACATGCAGACCCTTACTTGAATACAGATGCGGGGACAATGTCTCCTTTTGAGCATGGGGAAGTGTTCGTCTTAGATGATGGTGGTGAGGTAAATCACCGATATTGCAGTTGGGGTCTATAAATTTTTGAGTGTTGATGCTCTCTGGTTTTGTGGTGAAAAAGACTGGGGATAAATTGATTTTTTTCCTTTCATTTTGTTTATGAAGGTGGACCTTGACCTTGGAAATTATGAGCGGTTTCTGGACCTCACTTTGACCCGCGACAACAATATTACAACTGGAAAAATTTATCAGGTTAATTGACCTCCATCTTTGGGGAGCCATGTTTTTCATTTAAAAAAATGGAGAAAATTTAGACCCCATTTGTTAATTCTTTCTTAATTGGTTTTACAGTCTGTAATTGACAAAGAGAGAAAGGGAGATTATCTTGGAAAGACGGTCCAGGTATATTTACTACTTTTTTGCTATCTAAGGTATGCAAAATTTTATGCAATAGCTGAGTTTTCTTTCTCCAGGTGGTTCCCCATATTACTGATGCCATCCAAGAGTGGATAGAACGTGTGGCAGCAGTACCTGTGGACGGGAAAGAAGGTCCAGCTGATGTATGTGTTATCGAGTTGGGTGGAACTATAGGTACATTGTCATGTTTTTATTCCTCTGGTGGGAGATGCTTTTCTTTTCTCTAAGAATTTAAACTGCTTCTCATGAAATCCTATTACAATCACTAATTTTTTTGTCATGCTTCTCATAATGCAGGGGATATTGAATCAATGCCCTTCATTGAGGCCCTAGGCCAATTCTCGTATCGTGTTGGTAAGATAAACAAACTTGGCAAGCATGGCACTTTAATATGTATTCCTTAAAATTCATGACACTGCATTTTCTTACCGAAGTTTTTTGTTTTAGGTCCTGGAAATTTTTGCTTGGCTCATGTCAGCCTTGTGCCTGTTCTGAATGTCGTGGGTGAGCAGGTACTTATCTTACAGTGGTATATGATACATGAATTGTACAGGTTAATTTCAGTGGTTGGTTTAAGAGTTCTTTTTATACACCTTATTTTGCTTATTCTTATATAAATGGAGTGTGTCACAGCATAGTCTTGCACCATTTTGACCAAGGAATTTCCCCCCTTGTATTGTTCCTTTTGTAGAAAACAAAGCCTACACAGCACAGTGTCCGAGCACTTAGAGGACAGGGTTTGACACCTAATATTCTAGCTTGCAGAAGTACAAAGGTGGATCTACATTCTTCTCCGGTTTTATATTTAATTTTTTTTATTTGATAGAAGTGCAAATGTAGATCTCAGTTTTTAATTTTCTATTTTCTTTTTCTGACAGCCCCTTGAGGAGAATGTCAAGGCAAAACTCTCTCAATTTTGCCATGTTCCGGTACCATAACAGCTTTCTACATATTCTCATTTTTCTCATTTAATTTTTTAATGGTTATTTACTAATCTGAAAAATTATACAGGCAGAAAATATTGTTACTCTTTATGATGTTCCAAACATTTGGCACATTCCGTTGCTCTTAAGAGTAAGTATAGAGTTCTTTTTTAAAATTGATTTTTTTCTATATGTACATCAGTTTTTTGTGCTAGTTAACATTTTTACTTTGCTTTCATCACTAATAGGACCAAAAGGCACATGAAGCAATCTTGAAAGAACTAAACCTTCAAAGGTTTGTCTGTGAAATTTACTCTGTATTCTATTTGGTCAGCTGCATATTTGGTCTACTTTCTCCTGTTTTTAATTGTGTCAATCATATATATTTGCTACTGCAAGGTGGTCATTTAACTTTCCTTGTTACAGTGTTGCTAGAGAGATTAATCTAAAGGAATGGACAGCCAGGACTGAAATTTCCTCAACTTTATGTGATCGTGTGGGTTTTCATTACTTCCCCAAACTTTTAGGCAATCAATAATTTCTTTGATATCTTGTGTAATGCCATATATTGCTCTTAACTGTCATAGTGTTGTGTGCATTACAGGTGAGAATCGCAATGGTTGGAAAGTACACTGGTCTTTCAGATGCTTACCTCTCTGTCCTAAAGGTAAAATCTTTTTTTTTACATGCACGAGGTTTGCAATGGCTTAGATGATTACCTTATTAGATATTATTTGCTTTTGGATATACATCTGCTTGCTTGTCTTTGTCAAGTTTGATACTATCAGATTGTAATACTTAGCATCTTGTGCCAGGCTCTTTTACATGCTTCTGTTGCTTGCCGCCGAAAACTTGTTGTAGACTGGGTTGCAGCAGGTGACCTTGAAGATGTTACTGCTAAAGAGGTAAAACACTAATTTTAATCCATCTTATAGAAATAAATTGCAATATCTGTTTTATTTAGTATTTGCTGTGCTCATTTTTATTCACTGCTTGCAGACCCCCGAGGTTCATATGGCTGCATGGGATCTTTTGAAGGTGATCTTGCTTTAATGATTGCATCTTGCATAGAATATTTCCTGATATTATTGGTTGCATATTCAGTTTTTTTTTTCTCCCCGCTGGTCTTCTTTACGGTCTCTATTTCAGGGCGCTGATGGTGTTCTAGTTCCTGGAGGGTTTGGTGATAGAGGAGTGCAAGGGAAAATTCTTGCGGCAAAGTATGCTCGCCAAAACAATGTTCCCTTCCTTGGCATTTGCCTAGGAATGCAAATTGCTGTCATTGAGTTTGCACGATCTGTTCTTGGTATGTCTGATGCTAACAGCACAGAGTTTGATCCTGAAACTACAAGTCCTTGTGTCATATTTATGCCCGAGGTATTGCACATTTACTAAGTCGACATAATGCTATCACACTTGATCGTTTTTTTTTTCTAAAGCTAGTTTCTTTTATAATTTAAGGGTTCAAAAACTCATATGGGGGGTACTATGCGTCTGGGTTCAAGAAGAACTTACTTCAATGTTGCTGACTGCAAATCTGCAAAACTGTGAGGACCTGATTCTTATCTACATATATTCGATATATGCATTATACATATAACAGAAACCAGAGGCATGACTCTTTGTTGAAACCCAACTATCTCACTCTTCAGTCTAGCTGATATAAAATTGGTTTTTGATTACTTTTAGGTACGGAAATGTGACTTTTGTTGATGAACGTCATCGACACAGATATGAGGTGAGTTTTGTTCATGGTCAGCACTTTTAAATACACGTTTTTCAGATAGCATTAAACAGCTGTATCTTTTTCTTCCCTTTTTTGAAACAGCCTTTTTGTGTTATGTAGGTCAATCCTGATATGATATTGCAATTTGAAAGTGCCGGCTTATCATTTGTTGGCAGAGATGAAACTGGTCGGCGCATGGAGGTTATCATCTGTTAAAACATGAATGCTCATACATACTTTCTTGTAAGCACAATCCTTTAACTAATTTGCAACTCTACAGATTATCGAGCTGCCTGCCCATCCGTACTTTGTTGGTGCTCAGTTCCATCCTGAATTTAAATCGAGGCCAGGCAAACCTTCTCCTCTGTTCTTGGGTAATTTTTCTTTTTCTGGTTTTGTAATCTCTTGCTCTGCTGCACCATTGTATGTGTCATATGCTGCTCATTCATTAAACACTTACTGTATCTAGTGTTGGCTCCTCTGTTGTCCTACTGTTCAATCAATGCATCTGGATGGTTTAACTGAGACATGCACATGTCGGTAGATATTTACTAACTGGTTGTATTCCAATAGAATAAGTTGTCAAGCGATTTTATTCAGTTTGGTTTCTTATTACATTTCATCTTCTGTTATACAGGACTGATTGCAGCAGCATGCAGGCATTCAGATACAATTGTACAAGACAATGGTCATGTGATGAAACCTGATACTAATGGGACTACTGATGGGCACATAATGTTGAAATCCCACCAAAATGTGCCTGCATTTAAGTCATCAAATGGGTCAATAAACGGTGTGTATAGCAATGGTAATGGCGTGCACTTGTAAGAGGGAGGACGACCTCATGGTGATGTTTCTCCGGAAGTGCTTTTGGTAGCTGTCGGTTATGATGTACAGAAGCTGAGTATGGGTAGATGGTGTAGCTGTTAGAGGACTTGTCTTCAGGATGTGGCTGGATTTTGAAGTTCTGAAGGACACAGCTGGTAACTCCCAAGAAGATTTGGCTTGAAGTTTGATGTTGCTCCATTTCAGTCTTTTATTTGCCCCTTCTTTTCTCAAGTTACATGAGAGGACTCTGTGGCTGTTCGGCTTGGAATAGAGGAACTGACATGCACATTTCAGTATATGTTTTGAAGAATCGACTCGTTTCTTACCCTAAATATCTATTAGAAAGTTGAATTTGTCTTTCTCCCATAGTATCTTTCTTTTTCTCCTTTCATGGTAGAATGTCTTATTTCTTCGGTTTCACAGAAAAACGAATGCAAGATCTTACTCGCCTACAGTGCGATGATTATGAACTTTTTAATTTGCTGTGGGAAAGAATTACAAACCCGTAAATCCATAAAAGTGAAATCTAAAAAACGAACTGCAATCACCACTAGAACAAAGTTTTGGATCAAAATTTTCCACATTTTTTTTTCTACTTTATATCTGTATGAAAGTAGGAATTAGGCAGAGAAAAAGCCCGTCAGATGTGAACTTTGCTGTGTGCAGAAGTATGCTTCATCTGTGATGGTACCTACTCGAAAAGTTCGTACAAAATTGTTGAAATGTTCTAATAATGAGGGGAAAATGGATTAACAAGCAGTAGAAATAGTCCAGGTAGTGTCTTGCTCTCTCTTTATAGCTAACAGAAAGATACTACAAACTGTAACCTGCCTCTTTGTGCTACTGGTCTGCTCCTCAGAAGTTGAAGCCTTTGACGTCGGTTCCAACCATGTCGATGCTTATAGTTTCTCAAGCTACTTAAAAGCCATAGGAAAATCATTGAGTTACGACAAACACCATAGACACCACTCCTGACCGTCCATACCAGCTGACATGCTGCATGTAAAGAGCAGAGAAGAGGTCAAATCAATTGGTATTGCAATGCTTTTGTTTCTCTTTTTATAGGCAAGAAATTCAGACGCAACAGTTGCTTGATTTAGAAGCTGAAAAGAAACTTACAAGGTCGTTAGGGGAGTTGTAGTCAATGACACTGTTAACTTTTGCACACCTACACATAGCACAAAGAATGAATTTATAGCTCCTTGAGACAATAAAGAAGTGCCACAACCCTTCTGGTCACTCTTCAATTTCAGATTATGAAAAAAATAAAATGATCACTCCAGATCTAGAAGTAAACCACCTTCAGATTTTCAGGGGTAAGCTGACAGTAGCAGTGAATAACATCCATAGTACTCAAGAATAAATAGAAGCTCTGATTTGAAGACATTCCAGAGGTTGGCAGATGCAAATGGAAAATAGAAATTCAATACCAGTACCCAGTTTGTCCATCTGCAGCCAATAGTAGGAAGGATTAGCATACATATTCACAACATATATACTGAAATAGAACACACTGGCCAAGTTACAAGAAACTAACTCGGTAGCTATTAGATAATGGCATGCATACATCCAAGTATTATCTGTCCCTAGTATCGTATTATATATAAACTGGAATCTAGCGAAAAGCATTGACATTTTGTTAAGACCCTTGGATATTCAATTCCACATTCTAAACAAAAGCCAAAATACCGAATGACACTGTTTCGAAACATAATTTGGATGTGGATTTGGATCTCAAATCTTAAGTAATAGTTTCGAAAGCCACACCTTCAACAATGGCTAACTATTGGTGCTGACGACCTTACCCTTAGCCTTGGCCTCTGCCTTCAGCTGATCGTTCATCACCTTCTCTATCTGAACCATTCCTTCTACGGCTCCACATGCAAAGGGATCCTCTTTCTGATCCTCCATTACCCACCTGGTCTCAATTAAAAGTATACAATCAGAAAACTTGAAGATGCAATAACAAATGGGTTGTTACCAGAACTCCTAAATTGAGTGGGTTACTATCAGGCATAAAAAAAAACAAAATCTAACAACTCATTTTCAACAGTATACCTATTCAAACAGCATATTACACATCAAAAGTGAAACTAACAAGCTGAGCAACAAAGCCAACAATATTTTTGTTGAAAACCTTCAAACATCTGCTAAATTCCAAACAAATTCACCATTTTAATGTGGAAAAGGAAATAGAAGTTCTGTTTGATATCTAAGTAAGCTAACCCAATATCTGTTTCAGTGTTGGAAGGAAAATCAGTACACAGAGAACTCAGATCACAAACTTTATTACCACAATCAAGCTTTATAATGGGACCGAATACACCAAAGTTTCACCAAATCCAAATTAGCAATTGGGCTCAGGAGTTTAGCCATAAATGAAAAGAAACGAAGTAGCAATGGAGTACTCCCATCGTCAAAATCAGAAACAAATACACCAAAATTGAAATGTATAAAGAGATAGCAATCAATCATACCGATCAAATTGATACAAGAATGAGAGACCTCCTTAGGTTGTGCGATGCGTTCAGAGAACATGGATTGTTTCTCTTCGAAATGGCATCATATTTTTTTTCCATTGATCTCAATGTGGCCTATGTGAGCAATCTTGGGCCAATCTTCACCCGTCTCTCTACGGCACCGTTTTACAAGCAAAGGACAATTATATATCTGTAGACGAGAAAGAGAAGAGGGTAGCCCACTATCTGGCAAGCACTGCAGCGCACCGCAACCCCATATTACCAAGAATTGAAGTGTGGTGGGTAGCCCACTTTCTGGCAAGCACCGGAGCGCATGGCAATTGACAATCAATAGTCGTTGAAGAGAGTTGAGATGGCCGAACCACTTGGCGCCGTCGATGGTCTCGCAATTCAGATAGAGGATCTCGAGATGAGTGAGAGTGCTGGGGAACCAACCCTCGTCCTCCGTCTCTGCCGACCAATCTACTTTTTCGTCGCTTTGAAAGCTGAGTCCCAATATTTCGAGAGAGGTGAGTCTTCGGAGACAACCCTTGTTCAGCTTCTGCACACTCTTTGCATTCAGTTTTTTACACCCCAGGATTTCAAGTGATTGTAACTTTGACGGGAATCCCCCTTCCGGATAACATTCCAATTCTGGGCAGTCCCGAAGCGTCAAATTAACGAGAGATGGGAGATGGGAGTGCATTTTGTCTGGCGACAAACTCAACTTCGGACACCCATCTATATGAAGATTCGTCAACTCGGGAAAAGTTGCAATATCGTCACCTCCAACAAAAGACCATTCTTTCCACTCATCCATACCACCGAATGTTAAAGACTGTAGAGATCTTAATGGTTTATTCACACAAGGAGTAGCACTGCCCTCACCATAATACAATTCTGAACCTATGGACACCACTCCATGTAACCCTTTAATAATGAGCTCTCTGAGGAAAGGTAGCTGTCCCAATGCTGGCAAGGAGGCACAATTCCTACAACCATCTAGTGTAAGATAAACAAGAGCAGAAGAAGAATAATATCCTGACCAATCTGCCAACATTTTACCTCCAAAACCTGCAATTGTAAGTCTTTGCAGGTTCAAGTGAGGCTGGAGCTTCTCAAGCACTTCTCTTTCTTCCTCTACTGTATTATTGCGTACTTCACTTCTTCCCCAATCCAATTCCAGTTCATTGAGAAACTTCTTGTCCCTCAGAATATAGGCCTCCAAACCAGTGCTATGCACAAGCCCTGAGATATGAAGTCTTCCACGCAGATTTTGAAGCTTCTTTAAATCTGCCAAATTATTCCCAGCAATGTCTTTGTCTAGCACAAATTTTGGTAGCATTTGGAGATCTTTCAAATTACCCATATCTCGTGGCATCCTTTCTAACTCTGATGTGTTTGTAATATCTAGATGGCTCAACTTGATCAATCTTCCCAAGTTGGTTGGCAGTTCAGTAAGATACACACAGTGTGACAACAACAATGCTTGCAAGTTATACAAAGTACAAATTGAATCGGGTAGCCTTCTGATGAAAGTGTGAGACAAATCTAATTGCCTAAGATGTTTCAAGTTGCTTACTGTATCAGGCAATTCTTCAATAAAGTACCATTTTAACGTGAGCACTGTTAAACATTGTAATTTTGACAATAAGTTACAAAAGGATGCTCTCATCACTGCATTTGGATCATATCGTTCATTGATCAAGGTGCGCAAACATTTAGGTGGATGTAAAGCCTCGAACATATCTGAGTTAGCATAGACATGACGAGTCTTGCTCCACATGTTTGGTAAATCACTGCCCTCCAACCTTACACAAAATTCTCCAGATACAAAGCTTGCTAAATCATTATGAAGGTCATGCATGGTGTAAGATTCAATACCATACTTATCAGTTGATGAAAGTTGAAAAAATGACCTCGACATTAGATCCTTGAAGTAGTCTTCTCCGATATCTTCTGCCGATTTTCTTTTATCAGGTTCCAATAGACCTACAGCCTTCCACGACAAAATCAAATTTAATCTTTTGAACTGATAATTCTTGGGAAATATTGAACAATACTCAAAACAACGCTTTAGCTCTAGAGTCAGATCCTTATAGCTCAACCAAAGAGATGGCAGAATGTTACTCTCCTCCTGTGGCAACTCCCACGTCTCACTGTTCAATATACTTTTCCATTCCCGAACAGTTAATTTTGAACATAAGAGACCCCCGAGGGATTTGATAGCCAAAGGAAGACCCTTACACTTTTGAACAATTTGTCTACCAATTTTTTCAAGATCCGAATGGACCCCAACACTTTCATTTTTGAAGGCATATTTTTCAAATAATGACCAGCCATCTTCTTCAGACATCGGCATGAGACTGTGAGGTTCAAGAGTACACACCATAGATGCAACATCTTGATTGCGTGTTGTGACAATAATCTTACTTCCATGTGCTCCATATTGAAAAGGAACCCTTAGGACATCCCATTCATCATGCTTCTTATTCCACATGTCATCCAGAACAAGAAAAAACTTTTTCCCCTTCAAAGCCGCCTTCAAATTTAACTGAAGCTGATTTAAGTTCGTAGTGTTACAAGCGTTTGGAATAAGGGACTCATAAATTTCTTTTGAGATCCGAAGAACATCAAAGTTTTCAGAAACATAAGCCCATGCTTGAATGTCAAAATGTTGTTCAACTCTATCATCGTTGTACAATAGCTGCGCAAGGGTGGTCTTCCCAATCCCGCCCATACCTACGAGAGGAATCACACTGATCTTATTGCCACTCTCATCAGTTGATAGCAACAATCTAATAAGTTTCTCCTTCTCGTCCTCTCTGCCACACACACCAAAGAATTTGACCAAAGAAGTTGACGGTATAGTTTGAGATACCTTGGATCCAGCGATTATTTCTGAATCCAGAACATCTTTTGTCTGCTTCGTAATGTCGTCTAGTCTTTCAAGAACTTGTTGTACCATGGAGTATACTAAAGCTGGGTCAAAAGCATGAGATGAAGTAGAAATGAGATCTTGTGTCTTCCTTGTGCTACACTCATATTCCTCTTCTATCTCTTGTCTCAACACTTCTGTTTTTATCTCCTGCAACAAGTCCTCTGCATCATAGACAACCTGTTTCAGGTCAAAGAGCGACTCCCTGACAGTTGGATTATTCAGCTGATTCCCCTCGGCAACGTCGAGAACTCGGTAAGCAGATCGCAACTTCTTCTTTAATTCCTCCTGGACATCGGTGAGAGGTTTACGACCTAACTTGTCTTGAATCTCCCTAACAATATTCTGAATGAACTTTGACTCGTGCCTACAAATTACAATTCAAACTACTAAATATATCACATAATTTCAAAATAATCAGCAGAAATTAAAAGAAATGTATATTTACACATACCCATCAGCTTCAGTTTGCAAATTCATTCCTGCTAGATCTGCAACTTCCTTGAGTGCAGTCCTCCATGTCTCTAGTTTACTCGGAGACTGGGTTTCTTGGTGCATAGTAAATGCTTGTTCAACAGTCCCAGTTTGCTTCCTGACATGAGATGGATCGACGTCGTAGAAGACGGGTAAGACGACATAGTCGGAGGTTCTGTTGCGTTGTTGAAGGATCATCACAAGCTCATCCAGACACCATGTGGAAGTGGCATACTCCTTGGAAAGCACGATCACGGAGCTTCGTGATCGTCGAATGGCATTGTCAAGCTCTTCCTTGATAACTTTCCCTTTCTGGAGTCGATCATCCCGGAAAGTATTGATTCGGGCATTGACAAGGGCAGCGTAGAGGTGATCCGTGAAGTTCTTTCGGGTGTCTTCGCCTCTGAAGCTGAGGAAGACGTCAAAAGCAAATCCGGAAGGAAACAGAGCCATGGATGAACCAACGAATCAAAATTCTCAGAGTTGAGTTGAGTTGGAATAGGGTTGTGATCTGTGAAGAGATAAGACTCAATATTCAAGTTCTCCTTCCTTCTCTATGTTTTGTGGTCAGTGTAATAATGCAAAGGGCCAGAGGGGCAGCTGGAAAGCCATTAGGATATGGTCTAGTTCATACACTGTTCCAAGTCAAGATGGATACACTTTTTCCATACCGATCAACTTATTGCTCCATCGAAAAGATCAAATATCACTATTAAGCTTAAGCAGAGAAGTACTATGGAAATTAATAATATGACCGACTTGGTTTCAATTTCAAGAAGCCTCATCGTCGGAAAGAGGTACTGGAGTCCGTGGAGTACAACAACATGTATATGTCTACGAGATCGATCAAGTAGCACCTGCAAAAATTCAATAGTCACTACTCACTAGTTTGTCATGCATATATATGTCTATGAGATCGGTCAAGTAGCACCTTCGAGCGCGATCCATCAGTTATCTCCACAAGAAACTGATCGAGCTCAAACGTACACTGAAGTACCACCAGATTTAAGCTTCTTGTGCAGTTGAAAATTATACAAGATTCAAGACATTATACAAAAAAAACAGTTCAATGCCTCAATCAATGGACTACTCATCTGTTGAACAACTTGTTCATACAGAGTTGCTTAAGATAATAGACTTGGGAGTACTAGCAAATGCCCCAGAGCCTATCTCTCCCCCACGGATGGCCTTACATATTGTTTTAGCGTTTCTACCATTTAACTCCTACAGGCAAACAAATTACCTATATAACATTTGTGGGTTTCCAGTTTCACTGTTCATTGTCACTGTTTATAGGGGGCTATTTTTGTCATGAAAAAAATTACCAGAACAAAAACCCAGCCCTCTTCTCTGCAACCGAACCTTCACTCCCTCAGCCTCTCTTCTCTTATCATCTCTCCATCTCACTCTCAGACTTTGCTCTTTCCATCTCAATCCAATCCAAGCAAGCAAGGAAAATCGCGCTCTCTGTCTCCTTCATTGGCAGCACCACAAGCAAGCGAATCTCCGTCGTTTTCCATCTTTCCAGGTTTGAAATTAAAACCCCTCTTTCTTTCTCTTCGTTTCTGATCTTTGTTGCAGTATGCAAAAACAAAGTGTTAAGAAACATACATCAGCTTTGATCTTTAATCAACTGAAGAAAATAAGATATATGAAGTTACCGATCGAATATGCATCAAATGGGTTTGGAATTTTTTTCGATTTTGGGTTCCAGATTTCTCTGGATTGATTTCTGGTCACTACTGGCACTGCTATCCTTGAATTGATGGACAAACGCATCCACCTGTTTGAAATCTACAACAGTCTGTTCTCTACATGAATAAACAATCTTCTTGATAATATATGATTTCAGATTTCATAGCTCCAATCATATGCGCGCGACAAGTTTACTGTCATTATCAATCTTCATAATCATCTTTCCAGCATGTGTTGTTCCTCTCAAAGACTCAGACGACCTATTTTCTCTGTGTGTCAAATTTTAGAATAGTCAAACTTTATCAATTGGTTTCACAAGAATCATATTTCTGCCTAGACTACAAAACTCACAGAGCCTTGGCCATATTGTTGAGAAGCTTCTCAGAATCTTGAAAGAAGAGAGTGACAACCTCAACCACGAATTCTGGGTTGTTTTCATCCTGAAGTTTCTTCGGTTGTGCAAACTGATCATCCAAGAAACCCTGTTAACCACCAACACAGAAAACCTCATTGTCAAATTTCGTCAGAATTTTTTGCATAAAATCCATCAATACAGCTGCATTACAGGGTTTGAATCAATGGTATATATAGGCATACAATTGGCTATTAGTTTGCGGCAAAAATGCTATGCTTATGCAGCAAGAAAATGCTGCATACTGTAATCTCTTCTGCACTAGCCCATTCAGGCTTCTGGAAAGTATAGAATCATACTTTACATTGTTCACTGAGACTAATATACTCAGTATACTAACTGAAAGGCCATTATAAGCCGAAAGAAAATACAATATTCACAGTTATACTATATGCAGTTTGTTGAAATCAAGCCTGAGATATATAGTTGCAATGCATGGCTATAGAAATGTATCTGAATTAATATGAAGTCAAATAATCTGATTCAATGACATAACTAAAATCCTTAAAATGATAGAAAACAGTTCCCCAGTAACAAATTAACCACATACCAGAAACATACCAAATCAAACGAATCCCCTCGAAATACTTCTCAGTATACCAATATACACTTCCATTCTCTCTATATATATTCCTATGTAAAATGAATGTATAGGACTTTCCATTGCAGTGGGAACAATTCAAATAAAGAAGGAAATTAGTTCATACTCCTCAAGTAAATTTTCCTTGCTTTGACTCACTCACTGATACATTCTGGTGTATTGGTTCAGTTTAGTAATCTAATCATTCAGTTTTAATTACACATATCCAAAAACTTGGCTCGAAAACATTGACAAGATGAGAAAGAAAAAACCATGCTTGGTGTCTCTAGGAAGAGATTCTAATTTGTCCGGAGAACCAAACCGACGCTTAAGAGAAAATGACAATCTTTTAGCTCAAGTATTGTTTTGGGTGTTTATGGGTTTCCTTTTGTGCTCGCAGGAATCAGAAGGCTGTGACGTTGTTGCTCTCAAATCTAGCTCTCGCAATCTTCTCTCTCTTGCGATCTGCTCTCCTCCTCTCTGGACTCTTGGCTCTTTATCTCTCTTACATTTTGCTTCAGGTCAGTTCGCACCCGATACATCTATTTTCCTCTTGCTTCGTTATTCTTTTTTGGTGTGTTCGATGTGATTGTTGCTTTCGATTTAAATGTTAACTACCTCAGAGTAATATATTGCCAATCGTTATTATATTTTTTTCAATCTAAATGCTTAGGAAGATTGATCCGATTGGTTTCGATCTAAATGCTTGAGAAGATTGATCTGATTAGTTTGGGATTCTTATTCACTTTGGGATTAAAGATTGTTTTCTATAGATCTATAGATATATGCTTATGTGTATGTATAGCTACATAAGTGCTAGATATATATATATATATATATATATATATGCATGTAAATCAAAATTTTAAGATTGAAGTGTTTTTCAAATTTCAGTTCCTTGGTCATCCATTTATTTTGTTCATTGTGGATTGACTTTGATATGTTATTTTGTTCGTTGTTGTTATTGATAGTGTTGTTTTACCTTCATTGTCGATCGATTTCGATCCTTTTCAATTTGAAGAAGAATGAGAGAGACAAAGCAGAAGAGCGATCGAGCGAGACAAACCATCTCTTCGCTCTTCATCTTCGCAAAAGATGGAGAAAAGAAAAATAATTTTTGAAGGAGAAGCCTTGGCTCTTGGCTGCTGCATGTATGAAACAGTCCATCTAGAGTGGTATGAAACAGTCCATCCAGAGTGCTATGAAACAGTCCTGAATATATATATACACATATACATATATATATTATTGATTCGTTATTTAACCTGGCCAATTTCCCCTGTGTTCGTTCGTTCGTTCTACCTCAAAAGTATAGTTCATGACGTCCATAGTCTTATCAAATTCTTGGGTTTTGTTTTCTGCAACTTTGTGATAGCTAATCACGGATTCAATTAGAAATGTTTAGAACGAATTTCAGTTTCCTTAAAGACACAGACTTTGGTCGATGAATCTGAGGGTTTAGAGTCTTTTTTGTTTTGTTTTGTTTTTTGGAAATTTTGATTGGGCATATCAGAATATTGTCTGCTATTTCTATACAGTATGATTGTATTAATAGAGCTCTACTGTCAACCCAGCTGCATTGATAGAGATCGATTTGATCAACTGTCAACCTTAGGATCGGAGCTCAAAGTTGTGATGATTATCCTCTTTAAGTCAAACTCTTTCTATGACTTTATGTATGTATATTCTTTGCTTCTTCCATCTCCATCAATCTTTCTCACAAGTCATAGCCTCACATCAATCTTTGCTTCTTGCTCTTTTTAAACTTTTGTTACCTCGATCTGTGTTTCATTGCTTACTATCGATCTGACTTCGGAAATTTTATAAGTTTGATAATTTGGAGTTTTTGAGTGACTTTGTTGTCTAATAAACAGAATCCTGACATGTAGATGTACGTATTTGATTTCTACGTTTCTACATTATTCGAGTAATAGGTCTCTGTATTATGAAATGTATCAAGTTCTGCTTTTGTTCCACTAAACATTTTATTTGTCATTGAATTTATATATATGATGTTTATCAATGCGTAAAGTTGATCATATATCTTTGTACCCTTTGATGCATTTAAAAGATTGATCAATCATGCACTGTATCTGGACGTGAGTTATAAGGTGAATTGATGTTGAAGATAGATTATGTATAGGGTTGAGTCGTGGTAGAGAACAATTGGAATGTTAATTTAGTACAAGTGTTTACCTTTAGTCTTGAATACTCATAGCATTTGGAGATTAAAAGTTGCAATGATATAGGAAGCCTCAATCACATTTAGTGATAGGAAACAAACGTGGTTCGCTATACTAAACTTATATGCTTTCATGTCGAGCTGTTATGTTCGATTTGTGCTGAGGATACGTAGGCTTCAAGCTCCTTTACTTTGTTCGTACTTAAACTCATTTTCCCATTTTGCTTGGTTACGTAGTGGGGTTGACATATGTCGGTCTCTTGGCATGATACAAAAGGAACTGTCTGTGTTGTCCTAAATTTTCTCAAAAAAGTAAAATGTGTCAATATATTTTTATTTTGTGCGTTCCTCTACTGTTTCACGGCTTCAACTATGGAATACCTTTGTTTACTTCGTCTAGGCATAAAGGCAAGGAACCATATAGATGATGATGGTGTAGTATCTTCAATGTATAATGCATTCTTTTGTAGATCGATAAGTAGATGAAAGTTGCTCCATAGTAATGTTATTATCCCTCCTCATCAATTTTGTTGGTTCTGGATATCCCTAAACTCATCTTTTTACTCCCCGTAATGGTGCTGATAGAAGGGGATATATGATAAATGTGCTGAACTCTTTTTGTCAGATTTTTATTCCCAAGGATTTTTTTTGCTTTCAGGGCAACTCAAGATCTTACCAGTTATAAAATACAATGAATGAGAACTATAATTGCTTCTATTTACCAGTTATAAACTACGTACCTCTCCATATATTTTAAGTTTGATAAAACCTGCACAAATAGGCTTCTTTGATTTGATGGTATACTCCAGCTGCACATATACTTGGGGCTCTATTAGTGATGGTCGATTGTGTTACACTATAACTTAAGTTGGTTATGTCTGTGATATTTGAAATTGAGTAACCAAATTTGAACAAATGAAGTAATAAACTGATTTTTTTTTTGTGGAGAATTTTGACAAATTACGAATTGAACTTTGCCTCTATATAGTTGTACCGCATTTGACCTTTAATCAGTAAGATTTCTGTCCAACTTTTTGACTTTTGCTTTATTTCTGAAATGAGTAGTTGCATGTTAATGATACTGGTAATGTGTAGTATATCTATATTGTCTTAAATACTTTTTCCTGATAAAATTGAAAATAGTGTATTTCTTGATTGCTTTTATGGTTAGTTGAGGTGTGAATCTATATCAGCTTTCCTTTGTCTTTTTTTATATTCTCTACCAGTTTCATGCTTGCTAATTCGATGAATTGATTGTTGTTTATGTTGTATGTGAAACTATTGTGATTGTAGTTTTTTTTTATCTTTCCATTCTTTTCATGTATTCTCCAGGTTTTATTTGTTATATGCTAAAAATACTTTGTTGTTTCACAGTGCTGTTGTTTCCTTGGCATTTGTCTTTGTCCTTTTCAGTTTGCCATCAATACTCATGTGTGTTTTCTGACGTCAATAGTTATAGTAGAAATATAATGTTAATAAACTATTAGGCTATGAAAAAAACAATGTTATTTATGATGATTGAAGGAATTTGTTTTGGTTACGTAAATTTATAAAAACCTTTTGTAGACATGGTTCGAAAGAGGAATTATGACTCTTCAACTAGAAAGAAAGGTTCAGCAGCAACATTGGACTATCCTACAACAAGTACACCAGACAACCGATGCTTGACTAAGAGACAGCGTTGTTTCCAATTTGCTGAATCTTCGACGTGCCATGAGACAACAACACTGTTGAGCTGTACACATGTAAGAGAGGACAATAGTGAAGATGCTAATAAAATTATATCAGGTAACGTAGGCATACATATAGCCGTTTATTACATACAATAATCGTTTTTGTGTTTATTTCGAAGAATATAATGTTTGATTTGTTTTGAAGAATATCTTTTTTGTGTCTGTTGATGGATTTGATGTAGTATACAATTGGTTGCAATATATTTTACCATTGATTGATTGATTGATTGATTGATTGATTGAAGTTCTAAAATGGTGAGGCAAATGTGCCCATAAGGATTTGATGTTTATCAGTGTTACTCTTGCATTTGTGAGGATCGTACTTCTGCCTATATTCAATTATGAATTGCTTTTTAACTTTAATCCGTTCTGTGGTTCAATTTTTGGCTTTATTGAGCAGACTGATGTGGGTGGGATAGTTT
This sequence comes from Geum urbanum, assembly GCA_946800695.1. Taxonomy (NCBI): domain Eukaryota; kingdom Viridiplantae; phylum Streptophyta; class Magnoliopsida; order Rosales; family Rosaceae; genus Geum; species Geum urbanum. The sequence goes on along the minus strand of OX327002.1, from coordinate 3,046,255 downwards.
GCTTTGTTGGACACCTGGCTCTGAGTCCTTGGGATGGTTACCCTTGGATATATTCTTCTAGCAACTATTGTCTGGTTACTATTCTTTGTTACTGTGTTGATTCCTCCAAGGATGGTGTGCCAATGTTTGTCTGGCCATTATTCTTTTCTGCTAACGTGGTTTCGGCATTGTGATTTTGTGCATGATTTGATTTTGTGAGTCGTTAAATTAATTTATGTGTGTGTGTGGATATTAGTTGTATGGATGAGTTTGAAGTATGGACATTTTGATTTCTGTTGTGGTGTGTTTGATTATAGCTTTCCGGTTGTCACTGTTGATGTTCATTTCTATTAGTTTGTTTCTTAGTTTCATAACTGTGGTATATGTATATATATTTAACTAATCATAGGTTTATAATTGGTGTGTTACTGTTTAATTTCTCATGTATTGTTAATACTATTTTGTCTATAGTTTTGTATAGTTTCATTAGACAGGCTATTTTCATTTATATGATGTAATTCCAGAATATGGTGTACATGTGATTTTGCCTCCTTTAATATTTGTTGCTTTCTTTTCTTTTCTTTTAGTAGACCATGATATTTATTTGAATTCTTTCGTCATAAATCTTTTGTAGAAACAATAATGAAAAGACATAGTGATGATGCAGATCTCCATCAGACTATTACAGGTATTATAATACATGACACATTTTTGAGTCATAAACCATCAGATTTGATAATAAATTCCGTGTGGTCCGTACTATTCAATCTTATTGCTTAGTTTTGTTTTTGTTCTTATAAGATAATCCACATTGTTATTCTCTCTTTTCAATTTTTTTTATGTTTGGATTGTTAGATGGAATTCAAATTGGTTTTTCAGATATGATGTGCGAGATGAAGTATGGAAAAGGAATGGTGTCAGATCAAGCGGAACCTTCTTCTAAGAGAACATGTTTGTCTGCTGATAGGTCTCATCAGTCCTTACCGTCTCTTGACCCAGAGATGTATGGCAATGAGAGCAGTGATGAAGCACAGGAGGATAACCACAATGAAGATGTTCACAGAGTTCTATCAGGTGTTTTAGAACATAATTATTTGAGTGTTACTGGTTGGTGTCAGCAAAATAGTTTGATTTTTGTTATCTATATTAGAGCACAAATAACACGTAACGAGTATAGCTTAAATAACAGTTCGGCAAAAATTTGATGAATATCTATATAACAATAGAGCTATTTATGTGCGCTGTAAAAAAAAGGAGTCGCAACATTCCTTCGTTTTCTGTTTTCCTAAGCCAAAATGCAGTCTTTCATTTACTTTATGATAATAATGGGTCATCTATGTGGTTTTGTTATTTTAGAAGTTAAAATTTGTTTTGTAGACTATTGGGTCTATAGATGTTATTACTTTTAAATCTTAATTTAGTTTTGGGCGATGTAAAGGTGTAATCTTCATGATTTTTTGTTCAGTTTGATATTTTTGGTGTTTGGAATCCTCGATTAGCATTTGAATGTGACACTTGGAATTTAAATGATTCATAGGGGTTTATTTGATGACAAACAATAATGGAATGTGTGCAAAGCAAATGGCTATATATTAGGATAATTATGTGTAATTTTTTCTTCATTCAATTTGTTAGTTTTTCCTTCTTCCCTGAAGTAGAATTGGTATGAGTTTAATATCTATATGCTCATATATGAGTTCATTATATGATTTCATTGTATATTCGTAAATTTGTTAAAAGATAATTTAGTAGAACTTCGTGTTTACTAAATCATACATTGATCGTCTGAGACATATACATATGCACTAAAAAATAGAACCAGATTACTTCAACATAGGATTTCCATACATACATATGAATGATATACGTGCTATAGTGATATTAGTAATGTGCAATTATATAATAGATTCACTATATCTATGTTAGGAAAATAGTTTTGTTTTTCTTTTTCTCAACTATTTTGCAGAATTTTCACACATATGTAGTGCAGTAGAAGTAATAATGTGAAATTATATAATATGTTTATTGGCTAAAATTTTGATGATTATGGTTGATTTTTCATTAGCACACCTGTCTTATTTTTCTTGAGTTGGAAATATTGCTTCTTTTAGTATGACTCGAGTTTTTTGAATCATGATATCAGTTTAATATATGGGTTTAGTGTATATTGCTTAATTTGATATAGGATGATCTAGAATAACTTCGTGTATCCTATATCAAATATAGTTTATGTTGCCTACAAGTACAATTTTCATAAATACAAGTGCATGACATAGAGGGGAATTATATAATAGGTTTAGGATATTGTGTTTTTTCATTGTTACTATTTCATGCAAATGAATTGTTCAATATAATGGTCAACTGTTTTGTTATCTAAATGGATCTATGATTAACTTGAAAAAATAGGTTTTCATTCTTATCCTTTATTGATTAATCTAACTAAGTCATTTATTATGAATCATAGGTAGTCATCTTGGATCTTTTGGACAAGCATCATATCAACGAAATCAAGCAGGTTAATAGAAATTTTGATATCAATTATTTGACACTAAATATTCATCAAAAAAATATCTTTGATCATAGATTATCTAATTTATACTATTCTAATTGACATTGCAGATGTGATTGTTGATTACAAGGATTGTGGTGATGATCATTATGCATGTAAGTATTGTGCTGCTTGCTTTTGGTTAGATGAAGCATTAAAAAAAAAACAAAATAAACAACCAATATATACTCATTGTTGTGAAAAAGGCCGAGTTCAAATTCCGATATCACATCCAACACCTCATTTTCTTGATGAATTATTAAATCCAGATAATGGTAGAAGGAGCGTGTTATTTCGTGATAATATCAGAGTCTATAATTCTATGTTTGCTTTTACATCTATGGGAGCTAAAATTGAACATGGCATAAACAGTGGAGGAGCTTCTTATATTTTTAAAATATGTGGTCAAGTACATCATCTTATGGGTTCAGTTTTACCTTCAGAAGGACAATCTCCTAAATATGCTCAGTTATACGTCTATGACACTGAAAATGAAATTAGAAATCGTATCACTGCTATTGATCCAAATAATGCAAATAATAAGATTGATCATGATATTGTGAAGGGCTTGGTAGAATTATTAGATGAATGTAATGAGTTGACAAAAGAGTATCGCTCTGTGAGAGATGATTTTGAAAATTGTTTGTTGCCAAATTTTGATATAACAGTACTTGATCGTGAAAAAAATGACGGCAAACAATATGAATTACCATCTGTGCCTGAAATTAGTGGATTAATTGTGGGTGACATAGGTGAATTTAATTCTAATAGAGATATAATTATTCGATCTAATGAAGGATCTCTTAAGCGTATTTCTAAAATTCATCCAAAACTTATGTCGTTACAATATCCACTTCTTTTTCCGTATGGAGAGGACGGGTTTAAAATTAAAATGAAATTGAAATCGATGCCAAGTGATGTTGATAATAAAGATAGAAAATTATCCATGAGCAAATTTGTGTGTTATCAAATTCATGATAGACCAAATCAATCGAGCACTTTGTTAAAAGGTGGCAGATTATTTCAACAATATTTGGTTGATGCATATGCAACTGTCGAAGAAAATCGTTTGGAATATATAAGGCATCATCAACCAGAATTGAGGTCTGAAACATGGAATAATTTATCTACATTTGTTTCTGATGGAATTGTCCAAGGTTATGATGTCGGAAAACGAATTTTTCTTCCTGGTTCTCACACTGGCAGTCCAAGAGATATGATTAATAATTATCAAGATGCAATGACAATTTGTAGAGAATATGGGAATCCAGATTTGTTTATCACTTTCACATGCAATGTAAAATGGCCAGAAATTTTGAGATATTTTGAAAAAAAACCTGGATACAAGCCGGAAGATCGTCCTGATATTATTTGTCGAATTTTTAAAATAAAGGTCGATGATATGATTTCTTATATTAAAAATGGAAAACCATTTGGGGAAGTTCATGCTCACGTATGTACAATTGAATTCCAAAAAAGAGGATTGCCACATGCTCATTTATTATTTTGGCTTAAAAATAAATACAGGTGTCATACAACAAGTGATGTGGATTCTATAATTTCGGCAGAATTGCCTGATAAAAATACTAATCCAAAATTATTTGAAATAGTTAGCCAATTTATGATTCATGGTCCATGCGGTCAACTCAATCCATCTTCTCCGTGTATGAGAGCTAAATTATGTACAAAACATTTTCCAAAGCCATTTATTCCGAACACAATTTTTCAAGAAATTAACTCTCCTCAGTATAGACGCCGTGATGATGATTCACGTTTTGTGATCAAAAAAGGAGTTGAAGTTGGAAATAATTTTGTTGTACCATATAATGCTAATTTATTATTAAGGTATAATGCTCATATAAATGTTGAATCATGTTCTCAATCTATGTTAATTAAATATTTATTCAAATACATAAACAAAGGACCTGATAGAGCACGCATATTGATCCGTGACAATGTAAATGACGAAATACAAAATTACCTTAATTGTCGATATTTAACTCCTCATGAGTCTGTGTGGCGTCTTTTTGAATTTTCTATTCACTCTAGGTTTCCTGCTGTTCAATACCTGAAAATTCATTTGCCTAATGAACAAACTGTTTGTTTTCATGGATCTAACTCTATTGAAAATGTCTTACAAGATCCATCCATAGAAACTACGATGTTAACTGCTTGGTTCATTGCAAACAAGACTTATAAGAAGGCAAAAGAATTAACGTACACTCAATTTCCTACTAAATTTGTGTGGAATAATAATCAAAAATTATGGACCCAAAGAAAACAATATTGTGTTCTTGGTAGAATAGCGCATGTGCCGCCAAATGCTGGTGAATTATATTATCTAAGAATGCTTTTGAATATACAAAAAGGATGCACTGATTTTGAGGCAATTAGAACAGTCAATGACATAACATATTCTACTTATCAAGAAACATGCCGATCTTTGGGATTATTAGGTGATGATAAAGAATGGTTTGAAGCACTTTTAGAATCTACTTTTATTGCAAGTTCTGCTCAAATTCGTCATTTATTTGTTACAATTATTTTGTTTTGTAATGTCTCTAATCCTAGAGCTTTATTTGATGCATGTTGGATTAACATGTCTGATGATATATCGCATAGAATGAAATTAAATTTTGGAATGCAAAATATTTTTATACCAGATGAAGATTTAAAGAATGCTGTTCTGCATGAACTTGAAAAATTATTTAACATGTCATCGAGTAGTTTAAAGAATCATCAATTGCCAATGCCAATAATACAACGAATACATGAATTTGATAATAGACTTATTAGAGAAGAACTAAATTTTGATTGTGAAGCATTAAAACTACAACATTCCGACTTGATCGCCAAATTGAACACTACTCAAAAAATTATATACGATCAAGTAATAAGCGCTGTCCAAGAAAAAAATCCAAGACCATTCTTTGTCTATGGTTGTGGAGGTACGGGAAAAATTTTTTTATGGAATACCATAATTTCAAGATTAAGATCTGAAGGAAAAATTGTTTTAGCTGTTGCTTCATCAGGCATTGCATCATTATTACTTCCACTAGGCAGAACAGCTCACTCACGTTTTGCAATAAAACCTATTATAGATAAAGATTCAAGTTGTAATATAAATAAAAAAACTAATCTTTCTGGTTTAATTGAAAAGGCTGAATTAATAGTTTGGGATGAAGCTCCTATGTGTAATAAATGGTGTATTGAATCAGTAGATAGGACACTTAGAGATATTTTGTCAAAAAATGAAGAACCATTTGGAGGAAAAACAATTTTATTTGGAGGAGATTTTAGACAAACATTGTCGGTTATACAAGGTGGCAGTAAAGAACAAGTCATTCAACAATCGTTCAATAATTCATACCTGTGGCCTACTATTACAATATTTCATCTTACTGAAAATATGAGATTATCAACTATTGGTTTAAGCAATATAGAAAAGAATGAAATTAAACAATTTGGTGAATGGATGTTACAAATAGGTGAAGGTCGATTAGAATCAAAATTCCCTACAGGTGATCCAGATATGAGTTGGATCGATATACCAAATGAATTACTTACTGATCCTACAATTGATCCTATAAAATCAATTTTTGAAGCAACATATCCCAATTTTTTAAATAGATATAATGATACAAATTATTTAAAAGAGCGTGTCATAGTAACTCCGAAAAATATAACTGTTCAAGAGATAAATAATTACGCAATTAAATTATTACCTGGTCAGGAAAAATCATATTTCAGTTCAGATTCAATTTCATACAATTCAGGTAATAGTAATAATATTAATCTTTTATATCCCATGGAGTTTTTGAACAAGCTTGAATTTAATGGATTACCAACCCATGAACTTATTTTAAAAATTGGCATGCCAATTATGTTATTAAGAAATTTAGATCAAATACGTGGTTTATGTAATGGCACAAGATTGATTGTGACAAAGTTATTTGAGAGATTAATTGAGGCAAAAATACTCACAGGAAATAGCACGGGACAAAAAGTTCATATTCCAAGAATTGTATTATATGCTACGGAAAGTAAATGGCCATTTACATTTAAGAGACGTCAATTTCCTGTCCGACCATGTTATGCAATGACCATAAATAAAAGTCAAGGTCAATCATTAAATCAAGTTGGAATATATTTGTCAGAAGCTGTTTTTACTCATGGACAATTATATGTGGCATTATCAAGAGTTACATCAAAAAAAGGACTCAAAATTTTTATAAACAACAATGACGAAATTCCCAATAATTTTACAAAAAATATTGTTTATAAAGATGTATTGCAAGGTATATAATTCATTCATAATTTTTGTTATAATATATACATTTTAAATTGCCACAATTTAGAACTACGGTAAATATACAATTTCCTTCATCATTTTATTCATATTATAAGCATAAGAATAACACTTGCAAAACAGACTTTTTAGATTGGACTATCACGTTATAAATTAATCTAGGTACATTAGCACATTTTTGTCCTCAAGACGTATATGAAGATCAATTGATCTGGGTATATTAACTCTAATTGATAGAAAAACGTAGATTAACTCTCTCCTTATTAGCATTAATCTGGGTAAGTTAGAAGTATAAAAAAATGCATAACTAGCAAGTCCTTGCCTCATGTGGTATTTACTCTAACTAAGTCGGCGACATTTTGTCTCAGTTATTACTTGAAAGATGGCATCTGAGTCGTAGTTTTCATATTTGCGAATCGCAAGACTCCTCAGCAAGGTAAGATCTGTTTTTTTTAAGTAGTTTTGATCCATTAAGGTAGATTTTGTAGTTTTTTGTAATAGGTAGTGATCAAATATATATATGGTTTGGGTCATGCCTTCTCAGCACTGATCCTCATCATTTTGGGTTTGAATTGTGCAGATTATGTCTTTCCTTTTACAACGATTAGCAAAGCTTGATGCTTTTGAATCGTCACAAGTAGGTAAAGTACTCTGTTGATGGCGATTGGGTTTGGTTTTTTTTGTTTGTTATGTTGTGATTATGAGTATTGATGAGTTTTGGTGATTAATTTGGTGTCATATTTGTCTGTGTGGATTTTAATATGAAATATTGTATGTGAGGATTTGTTGAGTTTTTGGTCGTCTCATGTAGGTTCTGGTATCTTTCAAGTGTGGATATTAAGAAGATTGTGATCTTATGCAACGTATTTGTTTTAGATTTGTATTAAGGGAATTTGAGTCACGATCAACAAAGCCTGATGCTTTGAATCGTCACAAGCATGTAAAGTAATTTGGATATTGTTGTTTGTATGTTGGTACTGTTAATTTGGATACTGACTAAGGTCAACAATCGTGTTGCAGATGTATGCCCTGAATTCGAAATACATGAAAAATAAGGCATAAATGGTTGGTATGTCATGCAAGTAAACATACCAAAATTAAACTGATTGCAAGCACTTAGTTTGATCTAGGTTTATTGTTGTGGCGGTAGGTAGGGGCATTTACTTTGCGTTCCATGTATAATAGTTTAAGGTCAATTATAACAAATTCTAACAACATATATAAAGCAGGGGCCTTTACCTTTTGTATTTCTAAATTCAAGCATAATTCATTAATATAGTAGTGAAAAGAAAGATATAGATGAAAGTGCAGTTTGCGCAAAGATTACAAACCTGCAAATTATCAATTCTCAAGATTATATTATCTTTCTAATTTAATTGAAAAGGCAGAATTATTCGTTTGGGATGAAGCTCCTATGTGCAATAAATGGTGCTTCAATAATGTTTTTCTTTCTGTAATGGACTTTGGGTTGTTGTTGTTTTGTTTATTCCGAGAAGTTTGACCTGTTAAGTACCACTGTTTCGTTTGAACCTTATCATAAACATTGATAAAAACTGGAAATAAGGACCACTCTTTAGTTTTTCTTTTTGTTTTGGACTTTGGGTTGTTGTTGTTTTGTTTATTCCGAGAAGTTTACTGGAAATAAGCATTTATATCTTTGTCAAAAATATATGTTTCGTTGTGGAACATGCTTAAATAGGTGCATCTGGGTATGTTTGATTGTTTGTTATAATTTCTGTTTTGGGTATTCTGCGTTCTATGGCCAAACTCTGGGGTTGTAAGCAATTGATAAATCTCAACTTATTGAAGCTTCTCATATTTCCGCTGCTGTTTGAAATCTGGTACATCTCATCTCATCAGTTTTGCTCCTCTCTCTCCAGATTTCGGTGAAATCTTACTGTTATCGATTATCAAATCTTAGGTTAAGGTTCTTTAATATAATACACAGGCACATATGAATGATTCTGATGTATGTTGATCGGGATCTCATGGCATCTATGTACTATGATGAACTTTCTTTTTATTTTTTTATGTTGGTCTCTGTATTGTACAATTCTTTGACTTCCCTATATGTTTGTATGTTTACTGAAGACTATTCAAGCTAATATGGTTAATCCATGAAATTTTGGTAATGGCTCCATATTCAGTTCGGCTTGCGCTTCGTGTGTGGATGGCTTGAATGGTGTGAAAGCTTCTTACTTTAGTGGAGATGGGAATGCTGCGGATTTTGTTTGTACATCTAGACGAATCATTCGAGGCAAAGATAGCTGATTTTGGGCTTGCAAAGTTCACACTGGAGGGGCAGACACATGTGAGTACTAGAGTAGCCGGGACACTTGGATATGTTGCTCCGGAGTATGCTTTGTATGGACAACTATCCGAAAGAATCGATGTCTACAGATTGGGAGTTGTGCTTCTAGAGCTTTTGAGAGTGGCAAGAAAGCAGTTGTGGAAGTTGTTGTTTATGACGATAGGCCTTTGTTGTTGGCAGATTGGGCATGGTCACAAGTTAAGGAAGGTGGAGCTTTGAATGTGATTGATCAAGACATGCCGGAGTTAGGTTTGCCACAAGTGATCGAGAAGTATGTTTTGGTTGCTTTCTTTTGTTCCCATCCAATAGCATATGCTAGGCCAACAATGGAGCACATTGTTAAGATGCTTGAAAATGACTATGGCTACTGATTCGTATGACGGCAAATATAGTTGGGATTCGAATAAATCTTTAGGATAGAATTCAGTTTAGGTATAAAGTAGGATGCTAAAACTTAAACTATCTTTAGGATAGAACGCCGATTTGTAATAGTTGGTTGTGCATAGAAGTTCAAAACTTGAATCCAATTATGCTGTTCCATATAATATGTTGTCATGGGGTTATTGTTATTTGAATGTATAATAACTGGGTATGCTTGATGCACTTTCCCATACTATATAGAACATGTGAAATTGAATCGAAAATGTCTCTAAGCTTATAGTTTAGAAATCGTAGATGAGCGAGCAGTCGAGATGTATGTTGCCTCTACTTTGTCGGACTCTACTCTCATTATCTGGGTAAGATTTGTTCTTCCCCAAATTCATTTTCTTGATTAACCAATCCCAGGGCTAATCATTCCATAAATTTCTGAGTTTTTTTGTTGTCATTTTTTCAAGAGCAATTTATTTGATGTGGGACAAATATGTGATCTTCCAATTTCTTTTTCTACTTAGATGGCATATACCTGATAAGTGTATAAATAATATCGCCTATCAGAATATAATTTATGCCTGGTAAGTGTATAAATATGTGGTCTCTGTTTAGTTACCAGGTATTGAAAAATAATATCGCCTGTCAGAATATAATTTATAGTTATTACAGTTCTAATATATGTATATAAATAGAATATGCAACTCAATTTTTCAATGCAACGTGCCCAAAAAAAAAGGCATACAAATGTAATGTATGTAATATATGGATCATTTCTGCATTTTTAGTACTCTGCATTCCAATACCTATATTAGATTTATATCTAATATATTTTTCTATGTTCTTTAATTTTCTTTCCCAGTTTCTTCATCCCCTGACAACTTTACCTTCAAACTTAACGTTCATCCGCGCCTTAGGCGCGGGACTTCACCTAGTATAACAAATTTCTCGTGCTATGTACTACAAAGACATGCTACTTCCTGGAAGGACTAGTGCTAATAATCTTTTTATACACCTTATTTTGCTTATTCTTATATAAATGGAGTGTGTCACAGCATTGTCTTGCACCATTTTGACCAAGTAATTTCCCCCCTTGTATTGTTCCTTTTGTAGAAAACAAAGCCTACACAGCACAGTGTCCGAGCACTTAGAGGACAGGGTTTGACACCTAATATTCTAGCTTGCAGAAGTACAAAGGTGGATCTACATTCTTCTCCGGTTTTATATTTAATTTTTTTTATTTGATAGAAGTGCAAATGTAGATCTCAGTTTTTAATTTTCTATTTTCTTTTTCTGACAGCCCCTTGAGGAGAATGTCAAGGCAAAACTCGCTCAATTTTGCCATGTTCCGGTACCATAACAGCTTTCTACATATTCTCATTTTTCTCATTTAATTTTTAAATGGTTATTTACTAATCTGAAAAATTATACAGGCAGAAAATATTGTTACTCTTTATGATTTTCCAAACATTTGGCACATTCCGTTGCTCTTAAGAGTAAGTATAGAGTTCTTTTTTAAAATTGATTTTTTTCTATATATACATCAGTTTTTTGTGCTAGTTAACGTTTTTACTTTGCTTTCATCACCAATAGGACCAAAAGGCACATGAAGCAATCTTGAAAGAACTAAACCTTCAAAGGTTTGTCTGTGAAATTTACTCTGTATTCTATTTGGTCAGCTGCATATTTGGTCTACTTTCTCCTGTTTTTAATTGTGTCAATCATATATATTTGCTACTGCAAGGTGGTCATTTAACTTTCCTTGTTACAGTGTTGCTAGAGAGATTAATCTAAAGGAATGGACAGCCAGGACTGAAATTTCCTCAACTTTATGTGATCGTGTGGGTTTTCATTACTTCCCCAAACTTTTAGGCAATCAATAATTTCTTTGATATCTTGTGTAATGCCATATATTGCTCTTAACTGTCATAGTGTTGTGTACATTACAGGTGAGAATCGCAATGGTTGGAAAGTACACTGGTCTTTCAGATGCTTACCTCTCTGTCCTAAAGGTAAAATCTTTTTTTTTACATGCACGAGGTTTGCAATGGCTTAGATGATTACCTTATTAGATATTATTTGCTTTTGGATATACATCTGCTTGCTTGTCTTTGTCAAGTTTGATACTATCAGATTGTAATACTTAGCATCTTGTGCCAGGCTCTTTTACTTGCTTCTGTTGCTTGCCGCCGAAAACTTGTTGTAGACTGGGTTGCAGCAGGTGACCTTGTAGATGTTACTGCTAAAGAGGTAAAACACTAATTTTAATCCATCTTATAGAAATAAATTGAAATATCTGTTTTATTTAGTATTTGCTGTGCTCATTTTTATTCACTGCTTGCAGACCCCCGAGGTTCATATGGCTGCATGGGATCTTTTGAAGGTGATCTTGCTTTAATGATTGCATCTTGCATAGAATATTTCCTGATATTATTGGTTGCATATTCAGTTTTTTTTTCTTTTCTCCCCTCTGATCTTCTGGACGGTCTCTATTTCAGGGCGCTGATGGTGTTCTAGTTCCTGGAGGGCTTGGTGATAGAGGAGTGCAAGGGAAAATTCTTGCGGCAAAGTATGCTCGCCAAAACAATGTTCCCTTCCTTGGCATTTGCCTAGGAATGCAAATTGCTGTCATTGAGTTTGCACGATCTGTTCTTGGTATGTCTGATGCTAACAGCACAGAGTTTGATCCTGAAATACAAGTCCTTGTGTCATATTTATGCCCGAGGTATTGCACATTTACTAAGTCGACATAATGCTATCACACTTGATCGTTTTTTTTTTTTCTAAAGCTAGTTTCTTTTATAATTTAAGGGTTCAAAAACTCATATGGGGGTACTATGCGTCTGGGTTCAAGAAGAACTTACTTCAATGTTGCTGACTGCAAATCTGCAAAACTGTGAGGACCTGATTCTTATCTACATATATTCGATATATGCATTATACATATAACAGAAACCAGAGGCATGACTCTTTGTTGAAACCCAACTATCTCACTCTTCAGTCTAGCTGATATAAAACTGGTTTTTGATTACTTTTAGGTACGGAAATGTGACTTTTGTTGATGAACGTCATCGACACAGATATGAGGTGAGTTTTGTTCATGGTCAGCACTTTTAAATACACGTTTTTCAGATAGCATTAAACAGCTGTATCTTTTTCTTCCCTTTTTTGAAACAGCCTTTTTGTGTTATGTAGGTCAATCCTGATATGATATCGCAATTTGAAAGTGCCGGCTTATCATTTGTTGGCAGAGATGAAACTGGTCGGCGCATGGAGGTTATCATCTGTTAAAACATGAATGCTCATACATACTTTCTTGTAAGCACAATCCTTTAACTAATTAGTTACTCTACAGATTATCGAGCTGCCTGCCCATCCGTACTTTGTTGGTGCTCAGTTCCATCCTGAATTTAAATCGAGGCCAGGCAAACCTTCTCCTCTGTTCTTGGGTAATTTTTCTTTTTCTGGTTTTGTAATCTCTTGCTCTGCTGCACCATTGTATGTGTCATATGCTGCTCATTCATTAAACACTTGCTGTATCTAGTGTTGGCTCCTCTGTTGTCCTACTGTTCAATCAATGCATCTGGATGGTTTAACTGAGACATGCACATGTCGGTAGATATTTACCAACTGGTTGTATTCCAATAGAATAAGTTGTCCAACTGGTTGTATTTGTTTTAGGAAATAAGAATATGGAGAGAATAGTATGAAGCAATGAATTGTGTAACTTTATTAATGAAGGAGCAACTCCTATATATAGGAGAGTACAAGAGGTACAATCAGGAAAGTAATCCTATTACAATACTGGATAAGTTATACTTGCCATATCCTGTAATCTCCACCATAACTAGGAACATCAAATATCCTACAACACTCCCCCTTGTGCCCGGTGTATAGTGGTGATGCCTCTTCATTTGCTTCATTGATGCCTCATCAAAAACCTTGTCGAGCCAAAAACCTTTGCAGGAGAAAAATCGGTCTCGTCAAGTAAAAAGAGTGCAGATCGTCGTAGACAATGATATGACACATAGCTATGTTGCCTCATTAAAAACTTGCTAAGTAATAAAAACCCAGTGGGATAAAAACAACCTTAGTCAAGGAAAAAGAGTGCAACGTGTCCTTCACATTCAGAAACGCTCATGTGTATGCTAGACTCCCCCTGATGTCTGCATCTATCCTTGATACCAATAATCAAGGCATCTTAGACAAGCTGAGCAACCCTATGCTCTTCACATGCTTCTGGAATGTGGATTTGGGCAATGACTTAGTAAATAAATCTGCCACATTGTTCTCAGATCGAACTTGGTTAATCTGGATCTTGAGAAACTCTTGTTGTTGCTGATTATAAAAATACTTAGGCGATATATGCTTGGTGTTGTCGCCTTTGATGTAACCTTGTTTCATCTGCTCAATGCAGGCCGCATTATTCTCATAAATGCATGTAGGTTCATCAGTAGTGGATCCCAATCCACAAGTCTCACGAATATGTGTAATAATGGACCTCAGCCATATACACTACTTAATTGCCTCATGAAGAGCAATAATCTCAGAATGATTCGTGGATGTAGCAACTAGGGTCTGCTTTGTAGACCTCCAAGATATCGCGGTGTTTCCCATAGTAAAGACATATCCTGTTTGGGAACGACCTTTATGTGGATCAGAGAGAAATCCAGCATCAGCAAAACCCGTCAACACATAACAAGGATTGTTGGTATAGGAGGTAAAGGGAATGGCGTCACCATCTTCAATGGCACGTCCTTTCGATACGGTGGCTTTCGGTCTTGTCTCTCTGTAGGGATAAAACAAGCCCATATCTATCGTACCCTTCAAGTACCTAAAGATATTCTTAATGCCTGTCCAATGACGTTGCGTGGGCGCTGAGCTAAATCTAGCTAACAAGTTCACAGCAAATGAGATGTCCGGTCTTGTGCATTGAGCTAAGTACAGTAATGCACCTACTGCACTTAGATAAGGCACTTCATCCCCTAACAGTTCCTCGTCCTCATCCCTTGGACGGAATGGATCCTTTTCTGGATCTAGGCTGCGGACTACCATGGGGGTGCTAGCAGGATGTGCCTTGTCCATGTTGAACCTTCTCAACATCTTGCGGACATAAGCAGCCTGGTGGACTAATATTCCACTACTACGGTGTTCTAGCTCAAGGCCTAGACAAAACCGTGTCTTCCCAAGGTCCTTCATCTCAAACTCGGATTTCAAGTACTTCGCAGTATCCCTTAACTCATCAAGGGTTCCGATGAGATTCATATCATCGACATAGACTGCTACTATTGCAAATCCGGAACTTGTTCTTTTAATGAACACGCAAGGGCATAGCTCGTTATTCACATATCCCTTCCCAATCAAGTATTCACTTAGGCGGTTGTACCACATACGCCCGGATTGCTTCAATCCATACAGTGACCTTCTCAATCTTATAGAGAATGCACTCCGTGGTTTAGAGCTACTTGACTTGGGTAATTCGAATCCATCAGGGACTCTCATGTATATCTCTGAATCTAGATCCCCATAGAGATATGCAGTAACCACATCCATTAGCTGCATGTCCAGTTTTTCGGAAACTACCAAACTGACAAGGTAGCGGAAAGTTATGACATCCATTACGGGAGAATACGTCTCCTCGTAGTCAATACCAGGGCGTTGTGAGAAACCTTGCGCCACAAGGCGAGCTTTGTATCTTACAACCTCATTATTCTCATTACGCTTTCTAACAAAGACCCATTTATGTCCTACAGGTTTTACACTTGGCGGGGTTAGCACTACCGGGCCAAACACCTGTCTCTTTGTTAGTGAATCTATTTCAGCCTGGATTGCATCTTTCCATTTGGGCCAATCTGATCTCTGTTGACACTCTTCAACAGATAGAGGTTCGATGTCATCATGTTCTATGAGTTCATGTGCAACTGAGAATGCAAATGCATCGTCAATGATCATAGATTCTCTCTCCAAAATCTCATGTATGCTAGCATAATTCATCGAAATTTCTTTATTCACTGAACTAAGATCAACCGTTGGAACTCCCTCCAAATTGGTTGTCTCAAGGACATAACTGTAGTCAGGAATAATTTCATGAGATGGATTCTGAGAGTTGATGAACAATGGATCTTGTTGTGCCGATCTCCCCCTCTTCCTAGGGTGAGTATCCATCGAACCTACAGGTCTCCCCCTCTTCCTTTGGGGAACCGTGGCCTCAGCCACCACACGTCCACCATGTGTGGCGGCGCTGCTCTCTCCCATCATATGGGTGGCGGCATGACATCCTCCCTGTGGGATGTCAATCCTTGCAGGCACATTTGCAGCAGGTATATGTGATCTTGTCACTTTAGCAAGGTCAACAAACGTATTAGGCATCGAATCTGCTACGTTACCAAGCTCTATAATTCTCCTTACTTCACTATCTGCTAGTGAGGAGCGGGGATCAAGATGAGACAAGTTAGGGACTGACCATGACAATTCTTGTCGTTCATGTGTCCTTCCTCCCCCTAACGACGGGAAGTTTGTCTCATCAAAGTGACAATCCGCAAATCTTGCGGTAAATAGATCGCCTGTCAAGGGTTCTAAGTAGCGGATTATAGTTGGTGAAACAAAACCAACATATATGCCCATTCGTCTCTGAGGACCCATTTTATTGCGTAAAGGTGGTGCAATTGGCACATAGACTGCACAACCAAATATGCGTAGGTGCGAAATATTCGGCTCATATCCAGTAACCAACTGGTACGCAGAAAATGGTTGTCTAGCAGCGGGTCTAAAACGAATAAGCATTGCTGCATGTAATATTGCATAAGCCCAAGCAGAAGTGGGTAGGTTGGTACGCATGACCAAAGCCCGTCCAACCATTTGAAGTCTTTTAATGGTGGCTTCTGCGAGACCATTTTGGGTGTGTACATGGGGAACTGAGTGCTCGACATCAATCCCGATGGACATGCAATAATCATCGAATGTTTGCGATGTAAACTCCCCAGCATTGTCGAGACGGATCGACTTTATAGGATGATCGGGGTGGTGAGCCCTCAAACGAATAATCTGGGTAATGAGTTTAGCATATGCAGCATTTCTTGTGGACAATAATGCGACATGTGACCAGCGTGTCGAAGCATCCACCAATACCATAAAGTATCTAAATGGTCCGCATGATGGGTGGATGGGTCCACAAATATCACCTTGGATACGTTGTAAGAATGGAATATTTTCTTTGGTGTCTTTAGCGTAAGAGGGTCTCGCTCCTACCTTGGCTAAAGAGCATGCTTTGCAGAACGAGCGATGAGCATTAGACATCACCAGTGAGGATGCTGGCGTTTGCTCAAGGTCTCCATGGACTTGGGAAGCATCATAGGGGACGAGAGCACCACTCTTGGTGTCAAGTCGTCTCCTCTTGGGTGAGGAGGTGTCGGTATGAGGCCGACCATGGATGGTGGCGCCACCCCTCTTGGTGCCCACCTCCATGTTTGTGTGAACCGCTCTTTGGTTCTTGCTTCCTTTCGCTCGAAAGAATGGATGTCCGTTTGAATTCTTCAAAATTCGGATCATCATATCACGACCTGGGTGTCCCAGCCTGTCGTGCCAAAGCATATATGTGTCTGAGTCCCATAAGTCATCTCTTATGACATGGTGTGACTCTACAACTCTCATAGTTGTAATACATAGCCCATTTGGCTGACACATGAGCTTCTCTAGTATTCGGTTTCTGCCAGAATCACTAGAAGTAATGCATATATATTCCATTCCATTCTCACAATGAGTATTGATATGAAATCCGTTGGCTCGGATGTCTCGACTACTCAGTAGGGTCCTGGGAGCCCTAGGAGCATAGAGAGCATTATCAATGATGAGTTTTGTTCCATTTGGCAACAAAAGTTGGGCTTTCCCTCGCCCTTGGATTAAATCCGAAGACCCACCCATCATTGTGGTTAGAGATGTTCGACAAGGCATAAAGTCGATGAAGAGTTGTCTGTGACGAAGAATGGTATGTGTGGTTCTGCTATCAATGAGGCATTCAAGCTCTCCTGGAAATATACCTACAAGAAAAAAAGTCTTGTATGAGGAAAGATTGAAAAATTAACTCAAAATTTTTTCTAGGGATATGCCTTCTACCCATTGAAGCACCCCATCGAGTTTTCCTCAGGTTTTGGCCTTCCTCGGGCAAACTGACCTCCGAGTACTTAAATAGGCATAACTTTGTCTAGAAAATAGCTTTTGACGTTCCGGATGAAGTTCTAGAAACTAGATATCCGTAGCTTTCCGAGCATATAATACTCGTATGCTGGATCGTTTTGAATCAATCCCAGATTCATGTCAAAGCTAAGCAATCTGCACAGCCAAATACGTTATGTCGGTTTCAGACCTCTGTCTAGTAAAACGGGCATAACTTTTTCTAGAAAATAGATATCGACGAGATGGACATAGTTCTAAAAACTAGAAGTTCATATCTTTTCAGCCATATGCCATACATATGTTGTTTTATTCTGGAAAAATTCCAGTTTGTCGTCGATGTCAACTGATCTGCAGAGCAGATTCTGTTGTGCCCTGTTTCTGACCTTTGTCTAGTAAAACAGGTATAACTTTTTCTAGAAATTAGCTATCGACAATCCGGAGGTAGTTCTGAAAACTAGACATCCGTACCTTTTCAACCATATGCCACTCATATGCTGAATATTTCTGGAAAATTCCCAGTTCGTTGTCGAAGCTGGCTGATAGTGCAGCAGATTCTGTTTTCTGCGATTTTGGGGATTTATAGCACTCTTAGCTATCCCAATAGATACATGGACGAATTTGTAAGTTTGCTAGGACATCTAAAGTCGTTTGGGTAGCTCTTTTCACTTATGACCAGGTGAAGAGAGATCAATGTAGGTGAGACATAAAGTCCGCTCAAATACCTTTATCGAAATCTCTTGTCCTAGACATCACAAGTTACTAAGGTGAGCCCTAGTAGACGATAGGTTTGTAGCAACCACAAAACATGTATATTACACAGAAAATGTAGACAAGCCTATTATTAATAAGCCAAAACAATGCCTTTATTAATAATGCCAATGAGTTACATCAAAGTTTACTAATCCAGAAATTTGACGAATTACAATGTCAATAATAAGACTTAGGCCATATGCCTTTATTAATGGAAAACATAAAGCTCTAATCAAAATCCGGTATCTCAGTAATTGAGTCTCTGCCAATTTTGAAGTTTGCCTTAATGAGATTAGCCTCTGC
This sequence comes from Geum urbanum, assembly GCA_946800695.1. Lineage (NCBI taxonomy): Eukaryota > Viridiplantae > Streptophyta > Magnoliopsida > Rosales > Rosaceae > Geum > Geum urbanum. Next base: position 3,027,514 of record OX327002.1, on the reverse strand, counting down.
TCCATCTCTATCTTCTGCTTCGTTGTTTCTTTGATCCTTAAAATTCGTAAAATCTGAGCACACTTGCTTGTTGATTTTCTTCCGAATTATTGGTGTGTCGGAATGCAACTAAATTTTGCATACCCAAACTAGACACGTACATGAACACTTCTGCAAATTTTCGTAATTTTTCGAGACCTGTAGCTAGGTCGAATAATTTGTACAATAGTATGCAGAAAACAGTTCCGAAAACTGATGTGTTCAAGGATCAAGTAGATTCGAGAAACATCATGTGTCTTATCTTAGCCTCTCTTGGCATTGGTACCTCAGCCTCCATGGCTTCCTTGGTCACCACGGCCTCTACGGCCGGCGCTTCCTCTATCATGGTCATTGATCATGACCTTCATGCGCCAACTTATGGCGTCCTTCCTTGTGTGGGCGGTGGTGGAGACCAAAAAACTGTCTCATCAAGATTCCCTTAACTTAAGGGTTCCGCCCCTTGCGCTATTCTCTTGATGCGCTTTCATAATTCGCATAGTGAACACTCTTAGTTCCAACTTGTCTTGAATTATGATTATGTAGAGGATTTTCTCGATCAAATTTTGCTCTACAATTGCTTTCCGCATAATTGGAGCATGGATCTAAGCTTAAGCATCTCATAGTTGATTGATGCAATTTGCTTGAAGTCGGAAAACCACATGCTATTCCACTTCTCTTTTAGATCCGGGAGCATGGTGTCAATGCACTTTTGCATATCAAACACCATGAGAAAACAGAAGATGTATTAGTTTCGCAGTCGTTAGAGACTTCCTCGACAACTAATTTGTTTTCCAATATAATATTTGGATTAGACCTTCACTTTGATGTATATGGTCTTACGAACTCTCTTTGTTCGTTTTAATCGATGCTTTTATGAACACTCTTTGTTCAATCGATTTTGTGAACGCTCTTAGTTCACTCATGAACGCTCTTAGTTCATGTGGGAACGCTCTTAGTTCCAAGAATGCCCACCTTCAAGAAATGTGCGGTGTAGAAAGGAGGGATAGGATGTTGTCCCGAAATCCCTACGGAAAAATTCAAATTTCCCAAAAGAGTAGGTTATTTTGAAAAAGACAAAGCTGAGTATATAAAACTTACTTGTTGTTTTATTACAGAACAATTCTTTTTTTTCTTCGGGATCACAGCAGTTATTGCAGTCGGCGGTAGTGCTCAATTTTGGGGCTTCGTGCTGATAACGTGTTTTAGGAAATAAGAATATGGAGAGAATAGTATGAAGCAATGAATTGTGTAACTTTATTAATGAAGGAGCAACTCCTATATATAGGAGAGTACAAGAGGTACAATCAGGAAAGTAATCCTATTACAATACTGGATAAGTTATACTTGCCATATCCTGTAATCTCCACCATAACTAGGAACATCAAATATCCTACAACAGTATTCCAATAGAATAAGTTGTCAAGCGATTTTATTCAGTTTGGTTTCTTATTACATTTCATCTTCTGTTATACAGGACTGATTGCAGCAGCATGCAGGCATTCAGATACAATTGTACAAGACAATGGCCATGTGATGAAACCTGTTACTAATGGGACTACTGATGGGCACATAACGTTGAAATCCCACCAAAATGTGCCTGCATTTAAGTCATCAAATGGGTCAATAAACGGTGTGTATAGCAATGGTAATGGCGTGCACTTGTAAGAGGAAGGACGACCTCATGGTGATGTTTCTCCGGAAGTGCTTTTGGTAGCTGTCGGTTATGATGTACAGAAGCTGAGTATGGGTAGATGGTGTAGCTGTTAGAGGACTTGTCTTCAGGATGTGGCTGGATTTTGAAGTTCTGAAGGACACAGCTGGTAACTCCCAAGAAGATTTGGCTTGAAGTTTGATGTTGCTCCATTTCAGTCTTTTATTTGCCCCTTCTTTTCTCAAGTTACATGAGAGGACTCTGTGGCTGTTCGGCTTGGAATAGAGGAACTGACATGCACATTTCAGTATATGTTTTGAAGAATCGACTCGTTTCTTACCCTAAATATCTATTAGAAAGTTGAATTTGTCTTTCTCCCATAGTATCTTTCTTTTTCTCCTTTCATGGTAGAATGTCTTATTTCTTCGGTTTCACAGAAAAACGAATGCAAGATCTTACTCGCCTACAGTGCGATGATTATGAACTTTTTAATTTGCTGTGGGAAAGAATTACAAACCCGTAAATCCATAAAAGTGAAATCTAAAAAACGAACTGCAATCACCACTAGAACAAAGTTTTGGATCAAAATTTTCCACATTTTTTTTTCTACTTTATATCTGTATGAAAGTAGGAATTAGGCAGAGAAAAAGCCCGTCAGATGTGAACTTTGCTGTGTGCAGAAGTATGCTTCATCTGTGATGGTACCTACTCGAAAAGTTCGTACAAAATTGTTGAAATGTTCTAATAATGAGGGGAAAATGGATTAACAAGCAGTAGAAATAGTCCAGGTAGTGTCTTGCTCTCTCTTTATAGCTAACAGAAAGATACTACAAACTGTAACCTGCCTCTTTGTGCTACTGGTCTGCTCCTCAGAAGTTGAAGCCTTTGACGTCGGTTCCAACCATGTCGATGCTTATAGTTTCTCAAGCTACTTAAAAGCCATAGGAAAATCATTGAGTTACGACAAACACCATAGACACCACTCCTGACCGTCCATACCAGCTGACATGCTGCATGTAAAGAGCAGAGAAGAGGTCAAATCAATTGGTATTGCAATGCTTTTGTTTCTCTTTTTATAGGCAAGAAATTCAGACGCAACAGTTGCTTGATTTAGAAGCTGAAAAGAAACTTACAAGGTCGTTAGGGGAGTTGTAGTCAATGACACTGTTAACTTTTGCACACCTACACATAGCACAAAGAATGAATTTATAGCTCCTTGAGACAATAAAGAAGTGCCACAACCCTTCTGGTCACTCTTCAATTTCAGATTATGAAAAAAATAAAATGATCACTCCAGATCTAGAAGTAAACCACCTTCAGATTTTCAGGGGTAAGCTGACAGTAGCAGTGAATAACATCCATAGTACTCAAGAATAAATAGAAGCTCTGATTTGAAGACATTCCAGAGGTTGGCAGATGCAAATGGAAAATAGAAATTCAATACCAGTACCCAGTTTGTCCATCTGCAGCCAATAGTAGGAAGGATTAGCATACATATTCACAACATATATACTGAAATAGAACACACTGGCCAAGTTACAAGAAACTAACTCGGTAGCTATTAGATAATAGCATGCATACATCCAAGTATTATCTGTCCCTAGTATCGTATTATATATAAACTGGAATCTAGCGAAAAGCATTGACATTTTGTTAAGACCCTTGGATATTCAATTCCACATTCTAAACAAAAGCCAAAATACCGAATGACACTGTTTCGAAACATAATTTGGATGTGGATTTGGATCTCAAATCTTAAGTAATGGTTTCGAAAGCCACACCTTCAACAATGGCTAACTATTGGTGCTGACGACCTTACCCTTAGCCTTGGCCTCTGCCTTCAGCTGATCGTTCATCACCTTCTCTATCTGAACCATTCCTTCTACGGCTCCACATGCAAAGGGATCCTCTTTCTGATCCTCCATTACCCACCTGGTCTCAATTAAAAGTATACAATCAGAAAACTTGAAGATGCAATAACAAATGGGTTGTTACCAGAACTCCTAAATTGAGTGGGTTACTATCAGGCATAAAAAAAAACAAAATCTAACAACTCATTTTCAACAGTATACCTATTCAAACAGCATATTACACATCAAAAGTGAAACTAACAAGCTGAGCAACAAAGCCAACAATATTTTTGTTGAAAACCTTCAAACATCTGCTAAATTCCAAACAAATTCACCATTTTAATGTGGAAAAGGAAATAGAAGTTCTGTTTGATATCTAAGTAAGCTAACCCAATATCTGTTTCAGTGTTGGAAGGAAAATCAGTACACAGAGAACTCAGATCACAAACTTTATTACCACAATCAAGCTTTATAATGGGACCGAATACACCAAAGTTTCACCAAATCCAAATTAGCAATTGGGCTCAGGAGTTTAGCCATAAATGAAAAGAAACAAAGTAGCAATGGAGTACCTCCCATCGTCAAAATCAGAAACAAATACACCAAAATTGAAATGTATAAAGAAATAGCAATCAATCTTACCGATCTATCAAATTGATAGAAGAATGAGAGACCTCCTTAGGCACCCATTGGTCAATAGATATGAATGTCGCCTATGTGAGCAATCTTGGGCCAATCTTCACCCGTCTCTCTATGGCACCGTTTTACAAGCAAAGGACAATCAGATATATGTAGACCAGAAAGAGAAGAGGGTAGCCCACTATCTGGCAAGCACTGCAGCGCACCGCAATCCTGTAATGCCAAGGCTTGAAGTGTAGTGGGTATCCCACTTTCTGGCAAGCACCGGAGCGCATGACAATTGACAATAAATAGTGCTTGAAGAGAGTTGAGATGGCTGAACCACTTGGCGCCATCGATGGTCTCGCAATTCAGATCGCGGATCTCGAGTCGAGTGAGAGTGCTGGGGAACCAACCCTCATCCTCCATCTCTGCCGACCAATCTATTTTTTCGTCGCTTTGAAAGCTGAGTCCCAATATTTCGAGAGAGGTGAGTCTTCGGAGACAACCCTCGTTCAGCTTCTGCACACTCTTTGCATTCAGTTTTTTACGCCCCTTGATGTAAAGTGATTGTAACTTTGACGGGAATCCCCCTTCCGGATAACATTCCAATTTTCGGCAGTACGAAAGCTCCAAATCAACGAGAGATGGGAGGTGGGAGTGCATTTTGTTTGGCAACAATCTCAACTTCGGACACGTGTCTATAGCAAGTGCCGTCAAGTTGGGAAAAGTTGCAATATCGTCACCTCCAACAAAAGACCATTCTTTCCACTCATCCATACCTTCGAATGTTAAATACTGTAGAGATCTAAATGGTTTATTCACACAAGTAGTAGCACTGCCCTCACCAAAATACAATTCTAAACCTATGGACACCACTTCATCTAACCCCTTAATCCGGAGCTCTCTGAGGGAAGGTAGCTGTCCCAATGCAGGCAAGGAGGCACAATTCCAACAACCATCTAGTGTAAGATAAACAAGTGCAGAGGAAGAATAATATCCTGACCAATCTGCCAACATTTTACCTCCAAAACCTGCAATTGTAAGTCTTTGCAGGTTCAGGTGAGGCTGGAGCTTCTCAAGCACTTCTCTTTCTTGAGTTTCTTCTCCCATATTATCGCGGACTTTACTTTTTCCCCAATTAAACATATCGTCTTCACCCCAATCCAAAACTAGTTCTTCAAGAAACTTCTTTTCCCTCAGAATGTAAGCATCCAAACCACTGCTATGCACAAGCCATGAGATACGAAGACTTCCACGCAGATTTTGAAGCTTATTTAACTCCGCCAAATTATTCCCAGCAATGTCTCTGTCTAGCACAAATTTTGGTAGCATTTGGAGGTCTTTCAAATTACCCATATCTTGTGGCATCCTTTCTAACCTTGATGTGTCTGTAATATCTAGATGGCTCAACTTGATCAATCTTCCCAAGTTGGCTGGTAGTTCAGTAAGATACTCACAGCGTGACAACAACAATGCTTGCAAGTTATACAAAGTACAAATTGAATCGGGTAACCGTGTGATGTTAGTGAGAGATAAATCTAATTGCCTAAGATGTTTCAAGTTGCTTACTGTATGAGGCAATTCTTGAATAAGGTACCCTGATAACGTGAGGACTCTTAAACATTGTAATTTTGGCAATACGTTAAAAAAGGGTGTTATCATCACCTTATTCCATCTTGCATCACCCATTACGGTGCGCAAACACTTGGGTAGATCTAAAGCCTTAAACATATTTGATATAACATTCACATGACGAGTCATATTCCAACTGTTTGGTGAATCACTGCCCTCCAACCTTACACAAAAATCTCCAGATACAAAGCTTGCTAAATCATTGTGAAGGTCATGCATGGTGTAAAATTCAATCTCATAATAATCATTTGGAGAAAGTTGAAAAAATGACCTCGAGATTAGATCATTGAAGTAGTCTTCTCCGATTTCTTCTGCTGATTTTCTTTTATCAGGTTCCAATAGACCTACAGCCTTCCACAACAAAATCAAATTTAATCTTTGGAATAGATAATTCTTGGGAAATATCGAACAATACTCAAAACATCGCTTGAGCTCTAGAGTCAAATCCTTATAGCTCAACCAAAGAGATGGCAGAATGTTACTCTCATCCTGTGACAACTCCCACGTCTCACTTTTCAATATACTTTTCCATTCCCGTACAGTTAATTTTGAACATAAGAGACCTCCGAGGGACTTGATAGCCAAAGGAAGACCCTTACACTTTTGAACAATTTGTTTACCGATTTCTTCAAGATCTGAGTGTGCCCCAACACCTGCATTTTTGAAGGCATGTCTTTCAAACAATGACCAGCTATCTTCCTCGGACATTGGCATGAGACGGTGAGCTTCAAGAGTACACACCATAAATGCAACATCTTGATTGCGTGTTGTGACAATAATCTTACTTCCATGTGCTCCATATTGAAAAGGAGCCCTTAGGACATCCCATTCATCATGCTTCTTATTCCACATGTCATCCAGAACAAGAAAAAACTTTTTCCCCTTCAAAGCCTTCATCAATTTTGATTGAAGCACATCTAAGTTCACGATGTTGCAAGCTTCTGAAGTGAGGGACTCATAAATTGCTTGTGAGATCCGAAGAACATCAAATTTTTCAGAAACATAAGCCCATGCTTGAATGTCAAAATATTGTTCAACTCTATCATCGTTGTACAATAGTTGTGCAAGGGTGGTCTTCCCAATCCCGCCCATACCTATGAGAGGAATCACATTGATCTTATTGCCACTCTCATCAGCTGATAACAACAATCTAATAAGTTTCTCCTTCTCGTCCTCTCTGCCACACACACCAAAAAATTTGACCAAAGAAGTTGACGGTATAGTTTGAGATACCTTGGATCCAGCGATTATTTCTGAATCCAGAACATCTTTTGTCTGCTTCATAATGTCGTCTAGTCTTTCAAGAACTTGTTGTACCATGGAGTATACTAAAGCTGGGTTGAAAGCATGAGATGAAGTAGAAATGAGCTCTTGTGTCTTACTTGTGCTACACCCATATTCCCCTTCTATCTCTTGCCTCAACACTTCTGTTTTTATCTCCTGCAACAAGTCCTCCGCATCATAGACAACCTGTTTCAGGTCAAAGAGCGACTCCCTGACAGTCGGATTATTCAGCTGATTCCCCTCAGCGACATTGAGAATTTGGTTAGCAGATCGCAACTTCTTCTTTAAAACCTCCTGGACATCGCTCAGGGGTTTACGACCTAGCTTGTCTTGAATCTCTCTGACAATTTTCTGAATGAACTTTGCCTCATGCCTACAAATTGCAATTGAAACGACAAAATGTATCACATAATTTCAAAATAATCAGCAAAAATTAAAAGAAACGTATATTTACACATACCCATCAGATTCAGATTGCAAATTCATTCCTGATAGATCTGCAACTTCCTTGAGTGCAGTCCTCCATTTCTCTAGTTTACTCGGAGACTGGGTTTCTTGGTGCATAGTAAATGCTTGTTCAACAGTCCCAGTTTGCTTCCTGACATGAGATGGATCGACGTCGTAGAAGACGGGTAAGACGACATAGTCGGAGGTCCTGTTGCGTTGTTGAAGGATCATCACAAGCTCATCCAGACACCATGTGGAAGAGGCATACTCCTTGGAAAGCACAATCACGGAGCTTCGTGATCGTCGAATGGCATTGTCAAGCTCTTCCTTGATAACTTTCCCTTTCTGGAGTCGATCATCCCGGAAAGTATTGATTCGGGCATTGACAAGGGCTGTGTGGAGGTGATCCGTGAAGTTCTTTCGGGTGTCTTCGCCTCTGAAGCTGAGGAAGACGTCAAAAGCAAATTCGGAAGGAAACAGAGCCATGGATGAACCAACGAATCAAAATTCTCAGAGTTGAGTTGAGTTGGAATTGGGTTGTGATCTGTGAAGAGATAAGATTCGGTATTCAAGCTCTCCTTCCTTCTCTATGTTTTGTGGTCAGTGTAATAATGCAAAGGGCCAGAGGGGCAGTTGGAAAGTCAATAGGATATGGTCTGGTTCATCCACTGTTCCAAGTCAAGATAGAGACTTTTTCCATACCGATCAACTTATTGCTCTGTCGAAAAGAACATGTATCACTAGCTACAAAAGAGATTGTGGTGAAATTGGAACAAAAAGCTGTTTCTAACTTTACTTTTACTCTCCCCATTATTTTGCCCCTGCCCTAGTTCATCACTTACCACTCTAAATTTTGTTAAAATAATGATAAATTCATGTTAAAATAATGACCATGAAGTTGTACAAAATTGTTGGAAACTAGGTGGTGACTCGCCCCTTGGGGCGGTGTGATACTCGGAAATTAAATTCAGCAAACGGAATCCCAAATTGAATAGTTAGGGTTTAGTATTTGAGGGAAGGGTCTAACCTCTTGAACATTGTGGAGTGGAGCTGTAGATGTAGGCGGTGCATGGCTTCACATCTACGTCAGAGATGGCTGGTGACGGCCGACTGGCACCGTAGATGACAACATCGATGGCAGTATAGAGACGGTTTGGAGAAGAAGAGAGACTATTTGGAAGAACAAAGCTCTAGATGAATAAGCACATAGAAAATTCGTGCCGAACACCTCAGCTTATCGTATTGGAAAAGCAAGAGGTAATTAATAGAGTGCTTGAAATTGGGAAGTCATCTATTTGTGCCCAACACCAAACAATTGTGGTGTACTTTGATAATTGTAGGTCCTGAAGACTATTTACATCGTATTGGTCCTAAACAATATATAAGTGTCATATGTTTTGAAAAACGTCTTTGTAAACTATATTTTTTGTATAATTATTTGGTATGTCGTTACCGTTACGTATCATAATCTTTAAGCCTTTTTTTGATGTAACTCTAGATAATGCAACGTATAATTGTCCGTGACTAAATACTGGTTCAGTCAAATATATTCCGACTTGGTTTAGTGATTGACCTTGACTTTTGTTGATTGTCATTGCATAACAAACTCTGACAGGAAACTGTCGTCTCTTGAATGTGAATGGCCATTTAGTTTCATTTGCAATCAAAACAATCCTTGGAATGTAAACCTTTTCTCCAATATTAGTCCTTGTTAGCATTTTTGCCTCTATTAATTTTTCAAACAAATTAGTTACAATCAATCGTGTTCCATTGCACAAACCTTGTATTTGATTTAAATTTCTTAATAACATAATTGGCATTCCAATCTTCAGTATAAGTTCGTGTGATGGTAGACCGCTGAATTCAAGTTTATTTAAAAATTCTATGGGATACAAAAGACTATTATCACTGTAGGTAGCAGAGTTGAATGAAATTGAATCGGAACTAAAATATGTTTTTTTATCACCAGGCAACAAATTAATAGCATATCTATTTATTTCATGTACAGTTGCATTTCTCGGCGTGACGATGGCACGCTCTCTCAAATAACATGTATCATTGTATTTACAATCAAAATTTGGATAAGTAGCCGTAAAAATTGATTTGATAGGATCTAAAGTTGAATCAGTGAGTAAATCTTCAGGAATATGAATCCAAGATGTATCAGGGTCATTTGTTGGGAAATTTGACTGTAATCGACCCTCTCCTATCTGTAGCATCCATTCTGCAAAATTTTGAATCTCATCTTTTTCAGTGGTCGTCAATCCAACAGATGATAATCTCATGTTTTCTGTTAAACAAAAAACTTTAAGATGTGGCCATAGATATGAATTATTTAAAGACGCATCAATAACATCTCCTTTGCTTCCTCCTTCTATAACAGGTAAAGTCTGTCTAAAATCTCCACCAAACAAAATTGATTTACCTCCAAATGGTATTTGTGTCTTTCGATCATCAGAGTTTGCTGACAAAATATCCCGAAGAGTTTTATCCAATGATTCCATACAACATCTATTGCACATCGGAGCTTCATCCCAAATGATCAGATCTGCCTTTTCAATTAATTCTGCAAGATGTGTTTGTTTATTTATCGAACATTTTAAATCTTTCTCTATAACAGGCTTTATTTTAAAACGTGAATGTGCCGTTCTGCCTTTTGGAAGTAAAAGAGAAGCAATTCCTGACGAAGCAACGGCCAAAACAATTTTTCCTTCAGATCTCAGTTTAGAAATTATAGTATTCCACTAAAAAAATTTTCCTGTTCCGCCACTACCATAAACAAAAAATGATTTTTCAGTTTTCTGTTCCACAGCTTCAATCACTTCATCGTATATAATTTTCTGACTCGAATTCAACTTAGAAACTAATTCACAAAATTCACGTTTAAGTGTCTCACAATCAAAATCTAATTCTTCTTTCATTAATTTATTGCTAAACTCTTGTATCTTTTCTATTTTGGGCATTGGCAAATGATGTTCTTTCAATGAAGTGGATGCCATGTTGAACAATTCTTCAAGTTCGTATAAAACGCTATTTTTCAAATCATCCTCAGGTATGATACGATTGGGCATGTTGAATTCTGATTGAATTTTGCGTAAGATATCATCAGACATGCTTATCCAATGTGCATCAAGCAGAGCTCGAGGATTCGAGACATCACAGAAAAGAATAATGGTAACAAATAACTGTCTAATCTGAGAAGAGGTCGCAGTAAATGCAGATTCAACCAGTGCATTGTTCCATTCTTTATCATCATCTAGTAACCCCAATGCTCGGCATGTTTCCTGAAAAGTGGCGTAAGTAATTCCATTAATTGTTCTGATCCAATCAAAATTGCGACATCCTTTTTGAATATTCAGCAGCATTCGTAGGTAAAATAATTCCCCTGCAATTGGTGGTACGTGCGCAATTCTACCAATAACGTCATACCGTTTTTTTCTTGGATTCCATGTTTTGCTGTCACTGTCCCAAACAAATTGAGAAGGAAATTGAGCATAAGTTAATTTAGCTGCGTCCTTATAAACAGTGTTCGCATCAAACCAAGCAGTCAACATAGTACGTTCCGCATCTGGGTTTTCCACCACTTGTTCAAGAGATTGACCTTCATAAAAGAAAACGCTCTGCTCATTTGGCAAATGAATTTTTAAGTATTGCACTGCAGGATATCTAGAATGAATGGAGAATTCAAACAATCGCCACACAGATTCGTGGGGAGTCAAATATCGACAATTCAAATAATTTTGTATTTCATCATTTACATTGTCGTGAACCATCACTCGAGCTCTATCTGGACCTTTATTTATATATTTAAATAAGTATTTTATTAACATAGACTGAGAACACGATTCAACATTTATGTGAGCATTATACCTCAACAACAAAATTGGATTGTATGGAACAACAAAATTATTACCAATATGAATTCCGTTTTTATTCACAAACTTTGAATCATCATCACGTCTTCTATATTGAGGAGCCTTAATTGCATGAAACACAGTGTTAGAAATGTATGGTTTTGGAAAAGATTTTGTACATTTTCCGTCTCTCATACATGGACATTTTGAATTTAATTGACCGCAAGGACCGTGTATCATAAACTGACTCACTATTTCAAAAAGTTCTGGATTAATGTTTTTATCCGGTAATTCAGCTGAAATAATAGAATCTATATCTGTTGATGTGTAACATTTGTATGGTCTTTGAAGCCAAAATAATAAATGAGCATGAGGCAACTCTCGTTTTTGGAATTCAATTGTACAAACATGTGCATCAATAACCCCAAAAGGTTCTCCGGATTTAATGAATTCAATCATATCATTCAATTTAATTTTAAAAATCCGAGAAACAATATCTGGTCTATCTTCCGCTTTGAATCCTGATTTCTTTTCAAAATATCTCATAATTTCTGGCCATTTAACATTGCAAGTGAAAGTTATAAATAGATCTGGATTGCCGTAATATCTACAAATTGCCATAGCATCTTGATAATTATTTAACATATCTCTAGGACTCCCAGTGTGAGTACCCGGAAGAAAAATTGTCTTTCCCACATCTGAACATCGGGTAACACCATTTGAAGCAGAAGTAGACAATTGATTCCATTTTTCACACTTCAATAATGGCTGATGATTCCTTATATATTCCAAACGATTTTCCTCAACTGTCGCATATGCATCAACCAAGTATTGTTGAAATAATCTTCCGCCTTTTAACAAAGTGCTTGAATCATTAGCTCGATCGTGGATTTGATAGCAGACAAATTTTATCATCGTTAATTTTGTTCTTTTTTTCTGATGCTTTCTTTCCGTACACTCTAACAACATATCTGTTCTAAATCCATCATCACCATACGGAAAAAGTAGCGGATATTGCAATGACATTAACTTCGGATGTATTTTGGATATTCGCCTCAAATTTCCATCAACCGATCGAATTATGATATCTCTGTTAGAATTAAATTCTCCAATGTCACCAACAATTAAACCGGCAATTTCTGAAGCACTGGGTAATTCATATTGCTTGCCATCGGTAGACTGACGATCAAGTAGAGTCATATTACAATTAGGTATCAAAATATTTTCAAATTGATCTTTGACCGATCGAAACTTTTTGGCCAATTCATTGACATTGTCAAGCATATTTGCTAATTCTTCAACAATTACAACATCAATATTTTGGTTTGCATTATTCGGATCAATGGCATTAATGCGATTCGAAATCTCATTTTCCGTGTCATAAACATATAATTGAGCAAACTTTGGACATTCATTTGCAAAAGGTAATACCGATCCCATCAAATGATGCACTTGTCCACATATTTTGAATACATAAGGAGCTGTGCCATTATTTATCTTGTAATCAATTTTTGCACCCATAGAAGTAAATGCAAACATAGAATTATACACCCGAATATTTTCACGGAAAAGTGTGCTTTCACGACCATTATTTGGATTTAATAATTGTTCAAGAAATGTTGGAGTTTGATTTGATATTGGAAGTTTAATTTGCCCTTTTTCACAACAATTCGTATAAACCAATTGATTTTTGATTTTTCTCTTCAAAGCCTCGCCCAACCAAAAATGAGCATTGCAGTACGTGCACGTGTAAGAATCGTCGCCGAAATCCTTATAATTTATGATCACACCTACATGAAAAATTATTCAAATAAATATTAAAAAATTATTGTATTTTTCATTAACCAAAAACATAATACAGAATGTTGTTCACCTTGACGACTTTTTTGATAGGAGGCTTGACCATGGATAATCAAATGAGATCCTACATTACCCATTAATAGAGATTTGTTAATTTTACTATAATTTTATTATAGTGCATAAAAAATCGCTATAGATTTAAGTTTACCTGCTATATTTTCATCAACATCTTCTTCATCATCGTTTCTCTGTTCAACTAATATTGTTGATTGTGTACTCGTACCCTCGCTCTGAAAGAAACGTTGTCTCTTGCTTGAAAACCGCCTATCTTCAGCACTTGGGTACACATTATCAAAAACAGTTGATGAAGTTGTTGTCCCTTCAAAGCAGTTTAATGAATTGACCATCTGATCGCATTGTGTACTTGTACCCTCATTTTGAAAGAAACGTTGTCTCTTGCTTGAAAATGACATATCTCCAATACTTGGGTAAACATGATCAACATCAGTTGGCTGTTCAAAGCACCTCAATGAATCTACTATCTGATCACATTGCTTGCTCTCAATCATAGAAAGCAACCTTCTTTTTCGACCCATACCTAAAATAGAAGACATAATAATATGCATCAGTAATTCGATATGAACCTGATTATCACCATCACGACTACATATTCTCATTAATAATTATCACCATCTATATCACTGAATTATTAATTGTTTCATAAAATAGAAAATATAATTTTTCTTATTGCTTCCTATTTATCGAAATATCACTTCAAACATTACTAACCAGCTATTTAAGAATACTTAGTATCCCACAGTACCATGAATTCCTTACAACTTCTAATAATTCAAAGGCATTGCCTAACTCAAAAACAATTCACTACTACAACTTCTGGTGCATAATTATCCAAATCAAGTCAAATATCACAAAGCAGCACCACAATAAAATGCAAGGTTTAACCCTTTAACGCAACAATAACAACTGTAGGACGTCTTAATGCATCTACAACTACGGCTCTATAACATGAACTCAACTTCTCTGATTTACATCCCAGATTAGGCATAAACCCTTTATCAAAGTAAAAGAAAAATCACCAAAAAAATACAAATCAAACAGCTTAACTAATGATTTGTTCAAAAGCTGAATTCTAACCAACTCCAAATTTATACAGACTTATTTCAAGTCAAATAGGAACAACAATTATGTCCTAAAGTTCTAATAATACCCATTAAAAGAGAATTCAAGATAGCTGAGAAATTAAATACTAACAGATTTAAAGAACTCAATAATGCTCAAATTCATGTAGCGTTAACATGCTATACATATATATTGATCGTTTGAATGCTAATCGAGACAAAAACACCATATGAACAAAATTACAAACTCGATGATGCACCTTCGATGAAATTGTTGGTTCATTCTGATAGATATATTAATGCTAAATATGAATGTCATACACGCAAATCTAATGAAAATCAGCAAGAGATGATTGTTAATTAGGAAAGAGATAGAAGAGAAGTAGAACCCACCAAAACCCAAAACTACTACAATTTAAGTAAATGCAAGCATAAAACATATAACTCACTGAATGACAAAAAAAAATTCACTATAACCAAACACAAAGAAAAATGGCACTATGAATAGAGACCATTAATCCATAGTTAAGCACAACCACTTTTGTTTCCACCAAATTTTTCACATGCAATAACATACACAGTAGCAACCAGTAAAGAAAAGGCTGAAGTAAGTGAGCAGTCGGTAGATATTAAACTGAGTTAAACAGGAATCACGGACATGAGATCAATACAAATTTAAGGAAACAAAAGTTCAATAGAAACTAAAGTCTTCTTCCATTCAGATAGAAGCACATCATATATATAAGCAATTAAAAAAAACCTATGACATTGAAACATTCAGAAGCCAATATGAAGCAAAGACCCAGCATAGAAACAACGAAATCAATCGAAACATAGATGAAAAACCAACCAAATCTCAAGCACATAATGGATCAAAAACTCTAACCTTGAAATCTGCAAAAGTCTCAGATCAAGAGAGGACTAATGATATCCTACAACAAATAATAGTGAACCATATAAATGTCATTAGGTAGTACAGTTTTTACGTATAAATTAATCTCAACATCATACCAAATAAGAGGAAAAACATTAATCAAATACATTTGAAATGATGGACATGATTTATTCAATTCCACTACTTTGAAGACTTATGTACGTACGTTTCCATATATCAAGCATACCGACATACAGATCAGATGCAAACTTCAGGTTTAATATAACACTGATCAACACTTGCATGTTAGATCGTACTTGTACTTTAAAACATGAGTTGCCCCACAATCATTCAAAATAAAATCTTAATTTCTCCATGTTTCTCCATGAACCCACTAAATTATATCTTAAGATTAAATATATTATAATCTATATATAACATATTGAAATAGGAGATGATCATCAAGAGTATATAACTAAGTTAAACTACATGACTATAGATCACACACTTTGTGGCTTGAAACAGGGGATGATCAGTATAGAGAGTATATAACTAAGTTATGGAAAGTAAATAACTAAGTCAAACGTCACACCCTTCTAACTAAATACAATCTTTACCACAAACTTACTTACTTTCTTCCATTCTTGAATGTCAAGAAAACTAACCATAAAATCAGCCATAAAATAAACTAAGAAGCCACACATAAGATTACAAATGAATTAAATCATAAATATTGTTTCTCATATATAGGTAATGCATATATAATGCATATATAGGTATATAGGTAATCTCATGCATGAAACTAACCCTTTGATATAGTTTTAGTTTTGTCTCATCAAAGAAAGATGAGACAAAGAAAACTGATTGAAACCCATGAAAAGAAAGAAAAAAACGTGTAAAGAATATATATATATATATACATATATATCAATCTACCATTACAAATACCAAACTGGAAACAACAGAGAAACTAAACAAAAAGAATGTCTCATCAATGCATGCATTATGGGTATATTCAATAGGGAAAAGATTCTAATACTGGATAGACTTGTGAAGAGGAGGCGGCAACGGCGGGTCGAGGAAGGGATCAGACTTTTCGAAAGGAATCTGATCTTTGTTTGCAGTCCCACAGGTACAAAAGAATAGCAAAAGAGAGAGAGGATTATGTAAGTGAAAGAAATCTTTTTCCCCAAAACAGTGATCGGCCAAATGGGTGGTCGAGAGCGAAAGGGGTGGAAGCAAAGTAAGAGAGGGAAAGCAAAAACCTTTGTCACTGTTGATTGAGATCGGAGGTCGAGACTGGAGACTGATGATCGGAGGTTGAGAACGAAGATCAGAGCCCAATAGTGATTGATTGAGAGCAACAGTGGGAGAACCTGATCGAAAACACAATTATTGGAGCCCTCATTTTTTCTTATTCCACAGTAATTCGTTGTACTTCTGTAATTGCCTTAATTATTGAGGACCATAACACAATTAAATTCGTAATTAACTTACAGCCCAAATAATTCTGCCACGTCACTTAATTTAATAAGCCAATTTGGGATCAAGAAAACTGAGAAAAGACAGCTATAATATACCGAAAAACAACTGAGCTGTTCATCATAGTGTACCAGAAAATAAAAATAAAAAATGTAATGAGCTAGCTCTTTTTGTTTATTTCCTCCAAAAACTAAAAGCCAGATAATTTGTCTCCAATATTGGAATATTATAAGTAAAACCCACGCCAGCGCAGGGATTAAATAATTGAAAACTTAAAAAGAAAAAATGGAAAGAAAAAAAATTGAATTGGGGATGATCATGCCTTATCATTCCAGAAATGGCCAACCAACAGGCAATATGTCCTACTTCATTTAACCGAGATGAGTCTATAACCAAGGAATTACTGACTTCTCAAATAAAAAAGAGCTTAGTCATATCAGGAACCCACACATCACCAACTCAAATAGTTAAATCAAACTCAAAAGATGGCCATGAGTAAAAGGCCTATTTTGCTACTGCTAAACTGTAATCAAGGCCTAGTCTTTTACGAATCCATAAGCATAGCTCCAAACAAACAGGGAAATTGTCATTTAAGAACTCTCTCTCCTTCCTTGTCAAAAGGCTATCCCTTATAAACTTGAACGGTCTTTTTTGAGTTAACGGATCACCTCCACGTTGCAAGCAAAACTTCAAATACCAAATTGATAAGAGTCCATATACGCTTAGCCAAACAATCTACTTTCATGAATGCATAGTAAAAACATGAATGTTTGTTATTTCTCTAATTGAGATATTCCCATAGAATAAAACACGCACACGAAAGCTAATACAGCCAATCAAACTCTCTATACCAATCCTATGAGTTGTCATAGAACATAATAACATAAGTTCTCCAATGGCACGCATGAAAACCAACACTGCTAATAAGTTTCAACCTATCAAACTCTCTGTAAAAACCCATCGAAATTGAGAGAGGTTACGCAGACACGATAAAATATATAAGCAACAACAATTGGCTGAATTTTCAGTAAGGCAAACACAGATAGCAGCAAAAAGAGGCAGACCTTAGCAAAGGGAAACTCAGACTTGAATTCGTGCTCACTAACACCAACAACGAAACTTGGGCAGATATGACAACCTTCTTGACAAATACCCTGGTCAGGAAAACAGTAAATATTAATTCCAAGTAAGATTAGTAAGATTTCGAACAATGCATGCTTAAGAATATTTGTATACCACCTTGCCACACATACAATGCTAGTTCTACTATTGCATGCTCAGGGAAGTCGATAAACAGATTAGATAGAAACCGCATGCTAATCCCAAATCAAAATCCCAATTACCAAATCAGTTTCACTATTGCATGCTCAGGGAAGTCGATAAACAGATTAGATGGAAACCGCATGCTAATCCCAAATCAAAATCCCAATTACCAAATCAGTTTCTAATCGCAGGTTTTGGTCGAATTGGATTGGGTTTTGGCTGAATTGGCTGATTCGAAACCCAAGGAACAAAATCGAATAAGATTCAAGGTATTTTGAAATCGAAGCAAAAAGAAGATCGGACCTTGTTCGACGATCGGATCCTTGATGACGTTGGTGACGGCGAGAGGCCTCCGGTGGCTCCGGCGAAGCCTCGGATTCCTTAAATTCAAGGTCTTGGCTAACAAAAACTGCAAAGTAAAGCAGCTTGATCTTCTGGAGCCGAAATCGAATTTTTGATGGCAAGCCGTCGCCGTCGAGTCACCGCCGCTCTAAGTTGCAGAGAGAGAGAGATTTGTGGAGGTTGTGAGAGAGAGAGAGATGCTTCAGAGAGGGAGAGTAGAGAGAGACATTGTGGAGGTTGTGAGAGATTTGTGGAGGCTGTGAGAGAGAGATGCTTCAGAGAGGGAGAGCAGAGAGAGACATTTGTGGAGGCTGTGTGAGAGAGAGAAGCTTCAGAGAGGGAGAGCAGTTTGGCACGGGCTGGATAGAAAAAAGACCAAAAGGGCAGTTTGCAACAGTGAAATGAACAGGACACGTGAACAGTACCGAGGCTGCACCAAAAATGTTATATAGTAAATGTCCCAGAAACAAGAGTCCGTCCAGTAGTGTCTTTTATAGTCTATAGCTGAAGAAAGATGCTACTAACCGGAATGTTCTACTTCTACAAAATTGTGAAGCCTTTGACAAGTCACTACTCACTAGATGTCATACATATATATATATATATATGTATGTCTATGAGATCGATCGATCGATCGAGTAGCACCTTTGAGCTCGATCAGTACGTTATCTCTCGACAAGAAACTGATTATAACAGTTCATCACTCGGCTAGCTAGAGACTACTAGTGACGGAGACCCAGGGCAAAACACATAAGTTCACCTAGAAGTTCCACAGCAAACAACTTCAAAGAATACCCGAAACCACTCTGGAAGAAGCTGAGCCTTTTCTTGTCAACCTGCTCGTCATGATCTTTAAGGTGTGCAGAGTTTTCATTTCCAGTCTGGGAAAATTTGTTCACGTTGATGACCTGCGAAGAAAAAGTAGAATCAAATTCAAGCATTTATTCACTGCTTGCAGACCCCCGAGGTTCATATGGCTGCATGGGATCTTTTGAAGGTGATCTTGCTTTAATGATTGCATCTTGCATAGAATATTTCCTGATATTATTGGTTGCATATTCAGTTTTTTTTTTCTCCCCGCTGGTCTTCTTTACGGTCTCTATTTCAGGGCGCTGATGGTGTTCTAGTTCCTGGAGGGTTTGGTGATAGAGGAGTGCAAGGGAAAATTCTTGCGGCAAAGTATGCTCGCCAAAACAATGTTCCCTTCCTTGGCATTTGCTTAGGAATGCAAATTGCTGTCATTGAGTTTGCACGATCTGTTCTTGGTATGTCTGATGCTAACAGCACAGAGTTTGATCCTGAAACTACAAGTCCTTGTGTCATATTTATGCCCGAGGTATTGCACATTTACTAAGTCGACATAATGCTATCACACTTGATCGTTTTTTTTATCTTTTTTTTTTCTAAAGCTAGTTTCTTTTATAATTTAAGGGTTCAAAAACTCATATGGGGGTACTATGCGTCTGGGTTCAAGAAGAACTTACTTCAATGTTGCTGACTGCAAATCTGCAAAACTGTGAGGACCTGATTCTTATCTACATATATTCGATATATGCATTATACATATAACAGAAACCAGAGGCATGACTCTTTGTTGAAACCCAACTATCTCACTCTTCAGTCTAGCTGATATAAAACTGGTTTTTGATTACTTTTAGGTACGGAAATGTGACTTTTGTTGATGAACGTCATCGACACAGATATGAGGTGAGTTTTGTTCATGGTCAGCACTTTTAAATACACGTTTTTCAGATAGCATTAAACAGCTGTATCTTTTTCTTCCCTTTTTTGAAACAGCCTTTTTGTGTTATGTAGGTCAATCCTGATATGATATCGCAATTTGAAAGTGCCGGCTTATCATTTGTTGGCAGAGATGAAACTGGTCGGCGCATGGAGGTTATCATCTGTTAAAACATGAATGCTCATACATACTTTCTTGTAAGCACAATCCTTTAACTAATTAGTTACTCTACAGATTATCGAGCTGCCTGCCCATCCGTACTTTGTTGGTGCTCAGTTCCATCCTGAATTTAAATCGAGGCCAGGCAAACCTTCTCCTCTGTTCTTGGGTAATTTTTCTTTTTCTGGTTTTGTAATCTCTTGCTCTGCTGCACCATTGTATGTGTCATATGCTGCTCATTCATTAAACACTTGCTGTATCTAGTGTTGGCTCCTCTGTTGTCCTACTGTTCAATCAATGCATCTGGATGGTTTAACTGAGACATGCACATGTCGGTAGATATTTACCAACTGGTTGTATTCCAATAGAATAAGTTGTCAAGCGATTTTATTCAGTTTGGTTTCTTATTACATTTCATCTTCTGTTATACAGGACTGATTGCAGCAGCATGCAGGCATTCAGATACAATTGTACAAGACAATGGCCATGTGATGAAACCTGTTACTAATGGGACTACTGATGGGCACATAATGTTGAAATCCCACCAAAATGTGCCTGCATTTAAGTCATCAAATGGGTCAATAAACGGTGTGTATAGCAATGGTAATGGCGTGCACTTGTAAGAGGAAGGACGACCTCATGGTGATGTCTCTCCGGAAGTGCTTTTGGTAGCTGTCGGTTATGATGTACAGAAGGTGAGTATGGGTAGATGGTGTAGCTGTTAGAGGACTTGTCTTCAGGATGTGGCTGGATTTTGAAGTTCTGAAGGACACAGCTGGTAACTCCCAAGAAGATTTGGCTTGAAGTTTGATGTTGCTCCATTTCAGTCTTTTATTTGCCCCTTCTTTTCTCAAGTTACATGAGAGGACTCTGTGGCTGTTCCGCTTGGAATAGAGGAACTGACATGCACATTTCTTACCCTAAATATCTATTAGAAAGTTGAATTTGTCTTTCTCCCACAGTATCTTTTTCTCCTTTCATGGTAGAATGTCTTATTTCTTCGGTTTCACAGAAAAACGAATGCAAGATCTTACTCGCCTACAGTGCGATGATTATGAACTTTTTAATTTGCTGTGGGAAAGAATTACAAACCCGTAAATCCATAAAAGTGAAATCTAAAAAACGAACTGCAATCACCACTAGAACAAAGCTTTGGATCAAAAGTTTCCACATTTTTTTTGTTCTTTATATCTGTACGAAAGTAGGAATTAGGGAGAGAAAAAGCCCGCCAGATGTGCTGCGTGCAGAAGTATGCTTCATCTGTGATGGTACCTACTTGAAAAGTTTGTGCAGAATTGTTGAAATGTTCTAATAATGAGGGGGAAATGGATTAACAAGCAGTAGAAATAGTCCAGGTAGTGTCTTGCTCTCTCTTTATAGCTAACAGAAAGATACTACAAACTGTAACCTGCCTCTTTGTGCTACTGGTCTACTCCTTTGAAGTTGAAGCCTTTGACGTAGGTTCCAACCATGTCGATGCTTATAGTTTCTCAAGCTACTTAAAAGCCATAGGAAAATCATTGAGTTACGACAAACACCATAGACACCACTCGTGACCGTCCATATCAGCTGACATGCTGCATGTAAAGAGCAGAGAAGAGGTCAAATAAATTGGTATTGCAATGCTTTTATTACTCTTTTTATAGGTAAGAAATTCAGACGCAACAGTTGCTTGATTTAGAAGCTGAAAAGAAACTTACAAGGTCGTTAGGGGAGTTGTAGTCAATGAAAAAGTGACACTGTTAACTTTTGCACACCTACACATAGCACAAAGAATGAGTTTATAGCTCCTTGAGACAATAAAGAAGTGCCACAACCCTTCTGGTCACTCTTCAATTTCAGATTATGAAAAAAATAAAATGATCACTCCAGATCTAGAAGTAAACCACCTTCAGATTTTCAGGGGTAAGCTGACAGTAGCAGTGAATAACATCCATTGTACTCAAGAATAAATAGAAGCTCTGATTTGAAGACATTCCAGAGGTTGGCAGATGCAAATGGAAAATAGAAATTCAATACCAGTACCCAGTTTTGTCCATCTGCAGCCAATAGTAGGAAGGATTAGCATACATATTCACAACATATATCCTGAAATAGAACACACTGGCCAAGTTACAAGAAACTAACTCGGTAGCTATTAGATAATGGCATGCATACTTCCAAGTATTATCTGTCCCTAGTATCGTATTATATATAAACTGGAATCTAGCGAAAAGCATTGACATTTTGTTAAGACCCTTGGATATTCAATTCCACATTCTAAACAAAAGCCAAAATACCGAATGACACTGTTTCGAAACATAATTTGGATGTGGAATTGGATCTCAAATCTTAAGAAAGCCACACCTTCAACAATGGCTAACTATTGGTGCTGACGACCTTACCCTTAGCCTTGGCCTCTGCCTTCAGCTGATCGTTCATCACCTTCTCTAACTGAACTATTCCTTCTACGGCTCCACATGCAAAGGGATCCTCTTTCTGATCCTCCATTACCCACCTGGTCTCAATTAAAAGTATACAATCAGAAAACTTGAAGATGCAATAACAAATGGGTTGTTATCAGAACTCCTAAATTGAGTGGGTTACTATTAGGCATAAAAGAAAACAAAATCTAACAACTCATTTTCAACAGTATACCTATTCAAACAGCATATTACACATCAAAAGTGAAACTAACAAGCTGAACAACAAAGCCAACAATATTTTTGTTGAAAACCTTCAAACATCTGCTAAATTCCAAACAAATTCACCATTTTAATGTTGAAAAGGAAATAGAAGTTCTGTTTGATATCTAAGTAAGCTAACCCAATATCTGTTTCAGTGTTGGAAGGAAAATCAGTACACTGAGAACTCATATCACAAACTTTATTACCACAATCAAGCTTTATAATGGGACCGAATACACCAAAGTTTCACCAAATCCAAATTAGCAATTGGGCTCAGGAGTTTAGCCGTAAATGAAAAGAAACGAAATAACAATGGAGTACTCCCACGACCCATAATCAGAAACAATGAAATTAAAAACCAAATACACCAAAATTGAAATGTATAAAGTTTCTCTTCAAATTGAAAGAAGAATGAGAGACCTCCTTAGGCTGTGCAATGCATTCAGAGAACACGAATGTCGCCTATGTGAGCAATCTTGGGCCAATCTTCGCCCGTCTCTCTACGGCACCGTTTTACAAGCAAAGGACATCCACTTATATCTAGACGAGAAAGAGAAGAGGGTAGCCCACTATCTGGCAAGCACTGCAGCGCATTGCAATCCCATAATGCCAAGGTTTGAAGTGTAGTGGGTAGCCCACTATCTGGCAAGCACTGCAGCGCACCGCAACCCAATATTGCCAAGGTTTGAAGTGCAGGGGGTAGCCCACTTTCTGGCAAGCACCGGAGCGCATGGCAATTGTCAATCAATAGTTCTTGAAGAGAGTTGAGATGGCCAAACCACTTGGCGCCGTCGATGGTCTCGCAATTCAGATACCAGATCGTGAGATGAGTGAGAGTGCTGGGGAACAGCCCCTCGTCCTCCATCTCTGCCGACCAATCTACTTTTTCGTCGCTTTCAAAGTCGACTTCCAATATTTCGAGAGAGGTGAGTCTTCGGAGACAACCCTTGTGGTTCAGCTTCTGCACACTCTTTGCATTCAGTTTTTTACAGCCATAGATTTCAAGTGATTTTAACTTTGACGGGAATCCCCCTTCTGGATAACATTCCAATTCTGGGCACTGCCAAAGCTTCAAAGTAACGAGAGATGGGAGATGGGAGTGCATTTTGTCTGGCAACAAACTCAACTTCGGACACATGTATATAGAAAGTTTGGTCAAGTTGGGAAAAGTTGCAATGTCGTCACCTCCAACTAAAGACCATTCTTTCCACTCATCCATACCATCAAATATTAAAGACCGTAGAGATCTAAATGGTTTATTCACACAAGTAGTAGCATTGCCCTCACCATAATACAATTCTGAACCTATGGACACCACTCCATGTAACCCATAAATAAAGAGATCTCTGAGGGAATATAGCTGTCCCAATGGTGGCAAGGAGGCACAATTCCCACAACCATCTAGTTTAAGATAAATAAGAGCAGAGGAAGAATAATATCCTGACCAATCTGCCATCATCTTACCTCCAAAATCTCTAATCGTAAGTCTTTGCAGGTTCAGGTGAGGTTGGAGCTTCTCAAGCACTTCTCTTTCTTGAGTTTCTTCTACCATATTATTGCGGACTTTACTTTTTCTCCATTTAAACATATTGTCTCCTCCCCAATCCAAAACTAGTTCTTCAAGAAACTTCTTGTCCCTCAGAATGTAAGCATCCAAACCACTGCTATGCACAAGCCATGAGATATGAAGACTTCCACGCAGATTTTGAAGCTTATTTAACTCCGCCAAATTATTCCCAGCAATGTCTCTGCCTAGCACAAATTTTGGTAGCATTTGGAGATCTTTCAAATTACCCATATTTCGTGGCATCCTTTTTAACCTTGATGTGTTTGTAATATCTAGATGGCTCAACTTGATCAATCTTCCCAACTTGGCTGGCAGTTCCATAAGATACACACAGTGTGACAACAACAATGCTTGCAAGTTATACAAAGTACAAATTGAATCGGGTAACCTTTCGATGTTAGTGTGAGACAAATCTAATTGCCTAAGATGTTTCAAGTTGCTTAGTGTATCAGGCAATTCGTCAGTAAGGTACCATTTTAACTTGAGCACTGTTAAACATTGTAATTTTGACAATAAGTTACAAAAGGATGCTCTCATCACTGCATTTGGATTATATCGTTCATTGATCAAGGTGCGCAAACATTTAGGTGGATGTAAAGCCTCGAACATATTTGAGTTATTATAGACATGACGAGTCTTGCTCCACATGTTTGGTGAATCACTGCCCTCCAACCTTACACAAAATTCTCCAGATACAAAGCTTGCTAAATCATTATGAAGGTCATGCATGGTGTAAGATTCAATACCATAATTATCAGTTGATGAAAGTTGAAAAAATGACCTCGACATTAGATCCTTGAAGTAGTCTTCTCCGATATCTTCTGCCGATTTTCTTTTATCAGGTTCCAATAGACCTACAGCCTTCCACGACAAAATCAAATTTAATCTTTTGAACTGATAATTCTTGGGAAATATTGAACAATACTCAAAACAACGCTTTAGCTCTAGAGTCAGATCCTTATAGCTCAACCAAAGAGATGGCAGAATGTTACTCTCCTCCTGTGGCAACTCCCACGTCTCACTGTTCAATATACTTTTCCATTCCCGTACAGTTAATTTTGAACATAAGAGACCCCCGAGGGATTTGATAGCCAAAGGAAGACCCTTACACTTTTGAACAATTTGTCTACCAATTTTTTCAAGATCCGAATGGACCCCAACACTTTCATTTTTGAAGGCATATTTTTCAAATAATGACCAGCCATCTTCTTCAGACATCGGCATGAGACTGTGAGGTTCAAGAGTACACACCATAGATGCAACATCTTGATTGCGTGTTGTGACAATAATCTTACTTCCATGTGCTCCATATTGAAAAGGAACCCTTAGGACATCCCATTCATCATGCTTCTTATTCCACATGTCATCCAGAACAAGAAAAAACTTTTTCCCCTTCAAAGCCGCCTTCAAATTTAACTGAAGCTGATTTAAGTTCGTAGTGTTGCAAGCGTTTGGAATAAGGGACTCATAAATTTCTTTTGAGATCCGAAGAACATCAAAGTTTTCAGAAACATAAGCCCATGCTTGAATGTCAAAATGTTGTTCAACTCTATCATCGTTGTACAATAGCTGCGCAAGGGTGGTCTTCCCAATCCCGCCCATACCTACGAGAGGAATCACACTGATCTTATTGCCACTCTCATCAGTTGATAGCAACAATCTAATAAGTTTCTCCTTCTCGTCCTCTCTGCCACACACACCAAAGAATTTGACCAAAGAAGTTGACGGTATAGTTTGAGATACCTTGGATCCAGCAATTATTTCTGAATCCAGAACATCTTTTGTCTGCTTTGTAATGTTGTCTAGTCTTTCAAGAACTTGTTGTACCATGGAGTATACTAAAGCTGGGTCAAAAGCATGAGATGAAGTAGAAATGAGCTCTTGTGTCTTACTTGTGCTACACCCATATTCCTCTTCTATCTCTTGTCTCGACACTTCTGTTTTTATCTCCTGCAACAAGTCCTCTGCATCATAGACAGCCTCTTTCAGGTCAAACAGCGACTCCCTGACAGAGGGATTATTCAGCTGATTCCCCTCGGCAACATCGAGAACTCGGTAAGCAGGTCGCAACTTCTTCTTTAATTCCTCCTGGACATCGGTTAGAGGTTTACGGCCTAACTTGTCTTGAATCTCCCTAACAATATTCTGAATGAACTTTGACTCGTGCCTACAAATTACAATTCAAACTACTAAATATATCACACAATTTCAAAATTATAAGCAAATTAAAAGAAATGTATATTTACACATACCCATCAGCTTCAGTTTGCAAATTCATTCCTGCTAGATCTGCAACATCCTTGAGTGCAGTCCTCCAAATCTCTAGTTTACTCGGAGACTGGGTTTTTTGGTGCATAGTAAATGCTTGTTCAACAGTCCCAGCTTGCTTCCTGACATGAGATGGATCGACGTCGTAGAAGACGGGTAAGACGACATAGTCGGAGGTGCTGTTGCGTTGTTGAAGGATCATCACAAGCTCATCCAGACACCATGTGGAAGAGGCATACTCCTTGGAAAGCACGATCACGGAGCTTCGTGATCGTCGAATGGCATTGTCAAGCTCTTCCTTGATAACTTTCCCTTTCTGGAGTCGATCATCCCGGAAAGTATTGATTCGGGCATTGACAAGGGCCGTGTAGAGGTGATCCGTGAAGTTCTTTCGGGTGTCTTCGCCTCTGAAGCTGAGGAAGACGTCAAAAGCAAATTCGGAAGGAAACAGAGCCATGGATGAACCAACGAATCAAAATTCTCAGAGTTGAGTTGAGTGGGGGAATTGGGTTGTGATCTGTGAAGAGATAAGATTCGGTATTCAAGCTCTCCTACCTTCTCTATGTTTTGTGGTCAGTGTAATAATGGAAAGGGCCAGAGGGGCAGCTGGAAAGTCATTAGGATATGGTCTAGTTCATACACTATTCCAAGTCAAGATAGATACACTTTTTCCACGCGGATCAACTTATTGCTCTGTCGAAAAGAACATATATCACTAGCTACAAAAGAGATTGTGGTGAAATTGGAACAAAAAGCTGCTTCTAACTTTACTTTTGCTCTCCCCATTATTTTGCCCCTGCCCTAGTTCATTACTTACCACTCTAAATTTTGTTAAAATAATGATAAATTCATGTTAAAAAATGACCATGAAGCTGTACAAAATTGTTGAAAATTTCCCAGAAACAAGAGTCCGTCCAGTAGTGTCTTTTATAGACTATAGCTAATGAAAGATGCTACTAACCGGAATATTCTACTTCTACAAAGTAGTGTCTATGAGATCGATCGATCGAGTAGCACCTTTGAGCTCGATCAGTACGTTATCTCTCGACAAGAAACTGATTATAACAGTTCATCACTCGGCTAGCTAGAGACTACTAGTGACGGAGACCCAGGGCAAAACACATAAGTTCACCTAGAAGTTCCACAGCAAACAACTTCAAAGAACACCCGAAACCACTCTGGAAGAAGCTGAGCTTTTTCTTGTCAACCTGCTCGTCATGATCTTTAAGGTGTGCGGAGTTTTCATTTCCAGTCTGGGAAGATTTGTTCACGTTGATGACCTGCGAAGAAAAAGTAGAATCAAATTCAAGCATTAGTTCCATGCATATGCATGGGAGGCTTGGTAGCATACATGTTGAATTATTGTCCAACTCATTATCAATAAGGTGGGACTGCACGGCGGTCTTGGAGTGCATTGCTGAGAGATTTCATTTCTACTTCGGTCAGGTAGGTTCTTAATGACCTGAGAGTTAGAACAATATATTTGAATACAAATAGATTATGTTTAAGTGATTGGGATGAAGAAAGAGAGAAGGTGGAATCTATCTTTCTTACTTTGGACTCGGATGCAATATGAGGAGAGTTACATAACTGAGCTTGGATAACATATATATATCGTGCAAACCACTTCAACTATCATTAAACGGAGGACTTGAGAATGCTCATAATCGAGTTCAACATGACAAAACTATACATTTACGTGGAGGTCGATTGCCGCTTTATCAAGGAGAATCAAGATAAAGGATTTCCTTTTATGCCATCCGAAAAAACAGCTGGTACTTAATAGGTGTATTACCACCTAATTAAGGAGTGTAGCGGTAACCCGATTAATAAGTTAGACATGATTGACATCGATCTATGCGCCAACATGCCTAGAAGACCGCCTAGCCTATCCGAATGGCCGAAAGACTGCCAAGGTGGGCAATTGAAGCCTAAACCTCCTTGATCGCAAAGAAAGCTGAGGTAATGCTTCTGTTGTGGACTCTGCTCAACTCTTCTCACTATACCATGGAAGCACACAAACAAGGCTAGCTACTAGTAATCCCATTCGTAACCCATGGCAGCACACAAAATCTCCACTACAAGTCTTGCACAGTGAACAGCATTATGGAGATACCAGAAACCAGTCTGGAAAATGTTGCGCTTTTCCTTGCCCAACTCTGGCAACTCATTACCTCTAAGGTCGTGGGACTGCACGGCGGTATTGCAGTCCAGTGTTGGAGAGTTTTCGTCCCTAATTCGACCAGATTGGTTCATGTTGATGACCTGAGAGATAAAACGATATTCGAATAAAAACAGATTATGTTTAAGTGCAGGAGGTGGAGGGGGAAAGAAGAGGCGGTTTTGTGGTACAAAATAACTTATGATGCAAGCCACTTCAATTCTAACTAACATAGAATGGATGACTTGTCTTTTACAATTCAAACGGTTGGCTATAAACCTAGATGGTGGCTTCTACAGTATGTCCTCCCATAAGAAGTTGTCTACACAGCTCCTTTACATCAGAGGCATTGTCTGCATAAACCTAGATGGCTAGATTTTGGCTTTGACACTCCCCAGATAAGCTATACAAATCCATCACAAAGATTTAAGGTAGGGTTAGGATTACCAGAATCAGGATTCAAAGAATCCACACCCAACTGAGAATATGAACAAGGCTAGCCACGGGATGCAATAACATCCAAACCTTGCCACGGAAGTTCCAAAATCAACCATGAAAGGAATTGGAATATTTCACTTTTTAAGAATGTCTCAAACTCCTTACCAGATGGCCTATGAATCTTTGTTAAAAGCTGATCATGATTATCAGCATTTCTATTCCTAATCTCGCCAGGTTGGCTGACCTTGATAACCTGAGAGGTAATAGAACAATGGAAGTTAATTGTATGAATGACTTGGTTTTAAGTTCATGATGCCTCATCTTCGGATTTTGTTTGACATACACTGTTTAGTACCACTTAAATTTTAGGGGTTTGAGACATCAATCTAACATGGTTTTCGAGTCTTTACAGATTGAAGGACCTGACCCCGAGGACATCTCGAACTCATATTCCCCACATTTCATGCTCAGTTTCACATGAATGATGAATGGGGACCATGTGGACACAGGGTAGGAACAGAGGAAATGAAAATGAATTTGAAGGTGACAGTTCCTTACCGTAATATGGTCTCAAATCCATTGGAGTAACAACAAACTAAGCTAAGATTCTGTTCGAGTGTTTTGGTACTAGACTACTAGTAAATATTATCGTGGTTATAAATTACCTCGAAAAGTAATTTCTCCTTAAGTAATGGTCTTCACCTGGATTGATTGGAATGCCGTTGCTGTAGACCGAGTTGGTGTGACATCTGAGACGACCAAAACTGTGTCGCCATCTTTAATTAAACCCTGTGATTTTAAGAGTTGGAAGGTGCTTGCGATGTTAGATCCCATGTCGTCTGACAGATCAACAAGAAGTGGAGTAACTCCCCACCGCAAATTCAGAGCCATTCGAGTGCTTTCTTCATTTGTGAAAGCAAATATGGGAGGGTTTGGCCTGTTACGTGATAGGAGTGATGCCATGTATCCGTGCTTGGTGTAAACAAAGATTGCATCAACGGCGAGGTTGTTAGCTGCACAAAGAGTACGAGTTAAGTTCATGTACCAAAAGACATGGGGATTACAAGTGAAAGCTATTATCACGAGTATACCGCAAATAGTTCTAATAGGAATCGCTACCACTTAATAGCAATATGAGTCAGTAAATAAGAAAAAGGAGTTCTATTATGGGATGTTTAAGAGTAATTATGTAATAAGCGAATTTGCGAAGCAACGCCCATATAGCCAAATGAACACTCTCAATGATATATTTCTACAAATGAAAGCACTTCTGTCTATCTGAAAGGGTTTGTAAATCCTTCAAAAACATCCCTAAGGACTCTAACAGCCTCTAATAGGTGTTCTTGTGCAAGTTTCAAAGAAGGTGAATGCAACATACACATCTACACCAAAATCACTATCTTTGGTAGATTAGTCTGCTTATTAGGTGATCTGGACAGTAGATTGAGTAAAAGAGAGGATGTGGAAGAAAAGTACCCATTCCGACTGCAGAATTGCATATTTGCTCAGCAATGCGATCAGGCAACGATTCTCCTAATTGCCGTAGATTCAAATGATCTCGGCGGTTTTCTTCACGACTCCATATCTCCATTCTACTGCTGGTCATTTGAAGGACAGAAAGAGCCTTCTGCCCAAATAATCCAATTGCTGATTCTCCAGATAGCATCAAGGCGTCTGCATACTGTCTAACAGCTTCAGAAACATCTGCAACCTTTCGATAAAGTAGTCAGTATAAAGAGAGTTTCTTTGATCGACTTTCCTCATCAGTATCATTATATTACTACAATTAAGTGTAGTACCTCAGCACGTGTTGGGGTTGGATATTCAATCATTGATTCAAGTAGTTGAGAAGCTACGATTACTGGCTTGTTTAGCTGCCTGCAAACATGAGTAATCTCCTCTTGGACTGTTGGAATTTGTTCCAGTGGGATTTCAACTCCAAGATCAACCCGAGCAATCATAACTCCATCAGAAGCTTCAATGATTTCCTCCAGTTTTTGAAGGGCTTCCAAGCTCTCAATCTTAGCCAACACTTTTATGGATCTGCAGAGAAGTAGAGAACACTGGTTAATGTAATAGATGAAGTCCTTGACACAGTACTGTGGCTCCTTAAAAAAGATAAGGATCTGCTGGTAATTTGGAGAGTGCCTCAAATCACACTATGCATCACAAAATCACATTTCTTTCTACCAACTGTTTTGATTGAACTTTGAAGTCCAATGTAACCTGAAATTATCTACTAGCTTACTTGACTGTTTTTTTTGCAAGGTATTCTTTCAAATGCTTGACAGACTCAGCATCATTTACAAAGGACATGGCAATGAAATCAACACCTTCAGAAATCCCGAATTCGATGTCAGACCAGTCCTGTATAGCATATATAATGGAAAATGAGAACCAAAACTGCTTCAACTGAAAATTCGTAGTTTACATCATGGCACCTAGAGCCTAAAGAAATAAAAACAAATTGGAGGCTTACCTTTGTTGACAGGGTAGGGAGCTCATAGTTCCTCTTCACAAGCTGCCCATCTCTCCAAAAGCTGAACTTTGCGCAAGGCAAGAACAAACCGGGATCCGTACACTTACAACGAAGATCACTTCCAATTCTTTCAATGACTTCAAAACATGCCATTCCACCATCAATAACCAGTTCATCACCCACTTTGATACCTGCCAACAATTATTTCTAGGTATCATTAGCACAAAGATGTCTTATGTATCTACTCAATAACTGTCAAATAGGCACTTTCATAATAAGTCAATCGGTACCTTCAGAAAATCCTTCATAGTATGCTTTAACTGTGAATGGAAGAGAACCCTCAAACTTTTCAGGGGTAAATAGCCAGACAGAATCCTCCTAATAATCCAACGGAAAACACTAATCAATCAACGTACCCTTCACCCTTTTGCTGAATCGAGACTGTGAATTTGGCCTTTTACAAACCCAACCAAGTTCAAATTTGTTTCCTTTTTCTTATTCTCAAAATTCTAAACTCCAAAGCATCACAGAAGTATAAACGAGTAAAGTATGCATAAAATTAAGTCAATTCTCCAACTAATGACATAAAATTCATGTCTTACCCTCTACTCGCATAAGCTCTGCTAAAACCTACTTAAAGTAAGCAATTGTAATAAGCTAGTAAGGCTTTGCTATAAGTGTACCTGAACTTTGAGAGATGTTGGTTCTCCATGATCAACAACATGAATCTGACTGCCTTCAGTATCAATCATAATCGAAACAGAAAACCCTTTTTCCACGTTCAACTTCTTAATCTTCTTAATCACGTCACGGTGCCATTCCCTAGTGTTGTGACACATATTGAGCCTTGCCATATTCATCCCACCCAACACCAATTTCTCCAAATCCTCCAATGAATTACATGCCGGTCCGATCGTGCACACAAGCTTAGTCTTCCTCAATCCCAAGAAGCCCTTCTGCCTCAGGTCCCTCTCTGACACAACATCAAGCTCCAAAGCCCTCCCTAAACCCTTGAGATCAGTCAAACTCTCCGAATCTGCCTCCAAATCCAGTTGCACTGCTTCAGCTTTAGTCCCTGCTCTTCTGGCCTGGAGTTTTTTCTTCCCAATGCACGAAACCCCACGTTGCAAAACTGGTGATCCAAACACCCTTTTCTCCAAATTGAAACTTGGGCTCTTGGGTTTGATCAGGAAACATGTACGGATCGAATGGCTGGATGAGATGGCCATGGACATAGGCTAAGGGATTGTACACCAATAACTCCAATAAGATGAAGTTTTATCAAGTTGGAGTATGAAATACCAATATGGAGGATGAAAACAATGAGACTTAGGCGATTAAAACGAGGGTGTTTTGAGTAGAAAACTCCGTCAATGAGGTGTGGCTTAGGAATTTGATCGGAGTTTCCAAGAAGAAGAAGAAGAAGAAGAAGACGAAACGTACAGTTGTTTTTGAACACCTAAGAAAAATGAGGTGACCAATAAGAATGAAACAGATTGGAAAAGGAAATTAAATAAACAAAGGGTTGAATCTGAAGAAGTAGTTGTAGCCTGCAGGGTTTTAGAGTGAGGGCTTAACACTAGTACTAGCTGTGTCCCAACTCAACGGTCAACTAAACTTTCTCGGACCTCTACTGTTGCTCAGTGTCTGCTTCAGAGTAGAAAAGCTTGGAACAGAATGCATTTTGGATCACGTGAATCACAAGAGCAACAGAGGATGGCAGATTTGGTCACTTTGGTGATCTTCCGAAAATTCTTCGGTGCTCCGTGCTCAGTGTTGCGAACCAATAAATTCCAGATCAGTTTTATAGGCTTATGCTCATCGATAATCTTTGAATAATAAGTATCAATCAATTTTGTACAATTCGAGGGTGTTGATTAGAGGGGTCGGAGACTGACTGAGGGACTCGAATCCTGCTATCACAATGAAATTAAACAACCCATCTCTCTTTGATGTCCCTACTTTGGGCAATGATCCAGATTAACCATTGGAGCAGTGCTATTGTTTGCTGATTAATTTTCTATTAACACCTCTTGGAAATTGTATAAAATACAAAAACCTCTGATCCTCTTGTCAAAGGTTCTCACATGAACCATGTAACCATGTTCAACACTGGATTACGAGAGAAGCTAACCATGTCACAGATGGAGTGATGAAGCTCGCGAATGTGAGGTTAGAATCTTCGGAGTAGGTCAATTTACCTCCAGCCTCCTTGGTGCATGTTCTAAACAATGATGGACTTCCATGCCCCGATTGCCATGTCTAGCTTCTGATGTTTGCTACTGTGTTTCATGTTTTGTTGTTTGTTGTTCGTTTGCTCGTTTTTCAGTCTTGCTTTAGTTTGGTTGGGGTTCCACACTCTATGTTTGTACTCTACTGTTTGTTTAATGAAGCTTCTCTTTGGGCCCAAAAAAAAGAAGTTAAACTTACCCAAATTAACACTACTCTCAAAGATGAGACATGTTGGGTCCCTTTTTTTACAAAGGAATTCATCATGTTCAGCTGAACCGTACTGCATATTTGTAGGTTAGATATAGTTAGACCTGGCAACAAAGCGGGTTTTGATCCGTACCTACTCGAGACTCGTACATATTAAGCAGATTTTGACCTAATTTTTGAACTCATTGATCCGTTTGTGACCCGGACTCATTGATCCGTTAAAGAAACGGATCGGATTCAGACCACAAGCGATTCGATCCGTTTATAATCCGCCCGTTTATTTAATTTATTAAATAAAATTATTTTATTTATATATATGGAATGTTTGTAACCTGAAAGCTCATTTAAAAAAAAACCTATATGTCTTTATCAAAGTTATATAAAAATATTAATCAATTAAATTATTGAAACCCAAAACGATTTTTTTGTTAAGTTCCTCAATGTAAATTGAAAATTTATTATTTTGGTCCATCTAGTTTGCTTTAATGAAATATTTTGAGTGTCACGGGGGGTCATGTGACATATTGAAAATAATTAACATGTTGATAAAAAAGAAATAAGTTTAGTAATTAGCTCCGTTGACCCATTGATCTGCCGAATCCAGATCTGGATATGGTTATTAAATATCCATCGGACAAACAGGGTGGACCAGTTTTAACTCTTTCTTTACGTAAACGGATCCGGATCTAGGTTGATCCGGTCCGGCTCCGCCCCATTGACAAGCCTAGGTATAGTAAAGATGCAAATTCATTCTTTTAAAAAGTATATACTTTTTTTTATTTTGAAAATAGTAATTTTCTTCAAATTTTGTATGTTTAAAAGCAACTATTTATTAGTACTAGCCTTCCTGCACGCATATACGCGTGTGTGGAAGTGCGTCGCGCTCGCGCGTGTGATTGATCGGTTATTTTATTTTATACTGTGAAATTATATAGTTTCACGGAATACATAAGTCAACCACTCTAATATCGAATACATGCTAAAATAAAATGAAAAACATTTGAAGGGAAACGACTAAAAGATAATATTTGTATAAATTCACCATCATTTAGACAATCATCACTTGCCACATATTTTTGGTTATCATTTTCGTGATTCGATGTTCTGCATATTTCATCGAAGCGGTGATAGGGTTCAAGATGCCCAAAATCCTGAAAATTTATACATGGTAAATGGTAAATATAAATTTCATTTTGTGAGCATTAAAATATTGCAACCATAGTTAGGATCAAGTGTACCTTTTAGGAGAGGGTATCGGTAGAGTTTCTGAACAACCTTTACATTTCATTCTACAGGCACAGTCTGTGTTCCAAAACAATTGACTGTCACGTTAGATTCCTCATCTATTCCTAATGAGGTAGCTAAAGCTGGGCTCAAACTACCGCTAGGTACGTTGTTTCTGTTCAATATTTTTGTGTGTTTGTGGCTTTCATTGGCAATGATATCGCTCTTAGTGTCAAGAAACTGTTTCACCCCACTAAATGGTTAATTCATGTTTCAACAGATGTAGTCTTTTTAAGTAATTTGTTCTGGATCTTTGAGTTCAAAATCAATTCCTAGTTGGTAATTTATAACGCAGTTGTTAAACCGCTTTTGGTGGATGGTAGTGCCAAGTCACATGAACTATTTCTTGTTTATGACCAATACTCCCTCTCAGAACTTGAACCTCCCCTGGTCATTTGTAAATCATGGTAATCCTCGTTTCACAGATGCATACATCTTATCACTTCTGAGTGGAGCTACTGTATTCTAATGAAGATTTTCCCATACTGCAGGTGGTCTCCTGTTTAAAATATTTATTGTCGGGGAAGCCATAAAGGCTGTAAAGCGTTTCTCCCTCCCTAATATCAGTAAACATGAACAAGAAAAACTTGCTGGTGTTTTCCGTTTCCCGAGGGTTTCATGTGCGGCAGCTTCAGCAGAGGATGCAGACCTTGACCCTAGTATTTCTGGTAAGATTATGCTGACTGTTGTCATGTTAAGTAATAATGGAAACTCTTTCCTAACAGAAAATAGGGAAGGAGAAGCTTGAACTAAACAGAATCTATATATGTGGCAGAACTACCTCACAGACCTTTGCTAGAGAGTAGGGCTGTTAATACCGAATCGAAAACCGAAAAAAAAATCGAACCGAAATCGAACCGTAACCGAAAAAACCGAAATCGAATAAATACCGAACCGAAAAACAAAAAAACCGAATCGAACCGAAAAATTCGGTTCGGTTTCGGTTTTCGTCTCCAAAAAAACCGAAAAAACCGAACCGAATCGTTTGAATCGAAATGAATAAAACGACGTCGTTTTACAAGTGTCAATCAAGTTTGATGTTGTTGGGTATGTTGTTGAATATCTCTCTTTGTCCCATATGAAAGTAGTATTTGGTATGTGCCATAGTTTGATACTTAACAATGATTATTGGGGTTCTTGTAGGTTTAAGAAAATGAATGCTAATGGTAGACAAGTTGAGTATAGTTTGAGAATGGATTCAATTGAGTGTTTTTATGTGATATTTGTATTGTATTTTTATTTGGATGGACTGTAGATTGTTTTAAACTTGGATTATGGAGTGTGGAGTGTGTACTTTGGTTTATGTTTGTTAATGTTTGAAACTTTGAATTTGTGATGTAAACTTTCGGTAAACATTTGGCTATTTGCTATGGTTTGAAACTTTGAATGTATGATTTGTGACTAATTATATTTGTTGTAGTTTGATTTGATTTGATTTGATTTGATTTGACATAAATTATGTTTTACACTTTCACAAAGTTATTGAAAAAAATAGCTAATGAAGATCTTCGAATTTTCGAAACTAAAAGAAAGAAATAGTATTTTTTTTAGAAAGTTTTTTTTTATTTAAAAAAAAACCGAAAAAACCGGAAAAAAAAAACCGAACCAAACCGAACCTAACCATTCGGTTTTTTGTAAAAAAATTAAGAAAACCGAATCGAACCGAACCGATTAAAAAATACGATTCGGTTTTCGGTTCGGCCTAATAACCGAATCGTTTGTACCGATTAACAGCCCTACTAGAGAGGCTCTCAAAGGAGCTCCGTCAACGATTGGTAATGACTCTCTCTCCCTTTCAATCAACCTGCTTTCATGGTTTTTTTTTCCTGACTTT
This sequence comes from Geum urbanum, assembly GCA_946800695.1. Classification (NCBI taxonomy): domain Eukaryota; kingdom Viridiplantae; phylum Streptophyta; class Magnoliopsida; order Rosales; family Rosaceae; genus Geum; species Geum urbanum. The sequence continues at coordinate 2,990,221 of OX327002.1, read as the reverse complement.
AATTTTCTGCTTCTAGGGACTCCGGCTATTCAGTGTAGATATGATCCGCCAGTATGGAACCAAGGATGTCTTCTACTAGGTTGAAAGTCCGCGCGCAAGGCGCGGTTATGTAATCCCTAAAACAATATATATTCTATATGAACTGAAAATCAAAATCTAAACTCATGCAAATATCAAATCATAAGAGTAACATAACATCAACCATAGTACAAACCGAATGAAACATCAATGCTTTCAAAGAACATAAATTGATACATAGTCTCATCTAAAATTTAAGTTACATAACTAAAAGCTGATACATTGAAAAATTGATATGAAGAGTCTGATTTGGAGTTCACACACAAAAAATATATTAGTGCCACCAAAAACTCCAATGCAGACTCTATGAAGTGTCATTGGATCACAAAAATGACAACTCAAACAATAAAAGTTACTCTAGGTTGATGCCCGCCACCCCAGGGGCGGTGTTGCAAAATATTCATCTGAAATATCAGCACATTGTCAAAGGAAATTAATCACTGAAAATGGCAATTTATGATCTATTTTTGGGTTAGCATTATTCCTTATAAAGGTTGGTATTTGAGATCAAACTGAGCATAACATAACCATATAAGCTATTATATCAACATGGTATTCTTTGGCAGTAAATCATACAAAAATGGGCATATTTGTCCACAATATTAAGGAAAGAAAAGAAGTCAAATGGTGTTAAATATTGCATGATATGATATATATGGATGATTCTAAAATTCTGCAAAGACATACATTATGCATAATGCAGAATATGTATCGTGGAGGCTTGGATGTAAGCCCCAAAAGTTTCAACATGATGAATCATAGCATAAGTTCTACTTAATTTAACATGAGGTCCATCAAATATGTGACTAAAGTTTCTAATACGCTATTTAGTTACAGTAAGTGTTTAAGGCAGGCACAGATTAAATTGGAGTAAAATGTTCTTAGAAAGACTCCAATCTGTCGAACTGTTTTCAGAGGATGATGTATGAGTTGATGGCATTATTCATAGTGCTGCAGTTCAGGAAATGATACCAGCAATAAGGCAGGTCTTGTGATGAAGAAAACAACACAAAAAGTTATAGCTAAGGCATACCATATCTTGATAATCACTGCAAAACATCATCACCATCATAAAAACTTATCCAGAAACCCCCAATTAGCAGCGAATAAACACAGGATTAGGAAACTCGTTATCAAATAGTTGCAGTACCACAGACCATAAGTAATAGCGGAGAAACCCAGCATAAGATGGTGATGATGGCGATTAAATTTGGGTGGAACAACAGACCTTAAAAGCATTCCAATGATAACAGCATGATTAAAATTGATTCGCCATCAGAAGTATTTGTAATGTGATCAAATTGGTAGTAACACTTCAGAAGATAACTTCAGAAGTCTACCCAATTCTATAATCGAATTGATACCAACAGACCTTAAAAGCATACTGAACAACAGATCTTAAAAGCATATTCTCTCCCTACATATGATGGCGATTGTGAGTATACCACAGACCTTCATTTTATTCACTTATGCAGTTACATGTGCACAGCGAATCCCCCTTATCATTTTTTTATCAGAATAATTGAAAAAAAAACTCGTAAATTGATTAAGAGCCTCAGCGAAATACAGAACTACAAACGCAAATTCAGATATCAAACTTATGTCCTAAATAAACCAACCCCATTCTAAAACCAAACCCATAAGTATCAGCATATGTACAAACATGAATAGGAAGAATAGCATATTAGAATATGAAGTTTTTTTATGACACCATACATATCCCAATCAATGGCGTAGTCAATCCAATATTAATCAACATATGAAAGAAACTATTTTCCTCCAAATAGCATAATCCAGCTGAAAAAAAAACAATCTTCAAATAAAATCATCAGACTAACCTAAGTTGATGACAATCCACTGTCCTCCTCTTCGTTTGAGAAACCCAGGTAACAGGAAGCACCGACAATGACCCGATTGAAATAGACTTATACCCGATCACCAAACCTATTTTTGGAGGTTGTCACATTGAGTGGAGATGGAAGTAGCGATGTAAGATGCAAATAAATAAAAGAAGAAGAGAGGTTGCAATAACAAATTGAAATAGCAGGATGGTATACCAAACTTAGTCTTGGGATTCGCAAGGCTGGTTGGCAGAGATGATATTGAAGGAAGCAGGAATGCATGAAAGAGGCACACCTTTACAATTATAGCTTCATGTAATTCAAATCAATACACCAAACCAATCAAAACCTAGAATTCAGAAGCCAAAGAATCAGCAGACCCAGACAGAAACGTGACTGATTTACACCTATCGCTACTAAACCAAGATATTTATACCACTGCGAATCAAGAGAGAAGAGAGGACGGAGAGAGTACGTACGTGGCGGAGAGGTAGGAGATGAAGATGCGGGCGCTCTCGGAGAAGGCGGTGAGATCTCTTTGTGGAGGTTGAAGTCGTCGTCGCCTCTGGAGCACTAAGGCTAATCCTCCTCTGGCGTAGAGTCTGAGTCTAAGTCTAAGTCGAAGGAGGTGAAGAAGGGTTTGAGTGTAGAATCCGAAAGGAAGGCGGATGATGTTGTGGTGGCCAAGGTAGAGAGTGAGGCTCAAGTTGGGGGGGATGAGGTTTCGGTCAAGGAGGAGAATGGTCATGAGAGTCAGCGCCCTCCGAGAGGGGAGAGAAGGCGGTCCAAGCCAAACCCGAGGCGATCAGGTGGCTGCTGGGTGGCCGCCCTGGCTCACGGCGGCCTGTGGGGAGGCGCTTAACGGGTGGATTCCACGAAAAGCAAACACATTTGAGAAAATTGGTAAGGTGTGTTTCCGTTTCCACTTTCTATTTAGATAGCAAGAGATTGAAAGAGAGAGCACGAAATTGGGAGGGGTTGGCATTTGCGGGAGAGAAAGGAGGCGTATGAGAGATTACAAAAATGTCCTGCAACAGTGAAATGTACGGTACTTGCGAGGAACAGTATCTTGGGAGGGAGGAAGATTGTTATATAGGAAATGTCACATCAACTATTTTCCTGGTATGCCTTGTTTGTTTTATTCATATGAGATTTATGTCATTCTAAATACAATTATCGGAATAGTTCGGTCTGCAGTATGTGGACTTCCCTAGAAGAGCCCCCCAATGTGTTGTTGTTCATTGACAAAGTTCAGGGTACGGGAAAATCCCAGAGTATGAACACATGTTTACAGATTTTCTACTCATCCTTGTAGAGAGCAAGTACAAGGCAAGACCTGCTACATAGCCATTGCGAGTACCCCTAGTGTTCAGGTTGCCTGGCAGCTCTAGGTCCGTTTAAAATTTGTATAGCGGTCACGTCTAGTTTCTATTCTTGCACATAGACTAGACTGCAATTGCCTCAAGTCGCAACATGTTACGGTACCTTTCTTGCTTGCTATATAATGAAATCTGCAGCCTTTTCTGGTTATTCTTGTGTGAGATCCCGCTTGGTCTGATCTTCTGTTTCAACAAATCACCTTCAGTTTGTCACTGACAAAACTTCTCTCCATTTTGAGATTCCAACTTCATGCCTACGCTACTATAATTCATTGCATCACTCACAAAAATCTCTTGTAAATGTAAAGATTCCAACTTCGGCACTATTCCTACTCCAACTTGTTGAAAATATTCCACACCATTGCTGAGCATAAACTAGGCCAATCCCTCAATGTCTTACGGGTACCAAGTGATATGAGCTAGATATTAACCTTCATCTCGCTGGATATCTCTAATGTCCTCTTTGCTAATATTGGAGGCACTAATGACATCAACATCGTTAAATAGAACCATTTGCCCATTCAACACACTTGGGGACTTCAATTCAAAAGAAGTCACTTCTTTTTCTTACACTGGGGGATCAGACGTCTAACCTACTTGGTCACCTGACCTACAATATTACTTACACTTGGTGCCTCAAAAATTTGTACTGTTATTTACAAATTTACAGCGCTAGACCAACAGGGGAGGTTTGTACTTTTCACAACTAATCTATGATTGAATTGGATATAATACAGGGTCTTGTTCAAGCTTCACTAATATATGCACATGGTATGTACAATCGTCTGGTCAGCTGCTTACCAAAAAGGACACCACCTGATAAAGAAAGAAAGAAAAAACACAATACCGGTACTTAGACAAAGTCGCAAAGACGTGTAATTTGGCATAATTTGTAAACCAAAAACAGGAGGCGGAAAAGAAAAACAACCAAAACTCTCAAGTCTCAACTATGAGGGACCTAAACAAAAATTCTTTGGAAACTAGAGATTGGAATAAGAAATAGATGTCTCTTACCCGACATAATTTTGGCACAAATTTTCGTGAGATGTTGCTTGGATGATCAACTTTTGAACTTGCAGCTTGACAGATAAACCATGATCAACTTCTCGAGTGTCTCCAGAAATCAGTGTGCTGTGGTCTACTGCGTTTTGAAGAGAGCTAGATGCTACAGATGAACTAGTGGAAAAATCACGTCCAGTAAGCTTATTACTCATCCGAGCCATGACAACCACAGCGCGCTCATTCAAGACCTCATTAGCATCACCCAGTTGATTGACAGCCTACATGGATAGCCAAATAAAATGAAGCAGGCCCAACAGCATCATTTCTATTTTTGTAGCTGATGGAAAGAATTCTGACATACCTGAAGAATTTCTCTTTCACGAGCACCTCGTTGAGGTTGAGGAAGCTCTCTATTTGGAGCAGGTTCTTCGGCCTCCACAACAGGAGGAACGTGAGTATTTGCAAACGTTGCCATTTGTGGTACTTCATTGAAGTTGAAGAGACGCCAGTTGATGAGAGGGTCATGAACAAAGGCCTACATAAAGATAAACCTAGAATTAGCTTCCTTTCTTTAGAAGTTTCTATTATTCAATTAGTAGTACTGCACCAGTGGTGGTGAAATAGTGAGCCCGAGCCCATGCAGACCAAGAGGACACCTTTATTTGAGAAAATAAGCGGTCTTTGTGCACATGTCAATGAATGCCTAAATCTGCAAATGTCTGAGCATGAAGACATATATCTTATCGTGGATACTATCATATATATGATACAAAAGCTATTCAAAACTCTTATTTTAAGTCAACTTGCACGTGTTACTCATAAATTTCCACCTGGTATCCACAGTCAATACTATGGGACACTTCAAAACAAATTTCCCTTAAAACATGATTGAAAAAAATAAAATAAATATATGGTTTAGCAAAATGTATCTTGTCGTTCATACCTCCATCATAGCCATAACACTATCTTTATTTGTTCGCAGAACTTGCATCACATTTTCACAAGTTGAGCGGAAGTTCCCCTCAATACCACTAACCTCCATTGCTTTCACGAGCATTCTAGTCAAACGGAAGGGGACCTGTAAAATGTACACAAACGAATGAGCAAATATTTATTTGAGAATATGTAAGAAATCAAACAAGAAACACTTAAAATTGCAGCAATGCACCTTTTCAGGAAACTTCTCCCTGTTCATAGAGGCCTCAAAGCAGTCCCCAAAGTCAATGTGCAAGATCTTCCCACTGTACAACAGCATATGAGAAGGCCAGAGGATTTATCTAAATTTTAAATCAGCTTTTCATCAAAATAGCAATCATAAATTACCTAGAGCGAAGCAGCATAAGATTGCTTGGGTGACGATCACCAAGGCCAAGAAGATACCCGACCTAAAACAAAATCCATCAATCGGATGATTAATCTTATAGAACAAGATGGTATGTGAAGTATCATTATAATATAGTTCATGTGCCACTAATCTATATGCAGGGAACGTAATTATGTGAGAACTGCTCAGTAAAATATATAATCTCACAAGTTGAATTTTTGACCATCAGATCCGTCTTTCTGAATTTTTTTAAAAGAACTTAAATTTGATTAAACCCAACCTCAAATGTTACAAAGAAAATTAGGTTGTTCAAGGAAAGATATACCATGCTCATGACTGCTAAACTTCTCGTATAGTTTGTCCTCCTCTCCAGCCATACCTCTGAAGTGCGACTTTTCAGCCAAAGAACCTATAAAAAGTACCTTTAGTGACCTTCAAACAACAAGGTACTGCAAGCCAGAAGCTATTGAATGTGCCGAAGAAATTGGAAAGAATCATACCCTTGAAAGGTCATTTCCCTCTGTATTTTGTAGGGCGTACTCGAATACTTCCACTTTAGCTATGAGTGGCAAATGATCATAATCCGGAGCAAAACTGAGCATATATTTATGTTCTTGATTTAGAGTGATCTGAAACAAGGAATCATTTAGAATAATGAGATAAATCAGACAACCATAAACTCCACACACCCACGCACAGTGAGTAACCTGCAAGAAGGATAGGGTTTCCACATGCTTTTATCTTCATGGTTATGTGTAACTATGTTAACTCTCCCCACCCACCAAAGCTGGAGAGATTTGGCTTTTCCCCTCCACAAATGAAGAGAAACCAACCAATACCCTTAAAATTATCTGCTTTTATTGGGTAAAGCTATCCTTGCAAAGCAACTGAAGAGACCCATATCTTTACATACAACATCACATTCAAGATAACCAGATGGTGTGGGACATTGTGCAATCAAATCGGACTCCTGTAAGAGAGGAACAGAGATAAAAGAAAATGCATAGCACAAAAACTAACCTTCCTTGCATCCCTGTACTCTCTAATGAGATGGTGAAGGGTGTCACAATTTGGGACCCAACCAATCAGTCCACTGTTTGGAGACAATGGAATGACAGAATATCGTTGAATAGAAAGATCCTTCTCCCCAGTTTCTCTAGCATTCTCCAATAGTGTGTTCACCAAACCAAAAAGCTAAAAGAATGCAAACGTGTACGAATTAGAATAATTCACACATACAAGCAAAAACAAATGCTTTTAATTCCTCAGGACCATGAATTTCAAGAATTTTTCTTAACAGAGTACCTGCATGACACGTTCATCTTGACGCAAGTCTTCATGTCCCTTCAGCAAGAAGGCATACTCCTCACCATCACTCCCATGAATTGTTAATTTCCTAGGTCGCTGTTTGGATGTTATGACAACAAGCTGGCGTGCAAATGATGCAATTGTTACCACTGGAGATTCTGCAACATGAGTTTAAGTATTTATTAGTTTTGGTTGAATACCATTAATTACTATATTGCTTTAATGCAAATGAACACTTACCTGCTCGATATGTGCCAGGAACAGCCAGTTCCAGATTACGACATTCTAATAACTCTGGCGAGACAGACTAGCATACGTAGACAAATGTCAGTGAGTGTACAATGACAATGCAACAAGTCAACAGAAACAAGGAAAAAGATCATCCTACCTCCAAGTCCAGTGTAGTGAGACTTTGAAGCTGCTTATCAATTCGTCTAAATACATGATAGTAAAGATCCCATGCCTGATCATGAGGAAAGTTTTAATCATTGGCCCAAGTATCTTGAAAACAAAAGGTTAAACAACGGTGGTAATGGCATGACTTATGTGCAAAGCATTTCAGAGTTAGCAGAATGAATGTGACTTGGAACATTAGATTAGTGATATTTTATATCCATTTAAAGTAAAAAAAATGTCTTATAAGATATCTCAGTTTGAGTTTTCTAGACTGCTTTTAAAAACAAAAACAATAAAGATAGAAAAGTTCCTTTTAGGTTTAAGGACAAGTATATACATGCTCAGTTAACAACTTCTTCCATACCTGGGTAAGCTCAGCATCTTTTCCAGTTCTCTTGTATTTCATGCAGCATTCATAGGCCTCCAGCAATTCATCACGATAGGCCTGAGATCACACCAAGTGATATGTCAACCAGTAAAAAACAAAACATCATACTAAAGTCAAAGATCAGTGCAATCAAGAAGGTCTCCATGTTCTGTTTTGGCCTTTCTGTCATAAATTAATTGGAAAGTTCCACAATTAGCTGAGGCTATGCAAAAAGCCCATGACAAATCCCTAAACATTAAACATTCCTAAGAAACCAAATTCAATATGAGTAATGAAACAACCTCAATGAATGTAGTCTCTTTTAGTGTGGTATCGTTCCTCATTACCCCTTCCTCGAGCATATCATGCAGTGGCTCCAATACTTTTAACATTCCCTCGATGTTATGTTCACCAAAATACAGACGACTAGCTTCTTCAAGAGCCTCGTGCCACATTTCATGCCAAAGTATTGCAACTCGAATCAGTTCCTTTGACACAAGTTGTGCCTGTGTATCGAAAAAGACAGAAAAAAGCCTCTCAGTAAGATTGCTAGTTACACCGTAAATAGCAAGGAACTGCACAAATAGATGGAAATTAACTCGAACTATCATTTCACCTGATCCACAAGTACACCACTATGCTGTCGAACTTTGTCAACCACCTCATGAGCTGCAGCTCTGCGTAAATTACTTATTGATTTACATGCCACTAGGAGAGGGTACATAAGAGCCTGCAAGTAGAATTTAGTTAAGAAACTTATGTGCAATTCTAAATTAGATAGACAATAGCATTTTCATGCCGACAAGTACCATACATAGAAAACAAACCTGTGGATGATTTTGTCCAATGCGCACCAAAAGCGACTGTATGAGTTCCCTTACAGCATGGTTATTAGAATGTATCCTGGCAATTATTTGAGGTAAAACCACCAGCCATGTATTAATATTAACATGTGCAAACCCGTTTTGTAGTGCCATTTGAACTTCTGCTGTAGCTCCATGGTTGAACCACAATGTAAGAAGACGAAGAATATCCTGAAACAGAAAAACAGAATATTTTGGAACTAAATGGAAAGTGGTATACAAGAGGTACAAAATGCATAAATATATACATGTTATTATTACCTTTAAATAAGAATATTGTAAATATGTTAATTTGCAATTACAAATATAGATATATTGGACATTTGGTACTATGCAAATACAAACTTTTTATTGTCATCAAAAAAGTATCAGAGCCCACTTGACCCAACCAACTTCAACAGGCCAGCCTTGATTTCTCTGACAGAATAAAGTTCAATACAAACTTGCACAAACATCAATTTCCTTTCTCTGTATATCTTTATTTAGAGAACAATTTTGTTCAACTTACATTTCCTTTGAAAGAACTACCAAAATTCCACACACAGAGGTACTTTTAAAAAGAATCAGTTAAAGCCCATTATGCAGTATAAAGATTGTGCCAAATGCCAAGATATGAAGCAGACTGTAGAAGTAAATCTAAAATGATAGTGTATGGCAGGAAAAAATCATGACGATCAAGAACTGTACTTTACCTGTAAGCTGTCGTCAACACCTTTAGTATTTGCTGAACAAGCTATTGAGTGAAAATATCCGGTGACTGCTGCAACAACAAACTGGGAAGCGTCACTTGCATACCCTCTGACAGTATACAGAGACATCACTGCTGTATTGAACAATGCCCAGGTGTGCCATGCCTTTGCCCAAGTGTTTGCACATTGAGTTGCATATCGATAGGCAAGAAGGATTTCTGAACAAAGTTCAAACTTAATCAACAAAAGAAGCTCGGAAAGATTCGTAGACAATCTGGAACTCAAATAAGCAAAAGTTACCCTGTATAGAATCATCATCCAATCCAGGAGAAAGAGCCCATTTCCAAGTTCCAAGTTTGAGATACACACGAGCAATGAGAGGAACACTTGGAGTACTACAGCTCATCAAGCTAGTTGGTGTAAGTGATTCAACATTAGCTGCAGTTGAGAGCTCCATTGCCAAATTCTAGACCATATAGTCACAGCCAAGCAATATACACAGTGAGAGGTCGGTAAAATATGAGGTTCATAGGTAGTTAAAGTACAATTAGTTTATCATTGGTGCTTAGACAAAAAAAAGACAATTTTCTACCTGCAGCCTAGCAAATGCTTCCTTGCGTTTGACGTCCTCTCCAAGCGACCATTGGTATTTCAAGTATCCAAGCATCACTTGTGGAGGCCCATGGTACCGCACACTTTCATGAGATGTTTCAGGGTCATACTATAAGATCAATAACAAAGGGTAAGAATCAGACTACCCCAACGTCAACATCACTGTAGAGCTTCACACCACCTACCTGTAAGAGCTTCACTAGAGTAGATCTAGCCTGACTAGTTCGCCTACTTTTCCGGCAAAGGGAAGCAAACTTAAGCCAAGTATCAACATCTTCAGTTGGAGGTAGAACAAGTTCTCTAACTGCTAAAAGTACTTGCCATACCTGAACATTCAAGTACAAAGCAAATTAGTGAATTACCCCTGCAACACAAAGCCACAGCAATAAGTATATTTGCATTCATTGGTTGATGAAGTGGGGTAAATAGTTTGATACTCTTAGCCTACATCACGAAAACATATATAGATCTTTTTCCAGATGACACTAGCTGTCTTGTGTTTGGAAGAATATAGTATAGTTCGGTCCAAATGGCAAACGATCATTTTACTCAAAGTCACACACACGACATGATAATAAGAATAAGAATACAAAATGTTTCAGTTCTTCCCAGTAGCTAAACAAGTAATAAAAATATAGTCCAAATAAAAGTAAAAATACATAGGCTCGCATGTGAAGAAAATAGGAAGATTAAAGACCACAGCTGGTGAGTGCGATCACCAAGTCATCCACAACAGTACAAAGCTTATTACTTAATAAAAATGAAGTAACAGCTCTCATGATTTTAGCAAAAAGAAAATAAGTGATATTCTCAGAGGCGGTTCAAATATTTAAGAAGTCCCATCCTAGGGCCAAAATACTCAGAGTACTACTATGAGAAGCCTTTATGTGCTTTCTCACTTTGACAGTGATAGAGAAACTAAGAATAAAGCATACGTCATATATACCTCAACATTACGCTTTGTTCCTTGTATCCGCTCATTCCACATATTGCGAATTAGAGCCCGTCTTCCTTCGGCAACGGGGTTCCCCAGAGGAAGTGTACAATAATCAATGACCTAATCATAGATTTTCAAATATTTAGGAAAACAATCAGGAATCTACTAAACACTTTATGAGAGTGAGGGAGGGAGACAGCAAACCTCTTCAAGTTCTGACAGCTGCTGGACACGAACCATGTTGGTATATGCACGTTCATAGCTCTCCAATACCTAGATCATAAAGATTGTGGATGATAAACTATATATATTTGGAGGAAATGTGAAATAGCTTGTAGTGATGTGGCCATAGTTAATGGAAACCACCATACAAAATCACAAAAATTTGGGCTAAACACACCTCACGCAGTCTGTTTGGTTCAAGCCATAAGAATGTTTTCTTATTAATCTCAATTTCTGGGACAGATATTACTTGAAGATACATCATATAGAACTATCTTATGTTCAATTCTAAATAACCATACTACATAAGCAGCATGATTGAAGCTCAAAGCATTTCTATCCCACATAAGTTCAGGATAGAAAACACATTCCAGGAAATACAATCAGTGCACAGGGAGTCTCCCTAGTAAATAGGTACAGAAATGCACAGCATCATCCATTGTTTTGTAGCACCATCATGACTAGCAACTTCATATACAGATCAAGAGCAAAGAAGGGTTAAAGACTCACCAAAGCAGCAAGCTCTGTTGCCAAGCATTTCCTAGCTCTCTCAACATATTCTCGTGCTTCATCATACTGTAGTTCAACAGCAATGGAAACAAAAGTAAGTTCATAGAAATTATCCAATACGTTCAGGCTCCCTAGAAACCAATTAGTCCAACTATTTAGCTACAAGCCTACAACAGAGCTGTCAGTAAAACACTTTCATTCAGCTGCAAGTTCTATGTACAACCTATAACAATGATATAATAATTCTAGAATCTGACATCGTTACAATGGATGAGGAGCAGAACTTTACTCAAAAACAAGATATCGTTTGATTATGAATGGACTATAAGACAAAATTTTCATTTATCAAATGGCTTTGGTAGTTATGTTTTGTATCTTCTCTTGCTGATGATAAACTAGTTTACAACTTAATTTCAAAAATTTAAAAACCCTAAATGGATATTTCATAATTCTAAGAGGATGCATATAACTACTTTCTAGATTATAGTGAAAATGAGACCATAAATAAACTATTACCTTTCCCCTCCGAACTAATAAAACGGCTCTAAAGAATGTGCCATTGCTGCTTCCATCACCACTAGCAGCAGTATTCCCTAATCCCTTCAGCTTGGTTTCATCTCCATCATCCAATCGAGACACATATTCAGCCATTTGATCCCACTCTCCCATATTCCAAGCAGCACTTGCAGCCTGGCACAATCAGATCCCAATCATTAGAGAAGTAAGAAGAACATGAATGAGCACCAATCAATAACTAACTCACCATTGGTGCCATTTCCAGTCGAGCAGCAGGCTCAGCAGGGGTCCAATATTCCTTAAACAGGTTATTGAGCTCCTCCCATCGAGCCAAAGCAGCAAGACATCGCATACGACCTACAGAAGCAACCAGTAAAAAGCCTGATATAGTTGGGAAATGCAGAGCATAATCTATGTAGGAACATTGGAAACATGAAGAGCATATACTAAACTGCCGCTGACAGTTACTTCTGTCCTGCATATTGCTTTCTTTCCTAAATCAAGGATCGGATTATGATGTCTATTCAAGCATGAGTGGGAAGGAAGGAGAAACTAAACACGCCAGAGCAGAAAATAACAGTTATGGTAGACACGAACCTAAAGTGGCATCAAAAACAAGATGTGGACTTGATGCTTGAGAGGCTTTCGCGGTGTAGGCCTTGAGAGCATCATCCCACCGCTGCAACTTCTCATACCTAACCAAGTACAACCATGTATTAGTGATTTTTGCAATGCTCATTTGAATTCAGGTTTCAGTTGCACTCTTTTCAGATACATGATGATAACCAAGTAAAGGGAACAAAGCAGAACCCTAATAAAATTTATACCAAAGGCACCATAGAAGTAGAACATTTACAATTGATTGGGGTCAAATACTCATAGTTTTTTTAACAAATGTGAAAAGGGGAGGGGGGAATGAATATAAAAGTACATAATTTACCAAGACACTTTCAATTGAACATCCAAATTTTGCTGGGCATAGGTCAATATTCCAACTGCAGCCTAAAAGAAAACACAAGAAGTTCTTCAATAAAATGTGTCCATAAAATGTTCACAAACCCATAAAAGTAAAAATTTACCTCATGCTGTTGTAACTGGTTGTTAATATGTATGAGTGCTTCAACTACATCCATCTTCTTGGAGTGTGCTCCTTCGAACTCCATTTCTTTGTAATGCAAGGCCTTTGCAAATGCACGACACTGGAGTATAGTATAGATAATGCAAACATACAGTAGATTAGTGAGAATCTGGTAGGGTAAATTAAATCTAATCGGAGGGTTTGCAGAATTTGACACCACTATTTTCCAGTCCCCCTCACCCAAAAAAAAATGATCAACAACCCAAAGAAACAAAAAAAAAATCAAATCTACCTTTTCTGCAAGAGCACCAAGGAGACGAATGTCTATAGGAAGAGGTTTCTCATCATGTTCCATGAACTCTGCCTTCAGAATCAACCACGTCAACAAATTAGTATAGAAAAACAAAGTTGCATTCCATTCAGAACATATTTGATGCAGTATGAGTGAAGGACCATTATTTTCTTCCTCCTTGTTTCTAAGCACAGTACAAAACAATACGGAGAATCACATTTCCATGCATCCACTGGATTGCCACGTTTCCATTTGGACTTCCAGAATCAGTTTTCAATAGAGCTAATGCAAATAAAGATTGAAAACAATATAAAAGTATAAATAAGATCAGTCAAATCACCAAGCCCATTGAGAATTTTTTTTTTTGGTAAAATCATTGTTTGCGAACATGGTTGATGACGCCGAGTAACATTCCAGATGTACCGTTACTATAGCATTCACAAAATGATATCAACACTCGGTAACAACATCTACCGAGTCATCCAGCTTTTAAAGGATGCTGATGCACATATGTCTAACAGTAGTTATGATGTAGTGCACGAGTGCCCAGGGATCATCTAATTGAATTATATGCTACAATGTGGAGTGGACTAAGATTCCCCTCAACTAAGCCGATAGATTTAGCTTTAAACGAGAGAATCCTATAACAATTTAAACGCTGCAGCAAGAGACTTGACACTAAAGGTTCCCTGTGAATAGTTATGTATGAGGTGAAAACAATACATATGATACTATTATTGAACAAAGGGTTTTAAGCATTCCGATCTTAAATCTTAAATCATAATAAGAGCTCAGTTCATTTGAGGTCTTGTTTATATACCGATAATATCTCAATGTCATTTCTGTATGTAGCGTAAGTCTATAAAAAAACATTAGCAGAAAAGACATACCAAATTAAGTAGTGTAGCCAAAATCTCAGGAGGAATATTTGGAGATGAAAATGCCATTTCCAAACTCCGTACTAGCTGTTTCTGACTAGTCTCATTTAGTTGAGCCCAACAACTAACAAATCCAGCTGCAAACAACTCCCGCCCAACAAATGGCTGCAGAGGCAGTAAATCAGAACTCAAAGTACCACTGAACGAAAAATAAAGAAAGAACAATAACTCTGATGGAAATATACAAGAACTGAAGACAACAATTATACACATTACCTGCAACTGTGCAAGCCTCGCACACGTTCGCAGAGCAGGAGAAGGAGATTCCTTCAGAAGTTCAATACTGAAGTGTCTCATCCATTCTGCCCAATCTTCTTTGGTGCTGCGTTGAGAAGCCTCCCCCGCACTTCGTAATCGACCATCATTGACCTATATGTAAGTTTCACAAGTCAAATAACCGCCTTAAAGACAAGATAATAACAACTAAAATAGTAACTATGATAGAATATTAATAATGTGAAACTAAACAAAGAATACCAGATACTGTATAACAAGTCTAGGCATCAGAAGAGCAGTTGTAATTTACGGTAGTGGAGCTCCGATGTTGACAGCATACAAAGAAATGCAAGACAAAACTAATGTAATATTGTAATGTAACAAAACCAGTGATTTTAAAAAGCTGCTTTTACTCCATTAAATTAGCTTTGACTTTCAATTCTTTGTTTGTTGTTAACATCGTGGCTCCACAGGAAATTACAAATGCTCGCAACCAACCTATGCTTTTACTAGGGCACTTGTCTAGTATCTTTGGTGTACATCTTAGCAGTAGGTGTATGAATATTGAACATTAATTGCAGAACATAAAATCACGAGATACCTGATGGCTTCGAAGTTTTTTCTGTGTATCAGCCACATCATCATAAGGGTCAATCTCCAAATCAGTTGAACGGTCTGCAATAACCTCTACTGGAAGTTGTCGATTAAATCTTTGAGCCAAGATTAGAGGTTCCCGTCGCTGCAAACGGCCTTCAATTTCCTCGAATTCCTTATGCTGAAATGAAAGAATTTAAATTAATATCACCGGTTCTCAAAATATATCTCGCACGACACAAAAAGATGATGCTGATAATAATAATAATAAATAGACACAAAAGATTAAGGGATTGAGTGAAACAGACCCGTAGGCGATGTTTCAACAAAAGCTTGTGTATTGAAGGGATAAAGATGGTGAAGTCCTCCCCGAGGGCATGAGCTAAACAACAAAGTGCATCGACAGCATCCTTCCTTAGCTCATCGTTCTTCCTGTAACAAAAAAGTTTAAATGGTTAACAGTGTAAATCACAACTCATAACTGATATAGGATACTGCTCAACTCTTCTGCCGATACAGAAAAAGATAACCGTTTAAAAAACAGGACATTATATATCAGTCCTAGTATGAATAAGAAACAGAACACTATGAACTATAACTGCCATCCGAAAGGGGAAAATACAAGATTTTGTCTCCAAAATGAGAACCAGGAAGAAGCAGCTGTCAGAAAATATATCTTTTTTTTAGAAGAAATACCTTTTATTAAAAATGTCAGCAGTTGAAATCTACAAGTGGACAATTTTCTAAAACAGTCGAAAAATTATAATAAAAAAATTAAAAGACTCTGCCAAAATAAAAAATTATAAATATATAACCAAGAGTAAGTTACTCCATAAAAACAACTATATATTCAATGATCAAAGTTTAGACTAACTATTGGGGAAGGTGAAATTGGCACCCCTGTTTTACAAAAGTGTAATGCAAATACACACAAAAAACAAAGAACAGGGTGTGGTTAGTAAGAAAGGGTGCCAATTACACCTCCCACTATTAAAGATGGCAACTAACTAACTCGCATGATGAACAGATCATGCAGATCTCAAATAACATAAACTATCAGAATCAATGGATCAGGAAACAAACCCATCTAAGACTAGCTTCAAGTGATGCACAAGAGACGAAATGTGACCAATAACCTGAAACAGAATAATTACACATTAGATCTTTTTCTTCTAGGGGCACATCACTATCAACAAAATGTCAAATAATATACATCAGCGAGAATTGAGGTATTTCCACATAAATAACAATAATAATAGTTTCTTTCAGAGGAAAACAATGCTAATAGTAATAATCATCATAGTAACAACAAAACTAATATTAATAATAATAAAAAGCAGCTGGTATAACAACCTGCACCCGAGGGATCAGTTTAGTCAAAGTCTTGATAGCAGCACGTCGTATATCCACAGACGCATCCACTTTAAACAGGCGAATGAGAGCGGGAAGAAGAAGATGCATATGTTCATCCAAAGTTCCTACATTTACGAATCAACATTTTTGTTTACAGGTAGGAACAACCACCATACCATTTCTCACTTCTTGCCGCCAAAAAATAATACTAAGAAAGATGTGCAGATAATTCACCATAGTAACTGCAGTATTCGACAATCAAAATGGAGTACTAACCACCAAACACTTCAAGGGTATGGAGGATGTCATGAACATATGTATAATCATTACACCGTTCCGCATCACTTAAAACTTGAATACAGCATGGAAGAATATCGGGAAGATATGTTCTGAACTCATCATTGAGAGCCAAACAAAGCTGCTCCACTAGATGCAGAACCTAAGAAAGAATACAAGAAATTACAATAACCTCTATGGAAGATCAAAGCAGAGAAAATCAATCTCATACATTTAGTTCCCCGTTATTGTAACAGTAAAGCAAATATCAAACTTACTGGATATCCTGGTTGGGGACGGCCGGCAGCAGGGAAACTAAAGGTTGACCATAGTTCTGATATAAGAACCAGCAACTCATGCAGATATTTCCTTATGTGCTGACGCACAATAGACACTAGAGTTCCAAGCTTCCATGTTATAAAATCCTTCAGCGCATCATCACATGTACGAACTATATGGAAGAGGTCCGGCAAAACCTAAAAGTACGGTGAAAAAACCACAATTTAATCGAGCAAAAAGATGTACACCAGTATCTTACTGTGAATGAGTCAAAACAACAGGTAAACTCAAGTAACAGCGTCATTTACTTTTTACTTTAAAAAATCACATGTTCTATTACAAACGATGTACATGATAATACGTCTCATGATCGAGAAACCCATCTGCTTAAGGCAATTACACACAAAAAAAGATACAGAACTACACACTCATTCTATCAAATTGAACTACACTAAGAATAATAGACCTGAGCAATTTCTATCAACTGTCCACAACAGAGCCAGTTTTACTAAATAAGAAGAGGTAGATCCATCAGTTGGTAACTAGGTATGGTAAATTCCCAATAAAGGAAGGTAGTCAACATATTTAAAATTAAAATAGAGGCAGATGGAAGTTTTGATAATATTTTTGTCTTCTATTAAAAAGGACAATAAAAATAAAGTCGAGATCCAATTTATAGATTCAGCAGTCGACCATAAAGCACACATGAGTTCGAAGTTTGAACACATATCTGTTAGTGTGAGCATGATGTGATATACGATGAAGCCGATCACAATTAAAGCATGTAGCACTAACCTTTGGTAAGTATGGAACACAACTGAGACCCATTGACTAATCTCGCAAAAAAAATGAATAGATGTCAGAAAGCATAACACTAATTCTTATTGAAAAACATCGACCAGTTTCCTCAAAGTTATATACCTTGAATATGAACATAAGTGATCCGACAACCTTTAGGTGAAAAGTACCAAGTGAAGGGTCCCTAAGTATTCGCATGAGAGAATTGATTGCAACCTGTAGCCATCATAATGTCAAGATACAAGATCTAAAGAGTACATTAGTACGATCATCTGTAGTATTGATGTATGGTACATATAAACATATATGTACATATACTTGCATTAATTCAAGCTTTGCAATTCGTGGTTCACCCACGGCAGTTAATGAAGCCACCAGTCAAAACAATTCAGTGGTGATGAGGAGCACCATACATGACTATCACATACAATATATACATAGTGGATCTAAAAACTCGAACATATATGACAGAGTAATGGATATCATATAACAGATTGATTGTTCTACCGTAGAATAATAATCTTCTGATGTTGCAAATGATGGCCACAAGTCCATAGGCACTTCATCCACAGATTGTATATGTTGACCAGAATCGCTGGCATTACGAGGAACCTCTCCATGCAACCCAGGCAAGCTTTGTTGGTTCCTTTTATGCGTATGAGGGTCTAGAGCACCCATAATTCCAAGAACCTATCAAAACCAAAGATCAACATTTTCATAAAAGCTGTCCATGTATTATTATTACCATGTCATAATCATGTTACAAGTATACCTTCAATACTTCACGTCTCGTAGACCAAGCCAATTCACCATTCAGCAACTTCAATAGTAAGCCAAGTAGCAGAGGATACTCATTATACGGAGTTATGACATACCTGTCAAGACCAGACAACAATTATCTTCAAACACATCACATACATAGTATCTCAAATCATAAATTCATAGTCACATCTTGGACTTGAGTCACAACACATTCAAAGAAACTAACACAATGGGCTCCGATCCACGCAGACCTGAACCTTGCTTATTCTAAATTTACTTTCCCCCTAAATTTCAACATAAAGCAACAAACTTTACAATTTCACAAGGTATCAGAACTTTCAGTTGCTACTACCAGAATCTACTTCTCCATTAATATGAAACAAAGAAAAACTCTACACCAACATGTACAATCGATGCAACAATTTTTTATGTGCTTTTCCACGGAGCTTAGCAACTATAAGCCTCATTGATCCAATGTAAGGACATGGTGCATACCCAGTGCTCTGAACAACTTGACCAAGAGTAGCCACAGCCACCTCCCGTTTTGTGACAGCTGCACCATCCAATAAAGCTTCAACTATCAAAGGCATAAGCTCAGGGATATATTTTCTCATTGCAAAACCACCCTAGAAAAAAAATCAAAATATAAAAAATATTATCAACCTTGAATAAAACCAAATAAAATAAACAAGAACTAAAATAGTCACAGTTATATCAATCCAACTGTTACAAGAACTAAACCATTTATACGCACCACTCTAGCCAGATCTCCAACTGTTACAAGAACTCCACTAATGATGCCACTATTTGTGCCAACACCAGTGCCGTCCATAAGTCTATCCACAAGTGCCTGCAATATAAGACCTCTAATATCAGACAAAAAGGACTGTGACAAACTTATTGATATTGGAAGTCTTAACCACTAAATAATATATTAGACCTTGTGTATGGGAGCAATGTACGGATGTATTAATCTTTCACAGTTTCGTATTAAACAACCCAGTAACTTGGCACTTTCTTCCCTGCATTTGCTATCTGCACTGCTGACATAGCAAGAGAAGTCAATATGTGACATTTTGGAGAGACATTCTAGCATTAATCCCATTACTGAAAGTAACAAAAGTCCATTAGTTATCACATCACCTCTGCCCCAGGTAAGTCAATAACTGTATGAGATGGCGGCGAAGCGCTGGAAGAACATAAGCAGGATTCTTCTCTGACAACCTCCCAGCCACAGAAATGGCAAACTCACGAACATCAAAATCCTATACCGAACCATAGTATGTTAACAAGATTGGTTGCAACCCAACGTAACAAAAATAAAAAACTTTTCAAAAAGTAATTTTCCTATAGCCAGTACTTAATCGGAAGCATACATCAATTCTGCATATTCATTAACAGGTCTGTAAGTCCCAAAGCTTATATGACCAGCACAACATTTTCTTTTTTAAGTAAACAAAAAGAATATCACCTCATCATTTAACGCAGCAAAAATGGCGCTGAGACTATCAGCCTGAGCCAAAAAATCATCAAAGCCTCTATTCCCATGTAGAGAAGAAAATATTGAATGGCGAACAATCACATCAGCATCTGCAACAGCCTCAATTAGAAGCTTTTCAACAATCTGCACAAAAGCCATTTTCCAGTTCAGTTATCTTTTTACTTGCAAAATCCGGTCAACTCAAGGCATTCAAAAATATATACATACTATAATAGCAGATTGAACACAAGCTATCTCAAATTGATTGCATATTTCTGAAGCTTTATACTGTATATGGAAAAGTATAATTGTAATTGCATTTTGTAAGAAGATAGATTGATAAATATACATATATATTTATTAAAAGCTTCAACAACATCAATGGTCGTTCGAACCCCCGACCTCCTCTTTGGGAGTAATATCAGGTGTACACTAATGGTATTAGACTATTGACTAATTAAACAAGTTCATATATTAAAAGGCAATTTGTTAACTGTGACCCAAATTAAATATCCTAAAGAAACATAAAGAGTACATTATAATGACCAAAGTTTCCCCTACCCCGCTGGATCCAAAAAGAAGAAAAAGAGTGTCTTGAACATTTGTCATCTCAGCATAATTGAGAATAATCTCAAATGGAGATGTACAATAAAAAGAAGGCAATTATTGAAAGAGAACGAAAATCCAAAAGATTACGATCAAACCTCCTCAACAAGACGCCGTCGCTTTCCTCGATTTGTCCTGCCAGGCGCATATTGTACACCAGAAAAGGAATTTGCAACCAATCTGCAACAACATAGGGCAGCATCTTTTCGGATGGCTCCATCATCATCATCCAAATATACAACAACTGATTCTCTTGCAAATTCAAGAAGGTCGTGACCCTGAATCGTATATCATCTTGAGTGGATATTTTATTCAAGGGAAAAAGAATTACATAAACTTTAGTGATTAAGAGGTGATAAAAGGATGCACAAGGGATACCAGTATGCACACAAACCTTGAAATTGAAACGAGCTAGAGTTTGCAAAGCAAGTTGCACAAGGGCTGAAATACTGAGGTCTGAAACATGCTGAGGGATATTCATGGAGTTTCCTCTACTCAACACAGCAACTGACCTTCCCTGAGGATGATGGGATTTTGACAGAACAACTGAAATAGAGTCTAGCAACCGATCTTGGATGGTAGGAAGCAGAGAGGGAATGCTGAAATAATAATCAACGACCTAGCTAACTAGTCGGTCACTAGGATAACTACTCAAAAAAAAAAAAAAATAATGCACAAAGATAGTTCATGCAGAAGTCAGTGTACCTGGTAGTTATCTTTTCAAGGGCCTCAACAAGCGTAGGGGAAAGACCGGCAGAGAACATAACATCCAAAAGACCACGAACATCATGTTCCATGGCAGGGCCCATAGCTTTTGCTATATTTCCAACACAAGCCAAAGCCTCAAGAGAGGGTCTCCCTCTACGTGGAGCAATCTGCAGAATATATCATACAGTAGTCAGAGATATATTCTCAAGCTCTACAAGAAGCAGTCCACAGGATAACAATTGTTATAAATGTTCGGTGACCTATATCCTAGATGAATATAACAATAAATAAATGTTTCACATACTGCGTCACGTAAGTGTGGTGTGATTTGCCCCAAATACAAAAATAGTTCACCATCCAAAGCACCAGCCATCTCCCCAAGCGCAATAAAACCACTTGATCGTAGTTCAGCTGATTGTCGTAAAACAACAAGAATGTGATTCATACATGTCTGCACAATTTAGCATTTCCGCAATATGTCAGTGATAAACAGAAAACATAAGTTAATGACTTTGAACCTAAACACTAGGCCTAGGAGTTACAGTTGCAAAATAAAGAGCATTTGACAAAGAAGTGTTTTTCATTATAACAGACGAACCTCTAAGTAGTTTGTAACAAATCGATCGCGCAGAAAATGAGCAATTCGAGGTAGCAATGAGGTTATGCTCAGGCGAACCAGCCTATCTTTATGATCAAGATATCTAAGGACAATTTCTGCAACTTCTCTATACCTTGACATCATGAATTCACCTGTATTCCTGCCCAGATGAAATAAAAGTTTGGAAAAAGAAAACAACACGGATGTGATCAGTACCAAATTGAAGAAGTTGACGATGGCTAGTTGGAATCTCAATATCTTAAAAAGTAACATTAGCTCACTTATGTATTTCCAGATAAGCATGGTTCTTCAAATTCTCACTGAATTAACAAGACTTCTTATGAATTTTGTTATACTTGCTTCCAGTCTGGTTACACAGACCCCTTTTGAATCCTCTTAAGCTTTTTATACTACCATCATTATAGTTCACTTGAGAGAATACAGTCACTAATACAAAATGGTGACTTATTGTTTATACAAAACTTCATTGCAAGAGTCCATTGTATTCATGTACACAAGATGCCCAAACAAAAAGGTTTGTTCCAAAATGGAACTTATAATTGCATGAACAGATGCCGACAAATCTCTCCCATAACCAATATAAGCAAGAAAATTATCAGAGTACTCCTTTTGCGAAAATTGGGGATTTCTCATTTGTTTGGTCAAAAATCGAGACCGAGCAAGCAAGAGATAATCACATATAGATACAGATACAAAAAATTTGAATCTTTACCAACCTTAAAAGCTCTCCAACTGCAAGTAAAGAACCATGTATGCTGTGAACAGAAGCATTTTTACCCAATCCATCCTGCGTAGCCTCAAACATACGATAATACCATTGCACACGCCAACGTGTTTCACGTTTCTCAATAACGCCAAGGCAAGCACGCAGAGCTTGCACAGCTCGCTCTCGGATAGGCAACACCGGATCCCTCAAAGCAACCCAGATAGCATCAACAAACTCGGGAACATGAACATTGAATACTGTAGAAGCATTTTCTGCCATTTCCTATAGTAACAGTGGATATCGTTAAACACAGTTTTTCCATAACAGAATTCAAATGCATTACAAATAAAAAATAATATTGATTCACAAGATGATATAACCAGAACTACTAATACATTATAAATGAATATGGGTGTAATAGATACTGTTGTACAAAGGAATTTGTTGTGCTTACTTTCAAGATTAAGACAGCAGCAAAACGTCTATACTCGATTCTTTCTCCATGCAACCACTCCAGAGCAATTTTTATCTAAAATATCGGGAATAATCAGATTCTCTAGTCACCACTCCAAAAGCTATACAAAAGCATTAACAACTTAGCGCAAAACAAACCTGTAGTTCCACTTCATCAGCTGTCATTGCTCCCCCAGCCCTGGCTAAATGTCCCAAAACTCTACTAGCCAGAACCAAGATATCCGGATCACGTTTCACCTCAAACGCATTCCGTATGCAATTAGCAAACTTGGATACTTTCGACGAATTCTCTCCCAACGCTACATCTATCAACTCATCAATAGCTCTCAGAGCTCCCAAATTCTCCGCAACGTCACTACTGTCCAAAAGAGCTGAAATTCGATCGTACAACTGATCCATAAACCTCGAAAAAGCCTCTCCGCTTAAGTCACGCGCTTCTTCTTCGAGATGCTTCTTCAACGCCAACGATGCCCCCTCCTAATTACACGCACATACAAAACAGTCCAAGCAACAGCCTTATGAGCTCTAACGCAACATAAATTACAAGTCTTACTTACTAGAAAGGTCTGATTATCTTAAGAACAATGCGAAATTCACAAAATTTAAACCAAATTAGGTTTCTCAGTGGAGTTAGAGAGAGAGAGAGAGAGAGAGAGAGTTTACCTTGGGATTGCCACGTGTGCAGAGGTCGGCGAGGATGCGATTGAGGGCGTCGAAGCTGCCGCCGGCAGAGGCGCCGAAACGGAGGGACTGCGCCGAGGCGGCCATGGAGCTGCTTTGCGCGGCGCCCAAACCCTAAATTCCCACCCCGGAAGTTGTATCGGTATATCTAAATCAGATCTTCTAGCATCGGAGACGATGACGATGACGATTGTGAGGATTGAGTGGAGAGGAGTGTGGGTCTTTGTGTTAAAATCTGCTTATATAGGCTTGCAATTAACGCAAAAAGACTCTCTTCTCTATTAAGCCCTTCTTTTTTTATTTTTCTGGGCAATTGCGGCTGTCCTTTTTTTCTGTTACTTTCTCTCCCTGCTTGCTCGACTAGGCCGATCATACTCATTATGTTTTTATTTTTTATTTATCAGTAAATAAAATAATAATCTACGTTAATCTTCTTGACTATTTTTATCCACAACATCCTTTATCTAATCCAGCAATTTCAACGCATCTTTAGAACGTCCTCAATAATAATGTTATAAATACGGGTGTGTTTGTTCACACTTCCAAAAACGCTATTTACATTTTTAATAAATTTTTGAACTTTTATACTTTCGACTTTAATCTTAAAAATGCGTCTATTCACAGTTCCCAATTTGATATTTACACCTTTTAAATTTTTGTAAACTTTTAAAATCCTAAAATGTCTCGACTCCCAAGTTTAGAACTTACAGTCACCTGGAGATTCCATCTGCCTCGTATACATACTTAACAAACCAGCTAAATGTTTTGAAAGAAAATGTGCGTATTTTAATGTAATGTTGTATCACATATATTTCTTGCTTATTTACGTTTGTCATGTGATGAATCTAGTGATGCATAAATTAATGTTTTGACAGTAGGTTTATTGCATTTCAGCATGAATCGTCTATAAAAATCCCAACTCTCACCACCAAATAATAAGATCATCAAATTCTTCGAGGCATCCTCAATCATGAATTCTATCCAAATAGCTTAGCTCTCCAAATTGGAAAAGTAATATATTTTAGACTGTTTGTCATAAAAAAATTCAACTAAAAAAATAAAATGGACGTTTATCCAGTGGGGGACTGGGGGGTATATGCTACATTCCTTAGCATTAATTGATGATTTCTTCCTTACTGTAATTGCCCATCATCAATCTTCTTGCTGTCTTGGATCGTCTTCATCGCACACTTTTTATTTTTGTTAGTTGAGAATGTGATAAATATATGGGACACGTTAAGAGAGCGACGAGCTTGGGAGGTTTGGAGGATTGGGCTCTAAGATGAAAACAATATGAACATACGATCTTAGAAGATGGAAAACCAAGAGAAAGGAATTGAAGGAGAAAGAAGCTATCTTATAGAAGAAGTAGAAAAAAAATTAGAACAAGAATGTAGAAGACAAGAGAGCTAGAGAGAGAGAGAGAGAAAAAAAAAAACAAAGAGGGAGAAGAGGTGTACGGTGTACCCAGTTAATTAGGGGTAAATTTGAATATTAAGTGTCTAAAATTTTTTAGGAGGTCTAAATAGAAAAATGGGAGGTGTGAATAGCCAAATTTAGGTAAATTTGTCAAAAAGCCAAATTTAACAACCCTGTGTTTATCTTTCACTCCAGCAGCGAAAATCATTTCCAAGTTATTTTAAATTATTTTGTTACTCATCTATGCAATCACAGAGCGGGAAATTAAGATAGAGATTTTCACATTGAGTTAAAGTTTTTGTTAGAGCAACTCCAACAGATACCCTATAATTCATTTTTAGTATAAATACGATATTTTTTCTTTAAAATCAACTCCAGCAAATCCTCAATCTCATTAGGTATAATAGGAAATTCTTATATTTCACGTTTTCATCTTTTATTCCTATACCGAAAACATGAATTATAGGTAATGTAAAAGTCATAATTATCATTAAATCATTTCCTTATAGGTTGCAAAATCAATTAATATCTAAGTAAATTATCTATCTATTTTCCATCAACCAATCAAAATCAACCATACGTTTAAATATAACTAAATTGTAAATATATGCATGATTGTTCGTGATTTGGAGGGAAGATTTGTGTGGGCAACAGCTAGCCGCATTACCGGAGTGTACTCGGCACTAGCAGTGGAGATAGAGGCTGCTTGGAGAGCGATGCAGATTGTCAGTCACTTGGGTTATAACTCAACCTATATCAGCTCTGATAGTCTCATTGTGGTCAGAGCAGTTGAGGATCCCGCAACAGTTTCTAGCATGTTTCAGGATTCTTGTGAGCATCTTAGAAACGTATTAAGAGCCTTGTCAAATTGCAGTTTTGTTCATTTAGCCAAAGAGGCCAATGTAGTAGCAGACAAATTGGCTAAATGGGCCCTGTAAAATGCAAGGGTTCCATACTGGTTCCAAGATGTACCTGACTTTATGCGGGCATGGTTGGATTTTTATTTATTGAAATTTCTATCTTCACCTCAAAAAAAAACTAAATTGTAAGTAACATTGTTTGAGCAAATTTTTTTAAGTACATAGCTAAAATAGGTTTCAACTATATATTTAAACAAAATGAGAAAATTTTAAGTTACGTTGTTGGAGTTGCTCTTAAATGTCAAATTTAATTTTTGTTTAGGGTATTTGTTGGAGCTTTGTTTCGTTAACTTTTTCTTAAATTTTAGCTTTTATTTTGAAATAGGATATCTATTTGGTATGCAATTGCAAAATTGTAACATGCAGGGCCTTGTTCGATCATGACATCATTTTTTTTCCTATTGAAGTCGCAAATGCTCTATATATTGATTAATTTATTGTACGTTGTGTTCTTTCTCCATTGAATATAAAGATACGATTTAGGTATAGGTATACGAGTATTTACACAATTAATTCTTGATTTGTTCATTAGTATCTAAAATGTGCAAATCTTATAAATTGATCAACAATTTTTCAAAACTAATGCTTAGAAGTTATTGTCAAGCCTTAATTGCAAATTTCAAAATCTACAAATTTCAAAAGCAAATAATAAAGATTCTTCACCAAGACTCAATGACAAATTGCAAGAGGAGTCTGACAATGCTCCACATCAAGACCTATGTCCGCATGAGAAATAATTCAGAAGCAAAAGTCCAAAAGACAAAGTTAGTGCTCCATTATAAAAAAGAAAAAGCAAAGTGGGTTCTCCACTAAAAGAAAAGGAGGTTCAAAAGATGACATGATTTTGTTTGCCAACAAAATTGTAATAGTTAGCAAAAATGGCTATATAAGCCGATCAAATTTCATTTTCTAAACACTTGCAATGACAAAGAGGAAAATAATTCTGAAAGAGAAATCTCTAAGCAAGATTAGTCAATAGAACAAATATTGTGTATTCATGGTTTGTATCCTGTTCGAAATTCTCAAAGAATAGTAAACAAATTTACAAGGATACGTATCTTCTATGAAGTTTTCTTTATCACAACCAAAATCTTCTTTATTTGCAAAAACATTATTTCAAAAATAATAAATTATTTATTAGCTTGTTTTATTATTTTCCAACTTAATATTATCCTTTATTATTATTGAACAAAAAAATTTCATCCCGCAAAAATTTAGTAGTCTAAGACGAAACAAGGCCCTCTAAAAAAGACGAAACAAGGCATTGCTAACAGGAATCATTAGAAAACGGCGGAGGAGATTAAAATGGTATTCACTACTGAATTAGTACTAATACACTCCTAATAAGTCATTAAACTACAACAATCAGTCAAACTAAACAATCGGTCCCTTCATGAATCGCAATAAGATTGCATAATACTGCAGTTAATATAATAGATACATGACTTGCTTTTACTCATCAAGGTGAGGTGACTTGTTTTCGGATTATTCTGCTTGAACACGTAACAGGAGTCACAACTTCTTCTTCTCTATATTCCTACAAAACCAAGAAAATCTTAAATAAGAAATGAGCATTAACAAAAGCAAAAATACAAATCTAACATTATATTCTATGAAAATGAAACAAGATTTTAGAATGGCTACCTTCTTGATTGGAATTCTCTCATATGTTGTAAAACTCTCGTATCCTGGTGAGCCCATTGAGGAGTCAATGGAAGCCACAGAGTCTCTCCTATTATTTGTCCTGGACCTCTTCTCCTAGTTTTCTGCTCCATTTCTGCGGCTCAATGAGCTAGTCTGGAAGCTACTCATTCCAAAAGGACAGTAGGTGTGCTCAGTGCCACTCATTTCAAAAGGGCAGTAGGTGTTGTCAAACCTAACTGTCTCAATAAGATCTCCGACCACTTTCCTTGTTACCGATGGTTGAACAGCAACGCCACTTGCAGGACTAGAAGATGAACTATTTCTTTTCATCATATAGACAAATGTAGTGAATTCGACTAATGCCAGAATCGAGAAAGAAAGTCCGGGCAAGCTCACCATGGGAACCATACCGTCAGCTCCCTCAACTACAAGTGAATGACCATGGGAACCATACTCCACTTCGGCGACAGTACTTTCACTATCAGCTTGAAGAAGCTCTTGAACTTCAGGAACTTCAATTTGAATTTCATCTGTCCTTGAGATCAATGCAATTTCATCCTTAATACTTAAGGTACTTTCTGGCTTAACACTCAAAGGATCAGAAACAATGTTTTCTTCAGCTATAGCCTGTGTATACTGAAGTAATTCCCTATTTTCAAAATAACCGTTCTCCTCTGAAACATCTTCGGCGTTGATTAATTCAGCCTTTTCCTCAGATTCTGGATCAGCATGATGTACTTCAACAAGGTTCTCAGTTGATCTAATCACTTGAGGTTCTGTTTCTTCTGAGAGTTCATTCACTTGTTCACTTTCTTGCTCAACAAGTTCCTCAATAGAGTTGGCTGTTCCAATGTCTGGCTGGCCCATCTCAACTAAAGGTTCAATGACCTCTTCAACATTTAGTTCCTCATCCTCAGCCTCACAAATCTCTAGTAGAACATTTTCTACCAAAGTTTCAATGTCAAACACACTCCCAGATGTCTTGCCAAACTCATCAAACTCACCCATCACTTCCATTTCCATTCCCTAAATGAAAATGGAACCTATCTTCCTCTTGAGGGTAGATCGATAGCCGATCTCGAAGACCCCATATGGTTGCTAACGTCGCTGCCAACCCATTGTCATAACTTCCCGATTTTTCCACCAATTTTCCAATCAAAAAATAAAAATTCTCCGCCACCGTCACTTCACTGCCAGTGTCAAGATCGACCATAGCTTGCTCAGTAATTGCAAGTGTTGTCGCAAACCTTGAATTGGTAGCCTCCAATTTGAAAGTTGAGAAAGTTTTTACGTTTTCCCCTCACCCTAGTGCTAGGTTTTTTTAAAGTTATTTATATACATATATGTAGGCCTGTCAATCTCGACATGACCCGATGAGATGACTTGAAACCCACACGAAATAAAGCTGGTCAAACCAACACGATTAAAAGTAGGTCATTATTGGGTTGACCCGTTAGTAACCCGATTTTTTAATAGGTTGGCAACTGATCAACCCGATAATATGAAAGTAACATGTGTAACCCATTTATAAATGAGTTGGGTTATTTATATAACCCTCAATATGACTCATTAAACATTAATTCCACTTGATCAAGATTCCATGTTTAATTCCCTAACTTAGAGTG
This sequence comes from Geum urbanum, assembly GCA_946800695.1. Classification (NCBI taxonomy): domain Eukaryota; kingdom Viridiplantae; phylum Streptophyta; class Magnoliopsida; order Rosales; family Rosaceae; genus Geum; species Geum urbanum. Next base: position 2,960,709 of record OX327002.1, on the reverse strand, counting down.
GAAGTATTATATATCCAACAAATTTTCGACATTAAATAATTAAATTTTGATGTGATATTTCCTTCAGTTTAATTGGTATTTGTTGGCAAATTTCAGTTTACCTACGTGTGGTTTGCTTCAAACATTACTTCACTACCCGTAGTTTCAAGATAATCAGTTTACTACTTAAGGTTGCAAAATCTTATCAATTTACTACACCGACACTGTCAAAACTATGCACAAGAAGCTCGCTTTTCTCCTCCACCTTGGCTATGATGACGTCTTTCCTTCTATATATCCTCATATCCCAACTAATCTTTGTGTGCTTTTATTGAATTAAACAATACTTAGCAAATTTTTGGATGGATTTCACAAACTGTTGAGATTTTACAACCTTAAGTAGTAAATTAATGATCTTGAAACTATAGGTAGTGAAGTGATATTTGAAGCGAACCACACGTAGGTAAAATAAAAGTTGCCCTTATAATTAATAAATGTACAATCAAGAAGATTATACAATTATAATAGCAAATCAGTTACATTGCTGACTATTATGACACTGCTATTCTTGATAATAATAATCCTGAAAGGTTTTTGACCCGATCAAATGGAGTTAAAACCATTATAAGCATATTGAAATTAAAAGGATATTCGGAAATCAAACATACAAAAAAAGAATAATCACTACTACAATATTGGCCAAATGCCACATACTCAAAGGTGGTCAATAGGGGGGTGACAAACAACATTAGTGGCTATTTAGCCTTGCTATAAATGCAGTCATAATTGAGTTTTTGTGGCCAATAAGGGTGGCAAGTAAATACTGTTCACATTATTAGTGGCAAAAATAAGTATATTGGTGGCAAGAAATGGTATATTGGTGACAATGGATATCATATCCACCATTCCATTATTGGTGACAAACTTGTGTGTGACTTTTATCCACTATTGTAGTAGTGAATCCTCCAACTTCGATCTATAGAAAAAGTTAACATGAACTATGAGATATAATGACAAAATCCACAACGTACTGTATCTCCGCTATTCCCTAGTCCAGATGATGTAGAAATGAAAAATCCCTCGAAAACAACATTCACAACACATGCTAGAAAATGAAGCATCATCAATGGAGTACGATGAAAGCGTTTGACAGACATTTTCCAACAGTATAAGACACAAATCGGGATCATCAATGGAGACATGGAGTACTATGTTTCTAATTATAGTTGCACACTGGAATCTTGCAATTGCAGCATTACAAGTTTCTACAATTGCAGAATTGAATCAAATAGCTATATTTGTTGAGCTAATTAAGCAATTTAAAAGAGTTTTACATAATATATGGTCATTAATTTCATACCATAGCATATGCATTTAAAGATACATGTACTTAAAGAGAAACTACCTATTAGAGTTAACATGCTCAAAAATCAATTCACCGGCCTAAAACAACAAAGAAACTAAACCAAATTTTGAACTCTATTAAGATTCAGGTGCACATATACTTAATTTTCATGCAACAATAGATGAAGTAAATGGATATAGTTTATTGACAAAACCATAATACTCAAGTAAGTACGTAATCACAAAACTCTGACAATCATACCATAAAAAATTAATTTGAAAATTTAGCCTTGAACTCATTGAATTTAGGGATTATATCATATATGGATTACCAAAGATATACTCAGACTCCATGTTCAATAATATACAGTACTATATTCTTATATTATATATACAATAGATTCACAAAGATATACAGTAGATTCACAAAGGAACCCTATGAGTCTAGCTAATTAAGAAAAAACTTAATATTTTGATTCGCTTATTAGTGCATGCACCTTTTTTTATTATGACAATTGAAATGTGGATTTGAAGAGCCACCAATAAAAATTCCACGATTTCAATCAAGTTGAATGAAATTCAATATGTGATACTTGTTTAAGGATTTGAGAGAAAGTGACCGTGAAGAATGTGGAGGTAAGACTAAGGGAGAAAGAGAATGGAGAATGTAACGGTAATATTAAGGGTAAAAAGATAATTATGTGCTTTTGGCTTGGCTCAGAGTCGCATTTTGATCGACATGAAATGAACAGTGTCACGAACATTGTTATATAGTAAATAACCTTATATACGACATACCAATCCGGGTAGGACATCACATGTATTGTTGCGTATGTTTTATTATGATACACCATATTGTTAAAAAGAAGGTATTTGATGTCACATATACATTATTTTTTATGTGAAAACAAAAACATTGGTTCTTCACAACAACATTATGATTTATCTTTGAAGTTCAAAAATAACAATCGTGACAATAAAAATAGACTATTAATCACTGTCCATAAATAGCCAAATGTATTGCATAATTCATGATATTTGTCTAATGTTGTATATTTAAAAAGAAAAACATGGACGAATCTTCGATACCCGAATAATCAGTTGGTGTTGTCCAGTTCCTAGTTTGTCTAATAAATATTGTACATACATAAACTGACCATTAAGAGTGCAACGAAGGCTCGTCTACATTTTTATGTTAGAACATCATTCCATTATGTATTATACTAAGATGAAATCCCGCGCCTCCGGCATGGTATTGCTAATGTACGATAAGAAAAGTCGAGAATGATGAGATTAGGGTTTAAATAGAAATTTTTATTACAACAAACTCTAAGTAAACAATGAATCCTGTAAAAAAAAAAAGAAGAGGTTAATACAAAGAATTTATGTAAGATCCGTATAATTTTTTTACTGTATAGTTTAAGTAAAAAATTAAACCGTTTGAAAGTTAAAAATAACATTGTTAAAAAAATGTGAATGTTAAAAATTAAAAACTAGAAAAAAATTATTAAAAAGAAGGTTAACGTAAAACAAAAATATAAAAAAGTGAAAAATTTAAAAGTAAAATATAAAACTTATAAAGACCAAAATATCCCATGAATAGTAAAATGTACAGTAAACCCTGATGACTCAAGGTTGTTATATAAGAAATTTCTATTTAAAAGAAGCATCGTTCACATACTAAACTAACCGAAGTCCCCTCGTGATTTGTTGAGTTTGTAGCACCTAATATAGTTTAATAGTGATTTAATGTCGATTGGTCATATTTGTTCAAAGTAAAATATAGGAAAAATTGCTTAAAATGTTACTCAAGTATGATACATTTTAAACTTTGTTCACTCATGTATGACAAATATCACTTTGCTCACTCAAATATTACACTTTTACTCACTTTGGTCACTCCGGATTTTGCAAAATTTGGGGTTTTGAATTCGAGTTATAATTAGTCAAGGAAACCTATTGGGTATTGTATCTCTCTTCCTTTTGAGTTTTTTCATACTAAGATCGAGCATCAATTCAACCCGAGGAGGGAGAATCGAAGATTTGAAGTTTTAAAGTTTTGGGTGTTCTTGATTTCAAAGGTTAATTCGACCACTTTCATGATGAATTGGACTTAGGTGTAGTTCAGAAAATTGTTGTTGGATTGATTTCGCACAAATTGAACTCCGGTTTACGATTGAACGGGCCGCATAGCTCAAAGGTCGGCCCTGCATGCGGGACAAGACGTTAACATTACACTTTTCTAGAAATTTCACTATGTTAATCTTCATCTTTGCTCATTTTGAAACCTGGAACTATTGGACTGCTCACTGAATTTCTTTCCATCATATTAAATCTCTTCAAAACCTCCAAAACATATTTTCTTTGGCATATAGAGATGCCATCAGATTTTTGTAACACCTTGATGCCAAGAAAAAACCTCATCTTTCCTAGATCAGACATGTAAATTCCCTCACCATATAGCTTTTAAATTCAGGCATCATGATTTCATCATCTTCAGTAAATATTAAGTCGTCAATGTAAACACTTACAATGATAATTTTTCCTTCTTTGCTTCTCTTCGTGAATAGAGTCTGCTCACTTTCACACCTCTGAAATCCTTCACCAATGAAATGAGCTTCAATTCGACTAAACCAGGCTCGTGGTGCTTGTTTTAGTCTGTATAAATTTTTGTGAAGCTTGTAGAGTAGATGTACACTGCCATTTTTCTTATACCATTTCGGCTGATCTACATAAACATCCTCACTTAGCTCACCATGAAGGAAAGCTGACTTAACATCCAACTAAAAAATCTTCCAGTCCTTCTGTGCAACAAGGCCAATTATCATCCTCACAGTATCCATCCTCGCCACTGGTGCAAAAACTTATGTGTAGTCTACTCCATGCTTCTGGGAATACTTTTAGCAACCAAACATGCCTTGTGCTTGCCCACCTCCCCATGCTCATTATATTTGGTTTTATAAACCCACTTTACTCCAATTATTTTGGCTCCAACAAGCAGCTCAATGAGTGTCCATGTCTTGTTCCTCTCGATTGACTTAATTTCACAATTCATGACCAAACTCCAATTCCCACTCTTCACAGCCTCTTCATAACACAATGTATCATCATCAGTTGGCACCACTAGTGCCAAATTAGCTTTATCCTTAAACAGTCCCTCTCCACTAACTTAATCATGCATCCAAAAAGGAGGCTACCTCACTCTCTCCTCACTCTTACTGGTCTCAATGTTAGAATTATGAGAACCATCTTCCTCACCTACAACTCCCTCGACACTAGTCTCTTCTACATTTACATTAGCATTATCCTCATTCTTATTTTCATGTACTCTCTCTTCATCTTCATTCCCTTCTCTGTCTGCACTACTATCACTCCAATCTAAATCTACCAATATTTGCTCTTCATAACTAACAACCCAATCTCATTGCTTATCTTCTTCAAAAATTACATCCATACTCATAACAATCCTCTTAGCTACAGGATCATACAACCTATAACCTTTAGACTCCTCACTAACACCCAATAACAAACAAGAAAATCTGTTGTTATCAAGTTTAGTCCTCTTTACCTTTGGAACATGGATGTGAGGTATGCAACCAAAAACACGAAAGTGTTCTACTGAGGGTTTCACTCCACTCCAAGCCTCTTCTGGGGTAACATCCTTGACAACCAATGTAGGACACCGATTTAGAATATAGATACTCTAATTCACTGCATCTGGCCAAAATGTCTTGGGAATCTTCTTGTCAGAGAGCATTGAACGAACCCCATATTCATCACAGTTATATTCTTCCTTTCTGCTACGCCGTTCTGTTGTGGAGTATAAGCAGTGGTTAACTGCCTCTTGATGCAATTTTGTTTGCAAAAATCATTGAACGCATTTGAGGTGAATTCTCCTCCCCTGTTTGTACGCAAGCACTTCATAAACAACCATGTTTCTTTCTCTACCATTCTCTTAAAGTATTTAAAATAATTCAAGACCTCTGACTTCTCTATTAAGAAATACACTCATGATTTTCTACTATAATCATCAATAAAACACAGAGTGTACCTCTTTTTGCTATTAGATGTGGGAGTGATCGAACCACAAATGTTCGCATGAATAAGCTCCGATCCAACTGCTTACTAGCTCTTCAAGTACTCCTATATGGGATAGTATCACACTGCTGCTTCCCAATGATGTGATCAGTACATGTTACATTCAAACCAGAAAATTGAGGGAGTCTACGCACCATTTTTTTGTAGTGCAAAGTTTTCAAACCCTTGTAGCTTAAATGTACATACCTTCGATGCCAAAGATGAGAAATTTTTTGAGAGCTTGTGTGGAAACACTCGCCTTGTTGCGCTTGAGGAAGTGCTTGTGACTGAGTTAACAATATGAACATCCTATTTGCAGTCATGTTGGTTTGAATAATCAAACCTTTGTTCGAATGATAAATCTTCCACAACCTTCCCTTGATCAAAATAGCCAAGCCTCTTTCTTGTAATTGCCCTATGCTCAAGAGGTTATTTTTCAACTCTGGAACATAGAACACGTCAGGAACAACATGATTAACTCTATTCAGCAACAACTTCATGCTACCATTTCCTGTCACGTTCATCTTTGTGTTATTTCCCAATTTCACCAAATGCCGAAATCCTTCATCTAACTCACTAAACATAGTTCGATCCCTACACATATAATTAGAGCACCCCGAATCAAGAAATCATGCCTCTTCTCGCTTGGCCTCATGCAACTCCACATAAGACATCAAAAGCATATCGTCTTCCTCATCGAGCTCGGCATAGTTTGCCTTTTTATTCCTAGTTAGACATTCATACTAAAAATTTCCAATTTTGTGGCATCGATAAAATTCCACAATAGCCTTGTTGATGCCTCATTGACCTCTTCCTCTCCCTCTATAAGCACCACGTCCACGACCTCTACTTCCTTCATGTGTCACCTGCAAGACCTGCTTTTCACCAGTGTGTCTATGAAACTTCTGCTCCTGCACTATTAATGAGCTTTGTAGCTTATCAATAGTGAGAAAATCAATATCTTTTGAATGCTCAATAGAGCAAACAACATAATTGAACTTCTCAGTTAATGAGCGTATGATATTTTCCAACACTTTGACATCCTGCATATCCTCACCATAGAGTCGCATCTTGTTTGCTACTGTCATGACTCTAGAGAAGTATTCAGTCACTCCTTCACCAGTCTTCATTTCAAGTGTTTCAAATTCTCTGCGGAGAGCTTGAAGATGAGACATCTTAACCATTGCATTCCCTTCGAACTTTTTCTTCATGGCATCCCAAATATCCTTGGCAGTGTCCTTCTTGAGAATGGTGTCGAGGACGGTGCGATCGATGGCCTGAAAGAAATAGTTTTTCACCTTCAGATCATTTAGTTTCTGCTCCACGACTTGCTTACAATAATCCTTAGCCTGCTTACGTTGTGCTTCCGTCAGTTGTGTTTTCTCTGCCACCACTGTAGAGAAGGTTCTTGAGTCGGATGTTCCTGCTGCCTCTTGTGTATCTTCCAAAATTCCATTCTCAATGATGCCCCAAAACTCCTTAGAACGGAGAAAATTTTCCATGAGCATGGCCCAATGGTCATAGACTCATAGTGACCATCGAACCGTGGAATTGCCGCCGGCACAAAAATTCCTTCCGCTACCATTCTCTTTCGGTCTTTTTTTTCGCACAATGTGTTTCATTCAAACACTCTTTCTCCCTTGTTTGGATACTGCGGTTCCTAACCTCTCACAATCAGACCCCTCTGTGGGGTTCTGATACCAGAATGTTGGGAACTTAGATCGAATATGATAACAAAGAACAAGAACACAACAAGCTGGATTGAATGACTAAGTTTTCTTAACACTAGTTCTGGCTTAAATAGCCATTCAATACAAACAAACTTAACGCAAATGCAGCCCACATTTGGCTAGAATAAAGCCTAAGTGGTAACAGAAACTTGGAACAATTCAAAGTAAATCACCCTACAGATCAGGGCTTTATTCTAGTAGAAAGAAACTTGCAAGAGGAATTCAAGTTTAATGAGCAACTAATGTTAAGTTACAAATACATGAAACAAGCAACACAATACTGAGAGGAACTCAGGACGATCGTCTCATGGCAAATCTTGGGTTCAGCCTAAAACATTATTTCAATGAGCTAGTTCAAGCAATAGAGATATGTGAAAAGGATCCTCTTACTTCGGCATCCCAGTTTCAGGGTTGAGAAGACATTGAGTTTCATCTGACATCAACACTGGACCTCTCCCAGGTCTTGTGCAAATAAAGTAATTGACATCTCCTCCGTACTGCTGGCCGTTCATTTCTGGAGGTGGCGACAATACCTCAACATCCTTCGGGGCATTGACTCCGGCATCTTTCAGTATCGACTTATCACCAAGAACGAAACTGCAAATAGAACAAAAATGAAAATAACAATTAGAAGAAAGCAGGTTTGGAAAACAATAAGAAAAATTATAAAATGGAAAAAATACACAATGGAGAATGAATAAGAAAAAGGATGCAATATGGCAACCATAGCATCTAATTGCATGTAACCTGTCCAAATCTGCATCAGAGTTCGGAGGGAAGGTGTAAAGAAGCTTCTGAAGCAAGAGGGTAGCAGCTTTTCTGTTACGTGCAATCATAACCACATTCGGTCCCGCATCACATGTATAAGCCACCTGTTATTGATGTGAAATTAGTCATATACTAAAATTATAGTATAAACAACAAAATCATTAAAAATAAAAATGAAACAACCAGTATAGATAACATAGAGAACAAAATGAGTTCGGAGTTGTGAATAATATCTTAGGGTAAAAGCATAGACCTATTTGCTAACATAATTATGCCAATAGTCTAAACACGACAAAGATATATTCAGCAAAGACCTATGGACATGCTTTACAAAACATCTCAACTAATATAAAGCCAAGAGTGGCTTTTGGTGTCATCCCATACCAAATTATGGAAACCCGAAAATATCCCTATGAAAAAATAAAAGCATCCCCAAGAAAAAAATATATATAAATGGAGGACATTGTTGTAATGCACCAGAAAAAAAAAATTAAGAGAAGAAAAATCAGGCGGGAGACAAAAAAAAGTGAACAACAGTGTTGTCCAGCAAAAACTGTCATAGAAGTTGATATAATAGTGGTTGATCTGATTTGACACGTGTGTACACACGGGTGGTTAAACTAGCTGTTTATAATGCATAGCGGAGCAAATAAGAAAGCTAAAGCAAAAAGAAAACTCTCATATATGATTTCCTCTCAAAATCGTATGCAATTGCTGACTGAGAAAATTAATGTCTCCCATTACTGTGGATTTTTTAATTATAACTTCAAATTTTGTTTTCAGCTTGAATTGTTTTCAAACATGTGAATATTTAATTAAATTGTTTTTATCAAGACATTCTATTAAGCAACAACACCAAGTTACTTTAGTCAAGGAATTCTTCTTCCTGAAAATCATACCTGAGGTGTTCCTTCAGCCCGATTCCACTTTTCGACAAGGTTGATTATCCTAAAACATAAAACTAAAAGTTACACCTCAATAAACAAATACTTATTTCTCCTAGTTTTCAAATTAATGGAGACAAAATGGGACTTGCCTGTGAGAAGTATCATTCATATAGAATAGGGGAGGACATGTGTCAAGGCAAACAGCATGAAACTGATTACTATCAGTACAAGTCAACTGAGCAAAAGAAGCAAAATCCCGGTTCTTAATGGCTTCCTCCATTTTCAATATACGCTTGGGTACTACTTCCTGTAATAAGGGTAAGAAGTGAAGGTTGATATTAGATCATTTGACAGATAGTATGCATAGAAATCAGTACTTTGAGAAACATAGAACAATCATAAGACACGAGCCAGCGAAAACGAAAAATAGAGAACATACCTTTGCCCTATGTTGTAAGAGTAAACTAGTTTCAACGGTATCGCGCATTCCTGCAGTACTACTTATTTCCTTCTGCCTTGAGCTTACCTGAGATGAAAATAATCAAAATTTGGATAATGTAAAGCAAACCGATGTTTAAGATATAAAAAAGTTGTCCAAATGGTCGCTCAACTATGTCAAGATAGACACTTAAGTAACTATCGCTTGACATATATCAAAATGATCACTCAAATTTGATCTCCGTATACCGTCTCAACGGATGTTAAATGATGGAATATTCTGTTAATTCTGGAGGATATTTATGTCTTTTCAAATATTTTTTTTTTCTTTTTTCTTTTTCAATTACTTTGGGCACCCAGATTGATTATATGGGTACCCAAACAATCTGATATGGGCACCCACCATCTCTCCCACGATAGAAATGTAGTATCAGAGAGAGAAGATCGGCCTCTCCTCCACGCCTCCACTGTGGTACAATCTCATGTCGCAGGAGCTTTATTCTAGTTTCAAGAAGCCATTGGTCGAAGCCGGTAAACCATATCATAATTGAATGACTAATTCAGACCTAGTTTTGCAGATCCGGCGTCGTTTTCGAGTCGCGGATCAGAGAAATTGACGACGCATTCAAATAGGTCCTCAATGCTCTCGTCTTTAAAATTGAAGCAGTTGAGAGATCTCAACAACAACTGCGACAGTGCTCCAGGCGAGAATTTGAAACTTGGAGAGGACGTGGTGCTTGTCTTCTTCGGGACTTGGCTCAAGTTCAGATTGGGTTTTTGAGCTCTGATTAGAGCGGTGGCGACGCTTGGTGGGGGAGAGCCAGAAGACCTAAACAAGTTGGATTTGGTTGCGTTGGCGTCGAGGAGGAAGGATCTGAGTCGACGATCGGGCCGACGAGCAAGAGTGAGAGAACAAAACTGAATCTAGAGAAAGATCTACAGTGACAGATTTTGTAATTTTTTAAAATAATTTTATCTATTTCCATGATTATTTTGGTGCCTCTTAACAAAAAGACTATGACAATTGACCTTGTAATAAGTATTAATGAGCAATTGAAATTAGAACGAGATGACATGAAGTTCAATCTAATAGAAATAGAGGTTTGCACCAATAAATGGATGATAAGTCATTAGACGATAAGTATATATGTAGAGATAGCAATCAAATGACACAACAAGGAAATAAGAAAAGAAAATTACAAGAAGAAAAGGTACACACCACAGCAATAATAATGACAAGCTCATCCCAGTGGTTGTGGTCAGCAAGTTGAACCGCAAGACTGTCTGTTCCCTTGTCATCCTATAAAAAAATTAGAATGAAATAGTATCATGAGTGAGCAGTAAATCGGAAATGATTGAAACAAACATTTACGGACTAATGAATGAGCATACTTTTCCCATGATCCACTTAACAAATCCACCATGTAAGCTGCGACAAGCACTGCCTGAACCTTGCCTTGCAATCGCAGAAAGCTGGCTTTCATCTTCTTGTACATTCATCAACTTTCCAAGTGCAAAAACTAATAACAATACAAAAATACAAAATGTTATTTTACTAATTTTTATTAGCAAACTATAATAAAAATAAGGTAGAGATGTCTAATACACTTAAGCACAAGTTCCTATTATTTGAACATCTAAACATAAAAATTTATGCATAAGGACAAGTGACTTATATGTTGCCACGTGACAATTACAATTTCACTTTTTTGCCGTGTGTTTAATGTTTATTTTTAGTTCGAAAATTTTTTTTATTCAATTTTTTTTTCTTTAAGTCAAATAGAGAGAGAGAGAAGAATCTAGTGTAAGTTTTTATTATTTAAGGAAGGGCAATTTTGTATTTTTGTGTTGATTAATAGACTATGTTGACTGTTACTACGTATTGGGCTGTCAACCCAATCTTTTATTGTTTAAATATAATGGTCGTCGAGTTTTTGTATATTTTTGATATTATCCTAATCCTTATTATTTTCTATATTTTTATTTTTGAGGTCGAAAACAGTGAATCTAATTAATATTTACCGAGGCAAGCAAAACCAGAAACAGAAGAGGCGAGTCCAGCAGCAGTAGGAAAGTTGTTATAGGAAGCAATGTGGACATGTAATTTGACCCAGTCATTTCGAGTGATGGTAATCCCTTTCTCCTCAACGTAGAGATCACGTGCTCGACTACGGATTTCCTTAATGCAGCGTTGAAACTTGTCTCCGGCGAGTGAAATCTCTTGCCCGTTGAGCCACATGCGGTCACCGTCGGTGAAGGAAGGACTGACAGCGACGGTGGTGATGGTGCAGAGGTGATCGGGATCGAGCGTCACGCTGATACTGTCATTCACCGGCAAGATAATGGACTCATCTCGCTTGCCCCAATACTTGATCACGGACATATTGGTCGGCGTCTGAGCAGTTACCATCACCACCCATTGTTCGATGTAGAAATATCTCCCTGGAGAGACTTCCTCCGCGAAGCAGTCTCTTTTGATATCGGATGTTTCAACCGCGTGTACCGGTCTATCCTGTATGTGCTTCGATGCTGGCGTGCCACCGTCTCTTGACGGAATCTGGACTACGTATAGCCTGCCTGACTTCTAACGTAAGCGATTAAGATAGGGAGAGCACCAACCCTATCCGAATGAGTTCTTCTCGCCTAGGAACCTAGGACTTTTGATATGTGTCTCTTTGCTAAATCACGACAATCGATACCCCCACGTCTCTCGTGTAGAGCAGAGCAATCCTCTTGATGAAGTGTTGGAGAACACTAGCTTCCCTTGAGTTTCCAAGCCCTCAGCATACAAGTGAGCTGCCCTTCCACCTTCAGGTTGCAAGTTTTTGCTTCCTTTGAGCCGTAAATACTCTCAATCGATAGTTGACAAGTACTTAGACCTTCTGGGTTGCAAGTTAGAAATCTCGAAGACGAGAAGTTCTAGGTTGTTTTGCGTATAGCAAGGATTGTTTATATGTTGTATTGTGTGTGTTTCATAAGATCCTTGCGTTCCTTATATAGTCGCTTACATATCAGTCATTGATTCTGTTTCTAAATCCTTTGCTCTTGTAACTTTGTCTGAATCTTTAAACCAGCATCGTGTCATACCACTCATAGGTATTCTAATTCCATCATAACTCTACTAAGAGTCTTGCAAATATCAACTAGTTATGATAGAAACTGAGCCGCGTAAAACCAGCTCGATAAGACAAAGTTCTAATAGAACTCTAAGTCTTCTCCCAGCGAAGCTCGATACAACTCTCGCTGGACTTTATATTTAACTCCCTCGATGGGAATTAACAAAACGTTCGATGGGCCGCTCGATAGACCTCGGCCATCCAGGCCCAAAGTAAATATTTTATTTAGGCCTAAACATTGCCCCTCAGGTCTTGAACTTGGAAACGTTCTGAACAAGCGAAAAGACTTGAATATACCTTGAACGATGTGCTCATTGACTCCGAAACGCTAGACCATCATTCGAACGCCACGTCTAACCACTCTTCGAAGAAGTATGACACTTGACTGACTCCTCTATAAGAACAACAGTCCACATCCACAAGTTTTATCTTCATCAACAACCTTTCAATCGCTCAGAGACCTGCAACTTTTAACTCTCACAGTCAAAAAGCTTAATCCTTTCTTCTCACCGCCGTCAAAACCCTAACTCAGAAAATGCCTCCTCGTAAGAGCGCTACTACTTCTTTTGACCACGTTCACGCCAAGAAGTTTGTCAAACGGCTCAGGGACGTCGCTACCCGATCGAACCCAGACACCACTTGCACTCTCGTCGTAAATACAGAAGAAAATACAGGTCTTCTCGGCCCATTTCTGGAATCTCCATTGAGTCCAGACCTTCCACCTGTCCTTCGAGAAGCCATCTGCAACTCTTCTCTCCTACACCAGGTAGACCCTACTGCAGACCCAACGTCATGGTCTTCAAAAGACAGCCTCTATTCCATTGGGAAATGGCCACACTCCTCCCTTAACGACCTCGACTGGTACCACCAACGCCGTAGGCTGGACGAAAATCGATGGGATGCAGCAGGAATTAAAAAACTCATCGATCTATGCTTCTCTCTCCCAACCAGAGCCAACAAACCCCCACTTGCTGCAGCAATGTGCTTCTGGGATTGTGCAGCGAATTGCTTCAGACTTCCCTGTGGAGACATAAGCATCACAATGCTCGACCTCTATACCATCTTTGGAGTTCCCGCCGCTGAGAAAGGCTGGACCCCTCAGACTTTTATCCAGACTCCTGACAAAGCCTCAGAAAAACGGCCTACATCCTACACCGCCTGGGTAAATCGTTTCTCAACGAGAAACAACGCCAAGGGAGGAATAGCCTTTTTGGAGTACTAGCTATCGAAGTACCTGTTCTGCACGACCTCAGCGAAGGTCATCAAAACGTGGACCAATCTCGCTGAGCGCCTTTACAGCGGTGAACCACTGAGCTTGGTTGAACCCGTTCTAGCCTCCATCTACTACAGTCTCAAGCGAGTTGCTTTATCGAAACTCGACTTGCACCAAGCTGGACCACTTTGGATGGTAGACCTCTGGCTACAGGTCTATTTCCCTTTCTTCTGTCCCTCCAAAACCCCCAGGTTCGAAGAACATAAAATCTTGGGCAGTTCGCTGGTCTCTATGGAACCTAGGACCAGGCAATGGTCCTACTTCAGCTGTTTCAGGTATCTCTGCTGTCACAAAGAACTTCCCTATACCGCCATCGAGACAATTCTGGATCGTCGTCATCCTGACCGCCTCTCAAGCGGCTACATGCCATCTCCTGACCAAGATAATCAAGCGAGGAGCTTGTTCGTTAAGTCGAACACCTGCCAGGATCTACCACTTCCAGACTCCGGGTATGAGCTTTATGCTCCCAATCACTTCTGCAGACAGCTTGGGCTCGACCAGGATGCCCCTATGCCCCTTGTATGTTCTGTCAACAAGTACACTGTCTGGCGGGCAGATGGTAAGTCTAATGCAGCAGAAGTGGTCGATGAAGACTTTGGCTTTCCTTTGGTGATAATCCCTGCGATTACCGAGCCACTGACTCCATCGAGGTTGGTCACCCCAACATACCTTACTTGGTTTTCCCAGTTCTGGGTCGAGCTGCAGTACCAGAGTCTAACACTGCGCTTTGCCACCATCTTTCGTCTGTTCGATGATAAATTCTCGATGCCGGCAGACAAAGATGCTCTCGACAATCCTTCCTCTGACTCGAACCCACCTCCGTGGCCACAGGTATGTCTTTAATTCAGAAAGTTTCCACTGGTGCTTGGAAGTCTTAATATCAGTAATAACCATCCTTCTCTTCCTTCACAGTGCCGTCCAGAGCCAGATGTAACCATGGCTATTTGTTCCTTTAGGAAGAAAAGGACCCAACACCCCAGCTCGCCTGTAAGTATCCGGTTCATTACCTTTCTAGCACACGCTGATTCTTATCGCTGATCTCGGTATTGGCCTTCAATCTTTGTAGTCCCAAAGCTCCAAGAAACCCAAACGGGCCCCAAAGGATGGAGTTTGGTTGAAATCACGGCTTAAGAGCAGAAACGACCAACTACGCCTCGTTACTCCAGCCTTCTTCGCCTCATTCGATCAAAGGAGTAGCCAAGCCTCAGGGTCTAGTGCTTGCTCGGCAATCGCCTTTACCATTGCACACTGGTTTTGTGCAAATCCAGGTAGCACTCCCAGTCTCTCTCAGTTCGATGACCTTCTTCTCCAAGGCTCCAGGGAATGGCAAGAGCTATGCAAGGATGAGTCCTTGGCCATGAAGTATCCCAACCAGCACTTTGACTTGGAGACCATCCTGAAGGCAAACATCAGGCCGCTCCAATTTTCGACCGATGACACCTCGATAGGGCTTTTCACTCCTGAGAAGTTTGCTAATCTGAAAGGCCACGGTTGCTGTTCTTTCAATGACTTGTGGGAACAGATTCAGAAAATCAGGAAGCCCCAGGTCTACATAGTGAGCTGGAATGATCACTTCTTCGTCCTCAAGGCTGAAGACGACGTTTACTATATAATTGACTCACTAGGAGAAAGGCTCCTAGAAGGACACAGTCAGGCCTTCATTCTGAGGTTCGATGAATCCAGCACCATATCCACCGTTGCAGATGAGGCAATAGTCAGCAGCCACAAAGAGTGTTGCAAGGACTTCATCGTTGAATTCTTGGCTGGAATCCATCGAGCAGAGCTTGAGGAAGAAGAGAAAAAACAACCTGTAGCCCTTACCACCTTGTACCAACATCTTCAGATCGAGATTCAAGGCTGCTACATTCCTTCCTCTTCTGGCGAAGGTTCCAGTGCTCATGATGAGCAAGTTGTCTCGGAGGCCGAACAAATCGTCTCCTCACCAGAGCCCAGATCTGATCGATCACAAACTCCAGTTGAGACTGGCCCAGAAGTCGAGACAACGAGTCCTCTTTCATCAGAGCCACTAGTTCAGACTCATGAGGAAACACCAGTACTGTCTCCCCAACAAGTAAGCTATCGTAACCTCACTTCTCAGGTTAATAATTTGTTCGATATATTCCTAACACTTCCTGTTATTTTTACATCGAAGCCCGATGCCGTTCCTATGGGCGTGGTCATTCAGCAAAGTCTTCCTGATAGCCCAAGGAAACAAGCAAGCACAGTAGGAGTACCAATCCCGATGGCCATCGAGGGGCAACCTGACCAGTCTTTAGCCATTGATGATGAAGAAACTTCCATTCGTAAAGAGGAAATATCTGTCCCCTCTTCATCATCCGGGAAACAGCTCCAACTACTCAGTATAGAAGTCTCAACCAAGATTCAAGAACTTGTAGGTTCATTGAGCACACTGAGAACTCCTTCAGGCATCGAAGATCTTCTCCATGACATTCTCTCTGGGCCCCTGGACTCTCTTGGAGATATTCAGGCCGCGTACAAGCAAGTGAAAGAATTGCATGCCCATGCCCCAGCAGACCTTATCCCCTGTCTCGAAGATATAGAAAACAAATTGCTTGAGCTTCTGCGTAGTAGTGAAATCTCCCAAGCGCTGCTCATCGAAGCTTCTCGAAAGAAAGAAGCAGCAAAGACCTTGGAGCAGAAAACTCACAGAGAGACAGAGAAGATCGATAAATATCTAAAGGAGCTGCCTTTACAGGAGGAACAACTAGCAGCAGAACGTGCCAGGCTCCTTGCTCTTGAGGCTGATGTCGCTGCCCTCAGGGCAAAGATACATGCATTAGAAAGCAATATCCCCAACTATCGGGACGAAATGCATAACTTTTTGGCAGAAGGCGAACTCCGAGCCCAACTCCTACAAGAAGCACGTCAGGAAGCCATCGAGGCTTGCAAGGCCGCTTATCAAGCCTGGGAGACCTCGGAGATGATCAAGATTTCGCTAAAGAGTTTTCTTAAGATGTAAATTTTTTGGGCCTCTAGTATAGGCTTTGTGTATTTGTTATCGAACAAGATTTTCATATATCTATATTGTTTTAACAACGAAATTTTTGTTGGGTTTAAAACTTGATTGGGCCTCTATAATAAGCCCTTTTTTCCAAATTCTGACCCAGCCCCATTTCAGGCTGTAACTAGTTTTAACTTTTCGGTTGTCCAGCAATAAATGGAATTGAATCCTATACTTGGAATCCGTATCGCGTCAAACCATTGAAATCTTTTGAAATACGTTTTAACAGCCCCAAAGATCTTCTCATTTATCATGCACTTCTTGCGAGCAGTCAAACCGCTTCCCTGGTCCACTGTTAATTGGACACGTATTCACTGTTGTTGGGTGTAATTACTCACGCGAAACCAAACCGTTGTAATTCCTGGCTATAAAAGGTTTCCTTTCCTTGGTGAAATGAACCAAGCCCCTTGCAAGAATGAATCAAACCCAACCCGATATGTTCTGGTCTTACTATCCAAAGAAACCTCCAGATAAATCCTTCGATGTTCTGTTCCTTAGATAGCAATATACATGCCCAAACCTGGACTAGATAGCAATATCTATGCCCAGGCGTCGCCTTGGCTCTCCCTTCTTGAAGGAGACTCTAAGGGAGAAGCCACAATCCAGAGTTTCCATCCCCTCCGACTTCTGCCTCGCACCCATTCGGGTTCGATAGGCATAGAGGGTGGTGTTCCTCTTCAATGCCTCCTGCAATACCTGGGGAAAGCTGGGGGCATCAGATCGACTGGATAAAGGCGATGATCGTCAAGGCAGGTGCAACTCTTGTTGTAGTCCTCCTCCTCTTGTCTTGACGATCCAGCTTCCTCTCCCTCTCCTTCGCCGAGGTCGATCTCTTCAATCACCGAGATCGATCTGCAGGCTTCATCTTCTTGAGGGATGGGATTGGGAGCACCAAGGATCCTCCTTCTTGCTCTCCAACTTGGACCTCTTGTTAGGTTAAGAGATGGAGAACAACGCAGAGGATCTTGTGAAGATTGTCTCTAAAGTAGCTTTTTCATTCATCTTCTGTAGTTCAATCTTCACCATATGGTATCAGAGCCTGAGGCCGCAAAACCTTTGTATTATTCCAAATATTTGAATGTAATATTTATTTTGAAGTGTAAAAGTTCTTTGTATTGATAAACTCGTATATAGTTTGCTCAAAAATCTAAGCCACAAGGACTGGCCTGTATCGAACTTTGACTTGGAATAAATAACTACTCTGATTACAAAAATTTGGCCTCAACTATAGGCACTAATTTGGCCTCAACTATAGGCACTAACTATTTAACCCCATTAGTAGGTTTATTCGATGACTATGATCCTCGATGAGTACATGAGTTGCCCCTGTAGTTTATTGATGCAATAGCATGAATAAACTAGATTAAGCAGTATCTGGAGGATCATCATACTCCCAAACAGGTTGTATGAATTTCTTTAGGTAACGACCATTTATCGGGTTTGCATGTATAGTACCATCTCGATCTCTCAGACGAACTGCTCCTTTACCCAACAGTCGATCGATGATGTATGGTCCTTCCCATTTTTCTGACCATTTTCCTCGTCCTTCTGTTTTCTCACCGATAGGCAAGATCACCCTCCAAACGAGTTCTCCTTCTGTAAAACTCATGCCCCTTGTTCGCTGGTCATAGGCACGAGCCACCTTCTGTTTCTCAGCACGTAGGCTTTCATAAGCCTGTATTCGATGCTCATCGAGATCTTCATGCTCTTGCCACATTGCTTGGACATAGTCTTCACCGATCAAATTGTGTTGTTCCATCACTCGTAAAGACTGGACGTTAATCTCTAAAGGCAACACAACATCGTGCCCGAACATCAGTGCATAAGGAGTTGTACCTGTGGGGGTCCTCTTACTAGTCCTGTAAGCCCACAAGGTATGAAAAAGTTCTTCATGCCCACAGTCTGGCATTGTCAGAGAGCATTCGTTTTAGGATATGAATGATGATTTTGTTGCTCGCTTCAGCTTGACCGTTGGATTGGGCATAGTATGGAGAAGAGTGGAGAAAATGGACCCCTAGATCCTTCATTAAGGTATCTACTTCTCCAGACATAAAGGCTGCCCCTCGGTCTGATACAAAACACTCAGGGATGCCAAACCGACATATAATATCTTCAAACAAAAACTGGCGGATGGCCTTCGCTGAAGATACCCTGAGAGGTCGAGCTTCGACCCACTTTGTGAAGAAATCAGTAGCCACTATGATGAACTTATGCCCTTCAGATGAATGAGGATGAATCATTCCAATTAAGTCCAAAGCCCATCCTCGAGCTGGCCAAGGCTTGATTATAGGTTGTAGTGGTATTCTGGGCATATGGTTGACTGGACCATGTCTCTGGCATTCCTCACAACCTTTAGCGAACGTGATGCAGTCTCTGAGCATTCCTGGCCAATAAAAGCCATGTCTTCTTAATAACCATCTCATCTTGGGACCAGCTTGATGAGCTCCTGCAGCCCCAAGATGGACCTCTCTCATTAACTTCTTAGCATCACGTCCAAAGACACACCTCAATAGTATGCCTTCTTCTCCCCTTTGGCATAGCTCAGCATCTTTGAGCACATAATTGGGAGCTAAGAATCGAATCCGCTTGTCAACCGGATTATTAGGATCCTGGAGATAGGAGATGATCTCCTGCCTCCAGTCTTTATCGATGTGATCAAGTGTAGCAACGTACCATTCGTTTTTATCTTCTTGTCGTGCAAGGAAAGATGGAAGGGTTCTTCTTTCAACCTTGAGTATTCGTTCTCGTACTCCATCTTGCAAACTTACACCCGTTGCTAGTTGAGCCAACTCATTAGCTGCATAGTTCTTCTCTCGAGGAACATGACTCAACTCCACCTCTGTAAACAACTTCAATAAATCACAGGCCCTCCTCGCGTATGGTTCTAGAATTGGACATGCTCTGTATTTTGTCTCAAGTTGTCTGATCACCAGTTGGGAGTCTCCAAGGACATGCACATCATTGATCTCCATATCTAACAGAAGTTCTAACCCGATGATTAAAGCTTCATATTCTGCTTGATTATTTGTGCACCTGAAGTCCAACCTGAAAGAGTAAGAATAAGTTTGGCCGCGTGGGGAGATCAAAGCTACCCCAGCCCCAGCCATAGTACTCGTGCTTGACCCATCGAAATATAAACACCAAGGGGCCAAATCGATACGAGCGAGATCCAGTTCTGGTCCATCGACCACTTCTTCCATGGGATGATGAGCCAAAAAATCGGCCACTGCTTGGCCTTTCACCGCCTTCTGAGGAACATATTGTAAAGAAAATTCTGAGAGAGCCAGAATCCACTTTCCAATACGACCACGTAGGATTGGTCTGGATAACATATACTTCACTAAATCCGTTTGTGCTATGACACACATAGTGAAGGATAGCATATAGTGCCTCAACTTACACCCTGAAAAGTATAAGGCTAGGCATAACCTTTCCATTGGAGAATATCTCGTTTCACAATCGTTCAAGGTACGACTAAGGTAGAAAATAGCACGTTCAACCCCTGCTGTGTCGTCCTGAGCCAGTAGGCTTCCAATGGAGAGTTCGGTAGCTGATATGTACAGCTTAAGAGGAACCCCAGGTCTTGGAGGGACCAAGACTGGTGGGTTCGTTAAGTATGCTTTGATGGTATCGAAGGCCTCTTGATGCATAGGCTCCCATACAAAGTCCTTCTTATTTTGAAGCTTGAGGATAGTAGAGAATGATTGTGTCTTCCCAGCAGCATTGGCAATAAACCGTCGTAAGAAATTGATCTTTCCTAATAGGCATTGTAGCTCCTTCTTACTCTTTGGTGGGGCTGTACTGATAACCGCTTGTTTCTTGTCGTCCGGTATCTCGATCCCACGCTGATGAACTAAAAACCCCAGGAAGTCACCTGCCTGGACGCCAAACACACATTTGGCTGGGTTCATCTTCAGTTGATGCTGCCTCATTCTGAGAAACACTTGTCTCAAGTCTTCAAAATGGTCACTTCTGCGTTTCGTTTTGACTACCACATCATCGATGTATACTTCCATGGTCTTACCAATAAGATCATGAAAGATCAAGTTCATTGCTCGTTGGTAGGTTGCCCCTGCATTCTTGAGTCCAAATGGCATATCCACGTACTCAAAAACGCCGGCAAAGCCTGGGCATCGAAACGCTGTTTTATGTCTATCCTCTTCAGCCACTGGGATTTGATGATATCCTGCAGTACCATCCATGAATGTTAACATCTCATGGCGGGCAACTGAGTCAACCAACAAATCGGCTACTGGCATAGGATAAGCATCCTTAGGGGTTGCATTGTTCAAGTCTCTGTAGTCGACGCACACTCGCATCTTCCCATTCTTCTTTTTGACTGGAACTATATTAGACAGCCACTCATTGTATTTGGCTACTCGTATAATCCCTGACTTGAGCATTTTCTCAACCTCCTCTTTGACTAGAATTGCTGTCTCTGTGTTCATGCGTCGCATCTCTTGTTTTACAAGCTTCTTTCCCTCGATGGTGGGCAAATTGTGACAAACTAAGTCTGGTGAGAGACCCGGCATGTCCTCATATTTTTCTGCAAAACAATCTGCATATTCTTTCAGCAATTCAATCATCTTGAGCCTCTCTTCAGGCTCCAAGAAAGTACTTATAGCCACAGATATTGGATTTTCCTGTGTCCCAATCTCAATGTGTTCGATGGGATCTTTGACTTTAGGAGGTATATCATCCAGGGCTGCTGGAGCTAGTTGAATCTCGTCTTCCTCCTCAAAGTCTTGCAGAACGTCCTCATCCACATATTCCAATGCTGTAATCATTGGAACCTTCTTGTAGGCTTGACTTTCTAACATAAAGTTGTGAAAGCGATCGTGCAACGAAAGACAAGCCTCGGTCTCTATTTCTGATAGAGACCCGCTCATGGAGAACGTCTGGATGGTAGCTCGATGGTGTAGGGTCTTTGACTATCCTGGTTTGCTTGAACAATCCCCCACTGAGCTAATTCAGAGGCCGTAACACCCATCGGGCGGCCTTTACTATCGACGCCACATACCTCCAATGGCCTAAGGTCACTGTGGTAATACCTGGCCTCTAGAGCATTAGCAGAGACGGAATATGGGCGCGGATCAGCGTTGACTATTTCTGCTTCCCCCGACTCTATGTTCCACAATAGCATCTGCTGATGCAGCGACGATGGTACACAGTAGCTTCGATGGATCCAATCACGTCCCAGGATGGCACTATATGGTGATGTACATTCTACCACAAAGAATGTATAAGTGCCTAAAGCTATCCCGATGTGTACCTGTAGGAAAACAATTCCCAAAGTCTTGGTGATGCTACCCTGGAAATTTCTGACACTCAGCGATGTCTCTTGGATAGCTGACTTGGGAACACCGATAAGGGCCAATGCCTTAAAGGTGATGATGTTCACCGCTGCCCCCGAGTCCACCAATAGTTTATTCAATTGGACTCCTTGGACTTGTCCTGTGACATATAGTGGCCGCATATGCATGGCCATGTCAATGGTGGGCTTGGAGAACATCATTTGTCCTCTTGTATCTGGTGAGTCCAGTTCTTGTGTGTCATCGAGCGTAGAGCTGTCTGGCACTTTTGATTCTTCATCTTGTAACATCACGCTGCTGATGTTTCTGGATTCATCTCTTGTTGCTGGTGAGGGTAAAGCGTATTTGGAGGATAGAACATACACCATGTTAATGGTTGTAGTGTCCTCTTCGATGGTATTCTGCACTTCATCGACCTCATCCTCACCGTAATCCACCAACTCCTCGTCGTCGTTGTAATTATCACCTTCAGCCGATGACTGTCCTCCCTCGATAGACACCGTAGTCAGTTCAAGGTGAGCAACTTGCTGTACTATATCCTCGGGAATAGGATCGACGGCTGCTGGTGGTGTTGGTGGTGTAGCTGTTTCCTTGGGAACCGGGGCTGGTTTCTTGGCCTTCGCTTGCTCTTCTACAACTAAAGGCCTCGGCTTCCATTGCAAGACTGGTGGCTTGCTCGGAGTACTTTGTTGTGGTGGCCCCTCTATTCCCTTAGGAGGTGTCTTCAGCCCTACTTGTTTCACCGTGTCTTTATCGAAGTTGAGGCGCCTCCTAACTGGTCGTTGTTGCTGAACTACACGATGAACCTCTAGAGTAGGTTTAGACTCTTTTCCTTTGTGAGCTAGTTCTAGGTTTCTGTCAAAAACCCCTGGTCTTTGGGCTCTCACTTTGGATTCGTGAGATTTCTTCCCAAACACCACTAAAGGATTTGCTGCAAGAGTGTTCAATGTTCTCTGCAGCACTTCTGGAGGAAACTCCAGGTCTTCTTTCTTGATAAGGCCAGCCTCGTAAGCATCCAATGCTCTCTTGGCCCTACCAAAGCGTCGTTGTAGGTTCCTCCTTTTACTTGGGGTCACCTCGACTGTTTTTCCCTTCTCCTTGATATACCACACATCCTCCTTCGTGATGTTTCTTGAAGCTGGAGGCACATATGGTTTGGTGAGCGTATCGGCAACCTTAGATTCAGGTGTTTTCACCACACTAGCCTGTTTTGTTGCCCTTGGTCGCTTAGGAGTGGGAGTATCCCTTTGTTTCGATGATGGGGACTGATGATCTTTATTAGAAAATAACTCCGGGAAGGCTTTGGCCGCCTGAGCCAGCTCTTCGAAGGAGATCTTCAGTCCACTTCTTAACTTGCAGTGTGCACAAAGGGCTACTGGCGAGTCTGCTGTAGGGTCCACCTTCTCTTTTCCTTTATTCTTCGGTGTACGAGGTAGACTCTCGCCAGCAGTTGGTTGGTCGTTGGATTGCTTTCTTTTGTTTGTTTTAGTACCTGTCACGTCCAACATTCCAACGATCATGGGGACCGGAGTCGTTAAGTTGAGCGATGGTTTTTGTTCGATCGCTATTACTCCGTCATCGATCAGCTGCTGAATCTTATATTTCAAATCTCTACAAACAGCTGTCGTATGACTTCCCCACTTGTGGTGGTATCGACAATAAGGGAGACCCCTACCATCATCAGGATGCGGGTCTGGAGATCCCCAGTTATCGGGTACCACAGCTATCCCTTCTAGGCATAGCTTTTCAAATATCTCTTCCCGCCAGGATGCGTCATATGTGACGCGTGTCCGCTTGGGTCGGACGAAGGCTATGTTCCTCCTGGTCCTATGGTTGGGCTTCTTCTTCATTTGAATTGATGTATCTGGACTGTGCTCTGAAGAAGTGCCACTGACGGGAGACTCTGTAACCGGAGGAGATGGCGTTCTCCGAGGATATTCAGGATGAAAATCCATCTCTCCGTCTTCGGTGACCACAATCACTTGCCAGTTGATCAAGCCCTGAATCTTATCCTTCAGGGTTGAGCACATCGATGTTCGATGGCCAAAGTGATTGTGAAATCTACAAAAATGTTGGGCTGGCCCTTCATACCGTAGATGTCTAAGCTTATAGGCAGGGTAGAAGAAGATCAGCCCCATATTTTTTAACTTATCCAAGTATTCATCCACCATGTCCGTCTTGAATGAATAGGTTAAGTAGGCTGGCTGATTCCAAGCCTCTTTGTTTCCAAGGATTCTACTAGGTGCTGGCCAGCTTACATCGACCATGTTCACTTGTGGAGCCGGGAACGGCTCTGAATCCACTAGAGCTGCTGTCTTGGATGAGCCTTCCAACTCCAGCTTTCCTTCATTGATCCACTTTTGGATCTGGTCTTTCAACTTGATGCAGTCCTTGGTAAGATGGTTCCATGCTCCATGGAACTTGCAGTACTTTTTACCCTTTAACTGCTCAGCTGTGGGAAGCGGTCTGAAGTCGGCCTTGACCACACGCAGCCCGTACAGCTCATCCAATATCTCATGCGCCATGTTGGCGTCATAAGTGTATTTCTCGAACTCTGGCTTAGTGAAAGCCACTGTCGAGAGCTTGATGGGACCTCTACTCTTCTGAAGCTTTCGGGGTTTCAACACTTTACTTGACATCAAATCCACAGCCCCTATACGGTCGTCCTCAGAATCCGTCTCTTGGTCATCCATCGGGTCAACATAAGCCACAGTTTTTGGCTTTAACCTGTCGTAGGTTCTATTGTTATACGTCCCTTTGGACGCGTTCTTCCTGTTATCTCTCTCCTGCATGTTGCTGTAAGCTCTGGTTACCGCAGCGATGAATTCATTCAGGGAGAAATACTTGCTGTTTAAGAATAGCTGGTGATAAGTATCTTCCAGCCCATTCTTGGCCATCTCGACCACGTCTTCCTTACTCAGAGGGGTCTTGCACAGGTTATATTCTGAACGGAAACGGTGTAGGAAAGTGACCGGACTCTTGGTCACTGACTGGCTAAGAGAAGCCAACTTTCCCACGGTGGTTTCTGGTCGTTCCGTTCCGAAGTGATCTATAAATAGGGCCTCCATCTCCTTCCACGTACTGATCGAGCCCTTCTCGATGCCAGTGTACCATACAAGGGCTGACCCCGATAACGATGAACCGAAGACCCTTAGTTTGAGTCCATCATCCTCGGCAAACTGGCCTAACTGCAAGGTGAAGTAGGCCAGGTGTGTTGCCGCATTAGCATCATCGTCACCAGAAAATGTTTGGAAGGTCTGGTGCTTATAGAACTTTGGCCAATGCCATTCGTTAGGATCGTCTTTGCTTGGGGGATACGGTGCTTCATAAGTCTCATGCATTTTGTTTATTCGTACATGACAATCCTCCATGAGCTTATTTATACGTGCCTCCCACTCGAAAGCAAAATCCTCTGATCGTCTGGTTTTCCTAGCCAAGTCCGATACGGTTTTGGTTAGGGAAGCCAGATCCCTATCCATTCTTTGAGTGATAGACGCCGCTGCCCGGCGGTACTCTTCCAATCCTTTATCTAAAAGGCTTTGGACTTCAGCCCGTAGGCTTTCTTGACCTTCTGCCAAACTAGTTACTTGAGCGTTTATGGATTCTTTGTCCTCTTGTTCTTGGTTCAACTCTGCCCGCATAGACCGCATAGTACTTGATATCTCCTTTAAGGAGTCGGTCTGAGCAGCGAGGTGTTCACCATGTTGCCCAAGTCTGTCTTCGAATAATCAAAAACCACTAGCGTGGTGTAAGTCCCGTTTCGCTGCATAGGCCACGTACTCGTTATACGTGAGTGCCTTTATCTCCGCTTCAGTTAGATGTTGGAACTCCATGATGTTGAAGTTGTTAGCGAAGATAACCTTAACCGCTTGATTACTCAATGAACGACACTGGTTAGAAGTGTGTTCACGATATGCCGGTTGTGGGTGTTTACGACACTGAGGATAAACCCTTCGATAAGGGTCTCCAATTGTCGCTTAGAGATGCAAAGAAGTATTGACAGTCCCACTGGGCGTGCCAAAATGTTCGATGCAGAAATATCTCCCTGGAGAGACTTCCTCCGCGAAGCAGTCTCTTTTGATATCGGATGTTTCAACCGCGTGTACCGGTCTATCCTGTATGTGCTTCGATGCTGGCGTGCCACCGTCTCTTGACGGAATCTGGACTACGTATAGCCTGCCTGACTTCTAACGTAAGCGATTAAGATAGGGAGAGCACCAACCCTATCCGAATGAGTTCTTCTCGCCTAGGAACCTAGGACTTTTGATATGTGTCTCTTTGCTAAATCACGACAATCGATACCCCCACGTCTCTCGTGTAGAGCAGAGCAATCCTCTTGATGAAGTGTTGGAGAACACTAGCTTCCCTTGAGTTTTCAAGCCCTCAGCATACAAGTGAGCTGCCCTTCCACCTTCAGGTTGCAAGTTTTTGCTTCCTTTGAGCCGTAAATACTCTCAATCGATAGTTGACAAGTACTTAGACCTTCTGGGTTGCAAGTTAGAAATCTCGAAGACGAGAAGTTCTAGGTTGTTTTGCGTATAGCAAGGATTGTTTGTATGTTGTATTGTGTGTGTTTCATAAGATCCTTGCGTTCCTTATATAGTCGCTTACATATCAGTAATTGATTCTGTTTCTAAATCCTTTGCTCTTGTAACTTTGTCTGAATCTTCAAACCAGCATCGTGTCATACCACTCATAGGTATTCTAATTCCATCATAACTCTACTAAGAGTCTTGCAAATATCAACTAGTTATGATAGAAACTGAGCCGCGTAAAACCAGCTCGATAAGACACAGTTCTAATAGAACTCTAAGTCTTCTCCCAGCGAAGCTCGATACAACTCTCGCTGGACTTTATATTTAACTCCCTCGATGGGAATTAACAAAACGTTCGATGGGCCGCTCGATAGACCTCGGCCATCCAGGCCCAAAGTAAATATTTTATTTAGGCCCAAACACCCATTGCTCACAATCTGCCATCACCTGCTTGCTTGTGTCAAAAAAGAAGTTCAGTTCGGTAAGTCGATAGATAACTCACACAAATGGAAAACATCACATAAGAATCAAATAAAATGCACTTGTTTTATTTTATTACTGGAAATCTCGATAGAGCTCAACTACAATTCTTCATTATTCTATTCGTGGACATAGCTATGAACAATACCCAATAATCCTGAGCATGTCTATAAGCTGAATAATAAACATCTATTCAATTTCATTTCTCCGCAATTAACGATCGATCACACAAACCACTACCAAAACCAAACTCAAAGCTTCACAAGAACCATAGAAAACCCTAATCCACCACGATCCCAATTTCATAATACAAACGTTCATGTACGAACACACGATCTGGGGTTCTTAGATTTCAAGTTAAAAATGAAGAAAACAAAGAAAAAAAACTAGAAAACAAGATATATATATTTTTTATTTTGGAAAGGTTTTTTTATATTTTTCATTGATTGATGAAGAAGGCTGCAGCTACTTGATCAGCTAATTAAACAACTTAAAAGTTCTCTACTCGATAAAAAAGCACAAGACA
Source organism: Geum urbanum (assembly GCA_946800695.1). Classification (NCBI taxonomy): domain Eukaryota; kingdom Viridiplantae; phylum Streptophyta; class Magnoliopsida; order Rosales; family Rosaceae; genus Geum; species Geum urbanum. The sequence goes on along the minus strand of OX327002.1, from coordinate 2,933,222 downwards.
CGTGTCCAACATCTATTATACCGGACTCCAATCACTGTTAGGGCATCTTCAATAGCAAGTCTTATACCCTATATATATATAGCTTTGTTTGTAATTTTTCTTCTCCAATGGTGTGTTTTGAGGTCCTAAAAGCTATCCCAACTAACTTGAAGTCCTAAGAGAAGTCTTAAACTAGATTCCCATATAAGACTTGATCTATAATTTTGGAGGGAAAATAAGTGGGCCAGCGCCATAAAGATATTTACAATATAGGACTTCACCATTGGAGATAGTGAAGTCCTAAATTGAGGTCCTAAATATAGATCTAACACTCCATTTTAGATCCTTCTATTAGAGATGTCCTTAGAACATATACATGAATTGAGGTAGTAGTACTCGGTAATGGGCCGGACTTTGTTGAGTTTTTCATTAAAATCAAGTTAAAACTTAAAACCAAGTAAAATAAATAAAGAAATTATATTCTAATCCATGAGTCAACCGAGCTCAGCCAGGTGTGTATTTTGGAGAATATACAAATCACAATTGGATCAAACTTCGAGTATATGGAGAATAGAAGCTTCGTCATTAGTATTAGCAAGTGAAGTGAAACAGTGAAGTAGGTATTGCATATTTTCACAGATTGAAATTGGTCGAGTTTTTTTTGAACTAAGACTACTAGAAAGATAACATACAGTTGCATAAAATTTCCATCTCATGCATACTTACTGTAGAATGAACTCGGTGTAGAATTGCCTCTAACTCCGATAACTTTGTTCCTGAAAGAAATTAGAAGAGGCAGAGATCTAGAGAGATTTGCGAGGAAGAGACTCAAAGAGATAAGATCTGTGAAGAGAGGTCAACGGCAATAAAATATTGGGTTTACCCAATGTAACTAGTACTTCACTAACCCATATTGTGCCTAATTGAGATATTGGGCCTAATTGAGATATTGGGCCAGTTTTGCCTTGTTATACTTTTTCTCCATATCCTTGTTCCTTAGCCTTGTCTTCTCTTCTCCACAGAGCTTTAAACACACACAGTTGAGTGATGTCCCTCCTCCGCAGAACCTTAATCCCTCTCCGTCCTCTACCTCTTCCTCTTCTCGCTCTCCTCAAACCCTCCTCTTTCTCTAAACCCCTCCCCAGACGCTCCTCCTCCTCCTCCGCCGCCGCCTCCGCGACGCCGTCGCCTCCCGAAACCCTTGCTCCCATCTCCAACCCCCCGGCGGCGACCGCCGCGTCTCTACAGTGGATCCCTCGCACCGCCTTGTGCGGCGAGATTTCCGCCGATGACGTCGGCAAGCGCGTCACGCTGTGCGGCTGGGTGGCGCTCCACCGCGTCCACGGCGGCCTCACTTTCCTCAACCTCAGGGACCACACCGGGATCGTCCAGGTGGCCACGCTCCCCGACGCGTTTCCTGACGCGCACTCCGCCGTGAACGATCTCAGGCTCGAGTACGTTGTCGCCGTCGAGGGACTCGTCCGGTCCCGGCCGGCCGACGCCGTCAACCAGAAAATGAAAACCGGCGCAGTTGAGGTAGCGCTAGTTGTCTCGATAATTACGAAATTGCCACTATTGTAATATCACTGCCGGTGCTGACTAGTTTTCATTGTTTTTTTAGATTGCTGCGGAGAATGTTCAGGTGTTGAATGCGGTGAGGGCAAAGTTGCCATTTTTGGTCACTACTGTCGAAGATGCAAAGGACTCTGTGAAGGAGGAGATACGGTTAAGGTAATTAATCTCACACTTTCGCGCTTGGTGTTTTGATTTTGAGGGAAAGGACTTGAATTTTGGTGGATTAATTAGATACATGTTTATAGGTACCGGTGTCTTGACTTGCGACGACAGCAAATGCAGTCCAACATAATGCTGCGGCATAAGGTTGTGAAACTGATGAGAAGATATCTGGAGGATGTGCATGGTTTCGTGGAGGTACAGTATGTTACTTGTTGATGATAGGGAACGCTATAATGTGTTAGATTTTGTTCGTTTTGTTTTGATTCTGATTTTTGTACGTTGTTACAAGGTAGATTGAGACTCCTATACTATCTCGTTCTACACCGGAAGGAGCGCGAGATTACTTAGTGCCCTCGAGAGTTCAGGTACTTTAAACTTACTCAGCTGATAGTTTTACAGATTAGTCCACTGTATTTATTATTAACCTTACTTGTTACGTCGTCCATCTTTGTTTAGGGAGCTTATTTTGTCTAATATTTAATTTGAAGCCAGGAACATTTTATGCTTTGCCTCAAAGTCCACAACTTTTTAAGCAAATGTTGATGGTTTCTGGTTTTGATAAGTACTACCAAATAGCAAGGTAAAATTTTAGTTGCAGTCGTTGTATATAAATTTCTTCTTAGTGGTTGCTTATTTCATATAGTCTTCTAAATTTTTGTTCCGACTTACTCTCAGGATATTTTCTTTTTACAACAATCAGTCAAAATGATGGTATTGTTCATGATTCTGTTGCTTTCCTTGTAGATGTTTTCGAGATGAGGATTTAAGAGCTGACAGACAACCTGAGTTCACACAGCTTGATATGGAGCTTGCCTTTACTCCTTTAGAGGACATGCTGGCGCTGAATGAAGATTTAATTAGAAAGGTTAGTCTTAAATGCGTCCTATTCATTTATGAAGGGGCATGGGTTAGAAAGATTTTGAAATATGACAATCCTCACTTTAGATATGGAAGCCCTAAAATAAACCTTCAAGCCATTGAAATTACTTATGTAACTATTGGGTTAAACTTATGAGTTGAAGACTGAATCCCTTTCCTTGTCTTAAGTCCTCCATCTTTTCCAGTGTATCGGATTAAATTTGCTGCAGTTGAAACCCTTTTGAATGTCTAATTGACACATGAAACCAATTTCCTTTTCAGACCTAATTGAGTTGAATTTGCATCCACCAAACCAGTGATTGAGCCTTTCTTTTTTACTTTCTCTACATTATATTACAACTTAGTAGCTCTTGAGCTTTACATCAATCAGATTTATGAAAAGTCCGTTTATATCCAATGGATTGGCTTTATAGTTTTCATAGAGCTAATGGCTTTAATGCATAACTTTTAGTACTGTTTTTTACGCTTCCATCTTGCATGTATAGATTAAGTTAACAACTCTTTGACATCCATTTTCTTGTATTAATCATTAAGAAAGCTATCCATAATTGGTGCAGGTTTTTTTAGAGATCAAAGGTGTACATCTCCCAAACCCTTTTCCAAGGCTGACATATGCTGAAGCAATGAGTCGATATGGTTCTGATAAGCCAGATATCAGATTTGATCTTGAGTTGAAAGATGTAATCTTCTCCTCATCCAAAGTTTTAGCATTTAGGGCATTTTGTACTGCTGATAAGAAATTTAAACGACCAGCCATTATATAGTTACTCAAGTACTCAACCTTGAATTTATTTATGTGAATAATATTGCATATCCATCTTGTAACTCTTTGGCATTTGAAGTTTTCTTTTTTAGCTAAATCTTTTGCTGAGATTCGCAGAAGTTTAATGTATCTAGGGTATGTATCTCGTACAAAGAACTCATGCAACACTAAAATTTGAATTGTTCACATGTTGTCAAAATACTTCTGTTTTTATTTCCTTATGCAACCAATGCAGTCGTCTAACTCATGCATTGAGGAGGAAGTGTTTGCTGTTACTTTCAGTATTGAAAAGATGGTTTCTTTTAATGCAGGTATCTGATATTTTCTCAGATTCCACATTTAGGGTTTTTGCGGATACTTTGGCAAGTGGAGGGATTATAAAGGTTCTCTGCATACCTTCTGGAGCTAAAAGCTATTCAAACACAGCTTTAAAGAAGGGAGATATTTATAATCAAGCAATGAAATCTGGAGCGAAGGGTTTACCTTTTCTGAAAGTATTGGATGATGGTAAGATAAACTTTTTTCTTTGTTTCTGATGCCTGAGATATATTATTGCAGTATCCCACGACTCACTGGTGCTTCTTTCTATATATTTCTCTTAGGTGTAATTGAGGGAATTCCTGCATTAGTATCTAGTTTGGAACCAACAAAGAAAGATAATTTTTTGAGTCGTTGCTCTGCCAGACCAGGTGATCTGATCTTGTTTGCAGTGGGTCATCACACATCAGTAAATAAAACCCTTGACCGCCTACGGCTCTTTGTTGCACATGAGCTTAATTTGATTGACGATGTGAGTGTTTTATCTCTCAAGATTGATGACCTGCACATTGTCATAACTTTTCTAATTCACTGACTCTTCTTTTATGTTTTGCGTATATTAGTCCAAGCATTCAGTTATGTGGGTGACTGATTTCCCTATGTTTGAATGGAATGATCCAGAGCAAAGGTTTGAGGTTTGTCTCTAGTTGGTATCTCATCTCCTGCTACTAATTTCATCTTTCATATATGATTTGTCAGGATTCATTAATGGGAACTGTCGATATGATCGCCATATTGCTCTTTGCTATCAAGTTGATCCTTTAATAGATGCCACGTTTGCCTCTGTCGTAATGGGAATCAGTGTTTAGTTCAAAACAGTGTTATATGTTTAGCTTTCCAATTTGCCTGGTTGACAGTATGTGTTATGTACTTCCGTAGAGTACTGGATATAGATGAGTAATTTTTCCCTGACGTTGTGATTTGTGCATGTGAGGCTCAGTGACGTAAAGTGCATGTTGAATTTTGATTAGTCTGTGGTCTGCGGATCTTCCCTGAAATCTGATTAGATGAAAGAAAACTTCTGATTGAAAATTGAAGACAAATGATAGAAGTTAAAATTACCTTTAGTTGTTTGAGTACTTGAGTTGATTGTAAAAATAAACTTTCTGGGCAAGTATTGGGGAAGTAATAACTAAATGTTCTTTATTGCACCGTCATCTCTTATTGTGCATATATGCTTAGAATGATTATTTTCAGGCTTTGCACCACCCCTTTACTGCCCCAAATCCTGAAGATATAAACGATCTTTCTGCTGCTCGAGCTTTGGCGTATGACATGGTTTACAATGGAGTTGAGGTATAGCATCTTTTTTTATTTTTCTCTTCAAGCAGCTTTAGGTGTAATGCATTTGGTAGGAGGCTCTCCTATATAATAAACTGATGTGTTGTATTGTTTCCTATGGTGCCATTAGCTGGGTGGGGGAAGTCTGAGGATATATAAACGTGAGGTACAGCAGAAGGTCTTGGAAATTGTTGGCATTTCTCCTGAAGAGGTGTGTACACCGTCTATTTTCAATTGCAATTGAGCTGGGGGGATGATCGTAGTTCAAATTAGTTGGCAGTTAGTCTATGGTTGTGTGAATGGAGGATGAAGTGCAGTCTGGCTACTATAATGCTACTATGTGTCTTCCATTAATGTTGTAGAGTTTCATCTTATTTGCAGGCTGAAGCAAAATTTGGATATCTTCTCGAGGCATTAGACATGGGTGCCCCTCCACACGGTATTGAAATCCATGACATCACTATATCTAATCACTTGCATAGTTGCAACTTATTAGCATGTCTGATATCTCAGTCACATATTTGATTCCAAACTGTTATGTTAGGGACATTTTTAAGCTTCTACTGCAGTTAGTTGATCATTCAAGTTCTATTTAAATGCTGAGTAATTACTGTTATATTATGATGCAGGGGGGATTGCCTTCGGTTTGGATAGATTGGTCATGCTGTTGGCTGGTGCTAGTTCCATTAGGGATGTCATAGCTTTCCCGAAAACTACTACTGCACAATGTGCCCTTACGAGGTCACCATCTGAGGTGGATCCCCAGCAGCTTAGGGATCTGTCATTTCAGGCTCGTTAGCTTACTGCACTCATGCTCACTTGATTTATCCATATCAGAGGAACCTCAGTTTGATTAGCGCAGGGTAGCTAGTCTAGCCTCTGGCTACCGATTCTTATCTCCACAATATTTGATTGTACTATTTGTGATGTCGTCAGCTTGTGGGAATGTAGAGAAACTCATTGTTTTATACGCAAATACTGCAATACATTGGCATTTTTCATAAATGAAGTAGATCTTACTATTTAATACCATTTTGAATGTCCCAATACTGACTGTTTTTTCCCTTCCACTACAAACAATATACAAGTTTGTATGTATATATATTCTTAGCACTGCCGAAAATAGGCTATATTGATATTGAAGTCATTTAGTATTGAAATAACTGTGTATATTTTAGCAAGATTTGTGTGCCACACACTTTCTTCAGTGATTAATAATATAACATACAATAGAGACCATAGTTTCCTATCTCCGGCCAATGTGATGAACCCTTTAGAAAGATTTGACTGATAAAGTTTAATGCATGATTGAGATAAAATGAACTAACTGTATTTCAACAAGGTAAAATCAAGGCATCCTTGGGACCTGGTCAGCAAGTCATAGGGGTGTGTTTTGCTTCTAGTGTCTTGGAAGATATCACTCGTGAAATGCCTATGGATTACATCCTGTACAAGTTCATTATAAACCTTCTGGTGCTACGGACACATGCATTGGCCCAAGTAAATATTACATAAAATGCTCATTTCTAGTTTGATTGATATTTGATGAACAATGAGCTGAGCTCTTTCCAATTCAAGATCAGGATAGACAGTGTCACCAGATTAATGAAACTCTCTCGGATAAAAAAAACTCATCGATTCAATTGGTGATACTGGCTAAACAGAGATAAACAATTTCTCAAGGATTAACAACAAAAACTTTAGAAAGTGCCAGCCTTTGACAAAGGTGTTTCCTAGTAGGTTCAGGATTAGTTTCACAAATCAAATGGATGAGTATGTATAATCTTAAGACTAGCAATTTTAAACAGGAGGCATCTAAATAAGCATAAAATTAAGTTGAGTTATACACATGACAGAACCAAAATACACAATTTTATAGCCACAATGAAGAGTCATTTCATTATAACTACCATGTACGTCGAGTAAGTGATTACCAATAAGTGAGATAATAATGCCTGAAAAAGAGCTTACATCGAATTTTATAATGATCACACGAACATAGTAGTTCTTCTACGTTATTCGCAAGTTAATACACACTAAACACATTTTAGGCTAGAAATCTTAATAATATTTTGAATCAAAGAGAAAATGTGGCTCCAATGGGTGTACAATGATCAGTGGACAACGGGATCCTCTTCAAAATTCAATATGAAACCAATAAACCAAATAAGAATAGGCAAGGAGCAGCATTCATCAATCATCTTAACCATCCGACTGAGACATACTACACACTATGACTCAACTTTGTATGAATTGCATCAGCAATATCAATGAAGTTTGAGACCAGATCGAGTTGCACTTAATTATTCTTGGTCTTTGTCAGCAAGAGATGTTTAATTAATTAGATATGAATAGGCGTAATGAGAAGGGTCACAGCCTCACAGGAAGCATCAAACATGCGTTTTAAAACGCCAAATGCAGAATCTAGCAGTCCCATACATCCATCCATATGTATTTATCAGTAATGTTAAGTCAGTAATGTGAATCTGCTCTAATTCCTTCTTCCTTCATTCATCTGAACCATAAGCTTTTCTGCCAAATGACCTGCTTTGCACTGGCCATGGATTAATGTGGTATACGTTATCAGGCTAGGTGACAGATTCCGTTCAATAAGCATCCTATTGAGCTAGGCCATTGCCTGGTGTACCCGATTCTTTTTACACAATCCAAAAATTAATTGGACTACACTTGCTTGAATCCATCAAAGTCAAAACATCAAATGCAGAGTCAAGGATTCCTTCCTTGCAATACCCATCAAAACATCAGGCACTGCCCTATCTTGCTGAAATACAACTCTGCCTCTGCCACATTGCCCATTTTACAGTAAGCATTCACCATAGTGAAACATATTGTTTAGCTTTCACTTGAATCTTTGTACTCATCCAGTGGTTTGTAAATTCATCAAAGGCAACCCGATTTAGGCATCAAAACTATCCAGATTTATTAAAGATTTCACACGAAATCAGAATCACAAGGGCATCAAAGACAACCCATTTATCGAAGGCATCAAAACAATCTAGAGTCATTCGAGGTTTCAAATAAAACAAGAATCATATAGGCATCAAAGACAACGTATTCATCTACGACAACTCAATGTAGAATCCATCAAAACAATCCAGTTTCATCAAAGGCATCAGAGGATTCCAGATTCATCTAAAAGCAACCGATTTTCAAAGGAAACTCAATTTACCAAAGGCATAGAGAAAATCAAAGGTATCAATCGAATGAAACCAGATTCGACATGGCATCAAAGGCAACCGATTTATCAAAGGAAACTCAATTCATCAAGAGCATCAAAAAAACCAAAATCATGAGTACGTGACATACAAGCTATGATTTTTATTCTCTGAAACTATAATACCATGAGTACATGACATACAAGAGATTATGTTTTTCTATCTCCACCAATGTGAGGAACGTTTTACAAAGATTTGACTGACATAAAGCTCAATGCATGATTGAGATAGAATGAGCTGTATTTCAATAAGGTAAATCAAGGCATGCTTGAGACATATTCAGCAACTTCGCTGGCTTTATTATCCAGAAAGAAGACCGCTTTGTTGTACGGTTGTACCTTCCCCTGAAATCCTAATCACTTGCTAGAATTCTCAACATAAGCTGAGTGCCTCTCCACTAGAAGCTCAATAAGGGCGCTCTCCACATCATGAACACCTAATGACTCGTTTCGGCGGACTGAAATCTTTTCGCTGCTTGTGACAACTATGACCTCTTCTTTCCGGCTCAGAAGCTCATTGGCTACAACCATATGCATGTTATACTTTCTGAGAGCCATATCAGCTTTCTGTAACAGAATCTCCGAATCTGTTTCTAGCTATTTAGGCATGTCAAAGCTTTTAGTCACCAATAAATAATACACAATTTGCAACTTAACATTGGTGCCAGATCTATCAAATGATTTTTCCCACAACAAAACTATTGAAGTAAACATCAGAATATTCAATGACACACAAAACTCTTCTGAATACAAGAAAAACGTAAAAGGACTACATTTTCACCCTTATGAAGTATCTCAATATGACAGATGACTAACCAAGTAAAAGCTTTGTATCTAACCTTGAATGATATACAGAAGGCCATCGGGGCCCAGTCTTTCCTCAGTACTAAGAGCATCTTTGGCACCTGAACAAGTCGCATATCCAATGGACCAGACCCTGACTGAATTTTGTGCTCTGCCTGCAATGAAAATGTAAATATATCCATCTTTTGAACCCATCAACTGAGAGAGGGCAAGCATGAAAACTTATATATAATAATCCAAATGGTTTGTAAGAAGTTACATATCAGCCCATTGACATAATATGAAACTTCTAAGGTTCACATGTAGCCACTGCTTCCTATTCAATTACATTACTAAGGTCAGAATTTTTCAAAGAAGTATTAACTATTAAGAGATCTACCTCCTAAGGTAAAAAATGAAGCCATTGAATGCAGCAAATTGATTATAATACAAATCAGGATATTAATCATTACCATGCTCTTCCAAGGAACATAAAAGTCGGATACTGCAGCAGCAAGATAAAGTATTGCCTGAGGGCCGATACTACGCAGTGAGAATGCAACCATCTGCAACATCTGTCATATTTAGAGACCAATTAGTCACCAACATGGACCATTGTAGTGGCTTCAAGAACAGTTTGGATAAAAAGATATTAGTTAAAAACCGATTAAAGCTCACCTGGAGATATTCAAATATTGTTGTAAAGGGGAGTTTCAACAAGAGGCCTTCTGTTACTGCCTACAACAGAACAAAATATCATATTGAATGCATTATCACAGTACGCTACTTTACTGCTAAAGTCAAAATATGGAATGTATTTAAATACAACACTCGAGGAAAAATAAACATTATAGAGGGTCCGTACAGCATGAGTCTTACTGATGGCACCCCTCACTGCTTGAGAATGGGAAGGACGAACTGTGAATATGAAACAATTTTCAGTCATAAAAGCAGCAACCATTAAGAGTGCATATTCATACATATGCAGAAATAGTGCATATGATAACAGAACAATCAAAAAGCTTAAATAGCTTTATTATGACCAAATGCAAATATTTTACATATTATGATCATTTCTCAAGTTTGAATTTTTTTAGAACTATACATTGCAACTGTACAACACCAGAGCCATGTATCGTATTACCATATCAAACTTGAACAGGCAAACAAATGTTAGCTTTTTGAGTCCATGACATGTATGTTCAACCATAAAGTACATTAAACTAATTGCAGACCTTGAATGTTTGACTCATCCACTATATCCAGACATTCAAGTAAAGGATCATCGGGAAGAGATCTGCAATATGGTTGGCAAGTTCCCCTGCATACATTAATAGATAACAAACAAGAAGTTCAATGTCTCGTGTACCATGCAAACTTGTTGATTTGAAAAGACATTGTATAAAGGAATTCAAAGACATATTACCTGCGATAAAGAAAGATAACAGCATAACCTGCCTTCAGAAAGTACCTACATCATTACCAAACAAATCTTATCAATATCTTAAATATCAAGATGATCCATTAACAGATTTGTAAGGTGGTTTACTCTGTGGAAGCTGCTCCTCTGTGACCCGAGCTGAAATTGTCAATGTAGCGAACACATCGTTGCTCCAGGGGAACCGTGGTGCCGCCAGAAGTCACACATACCACCCTTCTTGCTCCTCCTCCATTTTCTACATCACATATTGAACCAAACTCAGAAACCAACATAGACTTATTTTCAGCATCCCGTAATGGAAAACAGAAAGGGACCTAGATTGAGAAATATAAATATGATAGAGTATTAAAGTGAATGCCAGAATGTGATGAATTCCTCGTCACAAACTCCTCGAGTTTTTCACTGACATCACCGCCGTTCTTTAGAGGCGGAGCCGAGTCAAAAAAGGATTTGATTTCTGCATCAAGCATTTCTTTTGGAATGTCTAAACCATTTGTCAGAGTCATTTTGTGATTGACTGCATGTCAAAAACCAAAATCACATTTCCAAGTAAACACATTCTGTCCATCTCCATCTCAAAAGTATAATCAGCGTCAAATAGAAACTTAGTGAACACAAGGAAATGTGAAGCTGAATAAGATCCACTAATCCAGCATCAGATTTTTGTTTTCTAAACAAACTTGATAATCAACATAGTACCACTAACTAAACTATCAAGTTCCACAAAACACTACTAAGTCATAAACTTTATACCAACAAATACACTAACTACTACAAGACAGCTTCATTAGTTCAACTCCTTAACATCAGATTACTAAACTTTGATTTATGTCGCCGCCCTCATGTATATATCAATCCACTAAATTCTATATTGATTAACTATCATTTCCAATATGAACAATCAAACATCATATGCTCATAGTTGGCTACCCATTATCAAAACAAAAACAAAAAAGAACTGAACTTTGAAAAACAAAGAGCACAACGAAAAGAACCCATCACGTTTCTTAAGAACAATAACCGATAAATCCAAATCTAAATACCAACAAACAAAACCAGCAATATAAAAACAAGTACTAATCTTTCTACAGATATAGTAGTCAAGTAACCAAAACCAATCAAGGCCCATTTAGAATTAACATCCAATTATCAAAACCCATGAGATAAAATTGTCGAATTTTAACAAATCGATATTGGGGGTTAAGAATTTACCAGAGAGGAGAGAGTAGTCCTTGTTTGCTGTAGTAGCTGGAAGCTTTTGTGTTTCTGAGAATAGACGCGTGGCCACACGCGTATATAGCCAGAGATGAACAACGCCTTCCACGTGTCAAGTAAGCGTCGAATTTACGGTACTGTCCCTCTTCAATTTTCCCGCGAAAAAAATCCCTAGATAAAAACCCAGCGAAAATTGTGAGCTGTATTTTTCTGCAGAGAAAAATAAAAAAGTCATGGCCGCCGCCGCCGCCGAGAAGCTCCAAACCCAAATCAACATCGCCGCCGGAGGAGCGACACGTGGATCAATTAATGCATTTTGTGAAAACCCTTCTGTGAAAACCCTCATAAATGAAGTAGATCTTACCAATTAATGCATTTTTTTTCTTCTTCTTCTTCTGAAGAACAATAATGTTGATGGATGAAATTCTCGATCATTTTCCTCTTAATATTTATCAGTGTCGTTCTAAACTTCTAATATGTTCGGTCCTATCTGAAGGATATAAAATAAGAACTTGAATAAAATATTATTATAGCATTGCCAATTTGATCTCACTAGCTAGCCAACCATGCAACATGCTCTACTAACGATCAAAACTGAGCTCTCTTAACTGTGTGTATTATGTTATATACATTATTTCTAAATGGTCAATGGTTGTACATTAAACTCCTGACAGTTTGTCCTCATCTCTCCCTCATCTTTGGTGAGAACATTCGTTCTCCCCAACTTGATCATTGCTTCTAGATACTTCCTAGTCCAAGATTCGGAATGAGCCGCCATTTTCTACACAATCGCTTTGGTGGTCGAATCATCAGCCAGTGCTTGATTCGATCGAAGCAAGCCTTTCTTGTTCATGAGGTTCTTATAGACTGAACATCTAGCTCAAGTGGTGTCACAGGATCAAAGTCTACCAATGCGCGTCCTGCTTGCTCTGCAGGCATATTTTGTGGGCATTTTACGGCTAGCTCATTTGCATATGTTGGGTCTAACGAAGGGTCACGCTGCACAGTTTCGCAAAATTTGTATAGCCTGTCATTGAATTGGACGCAATGTGATTCACCAATGGAGTGTGAACTAGTCAAAACGACCATCTTTTCTACTGTCAACCCTTTTCTTATGATATGTCTATGATATCTTCTAAAGGCATGGCGAGTGTAGGGAGGTTGACGTTGACGTTGACGTTGGAAGCACATGACGTCCAACTGTCATGTCAGCCGCTAGGCACTTTGTGGCGCGGTAGGCGGGCAAGAAATACGGCTTCCCGAGCAACAAATGCTAATATATCAATGCAAGATACAGTGCTTGGGCACTCCTTCTCTACCATTGCCTTTTATCTCATCAATAAGCTCAAGACCTTAGATTGTTTCACCATTGCCTGCTGTTATCATCTCCACAGGCTCACCAGATGGTGTTTTATCCAACAAGACTGATACATCACAACCCTGTTCCACGTATGAATTGTCGAGAACTCAATATTTACACTTATTTAAGAGGGAAAGTTCTACATATATATGTGGATCATATACTAAACAGCTTGACGTAAAAGTTTTAAGTGCAATACATACCAAAATATTATTGCTCTAAACGGGTGGTTGCGGAGGGGAAAATGATGAGTTTGGGATCACAACCCATTTTTTTTCCAAGATCAGTACACAATTCTCAACTAAAATTTGAACCGCCTTATGTTTAGGAATAAACTTACTCAATTTCATATTCCTATCCATAGTGTGGCTTGATTGAAAATAATGCATGTATGGCTTGAGTTTAATGCTGTGACACGCTCTATAAAATGTGACACACCTGAGAAAATGAATATTACTTAACAAAAGTACAACTTCAAAAAGTCCAAATTTAAAAATTAAGAGGTTCAAATTTAGAATATAGAAGCACGGTTTCTAGTGAATCTCATCTACAGATATTCGATAATAGAAGAAGCTGGTCCCTTTTAGAAAGGAAAAACAAATGCTCTTATCAAACTGCTGTAAAACTGGACATGTAGGTGTACACCTTCCACACGCAGTCATCCCACTCACATGTAGGCATATTCAGTCACATATATGATTTATTTGAGATGCAAGTTCCCCATTAAATGTTTTTCTTATATACCTAGTTACCCACAGACCATAGCAAAGAGGAAGTCATCAAGTGATTATTTACTCCCTATCTCTATTAATAATTACATAGACATTCCTAACCAGCTACAGGTAACTTTTTTGGAGGCAGTATATTGGCTATGAACCTCAAAGATCTACCATCACAATCTCAGATCTATCTAGCTAGCTTAAAGTTTTCACAATATGTAGATTCAACAAAATTTTACAAATGTTTGAACATGAAAACTACACTAAAATGCATAAAATGAAAACTCAAAGAATTAAAAGAAAAAAGAAGCAGGCTTTCTTTAATGCTGAGAAGAAGAGGGAAAATAAAAGATTGAAACTTTGAAATTTTCTACATTCATTTCAATTTCCATGTAACTTATTGGTATTATTTTTTTCTTAAGCTATAATGAAGTTTTAATATCATTTGATTGATATCGCATCAAATTGTATCAATACAGTGCACTCTCCTATTTAATTGGCTGGTATGATATGTTATAAAGTATTCAACCATTAGTTCCTTAGTGACAACAACTGTTATAAGAAATTTTCATACTAAAGTAACTCATAAGAAATATGTGGCATTACTCATAACTCAAGAACTCATACTAAAACGGAACTGAAACCACACAACATACCGAAACAAGCACGAACTGAATGAGATACCCAATATTACAACTCAATCCCGGTGAGAGAGAGATTGCACTAATTGCCAATTGCCAAAAAAATCATTACCCAACAAAATGCAGTGAGGGAGAAAGATCGGTATTAGTGAGAGAGATTGCACTACCTAGTCGAAATTGGTGAGGATCGGTTGTCCCAGTGAGAACCCAGCCTAAGCAAAGAGCAGACAAAATCAATAGACCAGAACAAAATCCACATCTTAGATACATCTTTAAAACCCATCGAAAATTGAGAGAGAGTGGCAGAGAGATCAGTATTCATGAGAGAGATTGCACTACCTAGTCGAAATCGGCGAGAATCGGTCGTCCCGGTGAGAGCCCAGCCTAAACAAATAGCAGACGGTGGTGGAGAACAAAGCAGGAGAGAGAGAGAAGTGTATCAAGTGGAGAGGTTGAGAGCAATCGACGCAAGTCAGTCCAGAAAAGCTGGAGATCGATGTTACTGAGGAACTTCTGGTGATCGATTTCGACGGAGAGGAAGATTTCAGGAATGATATTTTGTTACTTGATAACACTCTTAAAGAGGATGATGAATTGCCGAAAGACGAACGCTACTCAACTTGATGACATTTCCACAAGACAGAAGCAAGTCCAAACAAACGAAGGAGGTTCAAAAAATCTCACTTTCTTGCTAGTAGGTTTAGGAATGGGCTCGGGTCGGATTGGTTTTGAGCCTGATCTGAATCCGAACCCATAACAGTGTTCGGTTTGGTTTCGATTCGGATCATCACATTTGAGCCATCAAAATCGAATGGATCCGAACCGAATATTTTCGGTTCGGTTCGGCCCAATTCGGCTCATATTAGACCAATTTCAATTCGGCATCAAATTTTAGGATTTTTCATTTTGGGCCAAATTTTGGGTCATATGCCCATACATATACAAAATCTGCAAATTTCATTCTAAAATTTGTACATCTAAGATACTCATTTTTGTTGTTAAAATCTGCAGCTCATTAAGTCACATCTGCAAAATACTCAAATCTGCAACAAAAAGTATAGCTGAAAAAATACAGCCCATGTTCATCCAGTCCATGTTCAAATAAAATACAGTCTCATACAGTTGCCTCTCTTATTTTCTTCACAGTTGCTGGATCAGTCTCAGGTCCTTGCAAGAATCTATGATATTCAAACAAACAAGAGTTTAGTGATTCATTAGAAATTACTGTAATAGCATCATAGAGTATTATCAATTTATCACACTAACTACTTATTAGAACATTTCATTTTTGAACTCTTTAATTTATAATGAAGCGCATATGCAATTTCTTCCCAATATTTCTTCGCGACTGTACTCTGTTAGCTCTAAGAAGCTGCTAGATGCAAATATCTGAAACACAAACATTTAAACCCATCAAAATGCTTATTGAATTGTGTATTCTCATCTCAACATAATGCAGCTGAATTTCGAAACAGTGAAAGAAAGAATTGAACAAGTCTAGGGTGAGAAATCTTACAATGGGATTATCAGGAAGCCTTGGATCAGTAATGACAATGTTTTTCTTGAGGCCCTTTGAACTGTTTGATGCACTTCACAGTCTACTTCATCAAATGCACGACCATTCTTCCTGTCACTCAAATCAACACCAACTAAATTCCATCAGAGAGAGAGAGAGAGAGAAGTCCCACCATTCAATCACAATTCATTTACCAAACAAAATATAAAACAAATTAAGCCATTCCACTCGAATCAACTTCCATCCAACTATCAATTTCGCTAAAAATAAACACTGAAATATGAACAGACATAAGATATAAGCTCAATTTCTGGCCTCTGTGGAATACCACCTCGCTTCAGCTCGAACAATCAAAGACATTATTTAGGTTTACTAATCAGTAATCAACAAAAGCAATTCAATCAACATCTCAAATCCAAACAACAGAGCTAACTCATGATCAGTCCTAGGGTTTCAAATTGAACCAAATTAAATCACACAGAGTTCGCTAAGCAGTAACAAAGATTCGGAATCGAGAAATTTGGAGAGAGAGAGAGAGAGAACTACCTGACATACAACACGAAGACGAGAGCTCTTACAGATCGATTTAGAGACGTGCGTCGAAGACAAAGGTCCTGAAGAATCAAATCAAATCAAAATCTCATATTAGAATCGATGAGATGAACAAACAGAGGTCTGAAACTCAATAGAAACAAAGATAGAGAGAGATGAATACTCGAACGAGTGTGCAAGTCCTTGAATGTGACGTCGTCGGGAAAGTCGTTCAATTCAAGAGCACCACGACACTGCGGCGGCGACTCGATACGGTGCCCGTCACTGTGTAGAGAGACGAGGACGATGGAGCAATGGCGTTGATTCGAGCAGGGATTGAGCTTTATGAGGCTCTGCGGAGCTTCAATTTGTTACAAGCTAAGAAGGAGGAGGATTTAGCTGGGTTACGATTTTTTTGGCAGAGAAATGAGAGAGATGAGAGATAAGAGCATATGCACCTGTGAGATTGCCTTGCTCCTCCTATCGGAGGGAGGAGCAGCAGACACTATTTGAGGTGGAGTAAACACTATTTATCAAATAGGAGGTGCAAATCCTGTTTTCGCGTAGCGGTGCACAAAAATAGCACATCTTATTACTGTTTATAAATTAATTTTTTAATTAAAATTTTATTCCGATTGATTTTCAACCAATACATAGACGGCACGTGTCATTGTCGTATGAATAATTGAATAAAATTTGGGTAAGATTTCCGACCAATGACGAGTTGACACATGTCACACCGACAGAACGTTATCGTGTAAATAATTGTACAAAATTTTTGATAATATTTTTGACCAATCACGATACAACACGTGTCAGCACCACATATCATTATCGTCCAAATAATTGAATAAGATTCCTGGAGAGATTTCCGACCAATTGGTAGACGGCACGAGTCATCATCTTCAAAAATCAGAAAAGTTAGACTTGGCTATAAATTTATAGATTATGGCTCTTTGTTTACTCACACCGTTTTCAACCATATATTCTAAATTTCGATAAGATGAATCATTTCAGTTTTGACAATTTTTTCCGGAGGAGGCGACATCAACACCTGCGAAATGCCGAAATTGCTAATGCTTTCATCACTGAAGTGGTCACGGTCGATGCAATGTTTGATGATGAAGCACCTCGCCACCATCCTAATGACGAAAGACTGAGGGAGTCAAGGGGACATAATATGATGGAAGATTACTTCATCGAACACCCCGTCTTCAACAAACAAGCCATTCGTCAAAGGTACCAAATGAGTATGAATTTATTCAACCGCATAATGACGGATCTCTGCAACCACGAATAATTTTGGCATCAAAGAGCAGATGCCACTAGACTGGTTGGACTTCTTCCACAACAAAAGATGACTGACGCTCTTCGTATGTTGGCGTACAGCTCAGCCGCAAATCAGTGTGCTGAAATCACAAGGATGGGTGAATCTACAACACTAAAATGCATAAAGAAGTGGTGTATCCAAGTATACGAGCTTTACGGTGACCTATATCTCCGTGCTCTAAATGCAACATACATAACCCGACTCCAAATGCAATAGATTTT
Organism: Geum urbanum; assembly: GCA_946800695.1. Classification (NCBI taxonomy): domain Eukaryota; kingdom Viridiplantae; phylum Streptophyta; class Magnoliopsida; order Rosales; family Rosaceae; genus Geum; species Geum urbanum. The sequence continues at coordinate 2,915,273 of OX327002.1, read as the reverse complement.
TTTCAAATATTTTTCGAACTTTTGCATGTTACCGGTAATAGGACAAACACTAATACGACAATAAGAAATAAAAAGTTACAAATCTTCAGAATCAAGCCATTGGACATTTTTTGGGAACTAAAATACAAAGGGATGAGAGAGGAGGAGGAAGGAGATGAGGAAGGAGATGATCAATTTGAAGTGCACAAAATGGTGTGAGAGGTGAATAAAATTGATGTAGTATTTATAGAAAAATTGTAGAGTTTATTTGTAATTTTTGGATTTTTTAACATTTTTTTAGGGTTATTTTGCAAAATATACTAATATGGCCATTATACTTGAAGTAGTCGTTTTAGTTGAATCTCAGCCGTCCGATTAGATTTTTGAATTCAAAATGGACAGTCCGTGGGTAAGGCCACGTGGCGCCATACTATTGGTGCATAAATTTCTTTATTTACTTTTACTAGACTTAAAAGAAATGAGTCAGCCTGGCGTCATCCACGTGCGTGGGCTCCACCAAGCTGCTCGTGTTGTAGATCGAGCAGTTGCTCGCCGAGCTCGTCAACGAGCGGCCGCCGATGTCCTCCATCACCGTTGCACATCGATTTGGAGCTGCTCATGCTATCCGACCGGCTGGGCCCACCGAATTTCGCCCTGCTCGGACTGAAAAGCAGCATCGGTGCGAGTGCTCTGAGAAAGGGCTAAGAGGTTGTCTGAAGAATTATAGTAAACTTTTTTTATTATATATGTGTGAGATAGATAAAGTGTGAGCAGGTGTAGGATAGTGCAGATAGAACACTACCAAATTGTCGACACGTGTCCAATTTGGGTTTCGGGTTTAATCGGTTGGGTTAAGGACGGTATCGAACCGTATCGAATCACTACCAGTCGGTTCGGGCCCATTCAGTTTTGGGCCAAAAATCTAATAATCTGAATAATTCGGGCCAATCGGATTCGGTTTGACATTTCGAGCCATTTAGGTCGATTTTTTGGGACAAAGGCCCAGTATGAAGTAGATTGTCTAATAGAATGAGACAAATTTGCTTTCTGTTGTAGATAATAACTTAAACTCTTTTATTGATAGAATACCTTATTTATAGGCTGATACAATCCGTTGCAATAACTGTCCCGAGAAAACAAGGATTCTCTGTATCTCTATCTATACTAAACCTTATCTAACTAGGGCATGACACGCACTAGAAGTTTCGGAGAATAAATCTCCTTAAACACTCCCTCTTATGTCGATGGCCTCAAGAATGATGCATAATCTGTTGCCTCACTAAAAACTTTGCTAAGCAAACAAAAACCTCATGACCAAAACAAAAATATGGTCTAAGGGAAAAAGAGCACAACGCATCAACTACAAAAGCTAATACATGTGACGTAAACTCCCCCTGATGTCTACAGAAATGTACGTAACTCCCCTTGACTGTAAACTTAGTCATGGAGTTCAGATAACTTGCACATACCAATGCGTCTCACATGTTTTACAAATGTAGATTTAGGTAACGACTTGGTAAATAAGTCTGCAATATTATCTGCTAAAGTAACCTTGCTCACATGGATATTCAATAGCTATTGTTGTTGTTGTTGATTAAAGAAGAATTTCGGCGATATATTCTTTGTATTGTCACCTCTAATGTAACCCAACTTCATATGTTTAATGCATGTTGCATTATCTTCAAAGATGCAAGTGGGAGCCATCGTAATAGATGGTAATTCACTTGACCCTTGAATATGATGAATGACTGACCTAAGCCAGACACATTCTCTAACCGCTTCATGTAAAGCAATGATTTTTGAAGGATTTAAGGAAGTAACAACAAGGGTTTACTTAGTTGATATATGTGAAATCGTCATGTTTCCCATAGTAAAAACATAACCAGTTTGTGAACGACCTTTGTGTGGGTCAGAGAGATACTCAACATCGACAAATCCGACCAACATATCAACCGGTGTTTCAGAATAAGGGACTGCATTAAGGTTAGGAATAGTGCCCGCAACCATTTCAACGTTTGATGGGTCGGAACAATTACTTCGATGGGTCGAAGGGATGATTCTGGTCCATCTAGGGTGCAACCATCGATGGGTCGAGTGATTCACTCGATGGGTCGAAGGCCCCGGAACCAGCATGCTGCGATTCAAACACCATTTTTTTTTCGAGAATTTCAAGTTTTTCTATGTATTCATTGTAAGGGAAGAATAAGCCCAAGTTAATGAAACCTTTCAAGTACCTGGAGATTTGTTTTACTCAATTCCGATGATGCTGCATAGGCGCAGAGCTAAATCTAGCCAACAAATTCACTGAGAAGGCAATATCTGGACGCGTGCACTGAGCTAGATACAACAAAGCTCTAATAGCACTAAGATATGGAATTTTAGCTCCTAAGATCTCCTCATCGTCATCTAGCGGACGAAATTGATCTTTTTTGGGGTCCAAATTGCAAACAATCATTGGCGTACTAAGAGGTAGGCTTGTCAATGAGGCAGATTTTGATTCAGACCCATACATAGTAGGCGGATCTGAATCTAATTTTTGGACCCGTTGACCCATTTTTTTAACGGATCGGATCCAGATCACAAACAATTTGAGCCGTTTATGATCCACTCCATTTATTTTTTTGAACTTATTAAATATAATTTACTTTTATTTACATATATGAAATGTTTCTAATCTAAAACTCTGTCTCTCTCTCTCTCTCTATCTTTTATTTTTAAAATTAAATATAAATATCTTTAGCAAAGTTATATAAAATTATTTATACAATTAAAAAATTAAAGATCCAAAATGATTGGTTTCTTATCAAGTTCTTCGATGTAGATGGAGATTTTTTATTTTGGTCTTTCTAGTTTGTTTTAATGAAATATTTTAGTTATATAAAGTGGTCATGTGACATATTGGTAATAATTAATATATTAATAAAAAAAATAATTTAGTAATTAGCATATTGATCGATAAACGGGCCCGGATTCGCTCCGTTGACCAGTTGATCCTCTGGATCCGAATTTGATTAGTAAAGATCCGCTGGATCCGAATTTGATTATTAAAGATCCGCCAGATAAATGGGGTGTGTCAGGTCTAATTTTTTCTCTCCTTAAATGGATTCGGGTCTAGGTTGATCTGGTCTGGATCCGCCCTATTGACAGACCTACTAACATGGTGTGTTTTGTCCATATTAAATCGCATGAGCATCTTTTGGATATAAGCAGACTGGTGAATGAGGATTCCACCAAATGGATGTTCTAGCTCTAATCCGAAACAAAATCGAGTCATACCCAGGTCTTTCATCTCAAATTAAGATTTCAAATAGCTAACCGCCTCATTGATCTCGTTAAGAGTCCCGATGATGTTTGTATCATCTACATAGACTGCTACTATAGAAAATCTTGAACTTGTTCTTTTAATGAACACGCAAGGGCATAAGTCATCATTCTTGTATCCATTCTCAATCAAGTAGTCACTAAGACATGTATACCATATCCTACCAGATTGTTTCAATCCATATAGTGAACGTCTCAATCTGATTACATGAGCACTCCATGGTTTAGAGTTACTTGATTTGGGTATAGCAATGTCATCCAGCACTTTTATGTATATGTATGAATCAAGATCCCCATAGAAATATGCAGTAACCACATCCATAAGCTGCATGTTTGGTTTTTTCGGACATTACCAAACTTATCAGATAGAGAAAGGTGATGATGTCTATGACCGGAGAATCCGTCTCCTCATAATCAATTCCAAGGCGTTGAGAGAAACCTTGCACCATAAGTCTAGCTTTATAATGCAAGACCTCATTCTTTTCATTACACTTCTGGACAAAGACTCATTTACGTCCAACCAGCTTAACATTCGGTGGGAATAACACTACTAAACTAAAAACCTGCCTTTTATTCAGAGAGCCTAATTTCGCCTGGATTGCTACATTCCAATTCGGCCAATCTGCTCTGCGTTGACAATCCTCAACAGATCGAGGTTCCACTTCATCAACTAACATGGAAGATCTATCCATAAGAAAGCGCGCATCATTTGTTCTAAGCGAGAGTTCTTTTTTCTTTGAGATCACAAAAGGTCCTAAAGCGTCACCCAGACATGCCAATTGTGATTCAAGAACATAAATGCAATCAAAGACAATCTCACATGAAGGATTCACAATGTTGATGAAGAATTGATATTTTTGTGCCTCAATGACCTGCCTTTTGACTGGCAGCTCATCATTAGATTTTCTTGGTCTCCCCTTTTTCCTTGTGGGAGCTAAGGACGACGTAACACCTTCCACATAGGCAAGAGGAACACTTGTTTGCCCGATGTTGGTACTAACCAATCCCTTTTTTTGGATTTCTAACCTTGCAGGAACATTAGCAGCAAGTATACTGAATCTCATCACTTTAGCGATATCAGCAAAGGAGCCAGACATAGAGTTTGCTACTCTGAAGATCAAGTATTCTTTTCACTTCTATCTCACTCTGAGATGTGCGAAGATCATGATAAGACATAGTGTGATTAGGCCATATCAATTCCTGACATTGAACCAGAATAGATACATTCCCTCCTCCCTTAAACATCGGGAAGTAGTCTCATCGAAGTGACAATCTACAAATCTTATAGTAAAGAGATCTCATGTCAAAGGTTCTAGATAGAGAACTATCGTTGGAGCTTCATAGCCAACATAAATGCCTAATCTTCATTGAGGACCCATTTTAGGACATTGTGGAGGCGTAATTCACATATATACCGTGTAACCAAAAATGCGTAGATGTGAAATGTCAGGCTCATATTCAGTTACCAAAGCACTGAATGGTTATCGGGCTACGGGTCAAAAATGAAGAAGCATAGTTGTATGTAACACTGCATATCCCCATGCAAAGACCGGTAAGTTAGTATGCATTACCAAAGCTCGAGACACAAGATGTAACCGCTAGATGTGAGCCTCTGCTAAACCGTTCTGAGAGTGAACATGGGAAATGGGATGTTAAACTTCAATCCCTATTGACATGCAGTAATCATCAAAAGATTTTGTTGTAAACTCTCTTGCGTTGTCCAATCTAATAGACCTGATTGGATGATCCGGGTGGTGATCCCAGAGCTTAATAATTTGTGCCATGTTTTTGCAAACGCAACAGTCCTTGTGGATAGCAAAGCAACGTGTTACCATCACGTTGATGCATCCACCAAAACCATGAAATATTTGAATAGTCTGCATTCCGGTTTGATAGGTCTACAAATATCACCCTAGATCCTATGTAAGAATGAAATGTTGTCTGTATTGTCAACAAAAAAAAGTGCCTATAACTTTGCCTATTAACAAGCTTTGCAAAACGAGCGATGTGTATCAGATCGAGATTGCAACATATGAATCTGGTGGGACAATGCATGATGCCAAAACAGTATTTTATCGAAATTATGCTGCACTCGTCTTGAAAACCAAGCCAAGAATGAGAAGTGTAGTTTCATCCTCTCCATCTGAACTTATGGACATGCCTCTTCGCTCTAAAGAATGGAAAACCATGAAAGTTTTTCAATATTTTGATCATCATATCACGACTTGGGTATCTCAGTAAAAAATGTCAAAGCTTATATGAGTCTGAATCACACGAAGTTATGTGAGTCAAGGCTTTTGATTCAATGATCCGAACCGTAGTGAGATATAAACCACTACGAATAGCCAAAAACTTATCTAGAATGAGCTTGTGAACACATTCAATAGAGGTAATACATAATAGTTTGTTTCCATTCTCACAATATGTTTCCAAGTGGAAACCATTGGCACAAATATCCTTGAAACTTAGCAATGTTTGATTATCTTTTAGCGTGTATCAGGCATCTGTGATGAATAATTTTTTACCATGAGGAAGCAGAAAATCTGCTAAACTACACCTTTGAATAACCCATGTTGCACTAATCATGGTAGTCACTGAGGATTTGTATGAAAAAAGATCCACAAACTGTTGCTTATTCCGTAGAATGGTGTGGGTAGTACCACTATGTGCCAGACACTCAATCTCGCCTTGAGATATCTACAAAAGCAATGTAAATAAGTAAGTCTTTGAACTAAAGACCAGGTGGACACTTTAAGTAGACACTTAAAGATTTAAATATGGGTGTGGTCCTTGTTGAGTGCTGATATGGTATGTAAATCAATGTAAAACCATATTTGGTTAAGAATTTCAAGTTGGTCGTTTTAGACCAACAATTTTCCGAAGGAAAATTTCAAAAGTTTTTTTTCGGAACCTTTTGTCAATAAAAGCGATGTAAAATACATCAAAATCACAAAAAACCTAGTATAACCTTTGATGGGTCGAGATAGAATATCGATGGGTCGAAGGAAACCCAAAATAGAATTATGATTTTCTGATACTAAGCTTCGATGGATCGAAGAAAATCTTTGATGGGTCGAGAGAAAATCTCAATGGGTCGAAGGTGTAACATAGGTACCCAAGGATCACCTTCGATGGGTCGAAGGTGTTTGTGTATGAGTTTTCGATGGATCAAAAATTACATAAACCAATCCGAGGATAGCCTTTGATGGGTCGAAGGGTCCCAGAGATCAACAACATCCTCTTTTTGTGTCTCGTTTTTACTGTATCTTTGTGTTATTATATCATATGTAATTGTAAACATGGAACCATACACTGAATTGGTAGTGAAATAACATTATCAACACATTCCTATACCAAAAAATAGAGAAAATTTCATTACTTACCAACTATTAAAAGTTACATCATAGATGTTCTTATCAAACAACCAAGACAAAGAGTCTGCTAAAAATGACTTCAAAAATAAGCCAAAAACAAACCAAAAACTTGAATACATGACAGATATAACCACCTGTTACATAGGCTATTCAAAATCCGGAGTGACTAGGTCATTCTCCTTGTCCTCTGCAATAACGAGATTGGTGACAACGTCTATCTCTAAATCTTTAGCATAGTTGAACTCTTGAGCAAAGTACTGCTTGTGCCTCTTGTAGATGTTCTAGATTTCTCGGTGAGCACAACACTGCTTGTACATATGCTTTATTGAACCACATCGATAATAGGTGAATTTTCCAGAGTTTGAATACCTTTGCCAATCACTTGTCGAACCAGATTGGTTCTTGTTAGAGTTAGCGTTTGGATCTCTATGCCAAGTCAGATTTTGGTTGCGGCCTTGGCCCACGCCCACGCCCTCATCTCCTTCCACGTGGAGCTTGTTCTCCATACACATAAGGGTCCGAATGAATGTTCATTTTGTCCTTACGGGCATTTTCTCCACTTTGATAACTCTCAGGATTTTTAGTACCAGTCGATCTTGAGTTATTATTGAGGATGATCTCTTGATGTCTTTTCTTTTTAGCCAGACTATTGATAAGATCACTGAAGGTAAGAGTCTTTCCCTGTTCGTACTCGTGCCGGTACTGATGAGCAAGAATGCTCATAGAAGTAAGGAAGTATTCAACGACCGATCAATCATGTCGTGCTCTGACTTTTTCACCCCACAGAAACTCAACTCAGACTGCAAATCCAACATTGCTTTATTGTAATCTTGGATCTTTGGAAAATCTAGAAACCTAAGATTTTCCCATCTCGCAGTCAATTCAGGAAGCTGTGTATCATGTATATTGTTGAAGCGTTGCTTTAGAACATCCCACAAATCCAGGGGATCAGTTCTCTTTTAAGTACTGCTTCTTGAGAGTTGGATAAATATGATGCCTCAAAAACATGAGGGTTTGAGCTTTTGCTTCATCTAATGGTGGAATAATATTTTGCCCAGCTCAGCAGGTTTGATGCTGTTGCTGAATCTCTTTCTGATGAATGTGTTATTTAGATCGGAGACCCAACAATGGTATTCTTTTCCTTGAAGGTCAAGGATGTCGAATTCTGGACTAATCGGCTCCTTCGAACTCATCTACAAAATACAAAGAGATTTAATTAGTATCGATCGAAGAGCCATCATCACTAATAACAATTTTTAATGAATAAGAACGTGATCCATGATATATGGTCACAAAATCATCTATCAACAAACGGTGGCTCAAAATCACACACAGAAACCGTGATGAACCATCATATATTATCGATTCTTTTTCGTTTTTCTTTTCTTTTCTAAACCGTGACTCCCTATAGACCGTCACTTATACTCTATGGATATAGGTCCATAGGAACTAGGGCACATACATGCAATAATCACAAATCAAAATATCACAATCCTAAGATCTTTGATTTTGCAGGAAGTAAGTTTTATTCCTAGATCTAAAGATTGACGGTTTAGAAAATTTACCTTGATTGGTGAATGCTCGGTATATATGTCCGGTACTGAGGTTGGACGATGTTTGGGAAGAGCTCGTCTGACGCGGTTTCTTGGAAGTCGAGCAATCTTTTCGAATTGGGATCGCTGGGAGAAGGAGGAGCCTACAGTGGAAGAGATCGACGATGAAGAGTGGACATTGACTGTTGGGACTAGCTGCCGGTGGTGGAAGATAGGATTTTAAGGTTGGGATTTTTTTTTTCTGTGGTGATTGCTAGCTATCAACTTAGAGCGTGCTTGATAACGTATTATAGAGGAATAACTAAAACTCTTTCATTGATAGAATTTCGTAATGCCATATATATAAGCTGATACAGTCCGTTACAATAACTGTCCCGATAAAACAGAGATTATTTGTATCTCTATTTATACTAAACCTTATTTAATTAGAGCACGACACACACCAGAATTTAAGAAGAATAAATCTCCTTAAACACTTTCTTATATGTTGCTTAATTCTTAGCAAGATATAGTCATACATTTTATCCAATTTTCGAAACCCTCGTGCATAATTGTAGTTAACTTAGTAATGTAAACCACATGTTTGATTTTCATTTACGTGGCAGTTATGCCTCACATTCTCACAATGTTCATCTTGGTTGGTACACAGATTTTGCTCTCTTTGGTTAATTTGGTTATCTTTATTTTCTATTTAGTTATAGAGCTGATAATCGACTAACTTCTTATTTGAAAGACCACAAAACTTTACACAATTATAGAACTTGTATTCTTTAGTTTGGTCATCTTACTATTTTCTGTTTAGTTATAAAGCTGATAATCTGCTTTAAAAAAAAAACCTGATAATCTAGCTACTAATTAACTTCTTAGATTCTGTTTGACGCAGAAGAACGATTAATTGATCTAAAAGTTATAGAAATCTTACGAAACATATATATATACACACACACACCATTTTCTTAACATGAAACATGCCACTCTTATGAGCCAACTTCATATATGGTTTTTATGATACATCATTCTTTCAAATAACAAAACTGGAGCAGATAAATCTTATATGCCCCCTACTCAAAAACACGTACATCTTCGACTGCACCACTGGAGGAAGCAATCGGGGCGACGTAGAAAGGTGGTCGCCTCGATTACATTTTACGTCGCCTCGATTTCATGTGACCAAAACTACGTCGCCTCGTCTTGTCGCTTCAGATTGATCACGCCACCATTGGGGCGACGTATATACAATCTACGTCGCTTCGTTTCATTTCACGCGACGTAAATAATGTTACGTCGCTTCAATTGAAGCGACGTAGATTGATCACATCGCTTCAACTGAGGCGACGTAGATTGATCAATGTACGTCGCGTAATTTTATTTATTTTTAATTTATTTTTCTTTTTTGAATAAATTGAGGCGACGTAGATTGTTCTTTCTACGTCGCCTCATTGATTTAATATTTATTTTATTTTATTTTTTAATAAATGAGGCGACGTATATAGAACAATATACGTCGCCTAATTTATTTCTAAAAAAATAATAAGTAAATATTAAATAAATGAGGCGACGTAGATAGAACAATCTACGTCGCCTCATTTATTTCTAAAAAAATAATAAGTAAATATTAAATAAATGAGGCGACGTAGTTAGAACAATATACGTCGCCTCAATTTATTTAATTTTTATTTTTTTTATTTTTTAATAAATTAGGCGATGTAGATTGTTCTAACTACGTCGCCTCATTTATTTAATATTTACTTATTATTTTTTTAGAAAGAAATGAGGCGACGTAGATTGTTCTATCTACGTCGCCTCATTTATTAAAAAATAAAAAAAATAAAAATTAAATATTATTGTACCAAGTCACGACCTATCGCAATTTACAAACACAAAAACGCATTCAAATTGCAGATACGCATTCAACCACAAAAACGCATTCAACCACAAAAACGCATTCAATCACAAATCAAAACGTTAAAAGTTTATACAAATCAAGTTTACACAAATCAAGTTGATACAAATCCTAGATACAGTTTACGAGCCGGGAGGTGGTGGAGGAGCTTGAGGTTGTTGACCCGCAGCCTGGAATGATCGCATCATGGCCTCCATTTCTTGCATCCTTTGGGCGAGCGCATTGTAATTTGCTAAGGCCTTCTACGCCACCTCGGTCGATCTGCGCGCCTCCTCACTCGATCTGAGCGCCGCCTCTTTGGCTTCAGCGATCTCCTGTTGCATTAGGATTTGGCGTTCCTGGTTTACCCGGGCCCCTCCTCTCGGTTTGGGGTCGCGTGTGAGAGCGGCCCCCACCCCTGTAACGTCGAACAAGAACAAATATTAGTAAATTATATCGTAAACCAAAATAAAGCAAACCGTAAATCGAGATATGCATCGACGGAATCGTTTTGGAGATTTATTACCTCTTATAGAGGTCCCGTGCCTTGAACCCACCTCTTCCTCTATGATATTTATTTGTGTATCAAGAGGAAGAGGCTGGGGTTGGGAAACCTCTTCGCCGTCAACTGGGCCCGCAACACTATCTTGCTGCGACAAGACTTCATCGAGTCGACGCTTCACTGCCGCCTGCTCAATTAAAATAGATAAAATAAATAATATTACAATTTAGTAAACAAAAATAATTGAAATAACGTAACGTGAACCTATTTGAGCTTACCACTTTCTCAGCCGCATTCCTCTCCGGCTGGTAGACGTTAATCCACGTCTGGACGGCGGGCGCTCTATGACCCTCCTTCTCCAACAACTCGCTTCGGTACGAGAGGGCGAGGGATCCCGAATGGTGGTTGAGCTGCTGCTCCTTGTTCTTGTTTCGGTTCCCTCGGTTCCGTTCGCACAATCGCTGCCACACACACACAAAAATCATTTTAAAATAAGAACAGATAAACATGCATATTGTTCGAATGCTGGCTACCAAAACTGACTCAGTTTATGAAACTCACCAAGTAAGCAGGGTCTTCGAAGTGGGCTTTTAACCACGCCCATTGGTCTGCCCTCCCGAGAAACTCGGCCGGAGTCTCTTGGCTGACGTGGAGATAATGTTGATGGCAATCGTACTTCCAATCCTTATAGATTGTTTGCGCCGTCCTATCAATGAACTTCCACATCTCCACATCAGTCGCCGGGATGTCGTAGTTCGTCTAGCACAACACATTTAAATTCCGTTATGTAAAAGTTATATTTACATTTACTACAAGTACGTAAGTAAGCTCGGAGTCCAGCAAGTATACCTCAAGACTCCGGCCGACGATATCGCGATGCAAATCGCTAAGTCCCAAGAAGCTAGATGCAAGCATTGGAACTTTTCCACGGATGATGCTACCGATGTCTCGGCACATCAGACTCCGCATTTCCCTCGTCGCCGGCCCCGCATGCCTCGTAGAGTAAGCGACTTGTAGTCGCCTATTGTTGTTCATCCGGACGAGGTACTCCGTCTTCGTCCCGACAACGACTCCGCGCTGTTCCGTCGTCGGGTCTCCGGTTGCCATGTCGACCATGTCGGGGAGTTTGGTCTTCTTGCACCGGATGCTGAGGGCGGGAGGGTGCTGTGACGCCGTAGTGGCGTCGCTGCTGTCATCCGGTCCTTGCGGAATCGCATCCTCAAACTCAGGGGCGGGCGTTAACTGCGGAGCTTCTGGATTCGACGGGGTCGCCGATTGTCCCGTGGGGCAACCAGACCCGGAAGCCCCATCTCGGCTGAATGCTCGCCACCCCGCCTCCGCCGCCTCCGCAGCTGCCGCCGCGGCCGCCGCTTCCGCTTCACGACGCTGCATCAACGCTTTCCTCCTCTTGTATGCAGTATCTCCGGGAGCCATTCTTTTATTACTAAACTGTTATTTTTAATTAGATGTTAAAACTAAACTATTCTGTTTGGGATTCAATAGAGTAAACCAGAAAATGATCTTCATATATAGAACTAATTTCACAGGTAAACCAGAAGATGATCTTCATATATAAAACAGATTAGCTACATACGTTTAATGGTCCGATAAGAAACATACTAAACACCTTCAAACATCGGCTCTGTTGTTTTCACAAGCCTTAGAGTGAGAACACACAAATGTACATCAATATACATTACACATGTGAAACTAAAATCTACAAATGACTATTTATTTAACTAACATTCTTTTATACATTCAGGCAATATTGAACTGTCAAGTACTAGTAACACATGCTCTTTCATCAATCCTAATATCCCAGAAATAGCAGCTAACAAACAAAAGTAAGAATTAGTATAAAACACAAACCCTTAATTTGACCAACAAAAGCCCTGAGTCTCTTTTACCAAACCCTTAAACAAAAGCCCCGAGTCTCTTTTACCAAATTTGACCAACACATGAACAATCTATAAATCCAACATGCAACCAACAGTGTCATTTGGTCAATATCTATAAACATAGATAATCAACGAGCAAAGACAAAGTTACAACAACATAAGACCCAATTGTCTCAAGAACTAGGACCTGAGAAGCTAACACAAATTAACTTCCCAGCATACACATTTCAACCCCATTCATGCTCCTTGAACAACTTTGAAATTCCAACTTAACATCACATAAAAAACCAGCACAGAAAACCATATGAACAACTGGATAGTCAGAAAAACTCACCCCCAAGTTCAGCAAAGGACTCAAACTTTTATCCCCAAAGCTTGCTTGGCTCCCCTGATTCCCTAACAAATCATATGGTGAAGAACAAGGTTAACTCACAATTACACATTGAAAACTAAAGAGAGAAGCAAATGTACAAGAAACAACTATAATAACCATCGCTAGTCTAACTTGTCTAATCTAAACTCAATCCGCTACAGCAAACTCAAAGCTAAATTAGGAAAAGATAAGAGCGATTATGTATAAGAGATTAAGAAGTGAAATTGAAATAGAAATTATGAAAAGTGAAGAGGAGAGTACCAAGACCAGGTGGGGCACTTGGTCACGAGATTATCGCCGGCGGTGACGAACTCGGAGACGATGAGAACGCCTTTTTAGGTTTGGGAGGAAGACGACGGTGAGGGAGGGGGAGGAAGAGGTTGGTTTCGGGTTTGGTGGAGGAAGACGACGGTGGGTTTTGGGATTCGGGATAGGATTTGGTCTCAATCGATTTGGGATTAGGGTTTGGTCTCAATCGGTTTGCTGCGTTAGTGAGAGAGAAGTGAAATGAGAAGAAGAAGAAAGCCACTGTGTTCCTGGAATTATAAACGCAACGAGGCGACGTAGATTGCTTTCTACGTCGCTTCAATATGTTTGAATAACTGAAGCGACGTAGATTGATCAATCTACGTCGCATGGATTTAATTTTTATTTTTTTGTTTTTGAATAAATGAGGCGACGTAGATTGATCAATCTACGTCGCTTCTTTGGATTTAATTTTTATTTTTTGTTTTTGAATAAATGAGGCGACGTAGATTGATTAATCTACGTCGCTTGGAGTTAATTTTTATTTTTTTTTGTTTTTGAATAAAGTAAGCGACGTAGATTGATCAATCTACGTCGCTTCCTTGTATTTAATTTTAATTTTTTTTTGAATAAATGAGGCGACGTAGATTGACCTGTAGATTGATCGTTGTGTTACTTGAAATGAGGATTTATTCAAGCATTTAGGAGATGTTGAGCATCGTTGACCTGTGACTAACTTCGTTTCGGTTGTGTGATGCTTGAGATGGGTGCTGTTTAAACATTTACATTATATGTGTGCTTGGAATGTAACTACTTCATAAGTTTGCTTGGTTCAGCTTGGTTTACCCTGGTTCAGCTTGGTTCACCCTGGTTCAGCCTGGTTCAGCTTGGTTCAGCTTGGTTCAGCTTGGTTCAGCCTGGTTCAGCCTGGTTGATTTCAGTACTTTGAATGTCATTCATGTTCTTTTTTAGTTTTTTTGCTTGTGTGATTTTGGATATTAGTTGGATGATTTGATTTGGTTACTAAGGTTTGCATTTTGCATCAATTTATATGCATGTGGATACCTTATATATCATAAAGAAGTAAGCCCTTGATTCACCCTGGTTCAGTATCAGCAGGGTATCAGCAGGGTGAATCACCTTGATAAAGAAGCGTTGCCGTCGCAAATACTATTTTTGCCGTCGCAAAAGAGCATTTGCTACGGCGTTTTCATCTTTTGCAACGGCAGCTAGCCGTCGCAAATTGTATTTTTTGTTGTAGTGTTATAAGGTTAGTAATATTTTCTCGTATACATAAATTATACTTTAAAGAAAATACGAATTTAGGTTTCAAATTCATAATAAAATTAGTTTAGTCCTCGTCTTCGTCCTCCTCCTCCTCCTCCTTCTCCTCCTCCTCCTCGGCTTCGTCCTCGTCCTCCTCCTCTTCGTCTTCGTCTTCGTCATCGTCCTCGTCCTCGTCCTCTTCCTCGTCCTCGTCATCGTCTCCTTCTTCGTCCAAAAGTAGTTGAAAATCTGGGTAAAATTGTATCACCGTGGGAGTGTCCTCTTGGTAAGGCTCGAATATATGATCTCCTGTACGGGCTATGTTTTCATCTATGGCCAGAACTTCGGCGCTGTAGACATTGCGGTGCGACATCTCTTGTACTACCTTCCAAGTACCACCAGCCTTTGGATCGTCTATGTAGAATACCTGTTTTGCTTTGGTTGCAATTATGAAGGGTGAATCCTCATAGTAACTGTTGTTTGTATTCACTGATATCAGTCCATGATCTTTTATAAGGGTGTCAAGATCTTCAGGGTCCTCGGAGTTGTGCCATGTGCACTTAAACAACACCACTGGCATACAGCCTGCATATAATACTTCGACCACGTAGTTAACATGGCCGTAGAACTTGGATGAACCCATGTCTATCATGACACCGCTGTTTTGAGTCACGGTTCTTTGATCTCTATCAAACGATGTGAACTTGACACCGTTCACATAACACGACTTATAAACCCGACATTGCTGAGGTCCTTGAGCTAATGACTTTATTCCTGCAACCAAGCTCGGGTCCGAGTTTTTTTCTTTAAGGGACACCTGAGAGATAAGTGTTAAGAGGAGTTAAAGATAAGTGTTATAAACCCTCAAAGAACCTTACAAGAATTAATAGGCATATGTACCCATGTTAAGAACCATCGAAGAAAACTCCTCCGCTGCCGCTCGTCGAAATCTTCACCATTTTTAGCCTCGAACCTTCTGAGATGTTCTTCTAGGTAAGGTTTGACTTCCTCTGTTTCCACCAAGACTTGCCAGTGAGCCTCAGCAGTCTCTGACTCAGTCAACCTGAACTGGCGACGAGTCTCGATAATATCTGGTCCTACTAAGAGTGAAACACAGCTGACATTCCACCCAGATATGGAAGTGTCGATATCTTCGTTGTCCATCCGTCTGAGATAAGCCTTACAATACGTCACTGACTCATATACGAGGTACTGTTCAGCAATACTACCTTCCGGGTAACGTGTATTCCTCATTGACTTTTTATATTTTCCTAATTGCCTGCAAAAACACCACTCAAGATTAGTACAATATTTTCCTAATTGCCGACATATTACACAAGATTAGTACAATAATATTAGTACAAACATATTTTCCTAATATTACCAATAACAAAAATTTTTACCTTTCAATTGGATACATCCATGTATAGTGTACTGGACCTGTAAGGAATACTTGTTCGGGCAGATGAACCATGAGATGAACCATAGATGTAAAAAAATGTGGAGGAAATATGAGCTCCAAATTGCAGAGAATCATCACTATCTCAGTTTCCATGTCACGCACAACCTCCTTCTTAAGCTCCCTACTGCATAGTTGACGAAACCAATTTGACAGTGCTATCAATGGCTTGACAACGTTTTCTGGCAGGAACCCTCTTATAACCACATGAAGAAGACGTTGAAGCAAGACATGGCAATCATGCGTCTTCAATCCATAAAACTGTGACTGGGAACTTATTTTCACCTTACTTCTCAAACTACCTGCATAACCAAGAGGATACTTAACATCCCTGAACCACTGGAACACATCTTCTAGATCATCCTTTTTAACGAAAAAAGGTGCATGAGGAAATTTCCCCGTAGCCAAGTCACCCGCTCTTTGCCACTGGTTTTTTCGCACATTCCTCTTCTTCAAGGCAGCGCGAGCTTTTGGACCATCCTTAGACTTCGATTCAATCGAAAAAATGGTTCCAAGGATGTTGTCACACACATTTTTTTCAATGTGCATGACATCTAGGCAATGTCTGATCTTCAATGATGACCAATACGGCAGCTTCCAAAATATGCTTTCGTGAGTCCAACACTGTCTGTTATTCGGATTGTACGGCACCTTCAAGTCTTCATGTTGGCTAAGAATAGGGTAAACATTTGACCTAACGTCCTCCAAAATGTCATCTCCACTCTTACGATAGGGTCTTCCGCCAAACTCCTCCTTCCCGTTAAATGCCTTGCTCAATCTCCAAGGGTGATCCTGGTGGAGCCATTTTCGATGACCTTCATAAACTATCCTCCCACATATATGCTCTGAAGTTAGCTCATCTAGACAGATTGGACATGCCTTGTACCCTTTCACAGTTGACCCCGCAAGCATCCCTAAACCTGGAAAGTCGCTAATAGTCCACATTACCGCTGCCTTCATCAAGAATACCTCATTGTCTACTCGATCAAAAGTATGGACTCCAACGACCCATAAATGTATTAGCTCCTCGATCATCGGCTCAATGAGTACACTAAGGCACTTTCCGGGAGATTTAGGGCCTGGAATCAACACTGCTAACATGTTATATTCCTTCTTCATGCACATTGATGGTGGTAGATTGTACGGCATCACAACAACGGGCCATGTACTATGCAAAGTTCCCATTGTTCCGAATGGATTGAAACCGTCTGTTGCTACTCCAAGGCGCACATTCCTGCAGTCCCGTGCAAAACCTGGAAAAGTTCTGTCAAAATGTTGAAACGCTTCTCCGTCAGCTGGGTGGCTGAGGCTACCAGCCACACATATCCGCTCCCCCAGCCATCGCATATGCTTGGCAGTGTATGGGGACATAAACAAGCGCTTCAACCTTGGTGTTAGAGGGAAGTTACGAATTATTTTTTTGGGAATGTCATTCGTATTTGGCTTATATCTTTCAGAATAACACACTGGACAAATCCTCTCGTTTACGAGCGCCCCCCTGAACAACACACAGTTAAACTCACATGCATGAATTCTTTCGTAACCCAGTGAAAGATCACTCAAGATTTTTTTTATTCTCGAGTATGAACAGGGGAATGTGTGCCCTTTAGGAAGAAGTTTATTAATGTAAATACATAAAGAGTCAACACTTGTGTCCGACCATCCATTTTCATTTTTCATTTCCATTGCATCTAATATGGCACTCAAAACAGTTTCCTCACTGCCTTCATATAATGGGGTCTGTGACTCCTTCAATAATCTATCGTACTTTTCATAATCATCATCTACCATGTCATTGAAGTTCATGCCCAAATTATCTTCCACAAATTGTTGGGGTGCATCTGCATGGTATCCAGGATAATAGGGATATGCATCATGTAGAATCTCCAACTGCGGGTTCACTGAAGGACCGGCACCACTAGAAGGACCGACTCTGTCTTGAAGCCACTGTCTTCGTTGACTGAGCATTGCCGGTTCACCAGAAACTTCCCCGTGAAGGTGCCATACTGTATAAGTAGGACTCATACCACTGTGTGATAAGTGATGATACATCTGATCCATAGTAACCTTGTACGGACCGTTCTTACAACGTTTGCACGGGCAGTAGTGATAATCGGCTCCGTTACTATGTAGCAGGGCAAAATTCATGAACTCAAATATGCCGTTGATGTACCTTGGATCAGCACGATGATATGTCATCCAAGTTTTGTCTGGGAGTCCGTCCATGTTTCCTGTCAACATAAACAATCAATATGAACAAAGTTACCACGCCACAGTTGCGATTCAACCAAAACCCCACACTTCTTCGCCTTATGCCTCCGGGTTGGGTCCTATCCCCTTCAGGGGAACACGACATTTGTCAACGCTTTTGCACCCATGCGTTTCAGCTCCAGTTTAGGGAAATTTCGGCAGCATCTCCCTACAGTTCCCCGAGTGCACACATATCTAAACAACCTAATTTGCACTCGGGGAACATTTAAAGGAGACACTGTCGAAACCATATCCCAAAACTGAAACTGAAATCACACGAATAGCAAAAGGATCAACAAAGTCATGTTCACCTAAAGTGTCCAAAAATGGGACAATTCGAGAATCAACAACTCAACTCGATCAACTAGATGAGTTGTTGATTCTCAAACGGGAGTTCTAAGTTGATAAACACCACAATTATATATAGCCATACGCTCAAAATCATGATTAACACTAATAACACTACTAATTAAGGCTCGAATACACATAATCTACACTAATCATCAATTAATTTCACTAAATTTAACCAAATTTCAAACATTAATCATGAACCCATAACATGATTTATCACAATTCAATGATTCAAACACTAAAACTACAACATAACACCAAATTCAATTCAACTTCAAACATTTCACCAAAACTTCAATTTCACTTCTAATCATCAATACATTTCACTAAACTTAACCAAATTTCAAACATTATTCATGAACCCATAACATGATTTAACACAATTCAATGATTCAAACACTAAAACTACAACATAACACCAAATTCAATTCAACTTCAAACATTTCACCAAAACTTCAATTTCACTTCTAATTTAACATATTATGGATATAAAGAGGGTTAAAGAGATACAAATCAAACTAACCTTACTCAAGAATCAAATCAATGGCAAGAACAACCTTCTTTCTCAATTTCCTCTAATTTCTCCCCAAAATCGCCCAAAACAGTTGCAGAGCTCGGGGAAACTGTTTTTGTAAACTTCTCACTTTATGAACAGGTTGACTTTAAGAAGAAGAGTAGATCAAGATTTTAAAAAAACGAGGCGACGTAGATTGTTCAATCTACGTCGCCTCGATTTCATTCGAAGCGACTAAACTAATATACGTCGCTTCGAATAAAATCTTGGCGACGTAGATTGAGCAATCTACGTCGCTTCGTTTTTATTCGAAGCGACGTATATTAGTTTGGTCGCTTCGAATGAAAAACTAGTCGCCTCAGTTTTTTGAAGCCACGTACTTCAATCTACGTCGCCTGAATATTTTTAAGCGACGTACTTTTTATCAAAGCCAAAGTATAACTACGTCGCCCCGATGCCCTCCTCCAGTAGTGCTGTTTCTATACTAACATCTTAAATAGTAACAAACTTACACCTCTTAATTATGGCCACGTCTCAAATTATAAGATTAATTCAACCAACAAATCGTCGACTGATATTTTGTCTTTCATTTTCGATTGATATTTTTCTCTGTTTAGATTGACACGCATATTCGATTTTGTATATGAATAATGAATCATATGTTGCAAATTTTCTTCTGTGTTTTTCTGGCATAATTACTAACTAATCCTGCGTTTGGAAACTATTCAAAGGATTACTTTCCTAATGACCCCTTTCAAATAGTTTTCTAATGCAAAAAACTCCACTTGAGATTGTTGTTGACTGTCAAAACTCCATGAAGAGCATACCTTGTTTGCCAAAAACAAAAAGATTTGTCAATTTTCTTAAACTAGTATAATAGTAACTACGTACATATATACAAGTAAAAATATTGACAGGAAAGGAATAGTTATATCGGAGAATAAATCTAGATGACTACCATTTTAGACCGAAAGATGAACCGAATTAGGCGACTACTCGTTACGTGATGAATTATTGTAACATGTTCAAGAATTGACATTGTATCTGACTCATAATTCAAAGGTGTAAATCTGAATTGTGATTAGTTTCCGTTGTGGTAAATTTCTGTGGAAGCCCTAATATATACCCCCCTCTCTCATTCCCAATTCTCACACACATTTCATTCTTCATCAAGAGAATCATTTGAAGGTTTTAGCCATGGTGAGGAAAAGTAGGGGTCGTCAAAAGGTGGAGATGGTCAAGATGGCCAATGACAGCAACCTTCAGGTGACTTTCTCAAAGCGCCGCTCTGGCCTTTTCAAGAAGGCCAGCGAGCTTTGCACTCTCTGCGGTGCCGAGGTGGCCATCATCGTTTTCTCACCGGGCAGGAAGGTCTTTTCCTTTGGCCACCCTTGTGTGGAGACAGTGATAGACCGCTTCTTATCCCCCAACGCACCTTCCCTCCACCAAACCTCTGGAACCATGCAGCTCATCGAGGCTCATCGCAGCGCCACCGTTCGTGACCTCAATGCTGAGCTGACTAAGGTCACCAATGAGCTGGAGGTTGAAAGGAAGCGAGGGGAGGAGCTGAACAAGCTGAGGAAGGCGAGCCAGGGGCAGTTCTGGTGGGAGTCTCCGGTTGAGGAGATGGACATGTCGCAGTGTGAGCAGCTGTCGGAGTCTCTAGAAGAACTGAAGAAGGCTGTGGCTAAGCAAGCTGAGAGGGTTATGATTACTGCAAACCCTAATCCATTTTTTGGAGCGGGTAGTTCTTCTAGTCACCCAAATTTGATGCCTAATGTGGGGTTCAATGGAATGCCAGCTGGCATGCCTCCTCATCCCCATACTCATGGATGGAATCCAGGATATGGCCATGGTCGCTTTTTCTGAAGATTGATCTCGATCAAGTTCATCATGTTAGTCACAAACTCAGATTTGTTTCAATTTTATGTTTTGCTTTTGAGTTGTTGTTGTTGTTATCGCAGTCGTCGTTGTTGTTTCATGTTTGATGATTCTCCTGTTCCATTTCATTCTTTGTATTACTTGGTCGATCTCGCTTATTTATGTGAAGTTTACGAGTGTTGTTGTACTTTGGGGGGGGGGGGGGGGGGGTTGTTGGGGGTGTGTTCAGAAAATAAAGGAATTTAGGGTTTATGAGTGTTGTTGTATTCCAAAATATTATTATTATTAAGTAATAAGGTCTTTACTGTTTAGATTGTCCTGGTTTTCATTTTCTGACATTAATTTTGCCCCGTAGCGACCATAATTTCTACAGAAAATTATTTAAAGAGAGTTTAATACATTTAACGACAATGACACAATATTTAGACACTTAAAGACAAAATTTAATACATCAGAACAAATTGCTTGTAAGATGACATGTGACAAGTATAAATTTACTTTTATACTCTGCTTTATTTATTGTGTATTTAATAATTTTTTTATTTCCAAAATTTGTTAGTTAGATTATTTTTTCATTCAAAAATTTTGTATTCAATTTTTTTTTCAACCTGAACCGATCATTCTCATTTAGTAGCACTAGCCTATCAATAAAGATTCAATACCAATTCAAACATAAATTTAATAGTAATTTTGATACAAATTCACTAGAGGTTCTGTTGCAAATTGCACAACAATTTCGATACAAATTCACTAGCAAAATTGATATACATTCCATAACATTTTCAATACATACAATTCAATCCTTGAAATAATAGTAGCAGTTCCCGATAACATAGTAGCAGTCCTTGAACCGAAAATGCAATAGCAGTGCAGAAACTGAAAATGCAGTAGCAGTCCCAAAAACGTAGTAGCAGCTCGATGAACGATTCAGTAGTAGTTCGACTAATAATTTAGTAGCAGTCAAATTAATGATTCAGTAGCACTTCGAGAATGATTCAGTAGCAATTAGATGAAACTACAGTAGCAGTTTTGACTAACAATTTAGTAGCAGTCCGACAAACGATTCATTAGCACTTCGAGGATGATTCAACAGTAGCTAGATGAAACTTCAGTAGTAGTTTGACGAACAATGATTCAGTAACAACTATATGAAACTTCAGTAGTAGTTCGACAAACAATGCAGTAGCATCTCGACTAATAATTTGGTTACAACTCGATAAACAATTTAGTATCAGTAGTTTGAAAAATGCAGTATCAATAGTTTGTAAAACATAGTAGCAGTAGTTTGAAAAACACAATAGCAATACTTTGAAAATTATAGTAGCAACAATTTAAAAAACGCAGTAGCAACTTCAAACATGTAGTAGTAATTTAGAAAAACACATTTACACTTCTAACACTCTTATTATTTTTAGATTATTTTCAAAAAACACAATTAGATTTTTGAAAAATGAAGCACTTCTGATAAAAATCAAATAGCACATTAAATTTTAAAAAAAAACAATAGCAAAAGCTTCAAAAACACGGTGATACTCAAATTGAAATCCTTACGTTTTTTTAGTACAACAAATTAAAGAAACAGGAAAAATAATGCAAACTTCTGCGCGAAAATTAAACAAATAAAAAGTAAAAACGATGTAGAGCATCATTCGATGGCTCCAGTAGAAGGCTAGGAGCCACTTTGTTTCAGCAGCTTAAAAAGATCATTTCATAACGTGCAGCAGCTTGATCATCTAGAAACAAACTTTTGACAAAAACTTAAGACAAAGTATCTTTACAAATGCTGTACCACTATCTTTGATTTGAGAATTAAAAAAATGAAAACAACAAATACCACACTAGACAATTACACTCCCATTTAAAAGAAGAATAGAACACACCGATACCACACGAGACATACAGTAGCAGTCTCCATGCTCTTGTGATACGTTATTGGAAGTGGACACCAGATTTGGTGGTGGAGCTCAAGGGAGGATCTGGTAGTGGCTAATTAATGTGTTCATGACCCCCGAAATGCTCAGATCTGTGGCAGCAACACAGATCCCAAAGCGGCATCAATGATAAATGAGGCAGAGGTTTTCCGGTGTGGAGCTCAGTGTCTCATATCCCTCACAAGATTCTGGGCGTGCCGATGCATTTGTGTGCGACGCCGAGAAGCGAACGTGCTTGAGGTGGAGTGCCGAACGAAGCAGAGGTTGACGACGACACATGGGTGAGGCCGGCAAGACCGAGATGAGGCTAATGGAGGCCGACAACGTCGCGTAGTGAGCGTGATTTTTTCTGCTACTGTGTGCGCATGAGAGAAAGAGAGAGGAAAACTAAATATTGTTGCTACTACAAGTTCTATTAGGTTTCTTATCTTATAAAGAAGAGAAAATTGCATCAACAGTGTCAGGACTGTTCTGTCCCCACCAAGTTAGTACTTGTAGTTACAAAGTGATCAATGTAGTATCTAAACTACATTTTTACTATATTTGTGATACCTTCGTAAATTTTCTGTTGTCCAAACGTTAAGTTGATGACGTGGTATGAGCGCGACAAAAAAAATAAAGGGCAAAATTGTCATCTTACTGTAATAATTAACCTGATGGCATTGATTCCTTAATTGATTTCGGAACTATTTTTCCGACCCGGTTTCATCACCGCCTCTTCCTCCACCACAATCTTCTTCTTCATCTTCTTCATCTTCTTCTTCTTCTCTCTATCTCTCTGTTTTCCTCAAACCCCTTCTCATCTCCACCAGCACCGCCATTAACAACAATACTTCTTCACCAAAACCAATATGATGCAACCCAATTTCATTATCTCCTCCGGACTCACTTCAGTTCCTCCCCAAGCCTCTCTGCAACAACACATACAAACCCAACTGGTCAAGAACCCGAGATTGAAGTTGACTACTTGGTATTGAGATTGATGAGATTGATACCCACAACTCAATAATTACTTGCAATTCCCAATTACAAGATCAACCAAAGTCAACAAATTTGGATACTCAGCTTTCGAAAGTTCATATTGATACCCAACTCAATGACTACCTCCCCAATCTCTGCTCTTTCCACCAACTGAAACAAACAATATTTGATTCAATCTGCTCTGCCGTCACTGCTGAAACCCTCGCTGCCTCTCCCTCATCTTCTACACCTTCGAAAACCCCAAATTTTGAATTCTTGAAACCACGAATACTATTTCGATGGCTGAGGAGCCACTGGCCATTTCGGAAACCCTAATTGGTGTAGAGATTGGTAGCCGAAGAGCCGAGGTCGGGGGAATTTTTTAGTCGAGGAATAGGAGTCCAAGGAGTTTCAGCCCGACGGACTCAACCAGCTCGGCGATGAGGGTGGGGACTTACTGGGGAGGGCATTGATGAGATTGCGGATAGAATGTGGTGGCGGCGATGAATGGGATCGTAGAGCTGGTATTTCTCCTCGACGGGAATTTATTTTCGGTAAATGTTATATATATATATTTAATTTCTAAATATCCATTAAAAATGCAAGATTTATAAATAGTTAAAGTTTAAGGGGTATAGTTGCCATTACACACTAAAAACTCTTTTTTGGTCAAGTTATGTCATCAACTTAACGTTTTGATGTTGGAAATTTTACGGAGGTACTACGAATATAGCGAAAATGCGGTTTAGGTACTACATTGATTACTTTGTAACTACGGGTGCTAACTTGGTGGGCACAGAACAGTCCAGACATTGTTGGTGCAATTTTCTCTATATGGTGATTTTGTCTTTTTAATCTGTTTAATAGATTAGGTATGGTGGTGTTTCGTTTTGGGATTTAAGCTCAGTCCTTGCTTGTCTAATTATTAGGCTAGTTGGTTTATTTGTATTATAGAAAATGACAGTCAAGGACAGTTGATATCAATAATACAAAAAACTCAACCACCATAATATTTGGACAACCTTAAACACGGGACCAAAACCCTATATGTAGTTTCAAAAATCCAGCCCTTTACGCACCTCAATTTTTTTTTACCCATGTATATAAAGGAACATATCCCTCGATTAGCTGTCATTTCTTTCATTTCTTCTGCGACTCTCCTACCAATTTGCATTCTTCGATCGAAAAATCTTCATTATAGTATCAAAACGCAGAATCGTTCGAAGTATTAAGTTCGATTTTGGACGCTGATTTGATTACAGTATCAAGCTTGCTTCGATCAAGGACTCACAATCGATTGGACATGAAGATTTGATCGAGGTATCACGATCAATTTGGGGCGCAGATTAGATCGAGGTATCAAGCTCAATTTGGAATGGAGTATCAGGCTCTCTTCAAAAACTCATATTGGAATGAAGTAGCAGGCTGTCTTCATGACGTAGATTTAATAATGGTATTAGTCTCTATTCACGACACAAATTTGATCAAGATTTCAATATCGAAAAGAAGAAGGTTTGACCTGCTACTACGTTTTCAACAATTTTATCTACATAAAAATGGTTTATTCTAAATTAGGGTTTGTGTCAGAATCGTTTTCAGAATTGATACTGTGTTTAATTGAGATATGTCTTCGTTATTGGTAAAATGTTTAGATATATGCAGATGATATTGTGTATCAATTGTTATTGTGTCTGTTCTTACACTAAAAATAGATGGTGAATCTATACATTAATTGATTGTAAAAAAATGTTGATACTTGAAATGGTGTGTCAATGATTGCTATTGAACTTTGTGTTTCAATGGCTTCGTTGTTGGTAACAGTATGTTATTTGTTTAGCTACTGAACTAAGAATCATATTTGCATCTTGATTTCTGTAGAAATGAAGAAGGAAGTCATAAAGTCAACTAGAAAGGGAAATGGAGGGCTAGCAGATATGAAAAGGAGAGGCATACAGAGGAAGAAATTCGTAAAGTCAACTAAGAAGGGGAAGGGGGTGTAGCAGATATGAAAGTGAAGACTGTAAAGACAAAAAAAAGAAGTTCTAGACCCAGTTGCACAAACAAGGTGCTCAACGTCTCCAATGCAGGACTTGATGACTGGTGTGATAAACGATTTTGGAGTAGACAATGCAGCAAAGGACTTACTCAAAAATAAGATTTACTACACACCATTCAAGACCTTATTTAGAGAATTTTAGTAACAGAAGCTGAATGATACTACGACAAAATCAGCTAAACAATTGCATGACCTTCTTGCGACTTTTGATGAGAAGCAAAAGAGGTTTATCATTGGAGAGGAAATGGGTCTGATAAAACCCAAAGACGTGGCATATATGTTCGGCATCCAAAACTCGGGTAAAATTATTAATTTTCGAGTTTGTTTTTGAATTGATGATGATTTTTAACTGCTACTGAATCCTTGTGTATTATGATTAGCAGCAAAGGTCCCGATGGACAAGAATGATTGGAGCAGGCCAACAAAAGGTGGGTTTATCAACCTATATTTAGAAAATCGTCCAAAACGGAAACACATTCAAGATGCATTGGATAATGTGATTGCGACACGTGCAGAAAATGAGCACTGGTTGGAGGACGCGACGAAGCTGATACTAACATATATTTTCTGCACTCTCCTCTTTGCAAGCTCAAGATCCACGTTGAATTGGTCTTTTGTAAAGATGATCGACAATCTTGACCACATGGAAACTTACAACTGGGAAAAGGCTATCCTCAAATATTTAATAACTTACTTGAATGGCATGAGTAAATCCAAAAGTCCAAGTGGATGTGTTCTTGTAGTAGCGGTAAGTACTGAAACTCATTCCAAAAAATAATATGCATTCGTTGCTCCTAATATGAGAAAAATATTGAATTACTATGTTCCTTTTATTCTCTTTGTACTACTGGCTTTGTGAGAACACTAACCTGATAGAGGAGAAAATAATTCTCTATGGTTCTGGAGATGAACCAATCGATGCTACTTTTATCAAGTGAGATTTGGGAAAACTGGGGAAAAAGCTGAAGGCGACGAACACAGATGACATTCAAGTAAAAAAAAGCACGATGAAAAAACGAAATAACATGTTTTGTTGATGTTACAAACCCTAATAGTAAACATGGTCTACTGTTATTGATCACATTCATACAAACATTCAACTTGCAGAAAAGGCAATCAGCAAACCAGCAAATATTGCAACCCCTGCTATTGAAGAAAATGATAATGATTTTTCTACTACGACAGTAAAAAAACGACAAGCCATGACAAAGGGAGTAAAACCAAAAAAGAAAGTAAAGAAAGATGATGAAAAACAAAAGAAGACACGCCAGCGAAAAGAAGCATCGTGTGACAGAAAAGGAGAGGAAGAAGATGATGACGGAGAAATGAATGTGACATTAGAAGAAGGGGTAAGTGCATTTTACCTCTACATTATTACTTGTTGTTACTATATAACAGTTGTAAAACTTCTATAACTTAAATTATATATGGATAATGTGAAGCAGGGTGATGAGCAGAAACTGTCATCAAGTCCTCTCGTAGAGCCAGCTTGTGGAGACGGAGATGGTGCAAAAATAGTATCATACATTTACCCAAACCCACACATCAATGCAGATCATGAAGCTGATACTGCCCAAATGAAAACATCTTCACCGAAAAATGGAGCTGCTGACAACGGCAAAGTTGACGATGATGATGATGCATTGGAATCAATAAATTATGCTACTGAAGAAGGTGCACAGTATAAGGTAGGTGATTATGATACTAAAATTCATATGCACAAAGATTTTGAGGAGGAACAAAATTGTGAAGATGCGGAGGAAAAAGCGGACGACGATAAGATTGTTGATTCGATGAATGAAGAAACTGGAGCTGAAAATGAAAATGAAAATGACGATGATGACAAACACACCATCAGAGATGTTGCTGAAGACTCTGCTACTGAAGACGGACATACAACTCAATTGCAAACTAATGAGCATGCACACAGAGAATCTGCAAAAGTTGTTACTGATTCTGAGGAAGAGAAAGCAGATAGCAAAGATCATAATAACTTGGATCCCTTCAACGACAATGATTACTCTGTTGAAAGGGAGCAACTGATGCTAAATGAAGTCAACTTTGATTCTCCGGTGCCCTATACTCAATATAAAGAAGAGTTGACAACAATGAAGCAGTTGAAGGATCAGGCAATGCTGAAGCAAGACATGGCTTCGTCGTCAAATGAGTTATGCAAACGGAAGAACGAATACTTAGAGAGACTTTATTTCAGATAATTCGTTAAATAGTTTTGGAAAAAAAATGTGGTTCAAATCAGAGGCGGATCTAAAAGGAGTCAGACACAATAGATGCTAGGCAAGACTTCCAAATGTAATGGAAAAAAAAATTAAAAAAAATTAACTTGGGAGGTCCAAACAAAAGAACGTCCCATTACAACTTTATATTCTTTCACGTTTTTACTTTAATTTCTTATAATTTTACAAGAGTAAGATGTTGTAGACTCTTAAAATTTCTGAATTTCTCTTCATTTGTTCTAGTATATAGCTCAAAAAAATATCGTCCATGGTAATTTTTTTTCCGCTCACATAAGTTTTTCAGTTTTCATATTAGATCCACTGCTGGTTTAAATCGAGATAGTACCAAGTAGCAACGGTATTGGAGGTCCACGTACTAAACCTGAAGGTAGGTATGCTATGCCTTCAGGCTTCAGCTGTAATTCTGTTGTACGTACGCTTATGAATCTATGACAAAACTAGGTGGGTACAATAAGTTGACTCGCGATTTTCTCCTTAGCTAGCTAGCTGGAGCCTGACTGCCTGAGGGTAAGTTCCTGCTGGATGCATGCATGGTTCATATATATATAGTTCTCTGGCTCTGTGATTATAAATATATCTGTTATCGAGCTGGCTGTTGTTGGAAGAAGACTTAGCAGAGAGCCAGAGACATGTACCCAAAATTAATCATTCCGAAATCCCAACTCACAATAGTTCATATGTTATCATGAAAATAAAAGAGAAAAAGGTACGTTCATAATTAAATATACTCTTAATTAATTATTAGCCCCTTACAATATTCATCAGTTTGTAACAACTGATATATCCCTGGCATCTGCTTAATACCACCTCATCATTTTTCCCTATTTGCTGCACAAGAAGATCGAGGATCCTAGCAATTTTCAGTTTCTAATTGCTGAATTAATAAATTGGAGTTTATGTTAATCGCTTACGTACTGAGCACTCGTGGAGTAGCAGCTGGTGGTTCAGGTAATTCTGCACTGTTGACTTTCTCTACAACAAAATCTCGTTGACTTAACGAAGTCGTATAGTTCTATACTATTGATTCGATTGTCAATGTGTCTTGCTATATATCTACTTGACTTTGTCTCTCCTTCGACACCATCGTTTTAATGCTCTACTTAGTTACTAGCTAGTGATTGTTTTGTAATGATATATAAACACATTTAAGTGCATAAGATCATAACTTGCAAAAGATCGATCTTGGATTAATAATCATATACAGAACTGAAGCGTTTAGACATTAGTGCTATCATAAAGAGTAATAATTTGAGCAGGTTTGATGTACCCTATAAATACATGTTTCTTCCGTTCCAAACATTCACAAATTTGGCCAGAAAGCCTGGCCTTGTCGATTTCATCTTCTCTACTCTCTAGCATATTAGTCAATCTTAGTTCCTTACTCTCCAAGTTTCTATTATGATGATGAAGAAGACCAACAACAAATCTAGCCTAGGTCGCCAGAAGATTCCGATTGCTAAAATAGCCAAGAGAACCAATTTACAAGTCACATTCTCAAAGCGCCGTTCGGGGATCTTCAAGAAGGCCAGCGAGCTCTGCACATTGTGCGGCGTCGAGGTCGCGATCATCGTCTTCTCTCCGGCCAAGAAGCCCTACTCCTTCGGCCACCCAGATGTCGATTCCCTCATAGACCGATTCCTTACTCGAAACCCTAGCTTTAACATTTCCCTAGCAGACTCTTATTCTCAACAGCTTGTTGAGTCTCACAAGAGTGCTAGTGCTCATGCCCTCAACTTGCAGCTAACAAATATTTCGAGCCAACTCGAGGCTGAGAAAAAGCGGGGAGAATTGCTTGATAAAATGAGCGGAGCCAGCGAGCAGTGTTGGTGGGAAAACCCTATTGATGAGCTTGGACTCGAAGAACTTCAGATACTTGAGGCTGCTATGGAGGAGCTCAAGAAGAATGTGAATGGACAAGCCACTAGGATGTGGATGGAATCAAGTAACACTACTGTTACTACTACTAATAATTCTTCATCATTCTTTATGATGAAAAATACTGGTTCCTCTGGTATTCCAGGTGCCTCTGATATTAGTTATGCTGGGTTTGGTCTTTACTGAAATTAAATTTCGAAGACAGCAGTTACGATTGAGCTTAATTAGCTAGCAACTCGCTACTTATGATTATTATTAATATTAATTGATTGATTACTTTTGTTCTAGCTCCCTCTTTAATATATTCTGTCATGGTTGTCAAAATAATGAAGAATTTCAAGTGGCATTATCTATAAGCGAAAAATTGATCTTCTCATGCAGTCATGCATCAACCTCCTTCTCTCTACTCAAATAATGTCAATGCCCGGCCTTACCTTTACCCACACTCCAAAACTGATCGAAGATCAGGAAGCACATGTCCCAGGTATGGTTTTAAAAGGGTGAAATATATTTATATATTCATATCAGTGTAACTCTTGCTTGATCTTCACCGATCATGCATCCTCGTCAAATTCGGATGCATGAAGACATGTGACTTCTCACTAGCTGTAATACAACTCACGGACCAAATTCATGTATTTTAATGAAAATTATTATATACACCAAGCGGTGTAAGTGTACTACTTTTAAAAATAAAGGTAAAAGAGAAATTTAATTTTTTTATTATTATTTTTATCCAATTTTTTAAATTTTTTGTTAGCTTTAAGCCAATAAAAATCTGTTACACAGACAATGCATGTGCACTGCTGTGTATGGAATATGTTTCCATATTTTAAAAGGGAACTTTGTTATAGAGGTCACTCATGTTTAGCAGTCAAGACGAATTAGCCACTCATGTTTGACAAATGATTTAGTCATCCTTGTTCTATCTTGTCATTTAGACTCGTCACTTTGTCCGTTTTGGACGTTAAAAAAATCACGCATGTGACACATGTATTTTACTTAAATAGGTATTTGAAATGACCCAACCCCGATTTAGTTTCCTAAACCGGAATCAAACCCCTTCTAAAAACACGAACAAACAAAAACCCTAAAAATTTCGGCAGAGTAACGCTACTAATGCGGAATTACCATTAACCTGCACCCGGAAAATACACTTCATCCTATGCCACAAAAATCAAACCGTGGGCACCAATCCCATCCAGATTTCTCAATATCATAACAGTAATGTAAAGTAATAAATAAAACTATACTTTACAGAAATCCGGGGAAAAACCGTATAAAAATATAACATAAGAATACTCAGAGCGACTTCTAGTATAAATATACAAATAGTAGGCCAAACTAAAAACCTACCATAAAAGAAACATCGCTCGAATACTATGCCTCTGACCACGACGTGCGACACCCGAATTCAAACTGCAAACTGGGCAAAGAAAATGAAGAGTCCAGGGAAAGACATATAAACCGTTAGAGTGAGTG
This sequence comes from Geum urbanum, assembly GCA_946800695.1. Lineage (NCBI taxonomy): Eukaryota > Viridiplantae > Streptophyta > Magnoliopsida > Rosales > Rosaceae > Geum > Geum urbanum. The sequence goes on along the minus strand of OX327002.1, from coordinate 2,883,865 downwards.
GACGAAAATAAATGTTTTTCGCCAAATAATATATGTTATAAAAACATATGCGAGTCTAAATACATAAAAATCAAATGGTACACGAGGGAGACTCTAACTCCTCACGCGTACAGAGCATGCATCATAAATACCGCGGGGTCACTCATGGACTCCCTCGCGCTAGTACAGTCTGAATCACGGGATCCCAGACCCACACGTGATTCCAAGCCAAAAAGGCCTCGGGTCAGGATATCTGTCCCCCCCCCCCCGGAGCGTACTCGGGGATCAGCCGAGAAGCTATGTGTATCGATACAACCCTGTCTACTGAGACTGTACTCTGTGTAAACCAAATCATAAATACTTTCCATGCACATGCATAAAACATAATGTAAATGTATGTATATTCGTAGAAGCATATTCGTGAATGCATAATCGTAATACACATGCTCATATAAATCATGATCATAACTGCATGCTCATGCTCGTAAAACGTATATAAAAGACTCGCAGTCAATCCGTGAAAAGAAATGTCAACTCACAGATGAGCGTAACGCGATACTCGTTAACCCCGTGATCCGGCGGAAAATCCCTCGCCAAACGAACGATCACGAACCCCACTACGATCGGAGCGCGATTCCGAGAGAAACGACATATAACTCGTCGAAAAACACGTCGCCGGAAAAGTCGTCGCCGCCGTCGCCGCTGCCGCCAGCTGCCGGAAATCCAGACCGGAATTTCAAATCGACCGATCTCCTTCCTTCGGCCACGACAACCCTCAAGACCACTTGCAATAGCTTCCTTAACTCGAGGCTAACAAAACCCCTCAAAGGACCACCTCCAACTTGGCCGGAACGCCGCCACCCAAAGAGGCCGAAATCTCGCTGGAAAATCGTGATCTTCACCGCTTCGATTCTCTCACCTCCGGCCACCCCAAAGAACGATCCACCTACCAAGTTGAAGAGGGGAACAAGCCCAACAATTCTCATGAAGAGACCCCGGCCAATCGTGGCCGGAAAATGGTCCACATCCGGCAAAAACCGAACGGTGGCAAAGTGAGCAAAACGGGTCGCCTCTTGACCCGTGGTCAACGCGTGTCAAGGCCCAGTTTCCCCATATGGAAAGTTTCCAATTTCGGCAAGTATTTTCCCGTATTTATACCGTACGCGTATCGAACCCCAAACGGATAAATACGACAATATTCGACGCCCGAAAATATTCACAACTTATTCCTCGTAACTCGGAAAACTCCTCCAGAAGTTCCCACGAGCTCGAAATTAAATTCTCTACAACTTTCACGAAGGATCCCAAATCAAATTCTTGCCCGATAATTTAGTCGCTAACGAAGCCACCATATTAACAGATTACGTCGAAATCGTGACTAATCGCGAAACTCGCAAATCAAGTCGATAATCATTCCATTTACGGTTCGGGTCGATCAACGGTCCAAAATGGATCACAACCATGATTCAGATAGACTCGAATACGAACGGATAAACTCGACGATATTCCGAAATTTTAAACATTCATATTATATTCCTCGGTCGTCGAAATAATAATCTGGAACCACCCACGAACTCGAAATCACGCGTACAACTACTCTGGAGAAGATACTCAACTCAAATTCTCGGCCAATAGTTTAGTCGTGATCAAGACCGACAATTCAATCAATTATCGGAAAACAGCGATTACGCGCTGACTCATGAATTAAGCTGATTACACTACTGATTCTGTTCCAGGTCGTCACAGTATTTTTGTTATTGTCAAGCTAATAAATTAACTGACATGCACTTTACAAATAACAAAATTGTTGAAGGAAAAAATAGATACACAATTAATGTAGACTGAAACTGTACTTTATTCATTGATAGATGATCTTAAATATAGACATTACAATCTGTTACAATCATTATTCATATAAATCAGGGATTGAGAGAATATCTACATCTATTCTAATAAGAACAAGACACACACCGAGATACCCGGAATATTTCTCCTGGAATACTCCCCCTTGTGTCACGGTCCTAATGTATGATGCATAACTAAAAACCTTGTTAAGCAAACTAAAACCTCATGGGTGAAACAAAATCTTGGTTAAGGGAAAAAGAATATAACGCATCAACTACAAAAGCGACCACATGTAATATAGACTCCCCCTAATGTCTACAAAATGAACTCTCCATTATCAGTAGCTCAATCTTGGAGTTCAGATAATCTTCGCATTCCAATGTGTCTCACATGCTTCAAAAAATGTAGATTGTGGTAAACAAGTCCGCAACATTATCTGCCGAACCAAACCGGTTCACATGGATATTCAATAACTGTTGTTGTTGTTGATTGAAGAAATACGTTGTTGAAATGTGTTTTGTATGATCACCTTTAATATAACTTGTAATGGTTCTTTTGAGTTAAGAAGATATTAGGCTTAAACTAAAGTAATCAGCTTAATCTTGTGACTCATACCATGAAAGAGGCATAGAGCATGAGTGTGACATGAGAGCTACAAATACACTGCAGTGATTAAAAATTGTAGGAATTTATGGTGTATGGATAGGAGATGAATTGAATTGAATGGAAGGGTTGTGCTTGGAGGCTTGAAAGCTTTGTTTTGTAAGGTGGGGGATGTTTTGTGTTGTTGGGTTCATGGCAGTGGAGTACTATTTATAGGGTTTTCTAGAAAATTCCTCATCTCTGGTTTCCTCTCCACTGCAGAGGATCGCGAATGAAACAAAGAAGGAAGAAATCGATGCAATAAGAGAACCCTGACAATCTTTCATAGGGTTAGATGAGGGAAATTTATACGTCTCAAGGATTCTTATAAGGGCAAGGTACAAGGCTCAATGCCGGTAGGAAGGCGTTAGTGGCATTCAAGACTGCATGCTTTTTCCACAGAGGAAGAAAAAGTGGAAGCACACGCTTATCCAGTGTGCCTTTCACGGCCATGACTGGTTTTGAACGAGAGGATGATTTTGGTTAATTACTTTAGTTAGATATCAACTAAATGGCTTTGGGTTGGCCTATTGGGCTGAAGTGTTAGTTTCCAAGCTGGGCTTTAAATGGACTTTAGGCATTGGGCTTTGAAAAGGGCTAACTCCCAAAGCACCATTGACCCTTAATTTAAACTATCGGGCACAAATTTTGGGCCCAAGACCAAAATTATTGGTTGTTTAATTCAATGACATGCATGTGTATTTTCGTTACCTTCCACACCATACCCACGATCATAAGCCCCAAGAAGTGCATGAGTGTGGCTTAGGTCACACTAAGAATATGATTGCTTGGTTGAAATATAATTAAGAATGGCGTATTGCATTTTTGTGCCATGACATTAGACGAGCAACATATCTTCGATTTGGGCTCGTTCCGTAATGGGCTAAGTGATTTTTTTGGGTATCAACATAATCCAACTTCATTTGTTCAATACAAGCTGTATTATACTTAAATATTCAAGTTGGTGTTATCGTAGTAGGTGGTTATCTTCTAGACCCTCGAATTTGGTGTATAACTAGACTAAGCTAGATACACTGCTTAACCTCTTCATGCAAAGCAATAATCTCATAATGATTCGAGGAAGTAGCAACAAAGGTTTGTTTTGTTGATCTCTAAGAAATCATCATGTTCCCCATGGTGAATACATAACCTATTTGAGAACGTCATTTATGTGGATCAGAGAGATACCCAATATCAGCAAAACCAACCAAGACATCACATGGTGTCTTTGATCAGGGGACCACACAACATTGAGGTACAGTTCTTGCCACTGAAACATCCTTTGATGGGTCGGAGGTTTTTCTCGATGGGTCGAGAGACATGTTCTGATTGATCCAGGGGTTACCATTCGATGGGTCGAAAGATCCACTCAACGGGTCCAAAAATCCCAAAATCTGAATGCTACTATTCAACCATCATTTTTTCAGGAATTTCATGTTTCTCTCTATTTTCTTTGTATAGAAAGAACAAACCCAAGTCAGTGAATCCCTTCAAGTACCTGAATATATGCTCTATACCATTCCAATGAATTTGCGTAGACGCACACTGAGAAGGCAATGTCCCGATGTGTGCACCAAGCGATATATAACCAATCTCCAACTGCACCAAGTTATGTAATCTCAGCTCCAAAAGTTTCTCAATATTATCATTCAGATGAAATGGAATCTTATGGGTTCCGGACTGCGAATAACCATTTGTGTGCTAAGAGGGTGTGCTTTATTCATTGTCTGACTTGGACATAAACAGATTAGTGAATACGTATTCTACCAACTCGATGTTCCATTTTTAAACCGAGATAAAATCGAGTCTTACCAAGGTCTATCATCTCAAACAACTCTTTTATGTAATGAACACGCATGAACATAACTTATCATTCTTGTATTTCTTCCCAATCAAGTAGTCACTTAGAGTTTGAACATCTCAATTTGATCACATGTGCACTTCATGGTTTAGAGTTACTTGAATTAGGTATAACCATGCCAACCGAAATTTTCATGTATATCTTTGAGTCAAGATCCCCAAGATATGCAGTAACCACATCCATAAGCTGCATACTTAGTGTTTTCGAAGTCTACCAAACTGATAAGGTAGCAAAAAGTAATGATGTCTGTATCCGGATTATACATCTCCTTATAAGCAATACCAGGGCGTTGAGAAAACCTTGTGTCACAAGTTCTTCTCATTATTCTTCCAAGCAAAGACTCATTTATGTCTAACCGACTTACCATTCGATGGTTGTAGCACTAATATATCGAAAACTTGCCTTTTGCAAGAGAGTCTAGTTTGGCCTGGATTTCAACTTTCTATATCGATCGGTCAATTTGCTCTATGTTGACAATCCGCAACTAAGAAACGTTCCACTTCATCGTTGTCAATTCCCGAGAGACGGAATAAATAAATGCATCATCAACGAATCTGGAAGAACCATCCACAATACCGCAAGCATTTGTTTAACTTGGTGAAATTTTCTTGTTTACTGACATCGTCATTTACTCTGAGGCATCCCCCAGTTTTTGTCGATGTCGACTTCTGAACACAATTGTAGTAAGAAACAATCTCATGTATTGATGATGAACGGTTGTGCTTTGATGGCTTCCCTCTTCACCAACAACTCATTAGTGGATTTTGATCGACACTACACCCCCACTATGGGCAGGATAAAATGCTACATTGCCTGGGTGTTCTGTTAACTTGCCAAATTCCAGAGACTTTGAACCTTGCAGGATTGTTTGTATCATGTATAACATGATGAGACATAGTGGGGACATACCACGTACTTCAATTTCTAAATTTAACTAGAATGAAATCATTCCTATCTCCTCCTAACGGCGGGAAGTGTGTCTCATCAAAGTGATATTCTGTAAACCAAGCAGTAAAGAGATCTCATGTCAAAGATTCTAAATAGCGGACAGCTGTTGGAGATTCATAACCAATATAGATGCCTAAACATTGTTGAGGACCTATTTTAGTACGTTGTAGAGACGTAAGAGACACATATACTGTGCAACCAACGATGCATAAGTGTGAAATGTCAGGCTTATCCAGTTACCAACTAGTTTGCACTAAATGGTTTGTGTGTTACGAGTCTCAGGAGAATAAGTATAGCTGTATGTACCACTGCATATCCCCAAGTAGATACCGGTAAATTCGTTTGAATTACCATAGCTCTGGCCACAAGCCGTAACCTCTTGAGTTGTGCCTCCGCTAAACCGTTATGTAAATGAAGTTGAGGGACTCTACTTCAATCCCACTGACATACAGTAATCAACAACAGTAGCGTTAATTCGACTTGCCGAGTGATTTTTCGACCCGTCGAATTCTATGTTGTGCTTGAGGTTGTTTCACTTATCTCTACCTCTTTTATCTTGAGCTATTTACATTCTTAGGAGCATATCTAATCACTATCTTTATTGTATACATAGTAGTTAGTGTGTCTAGATTTAGCAAACTTAATTTCTGCTACACCATAGATTCTTAGAACTTTATTTGGCGATTCTGGTATATTGGGTTATGCACACCTTTACCTCAATTCACCTCGGTGTCCATAGCACAGTGAATGCCACTACACCACGTATCAAAAATATCATTCGAACACTTAAAATGCTCATCGATGTTTCCTTGAGGGGGGTGTCAAAGATGCACCGTGGAAGGCCTTTGAGGTTTTGAGTACTTTGAGAGTTTGAAGGCCTAATATCAAGTGGTTGCTTAGTGTGATTTTTCAGGTTATGCCCTTTCATCATCCACGTCTATACGCGCCATCTTCTAGTTCATCATCCGTTTTGTGGAACACTAATTTGGGGTTTGACATCATGACTTCGTTAAGAGAAGGGTCAAGCACTAGTAGTGAAGAAGAGGGTGATATACCGGTATTGAAAGTGAATAACCAAGAAAGACTTAGAATTTTGTTTGATCTTGCCGTAGAGGCACAATGTGAGAATTCGAGTTGTGCACCTCGGGTGTTTACAATTCAAGTCGATCCTCAACTTGAGGAAGAAGAAGATCTACCCCTTGAAAATCCACCATTTGAAGAGGAGAAGGAACCGCAAGTAGAGCGCATCACTATGGAGGACAAAGTAAATGAATGGAGACCATTGGGGGAGTGTGCTCTTCCCTCTTTGGTGGCTCACACAAGGTGCATCGTGCTGCAACCATTAGTAGGCGAGTTCTTTGAGATCAACCTGAGTTTCTTGCAAACTCTTCCATTATTTCTTGACCACACAAATTTAGACCCTTACTTACATTTATTAGAGTTCGAGGAGGCGTGTGCCCGCCTAAACATCTGCAATATAGACCCCGGGAAATTAAGGATGAGAGTCTTCCCATCAAGCTTGAGGGACAAGGCAAAAGATTGGCTCAACAAGCTCCATTCTAACTCTATCAACACATGAGATGGCCTCCAAAGGAAGTTCATCACTAAATACTTTCCTCCAGGCAAAATTAATGAGAGAAGAACAAGGTTGATGACCCTTTGAGAAGAAGATAGAGGCAATTTTGCCAGGCATGGGAACAATTTAAAGACTTAGAGCTTGGTTGTCTGAACCACGGGCAATCCCAAGATATACTTATGTCTCTTTTCTACCAAGGGCTAAGCACAGAGACGAGAGGAAAGGTCGACAATGCATATGGTGGAGATTTCATGGACAAGTCCGCGGAAGAAGCCTATATCTTGCTCAAGAAGTTGGTGGAAAGGTTGGCATTGTGGGATGTCAAGCCTAGTATAAAGAAGCTGGCGGTATCAATGAGGGGGGATACTCAAACAAATAGGGTGGTATTTATGAAGTCAAGGGATCATTTATCCAAGAAGATGCTATCAAGCGGCTTGATGAATTAATGAATAGGATGTTCGAGCTCTTAATGAAGCAAAGTAGGAGTGGAGGCCAAGCCCACCAAGTGTCGGAAATTTGTGTAAAGCCAACCACTTACTTGATATGTGAACCGCCCAAGTCCGCCTAAAAGTAAAAATCGATTTTTTGTCCGATTTGAGACAAAATTTAACGATTAATGTCCTCCTGACATCTAGCGCCGCGTAAGCCAAATTTTTAGAACAGTGGAAAAACTAGTGGGATAACTTGAACGATTTTTTCATTTTAGAGCACCTGCAGCACAGCGAGCTCGAGCAGCTCGAGTAGCTGCATTTAGGCGGGCCTCGGCACCGGCAGCACGAGTAGCCAAAGAGGAGACGTGCACCGGGGAGATGGAGCTCCGGCGACCGCACGTTGACTCCCTCCACGAGCAGCTGCACGAGCAGCTCCTGCTCGTTCTGTTGCACGAGCCGTGCTGACATCATCCACGCACGTGGATGACGTCAGCCTGGTTCAAATTTTTTTCTACATGGCGTGTGTCATCCACGCGCCAGTAAAAGTTATAAGAAAAATTTACCAGCCAATAAGAACGCGGCACATGGCGACCCGAGGTAAAAAAAATGTAACGGTCAGATTGATCTGGACCGTCCATTTCAAATCAAAAATTCTGATCGGACGGTCCAGATTCATCCGAAACGGCTATATCTGATTTTTCTGCCATTTTGCAAAATAACCCCTAAAAAATTGCAAAAAAATCCCTAAAAATTCCAAAAAATTGCAAATAACACCCTATAATTTTTCTATAAATACTACATCAATTTCATTCACATCTCACACAAATTTATCCTCTCCTTCCTCTTCTCCTTCACCCTCCTCTCATCCCTTTGTATTTTAGTTCCCACAAAATGTCCACTTGGCTTGATTCCGAAGATTTACAACTTTGTATTTCTTATTGTCGCATTAGCGTTTGCTCAATTACCGGCAACATGAAAAAGTCCGACAAATTGTGGGAAAAAGTCTATGCCGATTATAAGGAAAATTGGGAGATTGCGCATGGTGAATCAAGGCTGGAGCCTAGGACCCAAACCGCGGTTTCTTCTCGTTTTACAAAGTTGAAGCCGAGTTTTAGAACTTGGGGTGCCGCTCTTGCATATGCACGAAGGAATGTACAATCTGGCTCAAATTTGCAAGATGAGGTAAGTGTTAATAATTTTGTCATAAATTATTTATTACATTTATTTTAATCAATGTTGACATCTCCATTTCCTAGATATTATTTTGACATATAATTTTTTTGCACCTTAGATAAGAAAAGCTCAATCATGGTACGTGACAAAAAAAAGAAACAGTTTACCAAGTTTGATTGTTGGGAAGTGATGAAAAACCATCCAAATTTTCGGGCCGTCGAACCTAGTATACCACCTCCTTCATATTCGAACTCCGCAACTACTCCTCCTTTTACCTCAATGCCTCCCCCCGTCAACGTGGAGGATGATGAAGTCATTGCAACACCACAAAGCAATGAAGAAGAAGTGTACTCTAGTCCGGTTAGACCAATCGGAGTGAAGGCGGCCAAGGAAGCTAAAAGAAAGGGGAAAAGAGCATGCTCATCTTCAAATGAGGTAAGAGATGAAGTTTTGAAAAGCATGATGGAAAATCAAAGAATGCATCTCGTCGGGCAAAAAGAAAGTGATGCCTCTGAACTAGCTTTATACCAAAAACAACTCGCCCTTAAGGAGAAGGACTAAAAATTGAGGGTCGAAGCGGAGGATTCAAGGATAATGGCAATGGATACGGATGCTATGACCCCAAAATCAAAGAGGTATTTTTCGAAGAAAAAAGAGATTATCCTAAAGAAAATGGAGGAAGAGGAAGGAGATGGTAGCGATGAAACATTTTCAAATTGTTATCGCCCACTGTTTCATTAGTTTTCAAACATTTTCAGATTATGTCCCCTTGACTCCCTCAATCTTTCTTCATTTGGTCGGCGGTGAGGTGGTTCATCATCGAACATTGCATCGACCACGACAGCTTCGGTGATGAAAGCATTAGCAATTTCGGCATTTCGCCGACGTTGCTGTCGCCTCCTCCGGAAAAAATTCTCAAAACTATAAGGATTCATCTTATCAGAATGTAGAATATATGGTTGGAAATGTGTGAATGAACGATGAGCACCGATCAACAAATATATAGCCGAGTGTAGATGAAGTGATTAGATAAGATGATGACACGTGTCGGCTTTCAATTGGTCGAAAATCTCTCCGAGAATCTTATACAATTATTAGAGCCGATAACGACACGTGGACATGACACGTGTTGCCTCGTGATTGGTTGAAAATCTTATCGGAAATCTTCCACAATTATTTACTCGATAACCTTCTGTCGGCGTGACACGTGTCAACTCGCCATTCGTCGAAAATCTTACCCGAAATCTTATTCAATTATTCATACGACAACGACACGTATTGTTTATGGATTGGTTGAAAATTTAAAAAAAAAAATTATGAACAGTAATAGCACGTGCTATTTTTTGGCACCGTTGCGCGATAAACAGTTTCTGCACCTCCTATTCGATGAACAATGACTGCTTCATCTCAAACAGTGCTTGCTTCTCCTCAAATAGCACGAGCAAGCAACATTTACCTGTGCGGGTGTTCTTAGTAAAACTTCATTTGGGGCACAAGCAGAGTTAAAAGAAAAAAAGAAAAAGAAGAAATATGCACGTGTAACTTAGCATGGAAAACCCTAGTATTCAGAATCCAATGTTTTTTTAACAGACCGAAAAATAAAGTTCAATTAATGACACCAGATCCGAATACTGACACACAAGACTGACATGAGGTGGCATTTCATCGTTACGCGATCCGTGGACGCCTAAAACCTTCGGGCCAAGCCCGCAGTATTATTTAACTCCGCCACTTTTATTTAAAATATATTTATATATCCTCTCTCTCTAATTCGTACATTCGGCCACCGCGGGTCCCACGTGGATCGGTTGTGGTAGGGTCCAAACCCCCTGGGTCCTCTCTGGCGCAACACTCAAAATTCAAAAAGAACGTCGAAGTCGGGTCCAGCTGGAGCCCCGACAGAAGCTCGAACAGATCGCCCCTGGGTTCAATTATTACTTCTAGTTTAGTCTATTACTCCGCCGCTGGGTGACCCGAGCCCGACAAAACAAAAGGGACCGGATAGTTTTTTTGTGGTTTAAATTAAGGAAAAGACTAAAAGAGGTTGGTGTGACTCGGATGGTCTACGCTGGCCATTATGGTTCGTGTGCATTGTGATACAGCTAAAACCCGACGCTCTTCCACCCCACGCATGCCTATACGTTATTTGAATAAAAGGGCATGGGCTCAATTGGCTACGGTTCATTCTATTTGTGAGAAAGTGAGCTCGTTGTGTGAAAGTTCCTTGATCATCATGTTTTTTTCTTCTTGCTGATCAAATTCAATAGTAATTAGTTAGTTAATATTTATTGCAAAAATTTATAAAATATTACCTATATAAGATTTAATAACATTTAGTAGTGGTCACATTCTTTTTGAGGTGTAAGCAGTGGTCACTTGATACTAGCTACTTGCAAACAGAATGATCAAAATTTTGAATCCTAACCTAAAATCAAATTTGCTAGTTCTAACCTTATACTAACACATATTGAGTAACATTATAAGTTGTAGAGTACGTTGTGATTGCAAATGTGAAAAGAATGCTGGACATAGTAAATGAACTATCATTGTATACTACTTCGCCACGTTTATTTTTCGTTACAATATTTAGTACAGAATATTGTATCACACTTTATTTGAGGAGTTGACGAACGTTACAGTACGCAATACACGTGTTGTATAATATATATTTAGTCCGATTAAATGAGAGATGACGAACAAAGAAATAATGTACAAGACAGATGAAGTCATTTATATCCCCAAACTAAATACAGTCGAAGAAGATCAACAAAAAAAGGAAGCTACGTATGCAAGACACGTTTCAGTGATGTCATTTTTCAATTTTTTGCCTTTTTGTAGTTTCACTTATTATCTCAACTTTCTCTTGAGATGACTAATTCAACTGATATATAAATAAATGATAACAAAAACTCATGATACTTCCTTATTAAGGATATCAGGTCTACCTAACATACATCGACAAAATAGACAAACATAGAAGTGTCAACATACATTTTTCTTCAAAGTCTCTCATATCTTCCCAATATATGAAAAGATAATAACTGTACAATTATTACGTTTGAAAAATTCAAGTTGTTTACCATAAATCCCTCCCTATATGAAAAAGGAAAAGAAATATAAAAAAAGGGAAACAAAGCGCGCATATATTACCATATTTGAGGTCGGCTGCAGCTTATCCCGCCTCTCAATCCATAACACTCGTAGCTGTAGCTGTATATTTTACAGCCTGTTTCCTCTTCATCATATAATCTCAATCCTCAAATCTTCTTCCGATCCTTGTCTTCTTCTTCTTCTTCCTCACTTATATTATTCCCCATCTCTCTCTCTTAATTCTTCTCATCAGAAAACTGATAATCCTCAAAACCCTTACAGCATCGAAACTCACTACAACTGCAAATGGATCCGTGCCCGTTTGTACGGATCCTCGTCGGAGACTTGACCCTCAAGTTTCCGACCGTCTCCAAGCCGTCGTTCTCCGCCGTCCACCCTTCCTCATCTCCATGCTTCTGTAAAATCAAGCTCACCAACTTCCCTTACCAATTCTCCGCCGTGCCTCTGATCGTCTCCGACGAAGACGCCACCACCTCGAACAGCAACAACCGGAGCCACTCGCTCAACGCCTGCTTCAATCTCAGCAAGCCCCAAATCGAAACCCTAACGGCGAAGAAGACGCCGTCGCTGATGATCTCGATCTACACGGGCCGGCGCGGCGGAGGCGCCACGTGCGGGCTCAGCTCCGCGAAGCTGTTGGGCCGGGTCACGGTGCCGCTTGCGGACCTGGCCGTGGCGGAGTCGAGGACGATTGTGTACCAGAACGGGTGGATTGCGATTGGTGGGAAGAGTAAGAACGGGTCGGAGTTTTTTTTGAGCGTTCGGGCCGAACCCGACCCGAGATTCGTTTTCAAGTTCGACGGCGAACCCGAGTGTAGCCCGCAGGTTTTTCAAGTGCAAGGCAACATAAGGCAGCCGGTCTTCACATGCAAATTCGGTTTCAGAAACGCCAACGATATGCAATCACGGTTAGTTGGATTTCAAGCACGAAATTTCAGTTTTCGGGTCGGAATTATAATTTTAGCGAAAATAAAGGGACTGGTTTGCTAATTATATTTTTTGTGTGGGGATTGAATACAGGTCGATGTCGGAGCAAGGCACACCGAGAAATTGGCTGGTTCCGTTTGTAGGGACCACACAGAAGGAGCAGAGCGCGAAGGAGAGAAAAGGTTGGTCATTAACGATCCACGACCTCTCCGGCTCGCCGGTGGCGGCGGCGTCGATGGTGACGCCGTTCGTGGCGTCACCCGGCTCACAGCGCGTGAGCCGATCGAACCCCGGCGCGTGGCTGATACTTCGACCCGAGGAGGGGACGTGGAAGCCGTGGGGCCGGCTGGAGGCTTGGCTCGAGCGCGGCGGCTCTGATACGGTGGGGTACAAGTTCGAATTATACAACACGATCCTAGCCAACTCCACCGTCAGCGCATCCAACGGTGGGAAATTCACGATTGACTTGACCTCGAGTTTAACCCCCGTGAGCAGCCCGCACAGCAGCTTCGACTTCGGGTCGTCGGGTTGCGGTGGGTCCAATTCGTCGAGGCCCGGGTCGGGTTCGGGTTCGGACTTCGGGTTCGGGCTGATCCCGCAGCTGTTGCAGAGAGGGTTTGTGATGTCGTCGACGGTGAAAGGGATCGGGAAGTGCAGCAAGCCCGAGGTGGAGGTCGGAGTGAAGCACGTGACGTGCACGGAGGACGCGGCCGCTTACGTGGCGCTGGCGGCAGCGATGGATCTGAGCATGGATGCTTGCCGGCCTTTTTCTCAGAAGCTCCGGAAGGAGTTGAGGCAGTCGTAGTTAGTAGTGAGGACAACGACTTGTCGTTTTTCGTGGTGGTCGTTTTGAGGTAGTTGAGGCGTATTGGATGAGAGAGAGTGTTGTACAGTAACGAATGTGTAGGACTTACATTTTCATTTTTTTTTATTTTCTTGTGAGATTTTGTGATTAATTCGGCTATTTTGTTTATACATGGTTAAAGTTTTAATGGACTATATTTCTCAAAAAGAGTTTTAATGGAGAATCTTATATTGTTGGTGGAAGATTATATTAAATAAAGGTGACTAGGCAGCTGGTTGGCACAAAATTAAGCCAGTACAATTGAGTTTGATATATAAATGAAGATTAATGCATGCATGAGCTCATCTGATGCGTTGATCGTCGAGGCTCCTGCTGTTAAGAGGGTCAAAGTTACTGCAAGCTCTTTTGGCGGTGGAGACATCTGATGGTACTCTTGTGAACAAGAACAAGAAGTCCTATTGGATCAAAGAACAAGGTGAAAGCAAACACCTTTACTGGTTGAGTACCTCTTCTGTTGACCTGCTCTACTTCTCCTGCTCCGCCTAGGAAAGAGCCTTCTGGATCTTCAAGGAAAGGGAAGGAGAATACCAAGTGATCAATGCCTCATCTTAACTTACTATGGCCTTTATTAGGGAGTCTTTCAGTCTCTCTCCCTCATCCTGGACTTCTTTTTTTAGGTTCTAATAAGCTCGACGTTTTGTTGAGCTTAATCGTACTTAAAGAATAATATTTGTCACATCTATTGTTTCCACACTCCTACAAAGGAGATTACTTTTTTCACGTGATGTATGTATTTTTTCGACTTAAAGATTTGAATGGTATTCTCTTTTTCCTCAAAAAAAGAAAGCATTATAGCATTTTCTGTGTCCAGCTGGATTTCAGGATGCAAGTATTAAAGAGACGTGCAAAAGGAGATTATCTTCTTAATGTTCTAGCTTGTCACTTTGTTTGGAGATTATAGTATTTGCTATGGGCGGTTCTGGCTAACTCTTAAACTTCTATTATGGAGTGGATTATTTGACAATTACAGATATGAGAATATAAACGAATATAAATCGAAACTTTTAATTTGAAAATGAAGTAGATCTTGACTGTTTGAGTTTCAAAAGAGACTTATTCCACTAGACCTAATGGTTGTGGGCATTTCAAACATAATATTGTTCAAATTTTGACCGACTAAATGAAATAGTACCTTGATGTGTATTTTGTGCATTTAAGAGTTATTTATAATTTAATTAAAAATTGATCGTGACTTTCACGTTGTCAACTATTCAAAGTAGCATATTATTATTCTCATTGAGAGGTCGAGAATTCAATTTCTCATAAAAAAAATTTTTGGGCGCATTAAATTATTTAAAAAATATCATTGCATACTTGGCAAATGATTTTGAGCTATATTTTTGAACAAATTTTTCAAAAAAAATTTGGGTTGCTCTAATGCCTTGGGTTATTTCACTAATTTGCTATGTAATTCCATGATCATTCACAAAGTTGAATGAGCTGAAATGATGGAATACATTTTCGCTATAGGTAATATTCTTCAAGAGGTTTCAACCATACGTACAGTATTGAAAATTGAGAATTAGTTACTTCAAACCAAAATTATATATAATTGGAAACTATCACAATCTTGTATTTTAGTAGATGTGCCATGCATATATATATGAATATAGTCGAACTGCGGCAAACGTGATATGTTGACTCACTACTGGAACAATTACTATGACCGACGACTTGGTGTCGTCGGTCTGTTTCGTCTCCTCGTCGGTCATACATATATCCGACGATGTGTCGTCGGATATAGTACCGTCGGTAATAGATCGTCGGTCATACTATATCCGACGACCAGTTAGGGTTTTCGTTGGAAAAAGGCTACACTATATCCGACAATGGATTATCGTCGGTCATAGTTTTAAACTATAACCGACTTTGTCATCGTCGGATATAGTATTCCCCATGGTCAAAATGGTTGACCCTGGAGAAAACTATATCCGACGATATTGACACATGTCGTCGGATATAGTGGAAAAATTTAAATTTTTTTTGCAGGTTTTGGGTTTCATCCCAAAACCTGCATTCACAAAAAATCACGCTATCTATATATTGTTCAAATTAAAAATCAACAACCATTGAAACTAGAGTACGTAGTAAATAAATTAACCGAAATCGTTCAAATCTATATACATATGCGTAGTAAATAATGAAAATAAAAATGAAACCGACAATTGTTCAAATGTAGGGGGGTCCTGGTCCTAAGTCTATGTGGTCAAACGGATTGGAGAAAGTTGGTTGGTCCTGGTCTGGCTGAGGCTGAGGCTGAGGCTGAGGCTGTGGCGCACCGAAAATGGGCGGGGGGGGGGGGGGGGAGGTATCTGGATTCCAGATGCTTGTAACTGTGCATAACAGTTCTGCATCCATGTCCCCATCTGCTGCTGCTCCATCTCCTCTATCCGACGCCGTTGATCTTCCATCTCAATTGATTGCCTATGCAACAGGTCGTCCCTCGCCCATCAGCCGACGGTGTCGAGAGGTCAGCGGAACACTGTAAGTGTTGGGGACACTGGTGGATCCTGATGCGGACCGACTTCCGGTGCCATCAGGATCCCCAGCTCCCGAGCCCTCATCCCCACGTCCCGATCTCCCTCTCCCTCTGGACCTCCCCCTCGAAGTACTCGACCCGGCCCCTCGGGAAGGTCCGCAATTAAACCATTGCATCGTTGCTATAAAATTATTAAAATTAAAAAAAATTCCTAATTCATCCAAAAAATCTAGCACATGCATGCATATTCCAATAATTCCAATTCCAACAATAATAATTCCAATTCCAACAATAATAATTCCATTTCCAACAATTCCAATAATTCCAACAATTCCAACAATAATAAGTCCATTTCCAATTAATAATTCCAATTCCAACAACAATAATTCCATTTCCAAATCCAACAATTCCAACAATAATTCCAATTTCAATTCCAATATATTCCACTATATAAACATACATGCAAAAAATCCCAATAATTCGAAATTTAACCAAATAATCCAAATTTAACCTAAATTTCACCTAAAATTTCATACTATTCCAATATATATCAATACATGCATAAAATTCAAAAAAATCGAAATTTAACCTAAATTTAACATACATATTATTTACAAATATTCATGCAAATTGAACCTAAATTTAACAAAATATTTACAAATATTCATGCAAATTTAACCTAAAATAACCTAAATTTAACCTAAAAATCAAAATTATTCTAATATAACTCAATACATGCATAAAATCCACAAATTCCACAACTATATCAATACATGCATCCACATTGACAATCAACACATTCCACAACGTAAAATCCAACCGAATTCAAAAAATTCGAAAATTTGAAATTAGGGATTTCAAACCTGTTTTTTCACTAATCGACGAGGAATTTGGCTTGAGGATCGATGGAATAGCACTTGACCTTCGATTGCTTGCTTCCAACATGAAGATTGCGTAGAAAATCGAGAGGAGGCGGAGAGGAGGCAACTGTTCCGGTTTGGGGCAGTTTCATTTCTGCCCCAAATCGAAACCCAGATCGGGATATAAAACAGACTATATCCGACGAGTTAAGTAATCTCGTCGGATATAGTTGAACCGAAACTATATCCGACGAGATTTCATATGAACATCGTCGGATATAGTTTTGGTTCAACTATATCCGACGAGATTACTTATGCAACTCGTCGGATATAGTTCCTTTTTTTATTTTTCATTTATGCCGGCCGGTAAACTAATTAAATGTGTAGTGTTTTAATATATATATTTATTAATAGTTAATTAATACGAAATTATTAATTGTTAATACGAAATTAGTAAGGCAAAATTATTTAATTAATAATACGATCGATCGATATTACTTATGAATCGATCGACTGTATTTTTTTCCCGATCGATCGACACAATTTAAAGTCGATCGATAATATATATGATCGAATAAAATTCATTTTACATTGCACGTTCTAAGTCAAAATAACATACATATATATATAAACTAATTAATTAATTAATTAATTAATTAAGGCGCATAATCAGAATCATCGCTTGAGTCTGACTCTGTTTCCGAGTTAATTTCAGGTAATATGTGTATGTCCTCGTCACTTGAGTCTTCATTGTATTCATTTTGATTAACATCAAGAAGATTCGGTTGAGGAATTCGTACCACACTGCCCTGTCTCACATTATTAAGGCGAATTGTTGAGGTTTCAGGAATACCAGTTGTGTTCGGCTCTTGGTATGCACTGACTTCTTCATTATCCGAGGTCACAGTACCAAGGGTGGAGGCACTGTATATGTTTCGTGGAAGAACATGGTTAACCACTTTCCACGCGCCTTTATGCACAAGATCATCAAGATAGAACAATTGTTTCACCGCCGTGGCCAACACAAACGGATCATCTTCATACCAGCTTGTGGCAGTATTCACCGAAAAAATCCCGTATTGATCGGTCCTTGTGTTCTGAGGGTCGGTATCAAACCATCTACACTTAAACAAGTGCACGGTCATGCCTTCCCCATATATTAATTCGACAACTGAATGGAGAACACCGTAATAGTCAACTCCATTCTGCCCACCATGCACCATTACCCCAGAATTCTGTGTTTTTCGTCTGACATCTCTATGTTCACAAATAAATAGCACGCCATTAACCTTACACATAGGATAAACTCTGGAAGTTACCGGTTTCTGCGCCAAGAGCCTCAATTCGTGTGACCACTGAGGGATACCATCATCTTGTACATGATTCATCTGAAAATAATCATTTATTAAGTACGTATAAATAGGATGCGAGACATGCACTTAACATCGATCATATACAGGTCAATTTAAGTAGCACTTACCCAGTTGCCAAAATAGTTTGCGAACGTCTTGTTGTGGTACTCAAAATAGTTTGCGAACGTCTTGTTGTGGCACTTACCCAACAACCGTTCTAGCCTATCTATCAGGGGAAAATACCGAAGTATCTTCAAAGCTTTCTTGTTTCCGGCAGGAGTCAACTTATACCTATCTGTACCACATATCGGGCATTCATCAAGGGATTCAAGATCATTCCCATAAGCATCTTCATCCCAGAAGAGAACACAATCATATCTACAAGCATGAATTTTGATGTAGGAAAGGCCAAGATGTTTAAGGATCTGTCGCACCTTACGATGAGTGGTAGGAAGACGATGACCGGGGGGCAAAAACGAACCAGACCACTTCAGCCAATCATCAACAGCCTTCACACTCATTTTGTTCTCCACTTTGAGCTTCATTACTCTCATAACACTTTCTAGAACAGTCTTATTACACCCGTTGTACAGCGGGGTCTGTTGGAAGGCAATGAGGTTGTTGTACTTGTCCATACCAGCAGTGTTGACAGCTGTAGGTAATTGCTGGACTGGCTCAATATGAGGGAAGTCTCCAACGGCGGGAGGGATATCGATATCCGGTGCTTGAGCAAATATACCGCTCTCATGAGGAAACACATCGTTGATCAACCTTGTTGTTTGATCATTGGATGTACTGTCACTCTCAAAAAATTGTCCGTGATCATGTTGACCAACTGTTGAGCTCTCACCGTGATAAATCCAACATGTGTACTTATCCCAAAACCCGTATTTCTTCAAGTGCTCCAATACTTTATCGATGTGAAAACGATATCGCTCGCTGCGACACTGACATTTCGTACACGGACAATAATGAATTGTCATCCCTCCACAATTAACCTTCACATATTCTACAAAACTTCTAATTCCACGGTGATATCTTACATCCCATCTTGGAAGACATATCCAACTCTTGTCCATCCTCAAAATTATAACTGCATGCATGTATATATACCCATGATCTTATTAATTCAAATTTCATAGCTACATATAAATATTTATTATTTTAAGGGTTGTACTTCAGTGTGTTAACGTAGTATGCATTAAAACACATGTTATAAAAATGACCTGATATTACAGGTTAACCATTAAACGGTAAACATATGTTTTAAGTTAAGGTGGTATGTAAACCTAAATAAGTAAATGTAAGACCATGTTTTGGTAACTTGTTAAAGTTACAAGTTTAAGGTTGAGAATGAACCTAAACAAGAAATTTACAACATAAAAATCAAATTTGTAGTTTTATGGTTCAATAAACATCTTAAAAGGTAACTCCAACAATCATATTCAGTACTTTTGTAAATCTACCGTATACAAACTCTACACGACTAAAAACCCATGTCAATTCCTCTATCCAATATCTCCAGTCAGTTGATCTGCTTGTATAGATTTACTGTTACTAGTGGAGCTGTTATCATAATTAAAATAAGATCCATTCCATAATTTTTCCTCAAAACTGGTTTGGCCTTCAAAAAAGTGGTTTTGCACCACTCAGCAAAGGCCTTGTCGCCTAGTTGAAAGGCCATTGCTGCTGCAGCTTGAAGTGCAGCAAGCCACAAGCAACCACAGTAAGCACTTATGCCATGAACCGTCCAAGCATCGTATGTCTGATCAGGGAAACCATCATTCTCAATGAGATCATCATTGTCCCAATCAAATTGTTCCACGAATTCCATTGCTGCACGAACAGCCGGCCACACATCTACTCCAAATGACATATCCCCTGTTGCAGCAAAATCTCTATACACCTGAAGTACAAACTTTGGGTTCAGATCCTTCCACTTACTAGTATCATGAATATTATATGCATTCATTTCGTTCCACGGATCATGTGTCCCCAGGTCATGGGGTACAGCTCCTCTAGCCTTACGAATTCCCCAATTCCCCTCAGCCAGGAACTTCACTTTTCTCCCATCTTCAGATAAGACAGCTTTGGCAAAATCCTTTTGTATATTGAGCTCAATTTTGGGAAACAAATCGAGAAGAGCAAAAGATGCATAAAAATGCACATCATAGGTGCACCACATGATATATTCAACTCCTTCCAGATACAGAAACCTCCCAACATCTTCATTGTCATTCTGAGGGTCCAACATTGCATTCCAATAACGGGGATGGTTGGTGTGTGCAAAAGATGTAATTACAATATTTTTTTCTTAGGTACAGCACCTACAACACTCAAGTGTATTTGAAAAGACAGTTGCAGTAAACATAAGATGCATCCTACGATCCTAACTGATAGTTAACATAATCAGGAACCAAGCTTGATGCATCTTAAGGTTTCGAATAAGAGGAGATAGTTGTGGGATGTTAAATCTGAGAGTCCGCATTCATGGTGGTCATGAGAAAACTATCTGACATAATTCTCTCTGAAGAAATGAGATGCATATCCAACTAGCTCCAACGTCAGACTAGCACAGTTGTCCTTCATAGAAGCCGGCATTTTACAGCACGACATGCACATGGGATCTTATATTTTCAACACTATAGTCAAGCTCAGATTCTACCTTATTGTTAGTCACCTACTTACGGCATTCATTTAGTGTCTGATACATCCTTATTCATGAAAGTAAGAATCAGTATAATGCTTTAAGTAATCACTTGTTACATTTCCCGAATACTTGTACAAAACCTTTCCAATCGAACAATGCAAGACTGGACCGATGCATATAATTATGCAAGTCTTGCAACTCCGATATTTTATTACCTATTTTTACCTATCTCTAGAAGACTACTCCCAAACCTCTCTCCCAGCATCTTTATTTCACTGCATGAGGGTTCAGCAATTTACTCCACTTTTTTTACAATATATTCAAAGTAACATGTTACATTCAGCATGCACAATTAAACACAGAGTTACTAAAGCACTTTGCTTTGGTTGCAATCTTTCTCACACCTGTTTCGTTGTGGGAGGATCTCGGATTAGAAATTTGGATTCTGTCCATTATATTGGCCTGTGGAGCCTCAAGAATTGCCTTTGGCATTTTTAATGCCCACTGCATGCCCCAAATAGATAGTGGCCTCATATATATCAGAGACCGGAAGTGCCCATCCATCGTCCAACCTTCAGGAGTCTGAAACCCGTATCTATATAAATAACAAACACAAGCGTCAATCTTGTAAGATCAAAGAAAACTAGCTTCAAGTGCTCTATAAGTAATAGAAGTGCGTAGAGACATCACATCGGTGATCTAGCAAACACACAACAGAGGATTGATGTGAGACTCCAATTTAGTACGAGAAATCCAAAGTTCGGTCAAACAAAAAATATCTTAAACTTTTCTCAGTTCAATAATCATATAAAATACACGAGGTGCAGCAGCAAGTAATGGTTTCTGTATAAAGTGCATCATCAGATGAGAGGCAGTAAAAAACTATTTACCTAATCTCACTACCTTCTTATTGAACATACTTCTTTTTCTAGACATTTTCCATGAGAATTCACTTTGCTTAAACCACACTATTAGCCCTGTAATGTATATCTTATTTTATATTAACAATACAGCTGGTATTAGTATAATGCTCAAGGTTTCAATCCTATCCTAACTTTCTGAAATTCTTCGACTTTGTCTTAACTAAACATATTCATTCCACATATGAACAGATTACAACATGCATGTTGGGTTAATATACATCATCAAAGTATGCAGTTGAGAAATTATTTTTGAATAGTAAGACATTATGCCTAATTGGATAAACCTTCTAAAACCAGAGTGATCTCCCACATGAAGATTTCAAAACATCCACGTTATGAATATGTTTTTATCAAATAAAAGTGGAGAACACATGTGCTACAGTACTGCATATAATGAAAGTTCAACTTACCCGTAGCCCTCTTCAGACCAGCCGGCAGTAAAAATTCCTTCAGCAGTAGTGAATGCCTCTTTCTTCTTACCAGCAAGAATCATGTTAGCAGCCACTCCGTAAGTGACACCAAGTTGTTACATTACAATCTATATCACTAAGGAATGAGGTTGGACAGAAAAATAGTCCTGGCTTTCAACTTCCAAAAGACTATACAGAAACCACTTTTAGCTGGTGTGACTCGAGCAATAGCACCATATTCTGGTTTTAAGTATTTTCGATAAACAACTTTGAGATCACTTTCGGAAGCCTTAGAAAGAAAGCCAACCAAGACCTTGGCACATTCCCTGTTGTATAATAAAGAACCACAAAAGACAAAATCAATTTCTATGTCACAGCTAATTCAATCTCTTAATGAGTAGTGCTGGTTATACATTGCAGATTATTACCTCAATTGTTCTTCAAATTATATGATTTTTCTAGCAATCTTTGTGTCAAAGCTGCTGAGGCAGATTGAAATGCCTGGAATGCTGATATCGGGTATCAATAATCCATGGTAAATAAATCCTTGCCCACTTTTCCAAACTGAAAGATAATCTTCTCATGCTCTGGCCCAGCCAGTCCATTTTCAGGTGAAGCTACCAACTGAATTTTTTTCACTGAAGCAACATTTACTCATCCATGAAAATTTAAACACAAATACTGATGAAATTCAAATTTAACACTGAATGAGAACATATGTTCTTCATTTCATGAAATTCAATTTGGCTTGAATTTGGAATATTATTTGTTTCGGCTTAATATGTTAGCAAAACACGACATAATAATACAATAAAGTTTCATACCTCAGTCGTAATCACCGAAGATTTGAGCTGCGTGAATTTCAAAAAGCAGACCCAAAAACGAAAATCTGAGCTTTAATTCCTTTTTGTTGCCGGTATTACTAATCAAGTCAATTGCATAGCTCGAAGGGGACTATCAAAGCCATACATTACACCACCACCACCTGCTACCAACCAACGAAATAAGAAATTCATGAACTCCAATTTCAGTTTTGGGGATTTAAGGATCAAACATCAACAACAAAATCAAATAGCATCATATCATATCATGACAAAAAAAAATAACAATTCAATATAGCTCAATGGCAGAATCAAATTTTTTGATATATATTTTGGGTTTCTTCAAGTTAATCAAGTATGAAGATAAATAAATTGCGGTAATCACTTCACCGGCCTACTATAAGTGATGCAGTACCTTTAGATAGTGCATTTATATATGAGGAATAGTCATATATAAACCGTAAATGCCGTTCTTCACTATATGATAGAGTTGTGTTCACTACGTAGTGGCCAACAAATCGTTATAGATCTTCTGATAACAATAACCCCATAGCACAACTCAGGTCTCAAAATCAAACCAAAATGATTCAAAACACACACTAAGAAAACAAAGACTGATTCTGAAGAACACTTACTTAAAATGGTAGTAACTGAGTCCATACTTGGCTTTATACTTAAACTCATCAGCATATCAGCTACCATCGTAGCAAGTCTAGACTCTGACGGCGTGACTGTGACCATTACACCACCGTAACCGCCTTGATCCTTGTCTGTATTGACCAGCTCTCGATTCCGTACCCATCATTCTTGGCGTCGATCTAGTCCTTAGTTAATAAGGAAGAGCAGCGATGGCGGCAGATAAATCCCTATCATCGATCGGAGCTCGCATTCGGGATCTCACCGTGTCTTTGGTTTTTTGGGGTTAAGAGGTTTCGGCCGAGCCTGGGGCAGTCGAGGTCTAAGATTGAGAGAGAGATCGAGTAAGTGTCGAAGCTTTAGATCGATAGGCAACGAGGTTTGTGAGTGAGAGTAAGAAAATGCTCGTAGCAATCTACTAATTTACTATTTATTGTCTGCAACTTGTTGAATGATAGAAGAAGATTGAATGGAATTTGGTTACCCGATTGATTTTCATTGTTTCTCTCATAATGTTTTATGTTAACAGGTAGCAGGTAAAGTAACACACAATCATTAGATTAAAATTAAAAAATAAATGATTAAGATTAAATTAGATGTTTTAAATCAAAAGTTACTTATTTAGACTTTATTCTATTCCTTATGAGAACACTATCATAACCTTGAACAAGTAAATTAAGTTACTATTTCATGGTTAACTTATAAACATGTGTTTTAATGCATATTACGTTAACACACTGAAGTATCATCCTTATTTTAATTCCCATAATTTTAATATATATATATACACACACGTACACCCTAACTATATATATATATATAATCGATCACAAAAATCTAAAAATATATATATAATTGCTATATATATATACACACACACGTCCACCCTAACTATATATATATAATCGATCACAAAAATCTAAATATATATATATATATAATTGCTATATATATATTCACAATAATCAAATTAAAATTAACAACAATTAATATATATATATATATTTACGATCAATCACGCATACATAATCAAAATCAACCATCGATCAATTACTCAAACTCAAGAATTAATTAATTAATTAACTCGATCGATCGATCCATCTATTAATTCAACAAATTAAGCAATTCAATACATGCATGCACAACACATATATATATATATATTAATTAAGCACGTACCTATATATAATGCGCACGAATCATCACGAACTCATTCTCGACATCACCCAAAGATCGATTTCAGAGCATTTGTTGAAAAAATGGAAAGTTTTTTGAATGATAGATCGAGCTGCTGCCCAGATCTGAAATAAGAAACTATAACCGACGATATGAAAAAATCGTTGGTTATAGTCCAAAAATTTCGTCGGACATAGTCGAAAACTATGACCGACGAGATTCCGGCGACTATAACCGACGACATGATAATCTCGACGGTCATAAAACTATAACCGACGAGATAATCCTGTCGTCGGTTATAGTAAACTATAACCGACGAGATCCCTTCTCGTCGGTCTGTTTTCCGGCAGCTCGTCGGACATAGTGGTTCTGCTGGTAGTGACTCCCAGTATAATTTAATATTATCCAAACTTGAACCACTTTGAATATGTTAAGTTTTATATAAAAACCTTCGGTTAATATTGGGTATAGTCCATCAACTTATAAGTCATTTTTATTTTTCACTTTTCTGATGTGGGATCTTTCCTCTCCAACACGTCCCCTCATGTGGAACCTACTTAGACTTGCACATGCGACAAATCCAGATGATCCTCTCGAACGGAAGGAGAACGAGTCGACAAATCCGGCATTAGCAACCTCTCTTGAAGCAGAAGTGGAGACATGACAGGCAGAGCGGACCAAAGATGGACAAGGAACCTTAGCTTTGATACTAAGTCAAACTGCGACAAATGTGGCATGTGGACCTCCAATATTGTTGGATTTGAGATCCTACATCAAAATAGGACAAGATAAAATACAACTTAAATGAATGTGGACTATTCCTAATTGTATCGATATCTTTTGTGGATAAAACTCAACACTTTAAATGTGGTTAAGTTGGGACAATATCGGTACATGATGGATCTTATGTGCCTCGCTTGTTGCTGTTCAACTTGGTATCAGAGCAGGTTCCTCTCCAATCACGTCCCGAGCCTGATGGGATTGAATTAAAATATGGGCCAAAATTGATTCCAGCTGAATGAATCTAGACCTTCGAAAATATGCGTTGGCTCCTGAATGTACTTACACAGCGCGCGTGTTGGATTTGAGATCCCACATCGAAATAGGACAAGATGGATTGCAACTTAAATGAATGTGGACTATTCCTAATTGTACCGAGACATTTTATGGATAAAAATCAACACTTTAAAGGTGGTTAAGTTGTGACAATATCGGTATATAACAGACCCTACGTGCCACGCTTAGCGCTGTTCAACTTGATATCATAACGGGTTCCTCTCCAATCATGTCCCGAGCCTATCAGGCTTGAAGGAATTGTAATCTGAGCCAAAATTGGTTCCAGCTGAATGCATTTGGATCTTTGAAAAGATGCATTGTCTCCTGAATGTACTTACACATGGGGCGTGTTGGATTGAAAAAGGTGGTTAAATTGAAACAATATCGGTACATGACGGACCCTATGTGCTATGCTTGTAGTTTTTCAACTAATATAACTAATATTGTCCAAACTTGAACCACCTTGAAGGTGTTAAATTTTAAACAAAAGGCTTTGCTTAATATTGGGTATAGTTCATCCACTTATAAGTCATTTTTTATTTGTCACTTTTCCTATGTGAGATATTTCCTCTCTAACAAATGTTACCTACAAGGCTGCAAGATAGTTGAGGAATTGATTCACCTCATTTAGAAGGCCTTCAATTCGTTAAAATTCTAGCAAGTTTCTTTCTATTAATAGACATATTAATTTGTGTAAGTAAAATACCAATAGCTTTTGTGCAAATCCTAGAGGTCTCTTGCTATTTTAGATATACAATATTTGTGAGCACTATTGGAGAATCTATCAGAGGTAGGTCATATTACAGAGATTGTAAGTACTATAAATGTCGTATATTCTTTCATTGTAGGTGTGTAATATACATCGAGAAGAAAATAGTGTGGGTCATAGAGTCTTATAGATTAATTATGCTAATATTAGTGATACTTATGGGATTTCGTTAGATGAGTTGTCACCTATGAATATCCTGTTGGATCTTTGTGGGACTATGGAAGATGTTTAAAGGCTTCTACCCTTATTAAGAGATACTCATTGTAGGGTAGTAAAAGGAAGTGAGCTTAGATGAGGGAATTTCAATGAGTTTCAATGAAAATTCCTCTTGGGCCTCCTAGTGGACTTACATGATTATTAAATTAATCATAGACTGATCCTGGGCCTTTGGGCTCTGGGGAATTAATTAAAATCAAAGTTATTTTGGATCAGAAACATTTTTTAGTTGATGAGTTGAGACACAACTTTTCATCTTCTTCGTCTTTGAAAAAAGACTACATTTTGTTCAAAACACCGAACAGACGTCTTATGTCTATAAAAGACGCATGAAGAATCAGGTTCGATATACAATTAGATTACAAATCTTCCATACTATACAAGAGAGAAACACATACTAAAGTTTGTGATAGAGTTCAAGGCATTTTGCAAACCTTGAAATTGAGAGTTGAATCTTGGGAGACAGGCGTCAAGAAGATTCTACAAGCATAAGTGTATGGACGAATTTATTTGAATTGCTTTCTCTATTTCAATTTATATATTTTTGATTGAAAGCATTTATCGAATTTAAATTCCCTGTTGTTTAGTTTCATGAATTTCTATATCTAATTACATTTATAAGGATATTCATTGCGATTCATAGATTTGATTCATACTTATAATGCATATTTTCTAACATATCCGATATGTCATCTATGTGAAGATCTAATTATCATTTGTTGACCGAGGAAAATGTATTATGTCCTTGAATTTTTCTTGTAATGTTTTAGTCATGAAGTGTTAAGATGATCCCTTGTTAGCCACTATAGATGATTGTGTTAACTTCATAGATACCTAATACATCAGTCAACACAAACAAGATCATTCTCACATTAATACAAAGCCAAAACAGTCTACAAACACATCATAGAGAACATATGAATTCATAGTTATATTAGGGAATATGTACCTGTGCCGAAATCTTGTCATTCTTCTCCATTGTACATCATGTTGGCTATCTTACCAATCTAAGATGCTGGTAGAACACAAAGGAAAGATCTTTTGGACACACAAACACACAAGCTTTAACAATGGGGCTAAAACGCAATGCGTAATAATCGTGTTTGTGGCCAAGGACTTCTCCTTTTTATATAGGATCAGAGTCATGATATTGATTTAAACTCATCTCATAAGGAGTCTAAATTTGACTGCATATATATATATTTTGATCCAGCTATAAAGACCAAAATCTATCACAAGATGTACATTAATCGAGTGTATTAATTCAATGAGAGTCCTGCTCTTATTCGTAATATAGAACACAATAATCAACTGAAATTAGAGTTATAATATAATAGTTCTTGCTGTGAAACTAAGGATCCCCCAATCACAGTATATTTAAGTCCAATATTTATCTAACAGATTGCGTTGGTAAGAATTCTAAGTGTGGAACACCACTTCAATTCAAATTTCGTCGGTGTTGTCCGGAGTTAAATCTCAATTTATTTTAGTGGCAGGCAAGATAGTGTTCTGACATGATCTCAAGTACGGATTCACCAGAAATTTTTGAAGAACCATTTGATTATTATATGGTCTTAATCCAAAAGATATCTAGAAATGCGACAGAAGGCCCCAGCCCCATGGACTAGATTGGGTCAGGCCCATAGACGACTAGATCGTCGCCATCGTCATTGTTTAAAGTTTACCCAAAAGACTGCTATTGATGCTGACTTACAGATCGTCGCCGTCAACCTGGGGTTCGCCTCGACATCGTCACCGTCGCAACCTTGGCCTTGAAGCATCGCACCTCGCGCATCCAATCCCAGTTTCAGCATGTAATCAACTAACTATTATTGTATTAGAGTACGTTTTCATTTTGAATTGACCGACTACAATATATGCTAATTTTGATGTTCAAATGTATCTATCTATGTTGATGCTGCTGATGTTTATATGAAACAGATTCAGGTTACACCTGTTTGTGGGGCAGAGTTGTAGTCTTATGATGTATATTATGTGACAGAAATTCTACTTTCTCTTGGTTGGTTTCTGGTCACTGAGTTCTTCTAGTAGTAGGCAACAGTGTGTATTAATGTTTATGATAAATAGGAATTTCCACTTGATTCACATATGCTCATTGCCAAATGTGGTATTCTGCTCATATAATCATATTATTAGGCTTCTATCTATCTATTTATTTATCTATCTTGGTTATGACAATTTTGGCAGTTCGTGCCAGGAAATGTGGGGATTGCTCCTTTTGTTCTTACTGATTTAGAGTGATTCTATTCATGTGGGAGTTAATATATTAATTTCTTATTTCAGGTGGTCTGCAGAATTTATGTTATGCTGGCTGAATATGTGTACTTTGAATCTCTTAATGCGGTAGGTAGAAGTTAGAGTTTTGTCTGTGTGAAGTGGATCTTATTATGAATGCTAGGTTAACACCAATAGTTTGTTCGTCTCTTTGCAGGACATGGTTAGAGTCTTTCTCAATATTTTGTCAGAGGAAACAATCCTTGTGAGTTTGCGACTACTTTTGTAAATTTTATGGGCAAGGTTACTCTTTCTACGATCTATAATTTAGATATTCAATTTGCTATGAGGTGAACAAATCGTCATTAGCAACTTGCGATTTGGTATGCTTTATATATATGGTCCCTACTTACAATATTTTCTCTTGTTATATCTTAGGCAGTATGAACTATGAATATACCTTGTTATTCCAATTTGGTTTGGTTTGGTATTGCTGCGATTATGTTGATGAATGAGCAGGTCAATTTACCTTTTGAAGTGTGCCTTTTCTCATACAAATTTGGGGGTGCTTATAATTCGAATCTCATATGTGTGCTTAGTGCTTACAATAACGAAACATAGTTACTGCCAAACTTAATCCTGCCTGGTGCAGTCTCCATATGATAATATTGGCTCATGGATAATTTTATCAAGGAGTTTATACTTTTGACCATGCAGTGCTATCCAGGTGAAGATGATTTCGCCATTGCAAGGGCTATTTTAATGTAAGTTTTATGTTTCTTTACTTATCTCCTAATATGAATTGCCAGAAGTGCACATATATGGCGCTGAAGTATCAATCATTTTCATGCTTATCACTCGCTGCTATTGGAAAAGGAAATTTAGTGTACAATGAGCATTCAGAAAGTTCTACGATGAACAAAAGCATTTGAAAATTCTGTCATTTTAATGCTGATGTGATATTTTTGTTTGTTTGTTGAAGGTATTTGTCCTTAGGTAACCTAAGAGATGCTAATATTCTCAAAGAAGCAAGTTGAATCCAAGCAACTCGAATTTCATAAATTGGATTTAATTAGTGGTGTCATGACCAACCCTACACAACTAGTATCAAACCAAAACCAACTCCTCGAAACCATCACCGCAGTCTTAATCTCCAGCAAAACCCCACACTCCCTTAAACCCTACCTTCCAGACCTAACCTCCTCCGAGCCTCTCCTCCTCTCTCTACTCCGTTCCAAACCCCTCGCTTCCCAGCCCTCCACTCCCCTCTCCCTCTTCAGCTGGGCCCAGGCCCACATCCCCTCCTCGGCTCAATCCCCTCGACCTCCTCCCCTCCCTCTTCTCCCACAACAAATTCGCCGATGCCAAAACCCTCCTCTCCCAATTCATCTCCTGGGATCCACACAACACCCTCCACCGCACTCTCTTCCAAAACGATGCCGTTGTTCCCAAACGCACCAAGGCCCTGCTGGACACCTTATTCGGTGCCTATGTCCACGTCGGCAGGCCTCACCTGGCGGCCCAGCGCTTCAACAAAATGGTGAAGCTACAATTCCGGCCCAACTTCCTCACCATCAACACTCTCCTCAATGCATTAGTAAGGTGCCACTCCTCTCACTCTATTGCAATGTGTAGAGAAATAGTGAGGGATGCCATTAAACTAGGGGTTAGTGTGAATACTAATAGCTTCAATATTTTGATACATGGGTGTTGCTTGGAGAATAAGTTTGGTGAGGCTGTGGAGATGTTGAGAAAGATGGGTGAGTTTGGATGCGAGCCTGATAATGTGAGCTACAACACGATTTTGGATTGGTTGTGTAAGAAAGGGCAGTTGAGTGAGGCTAAGGACTTGTTAATGGACATGAAGTTGAGGGGGTTGGTGCCGAATAGGAATACTTTCAACATTTTGGTTTCGGGGTATTGTAAGATGGGGTGGATGAAGGAGGCGACGCAGATGATGGAGATCATGACGAGGAATAGGGTGTTGCCGGATGTTTGGACGTTTAATATGATGATCAGCGGGTTCTGTGGAGTTGGGAGGATCGAGGAGGCACTTAGGCTGAGGGATGAGATGGATGAGTTGAAGCTGGTACCGGA
This sequence comes from Geum urbanum, assembly GCA_946800695.1. Taxonomy (NCBI): domain Eukaryota; kingdom Viridiplantae; phylum Streptophyta; class Magnoliopsida; order Rosales; family Rosaceae; genus Geum; species Geum urbanum. The sequence goes on along the minus strand of OX327002.1, from coordinate 2,852,827 downwards.
TGTGATGACGTATAATACTTTGATTAATGAGTATTTTGAGAGGAACGATGAGTATAGAGCCTTCATCTCTTCCCAAAGCTATTAATGAGTATTTTGAGAGGAACGACGAGTATAGAGCCTTCATCTCTTCCCAAAGCTCTAGAGCCTTGTATAGGCTCTGATCTCTACAGAGAAAGGAGGTTTGATGATGTTTTTGGTTTTTCTGCTGACATGAAAGAAAGGAAATTAATTCCCGACCAGTATACATATTGTGCCATTCTTAGTGCACTTTTTTTTATAATGGTATGATCAAGTGATACAGCGGAAATTATAACTTTGGAATTCACCAACGGCTCTTTTTGAATCCACAAGAACAGTTTTTTCGAATCCACGAGAAAGTCTGGAATCTACCTGGCATTTGAGAAATTTCAAAGTTTTTGATTAAAAAAAGATGCCTTGTGACCACCTAAGAAGATGCTTAAATACTAAAACAATCTTAAGCTGAAAAAAAGGAGCTAAACGGAATAAAAAAAAAACCAAATCCTAAATTGAAACTGATTTTGAACTGTTTGCAACCCTCGATGGGTCGAACGTGAGTTTCTGCCTGTGTTGCCTCAAAGGCTCGACAGGTCGAGAGAGAGCCACTGCCTGAAGTTGAAGTCCAAACCTGGACTGAGCTAGTAACGCCTTTCTTACGACAATCTATTTGTTCCTCTATCCTTGCCACCATCCGTTCTACATCAGTCTCCTCCACTTTAAAAGAACTCAACCCCGAGTTATTACCTCCATATAACGACACATCCTCATGGAACTCATAAAAATCAGCGACATTAAAAGCATTTGAAATTCCCATGGAGATCGGAAGATCAACAACATAAGCATTATCATTAAACTTCTTCAAGACCTTGAAAGGACTATATTTCCTGGGCTTTAACTTACTGTAGGTGCCCACTGGGAATCTCTCATTCCTTAAGAACATCATAACCGAATCCCCTTCCTTGAACACCTTCACATGTCTATGCTTGTCAGCAGCAACTTTATTTCTGGCATTGGTTTTCTCCAACTTTGCCTTCACTTCTTCTCGGACAGTGTGAACTTCTTCGGCCAACTTTACAGCAGCTTCACTAACACCGTGTCCCTTCGGCAGCTTGACCAAATCGAATACAAGCTGAGGGATAGATGTATAAACCATAGCAAATGGTGATTTACCAGTAGCACTATGCACATAATTGTTGTAAGCAAACTCGACTTGGGGCAGAGCAATTTTCCACTGTTTCGGCTTATCTCCACAAACGTTTCTAATCATATTTTTCAAAGACTGGTTTGTAACTTCACTTTGACCATCTGTTTGTGGATGAGCTGTTGTACTCCTCTTCAAGACTGTTCCAAACTGCTTCCATAAGGTGATTCAGAAGTGACTCAAGAACTTTGTATTCTTGTCGGAAGTGATAGATTTAGGCACACCATGCAAACGAATAACTTCCCTGAAAAACAGCTTGGCTATATATGTTTGAAGCAACTGCAGTCTTCTTGCAGGCAATAAAGTGTGTTATCTTGGAGAATCTATCCACCACAACAAACACAAAATCTACTCCCCTTTGGGTTCGTGGCAGTCCCAACACAAAATTCTTCAAAACATCCTGCCAAATGTCGTCTGGAACAGGTAAAGGCATGTAGAGACCGGTATTTTAAGACTGACCTTTAGAGACCTGACAAGTATAACATCTTTGCACAATTTTGTTGACATCCTGTTTCTACAGTGGCTAGTAATATCGCTCATCCAGACTTGCAATCATCTTATCTCTCCCCAGATGACCACTTAATCCTCCTCCATGTAAATCTCGAATCAGCTTCTTTCTAAGAGATGATATTGGGACACATAACTGATTACCATGAAATAGATACCCCTCATTGATAAAGAAACCAGAAAAATGATTGTTTCTTGCTCATGCATTGCTCCAAGATCTGCGTGAAGTCTTCATCAGCCTTATACAACTCCTTCAGGAACTCGAAGCCAATTACTTCTTGGGATAACGTAACCAACAAAGTCGCAGATGCGCTCAACAAAGTTTCTTGCTCGTCTGCTGAGCGCATCTGCAACTTTGTTGAGGGTTCCCGATTTGTACTTGATGACGAAAGGAAATTTCTGCAAAAATGTCACCCACCTGATATGCATCTTGTTGACATATTTCTGACTGTTTATAAACTTCAAGGCTTGATGGTCAGTGAATAGCATGAATTCCCTTTGAATCAAATAGTGCTCCCATTGCTTTAGAGCCCTTACTACAACATAGAATTCTTGGTCGTAAGTACTCCATCTTTGGCGAGCCTCACTCAACTTTTCGCTAAAGAAAGCCGTCACCCTCCTCTTGGGATAAGACTGCTCCGACTCCAATACCACAAGCATCACATTCTACCTCGAATATCTTCTCAAAATCAGGTAAAGCCAAAACTGGTGATGTACAAAGTTTTTCCTTAATAAGAACAAAACTCCTTTTCTGTTCTGCACCCCAACGGAACTTGCCATTCTTCATGCATTCGGTAATTGGTGCAGTAATGACACTGAATTTTCTCACAAAACATTTGTAAAATGCTAAACCATGGAAACTTCGTACCTCAAACACTGTTGTAGGAGCTGGCCACTCTTTAATTGCACGCACCTTCTCCTCATCAACTTGTATTCCATCGTCACCAACCACAAAACCCAAGAACAACAGCTTGTTGGTGCAAAAACTGCACTTTTTCAAGTTGATAGATAACTTGTTCTGCTGTAACACCTCCAGGACCTTCCTTACATGTTCCAAGTGTTCATCTTTGTTCTTGCTATAAATAAGAGTGTCGTCGAAATAAACAACGACAAACGACCCAATGAAAGGACGTAGAACCTGATTACCACTTGATACATTGAAAAATATAACGTTGGAATCCACCAACGGATCATCTTGAACCCACAAGAATATTTTTCTCGAATCCACGAGAAAATCTGGAATCCACCAGGTATTTGAGAAATCTCAAAGTTTTTGATTAAAAAAAGATGCCTTATGACAACCTAAGAAGATGCTTAAATACTAAAACAATCCTAAGCAGAAAATAAAAACCTAAACGGAATAAAAGAAAATAAAAAACCAAATCCTAAACTGAAACTGATTCTGAACTGTTTGCAACCCTTGACGGGTCGAGCTTGTTCCCTCGACGGGTTGAGAGAGAGCCCCTGCCTGAAGTCGAAGTCCAAACCTGGACTGAGCTAGTAACGCCTTTCTTACGACAATCTATTTGTTCGTCTATCCTTGCTGCCATCCGTTCTACATCATTAAGGAAGCTGAGGAGTTCACATTTAAAATGGTGGAATCGGGTAACTTACCTAATCGGTACTTGAAATCGGACAAGGGATCAGATGCGGTGACCTCTGAATGCTCAGTAGAATCTGATTTAATCACAGTATGTTATTCAGATAAGATCAACCAGTTGTGTTCTCAAGGTAAATACAAGGATGCTATCCAAATTTTACAAGAATCAAAGAAGAAAGTTATCACTTTACACAAAGATGTTTATATTCATTTGATGGAAGGTCTGATTCAAAGGCGAACAAAAGTATCAAAAGCCAGTGACAGGCTGACAAGCTGAAAGGTATCACTTTACACAAAGATGTTTATATTTTCTTTACTTATCTCCCAATATGAATTGCCAGAAGTGTACCTATATGGTGCTGAAGTATCAATCTTTTTCATGCTTACCACTCACTGCTATTGGGAAAGGAAATTTAGTGTACACTTTTCTGTGATGAACAGAAGCATTTGAAAATTCTGTTATTGTAATGCTGATGTGATATTTTTGTTTGTTTGTTGAAGGTATTTGTCCTTGGGTATTCTGAGAGATGCTAATAACATAATGGATGAGATAAAGAAGCAAGTTGAATTCAAACAACTTGAATTTCCAAAATCGAATTTGATTCAGTTCATCAAATTTCTTCGACAAATGTATGTGCAAAAACAGATTGTTGCTTTTTATGGCAGGTGCATGACATGTTGACTTACTCTGTATATTGTTGTCAATGCAGGTTGCTGAGAGATGCTTTTCCTCTTTTTAATATGCTGAGATCAAATTACAAATCCACATTAGACAGGGAGCCTACGTTTAATGAGGTACGCAATTCTGTTGGGTGTTATAGAACATTTGGTTAACTATTAGATATTCTTTTACTAGGTCATTTTCCCTATGCAATTGGACAAAGCCAAACATAGTTTCCTCGTTATTTGTGACTGATAGTTGCATATTTATGCAACGTTTATGTGCTCAACCGAACCTTATATTTAGCTCTTTTGTTATGTTTTTAAGTAATTTAACATTATTATTTATTCTTAGGTATTTTGGAGATAAATGAAGAAAATGAGATTAAATATATAATGCAGCTTGGCGAAGGAACAGGAGTCCTTGGCGAGGAGGTTTGGTTCTTGGCGAACACGTGATAAAAAAGTGCAAGTGGGTTTTGCTAGTTTAATTAAACTAGTTAAATGGGGTTAAATAATATATCTTGGCGAGCCTCGCGAGAGAGAAGCCCTTCTGCAAGTTGATTTGGCGAGCACGTGGGAATTTATATATATATAATAGAAGTTGACTTGTGCTTGGCGAGGAACAGAGGAAGAAGTGGGCTTGAACTTGGAGACTTAGAGTAAGACAAAGAAAGAAGTATAATTGAAGTGGATGGCTGCATGCATATTTATATATATCAAGTGGATTGAAAAGAGGGTCAAGCACGTGATGCATTCTTGCCAATGAATCAACTTAGACTTAGACTTATATATATGGCTTGGCGAAGTTGCTAGCGAGGAGAAGAAAATGAGGAGTCCTAATTTAATAATGAGATTATGAATATTGGGCTGGATTTTGGAGTCTTGCACGTGGTTTGCTAGCTAGGTTAATTAACCTAGCTAGTCTGGAACATATAAATAGCCAAGAAGAGAACGTACGGGAGAGGATGGACGTAACGAAGAGCAAGGAAGCTGCAAGTTTCTCTTTCATCCGTTTGTATCAATTTCTTTCATGGATTATTTTAGTTTATTTTCTGATTCCATGAGGAGCTAAACTCCATTGTTAAGGGGCTGTTTTGAAGCCCCGTTCATGATATCTAGATTGCTTATGCACTTTAACTAAATGTTGTTTTTGTTATTTGAATGAGGTTTCTTTGTTATTTATACGGTGATGATTCTTGATTATGTATGCTTTGAGTGCACGCTTAGTATGCATGTTTAGGAATCTAATTCTAAGAAAATTGATGGCTGTTGGTGATTATTACCTTCCTCAAGTTTCAATAGTAGAACCCATACATGCTTGGTATAAGAAACCCTAGGTCTAGTAAGACACGACCGTAGTGTACTTATGAAGCCTTGTAGATTCTCAAACCCTTTCTAAATCTTAATGCTTTTCTCTTAGTAAATTCGAGTCCGTGACTTCGGGTTCTTTGAGGGATAGACAATATTGATAAGCAGACCTTCAATGTTGTAAACATAAGGATCGGGTAATAGGTTGTGTTCACAGCTCGAGGCCTTCCTGGGAATCTTTCATTCATAACATTTGCATTATTTAGTTAAGCATTTGTCGTCTAGATGGATTGACGGTGGTGGATAACACTTCCCTTAACCCATTTTATCATTGATTCTCGTTTTACTTATACTCTGTTTTCTGTTTCAGTTTAGTAATCTGTTTTACAGAATTTTGTTCGCCAACCAAACAAACTTTGATGGTATTGAAATTTCGCGTGGTAGTTCGCCACGGTGTCTTTAGTGTCCAGTATTAATTTCGTAATTTTAGGTTGAGTCTAGCTATTTTAATTAATTATGTTAGTGTCCCGTGGTCGAGTCTGTCAGATTTCTGATTTTCGCGTCTGTTTGTAGTTTAGAGTATTGAGTCTCATCTTTCCCTGTGGATTGACCCCTATACTATTGTACTGCATTGACAAGCATATTAAGTTCATTATAGGGTATTTTTGAGGGTGGTTAAACACCGATCAGTGACCTACCTTTATCAGTCTGGCTTGTTCAACCAGAGCATTCTGACATAAAAAGTTATGGTGTAGTTTCTAGATGAAATCGTGGAGAAATTCATGGAGTACGGTGTAGAAATCCTCTGCAAGGGATGGGAATGTTCGGGGAGATCTTCAAGGTGCTTACTCATTTCTTTTACAGGATGCTATACATGGAATCTTGTGGTTTCATAAACTAATGTGGTCTGACAACTTAGAATATTGGTTCAATAAGCTACCTGACAAAATAAATATAATCAAGAAGACTGTATCCACAAAATTCTATAATTTTTCACTTGCAATTCATGAAGATAAATAAGGAAGTAATAGAGCAGCATTCTGTGTGGAATATGGATTCTTACTACTTGATTACCATGCAGATGATGGGAGGTGATTGGTGATGCGGTAGAGCTACAACTTCCTGAGACCTTTGCAGATCGGTTAAACTACTGTTAACGCGTGTTGAAGAGAGTATGTTTATGTGTGCCATAATATGCAGAACTATTTTTTTCAAGCTGTGATGATTAGCACAACTAGTGTTCATTTGCATTCTAGGGGCATGTTCACATGAATAATCTTCTCCGTTTGTACCATTGATGTAAGATCAGCAAGAGATTACTGTCAGTTTGAAATTTTGTGACATACTTGCCTTCACTCATATGTTCGTTATGGATTCCTCGGATCTTTTTCTAGAGCCAATGAACTCATGGATTCTCATTCCCTTTCGATTACAACAATAGAGGCTGCCAAGTAGCAAGTACAGCATTTATACATTCTGAACTCATGAGTACACATTTACATGTCATCTGAAACAAGATTAGAACTCAGAATCTATCTTTTCTGCAGCAGAGAATGTCAATTACTCGTCGAGTAGAAACTCCACTCCGTGTTCCTTAGATTCATTTCTGGTGTTCGAAAGTCTATGAGAAACGGTGTGATCTCGGTAAAACAAAACGATGGTTTAGGTCGGGTCGGGTCGGGTTACAGATCGTCGCCGTCTTTGTTCAAACCCAAAAGACTATTATTGATGCTGACTTGCTCTGCTGTTATCTTTGGAAGCTCTGAAGTTCACCATCTGAGATTTTGAGACAGAGACAAGTGAAGATGAAAAGACAAGTGAAGATGAAGGCGTTGAGTTGGTGGCTAATGGTGGTCGGTTCACTCCGCCTGGTCTCGGTTTGGTTTGGCTTCTTTGATATTTGGGCTCTACGATTCGCCGTCTAAAGGTCCTAGAGGGGGGGGGGGGTGAATAGGCTTTTTACCACTTTTTCGCTTAATGTGTTCTCGGGATAGCAAGATAGAGTTCTATTCCGAAAAACAGGATACGAGCGTTAAAACGTAAAGACAGTAAGTAAAGAATAACACAAGATGTTTTTGTTAACGCAGAAATCCTACAACCAGGATTAAAACTGCGTGCCCCTAACTCTTGAAGGACAAACCTTTCCACTATCAAGTAACACACACAATTACAAGTCTCTTGTACTCTGGGGATACATAACCCGTATGCTATCCTAACTAGTCTTGACTACCAGTTCTAATAGAGCTACACTACTTGATCTATGTGTTAACACCTTGGAAAATATTCAGAAGCATCAACTCAGATCTTAACTACTCTCAAATTAAATCTTCTTGATCTACTTCTTGGGTTGGGCATCTCCATACCTATCTTAATGGAATGCACTATGCAATGATGCATATGAGTTTTGAAAACAGTTTTTATGCTTGCGAATCCATGTCTATTATGCACTGTAAAGAGCAACCAAAAGACATAGAGAGGGAGGAGAAGAGAGAAGAGAAACTACACAGAATTGTGCTCTCAAAGAGTAACCCTAAAAGAATAACCTAACCAGAAACTATTTCACTCAACCAACCTTTCAAAACAGCCTTAGACTCCTTATATAGACAATGCAATACAGCAGCAAATAGCAGCAAGTAGACAAGGAAAAACAGAGGTCAAAGGCAGCAAGAAAGCACGTGAAAAGATAGCATAAAAGCAACCCTATTGCAGCCCTAAAACTGTCCTAGATATTGACACAACATTTCATAGTTTGCAAGGCAAACGCATGCTCAAAGGACACCATACAGGGTCAACATCTAATTCCCATTTTAGGCAAAGAGTGTTTTAGGAGGGAAACAAAACTTTCCAAGCCATATACTAGAAATGGTAAATACAGCTTCAGCTAGCACGTAATGGACAGATTGAGGAAGGCAAGAAGGCTGTCCAGGCTGTAAAGCACATCACACAAGTAACACACAATCCTAAAAGTCACATGTGAGCCTAAACCATCACACCTTTTGTAGAGTCAACTATCATGAACAAAAGCACTTGTATCCTAGATTAAGGATGACCTATGCCTCAGAAAATCACATGCATACAGACTAAGAAATCACCTAGGCGACCGAAATCATGTATGAACATATATCCAGAGTGATAGCAGAACAACTGGGATATGTGCTCAGTTGCTATCCTAAATGAAAAACATGTTATGAGATGCATGAACTACCTGTTTTTCCAAAGAGATAAGTAAGTGATGCCCACATCTTCAATCTCTTTTCTTGATCGGTCTATTGTGTTTTGTCCATTGTCAAGGAGTAGCCAATATTAAGTATGCCTTCACCGCCTTCTCCAAATCCCCAAGTACACTCCTACCCTCTCTCAATCTGGGTTAAAGTTTGATCCTTTTTAATTGCCCAAGTCAGAAATGTATTTGTTGTTATGAAATTGACAAACCCATTTCAGTGTTTGTTGTATGGTGACCTGTTATGGAGCTCATCGTGTTTATTGTGGGAGTTTGATAGGAGATGGATAAGATAGGCAATGGATTAAAATCATATGATCGTTTGGATTTTTCAATGTTTTAGATCCAAAAGAGCTAAACTTGTTTTCCTATGTCATCTTTTAAGTCTTGTAGTATAAATGTGTTTAGTGTCATCATGAATACTAGATTGTGGTAATGTCTTTGATGCCAATATCAAAGTTACTTCAGCTCTTATATGGGTGATGGGTATGTAAAGTTGTCGCGACTAGATAGGAAACTGTGTGGACTGTATGTTTAAAGTCTAGAACTTCCTTCATTAGTTGCTTGTAATGGTATGGTGTACTCCACCAATGTCTGTCTCACTTCTGTGTGCTGTTATGTGCTCCCTGAGAAGAATCGAGAATTTGCTTCTTTATACTGTTTTCTAATCTTGTATGTTTGGTTCTTGTCTCTGCAGTGACTGAAGTTCACGGAAGGACATTTGGTGTCTGGACTCTCCTTGCTTGCACACTGTGCTATCTTTGTGCCTTTAACCTTGATAACAAGCCACTCTACTTGGCTACCTTTCTATCATTCGTTTATGCACTTGGTCATTTCTTGACTCAATATCTTATGCCAAACCATGGCCATTGCGAACCTCTCAACCGTCAGCTTTTTTGCAGGTATCAATTTTACTCTACCTTTTTTAATGGCCAGTGTTGCTTGCCTCCTTTTCTGCTCTGATATTAAGTACAGTGCAGAATTTTTGATTCTCAAATTGGATCCGTGTCATGAAATTCACGTATACATTTCAACTTAAATATGGTTATTGTTGACAAATTGTTTCAAGTTATAACATAATAAATCTTAGGCTGCAGACATAAAATCAATGTTATGATGCTTATTAGCTCGTTGTTTCATGTTTATAGCATACTGTACCAGGCTGCAGGCCTAGTTGGAACAAAACAGACTCTATGATGCTTTATCAGAAAACAAGATAGAAACAGAAGACACCATCTTTTACCATCTTCCAATACACTGTTATAAGGTATCACGCTCATACTCTGCGAGTATTTGGGCACTTTTAATATATGGCATAATGGCAAGACCAGAATCCTCTGTGCTTATTTGATAGAAAAAGAATTAGAGAACTGTAGTAGTGCACATGCTATTTGTACTGCATCGCGTGGATTAGTATGTGATAGATATACGCTGTTGATTTGCTATAACATCTGATGACAAATGGTGTATGCATATCCTGGAAACACCTGGATGCTTAGTTTGTTAAATATTGCCAACATCAGTCCCTCTTTATTTACATAATTGTATATTTTGTTCGTCAAAATATTGGAAATAAGATAAAAAAAATCAAACAAATGGCTCTATCCAATGATATAGAGTGGTTTTTCTGATGTAATATTTGTTTCCAATAGTAGTCATTCACATGCTATTTGTATTTGTTCACATGTGCTCTGGCTCTCATCTCAGCCATCTGTTATAGAAAATAAAATGCTTTAATATCTGATGTCAAGTGATGTTTGGATTTCCTGGAAACAAGTAAAGCTTGATCTGTTGTTTTGTGAAAACATAGGATTTTTTGTTTGCTTGGAGTAGAGAACACGAAATTTCTATCCTTATGTAATACTTTCGTACTAATATAATTCTCTTGTGATCTGGTTCAGGCACATCAATAGTATGGATGTTGTTGCAATGGAATTCTCATCAACCTCAAGCTGGATTGAAATCTGAGTAGTGTCTGATTACTGCCTCAGCTTTTCCACACTAGTTGACCGGTCCCCTTGTGATTTTCCGCAGCTTGTTCTCTGTAACTGTAGTTTGAAATTTTGATATCATTCTCTAACACCGCGATTGTCCCTGAAAGTTAAAACGAATTCTACACTATTGATATGAAACTGCTCGAGTGAGTCGAGTGACCGGCACATTTTTCTTAAATTGAAGTACATCTGGTTGCCATTGTGTAACACTATTTATCTTTGATAAGTTCATCACTAGGTCTGTGCTATTATACCAGATGCAACATATTTTGACATTGTTTGCCTGATTTTTTTATTTGACAGTGAATTAATTCAGAATTTCTCCACTTAATAATCTCATCATGATTCCTTTTTGGCAATAATAATCTCATCTTGGTTACGAATTACCTTGTATTCTATGACTACACTTGGTCGATAATTCATCTTCAAAGAGCAATTTGTCATCAGCAAGTCAGCAGACTACTCAGTGTAGTGCGCTCTCCAAATGTGCTTCCCCGCTTCTTCCATACATGGAAAATCTGTGAAACAACTCCGAAAGTTACTAAGTTGACAACAAGCTCCTGTTTCTGTGTTAGCTTTCACACAACTGTGCCATTACGCTCTTCCATGTTCCATCCTGGTCTGATGTTCACACAAATGGATGCCACCCTTCTAGAGTCTACTGAAAACCAAGAAAGTACAGACCACTAAACAAGCAACTGGTTGCTTACCGACGAAGGGTGTAACAAAAGGAAAAGTAGTACATTGCCTTGGCAACAATACTTACAATAGTACAATACCATAGCAAATACATTCATCATTGCCACTTCTTTCTCGAACTCATACATCATCACAAGTTTGAATATGCATCAACATCAATTCAATTCTCACGTCGAATTTGGGAGCACGAAATGAGAATAGAGAAGCAAGAGACTGGGGATCAAAGGAATCCAAAGTGCTTACAATTTAAAGCAAACACCACAGAAGGAATGAATAAATAGGCAAGGCAAGGCTGAAACTTAAAACATAATACAGTGGAAATTTGAAACTAGTTTACAGATTAAAGCCGTTGGTGACGAAAACTTAGCCTACATTTTACCTGCTGTGTTGATTTTCTAGCCATAGACAAATTCACAGACAGTAACCCTACTGCGTTGGGGATTTAATTCCTCCTAAAATGTCCACAAAGGCTGGAATGAAACTTGAAAGCACCAAAGATAGTAATCATCATTCTGCTGCTGACTCTCCATTCTCATCCCCCTCTGTTTGTATTTCTGGCAATGTTCCTAAATCTGTGCGAGCCTCTTTCTCCTCTTCGGAAATATGGGAATCAGAAGAATCGATGGGGTCATTTTGAACTGCATCGTCCGTCCCGTTTGTGGATTCTGAACCTTCATCTATCCCACCAGATTCACTTGTATCATTCGATTTGTCTGTCTCAGTGGAATCTTGAATCTTTGACTCTACATTCTTGTTGGAATCTTCAGCAGTCGAATCTTGCTTCTTAGAGGCATCTTCATTTGTTGACTCTTCAGTTTTAGTGGCATCTTCAGTCGTTGTCTCTTTATTTGCAGTGGCATCTTCATTCTTTGACTCTTCAGGTTTAGTGGCATCTTGACTTGTTGACTCGTCATTCTTAGTGGCATCCGTTGTCTCCTTTATTGTTGACGATCTCGAGCTATCATTTACTTCATCTGTACCATCAGATCTTAAGATCTTTTCCGACATATTAGTGTCTATCTTATCACCGGCAATATTAGAAACTGATTGATCATTCCCAGAACCCGTGTTGTTAGTCTGTTGAGTCTGCTCCACCACCAAGGTGATACCCTCTCGAGAAGTCATACCATCCACCGTCACATTCTGAGAGTTAGCTGACCCAGATACAGTTTCTGTTCCATTTGGTTGGTAGGAAGTCGTTTCTTGGTTCACTTTGGACAAGTTATTGCTTGCTTCTGTACTCACTATTGTCGAGTGATTATTAGCTTCTACTGGATCGCTGGATTGTAATTTCACATTTGCATCTAAAAGTGAGCTTGTCACAGGATTGGACGAATTTCCTTCAACTTTCTCTTCACTTGCAGCCACACTTAAAGTGCCATTTGATGCCGCTGTATCATCTACCAATCTAAAATTGTGTTGGTTTCCATCTTCCTCGCTTCTTTCAGAGGTTCCATTCGAACTTTCCACAGTTTCTTTTTCCGTTTCGGTGCTTATAACTTGGGCATCATGGGTCACTGCACTAGAAGCATCATCACCCTTGTATTGTTCCTCTCGTGCCTCATGAGCATTCTTATCACCTCCCTCATTATCTTGATCGTCTGATGAATTCTCATTTTCAGATCGATCCTCTTTTTCTTCATCCTCATTCTTGTCACCATCCTTCTCATCTCCCTCATCATCTCTTTCTTTCTCTTCATCTACAAGCTCCTCCTCGTGATCTGCTCCCTCTTCTTTTTTCTCTAAATCATTCTCATCTATCTCGTCATCTCTTGCTGCATCTTCATTTTTGATTTCCTCCTCCTCCTCCTGCTCTTCTCCCTCATGCTTCTGACCCTCTTCTTCTACCTGTTCTACCTCATGTTTTGGATCCTCTTCTAATCGCTCTTCTGCTTCATGTTTCTCGTCTTCTAACTCATGCTTCTCTTCTTCCTCGCCCACAGCTTCTTCTTCCTCGTCTTCCTCGTGCTTCACATTTGTTCTCACTTCCTTGTGAGGAAGGTCTTTCCGCCCAAGTTTCAGAATCTCACTATCAGTTTCGGTTCTGAGTAAGGTTTTGGCACCTTTCTCAGCCATCACTGCCTTCTTATCATAGGAATGCTTGAGCTGATAACCTAACCAAAAGCAAACCCCAAGCAGTAGGAGAATCTGTAAAACATGCTTCACCTTGATTCCTTTGGATCTTTGGTTCCTACTTGGCGTCTTCTTCAACATGATGTACTTGCCTTAGTAGAGGCACTATACCCAAATCTCAACTTCTCCCTATACATATGCAATTGTAAGAAACCAGCGTAGAATCCAAATATTAGATGATAAACTTAAGAAGATAACCAAGTCAATCACATTGCTTAATAGTGAAACTCAATTATTAGTATCAACATCAAACAATGTAAGAAGATACCAACTATGAGATTGGCAGTGTCTTGAAGTTAATGTTCATTTTAGATTTGAGATTCAATTACACATAGAAAACTCGTCTAGTTTTCCTCAACTTGGGTATACAGTGCCTCACAATCTACACCAATTTCAGGCATTCCTATATGAACTCATGTAAATTGACTTCAAATTGTATATAGAACACCACACAACACTCACCAGTTTCAGTATACACAGTTTTCGATAACAAAAACAAGAAAGCTACAATCTTTCCTAACAAAGATGATCAATTTCAATGGAAACGAAATCCAAAGTGAATTTGGCACGAAGATCCCAAATGGGCATCAAAGTAAAGGCACAAAAACAAAACGCTAGAAACACATGAAGCGAATACATCAGATACCATGAATGGATCGATCAGACATCTTTGTTCATCTAGAGAAAGAACCCAGTTTGGAAAACAGTAAATCAGAGAAGAGAGGTATACCCGAGGAGTCAAAGGGTTGGGTTGGAAATAGAAGGCGGAGTTGGAGTTGTCTCAGAGTGAAGTGTGTCCATGTTTTTCTGTACTTTACCGATGGGATCTAATTCCAAAGCTGAGCCTCAATTTAGTAATTAAGACTATCGGCCGTACTCGTTTGTTTGTTTTTTATTTGGTCAAACACTGACCTTCTCCTTCTACATTCTTCCCGGTAACAGCTGGTAAATAGTTATTGTGTTTTCTGCAGGCCAATTCTTCCATTTTGACTGTTACTCTAGGAACCCTAGGCCTCGTTTGGTATTTGGAAAGGAAAGTAAAACATTTACCTTCCTTTCCCTTTCCCTTGGGAAGAGAAATCAAAACCTTTCCCTTCTGGTGTTTGGGAAAACCAGGAAAGTAAGTATAAAGGAGGTATGTTTTACAGTACTGTTGTTTGGTACAGTAATAATTGCTGAAGTTTGGAGGTTAATTTGGCCACAAAATATAGTAATAATTGCTGAAATTGGGAGGGAAACGAATTCCAGGGGGGAGTGGAGGGAAGCAATTTCCCCCCAAATTCCTCTTCCCTCCGGAACTGGATTACTTTCCTGGTTTCTTCCAAACAGTGGAAACTCTACAATTTCCTTTCCTTACCCCCACTTTCTGGGAACCAAACGAGGCCCTAGAGTACGTAGACGTCACCACCTGGTTACGGGGTGCTGCGGGCCCGCAGCTTGTTTCGTCCCGGTCCTTTCTCCTTCATAGGTATGAATACTATAAGAGCAGGTTTCTCTCCCTCTAGCTTGAACTTTCGTGAACCTGCAAAACCAATCAGAGCACGGTGTGACACCGTGTTTAAACCCTCTGAAACTTAAGTCAGAACTTATCCTCATAATTGTATAGTGATTAGGGCAGAGTTACGTTACTTGAGACCAAGTATGGACGGTCTATATATACAAAGATCGTGTTAGGTCTAAGCATAGTCTTTATCAAACCAGACTACTTTTTATTAGAAAATGAGGAACCCATTAAGGAATAGATCTTCATATCCAGGGCCAATCAAATCTTATGATTACCACATGCCATTTGGTATAATCCTCTCGGATACACTTTAAATCTTACCTTATTCCTCTCAGATTCTGTTAATCCCCTGAGGCCCGACAGTATAATCCCTCGTGGTCAGATTGCCTAGCTCCCTGAGGTCCGATCTTACCTTGAGATTGTCATGCCACCGAACAATCTAGAAACCTCTACAACGTTCCAGATGCTTCCAAAAATTTCTCGATAATTCATTCTCTAACTGGAGCCCTAATCGTCCAAGCCTATGCCCATTTCTGGCCTCCTCGGACCTCATCCAGATTCGGATTACTCAAGCCCATTTTTTCCTAGCTCGGGTGGCCAAAACCGACTCCCACAAGTACTACTTAGAAACAAAGCATCAAGAAACGAAATACATTCATTTTAAAAACATTAGTGAAAGTGGGTACTCAAAATTGCAAAAGCAATAAAAATTGCAGTAAAACTTTCCTATAGTTCACATATGTGCATCAATGATATGATTCATATAAAAACTCAATAGCTGGCCGGTAAAGTGCTTAAACGGTTCCTCTTATTTTGTAATTTTGTGCTTCCGAAAAGGAAACTTGCGGTTCCAAAAGCTCTTATAGAACACCTCAAAAAAGAAGACTTTAGGAATGCGCTTCCGAAAATGGAAGCTCGTACTTCTAATGTGCTTCTGAATGTTTTTTTCGTGCTTTCGCTTATGAAGCGCTAAGCGCCCTCTTTTCCAAGCTTTCGTGCTTCTTAGCAATCCTCGCCTCCTAGCTCGACTGCTACTCACCCTCTGTCTCATGCCTCGGCAGCAACCCATCCCCCCTCTCCTCGCCTTGGCTTCACGCCTAAGATGCATAGTATTAGAATGTGCACCATATTAGCCATAAAATGTACACCTTTAGTTTTATCTAAAATTTGAGGTAACAAAATGGTTTGCCAAAAAAAAGTAACAAAATGGCATTCACAAGAAATTATTTCACTCGATAACAAGAAGAGAAATTAATACTGCGTATAACGGAGAGAACACCCTAAAAGCGAGAAACCCTTACCTTTCTCGTCCGGCGGCCCAGGAGGTGGTGTCGGCCTCTGGCCTCACCGGTGCGCTGTGGGTGTGGCTGAACGAGGATTTTGTTGCCTTGTGGCTCGTGTGTCCATTGATGGATGAGGTTGTCAGTCGAAGTTTGAGGGAAGGTATAGGCTATGCTCTAGTTTGGAGTTGTCACATAGAGTGTTGTGGAAAAGATCGGTCGTAGGGAGGGTTGGGGAGTTTTGGGTTAAACCTATTCCTTCAGGGCGTTGCATCGATGCCGGAGAGCGGCGTTCCATGGCTTGGAATGCGTTCGGTTTGGCTTTGGGTGCCGGTGGTATTAGATCGGGAGGCATGGAAGCAGGTTGTAACAACTCAAGTTTTGATCGGTGCAAGTCGGCCTGAGTTAGTTGGCGGCACAGGACGTGGGAAGCAGCTGGTGTTTGTGCGACGGATGCATGGTAGAGTTTGGGTCTGTTACTTTTCCTTGGTTGAGATTTGTGGTTGGGTTTGGGTTTTACGCTAGGCCCAGGTTGTTGGATTTTCTTATGTATTTGATATTATTGTTTTCTTTTAAATATTAGTAATGGTATGTCAATATTAAACCCCTATGCTATATGACTAGGGCTAGTCAGACGTCTTAGGTGGGATGTATGTGTGTGCACTTTGATTGCCTTGTCTGTTCTAGAGATGATGCATTCTATTAAATGGATACATCCTCCTAGTAGCATGATTAAACATAGTGCCGACGATTTGATTGTTGTTCGACAGCATACTAGGAAAGCTGGTAAAAAAAGGGTATGAATGGAATGGTTTCGCGGTGGAAGCAATATGATCTATCAAGTGTGTCGCCACTATTATAAAGCGGATATAATAGTTTGTATGAGGTTCTCTGCTAATTGATGCATGTTTGATTACATAGTTAGTGTGACTATCCAAGATGTTCTATATGTGCTCATTATAATATGAGATTCATGTTTTATGTTCCCCCTATGTACTCGACATTTTTATTAGTAAAGATTTGAGAACTACCGCACCCGTCCTTATTTAAAAAAAATTCGCTCATAAATAATTTTCGTAGATAAATGCTAGCATATTTGATTTAATATTTGTTAAAAAATTCTAAAATATAATTAAAATAAAATAATGCTAAGGTTTGGGAGATGAGCAGAAGAGATGTTCACGTACTGTTTGGAAGAAGACAGGACATTAGCATGCACTCAGTCATGGCCTCAAATTTGGCTACCTTGCAATAATAACAGTTCATCATCCTATATGATCTCTATTAATTGGCTCTTCTTGTCTATGCAAATTTGATTGTTTGACACATTCAAAGCATCATATCTATTCTCCTATACATTATAAAGCTCATCGTCGAAGTAGTCCCCCACATGTTAAGTGTGGTTGGGTGCATGTCTGGAAAATGAAATGACACAGAACAAGTTGACAAATTCCCAGAATGCCAATAGGTCCATCTGTTCGATGCAAAAATATCCCTCGCGGAGATATCCTTCTCGCGAAGCAGTCTTTTTTATGATTTCGGATGTTTTAACCGCGTGAGCCGGTTTATCCTGTTTGTGCTTCGTATGCTGGCGTGCCACCGTCTCTTGACGGAATATGGACTGATTACAGCCGCATGACTTCTATATTAAGCGATTAGAATGTGGAGAGCACCAACCCCACTCGAATAGGCCCTTGCTGCCTAGAAACCTAGAACTTTGGATATGTGTCTCTTAGCAGAATCTTTGAAATCGATACTCCACACGTCCTTATTCGTGCAAAGCAGAGCAATTCCTCTGACGATGTGTATTGAGAACACTCGCTCCCTTTAAGTATCCAAGCTCTCAGCTTACAAGTGACAAGCTCTTCAACCTTCCAGTTGCAGTTGCTTCCTTTGATCCTAATACTCTCAACCCACAGGTGACAAGCACTTAGATCGTCTGGTTGCAAGGAAGATAGAAATCTCGAGGACGAGACGTCTGTCTAGGTTTGTTTGCGTATAGCAAGTTTGTATGTTTGATCGGGGGGCCTTCTCATAAAGCTCTTACTCTCCTTATATACTCGCTTAACAAAAGTCATTCATTCTGTTTCAAACTCCTTCTTCTCTTGTAATCACAGTCTGAATCCAACACCAGCATACGTGTCGTATCACTCATAGATCTTCTAATACCATTATAACTCTTCTAAGAATTCTATTTAAAAAAAACTAGTTATGACAGAATCGTAGCCGCGTGAAACCAGCTAGATAGGATATAGTTCTAATAGAACTCAAAACCTTCCTCTTCTGGAAAACGCTCGCCAGACGTTAATCCCACTTGACCCTTCGCCAAGCTTCTAAATATAATGGGCCGCTCGCATAAACCTCGGCCATCTAAGACCAAAATGAAATATTTTATTTAGGCCCAAACATTTCCCCTCAAGTCTTGAACTTGGAAACTTTCTTAAATAAGCGAAAAGACTTGAATATCTCGACTGATGTGCTATGACTTCTCTAGAACGGTATCCCATCACTCAAACGCCACGTTACCCAACTCTTAGAAAAAGTATGACGCTCGACTGACATCTTATAAAAGCACCAGTCCATATCCACAAATTTCATCCTTCAACAAAATCCCTTTCACCTGCTCAGATCCTGCACTTTCTAACTCTCTCAGTCAAAAAGCTCAAACCTTCCCTTCTCACCGCCGTCAATCTTTATTCTCCAGAAAAATGCCTCCTCGCAAAGACATTCCCAGCCTTTATGAAATCCATGATGCCAAGAAGTTCTCCAGACAACTCAAAGCCGTCGCCAAGCGACACAACCCAGACGCTGTCTGCACTCTTACTGTAGATCCTGTTAAAAACACAGGTCTTCTTGGTCCATTTCTGGACACCCCATCAAATCCAGAGCTTTTCAAATACCTTCGCCAGCCCATCTGCAGTTCATCCCTTATACTCCAAGCAGACCCCAGGGCAGACCGAAAGGAATGGACCCAAAAAGACACTCTCTGTCTTATTGGAAAATGGCCACACGCAAGCACAGATGATCTCGCCTGGTACCAGCACCGTCGTGGGCAAGATATCAATCGTTGGGAAGCAGCTGGAATAGCCCAACTCATCGACCTATGCTTCTCTATTCCTACTGGAGGCAACAGAGCCCCATTTGCCACAGCCATGTGCTTTTGGGACTGTACATCAAACTGTTTCCGTCTTTCTTGTGGTGATATGAGCATCACAATGCTCGACCTGTATACTATCTTTGGAGTTCCTGCTTTTGGAAACACTTGGGCTCCTCAACAACTTCACCAAACACCTGACTAAGCTTCCCCAGGATGCCCTTCATCCTACTCCTCATGGGTGAAACAATTTGCTCGCGAGGAGAGAGACACACCCCAAGGAGGGATAGCCTTCCTAGAATATTGGCTAGCGAAGTACCTCTTCTGTTCAACCTCTGCCAAGGTCACCAAATTCTGGACCAACCTCGCTGAACGCATCTTCAACGGTGAACAACTAGGCTTAGTTGAGTCCGTCCTCGCCTACATCTATTATGGCCTCAGGCGAGTAACACTGTCAAGGTTGGACCTGAACTAACCAGGACCACTTTGGATGGTAGAACTCTGGTTGCAGATCTACTTCCCCTTCTTTTGTCCTTCAGCACCCCCTGCCTATGAAGAACACGAGCTGCTGGGCCAAACATTGGTTTCCACGAAACCTAGGACCAAACGATGGTCTTACCTCCACTGCTTCGAGTACCTTTGCTCGCATACAGACTTCCCTACTTCAGTAGTAAAAAGAATTCAGAGTCGTCGCTACCCTGGCCTTCTCGCAACTGGATTCATGCCTTCACCAGAACAAGATGCCCAAGCGAGAAATTTATTCATTCGATTCAACACTTGCCGGGACATGCCAATTCCAGACTCCGTTAACTCCGGGTATGAGCTCTACGCCCCAAACCACTTTTGTAGACAATTTAGGCTTAGCCAGGACGTTCCCATGCCCCTCGCCTGCTCTGTTAACAAATACACCCTTTGGCGAGGAAACAACCGTCCTCTTCTTACAGAAGTACAAGATGAACACTTTGGCTTTCCAATGGTAATGCTTCCAACAATCACAAAGCCACTAGTGATCTCACAGTCGGTCACCCCATCGTATCTCGCATGGTGTTCCCAATTCTGGGAAGAGAAACGACACCAGGGACCGCGTCTATGCTTTGCAGCCATCTTTCACAATTTCAGCCACAGATTCTCCAACCAAGAAGACTTGGCCGCCTTAGATGGACTACAGCAGAACACCAGCCCTACCCCATGGCCACAGGTAACTCCAATCATTCCAAAATTGCCACATATATATTAGCTACTCAAATCATGACTGACCACTATTTTCTCCCTCGCACAGCACTCCCCTGAACCGGATGTGACTGTGGTCATTCAGTCTTTCAAGAAGAAAAGATCAAACCTCTCTAGATCCTCTGTAAGTATTTTAAACTGCTGTTTTTCCAGAACAAATTGATTTTACCACTGGTCCTGGTACTAACCCCAATCCCCTGACAGTCTCCAAAACGTAAAAAGCTTAAATTGAAGACCCAAGGACTTGAAAGTGGAGTCTGGCTGGATACACAGGTCATCAGCAGGGACAAACAAGTGAAACTTACCGCTCAAGTCTTCCTCGCCTCATTTGATCAGAGGAGTGACAAAGCCTCAGGGTCCAGTGCCTGCTCAGCCATAGCCTTCACTATTGCACACTGGTTATGTGCCAATCCCAGCAGTATGCCTACGCTCTCCCAATTTGAGGACCTCCTAATTCAAGGTTCCAAGGAGTGGCAGGAATTATGCAAGGACGATACCCTTGCGAGCAAGTACCCAGATCAACACTTTGACCTGGACACAATCTTGAAGGCGAACATCAGACCGCTCCAATTCTCATCTGATGACTCCTACGTTGGGTACTTTGACCCTGAAAGGTTTACAGCCCTGAATGGTTTCCCCTCTTTTGACGGTCTATGGGAACAAATCCAAAAGAGCCAAAAGCCACAAGTTTACATAGTGAGTTGGAACGACCATTTCTTCGTCCTCAAAGCTGAAGACGAAGCCTATTATATAATAGACTCACTAGGAGAGAGGCTTTCTGAAGGGTGCTGCAAAGCCTTCAATTTGAAGTTCGATGAGTCCAGGATCGTGTTTAGTAATGAAGATAGAACTACAGGCCCTGAAATCTTCAACATCCACAAAGAATGCTGCAAAGATTTCATAGCCCAATTTCTAGCTGGAATCCATCGAGCAGAACTCGAGGAGGAAGAGAAGAAAAAGCCTGTAGATTCCGCCATTTTGTTTAGGCGTCTGCAAATTGAAGTTCAATCTTGCTTTATTCATTCCTCCTCTGGCGAGGGCACCAGTACTCAGAATGAGCAAGTCATCCCAGAGCCTGAGCATCAAATTATCTCCTCGCTAGAACATTTAGTTCCAAAACCACTGATTCTGGTTGAGAGTAATCCAGAATGCGAGGAACCAAGTCCCTCATTGCCAGAGCAACCAGTTCAAGCAATTGAAGAAACACAGCCATTGTCTCCCCAACAAGTAAGAACTCTTATACTCACTTCTAGATTAATGATTTTGTTAATTGGTCCTGACATTCTATTATTCATGTCGTAGTCCAAACATGTTCCTGTGGACCTGGACGCTCGCAAGACAACTCCCAACAGTCCCAGGAACTAAGCAAGCACGTCAGGCCAACTCCTTATAACGGTCGCTGAAGATCAGCCTGACAGTTCTCCAGGTGTCAACGATGAAGATCCTATACCTCTGATCGAAGAAAATCAAATCCCATCTTCATCGCAAGAAAGCAACCCTCAGCTACTCAATGTTCAAGAATCAACCACCAAGCTACAAGAACTTGTAGGCAAACTGAGTACACTGAGCACTCCTTCTGGCACCATCATCTCACTTAGAAAAATTCTCTCTGGGCCCTTAGATTCTCTAATAGACATTCAGGCCATCCACAAACAAGTGAAAACCCTGCAGGCCACTACCCTAACAGACTTCACCCCTCGCCTGGAAGAACTTGAAGAAAATCTTTCTCAACTCCAGGGCCAGAGCGAAGCCTTCCAACGCCTAACACTCGAAGTTGAGCGTAAGAATGAAGCAACAGAAACCTTGGAGCGACAAACTCACAAGGAAACAGAGAGAATCCAGAAGTTTTTGGAGGATAAATTTACAAAGGAGGAAACTTTAGCAACCAAACGTGCCAGACAAATTGCTCTCGAAGCTGAACTCGCATCTCTTAAAGCTGAAATAAATGCATTGGAAACTGACATCCCCAGACATCAGGATGAAATGCTTCAATTTTTGATAGAAGGCGAGAACCGAGCTTAATTCCTGCAAGAGGCACGCGACGAAGCCAATGATGCTCGCCAAGCAGCTCACCAAGCCTGAATGGCCTCAGAGACAGCTAAAATCTCGATAAAGAACTTTCTCCTCCAGCTGTAAAATTTTTGGGCCTCAGTTATAGGCCCTATTTATTTGTCACAAACTATTAAAATATTAATGCATTTAAATCATTTTTGATGACAAAGTAAGAACTGGGCTCAAAGACCAAGTTGGGCTTCTCCAATAAGCCCCCTTTATCTTTGATCCAGCCTCATTTCAAGTTGCAATTGTTCGACTATTTTGACTGTTCAACAATAAATGGAATTGAATTTTGATCTTGGAATCCATATCGCATCAAACAGTCAAAAATCTTTTGAAGTACGTTTTACCTGCCCCAGAAATCTCCTCATTTATCATGCACTTCTTGCGAGTAGATAAACCGCCTTCGTGGTCCACTCTTTATTGGACACGTATTCTCTATTCTTGGATGTAATTACTCTCGCGAGACCAAACCGTTGTGACTTTTGGCTATAAAATGTCTCTTTTCCTTTGTGCAATGAACCAAGTCTTTCGCGAGAATGAACCAACCCACTGTTTACTTGCTCTGGTCTTCCTATCTAAAGAAACCTCCAGATAAATCTTTCTATGTTGTGTTCCTTAGATAGCAATATCCATGCCCAAACCTGGACTAGATAGCAATATCTATGCCCAGGCGTTGCCTTGGCTATCCCAACTTGAAGGAATCAGGAAGGGAGAAGCCACAATCCCGAGGTGAAAATCCTCTTCGTCTTCCGCCGGTGCACCCGCTCGGTGTTGATATGCATTGGAGGTAGTAATACTCTTCAATGCATCCTGCAATAGATGGGGAAAGATGGGGGCATCACCCTGGGAAGAAGGCAACAAACGTCAAGGCAAGGGTAAAGGGTCTTTTGATCTGATGCACCTTCTTCCTTGACGATACAAATCTTCACTCCCCGAGGTCGAATCTCCATGTGTACATATTTGATACATCGACCCCAGGGGAAGGCAATCAACGCAGAGGATCTTGTGAAAAACAAACTGTTTTATCTTTTTGTTGTTGTTGCTGTTTCAGAGTTTGTTTTTCCATATGGTATCAGAGCTTGAGGCTGTAAAGCCTTTGTATTCTTCCACTTGTTGAATGTAATATTTTATTTGAAGTGTAAAAGTTCTTTATATTGATAAACTCATATACAGTTTGCTCAAAACTTAAGCCACAGAAACTGGCTAACATGAACTTTTTGACTTGGAAGAATAACATAAAAATTAAAAATTTGGCCTCGGGTACAGGCACTAGCTATTTAACCCCATTAATAGGCTATTTTAATGTACATGATCCTCGGTATGTGTTGCCCCTGTAGTTTACTTATGCGAGAGCATAAATAAACTAGATTAAGTTGTAGTAGTAGGATCGTCATACTCCCAAACAGGTTGTATATATTTCTTAAGGTAACGACCATTAATTGGGTTCGCGTGTATTATACCATCTCGATCTCGCAAACGAACTGCTCATTTTCCCAACAGTCGATCGATAATGTATGGTCCTTCCCATTTCTCTGACCATTTTCCTCGTCCTTCTGTCTTCTCGCCAACAGGCAAAATGACTCGCCAGACAAGTTCTCCTTCTGCAAAACTCATGCCCCTAGTTCATTGGTCGTAGGCACGAGCCACCTTTTGTTTCTCAGCACGTAGACTATCATAAGCTTATATACGTTTTTCATCTAAGTCCTCATGCTCCTGCCACATCGCTTGGACATAGTCTTCACCGATCAAGTTATGTTGCTCCATCACACGTAAAGACTGAACATTGAGTTATAAAGGCAAGACTTCATCGTGCCCAAACATTAATGCATAAGGAGTTGTACCTGTGGGTGTCCTCTTACTAGTCCTATAGGCCCACAAGGTGTTAAAAAGTTCTTCATGCCACAGTCTGGCATTGCTCGCGAGCATCCGCTTGAGGATATGAATAATGATTTTATTGCTCGCTTCAGCTTGACCATTGGATTGGGCATAGTATGGAGAAGAGTGAAGAAAATGAATACCAAGATCCTGCATTAAAGTATCCACTTCTCCAGACATGAATGCTGCCCCTCGGTTGGAAACAAAACTCTCAGGAATACCAAACCGACAAATAATATCTTCAAACAAGAACTGGCGGATGGCCTTGGCTGATGATACCCTGAGAGGTCGAGCTTCAACCCATTTTGTGAAGAAATCAGTAGCCACTATTATAAACTTGTGCCCTTCAGATGAATGAGGATGAATCATTCCTATTAAGTCCAAAGCCCATCCTCGAGCTGGCCAAGGCTTGATTATTGGCTGTAATGGTATCCTGGGCATATGGTTGACCGGACCATGTTTCTGGCATTCTTCACAACCTTTCGCGAACGTGATGCAATCTCTAAGCATTCCTGGCCAATAAAAGCCATGTCTCCTTAGTAACCATCTCATCTTGGGACCAGCCTGATGTGCCCCTGCTGCCCTAAGGTGAACCTCTCTCATTAATCGTTTAGCGTCACGTCCAAAGACACACCTTAACAGTATGCCTTCTTCTCCCCTTCTATATAACTCAGCATCCTTGAGCACATAATTGGGAGCTAAAAATTGAATCCGCTTGTCTACCGGATTATTAGGATTCTGGAGATAAGAGATGATTTATTATCTCCAATCCTTGTCAATATGATCAAGTGTAGCAACGTACCATTCGTTTTTGTCCTCTTGTCGTGCAAGGAAAGATGGAAGGGTTCTTCTTTCAACCTTTAATATTCATTTGCGTACTCCATCTTGCAAACTTACACCCGTTGCCAGTTGTGCCAGCTCATTGGCCGCATAGTTCCTCTCGCGAGGAACATGACTCAACTCCACTTCTGTGAACAACTTAAGCAGGTCACAAGCCCTCTTCCCGTAAGGCTCTAAAACTGGGCCTGCTTTATACTTTGTTTCAAGTTGCCTGATCACTAGTTGGGAATCTCCAAAAATATGCACGTCTATGATCTCCATATCCAACAAAAGTTCTAATCCAATGATTAGAGCTTCGTATTCTGCTTGATTATTTGTGCATCTGAAGTCCAACCTGAAAGAATAAGAATAAGTTTGGCCGCATGGGGAAATTAAAGCTACCCCTGCCCCAGCCATAGTGCTCGTACTGGACCCATCAAAGTATAAACACCAAGGAGCCAAATCAATACGAGCCAGGTCCAGTTCTGGCCCCTCAACAACCTCTTCCATGGGATGATGAGCCAAAAAATCAGCCACTGCTTGGCCTTTTACCGCCTTCTGAGGAACATATTGCAAAGAAAACTCTGACAAAGCCAGAATCCACTTCCCAATGCGTCCCCAGAGAATTGGTCTGGAAAGCATGTACTTCACTAAATCTGTTTATGCAATGACACACGTAGTGAAAGAAAGCATGTAGTGCCTCAATTTACACCCTGAGAAGTATAAGGCTAGGCATAATTTTTCCATTGGAGAGTATCTCGTTTCACAATCGTTCAGGGTACGACTTAGATAAAAAATAGCATGTTCAGTTCCTGCTGTGTCGTCCTGAGCTAATAGACTTCCAATGGAGAGTTCAGTAGCTGATATATACAGCTTAAGAGGAACCCCAGGTCTTGGGGGTACCGAGACAGGTGGGTTCATTAAATAGGCTTTAATGGTATCAAAAGCCTCTTGATGTATGGGTTCCCATACAAAGTCCTTTTGGTTTTGAAGCTTGGGCAGAGTGGAGAAAGATTGTGTTTTCTCAGCAGCATTGGCAATAAACCGTCGTAAGAAATTGATCTT
This sequence comes from Geum urbanum, assembly GCA_946800695.1. Taxonomy (NCBI): domain Eukaryota; kingdom Viridiplantae; phylum Streptophyta; class Magnoliopsida; order Rosales; family Rosaceae; genus Geum; species Geum urbanum. Next base: position 2,826,559 of record OX327002.1, on the reverse strand, counting down.
TCCTAACAAACGCTGTAGTTCTTTCTTACTCTTTGGTGGGACTTCATTGAGAACTGCTTGTTTCTTATCATCTGGTATCTCAATCCCACACTGATGAACCAAAAAACCCAGGAAGTCTCCTGCCTGGACTCCAAACACACATTTGGCTGGATTCATCTTCAGTTGATGTTGCCTCATTCTGAGAAAAACCTGTCTTAAGTGTTCAAAATGATCACTCCTGCGTTTCGTTTTGACTACCACATCATCAATATATACTTCCATGGTCTTACTAATAAGATCATGGAAGATCAGATTCATTGCTCGTTGGTAAGTTGCCCCTGCATTCTTAAGTCCAAATGGCATATCCACGTACTCAAAAACACCTGCAAATCCTGGGCATCGAAACACTGTTTTATGTCTATCCGCTTCAGCCACTGGAATTTGGTGATATCCAGCAGTGCCATCCATAAACGTTTACATTTCATGGCGGGCAACTGAGTCTACCAGCAAATTAGCTACTGGCATTGGGTATGCATCCTTTGGGGTTGCATTGTTCAAGTCTCTGTAGTCAACGCACACTCGCATCTTTCCATTCTTTTTCTTGACTGGGACTATGTTGGAAAGCCACTCATTATACTTGGCTACACGTATAATCCATGTCTTGAGCATTTTCTTGACCTCTTCCTTGACCAGAATTGCCGTTTCTGTATTCATACGACGCATCTCTTGTTTCACAGGCTTCTTCCCTTCTATGATGGGTAAATTGTGACATACCAAATCTTGTGACAGGCCAGGCATGTCGTCGTATTTCTCTGCAAAACAATCTGCATATTCTCGTAGCAATTCAATCAGCTTGAGTCTCTCCTCAGGCTCCAGGAAGGTACTGATGGCCACAAAGATTGGCTCTTCATATGTCCCAATATTGATGTGTTCAATGGGATCCTTGACTTTGGGAGGTAAATCATCTAAAGCTGCTGGAGCTAATTTAATCTCGTCTTCCTCCTCTAAGTCTTGCAAAACGTCTTCATCCACGTATTCCAAGGCTGCAACCATTGGAACCTTCTCAAAGGCTTGGCTCTCTAACATAAAATTATGAAAGCGTTCGTGTAGAGAGTGACAAGCTTCGGCCTCTATATCTGATAGAGACCCAATCATTGAGAATTTTTGGATGGTAGCTCAATGGTGTAAGGTCTTCTGCTATCTTGATTTGATTGAATTATACCCCACTGAGCTAGTTCAGAGGCCGTAACACCAACTGGGCGGCCCTTATGATCAACGCCACATACCTCCAATGGCCTAAGGTCACTGTGGTAATATCTGGCTTCTAAAGCGTTAGCAGAAATGGAATATGGACGAGGATCAGCATTGATTAACTCTGCTTCACCTGACTCCATATTCCAAAGTAACATCTGCTGATGGAGGGAAGATGGTACACAAAAGCTTCGATGTATCCAGTCATGCCCCAGAATTGCACTATATAGAGATGTGCACTCTACCACAAAGAATGTGTAAGTGCCTGAGGCTAAACCGATGTGTACCTCTAAGAAAATAATGCCCAAGGTCTTGGTTACGCTACCCTGAAAATTTCTGACACTCAATGAGGTTTCTTGGATAGCAGACTTGGGAACGCCTATTAAGGCCATTGCCTTGACTGTGATGATGTTTACCGCTGCCCCTGAGTCCACTAGGAGTTTGTTCAACTGGATCCCTTGGACTTGTCCTGTGACATATAACGGCCTCATGTGCATGGCCATGTCTATAGTAGGTTTAGAGAACATCATATGTCATGTTGCATGTGATGAACCCGTTTCTAGTATATCGATTGATATTGAACCACTTAGTTGCTCTGGTTCTTCATCTGGTAATACCACATTGTTGATGTTCTTGGATTCATCCGTTGATGTGGACGGAGATAAATCATATTTGGAGGACAAAACATACACCATGTGAATGGTGGAACTATCTTCCTCTATGCAATCGAGTGTTGCTTCATCTTCATCCTCACCGTAATCTACCAACTGCTCATCATCGTCAAAGTTATCATTTCTAGCTTGATGACCTACTTCGTTCGAAGTTGTGGCAACCTCGAGATGAGCCACCTGTTGTGACTGACTCTCAGGAATAGGATCAATGGCTGCTGGCAGTAGCAGTGGTGGAGCTTCCCCCTTGGGATCAGGAAGCAGTTGTCGGGCCTTCTTTTGTTCTTCCACAATTAAAGGCCTAGGTTTCCATCGCAAGACTGGGGGCTTGCTTGGAACACTCGGTTTCTGAATCTCCTTCTTTCCTTTAGGGGATGCCCCTAGCCCTACCGATTTCATCGTGTCTTCCTCAAAGGTGAGGCGTCTCCTCACTGGTTTCTGTTGTGTAGGCTCACGTTGAATCTCAGGAGTAGATTCGGGCTCTTTTCCTTTGAACCCTAATTCTGGGTTTCGTTCAAAGACTCCTGGTCGTTGGGCTCTCACCTTAGGCTCACTAGACTTTTTCCCAAAGACCACAAGTGGGTTTGCTGCAAGGGTGTTGAGTCGCCTTTACAACACTTCTGGAGGAAACTCCAGGTCTTCTTCTTCGATCAAGCCTTCTTCATAGGCCTCTAGTGCTCTCTTGGCTCTTCCAAAGCGTCGTTGGAGATTTCTTCTCCTGCTTGGAGTTACCTCAATGGTTCTTCCTTTCTCCCTCACGTACCAGACATCCTCCTTTGTAATATTTCTTGAAGCTGGAGGTATGTATGGCTTCGCGAGCGTACTCACAACCTGGGACTCAGGTGTCTTAGCCAAACTGGCTTGGTCTGTTGCTCGCGAGTGCTTGGGAGCTGGAGTATCCCTTTGTCTTTTTGGCTGGGGTTGATGATCTGTACTCGAGAATAACTCTGGGAAAGACTTGGCTGCCTGAGCCAGTTCCTCGTATGAGATCTTCAGCCCGCTTCTTAGTTTGCAATGTGCACAAAGGGCTACTGGCGATTCCGCCTTGGGGTCGACCTTTTCTTTTCCTTTATTCTTTGGTGTGCAGGATGGACTTTCGCCAGAAGTTGGATGGTTGTTGGATTGTTTTCTTTTGTTTGACTTGTCAAGTGTTAGTTCCAACATTCCAACCATCATTTGCATGGGGGCTGTCATGCCTGGCGAGGGTTCTTGTTCTATCATTATTTCCCCCTTGTTAATCCACTCCTGTATCTTGAACATTAAATCTTTACAAGCACTTGTGGAATGACGTCCCCATTTATGGTGGTATCGACAATAAGGCAAACCCCTAACATCCTCAGGATGTGGGTCAGGTGTCCCCCAATTGTCAGGAACCACATCTATTCCTACTTGACATAGCTCGTCGAATATCTCCTCTCGCCTAGACGCATCATATTGGTGTCCGCTTAGGTCGAACAAATGCTATATTCTGTCTAGAGCTCCGTTTTGACCTCTTCTTTGCATGGGTTGTTTTAGTTTGACTACCCCCTGAAGAATTGCCATTGGTAGGAGAAGTTGTGACTGGAGGAGATGATGTCCTGTGAAGATATTGTGGGTCGAAATCCACCTCACTCCTGTCGTTTATCACAATCACTTCCCAATTGATCAAACCTTGGATTTCATCTCGCAAGGTGGAACACATAGCTGTTCGATGACCAAAGTGGTTGTGAAACCTGCAAAAATGTTGGGCTGGCTCCTTATACCGTAATTGTCTAAGCTCAGTAACTGGGTAGAAAGAGATCAGCCCCATGTCCCTTAGCCTGTCGAAGAATTCTTCTATCATATCAATTCTGAATGAATAGGCTAAGAATTGTGGTTGGTTCCATGCCCTCGCACCTTCAAGATGTCTATTAGGTGCCATCCATTCCACTTCAACCATATTGACCTGTGCGGCAGAGAAATGCTTGAAATCCACTAATGCAGCTGTCTTGGACGCTCCTTCTAGTTCTAATATTCCTTCATTGATCCATCTCTAGATCTGATCTTTAAGCTTGATGCAGTCTTTAGTGGTATGGTTCCATGCTTCATGGAACTTGCAATATTTTTTACCCTTTAACTGCTCCGCTGTAGGGAGTGGTCCAAAGTCTGCTTTGACAACACGCAGACTATACTGCTCGTCCAGAATTTCATGAGCCATATTGGCATCATAGGTGTATGTCTCAAACTCTGGCTTAGTAAAAGCCACTGTTGAGAGCTTGATCGGGCCCCTACTCTTTTGCAGCTTGCGGGGTTTTAGGACCTTGTTTGTTGACAAATCAACGGCACCCACTTGCTTGCAGTCAGAGTCGGACTCTGGCTCTTCTACACCTTCGATATAAGCCACTGTTTTTGGCTTCAAACCATAGGTTTTGTTGTTGTACGTCCCCTTGGATGCGTTCCTTCTATTGTCTCATTCTTGCATGTTACTATGAGCCTTAGTAACAGCCGTGGTGAACTCATTCAAGGAGAAATACTTGGTATTTAAGAATAGCTGGTGGAATGTATCCTCCAGACCATTCTTGGCCATCTCGACCACCTCTTCCTTACTCAGAGGGGTCTCACATAGATTATACTCTGACCGAAAACGGTGCAGGAAGGTGACATGGATTTCTGTCACCGACTGGCTCAAAGAAGCCAGGTTTCCCACACTGGTTTCTGGTCTTGCAGTTCCAAAGTGATCTATGAATAAGGCCTCCATATCCTTCCACTCACTGATCGAACCCTTCTCAATCCCTGTGTACCAAACAAGGGCCGATCCTGACAACAATGACCCAAAGACTCTTAATTTGAGCTCCTCATCTTCAGCATATTGTCCTAGTTGTAGAGTGAAATAGGCCAAGTGTGTTGCTGCGTTTGCATCGTCGTCACCAGAGAAAGTTTGGAAGGTCTGGTGTTTGTAAAACTTTGGCCAACGCCAGGCATCAGGATCATCTTTTGCCATTGGAGGAAACGGTGTCTCGTAGGTTTCATGCATCTTAAATAATTGTATATTACAATCGTCTAGGAACTTGTTTAACCTCTGCTCCCAAGAAAGAGGAAAAGACTCCGTTTGCCTAGTTTTCCTGGCCAAGTTCGATACGGATTTGGTTAGAGACGCTATGTCTCTATCTACCCTTTGTGATAGAGTCGCCGCGTACCGGCGGTATTCCTCCAAACCTTTGTCCATTTGGTGAATGATATATGTCCGTAGTCGATCTTGACCTTCCACCAAACTAGCTACCTGGGCTCCCATGGCCTCTCTCTCCTCTCGATCCTGATTTAAATCCACCCGTATAGCTTGGATACCGCCTGTTGCTGTATCTATTAAGTTGGCCTGGGTGGCGAGAAGATCTGCCTGTTGCTCGATTCTTTCTTCGAGTGCCCGATGGTAATTAGCCTGGTGGCTATCTCGCCTGGCCGCATAAGCCAGGTACTGTTCGAACGTAAGTTCAGTTATTTCCGCTTCGCTTAAAGATTTGAACGACATGGTATCGAAGTTGTTAGCGAAAATAACTTCAACCGCTTGATTACTTAATAAACGACACTGACTAGATGTGTGTTCACGGTAAGCCGGTTGTGGATGTTTGCGACACTGAGGGTAGATCCTTCGATAAAGATCTTCAATTGTCGCTTAGAGACGCTAAGAGATATGATTAATAAATCCCAATGGGTCCCACTGGGCGTGCCAAAATGTTCGATGCAAAAATATCCCTCGCGGAGAGATCCTTCTCGCGAAGCAGTCTCTTTTATGATTTCGGATGTTTTAACCGCGTGAGCCGGTTTATCCTGTTTGTGCTTCGTATGCTGGCGTGCCACCGTCTCTTGATAGAATATGGACTGATTACAGCCGCCTGACTTCTATATTAAGCGATTAGAATGGGGAGAGCACCAACCCCACTCGAATAGGGCCTTGCTGCCTAGAAACCTAGGACTTTGGATATGTGTCTCTTAGCAGAATCTTTGAAACCGATACTCCACACGTCCTTATTCGTGTAAAGCAGAGCAATTCCTCTGACGATGTGTATTGAGAACACTCGCTCCCATTAAGTATCCAAGCTCTCAACTTACAAGTGATAAGCTCTTCAACCTTCCAGTTGCAGTTGCTTCCTTTGATCCTAATACTCTCAACCCACAGGTGACAAGCACTTAGATCGTCTGGTTGCAAGGAAGATAGAAATCTCGAGGACGAGACATCTGTCTAGGTTTGTTTGCATATAGCAAGTTTGTATGTTTGATCGGGGGGCCTTCTCATAAAGCTCTTACTCTCCTTATATACTCGCTTAACAAAAGTCATTCATTCTGTTTCAAACTCCTTCTGCTCTTGTAATCACAGTCTGAATCTAACACCAGCATACGTGTCGTATCACTCATAGATCTTCTAATACCATTATAACTCTTCTAAGAATTCTATTTAAAACAAACTAGTTATGACAAAATCCTAGCCGCGTGAAACCAGCTAGATAGGATATAGTTCTAATAGAACTCAAAACCTTCCTCTTCTGGCAAACGCTCGCCAGACGTTAATCCCACTTGACCCTTCGCCAAGCTTCTAAATATAATGGGCCGCTCGCATAAACCTCGGCCATCTAAGCCCAAAATGAAATATTTTATTTAGGCCCAAACACCATCCTTGTTCTAGAAAGTGGTCTCTAGCTCGTATCTGTTACAATTTACTAGCTAGCTTTCACCTTCATCTGATTCCAAGTACTTTCTTAAGGTAATTAACTTATTTCCAAAACCACACAAAACAAATTCCGATTCACAACTAATTAAAATGTAGAATATAAACAGAGTGTCATTGTCTGTTCGCTAAACTAACTTGTTTAGGATTTAGGGTAAGTTAATGGTTGAAAACGCCAAGATTAAAATTATTTTGTGTTTGGCCGCAGAATTCTTAGGAAGCCAGAGAAGTCTTAAACTGTCCCTTTTATTGTGCGTGTGCATGTGAGGCGTGCCACGTACTGCCGTGGAGCAGAATGTTGACGTCGGTTGCACCATTGCTGCTGGACTTCTAAAAAGCGACTGGAACAGAGAGAGCACCAATCCCGCTCGATGAGTTCTTTTCACCTAAGTGATCTAGGACTTGGATTTCGTGTCTCGCTGTTGAGCCACAAGAATTGATACTTCACACACCCTGTCCGGTAAAAGCAGAGCAATTTACTTGGCGAGTGTTGAGAACACATGTTTGGTGACTTTGTAAACCTCCGGAATCTTCACGCCCTGTCTAGTGAACCTTCTTTCGATCGCCATCATTTGATAAGAGTGAATTGTTTAAACGCTCACGCCCTGTCTAATGAGAATTCGTAGTTCACTGCTGTCAAACTACAAGATAGAATTGTTGAATCCTTTACGCCATGTCTGGTGAGAATTCTAAATTCATCGTTGCCGGTCTCTCGCGAGGAGAGCTGAATTTGCTGTGAGCAAATTATGTGTGACTATAGAAGTGTCTCTTGATATGGTCATGAACCCTCTATATATAGTGATCGCTCAAGCGTATCTCTTGCTAAAAAGAGTAAGAAATCTAAATCCTTGAAGGATTCTGAATACCAAATTTGCTAGATTACGTCTTCACTGCTCAACAAGGAATACAAAAAAGCAATCTGATTTCCTTCCCAAACTAAGCTTATTAAGTAGGCCGTAGGAATCAGCCCAAACGCAATATTATTTTGGGTCCAAACATTGTCTCCCACGCCTTGAAATTAGGCCCCAGCGATGCAATTGAAGAGGTCTTGTTAATCTAGCGGAGAAATATATTTGTCTAGAGTGAGGGAAGCTTTGTAGTCGCTAAGGGCTTGATAGCAGACATGCCTTGAGTAGGCTGCTTCGGAGACGTCTGGATCCTCGCGAAAACCACTGAGGTAAAATTTTTAACGTTCTGAGAACTATATGATGTTTTACAACACCTTTTGGCTAAGCCTAACTTGATGCAGGATGTAATTTTTGAAGAGCTCCATCCTTAGGTGAACTCTTCGGTCAATCTGCCTTCTAAAAAGGAAGTTGATACTGACGAGGTGGCTAGAAATGTGAAAGTTTCTCAGTCAACGAGCATCATTCTAACAGAACAGGAACATGCGGAAGCAACCAAAGTGGGAGAGTGGAAGATGGGGGAAGATCAAGCGAGAGAGCAACCATCAAGTGGAATTCTGGTGAGAGACACTCAGGTGAAAGATGACACTCAACCAAGTTATTGATGCCCCCTAACCTATTTTGTTGAGCCATCCAAGTTCTTCTGCCCCTCATGGAGAGGGTGTGCGAAGCAAAAAAAAGGCACAACAAGATCCTCTCCGTTGACCAAAAATAAAGAGACGAACCACTGACTGGTATCGAAACTCGTACTAAACAAAAAATTTATTTTGAACAAAAATTTGGCCATAGGTATTGTCCATTATAGTATATGGTTGCCCCCTAGTTTTGATAGGTGAGTGAGCACAAAGACAAACCTCTGATATAGCACTACTAGACAAACACGCTTAGGTGGCGAAGTATTTTCGTCGCCTAAGTAGTTTTTTCATCCCCTAAGTACTTAGGCAACGAAAGTTTCGTTGTCTAAAAATCGTAGCCTAAGAACTTAGACGACGAAATTTTTATTTTTCGTCGTCTAGGTTGTTGGACGACGGAAAATTAATGAAAAAATGACGAAAATTTTCAATTTATAATTATATTTAATTGAACCACAAACTTTTGTAATTTATAATTCAATTTATAATTATAAAAAAAAAACAAAATATACAACTTAGACGACGAAGTCGTCAAATTTCGTCGTCTAAGTTAATTCCACAACTTAGGCGACGAAGAAAATATTCGTTGCCTGGTTTGGACGCTTTTACGATGAAGTCTGATGCTTTCGTTGCCTAAAATTTTTTCGACTTAGACGACGACAAATGTTCGTCGTCTAGGTGTCACTCACTCACTCTTAGACGACGACAAATTTTCGTCATCTATATGTGACTCTAAGATGACGACATATTTTCGTCGTCCTAAATCACATTATACCACGAAGAAATTTGTTCCCTAATTTAGACGATTTTTGTAGTCTGGGACCTTAGACGACGAATATGCTATCATCACCTAAACCTTCACTTAGGCGACACAAATTTTATGTTTCGTCGCCTAAAGCCTTGGGCTACGGTACTTAGGCAACGAACTTTAAGCGACGAAATGTTCGTCGCCTTAGTACTTAGGTGATGAAAATTTCCACTTGGACTATAAAAATGCTTCGTTGTTTAAGTGATGTTTTCTGGTAGTGTCAAAAACTATACCAAATAGACCCTATATCTAAGTGACCATTGAATTCAAAATATGGGAAAGTAGCACCTAGCTAGTTTGCGTAACTACTTTTTTTTTTGTTTTTTTTTGAAAATAAAGGCGATGTGGCAGCCTGCAAGTCTTCAATAATGAAGATGTCGAATACATACCCAGGGGATACATCATACCTAAACCCTGTATTACAATAAACACAAACTTGGATGGAACTACTCTTTGATGCATCTCGCAATGGCTCTAACGATTAGCTAATAACTTCAAATTGTGCACAAATCTACAAACGGAGGGAAAGAATACCTCTCCAAATAGGATCCCATCTAGTCAATGTATCTTTATTTTTTTGCTAAAGAAAAGAAAATTATAAGGAGGAGCCTCTAGGACATCCTATGCTAAATTTATCAAACACTTGCATTCTAACAGCTCCTGGAGGCAGAGTGTTGTGCCAAATTCTATTCCCTCCATCTCCATGCCCAAGTTAGGAGAGTTTATCAGCTACATAATTGGCTTCACGAAAAACATGTTGAAATTTGATGTTGTTAAAGTTCTTTTCCAAGTATCAAATATCCTTGATGATTGTAGTGAACTTCCAAGGCGGCTTCCATGTATTGTTGACACAGTTGATGATGAGTAGGGAATCCCCTTCAATGATGATATTGTCATATCCAACTTTCAAAGCATGAGTAAGAGCTTGCCTAAGAGCTTGAGCTTTAGCTAGAGGTACATTGGTTGTGCCGAAGTTACAAGCTCCTACAACAAGAGCAATTCCAATAGAGTCTCTAATCACAAATCCTTCAGCAACAGATACAACATTGGTTCTTCTAAGAGAAAATGCATCGGGAGGGGTGGTGCTCCAGCAGGAGGAAGGCTCGGCTGAGCTGGAGCTCGAAAAAAAATCTAGGAGGAATGCAGGGGTGATAAATCGATCAAGACCGGTCGTTGACTGAACGCTTGCTTGAGCAAAAGGTGGAGCAAAACTTGGACGAGCTCTTGCTCGAACTCTTCCTGTGGGTCCGGCCGGTCTTGCTCGAGCTCTTCCTACTTTCCGGTGCAGATGCTCTAACAGATCCATCAAAATTTATCTTGAGAGAATTGGTAGTAGGAGGATCGGATTCCATTTGATGATGACATGGTCTCTCTTTGTTATGCTAGGAGCAGTGGAATTAGCACCAGTGTAGTTGTTCCAGGAAGTGGTTAATTTGATAGTTACTGCTTGTGGAAAGAACTTTTCATTTCTGAAGATCAGATTATTTCTTGCTTACCAAATATGCCAGCAAACATTTAAGATTATAGGCCATATGCTTTTGTCATAAAATTTAACATCAGCAGATTTATACATAATGTCATTCTTCAATTTTCTCTTTCTTTCATATCTAGTCAGTGTATCTCTTTCTTCAATTTTCTACTAAATTTATGTACACACAAGCTGTGATATAGTAAGCCATTTTTCTAATACCCTAATAGAAGCTTAAGTAAGACTTTAGCAGCTGTCTGGCACTCTGGCCCTTACAAATCCTCAGTTCAAGATTAGCACGTAATAACCACATTTTAATTAAGAACATTATTCTAGCTCAGAAGATTCTGACACCCATGAAACCCAAAAATTTCATTGCTTCGCCCAAAAGATATTCCTACAAAATAACCTTCCTTCCTTCTGTTGCACATTTTCTTTCTTCGATCTCTTTTTGATTAAATATTGTTGCAAGCACATTTTCCACCCCCATATATATATAGCTTCTTCAACTTCTTGTTATCCTTCCTAGCCTCCATATCACAATCAAAGAAAGACAGAAAGTAACTGATCGAGGATGACTATTTCTTACAGCAGAAATATCATTTTCATAGGGATTCTGGCATTGATTTCGATTCGAATTGCAAATGGTTCGGTTGTTTCAACAGGAGACGTCAATAAGGATTTCTTTGTGACGTGGTCTCCTAGCCATGTAAATACTTCAGCTGATGGCAAGACAAGGAGTTTGAAGCTCGACCAAGAATCCGGTATGTAAACAATCAGATGGCATGACAAGCTAGCTAGCTTTATTTTTCCTTAATCAACAGTTGTAATTAACATAATTTCTATCTGATGATTTGTTATTCATCTATGTACGTACTAGGTACTGGTTTTGCTTCGAATCAGATGTTCTTGTTTGGGCAAATTGACATGCAAATTAAACTAGTACCAGGCCGTTCAGCAGGCACAGTTGTGGCCTATTATGTAAGGAAAACATTTGTCTGTTAGGTTATCGTATCAATTTGGACTGCATACAATTCAAATAAGAATGTAAATGATGAAATATATTTATTTTAATTTGCAGCTGACATCTGATCAACCTAACCGTGATGAGGTAGACTTCGAATTCCTTGGCAATGTGGAAGGCAAACCATATATCATTCAAACAAACATTTTCGCCGATGGATTCGACGACCGTGAAGAGAGGATCAATCTCTGGTTTGATCCAACAAAGGACTTCCATACATATTCCATCTTGTGGAACCTTTATCAAATTGTGTAAGCTAGTCACCTTTTTAAACTCTAAACCCTAAAGTCATAAACCCTTAAACCCTAGGGCCTATATATAGTTTCAGTTAACTTGTTATTGTTGTTATAGGTTTATGGTGGATTGGGTTCCCATCAGAGTATACAGAAACCATGCAGACAAGGGTGTGGCATTTCCTAGATGGCAGCCGATGAGCATCAAAGCTAGCCTATGGAACGGCGAGAGCTGGGCAACGGGAGGCGGCCGCGACAAAATAGACTGGTCGAAGGGACCCTTCGTAGCTTCGTTCAGAAACCACAAGATTGATGCTTGTGTTTGGACAGGGAATGCAAGGTTTTGCAGGGCTGAGAGCTCTACAAATTGGTGGAACAAAGAAAGATACAATACCTTAACCAATACACAGAGAAGATTGTTCAAATGGGTTAGGAAGTACCATCTGATTTATGACTATTGCCAAGATAAAGATAGGTTCCATGGGAATCTTCCAAAGGAGTGCTCTCTACCTAAATATTGATCTAAGAATTTGAAGACATATATGTTGTTCATAGAATAATACTTTTACCTGTTATACACTTAAATATTAGTGATTGATTGTACATATGGAGGTCATTATTCACTGAGTTATTCAAACATATATATACATAGATACATGTCAGTGATGTCACGTATCATTCCTAGCTTGGAAGTAAAGTATTCCTTTAGCTAGTCGATCGGCTAACTTCCAAATTCATAAGAATTAGTCTTTCTTCACCTTTAGGCTCGAATCTAAAGGGACTGCTACTTTGTATAGTTTTGGCATGCATGGTCAGCACAATTTCATAAGGATCAAGTAATCATATGTTGTGGAGTCGCATGGCAAGATTCCTTATATCTTGAAAAGAGATTTAACCGATCCAAAAAGGCTTCATATATAGTTCACATTGAAAAGAAGTTTGATAAATTGAAGAGAGTCAGATTCATGTTATACTAATGGGAAAATAGCTTAAATGGTCATCAATCTTTGCCCAATAGACAGTTTGGTCACTATCGAATGTCATATGTCAAAATGGTCATTCGATATCGTTCTCCGTCTATCAATTTGGTCACTCCGTCTATTTTGGACGTTAAACATATGACTTATAAGGGGTAAATTTGTCTTTCTATTCGTTAAATTCTTTTATTTACAATAATACCATCTCTCTCTCTCTCTCTCTCTCTCTCTCTCTCCACCAACCACTAGCATCTCCCACTGGTCGACCCGGATCTCCACAAGCGCCGCCGCCACCATACCCAGATCCTCAGTCGAGAGCCCAGAGCAAACATGCTCGTCGAACCTGCCACCGATTCAAGAAGATTCAGGTTCCACCTTCGCGGATCCTAAAGATCCCGACTGACGCCACCTGGATCCCAAGCCCTGCATAGTCAGAGCCCTAGTCCAAATCTTCGACGCCACCGCCCAGATTGGTTAACACCATCAAAACCTGCAACCACCACGATTTGATCATAACGACCAGACGCCGCCAGCCACAGGAAGAAGACCGACCACCGTGGCCACAGCTCACACTGAATTGCCTTGCCCTCCACAAAAGCCTTGCCGACCCGAGTGCTCCACGGCCACCAAAAACTATAATTCAAACACCGGATCTCGGGCACATATCGTGAGGTGTTGGTTACACGATAGCATCTGTTACAACCCAGATCAGGATTCGGGTGGTGCTCGGGTCACTATTGGGTACAACACCGGGAACCCGAGAGTCGGTGTCGGGAGCTGAGAACGATGACAGAAGCAAGGTCGTTGATCTCAATCTGGAAATTTCTCCGGTCACCCCCTGGAAATGAAAATATCAAAAAGAAAAAAAAAGGGAAAGAAAAAAGAAAAATATCAAAAAGACGTAAATATCCCTAGAAAATAACGGAAAATTCAAATTTTAACGGATGTTTTAACGCGAATGACCAAATTGATGATAAACCATTATAAGTAGTGACCATTTTGACATATGCCATTCGATAGTGACTAAACTGTCGTTTTGGACAAAGATTGATGACCATTTGAGCTATTTTCCCTATACTAATACATCTTGCATTTTTATTTTTTCGGATATCTTGGCAAAAGTGAAGTGCAGACTTGACCCTTTGCAAGAGTTGCAGACGCAGAAGGCCCAACAAAAGAAGCCCAACACAGAAACCCAATGGTTTCTTGGTTCCTTTTCTATTTTATTAGCTTGTATAAAACCGAAAATTTTCCGACTGCCGTCTCACCGCTAAACCCTGCAACTGGTCTCTGCGGTAAAACCCTCTTCACTCCAAAACCCCAACTCAGTCGTTAACCGTTGAATTGAGAGTAAGATGACCACTTCAAGCAAAGACCTTCTGCCATTGGAGCACAAGGAGCCCTCAATTTCACCACTGGGTATCTTTCTTTCTTTCTTTCTTTCTTTCTTTCTCTGTAACTGTGAGCACAAGAATCAGCTCTAAAGCTTACATGGTGGGTTCATCTGTTTTGTTTGCTTTCTTGTAGAATCCAAACTACTTGTTTGTAAAAAGGAGTCTCTGGCTGCCCAGAGGAAGAATGCTCAGTCTGATACAAAGCCAATCACTGCTCCTCTACCCAAAAGCCAGTGTGAGTTGACTTGTCTAGTTCCATATTTGAACTTCGAACTTGGGTTTTGGTTATTTATTTACTTACTTCAGTATGATTTACTATGCTGTTCAGTATCGTCTTTTGGAATGTGTAAAGATTTCCTTTGTCTGGTGTTCGCTTGTCGAAAGATTTGTCTTTTCGGTAGGTTTATTGGGAAGAATCATGCTTTTGAGATGTATGACATATAAGTTGGTTCTCTATTTAGGTGTATCGAAAGTTGTATTAGCTCGAAACATGATCATCACCTGGCCTGGTTAGATAAGGTAGCTTGATACGTAGATTAGAACGCCTATGTTCTTTTTTGGCTTTAGCTATGTTTCAGTTGATTGTCATTTCAATGTGAGAGATTGTTTGACATCTTAATCTGCTGCGTAGAAGCAATGAAATCATGTATGTTTTTATGTCCTCTGGTCAAATACAAAACATAATGTGCAATACTATACCTTCTGTCCTTGAGTAGTCAAGCAGTAATGAAGACAAATACTTTAGAATGAACTGTTGTGCGTTCTTTAGATAATGTGATAGCGTGTGTTTGTCCACGTCTAGTTATTGATTTGTTTTTATATTGATGAATAACAAAGCTGGGGATAGTTCATACAGTTCCCGCACAGTTGAAAAACTGAACAGAAAATAGCAAATTTTATAATTATCTCTCAGCAAACTGGATTTGAAGATGAATATGCCATAGAAACTATCTAGCATAGTTGAACAGCATAAAATTATCTGTTTATATATTGTTCGGCATTCCTTTGATATAAACAGCTCAAGCTAAATATTCATGACTTTGTGATGTCGTGTCTGATGCTTTGTTCACATGCTTGATGATTCTACTTTCCATGAAAGAGGAGAATAGAGGGTGCTGAGCATTTACATGTGTTGTGTAATCTCACACATATGAGAGGACTTGTGCATTTCTCATCGGTCAATTGCCATCTTTCATTAGATAGGCAACACTGAAATCAAGCTAGGGGTCAGAAAGTGATGGATCTTTCATATAGCTAAAACCATGTAGTATGCTGTTTGTTGTGTGCTTGAGGTTCTTTTGTTGTCTCTGCTATCCGCTGTAAATGTTGTGTTCACGATTACGTTGGAAAATGTTGCTCAGTTTGTTTGCATTGCTATGCAGTGTTGGGAAAAGTGAGGAACTTCTTGGGAGTCATGTCAGAAGCTAATGAAAAGTTGCAGATTGATGCGAAGGTTGGCATATTCATCTACATTAAATTCTAGATAGTTTTCACCCAATTTAACCATCCTTTTCAACTCATATCCTCTTTCTCATATTATTAATGTAGGATAATCCAGAAAAATATGATATCGAAGTGCTCACGGGAGAGGAATCTGAAGTCATTAATATGGTCTCTCTCTCTCTCTCTCTCACACACACACACACACACGGTTGCACACATGCTGGTCTTGATTCCCTCGTATGGTTTCTTAAACTGATTCCTCCAATTGACAGGAATGTATGTGTGGGATGTTTGATCTACTAGCTCCAGAGGCTGTGGCCGCAGCAGAGGCTGCTGCTTCTGGTTATCAGCCTGTGATGCAAGTGGCCATTAGCAGTAGTGGAGAGGAATCAGATGATAGGAGCAGTGATGAAGGAGACAGTAGCTGTAGCAATGAAGATGATGCAAGCAATGCGGATGATAACAAACCAACATCTTATCAGGGAAAGCTGAATACATCTGAGGCTGGCAAAATTGGTTCTTTGAGCGAAGAAGCTAGTAACAAGAGGCCCAAAAAGCGGCCAAAGATAGTTGAGCTTTCATAACAATTTTTTGACAAATAGGTCTGGAGTAGTCTATGATTACCATCTCTAACCTTGAGAAGGTGAAGTCATCAATGGTTGTGGAAGTCTATTTTCCAAACATTTGCACTGTAATTAAGTTTATTGAAAGATGTACTATGTGAGTAAAGCAAAAGTTTAAGTGCTACGCTATCATATATATTTGCGTTTACTTGAAGCAAAAGTTGTACCCTTCTGCTTTCAGTGACTTTCATTTCAATACAGACTTGGTTATGAGGGTGTTATTATCTAAATAAAGTCACATCTAAGCAACAATGTATTGTCAAAAAGGAAAAGAAAGGAATACAAACACTTCTGTGGAAACTAATCCACTGTTATCTTTGATTGATAGGGTTTCTTGAAACCTTGAAAAAGAAGCTGAAACATGAACATCCCTCGGTGGTCAATCACTTATTCCAAAAGGTTGATACCACCACTTATTTTATTTTTATTTGTATGATTGTATATATCCACATATGTATTAGTAACATAGTCTTCCGTAAGGACGCTGACCAATATAGTTGCCAGGTCCATCATAGTTGCATGTGATAAACCACCATGAATTGCTGCATTGGACTCGAGCACACCCTAGTTTGATGGAGTTTGCCCAAACCACTAGTGTATAATGCCCGCACTGCTTTCCACTGGTGCAAGAATTAGATGTGTGGTTGTAGTAAGGCTTCTCCCCCACCCACAAGTTCACAGCAGCGGTGCCTGTAAAAGAGGGACTGTCTTTGGCCAAGTTTTCACCATAGGGGCCACCTCCCAATTGGGTGAGATTGCAGTCGAAAATTCTAAGAATTACACGAATTTGTCCAAGAATTCTCTTCCTAAATATTTATCCAAGAATTTGAAGACGTATGTGTTCATAGAATAAAATTTTTACGTGTTATTTTTTAAAATTATATTCTTTGGCTGATCGTATTTCTGAGTTAGTGATTATATACAATAGATATATATCTATATCTATACTGCACGTACTATACTTTGTAAGTAGTCACATAATCATTCCTCGGAAGTAAAGTAATCTTTTTGCTAAAGTCGATCAGCTAACTTCCAAATACGTAAGAATAAAAGGGCCGCCGTATTACAAGGTGAACTGGGGCACAATAAGGCCCAATATGGTTTAGTTTGTTTAGGGCTTTTGGCCCAAACCTATCCTAACAGAACAAGGAATCCAAAACTATGGGGGAGACTGATTTCTTAGACAAATGTATATATATAATAGATATAGATGGAAGTACGTACATTTACTATAATATTGTATCAGAATTCGATTATAAAGAATTGAGAGATGAGCTATAGGCCTCTGTCTTTTGTTGGTAGAAATCTAAGAGAACGTTCATCCTTTGGGAGATGGCTTTATTACTTGTTTTACAAGAAATTATTTGAATACAATAGTGATCAAAAGTGTCAGTTGGGGAAACTGCCTGGAGATATTTTGGAGAAAATTCAGCTTGAGTTAAGGTTAAGTGATCGGATACGCTCAAGCATTGTTTGCAAGTCTTGGAAGTCGATTTTTATGAGTGATGTCGGCACGAATGAATTCCCATGGTTGGTGCTACCTCAAGTCTCAAATTGCAACAATAGAAAAACCCTAAGCTTTCTCAGCATCTCTGAGGGCAGAGTTGTTGATTTGAAGCTTCCCAAGTTAGTTAAAGGAGGATGGTTTTTTGGATCTTCCAAAGGTTGGTTGATAATGATCAAAGAACAAGGATTGGACTCTCAGATGTTTCTACTCAATCCAATTTCAGGATTCCTACACCAATTACCACCGTTGGCAACAATTCCATCTTTTCAAAAGTATGTAGGAACGAAGAAATGGAAACTCTATGGGGCTTCTCTTTTCTTTCATCAAGTTGTGTTATCTACCTCAAACATTTTATCCGACGAATGTGTGGTAGCTGCAAATTTTGATTATTACGACAAGTTGGCTTTGTGCAAACCCGGAGACAAAACATGGAGTGTCTTTCATGATTCAGATCACGAACTCAATGGCTTTGCCCAACTATTATTTTCTTGCGGTAAGCTATACGTTTTGACTCAAATTAAGGAAGAGAAGGATATGATTGTATCTGAAACCTTAAGATTCGGAGATCATTCTTTGCAACTTATGAAGATCCATGATACTAACAAGAAGGTAAGAACGGACTTTGAGGAGGAGTACATGAGCCACAAAGTCTTTTTAGAAGCTGGATGCTGGTCATTCTTGTTAGAATCAACCAATAATGAAGTTCTATTAATTCATAAAGTGGACGACATTTTAATAAAGTTGGAGGACGATGACGAGGACGAGGACGAGGGCGAAGACGTGGATAATGTTGAAAGTGAGAATGAAGACAACTACGTAGAAGAGGGTGACAACAATGATGAAGGTTATGATGAGGATGAGGACGAGGACGAGGACGAAGTAGAAGATAATATTGAAGGCGAGAATATTGAGTCAATGTATGCGAGAACAAGTCATTTTAGAATATTTAAGGTTGACTCTGCCGTAAATGGGCAAAATTTCTCCAGAGAACAAAGTTTAGGAGATCAAATACTTTTCCTAGCAAGCCATGGTTCACTGTCATTATCAGCGGCGGGTCATAAAATGACTTCTGAGAAAAACTGTATTTATTTTTCAACCAAAGCTACATATAGAGATGTGATTCCCACACCACATACATCTCGAGAGGTTGGTGTTTTCCACTTGAATACGGGAAATATTAAAAGATCTTTCCCGAGTATCAACTTTTCAACTCGTTCTCGAACGAGTTGGTACATTCCAAGTGTATAAATAAGAGGTGAACAATTACTATTCATTGATTTTCATATATCATACATGTCATGTTGTCT
The DNA here is from genome assembly GCA_946800695.1 of Geum urbanum. NCBI lineage: Eukaryota > Viridiplantae > Streptophyta > Magnoliopsida > Rosales > Rosaceae > Geum > Geum urbanum. Next base: position 2,807,662 of record OX327002.1, on the reverse strand, counting down.
TGGCTACATCTGTCTCGTTACTACACTAAAAGAAGGTCTAGGCTTTTCCATTTCTTAAGCAACCATCTCTCCCTTTAGTTTACCTCCAATCTGTTTGAAATCATTCTGAATATTTTTGTCAAGTGTGTATGGGATGTATCCTTGTTTATATTCTGATCTTGGCAACTCTACTAGAACAAATAGAAGTAGAATTGGTGGTGCTTTGTTTGTTGCACACCAAATATTTGATAAAATGCCTCAAAGGCATATCATGAATCACCTATACTTTTCTTTTTGATCTATCTTTTTCCAGCTTGAAAGTAAACTGTTCAATGATCATTGAGAGACCAGTTTCATGAAAATCAGAGTCCAAATGAGTATGCTATGATTTTCCAAAGTTTGTTCCTCACAGCAGCTTTTCTGCAGAATTCTGTTTTTCACACTGCTTTGTGTGGCTGTTTCACTAGTCAAATGAACTCCGAATTTTCTGAAATTTTGTGAGGAGATAGCTTTATATGTCTAGTTTTGTGATCTAAAAATATTCTCTTGAAAATACTGAAGGAGTAACTCCCAGTATTTTTTCTGAAAGTGCTTGTCTTTCTGAAAAACTGTCAAAGTTGCTGCTGGTCATGTTTTGGCATATTTGCTGTACTTTTTCACTCCTTGTCCTTTGGTAAACTTAGTACAGCAAAGTGAACCTCATCATGTGATTAAAGAAAGAAGTTATGGGCTGATTTTTATGTTAGCTAAACCTAATTGTTAGCTGCTAAAACCATTCTTATGTTATTTGAAGGAAATAAAGAAGTTATGTGCTATACTTTCCTCACTTATTAGGTTCTGGACTCTAGTTGGCTGCATTTTGGTTAAGTTGGTGCTTGCCGGACTTTGCGGATTTCTGACTTTCACGTAGGAGGTCTTCATCGGTTAGTGGTTTTAATTAAAGCATCTGTTTCTAAAATTTCGATGCCCTTATATTACCGGTTGTTTCTCTTTCTTAGTTTTGTTCTCAGTAAGACCCGAGACATCAATAATGTTTGTTTTCCGTGCACCAGTATTATTCGGAAAGGGTAGCAGTTACTTTCAAGTGTGCTGGACCTGATAATCAACCACATCCAATCTTGCCAATGCCCAGTGAAATGGTAAATGAAGAAGAAGACGATAAAAGTCCGTCCAGTGAAGTTGGAGAAACTAAAAAATGGCGTACTCTTGAATGCAAAGGATTCTCAGAGGTTGGTAACTCAAACGTGTTTACTCTCTGGTGTGCAAATAGTGTACAGTATGGATTGTTTTTCATTTCATAATATTTTGGAGTTGGCCATCTTTCCAGTTCACCAGTGTTACCCCGGCAGATATGAATGTAAAGCCATATTATCATCTTAGAGGCATCAAGTTACAGCTAATCATCAATGTACACTTTATAGTCATGAAAATTAACTTTCTGATTACTTTATGGTATCTTGTTTAGAACTATATGTAACTAATATCTTTGAGTTTTGACAAAAATAGAAAATATACATGAATGTGATAGAGCCCAAGATGAGCCCTAGTTTATGGTATGAGCTTGGAAATGGAAAACAAAGAAAAGATGATAAATGTTGAAATAAAAGCTGATATATTTCTTCGATACCCTAGCGGTGCTGATTACAATTCCTTTTATAGGGGGATCCCTTCATACAAAAGACTCGTGTGCCGAGCATGAAAGATCAAAGATCAAAGATCAACGGACATTTCCATCAGCCTACTATGGGAAAGAACGACACTGAGTAACGTCTACGACTCTTACTAACATTAGGAAAGAAGGTACTCAAGCAGTAGCACTAATCCAGTCTCTTTACAGAATAGTTCAAATCATCAATGGAATGTTTTCCTCACAGTTTACACCCCCAAAACCAAAAAATATGAAGCAGAGTTTAGATCAAAAGAATAGAATGTAGATACTAGATACCAAGAGAGTCAGAGACCTTTGCTGATCTTTGTTCCTTTTTACATCTCTCCGTCCCTATTTGTATCTTGTTGAAATCACTCATCCAGTAGCGTCCAAATACTTTTTTTGTACCTGACATGTAAATATTTTCCCCAAAAATTAAATTGCTAGAACAGTAATAGATATATAAAAAGGGTAACCCAGTTTCTTTGAATCAAATAGTAAGATTTAGGAGAGGCTTACATTGGGGTTTTGGGGGGTCTGGGATTATTCAGGTGCTGGCCAATAGGAGCAGTACATACGCTGCCCCATAGCCCACCAGAAAAAGAAGAAGGACCCATTGCAGGGGTGAGAAGCTTTTCAGTACACCGAGAAACCCTGGAGTTTTCCTGAGAGCTTTGCTCCTCTGTTGTTTCCTGTGGGCTTTCTTTTCTGCGTTCTTGATCCGTCTCTCTGCTTTTCTGGCTATCTTGTTGGGGGTGCGGTGACTTATTGGGAAGGCACCATTCTTGGTGATTTGGCCCACGATGAGTTCTTGTTGAATTGTCATAATGTAAGAGAGAATGATGGAGATTGGTGATTTAGGGAGATGATGGGGTCTGTGCGGAGAGATTGGAGTTGGAGAAGAAAGAAAGAAAGAAAGAAAGAAATGTGGTGAGCTCTGTAAATTGTAAATGTGAAAGGAGAGAGAGAGAGAGAGAGAGAGAGAGAGAGAGAGAGAGAAGAGAGAGAGAGACTGGTTGGGGGTGAGGAAATGTGTAGGGTCGTCTGTTAGAGAGCGAATGAGACTGAGTGATCAGGCAGTTAGTTTTGGCGGGAAACTATGCTAACCGACTTTGGTTTTTTCTTTTCTTTTCTTTTTCTTGTATCCTCTGCACACAAAAAAATAAAAATAAATTCTATTTGAACCTCCTCGTTTACTTTTCACACCTCCTTTGTAACATTTATCAAAAAAATCTCAATATTGCCCTCAAATTAAATAAGTAAATAAAACCTAAAGCTTAACAAACACTAGATCGAGTAAGTGCACACTAATTTTTTTTTTTGGAAAGCAAAACCAGTTTTTCTATTACGTACGGTATTCTTTTGTAAATTGTTTACTTAATAATTATAAAAGAATAACGTATGTAATATAAGGGAGAGAAAATTTAGCCCATCCCAATTTAAAATCTTGAGTCCGTCATTGTATATGAGAGTGGAAAATTGGAAATCTCTACATATATGCCATTGGAATTGAGAAGAATGCATTGCTAGGAATCCCTTGGCTTAATTACGATGATCGAATAGCTTCTCATCACCATTAGATCATGGTTTAAGGTTTAGGTATAATACATCATGGTAATATTTGATCATGGTTTAGGTATAATACATCATGGTAATATTAATCGAGCAGAGTTTAGGGTTTAGGGAGTTATTTCTTGGGGTTTGATTTTTGTTTGCCACGCAATTTATGAGGAATTTTTTTCTTTGGAAACGGGTAATTAGGTGTCAAGTAGGTCTCATCATTTAGCCCTTTAGTCTCGAGCTTCATTCTAGCTCGCCCAACCTTTAGGGTCGAAGCTCAACCCAGCCTTAACTGAGGTCGGGCTGGCCTAGTCTCTTTTGAAATAGGATAAGGTTTGGGCTATACATTTGAAGCTCAACCCAGCCTCCTAACTTGAATTTGGCATCGATCCACAATGCTTCGTGCACATCGCCCAACATCACAAATCACAATTTGGCATGCTTGGTCACCTCAATTTTCATAAGGATCAAGTAAATTAAGCATATGATGGAGCTCGCATGGCAAAATTCCACTACCAGAATAATGACTATAGCCAACGACACAAAGTCGTCAACCTATTACAAAAAGTCGTCGGCTATAGCTTGCCCCAACAAAAATTCGTCGGGTTTCGCTTCGTCGGAAAAATGTCGTCGGTGAAACTATAGCCGACGAATTTTAGTGGTAGTCATCGGTTATAGTTAAGACTATAGTGGATGACTATTTGTTCGTTGGGTATAGTTCAAACTTTTACCGACAATAATTTCGTCGATCAAACCTTCCCCGGTGGTCAAAAAGTTGACCATAATCAGACTATAACCGACAAAAATATGGAAACATGTCGTCGACTATAGTCCCAGATCTAGACGAAAAAACCCTGCAGATCTGGATTTCTATTCCCAGAACTTCTGGGAATAGAAATTTAGATCTGCAACCGTAATCACCTAAACCCTTCACCAAAATAAAATCACAATTTTATTTCACCAATTCAAACAAAACAAAATATACAAAAAAATTCAACAAAAGTCCCTAAACCCTATAATCCTTCTGTAAGCGGCGGGCTGGAGCGACGACGGCGGGTTGGACGGAAAGGAGCGGCGGCTGGACCTAGAGATAAGAAAACACACAAATTAAACCTTAACCCTAAATTAAAAAAAAATCCAAATAATAAAGCTTACAGAGGGAGAGGCGGCGGAGGGAGGGAGGGAGAGAGAGAGAGAGAGAGAGAGAGAGAGAGAGAGAGAGAGAGAGAGAGAGAGAGAGAGAGAGAGAGAGAGAGAGAGAGAGAGAGAGAGGAGCGACGGTCTGGCGATATAAACCCAATATCTAGCGATATAAACCCAATATCTAGCGATATAAACCCAATGACTATAGTTGGTGATGTATAAAGCCGTCGGCTATACTATAACCCACTACAATTTTCATTATTTCGTCGGTTATACTATAGCCGACGACTTTATACATTGTCAGCTTAAGACAACACTATAGCCGACAATTTTTCCAGCTAAAGCCGACAATTTTTTCTTCTTCTTCGTCTTTATTACTTCAGCCGACGATAATTTTCTTCGTCGGCTAAAATGCAGTATAGCCGACAAAAAAAATGTCGTCAGCCTGTATTTTTAAATTCGTCGACTATAGTGTTTGTTTTGGTAGTGTTCCTCATATCTTGAAAAGCGATATTTAACCAATCCAAAAAGGCTTCATAGTTCACATTTAAATGAGTGTGAAAAATTGTAGATTTATGTTTTATAGTTATATACTACTTAGGGCATCTCCAACAGATACCTCAAAGTTATAATTTTTTAAAAAAATAACAAAATTTTAGCTAAAAAAGCTTCCAACAACTACCTTATAGCCAAGTCAATTTAACTTCCTGAAATAATCTCTAGCTACTTTTAAATTTTTAGGAAAGAGAATATAACTTGAAGTTAAAATACCCCAACATTCAATTTTCTGTTAAACGTCCAAAAAATTTAGAATATGAAGTCTCCACCTCTTTATAATGACTTTAAAATAACTAAAACTGCTAAATAAAAAATTAAAAATATACAAGTTAAATTTAACTGTTTATGTAATTTAACTATAACTTTTAACTTAATTCTCGGAGATGTTTTAATACACATCTTGCATGATTTTCGTTATAAAAGTTAGAAAGGCAACAATGAAGTGCGGAGCATATGCAGCCATAAAATGGGTGAGGAATTCCTATTTGACGAATTTCTCTCCAAAATTCTCGAATAGGAAGTCATATTCCTGTTTTGTCTATAGCGGTGTCCAAAATAAAACTTCTTATTACTATTTATTCTTATTTAAAATGTTGATTTTTTAAATTCTGATAATATTTTTGTCTAATAACTAGCCGACACGTGTCATTCTCGATCAAATAATTGATAGCGAATTTTGGATAAAATTTTCAACTAGTAATTTAGTGACACGTGGATATGACATAGTCTCGTTATCGTCTAAATTATTGATGAAGATTTTCGGTAAGATTTTCGACCAATCAAGCTGTGACATGTGTCATTATCTTAAAACATCTGGTAATTCAAAAAGGCCATAAAAACATCATTTACGACTCTTTGAATACTCACACTAACTACAAATCACTTGTAGTTATACTCGTAAACAAATTTCTCCAAACACTTCTTCACATTCTGGTTTCATCAAGATGAATCCTATGAGTTTGAACAATTTTTTCAGTAGGAGGCGACAACAATGCCAGCAAAATGTAGAAATTGCCAATGCATTCGTAACATACGCGGTCTCAGTGGATGCAAAATTTGATGATGAACCACCATGCCGCCGTGTAAATCAACCAAGGATGAGGGAGTCTAGGGGACAAAATCTGATGGAAGATTACTTCATCGAACGCTCAATGTTCAACGACCACGACTTTCGCCGGAGGTTCCGAATGAGTCGAAATATATTCAACTGTATAATGACGGATCTCTGCAACTACAACCAATTTTGGCATCAAAGAGCCGACGCCACTGGAATGCTCGGACTACTTTCCCAACAAAAGATAACTGGTGCTCTACGAATGTTGGCATACGACTCAGCTGCAGATCAGTGTGTTAAAATCATAAGGATGGGGGAATCAACAACTCTAGAATGCATGAAGAAGTGGTACACCCAAGTTGTAGAGCTTTATGGTAACCATTATCTCCATGTTCTAGATCAGACAGACATCACTCGACTTCTAAGAATGGCCAGACAACAAAGATTTCTTGGTATGATTGGAAGCATTAATTGCATGCATTGAGAGAGGAAGAACTCCCCAACTGCTTGGTCTGGGTCATACTCAAGGAGGAAGGGTCATCCCACTATCATCTTAGAGGCAGTGGCCTCATATTACACGTAGATATGACATAGTTTCTTCGGGGTACCAGGAGCTCAAAATGATATTAACGTGCTTTACCAATCAGATTTCTTTGATGCGCTGCTTGCTGTAAGAAGTTCGACTGTGACTTATAAAGTCAACGGTATGATATACCACAATACTTATTATCTTGCTGACACGATATATCTGAAGTACTCCTCGTTTTTCAAAACTATTTCTAATCCTCAGGAGCTACCACAAAAGATTTTTGCGAAGAAACAAGAGGCATACCGCAAGGATGTGGAGAGGTGTTTCGACATCTTACGAGCTTGTTGGGGGATTATTTGTCATGCAGCTCGGTGTTACCACCTATCGACATTAAAAAGCATCATGTTGGCTTGTATTATAATGCACAACATGATAGTTGAGGAAGAATTTGTGAATGATGAGTTTGAGGAGAACGAAGAAGAAGGTCTTCAAAATCCACATACCACTTTCATAGTTTATTATGGCCTAGTGGATCAACAAGGGAATCAGATTCCTTTTGAGCCGGTTGGAAGAGATGGATAGAATAAATAACGGTTTAACGACCGTCTTGTAGATCTCCAATTTGCTAACATCCATAAAGAGCTTCAAAATGACTTAATTAAGCACAACTGGTTTCTTGAGATCGGTGAACAACTATAAATATGTTGTATTAATTATGTGTTTGCATTGTTGTGTATTTGAATTATGTCTTTCAATTATGTGTGTTTCATTCGACCATGTCTTATTGTAATGTGTGTTGATCTAAATAAAGACAACGCGTTTTTATTTCTTGAAAAGGGAAACTACATAGTACATAACTAAATGCTAGGAAACTTAAATTACATAAATGATAATTTAAATGTTTGAAAAATTAAATTACATAATTTAAGTGCTTGAAAAAAGAGGGCGATAACAATTTGAAAAGGCTTCCTCGCTAGCTTCTTCTTCAACCCCATCTACTTGAGAGAGGATTTCGGCTTTCCTCTTTATGAAATACCTCTTTGATTTAGAAGTCATAGTATCGGTATCCATAGACATAATCCTAGTTTCCCTTCCAAAGCCCTCAATTTGTAGTCTCTCTTCTGAAGGGCGAGTTGATTTTCCATAAAGGCAACCTCAAGAGCCTCACTTTCTTTTTGATTGTTCATGAAAATTTGTTGATTTGCTGCAATTTTGTTCAAATCCTCGACTCTCTCATTTGTAGGAATCATAACCTTTTTTCTTTTCTTTTTGGCTTCCTTGGCCGCTTTCACTTCCATAGGTCTAACCGGAGAAGAGGGACCTTGGTTACTCATTGGTGTATCAATCACTTCATCCTCATCCAAGTCGACGGTGGGAGGCATTGAGCTTGCAGAAGTAGATGATGAGTAAGGCGGAGGCGTACTAGCTTCGACATGGATAAAGTAAGGATGATTCTTCACCGCTTCCCAACAATCAAAGTCTCTAAACTCTTTCTTCTTTTTTGCCGCATAAAATGATTGAGCACGTCTCATCTAACCAAAAATAAAAAGAATTAATTTCTATGACATATAATATCAAATAAACTGGCATAAACAACTAGTATTTCATAAAATAAAATTAAATAAAATGGACATAATAATATTAAATAACATGAAATAAATAACTTGTAATTCATAAAATCCAAATTAAATAAAATGGACATAATAATATCAAATCGAAAGTTATAAACAATGCGTATTTCATAAGAACAAAATTTAAAAAAATAGAGACATACTAATTTCAAACAATATGGTATAAACAACTTCTATTTAATAAGAACAAAATTTAAAAAAATGGGAGATGACAAACTTACCTCATCTTGTAAGTTTGAACCAGATGGTGCATTCCTTCGTGCGAAAGCAAGAGCACTACCCTAAAGTTTCAAATTTTGCTTCAACTTAGCGAAATGAGAGGATAATGCATTTTAGGTCTTAGCATCCGGCCTCGATTCACCATGACCTAGCTCCTGAATCTCCTTGTAATCGACATAAACTTTTTCCGAAAATTTGTCGACCTTTTGTTTGTTTCCGATGATGGAATCAATACTAAAGCGACAATAAGAGATGTACAATTGTACATCTTTCGAAAGAAGCCAATTGGTAGCTAATTTTTGCAAAAAAATCAAAAGATTGAGAGGAGAGATGGAGGAAGGGAGAGAATAAATTTGTTGTGCACAAACTGGTGTGGAAAATAAATGAAATGAAGGTAGTATTTATAGAAAAATTGTATGGGGTCATTTGCAATTTTTTGCAATTTTTTGGGATTTTTTTTACAATTTTTTGGGGTTTTATTTACAAATATTACATTTCTGGCCGAAGTAACCATCTCATTTGAAAGATGACCGTTGGATTGCTTTTTTCGTTCAAAATAGGCGGCCCAGATTAAAACATCCGTTGGGAAGCTCGGCCAACAACCAGAGTGTGAGCTGGCACACATTGGTCGTGAAAGCCTTGACATTTCTCTTAGTAAACTTTGGGTGTTCTTCTTGGTGAGGCGACATTCTGTTGATCGGAGAAGAGAGAGTGACAGCGGAAAGATGAAAAGTTAGCTTCGAAAGGAAGGTTGGAGAGTTAAGGAAATGGAAGTGAAAGAGTTTGTGGGAGAATGGGCTTTGATGGAAATCTAATGGAACATGCACTTTTCTATATGACGTAGGCCGGAGTGGCACGACTTTTCAGAAGAGGGTGCTGAGGTGACGTGTTGGTTTAAAGAGTTACCGTTTGGACCGAGGCAGGTGTATGATCTCGAGATTATGTATCTGCAGGATCCGAGTCAATGTGGCAATGTATTGAGAGGTTTTGAGGGGTTTCTGTCATCATCCAAGAACACGGCCTTGTAAGTTTTCCTCTCTTTTTGTCTTATGATCAAAGAAGCTTTCTTTGTTGCTGCATACTAGATTGCCAGTTGAGATCTCTTATAACTTTTGAAAATATACTCTGTCAAGTATACCTATTTGATTCTTACTAGAATTATTGGCCTTTTGCTTTGCTTGGAGTTGTTTTATTATGTCTTGCTACACAAGGTCATTAACCACTTTTGCAGTGGAAACCATCAGTCTTAGTCTTAGCTATTCTAGTTATCCCTGCTAGCCATAAATGAACCAAAGGATCTATTGTTGTGATCAATTGAGTCATGATATCGGAATGTGATTTATCTATACAAAACTATAAGCTTTGGAATTGTTCGATGCAGAAATATCTCTCGGAAGAGACTTTCTCCGCGAAGCAGTCTCTTTTGATATCGGATGTCTTAACCGCGTGTACCGGTCTATCCTGTATGTGCTTCGAAGCTGGCGTGCCACCGTTCTTCAACGGAATATGGACTAAGTATAGCCTGCCTGACTTCTAATGTAAGCGATTAAGATAGGGAGAGCACCAACCCTATCCGAATGAGTTCTTTTCGCCTAGGAACCTAGGACTTTGGATATGTGCACCTCTTTGCTAAATCACGAAATCGATACCCCCACGTCTCTCGTGTAGAGCAGAGCAATCTCCCAATGAAGTGTTAGAGAACACTAGCTTCCTTTGAGTTTTCAAGCCCTCAGCATACAAGTGAGCTGCCCTTCCACCTTCAGGTTGCAGGTTTTTGCTTCCTTTGAGCCGTAAATACTCTCAATCGATAGTTGACAAGTACTTAGACCTTTCTGGTTGCAAGAAGATAGATATCTCGAAGACGAGATAACCGTCTAGGTTGTATTGCGTATAGCAAGGATTGTTTGTTTGTTGTATTGAGTTGTGTCGTGCTTTTCATAAGATCCTTGCGTTCCTTATATAGTCGCTTACATATCAGTCATTGATTCTGTTTCTAACTCCTTTGCTCTTGTAACTTTGTTTGAATCTTCATACCAGCATCGTGTTATACCACTCATAGGTATTCTAATTCCATCATAACTCTTCTAAGAATCCTGCAGATATCAACTAGTTATGATAGAAACTGAGCCGCGTGAAACCAGCTCGATAAGACACAGTTCTAATAGAACTCTAAGTCTTCTCCCAGCGAAGCTCGATACAGATCTCGCTGGACTTTATACTTAACTCCCTCGATGGGAATCAACAAAACGTTCGATGGACCGCTCGATAGACCTAGGCCATCCAGGCCCAAAGTAAATATTTTATTTAGGCCCAAACATTGCCCCTCAGGTCTTGAAATTGGAAACTCTCTGAACAAGTGAAAAGACTTGAATGTACCTTGAACGATGTGCTCTGATAGTCGCATATTTATGCGTCTATTTGGTATTTAATTTGTTCCCTATATTTAGTTTATTGTTATTAATTGAGTGAATTAATTATGTTTATTTGTTTTTAGGTGTTTTGGAGATTAATGGAGAAAAGGAGATTAAATAATATGTTTTGGAAGTTTCTTATCGAGGAAGTGCCTAGCGAGCTCGATGGGTTTAATGACTGCAATCATATATGCCTTGGCGAGGTGATTACGTACGTTTGTCTTATGCCAGCGAAGTTGGTGAGAGAAATTAAATAGAAAGCAAAGAGGAAGTTCGATGGCATATGGAATTGTGGGCTTAGCAAGGAGACGGGTTGCATGTGGATATTTATATTATATTTGCAACTTGGACTTGGACTTGGAATTGGAGAAGGAATCATGCACGTGGTCCACTTGCTAGGTCAATTAACCTAGCCTAAACATATATATATATATAGCAAGTGGGGGGCTGAAGTTACGTACGCTGGAGAACAAAAGAACAAGAGACAAAGCAGAGGGTTCATCGAGCACGATCTCGACGCTGTCAAGAGTTCTTCTTTCTCCATCTTTATTTATCTTTTATGAATTCTTTGATGTTTTTATTTATGACTATGAGTAGGTAATTTTCCTTTGTTAAGGGGCTGCTTGAAGCCCCGTACATGAAGTCTTTTTAATACATACACTTTAATCTAGTTTTGCATATTCTATGAATGAGGTTTCTTTCTCTGAATGATCACCGTATGAATTCTTGTATGTTTGCTTTGGTGCGCAACTTAGTATGCATGCTAGGGTTCTAGTTTCATGAGCTACGTGCGACTGAAGATAATTTCTTCCACCGGATTCTCTATAGTGATACGCCGATTTTACCGTCGGGAGATTGAAATCCATAGGTCTAGCGAGACACGCCCATAGTGTACTTGTGAACCCTTGTAGCTTCTCAAACCTTTTCTAGAACTTAATGCTTTCTTCTTTGTAAACCTTGGGGTCCATGACTATGGGTTCAATAGAGGGATAGATGTAGGGGAGGTCCATGACAAACCTGCATAGGCATAAGGATTAGGTAATAGGATGTGGTTGTAACGATCAACTCTTCCTGGGAACTTTCATTCATTGGATATGTGCATTAGATTAAGTATGTGTTAGATAGATGGAATGACGGTGGTGGATTGCATTCCTCTTAACTCTTTAATCATATAGTTTAACCCATTTGCATTCATTAGCATATTTACTTTCAGCATTTATTTTCTGCATTAGCTGTAGCTTCGCCGATTTATTTCGGTAACCAAATCAACTCCGAATACCCTCAAATTTTGTGTGGTAGTCCGCCACTGTGTCTAGTTTATTGTGTCAAAATCTCGATGCATTTGGGTCTGTCTAGCTTAGGTTCGATAGCCATTAGTGTATTGTAGTCGAGTCTGTCAGCATAGTAGTGTGTTAGGATTTAGTTTCACCAATTCCTCGAGTTCGATAACCCCTATTTATCTTACTACATTGATATATCCAGGTTGTGAATAGGGTATCTTTGAGAGGTGTTAAACCGCCTTGTCAAATTTTGGCGCCGTTGCCGGGGAATTGCTTAATTCTAAGTCCTAATAGAGTCTTTAATTTTCAGTTTTGTTTTGTTTTTCTTTTGAGTCTTACTGTCTCTTCTTTGTGCAGGAGCATTGTGTATGCGCACTAGGAACACAAGAAGCGCTGAGCCATTATTACTTGATCCAGAAATTGAACGCTCAGCAAGGCAAAACAGGAAGCAGCAGGGACAACGGTCCATGAACGTGAACAGTGGTGGTCAGCCTGAGCAAGAAATACATTCTGATACAGAGGCTGAGTTTGAGGAAGAACAGAGTATTCCAACACCACCACCATCACCAAGAAGAATGGCAAATGCAGCCAAGCTGAGAGAGTCCTTTATACCGGGCACAGGTGCTGCAGATTCACCGATCGTACTACCAGAGAATCTGGGGGCTTATTCTATTCCCCCATCACTTATATCGAATCTGCCACACTTCAGAGGAACGCCTTCTGAAGACCCTCAGGACCATCTCAATGAATTTACAGCATTGTGCAGAATCCAGAGATCGACTAATGTGGAAGAGGATACTGTAAAACTCCTCTTGTTTTCGTTCTCTTTGAAGGAGCAAGCAAAAACATGGTATAATTCTTTAGCTCCTTTATCTATGGACACATGGGAAAAGATGTGCTCTGCATTTATGAAAGAGTTCTACTCTGCTTCACGCACCAAGAACTTGAAGAAGCAAATTAGCACATTCAGGCAGAAAGACAGTGATGAATTACATGAAGCCTGGAGCCAGTTTAAGAGTCTTCTTCGACAATGCCCTCACCATAAGTTTGACATCAACACTCAAATGGAGTTCTTCTATGAAGGACTTGATTCTTTTAACAGGTCAAAGCTTGATTCAGCTTGTGGAGGAAATTGGTGGAATATGACTGGAACAGAAGCCAAGGAAATTGTTGAGAACCAAGCAGAAAATTCAAGGCAATTTCAGTCAAGGGATAGATCCATGGGAGCAAGTAGAAGGTCTCTCAATGCAGTTGCAATCGATGGAGCCATGGAAAAAAGATTAAGCTCGATGGAGAATGATATTTCTCTGATAGCGAGTAGTCTGAAAGTGAGCAAGAAGACAACAGTTGCTGCAGCTCAAGTTGTGTGCACTTTATGTTCAGCTACAAGCCATTTAGCAGAAGATTGTCCTAAGTTCAGAGCAGATGAAGAGGGTGATCAAGAGGAAGAAGCAAATTACTTCCAGAGACAACCCAACACATATGGTGGGAATAGAGACCTTTTGAGCTATAGGAGCAACAATGTGCTCAATCCTCCTATTGTTCCACCTGGATTTCAGCAGAGACAGCCTACAGGAGATGGGCAGCAGTTTGGCCAAAGGCGTATGCCTCAGCAACAACAAGCTCAAGCTCAAACATCATCAGAAAATTCTACCTTGGCAGCCCTGATGCAACAAATGATGTTTGACAACAAGAAGGAACGAGAGGAGAGTAGTTCCTTTCGCCAAGATATCAAGGCCACAACTCAAGAACTCAAGGCTACAGCTCTACAGCAAGGAAAAGCAATTGACTTTCTTGAGAGACAAATGAGCCAAATGCAGCAAACAATGGCTCAAGTCAAGGAAGGAAGTCTTCCCAGCAACACTCTTCCAAATCCCAACACAAAATATGAAGCTCATGCGATGACCTTGAAGAGTGGGAAGGTGTTGGAAGAACTGCCCGAGTTAACAAAGAGAAAATGGGAGGAGCCCGTACTTGAACAACTTGTCCCTTACAAGCCATTGGACAAGCCGTCAGAAGAGTCTGCAGGAACCCCAATTCGAGCCATCGAAAATGCACCTGAAACAGAAGAACTGACAAATCAAAAATCAGGTCAGGTATCCTCTACTCCTTGTCCTTCCATTATTCCTAATTTACCTTTTCCTAGCAGGTTGAAGAAACAGGTGAAGGTTGAAAAAGAGAAGGAGATCTTGGATGTGTTCAGAAAGGTAGGAGTAAACATCCCATTGTTGGATGTGATCAAGCAGATACCACAGTATGCAAATTTCCTGAAAGACTTGTGCACAACAAAGAGAAAATTCAATGGAACTGAGACTGTGGCTTTGGGAGAGAGAGTATCTGCAGTGCTTCAAAGAAAGCTCCCACCTAAGTTAGGTGATCCAGGACGTTTTACGATCCCATGTACCATTGGTGATCACAGGTTTGCGGGTGCTTTACTTGATTTAGGTGCTTCCATTAATTTAATGCCATACACTGCTTATAACAGGTTGAAAATGGGAGAACTTATTCCCACAGGTGTCACCATTAAACTTGCTGATCGGTCTAACTGTTACCCTCACGGTATTATTGAGGATGTTTTGGTGCAGGTGGGAGACTTGATATTCCCAGCAGATTTCTTTGTGCTGGAGATGGAGCATGAGCCAATGCCATCAGAAATACCATTGATTCTTGGGAGACCATTCTTGAGAACAGCGCGTACAAAGATAGATTGTTTTGATGGATCATTGAGTATGGAAGTAGCTGAGGAGAAAATCCACTTCAATATTTATGAAGCTCTCAAACATCCGAATAGTGATGATGCTTATTCATGTTGTTCAGTTGACACTTTTGAGAGTTTTGTGCAGGAATTCATTCACTATTCATTGGAGGAGGATCCTTTGAGGAAGGTCATCGAGGTATCTGGAAAAGAAGATGTTCCAAGTCTGAAGCTTGGCGAGGAGACAAAAGTTGAACCTATTTTTGAGATACCTTCGGCTGAGGATCTTGAAATGGAAGAGGGGTATTATGCTATGGAAGAAGCACTTGAATCTCTGCCAATTATGAAAGGTAAATATTCTAAACCCATTTCTCTTCCAATTTCAGATGATGTTCTTGTTCCGTCTATACAGGTAGCACCCACATTAGAGCTTAAACTTCTACCCGAGCATTTGAAGTATGCTTTCCTAGGGGAGGATGATACACTTCCAGTCATCATCTCTTCCAAGCTCTCAACGTTACAAGAGGAGAAGTTACTGAATGTACTTAGGGAGTACAAGGCCGCTATTGGATGGACAGTAGCCGATATCAAGGGCATCTGCCCAACATTATGTACCCACAGGATCCATCTGGAGGAAGGAGCTAAACCGACAAGGGAAGCTCAACGTCGTCTCAATCCTCCCATGATGGAAGTTGTCAAGAAAGAAGTCATCAAGCTTCGAGATGCAGGTATCATTTATGCTATTTCTGACAGCAAATGGATTAGTCCTGTGCAGGTTGTGCCCAAACGTTCAGGAATCACAGTGGTAAAGAATGATGAGAACGTGTTGGTGCCTCAAAGAGTTCAAACGGGGTGGAGAGTGTGTATTGACTACCGCAAGCTCAATGCCACCACAAGAAAAGATCACTTTCCGCTCCCATTCATTGATCAAATGTTGGAAAGGTTGGCAGGTCATGAATATTATTGTTTCTTAGATGGTTATTCAGGGTACAACCAGATAGCCATACATAAGGATGATCAAGAGAAGACCACCTTCACGTGTCCCTATGGCACTTTCGCTTATAGGAGGATGCCATTTGGTTTATGCAATGTACCTGCCACATTTCAGAGGTGCATGGTAAGTATTTTCTCAGACATGGTTGAAAAGATCATTGAGGTATTTATGGATGATTTCTCTGTTTTCGGTGATTCTTTTGACTCATGTCTTCATAATCTAGCTATGGTTTTAGAACGTTGTGTTGAAACTAACCTTGTACTCAATTGGGAAAAATGCCATTTTATGGTGGAACAGGGTATAGTTTTGGGACATGTTATTTCCGCTAGAGGTATTGAGGTTGATAAAGCTAAGGTTGATATTGTGCGTACCTTACCCCCTCCTTCCACGGTGAAGGAGGTGAGATCTTTTCTTCGACATGCAGGATTTTATCGCAGGTTTATCAAGGATTTCTCCAAGATATCCAGACCGTTATGTGCATTGCTTCAGAAAGATGTAGCTTTCAACTTCACCGATGAGTGCTTGCAATCATTCAATAAGCTCAAGGAGTTGCTCACTACAGCTCCCATCATTCAAGCACCGGATTGGAGTCTGCCATTTGAGCTCATGTGTGATGCTTCAGACTATGCTGTTGGCGCTGTTCTTGGCCAACGACCACAAAGACTCCTACATGTCATCTATTATGCCTCCCGTACTTTAAATGATGCACAGTTGAACTATTCAACTACTGAGAAGGAGCTCTTAGCAGTGGTTTTTGCTCTTGAAAAGTTTAGGTCTTACTTGTTAGGAACTAAAGTTATCATATTTTCTGACCATGCTGCTTTGAGATATTTGATGACTAAACAGGATGCCAAGCCCAGGTTGATTCGATGGATGCTCTTACTTCAGGAGTTTGATATTGAGATCAAGGACAAGAAGGGTTCTGAAAATGTGGTGGCAGATCACTTGAGTAGACTCACCCACGGTTCCAACGCAGAAGAAGACACTCTTCCTCTCAGAGATAGCTTTCCCGATGAACAACTCTTTGTTGTTCAAGCTACGGAGCCCTGGTATGCTGATATTGTTAACTACAAGGTGAGTAAGTACATTCCACCCAATTTCAGCAGAGCTCAGAAAGACAAACTGGTCAAGGAAGCCAGGTATTACGTATGGGATGAGCCATACCTCTGGAAACATTGTACCGATGCCATCATCCGCAGGTGTGTACCCGAGTCTGAATTTCAATCTATTCTATCTTTTTGTCACTCACATGCAGGTGGTGGACACTTTGGAGGGAAGAAGACTGCTCTCAAGGTGCTTGAGAGTGGATTTTATTGGCCAACTTTGTTTCATGACGCCCATGTCATGTACAAATCATGTGAGAGATGCCAAATGACAGGTAACATTGGCCCAAGAGACCAAATGCCTCAACACCCTGTTGTTGTTGTTGAAATATTTGATGTGTGGGGTATTGATTTCATGGGACCATTCCCTAATTCTCAAGGTTATTTGTATATTCTTCTCGCTGTGGATTATGTTTCTAAGTGGGTGGAAGCTAAAGCCACCCGCACTAACGATGCTAAGGTTGTTCTTTGTTTTCTGAAAGCTATTTTTGCTAGATTTGGAACACCTAGATGCATTATCAGCGATGAAGGATCTCATTTTTGCAATAGAACCTTTGATGCTTTACTCCGGAAGTACAGTGTAACACATAAGGTGGCCACACCTTATCATCCTTAAACCAGCGGGCAAGTGGAAGTGTCGAATAGGGAGATCAAGCAAATCCTTGAGAAGACTGTTGGACCAACAAGGAAGGATTGGAGCCAACGCTTGGATGAAGCGTTGTGGGCTTACAGGACAGCATATAAGACACCTATTGGAATGTCTCCTTATAGGTTGGTGTATGGAAAAGCTTGCCATCTTCCAGTGGAGTTGGAACACAAGGCGTATTGGGCTGTCAAGAAGTTCAATTTTGACATCGATGATGCGGGTTTGCATAGGAAGTTGCAGCTGAACGAGCTCGATGAGATTAGGCACAATGCCTATGAGTCCAGCAGGATTTACAAGGAAAAGACTAAAGCTTTTCATGACCGGAATATTAAGAGAAAAGAATTTGTTGTTGGTCAAAAAGTTTTACTCTTCAGTAGTCGTCTACGCTTGTTTCCAGGTAAGCTAAAAAGTAGATGGACTGGACCTTATGTTATCACTAATGTTTTTCCTCATGGTGCCATCGAGATTGTAAGTTCAAAAACAGGGAAGACATTTAAAGTGAATGGACATCGACTCATGCCATTCTATGAGTCATTTGTGGAGCATGTCTTTGAGGATGCAGCCCTTGGAGATGCATCTCTGTGCGTGGAGTGTTGAGACTTGCTGTCTGGCTGAAGACGTTAAACTTAGCGCTACTTGGGAGGCAACCCATGTCGATGGAGAGCGTGGAAAACCAGATTTGAAATTCTTAAAACTCTTTATCTTTCTCCTTTGCTTTATTTTTCTCCATGTTTAGTGTGATTTGTGATGTGTTATGTGTTTCATTCCATGCTTGTTTGATGTATTGTATGTTTTAGTTTTGTTTTACATTGAGGACAATGCAATTTTCAAGTGTGGGGTGGGGTTTATATCATATTCTTAGCGTCTATGTATAAATTTTTTCGTTATTTCGATACTGAACAATAGCCTGTTCGTGTCATTCATCTTCGATAGCTAGGGGTCTCGTAATTTTTTTGAAAATTTTGAGGGCAGGTTTGTAAATGAGTCTATCGAGTGCTCGCGAAATTTCAGCATATTTCGATGAGTGACCAATTTTATAAAATCCTATCGAGCCTCGCTGCCCTTTGTTCGCCATCGAAGTTCGATGGGCTGGCGAGCAAACAGTCTGCTGTTTTGTATAATTTATTTGACATAGTTATAGGGCTCGTAATTTTCTGAAATTTTGAGGGTGTGTTTTTAAATGTCTCTAGTTTGTTGTCCCAAAATTTCAGCCTATTACGATTAGGGAGTAATTTTTTAAAATTCAAGCGAGATATGTTGCTCGCTACACTGTTTCTGGCGAGCTGCTCGCTCGATGTTGATATTTTTGAGTTTTTCTTTGTTTTTTTTCTTGTGTGTTTTAGTGTCTTATTTGAAAAACCAAATACAAAAGTGAAAAGTGTCAAGAAAAACATAAAAAGAGTCTTTTATTTTGTGTCTTTAGGTGCCCTTAACTAGTCCATGATGTGATTATATCTTCCGTAATTGTGACTAAAAGATGAACATGTTGTTTAAGTTTCTTTGGTTAATCTTGATATATGATGCATATGCGAATGTGTAGTGGATGTAGAAAAAGTTAACATGGTACAGACTTTTGGCATGCTTAAACTTTGTTGAGATTCATTTAACCTGTGAGCGATTGAGCCTATATGTGATTACACATGCTTTCTTTATTGAGTGTCAATTGCTTGCCACAGATTAAGTTAATGGACTCTAGATATTGCTAGAACTTGCTCTTGTGCTTTTCAAAGCTTATAGTCGATACTTGTTTTGATTGAGGAAGTGATAAAGGCATTTAGGGGACACCACCATAGCCATACAAGCCTGTGTCCTAATTTTGTGTACACAAGATGTGCACCCCTTAGTTAACCACTTTGACCCTACATGTTTAAACTTTATGTCATCACCCACAGACTTCTGACCTTAAACCTTAGAATAGTTATATCTTTATCCTTGTTCTAGGACTTGGTAGAGCTATACATGAGACAAGTATGTGAAGACGGCGACATTGTCGAAAAGTGATGCAAAGAAATAAGTGTGGGGTATCAAGCTAGTGTATGAAAAAAAAAATATATGAAAAGAAAAGAAAAAAAAAAATTTGTGATGTCTGGCTTGATACCCGAGTTAACTGCTGATGAAAATAATGATGTGAAGGCCCAACAAGATGAAATTCGGCCACAAAAGTGAGAAGTTCATGGTTGTAAAGTTTGAAGAAGTCTCTTATTTGGTGCTCTACTGGGTTCTAGAATTATATTTGAATTCCTTATTCCATTTATTCTTTAACCTATGAGCCAAGCCCCATTACAACCCATGAAAGTCCTTTTGATCCTCAAGATAGCAGCCTTTGATCTGTGGAGATTTGTCACAAGTGTAAGCTTATGGTTTGGTCCATTTGGCAAGTAGTTGAGTTGAGTGAAAACCTTAGACATACTTTGAGAGAAACACTTTTGAGAGCATATACCTGTGAGGATTGAATCTTGACAAGTTTGTTGCATGCTGCAGCTTTACATTCACCATGATTATGTCTTCGTCCTACATATTACATGTGTGTCATGCATTGAAATTAACTTTCGAAATTTTACGGTATAAACTTGGAGTCACACTTCTTGGTGTTACAATTGTGGAAGATTGCTGAGACAATTTGTTAAGGGCGTTAGAGTCATGTAGTTAGAGTCTTTGAGTCTTTTCAGAGTCTTAGTTTAGTGTATTGCTCGAGGACTAGCAATGTCTAAGTGTGGGGTATTTTGATAGTCGCATATTTATGCGTCTATTTGGTATTTAATTTGTTCCCTATATTTAGTTTATTGTTATTAATTGAGTGAATTAATTATGTTTATTTGTTTTTAGGTGTTTTGGAGATTAATGGAGAAAATGAGATTAAATAATATGTTTTGGAAGTTTCTTATCGAGGAAGTGCCTAGCGAGCTCGATGGGTTTAATGACTGCAATCATATATGCCTTGGCGAGGTGATTACGTACGTTTGTCCTATGCCAGCGAAGTTGGTGAGAGAAATTAAATAGAAAGCAAAGAGGAAGTTCGATGGCATATGGAATTGTGGGCTTAGCAAGGAGACGGGTTGCATGTGGATATTTATATTATATTTGCAACTTGGACTTGGACTTGGAATTGGAGAAGGAATCATGCACGTGGTCCACTTGCTAGGTCAATTAACCTAGCCTAAACATATATATATAGCAAGTGGGGGGCTGAAGTTACGTACGCTGGAGAACAAAAGAACAAGAGACAAAGCAGAGGGTTCATCGAGCACGATCTCGACGCCGTCAAGAGTTCTTCTTTCTCCATCTTTATTTATCTTTTATGAATTCTTTGATGTTTTTATTTATGACTATGAGTAGGTAATTTTCCTTTGTTAATGGGCTGCTTGAAGCCCCGTACATGAAGTCTTTTTAATACATACACTTTAATCTAGTTTTGCATATTCTATGAATGAGGTTTCTTTCTCTGAATGATCACCGTATGAATTCTTGTATGTTTGCTTTGGTGCGCAACTTAGTATGCATGCTAGGGTTCTAGTTTCATGAGCTACGGGCGACTGAAGATAATTTCTTCCACCGGATTCTCTATAGTGATACGCCGATTTTACTGTCGGGAGATTGAAATCCATAGGTCTAGCGAGACACGCCCATAGTGTACTTGTGAACCCTTGTAGCTTCTCAAACCTTTTCTAGAACTTAATGCTTTCTTCTTTGTAAACCTTGGGGTCCATGACTATGGGTTCAATAGAGGGATAGATGTAGGGGAGGTCCATGACAAACCTGCATAGGCATAAGGATTAGGTAATAGGATGTGGTTGTAACGATCAACTCTTCCTGGGAACTTTCATTCATTGGATATGTGCATTAGATTAAGTATGTGTTAGATAGATGGAATGACGGTGGTGGATTGCATTCCTCTTAACTCTTTAATCATATAGTTTAACCCATTTGCATTCATTAGCATATTTACTTTCAGCATTTATTTTCTGCATTAGCTGTAGCTTCGCCGATTTATTTCGGTAACCAAATCAACTCCGAATACCCTCAAATTTTGTGTGGTAGTCCGACACTGTATCTAGTTTATTGTGTCAAAATCTCGATGCATTTGGGTCTGTCTAGCTTAGGTTCGATAGCCATTAGTGTATTGTAGTCGAGTCTGTCAGCATAGTAGTGTGTTAGGATTTAGTTTCACCAATTCCTCGAGTTCGATAACCCCTATTTATCTTACTACATTGATATATCCAGGTTGTGAATAGGGTATCTTTGAGAGGTGTTAAACCGCCTTGTCATGCTCATTGACTCTGAAACGCTAGACCATCATTCGAACGCCACGTCTAACCACTCTTCGAAGAAGTATGACGCTCGACTGACTCCTCTATAAGAGCAACAGTCCATACCCACAAGTTTCAACTTTCATCAAAAACCTTTCAATCGCCCAGAGACCTGCAACTTTTTAACTCTCACAGTCAAAAAGCCTAAACCTTTTCTTCTCACCGCCGTCAAAACCCTAACCCAGAAAATGCCTCCTCGTAAGGGCGTTACTGTTCCTTTTGACCATGTCCAAGCCAAGAAGTTTGTCAAACGACTCAAAGAAGTCGCTACTCGATCGAACCCAGACACCACTTGCACCCTTGCCATAGACATAGAAGAAAATACAGGTCTTCTCGGCCCATTTCTGAAATCTCCATTGAGTCCAGACCTCCCTACCATCCTTCGGGAAGCCATCTGCAACTCTTCTCTTCTACTTTAGGTAGATCCCACTGCAGACCCAAAGTCATGGTCTCCAAAAGACAGCCTCTGTTCCATTGGGAAATGGCCACACTCCTCCCCTGACGACGTCGAATGGTATCGCCAACGCCGTAGACAAGACAGAAATCGATGGGAAGCAGCAGGAATCACTGAACTTATTGATCTATGCTTCTCTCTTCCGGCTGGAGCCAACAAACCTCCACTTGCTGCAGCAATGTGCTTCTGGGACTGCACAGCGAATTTCTTCAGACTTCCTTGTGGAGATATGAGCATCACAATGCTCGACCTTTACGCCATCTTTGGGGTTCTTGCCGCTGAGAAAAGTTGGACTCCTCAGGATTTCAGCCAGACTCCTGACAAGGCCTCAGAAAAACGGCCTACCTCCTACACCGCCTGGGTGAATCATTTCTCTACGAGAAACAACGCCCAGGGAGGAATAGCCTTTTTGGAATACTGGCTATCAAAGTACCTGTTCTGCACGACCTCAGCGAAGGTCATCAAAACGTGGACTAACCTCGCTGAACGTCTTTACAGCGGAGAACCACTGAGTTTGGTTGAACCCGTCCTGGCCTCCATCTACTACAGTCTCAAGCGAGTCACTTTATCGAAACTCGACTTGCACCAGGCTGGGCCACTTTGGATGGTAGACCTCTGGCTGCAGGTCTATTTCCCTTTCTTCTGTCCCTCCAACACTCCTAGGTTTGAAGAACACAAGCTTTTGGGCAAATCGCTTGTCTCTATGGAGCCCAAGACCAAGCAATGGACCTACTTCAGCTGTTTCAAGTACCTCTGCCACCGCAAAGAACTCCCCTACACTGCCATCAAGACAATTCTGGGTCGTCGCCATCCTGGCCTCCTCTCAAGTTGCTTTATGCCATCCCCTGACCAGGATAATCAAGCGAGGAGTTTGTTCGTTAAGTCGAACACCTGCCAGGATCTACCACTTCCAGACTCTGGGTATGAGCTTTATGCTCCCAATCACTTCTGCAGGCAGCTCGGGCTCGGCCAGGATGCCCCTATGCCCCTTGCATGCTCTGTTAACAAGTACACCCTTTGGCGGGCAGAGGGTAAATCTAGCGCAGCAGAAGTCATCGATGAAGAATTCGGCTTTCCAGTGGTGATAGTTCCCGAGATTACTAAGCCACTGTCCCCATCGAGGTTGGTCACCCCGACATACCTTACTTGGTTTTCCCAGTTCTGGGTCGAGCTACATTATAAAAGCCCAGCACATTGCTTTGCCACCATCTTCCGTCAGTTCGATGAGAAGTTCCCGATGCCGGTAGACAAGAATGCACTCAGCGCTCCTTCCCCTGACTCGAGCTCAACCCCATGGCCACAGGTATGTTTTTTTTAGTTCAGAAGTTTCCACTTGTGTTTGGAAATCCTAAGATCAGCAATAACCATCCTTTTCCTCCCTTACAGTGCCGTCCAGAGCCAGATATAACCATGGCCATTCAATCCCTCAAGAAGAAAAGGACCCAACACTCCAGCTCACCTGTAAGTATTCGATATATTTTCCAGAACACACTGATTCTTATTACTGATCTCGATACTGGCCCTTAATCTCTGTAGCTCCGAAGTTCCAAGAAACTCAAGCGGAGGACCCCAGAGAGTGGAGTCTGGTTGGAATCTCAGCTCAAGAGCAGAAATAACCAACTACGCCTAGTCACTCCAGCCTTCTTTGCTTCATTTGATCAAAGGAGTAGCCAAGCCTCAGGTTCTAGTGCTTGCTCGGCAATCGCCTTTACCATTGCACACTGGTTTTGTGCAAATCCAGGTAGCACTCCCACACTCTCTCAGTTCGATGACCTCCTTCTCCAAGGTTCCCAGGAATGGCAGGAGTTATGCAAGGATGAGTCCCTGGTCATGAAGTACCCAAACCAACATTTTGACTTGGACACCATCCTGAAGGCAAACATCAGGCCGCTTCAATTCTCGGCTGGTGATACCTGGATAGGTTTCTTTAATCCTGAGAGGTTTGCCAATTTGAATGGTCATCCATCCTTCGATGGTTTGTGGGAATATATCCAGAAAAGCCATAAGCCCCAGGTCTTTATAGTGAGCTGGAATGACCACTTCTTCGTCCTCAAGGCTGAAGACGAAGCCTTTTATTTGATTGACTCACTAGGAGAAAGGCTTCAAGAAAGCCACAGTCAGGCCTTCATTCTAAAGTTTGATGAGTCCAGCACCATATCTACTGTTGCAGATGAGACTGTAGTTAGCAGCCGCAAAGAGTGCTGCAAGGACTTCATCGTTCAATTCTTGGCTGGAGTCCATCGGGCAGAACTCGAGGAAGAGGAGAAGAAACAACCTGTAGCCCTTACCACCTTGTTCAATCGTCTTCAGATTGAAATTCAAAGCTGCTACATTCCTTCCTCTTCCGGCGAAGGTTCCAGTACTTACGATGATCAAGTAGTCTCAGAGGCTGAACAAATTGTCTCCTCACCAGAGCCCAGATCTGATCGATCGCCAACTCCAGTTGAGACTAGCCCAGAGGCTGAAGCATCGAGTCCTCCCTTACCAGAGCCACGAGTTCAGATTCATGAGGAAACACCAGTGCTGTCTCCCCAACAAGTAAGCTATCGTAACCTCACTTCTTAGGTTAGTTAGTCATTCGATATAGTCCTAACACTTTCTGTTACGTTATACCGAAGTTCGATGCTGTTCCAATGGACCTGGTCACTCAGCAAATTCCTCCTGATAGCCCCAGGAAACAGGCAAGCACAGTAGAAAAGCCAATCCCGATGGTCATCGAGGAACAACCTGATCGACCTCTGGATATCGATGAAGGACCTGCTGTTAGAAATGAGGAACTCTCTGTCCCCTCCTCATCATCCAGAAAGCAACCTGTCCTGCTCAGTGTGCAAGGGTCAACCACAGTTCAAGAACTTGCAGGTGCATCGAGTACTTCAAGTACTCCTCCTGATCGTACCGTCCTCATTTGTCAGCTTCGTAAAATTCTTTCTGGGCCCTTAGACTCTAGTTCAGATATTCAGGAAGTCTCGAGGCAAGTGAAGAATTTCCGAGCCACTGCCCCTGCAGCATTTATTCCTTTCCTAAATAAGTTAGACGAACAATTCCTCGAGTATCAACGTCAAAGTGAAGCCTTTCACGACTTATCACTCGGGGTTGATCGTGAGGCTGAAGCAGCGAGCACCCTAGAGCAAACAACTCAAAGGGAAGCAGAGGAAGTCCAGAAACTTATGCAGGAGAAAGAAACAAGGGAAAAAGCTCTATTGACCAAACGTGCCCAAATGCTTGCTCTTGAGGCTGACCTTGCCAAACTCAACTCTGAAATAGCTGTCTTGGAGGCTGAAATCCCCGCTTACCAGGACAAGGTGCATCATTTCCTGAATGAGGACGAGGCTCGGGCTCAACATCTACAAGAGGCACGTGCGAAAGTTAGCGAAGCTTGTTCAGCAGCTCAACAAGCCTGGGTGGCCTCGGAGTATACTAAAATCAAGATAAAGAGCTTCATCTTCGAATTGCGAACTTTGGGCCTCTAGTATAGGCTTTTGTATTTGTTATCGAACGAACAAAGATTTTCATATATCTATATTGTTTTGACAACAAAGCTCTATTGGGTTTAAAACTTAATTGGGCCTCTATAATAAGCCCTTTCCCAAATTTTAACCCAGCCTCATTTTCAGGCTGTAACTAATTTAAACTTTTCGGTTGTCCAGCAATAAATGGAATTGAATTCTATGCTCGGAATCCGTATCGCGTCAAACCATCGAAATATTTTGAAATACGTTTTAACTGCCCCAAAGATTTTCTCATTTATCATGCGTTTCTTGCGAGCAGTCAAACCGCTTCCATGGTCCACTGTTAATTGAACACGTATTCACTGTTGTTGGGTGTAATTACTCACGCGAAACCAAACCGTTGTAATTCCTGGCTATAAAAGGTTCCTTTCCCTTGGTAAAAATGAACCAAGTCCTTTGCGAGAATGAATCAAACCCAACTCGATATGTTCTGGTCTTACTATCCAAAGAAACCTCCAGAAAAATCCTTCGATATTCTGTTCCTTAGATAGCAATATCCATGCCCAAACCTGGACTAGATAGCAATATCTATGCCCAGGCGCTACCTTGACTCTCCCTGTTTGAAGGAGACTCTAAGGGAGAAGTCAAACTCCAGAGGTTCCATCCCCTTCGTCTTCTGCTTCGCACCCGTTCGGTGTCGATAGACATAGAGGGTGGTGTTCCTCTTCAATGCCTCCTGCAGTCCATGGGGAAAGTTGGGGGCATCGATCTGGAGATAGGCAGACCATCGTCAAGGCAGGTGCAACTCTTGTTGTAGTCCTCCTCCTCTTGTCTTGACGATTCCTTCCTCTCCCTCTCCATCTCCGAGGTCGATCTCTTCAAATCACCGAGATCGATCTGCAGACTTTATCTTCTTGAGAGATGGGATTGGGAGCATAGAAGATCTTCTTTCTCGCTCTCCAACTTGGACCTCTTGTTAGGTTGAGAGATGGAGAGCAACGCAGAGGATCTTGTGAAGAATGAATCTTGAGTAGCTTTTTCATTCATCTTCTGCAGTTTAAGATTTTTCATTCATCTTTTGCAGTTGTCTAAGATTCATTTTCACCATATTGTATCAGAGCCTGAGGCCGCAAAGCCTTTGTATTGTTCCAAGTATTTGAATGTAATATTTATTTTGAAGTGTAAAAGTTCTTTGTATTGATAAACTCGTATATAGTTTGCTCAAAAATTTAAGCCACAAAGATTGGCCTGTATCGAACTTTGACTTGGAATAAACAACTACTCTAATTTACAAGATTTGGCCTAAACTATAGGAACTAATTATTTAACCCCATAAGTAGGTTTATTCGATGACTATGATCCTCGATGAGTATATAAGTTGCCCCTGTAGTTTATATATGCAAAAGCATGAATAAACTAGATTAAGCAGTATCCGGAGGACCATCATACTCCCAAACAGGTTGTATGAATTTCTTTAGGTAACGACCATTTATCGGATTTGCATGTATAGTACCATCTCGATCTCTCAAACGAACTGCTCATTTACCCAACAGCCGATCGATGATGTATGGTCCTTCCCATTTTTCTGACCATTTTCCTCGTCCTTCTGTTTTCTCACCGATAGGCAAGATTACCCTCCAAACGAGTTCTCCTTCTGCAAAACTCATGCCCCTTGTTCGCTGGTCATAGGCACGAGCCACCTTTTGTTTCTCAGCACGTAGACTTTCAAAAGCCTGAATTCGATGCTCATCGAGGTCTTCATGCTCTTGCCACATTGCTTGGACATAGTCTTCACCGATCAAATTGTGTTGCTCCATTACCCGTAAAGACTGAACATTGATCTCTAAAGGCAACACAGCATCGTGCCCAAACATCAGTGCATAAGGAGTTGTACCTGTGGGGGTCCGCTTACTAGTCCTGTAAGCCCACAAGGTATGAAAAAGTTCTTCATGCCACAGTCTGGCATTTCCAGCGAGCATCCGTTTTAGGATATGTATAATTATCTTATTGCTCGCTTCAGCTTGACCATTGGATTGGGCATAGTATGGAGAAGAGTGGAGAAAATGGACCCCTAGATCCTTCATCAAAGTATCTACTTCTCCAGACATAAAGGATGCCCCTCGGTCTGATACAAAACACTCAGGGATGCCAAACCGACATATAATATCTTCAAACAAAAATTGGCGGATGGCCTTCGCTGAAGATACCCTGAGGGGTCGAGCTTCGACCCACTTTGTGAAGAAATCAGTAGCCACTATGATGAACTTATGCCCTTCAGATGAATGAGGATGAATCATTCCAATTAAATCCAAAGCCCATCCTCGAGCTGGCCAAGGCTTGATTATAGGCTGTAATGGTATTCTGGGCATGTGGTTGACTGGACCATGTCTCTGGCATTCTTCACAACCTTTAGCGAACGTGATGCAGTCTCTGAGCATTCCTGGCCAATAAAAGCCATGTCTTCTTAATAACCATCTCATCTTGGGACCGGCTTGATGAGCCCCGGCAACTCCAAGATGGACCTCTCTCATTAACCGCTTAGCATCACGTCCAAAGACACACCTTAACAATATGCCTTCTTCTCCCCTTCTATATAACGCAGAATCTTTGAGCACATAATTGGGAGCTAAAAATCGAATCCGCTTGTCAATCGGACTATTAGGATCCTGAAGATAAGAAATGATCTCCTGTCTCCAGTCTTTGTCGATGTGATCAAGTGTAGCAACGTACCATTCGTTTTTATCTTCTTGTCGTGCAAGGAAAGATGGGAGGGTTCTTCGTTCAACCTTAAGTATTCTCTCTCGTACTCCATCTTGCAAACTTACACCCGTTGCTAGTTGAGCCAACTCATTAGCTGCATAGTTCTTCTCTCGAGGAACATGACTCAACTCCACCTCTGTAAACAACTTTAATAAATCACAGGCCCTCCTTGCATAAGGTTCTAGTATTGGTCCTGCCTTGTACTTTGTCTCAAGTTGTCTGATCACTAGTTGGGAATCTCCAAGGACATGCACATCGTTGATTTCCATATCTAATAGAAGTTCTAATCCGATGATTAAAGCTTCATACTCTGCTTGATTATTTGTGCACTTGAAGTCCAACCTGAAAGAATAAGAATAAGTTTGGCCACGTGGGGAGATCAAGGCTACCCCTGCCCCAGCCATAGTACTCGTACTGGACCCATCGAAATATAGACACCAAGGGGCCACGTCGATACGAGCAAGATCCAGTTCTGGCCCATCGACCACTTCTTCCATGGGATGATGAGCCAAAAAATCAGCCACTGCCTGGCCTTTCACCGCTTTCTGAGGAACATATTGTAGAGAGAATTCAGATAGAGCCATAATCCACTTTCCAATACGACCACGGAGAATTGGTCTAGATAACATATACTTCACTAAATCTGTTTGTGCTATGACACACGTAGTGAAGGATAGCATGTAATGCCTCAACTTACACCCTGAAAAGTATAAGGCTAGGCATAACCTTTCCATTGGAGAATATCTCGTTTCACAATCATTCAAGGTACGACTTAGGTAGAAGATAGCACGTTCAACCCCTGCTGTGTCGTCTTGAGCCAATAGGCTTCCAATGGAGAGTTCGGTAGCTGATATGTACAGCTTGAGAGGAACCCCAGATCTTGGAGGAACCAAGACTGGTGGGTTCGTTAAGTATTCTTTGATGGTATCGAAAGCCTCTTGATGTATAGGCTCCCATACAAAGTCTTTCTGATTTTGAAGCTTGAGGAGAGTGGAGAAAGATTGTGTCTTCCCAGCAGCATTGGCAATAAACCGTCGTAAGAAATTGATCTTTCCTAATAGGCGTTGTAGCTCCTTCTTACTTTTCGGTGGGGCTGCACTGATAACCGCTTGTTTCTTATCATCCGGTATCTCAATCCCACGCTGATGAACTAGGAATCCCAGGAAGTCCCCTGCCTGGACGCCAAACACACATTTGGCTGGGTTCATCTTCAGTTGATGCTGTCTCATTCTGAGAAATACCTGTCTCAAGTCTTCAAAATGGTCACTTCTGCGTTTTGTCTTGACTACCATGTCATCGATGTATACTTCCATGGTCTTACCAATAAGATCATGAAAGATCAAGTTCATTGCTCGTTGGTAGGTTGCCCCTGCATTTTTGAGTCCAAATGGCATATCAACATACTCAAAAACACCGGCAAAGCCTGGGCATCGAAACGCTGTTTTATGTCTATCCTCTTCAGCCACTGGAATCTGGTGATATCCTACAGTACCATCCATGAATGTCAACATCTCATGGCGGGCAACTGAGTCAACCAACAGATCAGCCACTGGCATAGGATAAGCGTCCTTAGGGGTTGCATTGTTCAAGTCTCTGTAGTCGACGCATACTCGCATCTTCCCGTTCTTTTTCTTGACTGGAACTATATTAGACAGCCACTCATTATATTTGGCTACTCGTATAATCCCTGACTTGAGCATTTTCTCAACCTCCTCTTTGACTAGAATTGCTGTCTCTGTGTTCATGCGACGCATCTCTTGTTTTACAGGCTTCTTTCCTTCGATGGTGGGCAAGTTGTGACAAACTAAATCTGGTGACAGACCCGGCATGTCCTCATATTTCTCTGCAAAACAATCTGCATATTCTTTCAGCAACTCAATCATCTTGAGCCTCTCTTCAGGCTCCAAGAAAGTACTTATAGCCACAGACATTGGCTCTTCCTGTGTCCCGATCTGAATATGTTTGATGGGATCTTTGACTTTAGGAGGTATATCATCTAAAGCCGCTGGAGCTAGTTGAATCTCGTCCTCCTCTTCTAAGTCTTGCAGAACGTCCTCATCCACGTATTCCAATGCTGCTATCATTGGAACCTTCTCAAAGGCTTGACTTTCTAACATAAAGTTATGAAAGCGTTCGTGCAACGAAAGACAAGCCTCGGTCTCTACCTCTGATAGAGACCCGTTCATGGAGAACGTCTGGATGGTAGCTCGATGGTGTAGGGTCTTTGACTATCCTGATTTGCTTGAACAATCCCCCACTGAGCTAATTCAGAGGCCGTGACACCCATCGGGCGGCCTTTACTATCGACGCCACATACCTCCAATGGCCTAAGGTCACTGTGGTAATACCTGGCTTCTAGTGCGTTAGCAGAGACGGAATATGGGCGCGGATCAGCGTTGACTATTTCTGCTTCCCCCGACTCCATGTTCCACAATAACATCTGCTGATGTAGCGAAGATGGTACACAGTAGCTTCGATGGATCCAATCGCGTCCCAGGATGGCACTATATGGCGATGTACATTCCACCACAAAGAATGTATAAGTGCCCGAAGCTATCCCAATGTGCACCTGTAGGAAGACAATCCCCAAGGTCTTTGTTATGCTACCCTGGAAGTTCCTGACACTCAGCGAGGTCTCCTGGATGGCTGACTTGGGAACACCGATAAGGGCCAATGCCTTAAAGGTGATGATGTTCACCGCTGCCCCTGAGTCCACCAATAGTTTATTCAATTGGACTCCTTGGACTTGTCCTGTGACATATAGTGGCCGCATATGCATGGCCATGTCAATTGTGGGTCTGGAGAACATCATTTGTCCTCTTGTGTCTGGTGAGTCCAGTTCTTGTGTGTCATCGAGCGTGGAACTGTCTAGCACTTTTGATTCTTCATCTTGTAACATCACGCTGCTGATGTTCCTGGATTCATCTCTTATTGCTGGTGAGGGCAAAGCATATTTGGAGGATAAGACATACACCATGTTAATGGCTGCAGTGTCCTCCTCGATGGAGTCTTGTATCTCATCGACCTCATCCTCACCGTAATCCACCAACTCCTCCTCGTCATTGAAGTTATCACCTTCAGCCGATGGCAGTGCTTCCTCGATGGGCAAAGTAGTCAGTTCGAGGTGAGCAACTTGCTGTACTATATCCTCTGGGATAGGATCGATAGCTGGTGGTGGTGTTGGTGGTGTAGCTGTTTCCTTGGGAACCAGGGTTGGTTTCTTTTCCTTTGCTTGTTCTTCTACCACTAAAGGCATTGGCTTCCATTGCAAGACTGGTGGCTTGCTTGGAGTACTTTGTTGTGGTGGCCCCTCTGTTCCCTTAGGAGGTGTCGTCAGCCTGACTTGTTTCACCGTGTCTTCTTCAAAGTTAAGGCGCCTCCTTACTGGTTGTCGTCTCTGAACTACACGATGAACCTCTAGAGTAGGTTCAGACTCTTTTCCTTTGTTTGCTAGTTCTGGGTTTCTATCAAAAACCCCTGGTCTTTGGGCTCTCACTTTGGGCTCGTGAGATTTCTTCCCAAACACCACTAATGGATTTGCTGCAAGAGTGTTCAATCTCCTCTGCAGCACTTCTGGAGGAAACTCCAGGTCTTCTTTCTTGATAAGGCCAGCCTCGTAAGCATCTAATGCTCTTTTAGCCATACCAAAGCGTCGCTGTAGGTTCCTCCTTTTACTTGGAGTCACCTCGACTGTCTTTCCCTTCTCCTTTATATACCACACATCCTCCTTTGTGATGTTCCTTGAAGCTGGAGGTACATATGGTTTGGTGAGCGTGTCAACAACCTTAGATTCAGGTGTTTTAACCGTACTGGCCTGTTTTGTCGCCCTTGGTCGTTTGGGAGCGGGAGTGTCCCTTTTTTTTGATGGTGGGGACTGATGATCTTTATTGGAAAATAACTCCGGGAAGGCTTTGGCTGCCTGAGCCAGCTCTTCGAAGGAGATCTTCAGTCCGCTCCTCAATTTGCAGTGTGCACAAAGGGCTACTGGCGAGTCTGCTTTAGGGTCCACCTTCTCTTTTCCTTTATTCTTCGGTGTACGAGGTAGACTCTCGCCAGCGGTTGGTTGGTCGTTGGACTGCTTTCTTTTGTTTGTTTTAGTGCCTGTCACGTCCAACATGCCAACAATCATGGGGATGGGAGTCGTTAGGTTGAGCAACGGTTTTTGCTCGATCGCTACTACTCCGTCATCGATCAGCTGCTGAATCTTATATTTCAAATCTCGACAGGCAACTGTAGTATGACTTCCCCACTTGTGGTGGTATCTACAATAAGGGAGACCCCTAACATCATCAGGATGCGGGTCCGTAGATCCCCAGTTATCGGGTACCACAGCTATCCCCTCTAGGCATAGCTTTTCAAATATCTCTTCCCGCCAGGATGCGTCATATGTGACGCGTGTCCGCTTGGGTCGGACGAAGGCTATGTTCCTCCTGGCCCTACGCTTGGGCTTCTTCCTCATTTGAATTGATGTATCTGGATTGTGCTCTGAAGAAGTGCCACTGACGGGAGACTCTGTAACCGGAGGAGATGGCGTTCTACGAGGATATTCAGGATGAAAATCCATCTCTCCGTCTTCAGTGATCACAATCACTTGCCAGTTGATCAAGCCCTGGATCTTATCTCTCAGGGTCGAGCACATCGATGTTCGATGGCCAAAGCGATTGTGAAATCGACAAAAATGTTGGGCTGGACCTTCATACCGTAGATGTCTAAGCTTATAGACAGGGTAGAAGAAGATCAGCCCCATATCCTTTAACCTATCCAAGTATTCATCCACCATGTCCGTCTTGAATGAATAGGTTAAGTAGGCTGGTTGATTCCAAGCCTCTCTGTTTCCAAGGATTCTACCAGGTGCTGGCCAACTTACGTCAACCATATTCACTTGTTGAGCCGGAAACGGCTCAGAATCCACTAGCGCTGCCGTCTTGGATGATCCTTCCAACTCCAGCTTTCCTTCATTGATCCACTTTTGGATCTGGTCTTTTAGCTTGATGCAGTCCTTGGTAAGATGGTTCCATGCTCCATGGAACTTGCAGTATTTTTTACCCTTTAGCTGCTCAGCTGTGGGAAGCGGTCCGAAGTCGGCCTTGACCACGCGCAGACTGTACAGCTCGTCCAATATCTCATGCGCCATGTTGGCGTCATAAGTGTATTTCTCGAACTCTGGCTTAGTGAAAGCCACTGTCGAGAGCTTGATGGGACCTCTATTCTTCTGAAGCTTTCGGGGTTTCAGCACTTTACTTGACATCAAATCCACAGCCCCTATATGGTCGTCCTCAGAATCCGTCTCTTGGTCATCCATCGGGTCAACATAAGCCACAGTTTTTGGCTTTAACCTGTCGTATGTTCTATTGTTATACGTCCCTTTGGACGTGTTCTTTCTGTTATCTCTCTCCTGCATATTGCTATATGCTCTGGTCACCGCAGCGATGAATTCATTCAGGGAGAAATATTTGCTATTTAAGAATAGCTGGTGATAAGTATCCTCCAGCCCATTCTTGGCCATCTCGACCACCTCTTCCTTGCTCAGAGGGGTCTTACAGAGGTTATACTCTGAACGGAAACGATGTAGGAAAGTGACCGGACTCTCGGTCACCGACTGGCTAAGAGAAGCCAACTTTCCTACAGTGGTTTCAGGCTGTTCCGTTCCGAAGTGATCTATAAACAAGGCCTCCATCTCCTTCCACGTACCGACCGAGCCCTTCTCGATGCCAGTGTACCAAACGAGGGCCGATCCCGATAATGATGAACCGAAGACCCTTAGTTTGAGTCCATCGTCCTCGGCAAACTGGCCTAGCTGCAAGGTGAAGTAAACCAGATGTGTTGCCGCATTAGCGTCATCGTCACCAGAGAATGTCTGGAAGGTTTGGTGCTTATAGAACTTTGGCCAATGCCATTCGTTAGGATCGTCTCTGCTTAGGGGAAACGGTGCTTCGTAAGTCTCATGCATCTTGGTTATTCGTACTTGACAATCCTCCATGAGCTTATTTATACGTGCCTCCCATTCGTAAGCAAAATCCTCTGATCGTCTGGTTTTCCTAGCCAAGTCTGATACGGTTTTGGTTAGAAAACCCAGATCCCTATCAACTCTTTGAGTGATAGCCGCCGCTGCCCGGCGGTATTCTTCCAATCCTTTGTCTAAAAGGCTTTGGACATCAGCTCGTAGACGTTCTTGACCTTCTGCCAAACTAGTCACCTAAGCGTTTATGGATTCTTTATCCTCTTGTTCTTGATTCAACTCTGACCGCATAGACCGCATAGTACTTGATATCTCCTTTAAGGAGTCGGTCTGAGCAGCGAGGTGATCACTATGTTGCCCAAGTCTGTCTTCGAATAATCGAAAACCACTAGCGTGGTGTAAGTCCCGTTTCGCTGCATAGGCCACGTAATCGTTATACGTGAGTGCCTTTATCTCTGCTTCAGTTAGATGTTGGAACTCCATGTTGTTGAAGTTGCTAGCGAAGATAACTTTAACCGCTTGATTACTCAATGAACGACACTGGTTGGAAGTGTGTTCATGGTATGTCGGTTGTGGATGTTTACGACACTGAGGATAAACCCTTCGATAAGGGTCTCCAATTGTCGCTTAGAGACGCAAAGAAATATTGACAATCCCACTGGGCGTGCCAAAATGTTCAATTTTGACACAACAGTGGTTTCTTGTTTAGAGACACGAGAGTTAGACAAAAATATTTTTATGTCCCACTGGGCGTGCCAAAATGTTCGATGCAGAAATATCTCTCGGAAGAGACTTTCTCCGCGAAGCAGTCTCTTTTGATATCGGATGTCTTAACCGCGTGTACCGGTCTATCCTGTATGTGCTTCGATGCTGGCGTGCCACCGTTCTTCAACGGAATATGGACTAAGTATAGCCTGCCTGACTTCTAATGTAAGCGATTAAGATAGGGAGAGCACCAACCCTATCCGAATGAGTTCTTTTCGCCTAGGAACCTAGGACTTTGGATATGTGCACCTCTTTGCTAAATCACGAAATCGATACCCCCACGTCTCTCGTGTAGAGCAGAGCAATCTCCCGATGAAGTGTTGGAGAACACTAGCTTCCTTTGAGTTTTCAAGCCCTCAGCATACAAGTGAGCTGCCCTTCCACCTTCAGGTTGCAGGTTTTTGCTTCCTTTGAGCCGTAAATACTCTCAATCGATAGTTGACAAGTACTTAGACCTTTCTGGTTGCAAGAAGATAGATATCTCGAAGACGAGATAACCGTCTAGGTTGTATTGCGTATAGCAAGGATTGTTTGTTTGTTGTATTGAGTTGTGTCGTGCTTTTCATAAGATCCTTGCGTTCCTTATATAGTCGCTTACATATCAGTCATTGATTCTGTTTCTAACTCCTTTGCTCTTGTAACTTTGTTTGAATCTTCATACCAGCATCGTGTTATACCACTCATAGGTATTCTAATTCCATCATAACTCTTCTAAGAATCCTACAGATATCAACTAGTTATGATAGAAACTGAGCCGCGTGAAACCAGCTCGATAAGACACAGTTCTAATAGAACTCTAAGTCTTCTCCCAGCGAAGCTCGATACAGATCTCGCTGGACTTTATACTTAACTCCCTCGATGGGAATCAACAAAACGTTCGATGGACCGCTCGATAGACCTAGGCCATCCAGGCCCAAAGTAAATATTTTATTTAGGCCCAAACATGAATGACATACTATACCTCAGTCAGACTACTTTAACGTAACATTGTGCTTCCGAAGTTAACTTGGTATGTGTATTTTAGTTTTGTTAGTGTTTGCTTTCCGTAGCGTTGTTAGATCTTATGATAAGGCTAGACTATAGACCTTTGAAGTAAAATTTGCGCCTTTTATGGGGTTAGTGTGATATAGTTAGGCTAGATGCTCAAGTGTTTAGTTATCGGTCTTTCTGTAGATCTTTTAAACTAGCAGCTTGTAGACATTTATGATAGTGAGTTGTTGAGATTTAAGAAAGAGAAGGATATTTATTCAAAGTCTAAAATGGCAGAATGAGCCTGTCTTTCAAGTTTTTAGCTAGTTTTCAATTGATTCTTGATACAATCCTTTTATTTGTTTATAATACATGTATGTTACACTTATCTTCAAATATCATTAATAAAATGCTACAGGATCAGATTGTGTTTCATGATGATGCCGGTTTGTAGTTTCTTTTGAAGATATTGTATCCAACAGAGCAAGTAGAAGTTCTTATTGACTTTGTAGAGGTGTCTCTTGCAGATTTTGCTTTTCAAGTTCCAGCTGAACTTGAAGCAGCTTTGTGGTTGAAGTCTGTTCAACACTATGTGACAAAAAGGCCGTGTCTTGGTGAGTCGTTGTGTATGTTATTTTTGATGTTTCTTCAATGTACTGGTTTGAGTTTTCTGCCATGAATCAAGCTTTTGCATAACTTTTCTTCTCTAGAATCGACATAGAAACCCCATAAATCACTGGATTCCCTGTTTTTCAGTCCTTGCTTGTTTTACAGGCACGACACCAGAATCAACATAATTGTGGGGTTACATGACTGTCATCAATTATGGATTCCTGCTCCCCTTCTGTTTCACATTTGTGTCTTGTGTAACTTCATTCAAAGGAGTGTTGCTTCCAACTTTATTATCTTCATCTAAGGTAGATGATGTCGTCTTGACCCTGCTGTCTTTGTTGCTCAAACATCTTCTTTAGGTACTTTCCTTGTTTCTTTATTTACAACTGCAACTTTCTTTAATTGATTCTGCATGAATGAGTATGGTGAAACATGCATTCATTAATTTGAGTGTTTAAGTTGGTATTCATGAAAAGTGAGTTGAACTATAGATTAACTATACGTATGGCTGAACTCTATTCCATCGTCCCATCACTACACTTCCTTAAGCACTCTACCCCAGTTCCCAACTGCAATGCTTCAGTAATCCCCATACTGCTCATGTTTAGCTTTCTTATGTACAAGAGTTTTGTAAGAAATCTCTTACCGAACTAATGGTACACTATATAATACATGTCAGATGTCCCTAAATACAGAAGATGGAAGAGAATAATCTTCAATATAATAGGTGAGAAAGGATACTTACGTTTCCAAGTCTATAGAATTTTATCTTCAACATCAACTCTCCTTAGAGGACAATATGTGATGCTGCTAATTCTGAGCTTCTTTCGCTCCATAGTTTTCAAGTCTTCTTCGGTAAATATTAGTTTGTAACTAAAAAAATTGTGTAAATGATATTGCAGTTCTCCTTTGGTCCCATTGGTTGGCTAATGATATCAGAAATCTTCCCCTTACGATTAAGAGGGCGGGGGCTGAGCATAGCAGTGCTTGTGAACCTCTTGTCACATTTTCATTTCCCCCTCTAGAGGTGCATAAAACTTTTAGTGCATATTTGTTGCTAGGTGTTGTTTGGTTCTACTTCTTGATCATTCATTGTGCAAGTATAGTTGATAACGAAATTCACGTTCGACTGTTGTTTCAATTTGTGATTACAGGCATGGTTGGGAGCCGAAATCTTGCTTTATGCATTTACTGGAATAGCCGTGGCATCTCTTGTGTTCATCTTCTTCATTGTCCCAGAAATGACGGGTCTCACACTCGAGGAAATCGAGTGTAAATGCATCTAGAACTTTGTGTTTGGTAGAAATTGTACACAATTGAAGTAGATATTTGGTTTGCAGACATATTTGCGCGCTGAGATATCCAGATCAGTAGTAATTACTCAATCGCATACGATGTAATGATAATGATAATGCTGTCGAATGTAGTCCGGGTCTAATCTTAGTTTAACATTTAAATCGGGGACAATTCTTTTAATTTAGTATCAGTCATGCATTAAAATATCGAGTATGACATCAAGACGTATGTAAAATGATTGATATTTTTATTATTGTAGGTAATATTTAATTAAAATAAAATAAAAAAGAAAAAGAAAACAAAATGAAAAATAAATTTAATTGTGACTTTTACTTTTAGATTTATCAAACACTTTTATTTTCTAAATTCATTTGAAAAAAAAACATTTGTGAAACACCCCTCTCCTTTTCTATTAAGAAACTTATTTGAATAGGAAAAAAAACTAACTTTTCTTTTAAGAAAAACATTACCAAACATAGCCTTAACTCCTCAATCGGATGGAGAAGAGGAAACATAGTCAATCGGAGAGAGAGAGAGAGAGAGAGAGAGAGAGAGAGAGAGAGAGAGAGAGAGAGAGAGAGAGAGAGAGAGAGAGAGAGAGAGAGAGAGAGAGAGAGAGAGAGAATGAAAAAAAAAAGTTAATACAATTAAAAGATGAAATGACGTTAATACCCCTAGAGTTTGAACTTTCTCGGTGCCACATCAACAACCTTACTGTAGATTGGACGGAAATATGTTTCGAGCATCACTTTGATAGTGTTTTGAAACAATAGGCACCGGTTTGATTGTTTTTAAAGTTTAGACATCACTTTGATGTTTTCGGTAAATAAACCATAAACCCAGTATTGTGTTATATGTGTCCACAGGACTTGCCTCAGATGACCTCAGGTATCTGGGGAGGGTCCTGTCAATAGTCGGTCCAGTATTAGCATTGATGCTTAAATACAGGCTCTAGGCGCTCGAAGTTATGTCTCACTGTTTAGAAACCACGTACCATTTTTAAGAACTTTGGATAATGCTATGCTCAAGTTTCAATAATTCAATTGTAACATAAAGGACAACCTTCACTAATTGCAGAGTTTCTACACAATAATCATCTATACACAAAGTTGGGAAGGTAATGTTGAACACTTCTGATGTGTCCAACACTCCAACCTCCATTACTGTCCCAATACAAAAGGAGTGGTACACTTTCTATACCACAAAAATAAAGTTTTTTAATTTTAAGAAAAGCGTTTAATGAAGTAATG
The DNA here is from genome assembly GCA_946800695.1 of Geum urbanum. Lineage (NCBI taxonomy): Eukaryota > Viridiplantae > Streptophyta > Magnoliopsida > Rosales > Rosaceae > Geum > Geum urbanum. The sequence goes on along the minus strand of OX327002.1, from coordinate 2,768,391 downwards.
AACAGAAGCCTTATGTAACAATTTGCTATCAAGAACTTATCTTCCTTCAATCACAGACATGGTAGCTTCATTTGCAGATAAAGTAATTTCATCCTGCGTTTTGTTTCGGGGATCGGAAACAATGTGGAACGCAAATGTAGGCTGCTTAGGTTCCGGACCATCTATCACAGTACTACTTAGCATGAAAACTACATCTGACATGGTTGGTCTATCTGCAGCATTGTCTTGCACACAAAGAAGCCCAATATGAAGGCACCTCAACAATTCCGATGAGGAATATGAGCCAGTCAATGCTTCATCTGCCAAGTCCAGTCCTTTGTCTTCACTCCACAAGTGCCATGCCTGAGAAATACATATAAGTTGTATCAAATTGTTAGATTGCGCATTCAAAAACTTGCAGAACATTGCTCAGAAAATATTATCAGGAACTTACATAAGCCAAGAATCCTAGCTGTTGTTCATTGTAATGGAAGCCGGTATTTTTTCTACCGGTAATAATTTCAAGTAGCAAGACACCAAAGCTGTACACATCAGATTTTTCGGAAAATATCCCTCCTCTGGCATACTCCGGAGACATGTAGCCGCTGACGTAAGTGCAATGGAGATTATTGTTACCAATTAAATCGATGACATTAATAAGCAATGGAGACCGAGGTTGAGACAAAAGATTAAAAAATAGAGATTGCTAACTTACCGTGTTCCTACAACCTTCTGAGTGTTCAATAGATTCTGTTCCCTTTGCACAATACGTGACAATCCAAAATCTGAAATTTTCGGGTTCATTTCCTCATCCAAGAGGATATTGCTGGTCTTCAGATCTCTGTGTATTACCTTCAAACATGAATCATGATGAAGATAAAGGAGCCCTCTAGCCACACCGTGAATAATATTGAAGCGTCTATCCCAATGAAGCACAGATCGTTTTGTTGAATCTGGTCAGTGCAACATTCAAAATGTTACCAACAATGTCATTCATTTGTTAGATTGCATGTTGCAATGGAAAAAGTGACTATCACAATAGTTTAGTTCTGGTAATTTCATTTATAGCATCAGCGCACTCTAGCTTCAAAGATCTTAAAGAATAATCGTATATTGAGATAAGGAGAGGTAATGTTGAGAGACAGCATCAATTATGATCTAACCAAAGAGAAAGTGATGCAAGCTTTTGTTTGGCATGAACTCATAGATTAGCAACTTCTCATCGTCTTTGACGCAGCAACCGATGATCCTAACAAGATTCTTATGTTGGAGTTTTGAGATAAAAAACATCTCATTCTTGAACTCTTCTATGCCTTGCCTTGAGCTACGCGATAATCTTTTTACTGCTATTTCATTCCCATCTTGCAGCTTACCCTAGATGAGGTCCACGATTTGATATTACATTCAATGAATCATGTCAGCATATGAGAAGTGTTGTAAAAGCTGTTATACATAAACATTGGTATGATAAATTCAATACCTTATAAACCGGACCAAAGCCTCCTTCACCAAGTTTGTTTGTGATACTGAAATTGTTTGTTGCAATTACGATGGAATCGAAAGCATAGATAAATTGCTCTAATGGATTTTGTTCCCTTAACAGTTGAAGAGTATCTCTACAGGTCATTGTGGTACCAGTCCAATCATAGTGCTTCTTTGTTGCTTGAACTTTTCCTGCAAATAAATCCATCATCTGAGTCCAATGCATCAACAAATAATTTGCAAGAATAGGCTCAACAATTTCATCACAAGTAGTCTGCAAGGTTTTCTACCAAGAAATGGATATCAACCGCTCCATTTTCTAAAGTATCAATTGAAACTCTCGATCATTCACTTACCCTTTCTTTTAGTCCGCACCTTGTGCCAAATGAACAGTACTGAACAAAATACACTTATTAAACATATAGCTGTGAGGCTGGCAATTAATTTGATCTGATTGTCTCCACCTGAAAAGAAATAGAAAAGATCGAGAAATGAATTTATATACATGCATGTTCAAGAAGCAGAAAACAGAAAACAAAGAATCGAAGATATTGCTCATCCAAGAATGCCTTAATAGTGATGTACTGATATTGGTACCAAGATCTGCATGTGCTATGCGAATGAACATTTCTGTTCCACCAACGGGAAACACCTGCATATCAATAAGCTCTTTGGACCAGACCAAGCACCCAATAGTACTTACATACGCATATGCCAAACAACTGCAATTATTTAAGCAGTACATCTTGCAACCTTCGGATGTGTCTTCTTTCAAAGTTGTGATATACTCATGAAAGTCTGGTACTTTCAACCCTACTCTCTTTTGAAACCCATCATTTCCTCTCGATGAGACTGACTTACTCGTGTTTCTCTCACAGAACAATTTCGTTTTCCTCACACACCCTCCTGTCCAGTTTTGTTTGCTCCACTCCTCATTTGACTTGGGCACAAACTTTTCCAGACACTTGCACATTGGAGATTCAGAAGTTGTGCACACCCCAAAAGGTCCACAAACACCATAAACATCACAGGGGCCGATGACTTGCTTTGAGGAAAGAACCCAGTTTGAGCCATTTTTTGAAGCCATACCACCAAGTCTTCCTTCTGAAGAGAGCCAAACATATGCCTGATAACTGTCGAATATCATATAAGACAAATACTTTTTTCCCTGTATCACATCATCATCAACCTTAGTACCACTGATATATTGAGGAACCATTCCTGGTATGCCAATGAACCTTGTTCTATCCCATGGACCACTTCTAGAGAAGGGAGTTGATCCATTGCTAAGCCAGATGAAAGCTTGTGTGGGCATATCTGGTGTCAGTCCATACACAAACAACCCGACTGATGGATCGTTGTCACCTTTCCACGAAGTCAAGAAGTTTTTCTTTCCAGATTTGCTATCAAATCCAAGCAACTGGCCTGCAAGCAATGTATCACTCGGATAATCAAAGCTCTGCCAAACAACATCTCCCGTTATGTTTTTGACAACAAAGTTTCCGGTATCTAAAAGAATGGCAAATGCAGAAGTACTACTATTCGATGAAGACAACCGAGCAGTAATATTGGTTGACCATACAAGATTTTGCACCCCATCTGCAAGCTCAAGATTCCCATCGCTACCGATCTTCAAACTAGACAAGTTGCCTATAACAGGCTTTTCTCTATTGGCCACCCACACAACTTTTCGAGGAAATATATTTTTGTGCCATAACCCCAAATACTTATTAGATGCATCATCATCAAATACACCCAATTCAAAAATGTTACCTGAGGATACAAGAACCTGTCCCTGCTCTAAGGGTTGCGAAGAATTTATCATATAAACATCAGCACAACATTGCCATAAAACCGAACTGAAAATGAACAGGAACACATAAACAATACCCTTTTGCATCTCAATCGCAATGTGTTTCCCAGAAATCTCAATCCTAGAATACCTCTACTATCAAAAGCACTGAACCAAACTAAGCCACACAAAACTGAGCTCAAGTCAAGTACGTCGAGCTTTACTTTGACCATAAACTGGGAGAATACATAGTCGACTACGATCCACCTCCAGTCAAGTCAATTAGTCCCTTTGATAGTGAAACTTAAAACTCAAATACACAATTATATAATTGTAACTTGGCCGATTATTATATTGTGATAATCTAGGAAAATAATTTGTGGCGTTGTAAGGCCTAAATCTTGAGGCTTTAATCCTTATCGGCTTGCCATGTCATATTGATGTACAATATTTTTTTATTACCACATCATTATGTGAAACACATTTATATCCAATTACCTTTCTCTCTCTTTCTCTCACCAAGTTTGGTAATTGTGAAAAACTCAAGTAATTCTCTACGGTCTATCAAACAATCGTATATATGTGGGGCGGATGGTGATGTTCAAATTTTCATTGGTTTTTTTTAGTTAACTACAAAATTTTCTTGTTTTAGGAGTCAAATCGTGAAGGGGCTCGACCGATTAGAGATTAATTCTCTGCGCCAAATCCCTTTTTTCTATAAATGTAAGTTAGATAGATTAAAATTTTGCAATGAGAGAACAATTGATGAATTGAATCAGCACTAACTGTCAATTCACCACGTCATGGTTGTATGGGAGAACAAGCTAGTACAAAAAACAAGAAAAGACAGAAGAGGGAGAGTTTACATCGAGAATTAAAAAAGTAATTAATCCATATCTGGGTATCAATTAAAGAATGAGGACGAGCAAGCATAGAGTTCAGGAAGTGAGGAGATAAGAAAACCCAGATAACATAACTAGCTAGCTAGAGTTCTTGATCTTATTTCAATTTTTGGAATACAGTATTAATTATTTAATTAAATGTAAGGGTAAGATTTGTGTTAAAAAATTATAATATGAGAAGTAACCTTATGTAATCTTTAAATTAATGATAATTGACATCGTCGGTGATTAAGCATTAAATTAAACACTTAATGCCTAATCTAGTGTATGCAATTAAAAATCTTTTTTGTGTATATGTAGCATTGGCAAATAGGGATCATTCTTACCGGGGATTTGAGGGATGCATGCGAGAATTGTGTGAATAAAAAGGGGGGGGGGGGGGGGGGGGTTGTAAAAGTTGATTTTAATATCCTAAGTTACTACCAAAAAAATGTCACAAGCATAAACCAAAATTCCTAGGATTCTAGCATGCGAAAACTCATAGACAAGCCACATATAGAAGATTCCTAAGAAATCCAAATCATGCTTAAGACGAAAATAAACCTAACTAATTATATACATGTGATCGATTTATTCTACACTCTGTTCAATTATTAACACATACAAATAACAATACTACCGAAATTCCATAACCCTAGATTTCGATTAAACATGGATAATTCATATTTTGTGCTAGGTATCCCCTAAACACCATTGACCTAGACTAGGTATCCCCTAAATCTAAATCAAAGCATTAAGAACCAATTATCTTCATGCAAATCGAAATCTAGAATAAGGAACACATGGAAAAGTTATTGAAATTCATATATGTAATAAAACCAAAATAAACACATTGTCTTTACAAACAAAATAATACAAATATAAGGAGAACTACGGAGCAAAGGTTCCATTAACACTTTTTGATTTCCAGTATCCCCTGCAAAATTTCGAGTGGATGGATCATTCAGTGGAAGCTACACACCTTCTAAAGGGACTAAGCGTATTTAGAAGTGTGAGATGAAAATTTTGAGAGGTGGTGGTTGTGTAGTTTTCCTAGCACTTGGAGAGTTTTGATGTGGAAAGCCTTTGTGGAAAATTCGGCATCAAGAGAGTGTAGAGAAGTGATCGGCAAAGAGGAGAAAAATGGTGGAGAGGCAAGAAGTGTGGAGAGAATTTTGGTGTGAATGTCAAGATGAGGATTGTTGGAATGGTAGCCAGCCCCCCTATTTATAGGATCCAAACTAGCTGTTACATTCCTCTTCTCTCTTGCCTTGCCGGTTTGCCTCTTCTTCTTTCTATCTCATTTTTCTTGCTTGCCAACCGGTTGCTTATTTCCTCTTCACTCTTTCTCTTTACTTTCTCCACTTCTTCACCCTTCCTCTCTCCCTTCTTGCCGGTTTGTTCTTCTTCTTCCTCTTATTTTTCTTTGCTTTATCTACCATTACACTCTTCTACCTACTCTTTTATTGGTGCAGACAAGCTCTTTTGTTCATTCTCTTCTTCTTCTTCTTCTTCTTCTTCTTCTTCTTCTTCTTCTTCTTCTTCTTCTTCTTCTTCTTCTTCTTCTTCTTCTTGCCAGTTGTGTTTCTTCCTTTCTTCTTGCTCTTACCAACTTGCTAACAACTTCTTCACTCTTCCACCTACTCTAATCAAGTCATCACTTCTTGTCTTGTTTTCTTCCATAATTTCTTTCTTCTTTCTTGCCTTTCATTCCCGGCCTTTCCATTCTTCTTTGATTGATTATGCCAAGCAAGGCAATGAATGCATTTCATTGATGGACTTGAAGGTATTTATTTTATTTTTCTTTTCTTTCCATCACTCATTTGCAACATGGTACACAAGTTAGTGTAATTTGTATCTTTTACTCCGTCTCTTTTGGTCAACACTTGAAAATAACAAAATAAGTAAAAACTAACGATACTAAGTGAATAGCACAATTAAATATGGAGAGAAGTACATTAATTAGTACGCCTAAAATGTGTAGATCAATAATATTCAGTGAAATGGAATGCCACGTAGGGTTAAGGCCACTACCAGAATAACTGCTTTAGGCAACGATCTCAAATCGTTGCCTAAAGTAAAAAAATCGTTGCCTATAAGTATAGGCAACGAAAATTCGTTGCCTATACCGTCGTTGCCTTTTCATCGTTGACTATACTATAGGCAACGAAAATCCAAACCCATTCGTTGCCTATAGTTCGGGGTTTAGGGGTTAGGGTTTTCAACTATACGCAACGACTAGGGTTAAATCGTTGCCTATAGTTTCACTATAGGCAACGAATAAGTCGTTGCCTAAAATCCACCGACAAGTCAACTTTGACCACATTTCAAACTATAGGCAACGATGACCTCGTTGCCTATACTGAAGAATTTCGTTGCCTATAATTAAGAATTTCGTTGCCTATAGTCAAGAACGTCGTTGCCTATAGTTTGAATTGTTGTATTTCTGGCAAACTATAGGCAACGAAATTGGTCCATTTCGTTGCCTATAGTTTGTGTAATTTTTAAAAAAAATACTTGATTCTGGATTGGGCCCAATTCCAGAATCTGCAACATTTACATGAGTTCAAACCACAACAGCGTACACATTCCAACATATATAAATCAAAAACTAGCTACGTGCTATTGATCAAAGTTAACACAATTGAGGAAGTCCTCGTGTGAACCGTCCTGGTGCTGCTGGTCGTCACGCCCGTAAAACTGATGAAGCTGCGGCTGCTCGTCATCCCCGTAAAACTGATGCTGCGGCGGCGGCTGCTCGGTAACCCCAAAAAACTGATGCTGCTGCGGCGGCTGTTGGTGGTCCCCATATAACGGCGGCTGCTGGTGACCCCCAAAATACTGCGGCTGTGTTGTAGGCGTGAACAGATTTGGCTGAGTCTGTGGGTGCGGTTGCGAAGCCCCCCGAGGTTGCTGAGATTGAAAGAATGCCCACATTTGGTCGTGCTGCTCCTTCTCACGGGCTCTTTCCTGCTCCATGGCTTCCTTGGCACGCCTCATCTCCTCCAACTCCTCCTGCTGCCTCCGAATCTCCTCCTGCTGCCTCTGAATCTGCTCTTGTAGGCCGGACGACCTAGAACTGCTGGACCCGCTGGAGAATTCTGGAGTCATCTTCAAGACTCCATTTCCTCTGTAACCCATCCCCTTTGCCCAAAACTTGTTCTTTCCAACGGGAATCGCATCTGACACGCACCTCGCCGCATTAATGGGCGTCATGTGGTCAACCTGAGATGCATACTGGGTCACCTCCTCCTCCGTGCACCCCTGATGCAGCTCTCGAGCTACTTTAGCACGCACCTTCGGGATCGACTCAACCAATCTCTCCTAATAGACAATGCAAAATCGGTGACGCATTAATAATTGAGTAAAATACAAGAATTAATTAAACATGAGATGTATCAAATATGGACAAATATTTATTAGATACTTACAACATATTCAGGGTTGTTCGGATACCCATGTCGGATGGAATACACGAGAGGATCGGTCTGTGGTTCCAACCTTGCCCCACGTCGAGTCCATCTCTCATACGTTCGGGAACCACAATGATGTGGGTTCACGTTCTGCGCTCGATTTTTAGCATTTTCTTTCGAAATGTGCTTGTAGAATAAGAAAATGTGCACAATTATTAGCCAATTATATATATAGCATAAATTAGAGAATATCCTCGCAACATTAATTTTTTTGATTAAAATCCAACCCATTTCTTTTTCACATATTTAGTCCTCTGACCTAGAATTGTTTCCTTTAATTTCTAGGTTTTTTCATGTTATTCTGCAGGGAAATAATTTAATCTTTGTTATTTTTGGTTTTAATTTCTAGCCTCTCAATTTATAATACAGTTCACTATCTTTACTTCGTATAAACAATGTAAGTTGTATAATTTAATTTACCTACACAATATATTAGAGATTTACCTACATATTAAATTAATAACATAGATAGAGATTTACCTACTACCTCTTGCGTATATAAAATAATATATCATAAAATGTAGGTAAATTAATAATAATAATATGGTGAGTTTAGATTTAGGTACGCAAATCAATTCATGTGCATACCACAAGCTTGGGATGCTTCCAGTGGGCTATAAGCCAGTTCCACTCGTACTCCCGGTATCTGAACTCACTTGGAGTGCCATTTCGGCCTTTATCTATGTTCTGCTGCCAGAACGTCTTCAAGTGGGACTTCCACTCTCGATACCTATATTGATGCAACAAAAATATCATATAACCAACACTTTATATTCACAAATCTAACGTATTCAGGATACTTAGCCTCAATTATATAAATCCAAAATCACATCACCTAGACGTGAGCTTTCGTTCACACCACCCCCCGGGCTGCTTCAGCCGATCGTCAATAATAAACCATTGCTGCAATACACGTATACATAATTAGCCTCATAAATATGTATGTTTGGTGGCTTATAATAATAAGAACGTCTATTTTTATGACAAATTAATGTAAATTTAACTCACCGACAGTGCATTATGCACTCGGGCCTTCACTTGAGCATCAACTGAACCCCACGAGTCCCACAACATCGGGACGAAATCACGTATGACAAATCCTGCTTGGCTAGCATACATCCCTTTGTCAGAATACTCGATAGCCGAGCCATCGTCCTCATAATCAATATGAGCCCGATTGTCACCAACTCGATCTTCAATACCCTTCCCGATTGTGGTACCTCTGCTCGGTTTAGCTTTAGGGTTGACGACGGTGCCTAAGACACGGTACAAAAGAAGGAAATTAAGAAATAGAACCTAATTTAATGTACTGTATCTACTAATTAAAAGAACATAAACTTACCATTCTCGTAAGTGAGCTGGCCCTTAACCCTCACACTCAACAGAGGTTGAGAGAACGGCTCATATGTGTATGCTTCCTCAGGCGTCGTGAACGGGTCCTCATCATATATGGCCACGTTGTTAGGGTCGAGCTGAGGTATCTTCGGAATAACCGTAGGGAAGAACAAGTCCCTGGGCGGGCATAAGTGCACAGAATCCGTGCGGGATGCACTGCCGGATGGCCCAGATGATCCGGAATTAGGGTGTGGCGTCGCCGGATTGGGGGGAATAGGTGGCATACGCGGTGGGTCCTGCTGGTTTGGCCATAGTACCCTCGTACTATTTGGGCGTTCGCTGCTGACTGAGTGACGACCGGATTCCGTGGTGGAGTTTCGGCTGCTGTTGCGGGAGGGTCGTTCATGAGACACCGAGTGACGTGGACCTTGGGGATCCTGGGATGCTGTATATAGTTGGAGGTGACGATTGAAATGTACATAGACGGTCTCAAGACTGTCCGGTACGGTGCTTCCAGAACTCTGACCAACGGACCTAGACCCACTCCTGGGTCCTTGAGGGTTCAACCCGGAGGACATTTGAGGTGTCGCTCCTTGAGGTGACGAGGAGGAAGCTCCTTTCTGTTTCCCACTTTTCCCGGGAATCAATCTTTTGAACACCGACATTTTTATTAATGTCTGCAACAAAATAACATAATGAATAGCTTACAATTGAGGCAACACTAACCTAAATTTAAATTTTGTCTAACTAAAATGAACAACCCAAACTAAAATCACACTTATTCCCAATTCTAATTACCTAAACTAAATAACCAAACTAAAATCACACTTATTCCCAATTCACCTTACATAAACTAAATAACCAAATTAAATCCTCTAATCCACAATATAATCCCAACCTAATTAAATCAACAATCCAACATAGTTCATCATCCTTACCAAAATCAAACCTAAATAAAACCTAAATTCAACAATACAAACTAAATAACAACACAAATCCAACTAAAATCAACCTAACATAAATCCAACACAAATCCAACACAACCTAACATAAATCACAAGACAAATCCAACACAAATCCAACTAAAATCAACCTAAATCACGTTGTTTATATAATCAAGTAAGGAGAATCATGAGAGAATGCGATCCCAACCTATTCGGGCGAGGGCAGAATATATACTCAAGCGAGAGTAATAGGTGCGGCTGCGCTGGTCGTTGCGGCGAGGGCGAGGGCGAGGGAAGAAATCCGGCGAGAGTACTATTTGGGCAGTCTTTCGAATCGTTGCGGCGGCGCTGGTCGCGACTGGGTCATTTATTCAACCTATTATAGGCAACGAATGGCAGAATCGTTGCATATACTTTAGGCAACGAGGAGGACTTATAGGCAACGATTCTATCGTTGCCTCAACTTTAGGCAACGACACCAATACTTTAGGCAACGACACTATAGGCAACGAAATCAATATTAAAGGCAACGAAATTTTCGTTGCCTATACTATAGGCAACGAAATCATTATTATAGGCAACGAACTTCAATTTATAAGCAACGAAATTCACATGTTTTCCACAACATACATGAAAATAACCGTTAAACTAATCCAGAAAATTACACAAGTAAACTTCGATTCGATCAACACATATATACATTTAGGAGTTAATCAATATCAATACACTACAACAAAAAATACAATTTGCGACGGTAACTTGTCCATCGCAAATAAATGAAGATAATCAAAATGTGAAAATCTGCTAATTAACAATGGCAACACGACCATCACAAAGAAATAGAGCTGATCATTGTTGTGCAAATTTGCAAATCTACTAGTGCATTACACTTTTATCATTCATAAAGTCTACATAGCCATTCAAGTTCACAGGGTGAACCAGGGTGAACCAAGCTCGAAGACTATACTCAATTACATCTCTAACTAAGGCTGATAATCAGAATCAGAATCATCGCTAGAGTCTGACGCGGTTTGATAGTTGAAGTCTGGTAATAGGTGTCCCTCTTCGTCCTCGTCACTCGAGTCTTCATCAAAGTCATTTGGATTAACATTTAGAAGTGCTGCTCCAGAATTTTGAACCAGAATACCAGGTCGAACATTATTAAGGCGAATTGTATCGGATTCCGGAATGTCAATTCCATTTCCCTCTTGGTATGCTGCAACTTCTTCGTCATCTTCATTCTCACCAAGTGTGGCAGCACTGTACACATTCCTAGCTTGCACATGGTTTACTACTTTCCACGAGGGTCTGTTCATAAGATCGTCAAGGTAAAACACTTGTTTGACCGATGTGGCAAGAAAGAAAGGATCCTCCTCATACCAGCTTGTGGCAGTATTCACGGAAATGTATCCATACTGATCGATGCGAACGTTCTCCGGACGAGTATCAAACCATCTGCACTTAAACAAGTAAACTTTCATGCGCTCACCATACATGAGTTCAACCACTGAATGAAGTACACCGTAGTAGTCAGGATCGTTATCCCCACCATGCACCATTACCCCACAATTCTGTGTCTTCACCCTGTTGTCTCTTTCTTGACACATAAATTTCACGTCATTGACCCTACACATCGCGTAAACTTTTGATGATATAGGTTTCATAGCCAAGAGCCTCAATGCGTGTGACCATTGTGGGTAACCATCATCTTCTACATAGTTCATCTGAAACAAATAACCGTCAATATTAGATACGACATTTCATAGCCATAACCGTCACAATTTGCTTTTACACGTCATATATATTATGACTAAATGAATATATACTCACCCATGTGCCAAAAAAATTTGCAAAGGTTCGGTTGTGGTACGCAACATCCCCGCGAACCTGTGGACTTCCAAGGTGTGTGTCTTTCCAATATTTAACTTCTTGACAATTAATGAGTACACACCAGTGTGCAATGTCTAACTCATATGGTGTCAACTCCCACTCCCCGTGCAACCTACTCTGTGGGTAAACATCATTAGAGACTACAGAAAGGTTGAACTGGGGTTCATCTACCGACATATTCGAATGTGGGTCCTCAAGCGCTCCCAAATACAGTTTGACGTACGTTACGCACTCGTGCGCAAGATATGCTTCGGCGATACACCCTTCAGGTGCAGATGTATTATGTACATACCCTTTGTAGTCTCCCAGTTGTCTAAAATGACACATAAACAGCTTGTTATTATTGTTGTACGTAGAACAAGAATAAATTAATATATAAAGACTTAATTAGCAAACATCATACAAATGCAAGGTATATACCTCTCCATTGGATACATCCAAGTGTAGTGAACGGGACCGGTGAGCATCAATTGCTCGGGAAGATGCATCATCAAGTGAGGCATGATGTCGAAGAAATTTGGGGGGGAAATCCTCTACAACTTGCACATGATAAAAATGATGTCCTTTCGCATTTCTTCGAGGTCTGACATTTTCACTTCTCTGGTGCATAACTTTTGAAAGAACCTTGACAGCGCCACTAACGGCTCTACCACCTCATCATCAAAGTACCCTCGAATCATAATAGGGAAGAGGCGTTGAAGTAGTACATGGCAGTCATGACTCTTTAATCCATAAATCTTATTGTCCCTGTAGTTAACACGTACACCGACTTATATTTCCAGCAAACCTATAAGGATACTGGACGTTAGCCATCCACACAAAAAATTCATGCTTCTCGTCACGCGTGACCGTGTAAGGAGCTTGGGGCATCTTTCTCCCCTTCTTTTTCAACCACAGATGTTCCCGCAGTTTCATTTTTTCCAAATCAACGCGAGCTTTAGGGCCATCTTTGGTTTTACCTTGCCAATTTAGAACGGTGCCCACCACACTTTCACACACATTCTTCTCTATGTGCATGACATCTAGATAGTTCCTGATAGGCAACATCCGCCAGTACGGGAGTTCCCAGAAGATGCTCTTGTGTGTCCAGAACTTATACATGTCGGGTATCTTCGGTATAGTCGCAACAACCTCAGGATGATTGCTCAATGGCCCAAAATTATACTCATTCAGGACTTCTAAGATTTCATCTCCAGTCCATCCCATGGGTTGCAGACCTTCTTCTACAGTGCCGTCAAAAGCCTGGGCGTCCTGGCGAAATGGGTGATGTCGTGGAAGCCAACATCGGTGACGCATATGGACAATCTTCGAGCAATGAGCTTGTCCAAACATGGCAGTCATGCACTCTGGACAGGCCCTGTACCCCTTGGTTGGGTTTCCCGACAACATCCCTCGACCTGGAAAATCACTGATTGTGCCCACAAGCATAGCACGCATTCGGAACATCTCATTTTTAAACCTGTCGTAAGTGAGATGACCAACTGTACTCAAGTGCTGAAGCTCCATAATCAATGGCCTCATGTACACATCCAGACACTTTCCTGGATAACCCGGCCCTGGAATCAACAGAGTCAGCATATTATATTCTTTCTTCATGCACATCCACGGAGGAAGGTTGTACGGTACCAATATAACGGGCCATATGCTGTACTTCTGACTCATGTTGCCGAAGGGGTTGAATCTGTCAGTCGATAGCCCCAGCCAAACATTTCGGACTTCAGCTGCAAAATTAGAAAACACATTCACCAGGTGCTTCCAAGCCTGACCATCAGCAGGGTGTCTAAGGATATCATCGTCAGGCGAAGTCCTCTCAGCCCACCATCTCATAGCTTTCGCCGTGAATGCACACATGAACAACCTTTCCAGCCTATCAATAAGTGGGAAATACCGAAGTATCTTCACTGCTTTCTTGTTTCCTGCAGGAGTGTACTTCCACCTTTCCGTACCACACACCGGACAGTAATCAAGCTTTGATAGATCCTTCCCGTCATCGTCTACACCCCAAAAGAGAACGCAATCATACATGCATGCGTGAATCTTGGTGTAGGAAAGTCCAAGATCTTTGAGGACATGTCGTATCTTACGATGAGTGGGGGGAAGACGATGACCGGGGGGCAGCAGATCACCAGTCAACTGAAGCCACCTATCGACCGCTGCCACGGTGCTCTTGGTCTCCACTTTTAGCTGCATCACTGCCATCACACTTTCAAGGACTGTCTTAGGACATCCGTGGTACAACGGAGTTTGATGCATCTGAATCAGGTTGTGGTACTTGTCCATACCACGTGTGTTGACATAAACTCTAGGTAATGGCTGGAGTGGCTCAATGTGAGGGAAATTCTCAACTTCTGGAGGAACATATACGGGTGCTTGAGAATCATGAAATACACCGCTCTCATGAGGAAACATATCGTCGATGAACCTCCTGGTGGGATCATAATTGGATGAACTCGCAGTATCAGCAAATTGTCCATGATCATGTGGATCGGCTGCTGATGCTTCACCGTGATAAATCCAACGGGTGTACTTATTCCAAAATCCGTTTCTATGAAGGTGTCGCTCAACTGTAGCAATGGGACAACGATTGCCGCGACACCGACATTGTTTACATGGACAATAATGCACTGGCAACTCTCCACAATTAGCCGCCACAAATTCCAGAAATCTCCTAATTCCCTGCCCATATCTTGCATCAGTTCTATCCAGCCTCATCCAACTCTTGTCCATCCTAAAATGCACTGGCGATTCCAGAACGTTTCAGATTTTTCCACCGATTTTGATTTGAATGGAGGAGCTGCTGGCTAGATCTGATATAATAATAATTATAGGCAACGAAATAGTAATTCGTTGCCTATATTGTTTTTCGTTGCCTATTAAACTATAGGCAACGAAAAATTCGTTGCCTATACCCATACTTTAGGCAACGATTTGAATAGGCGACGATTTTTTCGTTGCCTATAAACCAGACATTAGGCAACGATTGGACTTCTACAGGCAACAAACTCGTTGCCTATAGTTCACAATAGGCAACGAAAACCCTTGTCGTTGCCTATTGTGAACTATAGGCAACGAATTTACCAGCTCGTTGCGCGTTGTTTTTCAATTCGTTGCCTAAAGTGTTGATGTTGGTAGTGGGCCTCAAGTTTAGGCCTCTCGGGAGGCCTCATAGCATTGCTCTTATAGAATATACACCTCATAATATTTTTAGGAGTATGACTCACTCCATGTGAAAGTCACTGAAGATCTTGGACGAAACAGCTTGGATAAGGATGTTAGCTAACTACTCATCTGAATGAACAAATAGGAATGAGATAATCCAAGCATCTAATTTTTCATCGATGGAATGTTTGTCAATCTCCACATGGTTCATCCAATCATGTTGAACAAGATTATGTGTAATTTCAACTGCTTCCTTGTCATCACAATAGAGAGACATTGGTTGTTTTTGCTGAAAACCCAAATCATGTAACAATTAAAATACTTCAACCACAACATCTCACAAACACCTTGAGCCATACTTCTATATTCAGCCTCTATGCTAGACAGGGTCAGTAATGTTACACGTCCAGTCTGCATCAGTGTATCCACTAAAACTGCAGTGGTTGATCACCCTGATATTACTCTCATAAGGTAAGAGGTCTGGGGTTCAGTTATCCGTAAAACTGATTTTAAGGGTGAATTTAATTTTAAAAAAAATATCCATTATCAACTTATTATAGATTCATATATAAACTACAGAAACAAAAATTAATAAAAAATAATAATCCTTCAAAATCATAAATATTGATCTCCTTATTTCTCATTCGGCAACAATGGCTGATTTTTCTCTTATCTCCAATGGAAAGGCCAATTACACGGGAATGATCTTTTTAAAACACACTGTTAAAATTAGCACAGGTTCAACTGAAACATGCAAACTTGTTTTTTACTCGTCTGAGTCATGTCTCTGTTCTCTAGCTCCCTTCTTTCTCTATCCTACTCCCAACCCTATTAGTAGAAAATTTCTATAGGAGAACACCATAAATTTGGCACCACAACCCAACTTCTTTGAAGAAGAATACATAGTTGACTACGATCTAGTAGAAGAAGAATAGTCTAGTCCAACTTTCAAAATTTCACGAGCCTAATCCATTCATCTCTATGGAAATTGATATTTCGAGAATGAATTGTAGGTTTCGGGTACAAGAATTGATATTGAGTCATGGAGACTACGTACCCAAGACATATGGAATTAGTCAAACAGAACATAAGAATTGAGGAATTTTCTGATATATTGATCACTCCCAAATTGAGACATATATACAAGACTAGTTACAGCCCTAGCTACAAAGAAACTATTTGCACATACTTAATTACAGAATATACACCTCCTAATATTCTGAGAAGTATGACTCACTCCAACACTCTTCTTCAAGTTGGTAAATACAAGTCTCAAAGGCCCAGCTAGTCAACTATATCACTGAAGGTCTTAGATGAAACAACTTTGGTAAGAATGTCAACTAATTGCTCATCTGAATGAACAAATGGGAATGAGATAATCTGAGAATCTAGCTTCTCCTTAACCACATGCTTCGTCTGATCATACTGAACATGATTATGTGCAATTTCATATGTTGTCTTGTTATCATAATACAAAGACATTGTCTATTTCTGCTGAAAATCCAAATCATTTAACAAATACTTCAACCACAACAGCTCACAAACACCTTGAGTCATACCTGTATATTCATCATCTACGCTAGACTGAGCCACCAAATTCTGCTTCTTGCTCTTCCAAGTAACTAAATTTCCACCAAAAAATATAAAGTAGCTAGAATTAGAGTGTCGACCAGTAATGTTTCATGCTCAGTCTGCATCAGTGTACCTGCTAGCACCTAGACATTTTTGCTTACGAAACACCAAACCATTACTAGGAGTAGACTTCAAGTATCTCAAGAGCATCCATGTGAGCTTCACTAGGGTTGTGCATATTTTGACTCACAACACTAACAACATAAGTAAGATCAAGTCTAGTATGAGAGAAGTAGATTAACCTCCCATTTAACCTCTGATACCAAGACTTCTCTGTAATGAGATGGTTCTTTTCAATAGGTGTATCAACCAGTTTATAGTCAAGCATACCAGTCTCTACTAACAGATCTAGAACATATTTCCTTTGACTCAGCATAATATAGTTCTTGTTCTAGGCTACCTCAATACCCAAGAAATATTTCAAGTTCCCAAGATCATTCATCGCAAATTCAGAAGATAACTAAACTTGCAATTTCTTGATTTCATCGGCCGGTCATCATGTCACAATAATGTCTTTTACATAAATGACCAAAGCATTTAGCATACCTTGTCGGTGTTTCATGAAAAGAGTGTGATATGAATTGCTCTACCTATACCTAAATTTCTTCATGAAAGATGTGAACCATCGAATTTCACACCATTTTCTCACATGTACAAGTACCATATCCTAGAGGAAGATCCATGTCAATTTTTCATTCAAAACTCCATGAAAAAAGACATTCTTCACATTAAACTATTGCAATGGCCAATCTAAATTGGCTGCCAGAGACATGAAGACTCGAATGGTATTAATATTTGTCACTGGTGTAAATGTCCCATCATAATCTACTTCATATATCTGAGTATACCCTTTTGCAACCAACTTTATTTTGTACCTATCAGCTGAGTCATCTATATCAAGCTCCACACTATAAACTTAATTACCTTTTTTATTTTGTATTTCATGTTTGTCAATTTAATTCACCAACCAAATCAACTTCAAAATCTCTATAAATTTACGTGGTAGTACACCACTTTGTCTATTTATAGTTTCTGTTTTCTTGTAATTTTAGGTTAAGTTTAGTAAGTTTAAGAAATTAATTTTTTTTCTGTAGGTCAAGTCTGCCAGATTTTTGGTATTTGTGTATAGAGTCGTTTAAAGCATTTAGTCTCATCATTCCTATATGGGAATGAACCCTACTTCCATTGCACTACATTGACATATTTTGAACATACTTGAATAGTTAGTAAAGACTATCTTTGATAGGTAGTTTTCTGCCTATCAAATTTTGGCGCCGTATCGCCGGGGAAAGATTAACTCTTTGTACTTTAAAGTGTCTTTTGTTTTAGTTTTGTGTTATTTAGCATTTTTTTAGCGTCTAACATATCTTTTGTCTGCAGGTACTTAGTGCATGCATACTTGAAAGTCCAGAAGAACTGAGCCTATGCTACTTGATCTTGAAATCGAATACTCAGAAAAACAAAACCGAAAGCAGAAGAGGTAAACAAAATTGGAGGCTGGAAATTCTAGTAGGTTGCCTGATCCTAAGGTAATAGTAGAAACTAATGAGTCTGAAGAAGAAGAAGAAGTTCCACAACCACCACTAGTAACAATAGGAGAACAACCAAAGAAACTGATGAAATCCTTTGTACTTGGTGCAACAGAAACTTCATCACCCATTGTGATCCCAGCATTTGGCAATTATTCAGTGCCACCTTCATTTCTTGCAGTCCTTCCTCACTTCAGGGGAGTATATTCTGAGGATCCTTAACAGTACTGGATGAGCTTTAGGAGTTAGCCCTTCACACAAAACCTGCAGAACGTTGAATCTAATGTGTTGAAGCTTATATTATTTCCCTTCTCTTTGAAAGAAGGTGCGAAGACATGATTAATCTCCTTGGAGCCTAGGTCAATCAATTCCTGGGAAGAGATAAAGGCAACATTCTTGAAGGAGTACTTCTCAACACATCGCACCAAACAGTCGAAGAAGGAGATCCATAACTTTGTTCAGAAAGAAGGAGATATGCTTTATGAGACATGGGATCACTTTAAGGAGTTGTTGAGAAAGTGTCAACACCATGGGAATGATTTGGAAGATAGAATGGCATTCTTCTATGAGGGTTTGCAACCAGAAAATAAGACAAAAGTAGATTCACCATGTAAAGGAATGTTCATGTACCAAACTTGTGAGCAAGCTCAAGACATCATTGAGAGATTATCCAAGAATTTCAAGCAATTTTACACTAGAAAGCGCACTTTGGCCAGTAGAAAACAGGGGGTTTGAGGTCTCTATAAACCCAGATATGGTGAAAATGATGAGTGCCATGGAGAAAAAGTTGGATACTATTACTAGTGTCATCAAGAGTCAAACAACACCTTCGGCTTCTCCAGCTCAGGTATGCTCTATTTGTTCGCTCACTGATCATACTCAAGAGACTTATCCTTTTGTTCCAGGAGATGAACATGTGAACTTTGTACAACAACAACGGGCAAGGAATGATCCATTCTCTCACACCTATAATTCAGGATGGAGGAATCATCCAAACTTCATCTATGGAAATAACACCAATGTCCTCAATCCACCTCCTGGATTTAAGCCAAGACCTGAGAACCAACAGGTGCAACAACAAGCTACAACACTAACCACTGATCCCGTTCTCCAAGCCATATTGGCAAAGCTTGAGGGAATTGAGGTGTTCAACAATAATTGAATCAAGACATTTGAGCTTTAAAAGAAATTAACAAGTGAATCAACTTCAGCAATAAATGTCATCAAGAGTGCCCTATAAACTCCCTAGCAATGTTGTTCTAAATCCTAGAAGCCAATATGAAGCTAGTTTCATCACCTTGAGGTGTGGAAAAGTGTTAGAAGATAGCCCAAGTCTTGTCAAGAAGTCTCAAGAATGGAATGAACCAGTGCTAGAACAGGTGGAACCATAGCAGTAAATTATAGAGAACCTGATAACACCCCTTGATGGATCGAAAAAGTCTCTCGATCCATCAAGAGACACATCAGAGCAGAACCTGAAAGCATGCTTCGATGGATGGAAAGCAACTCCTATTGTCCTCGGTCACGCAGGGCCACTTGCCTAATTTGCACTCGTCGTCTTTCCAATCCCATTGTTGCGGTAAGGCTTTCTCATCCCGAAAGATGAGCGCTAGATAATAGACGGAGAAGTGAAGGGCTTGGTAGAGTATTGGGTTCAACGATGATTTGATGAATGAGCCTAGACAAACCGTATCATCGTCAGCTAGGCGGAGGGTGAGAGTGTGGCCTGGTGTTTTTGCGCGAACTGACAGAGTAGATGGTGGTAGTGAAGGCTTCGTTGGCGTCCTCATTTAGGAGGGGGTTAGATATGACTTGATGGGGAGGCATGATTCTGGGTAGATTGATCGAAATTTGCAAAGCTTCGCAAGGAAGTTTTGGTTGCTTTGGAGACTGAGATTGGAAGGCAAATAGAGTGTTTGGGTAACTGTGCACTACTGACTGTCGTGCGAGATTTAGTACACGTCATAGGGAACGACTTTTCAAAGGAAGCGCAATAAAGTGGCGTCGCGAAAGAAAATTTACCATTTGACCCAAATGACGTGTCATGGTTACAAATCTATTCGATTACACCTGGGCCTTATCTCAAGGCTTGAGGAGCAATGTTGGGTCCAAAATAAATATTCTTTATATTTAGGATTTTTCAGTATTATTATTGGGCCGATGCCTGTGGCTCGCGCGAGATAGAGCTTTCCTGGAGAGGGAAGGAATCCTAAATGATCTAGATAAATCTTAGATTGATTGGGAGAGTTTAGGATGCAGAATTCTTGGCAATTAGAGTCATTAAGTGAGTCTAATCGCTAGTATTTTGTGTTAACTACAACAAGTAATTGTACGGTTCCTATATATAAAGGAAATCTTTGTACAACCCAGACCTGGACATCTCATATACAACTTTTTCTCTCGGAAAACCCTTATCTTCTTGACAAACCCTAGCTTTCGGTGGTCTAAAGGTTTTCACCAGGTAGAGTGTGAATAATCTACGGATTCAAGGACGTGACCACAACTGTGTTTTCAACACTCGCCAAGGATATTGCTCTGCTCTGCACCGGATAGGGTGTGTGGAGTATCAATTCTTGTGGTGCAGCAGAGAGACACGAAAATACAAGTATTAAGTCACTTAGGCAAAAAGAAATCATCGAGCAGGGTTGGTGCTTTCCTCGTCTCAATCACTTCTTAGAAGTTTAGTAGCGGCGAACCAGCGTTCAACGTTTTGCCTCACAGCAATTGAACGCGTAGCACATACGCGCGAAAAAAGAGACAGTGATAGTCGCATATTCATGTGTCTATATTGTGTTTAATTATACTCTTATTCTTGATTTGTTATTATTTTTCAAGTGAATTAATTATGTTTATTTGTTTTTAGGTATTTTAGAGATTAATGAAGAAAATGAGATTAAATAATATAGTTTGGCTTGTTGTTGTGGAAGAGGATGACTTATGAGGTGGAAAAAAAATCCTAATTTGAGAATGATACTAAGTGCAGCACGTGCTCCTCATATAGCTAGTGACAGGAGCTTGGCGAGGGAGACAAAACAGAAGAAAAAAAAGAGGCTTGGAGTTGGAGTTTGGCACGTGAGCAACGATTAGGTAATTAACCTAGTTTAGTCTTAACATAAGTTGGAGAAATATATAAATAGCTAGTGGAAGAAGTAAGATGGGGATTTTTGGCGAGGAGAGACGAAACCAAACGGAAGGAAGAAGGAAAGAAACAAAAAGATCGAAAGAAGAAGCAATTGAACGGGAAGAAGAGGATCCAAAATTGCAAGCCCGATCCCGACGGGGATCAAGAGTTTATTTCTTCTCCTTCTTTAGTTCATCTTTTATGAATTTTTTGGTGTTATTATCTAAGATTATGAGTAGCTAAATTCCCTTAGTTAGGGGCTGATTGAAGCCTTAGATATGCTTACGATTTTGAACCCTTTTTTATTCTATTAACTATTTGGATGAGTTTTGTTGCACTGTTTTCTCACCGTATGATTTCTATGTTCATGTTTCTTTGAGTGCACGCTTATATGCATGGCTTAGGATCTATAGTCTTGATTGTGTACATGACCACCTTATCATTTCATATTCTTTAGAGACAAATTAAACATGTATTTGTGTGAAACAAGTTTTAGTGATGAAAGGGTGACCACCTTATTAACCCTTGAAGCTTTGTTATTCTTTAAACATTCTTAGAACATAATGACTTCAGTTCTCTAGGCTTACATCCCCGTATGTATAAGTCGGTTAATTGGAGATCAAGATCTAGCGGATTGTCTCTCCCTCTTTCATGCCAAGTAAAATAGAGTAATACACAAAATGACTTAACCAAAGCTCTTGTGTGGAGAGTATTCATCTATGGTTAGTTCAATTATATTGGAGAGGTCGTAAGTATGTCTAGGGTGGAGAGAAGTCCTTAACATTCATATCTCATTGATTTCCTCCAACAATTTACTTTCTGCAATTTACTGATTTCTGCATTATCTGTAGCTTAGCCGATTTATTTCGGTAACCAAATCAACTCAGAACGCCCTCAAATTTTTTGTGGTAATCCACCACTGTGTCTAGTTTACTGTGTCCAATTTTCGTGTTATTTGGGTCTGTCTAGCTTAGGTTTGTAGTATCATTAGTGTATTATAGTCGAGTCTGTCAGCTTTTTAATTTCGTATTAGAATTTAGTTTCACCAATTCTTCGTGTTCGATAACCCATATTTATCTTACTACATTGATATATCCCAGTTGAGAATATAATATCTTTGTATATGTGTTTACCTGCCTGCCAGACAATACGTTTGAGACTTCTCAGGACCATAAGAATTCTACGGCCAAACAAGTGCATAGTGAGATATTAGGCAAATAAGTATTAAGAGGACTAACAAGCTTAGTAGTGGTTCGACTTACAAATCATAAACTTCATTAACCGAGTTTAAATCACGAAGTTGTCGAATTGATCAGGTTAATTAACAATGCGCTAGTAGAAACAAAATATTTCACATCCGCTTATTGGTTAATTTTTGGGTCAAGGAAGCATTTTAGATATATGTGATGGAAATAAAAAGAAAAGGAATAGTAGAGGAGTGAGAAATGTCGCTCTAGATCTACTGCCCATGCTTGATCTCCTGGATGGCTGGATTTTTGTCTATGAATATAAAGGCCAAGAAAGTAGAAACTTCCCCCTTTTTGTTTAGTTTCCTTTTATTTGTGCACTTTATAAGTAGGTAAGTAAGATATATCTCGGTCGAGTATATAACAAGTTAACCTGCATATTCACGTTATCATAAGACCAGGTCGACATATTAAGTATTAGGCAATTAGGGTGTGATAGATCTAAAGTACAGGGTCATGGATGCAATATATATATATATATATATATATACAGTCCTTCTCAAATGCGGACGTCCGCACCATGAACAGTACGTACGGATTTGGCTTTTCCGGCCACTTCTCGGCCGATTTTGGGTAAACTTCCTTCTAGACATATGTACATACACCTGTGTAGATCATTTGTCTAGAAGAAACTTTTGGCTAATTCGATCTCTAAGGCCCTCAAAATCGCGTTTCAAAAAAACTGGACATAAACCGGTCCGATTTATGTCCAGTTTTTTTGAAACGCGATTTTGAGAGCCTTAGAGATCGAATTAGCCAAAATTTTCTTCTAGACAAATGATCTACACAGGTGTATGTACATATGTCTAGAAGGAAGTTTACCCAAATTCGGCCGGGAAGTGGCCGGAAAAGGGACGTCCGCACGGTGCGGACGTCCGCACCTAAAACTCACCGTATATATATATATATATATATATATACGGGGCTTTTCAAATGCGGACGTCCGCACGTACTGTTCACCGTGCGGATTTGGCTTTTCCGGCCACTTTCCGGCCTAATTTGGGTAAACTTCCTTCTAGACATATGTACATACACCTGTGTAGATCATTTGTTTAGAAGAAACTTTTGGCTAATTCGATCTCTAAGGCCCTCAAAATCGCGTTTCAAAAAAACTGGACATAAATCGGACCGGTTTATGTTTAGTTTTTTTGAAACGCGATTTTGAGGGCCTTAGAGATCGAATTAGCCAAAAGTTTCTTCTAGACAAATGATCTACACAGGTGTATTTACATATGTCTAGAAGGAAGTTTACCCAAATTCGGCCGGGAAGTGGCCGGAAAAGCCAAATCCGTACGTACTGTTCACCGTGCGGACGTCAGCACCTGAGACGGACTGTATATATATATATGAAAAGACATGCAAATTGATGTATACGAGTATATATATCACTGTTGTGGCCGAGGGCGGATTACACAAAGATGATGAATCTAAAGTACAGGGTCATGGATGCAATATATATATATACGGACCTTTTCGAATACGGACGTCCGTATCCGAAAAGTACCGTACGGATGTGGATTTTCCGGCCACTTCCCGGCCGAATTTGGGTAAACTTTCTTCTAGACATATGTACATACACCTGTGTAGATCATTTGTCTAGAAGAAACTTTTGGTTAATTCGATCTCTAAGGCCCTCAAAATCGCGTTTCAAAAAAACTGGACATAAATCGGACCGGTTTATGTCCAGGTTTTTTGAAACACGATTTTGAGGGTCTTAGAGATCGAATTATCCAAAAGTTTCTTCTAGACAAATGATCTACACAGGTGTATGTACATATGTCTAGAAGGAAGTTTACCCAAATTCGGCCGGGAAGTGGCCGGAAAAGCCACGTTCGTACGGTACGGACGTCCGTATCCGAAAAGGACCGTATATATATATATATATGAAAAGACATGCAAATTGATGTATACGAGTATATATATCACTGTTGTGGCCGAGGGCGGATTACACAAAGACGATGAATGATAGTATAATATTCATCGTGTCAAATTTGACGTCAAAATGATAGGTGGTAACCAAGAAATCGAGGTCAAAATCTTAGGTTAAGACAATATTGGTACAAGAGATTAGACATATTTAATCTTGTGATTGAAATTACGTACTCTATCCATTCTTTGAAATATATGCACTCTTGGTGTCTTAAAACCGCATGGTTCAAATTGGATTCACGTAACTCCGGCCAGTTGATTAGTTTACAAGATACGTCAAACAGCGTTGTCAAGGAAGTAGACATGTTTTTCGCTTGCTTGCACGACATATCCAAGGGCCGGTACTTAGCTGCTAGCTCTTGTGTTCCATATGTCTATCCTACATTTCCAGCTCTTTATTTATTGATCAGATCGAATATGCGAATTCTTGTACCATATGCTTTGTTCTTTCTGATCTCCTCCTAGATACCATATCACCAGCGTTGAGCTTTCCACAGATTATATCGATGGATTATTAGTTCTTTCTATCTTTAAACAAAAATCATATAGATATATATCCGGTTAATCTTGTTCTTCATGTACAACAACTCAAAATGGGAAATTGCGTTTCCCTCTCATCTTCAAGCAAGAAGAAGAACAGGGCGAATCCTGTCGAGACCACATTCAAGCTTCCCTCTCCATTACCAACTTGGCCATCTGGTAAGTAGTCGTTACGCATGCATGTTAAGAACTCCATTGGTGTACACATACATACATAGAAATATAGAGATTTATTCAAGTTGTGTGCATGCATGCAGGTGGTGCGTTTGCGACTGGAATCATTGATCTGGGAGAGATACAAGTATGTCAAATATCATCTTTCAACAAAATATGGGCAACACACGAGGGAGGTCCGAACAATCTCGGCGCCACCTTCTTTGAGCCTACACCGCTACCCCTAGGGTTTTACATGCTCGGCGGCTACAGCCAACCCAACAACACACCCCTTTTCGGATGGACTCTTGCCGCCAAAGCTGACGAGCAGCCTTCGACAGCTTTAGAGCAGCCGGTTGATTACACCCTGGTATGGAGCAGCGAGTCCTTGAACATAAAGAAAGAAGGAGATGGCTACGTTTGGTTACCTATAGCACCGGACGGTTATGCAGCCATAGGCCATGTTGTCACTAGCTCCCCTCAGAAGCCGCCACTCGATAAAGTCAGGTGCGTTCGATCTGACCTAACTGAACAGTGTCAACCTGACTCGTTGATATGGAGTCCACCAGGTGCCACCAGTTTCAATGTGTATAGTCTCACACCCAGCAATAGGGGCATTCAAGCTACGGGTGTCCCCGTTGGAACATTCCTAGCCCGAAATGGAAACGTTTCTCCGGATGATAAGTCTATTAACATTGCTTGTTTGAAGAACAAGCAGGACTTTTCACAGTTGATAAATACTTGTATGCCAAACCAAACCCAAATTGAGGCCTTGCTTCAAGCTTATGGTCCAATCATATACCTCCATCCGGATGAAGAATACCTTCCTTCTTCCGTGGACTGGTTTTTCACAAATGGAGCACTTCTGTATAACAAAGAACAAGTAGGAAACCCCGTTGCGGTGGCGCCCAACGGCAGTAACCTCCCACAAGGCGGCTCGAACGACGGCGCATACTGGTTGGATCTACCTGCGGACAAAGAAGCCAAGGAAAGAGTGAAAAAGGGAGATCTCCCTGATGCTGAGGCTTATCTACACGTAAAACCTATGATGGGTTCAATTTTCACTGACATAGCCATTTGGGTTTTCTACCCTTTTAACGGTCCCGCTAGGGCCAAAGTTGAGTTCGTCAACATTTCATTGGGGATGATAGGTGAACATGTTGGTGATTGGGAGCATCTAACCCTAAGAATCAGTAATTTCAATGGCCAACTTTGGAGTGTCTACTTCTCACAACACAGTGGAGGTACATGGGTGGACGCATCCGACCTTGAATTCCAAAGCGGTAACAAGCCCGTCACGTATGCATCTTTGCATGGACATGCCTTGTATTCAAAACCAGGACTTGTTTTGCAAGGGAGTGGAAATATAGGAATAAGAAACGATGCTGCTAAGAGCAAGATGGTATTGGACGTTGGTCTCCGGCATTCGTTAATTGCTGCCGAGTATTTGGGTTCGGCTATCACCGAACCACCGTGGATCAACTTCTATAGGAAATGGGGTCCCAAAATTAGTTATTCGATTGCAGATGAAATAAAGAAGGTGGAGAAGTTCTTGCCCGGAAAGCTCAAGACTGCTTTCGACAAATTTATACACAGTATACCGGATGAAGTTTTAGGAGAAGAAGGTCCTACAGGTCCCAAGGTGAAGAATAGTTGGAGTGGAGATGAAGTTTGAAGCTGCGTGTAATTAGTAGTTGATTAACCACGTATCTGGATAGAAATGGAAATTAATTTGTATGTGTAGTTATAATTCATGCATGGTTTTATATTCTTTCGTTGTTTGTTGCAATTTCCTATATAACAAAGATGAGCTCTACTGTACATTACACGTAACTCCCTGTACATTTCACTGTTTTGATTCTTATTCATGGGACGTTTCCGTTATTCAGTGCCACACGCTTCCTACGCTTCGTCCACTCTTTTCTCTCTCTCAGAAATTTGCTCACATCTCAGCCCATGACTTTCAAAGCATATGCACCGGTGGGATTGCCTTGTCCTCCTATTTGAAGAGAAACACACTGTTTGAGTTGCAACAGACACTATTCATCAAGTAAGAGGTGTAATTTCTGTTTTTTGTGCAGCGATGCATAAAAATAGCACATCATATTACTGTTCATAAATTAATTTTTTAATTTAAATTTTATTTCGATTGATTTTCAACGAATACATAGACGACATGTGTCGTTGACATATGAATAATTGAATATAATTTCTGACCAATGACTAGTTAACACGTGTCACACTGACAGAACGTTATCGTGTAAATAATTGTACAAAAATTTCTGATAAGATTTCAGACCAATCACGAGACAACATGTGTCAGCACCACGTATTGTTATTGTCCAAATAATTGAATAACATTCCCGGAGAGATTTCCGACCAATTGGTTGATGACACGTTTCATCATCTTCAGACATCGGAAAAGCTAGACTTGGATGTAAATATATAGATTATGGCTCCTTATTTACTCACACCGTTTCCAACCATATATTCTAGATTCTGATAAGATGAATCATTTCATTTTTGACAATTTTTTTCGGACGAGGTGACAACAACATCGGCGAAATGCCGAAATTACTAATGCTTTCATCACTGAAGCAGTCACGGTCGATGCAAATGAAGAAAGACTGAGGGCGTCAAGGGGACATAATCTGATGAAAGATTACTTCATCGAACGCTCCATCTTCAACGAACAAGCATTTCGTCGAAGGTACCGAATGGGTACAAATTTTTTCAACCGTATAATGACGGATCTCTGCAACCACGACCAATTTTGGCATCAAAGAGCAGATGTCACTGGACTGGTTAGACTTCTTCCACAACAGAAGATGACTAGATCTCTTCGTATGTTGGCGTACGGCTCAGCCGCAGATCAGTATGCTAAAATCATAAGGATGGGTGATTTTATAACACTAAAATGCATGAAGAAGTGATGTATCCAAGTATACGAGTTTTACGGTGACCTCTATCTCCGTGCTCCAAATTCAACAAACATAACCCGACTTCTAAGGAGAGTAAGGCATCACGAAGTTTCTGCTATGATCGAAAGCATTGACTGCACTGCATGCACTGGGAATGGAAGAACTGCCCCACAGCTTGGCAAGGGGTATTCTTGGGGCAGAAGAAGCGTCCCCCTATTATTATAGAGGCGGTGGTCTCATATGACACGTGGATATGGCGCAGCTTCTTTGAGGTACCCAGATCACAAAATGATATCAACGTGCTCCACCAATCGAACATCTTCAATTCGCTCCTGGTCGAAAACAGTCCGAGTGCGACTTATAAAGTCAACGGTATGACGTATCACAATACTTATTATCTAGCTGACAGAATATATCTCAGGTACTCCTTATTTTTCAAAACAATCTCCAATCCCCATGAGCTACCACAGAAGCTGTTCGCAAAGATACGAGAGGCATACTGCAAAGATGTAGAGAGGTGCTTTGGCAATTTGCAATCTCGTTGAGGAATTATTTAGCATGCAACTAGGTGTCACCACTTATCGACATTGAAGAGCATCATGTTGGCTTGCATCATAATGCATAACATGATTGTTGAGGAAGACTTCGTTGAGAAGGAGTTTGAGGAGAACGAAGAAGAAGATCTACAGAACCCATCAAGTTCTTTCATACTTTATGATGGACTAATGGATGAATAAGGTAATCACATTCCTTTTGAGCCAGTTCGAATGGATGGACAAAATGAACAACGATTTCACGACCATGTTGTAGATCACCAATCTGCGTACATCCATGGAGAGTTGCAGAAGAACTTAGTTAAGCACAACTGGTATCTAGAGACTGCCAAACGACTTTAAATGATGTGTGTATTTAAATTTAATTAACTATGTTTGCTATATGTTTGCTTTATTTATTTTTTTTGTTTTGGGTGTTTGAATGATGTGTGTTTGATTTTAAGTCACTATATTTTATTGTAATGTGCGTGAGCTTTGATGGAATTAATAAAGTGCATTTTTATTACTTGAAAATTTAAAGTACACAATTTCAATCCTAGATTTATTTAAAATTTAAAGTACATAATGTCATAATGGCAAACAAATACCAAACTATTGAAAAAGTGGGCGATAACAATTGAAAAATGCTTCATTGCTACCATCTCCTTCCTCTTCCTCCATTTTCTTAAGGATATTCGCTTTTCTCTTCAAAAAATATCTCTTCGATTTTGGGGTCATAGCCTCCATATTCATTGTCATATCCTTGATTTCTCTGCTAAAGCCCTTAATTTGTAGTCCTTCTCCTTAAGGGTGAGCTGCTTTTCGTATAAAGCTAGCTCGGTAGCATCACTTTCTTTTTTCCCTGCGAGATGCAATCTTTGATTTTCTGCCATGCTTTTCAAAATCTCATCTCTTACCTCATTTGTAGGAGTCGTGGCATTTTCCCCCTTTCTTTTAGCTACCTTGGTCGCCTTCACTCTGATTGGTCTAACTGGACTCGAGTACACTTCTTCTTTGATACTTTGTGGAGTTGCAATGACTTCATGATCCTCCACCTCGACGGTGGGAGACATTGAGGTAAAGGGAGGAGTAGTTGCAGAGTTGGAATATGAAGAAGGTGGTATACTAGATTCGACGTGTCGAAAATTTGAATGGTTCTTCATCACTTCCCAATAATCAAACTTCGTAAACTCTTTCTTCTTTTGTGTCACATACCATGATTGAGCTTTTCTTATCTACGAAAAAAATAATAATATGTCAAAATAATCTCTAGGAAATGGAGATGTTAAAATTTATTTAAATAAATGTAATAAAAAAGAAATGACAAAATTATAAACACTTACCTCGTCTTGCAAATTTGAGCCAGATTGTGCATTCCTTCGTGCATATGAAAGAGCGGCACACCAAGTTCTAAAATTTGGCTTCAACTTTGTAAAACGAGAAGAAACCACGGTTTGGGTCTTATGCTCTGTCCTTGATTAACCATGCACGATCTCCCTTGTTTTCTTATAATTAGCATAGACTTTTTTCCACAATTTGTTGGACTTTTGCATGCTGCCGGTAATAGGACAAATACTAATACGACAATAAGAAATACAAAGTTGCAAATCTTAGGAATTAAGCCAATTGGACATTTTTTGGGAACTAAAATACAAAATGATGAGAGAGGAGGAGGAAAAAGATGATAAATTGTTGTGCAAAAATTAGTGTGAAAGGTGAATAAAATTAAAGTAGTATTTATAGAAAAATTGTAGGGTATTATTTGTAATTTTTGTGATTTTTTAGGATTTTTTTGTAATTTTTTAGGATTTATTTTGTAAAATATACCAATCTGGCCATTATACTTAAAGTAGCCTTTTCGGTTAAATCTCAGCCGTTTGATCAGATTTTTGGTTTCAAAATAGACGGTCCACAACCACTTGTGCGTGTGTTACACACCCGATAATGCCACGTGGCTCCATACGATTGGTGCATAATTTTTTTTATTTACTTTTACTGGTGTGTGTGTTACACACGCCAGACGTAAAAAAAAAGAGTCAGCCTGGCGTCACCCACGTGCGTGGGCTCGACCAAGCTGCTCGTGCTACAGATCGAGCAACAATTGCTCGAGTAGACGCTCGCCAAGCTAGTCAACAAGTGGTCACTGGCGTCCTCCATCACTGCTGCACGTCAATTTGGAGCTGCTCGTGCTATCCGACCGGCCAGGCCCACCAAATTTTGCCATACTCGTGCTGAAAAGTTGCACCGGTGCGGGTGCTCTCAAACTCTACAAATTCAACTTCCACAAACTTTGCCTCCACCGTAGTGTCCTAACCCAATCCTCTCTCTCTCTCTCGACCTAACCCAACTTCTCCTTTCTTGGAGTGACACCGTTATTTGTGTTCCATTGCCAATGATAGAGTTTCCAGTTGCTCTTGGTATCTTCATGAAAGTTTCTCAAAATTGTATCATCGATGCCATACTCAAATTTCGTGATGATCCAACTGTGAAATTGATCCAAATAAATTCGATGACTATTTGTTAGAATTTTTGTTTTGGGTAAACATCAAATTCGCTCGAATTTGAGTTGCATGTCATTTTCTTCTATCAATTTTCATGAATATGAGTTCTAGGTCATTGTTCTCTGATTGGGATCGATTAATTATGAATTGAAGCGTAGCTCATTGTTGTTACTTTTCTTCTAGTCTCCGATCATCCATGCAAGGCAAAGGTTAGCTTCCTTATTTTGGATTAGCAACTGAGGTTCCTCATACATGCAAGAGCTGCTGTGGTCGACCCTCAGTTGAGAAAGATACCAGTTGCAAAAATTCTGACACTTGTTGTTTGGACCCAAAATAAATATTATTTGGACCGACTACTCTGCCCCCTTAAAAAGCCTAATTTGGGAAAGAAATCAAATTATCTCGCGGTATCCCTTGCTGAGCAAGAAAAACGTAATCTAGCGAATTTGGTGTTCAGAATCCTTGAATTATTTAAATTTTTTACTCTTTTTAGCAAAAGATACGTTTGAGCGGTGACTATAAATAAATGATTCATGACCAAATCAAGGAACCTCTCAAGACCTACACAATTAGCTCTCAGAAAATTCAACTCTCCTCGTGAGGGGAACCGACAACGATGAATTTAGAATTCTCACCAGACAGGGCGTGAAGGATTCAACAATTCTATCTTGTCAATTGTCATGGGCGGACTAGGGATTTTTCACAAGATAGAGCGTGACGAATTCGACAATTTACTTTTTTCAGACGACGGTGATCAAAAGATGTTTCACCAGATATGGTGTGAAGGTGTTGATGGTCAAAGAAGTCATAACCAGTGTTCTCAACACTTACCAAGAAGATTGCTCTACTTTGTACCAGATAGGGTATACGAAGCATCTATATTCGTGGCTATGCAGCGAGACACAAAACCTAAGTCTTGAAACACTTAGCCAAGAAGAACTCATCGGGCAAGATTGGTGCTCTTCTCGCTTTAATTGCTTGTAAGGAAGCAAGATCATCAGGCATAACATGCATCAACATTCTACCATAGGTAGTGGCAGGCCAAGTACACATTAAAAAATACTAGCTTATGATTTTTCTAGTCACAGCTACCTGCTGAAAAATTAGTCAAACATTTTGGCACGCCTAGTGGGACTTGTTTAGTGTCTTATAGCAACAATAGAGGACCCTTACAAGAAGGTACATTCTAGTTGCAATAAGCACCGAGCACCAGATTTCCGAGAGCATAACTGAACGACATGTCGCGGGTTACTGGACTCACAAATTCAAGAAATATGTGGAGCAACACAAACATCCAACACCATCTTTCCTTGCATATAACTCATCGGCTTGCCGTGGGTTAACGTCTTCAAAGGTCAGAGACAAGTTTGAAACAACGCTAGAAGCTGCAATGGCTTTTACCATCAAAACTTCAGAGGAAATTATAGACATACTCTACATTGACTACATAGGGTATGCTACCTTACGTGATCAACATCAAGAAAAGTAGTATACAACGCAGATGTCGCAATTCTCTGAAACGAACGAAGCCGCTCTCGATAATTTTCTTGTTGAGAAGCAGTGAATCTCTCGCTTTTACGACAGACGTACTTGTGGGGAAAGTTACTTGGAGAGCAAGTTAGTTTGGAAGACAATGTTGCTTATTAGTGTGGTCATTCACCGGAAATCCATCAACAGTCGTTTTCTCAAGAAATACATCAAGCCATTTTGGGGATCCACCAGACAAAGTGACTTAGTTTTCCTAAGTTTGCAAACAGCCTACACTAGAGGCTCATTTTCTCGCTCACCTACAAAGACTAGGGGGAAAACCATATACTATAATGGCAAATACCTGTGTCCAAATTCATATACCATATCGGCCAATAATTGTGGCCAAATTTTTTGTTGTACAAGTTTTTGTTCAATGCAAATTTTGTTTAGTTCAAGTTTTGGTACCAATCAGTGGTTCATCTCTTTATCCTTGGTCAACGGAGAGGATCTTGTGATACCTATTTTCCGCTTCACGCACCTTCTCCATGAGGGGCAGAGCAGCTTGGTCGACTCAGCAAAACAAGCTGGGGGCATCAGGGTCTGCTAGATCGAGAAGTCCCTTGAGGATAGCAAGGACCTAATAGAATCATCACCCACTAGAGAATCTTCACCCTGCATTGAGAAATTATAAAGAAAACGCCATAAAAGTAACATGTAGGGTCCACTTAATGTTTAGAATAAAATCCTATATGAAACTCACCATGTGTGAAACAAGAGAAATATGCACAGTTTCCTCAATGGTCACGATGGCAACAACGGTTGCAAGATTGCTCACTGGGATCAGGGTCTCAAGAACCTGTGTTGAACAGAACAATTTTAGCAAGAGTAAAGGTTCCAACAAGTGGGAATATTCTGACAAAACAATTATCTCAGCTGCGGGGGTCGGCTCGCTTATCACTGGAAGGCTTCCCATTAACTAGGCAGTATCACTAACCTATTCAATAAGAGGTCCCTCCCTTTTAAAGGGGTTGTTTCCCAAATATGACATCTCGAAACATCGTTAGCATTGGTGATCTGCACTTGAGATTATTTAACCGTGTTCCACATGTCATATAACTCTCAGGAATGATGTAAATCTCTATTACCTCAGTGGTCTTCGCAGGGATGCAGACATCTCTGAAGCAGCCTGCTTAGAGGGACTCGCATGCGTGTTTGCTATCAAGTCCTCAACGACTACAAAGCTTGCCTCACTCTAGACAAAGATGTGTCCCGCTGTAGGAAGTCTGCTGTGGAGATAGGCAAAATCCACTAGCCATGTTAGGTGGAAACCTCTGCATGATTGATAAAGTCTCTTCAATTGCATCACTGGGGACTAATTTTGAGGTCAGTGGGACTCACATGAAAGGACCCGACTCCGATTTAGTTGCCTAAACCGAAATCAAACCCCTTCGAAAACACGACTTTAAATTTTTTTTGCCAGAGTTTACTTTGAAATACGTAAAATATTCTTAGAACCTGCAAAGGAATACAATT
Source organism: Geum urbanum (assembly GCA_946800695.1). NCBI lineage: Eukaryota > Viridiplantae > Streptophyta > Magnoliopsida > Rosales > Rosaceae > Geum > Geum urbanum. The sequence continues at coordinate 2,734,347 of OX327002.1, read as the reverse complement.
CGAATATTCCACAAAAGCTAAAGCGTGGAGCTCTGTTCCTCATCCGGATTTCTCAACATCATATATAATATAAACTGAATGGTTTACAAAAAACCCAAAAACATTCAGGAATAAACTCAACTGAAAACAAACATAAGTAATCAGAGTGACGCCTATATACATCATTTACATCAAGTAGGTCGAACAAGAAACCTACAGTCGACGCGCAACACTGGATCCCAAATTACAAACTGAGCAAAGGAAACCGAAAAGCCCAGGGGAAAGGAAAATAAAATCGTTAGGGTGAGTGGACGAAAATAATCATATGTCTTTCACCATTTATATAATCATAAAATAATGAGAGTTCTTAAATGCATAAAAGTCGCCACTCCGGCGGATTTCCCTGCCAGAGTAGCAGGTCGGACGAATCTCTCAAACTTGACGGTGATAAACTAGGCGAATCTCTCAAGCCTAGTTGGCATATCAAGCGAATATTTAAAGCCTGATAGATGGACTACCGGTGATCAGCCGCGTAGCCAATGCATCGATGCTAAATAAATAAATGCCATCACCAATAAAATATACAATATTTTCAAAACGATAAATAATCTGAACATTATACTGGAAACAAATACTGAAACCAAGAACTCCCTACGACAGTGTAAATAAATGTTCACTCACAGTACGAGCTAGTTCTAAGGTCCGGCGGAAGATTCCTCGCCAAACGCTCGCTCACGATCACCTGAATAACAAGGATACGAGCAATACATATTGAAACACGTCATATGGAGCTAATACGTCAAGAACCCCGCGTTCTCGAAAAACGTATCGCTCGAAATATCGACGAGGATTACAAAATTCTCAAAATATCTCCAATTAACCCTCGTCCCAAAATAGACTACTCAATTCAACTCAAAAACCTCACCATTGCGTTCTACATGCGAAAACGAGCGAAACGACATAAAACTTGCCAAAAATCCTTCTCGTCGGAAATTCGCCGCGCACGACGGCGAGTGGGGCCGCCTCCGTCGCCTGTCGCCGGAATTTCCACCAACCCAGAAAATGTTGACCAACACATCAGTTTGAAGATCTCGACATCTCCAATAACTTTGTAGTTCAAAGCTAAGCCCAACTTTAACCGGAAAATGTCCAAAACTCACCATGAAGTTCAAAAACCTCGCCGGAATTCAATTTCTCCGGCCGGCCACCACCGGGCACGGCAAGGGCTGAAACCACTTGGAATAGACTCACCTCCCCATGGGCTACAAAACCTCCATAACCTCAAGCCTCATCGCCGGCAAATTCGGCCGAAATTCTCCAAATTTTAACAAGCCATAACTTCTTCATCCGGTTACCAAAATGAGTGATCCACCTATCAAAAGAAAGAGGATCGAAGCTGAGAAGGTCACGGCCCAAAACGGGTCAGTTTTGACCCGTGGGTCAACGAGTATTTCCAAAAATAGAATGTTTCCCAATTTATTTTGTATTTATACCGTATACATACCGTACACATACTGTTTCTACCGAATTACGCGCGGGGGCGTAAAGGGGCAGAAGCAACAAGAATAAGCTTCCTTCCTTCCTGCGGTGGACCTCTTCCTCCTCCTGGTGGTGCGTCCGAACGGTGGGGCTGTTCGGATGGGCGGGCTCTCCTTCTTCTTCCTTCTCTTCGTGCGTGCGGGCTCTTCTTGCGGGTGCTTCCTTCCTCCCTCGGGCGTTCGGGTGCAGCTGTTAGAAGAATACAACAATGAAGCAGGCGGTCAGGGGTCAAGACGGGGTGGCCCGCCTTCAACGCTCCGATGCCTAAGTCAGAATATGTATTGGATATAACAGTCAAGTGAACGTGCGAGCAGTGTGATATGGATCGGGTGAGATGGTGGGATAAGAGATTGATTGCGATGGTTTTAAGTCGAATCAATGGGATGATCTTACCTGTAATAAATACCTGATATATATAGGTGGTTGAGATTGGAACCTGGTGGTGTTCTTCGATGTGGGACTGATGGTTCCTGCTGGTGTGTGATCCGCATGTTCGGGCGCGCCCCCTACGGGCGCGTGCGCGCCCGGAGGGGGTGGGTCTGGTGAGTGAAGTTGGAGCCTCCTTGGTGTTCTTGCATGTGGTCGAGTAGGTGTTGCTAATCTGCTTAAGTGGATAAGTATGTTAATCGTACAACTAATGATGCAATACTAACAAGTACCCCAATTCCCCAAGTCAAAGAGAACTTTCTTGACTAGGGAGTTGAAAAATGGTGTGCGATTAACAAGAATACTTATCCGGTTGAGCAGCGGTCATGATCCTATGACCCCCCAAGTCCCCCAACTCTCCGGTCAAGAAAGGGCTCGCATGACGGAGCGGGACCTGGGTGTCCGAGCGTGTACCTGTTCGTTCGGTGGTGTACCTGTGCATGTTCTGGGCTTGGCATCCCAACTGATCTTGCTAGTTAGGACCTGCGCGCCCGTGGGTTGTTACCTGTTGGTGTGGGAATGTACCTATGGGCCCGGCCTCCAAGCAGGACGTGCTATATATGCTTGGGAGCCGCGCGCCCAGATGGGGTGGGGTTTTGGAGACATTCATGGCATAACAGAGATACAAACATGCAAGTAAGAAATAGGTAGATAGGTAGATAAGTATATAGATATATAGGTATACAGATGTATAGATATATAGATGCAGTATGATATGATGCGTGGATGTATGGCATGAGGTGTGTGTATGCGAAATGATGTCCGTACGCCAGTTATGGGATACACTGCGCACGCCGCACGTCAACGGGGATGCCGTCGCGCACGCTGTAGCGTCAACGGGGCGATCAGAACCGCGACCTACAAGTGTTGCAGCGCCCACGATCACGTACTCGTGCCGCTCATCGGCCCTAGCGCGCGCAGAGGCCTCTGCCGCCTAACCCGGGAAGATTTCGCGCCCGGAGAGGACGGACCCCACACCCGGTCTACGCTCATCGGTCTCGGGCCCTTAGGAGGAGAGGACGGACCCCACACCCCCCAGCCGGAACCCGAGTCGGAGAATCGATCGTTAACGTTACGCGCACGGAGGGGAAGAACCCCACACCCGTGCCGCCCATCGAGCTTAGCCCCGCTAAGTCGGCTTGTACTTTTCCGAACGTCGAATGAAGGGCGCACCCATCACTCACGTCGTATATGTCGCCTATAGGGGGGGCGAACCTCACGTCCCTACTAGGACTTTGTTTGGCACGGAGGGGAAGAACCCCACGCCGTGTTTTGCCTATCGAGCTTAGCGTACGCAAAGAGGGGGCGGACCCCATGCCTGTTGCGGGCTACCGATTTTCGTCAGGAGAGGGGACGTATCCCATGCCTCTGCTAGGAATGAGCGGCCGCACGGAGGGGAAGAACCCCACGCCCGTGGCGCCCATCGAACTGTGGAGTACTCAGAGAGAGGGCGAGCCCCATGCCTCTGCTTTGGAATGAGCTGGTGAACGGAGGGGAAGAACCCCACGCCCGTGTCACCCTTGGCGCGCGCACGAGAGAGGGCGGACCTCATGCCTCTGGCGCTTAAACCGACCTGCACTGTGTGCGAACGGAGGGGACGTGCCCCACACCCGTCGCCCGTTGGTTCTAGGGACCGCAAGGGGAGGACGGGCCCCTTGCCCTTTCGTATAGGCAACCTGTATCTTTGCGTACGGGGGGACGTACCCCACACCCGTCGCCCGTTTAGCCTCGGCGCCTGCAACCTGCCAGGGCCGAGCTGGTGTGTGCGGGGAGAACCCAACGCCAGTGGCGCCCGTGGAGTTTTACGCGCCATGCCTGTTGCCGCGTAAACCGTGTTGCCAGTTTGTTATTGGGTGCGCACGGTGGTGCTTACCTTGCTTGGATGTGTGCTTGTGGTCTGACTTGTGTAGGATGTGGTGGTGTGCTGATGATTGGGACGGTTGGGGTGACAGTTCGTTTGATCTTCTCCTGGGAAACCGCTGTGGTAACTACTGGCCATCGTGTTTAATGCTGGCGTGGGCCAGGCATTAAGTGCTACTGTTGTCATGATGGGCCGAAGGGCAGACGTCACGCGCGTGGGCGCGTGAGGAGCTGCATGGTTGACACGTGTCGAACTGTTGGGGGTCGTGCTAGGGTTGAATTTAAGGCGGGAAGATGATGGGCTTGCACGGTTACTGAGGAGAGGAAGTGAACCGGGCCGTGCCACGCGTCCCGATCCTACGGTGGGCATGATAGGACGGACGGCTGGCGTTGATTGGCTGTCACCGATCGATTAGTATAAAATAGGGGTGTGGGTTGCCTGTTCCAACACTTTCATGATTCACAAAAGCTCTGCAAAAATTTTCCTGCGATCTGTCTCCTCGAGATTCCCTACATTTGTGTCCTCTGTTGCCGGAATACGTGGCCGTCGTTTGTACTCTGTCGTGCCATCCCGAGCTGGTGAGTCCCCTAGCCCTGATGTTTGTGTATCCGTCTGGTTTTTGTGTTGCTTCTGGGTTGTTTTGGGTTTTTCTGGATTTTTGTCTGTTGTTCTCAAGAACAGGGCTTGTTCTTGAGGTGGGGTGGGTTAGATCTGATTTGGGTGATATTTGGTGGGTTTTGGTGTTTAAGGTGTTTTTTCTCTGTCTGCTGCTAAGTGTGTGGCTTGGTCGTTCATGAGGCTACATGGGCGGAAGGCCCCCAGTACACGCGCGCGCTTAGTGTGGGCGAGGGTCCAACGAGCGCGGGCGTGGCAGTAGTGATAAGTAGAATTTAAATGTTGCGAAAGTGTTGTATCTGTTTTGCTAACCTGTCTGCGCGTGCGTTTGCAGCGAAGAAGATGGATGAAGTGAGCAAGCGTCGAATGCTTAGGTTGCTGGGTGCCGAGGCGAAGGTCCATGGGGTGTCGGATGATGGTGGTGGTCCGCCAGTTGTGGTGGATGATGCCGAACGTGCGCCCCCAATGGGCGGTGTGGGTGCCCCTGCTCTACCTGTCCAAGTACCACAAGCGGATGTTCCTTTCCTGCCGGTAGGCGATGTTGCTGGAGCCGAGACGCAGGTCGAGGCAGAACGTGAGCAACAGCTGGTCGTGCGGGATGGTGTTCTTGCGCTCGCTGTGGTGCTGTCTCCGAGTCGGGCGATTGTCCCAAGCCGGCCTACGAGTCTTCCCCAGGGTTCTTGTTTTCCAGATCCTCCTTCTCTGGCCTTGGATGCGCCAAAGTCTCCCCCGCATGGGAAAAGTGGGAAACGTGCGCGGAAGCGTGCGCGGGTGGAAGACTCCCCTCCCGGCCCCGCTCCTGGGTCGGGCGATGATGTTGTGGAGAGAGTGCGCCAGTCCCTGGAGGATGATGCTGCTGCGCTTGCGGTCGCGCTGCCCCCGGTGGAGGAGGTCCCTGCTGATGGGCTGGATGGGGTCTTTGGTTCCTGCGCCCGGTTGATGCAGCAGGTCTTCCGCTATCGCTCGCGGGAGGTTGCGGAACTTGCACGCCTCAGGGCGGGCGCGCTGGAGCACCAGAGGGCGATGGATGTGGTGGTGGCCGCCAAGGAGAAGGCCAATGATCTGGTGCGGCGGTACGTCGCTCGTGTGAACGAAGCGGATATCCGGGCGGGAGAAGCTGCTGCCTGCGAAACTCTGGCCAAGATTGACAGAGATAAGGCCGTGGCCGAGGCGGAGTGCCTGCGCGGTGAGCTAAAGCGCGTTCGTGCTGAAGCAGCCGCCCGAGTGGCGTTCCTGGAGTCTGAGGTCGAGAGGTTGTCGGGCGTCGAGGTTCCTGCGTACGAGAGAGTGGCGAGGCCTTCCAGGGGACGTGCTGAGGCTGAGCTGGAGCCAGTGGTCAGGCGGATGGGGCCGGGCGAGCAGGCGGAAGCTGAGGTGTCGGCGTCGTCAGATGAGGATGAGGAGTTGGATGTGGAGACGGGGGCGGAGTAGAGTAGTGTTGTTTTTTTTTTTTGTTCCCTTGTAACAGTAGTTTGTAATTTTGAACTAAGAATGGAACTTCTTTACTTCCCGCCTGTGTGCCTTTGCTGTTTTTTTTTTGGCATCCTTTGAATAATTTGTGCGAGCATGCAAAGCAACGTTACATTCAGTGGTCTATCCCCAGTCCCCCAGTCCCCCGAGTACATGGGCGGGCGGGTCAAGGACAAACGAACGCGCAAATATAAGCTAACGGAAGGGGTACAACAAAAGTACAATGTGATCAACATAATGAGTAACAAGGTACTTCCCCAGATGCTGGCGCTCCGTGGGCGGGGTGTTCCTCTTCCGTTAGATTGCTTCTCAGTCCCCCGAGTTGGATAGGTTGGGATTTGAATGTGCTGGTCTGGATGATCGGGCGGTCCGTGTCCTCGCCCTCTCAGCAGATTACCCGAAGTGTGGTCCTGCGCCGCTCGTGTGTGGATCGCGCCCGCCGATCCATGACAAGGCGGATTAACACCTCTCAAAGATACCCTATTCACAACCTGGATATATCAATGTAGTAAGATAAATAGAGGTTATCGAACTCGAGGAATTGGTGAAACTAAATCCTAACACACTACTATGCTGACAGACTCGACTACAGGACACCAATAGTCATCGAACCTAAGCTAGACAGACTCAAATGCATCGATATTTTGACACAATAAACTAGACACAGTGGTGGACTATCACACAAAATTTGAGGGTATTCGGAGTTGATTTGGTTACCGAAATAAATCAGCGAAGTTACAGCTAATGCAGAAAATAAATGTTGAAAGTAAATATGCTAATGAATGCAAATGAGTTTAAACTATATGATTAAAGAGTTAAGAGGAATGCAATCCACCACCGTCATTCCATCATTCTAACACATACTTAATCTAATGCACATATCCAATGAATGAAAGTTCCCAGGAAGAGTTGATCGTTACAACCACATCCTATTACCCAATCCTTATGCATATGCAGGTTTGTCATGGACCTCCCCTACATCTATCCCTCTATTGAACCCATAGTCATGGACCCCAAGGTTTACAAAGAAGAAAGCATTAAGTTTTAGAAAAGGTTTGAGAAGCTACAAGGGTTCACAAGTACACTATAGGCGTGTCTCGCTAGACCTATGGATTTCAATCTCCCGACGGTAAAATCGGCGTATCACTATAGAGAATCCGGTGGAAGAAATTATCTTCAGTCGCCCGTATCTCATGAAACTAAAACCCTAGCATGCATACTAAGTTGCGCACCAAAGCAAACATACAAGAATTCATACGGTGATCATTCAGAGAAAGAAACCTCATTCATAGAATATGCATAACTAGATTAAAGTGTATGTATTAAAAAGACTTCATGTACGGGGCTTCAAGCAGCCCCTTAACAAAGGAAAATTAGCTACTCATAGTCATAAATAAAAACATCAAAGAATTCATGAAAGATAAATAAAAGATGGAAAAGGAAGAACTCTTGACGACGTCGAGATCGTGCTCGATGAATCCTCAGCTTTGTCTCTCCAGCGTACGTAACTTCAACCCCCCCACTTGCTTTATATATATGTCTTGAAACTAGGTTAATTAACCTAGCAAGTGGAGCACGTGCATGATTCATTCTCCAAGTCCAAGTCCAAGTTGCAAATATAATATAAATATCCACATGCAACCCATCTCTTCTTTCAACAGCTTTGCTCGATGGCTCTACGTACGTAATCCCACTAATCCTAATGCAAGTAGACTTCCTCTTTGCTTTCTATTTAATTTCTCTCACCAACTTCGCTGGCATAGGACAAACGTACGTAATCACCTCGCCAAGGCATATATGATTGCAGTCATTAAACCCATCGAGCTCGCTAGACAGTTCCTCGATAAGAAACTTCCAAAACACATTATTTAATCTCCTTTTCTCCATTAATCTCCAAAACACCTAAAAACAAATAAACATAATTAATTCACTCAATTAATAACAATAAACTAAATATAGGGAACACATTAAATACCAAATAGATGCATAAATATGCAACTATTAAAATACCCCACACTTAGACATTGCTAGTCCTCGAGCAATACACTAAACTAAGACTCTGAAAAGACTCAAAGACTTTAGCTATATGACTCTAACACCCTTAACAAATTGTCTCAGCAATCCTCCACAATTGTAACACCAAGATAAGTGTGACTCCAAATTTATACCGTAAAATTTCGAAAGTTAATTTCAATGCATGACACACATGTAATATGTAGGACGAAGACATAATCATGGTGAAAATAAAGCTGTAGCATGCAACAAACTTGTCAAGATTCAACCTCACTGGTATATGCTCTCAAAAGTGTTTCTCTCAAAGTATGTCTAAGGTATTCACTCAACTCAATTACTTGCCAAATGGACCACACCATATGCCTACACTTGTGACTAATCTCCACAGATCAAAGGCTGCTATCTTGAGGATCAAAAGGACTTCATGAGTTGTAATGGGGCTTGGCTTATAGGTTAAAGAATAAACGGATAAGGAATTCAAATATAATTCTAGAACCCAGTAGAGCACCAAATAAGAGACTTCTTCAAACTTTACAACCATGAACTTTCTCACTTTTGTGGCCGAATGTCATCTTGTTGGGCATTCACATCATTGTTTTCATCAACAATTAACTCGGGTATCAAGCTAGACATCACAATTTTTTTTCTTTTCACTTCATTCTTTTTTTTTTTATCTTTTTTTTTTTTTAAACACTAGCTTGATACCCCACACTTATTTCTTTGCATCACTTTTCGACATTTTCGCCGTCTTCACATACCTGTCTCATGTATAGCTCTACCAAGTCCTAGAACAAGGGTAAAGATATAACTATTCTAAGGTTTAAGGTCAGAGATATGTGGGTGATGACATAAAGTTTAAACATGTAGGCTCAAAGTGGTTAACTAAGGGGTGCACAACTTGTGTACACAAAATTAGGACACAGGCTTATATGGCTATGGTGGTGTCCCCTAAATGCCTTTATCACTTCCTCAATCAAAACATGTATCGACTATAAGCTTTGAAAAGCACAAGAGCAAGTTCTAGTAATATCTAGAGTCCATTAACTTAATCTGTGGCAAGCAATTGACACTCAATAAAGAAAGCATGTGTAATCACATATAGGCTCAATCGCTCACAGGTTAAATGAATCTCAACAAAGTTTAAGCATGCCAAAAAAAATCTGTACCATGTTAACTTTTTCTACATCCACTACACATTCGCATATGCATCATATATCAAGATTAACCAAAGAAACTTAAATAAAATGATCATCTTTTAGTCACAATTACGGAAGATATAATCACATCATGGACTAGTTAAAGGCACCTAAGACACAAAACAAAAGACTCTTTTTATGCTTTTCTTGACACTTTTTACTTTTGTATTTGGTTTTTCAAATAAGACACTAAAACACACAAGAAAAACAAAGAAAAACTCAAAAATAGCACCATCGAGCGAGCAGCTCGCCAGACACAGTGTAGCGAGCAACACATCTCGCGTGAATTTTAAAAAATTAATCACTAATCGTAATAGGCTGAAATTTTGGGACCACAAACTATATACATTTAAAAACACACCTTCAAAATTTCAGAAAATTACGAGCCCTATAACTATGTCAAATAAATTATACAAAACAGCCGACTGCTTGCTCGCTAGACTCATCGAACTTCGCTGGCGAACAACGTGTATCGAGGCTCGATAGGATTTTATAAAATTGGTCACTCATCGAAATGAGCTGAAATTTCGCGAGAACTCGATAGACTCATTTACAAAACTGCCCTCAAAATTTCAGAAAATTACGAGACCCCTAGCTATCGAAGATAAATGACGCGAACATGTTACTGTTCAGTACTGAGAACTGTTGCTCGCTGGACTCAGCTCCACTTCACCAGAATTATATAGAATTAATGACAGAGTGGAATGAGCTGAAATTTAGAGGGGACAAACTAGACACATTTATAAACATTCCCTAAAAATTTCAGAAATTTTCGAGACTTCTCGATATGGCGAACAAATCACACACAACATCAAACTGAACAGTACAACAAGCGAAGGTCGCCAGAGACTCATTCCCTCGCTAGAATTTTTCAAAATTGATCATACATTGGAATGAGCTGAAATTTTAAGAGCACAATTTCGACACATGTAAAAACATCCTCTAAAAATTTCAGAAAAATTTATACATAGACGCTAAGGATATGATATAAACCCCACCCCACACTTGAAATTTGCATTGTCCTCAATGTAAAATAAAACTAAAACATACAATACATCAAACAAGCATGGAATGAAACACATAACACATCACGAATCAAACTAAACATGGAGAAAAATAAAGCAAAGGAGAAAGATAGAGAGTTTAAGAATTTCAAATCTGGTTTTCCACGCTCTCCATCGACATGGGTTGCCTCCCAAGTAGCGCTAAGTTTAACGTCTTCAGCCAGACAGCAAGTCTCAACACTCCATGGACAGAGATGCCTCTCCAAGGGTTGCATCCTCAAAGACATGCTCCACAAAGGACTCATAGAATGGCTTTAGTCGATGTCCATTCACTTTAAATGTCTTCCCTGTTTTTGAACTTACAATCTCGATGGCACCATGAGGAAAGACATTAGTGATAACATATGGTGGCTTCCTCCTGATTGTATCCCCGGACGTGCCCGATCCCTTGCTCGGTTGGGAATCTTCCCAAGAGCAGGTGCCCTGCGATGATCAATTTCAGTTTGCAGATTCCAGGCCTCCCGAGTATGGCGTTGTAGGGAGAGGGGGTGTCCATGATGATAAAGTCCGTCCGGATCTCGCTGTGCGGGGAGTTGGGCGCGCCAATCTCGACCCGCAGGCTGTCGCTCCCGATGGGGTAGGAGGTCTCGCCCGTGAAGCTGGCGATGCATTCATGGTCCTGCGTCATCTTGCTGGCGGGTCGGCCAAGCACCGTGTATGCGTCGAAGTAGATTATGCTCACGGACGCCCCGTTGTCAACTAGCACCCTCTTCACAAGGAATTGGTCGATGATCGCGTCGATCACGAACGGTAGGGTGCTGTCCCTCGGATTCTCTTCTTCGTCTTTTGCTGTGAAGCTGATGGTGGGCGCCTCCTTCCGTCGTGCCCTGGACGCTCTCCCTGCCCCGATCGCTAGCACATCCCTGCTCGAGCGATCGGGCGACGGTGCTCTCTCCTTGCGTTTGCCCCCGGATATCGTGTTGATAGTCCCGCGGGTCCTGGCGCCCACCTGGTGCTGCTGTCCTTCCGTCCTGGGAGCGTTCGTCCGCTCGTCCTTCATGTCTTCGAGGGCCTTCTTCAGCATGATGCAGCTGTTGGTATGGTGGGTGGTGGCGTTGTGGAACTCGCACCATACGTCCGGGAGCTGGCCAGCCGGTACCCCAGCCCTCGCCATGTTGTTCGGGGGTGGTATTCGGTGTCGATGCATGCGGAGTAGGTACTCGGGCGACTGCCCGTCGATTGTGAAGACCTCCTGTACTGCCGGCCGATAGCGTGGGGCTGGCGGAAAACGGGCACCCTGCGCCTGGTTGTAATTGTTGCCCTGATATCCGCGGACGACGGGCCTCTGGTAGTTCTGCCTGTATGTGTCCCGGTTCCTCTTGAAGCCCCCGGTTGGCCTCCCGCTGTCCGTCAGCTGTTGTGGTTGAGCGCCTGTTGCCTCGGGTCTGATGGAGCTAGGTTCGGAGGCGGCTCCGTACACCCGCGTCTCCACCAGTGACTTCTGCACAATCAGATCCATGATCTCGTCGTAGTCGAGATGCTCCTTCCTCACGAGTTTCTCTACGAATGGGGTGGCGAGCAGGTTGTCCATCAGGGCGACCTTGGCCACTCGCTTGTCAAGGTCCCTGCATGTGCTTGCGAGCGTCCTCCATCGATTGATGTAGCTCGACAAGCTCTCGTCCATCCCCTGGCGGACCTTGAGGAGGATGCCCGCGGTGTTGTACCTCCCCTGGAGCCGATAGCGCCTCTGGAAACTCTCCGCCAGCTCGAGGAACGAGTGGATGGATCCTGGCGGGATCTCGTAGAACCAGCTCCGTGCCTCCTCCGCTAGTGTCTCCTGAAACAGGAAGCACAAGGTTGGGTCCGAATATCGGGTTCCGTCCGTGGTGGACCGAAACTCGTCCACGTGCGCTCGTGGGTCCCCGCTCCCGTCAAACAGGGCAATCTTCGTTATCTTGGCGTGGGGGTCCCTTCCTCTCTCCAGTATGTGCGCCGAGAACGGGCTGACCCGGGGGCAAACGTCCCGCCCTGACCGGCCAGCTTGTCCTTGCGCAAGCGCGAGACTTCCTCTGCCAGCTCCTCCATCCTCTGTAGGATTAGATTGTTGTTCGTCGGGGGTGCCGACTCCTCCACAGGTGAGGGTGCTCGGGCGTTGGTTCTGGCGAACAGATATCGCTCCTCACTGGTGGTCTCCTGGGTTCCTTCGTGCTGCTCCACCTGCTGGTTAATGAGTGCCTCCAGTCGTTCCTCCATCCTCCGGCGGGCTTGGCGCTCCTCTGCTCTCTCGAGCGCTGCCTCCCGCAACTCCTGGATCATGCTGCTGATGCGTCCGTCCTCGTCGTTCCTGTCGACCGCCTGTGCATTCCGCTCCCGTGAGCCTGGCGGAGTCTCCCCCTCGGGCGTGTTGCTGCCGATAGTCGCCGGGTTGAGCATGTGGACCTTTGGTTTCGGTGGTGTTTATACGAGGTTTGCGATTTGTAAGTTTCCCACAGACGGCGCCAGATGTTTCTACCGAATTACGCGCGGGGGCGTAAAGGGGCAGAAGCAACAAGAATAAGCTTCCTTCCTTCCTGCGGTGGACCCCTTCCTCCTCCTGGTGGTGCGTCCGAACGGTGGGGCTGTTCGGATGGGCGGGCTCTCCTTCTTCTTCCTTCTCTTCGTGTGTGCGGGCTCTTCTTGCGGGTGCTTCCTTCCTCCCTCGGGCGTTCGGGTGCAGCTGTTAGAAGAATACAATAATGAAGCAGGCGGTCAGGGGTCAAGACGGGGTGGCCCGCCTTCAACGCTCCGATGCCTAAGTCAGAATATGTATTGGATATAACAGTCAAGCGAACGTGCGAGCAGTGTGATATGGATCGGGTGAGATGGTGGGATAAGAGATTGATTGCGATGGTTTTAAGTCGAATCAATGGGATGATCTTACCTGTAATAAATACCTGATATATATAGGTGGTTAAGATTGGAACATGGTGGTGTTCTTCGATGTGGGACTGATGGTTCCTGCTGGTGTGTGATCCGCATGTTCGGGCGCGCCCCCTACGGGCGCGTGCGCGCCCGGAGGGGGTGGGTCTGGTGAGTGAAGTTGGAGCCTCCTTGGTGTTCTTGCATGTGGTCGAGTAGGTGTTGCTAATCTGCTTAAGTGGATAAGTATGTTAATCGTACAACTAATGATGCAATACTAACACATACCATCCCTAAATCAACTGCTATAATTCAATCTGATCCAAATCAAACGGTCACGATTAAATCCACGATTAAATCTAAGTTGAAAACCCAAGATACTCCCAAAGCGCGCAAAAATCTAGAATCTATGAATTTGCGCCATCACTTGTAGTTGAGGAGGGATAGAAAATGAGTGTACAATAAGATGCTAGATGCATCTTACACGGATATATTTAGAGCAGTCAACAAGGTGCAACACAAGTTCATTGGTCTAAACACTCATGAGTATCACGCTATGCTGCAACGTCTGATTCCAGTGGTAATTCGACCTTATTTTCCTAAAGACGTTGTCAAACTAATAATATCATTGTGTAGATAGTGGCAGAAGTTATGCGCCAGAGAGTTGAAGAAGTTAGATATGGTGGAACTACAATATAAAATTATGCACATTTTTTGTAAACTAGAGAGGATTTTTTCCCTGCTTTCTTTGACATTATGATGCACCTCATGATGCACCTACCAGAATAGGTACTCATTTATGGTCCGGTCCACTACACTTGGATGTATCCTCAAGGAAGGTACGTATACAATTATTTATAACGATTTTTCATCATTTACATATCTTTTTTGTGTATTTCTACTATTCGTCAAATAATTAATTGTATGATTTTGCAGACAACTCGGACAATATGAAGGATTAGTAAAAAATAAATATGCCCCGGATGGCTCCATAGCGGAGACATACCTAATGCATGACTGTGTTACCTACTGCAATAGATACCTCAATGATCCAGTCCAGACTACCACCTATAATTCAAATGGCCGCATCAATCTTTCAGTCGTCACAGATGTCGTACGACCGTTTAGAGGAGCATCAAAGGAAATATTAACTAGAGAAGAACTTTTTGAAACTCATTGGGTAGTGTTGCGAGACTGTGACAAGGTAGAACCATACATGAAATACTACAAGGCGAACATTCAAGCAGCCAAACCGAACAAGAATCATGCATGGGTTGAAAGTGTCCTTAAGAAGAAGTTCCCCAATTATTTTCTCCAAATGGTACGTACATATGTTTAATTAATTTAAACTATGCGCGCATATAGGTATCTGATTAGTTATTTATTAAATTGAGAAATCTGGATGGGAATAGGTGCCCACGGTAAATTCGAATGACGTACATTCGGGGTTTGCTTCTGCGAAGTATTTTGCCTTAGTTTGTGCATGTAGGTTGTTGGTTTCCTTTATTTTAGGGAAAACTATGTCAAATTTTCAGTAGAAATTAAATACACGTTCATATATATTCTTCCAATTTTTGCAGATGAGTGATCTACCAAAATTCGATAACCACAAGGGGTGGTGGTCATGGGAAAAACACTTATTGGCCCATAAGCAAGTTAAACACTATATTTACCTTGGTTGTTTTGTGAATGGTGTAAAGTTTCATTCATTGGCCCGAGATGAAGGAAGACGAACACAGAACAGTGGGATCACGGTTGGGGAAGGCGAGGTTGTCTATTATGGGGTGTTAATATCGTTCAGCTACTGTACGAGAATGATATCAACGTGTTTATATTCAAGTGCAAATGGTTCAAGCGTATCAAGAAAGATCTGAGCCTTTTATCAGTCGATACAAACTCAAGCTGGTATAAGGATAAGTCGTTCACTCTTGCCACATTGGTTAGACATGTATTCTATCTGGATGATCTCAAAGCTGGTGAAGGTTGGAAAATAGTAAACCATGTGTCTCACCGAGGAATATGAAGTCCTACCACACTTGAAGGGACGTCAGCGATTGATACTGAAGCACATAGAGATAATGTATATCAAGAACCAAATACTTATGTCATCTCCGATATAAGGGAACTGATTCGGCCTAAGTGATCGATACATGTTTTTGCCGGCAAATTTGAGATTTTCAAGCATAATGCTTTCTGCTCCAAATGGCAGTACGTGCTGCAAACTTAATGGCAGCGGAATAACAATTAGAGAATAAAATGGCAGCATGTTATATATTCCTAATAGAAACCTGATACGTATCTTTGTGTACGTAAATGATGTTTCGAAAAAAAATGATGTTTCGAAAATCGAAAGATTTGACACAGAAAAATATTCAAATACGGATCCGAGTACAAGAAATTATTTTTAAGGTAACAAGGAATGAAATATACGATTAAGGCCGCAATTAGTTTGCCTTATTTATCCTTCTCTAGGATTAAGGGTCTCATTAGCATTGCTAGCTAGGCTTCTCTCAACGCAAATGAAGCCCTTAATCAATTGATCTTCTTCCATGCATCTCTACGATTCTAGCTACCATATATCACGTACATTATATTATATACTTGGTCTAGAAAGGACGCTCAGTTCCATCGTTGATGCCGGATGGTTCATATTCACAGATGCAATACATGTCGCCATTTTTGCATTGTGCCCTAGCACAACCAACATGAGTTGTTTCTCTCCAAACGATCTGAGTGTAGTGCCTGCAACCGTCGACTTCTGAACCGGTACATCTGTTGGTTTCTTGATCCCACTCGTCCTTCTCGGTGCACCAATACTTGGTGGCTGCTTCACCAGTCATACCCAACCCGCTAGCCAAGTTCTCGGCATAGGGACTCTCTGAATGCTCCATTGCGCAATCCTCAATCCTTTGGTTGGCGTAGTCCTGAGCGTAGTTGGATAGCTTTTCACTCCACTCAAGCGGAGGAATGCCCACCTCTGCTCGAGCTTCGTTGTGTGCTTTGAGCCAGCCAGAGTCGTCGGGGACGCTGCTGGCCGAAGGGACATAGGTTATGAAGATCAAGGCCATGGAGCATGTGGCTGCAAAAATGTGTTGATTGCTGAAAGCCATTCTTACTTATCTTTTTGTTACTCGGATGGAGAAAGTTGATGAGACTTTGTTTTAAGTTATGTAACTTTTGTTTGAAGGTAGGAAGCTGCATGCGGGTCTATTTATACTCTTGGTGTGGGTGTGGATTGGGTAGAAATTTGTGGTTTCACGACATTCCTGAGAGAAATGAGCCACATGACTAATTTGTGGTCAAGTTAATTAGTTAACTTCTCAGGTAAATGGATATATTTGGCAACGGGGAGTACCACAGTGCCTTGTTGTCAGGGACCTGATGATCATGGGCTTCATTGCGAAGGGGGCAACACAACCTTTTCTAATTCGCTTCTGAAAATAGTATCGATACGTAAACGTACTGATGTATCTGTAAAACTAATTTCGAGATAATTTGTGAATAATTTTGATCATATAAATACTAACTTTCGTTTAGCTATATATGTTTATTAGGCTCATGTTTTACTGTTATTTCAGTCTACTTATATAGTCAAGAACTCAATTTCAGCCATTAGTGCAAACTTTAGCAAACATTGTTTAACGAAGACTAACCTCCATAATTACTTCGTTTTTTATAACCAAAAGTGTAAAGTAACAAATATAGTTGCATTCATTAATTTCGGTCTTTGCAAGTAATTAATTAAATCAGTCACATCTATCTGTTCAAGGTCAAAGAACTGTTTTGATTTGTCCAAATCACGCATTTTTGGAAGGGTTTTTTTGACAAATATATGTGCAGAGATTTACAAACGTTCGTAAACAATCATAACAATACCATAATTTAGGGCTAGCTGGTGACTGCGAAGCTAGCTAGCTATAAAACCTGTAACTTGACTGGTCTACCATTCCGACCTTCACATTTTCATTTCATTACATCAAATCTTGTTGGGATAAAGAATATGATAAGTCCTTGGTCTTCTTTGGCTTTTGGTATGGTGGTTATGGTCCTAATGATCGATCATGAGTGCCTCTCCTGCATATAGCCTCACATGCGACGGTGCCTTGGGAATTTGGACACCTTGTCAGGATTTTTTGGTTGGCAACGGCCCTCCAATTCCTAGCGGTGCTTGTTGTGGTGCTGTGAGAGAGTTGGTTTCCAAAGTTACATCCAGGCCAATACGTAGAGATCTTTGTGAATGTTTGAAAGTAACTGTTGTTGCCTTTCATATTGACGTTGGAAAATTGCAGTATATAATTCCTCAATATTGCAAGGTCTCATTTGCTGTACCTCTCGTCGAAACCGCCGACTGCATACAGTATGGCATTTCAATTTCTCCCTTTCTTTTGTTTTTTACTTAGTATATCATATAATTGTGTGTGAGTATCTCTCTTATCATACATAACAAGAGTCGTGTCTGTGCATCTCTCACTCTCACTTTGAGTAGTTATTTTATATGATTCATATAACATGTATAACGACTAACTTTGTATATTTTTGATGATGTAATGTGCAGAGTATTTGTCGTTTGAAGATTTGACGTGATACTCTTGATGAAGAAAATAAATTTGGGAGATCGAAGGAGCTCCAAATAGTATTGATTTTATGACGTAGAATCTTGTATTAGGTTATTTTTATTTTTTAATATATATTAAAGAAAAAACTCAAACTATTAGCACTGGACTGGGCCAATTAAACTTTTTTTTTTTTTAGAAGGTTGATAATGTTGCAATAATATGTGATAGCAATATAAAGATTTCACTAGATTATCCGGCCTGATAAAGCGAAGTCCAAAGTCTAAACAAGCAAATCAGGATAGCATTGGGTACAATAAAAAATTTGGTTGCACCATCCCTTAACTAGTTGGCACATTCTCTACTCACAGTCTATTGCTAAGTCTGGAGCATCCCCTCCAGCCTGACTTTCTGAACTTTGATCCCACTCCACCAAACTATGTCGCGCCAAAATCTCCACCATATGGTCTTTAGTTGCATTACAGGCATATTGCCTCATGCCTCTATCCTCCGGTTGGCGTTTAGTGGCTTGCCTAAAACTACCTAGCTTTCCAGAGGTTCTGGTCAAAGGACCTTGCCATTCAGTCTTCCTTGGACTTGATTATCTCGACGTTGCCTAGGTCTTCCTGGAAACTGCACCTTCTCCACTTCCCTCAGTTCCTCTACTGCAACCACCTCATTTGCAGCTTCCAAAGCCCAACTATCAGTCATCTCCTCCTCGCGGTTTCCCGCACCACTACCCATACCGGATGTCACCACCTTATCCTAGCCCATGCCAACCCCAAACGATCGCTTCCGCCCTAGCTTCCTCCTCAGCGCAATATTCTCATGTATGTTCTCTTCCTCCTCTGCCTCCATCTTACCACATTAAATTGGGAAACCATCCATAGTATGATTGAAACTACCACAACCCATGCAATAGCCCCTCAAAGTAATATATTCAATGTCACAAACAACCTAAGCATTAGGTCTAAGAGCTAAACGTAACTTCGTTTCCAGCGGATGACGAAGATCAACCTCCACAAACAGCTGCATGCATGTACTATGATCATACTTTGCATTTATCTTCTTCTTTTTTTATGGTTTCACTTTTCACTTTTTAACAGTATTAATTTTTACTTTTAAATTTTTATCCGTCTTTTTAACAATTTCACTTTTTAGTCAACTTTTCCACTATTTTAATTTTTTTTTACTTTTTATTTTTAACAGTTGGCAACTAGCAAATTTTGAATTTGTCTAAAGATCCAATGATTGAAAGCCCAAGCAATTGGACATTCTCAAAGAAAAAATAATAATATTATTTGTGTATTACCCTAGTGCGCCGATATTTTCGGTGATAGTTTTTTTCGAGTTCCCTTATCTCCCCTAAAACCTATCGGCACCGCTGACTTCTTCCTCCCTGTTCTCCCTCCTTTTCTACCTAATTCTAAATCCAACTCCATATTCTTAATCCTTTATATTCTTGCATGTCGAATTCAATGAATGCAATTGACAACCCTCCTTACGATGTTGAGGAGTCAGAGCCGGACCTCCTTGCGACAGCATTCGAGGAAGTCGACTTGGCTTTCTCCAATGATGATGATGATGAGTGGTCCTATGCAATGGCTAGGATCTTTTTGATTGCTCCTCTAATACCAATGAAGACACAGTCCTTCAAGGTACGCATGGCAAGTTTGTGGCATGACATTCGTGGATCCGGAAATATTGGATTTACACTAGTGACAAATGACCGGTTCGTGGTGAAATTCTGATCCATATTGGACAGGAAGATGGCTGTCTCAAGTGGCCCTTGGTAGTTTCTAAACATGGCAGTAGTGGTGGAGGTGTTTGACGAAATGTCTGATCACATGAAAGTCTCAGCAGCGTATGGCCGTGCATGGGTCTTAGTGAAGCCGTTGGTGGGAAGGTTGATGGTTGGAGATCTTCAAGTGAAGTGGTTCCGGTGGATTAATGTGTAACAACATTGGTGAGTATCTCGAATACAATCAACAATTACTTGATTTGAAATCAAAAATGCGTATTCGTGTGAACTTGAACTTTAGTTGACCTTTAATGGTCAAAAAGAGATTTAGATTCAATGATGCTTATGTTGAAGATTGTTTGTTGATGTATGAGAAGATTCGTAGATTTTTTCCAGATTGCGGATCTTTTGTGCATGGGTAAAATGGATGTGTGCTTATGCGGGAAGCCTTGGTGCCGAGATTTATACCAATTTCGAGTGGGTTTGGTGTTAGCAGTGGAGGAGGAGCTTTGGTGGCGGCCTCTTGTACAAGGTGGGAGCATGGCAGTCTTGGTCGTGGACCATAGGGGTTGCCAGGTCTCGGCCACAATGTAAGAAGCACCAGTGGAGAAAAATCCATGATGAGGTTACTTAGTGCAATACAGCAGATGAATGGGGCTCCACCGACAAGTAAGCAGAGAACAGAATTTGTAGCACATCCCCCTATACCAAGTGTAATCCAAGCACAGCCGAGAAAGGAGGTGCTGATGATTGGGGTTTCGGAGGTCTCTATGGAACCAACAAGCTTTGTTATGGAGAGCCCCTTGTTTAGGGGAGCTCCAACTAACCAGTGTATTCTGTTATAGATGGATGGGACCATAGTTGCGTTCAAGTCTCATCAGGACCGAGGGTCATAAATCAAAGGATGTGGAGCTAGCTTTGGCCGCATCTAATGCTACAGTTTTGCATATGACGATAGTTCCCAGTTTCAGCAAATCACAAGATAGCGTTACTATCATATTCCTCACGGTTCCTGAGCCGCCCGGTTCTAGAGCTTCCTGCAGGAACTTCAAGCTTACCTGTAGGATCGTCTAGTTCAATAGCTGAGTAGCAGGAGTTCAATGGAGATACATATATGTCATCCGAACCATGTGAGCATATGGTGGAAGGCAGTACTGAGTCTGTGGGAGAGAAACCCCGAGCAAGCATGGGCAAAGGGGGATCTAACAAGAATGCAGCGGACAGTATGAATAGAAACACGTTGTGGCCTATTCGATATGGGCCAAAGAAGATATCACCCAAGAAGAAGTCGATCTTGTTACCTGCAGGAACAAATGTTGGAGAACTGCAACATATTGCCGTACAATAGAGAATGAGTCTAAATACATTAAGGAGTGGTGGCTTTGAATTTTTTGTGCTACTCTGGTTTGTCTATCTAAGTTTGTTAACTGAGATATGAGTATATGATAGTAATGTTCTAAGATTTCGTTTTATTTGGCCAGATAATCTGATAGAACCTTGTATTATTATTACCCATTATAATGAAAATTATTGCCTTGTCAAAAAAAAGTTTCATTAATAGCCAAAAATAAACAAATTAAACAAATAACATCACCAGAGCTTGGTTCAAATTGACCAAATTTACCGGGGAAGATACGGGATTGATATTTTCTCTACTTTAATTATCATTCAAAATTCTAAGAGTATGAGATTTTTAGCATAAAAAATACATTGGTATTAAAAAGTGCATGTCTAGTGCAACTTTTTATATCAAAAGATTGGATAACTTTTCACTTTTTTATGTGGAATTCAAATTGCTCAAATGAATGAAATCTAAGTAATACTTTTCTAACATATTTGATTACTATTAGCCGTTTCATATTTGATCTGCCTTTTGGATCCAAACTCCTAAACATGTTCAATATTACATGTATTAGAGGGAATGGCCGTTTCTGAAGTCTCCCTTCCCCCATGTACGTATTAGTTATGACCCATACTTAGGGTCTCCAAGCCCAGAAGACCCCCAAAAACTCAAATCTGAAAATTTTGAAAACAACCCCAAAAAAAATAGTCGCATCTCAAACGACCCAAAGGCCCAAACACATGCTATAACTGTGACACACATCTGACATAATTGACGCAATCAGACACAACCCAGGGCCCTTTACGCAAAACGAAAAGAAGAAAACAAATGAACCTGAGACGGGGCAGAGAGCAAGCACATAGGTATCAATCAAAGTTCCTTCAATTTTTGATTTGATTGTTAATATTGGTTTACTAGTGTTCCTGGCTTCGTGCGTTTTCTATACAAGTATATTTAGGGTTCTTTACTTCTTGATTTTGTTTCACATAAAGCATGGCTGCCATTCCCTTTTGTTAAATTTAAGGTATTTCCATTGGTTATTGAATATTTAGGTTAGAATTGAGTTACTTCTTGTATGTATTTTTTTTTAGTGAATGTTGGATCGTTTGTTATCGTGGCTCTTATTAGAAAGTACTAATATGTGGCTGAAAAATGAAAAGAAAAGCTTAGATCGAATGTAAGTACTTCGGGGAATGAGATAAAAAAGATGGAACTCAAAAGAATAATGGAGGAAACATTTAGACTGTGAATATAAATGTGAATGAAAATTTAAATGCGCATGGTAACAACAAGAGAATGAGGTAGTTATCTATATGGAATTCGGCCATTTGAAGTTTAGAACACATTATGATCTACAATCATTCAAGATTTTTTCTCTACTCCTCTGTTATATATTATCATTATTATGTATATGTTGACAAGCGTTTAAGGTTTGAGCCGCCAAATTTTTTTTGCCTAGGGCCCTATTTCTTAGGGCCGGCCCTGGTTATGACTAGTAAGGACACTCGCTCTCATCATTTCCTGAAGGATCATCGTTGCAAGCTAGCTATGTCACCACTTTTGCACAAAGCCCTGGAGCAACCAAGTTAGGTACGTTGTTCTAGCTTCCCCCAAACAATCTGTACGCAGTTGTGCATGGCAACCTTACGTCTACTTCAGGACCAGAACCACTTCCAACATCATAATTACTAAAACAGCTAGCATAAGAACAACAAGGCATGCACATGTAGTCATATACAACTGATCGAAAGCAGATTTTATATTCTCTTTAATCATTAATTTTACAAAAGTGATCAATACACATTACAGTATATATGCTATACTCACTCATGCAGTTGAGCTGAGGTTCACTACAGCTTTATCAAGAAACAGAGCCCCGGTGCTCCTCTGCTTTATCTCTAAAATAGGAGAGAGAAAGTAGATTTGAGTTCATGGAAAAATAATTGGGTCCAAATAAGTTTGGACCAATCTTGTTCAAACTCCTCCGTTTTATATACCTTTTGATTTATTTTTTGATAATCGAAATCACTTAATATATAATTTGCTTCTTACAAATTATGCATACAAAATTTCAATCAAATCGAAAGTCGTTTGCTCATCAAATCTTGCAAAACAACTAGATGGTTGTTATTGTAATGCTAAAATTCACCATAACCGTTCATTGATTTGATAAGATCAGATACCCAAATGATCTCCATTTTGATTCATTTTTTGTAGAGTTGATCTTTAACTAATAGTCTATAAGATGAGTGGTCTCGATTTTGAAATAACAAACTAGTGTATGTGCAAATGGTATAGTTTGCACATAGATATTTATTTCTTTTCAGTTATCATGAGACACTAAACACTTACAAGGGAGGCAGGATAAGTTTAGGACAACATAAAGAAGCTGTATAGTTATTCTTTGCTAGGCATCAATAGGAAACCACAGGCAAAAGGCAAGCCCAGGTCCTTAGTAGAACCTCAGAGAAGGCCATAGAGAAAACCCGGTAAGATGAGTCTGTTTTTCCTATGATAATCCTTGGTTAGTATACACCAACAGTTTAAGAGTGTCAGTCCCATTCCTTACCTGCCAACCTTGAATTTCTAAAGCAAAACCAACACAAAGTGCATCATTTCCCGAAAACTATAGGTAGAACCCAGGAATAAAAATATTTAATGAGTTGGACCCAAACAGCTAGTTCATCACCATACAAAGAAGCATTACAAGCTACCGAGTCAATCGACCCCCCTGCCAAAGGATTCGGACGACCAAGCGAGGAATCTGGAACAACCCAGAAAGGACTAGCAACCCTCATCAAACAAAACAACACCATTATTCAATTGCTAATTAAGAAAACGAAGTAGATTGAAGACTGTCAGGAAGAATTAAAAAGGCTACGAGCACCAACAAAAGGCAAAAGCGAAGTCAGCTCCAACAACGACATAGGAAGCTCACTTGCCAACTTGGAGAAACAGCTTGAGCAACTCTCTCTGGGAAAACTAGCCCCCCAAAAAAGACAGAAAGGGCCATTCTTCGTATCCAGAGATCCCCAAAAGATTTACGACGAGGAAAAAGCCAAGCTAAAAGGACCATGAGCCGCTCCAGAACAGAACTATTACCTCCGGTAATAGGAGATCGTGGCAGTCAGAGATCTGGTCCCGCAACACAAGAAGACCAGATTCGAGACTACAGATGGAGTAGTCGTGCGAGATACGAAGCACAAAGGAGACTTATTAGGAGAACTGGGAGATACCGGAGGAGCTTAGAAAGCAGGCTCGACCCAGACGCACAACTCAGCCTGTCACAAACAAGGAGAGCCAATCTAGTACCGGCAGAAGTACTCTATGAGTACGGATGGTCAGGAGCCAATCACAGAGTATATCAGCATTACTCGGAGGAAGAAATCCTATGCGTATGTGAAGGACAGAAAATAAACTTGCCACTAATGAACGCAGAAAGCTAAAACACAGTTAGCAGGGAAGGATTTCGGTTCATACACCCAGGACTCATCATGATAAGAGTGCATGCACTTCACAGAAGAGGAGCAGGCACGAACGCCTTACTTGTAGTAAGAGACACAAGATGGTCGGATGATGTGTCCATAATCGGTACCATGGAGGTCGACTTATCCCAAAGCGTGCAGCTCATTTACATGACAATAGACATGCAGCTGTCAATAGAGGATTTCCACAACCACGTGGAGATAGCTATTCAGACGCACGGATATGAGAACTGGCGAGGAGGAGAGAGCAACCTACTCATAACCAGATCCCTAATCGAGAGACTTACCAACACCAGCCATGTAGGATTCCGTTATCAGATACGAAACGTCGCAGACTACCTGGCAAGCACAGGAATCCAAGCCATAGTAGGCCAACATCACAGCGCAGAATTCCTGCAAGGAAGGAGTTGGACAATTCAGCCTTCGCAAGAGCATGGTTCAATCCAGCCTCAAAGGGCACTAACACGGTCAACATCGGACGGACGAGTAAGGGTATCCTTCAGTAGATACCACCGAATTCCACCAATGGTAGAGGAAGACAAGACGGAAGGCATGGACGGCGAAGAATTCGCAGGAGTCCTTTGGGAAAGTAAGTCACCCCAGGTTGATCACGTTGAAAAGAAAGGAGAAATGTGGGACACACTAGGCCAACCTAGTGGGAAATATGATTTCAAAGTTCGATATGATACCCCGGTATCAACACACATCCCAATAGACCAAATCAAAGCAACAGGATGGGGCGATGATAGCAACTTAACCCCAGAAACACAACTGGATGACGGTGATGACATGGTAGATGACGAAGACGCTGACAACCCATTCGGGTTTATTCAATACCTCGCAGCCCTACCCAGGGACACCACATATCCCGAGGAACCTCTCTGGGATGCCTCCGATGATGACAGCGAATGGGATAACCCATTCTTTTTCAAAAGGGGTTGGAGCACGATGGAAACTACCATCGCAGCAGTAATTGAAGAAAGAGAGAAGGAACCCGAATTAGAATACCCAGCATTCAATGCTCTCAGAAAAATCCATGAAGAAGGTGCATACCCAACCTCTTCATCAGCCATATCCTATAACAGACCACCACCAACGGAACCATTCATGAGTCAGGTGCGATATCCACCAGCACCAGGCGCTGCTTCCACATCAAGACAACCACCAGTCAGCACAGGAGTCTGGAGAAGTAGATTCAGTGGAAGACAAGGCCTTGATGATGGAATGTGGACACTTCCACCAGCAGAACAATCAGCAGGAGTCCTGTTAGTACTCCCACAGGACATAAGCCTGTATTCAGAAGTCATAGAAAGATGGGAAACGATCACAGTAAATCTGATCAGTCAAAAGTACCAATGGGACGACAACAGAGCAAAAGTAGATTTCATAGAGAATTTACTAGGAGAAATCGAAAAGAAAACATGGATCCAGTGGAGGACGGAGTTCCCTCAGGATTATGAAGAATTGGTCAACATTGCAGAAGACCCTAGAAACATAACATCCCATATAAAAAGGATGTTCATCATAGAAGACCCATATACAGGATCCACAGTAGAACAGGAAAGGGCATACCAAGACCTGGAAAGGCTAACATGCGACAATGTTAAGGATCTGTTCAATTATATGAACAACTTCAAAATCCTAGCAGCAAAATCAGGACGCATGTTCATCTCCCCCGAACTATCAGAAAAGTTCTTCAGGAAAATGCCCTCGTTGATAGGAAAAGAACTAGAGCAAGCATTCGCGGAAAAATACCCAGGAAATACGATAGGAGTAATTCCAAGGATCTATTACTCCTACCAGTATCTTGCAGAGTTATGCAAAAAGGCTACGTTGCAAAGAAGCCTGAAAGACCTTTCTTTCTGCAGCAAAATACCAATCCCAGGTTATTACAACAGCAGAAAAAGGTACGGCCTCAGGAAAGCTAGGACCTATAAAGGAAAACCTCATGATTCATATGTGAGGACCTTTAAAAGAAAGCATCCAGACAGAGCAAGGAAGTGCAAGTGTTACGTCTGCGGAGAAGAAGGACACTTTGCACGAGACTGCAACAGAAGAACAGGCAATATGGCCAGAAAAGCAGTCATGGACAGCCTGGACCTATCAGACGACTATGATGTAGTCTCTGTAGATCAAGGAGACTCTAATGATAGCGCCATCTGCAGCGTCTCAGAAGGGGAAGCAGGACAAACTCATTTTACCATGAAGTCCTTGCTTGCCGAACTACCATTTGAGGAAGGAGCCTTTATATTAGGAAGAGACGAGGGATGGAGGTGCAAAGTAAAAGTGCCAGACAACCAGCTCTACTGCACGCACCAATGGGAAAGAAACATGCCTATAGAAGAAGCTGCACACATCAACTGCACGTTCTACAAAGGGAGAGCGAATGAAAGAATGAGAATCCATTGCAGGAGTTATAGAATCACTGGCTGCCCAGCATGTGTGGGATATTACCTTAATGAAAAAATTACCTTGGCCCCAAAACAACCAGAAGAGCACGAAGGAAGAGATCAGCTCGTCAAGGAGCTAATGACATATATCTCTTACCTACAATCTGAGAATGAAAAACTCAGAAGAAGGCTGAACATAGAACAGGAAGTCAACCTGGAGGAGAGCCATGTACAGCTAGAAAAAACGCAACATGAGAAAGATCGCAAGGGAAAGGAGCTTGTATTAAAGGAACCAGAAGAAGGACACATCTCAGAAGCATCAGAGGATGAAGAAGGGGTCTATGCCCTCAATGCCCCGGTTGGAGGTACCCAGACAAAGAAGAAAATGCTGAACAAACTGTTCAACATCCTGGTAACCTTCGAAATCCCAGGTTCAAAAGCATTCACAGTACAAGCAATATTAGATATAGGTGCAACCACATGCTGCATCGATAGTAGAATTGTCCCAAAAGAAGTTGTAACGCCAACAAACTACACTACATACTTCAACAGCGTCAACTCAAGGCAGGCTGCCAACTCCAAATTCAAAGGAGGGGACATGATCATTGGCGGACATCGGTTCAAAATACCGTTCACATATTGTTTCCCAATGAACATACAGGATGGAATCTAATTCCTGGTCGGCTGCAATTTCATCAGGGCCAAATTCGCAGGAGTTTGGTTAGAAGGAGACAAGGTAACGTTCTTTAAGAACGTCGCCTGCATAAATACTAGCCAGGAAACAGAAACTTCAGCAGCAGCAATACAAGAGTTGGACATGGAAGAACAAGAGTACCAGGAGGTACAAAACTTCGTCTACCTCAACATCGGAACCACTAGTCCATGGTTCCAAAGGAAGTTCGGTGACACAATAGAAATACTGAAGAAGGCAGGGTATATTGGGGAGGATCCTTTAAAGCACTGGGTGAAAAACAAGATGCAATGCAAGTTGGAGATCATTAACCTGGACATTACCATACAAGACAAGCCATTGGGCTACGTCACACCCGCTATGGAAGATGCTTTCAGAAGACATATTGGAGCCTTACTCAAATTAGGCGTCATCAGAAAAAGCAACAGCAGACACAGAACGATGGTCATAATCGTTCATTCAGGGACAACTGTAGATCCAGTCACTGGCAAGGAGTCAAAATGGAAAGAACGTATGGTATTCAACTACCGTACACTCAATGACAACACACATAAGGACCAGTATAGCTTGCCAGGCATCAACACAATCCTGAAGCGAATAGGAAACAGCAATATCTACTCTAAGTTCGACCTCAAGAGTGGATTCCACCAAGTCGCAATGGAAGAAGGAAGCATACCATTGACAGATTTTGTGGTACCAAAGATAGGATTGTATGAATGGCTAGTCATGCCGTTCGGATTAAAAAATGCTCCAGCAGTGTTCCAAAGGAAAATGGACACCTGTTTTGAGGGTACGTCAGCATTCATCATAGTATACATTGACGACATCCTAGTATTCTCAAGAAATGAGGAGGAGCATGCAAAGCACCTGCAGCAGATGATCAAAATCTGCACAGACAATGGCCTGGTGCTATCACCAACAAAAATGAAAGTGGCGGTAAGAGAGATCGAGTTCCTAGGGGCAGTAATCGGGAACAAAAAGATCAAATTACAACCGCACATAATCAAAAGGATAGTGGAATTCAAGGAGGAACAGCTCAAGCAAAAGAAGGGATTGAGGTCATGGCTAGGAATCTTAAACTATGCCAGAAGTTACATTCCCAACCTTGGTACCCTACTCGGGCCACTATACTCAAAAACCAGTCCCAACGGAGATAAGAAGATGAAGCCTTCGGACTGGGAAATCATCAGAAAGCTCAAAGACCAAGTGCAGAGTCTACCAGATTTAGAGCTACCACCAGAAGAATGCTACATCATCCTGGAGACTGATGGTTGTATGGAAGGATGGGGTGGTGTTTGCAAATGGAAGCCTAACAAAGCAGACCCATGATCATCAGAGAAAGTCTGCGCCTATGCCAGTGGGAAGTTCCCAACGATCAAATCCACTATAGACGCAGAAATCTATGCCTGCATGGAAACTCTCCAAGCCCTAAAAATCCATGTTTTAGACAAAAAAGAGATCACCATTCGGACAGACTGCCAAGCCATAATCAGTTTCTATAATAAGTCAGCCCAGCACAAACCTTCTAGGGTTAGATGGTTAGGATTCACTGATTATATCACAGGCACTGGAGTCACGATAAAATTTGAGCATATAGATGGCAAACATAACATATTGGCTGATTCATTATCTCGACTAATATGTTTGTCTATCACAGCAGAATGCGCAGAAGGGGATCACCAGGGAGCCCTGAGGTTAGCAGCGGCAGCACTGGAAGAAGCAGCGTAACCCCAATATCCAGCAGAACAAGCATGCCAGCTAGAGGCAACCTTGGCCCAATTCTTATCCACCAGCTCATGGACCAAGACCGCGCCATCGGAAGCCTCAACAGATTCAGAATCATGGCCCAAACAGACTCACACAGAGACATTGAAATTGGGCAAACCCCAGCATATGCCCAAGAACTATACGAGAGTTGCCCAGGACACACTACAGTGGAATACCAAAGGTCCATGCCCAGCAGGACTTTGGCAGGTCTCCAATCACGTAGGAATCGAGAAGTCTTCAATGAAACAGCAGAGTGGACCAATAACCAAAGGCGATAAGAAGCCACAGATCTGTTACAAGCTATGCTATGTGATTTCCTCCAAAGAGCCAAGATTGACAAAGAAATGCTCTGGGAAAGAGCTTACTGGTGCCACCAGCTGGCAGGAATCGACAGAAGGTGGGGACAACTGTACGTTGAACTGGTCAGACAGCTACGAAGCTTCACGAATCTCGCAGATAGGTTTGCAGAACTCAGCCATCGCATTCAAAGCGGCTCACAGCTATAAGAAAGACGACAAGAAACATCAGATAGTGGATGGCCTTCCACGCTGAATATGACGGCCACTAAGATAAAATAATATGGGATGCAGCCGCCCACTGCTTTTGTCTGCTATACGTGTTCGGTAAAGAAATGCACCAACACATATCTTATCTTATAAGTAGGATATAGCCGCCCACTACCAGTTTGTCGGCTAGCCTTAGTGCGTTTAGCCAACGCATAAAGATAAGAATCTTATCCTCCCTTGAAATGATTAAAGCGACGATGGGGCCCAATGCGCACCCGGCTTAATCAAATGGAGGAACGATTCAAGTAGTATATATAGGAGTGCATAACGAGATGCAAGACACACTTGAGAACCAAGAAGTCTTACTCTCATCTTTGTAAACACTTCCGCATTTAGCAAGCTTGAAATAAAAATCCTTGTTTTTTAGCTTAAAGCACCCGATCCGCATCCTGGTATCAGAGCAGGTTAAGGTACTTAGATCCTGGTATAAATACTTAGATCCAAACTCATTTGGATCTAAGTATTGTTCGAGTTCATCTCCCTCTCCTGTTTGGCCAGATTTCGATCCTACTGGGTTGAAATCTGATTAAAGAGTTAGGGGAGTCCATTTGTGCTAGCCCTTCTTAACGTCTTGTGTTTTTTTTTTCTACAGTTCTACAATTCAGTTTTTGAGACCTTCACATCATCTTCTCCATGTTTACCGTCGAAGATCTCAACTCCCTTCTCAACCCACTATTTTGTTTCTTTACCATTTCATCATATCAACAGATCTGTTTTCTTTCCTTTGTTGACAGTAAGGGTTCTCGTTTTGTAGCTTTGATGCCCTGTTGCGAACAAATGATTGAGGATGGTTGTGGAACCACTCCTCGCAGTGTCGACGGCGACGAGTTTTCCATCTGAGAAGAAGATGTGTGTATCGGTGTTTACCGATTTGGGTTTTCTTACTTGTTTTCTAGATTAGTTCCCTTTATGGGAAGTTTATTTCTGCTTTTAGGTAACACATTTGCACATGTTGCACAAATTATCCTCAATGAGAATTGTTTCTCGTATGTTAAGATTGAGCTGGACTGACTCATAGTTTGTAATCCAACGTTGAATTAATAAATTTTCAGTATTTGAATAAAAAAAACTGAGGTCCACGTGCAATATATACATAGCAAATGTCTCCTAGCTCATTTCTACATTACAAAAATCAAAATTAAAAGCTATTCGAATATACTTGTTTATATACATTACAAGAATGCATAACATGGTGAATCCACGGTGGATGTCAAGATTGGATCAACGGGAAAAAATGACGTCTAGAACGGTTTTTGGCCAACATGGTTGCCGGGAGGATCATAGTTACATGTGATAAAAGTGTATCCATTTTTGCAAGGAACACTGGCACATTCGATACAAGTCAAATTTTTCCAAACTACCTGAGTATAGTGGCCACAGACCTTTCTAGTAGCACATTTATTGGTCATACAGTCGTAAACCGCCTTCTCTCCCACCCACAGCCTTACAGCCTCTGCAGGAGTCATCTCATATGAAGCTTCAGCCAAGTTCTCGCCGTATGGTCCATTGGAATGCACCATATCACAATCCTTAGATCTCTATTTGGCGTAGTTTCGAGCATAGGCTGCAACTTTTTTGTCCCATTTAACCCGTCGGCAAACTTTTTCATCGTCACGAATTGCGTTGTGTGCTTGGACAAATTGCTCAACCATGAGACCGGGATTCGAATTATGTGCGTAGGCTAGAGAAATATGGTTTGAAATTAAGGCAATGCAGCATATCCATACAAAAGCTAGCTTGGTGAACTCCATTTTGTTGTTAATTTTTTGTTACAAATTTTTAAAAATGAATTGTGTTCATATTTTTAAAAATATACACTTGTAAAATTGGAACGTCTTACCTTTAAAGGTCCTAGACACTTTTTCACTTAAGTTTGTTCTCGAATATAGCAGATTATTGAACTATCTCGAATAACAAATATACGAGTGATGAAAAAGTAAAAGCGATAAGTAAAGAATAACATGAGGATGTTTTTTTTTAACGCAGAAATAAAAGCCCCATCACTAAATTTGAAACCCTAATTTAGATGAAGAGGATAAATTGAAGAGAGAAAAAATGAAGGGGAGAGAGACAAAGTACAAGGTTTGAAGGCGCGAGACGGTAGAGTTCCAGCTGAGGTGAATGGGCTTTGAAGGCAAGGTGGAAGCACCATCATCGCGGCCGAGGGAGGCTCGCGAGGTCGAGCACAGCGGCGCTATGATGTGCCGAGGAAGGTTTGAGGCTATAATGCTCGCGGGAGCAGCAAACCGTCGAGGCACGATGAAGGAGTCAGAGAGTGTCGGTGCAAAGGTTTGAGCGAACGAGCGCCTGAGTCCGCGAGACATCGCGAAAGTGCTAGAGGCAAGTGACGAGTTATGGCGGAGAGCTTAGATCCAAGCGGCGGCGTAGAGAGGCAGTATCACGATGAGATTCGGCAGTGTGCGTCGTGACTATGGGCTCGCGGCAGAGCAACGACTGCGAGGGATCATTGCAGAGGTGCGGCGGAGAAATCCACTGTTACTACATTTCTTCTCAGAGAGAGAGAGGGGGGGCTTGTTTTGTGGCTTTCACAGTTATGTCTTCATTTAAAGAGAAAGAGGCGCAAAAAAAGTTAATAAGATTAGGGTTTTTTTTTCGAAGTGTTAACATTGAATTTTTTTTTATGTAACTTTGCATGAGATAACTGACATTACTGATTATAGTGTAAAAATAACTCGAACAACTAAATCTTATTTATGTTGTCTAAATGCTTTCAATATGATTTTATTTCAAACAACTAATTCAAAATTTGTTGTCTCAACTTTTTTATAGGAAATTTGGGACAACTGAAATGCTTATTTCAGTTGTTTGAAATCTTCTATCAATCTCAAAACTTTTCCACATAATAAAACCACGATTTAAACTGTATTCCAACAACTGAAATTTAAAAGCTCTGTTGTCTGAATTTTGGAACAACAGACATTGAAAATTCAGTAGTTCGACCCCAGTTGTTTGAGACACTTTTTGTACTAGTGCAGTGAGAAAAACTGTGTGCCCCTAACTCTTGGGGGACAAACATTTCCACTATGAACAACACTTCTTTACAAGACTCTTATACTCTGGGGATACATAACCCGTATGTTATTCTAAATAGTCTCTCTACTAGTTCTACAGAGTTACACTCTCTCTTGTGTCTAAGTGTTTACAAATGAAAGGTTTTCAAAAGCCTCATCTAAAAACTTAACTATTTGTAAGCTAATTCTTCATGAGCAGATTCGCGGGTTGAGCATTATCATACCAATCTTAATGGAGTGCAATAATGAATATGAGTTTGAATGAAAAACTTGTTTGTGCAATACTCTAAGGCTTACATGCAGTAGAAAGAAAAGCTTAGAGAAACCAGAAGACACTAACTTGATTTTAGAAATATGCACAAATACTTTCTAACTCAACCAGGGAGCCAAGGCTACCCCGCTGTCCTTATATATGATGATGGAGTTTGTTAAGAGAGCAGCCACATAAGCAATGATCCAGAATAGACTTTGAACGTTTGTCTATTGGCAAGTACCAAGATGTGAGAAGTGAATGCTCAGGCCAAAAAGAAAAGACAACCCAAAACTTTCCTTAGACATGACTAAGTTTTAAAAAGAGGCAAAAGAACTTTCTTCAACTTACTCTAAATAGAGCATGTCCTAATGAACGGTAAGAAACTTTTTCCTAGAATTCAAGACTAGGTAGCCAATTGAAATGTAGGGTTTTGTATCATAAAAAACTAGCTGATTTCATTTCTCAACACCCAAGGAAACAAGGTCGCGGGTTGTAAAGAAAAGAACCTTCCTATCAGAAAATCTTCTTGGGCGCCAAGACACAACAAATCTGTCCTAAATAAAACTTTTTAAATATTATGGAGATTAAAAACGAGCCATAAGGTAAACCCAGAAATATCCAAGACTAGGACAGGCTGACTCAGGATAGGAGGCAATGACGTCATCCTCAGTGAAAAATCATGATATGCAAATACGTAAAACTACCTGATTGTTATTGAGATTAGTAGGTCTAATTCTTCAACTTTCTTAATTGATCTCCACTAATTTATGTATTTTGTTAACACTAAAAAATGTTGACTAATCAATATATCTTCAACCTCAACCTCAACCTCACAGAAGATCATGGCGTTGAATCCACAGAAATGACTGGATGCCCCGTAACATGTATGCGAAGGATACACTCATTACACATGACTATCTTTTGTGAGTTTTGGACAGCTTCAATATAGGCACGTAAGGATGCCTTTTGGCATATAGACATGGCAGATTCCTAATCTACATTATGGACATGGCAGGCTTTTTGGGCATGATCTTTCAAGTTTGTCTTTAAATCTTCAATTGTCTTTATCCCTGTATAAGTAATACGTAAGGAGGACATTGTAACAGTATATATGTAAATTCCCATATATAGCCAAACACACATGCATTCAAACAGAATGTGAGATAGAGTGCGGTAATATATATAATTCTGGTTGGATACAACATCTGAGGACTCGTGATTTATCTTAATAAGTTAACCATGATATATAGTTATGTTACATTATCTTAGATATTGAAATGAGACCCACCTTCACGTGAAATTCTACCTTTATTATTGAGTACATATACTTTAATTCCCAACCCCCTATAGATCTGTGTGGATCCAACTACAGATCGCCACAGCTCTATAGTCTTCTATTCTCAATTACACTCCACTACACACGATCGATCATTATCACTGTCTAACAGTGACTAGAAGGGACGCTCATCCTCATAGTTTCCAGGAGGATCATAGCTACAGATCACAAACACCCAACCATTGGTGCACTTGGCTCTAGCACA
Source organism: Geum urbanum (assembly GCA_946800695.1). Lineage (NCBI taxonomy): Eukaryota > Viridiplantae > Streptophyta > Magnoliopsida > Rosales > Rosaceae > Geum > Geum urbanum. Next base: position 2,699,985 of record OX327002.1, on the reverse strand, counting down.
CCCGAGATGAACCGAGTTACGCCAAACCACTTGAGTATAATGCCCACATTCATCTCCAACGCACTTGTTGGAGTAGTAGTCGTAGTAGGGTTTCTCAGTCACCCAAAACTTGACTGCTTCAGCTCCCGTCATCTCCCCGTACCCCTCGGCCAAGTTCTCGCCGTATGGTCCTTCGGAATGCTCCATGTCGCAGCCGTTGATACGCGTGTTGGCGTAACGCTGCGCGTAGGCGGCTAGGGTGTAGTTCCAAGAGATGGGACCAACGCCGACCACGGCTCGAGCGGCATTGTGCTCGTCCACGAAGCCTTGGTGGCCGCTAGGGTCGTAGTAAGGGTTTCTCTTGCCAACCTTACGAGAACGGGAGGCATGAGATGCTAAGACCAAAGCTAGAAAGCATGTGGCTAGTAGAAGTTGGGTGATGAACCTCATTTTTTTTTCTGTCTGTGTCTGAAGTAGCTAGCTAGCCTGATGGATTTTAGTAGTTTGAGACTGATGAAAATGGAACGAGGGGAATGTGGTATTTATAGAGAGAAGTTGGGAGCAGTTGTTAGTTAAAATGGTTTTAATATCATTATTTTAAATCAATGGGGTGGGAATGAAATGGAAGCAATAGCTAGGCTAAAACATGCATAATGTAAGGAGATCTGTTGGACTTTTGTGTCCATGTGGAAACTGCCACACATTTCATGATAAGCTGTTAACCAACAACTAAGCTTCAAAATCTAGTTCTTGTGGTCTAGTATGTACGTACGTCGAAGTCTTCAACTCTGGGTTATAACGTCTGGTGCTAGCTCGTTGCATGTTAACGTACTTCTCTGATCTGTTGGTTTGGAAGGCACTGGTTCACAGTATGGCTGCCCATAAAGTTTTCATGTTCTCTGGTACATGATAGAAGAGTAGTAGTTCAAGTGTATGTATATCATGGACAAAACTCTGAGGCTTAGCCGCTTAGGGTTCGAGATGGGACGACAAGTTTAGTGTTGGATAAGATTCAAACATGTAAACTCAAAGAACACGATATGAGTCTTATCGACTACAACTCACGACACAAGTAATATTTAAAGAGCATTAAAGTGCATCTAACTAAGCGGCCGGTGGTTTTAGGTATACTTGAGAGGGATAAAAACAACATGATCGGAGCCAAAAACAGCATTAATCAGTAGTCGAGTATACCACTTCAATATGATCATGTGCTAGATCGGTGCGTCTTCTTTACTGTTCGAGCTAGATCTTATTATTATGTGCAGAACTGCAGACTGATCAATCTAGTATAAAACCAGAATGATAAGATAATATTGGCCCCAATTAATTATTTAATTTGATACTCTATACAACAAATACAAGCAATGGATGATTCAAGGCCGTCCCACAAATTAAGCAGCTTACTTGCTTTGTTGTTATGTAATCGAATAAAATGCCAAAGATTCAAAGACAAGATAGATTGAAGAATTCGAAGCTAGTGATATATATATATATATATATATATATCTTAATACTAGTCACGATTCAAATAGTGCAAAGACATGTGAGTTCATGTCACTATCCTAGCTAACCGATAAATCATGCATTTAAGCAACATGCACGTACTAATTAGTTGGCCTTGTTAGTAGAAAACAAAACCAATCAAACAAATAGGAGTGGATGAGGGTTAAGTCACTGCGGTTTGAATTTTAAATTCAAACGGCAATTATCTTATTTTGTGTGGTTTTTTTAAAATGTAAACTACAACCGTTTTATTTATTCGGTGCATCCACATTTTGGTGCACCACATCTTTGGTACGGAGTGATATGGTTTTGGTATTTAACTCATATTTAATAATTTTAAAATAACAAGTAATTTAAATATTTGAATATTACATAATCAATGACTAAGAATATCAACAGTTTAAATATTACATAATCACTAACTTAGTTATGGTAAAAATGGAGAAATGAGTAGAGTGTTTTTTATATTTATTTTTTAAATCCTAGAATTGTGAAGAAAAAAAAGTGACTAGGTAGAGGGTTTAATAGTTCCGATATATATATACCATTAGGATTTTAGGTCAGGTTTGTCTTATTCCACTTTCAAATAAACAAAAAAATAAAAATAGTTAAAATCATAATTAGATAGAGATAGATACGCAAGAGATTTATTCAATATACCAATGAAATATAAACGTAATGAAAAATTACATTAAAAAGTAAATGCAATGCGGTGCGATATATTCAGGCAGCTTGGTTACTCAATCTGCAACCACCCCGTTAATTCAATAGCAGTACGATTCATCAGTAAACTTATATCCATATTATTCGGTGCAGTTTCCTTTTTTTTCAGATCGGTGTAGTGTTGTTTCCTCTTGTAAAACGATTTTTTGCCGGCACTACAAACAAACATATATAGGGCGCACTTTATATCATTATGTACATATATATATGCTACGTACTTGACGTCTGAGTTTAAACCATCTAGTGTTGATTGGCAAATGTGTGCAAGCACTATAGTGTTGGTGCTATCTTAATTACATTAAGGCTTATGCAATTCAAGTTTTCACTCGTGTATAATTCTCTAGTCAAGATAAAAGAGTATACTTTCGGACAAAGTGAGGCAAGCAGGTGCATTGTATATACAGCATTATTTGAACACAAAAGGTATATAGTATAGCCGTATAGACTATGATGAGTGATAACAAATCAAAATCACATGGTCACTTTGCAAGTTGAGAGAATTTCGGACAGGATATCTAATCATGGCCGCTTTTGTGCAACTGGCCCTGGATTTTTCATTCCAAACTTCTAACGATGAATCATGCTTAGAGTTGAAAAAAGAGGTACCTTAGGGAAAGTGATGTTACCACGTTTTCGGTGGCCAATTTTTCCCGGAGCTAATTGACCGCAAATGTAGCCTGTAATTTGATGTTGATGACATAATTAAAAAGATTTGAGAAAGAAAGTCCAATGGACTAGTTTGCAGTTCCTCTTGGAAGGCATAGCAGCAAGTCCTGCAACTCAGTCATGTTCCACAAGAAGTGCTCTTTCTATTTGAAACAGTGATCCAAGTGCAAACACATCCCAAACTTTCTTCTGAACAAAAACAGAAGTACACCTAAATAAACGTTTGTTAATTCTTAAAGGAATATACAACTTAGAATGACTGTCTGAGGCCCTAGAGGAAAGTTTGATATCGGTCATAAAGAGTTTTATCTACTAACATTACACCTCTTGTTCAAGATTGTCCGAAATTCAATCTCACAAGTCTCCGAACCCCTCTCCAACTTGGAAAAATTTGACCGTAAGGCGACAGGAGACTTCATCTCTTCGTCTTCACTAAAGCGAGTATGGATATCCACCTTATTCAAAGACTTTCCATGCTTCACCAAGTACTTTGCTACTTCCATGTGTCATTAGGACACCCATTGAAATCCCATAGGCAAATAGTCTTTAGATGTGAAATCAAACAAGTTTGCTCAAACTCTGGTGAACTCCATTCATGCACAAGACCATCATCATTTCCTTCGTCGCAATAGTTGTAGTCCTATTATATTTGAAAATATGCAAATTAAATATAAAACTTTCTGAACTGTATCATTTGGTTAATGAACTCCGCCTCTGGAACCAGTGCATATAGGGCACGTGGCACACATGCAGGAGAAGGGAGACCATAGTCAGGGACACATGTCCAACATGCAGGTGAACTCTCTTTTTGAGATGGACCAACTGAACTATTTTGTCTTTTATCAGGTTACAAGTACAAATGGTGTACCAGCATCACGCCCGTCTGGTGTGAGCTCTGTGGCTCAAAAGGCTGTTTGGCCCACCCCTAAGGCCCAAAAACTCACTATCACGACTGCACGACGCAAGAAATGAGCGACGTCGTAGACAGTTGGATCATCTCCGTGGAATATTGCTATGGTGCACTCAGATGGGGCATAGTCACTTGCTGAAGGTAAAGGACGACGCTCAGATTGAGCATCGCTGCTTAGGCCTGGAGGATTGAAACTGATCGTTCCCTCCGGGCCCAAGCAGGAAAAGAAAGGGACGCAGGAGGAGACCCCACCACCGGGAGCCGAAAACTACAAGACAATTGGAAATCGGCTGTCGGAGGTGTCCAAATATGAATCTTCACATAAGAAGGTAGCAATCAATCTAGTTGCTGAGAAGACGGCTGATGAGCAGCAGGAGCTGTCTTGATTTTGAATGCGTAATTAGATAGGATGTAGGGCCCATATTTTTTCAATCATTTTCCTACGTCTAGCCCGTTGAGTTATATCATGTGATAACATATAGTATATGTTGCTATAGGAAGTTTTTTCTATCATGTCGGCAATCGGTGTTCTCCTTTGTAATTTATCGAATCTAATATATTTATATCTTTCACCTCAAAATATATATACACACTTAGTAAGTAGTTAGTACTTACATTTGCGGAGTCCAATAGATTTCCTGATATCTTGAGATGCTCCAAATTTGGTGATATCTTGAGCAAAGTTGTCAGTGATTGCAAGCATAGGCACCCCCAAAGTCGCAGCTCCAAATGGTTCAAATCCTTAAATATAGGCAAACGGACTGTGGTACCCAAGGTCAAGAGCCTACATATATGATAAAGTAAATAGATCGATCAAACAGTCTAGTAACATTAAATATGTCCTTGACATCATGAAGCATTCTATTATGAAAATCCACAACTTATGTGAAAAAAAGGCTATGAGCCACCAAGGGAACAAGTTAGAGCAAACTTAACACCAACAGTTCAGCTGAAATTGTCAGGTATTTAGCACTATAAATTCCAGCAAAAAGCTGGCATATGCGACCAGCGAGACCACGGGCCTCAAACCTGTCTATCTCTAAGAAGTATATCTTAGCTTTGCTTAGACATTTTGCATTCTGCAACGAATATCTCACAACACAATCACAGTAGATATCAAACTCTTCAAGATTTGGAGCATCCACATTAATTTAGCACTCATAATCTGTATAATCCTGATTAGCAGTTCTCATAGCATTTTGAACGACAGTGAACTTAATCTGCAGTCTTCTCAGTCTGGGAGCAGACATGTAAAGATTGAGAGCTGAGGCATCTTCGGCATCTCCATCTATAATTAAATCTTCAAGTACAGGGAAGCAAGAAAGTTGCTTTTCCACTGTCTGAGAATCAGGATAATAAAATTTAACATGTAGAGACTTGAGACAGGGGAAACAATTCGAGGATCCTCCCTCCGCACGAACATTTCGCTGTAATAGAAACTTCAAACTAACCAATGTGTTGCACTCGAAAAGACTTATTGGATGTTGTGGTAACTTAGTATAGGCATAAAATCAGTGATACTGAGATTCATTCAAATCTAAATCGGGAACAGAAGCTCACACCTTCTTCCATTTATGTGATAAAACAATCGCCTTTACTGCTTCTCTAGTTGAAATTAAAGGAAGGAAAGAATGTGGCAACGAATCTCATCCGGCAACCCACTGATCCTGTTCTCATCACCTGACCTCCAAAGCTGTTTCCTAAGCGTTGAGCTTGAAGCCATTTAGCTTACGGAGACTTTTTTCTGTAAAAACAAATGTACCATTGTGCTTACGTTAGGATTGTTAGCCAATACTGATGCTTGTTTATGATCCTCAACACTAAAACATAAAAGTCCCGGGGGGGGGGGGGGGGGGGGGGTGAATAGGCCTTTCTCACTTTTTCGTTCAAACTGTTGTCGGGATAGCACGATAGAGATCTATCCCAAACACAGAATACGAGTACTGAAAGTAAAAGCAGTAAGGAAAGAATAACACAAGATGTTTTTGATTACGCAGAAATCCTACAACCAGGATCAAAACTGCGTGCCCCTAACTCTTGAGGGACAAACTTTTCAACTACTTTATAACACACACAATTACAAGTTTCTGGCACTCTGGGGATACATAACCCGTATGCTATCCTGACTAGTCTACCCACCAGTACAAACAGAGCTACACTACTTTAATCTATGTGTTTACACTTTGGAAATTTACAGAAGTATCAACTCAGATCTTAACTACACGTAAGTTAAATCTTCTTGATCAACTTCTTGGGTTGGGCATCTCCATACTTCATCTCAATAGAATGCACAATGCAACCATGCATATGAGTTTTGAAAACAGTTTTTATGCTTTAAGAATCCATGTCTATTATGCACATACAGGGCAACCAGAAGACATGGAAGGGGGGATAAAAGAGATAAGAGAAACTACACTCGAAAGTGCTCTCAAAGAATACCAAAACAGAATAACCAAACCCCAAGTGTTTTCACTCAACCAACCAGAGGATCCAAGACAGCTTGGGACTCCTTATATAGGGCAGGTTATTCAAGGGTCAAAGACAGCTAATAACCACGTGAAACACAGCAGCCAAGAAGCCTAAATGCAGACCTAAACGCTGTCCTAATGCAGACCTAAACAAGGACCAATGCAGACCTAAAATCAGCAGCTACAGAAGTGACACAGCAAGCAAAACCGAGACAACTTTTAGGTCTTACCTAAAGAGTTAAGGTTATCTAAACAAGACAAAAGGTTCCCATGTACTTGTACAAGAATAGCCATATCAGTTTTCAAAGTAAAGCACGTTCCAAGACAGCAAAGGAAAAACGAGGAAACCAGGAAACAAAAGCACTTTGACAAACAGAAAAAGACAAACCAGTTTTCAAGAAATCACATGTGAACTTTAGTCAACTTCCCTAGGGATCTTCATTAACTAAGTCAGTTTCTTCTTGGTCAAAGATCAACCAGAATAATCACAAGTAAACTGGAATTCTAGAAGTGATTAAAGCCATGAAATATCACACCAGAAAAACGTTCCAGAATGTCTGGGATACATGCTCAGTGTTCTATCCTAGAAGAAAACCATGTAATGCGCATGAATGTTATACCTGTTTTCCAAAGAGATAAAGTACAAAATGACACTTAGCTTTGATGATCTTCCATTGCTGTGTTTTTTCATAGCTCAAGAAATAGCCAACACAAGTGTATGCCTTCAATCTCCCCCTTTGGCATTTCTTGACAAAACACAGTTCTTCAAAGAGTACCTGCAACATAGTTGTAACACATACAAACATATGCAGCAACAAGGATATCTATATCACATAGTATCCTGCCCATAAAGTCAAACAGTTCAAACAATTCTCCCCCTAAGCATATGCAGGGGTCAGGATACATATGTCCCATACTATCCTTCCAAAATAGTAACCGGTTCTCCCCAATCAAATACCTGCAACATAGTTAGAAACACAACCAAACAAGTATGCCTTCAATCTCCCCAACATATCACAATCATATATGCATAACAACACATAATAATTAACCGGTTCTCCCCTTTTTTGTCAATAAAGGGCAAAGGGTTCAAACAAAAATTAATCATCATAACCATTGTTTGCCACAAAACCATAAAAACCATACGATTGTTCAACATAAAACCACAAGGAAAGAGACCGAAAGAAAAATAGAGAAAACAGAAAGACACATGATCAGAGAGTACAGCAGAGAGTCTTCACACAGCATAGCCAGAGCCGTCATAGGCTACATCCTCATCGTCAGCCCCCATTGCTCCGAGGTGGATAGTGTCTCCCGAGTCAGAAGGGGTAGCACCGTCTTGCTTGTCCGAGGAAGGGGAGGACACCGTTGGCTCCTGAGCAGGGGCAGACCCAGCTTGACTGGACAGTAGGAGAGAGAGCTCGGCCTTGAATGCAGTGAACTGCTCCTTGAGATGAACCTTGATTTTCTGGACAGCATTGGATATCATCGACTTGACGGCAGCTTTCAAGAACTTCTGGTCCATAGGCTCGACGTATTCATTGGACTGATGCACATATTGGGTGATGGTGATGGCATCAATCGGAATGAGTTCGGGACCAAGAACATCTCCTTGTGTCAGAGGCACACCAGCATCACCACAAAGTTTGGTGATGAGGCAGGGGAACACCAGAGCCTTACCAAGAGCATTGCGGTGGGAGACACCAGCAGTGCGGATAGCCTGAAACATGAAGTATTCAGCCAGGATGACAGGACGGATGGGGTCATGACTAAGGTACGCCATGAGGACAGCTTGTTTGTGGGGAATTTTGCTGGTCTGAGTGGCTGGATGGAAGAGAGAACGAGCCAAAAAGCCTAAGGCTTTAAACCATTCCGTCATGAACTTGCTGGAGAGAAAAGTACCGAGTACTGGTTCTGGAGGAGGAGAGGAGTAGAGACGCACAGCAAGATCTTGGATTGACAGGGAGGTAGAGTATTCAGAGTAAGATTTCAGAACACCATCAGTTGTGACTGGGAGAGACAGGGCTTGACGAATCCTGGAGGGTGAGAAGTTCACAGAAACTCCACGGACGGTGACACAAATTTGCTGTTTCGAGCGAAGACGGACCTCAGAGGAAAGATCAGAAGGGAAGTTCGCATAGAACTCCTGGACAAGGGTGCGATTATAGCGAGGCAGGGAGGCCAACGCAGTAACTCATCCCAAAGAGGACACCAGAGAGAACAGAGCAGGGTGCAGGGAAGCAAAATCAAAAGGACGCTCAGAGACAATGGGACGGTGCATGGTGATGTATCCGAACAGGCTGAAGGAATCTGTAGAGACGAAGTGAGAGCGAGGAGGGAATGAGGAGGTTTCAGCGGGACGTTTGGAGATAGTGGAGGTAGAGGCTTTCAGTGTAGACTTCACTTGAGGAGATGCGGTAGGTTTGATTGCTTTCTTGGCTGGAGGAGAGACAACAGACTTTTTGGCTTTGGATCGAGTGACCCGAGGTGCAGCAGATGCAGGAGAGACCTCAACAGAAGGAGTGGAGGCAGAGCTAGAGGAACAAATGGTAGTTGTTCGCTTCCGTTTTCCCAAGGCAACTTGGGGAGAGACAGAAGAGGGTTCTGCAACAGGAGGAGAGATAGGTGCAGGGTCGACAGCCACGGGAGGAGAAGGAGGCTGAGCAGAGGGTACCTCAGGCTAAGAAGGAGCAGGTAGTTCAGAGTCAGCAACATCTCGTGGAGGTGAGATGGTAGGAGAGGCAACAGAAGCAGAAGTACTCTGTTTCTTCTTCTTTGAAGCCGTCTTCTTGGCTCCGGTGGACTTTGGGATCACCTTTTTGCGTAAGTAGGTGGAACGAACAGTAGGAGGCTGAGATTTCTGAGCAGGAGCAGGAGAAACTGTAGGGCTTGGATTCTTTGGAGAGTGAGGAGGAGATTTTTGTAGTGGAGCAAGAAGCAAGATGACCTCTTCAGGGATGAAAGGATCAGGGAGAGCCATTAGAGGATGGAAGAAGAAGACTTGTTTTGGAGGAAGAAAGGTTCTTCGGTTTCTGGCTCTTGTCATGAGAGAGAGAGAGAGAGAAATTTAAGGGAACCGAGAGAAGATGAAGTGAAACCGGCTAGGGAAAGAAATCAGAGGAATCGAAATCGTTCGAGGACCAAGGGGGCTTCTCCTATTTCTAAGCGCAATCATCATTAATTCAAATTAATTTCTTGGAATCATGCACCAAGACCATTCAAACACATAAAGGTAACTGAAACAACCCAGCAGCTTTTGCAGTCTCGTGTAGTCACTTCACAGCAGAAAGTGCTACAGTGAGATATCCCTAGGATACCACGTATGCGGCGTACATGGGATACTTCAACTAACAACCAGTGACCAATCAAACAAGACACCATGCAATATCCATTGGGATATGCAAAACAATCCTGAATAATAGGACGCATTCATGTACCTACCATCAGATAGATAACTCCCCCTCACGTGATGCATAAAACAACACAAAATTTTGGAATTCAAAGAGATTTTCAACCTGTTCAGCAGAAAACCCTGGGATGGAAACAGTCTATAGAATCCCAGACCTCAGAAGAAATTTAAGCATGACTCACAAGAATGTGACAACTAATTTCCATATGTCTTGAAGGCTCAAATTTTTCACATGAGTATATGACTACAAAGTAACATTAATGCAATGTTCTTACAAATCAAACCTTGGAACCTTAAGAGTGTGTGTGTGAAAAAGGTTCATCTAAGGGAGTATAGGTTTGGAGCATCAAATGATATGAGGACATCAAGAGTAACTAAGTGACTTTGTCACTACCCTTTTAGAGTTCTGGTATTTCATCACATCAAGGACTTTGTCCCAACTTGGCCTTTGGCCGTTCTCATTTAAGTTCAAAGCATTTTTGCCATTCTCTTTAATTTGTCCAAGAGCTCATCTGAAAAATACGTCCTCATAGATCCATGTAACGGAGTAGTTATCATTATGTCCTGAGCGCAATGCTCGAAAGAATAATGTGTGTTTCAAGGACACTCAGTGGATAACTAGTCCGAACCCATCGAAGGATAGATAACATCTCAGGAATCTCCACTGGTTCCGGTTAAGGTGCACCCAGCAAAAGACTAGCCCATTCCTTTACTCAATTCATTTAACAATAAGCACCAGATTTTCACAATTGTTCTTCAGTAACTAGTTCAACTCACTCAATTTTATAGCTCAAACTATGTACACCCCACAAGAATAACCTTTGTGTTCAAGAGTTCTATCTAGTTCCAAGAATGATCCAGACCACATGCACTAACATCCTTAAAGACATAGATGCATTTACACAAGAGAAAGATGCAGCAATTGTCTATCAAGAAACATGAAATAAGAGCACAACATTCTAGATCAAGTTCAGAAATATTTCCAGGGATGCATGCACAGACTTGTATCCCAGAGTGAGCCAACACTTATTTTCAGAAAAGTAAAATGCTGAAAAGTAAATTGAGATCAGTGAGGGAGATATCTCAAGTGATGGTGCATACACCAATAGCCTTCCTAAGACTTTCGAATCTCATGTTTTCTAAGGGCTTAGTGAATAAATCGGCCAATTGTTGTTCAGTTGGAATGAAAGTCATTTCGAGTTGATTCTCTTCAACCAAGTTTCTAATAAAATGATATCTGATTTCTATATGCTTGGTCCTAGAATGCAACACAGGATTCTTTGAGATATTGATAGCAGAAGTATTATCACAGAACAGAGATAGAATACCTTGCTCAAATCCGTAGTCGCTCAGCATGTACTTCATCCAGAGGAGTTGAGTACAGCAGCTTCCAGCAGCTATGTATTCTGCTTGTGCAGTGGACAAGGATACGCAATTCTGCTTCTTGCTATGCCATGACACCAGGTTGTTCCCAACAAAGAAGCAACCTCCCGAGGTGCTCTTCCTATCCGTGGCATCTCCAGCCCAATCCGAGTTCGAATATCCTGCAATCTCAGTGTTAGTATCTGTTGTGTACAGAATACCGAAAGCACATGTACCTGAGACGTATCGGATGATACGCTTGACTGCCTTCACATGGGATTCTTTGGGGTTGGCTTGATACCGAGCACAAACACCCACACTGAAGGATATATCAGGTCTACTGGCTGTGAGGTAGAGCAAGCTTCCAATCATGCTTCTATAGAGGGTTTGATCAGCATTGGTACCCTCCAGATCTGCACTGATTCTGCATGAAGTCCCCATTGGGTTACGGATGGGAGAGGCTCTTTCCATCCCAAACTTTTTCACAAGTTCCTTCGCATACTTTTCCTACGAGATGAACAAACCATCTTTCCTTTGCTGAACTTGTAGTCCAAGAAAGAAGTTTAGCTTACCACAAAGACTCATTTCAAATTCTTGTTTCATTAGAGTGACAAAATCCTCAACAAGTTTTTGAGAGGTGGAGCCAAACACCACATCATCCACATAGATTTGAGCAATAATCATATGATGTGAAACATTCTTGACAAACATGGTTTTATCAATAGAACCTCTTACATACCCATGGTCAATCAAGTGTGTAGACAATTTTTCATACCAAGCTCTAGGAGCTTGCTTCAAACCATAAAGGGCTTTGTCTAATCTGTACACATGTTCGGGATAGCAAGAGCTTAGGAATCCCAGAGGTTGTTCCACATAAACTTCTTCTTTCAAAATTCCATTTAGAAATGCACTTTTCACATCCATTTGAAAGAGATCAAATTTAAGAAAACAAGCAATGGCTAGGAGTAACCTCACGGACTCAAGTCTAGCTACGGGGGCAAATGTTTCATCAAAATCTAGGCCTTCTATTTGTGAATAACCTTGCACAACCAATCTAGCTTTGTTTCTCGTAATAATTCCCTTCTCATCCGTTTTGTTTTTGAACACCCATTTTGTTCCAATAACATTCTTATCCTTAGGTCTAGGAACTAAGTGCCAAACATTGCTTTTTTCAAACTGATTTAATTCCTCTTGCATAGCCATAATCCAATCTGAATCCTTTAAAGCATCTTTAACATTCTTAGGCTCAACACTAGAAACAAACCCATAGCAAGCAATTCGATTTATAGCTAACCTATGCAAAGTAAGAAAACTTTTGAGGCTAACGAGATTACTTACAAGCACCTTGGACTTACTTCGGGTCTGCCTTGGTTCATTAACCATGACAATCACATCCGAGGGCGAGTGATCTTTTGGAACTTGACGTTTTCCAACCCGATGTGGCTTCTGGATAGTCAGGGTCTGATCTATCCCAGCACCTTCAGTATCAGATTCTGTATCCTGGGATACATCATCAGGTATAGGGTTATGCTCATCAATAGGAATCTCTGCAACTTCGGGAGATGTCTCAGTGCTTACATCCTCAACCTGCACATCTCTTAAAGAGTGGTTATGAGAGCATACAAGAGAGTCATTGATGGCTACATTCACCGTTTCTACAACTTTACAAGTTCTCTTGTTATAGACACGATAAGCACGGCTGTTCAAGGCATAACCTAGAAAGACACATCTATCACATTTAGCATCGAACTTGGTCAAATACTCACGATCTCTATAGATAAAGCCGGGACTACCAAATGCCTTTAGATGTGAAATATTTGGTTTCTTGCCTTTCCAAAGTTCATAAAGTGTTTTACTAGTACCTGGTCTAAAAATCACACGGTTAAGAGTGTAACAAGCATTAAAGATTGCTTCAGCCCAAAACATGTGAGGTAAGTCAGCAGAGCTAAGCATTACCCTCCCCATCACAACCAGCACTCTATTCTTTCTCTCAACAATCCCATTCTGTTGTGGTGTGATGGGGGCTGAAAACTCATGATGCACACCATTTTCCTCACAATACTCAGCAAACAAGGAATTCTCAAACTCAGTGCCATGGTCCGACCTTATTCTTATTATGCGCTTATTTTCTGAAAGTTTTTCATTTGAAATACGTTTAGCTAGTTCTAAAAACTTTCCAAAAGTTTGGCCTTGAGTTTTATCACTTAAAAACACGACCCAAGTGAACCTAGAGAAGTCGTCTACCACAACAAGCACATATTTCTTTTTCGCAAGACTTTCAGTTTCAACAGGGCCTACTAGATCTAAGTGAAGCAGTTCTAAAGCATTAGAGGTTGGCCTAGCATTTAAAACAGGATGAGAGGTTCGGGATAGCTTACCCATTTTGCAGTCTCCACACATACCTGCAGCTCTCCCGGACAGTTTGGGCAAACCACGAACTTCGTCCTTCGAGGACAGCTTCACCACATCTTGATGGTTGAGATGGCACATCCTTCTATGCCACAGATCTAGCACGCTTTCTTGTGTCAAAGATCGGAAGCACATTTCAGGTTCTAGCTTTTTGTTAGCACGGACACAGTAGCAATGATCTCTGGACCTCTCGCATTTCATCACACATCTTCCTTTCCCATCAAGGACTATGCACTGAGATGTGTCAAATGTCACAGTCTCATATTCGTCGACAATCTGACTTACACTGAGTAAGCAGACTTCCAAACCCGCCACCAGCAGAACATTCTTCAAGGCTGGGAGACCAGGAGTATCAACTGTCCCGCTTCCAATGATCTCTGCCTTGGCACCATCACCAAACATAACATCACCAACTGGATGAGTGTCATCCATGGAGGTAAACCATTTCCGTTCTCCGGTCATGTGCTTCGAGCAGCCGCTGTCCATGTACCAAGAATCGGATTTCCTGGTGGAAAGAGCAGTCAAGGCAACATTGCAAACAGCTACAACTTCTCTCGCAGCAATGGGCGAGGTCTTCAATCTTGAAAAGAAACAAATGACATCTTCTTGTTTCTTCTTGCCACCAGGTTCTTTGGGAGACATGACACTTCTGGTATCCCTGGTTCCACGAACAGATTTTCTGACCCAGTTTGAGGAAACTGGCTTCTTCTTCTACTTTGGGATGGCAAGAGACTGAGCAATCCGAGTCAGTTCATTAAGGGATTTCTGAAAGTGAGCAAGCAGATTTTTGTTCTGTGGGATCTTTGCTGGTGCAGGATTCCTCCTCAGCTTGTAGCAGTTTCGCCGGATATGTCCACTGTTCCCACAGTGAAAACACTTGATTTGCGGGTTTCTCTTGAGCATGGGTGCTTTGGAAACTTCAGGGGCATCAATCTTCAGTTGAGGTGGAGGCTTTCCCAACATCGAGCTTGTGCTTTTTACAAACGTGGTCTTCTCCGAGCTTTTGGGTTTGTCATCATCCTTGAACCCCAAGCCTCTCCTGTTGCCATCCAGCCTTCCCATCCCACAGATTTGGGATAGCTTCTCTGAGCCAATGGAGAACTTTGAGAACTGGTTCCAGGCGTCTAGCAAGGCTTCTTCGAGTTTCAGCTTCTCAGTAGTCAGCAAGCTTATGGAAGAAGACTGACGGTCCAGCTCTTCTTTGAGAAAGATCACTTGCTCTTCAAGTTGGGTTTTGGTTGAACTCCATTCTGCTTTCTGGGATAAAAACTCTCCTTGTATCCTGGAATGTGTCTCCTTACTCAATGAAAGCTCATTAGATAGAGCTTCATTTTTAGCAAGCATAGACTTAGAGGCTTTACATAAACGCACATACATATCATGTCCTTCATCATCAGAATCATTGTCGTCAAGAGACTCATCTAATGTGATATAGGAGACAAAAGCAACTTTCTCGTCTTCATCAAGATCGGTTTCAGAATTTTCATTAAACTCACTGTCACTCCAGGTTGCTTTTAACACTTTATGAGACTTATTTCTCCTGTTAGCACAGTCTACAGCTTTATGTCCTACTCCATTGCATTCAAAACATTTCATGTCCATTTTCGGGATAGAAGAGGATCTGATATCCCAACTTTTCTGTGCAACCTTATTTTTAAAAGGCTTAGAGCTAGATCATTTAGAAAAGTTCCGGTTAGAGTTGAAAGATTTCCTTTTCCTTAAGAATTTCTCAAATTGTTTAGTCAAAAAGGCACATTCATCATTATCATCTTCTTCATCATCAAGTACTTTTTCAACATCAATTTTAACCGAACTTAGAGCAATAGATTTTTCATGCATAGGCCTTTTCTTGAGTGTCTCATAAGTTTTCAGATTTCCAATAAGTGTCTAGATCATGAGCCTCTTCTATAGCATTCATTTTAGAGTCAAAGAAAGGAGGTAACGCATTTAAGAACTTCCTAACAATTTTCTTTGATTCTATGGCCTCGCCTAAGCTACGACATTGATTTGTGATATTTAGCACACGACCATAGAAATCATCAATAGACTCTTTATTACTCATGCTCAGACCTTCAAACTCATAAATAAGATGTTGAAGTTTTTGTTGCTTAACACGAGAGTTACCTTCATGAGTATTGATGAGCACTTCCCATGCCTCCTTAGCAGTAGAGCAATGGATGATCCTTTGACGGTCTGCTTCGGATACGGCATTGAATAGACAACTTAAAGCTTTGATGTTTGCTCTAGCCCAATCCTTGTCGGCTTTCTCCCATTCTGACATCGGCTTTGAAACCTTTTCGGTTGATTCAGCGCCTCTTGGTTTTGTGGGATGTGTCCAGCCTTCCTCTACACTTTGCCACAGCATACCATCATCTTGGTAGGAGAGGAAGGCACTCATCATGATTTTCCATTGAGAGAAATCATGTCCATCGAAAAAAGGGGGAACATTTATGGAAGAACCTTTTTCCCGATCCATAACTGACCCCTCAGAGGATCTCACTAGCAAAGGCTAGTGGCCGCTCTGATACCACTTAAAGGTCCTAGAGGGGGGGTGAATAAGCCTTTCCCACTTTTTCATTCAAACTGTTGTCGGGATAGCACGATAGAGATCTATCACAAACACAGAATACGAGTACTGAAAGTAAAAGCAGTAAGGAAAGAATAACACAAGATGTTTTTGATTACGCAGAAATCCTACAACCAGGATCAAAACTGCGTGCCCCTAACTCTTGAGGGACAAACATTTCCACTACTTTGTAACACACACAATTACAAGTTTCTGGCACTCTGGGGATACATAACCCGTATGCTATCCTGACTAGTCTACCCACCAGTACAAACAGAGCTACACTACTTTAATCTATGTGTTTACACTTTGGAAATTTACAGAAGTATCAACTCAGATCTTAACTACACGTAAGTTAAATCTTCTTGATCAACTTCTTGGGTTGGGCATCTCCATACTTCATCTCAATGGAATGCACAATGCAACCATGCATATGAGTTTTGAAAACAGTTTTTATGCTTTAAGAATCCATGTCTATTATGCACATACAGGGCAACCAGAAGACATGGAAGGGGGGAGAAAAGAGATAAGAGAAACTACACTCGAAAGTGCTCTCAAAGAATACCAAAACAGAATAACCAAACCCCAAGTGTTTTCACTCAACCAACCAGAGGATCCAAGACAGCTTGGGACTCCTTATATAGGGCAAGTTATTCAAGGGTCAAAGACCGCTAATAACCACGTGAAACACAGCAGCCAAGAAACCTAAATGCAGACCTAAACGCTGTCCTAATGCAGACCTAAACAAGGACCAATGCAGACCTAAAATCAGCAGCTACAGAAGTGACACAGCAAGCAAAACAGCAAGCAAAACCGAGACAGCTTTTAGGTCTTACCTTAAAGAGTTAAGGTTATCTAAACAAGGCAAAAAGTTCCCATGTACTTGTACAAGAATAGCCATATCAGTTTTCAAAGTAAAGCACGTTCCAAGACAGCAAAGGAAAAACCAGGAAACTAGGAAACAAAAGCACTTTGACAAACAGAAAAAGACAAACCAGTTTTCAAGAAATCACATGTGAACTTTAGTCAACTTCCTTATGGATCTTCATTAACTAAGTCAGTTTCTTCTTGGTCAAAGATCAACCAGAATAATCACAAGTAAACTGGAATTCTAGAAGTGATTAAAGCCATGAAATATCACACCAGAAAAACGTTCCAGAATGTCTGGGATACATGCTCAGTGTTCTATCCTAGAAGAAAACCATGTAATGCGCATGAATGTTATACCTATTTTCCAAAGAGATAAAGTACAAAATGACACTTAGCTTTGATGATCTTCCATTGCTGTGTTTTGTCATAGCTCAAGAAATAGCCAACACAAGTGTATGCCTTCAAAACAGAATAAAAAGTTTCATGCTTTCTTTCTTAAACATTTTCATTCAAATAAATATTCTCCTACAGCAAATTTTTTCGGGCAGATTCTCCGATGTGATGATTTTAAGACAAATCCCTACCACACTAGTTACAGGTATTCCATTTTCATTGTAAAGGTGTAAACTTAATGTATATTTTGTTGAAAATAAAGGTGATTGTTGTTAAAGGTGTTAGAAATGGACTCTACATTGATGCATTAAATCGAAACATCTCAAGGAACAAACAGATTGAAACTCTAATGCAATGATGGCTAAGGCAATTGTCTCCTAGCCAAAGCAGGAAACTCATACCAGTTGCATCTACAGCAACATTCAGTCTAGGTGAAGAGGCTTACTCTTACTACAGCATTACAGTTCGTATCTAACTCTATAACTCCTTATGGGATGGGTTATACTGAGGTTTAGATCAATATATATAGAGGAGAAAGGCCCCTATGTTCAATAAGTTTTTAGCAGAAGGTTCAACCCCATTCTGAAGCATAAGTATTGAGGCATATAAGGTTTTCATCAGCACAGTACTAAACAACAGCATCAAGATGTCGAAGATCTTCTCTAACTATGGAGCTGATGGTGGTATGTTCTCAGCATCTGGTTTACACTTCTGATTATATGTATAAGCTGATAATAGCACTTGTATTCATGTTTACTATGAAATGATCTTCTTATCGCATTATAGTTCTTAACAAATGGTATCAGAGCTTAGGACTTTCACAAATCATGAATCGATTTTGTTTACCAAATCATTGAACATGTTCTTATAGTTCTGACAAATTACTAAAGATTAAAACAGATTAAGAAATAAAGCTTATTCAAGTGGTTCTTGCATCTGTTTATTTTTATGTTGATGCTGTGCTTTTTGCTGAGGCAAAGGTATGTTTTCTGAGATTAATTCTTGAAGTTTCAAATTTATATTTTACGCATTCAGTTTCTGGGTTAAAATGTATGAATTTGAAACTATTACGTGGTATGCCTGATTGCCTGATTATATTTGTATGCTGTCTTGAAACCGAAATCCTTCATATATCTTCTAATCAATCTTCAGCATGTGTACTGGGTTAGTATCTGAATAATTTTGCACAAAGCAAATGTTCCTTGTCTGACTCAATATGAAACATGATATACAGATATCAATCTTGTGTAGTGTTTTCAAATTCTCACTTATTTTGTCTTCCAAAGAAGTGTTGAAGTGTGAGCTTTTAAACATTACAGTGGTACATGTAAAAACCAGAAGTTTATATGGATTCCTTGAAAATTTTCTTGTCCAAAGACATCAGATTCTCCTTGAATAACTGACTTCTACAATTGCAGTGTACTAATACAGACTAATTACAGAACATTTTAAAATTTTACGTCACAAAGATGTTATTTTAAAAGTTCATTATGTATGGGGAAAATTTACAGGCTGTTAGGATCAATTTTCATGTTATGTGTTTCTGTTATTCAAAACACAGTTTTATAAGTAGTGAACAAATGCATGATAAAACACTTACACATTTTCTATTTTCTTCTTCCTTTAGGACTTGAAATTGCAACCTTAGGACAGGTATAACTGCTTAATGGGAATAACTATAGGAAGTGGAGGAACCAGGTGGAATTTTATCTTTCTATGCATCAAGGGATGGATTACTGTCTTGTAGAAGAGAAACGTGGGGGTCTAAATGATGACAGCAGTGAGGATGATAAATGGCATTTCAGAGAGTGGACTAGAACTAACAGGTTGGCCAAGAATGTAATTAGAAATACCATGTCAGACATTGTAAGGGGATCAATAGAGGAGCCTGAGGATGCAATTGATTTTCTGGAAGCAATAGGTGAGAAATTTGTGGCAAGTGAGAAAGCTGAGGCAGCTAGACTCAGTAAGAAATTCTATGAGCTTAAGTATGATGGAAGTAAGAATGTGAGAGAGCATATTCTCCACCTCATTGAACTCAATGCCAAACTCAGGGATTTGCGTATGGGGGTTTCAGATGCACAGATTGTGCATGTGGCTTTAGACTCACTGCCTCAGACCTTCGGTCATCTTAGAACTACCTATAATGCCTCAGAAACCAAGTGGGATCTGAACAAGCTTATTTCAATGTGTGTAGATGAAGAAGATAACATAAAGAAGGAGGCTATGCCTACCACTGCAGTGAACCTAGTTGAAAATCCAAAGGGAAAAAGGAACAAGTTTAAGCCTAAGAAAACTACTCAGTTTAAGACTTCTGGAAAAACTGCAGAATCAACTAAAACTGAGAAATCCTTTAAGTACAAGTGCTACTTCTGTAAAAAGGTGGGGCACATGAAGAAGGATTGCAGTGGCTTCAAGGCTTGGATGATCAAAAAGGGTGAGTTGT
Source organism: Geum urbanum (assembly GCA_946800695.1). Lineage (NCBI taxonomy): Eukaryota > Viridiplantae > Streptophyta > Magnoliopsida > Rosales > Rosaceae > Geum > Geum urbanum. Next base: position 2,680,278 of record OX327002.1, on the reverse strand, counting down.
TTTCTAAATCAGTTTTCTCTTTAGAAGTAAATTTCATTAACACTGATATGAACACCTACTGGTTAGATTCAGGATCTCCTATTCACATAACTACGTCTCTACAGGGTTTAACAAGGAGGAGGGCTCCAAGGACAAATGAAGTTAATGTCTGTGTTGGAAATGGCTCAAGGGTAGCAGTAAAATCGATAGGAACTCTGAAGTTAGATTTTGGTTTAGGAAATTTTATTTTCTTGGACAATGTTTTTTATATTCCTTCTCTCAAAAGGAATTTAATTTCAGTAGGTCTTTTGGTTAAACTTGGATGTAGACTTGTTATTGATTTCAGTGGAATAAAAATTTTTCAGAGTTCAAAATACATTGGATGTGGTTCTCTTACAAATGATTATTTGAGATTGGAATGTACTTCGTTACAAACTGATATAAACCTGATAGAGAACCATACAGATTCAGACAATACTGACACCATTATTGGTGTGAAAAGAACACTCTTCAATAACAAATCAGCAAGTCTTTGGCATCGAAGACTTGGACACATCTCTATAGAAAGACTTAAAACATTGCAGAAAAACAAAATAATACCTGAACTAAACTACAGTGATTTAAAGGATTGTGTGGAATGCATTAAAGGAAAACTGACAAAATATAGAAAACTAAAAGCATTAAGAAGTCAGAATCTGCTGGAACTTATACATTCAGACATTTGTGGACCATTTAAGCATAAAACGCTGTGTGGAAACACCTATTTCATCACCTTCATAGATGATTATTCAAGATACTGCTACATTTACTTACTTTCAGAAAAATCTCAAGCATTGCAAGCTTTTAAAATTTTTAAAACTGAAGTTGAATTACAATTAGAAAGGAGAATTAAAGTAGTAAGATCAGATAGGGGAGGGGAATTCTATGGAAAACATACTGATGCAGGTCAACAGAAGGGACCTTTTGCATTATTTTTGCAAGAAAATGGCATTAAGGCACAGTACACCACTCCCTATAACCCATCTCAAAATGGTGTAGCAGAAAGAAAAAATAGAACCTTAATGAGCATGGTTAGGTTCATGATGTGTAGCTCAGGACTGCCTATTTTTCTGTGGGGTGAAGCACTTAAAACTGCTAATTACATCTGTAACATATCACCTTCAAAATCTGTAGAAAAAACACCATTTGAAATATGGTGTGGCAGACAGCCTAGCTTGCACCATTTCCATGTGTGGGGATGTAAAGCTGAGGCCAGAATACCACAGCTCAATTCACAAAAATTAAGTTCCAGAACCACAAGCTGTTATTTCATTGGATGTTGTGAAAAATCAAAAGGGTTCAGATTTTATTCACCAAATCATTCTTCCAGAACACTTGAAACTAATCAAGCAAAGTTTTTGGATGAAGGAGTAAGTAACACAAGTTCTGAAGATTTATCTTTAGAACTTGAGGAAATTACTGGAACTGAAGCACTGGTAAACATTTTGCCTTTTGACACAGATCATGATATTCATCAAGCAACAGCAGTACAGAATCAAAACTTAGGAAATAACATGGTTCCAGAAGTAGATGAACTTTTGGTAAACCCTGAGCAAAATGAAAATATAGAAAACCAACAAATTCCAGAACAGATTATAGAAATCCCTCAACCTAGAAGATCAACTAGACAAAGAAAACCTGTATATGGAGATTATAGTGACTTTATGATATATCTGCAAGAGATTGACATACTTGCAGATGATAATGATCCATCAAGTTACAAACAAGCCTTAGAAAGCAGTGATTTTAATGAATGGAAAATAGCCATGGAAGCTGAAATGAAATACATGAAACAAAATTCTGTATGGGAACTTGTAAAACCAGATCCAAATCATAAAGCAATAGGCTGTAAGTGGGTTTACAAGACAAAAAGAGATGCAAATGGCAACATAGAAAGACATAAAGCTAGACTGGTAGCTAAAGGATTTACACAGCAAGAGGGTATTGATTATAATGAAACATTCTCTCCAGTGTCTACCAAAGACTCCTTCAGGATAATAATGGCTTTAGTAGTTCATTATGATATGGAATTACATCAAATGGATGTAAAAACAGCGTTCTTAAATGGAGATTTAGATGAGGTTATTTATATGAAACAACCTGAAGGTTTTGTAAAATCAGGTAAAGAAAATCATGTATGCAGACTACGAAAATCAATTTATGGACTCAAACAGGCTTCTAGGCAATGGTACAAAAAGTTTGATTCAGTTGTCTCATCTTTTGGTTTTACAGAAAACATCGTAGATGAATGTGTATACATGAAGACAATGAGAAATGAGTTCATATTCTTGATACTGTATGTAGATGACATATTACTAGCTAGCAGCAGCATAAAATTACTTACAGACACCAAATCCTTTCTATCTAACAACTTTGATATGAAGGATTTAGGAGAAGCTTCATACGTTTTAGGAATTGAAATAAAGAGGGACAGATCACAAAGACTACTGGGGTTATCTCAACAGAACTACATACTAAAAGTTTTGAAAAGATTCAACATGGAAACACGTTCTGAAGGAGATGCACCTATGACTAAAGGTGATAAACTGTCCAAAATTTCTAAAAATGGGGGGAAGATTTCTCCAATGGAGAGTAAGCCTTATGCTAGATTGATAGGAAGTCTGATGTATGCACTGGTCTGTACAAGACCTGACTTAGCATTTTCAGTGGGAATTTTGTCCAGATTTCAGTCCAGTACAACTCAAGAACATTGGATAGCTGGAAAAAAGGTTCTTAGGTACTTACAGAAGACCAAATCTCACTTGTTAGTATATAGACAAGTCAAAAAGTTAGAGTTAATATGCTATACAGACTCTGATTTTGGTGGAAATTACCCTAACTCTAAAAAATCAACTTCAGGATATGTATTCATGCTTGCAGGAGGTGCTGTAGCATGGAAAACTATGCAACAGGGAATAATTTCCACCTCTACTATGCAGGTTGAATTCATTGCAGTATATGAAGGTGTCTGTCAGAGTACTTGGATGAAGAATTTTTTGATCCAAACTGAAGCCTTAAGCTCAATTGTTTCAGGAGCTTTAAAAATATTCTGTGACAATGAGGCTGCAGTATTTTTTAGCAAGAACAGTAAAAGGTCTAATAACTCTAAACACATTGATCTTAAGTACTATAGTGTGAGACAGAATGTCAAACGTGGAGAAATTGAAATTTTGAATATTGGCACTGATGAACAACTTGCTGATCCATTCACCAAGGCTTTATCTGTATCTTGTTTTCACAAACACATCAGGAATTTGGGACTGCTGCCATACTTAGAAGCTTGAGCTCAGTGGGAGCAGCTAAGAAGTTTTTATTATCTCTTTTGTAATAGAGGTTGAGACCTTGTAGTTAAGTTTTCAATTAGAAGATATTTTCAGGTTATAGTACAATGTTTAATTTTGGTTTTGATTAATAACATATCATGTTTATAGTGATCAAAGTATAACAGTTTCGAAACACAGCATTCTGTGACTTGCTGTTTGTAGTTTTTGATTTTGAATCAAAAATTTTAGAAGGAAGTGAGTAGTTGACTTACCGGTAGACACATTAGTCAATATATCACGTTTTCACCAACAGACCTATGTGATTACAAATGTGATATTAGTGACCTTTAATCATTTTGGTTATAATAGCTGAATCTGATTCTGGTTCTGTATCATATCTGCCTATTGACCAGGCTGATGAGTTTATGAGTGTTTATGTTTTTCCAGTGCACACTACAGTTGTTATGTTTTCAGATTGTTTAAGTTCAGATATGCATATGTAATGTGAATCCAGTGGGAGAATGTTAGAAATGGACTCTACATTGATGCATTGAATCGAAACATCACAAGGAACAAACAGATTGAAACTCTAATGCAGTGATGGCTAAGGCAGTTGTCTCCTAGTCAAAGCAGGAAACTCATACCAGTTGCATCTGCAGCAACATTCAGTCTAGGTGAAGAGGCTTACTCTTACTACAGCATTACAGTTCGTATCTAACTCTATAACTCCTTATGGGATGGGTTATAATGAGGTTTAGATCAATATATATAGAGGAGAAAGGCCCCTATGTTCAATACGTTTTTAGCAGAAGGTTCAGCCCCATTCTGAAGCATAAGTATTGAGGCATAGAAGGTTTTCCTCAGCACAGTACTAAACAACAGCATCAAGATGTCGAAGATCTTCTCTAACTATGGAGCTGATGGTGGTATGTTCTCAGCATCTGGTTTACACTCCTGATTATATGTATAAGCTGATAATAGCACTTGTATTCATGTTTACTGTGAAATGATCTTCTTATCGCATTATAGTTCTTAACAAAAGGTGTTAACTTTGGAACAGAGGTAAAATATTTGAGATTAATCTGGAAGATATCTGATAAGAACATCAATGGTGGAGTCGATTGCCGTCGTAGAGCACCGGCCAAACGCACTTCATCATCGCTGTGAGTAGTTTGAGTTCAGTACGTGAGGAATTTCGTCGAACATCTTTTGAGCACTGATGAAGTGGAGAATGTTGACCAAAAAGAATATAGAGTAGTTATTGTAGATTCTCTTCCATGATTTTCGCACCAGCCTCCACATCAACAATGCATGCTGTTATTGTTTTAAGATGACGAATACAATATTGACCAGCCAAATGTAACCGCAGAATCGGTATCACAGCCAAATGTGATGGGATTTGATCATGATTCTTTCTCCTCTAAAATTTATATTTAAGCATAAAATTCATGAGTTAACAAATACATTAATAGGTGTCAAAGTTTTAGAGGAATGTGAGATCTTGATTAGGTAATGCCAGCGAAAACGAAACTCCTCAATAGTCAAACCTGTGTAACAGTAAACACCTACATACCAAGTTCAAACTTTCTTTGTTTTAACCTAGCCCGTTCATATATATTTGAGATCTGATCGATCGACTTTGTTACAGTATTCCAAATTCACTAGCAGACAGTAAGATTTCTAGCTATGCCTACCACTGCTTTTTCAGAATTCATTAACCACAGGTAAATAAGCTAGTATAGTTCATTTTATACATAGTTTCCTCTCTCATTTTCATTTACCAGGCCACAATTTCCACATACATGCAATCATGCATCGATCATGAGCCTTCCTCAATCTCTTGTATCTCAAATACGTTACTACTTTCCATGTGAAAATGCAGTCATGATGGTGAAAAGTATGCTGAGGGTGTCAACTGGGATGATCTAGGGTTTGGACTGATTCCAATAGATTTCATGTACACCATGAAATGCACCGATGGAGAGAACTTTACACATGGGCAGCTCTCTCCCTTCCAAAAAATTGAGCTTTGTCCATCTGCTGGAATATTAAACTACGGGCAGGTATTTTCAGCTAGCACTATTGTACTAATTAATATTTGATGTACACCTTATTGATTGAGGCATTCTTAGCAGGGACATATATAAACCCTAGCTTAGGGTTAGAAGAGCCTTCGAGCGAGCACTTTTATAATTAATTCATTGTTGTTCTTTTACAGGGACTATTCGAAGGTTTGAAAGCGATCAGAACAGAAGATGGTCGTCGTATTATGTTGTTTCGGCCGGAACAGAATGCTCTAAGAATGAAGACTGGTGCAGAGAGAATGTGCATGCCATCTCCATCAGTTGAACAATTTGTTGATGCTGTGAAGCAAACAGTTCTTGCAAACAAACGTTGGGTACTAAAAGTTTTACTTATTTGTACTCTTGGTTATTTACAGCTGAAAGACACTGTAAATCCTATTTTTTATCCCTTGGAAATTCATTGAAATTTTGTAATGTATATATGCTACATTTATATAGGTACCACCTCCTGGAAAAGGAGCAATGTATCTTAGACCTTTGCTTATGGGTACTTCTTCTAATCTTGGATTGGGGCCAGCACGAGAGTATACATTCATAATATTTGCTTCTCCAGTTGGTAGTTATCACAAGGTTTGATATACTTTGATCTACACATTGTTAAGACAGCGGTGGTATATATACTTTGATATCTTTACTACATAGTGAATGCGACATCAGCTGAAAGAGTTCTGCAGCAGGTCGTCTAACAGTTGCTTGTTTTTATTTTGTGATAGGGAGCCCTTAATGTGTATGTTGAGCATAAACTCCATAGAGCTACGCCCGGTGGAACTGGAGGTGTCAAGTCTGTCACCAATTACTCACCTGTAAGCGAATAGAATTTCTTTTTCGATGAACAGCAGATAAACCAGTTACTAATCTATATGTTATATGATACATATAAAGGTTTACCAACCAATGAAGCAAGCAAAGGCCAAAGGATTCTCTGATATTTTATTTCTGGATTCTCTAACTGGTAAAAACATAGAAGAGATTGCAGCAGCTAACATCTTCATTCTGAAGGTAATATTCGTCATTTGATTGTGAATCAAATTTTCACAGTTAATAGTAATTTCTCACGACCAACTATATTCTGATGATGTATTTGTAGGGTAATGTCATTTCAACTCCAACATTGACACATGGAACCATTCTGCCTGGAGTAACCCGAAAAAGCATCATTGAGATTGCCCTTGATTTTGGTTACAAGGTGATCAAAGAACTCGGATGAGCTGGGATTTTATGTTTTGAATGTGACATTTTTAAAGGAAATTAACTTTTAGACCATGTTCTTCCACTAATATTTTATCAATCAGGTGGAGGAGCGTGAGATCCCAGTCGAGGATTTACTTGAAGCCGATGAAGCTTTCTGCACGGGAACTGCAGTGGTTGTGACCCCTATAAGTGCTGTGACTTATGACGACAAGAGGTAAGCGTAACATGTTGTTGATCCTAAACTCCAAACAGTTGACCAAATAACACATCAAGCTGCCACATCGATTAGTGATTGTGAATCTGTGATCGATCAGTTAATGTGATTAAATATTGGATGAATTACTGTCCGTTTAGCATATTACGTACTGAACATTTAGGCACTTGGTTGTGACTTGTTAAATGTTAATATTGCAGGGCTGAATACAAAACAGGAGAAGGAACATTATGTCAGAAACTGTATGAAACTCTAACCGGAATTCAGACAGGTCGTCTGGAGGACAAGAAGAAATGGACTGTGGAGGTCAAATAAAAATCTTTCCTGGTGTGCTATACCAAACTTAAGAATTTTCACTTGTTTAAGGGAAAAAAATAAAATAAATGTAGTTGGGAACTCCCGTTATGGATTGCAAAGTTTTCTTGAGATCTCTGTTTTCTGAACATCTATTTTTCAATCAGCTCGTTATTAATAAATAGGTAACATCTGGAAATGAAATACGTACTTAGATGAAGATTTACTTATTAAACGTTGTTCGTTCAATGTTTTAGCTACTATTTATCGGTTAGGATTTGAGCTTGCTGTAAGGATGATAAGTAAAACAATCACATAACAAATCAACACAACGTAGATGATTTTATTGACTATTGCAGTAGCAACGTACAAAAACACAGGACAGAGGTTGCCACATCAACAATATCAGTTAGCTTGTTTGTAAAATATGATCTACTTCCCAAGCATAAACTTTGTAGTCTAGGTTAACAGCAAGATTGAATCAAAATTGGACTTTTTTTCTTATAAAAAAAAAGATTGAATCAACATTGGACTTTTACAAATGCTGGTAACGATAAACCAAGTAGGGGATATTATCTTCATAGTAAGCATAAAGCGAACAGTGGAGCATCACAGGGTTGAGCACAAGCATCAGTTCTCTTAATCAGACTACGAAAGCAATGATATACCATAGTCGGACTAGGGAAGTATTCATATGGCATCAGTTCTCCGAACTAGTTTTTCGCTTAATTCTCAGAACTATCACACAAACAAAGGAAACAAGAAAAAAATTGTAAAATCTGAAATTCATTAAATATCGATCTTATGGACTTTTTCAGTTCTCAAAGAAAATAAGGAGCTATATATTACACCAAAATGTAACACTGTGAAGCATAAGAAAACTAAGAACTATGTACTACACCAAACTTGTGTTTCACTCTCCATGAAGTAGTTCGGCAGAGGACTAAAAGTCATGGACGCCATCCAATCGGGACAATCTTCATCAGCTATATATGCACCATCGGCAAAGTCCAAAGATCCTCCATAAACATTATTGTCTCCAGATGAGAAACGTAACATATCGTCACTGACATCATAGGCCTCAAGCATCGATGATGTGGGATCCATATCAAGAAGTTCTTCTACATTATTCACATCTCCATTATCATCTCCACAAGGCCCCAATTTCTCTTCATAGCCTGCTGGTTGCACCACGGTTGCCTTTCAGGAAAAATCTGCAAAGATATGGATACATTACTGCTCAACTAGATCTGTCCATTTTATCCATGCCAGTTACGTATATCCAATGAGTGTCTCAACCTTTGTTTGATTTTGACATATCAGTACCGGGAAGCACCAGACTACAATTTGCGTTACTTCAGCAGAAAGGTATTCCGGAAAGAGAGATGATTTTAGGCCTCACATCATACATGACATGATATATTTGTGCACATCATCAATATACATCTCAAATCCACTAAAAGACAATCATATCCTCTACCATCAATTGTGTTTGATTCCAATACAATTCTTGAATGCCAAAGACCATATCGATTGGCAAATATTCAGGATTACAATCAATTATCCAGTACTAAGCTAAAGAACAAAAATTCCAAATTTTAATCCAAATCAAGTTCGAGTTGTACAGAATGTTGAGATGAATCATAAATTCATAAGGAATTGTTTGTCTAAATTCTCCACGCCAGAATGTCTTTCCCTTTCTTTTTACATGATTGTTGTATCAAATACCACAATCAAGTTCAGCTTACATGGACAGTGATAAACCCAGAAGAAGAAAATCTAATAACAGGTTCGAGAAAAGAAGGACGCACTGGTACAAGCACCCAGTGGTGTGATTCAAAGCTTTAATTTGTGTGTAATGTGGGAATAGCAAAGCTTAATTCGAATTAATTATTGTATTTTATTGGGACGATTGAAGCAAAATTGGGATTCTTCGATTGATAAGGAAATTGTCTAAGAAGTTTTTCTAGATATATGTTTTGACAGAAACAAGTTCTTATTTCGATGAAGTGTGATCTATAAATTTTATCGAATAAATGAAAGGACAACATTGGTTTTGTAGTTATTTATTTTTCACAAATTTATAAAATATAATTTTGTTCTTGTCACATCAAATTGAAACATACACGTAACTCATTGAGGCCCTTTAACATTACTCTTCCAGAAATGTGGAAGTGAAATAAATATCTAAGTTCAAGGGCCAACAAAAGAAAAGAATGGACTGGGGATGGATTTTAAATAAGCAAAAAGATAGCATTATTTGGCGGTCAGTGAAAAAAGAAATGCGCCTTGGCTATTCTGTACTATGGTTTGTAGTGATGTTATATTTGTACAAAGGAAGCGAATTGTAGAATGTTTCTTGATATTGAATAGACGAAACCCATAATACAAATCATGCCGCAGCAAAGACAGACCTATACGTAGGCCAAAAAATACTATTTTGTAGCTTAATTTTAGTTCAAAATTTTAAAAATAAAAATTAGTCCACCCCAAATTTATATTCAAATTTATATACTATGAGAGCGTAAAAAATCGTCAAGGATTAATTACCTCCACAAGAACAAATCAACGAGCACTAATTAGACCACGTCTTTGCATTGACATGTCGGATGCTGACTTTCAACGTCGATGACCGGGGGTGGATACCTGCAAAAGGCACTCCAACGCTCAAGTCACTAAGAGCACTAGTTGAGCACAATATTTTTGTAACGAGAAAAATGAATGAAATGTAATCTGCCGCCAACTGGTATTTATAGGGCCGATTTCCCTCCAAATCAGGAACAAACTCATGGGCCTCAAGCTTCGAAACAACCAGGTTGAGACTCTCTCTATGCCATTAGGCCCAAGAATCTCACTCATTGCTGAACCACCCAGAATTTCTCACAAATCTAACAGTTAGTACCCGCCAAAATTTTGTCAACCATATTGACTTAGTCCAAACCCTTCACATGTTTCGCACGCTGAAACAAATATAATTCGCTGCCACGTCACATGTTCTGCACAATGTTTCAGGCCTCTTTAAAATCAAAACCAACGGCCTACTAGGCCCAAATCCTATTTGACCAAGAATCAGTTCCCCACATATATATACCTAGCCCACTCCAAAATTAACTCGTTCTAAAATTAGCCCACATATCAAGAAAAGAAAATAATAATGTACAATTTAATATTATTTAATGTGTTATAAATTGAGAAGAAGGAAGATAGAGAGAAAATAGAGAATGCAGAGAGATGGGGGAGAAAGTGTAGAGTGTTATTTCCTTCATCTCAACAGACATCTATATATAGAGATAGAGTTTACAGAGTAAATACACGACTATTGAGTATTTTGATAGGCAAAAAATCACTTATCAAAGATATATCTCTTTGCAGAGATAATCCCTACTATACTTCATAAAAGGTGTCAATGTCGTATACTAGAAGTAGTGGTCATTACATAGTAGAGAAAGTGCTATTTTCTTCATCTCAATAGACACTACCACATATTTACCCATTGCCGGCGATTTTTAAATCGCCGGCAATGTTTTTTATCATTACCGGCGATTTTTGCCGGAAAAATCGCCGGTAATGTATTTTTTTTTTTAACATTACCGGCGACTTACATTAAAAAAAAAAAGACATTGTCGGCGACATAAATTTACATCGCCGGTAATGTTAAAAAAAAAAAAAAAACATTGCCGGCGACATAAATGTATGTCGCCGGCAATGTCTTTTTTTTTTTTAATTGCCGGCGAAACATTGTCGGCGACTTACATTAAATGTAAGTCGCCGGTAATGTTAAAAAAAAAATACATTACCGGCAATTTTTCCGGCAAAAATCGCCGGTAATGATAAAAAACATTGCCGGCGATTTAAAAATCGCCGGCAATGGGTAAATATGTGGTAGTGAGACTTTTATATATAGAGATAGAGTTTACATAGTAAATACACGACTATTGAGTATTTTGATAGGCAGAAAATCACCTATCAAAGATATATCTCTTTGCAGAGATAATCCCTACTATACTTCATAAAGGTGTCAATGTCGTATACTAGAAGTAGTGGTCATTACATAGTAAAGAAAGTGTTATTTTCTTCATCTCAATAGACCTTTATATATAGAGATAGAGTTTACATAGTAAATACACGACTATTAAGTATTTTGATAGGCAGAAAATCACCTATCAAATATATATCTCTTTGCAGAGATAATCCCTACTATACTTCATAAAGGTGTCAATGTCGTATACTAGAAGTAGTGGTCATTACCTGCAGAGGACTGGTAAAACTAAAGTCTTAAACTATAATTATATGCGAAAGCCAGAAATCTGGCAGACTCGACCATAGTATAAATATGCAATTAAGAACCTAACCTAGATTACTCCAAATGATACGAAATTTATATAAAATGAACTAGACTCAGTGAAGGACAACTACGTACAATTTTAGAGGGTTTCGAATTGATTTACTTGGCAAAATCAATCGCCGACTATAGCTAATTGCAGAAAATAAATGCTGAAAAAGTAATGATGTGAACCAAATTAGGGACCATGATCAAAGAGAAAGAGTACAATGTGCTTATGTCATAGGTAGCATACTTCAGGATGCTCCCCTTGATCATTGCAAGCTTAAGGTATCTTGCATATGGAGGCTCATCATTAACTTTGAATCTTGTAAAATAAACAAATGAAAAATAGTATGATAAAACCACAAATGTTTCAATAACCACTTACCATAAGTGTTCATGTAATCTGAAACCTTTAAGACATTAGAAAAATGCAGAAACATAAATAAATAAGAAACACGTAATATAAAAGTTTAATATAATGTATCTAGCCATAAGTATCAATATATGTATGTATTGATAGATTCATATAGGCTCTTCAGGAGCTCTGATGAATTCATAATTTTCACGAAACTTAGAATCTGTTGCAACATTATAATCATAATTTGAAATCGATTTCATAGTCTAATCATACGTACTAGTCATTGAGACAAGTTTGATTTAGTCACATTGACTATGTAAATGAGTACATATAAGATCTAAACTTTTATTCCATGAGTGAGTTATAAACTCTTTTAATCATGGAGTTGCCAATCGGGCAATTTGAATCCTTTAAGGATTGTAAATAAGTTGTTGCTTATGATGACATGTTATTTGAGACTTTCTTATGTGACTTATAAATGCACAATATACCCTCACAACCTGTCATAAGTGTCTTGTCAATATTGATATTATAATTATAAAAAGTTGTCGCTTAAGGTAATAACATTGATAATCTCATATCTCTATCAAGGAAATTGTGCCATAGTGATATCAAAACACTTTAAAAAAAATTCTTCCGTAATCCCAAGGATTAATAAAGTCCAAAAATCTCATCACATTTCGCTAAGTATTGAAATTGCTTCCTTCCAATTTGACCAGTAATATAAATTTTTTTGACATGTAAAATGAAACGTGGTACGTTTACAACCCTTGATGATCTGATTATGTAATTCATCATCTAAGGTCACACTTTGATGACGAATGACATAATTCATCGTCTAAGTTGGTGTTAGACGACGAAAAATTGTCTTGGGCGACGAAATAAATTTTCGTCGCCTAAGTGAGAATTTATGATAGTGACTGGGAACCTTCTAAGCATCTTTATGCAACTGTGTTATATATTTCAACTGCTCCTCAAACTTTTCAACTAGTCTGACTGATACTGCACACTGTTTACGAATGAGAGTCAAAACAGACGATACTTCAATGAAAGGCGGCATGCAAGAGCTTGTTGTGGTTTATAAGATTTACTATAAACTAATAATCAAAATAGTAGAACCGAAAACCAAAATAACAAATATTCCTGGTCTTACTATTGGATTCCTCAAAAAGCCGAAAAATCATTCGAATCAAATTCATAATGTTGCATGGGATGAGATATCCTTTTCACTGCAATGAAAATTGTCTGGCCCTAAAGAAAATCCTGAAAGTATAAGAGAAGCAATCTATGAGGACAGAAGAACTGGAGACGTTAACGTAAAATTGGAAGGGCACAGGAGCAGTGATATATCCCTCGAAAACTTGAGAGGTGAAAGATGTAGATCATTCAGAAGATGTAGCTCTTCCGGAGAAAAGGTAAAATATCTCCTCATTACCTAAAACAAAAGAACTCATAGATCGAGTATTGATCAAAGCAAAGACTGATGTTGCACCAAAAACTCTTTGATCGTCATCAAATTCGAAAATATAAAGCAAAAGTGCTGATTTTTGTTATAAACTGGGGAGAAGAGAGATAAAGAGAAAAGAAAGAACGCAGAGAGATGGAGGAGAAAGTAAAGAGTGTTATTTTCTTCATCTCAATAGGCCTCTATATATAAAGGCAAAGTTTACATAATAAGTACACAACTATTAAATATTTACATAGACATCCACGCTTATATATTATTTACCACAGTTTTTGTTCATTACAATGCATTGTTGCCCCCTAGTTTTGCTAGGTTAGGGAGAAAAGTCAAACCTTGATATTGACTGTATGTGAACTTAGGAAAACTAAGTAACTTGGTCTGGTGGATCATTGTACTCTCACACTGGCTCATTATACTTCTTCAAAAATCGGTTGTTGATGGGATTTCGATGCTGTATGCGAGACTTCGATATGTTGATCCTATTGTTTGCTTCAGAGAGGTGTGACATCAACGTTGCATACTCCTTTTCTTATGCTGGTCAAGTAAGGCAGCATACTCTATGTAGTCATTATAGGGCATGCCCTAAGCTTTTCTGAAATTTTGATGGTAAAAGCCATTATAGCTTCTGGCGTCGTTCCAAACTTGTCCTTGACCTTTGGAGACGATGACCACGGCAAGCTAACGAATTAATGACAAATATGTCATTGTGCCATAGGGGGAAGGGTACGGTGAGTTAACACATGTTATGCATCAGCTTTTAAGTTTATTTAAAATACTTTAAAATGAATATTTTTCTTGTAATTTTATAATTTTTAGGACAAAATTACACAAGTTAACCTACTCATTTTAGAACTTTTAGAACTAATTTAAAAATTAATATATTCATGTATTAAAATATACTAAAAAAATTTGTGCCGTAGTTTGGTCATTTTGAATTGCGAGTATGGATTCTCTTCTCTGATGGATTTGTCTCCTAACATGTTCATTGTAAAGTAATGGCCAGAAGAAAGAGACATTATAAGAATGTTATTAATGTTACCTTAAGTATAAATGTTGTTGGTGACATCTTCTTCTTTTTTTTCACGAAGACTTTGAGATATAGAAGGAATTGCATTATGTACTTTAGATGTTTATATCAGATCTGTACTAAAATAAAGGCGATCGAGGGTGTCATCGGCTTCACTAAAATATGCATTTTTCAAAATGTACGTAATAAAAGAAAAAGTAGTTGGTTCCTAATTTTTATAAAAAAGAAAAAAAAATCAGAAAATAAAAAATAAAAAATAACTGTTATAAATATGTTTTTACTCTCCTATTTTTGTCGCTCTTCACACATCTAGTGCTAGCTTTTGGTAGTATACATAATGCATTAACAATAATGCATTCCTAACTAAAATATGCGTTATTGATTTAAATCAAAATACTAAATCTTTCTTTCGATGAACACTAGACCAAAATCGATCTAGGAAGTTAGGTCATCTTCAACAAAGGGAGGGCCAAATTGAAGCCAAGGCTATAATATAACCCCATAAATATTAAATTTTTTTATTGACAAATAGTGAATTATCTTCAATAAGAATAAGAAAGGGCTAAATTTGATTTGAATGAACCTATAATATCTCGAAGCTCAGTGAAAATTGAATTAAATTGAAAAACCCAATCTCTGAAATTGTGACACATGTCTCAAGAAGAAATTAGCCCTATGTGTGTTTAGCTTTGGGGTGCATATCAGCCTGATCCTTGTTGGAGATCAAAATAGGACTATAATTTAGCATTTGACCCTTTAGACTTAAAATTATTCTATGAACAACAATGTACTTGCAGTGTCAAGCAGAATTCATGTTTTACCCTTTAAGATCCGCAATGGTCGTCGTCATCTCCGTCCCCAGACACACACAGAGGAGAGGAAGAGGGAGATAGAGAGAGGGGTAGGAAGGGCTACCTAGCGAGTGTGGGCATAATGGGTTGGTGAGGAGGAGTAGTAGTGATGGACGAGCGAGGTGTGTCGGCGCTGCTTCTGGGTTGCCGTAGTTCAGTTTTGACTCCTAATCACTGGTTGGTGATTGGCGAAGGAGATGAAGGCAAAATAGGAAAGTATTATTTTTTATCAAATAATCGTTTACTTTTTGTCTATATTACAACCAATAAAAATGTGAACTCAAGGGCACTGCTATAAATACCTTTTGTCTTTAGTCCCCCTTGCTGAGATAACCTTAGCTAACAAGATTTTTGTTGTTGTTGAGAGGGGCCTAACTTTTGGGTTGAGATTTGCAGTACTGGGCTTGGGTCGAAAATAGCGACTTATATTAACAAATGCCCAAAACCCCTAAAACCCTTTTTGCGCGCATTTTAACAAACTAAGCCGCCCTGCTCTTCTTCTCCTCCTTCTCAGCCATGGCTGCCGTCGCCTCACTCTCGCCTCCTGCTGCGGATCGTATCCTTTCATATGAATCTAACATCTATCTCTGGAGTTCGCAAGTTTTTGATATTTCTTTCCGTGGTTTCATATTAGAGTAAAGCTTGGATCTTTTCTCACTATTTGAATGTACTGTTGAATACAAGGTTTAGGGTTTTGGATATCTGTGTCAATATGAATTGTGAATTGTGTGCAGTTTCAGATTAGTGTAAGCACTTAAATGCTTACTCTTGTAATGTACTGATGGATACGAAGGTTTGGGGTTTAAAGTTGTATAGTGTTTTGCTTGTAGTTTTATCATTGTGTTGGGTTTTGTGAATCTCTCTCAGTTGTTATGGTATTTCCTTGACCGTCTCTCGATTTTCCCTTGGAAGCTGCTGACTTGCTGCAGAATTTGTCATTGGATTCTCAGGTCCAGGAGGGCAAAATTTCCGAGCCTGCTAAGAAGGTAGAGTTTACTAATCCAGCTCTAATTGTTGATTAATAAAATAATTTTATCTGTGCTCTTATATCTTGTTGATATTGGTGATGTGTTTAGTTTTTTCACTTTTTCTATTCAATTTCTTGTTGAGAAAATGGAGAAAGATTAATCTTTATAGAGCTTGATTATGATTATGGTTTCATGATGTACAGTCCTCAGCTGTGACAACAAAGCTCCAGTCAACTGACCAGACTAGGTCTACCACCCCATCGCTGAAGGATTCAACCATGCCTTATCATCCAAATGGCTACGCCTCCTCTGGCTATTACTATGGAGGTAATTTAGTTTTTATATCAGTAGTGTTAGATTTGGTTGAAGTGGATGGATTTTCATCATCAGAGCTCAAGGCAGTGCATACTGTGGGATTTTTATTCTGGTGTTGGCTTTCTTGATGATGGTCTGGATTGTTTCTGTTTTGCTTCAGGATATGGTGGACTTGAGTGGGGCAACAATATGAATTCTGTAAGTTTTGGGGCTTATCTATGCTTTTCAGAGATTGAACTTCTTAATATATATGTACTCTTATTATGAGATCTTATTGTCATAATAGTCACTGAATAACTCTATGGAATTAAATGGTGTCATACTTGTTTGAATGCAGGTTCTCTATGGTTATGGTTATTCACCCTACAACACATATTCAACACCAGGGTCTCAAATGCCAACCGTGGGAAGTGGTTATGAACAGCAGTATCAATATCCTCCCTATTTTAAGCAGATGCCCTACACGCCTAATTCAGCTGTTTCTAACACGGGGGCGGTTTCCACAAAAAATGATGCTGACCAGAATTCCTCAACTGTAGCAACAGCTAATGGTGTTCTGACCAATGCAGATCTGAAAGAAAATAATGTTTCAGACGTCACCAAATATCAAAACTCATCTCTGAATATCAAGGGATCCTATGAGGGATATCCTGATTCTGTGTATGGATTAGATGGCTTGATGTCTCCCGTACCATGGATAGAAGGGTCAAATAAGGGGATGACTGGAAATTCTGCCAACAGAACTCTTTCTTCTAAGAATCAGATTTCCCGACCAAATTCTCCATACATGGTATATTACCTCTGTCATCTTATCTATCTACATTATGTATTGACTTCTTGTCTCTTTCACTGGCTGGCTAAAATAATACAGATGGGTGAGATTATTGGGCCAGATGGAATTCAATTTTCAAATATACTGTGATGTGTGGTTTAATATGATGTTCCAGGGGTTTCATCTGACTAGTTGAGGAGCAGTGGGTTCATATTTTCAGATATTTCACTAGAATTTTGTTGGGAACCAAATATGGTGTACCATTTCTCTTGAACTTCCAAGAAACATGATTGATCCAAATACATTGATATCTTATCAAATGTCTGTTAATTACTTGTTTCTTTGTTTAGGCATGTTATTGTCTTTATTTAATAAATTAATAGGATGATCAGAGTTTGATAAATTGTTCTTTAAGACGACCTGTCTAGAATTTCTGATCCATGACCTTGCAGGGTTTGTTGCCAAGGCAGGGGTATGGTTTGGATACAGCTCATGGACTTAGTGGGATGTATAAGAGTGATTTATATGGACATAACTGGAGCACATATATGGGGCTTGGATCTAATGGTTTTGGTATGGCAAGAAATGGGTATGGGTGGATATCACTTCAAAACAAGTATAAATCTCGGGGGCGAGGCAGCACCTTTCGCTATGGTAACCAGGACTTGGATGGGTTGGATGAGTTGAACAAAGGACCTAGAGGTAAGAGTTACAAAACTGGAGTCAATGTGCCATTGAATAAAGCTACTGATGAAAAGGATACCATTAGCACAATTCCAGAGGGGGAACAGTGCTCAGGAGCAGACATCCATGATACTTACTCAGATGCTAAGTTCTTCATTATAAAGTCTTATAGTGAGGATGATGTTCATAAGAGTGTTAAGTACAATCTCTGGGCCAGCACACCCAATGGAAACAAGAAGCTTAATGCAGCATACCAGGAGGCTCAGGAGAAATCTGGTGGCTGCCCTGTATTTTTGCTCTTCTCGGTGAGCATTGTGATTTAATAAGTTAGCATTTTCTCTCTGCTGTTTCTCATGGTTTATCGACTTAAATGTTTTTTTTTTCAATTGTTTTCTTTAGGTGAATGCTAGTGGTCAATTTGTTGGCCTAGCTGAGATGGTGGGGCCAGTTGATTTTAACAAGAATCTGGAGTATTGGCAACAGGACAAATGGACTGGCTGTTTTCCTGTTAAGTGGCACATTGTAAAGGATGTACCTAACAGCATGCTAAAGCACATTACCCTTGAAAACAATGAAAACAAACCTGTCACAAACAGTAGGGACACTCAAGAGGTATGTATATCTACCATCTTTTAACATTTTGGTTTCTCTCTCTCGTGCAATATTAAGTTTTAGTTTGCCTTTGCAGGTCAGGTTAGATGAGGGGCTTAAGTTGATCAAACTATTCATGGATCACACCAGTAAAACATGCCTTTTGGATGATTTTGAGTTTTATGAAGATCGCCAGAAGACAATCGAGGAAGTGAAAGCAAAACGACAGAGTCGGAAGAAGGCAAGAATTGCTTTCCTTGGTCATATTCAGTGTATTATATTAATATTTTCCTTCTTTCGTCAATTGTTAATAAATCAGTTTTCTTTTCAAACAAAATAGAGTAGACAACAGAGTCTGATTCTGATTGATTTTCATATCTGTGCTAACACAGAAAGTATCGGAGGAGAAGCCAACTGATGGTACAGACGAGGCACTCAAATCACCTGAGTCATTGGGAGGTGCTTTGGACTTGATCAAGGAAGCAACACCAAATGTTCGGGGTGATGACCAGGTGAAGCCGTTGGAGAATGGATCAGTCGGGGAACCTGGAGATGGCCCAAAAGCTTTAGAAGCAGTTATTGGCAAGTCTGAGGTGATTGTAACATAATAGGTGTCAAATGGTTGGATGCTAGCTTGTGCAATGCAGAAGAAGAAGAAGGAAGAAGATATTTCTTTTTTTAGAAGATTTCCTTTTGAAGGTTTTGCTGGTTTAGCTTAGCTGCTTTAGAGCCATAGTAGTAGTAGTGTTGGTAGAGGACTAAAACTGGTGTGCGTTTAGAGACTTTTAAGTGCCAAAGAGGTAGAGGCAGGCTCGTGTATTTGGAGTCCCATCCTGAACCCACTTGATTGTTTTGTTTGAGGGGTGGGGGTGTTGGGTTTGAACTCTTTGCTGTTTAATTACATGCTTCCCTCTCATATGAGATATATATGTTAGTTATTGCGGAATGAATGGCTTATTTTGTGTTTGTCATGGTTGTAAGAGAATTGTTAGTTTAAGAATTGTGGTTGCCCGTGGCATCCTTTCTTTTGTTTATGGATCTCTCTCCCCTCTATTACTATCAATAGTGTAATGGCCTTGCTTGTGAGTTGTGAGCGCCTTGATATCGAAGAATTTTCGAAACACATGTTAGGATGAGAACGATAGAGGGACAAGATACACACGATACTGACCAAGGTGTAATGCCAAAACTAACATTTGTACAGCAATTGCAGCATCTATCGATCTCTGAATTCAACCTCATCATAAAAACAAGCTCTCCGCTATGGTATCATCTCACATAGGGCAACCGAGCTGTTGCAGAAATCCAATTCACAGATTATATATATTTCCCGCCTTTGATCAGGCATGATTCACTAACATACTAGCATTCACACATTCACACTAGCAGATAGTCAATGAAGCTGCAAAGTAAAACTGACTATATTGAATGCACCCTCCAGTCATGAACAAAAAAAGGAATAGTAAAACTGACTATATTGCAATATTTTCCCACCTTGCTTCTAGCTCACGTACAAATACAAAAGCAGAGCTGCTCAGCAATGGAAATGACCTAGATTTACAAGACAGGAAATAAACAAACAAGGGAAAGAAACAGGAAAACAAAAATACAATATCGATAAGACCCATAGAAAAAAAAAACCCTAAACCCAAAAAACCTGGGACAACCTGTTGGGAGCTTCAGCTAAAAGACTATAGGACACAACGGAAACTGGGTGAAACTACCGAAACCTTAGCCTGTTTGCCTTGAATCACATCAAACTATTGATCTGCCACCAACTTGCCCGTTCCTCAACGAAATATTGACTATTTAAGGAAATATTAACTATTTAAGCAAGGCAAGAGCTGGTCATCACGGCGGTCCACATAGCATAGAGGCAATTAGCTTCTGCTGTATACTGACCACAGGCATGGACCGCCACTATGCAAGGCACAAGCTAGCAACCGTTGGCAACCCCATTCGATACAACCCTATTCTCGGCCACAACCAGCTTAGCACCCTTTGGGGATTCTCCAGTTGCATTCAATCCATTTGCTGCCGGTTTCAGCTCCTCGCTGGCGGTCACTATTGGAGAAGATTCCTTTGTTATCTCAGAGGGAACATCTGATGGATTTTGTGTCTTCAGTTGCCCATTTGTCACCACCTCTTTCTTCTCATCAAGTGTTTTACCTTCCCATACCTGCTTTCATATTGCCAAAACATAAATAAAGCATTTCAACATTTTTTAAAGGAACACTTGTTAGGAAAAGGTAAACAACAGGACTGGTCCATTGTACTGGAGGTGAAAAAGATGACAGCAACAATTAGACTGTGAACCCACCATCTAGGATAGAATGTTTTTATTCTCATAATAACAAGTTCTATTACAAGTTTATGTTGCAAGAGACTGTACCTGCTTCTGATACTGTTGCTGCTTAGCCTTCTTCTCCTGAATTGTCTTCTGGCGAGACTCATAAAATCCAAAGTCATCCAAAATGCAGGTTTTGCTTAAATGCTCCTTAAATATTTTGATCATTTTAAGCCCCGGTTCCAATTTGACCTGCACAGCCATAAGGTCAAATATTCAGAAGTTGAAAACAAGGGTGACAATGGTATAAAATCTGCAGGATGTATAATTACCTCCTGAGTATCCCTACTATTAGTCACAGGCTTATTCTCATTATTTTCGAGAGTGATGTGCTTCAACAAACTGTTAGGGATGTCTTTAACAATATGCCACTTGACAGAGAAACAACCATTCCATTTGTCTTGCTGCCAGTACTCCAAATTCTTGTCGAAATCAACAGGCCCCAACATCTCGGCAAGGCCGACAAATTGGCCACTGGTATTGACCTAAGGAAGAAACCAGGTATTATATAACTAAACAAGGTCAAAGTACACCAAATGACAGGTAAACCTCTGGACTTGTGAACTTACAGAGAAAAGCAGAAATACAGGGCAGCCACCAGTCTTCTCCTGAGCCTCCTGGTACGCTGCATGAAGCTTCTTGTTGCCATTCGGTGTGCTAGCCCAAACATTATACTTGATGCTCTTATGAACATCATCCTCACTATATGACTTGATGATGAAAAACTTGGCATCAGTATATTCCTCAGGAAAATCTGATTTGTTGTATTGCTCTCTGTCTGGAATTGCACTTGTATCCTTTTCCTCATCATTGCTGAGATTTGCAGGCGAGTTCTGCCCTTTGGTATCCAATGCAATAGGAGTGAAACCCTTCTGGTTCTTTGAGCCTCTTGCCCGAGGTCCTCTGTTAAGTTCATTCAAACCGTCTGAGTTTTCATTGCCATATCCATAGTAACCACCACTACGTCCCCTAGGTTGCTTATACTTGTTGTCAACAGCCAGCCATGTGCGTCCACTGGTTCGTGAATCATAGCCATGAGACCCAAAACCCATACCAGATCTAACTGTGCTTCCGTAATGACCAAAGAGCTTGCTAGGGTACATGCTGCTATTCATAAACCCTTGAGCTGCACCTACTCCTGAAAGGTGTCTTGGGTGGTGCAAACCCTGTATGATGAATTGGTCAAAAGCGAGAGTACAGGTTTAAATTAGATATTCGTAATATACTAGTACATATATTAGAATTGACAATATCCAATTGGGTTGTAATTAATACAACTGAAAAGCCAGACCGGTAACTCATATCAAGGAAAACTACAACAGTACAAAAGGAATATTGAAACTACAAGATGATCAGTGACTAAGCATACCGTGTAGTGAGAATTTGGCCGGTAGTTCTGATTCCTCAAAGATGGAATTCTGTTTCCATTAGCGTTTGTAGAAGCGATAGGTGTATTTCCCACAGGTCTCTGCTGCCCATCTGAAAAAAGTGGTGGGGTTTCTAACCATGGAAGAGTACGTGCAGTATCATAACCATATCTTGGGTCCTGGTAACCAGGAGTAGGAACACGTGCTGGCAAAGCACCTCTTCCATATGAACCATTGGAGTTGAAAGATGTGGTTTGATACGTAAAGGGAGCCACACTATTATTTCCTTTCACACTTCCGTTATTTGCGATGCCATTAGAAACTCCATTAGCTGTTTCAACAGGCACAGGCTTTTGGTCAGCAGCCAAAGATGTGGATACCTCATTTTGAGGGGCTACAGTACTGGGAGTGTATGGTCCACTAGTTGGAGTCAGTGGCTGGAAATAGGGAGGGTACTGGTAGTGTTGAGCCCCATATAACTGACCATCGTTGCCCATAGTTGGAACAGGAGAAGTTGCTGGTGAATAAGGTCCATACGATGCATACCCATAACCATGGTGGTACATTACAGACCCGTTATCTCCATAAACCCCCTAAACATACACAATAAGATTGAACCAAATTATAGCTTATAATCCAAATCGAGCATATTCATCACAAAAACTCTGAATTGGGAGCTTACCGTAGTCATATCCACACCCTCTGGATTCACATATCTCGAGTAGTCATCCCAGTCGCCAGTCCCATCATAACCTTGAAAAAAAAAATCCATATCTTGTCAATAATTTCAAGAACAATTTGATATTCTACATAGATTTTAATTATAAACTTGGCCCAATAATACTTACCTCCATAATAATAGGCTGTTGAGGGATAACCATTCGGGAGATAAGAGAAAGATTGGTCCATGAAATCGGTTGACAGCGGAGTCACAGAGCGATCAGATGGGATCTGACCATTTGCACCATGACCAGAATCAACTGAACCATATTGATTAACAGAAGGCTGCACAGAGAAAGTAATAATCAAAACGTTTCTCCAATACTGTTCTACTAAACTTGAGCAACACAATTATGCCAGTACCTTCTTAGTAGGCTCCGGAATTTCCAGGGTCTTGGTTTGAGAATCTATCGACAGCTTCTGCAGCAAATCTGCCGCTTCTGAAAATCATAAGTTAAGGAAACACATACTAGTTTCGAAATCAAAAAAGAAAATAAAAACTGCTCTAATACTACAAATCTCGTAGTAATCATAACACAGTCAACTCAACAAAGCAATCAGAATTGAAATAACCGAAAGCGTAAATAGTCAATGTTTTCGAAATCGATATTTCTCAAGCTCCATACATCACCAGACTTCAGTTAAGCACAAATCATGCAAAACTACAACTATAAGACGTGTTGTTGAAAACCACAAATTAAACACAAAACGAATACAAACTAGAGCTCACAGCGATCTACATGTTACCAATCACAGAGAGTAAAATCTGCCAGAGAAAATCGATTTCGTGTCCAAATCCAATTACAAATAAGCAGATCGAAAGCGAATCATAGCAGAGCAGAGTTGAGTGAGATTAACAAGATTAATAAGAAAGCGAAATGAAAAGCATGACGATTAAGAATTGAAGGATACGATCTGCAGGAGGAGCAACGGTAGCCATGGCCGTAGAGTGAGCTTGGTTTAGATCTTGTGCTTCTCCGCCGCGTCGTTGAAGTCGTCGTCGGCTAGTCTCAAAAACCCTAGAGAATCCCCAATAACAAAAAGTAGTAACAGGCGCCGCCAAGGGTTTGGGTTTGGGTTTTTGGAAAAAAAGGGTTTTGTTCATCCAAAAGCGGTGATTCAAATAGCACCACGGCTCCTCGTTCCACGCTAGAATCTTATTTTACTTAATTACCTGCGGGTCATGCTGTGACCTCATCGGGCGTGTTCTATTGGTCCACCTCAACACGCGGCGGGTTTCAAATGGAGCTGTGACGATCCCTTTTTGGTCCTTTGGTTCTGATTGGGCCGTGATGTGGTTTTAGGTGCTGCCGCTTTTTCATTTGACTAGTTGCACCGTTTCCATTCTAGTTTTTTTTAACTGTTTTACCGTTGGTATGTACTTATCTGTGACAGACTGCACTCACTGCAGCATGCGTAGTCATGTTATTTGTAACCGCGACATTTAGACATTTATCTTTGTCACGTTTGTAATTTAGCTGAAGTCAACATTGGAAAGCATGATGTAGAGGTTCTATATCAAACGTTTTCGTGACGACACCAAATACTTTTTCTGAACCATTTATCGTGGTTATTACAGACTGCAGCATTTGGTTTAGTGATTACATTGGGTCATGTTACCGGAATATTTGAACATAGAACTATATTCTGTGTTCGAACAATAGATAGTCACGACACAATGTAATTGTTAACTTTAACGAAATATAAACGGCGCCAAATATAGCCAAGTATATAGATGGTACACAACTGAATGAAAACACTATCTTACAAAAATTAAAAGGACCACTATCTTACATATATAGCTTACAAATATGTAACTTGGTTCATCAAAACATTAATTAAACTTGGCTTACTACATACGGACCAAATTTTCACTTCTTGAACATAGTCACTGGTTTTCAACTTTTCATGTTGTAGACAAGCCCCGGATCAATGGGGATTTATGTGATTGGCACTCAAGTAAAAAAAAGGGTCGGAGACTTTCGTGGCTCCATCGGCTAGAATGGTGTTGAATGTCGTGTCTTTACTCTTTAGTGTATGCTGTGGTCATGATATATAGCAGATTTAATGGCTGCAAGCCTGCAAGAGACCAATTTGGGTGTGCAGACTTGATCAGAGCAACGACACTAGATACATGAGGGCATGACTGCCATGACATGCATAGATGTTCCAGACTGAAAATTCTAATTCACCGAATGATTACCGTGAAATGCAATGATATTTCAATAAACAACTGAAAACTCTTGATTTATTTTGTTCTAAATTTGACAAGATTTAACTGTGCTACGAACAAGTCATTCCAAGTATCCGTTAATCCTGGTAAGCACCAGTGCATACAATCATCATGCTTCTTTCCACCAGCTCCTGCTGGATGAGCATCTGCTCTGAACTCACTCATGTGTGTGATGTCCAAAATATGAAAATCTGGGGACCCTTTAAGGGCCTTGTAGAGGTGTTGATTCACGAGTCTTGCCTCCACATTTGTTCCATTCTTCTTCAATGAGAAGAGTTCTTCGACCTGAAAGAGTCAAACCACAAACTTAAAACATTACCAAACTGTGTATCACACAGGTTAAAATAAGGGGTTTGATATCAACTCACCTGGTCCGGCAATAAAGGTTTCAGACGGTTACAAGAACCACCTTCGTTCCAATCACCCCCTTCAAAATGTCTGGGTGATTGAGTACGAAAGAATTTGATTGCACCAGGCTTCAGTTTCTTTTCCACAAACATTACCTACAAGAAACACATCTATTACAAACTGCATAATAGAGAAATGGATGTATTGCTCCAGTACTACGTAAAGAGAGTGCATCTGTGCTAACTTTGGTATTCATTGAAGCACTGAATGCCTCTGCTTAAACAAATGATCTTAAGTAGTATACACAAAGAAAAAAGTAAGACTGGGTACAGATTATGGTGTATGACTATACACACAGGAGAATTTAACCTCCCCCCATCTTGATAATTGGAACCTTAGGAAAACCACTACCACGATAGTTTGGATTTGGTAAAAAGACTAAATTTTTCAATTTAAGAAGTTGATATACCATGTGTTTCATAACCATATCAAGGCCAACATCAGGGAGTACCGGAGGAACTACAGGCCGACCATGTTCAAAGAAAATCATAGGCGACTTTACAGGGTCAAACTTTATAGGAGCCCACCACCTGTTCACAAAAAACAAAAGTCCAAATGAACAGCCATCTTATTTGTAAGGTGCAGTAGAAGATCTTACTTGGTATCTCTTCAATCCAAAACTCTCTTTTTCCTTTCCAAACAGCAGTTCCCTACCCTTTTGAAGAGAATGGTTGATTGCTTATAAATTTAGTATTGCTATTGGTAATCACTTAGAATCAACAAGAGTTTACATTCCTAGTACAGTTGTGGGGAAAGCAACATGCTTTAAGTAAATCATAACTTGTTTTATCTTTTCTATTGCATTATAGCTTTACTGCATCAATAGCATTCTTACAAGCAACGTATACAGATAAAATGTCATATGATTGACCATACTAAGCTAGTCTCGAAATCCGCAATCGTATAAATTTAGATATTTATACCTAGTCTTAAGATCTCTGACACCAATACAGCTAACTAATTGCAATCACAATAAAAGGATTCGGGAGAAGTAATAACTATGAGCAGTATTCTGTATATGCAGAAATACAGAGATGAATAAAAGAACTTATACTTCTGATATTCTATAAGCATTTGCCACATTCAGCAAAATAATTAATAAGCAACGGAAAATTAGAAAGTGAAAAATTACCAGTGCCCTGTATTGAAGATCACAATGTCATGAAAGCTTAGTGACTCCGCCCATGTGCCTACTGGAACGTCGACATCAACTCTATAACCCTCTTTATATCCAAGAGACTCCAAGACACCACCATTAGCATTGGCTGACCAACTGCATCGATAACAGAATCACACAACAAGCTTAACCATACAAGCATCCACACAAAACATCCATAACCATCACGTAATCGGAAACACACAGCTTACCTACCATAACGAGCCAAAAGATTCGTCCGGTGATACGCAAGAGTCACATTGTACTGAAGAAACGTGAAGCCACGATCAGCACCGACAGGCCGCCACTTCTTCACTTCACTCGACACACTCTTCAACGAGCAGAATAGCGAAACAAACATGTTCCGATTCAACGAATCGCCAATAAACCCTGCACTGTAGAAATAGTCACAAGCTCTCACACTCAACACCAGAAACACTTTAAAACATTCAATTCCTACTTACATTTCAACACTGTATAACTTCTATAACAAGCAACAGTAGGTAAAATAAAAAAGCCTCTAAATTAATCCTATACCAAATCCAAATTAAGGTAAATTAACAACCGCCTACAGTAAAATTGAGCATTCAAAATTCACAAATAGAGTTCACTTTTAACAATGCGAGTGAGAAATTACCAATGCTGGTGTCTCTGTGCGTCTCGAGAAACCTAACCGGATCGAAGGGCGGGAGATCACAACCGTTGGGGTTCCACCGCCACTTGGTGAGATCGCGGCCGTTGGATTTGTTGCCGGAGATGCAATTCCAGCCTTTGAAGATCTCCTTGCAGGTGTGGTCGTACCTGGGAGTGGAGGCCGGATCGTGGATCCAGGCTCCGTCGGAGAAGTTGCATGATGATTGGGCCGGGTCGGATCCGGTGGGCCTAGTAGTCCGGAATTCGTAGGAGGAGGTGTTGGTGTGAAGTTGAGAAGAATGGGCGGTGTTTCGGATGGAGGAGAAGATGAAGAGGATGGAAATGAAGGAGAGGAGAGAGAGGAGAGGGAAAAGAGGGACTTTCTTTGTCTGGGTTTGAGACGCCATTGTTGCACTGCTCTGCTCTCTCTCTCTCTCTTCCAGGTTTATGCTTATTTTTATTTATTATTAATCTATAAATTTCAATCAAAATGTACATCGAAAAAGCACGTAATTATGGTACGTAATCTGTTCGAAAATAAATAAATTATGGTACGTAATAAAACAAAAGATACATTAATAGCATTGTTGAGTGTGTTAAATCACAGTGTTTGATGATATTATTGTGGTAAAACACAACTATTACAACATTTGAGGCTGGGACGAACATGATAATTAGAAACATAAAACGAAATCATGTGAATAATTTTACTTGTCTGTTCTCGATTTTTAATCATCGTCACCAAAATCATCATAGCCAAGATCATCCTCCACTTTGTCGGCCGCGTCATCAGCTATCTTGTCTTCCACGTAATCAACTCCTTCGACAATGGCAATGCCTCCCAGCACTCCTGCTACTGCGCCCACGGCCAATCCCGTTCCCATCCCGTACTTGCTTTCTTTGGGCTTCTCCGATGTTCCGTACCCGTACGACCCGCTGTTGGCGCCACCGCCACTGCTCGCATACTGGTCGTAATTGTACCCTCCTGCTTGTGGAACGCCACTGCTTTGGTAATATTGGGGCTGGATAGGAGGGGCATATTGGTAATTATACTGTTGAGGGACCCCGTAGTCTCTTGATTGTAGCGGTGGGCCCCCGTATCCGTAGGCAGGCCCACGATACGGATCTGGTGCTTGGTAACGGGGCGGGCGAACCGTGACTTTGATTTCCAACTTCCCCTGGGGCCTACCTGACGGGCGTTTGAGCTTCAATTTGTGATCTAATAGCGTCCCTATGCCCACGTCATCAAGGACTTCTCTCAACGAGAGTTTTGCAGACCCAATCAACGGCTTCACATCCTCGTCACCCTTAGCGTGGACTATATCCACGAAAAGGATCGAGTCCTCAACCGGACCCCTAAGGGGGATGGTAAGCGTCTCGTCCCACGTGGGCGAATCGTCGCCATTCTCGTCCACATGGGTGGAGCATTTGTTGCTGGAGTCCACCCAAACGACGGCGTATGGCTTGAGGTTTCCGTGGCGCCAATTCACATTTTTTATGTCTTTGGCCGAAGAAATGGTAACCTCCACTTCATAACCGGAAGCCATTTTTTTGAAGTGATGGATCGACTACTTTTGCAGTTTGAGTGGCTGAGATATATGTATAATGTGATGAGGTCGAGAATAGCATAGGTGTTGCAGACTATTTATAGAAAACAAGTAGCTAGTGGAGTGGGAGTGGATGCTTTGCTTTGTCTCAACATCTCTTATCTTTTTGGCAAGAAGAATGCCTTGCTTTGCTAAAAGAATATTCGCATACATTGAAGCCATCTTTGTTTTCTAAATGCTATTTCCAATAACCAACAAACACGGTGGAGACGCAGCCTCTACATGGTCCAGACACCCTTTTGACCTTAATCTTGATAGTTTCTCTCGAGTATAGGTAGAAGAAAATGTTGCATATATGAATAAACCTTCCTCAGTTAACATCTATGTTTATAATCTTCTGGCAGTATATAAAAATTTGTGACATTGTTTATAGAGAGAAAAAGTCTGAAGAAAGGTGAGCATATTGTTTTAAATTGTGACCTCTATTTTGTTGTCCAGGGAAAAAAAGAAGACCAAGCATGGAGCATGATGAAGAATTCGATTCATCCAACGTGGTGGAGGTATCTAAGAGCAGTTAAATTTATCATTTCGTGTCTGAAGCGCGTCTGCAAAGCTAAGCAAGTAGCATATTGTTCTGGTCTGAATTTTGGCAAGATTGGTTATTTTCCTCATACATCGACAAAAGTCACATTGTAATTTATAATAAAGTATCTAGAGAATAATTCACTCATAACTTCATATGATCTGGACGGTGAATTTAAGGTTGTTAATTGGTTCATTGTAAACCAGGTTCATTAGAGTCGTACCTGACAAAGAGTGTGTTTGGGATTGTTTTTAGAATGGTTAAAAGCGTTTTTGGATTATTAAAATTAGAAAATGATTTGGTGCAGTTCTGGAAGCACTTTGAAGTATTTCTTGATTTTAAAAATACTTTTAAAAAATTTTAAAAGTGCTTCTAGAGCTCTAAGAAGCAATTCCAAACAGACACAAAAGCTGTGAAACATCAGTGATTGGATTTTTGACATAGCAACAGGATAATAGATTTTAACTAGGAAGGTGATGACGGTACATGAGAGATCGATGGACGGAAAAAAGAGTCTAGACCATGTCCTCAGGCTCGGCAAGCCAAGGTTTCTAACTGAACTCGAGAAGTTCTACCTGACAAAGCATCTGCTCATTCAACACATAATGTACCAGACACAAGATTGGTCACTGAAACAATAGAACTGTCTTGTAAGTATAAATAAAAAGTGTCTGCATATGCTAATAATTCTATCATTGCAACAAGAAGAAGCAGCAATGTTGGGTAGAAAATAAATACATCATATATAGAAGAATACAAAGTGATGATGGTACCCATTTCATGGGATATCATTCTTAAAATACACATCTATCAAAACATTCTCGTCACATATAAGAAAGAGCACACAATGAGGCTCTCTGCATCTTCACAAATCATAAAGTTACTATTTGTGTGCTGACGTCACTCGTATTTGTTTTCACCTACAGGCTGATATGGTGAAAGATACAATGCTGTAGTTCTCAGTGGAATGACTTTAGGTGGAAAACTTGGCACTCAGGCTTATACGATCTCTTTAATGCAGCCTGTTCAAACTTCTTGGAGACTGCTTCATTCTCTTCTAAGCTTGTTTGAACAAAAAATCTAATCCACCAAGACGAGCTTCGCAATTTGGCCTATGAAAATCATTGCCAATGCCAAAATTATTAATAAAAGGATGTATTAGTTTTGTCAAACATACAACAAAGCAATCAAAAGAAAACAAGGATCAGAATACAGTGTTTTTATAGAAATGAAATTTGTCATATATGAAAATAAGTCACTTACAGGACGGCCAAATTTGGATAGCTCTGCAACTTTAGCTCTTTGTTGACCTGGATAACCTAAAGGTGGAAATGGAAAGACACCATTATATTTCATGCTTAATTAGGAAAGGCATCAGAGCTAATGTTCCCTTCCCATCCATATTCAAAACAACTAGGTACAAGATTTTGTCCAAACCGTATTTCAGGCTTTCAGCAACTCTTTGGTTAACCTTCATTTATCAAGCAACTTTAGGAAGAGACAAAGTGAAAGAATATAAACAATTTCTACAAGTACAGATTATCCAAGTTGCTATTTGTTTGTCAAAAGGAATCAGCTGAAAAAAGGATGGTTGTATTTTGAATTGAAGTGTCACATATTAGGGTGCATCAAACAGTTGGTGAAAAAAATCCAAGTTTAGTAAGAAACTTTACCAGAAAATATAACAACGCCTTCAGCGGATACCCTTGCCAACTCTGGAAGAGTTCTGTTTAGGTACTTTGGAGACAAGTAATCTAATGCATCTGATACTATTACCAGAGAAAATGATTTTGCACGGTAGGGCAGAGGAAATTTTATATCAGCAGCACGCACAATGCCCTTGCTCACAAGACTCTTGCAGCTTGTATCAACATCGTCCAAGTCATATGGTTCCACACCCCAGGCTTCAGTATCCTCCTCTTTTAAAAAATTTGAAACTACTGAACAGGTCTCAGGGCCAACATGCAGTACCTTACGCATGCTATCGCCATATGCCTTCTTCAGTATAGGAATTGCTCTCTGAACTTCATTTGTACATGATACACCACCTGCATTACATTCAAACTGTAAATAGATTCTAACTGATAACCTGCATGTTAAGTAAGTACCACACAAACAATTCAGAGGACTAACCATCTCTCGCAGGAAAGATTTTTGATAGCCCAGGAATTACATGGTCTATATCCTACAACTGAACATGTGATCTCAGCTTGTCTTGACTATTCCAAGGATTAATTCTACAAACCCTCAAGCCTCTAGGTCCATACACTATACAAGCTCATCACAGAATCTAATCTAAACTATATTTCACCACAAAATCTGATACAGCCATTAATTTTAGACATAAACAATAAAGTTATATATATACAGTTACACACACACACATCAATGAATTTTGATTAACATAGAGTAATGGAAGGTCAAACATTCTACGCTTATAAACTAGAGACAGACATAATAACTTGTAAAACCGGATTAGGATTTCTAGAATGATAGTGGAAAGTTTACTTAATGTATGATATAATCCAATGACAGACCTCCCTTTAGTGCAATATGCACCGCAGAAATCAAAATAATTTAGAGACAGGGAGAAAAGAAAACAAATGGATCACACATAATACCTTCAAGTTTAATTACAGCCTCTTTACTGCTTGCTCCACCTATCACACAGATAAGTAACCATTGAGAACACTTAAACTGTTAGTTAATGGAAGCTTAACAGAATCTAAATTATTCTGAGTCTTCTCTGTACACTAGTATTTGAGTCGTCAAATCAGTTACAAACCTGTCCCGCTAAAAGCATAGCAGACAAGGAGAATTGTTCCCTGAAATTATATAAAAACTAATCAGAATTTGTTAAAAGATGGAGGACATGTTGGTCATCTGGCTCAGCTGTGTTGGGACTGTTTCTTCTTTTTCTTTCTAATCATGCTAGGGTTGTTGGTGTACATTGCCTACACTATGAGGATGAATAATGATACAGACAAGATTGTTTTATACTGGGGTTGGGTTTGAATAGCAATAAATGGCAAGTGAATTTACCACAAGCACAAGAGCTACAGACAATAAAGGCGATGAACGCGCTTTGGCTTGCACCACTCCCACAAGGGGGATGCTTCCACCATCACCAATACGTCTAGCAGGATTCACTGGCCTCCTGGACATGATTGTATTCTAGACTTCTAGTACTGTTCTGCAGAAAGCAAAATGAGTTAAAACTGAACACTCATAAAACTCAGACTTCACATATGCATTAAATTATATTAGGATCCATTTCATAACAACATCCTTTCGTGACGTTCCACGTCACGTTAGAAAGGTAGAAAATCTCTACTCAAGTTGTACAAAACCCAACACCCTGAAGTCATTTACAGGTTATCATAATAGTTATCTCAATAGATTCTTCAAATTACAAACTTTACATCAAAAGAGTCCCCAATACTTCAAATCCAGCTTCACTTCTGATACCATACATCTCATTAAAGATTCCATTTTTATTTCAACTCAAGCACACAAACACTGCCAGCTTTTCCAATTCAAATTTGTATGCAATACCCTTTTATCACATCAATCAATAAGACCCAAAACCCATTTGGGTTTCTTCATTTCAAATATTATATCAAAAAGACCCAAACTTGATCGAGCAATATTCCATAGAAGATTACATGCATAGCTCAAAATGCGTGCAAAGAAGACCAGCCCATATTTCAGACAAAGGAATTTTAACTGAGAGCAATGAAGCGGTGAGAAACTAAGCAGTGAAGCAAGCTTAACTCTTTGGCATTGAAAGCGTGGTTGCAGAGAGTTAGAGTTGTAAGAAGAAGCAGAGACTAACCTTGAGGAAATGCAGCGGGAAAAGATGGGTTATGAGATGTAAGGACCGCGATTCAGATCTGCGGTGGGTCTTACAGTACTGTTACTCTAAGCTCGTCGACACTGTGAAAACTGTTGAGACTTGAGAGACTTATAGCTTGAGCACATCTGCATCTACACATCTAGAATTACACCGAATTATTTAATAAATTATTTTCTTCTTCTTCTTAGTTATTTTTTTTTAAAAAAAATCTTCAAGTTTTCCGATAATAGTTTGACTGTTTGATCAGCATCCAAAAAGTCTTAATAATTTACCGGTATTTTTTTCTATACAAATTACGAAACAATTCATTCATGTGTGATCGATAAGAGAGAATCACTGATTAAGTTTGGTTAACTCTACACATAAATTACATCACACACCAAAAAAATAATCTATAAAGAAATCAAAAAATACAAAGTCCTAAACAGTGGTTTGGTGCCAAATTCAATCATTCTACTATGGAAGAGGTATCGACCCCTCCGATTAGAGAGTGACATCTTTCATAGCCACATTTAGAGGTCATCAATGGGTCAGGTTAAATTTTTTCATCATGTCTCTAAAAGTTGGGCCGAGTTTTTTGGAATTTTTTTCATCACGGGCCACCTATGGGCCTTTTGGGTCCCGGATCTTATTAGACTTTTTGGGCCAGGTCAGACATTTTTTTTTATTAAATAAAGAAACTTAAGAATTAATGGTGTTTAACTATCTAATATATTAACAATTATATACATTAAATGATATATAAGCCTAAAAAAATATTTAGAGAGTTTAGAGATTTATGTTGATAAAATAATCTATAATATATACAATTTATGGGTTTGACAGGCTAGACCCTACGGGCCGACTTTTTTGGGGCCATAGGCTTTAGGACCTTGGCTCGAGCTCAGCCCTATGCCCATAGAGCCGGACTTTTTCGGGTCTAAATTCAGGTCGAGCCAGATTTGAACTTTTCGGACCTCGGGCAACCCACAAACTTTTTGGGCCTATAGGCCAATGGTGACCCCTAGCGGCATTCTCAATAGCAGCACTCTCTTTCTTAGCCTTGCATGAATCCTCTCTCTCTCTTTCTTCTCCTTAATTTTCTTGTTCTCCTAATTTTTGGAGCCTACAAGACAACCCTATTTCTTCTTCTCCAAAGACCAGAATAAATAAACCATTGAATATATACAAAAGGGAGATATCGTTAGCAAAGATATGGCGACTATTTCCACAAGCAAGAAAAGAAAAAGAAAATTAAAAGTGATTAATGTCATATCCTATCAACTTTGTTTGTTTTGAAAGACAAGCTGCATTGTTTTCAATCTAAAGTGTAGAACATATATAGTCTGTAACCAACAGACACCGAAGAGTTCCTAAAACTACACAGCCACTCAGTCACAAAAAAAGTGAGGAAACCTCGAATAGAAATTGTACAGCATAAGAGCATCCGCAGCGGGGAAGAATTTTTGGGTAAATCGGACGTCTTCAGCAGAAAAATGATGTAGCGGTGGTTTTAGAGGTGGTTGACCAATCGTGGACCGAGAGGATGTCCTGGAGAACGATCGGAAATCGATCGTGAGAGAAATCGCCTACTCTGGTAGAGTCCACGCACGTGGGTGACGCTAGGGCAAGTCAATTTTTTTTTTTAATTATGGCACGTGTAATACACACGCCGTAAAACTGTAATTTTTTTAATCAACCAATGGCATCCAACCACGTGGTCAAATTGGCTCAAATTTTTATACTACGAATACAATAGTTATATGCCCCCATCCTACGATTCATTTTTTCATATTCAATTTGTATCTAACTTTTTTACTTTTAAATGATCATATTTGTTCAAAGCATTCATCAAGTTATATAATACTAGTAAGCAAGCCATCATTTCATTTATTCCATCAACACAAATTTGTGAATTTCGTGATATCAGACATTCATAGTGAAAATAGGCACAATAGATAATCGCGGATATTTTTTTAATAATTTTTTCGGTGATTGAGCTATTTTTTAAATTTATTTTGAGAGTCTCAAATCGATAATTTCATTTAAAATAGAAGTCTACAATATCGATCGAGCTCAAACTGGACCCCAAAATTATTCAAATTTTTTGGAGATGTACAAAATAATTCTTAGATTTAATCAAACGGTCTTTTTCTCGATTTAATTTCATTTTAACTAGTAGTAGATTTTTTCTGATTTATGTTTAGTTATAATTAATGAATGTTACTTAAATGATGAATTTCATCTCGAATTTTTTTGAATTCAATAATTTTAGAGTACCGTACACGTCATAACAGCTTTGTTAAATTTTCGAGGAATTTTTAAGAATCATACCCTATTTGTTTACATTTTTAGATGGCATGGAATTAAAGAAAAATCAAATTTTAACAAAATTGAAATTGTTTGGGTTTATTTACACCATTTGTTTTATTTTGATTTTTTTTATATAAAAAAATGTGTGGGCCGTCCGTTGGTATTGTTGCCAGACAACGTCGTTCTTGCCTCCTCCCCTGATTCTAGCCACCATAGCCGATTCTTTCTCCACCATCCTCCAAATCCATTGCATCAACCTTTGCATCCTCCTTGTGTGTTCCGTGATACAGTACCGAGGTTGGCCATCGCGGCATCGCTTCCTGCCTCCGTCACAGCACAGGCGTGCCGCCTCCGAGCCTCTTCGGCCTTCGCATGTCGCTCAAATCCTCTACTCGACTTTGATGTGCGTATCTCTCTCTCTCTCTCTCTCTCTCTCTGCCCACCGACGATAAT
The DNA here is from genome assembly GCA_946800695.1 of Geum urbanum. Lineage (NCBI taxonomy): Eukaryota > Viridiplantae > Streptophyta > Magnoliopsida > Rosales > Rosaceae > Geum > Geum urbanum. Next base: position 2,644,261 of record OX327002.1, on the reverse strand, counting down.
CCCACCAGCGACATAAGTGTTTCTTAGCTAATTTATGGGCAAAGAGAAGGATTACGTGTTAATGTTGAAAATATTAACAAATGAAATTGCGCCACGTGTTATAATGAAAAATCACCTTCTGGGGTGTTCAGCTTAGGGGCGCATTCTAGCATATACTTTAATTAGAGCATAAAGTGGCACCAGATAAATAAAGGGTGGTGAAATTGTCACATTTTTTTTTTATAAATAATACCCTCCTGTTTGATTTTTTGATTTTTGTGTGTATTTTTAATACATTTTTGTTTAAAATTATGAAGAAGAGAGCTGATTTGTAAAAAAAATGCTAATTTTACCTCCTAATTAAAATAAGGAATAAATTCATCTATGGTGACAGTAGTTTTCAAAAAACATCAAAGTGATGCTTAAACTTTAAAAACTATCAAAGTGATGTCTATTATTTTAATAGTGTTTTGAAATAATAGACATTATTTTGATAATTTTTAAAATTTAGATATCATTTTAATAATTTTTTAAAAATTACATAACGTAAATTTATTTCTTAAAATAAACAAATTATATTTTCGCTCACAAGACTAAAGCTCGGTTTATGAATTGAAATGTGAAAACTGTCAAAATATAGTCAAGTGACTCCTGTCATACGTCCGTCTTGTCGCATCGTTACACAAAAAGTGAAGTGACAAACGGAAAAGTCCCAGTGGACATAAATATCTATCGAATTATTTTATCTTTATACATTGTATTGAAATAATTTGTCGATAATTGAAATATTCAACGGTAGAACCATAATGGTGTTCTTTTCTTTCATTAAAACAAAAGGCACAAGCACTTCTTCTTGATGTTAGCATGGCATTGGTTTTGATACCTAACTAAAAGCACCATCGAACGGTTAGCTAGCCATTACCCATTTTTGTTCATTTCAAAACGATAGAAATGGCTTTTTGTGTCGTTTTCATATCTAACTGTATAGGGTTGTGCATGATTTCGACAGATTATATAATAAGCTAGCTTAGTTATTTAATGGCATCAAGTGTTTGATACGCAAGACACAATAAATATCTAAAAACTGCGACAATATGGATGAAAAAAAATGTCTAGACCAATTACCATGCACGCTAATGATACACGTAATTATCACTTCATGAAAATGCGACTAGCTGGATTTGATAGGATTTCGATCACAAAGTTGACAACTCTGCAAATAGGCCGGATTAATCTCTATATATTAAAAGAAAAGTAGTTAAACATTCTAAATATTATATTTTGTTCTTCTATCAAATCAACTTTTAATAATAAAAAAAATTCATATATCATGAGTAAAAATGTAAATCAATTGATCAAAGAAAAAAACAAAACAAAAAATAAAAAACTAAAGAGAAAAGTCCACGTGTACATTAAAGAAAAACCACCAGAAACAAACTATCGTAATAAATTTTTTTCATTATTTTTCTACAAAGAAAAATTGTGATTTTCTTTTAAAGAAAAATAAAACTACTCACAAACAACTCTCAAATAAATACACACATATCGGAGGTGTGCATTTATCTAGTACATGATTATCTATATTATTTTTTAAGAAATATACGTTGTTAACTATATAACTGAAATTTCTATATTCCGCACGCCTTATATACCACTTCTTTCTCGTTTCTTCTCATCTACAACAATTTCGCATCGATAAACAAATCTTCTTCTTTTTTGGTTACATGGAGTCCCGTAAGGGATTAGCAAGGAAAACAAAGCAACATATCAATACATAACAGGACCAACAACAGTTATCTTAGGTTTTCTAAGATTTCCTAGATCATCTAGGAAAGTCCCAGCAGCATGAACAACAGGTTCAGAGAAGACTACCACACCAGGATCATGATTAAGGATCATCTTAGCCAGACAATCAATAACCATATTCATTTCCTTATAGACATGCCTCAACTACACATTTTGAAAGCTCAAAAACATATGTTTGGTAAATTATTTAAAATGCTGGAATAATAATGCAAGAACTGAAAATTCAGAATCCAGCAATACTAACAATTCATAACCAGCACTGAAAATATTTGTAATACTAGTGTCCAGAGCGATTTCTAAGAGCAGAATAAAACATATGAAAATACATTGCTAATGGGCCGAAACTTATAGAAATGTATGAACCCGGTGGACTCAAAGCCTCTGGGGATCAAAATTCAGCTAAGAAGAAGCACTACAACCTGGGCACAGAAAACTGAAAGGCCTAAGGAAAGGCGGATAAAAACATAAAAATGTTAGCGTGAGTTGACATAAACTTACAATTAGTGTAAAACAATAAAATAATCTATTTGTGCATTTTCGCTGTTTCTATAAAATCATGCGAGTTTAAAATAATAAACTGAAATAAAATATAGAGGTGGGCGCTCAGGGTGTTTGTCCTAACCCGAAGCATCTCCAAGACTGTAAGTAAAAAGTGATGGGATCGTCTAGGGGGTTTGTCCTAACCCTAGATAATCTGGGTCGGCAGGGAGTTTGTCTTAACCCGGTTTGACCCGATTAGTCAGTGATCAGCCGACTAGTCAAAACATTGATGCTGAAAATAAAATCATCACAAACATACCTCCAAACTCGACTGCAATAAAATACAGAAAACTGTAAATCTGCGTAAACATGAACTCGCAACAACTGTGAAAATAAATAAACGTCTACTCACCGTACAATGTCGGGATATTCATAAAGTCGTAACCTGCTAATCGGCGTAATAATCATCTGACACGGCCCACTAACTCCGAGTTTGTCCTAACTCGGTCTGACCCGACTAGTCAATGATCAACCGACTAGTCAAAGCATCGATGCTGAAAATAAAATCATCACAAACATACCTCCAAACACGACTGTAATAAAATACAAAAAGCTGTAAACCTTCATAAACATGAACTCGCAACAACTGTGAAAATAAATAAACGTACACTCACCGTACAATGTCGGGATATTCATAAAGTCGTAACCTGCTAATCGGCGTAATAATCATCTGACACGGTCTGCTAACTCGTAATTCTGAAAACACGATTATAATTAATATCCACTCGTCAATATTGAATAGCTAAGCTCGTAATCCTACGAGCAATAATGTCGAGAATCTCGCATTCTCGAATAACATATTTTCTGACTAAAAACGAACTTAATCAAATTTCGAATTCAGTTCCTTGCATCGCTTCATTATAAATCATTTTTAGAGTCGCAACAAAAATCTCAAACATCGAGCGATTCGAATATAAATCGATAGTCAGATTATCTGTTAATAATATCGTGATATCAATTAATTATTATTTGATTAAATACACGTCTAAATTAATCAAGTCTAAATCTATTCAAGAACCTCACCATTGCATTCGGCACGAAATTACGAGAAGGACGACATAAAATTTTGCTGAAAATTCCACCTCGCCAGAGCTCCGCCGCGCACCACCGTTTACGGCGGCAAGAATATTCCCATCGACACCAAATCAAACAACCTGCACATCAAATTGTTCTTCTCAACAATCCCAACAACATTCAAGAAAAACACAACATCAAAATCAAACTGGAAAACCTCTAAATCGCCGGAAAACTAAAATCCCGCCGAAAAATTCATCTCCTCCGTCGGCAGGTTTTCGGCCACTATAAGGGCCAAGACGTGTCGCGTTCAACTTGTCTCATCCTGGGCTTCAAAACTCCCTTAACCTCAACGTTTAAAACCGCTGCAAACGCCATCACCGTCGCCGTGAAAATCAACCTGGAAACCGCCACTTACTCGACCTATATTCTCTCTCCTCCGTCCACCAACGTCGGAGATATTGCCACCAAATGATAGAGGGGTCCAAGCCCAACAAAACTCGACCAATTTCACGGCCGAAGGTGTCCTGTCGGAGGCTCACCGTCAGCGAGAAACCGACGGCGAGCACGGGTCGGGGGAAGGTGGTGAAACCCCAGTCAACCCATTCTTCCCAAAAAGGAAACTTCTGCCATTCCTGCTTTAGAAACCTCTATTTATACCTGCGATTTTGCGATAAAATATTTTCCGATATTTTTGTTAAATTTTCGCTAACCATAACTTCTTTGTCGTAACTCCGATCACAACACTTGTCGTGGCCACAAACTCGTATCGATAAACTCTACAACTTTATCCAAAGATACTTCTCAAAAAATATAATCGATAAAATTTTGACGAAACGATAGCGAAAATTATCGACGGTAAAAACTAAGTACCATCGACGATTAACGTAATTAATTAACGATTAACCACATAAGTTCCGATTATCGTATAATGATGTTCTGGGTCGTAACATCCTCATCACCAGAACTACAAATAGAGCAGATAGGAGAGGAGGTCATACCTCTTTTATGGTGCTGCGCATTAGTAAGGAGCTTTTTATGGTGCGAGGACCACATAAACGTTTTTCAATTTTGGAGGCACATTGAACTTCCAAATTTTCTTCCATTTAACATGGGAAGTATTGTAGTCAAAGAAGGAAGCATAAGCTGTCTTAACATAGAAAAGACCATTAGGAGCATGACCACAAACCCTCACATCCTTACCACATCCTTCAAAACCAGGAGGAACATTTAAATTTTTTAAAACCACCGTCTCACGAAGACTAGACTGTAACAAGCTCAGATTCCACCCAAAATCATCTCACATATCACACATGAGCATTCTCATCTACTTCAACACCAGGGAGGGCAATGTCTTTGAATCTAACATCAGTAAGCCACAAGTCAGCCCAGAATTTAACTTGCTGGCCATTACCAATTCTCCAAAACAAACTAGTTCTCAAAAGGGAAGCTCCATGGACTACACCTCTCCGAGTGCTAGAACAGTCCTTAGGAGCTTGATAATTTGGACTAAAAAAATCATGCTTCTACCGATACTTCTTCCCATAAAATTTGGCCCAAAGACCTTCATCCTTCTGAACAATTCTCCAATTGGATTTAGCCAACAAGGCTTGATTCATTTGTTGAGTCTTCTTAATACCAAGACCACCAAGACATTTGGGTTGACACACAGTTCCCACTTAATCAAATGAGTTTTCTTCTTCTCCTCAGTGTCACTCTAAAGAAAATTTATGTTAAGCTTGTCAAGCTTTTCACACAAATCAATGGGAAGCTTTGCAATACCCATAGTATAAAATGGAATAGCACTAGTCACAGACTAAATTAGAGTGAGCCTACCGGCCATATTTAAAGTCTTACTTTTCCAGTTAGCTAATTAATATACCTTCAACCTTATTCAATAGCTTGGAATAAGTAAATTTGTTCACTCTAGAGTGGATAAGGGCATCCCAAGATACATACCAAGGTCATTAGTAAGGGGAGACCCACATATTCTACTAATTTCAGCAGTAAGATGATTACTCACATTGGGAGAGTAATATATCAAGGACTTCTCATAGCTTACAGATTGGCCAGATTGAGCACAAAACAAGTTCAAACACTGCTTAATGAGATGAGCTTGGTCAGTAGAAGCCTCAGAAAACAAAATGAGATCATTTGCAAAGAATAAATGAGAGATCTTAGGCCCAGACGTGGATGATTTCACAGGCTTCCACTTTTTCATATTGACAGCAGTCTGAATTAAATGAGATAGTCTCTCCATACAGAGAATAATAATACAGGGAGAGAGGGGATCTCCCTATCTAATACCCCTCTGACCCTTAAAAGACTCGGTCAATTCGCCATTGAAAGACAACTGAAAGCTAGTAATTGTGATGCAACTCATAATCAACTTGATCAGATAGGGGAGAAACTGAGCATCACCAAGAACTGTGTGAATAAAGCTCCAACTCAGCCTATCATAAGCTTAGACAAATCAATCTTCCAAGCCAAAAAGCTCTTCTTTCCACTAGCTTGTTTAAACTTATAGAGCATCTCTTGAGCCACCATTATGTTATTAGCAATCTGTGTCCTAGGGATGAACACAAATAATCTGGTTAGAAAGACTTTTTAACTAGCTTACCTGGTTAGAAAGACTTTTTATAGCAGGCCTCAATTTAGCAACAACCACTTATAAATAATCTTGTAAATAGTTGAACACAAACTGATTGGCCTAAAATCCTTCATATGTTGGGAGCCATCCAACTTGGGAATTAAGGCAATTATAGTATGATTAAGGTCAGTTGGGATAACACCAGAACTAAAAGCTTCAAGAACTACAGAACAGACATCAGTAGATTAGAGAGACCAATGGTGTTGATAAAATATGACAAGGAAACCATCATAACCAGGACCTTTGTAACCTTCGATAGAGAATAAAGCCTTCTTTACATCTTCAATAGTATAAGGCCTGCAAATTTCCTCAAGAACAGCAACCTCCACAAAAGGGAAAAAACATGGAATTTCAAAGCTACAATCATCCACAACTTGCTGTGAAAACAGCTCCACAAAAAAATCATTAGAAATCTTCTTCATCTCACCAATCTCAGTAAACCAATTCTCATTGCCATCAAATAAGCCCTCAATTTTATTCTTCTTTCTTCTTACAATGGTAGTAAGATGTAGTTTTTTTTGTATTTCTCTCCCCTTCCTGCAACCACTTGTCTCTAGATTTTTGTCTCCAAAAGAAGCACTCCTGGTCAAAGATTTTTTCATATTCAGCAATCAACTTCACCTCAAGATCAATGAAAAACTTATTTTCACTTCTGTCCCTAGCCTTCTGAATCCCACCAATACTAGTAAGGAGTCTCTTTTTCTGCTAAAATAAGTTACCAAAAATATTAAAATTCCAGGTAGAAAAAGCTTCAAAAAGACCATGAAGCTTATCTGAAAAATTTCCCTGCAATCCCTGCGAAGTTTTGGATACAATAGCATTGTAGTCTAAATGTGACATCCACATAGCCTGAAATCTAAAGACAATCTTTTTTCTGTTGACAAAATTATTAGAATAAAGGTGCAAGACAATTGGACAATGGTCAAATTTTGTCTTTGGTAGATGTCTCACAAAAGCCTCCCCAAACTCAGCTCTCCATTCACAACAACAAAATGCTTTATCAAGCCTTTCCTTAATAGTTTTATTGGCCCAAGTATAACATGAACCATTGAACCCTAAATCAAAGAAAGAATTATCATTGATCTAGTCCTTTAACTTCCCAAATCTCCCATGATAACAACTCTTATCTAAAGTACAAATAAGCTCATTGAAATCACCAATCATCACCACAGAGAGCTTGTACTTATCATAAATAACACTGAGATGAGGCCAAATGTTGGCTCTCATACTATTTGTGGGACTGGCATAAATGATGGATAACATCCAAGGGAAGGCTCCAACATTATTAATTTTCTCAGTGATGGCCTGGAAAGATAAGTCTAATTCATCAATGCACAAGACAAAAGTGTTCCACAAAACTCAAATGCCACCAGAAAAACTAGTAGTCTCCATAACAATGGCTTTTTCATATCTAAGTTGAAATAAAAACTTTTGAGCCCTAGAGAAAGGCACTCTAGGCTCACAAATCATCAACAGATCCACATAATTCATCTTTACCAAATCAGAAATAGCCTTTCTGAAATTGTCACTACCAGCACCTTTAGCATTCCAAAACATGAACTTCATCATTAAAAATAGCTAGGGTAAGTGAGATTAAGTCCCATAATCACGCAGACACCATGTCCTCCTCACCAGGAGGAGACATAGCATCTTCCTTAGCCAAATGGCTATTGTCAGCAAAAACCTGCTCAACAAATTTCTCCACATCATCTCCACTAGACCTATCCATAGCAGAAGATGAGTCATTCTCAATGGGACAATGTCCAGCCAAGGCATCATCATTAGGAATGAGGCAACTATCAACAACATCAAAGGACAATTTCTTGGACACAGAAGTTGCCTTAGCACTACTAGTAGTCACCTTTGCCTTCACAACCTTCCTTTGATACTTAATTAATAGTTCCATTGTTAAACACATCCATCATAGGTTGTCTTCCATTTTCCTTCTTACTTCCAGCCCTAGTCACTTTCATAATAGCCATAGAACCACCTGAACCAACACTCTTGCTCACAAGGAGCCTCCAAAGAACCAAAGACTCATTTCCCTTTGTTTGTTGGACATCACAACCTTCCTTGCAGGGATACTAGAAGAAGCAATACCCTTAACCTTCCGGAGACCAGTATCCATAGCAGAACTAGTCATAGGATTATCACCATTAGTACTAGGTAGCACCAAGGTGGCATCATCAATCATAACATCCTCAGAATTAGTACCATCCAACACAAAAAACCTAGAGCCCTCCATAGCTTTAGATTTATTTGTACCACCTGAACCAAGCCTATTTTTCTTCTTATAGCTAATAAGCTTCCAGCTACCAATGTCTTCCTTCTTAACAGCCAAATCAACAGCCTCATTTTTACCTTGATCCATCACATCTTCATTCATCACAGAACTGCCCTCTACACCAATAGTCTTCTTACTCTCTTGAGTACAATCAGATTTTTCAGCAGTAGGAGTCCGTTTCACATTTGGGCACTTGTCCTTAGCATGGCCATAGCAGTCACATTCAAAAAAAATTAAGGACAGTCCCTCATAAACCACATGGTAGGCCACTCCTTCAACCTCAACAAAAGGCCTCAAAGGCTTACTTAAATCTAAATCTACCTCAACACAAATCCTAGCAAACCTGGCTCTAGATTGCCTCAAAATCACAGGATCAACCTTCACCATATTCCCCAAAGTCATGCCTATTTTTTCCATTGGAAATTTCTTGAAGCACTTGATTGGAAGCTCCTCAATGCTTACCCACATAGCCATGTACCCAATACAGGTCATTTTTAGATTGAATTCAGGGTTCCATTTATGCACAACCAATGTTTGTCCCCCCAGGATCCAAGGACCACCACACAGAACATGCTCTATATCAGTTTCAAGGTTGAATTTCACAATATACAAGTCATTGGGAAAGTCAATAAGCTGTCATCCACCCTTCACTTGCCATTTTCGTCTCAAGCCCTGCAACATGAACTCATAGCTAGTTAAGGAATTGGGTCTACCTATTAACTTCACAATAACAACTTGATGCCATTCCAGATTCAACTTAGCATGCACCTTCTCAGAAAACGTAACATTCTTACCATCATAGGTAGAGAAGCATCCTCCTCCGAGGCTTAAAAATCCTCCACCATGATATCATGGTACTTCGAAATAGGACTTCTCAATGTAGTAGCATAATTACCAGATCTACCTATCGTAGGTAGAGAAGCATCAGAATCAGTAGAAGCAACATCCAAATTCACCAGCTTAGAAAGTAGATCTGACTCTGTACGAATGCGTTTTCTTTGCATATCAATAGAGGAATCCCCTCTGCCACTTCCCTTAGGAAGGACGAAGAAGACAAAAGTCGTTGGAGAAGCCACCAGTACGTTCAAATCCGGAAAAGAATTAAACAAATTCGTACGAAAATAGCCTAATGGAGTAGTAAGTTTCGCAACGGATAGTTTCAGAGGGAAAAGTCGCCGTGCGTAAGGCACGTTCAACTCAAATTTTTTCGGTGCGGTTGTTATTTACTTATATGCTTCCTAATCCCAGATATTTTTGCAAACATCATCGATAAGCAATTCTTGCATACAAATATTGGACGTAAATATTGATCATGTACGCTAAGTTGGTTTTTTCGACCCTCAAATTGTAACATCAAGAGGAAAGAGACGGGTAAGCAATGATGTGATCATAACCCTAGTGTCCCTATTAATAATTCAATACATGTTAGTAAGATGAAGTTAAACAGTTGATGTATGACCCTCATGATAGAAGCTAGAATTTAAGATGAAGAAAGGAAATAACGCAAATGCAAACAGATCGAAGATTTGGATCCAAACCCGGATATTCGAGTATTTGTACACGATCAAATTTGACACGTAAGAGTTTAAGACTTATGGTAGCACTTTGAGCAACACGTCACTCTTTCCATACTTTGCCATATACACCAAAACAACGCCAGCCTAAAACCAACCAACTAAATATGACAATATCATATCACTCAGGATTTTTGCTGCTGCTGCTGATTGTTATAGGACTTGTATTTTTATATTCACCATATCCTTGTCGGCCTAATAGTTTATAACTCATATGATTGTATAATCATATCGTATGATTCATCTTTTCACTCTCATTATTCTATTAATTTGGTGGGATTAGGGAACCTTTGTGCTTGTGAAAGATTGTCACCTTGGGTTAAAGATTAGGACTTTCACCATTCAGGTCCTGAAAAAGAAGAGAGAAGGTGGAGAAGAAGCTTGAAGTTGCAACCCTCACCGGATTCGAGTAATCAGTAATGTTTCTTAATCGAGTTGTATTAGATATTTATTTTCTTGATATTTGTGTTGACTTTAATGTAGTTATAATTTGTTATTATGTTTTGTAACGAACTGTATATACACGTTTACTTACTTAAAATCTGAATTATCAAGAATCAGAACTAAACTGGAATCGGAATAGGAAGGAATTGAAATGAAAATATGTTATCTTCATTAAGCTGTTTACTTACCATTTAAAATTGTAATCAGAATTAGAATCAAAATTAGTTTGATTACTGAAAAATACCCATACAAATTAATAGCTATATTTTCACATAGAATAACTTTTTTCTTTTTTTGAATTTGAGCAAAGTTTATATGAAAAATGGTTAAAATAATACCGACATGAGAACAAATCATTAGAGCTAACTAAATATCAAAAAATGAAAAACTAAACGTTAAATCTAGCAAGCTCTATAGGTAGACAAAACTTCAAATTTAACAAAATAGTAATCATAATACCTTTAGAAAAATTAAAATATAACTATTCGTAGTAACATTTTAACAAATATATTAAAATATTAAGTCTAAAGAAATTGAAGTCATTTAATAATACATAAAGTTCGCTTCAAAAAAATATACATAAGGGTAGTATTAATACGAAAGTTGATTTCGGGAGGAATGATTCCTAAACCTACATTCCCCTTTGGAATCAAATTTCGGGTTTATTCGAGAATTATTCCTGATAAGGATGTGAGACCCACCTCCATTCCAATTCTCTTATATGCAAGTAAACACCAAAATAAAAGCGAATGAGAATAATTCTCTCTCTTTTAATTCTAATTCCAAATAAGTAAACATACCATATGTCTAAGAGAAGAATGATAGAATAAAAATTAGAAATTAAAAATTTTATTAATATTTTTATTTTTGTGGAGTGATCAATCTTTTATTGTTTTCGTGTCAGATTTGACACGATATGAGTCATCGTAACTTTTATTGCATCACCATCTCAACGCCATTTGTGTTTATGTTGCCATCTTTCACTAGCTATTTTGGGAAGTACTATTGAAGATACTATCGAGTAAATTATACCTCCGAGAATAGCTGGTGTATTTTGACTCACTAGTAGAGGATTGAAAGACAATGACCACATTCTGTTTTTGACAAATAGAGACCCAAATTCATTGGGAAAGCTGGTCGACAGTAAAACCGAAAAGTAAATACCAGAGGAACAAGAAAATATTAACAAAATAAAAGGGGCACAAGATAAATTCTTCACCCTCTGTCAATTCTTCTTGGTTACGATTTTGCTTGGAAACGAAAAAGTTCTAATCCGAACAAAAAAAAGTGATGCTTAATTGCGCCACTTGATCATATAAATTTTGCAGTTCCCACCATTCTCAGAAACTAAATCTCTCTCTTTCTCTCTCTCTCTCTAAAAAACAAGAGTTGAAACTTTGAGTAAGCAAAAAAGCTTAAAAGCTGTGAGCTTTTCATTCATGGCGGTGGAATACGAGTGTTGCGGTAGCGGCTTCTTCATCCACATAGTGATCATCGTGTTCTTGGTCTGCTTTGCTGGGCTAATGTCTGGGCTCACCTTGGGCCTCATGTCCATGAGTCTTGTTGATCTCGAAGTCTTGGCCAAGTCTGGGACTCCCAAGGATCGCAAGCACGCCGGTACTTTTATTTCTTTTCTTGTTTTACTGCTTCTGGTTTTAAAGATTGAAACTTTGTTTTGTGTTGGTTTGAGAAAGATTGGAACTTTTTGTGTGCTCTATTTGGTTCGATGTGAAAAATAATGTGAGTGAAATATGATCAGAGGAAAAGTTCTGGGGAGCTGAAATTGTGTTTAACTGTTGCAAGTTTAATTTTTGTTTATTGGGATTGTAACGATTGAGTTTAGCTGGTTATGGGAGCTGTTTGGGTTGGCAAGTTCAGAACTTTAATGGGTTTGTGAATTTGTGTTGACAAGGAAAAACTAGTTGATGGGTTCTGTTAGTATAATCAAAATTCTTAATTGTTTGGATGGGAAATTGATCTGAGGAAGTGTTGCAGCCTGTGGTGAGGTTTCATCTGAGCTTATTTACTTTCCTGGGCTTTCGAGATCAAAGATGTTAGAGTACACAATGAAAGCATGCTATTATGAGTATACGACTTGTACAAGGAAGCACTTGAGCTTAGTCTAGCTTGATAGTGAAATGTATCGTTCCTTTTAACGTGTGAGTGCATCTAATAATGTGTATTGTTGATGATGAGTGCAGCGAAGATCCTTCCTGTTGTTAAGAAACAGCACCTGTTGCTTTGCACCCTACTAATTTGCAATGCTGCTGCAATGGAGGTAACTGATGTTTATTGGAAAAAGGAAAGCGTTTGTACGTATGATCCAGAAGTGTGTATTAATGTGATTGTTCCTTCTTTCAGGCACTTCCCATTTTCCTAGATGGTCTGGTGACAGCTTGGGGTGCAATTTTGATCTCAGTGACATTGATTCTTCTGTTTGGTGAGGTGATTTTTCTCAGAGTAGGATGATCAAGTCAGTACAAGTCTTGAAAGTCTGAGCTATGTGCGGATGATTCTATCAAATTCGTTGATCATATACACATTTTCCAAATGATTATAATTTTCACTTGAGGAGCACTGGTCCATTGATATTCCAAGAGAAAAAAACGTGATCATATAATTACTTTGTCGTGGCTATCTGCATTATGAAATATCAAATCACATTCAATCTTCAAATTAATCATGATGTCATACATGGTGTGAGTGGCTGTGTGTTTCTGGTGTCACTAACTTATATATACCTGTTTGAGCAGATTATACCACAATCTGTTTGTTCCCGATATGGTTTGGCCATAGGTGCAGCAGTGACTCCATTTGTTCGTGTTCTTCTTTGGGTCTGCTTTCCTATAGCTTATCCAATTAGCAAGGTGTGTCAAGTTGGTTTTACACTAGTAAATTTGAAGTTTAATATCCCAGTGATTGATAGAGTAATAATTTCTCTGACTATATATGTTCTTTGTGGTTTTCAGCTATTGGACTATCTTCTTGGCCACGGACATGTAGCTCTGTTTCGTAGAGCTGAGTTGAAAACACTTGTAGATATGCATGGTAATGAGGTATGTTTGACAGACCTTGCCCATTTCATTTCATTTGAAAGTCATCCCCTTCTAAGAAAAGGAAAGAGAGCTAGTTTTTTTTATTTATTATTTTTTTATTGTTGTTCTTTCTAATCTCATCGTGTATATCAAACTCGTTATTCTGGACCTTCTGTTATCGCTTCGTTTTGTGATATAAAAGCTGCCCTTCTAATGATGTTATACCTTGTTCTAGGCTGGAAAAGGTGGAGAGTTGACACATGATGAGACAACAATTATTGCTGGAGCACTTGAGCTCAGCGAAAAAACTGCCAGTGATGCCATGACTCCTATAGCCGATACTTTTGCAATTGATATTAATGCCAAGCTTGACAGGTTTGCTACTTTTCAGTTTCATATTTGAACAAAAACTCACCTGTGCCCATTGGTACTACTAATGTTTGGATCTGCAACCCTAAGTGCTTGCGGCTTCTGTTCACACAGGGACTTGATGAATCTAGTATTGGAGAAAGGGCATAGTAGAGTGCCAGTTTATTATGAAGATCCAACAAATATAATTGGACTTGTCTTGGTAGGTTTTCAGCAGTTTCAATGCACTTTAAAAAAATTCTGATTAAACCACTGAATATGGTATGCTTATTTTTGATATTTCTTATTTCCAGAAGACCGCTGGCCTTAACATGTCCTGAAGTTTTCTTTATGATTCATTGTGTTTTAACTTTTAAATATATATTTTCTTTCTGACATACTCCACTCAACTGCTATAATGCAAACTTCAGGTCAAAAATTTGTTGACAGTTCATCCGGAAGATGAAACACCTGTAAAGAATGTCACTATACGCAAGATCCCAAGGTACTTTATGTTTGTGAATAAAGAGATGTTTGTTGTTGGTTTCATTGCAGTCCAAATGATCCTCTATTACATTGCCGATGTTCTAACTCCCACCCTTGTCTAATAGGGTTCTGGAATCATTACCATTGTATGACATTCTGAATGAATTTCAGAAAGGTCACAGTCACATGGCAATTGTGATAAGGCGGAGCACGACCACAGAGCTGCCCAATGGCAACACTGCTGACCGTAAGTCCCTGCTTCTTACTGTAAAATGCCTTGAAGAAATCCTCAGAAAATAACTCTTATCCACAGATTTTTCCTCTTTAAACTTTAAGAGCATTTGTTTATGTGACATTTGTGGTATTGACTGGTCTTTGTCTCTTTTAACAGAACCAGTGAAAGAAGTGAAAGTGGACATAGATGGTGAAAAGCCTCTTCAGGAGAAGCTACTGAAGAGCAAAAGATCACTGCAGAAGTGGAAGAGTTTTCCCAACAGTGGAAACAATTCTTACAGGAGTGGGTCCCGAAGCAAAAAGTGGACTAAAGAGATATACTCTGATATCCTGCAGATTGATGGTGAAGAACTGCCAAAACTCCCTGAAGAGGAAGAGGCCGTTGGCATTATAACAATGGAAGATGTTATTGAAGAGCTTTTACAGGTACAAACTATATAAGCTGCGTTACTAAGTGTTATTTTCATATCTTCATTTAAATACCTCATACAAAGCCTTGTATCAACTATTTACTATGATGCAGGAGGAGATATTCGATGAGACTGACCATCAAGCTGATGAGGATTCTTAGCACTAGTCTTTCCAGGAAGTAGCATGTCTTTGTAGTACATAGCACGAGAAATTTGTTATATTTGTTTGCCTGTAGGAGTTAAATGGTAGAAACGCTAAAACAATATGTAAGGCCATCCGTGGGGGAGAGATAGGCTCTGGGGCATTTGCTAGTACTCCCAAGTCTATTATCTTAAGCAACTCTGTATGAACAAGTTGTTCAACAGATGAGTAGTCCATTGATTGAGGCATCGAACTGTTTTTTTTGTATAATGTCTTGAATCTTGTGTAATTTTCAACTGCACAAGAAGCTTAAATGTGGTGGTACTTCAGTGTACGTTTGAGCTCGATCAGTTTCTTGTGGAGATAACTGATGGATCGCGCTCGAAGGTGCTACTTGATCGATCTCATAGACATATATATGCATGACAAATTAGTGAGTAGTGACTATTGAATTTTTGCAGGTGCTACTTGATCGATCTCATAGACATATACATGTTGTACTCCACGGACTCCAGTACCTCTTTCCGAGAATTTCGGCATCTGTTTCCGACGATGAGGCTTCATGAAATTGAAACCAAGTCGGTCATATTATTAATTTCCATAGTACTTCTCTGCTCAAGCTTAATAGTGATATACGTTCTTTTCGACAGAGCAATAAGTTGATCCGTGTGGAAAAAGTGTATCTATCTTGACTTGGAACAGTGTATGAACTAGACCATATCCTAATGACTTTCCAGCTGCCCCTCTGGCCCTTTCCATTATTACACTGACCACAAAACATAGAGGAGGAAGGGGATTGAATACTACTGAATCTTATCTCTTCACAGATCACAACCCAATTCCCCCACTCAACTCAACTCTGAGAATTTGATTCGTTGGTTCATCCATGGCTCTGTTTCCTTCCGAAATTGCTTTTGACGTCTTCCTCAGCTTCAGAGGCGAAGACACCCGAAAGAACTTCACGGATCACCTCTACACAGCCCTTGTCAATGCCCGAATCAATACTTTCCGGGATGATCGACTCCAGAAAGGGAAAGTTATCAAGGAAGAGCTTGACAATGCCATTCGACGATCACGAAGCTCCGTGATCGTGCTTTCCAAGGAGTATGCCTCTTCCACATGGTGTCTGGATGAGCTTGTGATGATCCTTCAACAACGCAACAGCACCTCCGACTATGTCGTCTTACCCGTCTTCTACGACGTCGATCCATCTCATGTCAGGAAGCAAACTGGGACTGTTGAACAAGCATTAACTATGCACCAAAAAACCCAGTCTCCGAGTAAACTAGAGAAATGGAGGACAGCACTCAAGGAAGTTGCAGATCTAGCAGGAATGAATTTGCAAACTGAAGCTGATGGGTATGTGTAAATATACATCTCTTTTAATTTGCTTATAATTTTGAAATTGTGTGATATATTTAGTAGTTTGAATTGTAATTTGTAGGCACGAGTCAAAGTTCATTCAGAATATTGTTAGGGAGATTCAAGACAAGTTAGGTCGTAAACCTCTAACCGATGTCCAGGAGGAATTAAAGAAGAAGTTGCGATCTGCTTACCGAGTTCTCGATTTTGCCGAGGGGAATCAGCTGAATAATCCATCTGTCAGGGAGTCGCTCTTTGACCTGAAAGAGGCTGTCTATGATGCAGAGGACTTGTTGCAGGAGATAAAAACTGAAGTGTTGAGGCTAGAGATAGAACAGGTTTATGAGTGTAGCACAAGTAAGGCACAAGAGCTCATCTCTACTCCATCTCATGCTTTTGACACAGTTTTTTTACACTCCACGGTGGATCAAGTTCTTGAAAGACTAGACGACATTACAAAGCAGACGAAAAATGTTCTAGATTCACAAGTAACTGCTGGATCTAAGGTATCCCAAACTATACCGTCAACTTCTTTGGTCGAAGACAGTGTGTGTGGCAGAGAATACGAGAAAGAGACACTTATTAGATTATTGCTATCAGCTGATGAGAGTGGCAATAAGATCAGTGTGATTCCTATTGTAGGCATGGGCGGGATTGGGAAGACCACCCTTGCGCAGCTTTTATACAACGATGATAGAGTTGAACATCATTTTGACAAACGAGCATGGGTATATGTTTCTGAAAAATTTGATGTTCTTCGGATTTCACAAGAAATTTATGAGTCTCTTACTCCAGACGATTGTAAAACTATGAACTTAAATAAGCTTCAGTTAAATTTGAAGGCGGCTTTGAAGGGGAAAAGGTTTTTTCTTATTCTAGATGACATGTGGAATAAGAGTTACACAGAATGGGAGGTCCTAAGGCGTCCTTTTCAATTTGGAGCACATGGAAGTAAGATTATTGTCACAACACGCAATCAAGATGTTGCATCTATGGTGTGTACTCTTGAACCTCACAGTCTCATGCCAATGTCTGAAGAAGATGGCTGGTCATTGTTTGAAAGACATGCCTTAAAAAATGCAGGTGTTGGGGCACACTCAGATCTTGAAGAAATCGGTAGACAAATTGTTCAAAAGTGTAAGGGTCTTCCTTTGGCTATCAAGTCCCTCGGGGGTCTCTTATGTTCAAAATTAACTGTACGGAAATGGGAAAGTATATTGAACAGTGAGACATGGGAGTTGTCACAGGAAGAGAGTAACATTCTGCCATCTCTTTGGTTGAGCTATAAGGATCTGACTCTAGAGCTCAAACGTTGTTTTGAGTATTGTTCGATATTTCCCAAGAATTATCGATTCCAAAGATTTAATTTGATTTTGTTGTGGAAGGCTATAGGTCTATTGGAACCTGATAAAAGAAAATCAGCAGAAGATATTGGAGAAGACTACTTCAAGGATCTAATCTCGAGGTCATTTTTTCAACTTTCATCAACTGATTATTATGGTATTGAATATTACACCATGCATGACCTTCACAATGATTTAGCAAGCTTTGTATCTGGAGAATTTTGTGTAAGGTTGGAGGGCAATGATTCACCAAACATGGGGAGCAGGACTCGTCATGTGACTGTTGAATTAGATATAATTGAAGGTTTACATCCACCTAAATGTTTGCGCAGCTTAATCACTACAGCAAACAGGAGGGATACGGTGATGAGAGCACCCTTTATTAACTTATTTCCAAAATTACTATGTTTAAGAGTGCTCACGTTGTTATCAGGGTACTTTATTGAAGAATTGCCTGATACAGTAAGCAACTTGAAACATCTTAGGCAATTAGATTTGTCTCGCACTCACATTAGAAGATTACCCGATTCAATCTGTAATTTGTATAACTTGCAAGCATTGTTGTTGTCAAGCTGTAAGTATCTTACTGAACTGCCAGCCAACTTGGGAAGATTGATCAAGTTGAGCCATTTGGATATTACAGACACATCAAAGTTAGAAAGGATGCCACAAGATATGGGTAATTTGAAAGACCTCCAAATGCTGCCAAAATTTGTGCTAGACAAAGACATTGCTGGGAATAATTTGGCAGATTTAAAGAAGCTTCAAAATCTGCGTGGAAGACTTCATATCTCATGGCTTGTGCATAGCACTGGTTTGGAAGCCTATATTCTGAGGGATAAGAAATTTCTCAATGAACTGGAATTGGATTGGGGAAGAAGTAGAGTACGCAATAATACAGTAGAGGAAGAAAGAGAAGTGCTTGAGAAGCTCCAACCTCACCTGAACCTGCAAAGACTTACGATTAGAGGTTTTGGAGGTAAGATGATGGCAGATTGGTCAGGATATTATTCTTCCTCTGCTCTTGTTTATCTTACACTAGATGGTTGTTGGAATTGTGCCTCCTTGCCAGCATTGGGACAGCTACCTTTCCTCAGAGAGCTCAATATTCATGGATTACGTGGAGTGGTGTCCATAGGTTCAGAATTGTATTATGGTGAGGGCAGTGCTACTACTTGTGTGAATAAACCATTTAGATCTCTACAATATTTAACATTCGAAGATATGGATGAGTGGAAAGAATGGTCTTTTGTTGGAGGTGACGATATTGCAACTTTTCCCAAGTTGACCAAACTTTATATAGGGTACTGTCCGAAACTGAGTTTGTGGCCAGACAAAATGCACTCCCATCTCCCATCTCTCGTTACTTTGGAGCTTTGGAAGTGCCCAGAATTGGAATGTTATCCGGAAGGGGGATTCCCGTCAAAGTTAAAATCACTTAAAATCAGATGGTGTAAAAAACTGAATGCAAAGAGTGTGCAGAAGCTGAACAAGGGTTGTCTCCGAAGACTCACCTCTCTCGAAGACTTGACACTCAGCTTCTTTGAAAGCGACGAAAAAGTAGACTGGTCGGCAGAGATGGAGGACGAGGGTTTGTTCCCCAGCACTCTCACTCTTCTCCATATCCACGATCTTAATTGCGAGACCATCGACGGCGCCAAGTGGTTCGGCCATCTCAACTCTCTTCAAGGACTATTGATTATCAATTGCCATGCTCTCCGGTGCTTGCCAGAAAGTGGGCTACCCACTACACTTCAAATCTTGCGAATATTTGGTTGCGGTGCGCTGCAGTGCTTGCCAGATAGTGGGCTACCCTCTTCTCTTTCTCGTCTATATATAAGGAGATGTCCTTTGCTTGTAAAACGGTGCCGTAGAGAGACGGGTGAAGATTGGCCCAAGATTGCTCACATAGGCCACATTGAGATCAATGATAAAGAAATATGATGCCATTTCGAAGAGAAACAATCCATGTTCTCTGAATGCATTGCACAGCCTAAGGAGGTCTCTTATTCTTCTATCAATTTGATAGATCGGTAAGATTGATTGCTATCTCTTTATACATTTCAATTTTGGTGTATTTGTTGTTTATTTTCCTTGTTTCTGATTTTGACGATGGGTGAACTTTGGTGTATTCAGTCCCATTATAAAGCTTCGTTAGTGATTTTATCTGAGTCCTCTGATTAGTGATTTTCCTTCCAACATTGAAATAGATGATGGGTTAGATACATATCAAACAGAACCGATGATATATGCTAGATTCCACTTTATATATAATACAATACTAGGGACAGATGATACTGATGTATGCATGCCATTATCTAATAGCTATGGAGTTAGTTTCTTGTAAATTGGCCAGTGTGTTTTGTTTGGGTATATATGTTGTGAATTATGTTTGCTAATTCTGCCTAATATTGGCTGCAGATGGACAAAGTGGTTTACTAGTATTGAATTTCTATTTTCCATTTGCATCTGCCAACCTCTGGAACGTCTTCAAATCAGAACTTCTATTGTTTCTTGAGCTCTATAGATGTTATTCACTGCTACTGTCAGCTCGCCTCTGAAGCTCTGAAGGTAGTTTACAAATAGATTTTAAGTGATCATTTTAGTTGTTCAAAATCTGAAATTGAAGAATAAGCATAATGGTTGTGGCACTTCTCTATTGTTTCAGGAGCTATAGATTCATCAACTAAATTCTATGTGCTATGTGTTGGTGTGCAAAAGTTAACAGTGTCACTCTTTCATTGACTACAACTCCCCTACCTCACCCTGTAAGTTTCTTTTCAGCTTCCAAATCCAGCAACTGTTTGCATCTGAATTTCTTACCTATAAAAAGAGAAATAAAAGCATTGCAATGCCTATAGATTTGACCTCTTCTCTGCTCTTTACATGCAGCATGTCAGCTGATATGGATGGTCACGAACGGTGTCTATGGTGTTTGTCGTAACTCAATGGTGGACCAGTTGCAATGCAAAGTCGACTCACCAATCCCCTAAGCGAGTACTTTACCCCCTGGCTCTCTTTATTGAAACTAGTCCATCTGTCTCTGAAAGTTCATTTTGTAAACACTCATGATATGGTTGGGTTTGCTTTGATTCATTGGAAGCTTGGCAATTCAGCGGAATTCTAACCCGTGGAATGCGATTCATGATTTTCAAGGTCAACAGTAATGAATCAATGGTTAATGACATTTGGAAGTGTATCATATGGATCATGATGTTCCTGATAATTTTGGAGATGTCGAAATTTCAGTATCATCTTTTTTTGTGGTAGCAAAGGGCTGCAATGATTTAGTTGGCAACTGCTGCCTGAGCATTAACTGGCTAACGCTAATCACTTGCGTGCATTTTATGTTTGAGAAGTGGCTTGCATGATAAGTTATCTAATTAAGCTTTGGTTTGTATTTCGATCCTGGTCATATTTGTACCAAATACCACATTTTCTATCTACAATGAAGTGTAGACTGGTCATTTTTCTCTTCTATCACCCTAATGATATGACAATTTTACATCAGCCGCATCGTTGAAGTACAATGATATGTACAGTAGCCTTCAAAATAATTCATTTGTTCTCACCAAAAGACAGAGAAACAGCACCGTCTTATTTCTTCACGCCCATGCTTATTTCTTTCCTTCAGGATGGTGCCATAGACTATCATACATAAAGAAGCCTCACTACATGCCCATTCTAAATGGAAGAATTTGATTCCACACATATGTAAGCCATTCAACACCAAAATAGTTTCATGAGGAGCATTTCTTTCTCTAATCAGCACTTGCAGAACAAATACATATAGAATGGGAAACGACAGTCATGGAGCATCAACAAGGTATCATTTTTCCAACTTGAAGACCACAAGAAACCCAACAATGATATGATTAGTATGTGATTCCCACAGCCACGATCGATCTAACGCAACCAGCTGAGAAGCTTCATCTCTCTTCAACTTACTGAGATTACCATGGGAAACAGAGCTTAGAGTCAAAATCAATGACTTAAATAATCCTCTGCTGAGTTCACATCCAAGGGCTGAAAGCAACTCAGCAATCACCTCTTTAGAAACTGATGACCCTTGCAGACATTATGTCGCGACTTTTTGAATATTGAAGCAAGACAAATCACTTCTTAATCATAATATTTACTCCTTTTTTCTTCCTTCCTCTTCTTCTTTTTCCGCACTTTTGATTTATCCTTGGATTTGTGCTTCTTTGAGCTCCCCGAACGAGCCTTTTTGGATTTCTTCCTGTCATTGTCAAGCTCCTCTTCAGAAGAGTCAGAGAACCTCTGTGAAGGCTTCTGTGGTCCATAAACACGACGTTCTTGTACACTGGGACCAGCTATCAACTGATCCTTGGACTCTGAATGTGGGAGATATGGACCCGTTTCATCCATTCTCGGCCCAACAGCGCCTCTACCACGCTTAACCCTGTCATAGCAAGAAACATATGTCAACTGGTATGCTCACTTCATGTACAACGCACATGATCAGATACTAACAAGTGATACTCACAAAGCAGAGAGAGCGAATCAAATAAATAGCCTTTTGAATTGTTACCTTGAATGTAAAAATTCTTCAAGTTCTTCGTCTCTCAAACCATTCTCTTCTCTTGAATGGCATGTCTCATCTACCCTTTTACTTGATGAACAAGTAGCAAGAGCATTGTCATCCATAACCGACTGCCTCTTACTAGTGGTTCTTGGCCAGTTATAATTGCCTGAATATCTATCATTTCTGCCATCATCCTTCCTCTTGCCTTTAAGCCTTTCGTCCAATTCTCGCTCTTTCTCTCGGATTCGCCACATTTCATTCACTTCCACAGCTTTATTTGCTAAATACAAAAAAGAAAAGAAAATAACACAGCGATAGTTAGGAAAATAGAATATAAAGAACACAACATCAAACTATTGGGTTGTCCACTTCAACTTTGAATGTACTCGGCTCTAAAGCTGTAAAAGTTGGTCCTTCTAATGAAAACATACTAGGTTCATCATGGATCTCTTATAGTGAAACCTGGTGGAATTCCAACTCATAAGTTGTTTCAATTTTCAAGGCACTGGTTTGGTGTCGAAAGTAAGGGACACACATAATTGACAACTTCCGTAAGGAACAACAAAGAGAATGAAACTACTAACACAGTAGGGACTGACCTTGTTCCACACCACGAACAGTAGCACTCAGGAACCGAGAATTTGGTTTAAATCTTGCTTTAGGTTGTTGAAGATAAGCATGCACACCATCCTTCTCAGCTTGGCGCCGTAATTCTGCTGCTTCTTTCATGAGAATTGCAGCTATTCTGTTTTCTGTCTCAAGATCCATCTGACCTCGCAAGCAACTTCCTGGAAAACAAGAAGAAAAACTATAAAGATATCAAATTGTTAATTATGTTTTATAGAAAGAAAACAAGTTCTATTAAATTTAGCGCTTCCTAAATGAGCACAATTTTATAAACAATGAAAAAGAAGAAAAATAAACAGAGGTAAGAAATCCCATCAATCAGCACATCAATACAACATCACAGCCCATATAGCACGGTTTTACCTTTTTCTATGTAAGAGAAGTACCAACTTGTATTTTCTATTCATTATTCCAATTAACCTATTAAACATCTCCAAAAAAACAGAACAAAATTTAGCACCTTAGTAGTTGGAAGGATAGGACCGACTGATAAATAAAGCATCACCTTAGCCAATAACCAGGTCACTGGAACTAGAAATAAACCATTTGTCCAGTGACTGCCAATATTATCCAAAAACTAGAACACCATCAAAAGGAACAATTCGCGTTACATGATAATCAGTTAGTTCAGTATTTTCACCGAGCTTACTGGAGCACGACTCCTTTATTTGATAAAAGTGAATACACTAAGAACTCAGCCTACAATAATAGTGCAGTGGCTTGGCAAACAAATCACATCGATGTGGAGCAATGTACTACAATCTACTACTGCAAACTAGTCACATACCGAGAAGGCGAAATTGAATATTCTATGATACAATGCGTAGACAAAAGTAATTACCTTATATAATCCCAGTAGTTACAATACTGTGTACTCTATCGGCTTTTCAAGCCTTCTTTTGCTCCTCCTCAACCTGATATCAAGTTTTCCATTAGTGCAAGAGCAACAGAATACTACTATTAACAGATTGAAATCCAATACAAACTCAACAATAATACTCACACATACAGATAGATACAAACATATATGAATTAACATGAAAATAAGAACCCATTTATTTCCAATATATATATTTGAATTGATCACTGAATATTACGGAAATTTTCGTAAATTGAACACAACCAAGCTCAAAATAGAGAGGATTTTGAAAAGTCGAATCTTTCCAATCAAACCCTAGGAGAAAAAACATAAATTAAGATTTAGATATATATATATATATTACCTCTCTTTGAAAAGGTATTAAGAAGACCTTATCGACGGTCTTCCAACTCGGTTCGCCGTGTAAAAACGGTGTCGTACCCTGCCACGGCGTCTCCGATCGCTTCTTGCGGCGGCGACGCGAGAGAGACAGAGAGAAGTGAGAAGAGAGAGAGAAGCGAATTCGCTTATGGGACCTTTAAGAACTTAAAAATTAGACGAGGCGAATAGACCAGAACACCCTTTAAAACCCTCAAATCGAAACGGCTTCGTTTTGGCTGCTGTCTGATGGTGCTTCATATAGTGAGGAGTGAGAGAAAAAGTGTTGCCATAAGCTAAAAAGCGCCGCCCTATAGTTTCAGAAAGAAGAAGAAGAAGAAGAAGAAGATGGCTCTGAGTCAATCTGCTGCTGCTACAATCTCCTCGTCTTCTTCTGCTTTCTTTTCTCAAAGCTCCTTCAATCTCAACTCCAGAACCTCCAGGTATTGATTTATTTATTTTTTAATTTTTTTTTATGAGCTGCCAAATTTTAACGACGGGTTACTTTTTTACAGAGCTCGGAGCGTCGCCGTTCCCGCCAAAACCATCGGGTTTGGCACTAAATGCGTCGCCGCTCCTGAGAAGACAGGTCCGTTTTTCCGTCTTGCATTTTCAATTTTATAGTGTAGAAAATGAGAAGAAATAGAAATGATATTTTAAATTTTTTTTTTAATATTGATTTGGTTTTTGTAAATGTGAAGAGTACAAGACTAAGGTGAATCGGAATGAAAACATGGGGAAGCTTCAAGCCGGTTATCTTTTCCCCGAGGTCTGTCAATTTTTGTTGCATTTTTTTTAACTATATGTAAGTAAAAATAGTTAATGTGATTGGTGATGTAAGTTTTGTTGTGTTTTTTGTTGTTGAAAGATTGCTAGAAGGAGGAATGCGCATTTGCAGAAGTACCCTGACGCTAAAATTATTCCTCTTGGAATCGGTGACACTACTGAGCCTATTCCAGAATATATAGCCACTGCAATGGCAAAGGTACTTTATCTCTTGGTTCTCGTAGACAAATGTGTGCTATACTACTGTCGAAATGTGCATGTGGCGTACCTTTGTTGATTTGTTTGAATGTCCGTGATATGCTGACCTTGAATCAACTTAAAGCAACATTATTATTACCTATGCTTTGTGTCTGTGGTTCTTCTGTATATGATTCCTTTATTTTTGTATCCGCGACCAACTTAGCCAACTTTACATTTGATATATGTTTCTATGAATGTAAATCCTGGTTATAATTAGGGAGACAAGAAACCTAAACTGTGTTCCAAAAGATACCGAGTACCTTAATCATGAGTGTGACAGTTTTCTCAGTGTACATTCAGGAAGATATTTTGTTGTGTCAATGTACATTTTTTCAACAGTGTAGGTTATCTATTCCACCATATTAGTTGTAAAAATCTTACCTTTTGTAGAGAGGATATGTAGCACATTATTGCTGTCTGGCTATTTACTATTTTCAAATGGTTGATTTGGCAGAGAGCACTTGCCATGGCCACCCTTGAGGGTTACAGCGGTTATGGACCTGAACAAGGAGAAAAGGTATTCAGCCTTTTCAATATATTGTCTTGACTTTTTCTTCATAATCAATGCTCCTCAATTTTGCTGTACAAATAAAAACTACTATTGCTACCACATTTCTATTGTTCGAAATTGGGCACTGAGGATTCTCCTGGTCTTTGGTATATAATGAATATAATTTTTTTTTGGTTTCTAGTATAGATATCTTGACCCCAAAAGTTTTTTTTTACTGTTCACATGTAAATGTATTGGTAAAGTTTGATTTTGAGTATCCTGTCAGCTGACTCTCTAACCCACTTAATATAACCTACTTTTGACAAACAAGAAATGTCAAAGTACCTATTTTGAGCCAAGTGTATCAGTTAAAGTGGCTATTGTGATGATGAAACTTATGTGTATCATTACTATGTACAGCCACTCAGAGCTGCAATTGCTAAAGCATTTTATGATAACCAAGGCATAGAGGAAGATGACATATTTGTTTCTGATGGCGCAAAATGTGACATATCCCGCCTTCAGGTTTGGCTACTTTTATATATTGTTATTTGGTTTGATGAGCTTGTTAAATGGATTTATTGACTCATTATTCTTAACTTGGATGTTCTCTGTATCGTCAATTTGTGGCAGCTTCTCTTTGGGGAGGATAAAACAATAGCAGTGCAAGATCCATCATATCCGGTAATTTCTGTTTGTACTTTCTTGTCTGTTTTTCATTTATCATCTTAAAGTTAAGTACTCCCTTCTCCTATGCATACATGCAACAACTAGTATCGGTGGATATGTTCTGGACAATTTTTGGTTTGGAATTTTGTGAAACTGTTCATACTAAACAAAGACCCAGTCATCTGAATGACTTTAAACTTTGCCAAATTCTTTTAGATTTGTTTTAATTGTGAGAATTTACCTATCGCATCTGCAGGCTTATGTAGACTCCAGTGTTATTATGGGCCAGACTGGGCTGTATGAGAAATCTGTAGAGAAGTTTGGAAAGATCGAGTACATGAGGTGTACTCCTGATAATGGATTTTTTCCTGATTTATCGTCCACTAATAGAACAGATATCATCTTTTTCTGTTCACCAAACAATCCTACTGGTTCTGCTGCAACAAGGGAGCAATTGACACAACTTGTGAAGTTTGCCAAGGATAATGGGTCAATCATAGTCTATGATTCTGCATATGCCATGTATATGTCAGATGATAATCCGCGGTCCATTTTTGAAATTCCTGGAGCAAAAGATGTAAGTTCGCAATCAATCATTTGTTTATACAAATCTCTTGATCCATTGAATCAAAATATTTTATACGGAAAGATGATTTCACTTGGAAAACAAAAGTACTTCAACATTGGCCAGATTGTCTGTTATGAGCCTATCTGCATTACACATTTATACATTTGGACTTTCTTCTTCTGTCATCTTTCCTATGTTAGTCACTTTGGAATATTATACATATCACCATGCATGATCTAACATTTATGCTCTGCATGGACATTCAAGGTTGCAATTGAGACATCATCATTCAGTAAGTATGCTGGATTCACTGGAGTTCGTTTGGGGTGGACTGTGGTTCCGAAGCAATTGCAATATTCAGATGGTTTTGTTGTTGCCAAGGATTTCAATCGCATTGTTTGTACTTGCTTCAATGGTGCATCTACTATTGCCCAAGCTGGTGGTCTGGCTTGCCTTGAACCGGAGGGTCTTAAGGTATGCAACCGGCCCTTGGTTGGGTTTCCAATGATTTTGAACCTGAAATGTGCCTTAGTGCGTTGTTACAACCTTTGCTTACACTTGTTTTCTTTTCAATTCCTTGTAGGCTATGCACGGGGTGATAAATTTCTACAAAGAAAATACTGATATCATAATGGAGACATTTAACTCTCTTGGCTTCAAGGTGTATGGAGGAACAAATGCACCATATGTGTGGGTCCACTTCCCGGGACAAAGTTCATGGGATGTGTTTGCTGAGATTCTTGAAAAGACTCATGTGGTTACCACACCTGGAAGTGGTTTTGGTCCTGGTGGTGAAGGTTTCATCAGGGTTAGTGCATTTGGTCACAGGGAAAATGTATTAGAAGCATGTAGAAGATTCAAGCAATTATACAAGTGAGACAGCATATCTTGTCACCCGGCTGCCTACTAGTTGAACATTAGCCTCTATTTGTGCGCGTTCGTATAAACAAAGGCAAGTTCAAATGTCGTGAGTAGTTTTTGAATTGTAGGATTTCGCCATCTTAAAAATGATTTGGTCAGCTATGTTTAGTGATGCTACGCGTTGTTGCTGTAACATTTGCAAGGATCAGAAGCTTGATGTCATTTGCTTGAAATTACCCTAAATAAAGTGCCTGATTTTCGTCTCCCTGGAGAGTTGTAAAATTTGATTCATGTTCAAACATGCTTGCCAGTTCACCAATTTTATTTTTATTTTTATTTTACTATTTCAGAGCTTCTAGTCAGGCCAGTTCTGGAGTATATATGTAGTAACTGAAAGGATAACTGTAGTGTTGAACATTTCCAGAGGGCACAGGCA
This sequence comes from Geum urbanum, assembly GCA_946800695.1. NCBI lineage: Eukaryota > Viridiplantae > Streptophyta > Magnoliopsida > Rosales > Rosaceae > Geum > Geum urbanum. The sequence continues at coordinate 2,616,150 of OX327002.1, read as the reverse complement.
ACATATTGAACGTTAAAAACAAATTAATATGGCATGTGAATACTAGGGTATTCCACTTGAGTTTCATCTAATACCACTTCAGCTTGAGTTTCATCTAACGAAGACTGAACCGCAACACTGCTTCAAGTCTTTTTCCATCTTCCTCTTCATGGATTTGGCTTCCAGCCTCTTTTCATCTTTGTAATCATGTTTTTAACTATGGCCACAAAGCTGGACCAACTTCATCTTTAGATAACATACTGACTATCAATTGCGCCGTTGATGCATCTCCTGAGAACCCCATCTTTACCATTTCATCAACAAGACTCATTGCCTTTGCTGTCTCATTGTTATTGATAAGTCCTCTGATCATTAAGTTATAAGTGCAACCATTCCTAGAGCAGCCATTCTTCTCCATTTCTCCAAAGCACTTTTCTGCTTCACCTATTTGACCCATACGACAAAGTCCACCAATATTTATGTTATACGTTCTCACATTAGGCTGAAGTCCTCTTGATGACAAACTGCAGAAGATCTCCCGAGCAGATTCAACATTTCCTGCTTTGTACATACCATGGATAAGAGTATTGTAAATCACAATATCCGATTTCAACTTCTTGCCTTCCATGTCTCGCAAGAATTCGATTGCCTCATCAAATTGTTGGATTTTGCATAAGCCATTCACTAAAATGGCATAAGTTTGAGCATTTGGGAGTTGGCCACAAGCTTGCATCCCCATGAACAACTTCTTTGCATCTTGTATTCTCCCTGATTTGCAAAAACCATCCATAAGAGTGCTGTAGGTAACAACATCTGGAACTAGTCCTACAGTATGCATTTCCTCAAATAACATCACAGCCTTCTTGATATTCTTATGCTTACAATATCCGTTCAGCAATATACTGTAACTGTAGACATCCATTTTCAAGCCTTTCTTAACCATTAGATCAAAAACCTTTCTTGCCTCGTTCATCTCTCCTCTCAGACAGTATCCATCCATAAGTGAGGTGTATGTAATTATATCAGGTTGAATACCTCTTTGGATCATCATTTCGACCACGCTGTTTGCTTCCACGGCCATCCCTTCTTTACAGAGTCCATCCACCAAGGCTGTGAAGGTCTTCACATCAGGAGAGATGTTTCTAGTCTCCATTTCATTTAACAGCCTTGTGGCTTCTTTCCACTGACCTAATTTGCACACTCCATCGATCAATGAGCTATATGTCACTTCATCAGGAGCAATACCTTTACTGATCATTTCTGCCAATAGACGGAGAGCATCTGCAATTAGTGTGTCCTTGCAGAGACTGTCGATGATGGTGTTGTATGCAACAACGTCAGGCTTACAATCTGCAGACAGTTCTGTTCTCCTAAGCAATTCGAGAGCTGCAATGTTGTTGCCCTTTTTGCAAAGACCCTTAATCAATGTGCCGAAAGTCACCACACTGGGTTCAATACCTCCATCCACCATTTTCCTGAAAATCCTTGCTGCCTCGGCCTCTTTCTTCCATAGAAGGAAGCCGTTGATGAGTGTAGTGAAGGTTATAACATTTGGTTCAAGGCCATACTTGAAGAATTTTCCAAACACCGATAAACTGCATCCCATTTGTTTTAAATGACAATAACAGTTTATGATAATGCTAAGACTATAACCATTAGGATGTATTCCCCTCAAACTGATTTGCTTAGACAATGAAATCACTTCCGAATAGTGCTTCAACTTCACGAGTTGACCCAACAGTTTACAGAAGCTAATAATCGAAGGCCGAGGACGGCATTGCAGCATTTCATCGAACACCTTCAAGGCATCCTTGAGATTCGTCACTTTGGGCACTGATGGGTCTCTAACAACCATCTGGGTGTTTCTAGATCGAGTTGGGCATGAAGTTTTTGAATGGAAATGGTTGAAATGAACACCAAGAACATGAGTGGTACTAGTAATTCCAGTAATGTGAAGGTGAAGCATACCTCTAACAGCGTTGTTGTTGAGATAACCATAAGCAGAAGTAGAAGCCTTGGCTGTTACTCTTCCCATCATCTTCTTCGGGATTTTGGTTCAACAACTACTCAGTTCTTACTTGAATTCGATATCTGTCGGAGCAACACAGAGTTTGCTGGCTCTTTTTTTCTTTTTGTTGAGATTAGATGACAATGGTGGTGTCTAATAAAATGAGACTAGACTATAAGAGTTAACGTCACAAAGTAATATCAATATGTTCTTATAATTGTTTGAAATCCTCAATCTCATAGACCTCTTGTTTATGAGATTTTTTCCATGGGGAAAATTTTGATTAATAAAATGAGAGATACCATGCCTTTCATAGTTTCCAAAGTCTTTTTGTACATTTTCTTGTGTAGGAAAAGAAACAAGATATGTCTGCTTCATGTACTATAGAAACTTCAAATTCTCTGGAAAAGATACATGAAATGGGTCTTATAATTTGGTATATGTGGAATTTGGATTGATTTAAGTGGGTTTTGAACTGTCTTAATTTCTTAGTATGCAGCTGCAATGGATATAAATACCGAGAACATCAAAATGGGGGAAAATATATAATGTATGAAATCTTGATATAACCGAGTAAAATGGATCAAAATGATGAAGTATATTGCCTTCTCCCTTGAGGAGTAAATGAATAACTCAGTAAACCCACACTCTAGTCTAGTTACACTCATGCAAGCAACTACAATTCCATTCAAAGCTACCATTGAACAACAACAAGATGCAACAAAGAACAGCAGCTTAAGCTTCTTGCACATCAGATAGGTCGATTTCCTTCTGCACTCTTGTACAGCTCTTTGGTACGTGTAAAATGTGAAAGTGTGGCTCCTTCGGAATGGTTGCAGGCCTTCTTCCCCATCACAGTGGCCGATAATGAGTATAAACAGAAGCTTTGGTTGCTGTTGATGTTGATGTGTCGCATGGTTTTGCTGCTTTGCTGGGTATCACATTTGTTGGTACGCTATCATGGAGGAGACCACACCCCTCCTCGTACTTGAATCAGCCCTGCTCAAGATAAGACTACTAATAAGACTGTTATTATAAAAGAGTACCGACTATAATCAAGATGGTTTGGCATTGACAGGTTACTACTCACCAGTATTCCTTTATGACCCCGAACTTGTCTTTGATTTAGCTTCATCACCATTTCCATCATTGATCTTTTGCTCATCACAAAAAACTTGAAACAGCATCAAAGTCTGCTCGAGCAAAATTTAAGCAAACTCAATCTGACCCCTCCAAGGTTGAAAGACAATTTCCTTTTAGGTGGTTTCACCATGTCCTTTCCGGTTAGATCTTTCCGGCTGACCAAATTCTTATAACTAATTATAGTCACCTGCAATGTCATCAAGTAATCTAAGGCAGTATTTTTATGAAATAAGTTCGACAAGGAGTCTCCTTGCCTGAATAAGTAGTTGAGATAATCCGTAAGAGTAAACTTAGTACAGAATTCAAGTAAAACCAGAATACACTCTTATATACAAGCTCATGTTCCTTCTAACTGATCTGGTGTTGTTGAGATTGCCTAGCTACTTAACCAAAGTTCCTAGTTTTGGGACCCCTAAATAACAGATAAAGTTCGTTTAAATAGTTCAATAGAAGATTGAAATGAAGAATATATATACACAAACCACTGGGATCGATATAAAATACTCAACAGAGAGGACTAGATAACAATAAAAATAGGGCAAGAGAGAAACAGAAAAGAGAAGAGCAATTGTAATTATGGCTCAACTGAGTTTGCACTAAGAAAAACATATATGAATTTATAGCATAATCCATATACCATATGTTTGTGGCAGCATATATAAGATTCAAGACAGTTCCAAAGTTCATGTGATGATCAGTTCATAGATGCAGATTATCTTCGTAGTGATCCTTCTAACAATGGCCACAAAGCTGGATCAACTTCATCTTTACCATCTCATCAACAAGTCTCATCGCCTTTGGTATCTCATTGTTATTGATAAGCCCTCTGATCATTAAGTTATAAGTGCAACCATCCCTAGAGCAGCCATTCTTCTCCATTTCTCCAAAGCACTTTTCTGCTTCACCTATTTGACCCATATGACAAAGTCCACCAATATTTATGGTATACGTTCTCACATTAGGCTGAAGTCCTCTTGATGACAAACTGCAGAAGATCTCCCGAGCAGATTCAACATTTCCTGCTTTGTACATACCATGGATAAGAGCATTGTAAATCACAATATTCGGTTTCAACTTCTTGCCTTCCATGTCTTGCAATAGTTCAATTGCCTCATCAAATTGTTGGATTTTGCATAAGCCATTCACTGAAATGGCATAAGTTTGAGCATTTGGGAGTTGGCCACAAGCTTGCATCCTCATGAACAACTTTGCATCTTGTATTCTCCCTGGTTTGCAGAATCCATCCATAAGAGTTCTGTAGGTAACAACATTTGGAACTAGTCCCGCAGTACACATTTTCTCAAATAGCATTACAGCCTTGGCCACTCTTTTGTGCTTACAATATCCGTTCATCAATATGTTATAACTATAGACATCCTACTTTAAGCCTTTGCAAACCATTAGATCAAAAACTTTTCTTGCCTGGTCCATCTCTCCTCTTAGACAGTATCTATCCATCAGTGTGCTGTATGTAATTGTATTAGCTTCAATACCTCTTTGAATCATCATTTCGACCACGCTGTTTGCTTCCACGGCCATCCCTTCTTTACAGAGTCCATCCACCAAGGCTGTGAAGGTCTGCACATTAGGAGAGATGTTTCTAGTCACCATCTCATTTAACAACCTTATGGCTTCATTCCACTGACAATCTGCAAACTCCATCGATCAATGAGGTATATGTCACGACATTTGGGGCAATCCCTTTACCGATCATTTCTGACAAGAGACTCAGTGCATCAGCAATTAGTGTGTCCTCGCAGAGACTGTCGATGATGGTGCTGTATGCAAAATCATCGGGCTTTCAATCTGCAGACCGTTCCATCCTCCTAAGCAATTCAAGAGCTGCAATGTTGTTGCCCTTTTTGCAAAGGCCATTTATCAATGTGTTGAAAGTAATCACGTCGGGCTTACACTTACCTCCATCCACCATTTTCCTGAAAATCCTTGCTGCCTCAGCCTCTTTATTCCATACAAGGAAGCCGTTTATGAGAGTGGTGAAGGTCTTGACATCTATACTCGAAGAATTTTCCCAACACCGATAAACTGAAGCCCATTTGATTCAAATGACAGTAGCAGTTAATGAGAATGCTAAGACTGTAAGCATCAGAGTGGATTCCCCTCAACCTGAAGCAGAAGCAGCTTTAGTCTGTCATTGTTCGCATCATATCTTCTTCGGGTTCAGCTTCTTCAGTCAGTGAGCTTCAAGTTGGTGTTGTTTCAAGTTCAACTACTCTCGATCAGTTTCTGTTTAGAGACTTGCTTTGGCATTTTATCCAAACTTGTATTTTGGTAAATACAAGTTTCAGAGCCAAACTGACCTACATTATAACGATCGACATTCATTATGCTCAATCTACTACTTTTACATGGTCTGAAATAATTACAACACTATCCTACATTGAAAGTGACAGCAACCTAGAACCTTGTTCAGGTTCTGTCTTTGCAGGTTGTCTTATAATGTCCAGTTTGGTTACACAAACTACACCGCACTGTATGTTTGCCCGGATTAATGTCCTCTACACAAAGCCGTTTCTTCTCGGGGCGCCCCGGCAGTCTACGGATTTTAGGAGGTCGCACGAAAACTTGGGTATCATCATCGTCGTGGTCAACCTTCGTTGCAGCCTCCACGTCTGTCTTTAACCAACGAGGTTTTTCTTGTACAGGGAATATAGCTCCAGCATATGTCTCGCGGTAACTTGCCGCACTGAAACATTTCTCGGTGAAGGCGTATACATCTTTTTGACACGACATGAGGGCGGCAACGGCATGAGAACATGGTAAACCGTGTAGCTGCCAGTCACGGCAGGAACAACAATGTGTACCGATATTCACAATGTCTGATCGGTCAGCTGAGAGGACCTCAAATTCTACTTGGTCAGATCGAAGGACCTGATATCTGGATGCACGGCTGATGGCTGCGAGAATATGGTTCTCAGCAGACGGAGCAAGCAAGGAGAACCAGGAATTGCTCAGCATACGCCGTTCTTCAAACTCGGTCATCAATTTAGCATGAATCGTCTCGATCACTTGGATTATGGGCAGCTCACGGGATTCCAGAATCCATTTATTGAATTCCTCGATATTTGATGAGAAATGACCATACCGTATTCCTTCGAAGAACACAAATGCCCAGCGAGAAGGATGAAACTGTTGTAACCATCTCGCAGCATCCGAAGAAAGCTCCTCTATTTCAGCCATTTTTTCTCTGAAGCCACTGGTAGTAGTGGCTTGTGCAGCTTTCCATAACAGATGAACCAGCCTCGGGTTCTTGAACTCTTTCCCAATGCTATCACTCAAGTGGCGAATGCAAATATCATGTAAACAATTTGGGAATTCCACTTTCACTGCCTCTGCTATGTCCTTCTGAGTATCGGATATAAATATGAGCTGCGGCATGTTCTGGGTGTTCATCTCTAGTGCCTTGTGCAACTCTGACAAGAACCACAACCAGCTCTCATTGTTTTCTACATCCACAACAGCAAATGCAAGTGGAAATAACCCACCCTCAGCATCGAAAGACGTTGCAGAGAGCAAGGTACCAAGATACTTGCTCTTAAGATGGATTCCACCAAGCGCAATAATGGGCAAGCAACCGTTCAAAAACCCATAAATTGACGAATAAAACGAAACAAATAACCGCTGGAACCGGTGATCTGGACCAGTAGTAAACACCTCGGCAATGCTTCCCGGGTTTGTCTTCTTTATTTCTTCACAGTATGAAGGGAGAAGGCAATAACCTTCCTCAGAAGATCCATATATTGCAGCAAGTCCTCGCTCCTTTGCACGCCAAGCTTGCTTATAAGGTATGGTAATCCCATATTGCTGATGGATATCATGCAATATATCCTTTGGCTTGTAATCAATGTTATCCCGCAGACGTTGTTCTATAAAGCTGACAATCCAATCAATAGACGCCTGATGGTGCCCATTGTGTGCATTTCTACCACAAGTATGCATCCCTTCAAGACTTCTGATTGCAAATGTCGGGGCATTCGGAAGCTTCACAGCACGTATGCGCCACGGACAAGACTCTGCAGCACATTTTGCAAAATAGCGGATAAGGTCACTTTTTATAATACGAAGCTCGAAATGCTGAGCAATTGCCGCTTCTTTTATCGCATTCCTAAATGCCTTGACATCAGGGAATTCTTGACCAATAAAGAATGTCTCCTCCTCCATGAGACAAAACCCGCAAACAGAACCCAAAACAATCAAAAGCCCACTTCTTCTTCTTCCTGTTGCTCAACCTCAATTATAACAAGCCACTGTTCCATTTCTGTGCTTCATGTGAAGCCATGAAAGTACAGAACAAGAAGACCATCCCAACTCGAAACTCAGAAATGCAAATCCTCATGACATAAAATCTGTAAAATCCAAGTAGGATTCAAGTAAATTCATACAAATTTTGACATGGCACCAACCTCAATTCTAAAGTTCACAGCTTTAATCCATTGTGTCAACGAAACAGGTGAAATTTCAAGCACTCTCATCTTTTAATCAACATAATAAAAAATAAAAACTTTAAATCATAAGAACCATATTCTGGGTGTGATGCATGCATCTAAAAGCTCACAGCTTTTATCGTTGTATCAAATAAAACAAGTGAAAGCTCAAACCTTTTCAGCTTTTAATTAACAATAATTCATTAAAAAAGAAACACAAATCATAAGAATCATATTCTGGGTGTGATGCATTCATCTAAGATCTATAGCTTGTATGTAAAAGATGAGAGCTGAACCAAGATATGAAATTTAAAGAATAACAGAGGGAAGGAGTGGGTATATACCTGACCTCCAAAGCAAAAGCAAAAGCAGAAGCAGAAGCCGACTCGATCAGAAGCAGCAGAGTGGGAAGAGAAGAACAGAGTGGGTATTCTGAATAAAGATTAGGGTTGATTGGGTCAAGATGACATCTTTCTTTTGTGATTTTCAATTCACCTGAGATAAGCATTTTAGTCATTTTACCTCCTTTTATTCCTTTTTCATTTTCCAAAATTGGCAAATTCCAGCCATCATATACTACCAATTTGGTTTTATTTTTTAATTTTTTTTAACCTTGAAGAATATGATTTTTATTTTTATTTTGAGATGAAAGATAAAAATTGATTGAGCTGATAAGTTACAAAGGAAAATGTCATTTACCGACTTGATAGAAATGTACCTATAGCAACCTACACTACATCGTGCTCGTTACATGGTCACTCGCTGCCCTACTGCCGACAGCTCCCAGTGATGGTGTCCCCTCTCTTCTTTCTACCCACTAAGATAGGAGCAGTAGGTCTCGATCCTCCAGGAACCAGCGAAGATGCCCCATCTGTATGCGTGTTGGATAATTTCCCCCCACACACTTTATGCACTATCTAGCGCATAAGTATATAGAGTTAATTCCGCCTGCAAGTATACAAGGTCGAGTTATTGTATTTATAAGAGTCGAGTGTAGAACCCACGAGGATTAGCCACTTGAACTCCTTAGTTCGAATAATAATGTACTTAGACTACGGTTAAACTAGACACTAATCTTGACACAAACTAAAATGAAATATGGAAATGTATCTAGGTCCTTTGGAGACCTAGCATGGCAAGAGGTGATTAGAATACAATGAGTGATTATCCGAATTGATTGATTGATAATAGACTAACACCGAATTTGCACCATGCCAGCCATGGATGAATCCGACGATTTTTCGACAACTTCCGATAACTTTTGGCGACCACTTTTCATTTTTCCCATTGTTACACTGAATACTCTTGTAACTTCGGAAATGTGCTCGACTTCTCCATATTTAAGAGCATTTCCGTGCCAACTCTCACTTTCTTAACATGAACATGAAACGTTATAAGAACGATGCTTTATTCATAGAAGACAAGCAATAAGCATGAAGTTAGGAACATAATTCGAATGCAATCATGGACCTAACAATGCATCTGACTGTCTGCATTCAGCGAAGATGCCCTCACTGTGTGCACCAGAACCCCCTCCCCCGGAGATGATCCAATTGTCTGTGACGCCGCTTTGGGCCTACGTTACCTGACATAATATCTCATACCCTTAGAAGCATACGTCACTGCTTGTTGGGCCGATGGTTTGCTCTAGATGGGTCTGACTGTGGATTTCCAGCTAAACTTGGAACCTGCCAAAAACAAACTGGGTTAGTGGATCCCGCTCAAAAGAGGGTTCCTCTGCATGAAGAACATGTGTCATAGACTCTCTTCCTGACTACCCTGCATGCTTGCTACGTGTCTACTATGCACAGTCTCGGCCAACGATGTCATGCCATCTAAGGTTGTCGATGCTCCGGTTGCCTGCTGCGGTGGCGCTGCCGAAGCGATAGAGGAGGTAGGAGGCTAGTCAGTCATGTTTTCAAAGCCCGAAGGCAACTTTGAAGCTCTGGCCGCCACTCTTCCATAGCCTGCTGCACCACACAACCCATGACTTCGTGGACAAAGAGAACAAAATCCCTTAAAGTTGGGTACTCAAAGGAGATCGGTAACACACATTTCGATGCAAAACCGGATCTTGCGTTTCATTACCATGCCGCGGTGGAGATCAACCTGAACCTTGATCTTCATAACTTCGGTTGATAACATAGCCGGATCCTGCTTGATGTATTCGCAGATGAATTTTCCGATCATTTTTGCCCATTCCAGGGTCAGTGTCACCTTCGAGACATTGTGAGCATATACCCACGTATGTGTCACTGCCTCCAAGACTGCCAAGGGGTCATAAATTAGTCAAACTCTTCAATGTCTACCGTGTAATCCTGGAAAGACCAAAGATCACACACTGTTTAAGAGCGACCGGATCTCCGAAGTTGCAGAAAAATCGATCACCATCGTGCCGGTGAAGCATCACCTTGCTCAGGTTGAGAGGGTTGTGCTATAAACGTGCCATGGCGGCCTTAAGCGACTGATCTCTGACCTCTGACAAAGCCACCAGCCTTAATAGTCGCGTGACTCCACAGAGCATCATGATCCCATCACCACCTCCCTTAGCCGATGCAGGCGGGACAATATCGACGAATTTAGGCTTGTCATCATTATCAACTGAGAATGCCATGGTTGCCTCAAACTAGGTTGCAATATCATTGGCATTTGCAACCATGGTAGCCGATAAATGAACAAGCTCCGAGTTAGATTATAGGGTAATAGAGAGAAAAAGGAAAGGAGAAAAAACAGGGAAAGGGAAATGGAAAGGGAAAGGGGAGGAGGAAGGAGAGAAGAAAATGGGAAGGAGGGGGAGGTGGCGCTGCTAGGGTTTAGAAATGGGAAGGTTTTTTTCGGGAGAGAACTCAACTCAACAAACTCAACTCATTGAAACGTCTACTTCAAGCAAAGAAAATTGTCATATACTAAAATTCCCAACAAATAGTGTATAACAATTCAAAACCTCAAGGACAAACTTAAGTTAAACTGACCGAGCAAATTCATTTCGATCAAGATTTTTCAAGTGTAATACATCAAAATCAATGAAAGATTATAACTTTTTTTTAGAAGGCGATCAATTTATATCCACTCGAAAAAATGTGATAGGAATACAAAATTTCACCGGATTACCCGGCCCGACAAAGCAAAGTCCTATAGTACGTTTATACTAGTTAACATTTGAATCACAAAATGACCATAGACTAACAAACTTGAGTAGCGCGAATAACTATCAAATTTGAGGTGTACCACTCCTTAGTGAGCTAGGTATCTTCTCTACATAGCTGATTTAGCCTTCGAATCGCCATTCTGCACATATACCTTAGAAGATGAAGCCTCATTCCCTAGCACATCAGGTAGATTCCAATTGGCGAAAACCAGTTGTTATCTAGAGTTAATGCCTTTTATAGGACGCGGTCCTCTAGCCACTGTCTTCCTCCTTTTTTGAGCTCCTTCTTGTAGTTCCTCTCCCAAGCAACTGTTCCATTTGTCCACAACCTCTTCCTGGAGGGTACCTATCCCTCTTCCAGGTCCAGTCATCACTGGAATCTCATCCCGCAACCTCGATAGTCGCTTCCGCCTCTTCCTCCAAGTGAAGCTTGTCATAGTCCATATACCTACCTAGGTGGTTCCCTAGAGTTTTCCACCACCTCGTTGTTGGTTGTTCATCTTACTGGTCACCACCTGTGACCTCAAGCTTTGCCCAAACCCTAACATTAACTGCTAGGACTGACTCAACCAGAGTAAATCCGTCAAACTCCTCAACCACAACAATGAAGACTTCAAAGAACCAGGGTCACGGTCAACAACCCGTCATAACACAGCTTCATCTCAAAACCTGGCGACAAAGCGATCCGGAGTCGCCCTCCATATTTGGATCGCACTCCTTCCCTTGAAACCTTGCCAAGACGAATCATCCAAAACTTAAGAGAATCTGCCCTAGCATCCTATAGGATTGTCGGGGTAAAGACTCTAAGCACAACAAAGCTATAATCAATAGCCTCCTCATCCGCTCCCACTGAAATATCAAAAGACATCAGTGGAGCATGTCTAGGGTTTGGTGCCATAGGAAGCAAAATGATAAGAAGAGAATGGAAACGAGAATAAAGAGAAGAACTGAGAGAAGAGAAAGAGACGAGGGTGAAAAATTGAGATCGATGATAGAGGAACCGAAATCGGAAAAGATTGAGATCGAACTAGGAAGCTTGGACGGCTAGAGTTTAGAGGAGAAAGGAGGGAAACGTATTACTCTTAAGAAATACACGGTTACAATGAAATAGAGTGAATTGTGATTTTGCTTAATTGAAATTTCTCCAGCTCAATATTATTATTTTTTCCCAATAATAGTTTATCTTTAAAAGGAAAACCAGATACAATATTCGAGTGAAATTAAAAGTACATAAGGGCGTTTTGGGTAGAAACAAAAGTGAGGTTTCTTCTGTGTGTCTCTTCAGCTTATACACCACTCAGCAGCAGCCCGCCTCTTTTTACTGTCTTCTGGGTTGGTTCTCCACTGCTTCTTCTTCTTCTTCTTCTTCGGCTTCGGCTTCGGCTTCTTCTCTGTTCGCTGGTCCAAGTAGTCCAAGGAGAAAGCCTTTTGCTTCACCGAGTTGACCCAGAACTCAGAAAACGCTGTAAGCTTTCCTTTGTTCCCTTAACGTTTCTGTTTCTGTTTATAATTTCATTTTCTGGGGTTCAGTTTTTGTGTTCATGTATATGAAAATGTTAGTAATTTGGGTTTTATTTCTGGGTTCATGTATATGAGTTTTCTGGGTTCAATCTGGGTTTACTGTATTGATTTGGATTTAATGGTTGGGTAGCTCTAATTGTCGTAAAGATCAATACTTTATTAGAGTTTTGTAATGAAGTTTACATTTTGATGTGTTTGAGAATGAGAGCTTTGATATGATATGCAGGTTTGATTGTATAATGATTATGATTACTTGTCCTGGTAGCAATTGTGTTCTAAATATTTAGAATTGATGATTGTTTGATTGTGTTATGGCGTCTCATTTGATATAATTTTTTTGGGTTCTTTTCTAGTACGAAGCGATGAACAGCCTCTCGGCCTTTGTGTCCCTGGATGCCAACCCACTCTTGAAACCTTGCTCCTTCGGCCCCCAACACTGCCGGTCCAATCTTCTCTACGGGTCCAGAAATGTTGTTGTATGCTCGGCAAAATCCTCGGTTGCTTCTCCGGCTGCGATAAGTGTTGGTGGGGGGCTTAATCGGATCGAATCTCTGACCCAGGTCTCAGGAGTGTTGGGTTGCCAGTGGGGTGATGAAGGTAAAGGCAAACTCGTCGACATTTTGGCCCAGCACTTTGACATAGTTGCTCGTTGTCAGGTAAAGACAAACATATTGTTGTTGTCATCACACTAGATTGTTTCTTTTCTATTTAGAATGTGTGTTTTCTGAAAGTTAATTTGCTTCTTTTCAGGGAGGAGCTAATGCTGGACACACCATTTATAATGCGGAGGGTAAGAAGTTTGCACTTCACCTTGTCCCCTCAGGTATTCTTAATGAGGACACTCTCTGCGTCATTGGGAATGGAGTTGTAGTGCATCTTCCTGGCCTCTTTAAAGAGATCGATGGTCTTGAATCTAATGGAGTGTCCTGCAAGGGAAGGATATTGGTCTCTGATCGTGCTCACCTGCTATTTGATTTCCACCAAGTAGTGGATGGGCTTCGAGAATCCGAGCTGGCTAAATCATTCATTGGTACAACCAAGAGAGGCATTGGACCGTGCTACTCTAGCAAGGTTATCCGAAATGGCATTAGAGTTGGTGACTTGAGGCACATGGATACTTTTCCTCAGAAGCTAGATCTTCTGTTGTCAGATGCTGCTTCAAGATTCAAAGGGTTTGAGTATACCCCCCAGATGCTCAAAGAAGAAGTAGAAAAGTACAAGAGATTTGCCGAGAGATTGGAACCCTTCATTGCTGATACTGTATCGGTTGTGAATGATGCCGTCACCGAGAAGAAAAAGATTTTAGTTGAAGGTGGTCAGGCAACAATGTTGGATATTGACTTTGGAACCTACCCCTTTGTCACTTCCTCTAGTCCTTCAGCTGGTGGGATTTGTACTGGTCTTGGAATTGCTCCCAGAGTTTTAGGTGATCTAGTTGGAGTGGTGAGTATATTTTAAACATCCCAATTTGATTTAGGTATTTTCTGTTTATTCTTTCAAGTTATTTACTTTCTGATTGAACATGTGATGCCATGTTATGTCCGCCCTTTATACACAATACTAATGGAAACTGGTTGTGTTAGTTTGCCCAACTGTAATATTAGCTCCTGTTGCTAACTTGATCTTTGTATTTGCAGGTGAAAGCATACACTACAAGAGTTGGGTCTGGTCCCTTCCCCACAGAGAATTTGAGCAAAGAGGGTGACCTCCTTAGGTTGCAAGGTCAGGAGTTTGGCACAACAACTGGTCGCCCTCGTCGCTGTGGTTGGCTGGATATAGTAGCACTGAAATACTGCTGCCAGATTAATGGCTTTTCTTCTCTCAACCTCACCAAGCTAGATGTTTTGTCTGAGTTTCCCGTTATTCAGTTGGGTGTTGCCTACAAAGACAGTGATGGCACACCAATCAAATCATTCCCTGGAGATCTACGTCTTCTTGAGCAAGTGAAGGTAAGTTTTCTTCTCCCCTTTGATGAGATGTGCTGGTTTTTTTTTTTTTTTGCTCTATCAGCTGGAAAACTAATTAAATTACTCATAATCATCCTGATACTAAATTTCTCTTGGAATTGCTTATATTCGCCGCATGTTAGGGTTTGACAGTGACTTTTTGGTTAACTTTGGTGATGTTATTTGTTTTTTTAGGTGGAATATGAAGCACTGCCTGGGTGGAACACTGATATCTCTAATGTAAGAAGCTACTCTGAGCTTCCAGAGGCGGCACGGAAATATGTGGAAAGAATAGAAGAACTCGTTGGTGTACCTATCCATTACATTGGTGTTGGCCCTGGACGTGATGCGCTCATTTACAAGTAGGTCATCACATGATTCTTATTTTTCGGAAGTAATCTGAAGCTTCCTGTTCTGGTGGAATTTATCCCCTCATAGTTAGGGAGACATTCTTTCAGGCACAATCAGTTTCTGCTGGTTATGAATTTGGTGTAACACAATATTTACCCACCACATTGACTCTGCTGTTTAGGTCTTGGGTGAATTTTGTTTTGGTACCATTGCTTGTATGCATGAATTGGCTAATTGCTGGGTAGGATGATGTTGCAAGAATTTGAGGATAAAAGAGGATATGAGGTAAAAGTTAGAAATAAGTCGCCATTGTTCGTGCGCTATGTACGAAATGATTTGATTTTTTCCGAGCGCCAGTAATAAACTTGGAACTTTGGTCAAAAGAAGCACCCTACATTTCCATCGTAATACATTTTCATTACAGTTTCTCAAATCAACTAGTAATTGGAATTTTACTAAATCGAAAACAACAAAAGCTGCTGTGCGTTATATCTACAAGTACCAAAATGAGACACAGGCCTAAAACACAGATTATGGTGATTCCTTGGAGTACCAGGCATCATCTCAAGTTAGGCAAGCTAGCAACTTTTGGCTGACTTGACGAATTTCGAGTGAAGGATCTGTCAAAGATAAACACGACAGTACAGATCTTGTTTCTACTAATCCCCCTGATATACTTTGTATGATTGCATCATCACTGGCCATTAGAGATCCCATTAGCTTTGCACCTGCCATCTTTTCCTAAGGGACAAATACAGGCCATCAGTTCATGAACCTCAAGGTGAAAAGGAAGAAACAACGCTTCCAGAATAGCAAGGCTACGACATAAAAACAATAACAAGCATATTAAAATTGTCTGGAACTGGATTCTGATACCTTCTCTGATCCTTTTTTGAGAGCGTTAAGTGAGACTTTAAGAAGATTGGTGGAGTAAGGAAGAACAGAAGATTTCAGATGGTACACAGCTGAAAAGAGAACTTGAGTGCATGCAGTTCTGATTTCTGAATTTGTGATCACCTACAGTATTTTGACACCCTATGAGACTGAAGCATCATTTGATGAAACATACCCTTACAAATACAAGACGATGAAGAGTCTACTCCTACTGTAATACATACCTCAATAGCACGAATGAGACGTGGAAGAATTCTTCGAGCAAAAGGCTTCTTGCCAGTGTCTGATATCTTTTGGCAAAGCACTGATGAGAACATTGGCCATGCAGAGGTAAAAAGAGAGTGGAACTGGCAACTCAGTCATGCATTTCACACTATCCAAGTTGGATTCTGGAACAGGTGGGACTTTATCTTGTGTAAGTTGATTGGTCACGTAGATGACAATAGAGTATCTAGATGCAGCATCACCTGCATTATTATTTCAGACAAGTCACAAATGCATAACTAGGAAAAATTCAATTACAGATCAAGGCAAGACACCAACCAAGATTACTTTTCTTCCCGGCTATGTTAGATGATTCTGGATCTTGTAGCTCAGCACATATCATTAAAGCCAGGCAATCTATACACCCGTGCTGTGCTCTGGAAACTGGAGAAAAGAAATAACTTTAGAGCAGTCAAACTTAACTGATATGTTATTAATTCACATAATTTTTCACTCACCTTCATCCCCATCCAAAGAAGGCCATAAAAGCATAGTCTCTAATGCGTTTCTAATTTTCAGCATACCAGGATGAAAAAATGACTCCCTGCCTCTAACCTGTACAACCATGAAAAGCCCAACATTAGCTCACTGCAAATAGAAAGGTGATGCATAGGGACCATGGCAGAAAAATAAAACCTAAGCAATGGAACTGAAAGGAAAAAGCCATGTCAAGATTGACTATGACAGATAGTTACCACAAGACACGTGCAAATTGAAAACAAACAAGCTTTAATCTTCATTATATCTTGAGAACCAGCAGCATATTCTAATTGGGAGCTGATGACTGGAACTAGCACCTACAAAATCGGAAGGCACGTAAACTAAACTGACTTTGATTCAAATCAGCACATAGGAGACGATTCCCTATACAATGAAGCTATACACAACCACCTCCAGTAGCATTTCAGCCTTTTGAAAGAACACATTTATCAATTATCATATGGATATCATATTATAAGTTGGAATAAATTAATCCTCAAGGTTGATCACTGTTTTCGGAAGTTAAACGGGAAGAGAGTGATGGTAAAGACTTTAGAGAAAAGACTATTTACTTGAGGATGAATATGCCCACACAGTTCAGCCGCAAGTTTCATAACATCGTTGAATTCAAACTCCGAAAATGTCCTGAATTTAAGGATTACCAAATATTAAGAGATACAGTTTTCATTTGTATTACTATATGTTTCTGAAGGTTCTGTTAATGGACTAATCTTTTCAGAATAAGAGCAGTAACAGAATCCTGATCAATTGCATTGATATCTTCACAGTCTAAGTCAAACAGAAACCAAAACTATGTCATAAGCTTATAAACATGAAGTGCCCCCTTATAGATGTCTCAGGAAATCATCCATGTATCAATTTCTATTATTTTCATAAAATGAGACCACATTTAAGTAAAGAGAAAAAGCTTTAGAGGAAAATTAAACTCGAGCAAAATTCCTTTCTTACTTTAGAGAGAGAATTCCAAGCAAAGTTTTGCATAGATCATGAATAATTTGAATAGCAACATTCCAAAAGTGAAGAATCAATAAGTACTTTCAGCTGTCATGTACTAAAACCCACATCAAAACGTATGAAAGTAAAATAAAAAGAAAAACTATCCTCATTCCAAAACATGCAGGCGGATACAAGGTCAAAAACTGAAAGCAGAGAGGAATGTATACCTTGAACAATGCCTTGATTGAAAAGTTGGCCATACATGATAGGTGAATCAAGGTTATCAAACACTCTCAATGGAAGCATCTTAATTATCATCAACGGGCAAAGGTGTTCAAAAAGGGTATGTTGCATGTTTTCAGAGTCATCACTCTTATAGGTCTGGCACTCCAACCTAGAGACGCTGCTTTCATCCATCCTGCAAAGTTAGAAATAATAACCAAAATTCTTAGGAAAAAAAAAGGAAAACCATAAAGACACACAAGCTTTTTCCAGATTGGTCAAGAGAAGCTAGTTTCCTGTTCTTTTGCTTTTGTGAGCTTCTTTCCTCACCAAAAAAAAAAAACCATACAAGCATGTTCAAGGAAGCAATGAATTCATACAACTGTAAACTACATTACTACATGGTCAAAGCTACTCCATGTGTTACAGGTAAACAAAAGGCAACAACACTGTTATGTGGATAAAAGCTGGAGTGAATCTTATTAGTATCACCATTCACCAGCAATACTCCATTTTATGGATTTTTCCCTTTCAAAAGAAACAAATATTGACAAAAAAATGATTGATGCAATAGATAAATTAATGATAAAGCACCAAGAGTTTAAAAACCACACTGCAAAATCTGAAAGGATAGGTCTCCTCTGTTATTCACAAGACAGGTCACACCCACACACCCTTTTCCCCAGCCTCAAGTTCTCCAATTTTGATTATTACTATTATTATTCTTAATTGCAGCCATGTTTACAGTACACACACACTTCTCGCCAGGTCAAATTTTAATTAGTTTTTGTTAGTTTGTATCCATGTTAAAGATCACTCGCGTAACAAGGGCATGGACCCAAACGCCACGCAAGCACAAGATGTAGAGCATTATGTACTCACTCTTTACGTCGTTTAGCATGGAATAGAACACAAGAGAGGACTAAATCAACAGCTTCTGCCAAGTGCACACTTATATGACTCAAAAACCTAACAATGTTTGCATTTGATGGCTCTGCAAACATCTTCTCAATCAACGGTTGAATCATGAAGTTCCAGCTTTGAACCTGTGATAATTCAATAGGAAACAAAGATCATCAAGCTGAACACGTTCTTAGTGATAAGAAGGAATTGGGGAAATTTTTAATTTCTATTATCTTACACTTTTAGACCACCCTGGGATTAGTCTAAGCACTCGATCACTCTCCAATTTTGTTCCTGCACGTTGGAAACATGAATTGACGTTGGGATAGTACCTAATACTTTTTAATCAATAATTAGAAGATTGACATAGGAAATGAAAATAGAAGAATAATAAGAAAAGGAACAAAAAAGTGAGAGCATACAAATATCTATTATTTTAAACTCCAAACCCATTCGACGCATTCAGATCCTCAACAAACAACAAAAAAGAGAATAAAAAATAAAAAAAATTAAACAGAATCCCTTGACAGAAGAAAATATACAGCTAGAAAGTAGAAACTGATAGAAATCGGTAATAAACTCGGAGAGTACTAGATGGGGAAATATAGCATTTAAAAGCTGCAAAATACAAATTATACAAAAAATTTGGTTTCATCTCCCAAAGGAATAGAATGAACTCAAAGGGTTGCCAATGTTAGAAAAGTAGTGATTAGGCCTCATGATATGGCAGTAGACTAGTTCTGTTCTTTTTTTCTTGCTGGGCTTTTCGCCACTTATGTAACTAAAAAAAAAAAAACAAAGAACATTGAAAACTTTTTAAATATCTCCCATTAAAACATAATGACAATTGTTAAAACAGTTGCATACCTGTGTCTCCCGTACTGTTCTGAAGATTTACAGTCTCCCCCAGGCTGCTGCAAGGAAGAACAAATATATATGTTAAACTGTTGGATGTTGTTTATTAAATCTGTTTTTATTTTTAAACCCAGAAATCACCTCAACCCTACTTTTCCGATTCTGACTCAAAACTAAAGCCTCCTAAGGAACCTTATTTTGCTATTTAAGAGTAGAAAAATAGCTAGGTGAAGGAGTCTTCCCTAATCACTGACACCACAGAGGAGCAAAATAAGGTTCTCTAATGGATTTACATCAGCGGCTATAACTCTATAGACATTTCTTCAACCCCAACCCATACAAAGTCTTGAGAGATATTTTTGTAAATAAGATAAACATAGAAAACTTTAAACAAATGCAGGAAGCACCCAAAAAAATAAAATAACAAAATACCTAAGACAGTCGAGCAGCATACATATAACTTCCACTTTCTGGCTATGATATTTGAGCACCACAACACAGGCATCACTGGCAGTTGATTGCAATCTTTCATCCGTGGAGTAAATCAATTTTACTAAAGCAGGTAAAACTAATGAAGGGTCTGCAAGAAAAGGTTTATATTAATTTTCATGTGCAAAGTTCTGAAACTGAATGTAAATCTTTAATGACAATGGTTTTGCTAACAAAACTTCCAGATAGCGTCATTTCAACACACAGGAAGTTACAAGAAATATTTATATTCAGATTTTAGAAATAAGCTTCTATTTAAATTGTGCAACCACCATAAAATACTCAGTAAGTAATAATATAATGATGTATAATTTAGTTATGAAACGAACCAATCAAAGGAAGCAAATTGGATGCTTGTTCTCGAATTGCAATATCTTCATCTTCAAGCAGCTGAATCAAGTGATTTGATATATCTTGCCTGAGATAAAAAAGAGAGAGAAAAATAAAACAGAATGATGGAAAGCATCATAATATTACATTACATTGAATTAATTCGAACATTGTTTATACCATGATAGCTGGGGATGTACATCTTTTGCATCTGAGCACATATGAATAACTTCTGATATAACATCAACAGCATTCCTCCTCTGTTGAACATTGTCAGAAGCAAGACGCTCTAGAACTTCATTAAGGCACTGAGCATTCTTGGTAGACCATATGTTGCCAATCAATTCAAGGAAATGAAAGAGAGATCACAAATTTGATTTTATAATTCCAAGTGCAAATTTTTTTGAAAGAATGAAGGAAGAAAACTACATCGAGCAGTATTCTGCAATAAGCACCACCACAGCTCTAGCTGTGCCATCTCGTTCATCTAGAAGGTGAATCAGCAATGGCAGCACAGCATCCACCTCTCTGCTGTCAGTGAGACTGCTTCCAGACGATGTGTGTTTAAATATGACTGATTTGAATATGCATACAACCCCGTCTATAACATCATCAGCAGCAGAATGAAGCTTCAAAGTAGAATCAAATGTCAGTGGAAGACAGGAAACAACTTTAAGCAGGATGTCTAACTACTAGGTGCTGGACACAATTAACTTGAAAGATATTAGAAGAATATCTTATCCCAATGTTACTAAGATTGGATTCATTCATAGAGACTAGTGGTAAATATCAATTAAACTATTATGTACTCTAGCTTTATCAGTTTATCACGATAGTTTACCAACCTAATATATAACTTATGTCTCAGCCAAAACTAGGCCTTCTTGGAGGATCAAAACAGCCAAGGTCTCATTTATAAAGCGGATGTCAGTATTAAGTTATCATGATCAAGCTCCAATAAACTACTCAGTCAATGGGAGAGCAAGACTGAAGTAATGCCAATAATCCAAAATCTTATAGAATTTGATGTGCAGACTATGTTGCACCGACACTGACACCGTGACACTGCGACACCGATACGGCACGACACCGCGACACGGAAAATCTCAAAAATACAAGTCTCGACACGGCATCGACAAGGCAAATAATTAATATATATATATATATAATACATACAAAAATACTAGAAACATGAAACAAATTCATTACATAACCAAATCAAAACATAAAACTCAATCTATTTAATAACAATTGAGCTCATGCTATTCAATAGAAACTAAATCTGAAGATAGCAACAGTACACATAGACGATTCCAATAATCATGTCTTCAAACATTCCAGACATCAACTTTACAAAACCCCAACCAAGCAGAACATTTCGCAAAACCCCAATCAATCAATTTCACAACAGCCAAACAATCCCTAAAGGCAGAGGAAAGAGTAGATAAGCTGCTGAATTGAGTAAATTTGGCTTCTATTTTTTGTCTATTTGACTTTGTTTTTCTTTTTTATTTAAAAGTTGCTGACATGGCATGTTGGGTTGATGATGTGGCGTGGTGTCGTCAGTGTCGAAAAAGTCAACATTTTCCGACACGCCACATGGCATGTCAGATGCCGTATCGGGCCGTGTCGTGCCGTATCAGGAAGTGTCGGACACTGCAACACTCCACCATAGTGAAGTGTCGGTGCAACAGATTGTGCACTGAGTGATCTATAACTGAAAGCAAATGAACAATCTCAAATGCAACCAGACTACTATGTAAGAGCACTCCTAATTAATAGGCTCGCAAATAATACTTAGCTGAGATTCTACAATTACACATCTACAAGACTTTAGAGAGAAGCACACTGTAGCAATATGTAAACCACAAGCAGAATGGAGCTTTTGCTTACTATACACATAAAAAAATTGTTGAAACATCAATACCTGTGGTATTAGAACCTGAGATATCCTCATTCCATATTCCAACACTAGGCTGTCAAACTTCTTTTTACCAAATCTCCCCAGGTGAAGGCACAAACAATTCAGAAAAAACTTTACAGTGTCCGACGCCCCATCCTTATTCTCAGTGTGACCTGCATAAAACTGCACACACACATGTTATCAGAAACCTATTCCATCAAGTGGAATAGAGCCAAAAGTGGACATACTCAAAAATTTGAAGAAATCAAGGCTAGAAAAGAAACTTAGACATAACATTAGAAAGATGAAATTGTATTTTTTGCACTCAAAACTAACCAAAATAAGATCATACTATACTAAATTACAAAAGATAAATGAAACTTTAAGAATTTAGTAAATCTAACCTGTATGCCTGCTAAGTATTGGTCCAACAGTTCTTTGTAATGCCGGGAAAATTTTTTGATCTTCCAAGTGCATTAGCATGGCATAATGCTTCCAACAGGAAGATAGTAGCAATATTCCAGTTTTGACGACCTTCGAGCCTGTCTTTCATGTTACAAACAAGTAATCATGAGATTCGTGACCCACACATATCAGAAATTAAATGATCTGTGATTCAATAAAGATGGCTAAAGGACCTGCCTCAACTTTCAAAAGACAATAATGTTCTTTAATCTCCTGCAACCACTTAAGCACTTGCTCCAATCCTTTGGCATGTAAGGGTCTACTTTTTCTGCTCCACTGCAGTGCATTTAGACATTATCATGCTACAAACTTCAAGTAGTTCACACAAATGTAATAAATTTCTCATTTAAAGCATGTATGATAAATCACAGAAAATTGTGAAAACAAGATTAAAACAATTACAATGCAAGGTTTTTTTTTTCTTTCTAAATCAAGAATTATAAAATAGATCAGCATCATCACAAGATAAAAAATTTAGGCCGTGTTTGGTATCGTTTTACAAAACAGTTTTTCGTTTTTTGAATACAAAAATGCAGTGAAATTGTGTTTGGTAGACTATTTTAGAAAACGATTTTCGAAAATGAAAAACACTGAAAACAGAAAATGCACTATGTTTTGTAAAATATCAAAATGAAGTTTCCACTATTTTCAAAAAACAAAATCTGAAAAATATTAGGAAAAAAATTAAGATGAATTTTATATTGAATTTTACCCTTTAAATATACATATATAATCTATTTTTATTGAAATTTAAAATTAAACCAATATAAATTTGTGTTTTGTAAACCTCGCGTAAGTATACCACACGTTTTACTGTTTTTATATTGAAAATATAATTCTGTAATTTAACTTACTAGACACATTTTTGAATTTTAAAAATGCGATATTCAATTTACTGTTTTCGTTTTACGAAACAATTTTTCAAAAACTGTTTTGTAAAACGATACTAGACACGGCCTTACTATCTAAGATATTTGGACATATGATCCTAGCTAAACCAAGAGGGCTATTTACTTTCCATTTGACCGGGACATTATCACAGTATATCAAATACTATATGCAACAAAAAAATGAAAAGATTACATGGCACACATCCACATTTCACCAATTCAGAAGTAACATAGCTGAAAAAAATTGCGGCGAAAGTAAGGAACTTACGGCAAGAAGCTTCTGCACTAGACAAAGAACTTCCTCCAAATGATCCCAAAGTATATAATCCAATTCCATGTTGGCGGAGTCTAGGGATTCAGAAGCTGCATTAGCTTTCTTATCACCACTATCGAGTGCCAATAAAGTGACTGGCCGCTTTTGCACCTTTGAATCAACTAACTTTGGCTTGTTACTCATAACCTTAGCCTTTTTTATCATTGCTTCAGAGAGAGCCAGGAAGCAATCAGCAGCTGACACCGCAAGGCGAGAAGGAAGCTCAAATCCGTCCTGCAAAGTACTACATAAACAAACAGCACAAAAATCACCAACTGAAACAATAATATAAATTTCATCACATAATTAGTACATATATTTAAGGTGCCTAATTTCATTAGCAAGACGAACAATTCGTAACAAGTCATTTCAATTTACCTTCCTTACTGCAAAACAATGACGAGATGTGGTATGCTTGAAGCGAGTATTTTCAATAAATCAGGATACCTATCTCTTATCCCTGTCATTTTTCCAAAGCAACCAATCTCAAATGCTCAATCACTAAACACACTAATATCAACAATTTTTGCTTCAAAATAAATTCGATTTTCGTTACCATTCATCGAAAACTGAGCTTCCGAGCTCTCGTAATCCACAAGAGCACGCACAAATGTGCACCAGCCAAGCACAACGAACCGATCATCTTTCGTCGCAAGAACTCCAACCATCGCCGTCGCAATAGCTCGAAAAACAACCTCCTCCTGAAACAGCCAATTCAAAATCACCATAGCTTGTCCTCCGTGCTTCGGTTCCTTGTTCTTCAACGCCCGAATTTTCAAAAATAATTAAATCTAAATTAAAATCTAAACAACTAAACAAATTTAGAGTGAGATTTTTGCTTACGTTATCGAGCATGGGGATGAGGGTTTCATGGAGGTTCTCATTTCTTCGTACGGCGTCGTTTAGGTAGTTGTGGAGGAAGCGGAGGGAGCCGTCGAGAGAATCGGAGATGGTGACGTGGCCGGTGGTGGTGGAGTTGAGTGGGAGTCGCGAAACGGCGTCGTGGGGCTTCTTAGGGCGAGCGGAGAGGAGAGAGGTCATTGCACGACCTAGAGTCACTGACGTCATAGACGAAGAGGAGGAGGAGGAGTCTGATGATAATAATAACTCCGACGACGAGGTCGATTGGAGTAGCGAGAGTTGGTTGTGTCGCTTCACCGCCATACTCAAAACTGTTAAAAGAGCTTCGGTCTTTTTCATTTTTTTTCTAATTTAAAGCCTTGAGAGTGGTAACGATTCGGGTCGGTCTTTCCCGGGTAGTTTCCAAGATTTTTTATTGGACCCGACCTGAATTAAGGCCCAAAATAGTCCCAACCCAGTGCGTGGGAACAAGTCCACCATCCGCCAAATATCTCGAGTAATTATGGAGATCCTTCAAGGTGTGTCCGTAATTTTATTCAAAGAATGAATGGGAGTTTTGGAATCTTTAGTGATAAGGGCAGGATGACTCTACCAAACCGAAGATATGTGATTTTTTATTTTTGGGGTGAAAGATTGAAATTATATTTAACATTTATGATTACAATCAAGTCGGTCATTTTTTTGTTTGCTAAATAGAAATATAAAGATCGCTTGCATTATACAAGGTATTTTGAACAAGTTTATTTAGCCTAACAATCATAATAGACTACTAAAAAAAATACTACAACACTACCAGAAAAAGCTTCATCGTATAAGTACTTAAACGACAAAATTTTCATTGTCTAAGGTTCGTCGTCTAAGTGTTATAGTCCAAGTACTTAGACAATGAAACTTTAGTGAAAAAAGATAACGAATTTTTTTTGTCGTTTTAGTGAACAATTAGACGATGAAATCAACAATTCATCATCTAAGATCCAAAACTTAGACAACGAAAATACTACAATTTCGTCGTTTAAGTGTTGCATGTTAGACAATGAAATTGTACGTAGTCGTTTTGTCGTCTAAGTGTTAACTTTTGTTAAAAAAAATTAAATGAACCACTTAGACAACGAAACTATTACCATTTCGTCGTCTAGATGTTGCATCTTAGACAACGAAATTGTTGATTTCGTCGTCAAAGTGGTTGATTTTGTTAACCTCAATTAAAAAAATAACAAAAAAACATAACCTGACCTAATTAAGCGAACCTAAATTAACAAAAAAAAAATTTGTTGTATGGTGGTGGCCGGAGTGCGGTGGTGCTGAGGTCGGTGACAGCGTGGTGGTGCCGAGGTCGATGGTGGCGGCGTGGTGGTGCCGAGGTCGATGGTGGCGTGGTCGTGTGGACATGTGACATGGTGGTGGTAGTGGCGGCTTATTTGTGTGTGTGTGTGTGTGTGTGTGTGTGTGTGTGTGTGAGAGAGAGAGAGAGAGAGAGAGAGAGAGAGAGAGAGAGTTAGTCTCAAATAACTCCCCCTCTCTCTACACCCCAAAAATTTTCACATGGCATTATTGGATTGGATAAAATAGTCAAAAGTCAACGAGGTTACAATAGGCTCAAAACACCTAATTCTCATCCTGACTCAAATTTCTAGGTCGGTCTCTCTCTCTCTCTCTCTATTTTTTCGGCTTCCTCTTTTCTCTCTCCCTCCAACACCCAAGTCCTCCCTCTCTTCTTTAGCAGTGTGTTCAACATTTAGGCTCAACAATAATCCCAGACTCAGTCTTTCAAAAAATAATCCCAGACCCAAACTCGATCCCGGTTAGTAATAATTCCAAGTTGAATAAGATCGAGTTTCTCCAAGCTCTCCAAGTTCTCAAAATGGACTCTCTCGCCATCACCGATGACTTCATCTCTCTCTTCTCCTCCTTCCACCCTGCCCTCTCTGAGGTTTGTGCCGGCTTTATTTCAATTTCATAACCTCAGCTGCAGACATCAAATGCATAATTTCTGAACAAGAATCAATATCTACTGGCTCAGGCTCTAATATGCAAGAAAAGTTTTCGAACAGGAATTAGTATCTGCTAGTTTAGTCAAAAGTTTCTGAATAGGAAGCAATATCTGCTAGTTCGGTCATCTCTTCCATCTCTCCCTCATCGAACCGAGTGCCTTTCGTCTTTACATCCTCCTCGCGTTGACAATGGCCAAGGACGACATCGCTGTTAAGAGGCGACAACGATGTCGACGCCTAGGCCGATGTCAAGGGCGATAATGACGTCTTCCATCTCTCTAGTCAACAGCCGAGAAAAATTCGGGGAAAAAAATGAAAACAACTATGTCTTCCATCTCTTTAGTAGATAGCCGATTTCAAATTCAAGGTTTTGATATGCTGGCCCGATCTTATCATAAGCTCAAATTCGGAGAGTAAATCAACGGCTGAGATTTTAAAAAATAGGGGGTGTAGAGAGATGGGGAGTATTTGAGAGAGAGAGAGAGAGAGATTTAAACGGTTTCAAAACGACAATTTAGACAACGAATCCATTAGGTTTCATCGTCTAAGTAATTTGAATTTTTGCCAAATATTTTGGCTGAAAAAAAGACCAATATTTATTACTTAGACGACGAAATCTAACAGATGCATCGTCTAAGTGTTTTAAATTTTCAAAAACTCCACCAAACTTTTTGACTTAGATGACGAAACTATTTAGATTTAGTATACGTTTTTTTTTGTTTTTTTTTAATATCTGAAAAATTAATTTTGGATAGTTGTTTAAAAATCATCAAAAATCAACCGTCAGATATAACTATTACATTTATACAATGTTGTAGAAAAAATTCATCCAAATTCGGATTAGTTTAGGATTCGATCGATTGAATTTAATGATTGTCGAAAAATAGTTAAAAGACGGAAACGATGGTAAAATATAATTCGTAAACCCGTTTCCGAAGTTACAGATGTTTGTCTTGTCGTAAAAACTTAATTTATTAACTAGATAGAAATTAATTAAAATTTGACATAAAAAGTTAATGTAAGACTACAAATTTGTTATATATCTACTAATGTTGTATAACTTAAGTATTCGTATGTCTATATTAACTCCACATCAATATTAACAAAATTGAATTTGGACAAAACAACCGTTATATATATTCATCACAACATAATATGTAAGTAGGCAAATTTTCAGTCAATACGAAATTCGTTAAGGATTTAGATGTCAGATTGTGAAACTCTACTTAGATGACGAAAGTAGAAAATATGGTTTAAAGTAAATGTTTTAAGGTAACGGTTTTGGGTCGGGTGGTTTTTTCAAAAGTTTGCATTGGGCCTGTGTAGTTGAAATGTTTGATCTTTGTGGCGACCGACCCGATCCGAATTTGAGGCCCAAAATATTTTCAACCCAAATGAACAATTAAAGTCTGGTGTAGGCGGCGAATGTCTATAAGCGCATGGGCAGTCCAAAACTTGCACCAAAACGAAACAACAAACAAACATGAAACCTCTCTTACAAGCACCGCCCATCAGATCAAATTGATAGCCTGACTGGAGTAATACGGGGGCGAAGAACACCAAGTAGTCATGGAAGAGCGAGAGTGGCATGTCTTTATTCTAGCTATCAGCTTAGAAATTTGCTTCTATATATAAATATGCCACAGCACACTACCTAGAACAAGTCCACCATTCACCAAAATAACTTGAGCAATTGTGGAGATCCCCCAAGGCGTGTCCATAGCTTTATTCAAGGAATCGATGAGAGTTTTGGAATCTTTTCCAGTACTAAGCGGAGGATGAGACTCTTCAGAACTAAAGGACAGGTAAATTTGCTTTAACATAACCGTCAAAAATAATTTTAATAAAAGGTCAATGAGACGGGTGCCATTTAATATTTTGCGAAACATGATTTTCATGATTTAGGACAGGAAGGGCTACAATGATCCTATTTAATTGCCACAAGTTTATTGATCCTCGTGGCAAGTGATTGAGTGGTGCTTGAGTGGCTGTCCAAGTAAGACTTGGATTTGGTCAGAAATGGGGTTGGTGATCTCTAAGAATATTAGTGGATAAACATACTATTAGTACATATTATCAATACCACAGAGTTGGAAGGTCAAAGAAAATGTCTTTAGTTTTTCAAACCATGGGAGCCAAACCAGGGGTGATCATAACTAAGTAGTGATAAATTAAAACATTAAGACAAAAATGTCTCCAATCATGTAAATAAATCACAGCAGATACTGATTATGTATGCAGTCTGCCACATTATACTGTATATCCCATAGGTGGCTGCTAAGGTTAAGTCAGGATGATAATACTAGTTTAAATATGTCTGCACCTGCATAATATGATTCTAATTGTTTATCATCTAATTTCAACTACAATCAGTAGGATAAATCTGTTATGGCTGAACTTCTTATTGCACTTATGAATAGTATGTCCAGTAATACTTATGGCATCCTGTTGACTACAATGATATCTATTTGCATTTCATAACACAATCAAATCAATGATACATATGAAAATGTATGAAATCGAATAACTTTAAGCTGATAGTTTTAAATCGAATAACTTTAAGCTGATAGGAAAACTACAATAGGGTTCACCAGTATGAGATGTGAGAGGAACAGTTAGACATACTAGACATGAAGATGATAACAATAATCTCTAGCTTAAAAATGTAGACTTGTATTGCATTGTCTAGACTCAACTGATCAGTACACCACCTAACCTTTTTGTCAGTTACACAAGACTGAAGTAAGCAGCATAGCAACTTTCAAATGTGTACTATTGTCAGGCATAAGACTTTAGATTTAGGATATTTCTGCCTCAGATGCAATCAACCAACAAGAGAATATTGGTGTCAATAGATGCTGATAATCACAAGGACATCATAATAGAACTGCACCGTATTTAGTTTAAATTTCTGGGTACATTGCATACTGAGCACTAAAGACTATATATAGAAGTAAATGTCTCAATCAATACCAAATAGGTGAATACCAGTGAATCAATGTGATTATGGATATGAAACTCATAGAAGCCTGCAATGCAAATGATTTGATGGCAAAAGAGATAAGCTATACTTTATAAATGGTTGTTGTCACATATCACCATGTATATTGATATCTTTCGCTTAATAAATGTAGCAGCACACCATAGTTGATATCCTGCACCATTAGTGACCCTCATGAAGCACATGTACGATTTTACTAATAGTGCAGGAAAGAAATAAACAAGAGGACAAAGGAAATTATGAACCATGTACTATTCTTTGAGTCATTGATATAATTATATGGTTCCTATAAATAATGTGCTTTCACGTCGGATATAGAGATATGTCATGCAATTGAAACAAGTAATAAAAGGGGTAACGGAGACAGAAATCATGGTAGCTGGAAATCTAGGGAAAGCCAGCAATAGCTGACTAAGTGCATAATCTCCTGTGTAAAAAGCCAAAGAGAAGGTGTTGCGAAACTAGCAAGGTGGAAAACAGAGACCTGTGTAAGATAGTGACCCAAAATTTTATATGTTATTATTTACCAACTGCTTTAGATTCATACAATTACAAGTTTCATGGGAAATCTAGCTTGTGCAGAAGAACAAATCTTAGAAGAATTACGAACATAGTTTGCTTTCTCCCCCAATTTGAGCATTCATCCCAAATCATGATTTTACTTTGTTGGAGGAACAAACGCAGCTAATTTGATACAGAATGGTTTCACAACAAAAGAAAGATCTGAGTACCACATTTTTCCCGCAAGCATGCTTGTTTTGATTTCATCATTGAACGGGAGGAGCTCTGTAATAGGCTGGTACTGTTGCAGGAAAGAACATCTTTCTAACTCCTTCACCCTTTATAATGGGGAATATGATGCCTGATGCACTCTGACAAAGTGAAAACCACTTATTAGTATATTTTTTTTCTTTTCTAATGAGGAATTTGTAATTTACAAGCACGTTGGAGGGAATAGTTAGTTAACATACCAAAATCAATCTAATCCCAAGCCATGTGCGTTGAGGAGAAGGGAATGGAAGCATCAAGCGTCCAACACCGTAGATAGCAACAGCAAAGAAATGGAGAAACAAGTGTAATGGACGAGGGTTAAGACCAGAGAGAAGAGATACTGGTCCGTATGAGCAAATGCCTCCAAGGCTCAAATAACCGAAACATGCTTCACGCATTTCCTGTCTTGCTGGATCAGGTGATGCACAAAAAACCTTGTACAAAGCACCTGCCAATGTGTTTATGGTCGATGACACAGGCTGCAATAAAAGGAAGGCAAGAACAGTATCAGCACAGCTGAAATCGCAAACAACAACATGGTGAAGAAACAAAGTTTTCTGGAACATGTAATGCTTTCTGAATGGTGGTTGTACCTTCCGAAGTGTGTAGAATGATTCGAGGTAATTGCACAAAGCAGGTGCATCATTGAGATCATCCAGGGGTCTAAGAAGATCCCGGAGAAGAACGATATCAGAAAAGGCCACTGTCATTCCTCCTCCTGTTAAAGGATGCCTCATGTTGAATGAATCCCCCAATAAAATTGCACCAGGAGTGGGAATTGGATTCGCAGCCATGCTTTTGTTTTGCATGGATCTAATGTTTCCCTTGTCAATTGCAGCTATGAAAGAATTGAAGAGCTGAGGAGGGATCTGAAATACATAGTTCCCACGTTAGATCAGTTCATGTGCATCTCCTAATTAAGTAAAAACTGAACAACTAATGAAATCAACCATATTAATAAATCTACCTGAGGAGCGACCACGGTTTTCAAATAATTAGCCATTTCACCGTTAGCTATTGAAGGAACTTTTGTTCCAGGGATATCAACCAAACAACGTATCTCTGTGCTACTGATAGGATAAAACAAGATGGGTGAAGGGTCTGCCAAAATCACATGGCCATGATTTGCATGCGGAAGGTCACAGTTCTCCAAGACCAAACCAACAAAACACGAAGGATTTTCAATCTGCAGTAACAACAAAGAACCTGTCAGTCTCATGAAAGAGCAAGCATTCATATGCTAGCATTGAGTAAAATACTTGAATATCCCAAGGTTGGTAAATCAATTACCTTTGGAGCACTGAGATTTTTGCGCAGATTTGAAAAGTATCCATCGCACACAATTGTGAGTGGAGCATACGTTCTAAACTCCTCTCCAGCCTTGTTCTTGTAAATCACCCCTTTGATAGTACCTTTTTCTTCAATTAGTGTTGTCACGGTCCCTTGTTCCAATTTCACACTGCAAATAAATTCCGGAGGACGTGAGTGAAACGTAATAAATCATAGAATTAAAATATTGTAGTATACTTGAGGGGGAAAAGGATTACTTTGAGAGAGTTGCAGCTTTTTCACGCATTTTCTGAATGAAACGCCCATTGTGGAAACTTCTCCCAGCAATATCTGAACTGTACTTTTCCAATGGATAAGAAAGCTTTGTATCCTTGCCATCTTTGTAAAGAGCATACCCAAACACCTTCTGGGCATCAATCGACTCATTTGCACAATCTGCAACCACAAATAGATATTGTTGATTAAAACCAATTTTCTCCCAAACTTAGTATTAAACCTCCGAGAAGAAACAGTATCAAACTTATACAAGAACAACAAAGAAGCTCTAAAACTCTGGTACGAAACCACTTACCCTCAAGATCCAACTCAATCAACTTGAGATAACCTCCCGGCTGCAAAAGCTCACCGACGATTCTGTCCGGCTCACTCAAGTCCCTTTCGATAACATGTACACGCCGTCCTTCCTGTAACATAAACACAAACACATACTCAGCTCAAACTCCCCAAATTACAAACAATAAAAGCTCCCAAAAGCTCATCAAGATTCATTCACATACCAAATTCTAGCAAAATCTAAACTACTTTGGATCTGCATTACTCTAATTCTAAATTAAAGTAACTATCTTTCACCCAGATCATCTACCTAAACAAGCCTCATTGCATTCTTACCCCAGAAAAGTAAGCTGAATTTGAAATTAAAATTAAAATGAAACTAAAGTCCGAATAAGACTGCTTCAAGTTTTTGACTTCTTGTTGTTGTTGGTGAAAAAATGGACTAGTTCCTCTACTCAACACACAAATCCAACCTTTAAATATCATTTCAAAAAATAAAAATCCAAACTTTAATATATATATATATAGTATTTTCTCCGATCAAAATTTTCCGACGAGAAAAAGAAAACAAAATCGGAATCTGACCTTAGCAAGAGTATAAGCCAGAGCTGCACCAGCTACTCCGGCGCCGACAATGACGACGTCCGTCGCCTTATCCTCCATTCCCGGCATAAACGCGCCGCCGCCGTGTTGCGGCGGCGTTAAAGGTTTAGCCTTTTTGGTGGTGGAGTTGATGATCATAAAGAACACAGATGCGAGTAGAGAAGCCAACACTCCGGCCAAAACGTACTCGTACGACGCCATTCTTCGACCAAATCAACAATGGCAGACTCGTCTCTCTCTCAAAGATTAAGTTTTTTTTTTTTTTGTGAAGTGGGTAGGTGTGTGTGTTAAGAGACAGCTATGAAGTTGAGGGATTTATATAGGAGTTTGTTGAGCGCCCGCCACAGTTATTTAACCGATTTTATTTTTTATTTTTATTTTAACATAGGGGGATGTGGTAAGGTGTGGAAGGGACTATGGTGGAGACGAGAATGGAGGTTTGTTTCTGTGGGAGGAATTAGCAGTGTCAACGAGAGGCCGAGGTGAACCATTTGGACTAGTGTCTTCTCTCTTTTGCTACTTTTATGGTGGTGTGGTCAAAGTTTTGATTACATGATGGCCAGAAAGAACACAGAAAAACTAGAAAATGATTAATAAATGACACTAGTATTGTTCTTGTTATAGGGTTTTTTTGAATCTTATTGATCCAAGAACTTACACGATCTGTTCTTGGTTGGAGTAGTGTGTCGGTGGCTTACTTCATTTGTTGTGGTCTGTGTTTTGTTCCGAGATGTTGAATCTTGGCTTCGGATTGGGTTAGGGGGTTTGTTCCACGTGGTTATCATTGAAGTTAGGTTAGAGTTACTCTAACAATTTCTTTATAATTTTTATAAAATAAGAAAATAAAAGTGAAAATCTTTAAAAAGAAAAAATTTATACTCCAATTCTAACCATTTTCTTATAATTTTTCTATTATGGAAAAGTTGGGAAAATGAGATTTTGAAGAATATTGAACATTTTTCCAATAAAAGAGTAATTAGTTATTAAAACGACATTATCCCAAAGATAATGTGTATACTTGCTCACCACCCAAGTTTAATTTTTCTTGCCCCTAATGAAACTACATGAAGGGGACGAGAGGTCACCGTCTGGATGAAAACCTCTTCTTTTAGCCTTGCTTCTTGGTTGGCGTTAGTGTCCTAGGGTAGTGTGTCGGCAGTTAACTTCGTTTGTTGTGATCGATGTGTTTGTTCCGAAATGTGTGAATCTTTGCTTGTGCTCGAGTTAACGGGAAGTTGTTTCACGTAGTTACCATTTAGATTATGTTATTTGGTCGTTTTTGTAGGTTATGTTATATTGTAAATTAATTATTTAGTAATAATTTTGTATATGATGATTGGACGAGTTTTTTTATAAGCGAATCATTATTTGTAACGTTGTTTGTTGACACACAGTTGTTAGACAATTTTGAGTCACTGCACTTGATGAGTTGATATAAACAAAATTTCCTATTTCTAATAATAATGCATTTTATATTAAGGAAAACTTGATCTCTTGGGATTGATTATTTGTGCTTCCAAGCTGTGAAAACGTCTCCCAAACTTGATCTCTTACAGTTAGTCAAAGAGTTGTGCTGCAAGTAAGTGTAGACCGAGCTAGCTCTCCAATGGAGACTAGATTTGGTCAAACAAAGAATTAAGTGCATACGTGCACCGGTGCACGGTGTGCATCTCTTGTCCGAATTTCAAAGAGCTTCTACCATAAACATGAGCAATTAAAGGAAGTTACTTGCATTATATACCAACACTGTGATACAGTTTTGTACAAATTCATGGAGACCTAGCTCTTCCTATAACAGAACAACAAATCTAAAAGAATCAAGAAGAAAATAATTTGCTCTCCTAATCTAGCATTCACCATTGAGCTCGATCTTTACTTTTCCCCTGTAACTAATGCCTCTGATTAATTTGTTCATCTAATACAAATTGGCTGATCATATCAATAAGAACTACCAACTTTTCTCTACATATAATCTATATAGTTCCCAATTCTTCAATGTAGAGGAGGAGATCTGTAATATGCAGGTACTGTGGCCGGAAAGAACATCTGTCTAACTCCTTCGCCTTTTATGATGGGGAATATGATGCCTGATGCACTCTGAAAATCAAGAACCAGAAGTATCAGTATAAGCAGCCGGTTTAGTGTATACAGGAAAATGTGGAATTTGAAATGACAGACAAGTTCACAAAAAAAGAGTATCTACTTACCAAGATGAGTCTAACACCAAGCCATATGCGTTTAGGCGAGGGGAAGGGGAACATCAAGCGACCTACTCCATAGATAGCAACAGCAAAGAAATGGAGAAACAAGTGCAATGGACGGGGGTTAAGACCAGAAAGAAGAGATACTGGTCCATATGAGCAAATGCCTCCAAGGCTCAAATATCCGAAACATGCCTCGCGCATTTCCTGTCTTGCTGGATCAGGTGATGCACAGAACACCTTGTACAAAGCACCTGCCAGTGTGTTTATGGTAGATGACACAGGCTGCAATAGAAAAGCAAGCAAAATATCAGCAAGGCAGAAACAAAAAAGAATGCTACACTCTGGGACACGAAAAATGCAATGCAAAAATGATAGTTTATTAGTAATGAGTTATCTGAATCTCGGCTTTACCTTACGCAATGTGTAGAATGATTCAAGGTAATTGCATAGAGCAGGTGCATCATTGAGATCACGTAGGGGTCTAAGAAGATTGCGGAGAAGAACAATGTCTGAAAGAGCCACTGTCATTCCACCTCCGGTCAAAGGATGCCTCATGTTGAACGAATCTCCCAACAAAATTGCACCAGGAGTGGGAACAGGATTAGCTGCCATACTTCTGTTTTGCATGGATCTGATGTTTCCTTTCTCTACTGCGGCCATAAAAGCATTAAGCAGCTGTGGGGGAACCTGAAATACAAAGTAGTCAAAAGATTAGTTCACTGCGAGTTAGCTTGGTATGTGAGTTAACTATTGTGTGTCAACTGTCAACTAATCAAATTAAGTAAGTTAATGAAATATACCTGAGGAGCCACCACGGTTTTCAAATACTTGGCCATTTCACCATTAGCAACTGAAGGTACTTTTGTTCCAGGTATATCCACCAAACAACGTACTTCGGTGCTACTGATAGGATAAAACAGGATAGGTGAAGGGTCTCCCAAAATGACATGTCCATGATTTGCGTGTGGAAGATCACAGTTCTCCAGGATCAAACCAACAAAACATGAGGGACTTTCAACCTGCAGCAATACCAAATAACTCTCTCAGTTCTCTTGTGCTAACATTGAGCCTACAATGCTTGATTTTCTATGGTTGGTATCACATTGTTACCTTTGGAGCGCTGAGAGATTTACGAAGATTTGAGAAGCAGCCATCACACACGATTGTTAGTGGAGCGTATGCTATCATCTCCTCTCCAGCCTTGTTCTTATAGATCACTCCTTTGACAATGCCCTTTTCTTCAATTAGTGTTGTCACTGATCCTTGTTCCAATTTGACACTGCAATGAATTTTAAATGGAACATGAGTAAAAGATTGAAACTTTATCCCTAAACAAATAATATACAAAAAATCTTGTAATGCAATTAAAGGGTAATGAGGATTACTTTGAAAGAGTGACAGCTTTTTCGCGCATTCTTTGGATGAAACGGCCATTGTGGAAACTTCTCCCAGCCACATCTGCGCTGTACTTCTCCAAGGGATATGTCAATGTTGTATCCTTGCCATCTTTGTATAGAGCATAACCAAACACCTTCTGGGCATCAATTGACTCATTTGCACAATCTGTAGTCACAAACAAATATTGTTAAATCAAAATTTAGCTACTACTTTTGATTTACACAAGTCTAAAATAGATGATTGCTTACCTTCAAGACCCAAATCAATCAATTTGAGATAGCCTCCAGGCTGCAAAAGCTCTCCAACAATCCTGTCTGGCTCACTCAAGTCTCTCTCAATCACATGTACACGTCGTCCTTCCTGTAACACAAAGCAAACACAAACTTAGCTCAAACGCCCAGATCACATATTTAGCTTCAAATTAAACAACAAGAAATCTCAAATCTAAATTAAGTTTCTTCCTCCTTAAAATCCTTGTAGTAAAATCTGGGTTCAATTCGATCATACTCGTACTAATAAAGATTCAAACTTTAACCATACCATATTCTAATGCAGCCAACATAATCATATAATACCATATTCAACCTTTCACACAGTTTCACCACCCATACATTTTTCATTACTAAATAGTAAAAAGCTTAAAACTTTAAGATGGGAATTAGTCTCTGACCTTGGCAAGTGTGTAAGCAAGTGCTGCTCCGGCGACTCCGGCGCCGACAATGACGACGTCGGTACTTCTCTCCCCCTCCATTTCCGGCTGAAACGCACCGTTTCCGAGCCCATTACTGTTTAAAGCTTTGACCTTTTTGGTCCCACCAAGAGTAGTAGTGATGATCATGAAGAAAACAGAGGCTAGTAATGAAGCCAAAATCCCACCAAGAACGTATTCGTAAGACACCATCTTCAAATAGTGAGAAAAGTTTTAGCTTTAGCCTTCAGGCTCTGTAAAGCTTTGTGTGTTTTAGTTTTTGCAGGTATTGGAAATATGCAAGTACTTTTATGCTTGTGGAGAGCTTTGGAAGTCGAACTGGTTTATATAGATAGAGAAGTGGGGCGTGTTCTAACTTAAGGTTCTTTGACACTGATGAGTTAACCCAACTTCCACGAAGCTCTGAGAAGTGAGGAGAGTTTTTATGATTCATCGACCAATTTGTTTGCAATTTTATAAAAGAGAACAAGAAGAAGAAGACGAATGTGTATGAATAAAAAATTAAAAATAGAACTTCTTGCTTGGAAACACGCATAGACCCAAAAGGTTTGTTTGACCAAAACTTGGTCTCATTTGGAGAGCTGAAACAGGCCTCTCACTTGTTTAGTAGTGAGTAGTGACAGTGCAAACTATATTTTGCTTAATTTAAATTTATACCTGTCAAAAAAAAATTAAATTTATAAATTGGCATGTGTTTTATGATTTTATCATTCTCATCTATGCATCAATCATGCAAAACCCCTGTTCAGATGATCTTTTTAATCTTATGACAAGTAAAATTATTTTATTATATATCTATAACGAACAAATTATGAATGAAATAGTAAAAGAGTAGTCAATCAGCATGCATGAAATTGACTCAGACCCAACTCCGGATTATGAAGTTGATCAAGGTTTGTGATCTTTGTACTCATTATTTGGTCAAATATTTCTTGCACTAGAAATTTCATTAATCACTTTGTCACTGTATCCGTAATCATGTCAATTAAGAGTGTAATGCGGTTAGATACAACATGTCTCAAGACATTGGCCTAATTTGCTTTCATAAGCCTTTTTGGTCACGCTAGTAAGGAATTCCTGATTGATCTAGGAAAATTCCCAAGAACTCGAAGAACCTTATTAGGTCTTCGAACCTTATTAGGCCATTTGTCGGGCATAGTTGATCATAGATCTTTTTTGGTCCTTGCTAGGTTATACAATGATGCTTAAGTTCTTCGCTTTCTTCACATCCAAGTTCCTTATTAAAAGAGTGGCAAAAATAGTTGTATCAAACTTTTGCTTATGCAGGTTTCTTCAATCATGGTTTTACGTTAGCTAAACAAGACAACGTATTGGTCGACCAATTTTCTAGTTCTAAAATGGAATTATTGTCCTTGTTTTGTGCACAAGTATTAGGAACTATTAACAATACCATAGTGATCGAGTAATTCTACAATATGTGGAACACAGCAAAGCATTAATCTACAGTCAAGATATAAATGCACTTCTGAGATGTTCATAAGTCAATGACCAAAATACTTAATCATTTACCACAGATAGTTTTGTACAAGTCCCCTAAACTTCATGGGAAATATAGCTTGTTCCTACTGTAGAACAAATCCTAAAAGAATGTAGTACATAACTTGCTAGTTTTCATTGCCCCCTTCTTGCTATTTTGTTTCTTTTCTAGGGGAAACCTACTTCTGATACTGGTACAAATTGGTTCATCGACTTTTTGTTGCCGTATATTCAAAATTCATTTCTTCAATGGACTGGAGGAGACCTGTAGTATGCTGGCACCGTTGCTGGAAAGAACATCTGTCTAACTCCTTCACCCTTTATGATGGGGAATATGATGCCTGATGCACTCTGAAAATGAAAAACCAGAAACATTAGTTCAAGTAGATAGCCAGTAATGGGTATATGGGAACTTGTAATTGAGTAAGTAAGTTGATGACATAATAGTTGGCATAATTGGTTAACATACCAAGATCAATCTAATCCCAAGCCACGTGCGCTGTGGCGAAGGGAATGGAAGCATTAAGCGTCCAACACCGTAGATAGCAACAGCAAAGAAATGAAGAAACAAGTGCAGTGGGCGAGGGTTTAGACCAGAGAGAAGAGATACTGGTCCATATGAGCAGATGCCTCCAAGGCTCAAATAGCCGAAACAAGCTTCACGCATTTCCTGTCTTGCTGGATCAGGAGAGGCACAAAATACCTTGTACAAAGCACCTGCCAATGTGTTTATGGTAGATGACACAGGCTGCAATAGAAACCAGACACAGAGTCAGCAATAAGGAAACGAAAAACAATCTCATAGTGCACATAAGATAAGTCATGAGTAGTTATGAGTAGAAATGTAGGATAAATGCCGACTTTACCTTACGAAGTGTGTAGAAGGATTCAAGGTAATTGCACAGAGCAGGTGCATCATTGAGATCACGAAGGGGTCTAAGAAGATCGCGGAGAAGAACAATGTCTGAAAGGGCTACAGTCATTCCACCGCCAGTTAGAGGATGTCTCATGTTGAACGAATCCCCCAATAGAATTGCACCAGAAGTGGGAACAGGATTAGCAGCCATGCTTTTGTTTTGCATGGATCTGATGTTTCCTTTTTCTACTGCGGCCATAAAGGCTTTTAGTAGCTGTGGGGGAACCTGAGATACAAAGTGGTTGTTCAGTTAATTCAGTTCACGTAAGGTTGGTCTGTGTATCAACTATCAAGTGCAAACTAATCGAGTTAAGTAAGTTAAATACCTGAGGAGCCACCACAGTTTTCAAATAGGTAGCCATTTCACCATTAGCAACTGAAGGTACTTTTGTCCCAGGAATATCCACCAAACAACGCACTTCGGTGCGACTGATAGGATAAAACAAGATTGGTGAAGGGTCTCCCAAAATGACATGTCCGTGATTTGCGTGTGGAAGGTCACAGTTCTCCAAGATCAAACCAACAAAACAAGATGGACTTTCAACCTGCAACATAAACAAATAACTCAGTTGGTCTTACAAAAGAACTAAAAATCATGTGCTCAATATTGAGTCTTATATTGCTTGCTTTAGTTGGTATCACATTGTTACCTTTGGAGCACTAAGAGATTTGCGCAGATTTGAAAAACAGCCATCACAAACAATTGTTAGTGGAGCATATGTTCTCATCTCCTCTCCGGCCTTGTTCTTGTAAATAACTCCTTTAACAACGCCTTTTTCCTCGATTAGTGTTGTCACTGATCCTTGTTCCAATTTGACACTGCAAAGAAATCACAGAACATTTGTAAGTAGTTGTACGATTTTCATTTAATTTAATCAAATACAAGATATTGCAGGACAGCATTTGTTATAGAATTGAGGAAGGAGGATTTACTTTGAAAGAGATGAAGCTTTTTCGCGCATTCTTTGAATGAAACGGCCATTGTGGAAACTTCTCCCTGCTATATCCGAACTGTATGTTTCCAGTGGATAAGAAAGTTTTGTATCCTTCCCATCTTTGTAGAGAGCATAACCAAACACCTTCTGGGCATCAATCGACTCATTTGCACACTCTGAAGCCACACACAGAAATAGTTTACTACAATGTCTCAATGTAGTACTAACAAATCAACTAAACTAAATCCTTTGACAATGTAATGGTATCAAACAACTGTCAACTTCTTCCGTTATGAACCAAGTAATTGGTAATTGATTCCTTACCTTCAAGACCCAACTCAATCAACTTGAGATATCCCCCAGGCTGCAAAAGCTCACCGACAATCCTGTCTGGCTCACTCAAGTCTCTCTCAATCACATGTACACGTCGGCCTTCCTGAAACACAATGCAAACACAAACTTAGCTCAAACGCCCAGATTACGCAATTAGCTCCAAACAACAAGAAATCTCAATTCCAAAGTTTCTCCTTCCTCGAATGCTTATAGTAAATTTGGGTTCAATTATACTCCTACTTATAAAAATTTAAACTTTTAACTATATCATATTCTACAGTAGCCAATATAATCAAACAAAACTAAGGAAACTAAGGAAAGATTCAAACTTTAACTATTCTATATCATCAATATTCAATAAGATTCAAACTCTAAATAGTAAAAAGCTTAGAACTTTAAGATGGGAATTAGTCTCTGACCTTGGCAAGTGTGTAAGCAAGAGCTGCACCGGCGACACCGGCGCCGACAATGACGACATCGGTACTTCTCTCCTCCTCCATTTCCGGCTGAAACGCACCGTTTTGCGGCATACCCACAAACCCATTATGATTATTACTAAAAGCTTGGACCTTTCTCTTTGAGCCAATAGTGTTGCTGATGATCATCAAGAAAACAGAGCCCAACAAAGAGGCCAAGACTCCGCCCAAAACATACTCGTAAGAAACCATCTCTACCAAGAAACAACAATGGAGATGACTTGGGGTTTGTCTCACTGAAGATTGAGAAATTCGTTAAGGTTTTAAGGTGTAGGGAAAATGGAAAATGATGAAGAGGTTGGGTATGTGTGGTTATGGTGACAGCTATGGAAGTCTTGGTTTTTATATAGAGAAGAAAGAAAGAGGTTGGTTATGTACTTTGGTGTTGTTTTGGTTTAGGCGCAACGAGTGTTAGTATTACGTGGGGGCAAAGACCAAAACTGAATTCAATTTATTGTTTTGTTTATTATTAGAAGAAAAACGTGTTGGCGTCTACCACCCAAATTAAACCAGAGAGACTAGCCAGCAAGCTAGTAATTTAGTACTCTATGATTGACTTATATGTGCCGCCGGATAATTACAAGGTTAACGGCGGAGCTACACCCTCCGGTGACTCGATAAGTGACTTTTGTGACAAATTTATGTTCATAGCCGTTATCTAGTCATATTTTAATTTTGTATTTGATTCATTAAGATTCATAAGTATAACCGTTTAACTAAATGTTTTTTCGTGTTATAAGTAATTAGTTCATTTATTAAATTTAAATTTGACAAATGAACTGTTCTGAATACTGTAACATGTACTTTTGTTATTTTTTGTTTTCTATTTGCTTGTTTGATGTGGATATTATTCTGATCATCACCAACTCTAATTCTTTAATGAGCCAACTACATTTTCTCACTTGAAAGTTGCAAAAATAAAGTCTTTATGGACTCTTATGCATATATGGTCTCTAGCTAATACTATTCTTTTGATGGTACCGATTGATTACAGTACTATTGTGCAATTGCGGAACTTGCCCATAACTATGGGGGCAATCACCTTTTTTCATAAATTGTAGCAGATATTTTCTTATTTTCTAATCAACTGTATGAAGATTTGAATCTCGTTTTTAAGTTCAATTTCAAAATAAAATAAAAAATATGATGGTTTGAAAATTTTAGTCTCTTAGGGACAATGACCCTATGCCGTCCAAATGATATTCCGCCACCACGTACTATTGTAGAGACATGATTTTTATGGCTAGTATATACGAATATCTATCTAATTCATTTATATATATACATATGAAAAAAAACATGCTTGTTGTATATATGAACTTTTATATATCATGATAGTCAATCATGCTTTGTACCCCCGTTGAAAGTATGTATATACTAGGTTGATTCCCGCCCCAGGGCGGTGTTACTAAACAGAAAAGAAGTTTTTGTTCACAGATTTGCAGAAAGTGTTTGAGCAAGGCAGCAGTCATACTATAGTCAATATTACATTTCATAGCTGATGGAATCATCTTTAGGCAAGTTAGAAAGAGAACATCAGGAATAACACCATTATAACTTCCATGGTCCTAAGGAAAAGGACAAAACCATCACTAACAGAAGACAAAGTTTTGTGCCTATTACGCAGAATTTATCACAAACAGATCATTGTTATGTCTCTCACAAAATTATTATCCAGTATAAGTATAACCCTTATTTGTATGTACATAAAATACCATGTAACTCAATCCTCATCTAAACAAAATATAAATCTTGCAACAGTTAGCTAGATATTTATGTTTCGCACGAAATCATG
The DNA here is from genome assembly GCA_946800695.1 of Geum urbanum. Classification (NCBI taxonomy): domain Eukaryota; kingdom Viridiplantae; phylum Streptophyta; class Magnoliopsida; order Rosales; family Rosaceae; genus Geum; species Geum urbanum. Next base: position 2,573,315 of record OX327002.1, on the reverse strand, counting down.
TTAAGATAATATTGGAGTCAGTTTTCAATGTAACTGATCCTTGGGCAAAGAATTGATATCTTGCTGCAGTCACACAGTTGTTCTACTCAAAAAATCACTACTACTTTTGGACAATATATTGTGATGATAACTCAGTTAATTGATACAACATATATCTTCATGTTCTGATTCATGTTAGATTTAGATATTATTGTATGTTCGATACAATTATGGCTATGTCATTCAAGAACACTAACAACATGTATGCTTCATGGTAAAATTAGTCAAGAATTTGTAGAACAAAGTGAATTTATGCGTCAAACATTGATATTAAGGTCCTAGGCAAAGACTCCATATATTAAGTATGTATCCAAGCAGCTAAAACTTAAGTAGCCCAACATTAAGAATCTGCATTCAATTGTTAATAATTATACATTAAGTCTGGTTTGGTGCTGCAATACAAAGAGATCAAGTCTTACAAACTACTGAAGGAATCATATGTTGGACGCATAAACTGAATGTATGCAAAGAGAAGAGTAGCAATGAATTTTCTGTGTATTTATCAACAGAACAACACTTTACCAAACACTATAGGAATTTTCTTTCACGCTGATACAAAGAGATCATAAATCTTACAAAGGGATTGAGATGTATGCAGGTTTTTCTTTGAATACAACATTTGTAGACTTTTTGCTTGTGTATCAGCGCATACACCTTAATTTGATTTATGTGGTGTAGACACATTTCTGAGCCTTTTCTAATTTATGTCATAAGTTCTCTTCTACAACTTACTCCGACTTATATTTTCCAGTTGTTGGTGCACTCATATTTCTTGTCAATTTTGTGTTCAGGATAGGAGGTGATAACAATACAGTGATCATAGGTCAACTGAAATAGTCAATGAAGTTGATTCATTTTATTTGTAACACAAACAGTATCGAATCCCGTTTCTTCTCTCTGTGTCTGGTTTAAAAGCAATGTATGAGGAACCCCAAAACCAAAACTTATATTATGTCAGAATAAGCTGGGTTGGGTTACAGCAAAATATGCCCGGACATATAACACCAACATAGCAGACTCACTTTCTAGATAGAAATCATATGCTTGCTGATTGCAAGAAAAAAATGGTCTTCCAATTTCCAATACAAATTGTGACTATGAGATGATGGTTCACCCAAAGACCTATCATACTAACAACATGACATACATCCCATTATACTCCATCAAGTTTAGGCTAAACACGGTACGAAAGTCGTAATTTGGAAAAAACAAAACACTAATAAGACTAAATAAAACAATAGCAATCCAGAATGACAACATATATACTCTAGAATATGAAAAGAAAAGAAAAGATATCCATAGAAAATATTCAGCAAGGACTAAAACCCAAGAACTAAAACTCAAGAAAATGCCAACGTGATGTCTCCAACAACCTGAACACTATATTCACTAACCATTTTACAGTGTCTTCAATCTAACTAATACTCTTAACAAAATCTTGAGATACTATTTGACTCTGCTTGAATTTGATTCAGGTAATCAACTTGAATATGCATGGACTGTAAACCAATTTGAGAAAATAATTTTCTAGTGTAAAATAATACAAATCAAACACATTAATGTTAAGGTAAATGTTCTACTTTATAACTGAAATGACATGTTAGGTTATAAAGTTAAACTCAGCAATTGAATATCACACAAAAACAGCATAAAAGGGCATACGACAATTCATTGGCAGTCTGGATAAACTATATCTAAGATCATCCAATGAAGTCAAGAATCAATTCATTACTAACAACATAGACATAAAGCACTACTACGCTTTAACACTTAAACATAGGACAACTTACAATAACTTAAATGAATATGCAGTAGTACATATGCTAATTAACATTGAGATGAAATAAGAAATCTAACAGAATCAAATGTCATCCTCCTTAACAATTTTACAAAGTCTATCTACAATTTTGTCCATTTTGTCTAGCATAGACATAATATTCTGCACATTCCATACCGCTTGATTGAGAACATGGCATTGATTGTCAAATCTGGTCTTCATCTGCAACTGGCGAAGCCGATCGATAATCTAAGAGATGGATAGTTCTGTCATGGGCCGCGCCCATTCATCTGATTGTTGGACCTCGTTTATCGCACCGCTGCGTGGCTCTTGATCCATGATTACTCTCTGTAAAATCTTCTGAACGGAAAACGAAGGTAGATATGCTTATATATGTTTCACCTTGATCATGCAAAGACAGAAGACAAAGGTAGATCTGCTTATACTTGAACTCAGAGACTCAACAACAATGTGAAATCTTACATTACCAACCAAATCGATCCCAAAATATTTTCAAATTGATCGATTTAAAGGGCATGCAGGACAAAACGAAAACAACAACATGGCCATGGTTATGCACTCGTAAATTTCCTTATCACTGAAGGGTTAAAAATGTGATCAACTATTCATTATGCATTTTGATTTAACAGTACAGGATCACAGATAGAAACGTATGAAACTATTAGAGCCAGTTGTTTGGGCCTAAATAAATATTTACTTTGGGCTTGGATGGCCGAGGTCTATCGAGCGGCCCACTATATTATAAATTCCTATCGAGGAAGTTAAGTATAAAAGTGTCTAGCGAGATTCATATCGAGCTTCGCTGGAGGAAGACTTAGAGTTCTATTAGAACTGTGTCTTGTCGAGCTGGTCTCACGCGGCTCAGTTTCTATCATAACTAGTTGGTGTTTGCAGGACTCTTAGAAGAGTTATAGTAGAATTAGAATGCCTATGAGTGGTATAACACGTATGCTGGCATGAAGATTCAGACAAGATTACGAGAGCAAAGGAGTCAGAAATAGAATCGATGACTGATTTGTAAGCGAGTATATAAGGAATGCAAGGATCTCATAAAGCACACACGAACAATCAATCAAACAGCCTTGCTATACGCAAACAAACCTAGACGGTTATCTCGTCCTCGAGATTTCTATCTTCTTGCAACTAGAAGGTCTGAGTGCTGTTCACCTATCGAGTGAAGGTATTTACGACTCCAAGGAAGCAATTGCAACCTGAAGGTTGAAGAGCGGCTCACTTGTAAGTTGGGAGCTTGGATACACAAAGGAAGCGAGTGTTCTCAACACTTCATCAAGAGATTGCTCTGCTCTGCACGAAAGACGTGGGAGTATCGATTTCTGGATTTGGCAGAGAGGTACACATATCAAAGTCCTAGGTTTCTAGGCAAAAAGGACCTATTCGAGCAGGGTTGGTGCTCTCCCTGTTCTAATCGCTTACATAAGAAGTCAGGCGGCTGTAATCAGTCCATATTCCGTTGAAGAACGGTGGTATGCCAGCATACGAAGCACATACAGGATAGACCGGTACACGCGGTTAAGACATCCGAGATAAAAGAGACTGCTTCGCGGAGAAGGTCTCTCCCGAGAGATATTTCTGCATCGAACATTTTGGCACGCCCAGTGGGACTGTCAATACTTCTTTGCGTCTCTGAGCGACAATTGGAGACCCTTATCGAAGGGTTTATCCTCAGTGTCGTAAACATCCACAACCGGCATACCGTGAACACACTTCTAGTCGGTGTCGTTCACTAAGTGATCAAGCGGTTGAAATTGTCTTCGCTAGCAACTTCAACACCATGGAGTTCGAACCTCTAAGCGAAGCGGAAATAAAGGCACTCACGTATGATGAATACGTGGCCTATGCAACAAGGCGGGACTTATCCCAGACTAGTAGTTTTCGTTTGTTCGAAGACAGACTTGGGCAACAAACAGATCATCTCGCTGCTCAGACCGACTCCATAAAGGAGATAGCGAGTAATATGCGGTCTATGCGATTAGAGTTGAATCAAGAACAAGAGGATAAAGAATCTATAAATGCTCAGGTGACTAGTTTGGCAGAAGGTCATGAACGTCTACGGGCTGATGTCCAGAGCGTATTGGACAAAGGATTGGAAGAATACCGCCGGTCAGCGGCAGCTATCACTCAAAGAGTTGATAGGGACCTGGGTTCTCTAACCAAAACCGTATCGGACTTGGCTAGGAAAACCAGACGATCAGATGATTTGGTTTACGAATGGGAGGCACGTATAAATAAGCTCATGGACGATTGTAAAGTAAAATTATCCAAGATGCATGAGTCTTACGAAGCCCCGTTTCCTCCAACCAAAGACGATCCTAATGAATGGCACTGGCCAAAGTTCTATAAACACCAAACCTTCCAGACATTCTCTGGTGATGATGATGCTAATGCGGCAACACATTTGGCTTATTTTACCTTGCAGTTAGGCCAATTTGCTGAGGACGATGGACTCAAACTAAGGGTCTTCGGATCATCATTATCAGGATCGGCCCTCGTGTGGTACACTGGCATCGAGAAGGGTTCGATCAGTACGTGGAAGGAGATGGAAGCCTTGTTCATAGACCACTTTGGAACGGAACGGCCAGAAACTACCGTAGGAAAATTGGCTTCTCTTAGCCAGTCGGTGACCGAAAGTCCGGTCACTTTCCTACACCGTTTCCGCTCGGAGTACAACCTATGTAAGACCCCTCTAAGCAAGGAGGAGGTGGTTGAGATGGCCAAGAATGGGCTGGAAGATACTTATCACCAGCTATTCTTAAATAGCAAGTATTTCTCTCTGAACGAGTTCATTGCTGCGGTGACCAGAGCTTATAGCAATATGCAAGAGAGAGATAACAGGAAGAATGCGTCCAAAGGGACGTATAACAATAAAACTTATGACAGGTTAAAGCCAAAAACAGTGGCTTATGTTGAACAGATGGACGACCAGGAAACAGATTCTGAGGATGACCGAGTGGGGGCTTTGGATTTAATGTCAAGTAAAGTACTGAAACCCCGCAAGCTTCAAAAGAATAGAGGTCCCATCAAACTCTCGACAGTGGCTTTTACTAAGCCAGAATTCGAGAAATACACTTACGATGCCAACATGGCTCATGAGATACTGGACGAATTGTACGGTCTGCGTGTTGTCAAATCAGACTTCGGACCGCTTCCCACAGCTGAGCAGTTAAAGGGTAAAAAGTACTGCAAGTTCCATGGAGCATGGAACCATCTTACCAAGGACTGTATTAAGCTGAAGGACCAGATCCAGAAGTGGATCAATGAAGGAAAGCTGGAGTTGGAAGGTTCGTCCAAGACAGCAGCATTGGTGGATTCTGAGCCATTCCCTGATCCACAGGTGAGCATGGTTGATGTAAGTTGGCCAGCACCTAGTAGAATCCTTGGAGACAAAGAGGCTTGGAATCAACTAGCCTATTTAACCTATTCATTCGAGTTAGATATGGTGGATGAATACTTGGATAGGTTAAAGGATATGGGGCTGATCTTCTTCTACCCAGTCTTTAAGCTCAGACATCTACGGTATGAAGGGCCAGCCCAACACTTTTGTAGGTTTCACAATCACTTCGGCCATCGAACATCGATGTTTTCAACCTTAAGGGATAAGATTCAGGGTTTGATCAACTGGCAAGTGATTGTGATCACCGAAGACGGAGAGATGGATTTTCACCCTGAATACCCTCACAAAACACCATCTCCTCCAATCGCAGAATCTCCCGTCAGTGGCACTTCTTCAGAGCACAATCCAGATACATTGATTCAAGTGAAGAAGAAGTCCAAGCGAAGGACCAGGCGAAACATAGCCTTCGTACTACCCAAGCGGACACGTGTAACTTATGATGCGTCCTGGCGGGAAGAGATATTTGAAAAGCTATGCCTAGAAGGGATAGCAGTGGTACCCGATAACTGGGGATCCCCAGACCCACATCCTGATGATGTTAGGGGTCTCCCCTACTGTCAGTATCACCACAAGTGGGGAAGTCACACTATAGCTGCCTGTAGGGATCTAAAGTATAAGATTCAGCAGCTGATCGATGACGGAGTAGTAGCGATCGAGCAAAAACCTTCGCTTAATCTAACGACTCCCATCCCCATGATCGTTGGAATGCTGGACGTAACAGAAAACAAAACAAATAAGAGGAAGCAATCCAACGACCAACCAACTGCTGGCAAGAATCTACCTCGTACTCCGAAGAATAAAGGAAAAGAAAAGGTGGACCCTAAAGCAGACTCTCCAGTAGCCCTTTGTGCACACTGCAAATTGAGAAGTGGGCTGAAGATCTCCTTCGAAGAGCTGGCTCAAGCAGCCAAAACCTTCCCGAAACTATTTTCCAATAAAGATCATCAATCCCCACCATCAAAACAAAGGGACACTCCAGCTCCCAAGCGTCAGAAGGCAACAAAACAGGCCAGTATGGTTAAAACACCTGATTCTAAGGTTGCTGATACGCTCACCAAACCATATGTTCCTCCGGCTTCCAGGAATATCACGAAGGAAGATGTATGGTATATAAGGGAGAAGGGAAAAACAGTCGAGGTAACTCCAAGTAAGAGGAGGAACCTACAACGACGCTTTGGTAGGGCCAAGAGAGCATTGGATGCTTACGAAGCTGGTCTTATCAAGGAAGAAGACCTGGAGTTTCCTCCAGAAGTGTTGCAGAGGAGATTGAACACCCTCGCAGCAAATCCATTAGTGGTCTTTGGGAAGAAATCTCACGAGCCCAAAGTACGAGCCCAAAGACCAGGGGTTTTCGAAAGAAACCCAGAACTAGCAAACAAAGGAAAAGAGCTTGAGCCTACTCAAGAGGTTCATCGTGTAGTCCAGAAACGACAACCAGTAAGGAGACACCTTAACTTTGAAGATGACACGGTGAAACAAGTAGGGCTGAAGACACCTCCCAAGGGAACCGAGGATATAAAGAAACAAAGTGCTCCGAGCAAGCCACCAGTCTTGCAATGGAAACCAAGGCCCTTAGTTGTGGAAGAGCAAGAAAAAGCCAAAAAGATAGTCCCAGTTCCCAAGGAAACAGCTACACCACCAACACCACCAGCAGCTATTGATCCTATTCCTGAGGATATAGTACAGCAAGTCGCCCATCTCGAACTGACTACAGTGTCCATCGAGGAAGGACAGTCATCGGCTGGAGGGGATAACTATAACGACGATGAGGAGTTGGTGGACTACGGTGAGGATGAGATCGAAGACGTGCAAAATTGCATCGAAGAGGACACTACAGCCATTAACATGGTGTATGTTCTGCCCTCCAAATACGCTTTGCCCTCACCTACACCAAGAGTTGAATCCAGCAACATCAATAGTGTGTTGTTACAGGACGAGGAATCGAAAGTGCCAGACAGTTCCACGCTGGATGACACACCAGAATTGGATTCATCAGACACAAAAGGAAGGATGATGTTCTCCAAACCCACCATTGACATGGCCATGCACATGCGGCCATTATATGTCACAGGACAAGTCTAAGGAGTTCGACTAAATAAACTTTTAGTGGACTCAGGGGCAGCGGTGAACATCATCACCTTTAAGGCATTAGCCCTTATTGGTGTTCCCAAGTCAGCTATCCAAGAGACCCCGCTGAGTGTCAGGAACTTCCAGGGTAGCATAACAAAGACCTTGGGAATTGTCTTCCTACAGGTACATATCGGGATAGCTTCGGGCACTTACACATTCTTTGTTGTAGAATGTACATCACCATACAGTGCGATCCTAAGACGTGACTGGATTCATCGAAGCTACTGTGTACCATCTTCACTCCATCAGCAGATGCTACTGTGGAACATGAAGTCAGGCGAAGCAGAAATAGTCAATGCTGACCCACGCCCATATTCCGTCTCTGCTAATGCACTAGAAGCCAGGTATTACCACAGTGACCTTAGGCCATTGGAGGTATGTGGCGTCGACAGTAAAGGCCGCCCAATGGGTGTCACGGCCTCTGAATTAGTTCAATGGGGGATTGTTCAAGCAAATCAGGATAGTCAAAGACCCTATACCATCGAGCTACCATCCAGACGATCTCCATGATTGGGTCTCTATCGGAAATAGAGACCGAGGCTTGTCTTTCGTTGCACGAACGCTTTCATAACTTTAAGTTAGAAAGCCAAGCCTTCGAGAAGGTTCCAATGATTGCAGCATTGGAATACGTGGATGAAGACGTTCTGCAAGACTTAGAAAAGGAGGACGAGATTCAACTAGCTCCAGCAGCCTTAGATGATATACCTCCTAAAGTCAAAGATCCCATCGAACACATTCAAATTGGGACACATGAAGAGCCAATGTCTGTGGCTATAAGTACTTTCTTGGAGCCTGAAGAGAGGCTCAAAATGATTGAATTGCTGAAAGAATACGCAGATTGTTTTGCAGAGAAATATGAGGACATGCCCGGTCTTTCACCAGATCTAGTTTGTCATAACTTGCTCATCATCGAAGGAAAGAAGCCTGTAAAACAAGAAATGCGTCGCATGAACACAGAAACAGCAATTCTAGTCAAAGAGGAGGTTGAGAAAATGCTCAAGTCAGGGATTATACGAGTAGCCAAATATAATGAGTGGCTGTCTAATATAGTTCCAGTCAAGAAAAAGAATGGGAAGATGCGAGTATGTGTCGACTACAGAGACTTGAACAATGCAACCCCTAAGGATGCTTATCCTATGCCAGTGGCTGATTTGTTGGTTGACTCAGTTGCCCGCCATGAGATGTTGACATTCATGGATGGTACTGCAGGATACCATCAAATCCCAGTGGCTGAAGAGGATAGACATAAAACAGCGTTTCGATGCTCAGGCTTTGCCGGTGTTTTTGAGTACGTCGATATGCCATTTGGACTCAAAAATGCAGGGGCAACCTACCAACGAGCAATGAATTTGATCTTTCATGATCTTATTGGTAAGACCATGGAGGTATATATAGATGACGTGGTAGTCAAGACGAGACATCGAAGTGACCATTTTGAGGACTTGAGACAGGTGTTTCTTAGAATGAGGCAGCATCAACTAAAGATGAACTCAGCCAAATGTGTGTTTGGCGTCCAGGCAGGTGACTTCTTGGGTTTTCTAGTTCATCAGCGTGGGATTGAAATACCGGATGATAAGAAACAAGCGGTTATCAATGCAGCCCCCCCTAAGAGTAAGAAGGAACTTCAACGTCTATTAGGAAAGATCAATTTCTTACGACGATTTATTGTCAATGCTGCTGGGAAGACACAATCATTTTCTACCCTCCTCAAGCTTCAAAATCAGAAAAACTTTGTATGGGAGCCTATACATCAAGAGGCTTTCGATACCATCAAAGCATACTTAACGAACCCACCAGTCTTGGTTCCTCCACGACCTGGGGTTCCTCTTAAGCTGTATATTTCAGCTGCAGAGCTCTCCATTGGGAGTCTACTGGCTCAGGACGATACAGTAGGCGTTGAACGTGTTATTTTCTACCTAAGTCGTACCTTGAACGATTGTGAAACGAGATACTCTCCAATGGAAAGGTTATGCCTAGCCTTATACTTTTCAGGGTGTAAGTTGAGGCACTATATGCTATCCTTCACTACGTGTGTCATTGCACAAACAGATTTAGTGAAGTATATGTTATCCAGACCAATTCTCCATGGTCGTATTGGAAAGTGGATTTTGGCTTTGTCAGAATTTTCTTTACAATATGTTCCTCAGAAGGCGGTGAAAGGCCAGGCGGTGGCTGATTTTTTGGCTCATCATCCCATGGAAGAAGTGGTTGACGGGCCAGAACTGGATCTCCCTCGTATTGATTTGGCCCCTTGGTGTTTGTACTTTGATGGGTCCAGTACGAGTACTATGGCTGGGGCAGGGGTAGCTTTGATCTCCCCACGCGGCCAAACTTATTCTTATTCGTTCAGGTTGGACTTCAAGTGCACAAATAATCAAGCAGAGTATGAAGCTTTAATCATTGGATTAGAACTTCTATTAGATATGGAGATCAATGATGTACACGTCCTTGGAGATTCCCAACTGGTGATCAGACAACTTGAGACAAAGTATAGGGCAGGTCCAATACTAGAACCTTATGCGAGGAGGGCCAGTGACTTATTAAAGTTGTTTACAGAAGTGGAGTTGAGTCATGTTCCTCGAGAGAAGAACTATGCAGCTAATGAGTTGGCTCAACTAGCAACGGGTGTAAGTTTGCAAGATGGAGTACGAGAAAGAATACTTAAAGTTGAACGAAGAACCCTTCCATCTTTCCTTACACGACAAGAAGACAAAAACGAATGGTACGTTGCCACACTTGATCACATCGACAAAGACTGGAGACAGGAGATCATGTCTTATCTCCAGGATCCTAATAATCCGGTGGACAAGCGGATTCGTTTTTTAGCTCCCAATTATGTGCTCAAAGATTCTGAGTTATATAGAAGGGGAGAAGAAGGCATACTATTAAGGTGTGTCTTTGGACGTGATGCTAAAAAGTTAATGAGAGAAGTCCATCTTGGGAGTGCAGGGGCTCATCAAGCTGGTCCCAAGATGCGATGGTTATTAAGAAGACATGGCTTTTATTGGCCAGGAATGCTCAGAGACTGCATCACGTTCGCTAAGGGTTGTGAAGAATGCCAGAGACATGGTCCAGTCAACCATATGCCCAGAATACCATTACAGCCTATAATCAAGCCTTGGCCAGCTCGAGGATGGGCTTTGGACTTAATTGGAATGATTCATCCTCATTCATCCGAAGGGCATAAGTTCATTATAGTGGCTACTGATTTCTTCACAAAGTGGGTCGAAGCTCGACCCCTCAGGGTATCTACAGCGAAGGCCATCCGCCAATTTTTGTTTGAAGATATTATTTGTCGGTTTGGCATCCCTGAGTGTTTTGTATCAGACCGAGGGGCAGCCTTTATGTCTGGAGAAGTAGATACTTTAATGAAGGATCTTGGGGTCCATTTTCTCCACTCTTCTCCATACTATGCCCAATCCAACGGTCAAGCTGAAGCGAGCAATATAATCATTATACATATCCTAAAACGGATGCTCGCTGGCAATGCCAGACTGTGGCATGAAGAACTTTTTCATACTTTGTGGGCTTACAGGACTAGTAAGAGGACACCCACAAGTACAACTCCTTATGCACTGATGTTTGGGCACGATGCTGTTTTGCCTCTAGAGATCAATGTTCAGTCTTTACGGGTGATGGAGCAACACAATTTGATCGGTGAAGACTATGTCCAAGCAATATGGCAGGAGCATGAAGATCTCGATGAACATCGAATACAGGCTTTTGAAAGTCTACGTGCTGAGAAACAAAAGGTGGCCCGTGCCTATGACCAGCGAACAAGGGGTATGAGTTTTGCAGAAGGAGAACTCGTCTGGAGAGTGATTTTGCCCATCGGTGAGAAAACGGAAGGACGAGGAAAATGGTCAGAAAAGTGGGAAGGACCATACATCATCGATCGACTGTTAGGTAAAGGAGCAGTTCGACTGAGAGATCGGGATGGTACTATACATGCGAACCCGATAAATGGTCGTTACCTTAAAAAGTATATACACCCCGTTTGGGAGTATGACGATCCTCCAGATACTGCTTAATCTAGTTTATTCATGCTCTTGCATCAATAAACTACAGGGGCAACACGTATACTCATCGAGGATCATAGACATTCAAATAACCTATTAATGGGGTTAAATAGTTAGTTAGTGCCTATAGTTGAGGCCAAATTTTGTAATCAGAGTAGTTATTTATTCCAAGTCAAAGTTCGATGTAGGCCAGTCTTTGTGGCTTAAATTTTTGAGCAAACTATATACGAGTTTATCAATACAAAGAACTTTTACACTTCAAAATAAATAACACATTCAAATACTTGGGATAATACAAAAGGCTTTGCAGCCCCAGGCTCTGATACCATATGTGGAAAATGAATCTTGGACAATTGAAAAAGAAAGAAACTCAAAAGATTCATTCTTCACCAGATCCTTTGCGTTGAGCTCCATCTCCTTAAAGAGGTCTGAAGACCTAAACAAAAGTTAAAGCCTGCAGATCGATCTCGGCGGTTGGAAGAGATCGACTTCAGTATTGGAGAGGGAGAGGAAGCTGAATCGTCCAGACAAGAGGAGGAGGACTACAGCAAGAGTTGCACCTACCTTGACGATTGTCGCCTTTTCTCCAGTCAAGATGATACCCCCAACTTTCCCCATGGATTGCTGGAGGCATTGAAGAGTAACACCATCCCCTATGCCTATCGACACCGAGCGGGTGCGAGGCGGAAGACCGGGGGGATGGAACCTCGGGATTGTGGTTTCTCCCTTCTTGACTCCTTCAATCGGGGAGAGCCAAGGCGACGCCTGGGCATAGATATTGCTATCTAGTCCAGGTTTGGGCATGGATATTGCTATCTAAGGAACAGGACATCGAATGATTTATCTGGAGGTTTCTTTGGATAGTAAGACCAGAGCAAATGGAGTTGGGTTTGATTCATTCTCACAATGGACTTGGTGTATTACCAAGAGAAGGAAACCTTTTATAGCCAGGAATTACAACGGTTTGGTTTTGCGTGAGTAATTACACCCAACAATAGTGAATACGTGTTCAATTAACAGTGGACCATGGAAGCGGTTTATCTGCTCGCAAGAGATGCATGATAAATGAGAAGATCTTTGGGGCAGGTAAAACGTATTTCAAAGATTTCGATGGTTTGACGCGATACGGATTCCAAGTATAGAATTCAATTCTATTTATTGCTGGACAACCGAAAAGATAAAATTAATTACGGCCTAAAACGAGGTTGGGTCTAGAGTTTGGAAAAGGGCTTATTATAGAAGCCCAATCAAGTTTCAAACCCAATACAGGCTTTGTTATCAAAACAATGTGGATATAAGAAAATCTTTATTTGTTCGATAACAAATACAAAAAGCCTATACTAGAGGCCCAATTTTTTACATATCGAGGAAGCTCTTTATCGAGATCTTAATCATTTCTGAGGTCTTCCAAGCGTGATAAGCTGCTTTGCGAGCTTCGATGGCTTCCTGACGTGCCTCTTGCAAGAGTTGGGCTCGGATCTCGCCTTCTGTCAAAAAGTTATGCATTTCATCCCGATATTTGGGGATGCTGCTTTCCAATGCATTTATTTTTGTTCTAAGTGCAGCGACGTTAGCCTCAAGAGCAAGGAGCCTGGCACGTTTGGCTGCTAGATGTTCCTCTTGTGAAGGCAGCTCCTTTAGATATTTCTCGATTCTCTCTGTCTCCCTGTGAGTTTTCTGCTCCAGGGTCATTGCTGCGTCTTTCTTTCGAGCATCCTCGATGGACAGTGCCTGGGAGATTTCACTACTACGCAGAAGCTCAAGCAGTTTGTTTTCCATATCTTCCAGACAGGGAATGAGGTCTGTTGGGGCGTTGGCATGCAATTCCTTCACTTGCTTGTGAACGGCCTGAATATCCCCAAGAGAATCCAGGGGCCCAGAGAGAATGTCGTGGAGAAGATGTTCGATGCCTGAAGGAGTTCTCAGTGTGCTCAATGTACCTACAAGTTCTTGAACCTTGGTTGTTTCTTGTACACTGAGCAGTTGGAGTTGCTTTCCAGATGATGAAGATGGGACAGATATTTCCTCGTTTCGAACGGGAGGTCCTTCATCATCGATGTCCAGAAGCTGATTAGGTTGATCTTCGATGGCCATCGAAATTGATTCTCCTACTATGACCACTTGTTTCCTTGGACTATCAGGAAGACTTTGCTGGGTGACCAGGTCCATAGGAACAACATCGGACTTCGATATGAAAAATAACAGGAAGTGTTAGGACTCTATCGAACAATTATTAACCTAAGAAGTGAGGTTACGTTAGCTTACTTGTTGGGGAGACAGTGCTGGTGTTTCCTCGTGAGTTTGAACTTGTGGCTCTGGTGAGGGAGGACTTGTTGTTTCGACCTCTGGGCTAGTCTCAACCAGAGTTTGTGATTGATCAGATCTGGGCTCTGGTGAGGAGACAATTTGCTCAGCCTCTGAGACAATTTGTTCATCATGGGCGCTGGGACCTTCGCCAGAAGAGGAAGAGATGTAGCAACCTTGAATTTCGATCTGAAGACGATGGAACAAAGTGTCAAGGGCTACAGGTTGTTTCTTTTCCTCTTCCTCAAGCTCTGCTCGATGTACTCCAGCTAGGAATCGAACTATGAAGTCTTTGCAACACTCTTTATGGCTGCTAACTATAGCCTTGTCTGCAATGGTGGATATGGTGCTGGATTCATCGAACTCCAGAATGAAGGCTTTGCTGTGTCCTTCTTGGAGTCTTTCCCCTAGTGAGTCAATTATACAGAAGGTTTCATCTTCAGCCTTGAGGACGAAGAAGTGATCATTCCAACTCACTATGTAGACCCGGGGCTTCTGGCTTTTCTGAATGTGTTCCCATAAATCATCGAAGGACGGATGACCATTCAGATTAGCAAACTTTTCAGGATTAAAGTATCCTACGAAGGAGTCATCGGCCGAGAATTGGAGCGGCCTGATGTTTGCTTTCAAGATAGCATCCAAATCAAAGTGTTGGTTTGGATACTTCCTTGCCAGGAATTCGTCCTTGCATAACTTCTGCCATTCCCTTGAACCTTGAAGAAGGAGGTCATTGAACTGGGAGAGTGTAGGAGTGCTACCCAGATTTGCACAAAACCAGTGTGCAATAGTAAAACCGATGGCTGAACAAGCACTAGAACCTGAGGCTTTGCTGCTCCTTTGATCAAATGAAGCAAGGAAGGCTCGAGCGAAGAGATGTAGTCGATTGTCTCTACTCCTGATTCGTGAGTCTAACCAAACCCCACTCTCTGCCTCTGGGGCCTGCAGCTTGGGTTTCTTAGAGCTCGAGGACTGTAAGGGTTAGGAGTCAATATCAGGAGAAGTGGTGAAAACAAGTTGGTTCCGGATAAGTAATGATTCAAAATACTTACAGATGATCTGGAATGCTTGGTCCTTTTCTTCTTGAAAGAATGAATAGCCATGGTTACATCTGGCTCTGGATCACACTGTGAGAGGAAGAGAAGGGTGGTCATGTTTGATCCTAAGATTACCAACACCAGTGGGAATTTCTGAACTAAAACATACCTGAGGCCATGGGGTTGTGCTCGAGTTAGGGTGAGGACCGATGAGTGCGTCTAAGTCTACCTTCAGTGAAAATTTTTCATCGAATCCATGAAAGATGGTAGCAAAGCATAGTTCTGGTCCCTGGTAACGTTTCTCAATCCAAAGTTGGGAATACCAGGTGAGGTATGTTGGGGTAACCAACCTCGATGGAGATAGTGGCTTGGTAATCTCAGGAACTATCACCATTGGAAAGCCAAATTGTTCATCGATGGCTTCTGTTGCATTGGGCTTACTCTCTGCTCGCCAAAGAGTATATTTGTTGACAGAACATGCAAGGGGCATGGGGGCATCCTGGCTGAGCCCAAGTTGTCTGCAGAAGTGGTTGGGAGCATAGAGCTCGTACCCGGAGTCTGGAAGTGGTAGATCCTGGCAAGTGTTCGACTTAACGAACAAGCTCCTCGCTTGATTGTCTTGGTCAGGAGATGGCATGAAGCCGCTTGAGAGGAGGCTAGGGTGTCGACGACCCAGAATTATTTCAACTGCATTGAAAGGGAGGTCCTTGTGGTAGCAGAGATGTTTGAAGCAGTTGAGATATGACAATTGCTTAGTCCTGGGCGATGTAGCAACTAGCGACCTACCCAGCAACTTCTGTTCCTCGAACCTAGGGGTTTTGGAAGGACAGAAGAAAGGGAAGTAGATCTGCAGCCAGAGGTCTACCATCCAAAGTGGCCCAGATTGGTTCAAGTCGAGTTTCGATAGAGTTACTCGCTTGAGATTATAGTAGATGGAGGCCAGGACGGATTCAACCAAACTCAGTGGTTCCCCGCTGTAGAGGCGTTCAGCGAGATTGGTCCACGTCTTGATGACCTTCGCTGAGGTTGTGCAGAACAAGTACTTCGATAGCCAGTACTCCAAAAAAGCTATTCCTCCTTGTGCTGTGTCTTTCACCTTTGAGAAGTGTTTCACCCAGGCAGAGTAGGATTGAGGCCGCATCTCTGAGGTTTTATGAGTAGTTTGGCTGGATTCCTGAGGAGCCCAATTGTTCTCAGCGGTAGGAACTCCGAAGATGGTATAGAGGTCGAGCATTGTGATGCTTATGTCTCCACAGGGGAGTCTGAAGCAGTTCACTGAACAATCCCAAAAGCACATTGATGCGGCAAGTGGGGGTTTGTTTGCTCCAGACGGAAGAGAAAAGCATAGATCAATGAGTTCAGCGATGCCTGCTGCTGCCCATCGTTCTTTGTCCATCCTCTGGCGTTGATGGTACCAGTCGAGGTCGTCAGAGGATGTGTGTGGCCATTTCCCGATGGAACAGAGGCTATCTTTCTGTGACCATGGCTTTGGGTCTGCAGAAGGATTTGCTTGAAGTAGAGGGGAAGAGTTGCAGATGGGTTCGCGAAGGGAAGTGAAGAGGTCTGGATTCAATGGAGACTCCAGAAATGGGCCAAGAAGACCTGTATTTTCCTCAGCGTCTATTGTAAGGGTGCAGATGGTGTCTGGGTTTGATCGAACAGCGACTTCCTTGAGCCGTTTGACAAACTTCTTGGCGTGGACACTGTCAAAAGGAATAGTAATGTCCTTACGGGGAGGCATTTTTCTGGGTTAGGGTTTTGACGGCGGTAAGAAGAAATGGTTTGAGGTTTTTGACTATGAGAGTTAAAAGTTGCAGGTTTTTGAGCAATTGAAAAGTTTTTGGTGAAAGATGAAATTGTGGATATGGACTACTGCTCTTATAGAGGAGTCAGTCGAGCGTCATACTTTTTCAAAGAATTGGTTAAACGTGGCGTTCGAATAATGGTGTAACGTTTCAAGGTCAATGGGTACATCGTTCACGGTACATTCAAGTCTTTTCACTTGTTCAGAAAGTTTCCAAGTTCAAGACCTGAGGGGCAATGTTTGGGCCTAAATAAATATTTACTTTGGGCTTGGATGACCGAGGTCTATCGAGCGGCCCACTATATTATAAATTCCTATCGAGGAAGTTAAGTATAAAAGTGTCTAGCGAGATTCATATCGAGCTTCGCTGGAGGAAGACTTAGAGTTCTATTAGAACTGTGTCTTGTCGAGCTGGTCTCACGCGGCTCAGTTTCTATCATAACTAGTTGGTGTTTGCAGGACTCTTAGAAGAGTTATGGTAGAATTAGAATGCCTATGAGTGGTATAACACGTATGCTGGCATGAAGATTCAGACAAGATTACGAGAGCAAAGGAGTCAGAAATAGAATCGATGACTGATTTGTAAGCGAGTATATAAGGAATGCAAGGATCTCATAAAGCACACACGAACAATCAATCAAACAGCCTTGCTATACGCAAACAAACCTAGACGGTTATCTCATCCTCGAGATTTCTATCTTCTTGCAACCAGAAGGTCTGAGTGCTGTTCACCTATCGAGTGAAGGTATTTACGACTCCAAGGAAGCAATTGCAACCTGAAGGTTGAAGAGCGGCTCACTTGTAAGTTGGGAGCTTGGATACACAAAGGAAGCGAGTGTTCTCAACACTTCATCAAGAGATTGCTCTGCTCTGCACGAAAGACGTGGGAGTATCGATTTCTGGATTTGGCAAAGAGGTACACATATCAAAGTCCTAGGTTTCTAGGCAAAAAGGACCTATTCGAGCAGGGTTGGTGCTCTCCCTGTTCTAATCGCTTACATAAGAAGTCAGGCGGCTGTAATCAGTCCATATTCCGTTGAAGAACGGTGGCACGCCAGCATACGAAGCACATACAGGATAGACCGGTACACGCGGTTAAGACATCCGAGATAAAAGAGACTGCTTCGCGGAGAAGGTCTCTCCCGAGAGATATTTCTGCATCGAACACCAGTAGCTTAAAATTTCATATGTGTAAACAAATGAAGATAAAAAATTCAGAAAATTTCAGCAAATGTTACGAAAATCCTCATACGGTCAATCCTCTTCTATTCTCACTTGATGAGTTCTGATACTGTTAATCTCTAGTCTAAACATTTTGAGCTATGTAACTGATTCTAACATTAGGTTACAATGAATCATTTCTTAATGAGAATCACAGATAACAGTATCAATCACACACTCCCATCACAGTTACCCATCTTTTCATATATGCAAAGTTCACTGTAACCTCACATCAACATATTAAAAAAAGATTAGCATGAGAAACTTACTAATATCAAGCTCGTCAAACTCCTCTAAACACAATGGATACGATCTGCAACTAAGCTCTTTCTCTCTCAATTGAAATCAAAATCGGATTGGAGATGGCTCCAAGACTCAAAATCAAACTCAAGACAAATCGAGAGAAGCGAAACCAAAAGTGGCCCTACACGGCTTGTTTTGTCGCTGCCCATACTCATTGCCCACTATTTCTAGTTTAAGAAAGAAAGAAAAAGAAAAAATGTAAGCTACCACAGTAAGTGATTAGCCAACATACATTATCAGTTGTTTTCTAATTGCAAGATAATCTCATACCAGGATTTTGTGAAGGCTTCAATTCATTATTCAATTTGTTTGAACTATTTTCTTTGCAGCAGATTAACACACAAAAGTTCAAAACAATGCAAGGATTGTTTATGCATAAAAATTAGCATGATCATAACAATAGCAGTCCCACCAACCTCAAGGAACCCACGGTAGAAGTTTTGTCCTGACGGGCGAGCATGATAAGAACCATCCATAGTAATATAAGGTGGACAATATGCAGCCCCCAGGCTTCTGCAGCACCAGCTAATACAGGCAACCTAAGATTGACCAAAAGAAAGGTATCATCAACACATTTATAGAATAGATGAATACTAAACTATTGAAGGTATTTCTCTTATATAAAAATTATACATTGAAGCCCTCACACACACAAAAAAAAAGTCTCCAAAATCTATTCTAATCACTTCTCTTACAAAGGACAAAATAGATAAGATAGAATTAAGTTCAACTTGACCAAACTAAGTTACGGAAGAGAAAGAAGGTGAATGAAAATGCTCTAACTTCACAGAATTGCTCACCCTTAATTGGAATCACACTTGAAGCACTGTCAAGTTTTACTTTATTATTAGCTGCATTGGATGAGTGAACAGCAGAGCCAAGACAAAGAGCAACTAAGAAGCAACCACCACTCGGAAATAGTATTTCAGCTCTGTTGATTCTATCATCTAAGAAGTAATTCAATGTTCTGCCTACTGCATTTAGAAAAAGAAGATTGTCACAGTAACTTCAAAATACTGCAAAAATGTTACAGCAAAATAGCACAGTAAATAGAGACCTATGAAAACTGTGATGCCTGAAGTGATCACTTCTGTCACTGACAAACCAACAAAAGCACAGGTATACTGTGTGGCTAGATTTCCAAGGCTCAGGACTATCCCTCCCGCCATTGTGAATAAAACACTGGACCAATTATCCTGCAAATGTCACCACAAAAAATTCAAAAACCAGGTGGACCTGGTACTTACTACAGAAACTACACAATACCAAAACTTCTGTAGAATCATAATGGTTCCAGAATTAGTAGGATGGTCTGAACTCCAAAAATAAAATTCAAAGTAGGAACTCACCTGTGAAAGTTGAGTTAGAAAATTGGGCATCTTAGGTGTGCTACTACCTATCTGACCAAATGTGAAAGCAATGAGTATAGTAATGTAATCAAGGATAAAAATTTTGAAACAAAATAGATGGACCTGCTGTGATACGTGCATCTATTGGCTTTAACTATATTAAATGTATCATACTCAGCAGAATTCAATGATACCAAGTAATGAGGCATGAATTGCAATAAGAAAATACCTGTGAAGGAATCAGGACGCCTAAGCTTTCTTAAAATAATAAACTTATATTAGAAGGATGCTGGATATACTTCTGTGGCTCTTAAAAGAAAACGATCTGACAAACAACTACACCTGCATGCACGGACATATAACTAATCAAATTACTTCATATTTCAAAGACATCATACTAATCAAAGTCCTCTCTTACAGCTGTAAAACCAATATGCATAATAAATCCAACAATAAAACAATGTGCCTTAATCCATACACTAATCGAAGTAAATGGGATGAAGTCTCATTTGCACTGAGTGACCCGGTTCAGTAATAGTGTTTCACGTTCATCATGGAGCTACTTCTACATAAGATGAACACTGCAAAAAATGGAGAGTATAGTAGGATCAATCTCACAACCAAAATGTGAGATGAACATCAAATCTCATTTTGAATATATTAGCTAGCAGAGAGGAGATTGTATAGTATGTTTGTTATGATTTGAAATGGATCCTTGATAGACCCTAAATTAGATTTGATGCTAAATGGTATTACTCTCTCATGTAGATATAACGTCATCATTCACCTGCTAGTTTAGCAGACCCTAAATCAAATTTGATGCTAAATAGTATTACATCAAAATCATTTAGTTAACAAAAAAAACACAAAACCCATCTGAAACCAACAGAGAACTGGTACCATGCTGATGTTGTTGGCGAGTTTGGAGAAGCGACAGAGTGGCGAGGTCTGAGGAGCAGAGCGCCATGGCTGCTTTGTCGATTTCTCGAAATATGCATAGATGGAAGCAACGATAGAGCTTGATGTATAAGTGAACTTCCAATTGCCGGAGCTCGAGGTTCTCGACTCGATCGATCAGGATCCTAACCTCGAAGAGTCCTGAACACAAAAACTGAAATCAACGAAGATCAGAATGCAAGAGAGAGCGAGACGTCTATGTAACGTGAGAGTATATGATCGAAGCAGAGGAAGTGGAGCTGCTGGATCGAGAGAGAGTGAGAGGAAAACTTTAGAAAAAGATAAATTCACCAAGTTCCAAAACCAAATCACCCTAATCATTAGTTTTTAATGATAATCAGAGCTCGATAAGCAGATCCCAAAATCAAAATCAAAATCGTGAGATTGATAATTACCCAACCCCATTTTTATCGATAATCCAATGGGACGAAGTTTTGATATGGAGGGACCGTCGTACCTTCGTCTATAAAGAAGAAGCTCGCCTTGAGAAGATGACTTACAAAGAGAATCCAAACACAACGAACTCCGCAGCCAGTGCACCTTGTACAAAAGACATAAAGATTGAACTGAGAGAATGATAGATCACAACGTGACAAAGAGGGCCAGATAAGAGAAAGGATTGAAACACCATACTTAAACGGAAACTGATCTGAGAACCGGCGAGATCGCAAGAGAGAGAGCTAGATGAGAGATCGATGTCTAGAACAGTAAAGAGAGGCGAGAGAGAGGCGGATGAGAAATGAAACTCATCACAGAAGAACGGAGAAATCCTATCCAAAACAGCAACCGAGTGGTCTTTGATCGGCCACGTCTCATTTCCCTCGCACATGCGGCACGGGCAGAACGCAAACAGTGAAAAGTACAGTGCAATGTATAGGAAACCCTCGGAATGGTTGATCCAATCGATCGAACACTGGAGTTCAAAGAAAGAGATGCTGAGATCAGTGTCAAGCAAGTCAATACCCCAACAACGATTGTGCGACCAAAACTTTCATTAACTTTCAGCAATCAAAAAAGAGAAGAAGAGAGGAGTGAGGCTGAGTGTAAGAGAGATTAGGTGGGACTGATGAAAGTGAGGCTGAGATGAGACTCATTAGAGTGAGGCTGAGATGAGATTAGGTTTGGGTTAGTAGGTCGCACGTATCACACGCTTAGAACAGTATAAACAGTGTTCGCAACAGTGTCAATGGTGCTTCAAGATTGTTATATAGTAAATTTACATGCATACTGTACCGAGCTCAAGCATATATGGGATGGTAATGTGATCGATGTCTACACGTACCAATGCATTAATTTAAAAAACTGTCAAAATTGTTGTACTGTTGCTGCCACTCATGCATCACTCACTCATCAGCTCGATCGGGCATGCAAGCTAGCTCTCCAATTGAGAACAGTTTTAATCAAATTCAAGTCAAAAGAAAGCCTTTGGTGGCCCTGTGTTCTTTTCGATTCCACCCAAATAATTAAGCACACCGACACTATAGTTTCAAGTCTTTTCAAGGTTTTGAAAAACCGTGGGAATATAACCTGGAGCTGTTGTTCTGATTCTTCGATTTACACAGCTGATTCTTATATTATATGTTTCAAGAAGTTGAAAGAAATAGTGGAGGAGGAGATAGAGTTGTGGGCTTGTGGCATATATGGAGTGAGGAAGTGAGAAGCAGCGTGGAGGTTGGGTCAAGTCGTACGTCCTCACTATGGAGGATAAGTACATGTCAAAGTCCTTAAATCATTATATGAATTATTATGCACCCGGCCACGTACATTGACTAGGTAGCTCAATCTCTTTCCATTAATTTGGAAATTTGTGGTTGTCTTTCTTACTTAACCACCACCTACCACTATTGTGAGGTTTAGTAAACTCTAATATATCTCTTCAATATATAGAATATATGCATTGTTTATTTGTTTTCGACTTATACATTGATCATGCATCTTGTTTTAAGCTTCTTTCTCATACTTTTATTTTTGTTATATACATCTTATTTTAAAATGTAAATGGTGTAGTCTTTACAAAAGAAATTAGTGATGATGAAATTTGTCTTGGTCTTTCAAGTGCAAGGCACGGCGTTTTTGTTTTTTTTTGTTTTTGAGAAATCGATCAAATTCTTTAGGAAAATATAATAGGAATACATAATTTCACCAAATTATTCAATTCGACAAAGAGAATCCCCTACTATATCACTATACTAGCTAGCAATGTGAAGCATAAAACTCTAGACTAACAAACCAGAGTAACACAATTAACTATTAAAACTCGGGGTTGCAGCACTCCTTAATTAGTTAGGTCTCTTCCATTAGAAAATAAGTATTATGAGTATGGATCAAATCTATGAATCATAATAAATTTCACTATAAACGTAAATTGTATATAGAATCAACGAAGTAAAATCTAATTGATAAATGCTTTCAATGGAAATATAGAAATTGAATATAGAAAGTAAATCAAGATTACTAACTTGATTGTTGAGAGAGACTTGCAAATGTAATGTCCCAAGACAAAAATTTATCCCTACACTTCTGCTTGTAGAACTTCTTGACGTATGTCTCCCAGGATACAACTCTCAATTCAAGGCTAGTAGAATATCTTGAATTCTAACTCGAATTTTAGTCTGTGTTTCTCACTTGTATATTATGGAAGATTTTGTAAACGATTTTCAGTGATTTGAAGCAGATCCTTCATATTTCTTTTATAGATGCTTGTTCAACGTTTTGAACAAAACATCGTCTTGTTTCAATGATGAAGAGTCGCGTCTTAACGTAAAATGATCTGTGTTGAAAACGTATTCTGATTTTAACCAAGTCCCCAGAGCTCCAAGGCCCACTCTATGATTATTAATCATCAAAGCCCACTAGAAGGCCCAACAGGAATATCCAATAAAACTCATTGAAATTCTCTCACCTAAGCGGCAAAGCCCACTACAATTTACTACTCTCTACAAGGGGTATCTCTTATTAAGGGTAAGAGACTTACACCATCTTTCATAAGGGACTAAAGTGTTTGGGCCTCCTATGTGAGAACTTTAGCGGCTCAAGATTGACTTTCTCCAAAAAAAAATTGCTTTTGATTTTGGAATAACCTTTTTTTACTGTTAAATCAAAAGTTATAAAGAGTCGACTACATTTAGTTTTTTGAGTAAATTTGACTCCATAAAATAATCTTAATGCTCTTACATGCTTAAGTGTAAAAACTATGATCTTGTATATTGATAAAGATCTCATTTCGTAAGCAAAGAAAGTAGAAAAATATTTCAGGGAGAATTCAATGTTTTCATTCATCCCAATTTTGAGTTAATATAGAAGTGTAAGTGGTTTCCCAAAAGGAAAAATATATTTACACGATTCTATCCCATTTAAAAAAGTTAATTCTAATTACAATAGGATATTATTTCCAACACTCTTTCAAGTTGGTGCATAGATGACAATCATGCAACTTGTCAATCCATCATGCAAATGCTTGGTGTGACAACCCTTTAATGAGTACATCCGCTAACTGCTCTTTAGATATTATAAACGAAAATTGTATAACTTTCTCCCTGATAAAATGTTGATGAATCTCCACATGCTTGGTTATATTGTACAGGGTTATGAGCAATCTCAATTGCAATAGTATTGTCACAATCCAAATCCTTGACCTTATGAAGCTTAAAGCCTAACTCTTTTAACACATTCTAGATCCACAACAATCCACATACACCATATGCCATTCCACGGTATTCAGCTACAACACTAGAGCGGGCAATCAAATTTTGCTTCTTACTGTGCCAAGTAACCAAACTTTCACTAATAAATATGAAGTATCCAGACGTAGATGCCTTATTAGTCTTGTCACCAGCCCAATCTACATCAGTTTATCTTGTGACTCCAAACTCACAATTCTTGGAAAAAGTAGACCTTTTTTAGGCGTAGGCTTTAAGTACCTGAGTATTCGCATCACAACATCCATATGCTTTTCAATAGGATCATGCATGAACTGATTGGCAACACTTACAATATATGCAATATTAGGACGTGTATGTGCCAAATAGATCAACCTCCCTACTAACCTTTGGTATCTACCTTTGTTCGTTTTAACCTGACCAGGACATAATTCCAGCTTGTGATTCATCTCAATGGGAGTATGAGCATGTTTACAATCAAACATTCTGATTTCAGTAAGAAAATCAAGCATATATTCTCCTTCTTCTCTAGCTCAGAGGACTTGACCAGTTTCCTCTTCAGCTTTGGTTTGGAAGCCTCCCTCTGCTCGGTTAGAGCGCAGACATTGACAGGTTTGGGGGTGGAAGCTCCCTTCTCATGGACCTAGGGGGCCGAGGAACCTCAATTAGCTTAGTTCGGTTCTCGTGACCCAAGGGCTTGATGCCCTCTAAGCCCCTTATTAGAGAGGTGTTCCTGGCTCCAAAGCCACCTAACTTGATCCACCAGGTCGTTCTGACTCTCTGGTTCTCGGGCATCAATCACCAGGATTACTGGGGTTTCTTGTCCAACCTCTGCGGTCGAGTTGGTTAGGACAATCCCTTGTCCTTTCAGCAGGCCTACTAGGTCTGTTAAAGTGGCTTGGATAATAGCCACCATACCAGCCAGTTCGGTCGTGCTTCTCAGGGCTCCATCAGTGGACTGCTGCAGCACCGCCACATCGAGCCTCATGGTCGTATATCGTTCCTCAACCCGGTAGAAGTCTTGATCGACCTTGGCTATCCACCCTCTAGCTCCCTCTTTCTCCGGCTCTGAGGCCTCCTCATTAGTGATGTGGATGTCATTCGAGAGATTTCTTGGCTGGACTTGATGCGAGACAGTGCTACCGTACTTCGACGCCCCCGTGGTTGGGGTGGTCTGGTCGTTCTTCCCATGAGGGGTTATCTCCTTGTCAAGCTGGTTATTCATGTCGGTGTTGTCTTCCATACTCCCTAGTTCACGAGAGTTAGACTAGAGTTCTGCTCTCAATGAAAGCACAAATTTGTAAGAGCAGATTTCGTCTTCCCTCTAGCTCGAACGTACCTTTGTGAACCTGCAAAACAAGTCGAAGCACGGTGTGGTACCGTGCTTAAACCCTCCGTCGCTTAATTCAGAACTTATCTCAAGAACCAAATAGTGGTTAGGGGAGAATAACGTTACCTTTGACCATGTTGGGATGATTTATATATAGAGATCATACTAGGTCTAAGCACAGTCCCTACCAAATTAGGCCACTTCACATTCGGGCAGGAGGAATCATTAAGGAATGGCTACTTTACATTAGGTATAGGTTAATTTAGTTTATTAACTAATTATTTATTAATTTGGTATTTAAATACCAAATAATTTAAGTTATTTATTTATAATGAATTTTACATCATTATTAATACTTAGCATTTCATGATTTTTTTTTTTTTTTACAAAATCAACCATTTAGACGACGAAACTACAATTTTTCGTCTAAGTTGTAATACCTAAACGGCGAAATTATAGTAATTTCGTCTTCTAAGTGGTTCATTTTTTTATTTAATATTTTTTTGAAAAACTTAAACACTTATACGACAAAATTACTACAATTTCGTCTTCTAAGTGTTGCCTCTTAGGGATTTAAGACTATCAACTCAAAAGCTGTTGCTAACGTGTTGAAGGAGAATATATGATAACTGAAACAGTAACTCTTTTATTGATAGAATGTATTATATATAGGCTGATACAATTTATTATAATAATTATGCTGATAAAATAGATTATTTTTTGCATCTCTATTTATATTAAATAACATATAACTAAGACAACAAGACAAAAGATACTGAAAATTACGAAAAATTAAATGTTATTTGTTTAAAACAAGGGGGAATGCACCTCGATTTCTTAACCCAACATCACAGATTGTAGCTCCCTTAACTCTTGGGTTCTCCCCTCTCGGGAGTCTGGGCCTATTAATCATCAATCAGCTTGGTTCTTTCACCCTCCTAATTAATTAGCTGTGGGATTTGTCACGTCTTGGAGCAAATAACTCATCCTTATCTGAATTCTGAAATCATTTTGTTTTGTTTGTCGTTGCTAACTTTCACAGGTCCTGAGGTTGTTCCAGGGGATCTGCTGAACAGAGCTGATGGAGAAGGACTCTTGTTTATTTAATCTACACGAAGCCATGTCAATATCGATCCCATTCAATGATTTCAGTACTTTCGGCAAGCGCCCAGTGATTCCTGATGATTTTGAATTTACGAGAGTTAATTTTTATCCGCCTCCGCCTCCTCCCATAGAGCTTGTCGGCGGGCTGCCTAGGCTGCCGCTGTGGCCGCCGTTGACTTTGGACTGGCCGCCGTTGACTTTGGACTGGCCGCCGCCGCCGCCGCCGCTTGATCCACTGAAGGATCCAAATCATCTAATCCAAGAACTGTACGATATTAAGGATCGGAAACAACTTCCAAGACTGGGTTCACAATACCGAATCGAGTTGAGGAATGAACCATTAACAAGACTCCCAAGATTGGTAGCTTATATATATGTGGTCACCGATCAGTTGGCATCGTCGGAGAGTGGGTTGGATGAACTCTCAGACTCCATCCTTGAAGGAAAAACAGTGCTGCCAATTTTCCACGGCGTGGATCCCTCCGATGTGCGAAATCAAACCGGAAGCTTCGCAGAGGCCTTTGCAAAGCATGAAGTCAAGTACAAGGATAAACCAGAAAAAGTAGAAAGGTGGAGAGCTGCTCTCAGGAAACTGGCAAGTCTTGCTGGCTGGGATTCAAAGGGCTGGTATGTTTATTCTTTTCAAACCCTAACAATTCTTTACAAGGATTCATTATTATCTTGTTTCACCATATAGGCGAGAATCAGAACTCATTCAAGACATCGTTCAAGAGATACGCAAAAAATTGCATTCCACTTCTTCCAAGCGAGTGAAGAGGGTCATTACCAATGTGCCACCAGCACCTTCTTTGCCTTGTTCTCGAAAAAAACATGATGTGTTTCTAAGTTTTAGAGGCACGGATACCCGATTGAACTTTTTGGACCATCTCTATGCTGCATTAGTTCAGCAGAGCATTGCCACCTTTAGAGATGACAAAGATCTTGATAAAGGAATATCCATTTCCAAACAACTGGACAAAGCAATTGAGAGATCAAAGGTTTGGGTTGTCCTTGTTTCACCCAACTATGCTTCTTCAAAATGGTGCTTGGATGAGCTTTTGAAGATTCTTGAATGCAGAAAAGCATCTAAAGTGGCATGGAAGGCCTTAAAACATGAGCGAAACGCTCGGAATTGGGAGATTAGAGATTCTTTAAACAAGCGCAAGGCTACTGATTTGCAGAACAAGGATAAAAGCAGGTTGTTCATCATCGATCTTCAGTATATATATATACACACACACACATAGCTCATTATTTAGTTACACTCCGAGTGCTAGTTCTTAATTTACTCATTGTTTTCAGCGGAGTGGGCCGAGTGGCTAATCTCATAGTTACGATTAACTACGGCGGGATGTGGGCTAGTTCTGTTTACACTGGTGGTAAATCAAAAGAAATAATGGTTGCAGAAGATATTTCATATGAGGAGCTTGTAGATCAAATATATTGGATAGTTGGCCTGGAACCAAATCAAAATGAGATAAAGATCAGCACCTTAGATGGATCGAAGGTACCGGCTCATCCGGTGGAGATAACCAATGGTGATGACCTCAAAGTTTACATTGATCAGTGCCTTTCTTTGGGTACAAGCTTCAATGATCCACTGCAAGCTGCATCTAAAAGGTACGTACTTGAATTGGGCCGGGTTACATACTTATAATTTTTGTTCGGTAACTAGTAAGTTACAAGTACTACATAGTTAGGAGTATCGAAAAAACTACGTTGTTAGGTTGAATAGAACTTCATACTTATTATGTGTCCATTAGAGTTATGATTATTGTTAAAGTTGGCTATATGAAAATCATACTTAGTTAGTTTATACTTCTTACTTATTTTTTGCTAGTGTTCTCAGCAGCATGACTGAACTTAGAATTTTGGTTAATCATGATGGGGAGTGGATCAATTCTACATACACTGGTGGCAAGACGAAAGGAATAGTGATTCCAGAGAATATAACATACCAAGGACTTGTGGACAGAATGTATGGTGTTGTCAGAGCTGATCCAAATGAATATAAGCTGATAATGAAGACCTCATATCACTCCAGCTTGCCTACTCAACCTGTAGAGATAACCAGCAATGAAACTCTTGCATTTTTCATTAAAGAGAATCTTTCATTGAGCAGGAAAGGCTCCAAAATTCCATTGTGCACTTCGCTTGAACGAAGATGGGCATTTCCTTATGGAGGGTACTATCTTTAGCTCACATATATATTATGCAGCCTGTATAGTTGATTTAGTGGCATGTCAATCTGATTTTGATCTCACATGCTTCTTTGCCAGGGTGAAGTCATCAGAGAATAGTAGTACCACACAATATAAAAGGTTTTCAACCTATCACGGTAACAAAGATGTCGTGACACATGACCAAGTGACCTTTGTTCAAACCGAAGTTGGATCCTCATCATCATCACATGTGCCCTATTTGCAGCGGCAGCCACCTTCCCATCAGCAACAGCATCATTTTGCCCAGCAAATAGTGTTGCAGCCTAACGACGAGCACTATCAACCTTCATACCAGCAGTTACAACCTCCCCAGGGGCAGCAGCCTTATACTTCCTACACACAGCCGCCATATCCTTCATATCACCATCCGTCAAGTTGGGGTCAGATGCCTTATCAGCCCCAGATGTTTATGTACCCAAATTCATATTATCGGTAGCAGCTAGTTTTGCTGCGTGTGGATAAGTGAAATAAGTCCAATACTTGGTGAGGGATGAAGAAATGTTGAGGAATATTTCTATATATGTACGTTGCAGTTATTCAACTTATGACAGACAAAGCCAGCCCCATGCAGTCCTTTGGACACTGACAAATATACTTTAATCATCTTAGATCATCTGCACTTGAAAATTGACGCGATGAATAACCACATGACACCGCATGGATGCACATTTTTGATAGATCATCCTCGTCAAGGCCAACATGGCTAGGGAACTTTCCGAAAAAAGCGTTCCAGACTGAGATCGATAAAAAGAAAAGTTCAACTACATTTTTTTTAGTATAAAAAAAAGAGAATTCACTGATTACAACGACACTAAACGGCATTGATAAAGTTTATGTCACAGGCACAAAACAATGGCTTATCATACAATCACCCAACACAGTTTTACCTCCAAGAATCATCTATATCAATAGGCATCTCACATCAAATTAAACTAAACGCTTACTCACATTAGATCCAATTCTGGTCGGCATTCTGGAAATCCATGAGAACGCGGGTGGTTTTTGTAAGAGCATATTTTGTCTCTCTTCTGACTTGAATTTTTGTGAACACACAAATCAAGTCGGAGAACGGTATGGTATCGTGCTTAGACACTCTAATGCTTAAGTCAGAACGTATCTCAAGAATCAAAGAGTAATTAGGGCAGAACAATGTTACCTCAGATCATGCCGGGATGGTCTATTTATAGAGATCGTATTATGTTTAAGCATAGTCCTTATCGAATTGGACTACTTTACATTCGGAGAGAATTAATCAACTAAGGAATATATCTTCGTATCCAGGGTCAATCATATTCCATGATTACCACAAACCCTTTGGCGTAATCTCTCTAGGAATCGTACAAATCTGTCATTTTTCATGAACATTCTATAAATCCTACGAGGTCCGAATCGTAACTTAGGATTGTCACGCCATCTTACGAACATTTCAGAGGCTTCCACAACATTCTAGACACTTCTCGAAACCTTTAGATAACTCGCCCCCAACCCGAGCCATAATCATACAGGTTCATGTCCTTTATTCAACTTATCGAACCTCATTCAGGACCAGGTTCGAGAAGCTAATTTTTCTTTAGCTCAACGTAACTAAAACTGACTCCTACAAATACCCCCACAACACTATAAGGTTCGACACGTGTCGACCTTATTCTATTGTCAACATACCTTTTCAAATCCCAACCTTTCCCATCAAGCCGTGTGCGAAAACTGAAAACTCTTCTGCCTTTATCATGACTCTTCAAAAATCAAACCTCTTCATCATTAACACCCATTCCCAACGATCACACCTCCTTCCTAACCTATCCCCTTTAAAACTCATCATATCCATTAGAATCCGAAACAACTTACCTTCTCCAACGGTCACACCTTTTCTTTTACACTCTTTCACCGTATATAAATCAAACACCTCCCCTTTTTCTTTTTTCACTTCTTCTCAGCCACTCAAGCACTTGATCGAATCCAAAAAATCTGTGCCCAACTCAGTACCAACCCCCTTTTCCCAGAAAAAAACCTAGAAACTTTAAAACTCCTAAGAACCCAGAAAATTCAGTGGCCTCCAATAGTTCCCGAAACGCTGCCTCCCCCAAATCCAATGTAATCATCGACCACGTCATCATTCCGATCCAAGATACCTCAGCTGGCGAGATCGACAGATCGAAGCTGATAGCCACTGTCGTCCTTGTGTATAAGGCCCCGGTCGCCACCGCAACAGCCACCACTCTTCCTGCATCTGAACCAACCTAGGAACATCCCCCCACAGCCACTTAAGGCCTTTCCTCGCCCACTACTTTTAAGGTGGACACGGTTGAAATTGATCAGCCCCTTGTTCTCTCTACCACGGTAGATCCAACTAGCTAGTCTCTTCAACCCTGCTTCTCCAAATTACCACCTCGAGGAAAGCCCGCAAAGAGATGTACCCATCTGCCTTCCACAAGGGGAAAATGAGAACATTTGGTTCATGCTTGCATCCGACAATGCGAAAGTATCGTAGCTCAAAAGAGCTCATGGTCTGGGGCACCTAGTTCACCCCTTCCATATCGTCGATGGTCTCATCTTCTTAATCGATGCTTTCATCTGCTCCACCTTAAAGTTCTATAAGTACCCAGTTGAGCAATGGTGCCCAGATAGCTTTCGCATTCTTGCCTACTTTGACCGCCTCAACCGGAGGTTTGACTGTCATATGGGATTTTCGGAGTTCCGTGTCCTTTTCCAGGTTAAGCCAACTCCCCCAAACCACTTCTACTTGAGTTACTGCAACATGTACATCAAGGAAACTCTACTGTTGGAGCCTCCCTATTCTCCCAAGGACTGAAAGAAAACACCCATGTTCGTCTTCGGAGACTGGGAGAAGCTTGGCCTAGAGGCCGGTTATAAGGTGCCCATCGCCATCAACTCCACTAAGCCTACCAAAGAAACCTCCCTCGCTGTTGAGTTCCGCCATGATCTGGTGAACGACACTTTGTCCATCATCTCCAAGCACCTTGGATCTTGCAACTTCAATCCCCAAGAAATATTTCAAAAAACCCAAATACTTCATTTCAAATTCTTGGGAAAAACGCTTCTTCAAACCTTCCATCTCAACTATGTCAATCCAGCTCACATATTTGACGTCCCACTGATATGCCTTGGATCGAGCGCACCTCCCTTGCTAGATCTACCACATCTACAACCTTGCGTCAATCATGAGCGTCGTCTCCATCGTTCGTCGACCTTGCTGCCAAGCACTGCTATTGTGTACACACCCGGCTTACTCGAGCTTGGCCTCGGCTCACCTCGAGCTTCACATCGTGCCGCTGCGCATCAGCTCACTTCGGATCTGATTCGACTTGCGCTACCGCTGCCTTGTCCGTCCCTTTGCCTCGACCACATATCGATGAAGCCATTTGTGGTTTGAAGTTTGCTAGACGAGAAGAAGAGACTTGTTTGTGCATATATAGCTTGGCCTCGGCTCGCCTCGAGCTTCACATCGTTCTGCTGCGCATCAGCTCGCTTCGGATCTGATTCGACTTGCGCTACTATTGCCTTGTCCGTCCCTTTGCCTCGACCACATATCGATGAAGCCATTTGTGGTTTGAAGTTTGCTAGACGAGAAGAAGAGACTTGTTTGTACACATATCTGTTAATATTGTTGTTGTTCATCTGATTTTTGTTATTCATTTATTTATTATTTTTGAAAAAAATTAGGGTTTTGTTGGTGCTGCTACTGTACTCTGTGCTACTGCTAATTTTTTTCTTGTGGTGTTATTATTTTTTATAGCACATTTGACAGATGTTACACCTTTTGAAATCTTCAAAAGTACTACAAAATTTTGAAGTAATTTTGAACTATTATGCTATTGCTACTGGTACTTCTGTTGTATTGTTTGAAAGTGATTTTGCTTTTTTATCGAAGTTGCTATGGTGTATTTATAAAAGTTGCTTTTTTTTACTTTTATGCAACTGCTATTTTGTTTTTGAATTTGTTATTGTGTGTGTTTGTAATTTGTTTTTGAGATATACTGTGTTTTTCAAAATTGTTATTGTTATTGTATTTTGTTAATGCATTTTTGAAACTACTATTGCGTTTGTTAAATTGTTGCTAGTGAATTGTTCTATTGAATCGTACATCGAGTTGCTATTAGCTGCCACTGGTACTATGTTTTTTGAGTCTTAATGCATTTTTAAAATTTCTACTACACTTTTTATAGCTGCTATTGAATTATTCATTGAGCTGCTATTGAATCTTACATCGAGTTGTTCTTGAAGTTTCATCTAGTTGCTACTGAAGTTTCGTCTAGCTGCTAATGAACCATTATCGAAGTCATGCTGAATCGCTCGTCGAGCAACTACTGAACTTTCTTCTAACTGATACTGAATAATGCTAAAAATACTTCTGAATCGTTCGTCGAGTTGCTGTTACTACATGGTTTGTCAAGCTGCTATTGAAGTTTTGTGCATCAGCTACTAAATCATTCTCGAAGTGCAATTGAAGTTTGGTACGTTATTGCGTGTTTTGAAGCTGCTACTGCATTTTCCGAAGTTTTTATCATATAGTTTAGACTTGGTTTCTCAAATTTGAATTAGAACACTACCGAATTTGTAATAAAAGTCCTTATAAATTTGTATCAAATTGCTATTGAAGTTTAATCAGGACTGCTACTGAATTTTAAAGGAGCCGATACTGACAATAATCACTTCGGAGAAAAAACAATTGAATTAATATATTTATCAAAATTTTGACTGCTACTAAAGTTTAGTCGGGACTAATACTATATTTTGAATGAATTGGAACTGATATTGATACTAAAAATAATGGCTTGAAAAAATTAAAAAAAAATCAACATTCATTTCGGGACCTGCCACATGTCAACCTATAGACCATATAGACCATTTGTTCTTATTTATAAAATATTATCTTTTTTTTGTTTAAATAAAAGGACCTTGTCCTTACGTTTATTTGATTTCTTCGTATTGTTCTTATGTGTAGTTTATTAATAAAACCTCATTTCGGAAGCAAAGAATGCTTAAGAAAAACAATCGAAATCAAATGTATATATAAAATGAATTTTGCATGTGTTCATAATGGGAATTTTGTTTTCTTGACTTTTCATATGATTTTCGTGATTTTGCATTGTATATACGTCGAGTTGTAATACGGAGAGCACCATTCATTTGTCTTTCATACTTCCATTTATAATTCGAGCCTATTCTTTACTTTTCCATGAGGTATTGAAGAAAATTAAATTTTCAAAAGCCTATAAACATTGGTCTAGGCATATGGAGTTTATTGAAGTATTAATACCAAAGATGTTTTCTATTATTTTTTATTTGTGTCAGTAGTAGAATAATCTGCAATACAAATAGGATTCTATGCACTATTAGAAACCAAAACAACCCGTACACAACTTTGGGCTACAACATTCTCAAAATAGATGTCGAGATATCCACAATAAAAGAAATTATAAACATGTAAACCTTAAAAATTTAAAATCAAGCATTCCGACATGTATCTCAAACATGCAATTTAAAGAATTCGAACTCAACTATAAAATAAGAAACTTACATTTTTTTTCTTGCGATAAGCATGGGAAATTTACATTGTGAGGCTCGATGCTAAGGAACTTTATAATAAAACATTAATTGAGAAACTTTATAATAAAATATTATTTGAGAATTTCTTTATTAGATATACTCGTTTCAATAATATCTTGACAAATCAACCTTATACAATCTTTTTTAATATCAAACAAGACTAAACTTAAGAATGTCAAATTTGAATCGTTATGATGGACATAGATGATAAATCTCAATCACAAGAGTGAAATACATTAACGATTTTCACCTCGACTAAAAGTTTAACTATTCCTTAGCTCAAAACAAAAGACATTTAACGAGCCACTCTTTTGTAGCGTAGACTTGGAACTAAACAAAAGGCATTTTGGAATGTTGCGACTTGCCAGAAAGCAGATCTGACAGGTGGCGAACGGAGAGAGACTCTGGGAAGCCTAAATTTACTGAAAAGTCCCTTACAAGCCGATTCGTTATGATCTCCTTGTCCGCAATCGCAAAATCAAAACCTTTTCCCCAACGGCTATTTCTACAACGAATCAAAACTTCAAGCACCAAAACTAAACTCCCTTCACTTCCAACTCCAAACTCTCTCTCAGTCTCTTTGTGTCTCTGTCTCTGTGTTTTGTCGGAAATTATGGAAGAGGAACCTCAGTCGGTGCAGATCAACGGCGGCGATGAGTTCTACGAAGAGATCGAAGCGCCCAAGTTCGTAGACTTCACCACACCAGACCACTTCTGTCCCGACGACCGTTACTGGTTCTGTATGCGAGTCGGTGAGTTCCCCACTTATGTTTGATCCTAATGTTTCGTGCTTTCTTTTCATTCTACTAGTTAGAAGCTGTAGCTCTGGATTTGATGCAAGGGTTAGCTTTTGTTGTTTCAAAGATCTTTACTTTATTAGTGTAATTTGATTTGTTTCCAATTTGGGCAGGAATTGATTAATTGGGTAATGTAAGTTTGAATGGAAAGATCAGTAATTTGAGGTTAATTTTGAGGTTAATGTTGAAATTGGTTGACCCAGATGAATAGGAAGTAGGAATATTTGATATAGAAGTTTTAAATTAGGGGATTATATTAAGAATGGAATTAGAGTAATGATTGTAGAGAACTAACTAAATGATGGATTTAGTGCATTTCTGAATCTCGGAGAGTAATAAAGAGTATTCTTAACCTAGCTTCTCAGAAGTTTTAGAATTCACTTATTGATGATGGTGAATTTGATTGTTGGTGTGTAGGGTGTGATCAGAAGCATGAAGAAGAATTAGATTCTGAGGCAATATACAAGAACTTTGTTCTTAGGGTGAGTTGTAAGTTTTGGATTACAGTTGAATTGGGATGACATGGTTCATTATAGTTACAAATGGTAAGTTTAGTAACACTTGGAGTTTTACAGGTTATGGCAGCAAGAAGTCCGAATGTGAAACTCCGAAGAGCACTCAACAGGAAGTCGCCAAGGTACAAATGTCGAGCCTTCAGTGATATGACGCCAAGTTCTTTTCTTGCTCTAAAAATATTTGGGTTGGATTGGATTACTAATATTATTTTCAACTGTTATTTGTTTATGTAGTAGTTTGAAATGCCCACTTACAGCTCCTGCAAAATCTTCCAAGCCTAGAGTTTCAAGGTTGGCCCTGATTTCTTCAATCTCATATAAGATGGTTGATGCCAAAGATAAAGTCAGACCCTTTCATACTAAGATCAGTGCAATAACCCCAAATGTTAAGGCAAAGCAACCATCTTCTGTAGCCAAAGCCCTCACCACTCCAAGGAATAGAAAACCCGTCGCAAATCCAGATACATTTCGTAGTGTTAGGAACCCCAAACCCAATGATGTCGTGGTGCCAAAGAATAGGATACTAGCAAAAGCTTTGGTCTTTCATTCTCCAAAGAAGGCTGTGAAAATCAAGGGTGGATTAGAATGTGGTGGTAATGTGGGAAAACTTTGTGCAGCCAGGAAGAAGGTTGAGATCACAAGTGGAAAGAAACATGTACCGGGATATAACAAGCCATTGCCTTTAGATACTCCGAGAAAACAACTCAGAGGAAGGGAAGTAAAAAGCCGGGTTTTTGATTCATTGCATCCAAACAAAGATAAGAAGCTGGAAGCCAAATTCTTGAAGAGGAAGAAGTTAGAAGAAGACTCGAAGCAGTGTTGTAATTCAGTGTCTTGTGAAGGGGTTAACAATGGTTCATGTGACATGGAGGCTGATAAAAAATCAAAGAATGGTTCCACGGAAGGATTCTCCAAGTCAGTAACTTCGAAGAGTGTAAATGAAGACGAGGAGTCCTTGGAAATTGGAAAACTCTCAGACTCTTTGTTAGATGAGACTCGAGTTGAAGTGGCATCAGAGACCTCAAAAATTGAGATTAGCTCCCTTTCAAGTTCTGAAGAGAATGCTGGCAAGGAAAAGATCAATGATGGGAACTGTGATGAAACTAAACCAAAGACAAGTTCAGGGATGGGGAAGACACTTGAACACATGGAGGAAGACGATAAGGAAAACATCAATGGAAAGGGTGATGAAGATAAATCAAATACAAGTTCAGGGATGGGGAAGATTGTTGATCACAAGGGGGAAGACAATAAAGAAAATACATTGGCCTCTAACAGAGAAAACGACAATGAGATCATAGATAGGGATGGTAAAGACTGCATAACCAGTGGAGGAAATAGGTACGGATATCATCATACTTGGGCCTTTATGTTTTTTGTAATTACGGTTCACTTATACCTCGTGTGTACTGAAAGTTCAACATTTGACTGCAGTGAACAAAAGTTATGTGGCCAGTCGAAGAGAAAGAACCTTGGCAACCATAGTGCTATCAAATCTGCACAAAAGGTAGCTTATAAAACCCACTGCACCTGAGATTGTAACCTTTCCATATCATATCTTTTGGTGTTTTAGAAGTTTTTGGTAAAACCTTTCTTGAATGTTCCTTTAATACTTTTTTTTATCATATGATGCAGGTCATGCAAGTAGCAGAAAAAGTTCTAAAAGAAAACTCCACACCTGCGGCCGTTAGTGCTCAAGGGGTGAAATATAGTAAACCAAAGCCCACACATCCAAAGCCTTTTAGGTTTAGAACTGATGTATGTGAAGGTTTTCTGACCTTTCCCATTAAAAGGCAGAATTATCAAAGGATGTAGCTTTAATATTTTTGGCTCTTTTCAGGAACGAGGGATGCTTAAGGAAGCAAATATGGAGAAAAAGGCTCATGCACCTCTGAAGGAAATCAGCTTAGACAGGCTCCCAGGGGAAAAATCCACCGAAAAACATCATAATGTGATAGAGGTAAGTTCTTCTGTTCCCAATTTTTGGCTCGGCTAATATGCATTAATTTCTGATTAGACAAATATGACCTGGCTGGGATAAACTGGATGCAAATCTATGTCTCATGTTTGCAAGAATTTGATTTGTATGTAGGGAAAGGTGGGAGATACTTGCTTGAAGACTTTAAAAAGAGACTTGGAACGAAAGTTATGTAATGTTTCGACATCACAAAAACAAGAGAAGGAAAGAACCAAGTCACCAATGGTTCAGCAAAAACTTGCGAGACCAAGAGGGTGAGTAGTGTTCTGTCATCACCAACCAACTTGATTATAATGGTTGATTCTTTTATTAAAACATAGTCTTATTATTTCTAGTCTTATCTTATGCGGGGATGATTCAAGTAAGAGAAAGGCTGTAGTTGCCTCCACGAAACGGAGTAAACTCAGTATAATAAAAGAAAGTACATCAACAAATGTGACACCCGGCAAAGTAGCAAAACCATGCAGCACATCAACAGCAACCAAAGCTTCTGCTCATACTCTTTCTCGGCCACTGTCACATAGAAGAAGGCCTGCAACCATTCCAAAGAAGCCACACTATCACACTACACATGTACCAAAGAGCTGTACAAGAGTTGCAGAAGGAAATCGACTCAACTGATACGCGACAAACTTAAGCTGGCTTCTTCTTGGCTGTACAAGTCTTGTTGTTGTTGTTGTTCAATAGTATCACATGTACCAAAGAGCTGTACAAGAGTTGCAGAAGGAAATCGACTCAACTGATACGCGACAAACTTAAACTGGCTTCTTCTTGGCTGTACAAGTCTTGTTGTTGTTGTTCAATAGTATCACATGTACCAAAGAGCTGTACAAGAGTTGCAGAAGGAAATCGACTCACTGATACGCGACAAACTTAAGCTGGCTTCTTCTTGGTTGTACAAGTCTTGTTGTTGTTGTTCAATAGTATCATTGAATAGAATTGTAGTTTGCTTGCATGAGTGTGTATTTAGACTAGAGTGTGGTTATTCATTTCCTCCTCAAGGGTTGTGTTCTGTAATAACAGGATCAAAACACAGAAAATGTATTGATTTTTTTGGGTTTAATTTTGTTCTTTTTATTTTATCTTATAGAGGCAAGGCAATATACTTCATCATTTTGATCCATTTTTACTCGGTTACATCAAGACTTCATATACCCCAACTTCATGCATCTCCTACAAGTGACAACTATACCAATTTCCATCCCAGCTTAGCAATAGCAGCCTTGTTAAAAACATCGAGGTCTCTAATTTCAAGACCACCAAACGACTTGGGCTTGCAGACACTATCCCAGCTCACAGGGCTAGCTCTAGCCGAACTACCCCAGAAAAATTTCCTAGTCTCTTTTCTTATCTCCCTAGAAATTTTGGTAGGACATCTAAAGCAGGACATAACATGGTTGGGGATCCCAGAAATACAAGCATTAATCAAGGTTAGTCTACCAGCTCTGGACAAAGTCTTCTGTTTCCAACCAGCCAACCTGTTTCTAATTTTCCCCAAGAGTTCTTTTGCATTTAAGGGGTCATTCCAAAAAATAATGTTGTGGATGCCAAGGTACTTCCCTATAGTACAATTCTATTGTATCCCAGTTATAGTAGTAATAGCAGTTCGAGCGTTCCTGGGAACCTTAGGAGAGAAATAAAGGGAGGACTTATGAAAGTTGATTCTTTGTCCAGAAACTTTAGAGAAAGTATTCAAAGTTTTTATCATTGTCCTAGCTGCCTTAATAGTAGCCTTACCAAACACTAAACAATCATCAACAAAAACAAGATTGGAAACTCTAGGACCAGTTGGGGAAGCAATTACACCTATATGAAAATTGCAGTTTTTGCCAGTTGATTAAAATGTCTTCTCAGGGGCTCCATACAAAGTATAAAGATATAAGGAGATAGGGAATTTCCTTGTCTAATGCCTCTAGAAGGATGAAAATATCCTTCAGGCTGACCATTTATTACTAAAGAAAAAGAAACAGTGGATATGCAATCTATAACACAGCTTATCCAGGTGGAGTCAAAACCAAAGGCCCTCAAGCAGCACTTAATATAATTCCAATCCAAGAAATCATAGGCTTTTTCAAGGTCAAGCTTAGCAGCCATAACTCCCACTTTGCCTTTTTTTCTCTTAAAATCCGAGAAGAGTTCATGAGCCACCAAATAATTGGTGGGTGAGAATTGTCAAATGCAAATACCTCAAAAAATTTAATTTTTTTGAGGCTAGAAAGACGAGCAATGCTTCTGCAGCATGGAAAAGAATTTTAGACTACAGAGACATTATCCTCAAAGGGATTCCCTGGAGTGTTGGAAATGGCCAAAAAATTAGCTTCTGGTTCTATAATTGGGCTTATAATATTCCTCTATGATTTGACTGAGAATGCTTCTTCCATCACCTCTTGGAATGACATTGTTAGTGACTACATTGTTGACACATCTTGGAATAGACTTAAACTGCTTATTATGTTGGATTCATATACTGTGGATCACATTTGTAGCATCCCCCTTCCAACTACTAACATGGATGATACGTTTGTTTGGGGGCCTAACCCCTCAGGTGATTTTTCTATCAAGTCTGCTTGTTGGATACAATATGATGATAATCTGAAACATACCAAAGCTCCTGCTCTTAGCAAGGTCTGGAAACTAAATTTACTGCCTAGACTAAAGTTATTCACCTTGCTTCTTTTGTGTGGTAGACTAAAGACTAGATATAGATTGCTTAAATTTGGTATTATTCATTCTAATGTCTGCCTCTTATGTAATACAGATGAGGAATCTATTTCTTATCTATTTAGTCACTGCCCTGTGACCATGGATGTCTGGAGAATGTCAAAAGTGAATGTTTTTCAAGGGAATGAGAATGTGACTGCAAAATTATTTAACATGATTATCAGTGGCTCTAACTCCTTACATGTTGAGAAGTGTATCTTTATTCTCTGGTAGATTTGGAAGGCAAGAAATAATGTTGTGTTCAAAGACAAAAAGGTCTCTCCTGCTTCCATTACTGCTGCTGCTGTAGCCAGCTTCCAAGATTTCATATCTCACTCTAAGTACAAGCAAAAGGATAAGAAGATTCAGGATCAGATTGTCTGGAAGCCCCCAAGTAATGGCACTTCAAAAATCAACTTTGATGGTTCTGTTCTAGGACCAGGCTACGGTAAGGTTGCAAGTGGTTTTATCATCAGAGATCATCATGGCAATCCTATCATTGCTGGCTCCCTAAGTCTTGGAAAATCAAGTGTGCATATTGCTGAAGCTATTGCCCTTAGAGATGACCTTGTTCATGCTCAAAGAATGAACCTTCACAAGATTTTTGCAGAAGGAGACTCCAAACTTATTGTTGATTGTGTTAAAGGGTATACCAGAACCCCTTGGAGGCTGAGAATCATTATTGAGGACATCAAGTGCATTCTGAAAGGCTTTGAAAATTTCTCAATTCAACACATCTATAGAGAATCTAACTTCATGGAAGATAAAAGTGCGAACTGGGGGCACAAAATCAGAGATGCTCAAACATGGACTGCCTCTTTTCCTGCTTGCGCTACGAGTGCTTTTTTGTTCGACCAATCTGGTTTAGGTTGCTGTAGATGGTTTAGCCTCTGATCTTGCTCAGTAGGGGCAGATCCAAGATTTAGAAATAGGGTGGGCTGTGTATTGTGTGTGAAGCGCATAATTTTTTTTAGGTTTGTATCTTTATTAGAAGACGCATCTTTGTGCATTTATTATTATAATAATGTAATATAGGACTGGGTAAAAACCGCTTTACAAGTGAGAACTGCTGCATGCACCGATATCCGAAAAAGTAAAACGAAAACCACACCCAATAATGTGGATGCAAATTCATAGACGAATCACACTGTTACCGAATTAATGGGGTGGTTACATATTGAGTAACCAAACCACCCGAATATACCGCACCGCACCGCATTTAACCTTTTTTTATATGTATAATATAATTTTTCATCATGTTTATATTTCATTGGTATATTTAATAGAGCTTAATTATGTGTATCAACCTCTATCTAATATTTTGTTTGAAAGCGAGAATACGACAAACCTGACCAAAAATCCTAATAAAATATAAATATTGGAACTATTAAACCCTATGGTCTTCTTCATAGTTCTAGGGTTTATAATTATAATTATATAAATATAAATCACGACTTAGTTAGGGATTATATAATATTTAATTGTTGATATTCTTAGACATTGATTATGTACTATTTAAATTTTTAAATTTACTTGTTATTTCAAAATTACTAAATATGAGTTTAAACCAAAACTGTGTCGCTCCGCACCAAAGATGTGGTATACCGAAATGTGGGTGCACCGAATAAGTAAAAGGGTTGTAGTTTGCATTTTTAGCAAACCACAACAAGTGGGGTGATTGCAGTTTGAGCGTCAAATCGCACCGATTTAACCCGCGCTCACCACATTGTAATATAAGAAACACATCAGTAGCATAGAGACATAAACTTAAATCTCGAAAATAGAAGATTTTACATTGATATTAACTAATTATATCTCAATCTGCGAAATATACTTACTTGAAACTCAACAAAAATTAAATCATTATCAATATATACTACCAACAATAGACAAATATATTTCTCTTTTTATTTTTAATTAATACTTTATAAATAAATAAATAAATATATTTTAATTTTTTTCCCGGGCTACAGCCCATCCAGCCATGTGGCTGGATCCGCCCCTGTTGCTCAGTATGTCATGTGTGGGCATTACAGGGAAAACGCAACAAATGAGAGACGCAACAAACTCTGCCGTGTTTCTTAGTTAAACCAAAACTTGACTCTCTGAAGTCTGAAGAGGAAGATGGCGCGAATAATAACAACTAGGGCTGCTTCTGTTAAAGGTATGCTTCACTCTAATAGTACAAGTCATGTTCTTAATGTTCCTTGCTACCATTTCCATTCAAAACCTTCATGCCCATCTCGATCTAGAAACACCCAGAAGATGGTTGTTAGAGACCCATTAGTGCCCAACGTGACAAATCTCAAGGATGCTTTGAAGGTGTTCGACGAAATGCTTGTCAGGCATCCTCGGCCTTCGGTTATCTGTATCAATCAACTCTTGGGTCAACTTGTCAAGCTGAAACACTATTCTGAAGTCATTTCCATGTACAAGCAAATCAGTTTGAAGGGAATACATCCAGATGATCGTAGTCTTAACATTCTCATTAACTACTATTGTCATTTGGACAAAATGGGGTTCAGTTTATCAATGTGTGGGAAATTCTTCAAGTATGGCTTTGAACCAAATGTCAGGACCTTCACTACACTCATCAATGGCTTCCTTCTATGGAATAAAGAGGCTGAGGCAGCAAGGATTTTCAGAAAAATGGTTGAGGGAGGTAAGTGTAAGCCCAATGTGGTTACTTTCAGCACATTAATAAAGGGTCTTTGTAGAAAAGGCAACAACACTGCAGCTCTCGAATTGCTTAGGAGGATGGAACTGTCTGTGTTTCTACCGGATTGCGCGAGACGCAATCTGGCAGAAGCAAGTACGAGCTCTCTTCTTCTCCTTCGTCCGAACGCTCAGGCTGTTCGGATGATCGGGCGCTTCCTCTCTCTTCGGGTCTTCGGGTATGCGTGTTCGGGTTCGGCTGTTAGAAGAATACAATAACAAACGGGAGGTCAGATGGTCGAGACGGGGGTGGCCCGCCTTCAACGCTCCGATGCCTAAGTTAGAAGATGTATTGGATATAATAGTCAAGCGAACGTGCGAGTAAGTAGTGTAGAGTGTTTGGATTCGATGAGTTCAGATCGAATGAATTGAATGCTTCTACCTGTAATAAATACCTTACATA
Source organism: Geum urbanum (assembly GCA_946800695.1). Taxonomy (NCBI): domain Eukaryota; kingdom Viridiplantae; phylum Streptophyta; class Magnoliopsida; order Rosales; family Rosaceae; genus Geum; species Geum urbanum. The sequence goes on along the minus strand of OX327002.1, from coordinate 2,529,954 downwards.
TATAAGTGGTTGAGTTTGGTGTTTGCTTGTGTTCCTCGATGTGGGACTGGACCTGTACTTGCTGTCATGTGATCCACACATTCGGATGTGCGCCCCACGGGCGCGTGCGAGCTCGGATGTGGTCGGTCTTGTGAGTGGAGTTGTAGCCTTCCTGGTGGTCTTTCGGGTGGTCTGGTAGGTGTTGATTACCTGCTTAAGTGGATAAGTATATTTTAATCAGACAACTAATGATGCAATACTAACAGTCTGCAGATTGTAAGCCTTGCGTTGTTGCATACAGCACCATCATCGACAGTCTCTGCAAGGACACACTAATTGCTAATGCATTGAGTCTCTTGTCAGAAATGATCGGCAAAGGGATTGCCCCAAATGTCGTGACATATACCTCATTGATCGATGGAGTTTGCAGATTAGGTCGGTGGAGTGAAGCCACAAGGTTGTTAAGTGAGATGGTGACTAGAAACATTTTTCCTAATGTTCAGACCTTCACTGTCTTGGTGGATGGACTTTGTAAGGAGGGGATGGTCGTGGAAGCAAACAGCGTGGTCGAAATGATGATCCAAAGAGGTATTCAACCTGATATAATTACATACAGCTCACTTATGGATGGATTCTGTTTGAGAGGAGAGATGAACAAAGCAAGAGAGGTTTTTAATCTAATGGGTAGCAAAGGCTTGAAAGTGAATGTCTACGGTTACAGTATATTGATGAACGGATATTGTAAGCACAAAAAAGTGGACAAGGCTATGATGCTATTTGAGGAAATGTTTACTGTAGGACTAGTTCCAGATACTGTAAGTTATAACACTCTGATGGATGCTTTTTACAAATCAGGGAGAATACAAGATGCAAAGAAGTTGTTCGTGAGGATGCAAGCTTGTGGTCAACTTCCAAATGTTCGAACTTATGCCATTTTAGTGAATGGCTTATGCAGAAACCAACAACTTGATGCGGCAATTGAATTGTTGAATGACATGGAGGGTAAGAAGTTGAAACCGAATATTGTGATTTACAATACTCTTATCCATGGTATGTACAAAGCGGGAAAAGTTGAATCCGCTAAGAACAACTTCTGCAGTTTATCATCAAGAGGACTGCTGCCTAATGCAATAACGTATAATATAATGATAGGTGGACTTTGTGATAGGGGCCTAATGTTTGATGCAGAAAAGTGCTTTGGAGAAATGGAAGAGAAGGGATGCCCTAGGGATGGTTTCACTTATAACTTAATGATCAGAGGACTTATCAATAACAATGACACTCCAAATGCGATGAGACTTGTTGATGAAATGGTTGAGAGGGGTTTCTCTGGAGATGCATCAACTATGGAATTGATACTTGCTTTATTGTCTAAAGATAAAGTGGGTCCAGTTTTACTTCCATTGATGGAAAAATCATAATGAAGCTGGTTTGCATGCTAGAATTGAATGTTGGAGTTGATTATTCTTGCTGCTAATATAGTAAGCAATCTGAGGGGTCTGCAGTGGTGCTATGTAAATAAGATTGCTGAGAACTATGGAAACAAGGTATGTGAGATCTCATTCTTGCATCTGATAATTCTGATCTCTTTTATTGTTGACCTTTTAATGTTGACAAACACTAATAAACTTCAGTGTTTCCTCCTTGTTTAAAGGCATCCACACTTCTGCTTGCACTAAATGATACAATTTGCATTGCACACGGTGGAGAAATTAAGACTTTCCTGTCAACTAGGTGCAATTTGAATATGATTCTGTAGTCTTGCAGGTGAGATTTCATTCTTGACCTGGCACATGAACTTTACTTGACCTCAGAAGAACATGAAGGTGAGGTTCATGATTTGGTTCTTTTGGAATAAACGAAAAATATGATGTGGTCGGTCATTATGTTCAGACAAGTTCAACACAAACCTAAAATGCATGCCAGCCAGTTTACGTTCAGATAAATCACATTTATCTAGTCTGTAGTTGAATTGTGAACCTAGAATTCATAAACATAGAGAAAGACAAGTTCAACACAAATCTAGAATGCATGTCAACACAAACCTAAAAGGCAAGTTCTTTTGCAAAACTGGCTGACATGCATTCTAGGTTTGTGTTGAATCTAGAATTCATCAGCTGATGATTTGTGTTCGGTGAAACAGTGGTACTTTTGATTTTCTCATATGGACAATGTACCCAGTTTCTGGTTTTAGATAAATGTACCCAGTCAATTTTTACTTACAGAATTGTAAGAGAGGTGAAGTAGGTGGTTTGATCGAGGGAGCAGGCATGGATGATTGGATGGGATGGGACGTAAACATCAATAAATCTAGTGGAGTTTGTAGCATACTCCCTAATCTAGTGACAAGTAGTATATTAGCACACTTTAATCAATCAATACATGAAACACCATTCAAAGCCATGAGCCAAATTTCCAACATAAAGCTGTTCAAAACATAGTACACCATAAGATGGCAGAATAAAGGTCCTAGGGGGGGGGTGAATAGACCTTTCCCACTTTTTTCGTTCAAACTGTTCTCGGGATAGCACGATAGAGATTTATCCCGAAGCACAGAAACGAGTACTGAAATGTAAAACAGTAAGTAAAGAGTGACACAAGATGTTTTTGATAACGCAGAAATCCTACAACCAGGATTAAAACTGCGTGCCCCTAACTCTTGAGGGACAAACCTTTCCACTATCAAGTAACACACACAATTACAAGTTTCTGGCACTCTGGGGATACATAACCCGTATGCTATCCTGACTAGTCTACCCACCAGTACAAACAGAGCTACACTACTTTAATCTATGTGCTTACACTTTGGAAATATACAGAAGTATCAACTCAGATCTTAACTATCCTCAAGTTAAATCTTCTTGATCAACTTCTTGGGTTGGGCATCTCCATACTTTATCTCAATGGAATGCACAATGCACTAATGCATATGAGTTTTGAAAAACAGTTTTCATGCTTGAGAAACCATGTCTATTATGCACAATAAAGAGAAACCAAAAGACATGGAAGGGGAAGAGAAGAGACAAGAGAAACTACACTCGAAAGTGTTCTCAAAGAATACCAAAACAGAATAACCAAAACCCCAAGTGTTTTCACTCAACCAACCAAGGATCTAAGACAGCTTGGGACTTCTTATATAGGGCAGGTTATTCAAGGGTCAAAGACAGCTAATAACCACGTGAAACACAGCAGCCAAGAAGCCTAAATGCAGACCTAAACGCTGTCCTAATGCAGACCTAAAACAAGGACCAATGCAGACCTAAAATTAGCAGCTACCGAAGTGACACAGCAAGCAAAACAGCAAGCAAAACCGAGACAGCTTTTATGTCTTACCTTAAAGAGTTAAGGTTATCTAAACAAGGCAAAAAGTTCCCATGTACTTGTACAAGAATAGCCATATCAGTTTTCAAAGTAAAGCACATTCCAAGACAGCAAAGGAAGAACCAGGAAACCAGGAAACAAAAGCACTTTGACAAACAGAAAAAGACAAACCAGTTTTCAAGAAATCACATGTGAACTTTGGTCAACTTCCCTAGGGATTTTCATTAACTAAGTCAGTTTCTTCTTGGTCAAAGATCAACCAGAATAATCACAAGTAAACTGGAATTCTAGAAGTGATTAAAGCCATGAAATATCACACCAGAAAAACGTTCCAGAATGTCTGGGATACATGCTTAGTGTTCTATCCTAGAGGAAAACCATGTAATGCACATGAATGTTATACCTGTTTTCCAAAGAGATAAAGTACGTAATGTCACTTCGCTTTGATGATCTTCCATTGCTGTGTTTTGTCATGGCACAAGAAATAGCCAACTTGCAAGTGTATGCCTTCACAGAAGGGACATTCTCCATTTTGCAAAGACAGTTTTTTGAAATATAGAACCTGTTACAACAAGTTCGACATGCGAGATTCTCAAAAGAGTCAAAACCAAACATTCAAAACTCTCAAAGGGAGAATTAATTATGTAGAGACCAAGCAAGTGCATCCACCCATCAAGAGCTGCAATATAACTGAGAAAGTTGATGAAAACGTGTATTAGCAATGGTTCACAACCAGACAAGATCACCAACATACACAAAAAGATAGCAGATTACATTTCAAACTATACCTCTTAGTTGTTAGTATTCATCATCAACCAAATCTGGTTCCAACCACATAATATCTTCCATATCCTTCATGTACCAGCATTGTGCATAAGGAATTATATTGTTTCGAAATTCAAGGCTACAAAGATCACAAACACCATCATGTCAAAAACCATCCCATAGATGTATACAGCATGATCAAATTGTATGTGAGACATTAAAATTTCAAAACAGAAGAGATTACTTAATTAGCCAACTATATATTCCATCGGTAGTATCTCCCCTTTGAGTTCACCCTGACAGATCACATACATTTTTATTCAGAAGACTAGCTTTCCTTTAACATCATCTTTTAACTAAATTCAAAAAACAAACCAAAACTTACGGCTTCTTCGTCAAAGATAAGATCTCCCAGTTCATAAGTTCTTGTTTCAAAAAAGTTGAAGAAGCTTGGACGCTTCTCTATATATTTAATATTGCGCGAGCTTATAACAACAGTTTTCTCTGTCAAGCTTTTGTACGTTTTCATGTCAATGAATTACATTCCCAATTGATTTCAACACCACAGACATGTTGTTGCGACCAATCACTTCAAATGTTTTAGAGAGGACTTTATCTTTAAAAAAAGGATTAGGAGCAAAGATAAAATCAAGCTTGAAACCTCTCGGGTCTTCTTCAATCCTGTGGCACTTGATATCAGTGAGAAGAGAGCCGAGAAATCTTCGTTACCACTCTGAATCTGCCTAACAAGTATCTTATTTGCCAACATAGCGCTGAGCCAAAAAACTTCCAATCCCCGGTCTACATTACAAATTACAAATTACAAAAAGCCACCATTACTAGTCAATTCTAGAATGAGTTAAAAACAGATTGGGTACCTAAAAATGGGTGCTGATATCCTCTTCCATTAACAATCTCATATCTCTTTGTGTGGTAAGGTTCAAAGTGGTCCTTCTCGTACTGTTCTTCCTATTTAGATTTCTCCACATAAAAGTTGTTTTGCAACTCATCCTGCAGCAAAATACATATTATTAATTTTCATTCAAAACTTGATCAAATGAATGAAACGAACGAAACCTTACTTACTTTGGTGCAGCCAGGCTGATTCCAGTAATCTTGAACCCATTTCTGTTTCTTAACTTCAAATATATTTCTCTCTCCAAAATATTTCAGTTGTAAGCGCTTCAAATCGAGTTGACGCTCCGTTTTGTTCTGCAAAATCTGACCCCAAAATCAAAAATCAATAATAAGTTGAAACTTAATAACATATGAAAACTTACCAGAATATATGCTCTAAGATTGTCTTCAGCTTCATTAATTGAGTCGACAGCCGGGAACAAAACTCTGTACTTCGGACTATTACGCCAGTCGAACTCGAAGTCGAACAAATAAGGATTGGTCGGTGTGGGAAGGTCACTAACGGTGGTTTTCACCTGTTTTGATATGCCCCTTGTTGTGATGTTGTCCTGCTGCCGTGATCAGAATCGGAATCGGGATCATCAGGAACGTTGAAGGAAACGCTTTTCCTCTCTGTTGATACGCCGCTTTCCGTTGTTGTCATGTTGAGCCCTAACCCTAACCGTCACCCATGCAAATTTCTGAAATGAAACAACTTTCCTATACCGGATAGGAGAGACCTTTTTTCAATATATGATAAGCCCATTAGTGGCCCAAGATTCTAAGCCCAGATTACCATGACCCATGTTTTGTATATGCCAAGAAGTTTAATCGTAGCTGGAAGACCTTTCCAAGTTTCCATCATTCAATTCTCTTCGATTTCATACCTTTGAGTTTGAGTTTGAGTTTGAGTTTGAGTTTGATTGTTCATGTTACTATCACAGTGTTCTAAGTATACCATCACGGCATCACAACATCTTAAGAGTACTGTCAGTGTTCTAAGAATACCATCAGTGTCCTATGGGTACTGTCACAATGTCCTAAGTATACCATCACAACATCTTAAGGATATTGTCACAGTGTCCTAAGGGTACTGTCACAGTGTCCTAATTAAGTATACCCCCACAGTGTCCTAAGGGTACTATCAGTGTCCTTAAAATTCTGTCATGAATTGCTCTCTTGAACAGTTTCCACTTCCTTCCTCTTCCTCTTAACAATGGCACATTCGACATACTGAAGCTACTATATCTCTGACTGATCAGGAGTGCCATAGCTAACTCGCTTAGCTTGAAGGAATCTTTCAAGAAATCTAAACATACCAATTCGATTTTTCAATGTTTGCTTAATGATGTAGCTAGAGAAATGAAGAAGATTGAACACGTTCTGAAATTAATAGAATACCTTAATTGTAACTTGTGAAATAAGTTCTAATCCTATTGCATCAGTTTAGGATTGATGTTCATCTTGCATGGTTAGGATTTCCTCCACGGGCAACGCCCTCTTGCATAACATGAAAATTAGACCATAAACCTAACATAAGAATCATATGTAGAGATAAAGGTTAGATTCATATAATCCTACAACAGCAATCACATGAGCTAATTAAACAATAGCTTGAAGGAATTCTACAAACCATTGACCATTGCAATATCAAGACATGTAAACATGTAGCAAAACAAAGGTAACTGCATCAATCATCATATGAGAAGCACTTACCCACTTGCATATGCAATTTCTCTAGATATTTTCTTCTTCTTTGTAGTTTCCTTATAAAGCTACTTAAGGCTGCAAGACAGCTTTCTCTCGGCCCCTCACTCATTGGTCAGTCTTCACCAAAAGAACTGAAAATGTCGTCGCCTAACATCCCACCAAAGGAACTTCCACCCCTTATGCCACTACCACCACTGCCACCTCCTCTCATTCCCCCACCAATCAGGCTTGAAAACCCGAAAATCTTGGCAATAATGTAATTGGCATTCCTCGTATTAGATCTAAACATGTTAGGACCATCCCTTATTTGGAAGTAGGTAGAACCACCATGGCCCCAACATTTGGAGGCGGGGCACTTGGCCCTTCAGCCCATCTTCCCCATATTGATCATAGATTACTCTCTTTTGGGATCACTCAAAACCTACAAAATCAAAACCATTGAATCATATTCTAGCATTCAACATTAACATCTTGATTAATCCTACTCCCATTGATGGAATTTTAATCACCCGTTTAATGAGAATTGTTCTATCATCACATTAACAAAGTGAATTGAGCTATTCACACACATGATCAAACCCTTCAACACCCAAATGAGATATGTTCTATTAGTAAATTATAAAACTGAATTAGGTTTTAGATAGTATCGAACTCTACTACTCCAACATTCACACAACACCAACACAAACATCAGAAAGATTCAAACTTTAATCAAACCCCAAAAATCAAATGGAAAACTTATCAATATGCAACAACTAACACAAAAACAAAAAGAGGGATATGAGTTATGTAAGTTTTTCTTGTGTATTTATGCTGATTGTGGCCACTGATTGGTTAGGTAATTTGTTTGTTTCGACAGCTGTGCTGCCGACTTGTTTTGGTTAGCACTTTGTAGATAGTGATTTTCGATGTTTCGAGTGGAACTATGGGTGAATAGGACGTTTGATGGATTGTATCTACTAGATGATGCAGTTGAATTCAGGATCCCAAACAAGAAACTGATCGAGCACATTATAAGTTATATCAGCTTTGGTTTTTGTCTTTTTATGCGCGTATGTCTCTCTTTGGTTTGTCCTCCTGAATTGCATGTGAGGTATTCGGAAACTCAATTATGTTTTTAGTTTCAAACTATTTGGGCCTAAAATAAATATTTGATATTGGGGTTGAATGGCTGAAGTCTTGGCGAGTGGCCCAAGATGAGCTGAAGTCTTGGCGAGCGGCCCATATTTTATAAGAGCTTGGCGAACGGCCAAGTGAAAGAGATAGAGTTCTTTTAGAACTGTAAATCATGAATTAGCCGATTCCATGCGGCTTGGATGTCTATCATACCTTTTCTGTTTCAGATAGCTTTCTTTTATTAAAGGAGTTGTGATAGCATTGAAATTCTATAAGGATGAAAACTCGTATGCTGGTGTTAGAGTTATATTGAAATTCAAAGAGCAAGAGCAGAAGAAGTTCAAATGAATTGAAAGACAACTACTAAGCATTATATAAGGACAGTAAGAGCTTTGTGGAAAAGGTCCTCGATCAAACATACAACATTTGCTATACGCAAGTACAACTAGACAGACATCTCGTCAAGAGATTCTATCTTTTTTGCAACCAGCAAATCAAAGTGTTTGTCACCTATCGAGCGAGAGTATTGCAATCAGAAGGAAGCAATAGTGACTGGACGATTGAAGGGCTTGTCACCTATCGAGTGAGAGTTTGGATATCTAAAAGAAGCAGTGTTCTCAACACATATTTAGAGAGATTGCTCTGCTTTGCACTGATAAGGGAGTGTGATGTATCGATTTCGAAGGCTCTGCTAGAGACACATATCAAAAGTCCTAGGTTACTAGGCGAGAATGACCTATTCGGATAAGATTGGTGCTCTCCTTGTCTTAATCGCTTATTAAGAAGTCAGGTGACTTTACATTCTATATTTCGTTGAAGAACGGGCATACGAAGCACATACAGGATAAATCGACACTTGCGGTCAAACTATCCGAAGCCAATAAAAGAGACTGCTTCGCGGAAGGATCTCTCCGCAGGAGATATTTTTGCATCGAACACAAACCAACAAGTGTTTGTACTAAAATCTGAATGTCTCAGCATCCACATTTAGCAAGTAGGAATTAATCCTTCATTTTCTTGTATTTCTAGTTGAGGATACTGTTTGTGCTCTTTTGTAATTTTTGTAGTATTGCATCACTTATTTGCTCATGTTAGAATGGAGGCGAGTGATCTGTTTACCAGAAATGGTCTAATTGGGTGTCCCAAACAGCTTTTTGGTTATGTTCATTCTGTTTGGTAACATAAGTTTATGTATACAAGTGAATCAACCCTTCCTAGGTATGATTTGGCAACACTGACATCTTCTATATTCTTGTGTAATCTTCACCATTGAACAATGGTGGTGTAGTTAGGGAACTCACACTTCTGTTGATATTTGTGTCCATTCTCGCTCGGATCTAACCTAAAAAGGTAACTACTCCCTTAGTTAGGCTCTGATGCCAATTGAAAATACTAGAAGGACACAAATAGAAACTAAAATAGAACCCAGGTAGGTGTTGACGCAGGGATCGGAAAACCTCCAAGAGGTTAAAAAACCTTGTAGGACTTTCTACAAAGCACCGAAATCTCCACTAGAATAAAGACTTTAATATAGATCAAACTTACAAACAAAATGCAACTTATTCTAACTCAATAAGATCAAAACAATCTGATAAAACTATTTAAATCAACTTTCCTCCACTTGCTAGGAAACCTTCCTTTTTCCAAGTCCAGAATAGTTGCTTTGACCAATGAACTTTTCTTTCCACAGATCATAATCTGCAAAACACAAACACACGAGATGCACTGCAGAATACTTGGTTAATTCACAAATGAAGTACTGAGTATTCTGATAAACACAATGCACACCGAATCTAAGTTTTAGAGTCCTATTTATACTCTAAACCAATCAACCTTAATTTTTTCATCAACACAGAATCCTCATAATCTTCAATCACTCTGAAGACAGGATTATTCGGATGAGATATAATCTTAATTATAAAGAGATAAATCTCTAAAATCATATCAGATAGCAGCGGAATAAAAATCATTTATCACATAAGCCAATTTCCTAATCATCTACTCAACCACTGGCAATAGCTTGACTTCAGTCACCACGACTTGTGTATGAAGTGCCATTACACAGTACTTACAATTAACGAACCCTTTCTTACTCTTTTCAAGTATTACTATCACTCGTTGCTTGTTTGACAAGATCTTCGTAGAAAAAACTTGGAGAACAAGTACTTGTAGAAAATATTGGACATTCACTTTTAGGGTAAAACCAATCTGGAGCTGTAGAACGACAGTGATATATACAAGCTAACATTCGGAATTAGTCTTTTGAAATTAGACCAAACGTCCCCTTCAAATAAGTTGATTGATGAGGAATAGCCATCTTACCCAAAAATTAAAGATAAATTGATCTCAATCAACAAACGTCTCTCTCACTTTCTCTTTTCAACGATTTCACGTAAATTTTTAAGTACAACGGCCATTACCAAAATTATATTGATGCACGCGTTTTATCTATATATGTATTATACCTGTGCGATTGTAGGATCATCATAATTAGTCAATAGCCGATATCATGTTTTCTATGTTCTTTATAATCTATAAGACGATATGACTATATAGTATAATTTCTTCTTCTTCTTCTTCTTCTTCTTCTTCTTCTTCTTCTTCTTCTTCTTCTTCTTCTTCTTCTTCTTCTTCTTCTTCTTCTTCTTGCCTAACTAAGCTAGATAATTTGCATCAAGCCATCAACGTGTGTTAACTCGATCGAGCAAGCTCGAACCGGTCCCATCGAGCCTCGCTATATATGTTTGTCGATCTGGACAGTAACCCCTAACCGACTATATATCTGTGATCATAGTTTGTAGATGAATATATAGATAGCAGATAAGACATGGAAATTAAGTCGAACCCAATTTACCATCTCTGTCGAGCTCGATCTGAGTTGTCTAACGTACGTACCCTAGCTATCCAATATATATTGGCCCTACATGCATGACATCGATCTACACCTGCCTCAATCACCGTCCATTCTCTCGATCAGCTTTGTATTCTGAATTTCTAATCGATACGATGTGTATAAATAAATATGCAAGGACGTGATGCATGCAGATACCTAGTTGAACAATTCGTATTTTGCTCACCTAATCGTATATAAAACTGACGGCTTGGAGCCCAAGCATATATATTAAAATTGAATTGATATATCATTGAGGCTAGCTAAGAAGATGAACAACAAGTCAACACCACAACAAATATGGAGGAAATGAGGTGATAGTATAGGATTCTGGGCAAGTCCATATGTCTACAGGGTAAGTGGGTAACATGGGCACTGAAACTCATGGGAGTCGAATATGAGTATCAAGAGGAAGATATATTCAACAAGACTGATGTTCTTCTTCAGTATAACAACAAGTAATTGAGCAATATACCAAAACATGCATAGGACTTTAACTGAACTATATATATAACAACAACAGATATCGATCGAGAATGAAAAAAAACATGCAGAAGCAATTCAGCTAGCTAATGCGACTAGTCTCCATTGACTTAATGTAGCTCAAGAGAGACAATATACTTTGGCCACCTGTGAATATAAGAAGGACGAAGGCAGAACCAACTGAAATGAAAGTCCAGGGTGTGCTGAAATATTTTCGGATGAAGGTTCCCCAATGGCTGCCGTAATAGTCATCCACATCTCTGAATTGCTTGGAGAGGTAGCAGTCACTTTTGTCGCGATAAGCTCTTTCCCCTAACTTGTTGAACAAGCCAGCTATGTAGTGATCGTTGAGTGAATAGCTAGTGATAATCCCTTCAGCAGAAAGGAACGCTACGTCTCTAGGTGAATTGATGAGACAGCTCACGAAGGCAATATAACTGGTGAAGTACTTTGGAATGGAATATTTACATTGTTCTAAGGCCATGCAGTTGATGAAGACGGCAATTGTCAGGTCATTGATGGTAATAGGTGGGATTCGTAGAACCCCTTTATTGAACTCGATTTCTAAGAAGGTATCTGCTTTGTGTGGATTAAACTTGATCCCTGAGAGCCTCAGTTGAGTGGTGCATTGGATCGAGTGTTGAGTTAAAATTTCCACTTGTTTTTCAAGGTTATGAACTGCATAGAAGAAGCTTAAATGGAACAAGGAAAGCAAATGGCTGACACCGGCCTCCGAATCAGCTGACGTCTCTTTGAGGACTTCAATTGACCTAGGGAATGAAAGATTGAAGAACTTCAAGGATAGCAAGGGTAGGGGATCCCCGGAACCAGGGATACTGGTGAGATCGAATAATTTTTCAAGTACGAAGAAGGGGAGTTGGTTTTCCAGCTTGAGGAGGTCCCTAGTGAGAATGGGAATCAACCATGGCATGCTTGAGATGGGGTCCTTGTTACCTCTTACATCATCATTTCTACAAACATGTCGAATTAGCTCAATGATAAAGCACCCATCAAGCACCATCATTTCCACGAAGTCCGAGCTTGACATGGGAATCTCCTCCTCATAGCATCCTCGAGCTCTATCCTCCAACTGTTTCATTGCTTCAAAGAAGGCTCTTAGATCAGGCTTGCCACGTCTCCGTGACTGTTGAGAAAGAAGATTATTGAGAAACCACCATTTGTAGCTTTCACATTCTAATAACTTACCCTCAACGCTGTGCAGGGGCCCGATGGAGATCAGTTCAGGCTGAACTGCTGTTGGATGGATTCCAATGAGGCTGTGAGGAACTCTGTATATGCACACGGTGTCCTTCCAACGTGTTCCTGAAACTTCGTCTCTCTTCGCCACTAGGCGCCTTCGCATAGCAGCTACGGATTCGTCGATGTCGATCACGAATGCATCATGATCACCATTTGGCTCTACTACTGTTATACCATCATACTCTCTCTGATCCATAATATATACTCTCACACACTGATCCACAAACACTTCATCACCCGATTTTCTTACTAGATGATTCAACTGTTAAGGATAAAACTCGTAAAGAATGACAACTTTACTCTTTTTCGAAGACAGCTCGTTTTGCATCTATTTCATAGCCAATGACACCGATTGCGCTAAACTAATTGACCTTGATTATTCGATTTCTCGTCAACGGTTTTCCTTGTGTAATTATCTATTCTTTATTCATACTTGCATCAATTAGTTGTGTGGTTTTTCATGAGTCATGACAGCAGACTAGTTTCATGAGCTAAAAATGAGGTCGTGGGACAAACAAAATAGTGAAAACCCTACCTAATTTGTTTCCTATATAACAATCGTGAGACAACTGTTCATAAGGCAATGTGGATATTATTCATCCGTGTGCGAGGCGTGCGAAGTCTGTTCACTATTCACTAAGCATGCGACCCGTGTAAGACAAACCTAACCGATGAGAATCCTCTCTCTCTCGAGACCACACCGCTCTCATTTTCGGAAAATAATTAGGTCCAAATGAGTTTGAATCAACTTTGTCAAAACTATACCATTTGTGCATATAGTAGTTTGTTGTTTTAAATTTGAGACCACTCATTCTATATATTATTGGTTGAAGATCAATTCTACAAAAAATGAATCAAAATGGAGATCATTTGGGTATCCGATCTTGCAAAACAAATGAACGGTTGTCATTTGGGTATCCGATCTTCACCATAACCGTTCATTTGTTTTGCAAGATCGGATACCCAAATGGTCTCCATTTTGATTCATTTTTTATAGAGTTGATCTTCAACCAATAATCTATAGAAGAATGAGTAGCCTCAAATTTGAAATAACAAACTAGTAGATGCACAAATGGTATAGTTTGGACAAAGTTAGTCCAAACTCATTTGGACCCAAGTGTTGTTCCTCATTTTCAGCCTCTCTCTCGATCATACGCTCTCGACGAATTTTGCGATTTCCATCTCCGCTACCATCTCATGCAATCACGTTGTTGTCTCTCGATTTCATTTTCTCTCGATCTCCCTCGATTTGGCAAGTAAGCTCTCTCAATCTGTCATCGATCTCACAATGTCAGATATGTTGCAAGCTTACATTTGATTTTTCTATTTGCTTTGTTGCTGTTTTGTTTAGAGGGATCAATTTTTAGTTTTGTAGTCAAGTCCGGTCCTCTATCATCTCAACCCACCACAAGGTATCCTCTTTATCGATGAAGAACCTTAAAGTTTGAGTCTTTTGCTATGTGTTTTATGCATATGGTAGATCTGGGTTTGCAATTGTTTTAGATCTAGATAAGGGGAGTGTTGAGGACTTATAGCTTTGATGGGATTGAGAGTTGGTCACACACAACTTTTTAGCTTCTTTTTCTTTTGGGATTCACGATTATTGGATGGGAGAAGTGTATTTCGGTGATATAATTTAGTTGAATCCTGGTTGTTCTTTCATTTTGGGGTATTTACTGGAAAGAGAATAGTACATGATAACAAACATGTCTATGGTGTGGATATTTCATTGCTCAATTAGTTGTATATGGATGAATTCATCGTGTGTTACATAAAGCAAAGATCTTTTGGTCTTTTTCTTGATCAAGTAGCTAACTTTTCTTCTTTCCTTTTGTTTTGTTTACATGGGTTGAATTTTGTTGCTTGTATCGCATAGATTGGTAGGTTGATTCTCACCTAAATTCACTCTAGGTTATATTCATGCTTCCATTTTTTATTTATTTATTTATTTATTCTATTTTGATGGAACCGAAATTGCAACTTCCGTCTCCGTCGAAGATCTTGGAGCAGGTCTGTCACGAATTTCATCTTCCAAGATCAGGTCCGTCGAGGTTTTCTTTGATTTCGTAAGATTTCGGCTCGCTCCTGGATTATGTGTTTGATTATTTTATGCCAATGTTCAAAATTATGGATTTCACTGGGGTTTTGTGATTTCTGAAGCAGAAATTTTGCTTCAAAATAATAGGTTGGCGAGATTTTTACATGATAGATTGGATTGGTATAGAGATATGTTCATGAAGATTTTCTGGTATATAGGGATATTTGTTCATCATAGTCTCTGTTCTGTTGAAATTCTACTTCCATCATGACATTTTACTTTTCACATTTTTGGAGAAACTAACTCAGGCCTAGGTGTCCATGGCATGATAGATTGGATTGGTATAGAGATATGTTCATGAAGATTTTCTGGTATATAGGGATATTTGTTCATCATAGTCTCTGTTCTGTTGAAATTCTACTTCCATCATGACATTTTACTTTTCACATTTTTGGAGAAACTAACTCAGGCCTAGGTGTCCATGTTTTGTAGGCCCTTCACTTAATATAATAACTGTATGAACAACATATTCATTTTACGGAAAAGCAGACAACATTGAAATTTAGTAACCCACAAGCAAAAAGATAAAAAAAACAATGTTTCGATTGATGAAATAGAATCCTCACCTGGAAAACTCCTCAGACATATTCCTATCTGTATGATCCATTAGATCTTCCAAGTACGGTTGTTAGGTTACAACAAGCTTGATGATTTTTTGGGGCCATTATGTACATTGCGATGAAAATCTAGGTTTTACTACTTTTAAACACAAATATAATTATATATAGTTAGTTGGTTGGAGATAATCGTGCTCAAAGATTCCTTGCTTAGTTATGTAGTGAATATGCTGTTTATTTCAAGAAGCTGATGTCACTTAGATACCTTTTTTGCTTAATTTTAATGGGTTTGGTTTTTGTAATTTTTTCTGAAAGTGGGTTCACAGGTTTGAATCTTGGCCTTGCATTTCTTGCGATTCAAATTTTTTTTGGACTCTGATAGAGTTGTTGATGTGTGTTCTGATAGAGTTGTTTTTGCCATGGGATGGGATGTGGTGTTTCTAACAGTATTGAGTTGAATTCCTATCTTCGTTGTTTTCTGTGTTGTCTTTATCTTTAATTTCGGATTTGTATATATAAAGTTGAGTGGATACATTAGTTGGTGTATATGGGCTTTGCTATCGGATATGTGATTATATGATGATTTTAAGTTTGTACAACATTATAATGTTGGATTTTCTATGAATGCGATTTTGATGGAGTTGGTTTGTTGAAATTTGATCATTTAGCTTAAAGTTCAGGGATTTTTTTGTTTTTCAATTATCAAATGAAAGCGGAACTTTAAGTCTGTGCGTGGCAATGTTTATAGTGTTGAAGCAATACAAATAAACTATATGGTATATACTTGGTATGGACTTATATTTATTTTTTCTAATGCATGCATCTGATTTTTGCTGGAGGTATTGTTGGTGCTTTAGTGACAGGGTTATTTTCTGTGCGGCTGGATTGGGTGGTGTTGCACGGGTTGTACTCTCTTTAGAGATACTGATATTTTCCAACAAGAATGTACATTTTATACCAAAATTTGATTTGCTTATTAGTATTTGATTGCTAAAATGAATAAATATATGTGATGAGTTATGCTGCAAGTAATAAAGTACCGCTGCATCTATTTAGATATCATGTTGTTGGACTTGGTGTGATTATGTTTGCAAAAAGTACTGCAGATTTGCTTTGTTTTTGCTTATATGCTTCCTGAATTACTTTACATGATTTGTTCAGAAATTTTTTTGGGTTGTTTGATTAAGATTCTAAATATTGTGTACATCTTTTGAAAAATTTGTGGGTTATATGAAAAAAAATACTTGCCTATTTTGTTCAGCAATTGTGTGTCTGCTTACTTTCACATTCTCACGAATATTCAGGTGTGTGAAGAACTTTGGGTTAACTTTTACAACTGCATAAGTGCTAAGCGCGCGCGCGCAGACACACACACACACACACACACACACACACACACACACACACACACACACACACACACACACACACACACACACACACACACACACACACACACACACACACACACACACACACACACACACACACACACACACACACACACACACAGATATATTCTATGCTTATATGAACAATTGCATTATTAAATCTAGAGAACTTGAAGTGTATCAGTGTCTGCGGGATTTGAGAAATCTGAGTTCACATAGTGAATAAGTTTTACATGTAGAATGGTTTAGTTACATGAATCTTGAATCCATTTTCTCAATAATTTGTGGCAGAAGTTTTGTTTAGAGAGCTTGAACACACACACACACACACACACACACACACACACACACACACACATTCTATGCTTATATGAGCAATTGCATTATTAAATCTAGAGAACTTGAAGTGTATCAGCGTCTGCGGGATTTGAGAAATCTGAGTTCACATAGTGAATAAGTTTTACATGTAGAATGGTTTAGTTACATGAATCTTGAATCCATTTACTCAATAATTTGTGGCAGAAGTTTTGTTTAGAGAGCTTGAACAATGTTGTACTGAAATTTTCTTTTTGGAGCAAAAGTTTTGCTTGTGATATTTTCTTAGTTTTGTTTTCATTTTTCTTTCTTCATGTTTATGGGTCTATTTCATGTGTTCTAAATTAAACTAACTTTCCAAAATCGTCTATAAAAGCTTCTAAGCTGCTTTCTTCAGATTTTTCTGGAATGATCAAAGGAGTTAAATCAACTACAAAGTTCAATTGTACCCAACCTCTACATATTAGCCCTGAACGTTAATATTGGAGACAGAATCATAGCATAAGTCTCCACCAGAAAAAAGATTAGCTTTTGATGTATGTAGAGGGTTGGGTCTAATTTGTACTAATACTCATTTTATGTATGTTGTTTCTATGCATACATGCATAGGTTACGCCACAGTTCAGACAAATATTGCTTCAGACCTAATACGTACACATACACATGTAGTTATATATTAGACCCGGCCTCTACATCTCCAATTCAATCTTCTACATTCAATCGGGCTCCCACTCTCTCACCTTTTCAATTTAGGTTAGTTATCTTATTTTTTCCCAAATTGTTTGTATAGTATAAGTGATTGTACGATTATGCATACTTATCCACTTGAGAAGGTATACAACACCTACCCGACCAATCGAAGGACCACCAAGGAGGCTCCATCTTCGCTCACAAGACCTACCCCATCTGAGCGCGCACGCGCCCGGTGGGCGCACGCCCGAACATACGGATCACACACCAGCAAGTACACCAAAGTCCCACATCGAAGAACACCACCAGGTTCCAATCTCAACCACCTATATATATCAGGTATTTATTACAGGTAAGATCATCCCATTGATTCGACTCAAATCCATCGCGATCAATTCCATATCACACTCATCCACACCCCAACTCATTTGCTCGCACGTTCGCTTGACTGTTATATCCAATACATCTTCTGACTTAGGCATCAGAGCGTTGAAGGCGGGCCACCCCGTCTCGACCCCTGACTGTCTGTTTCGTCGTTGTATTCTTCTAACAGCTGCACCCGAACGCCCGAGAGGAGAGAAGGAAGCACCCGCAAGGAAGCACCCGCACGCACGAAGAGAGAGAGAGAACCCGCCCATCCGAACAGCCCCACCGTTCGGACGTACCAAGAAGAAGAGGAAGCTTATTCGTGTTGCTTCTGCCCCGTTACGCCCCCGCGCGTAATTCGGTAGAAACATCTGGCGCCGTCTGTGGGAAACTTACAAATTGCAAACCTCGTATAAACACCACTAACCAAAAGACATGTGTTCCACCTGTTGCTGCTAGGATCATCCCGCACGATCATTCCGATCCCGCACGGTCGACGATCCGCAAGATCATCCCGAGCGACATCTTGGCACCCGTCACTCCAAGAGAAGTGTTCTTAGTTCCATACCACTCTTATGATCAAAGTGTATTTGTACTCCACCCGCACGACCGTTCCGAGGCCTATTCTTGGCGGACTCCGAACAACAAGATTCGTTCGGGAGTCGCGCGCAAGCGGCTCGGATCCATTCATGCATCATTCGTACGACCGATAGGCACTCCACCCGCACGACCGTTCCGAGGCCTATTCTTGGCGGACTTCGAACAGCAGGATTCGTTCGGGAGTCGCGCGCAAGCGGCTCGGATCCATTCATACATCATTCGTACGACCGATCGGACACTTAACGGCTCTAAACAGCACGATTCGTTTGGGGTCGGGGTCAGCGGCTCGGATCCATCCATGCATCATTCGTACGACCGTTCCGAGGCTTAACGGCTCCGAACAGCAAGATTCGTTTGGGAGTCGGGGTCAGCGCTCGGATCCATCCATGCATCATTCGCAAGGCCACGTTCGCTCATTTGCATAACGCGATCATGCAAGTCAGGCATAACATACAACACTCGTCAGGTACACGATCATGCGCGGGCGCACAGGTACTCGATCATGCGCGGGCGCACAGGTACTCGATCATGCGCGGGCGCACAGGTACACGATCATGCGTGGGCGCACAAGTACACGATCATGTGCGGGCGCACAGGTACATGATCAGGCGCAGACGCATAGCCCCACGGGCGCGCGCACAGGAGCATACACCACTGCTCGCGGGCGCACATGTACTTGATCATGCGCGGGCGCACAGGTACTTGATCATGCGCGGGCGCACATGTACTCGATCATGCGCGGGCGCATAGGTACACGATCATGCGCGGGCGCACAGGTACATGATCAGGCGCAGACGTATAGCCCCACGGGCGCGCGCACAGGAGCATACACCACTGCTCAACCGGATAAGTATTTCTGTTTAATCGCACGATCCTTTTTTCAACTCCCCAGTCAAGAAAGTGCTCTTTGACTTGGGAATTGGGGGACTTGTTTGTATAATATAAGTGATTGTACGATTATGCATACTTATCCACTTGAGCAGGTATACAACACCTACCCGACCGATCGAAGGACCACCAAGGAGGCTCCATCTTCGCTCACAAGACCTGCCCCATCCGAGCGCGCACACGCCCGAACATGCAGATCACACACCAGCAAGTACACCAAAGTCCCACATCGAAGAACACCACCAGGTTCCAATCTCAACCACCTATATATATCAGGTATTTATTACAGGTAAGATCCATCCCATTGATTCGACTCAAATCCATCGCGATCAATTCCATATCACACTCATCCACACCCCAACTCATTTGCTCGCACGTTCGCTTGACTGTTATATCCAATACATCTTCTGACTTAGGCATCGGAGCGTTGAAGGCGGGCCACCCCGTCTCGACCCCTGACTGTCTGTTTCGTCGTTGTATTCTTCTAACAGCTGCACCTGAACGCCCGAGAGGAGAGAAGGAAGCACCCGCACGCACGAAGAGAGAGAGAGAACCCGCCCATCCGAACAGCCCCACCGTTCGGACGTACCAAGAAGAAGAGGAAGCTTATTCGTGTTGCTTCTGCCCCGTTACGCCCCCGCGCGTAATTCGGTAGAAACACAAATTTTTCTTCTCGATCTCGATTGATCTTCTATTGTGGTCATGTGGTTCAATTGCGATTATGTAGTACATGTAGTTCAATTAAATGTGTGCAAAGAACTTTTGGCATATGAAGGAATTTGCTTGATAGCAAAAAGTGATGGGAGATATCTGTTGTATTACTTTCGTATTCGATTTTTTTTGGTTAATTTTGTTCCAACGATGGGGCGAAGGAAGAGGCCACAACAAGGCCTGGCAGGCCACGAGACGATAGTAGGGTCACAGTATTTGGAAGGTCAAGGTTTAAGCAGATCCAATTCAGTGCAGACACTAGGCAAAAGGAAGTCCTTTTATGGAGAATTTGAAAATCTTAACCATATCGATGGAATCAATCAGGTAACCTTACTGTATGGTGCATTGACAAAAAACTTTTCTTCTCATTTTATAATTCTGTATACAATGTAATTCTATGAATTCTTCTTGGCTTGAAAAGTATAACACAGATTTGTATTGTCTATATCCTTATACATTTGGTATTTCTACTGATGGTAGGTTCAAGCAGATCCAATCCACTGCAGAGATTAAGCAAGAGGAAGTCTTTTTTCCAAGAATCTAAAAATGTTCACCATGTGAACGAGTGCCAATTAGGTAACCTAATCGTAACAATGCCAGTTTTTCATAGAAGTCAAAAAAATTTGTACAAAAATGTGTTCATAAGTGTTAGTAAGGTGCAAGGTCCCTTTTTTGGACGTTCTTAAGTTAATTATTTTCTTCTTTCATTGAATTTGCATACTGTGTCTGTAGATTTTTGAAATTGGTTCTCTTTGCTGAATTTCGTGTTTGGATATGGTGCAAAAAATAAATGTTGAGTCTGAATGAAGGGATAAGGTTACAAGAGGCGGATAACCCTGTAAGTAAAACCTGTGTTTTTACCACCGGTCATCTCATCGTCGTTCCCAATCCCCATCTCCGCTGCCATAGTCGTACTTATCTCAGCCTCCACCTCACTCTGATTCCTCTCTCTTGCTTGCTTAATATTCTCTCCCAAAAGAAAGGTTTTGTTGATCACTCCCATCTTCTGTTGCATGCACACACAAAAATGGCCAGAACCAAAAGACCCAATATTCCTCTCTCCTCTGGACCAAGGCAATCTGCCTTTCTTAATCCTTCATCTTCGTCCATTAATCCTTCTTCGAGCTTTCAAGAGACCTCTTGAGTTGATCCCTCTCACTCCCCAGTTCGATCTCCACCAATCGACAGAACAGGATGATAACCGTTGGGAAATCCCCAATCCAGCTACTGCCACTACTCCGGTCACTGTTGAGCCCCCAGTTGGCCCTCAAAAGCGTAAAGCTTCGAATGTTATTGAAGAAACCGTGGCGGCAAAAGTTTCAAAAAAGCCCTCCACTTTTGATGAGTCGCCTGTGGTCAATGCCACTCCAGGATCACAAGCTGCTCCTCCATCCCCAACTGATCATCCTCCTGATCCATCATGGCTTACTTCACCCCCATTTCATCCTCCTGGTTCCCCTCGTGTCAAGCAAACGACGCACACGAAGATTGCGTTTAAGAAAGGCAAGACTTATGTCTTTGCTCCTCGGATGAATGTCAATGAAGCCACACCTCGACGATCTCCACGATCTGTCAATACCATTCCACCTCCTTCCAAGGACAAAGGCAAGGCACATATGGATTCTTCTCCACCAAAGCAGAAAGCAACTTCCTCAAAACCCTCTTCATCGAAGAAACCCACTGCTTCAAAGAAACCTTATGCTCCTTCTGCTACCAAGAGTGATCTGCCTCCCAAATATAGGTCTCCTCAGGTATCCAATGTCCTTATTCCTCCCTTGAGTAGATTTGTGTCTACCAATGCAAGAGGTCTCTATATGTCAGTCACTGTGGCTAGGCCCCTTGTGTTTGAAAGAACATTCAAATTTGATGTCTTACCTCCTGAGTGTTTTGATCTCATTGAGAAATTTGGTTGGATTAAAGCTTTAGCTTCTGTGTCTAGAGTGAATCTGTCAATGGTTAGGGAATTCTATGCCAATTTTTCTATCAAAATATCCAACAAAGTCAAAACTCTCACCCATGATCCTATATTTGTTAGAGTTCGAAACTGTGATGTTGATATTTTTCCTGCCAAGATTAGGGAAGTAATGTCTTTACCCCTTCCAGAGAAGAATGTTATGAATAAAATCAAAGCTTTCAAATCCTCTGTCACTCTTGAGTCATTGGCCAAAGAATTTTATTCTTCTCCTACACTGTCTCCACTTGGAAAATACCTTAGCAGCCAATACATGTCTGAATATTACAAGTTTCTAGGCTTCTTTGTTAGGTCACTCATTGTGCCTACTACTCAGTCCTCTAAGGTGCATTTCAAGCAAGCTTTTCTCATGTCCTATATCAATTCATCTCATCCTATCCCTCCCATTGAATTCTATATGTTTCAATCTATTTGGGAGGCAGTAGTCAAATTTCAATCCCAAACTGGCAGATCCTTGGTTTTTCCTGCTGTTATCACCTTGCTTTGTAATACTGTTCAGGTAGAGATTTTTGATGATGATATCTATGCCAAAGACCAACTCCCTGTGACCAAGGCCACTCTAAACAGATCCTCCTGTCACTCCTCAGCTTATGTAGAACCCATTGAATATGCTTTTCTCAAGAGAGACGTGAAAGATCTTTTAGCTTAAGGCCTTAGTGAGATTAAGGAAGCTGTTTTGGGTAAGCTTGCCAAACATTTGGGCACTGTTAGCTCCTCTCCAGATAATGGTTCAGGGACTTCAAAGGCAGCCCCTGTAAATGATGACTCTGAGGAAGCAATGGATGATGTCTCTGAAGACAAGGCTGCTCCAAGGACCAAGAAAGTGATTGATGAAGACTTTGAGTCAGGAGAGTCTGATGACACAGCTGATGATGATGGCCAAGACACTGCTGATGATGATGAAGAAGATGATCCTGAGGAGGATTAGGCTTGATGTTGCATATCTGTAGTTTCTATGCACTTTGTTTATTGTTTATTCTGTTGTGGTAGTTGTTTGCTCTTCACTAGTTTTTGCAAGATGCATTTTTTGGACTATATGCATCTGTGGAACCCCTTTGCCGTTCTGTAACAAACAAGGGGAGAGAAAACCAGTAGTGATTATCAAGAGCTTTTGTTGATTATATCAAGAACTACTTTATGTTCTGTTTATCAAATCTCTACTGCTTGTATTTTTCACTTGTTTCTTGGTTAAGAATCTACATGCAGGTACTCTTCAAAGATATGAAATAAAAAATTTATGTTTTGTGTAAGAACGTCAAAGGGGGAGAATGAATGTAGATTGTTATTGACATATCTCTTACTCAACAAAACATGGATTAGAAGACACATTCAAGAAAAGAATAAAGATAAAGAAACCATCAACCTCGTATCATGACAACCTCATGGGCTCAAAGGTAAAAAGCATGCATATGCATTTCACTGTTTTTCGCTGAGGATGACAAATGTGTTTTCCATTCCTGAAGCCTCTGGAACGTTTTGTTCCATTCTAAAAAATATCTTTCGACTTCAAAATGGTTATAAATCACTTTTAATATACTTCTCTGGTCAAGTGACTTAGCTAGAAATATAAGTTTTTGTTTCTTACAAACTTAATCTTTAATCTTCATCCTTATCCCTTATAAAGTGAAGATATTTTCTGAAGAGAAGTACAATACACCCTTTATGTGGCTGTCAAGTTTTGGTTACTTGGCTGGGATTAAAACCTGTTTTATTACTCTTTTTCATTCACTTGGCTGGCAGCAGCTGGCTTCCTTCATAGGCCATTGCATTTGGCCTATATAAGGCACAAACTCCCCTTGTCTTCCTTGGTGGTTTTAGCTTGTTAGTTTGCTTAGTAGGGAAAATTTTCATTGTTCATTTTCTCTCTAAAATTGAGTCTGTTTATACAGCTCTTTTGTGTTGAACTTTTTGTGTTAAAGTCTTCACAAAACATCCTTTTATGCTCATGCATACATCTTGCATACCATGAGGTTGGATTGGTAGGTGCAAGCTTCTCAAGTGGTCAAAGTAAGTTAGTTGCACGATAACTAGATTCATGTATGAAACTTGTATATCTTTTTATTGTAAAAACAAGATGGAGTATAACTCTTAGATCTAGCGCACGAGTCTAGTGAAAGAATAGCACCGATACTTGCTATTATCAGAACTATAGTCTTGTAAAAAGAGTTGTTACATAGTGAAAGGATAAGGCAGTTTTCATCCCTGAGATAAATGGGTTTCTGCCATTTAGAAACATAATTGTGTTATTAGTTTCATCTACATATGGCACAATTTGTTTGTTTTGTTAAACTGATCAGGATAGAACAACACCTTGCTATTCCGGACAACAGTCTTATATTACTTTTTGATTAAAAGTAATTAAGGGCCAAATCACCCCTCCACAAGGACTTTCAAACTGGTTCTAGAGGGGGGTACTGGTGATCATCTAAAGCACATTGTCATCCCACTTCACTGGAAACACAATGAGAGTGAAACTGTGAAAGCAATGGAGGCTGTAAAGGGCCACACATGCAAAGCCATGGAGTTAAAGTGAATATGTTCTACTGGTTCTACATGCAAAACCCAAATGCAAAACATGAAGACACTATCAAAAACCAAAGCAGCAGCAACACTTCAAGCTTCAGTAGTCCCAGTGTTCATATCCACAACCCATCTCACGTAAACCCAGACGATCTCATTGGCCTATACAGCGCCTGAAATCACTCCTGCCATCGATTCCCCAAGTACGTGGACGGCAGAGATGGCTCCCTTGTTGTTGAAGCTATTGATGTCAGCAAGCTACGAGTAGCTCTCTCCTACAGTGAAGTCTTAGTCTCAGTTTTCTGCAAACCAAATGATGTCATTGCCAAATCGTTTTCGGATAAAAATCAGCAGAAGCAGAAGGTTAAAGTGGGTTTTAGGGGAGTTTCTAGAGAGGGTGGTGACGCCAGTGACGCCGGATAATGGTCAATTGGTGGGTTTTGGCCGTGCTGTTTCTGATCAAGGATTAGCAGCCTCCATCTACAATGTTATGGTATATAAAGATAACTTCTTGGTACTTATATTAACCTGTTAGCATTGACTCTTTTAGCAAAGTGTTGCTCACATTTCACATTATGTATTTAAGATATGGTAACTTTGGGAAGTATTGATGTCAATTAGATTCAGTTTTTTCCAGGTTGTTCCTTCACTGCAGGGTATGGGAATTGGAAAGAAGATAGTTAAGAAAATCATAAGGTATAGTCTGTTTTTCGTAGTTAAAATCGACGCTTGTATACGCTACTAGTCTGAAAAACTGTTAATTACTTCTTGCAGAATACTCCCAAGTAGAGACATATATGGCATAGCAGCGCTTTGCTCAGAGAAGGAGAGGTAAGTAGACCAATATATCTCTCCTATTTGCTTTGGTCTTTGCTTTGGACATATGTAGTTGGTTGTCATATTTGTGAAACATACGTTTCTCAGCTTATTCTTCAAAGCACGTGGATTTGGAGATGACATTCTGTGCTCCACAGCACTGATGTATACAAGAACTGCTAGCGGTTCAATTAATCTTGAAGAACAGATGGTTATTAGCGCAGGACGAAAGCTGTTGTTAGCTCCACCATTTGTGAAGATTATACCCTACTCCCCATCTGAAGCATTAAGATGAGAAATGTGTAGTTTCTGTCAAAACAAGTGTTTTGACAGTTACATGCCAATATCTTCATCCCAGATGTAAAGATTTGAAACATAGTTACTGTATCATATTCTCCAACAGTATTGTGCAGTGCATTTCTCATGGCAGCATATTCGTCTCCATCTGTAATGCACCTTTCTTTGCTACGTTGTTCAATGTAGGCTTGTGGTATCATTGAATGGTATTGTAGACTTTGTTGCTATTCGTTTTCTCCACAAGCATGGTCTTTGTATTGGCAGGATCGAAACACTGAACTGTATTATGTGTGTATTTGCTTGTTCTGGTTTTCTAATAGAGGCAATATGCTTCATCATCATTTTGATCCATTTTGCTCAGAAATACCGGACTTCATATAAGGATCAGGTCAAGCCGGTCAACTGGTCAGTTATTTAGAGCCGCATTTTATTCTGAAAGAGCGAAACCCTCTCAAAAAGGAACAGGTCAGTTTATTTAAGTTTTGTTCAACTCCACAACTACTAGTATTTTATGCAACATAGGACACACCTGGTTCTTTCAGTTACAACAAAAGAGCCTGGAAACTATTGTGTTACTCACTCTGATCAGCACTAAGTAGCTGAGCAACACCTCCTGTCGGACTCTCTCGGTTCACTTAAGATGATGATGCGAACAATCACAACTAGGACAGCTTCTGGTTATGCCAACAACAACACTCTTAGAGGTATGCTTCACCTTCACATTACTAGAATTACTGGTACAAGTCATGTTCTTGATCTTCATATCAACCATTTCCATTCAAACCCTTCATGCCCAACTCGATCTAGAAACACCCAGAAGATGTTTGTTAGAAACCCATCAGTGCCTAAGGTGACGAATCTCAAAGATTCATTGAAGGTGTTCGACGAAATGCTTCAATGGCGTCCACTGCCTTCGGTTATCCGTTTCAATCAACTCTTGGGTCAACTTGTCAAGCTGAAACACTATTCTGATGTCATTTCCATGTACAAGCAAATCAGTTTGAAGGGGATACATCCAAATGATTATAGTCTTAACATTCTCATTAACTGCTATTGTCATTTGGACAAAATGGGGTTCAGTTTATCAGTGTGTGGGAAACTCTTCAAGTATGGCCTTGAACCAGATGTCACGACCTTCAACACTCTCATCAACGGTTTCCTTCTCCGGAATAAAGAGGCTGAAGCAGCGAGGATATTCAGGAAAATGGTGGAGGCAGGTATTAAACCCAGTGTGGTTACTTTCAACACATTAATAAAGGGTCTTTGCAGAAAGGGCAACAACACTGCAGCTCTCGAATTGCTTAGGAGGATGGAACTGTCTGCAGACTGTAAGCCCGGGGTTGTTGCATACAGCACCATCATCGACAGTCTCTGCAAGGACACACTAATTGCTGATGCACTGAGTCTCTTGTCAGAAATGATTGGTAAAGGGATTGCGCCAGATGTCGTGACATATACCTCATTGATCGATGGAGTTTGCAGATTAGGTCGGTGGAGTGAAGCCACAAGGTTGTTAAGTGAGATGGTGACTAGAAACATTTCTCCTAATGTTCAGACCTTCACTGTCTTGGTGGATGGACTTTGTAAGGAGGGGATGGTCGTGGAAGCAAACAGCGTGGTCGAAATGATGATCCAAAGAGGTATTCAACCTGATATAATTACATACAGCTCACTTATGGATGGATTCTGTTTGAGAGGAGAGATGAACAAAGCAAGAGAGGTTTTTAATCTAATGGGTAGCAAAGGCTTGAAAGTGAATGTCTACGGTTACAGTATATTGATGAATGGATATTGTAAGCACAAAAAAGTGGGCAAGGCTATGATGCTATTTGAGGAAATGTTTACCATAGGACTAGTTCCAAATGTTGTAAGTTATAACACTCTGATGGATGGTTTTTGCAAATCAGGGAGAATACAAGATGCAAAGAAGTTGTTCGTGAGGATGCAGGCTTGTGGCCAACTTCCAAATGTTCGAACTTATGCAATTTTAGTGAATGGCTTATGCAGAAACCAACAACTTGATGCGGCAATTGAATTGTTGAATGACATGGAGGGTAAGAAGTTGCAATCGGATATTGTGATTTATAGTACTCTTATCCATGGTATGTACAAAGTGGGAAAAGTTGAATGCGCTAAGAACATCTTCTGCAGTTTATCATCAAGAGGACTGCGGCCTGATGCAAGAACGTATAACATAATGATAGGTGGACTTTGTGATGGGGGCCTAATGTTTGATGCAGAAAAGTGCTTTGGAGAAATGGAAGAGAAGGGATGCTCGAGGGATGGTTGCACTTATAACTTAATGATCAGAGGACTTATCAATAACAATGACACTCCAAAGGTG
The DNA here is from genome assembly GCA_946800695.1 of Geum urbanum. NCBI lineage: Eukaryota > Viridiplantae > Streptophyta > Magnoliopsida > Rosales > Rosaceae > Geum > Geum urbanum. The sequence continues at coordinate 2,501,968 of OX327002.1, read as the reverse complement.
ATGAGACTTGTTGATGAAATGGTTGAGAGGGGTTTCTCTGGAGATGCATCAACTATGGAATTGATACTTGCTTTATTGTCTAAAGATAAAGTGGATCCAGCTTTACTGCCATTGATGGAAAAATCATAATGAAGCTGATTTGCATGCTAGAATTGAATGTTGAAGCTGATTATTCTTACTGCTTTTATAGTAAGCAATCTGAGGCGTCTGTAGTGGTGCTACATTGCTGAGGACTATGAGAACAAGGTATGTAAGATCTCATTCTTGCACCTGATAATTCTTATCTCTTTTATTGTTGACCTTTTAAGGTTGACAAACCCTAATAAACTTCAATGTTTCCTCCTTGTTTAAAGGCATCCACACTTCTGCTTGCACTAAATGATACAATCTGCATTGCACACGGTGGAGAAATTAAGACTTTCCTGTCTACTAGGAGCCATTTGAATAAGATTCTGTAGTCTTGCAGGTGAGATTTCATTTTTGACCTGGCACATGAACTTTACTTGACTTCAAAAGAACATGAACTTAATGATCATATTAATCAGGTTCATGATTTGGTTCTTTTGGAATAAACGAAAAAAATGATGTGGTTTACTTGTCATCACGTTCAGACAAGCCGACATGTGATTGTTAAAATGATATTTTAATGTTTCTTCGCTCTTTATGAGAAGATTATCTCAGGTGATGATGACTGCTATGATATTGGTGAAAGGCGGGAAAGAATGAGCTCCTCGTACTGGCAGGAGCTGGAATCAAGTCCTAGGATGTGCTGGAGTTATTATGATGGCGGGTAGTGGAGCTGGAGCAGATTCAGAAGATGGCTTTTACGAAGAAGCAAAACAAAACCAAAACCAAAACCGAGCTGCAAAAGTGGCTGACATGCATTCTAGGTTTGTGTTGAACTTGTCTTTCTCTACAGTTGAAGCACAAGAAAAAGATCTCGGATAGGACCTAGGTACAGGAAGTCGTGAAGCCTATAGGAGTGTGTACTATGTTATAGTTTAATACCTCCATTGTTATGTGAACTGATGCAATTCATTTTGATGAAAGATTAGTCTGTAGTTGAAATGTAAGACGTGATGAGTTATTGTTGTTAAGAAAGCTGATGATTTGTGTTCGGTGAAACAGTGGCACTTTTGATTTTCTCATATGCACAATGTACCCAGTTTCTGGTTTTAGATAAATGTACCCACTCAATTATTACTTACAGAAATTTAAGAGAGGTGAAGTTGGTGGTTTGATCGAGGGAGCAGGCATGTATGATTGGATGGGATGGGACATAAACATCAATAAATCTAGTGGAGTTTGTAGCATACTCCCTAATCCAGTTCCAAGTAGTATATTATATAGCACACTTTAATCAATCAACACATGAAACACCATTCAAAGGCATGAGCCAAATTTCCAACATAAAAAAGTTCAAAACATAGTACACCGTAAGATGGCAGAAGGGGCATTCTCCATTTTGCAAAGACAGTTTTTTGAAATATAGAACCTGTTACAACAAGTTTGACATGTGAGATTCTCAAAACAAAACCAACCATTCAAAACTCTCACTACCAGATCACATACATATTTATTCAGAAGACTAGCCTTCCTTTAACATAATGCCTCTTTAACTAAATTTAAAAAACATACTAAAGCTTACAGCTTCTTCATCAAAGACAATTAAGATCCTTCTGTTCATAAGTGTTTGTTTCAAAAAAGTTGAAGAAGCTTGGACACTTCTCTATAGCTTTATTGCGTGAGCTTATAACAACAGTTTTCTCTGTCAAGCTTTTGTTTTCATGCCAATGAATTACGGTCTCAATTGATTTCAGCATCAAAGATGTGTTTTTGTCACCAATCACCTCATAGTGTAATAGGGCTCAAAGTGATCCTTCTAGTATTGTTCTTCCCATTTAGATTTCTCCACAAAAAAGTTGTTTCACAATTCATCCTGCACCAAAATACATATCATTAATTCATTCTTAACTTGATCGAAATGAAATGAATGAAACAAGCTAAGCTGGAGAGAAACCATGCCAGGCTGATTCATCCAGTATTCTTGAATCCATTTCTGTTTCTTATCTTCAAATATCTTTCTCTCTTCAAGATATTTGAGTCGTAAGCGTTTCAAATCGAGTCGACGCCCCGCTGCAAAATCAATATCAGTATATATCAATAAAACGGAACCTACATAATAATAAGAAGATAATAATAGAGTCCATGAGTTCAAATATATGAAAACTTACCAGGATATATGCTGTAAATTCCTTCTTATCTTCAGCTTCATAAAAATTTGAGTTAACAAGCCAGAATGGAACTTTGTACTTGGAACGACTGTTACGTCAGTCGAATTCGAAGTCGAATAAATGAGGATTGTTTGGAAGGGGAAGGTCACGAATGGTGAAGGTTTTCGACTTCTTTGATACGCCGCCGTGATTGGAATTGGAATCGGGAATGTTGAAGGAACCGCTTTTCCTCTTTGTTGTCATGTTTGAACCCTAACTCTAACCGGTCACCCAAAATTTCCTATATCGGATAGGAGAACAGTGGAAAACATTATATGGTAAGCCCAGTAGTGCCCAATATTCTAAGCCCAGTATTGGCCCAAGATGCTACGCCCACCCAGCCCGGCTGCAGGACTAGTTCCAAATGTTGTTACCTACAGCACTCTTATGGATGGTTTTTGCAAATCAGGGAGAATACAAGATGCAAAGAAGTTGTTCATGAGGATGCAAGCTTGTGGCCAACTTCCAAGTGTTCTAACTTAAGGCATTTTAGTGAATGGCTTATGCAAAATCCAACAATTTGACGAGGCATTCGGATTGTTGCATGACATGGAGGGTAAGAAGATGAAACCGGATATCGTGATTTACAGTACTCCTATCCATGGTATGTACAAAGCAGGAAAAGTTGAATCTGCTAAGGACATCTTCTGCAGTTTGTCATCAAGAGGACTTAAACCTGATGAGAGAACGTATAACCTTATGATAGGTGGACTTTGTGGTGTGGGCCTAATAGGTGAAGCAGAAAAGTGCTCTGGAGAAATGGAAGAGAAGGGCTGCTCTTGGAATGGTTGGACTTATAACACAATAATCAGAGGGCTTATCGAGAACAATGAGATACCAAAGGCGATGAGACTTGTTGATGAGATGGTAAAGATGGGGTTCTCTGGAGATGCGTCAAGTGCGGAATTGATAGTCGGTTTCTTATATAAAGATGAAGTTGATCCAGCTTTGTGGCCATTAATGGAAAGATCATTACAAAGATAATCTGCATCTTTGAACTCATCATCACAATGAACTTTGGAACTGTTTTGGATCTCATCATTCTTTTGCTGCCACAAGCATATGGTAAATTTATAATATTATCAATTCCGGTTAGATTTTGCTCGAGTAGATTTTGAAGTTTTTCATGTTTCTTATTACAATTTAATATATGATGAATATAGGTTTGTTTATATATCTGCAGTTCTGCTGCTTCTTGAGGGTGTGCCTGAGTCAGATGCTAAGCAATTAATCGCATACACCCGGGCACACAACAAGGTTGTCATTGGCCCAGCAACTGTTGGAGGAATTCAAGCCGGAGCTTTTAAAATTGGTGGCACTGCTGGAACCATTGACAACATTATTCACTGCAAGCTGTACAGGCCTGGATCTGTTGCTTTTGTCTCCAAATCCGTATGTAGCTATCCCACTGCATGCACTTTTGCTCATTTGTTTTTACCATTATCTACGGTGCTCTTAAATCAATTTCAACCTTTAAATAATCTTGAACATTATATAACTAAACTATACGATAATGTACATGGAAATGCATGTTGATAGTTGTCATCAGAAAGAATGTTTCTAGTTATGATGCACATTCTATGACATTGAGTTCCTTGAAATCTATCCTATGCCCTGAGGTTTAAGAGCCACTGTGCTGCAATGGTTATGCACGATATCATTGGTTTCCTCAGATGATATCACAGATTTATTTAAACAGCTGTTTGTTGCAAGTTTTAGAAAGTCGTTTACCTGTTTAAAATTCATAAAAAAAATAATAGTTTGTTGCAATTTCAGGGTGGGATGTCCAATGAAATGTACAACACTGTACCCCGTGTAACTGATGGACTATATGAAGGTATGCACATTCCTGCGGATCTGCTTGATTCAATTTTTAAGCTGCCTTTGATGCGCGCACTCAGAGGTTGATAGAAGTATAACACGATTTGGGTCATTGGATCACTTCAGGTATTGCTATTGGAGGTGATGTGTTCCCAGGTTCTACTCTATCGGACCATGTTCTGAGATTTAACAAAATTCCTCAGGTATGTATATGCTTTCATTTACTCCTCTTTAGGGACTGCCTTAATTTTACATTTTGCGTGAGACCATGGTCATTCTGTATCGACTTCTATGTATTCTATGCACGGTGCATAGTCTAATAAGTGACGATAAGTCTCAGGAAACTGTACACATCATGCGACAAGTTTTAGGGTCAATTTCAAATGATTATTCCATTGACTATTTGCAGTTGTCTCTTATGCCTTTGCGTTTTTCCCTTGTCATTTTGGCAATCTAAATTTTTTGAATTAATGCAGGTTAAAATTTTTGTTGTACTTGGGGAACTTGGTGGAAGGGATGAGTATTCTCTAGTTGAAGCTTTAAAACAGGGAAAAGTTAATGAGCCAGTCGTTGGGTTAGTGGAACTTGTGCAACCTTTCTCAAATCCGAAGTTCAATTTGGACATGCTTTAAGTTACCATCTCTGTTGTCTTGGTCAGTCTCTTTCCAGGACATTGAAATGGTTACATGTTCTGAATCTTTCTTGAATTCTTATCGAAATCAGGGCGCCAAAAGTGGTGGTGAGATGGAGTCTGCACAAGCAAAGAACTAAGCTCTGACAGATGCTGGAGCTGTTGTTCCCACTTCATATGAAGGTTTGGAAACTGCAATCAAGGAGACCTTGAGAAATTGGTAATTTACAGTAGACCTTCAGCCCAAACCTAAAATACTTCTGAAGGAAAAAACTGAAAAAATAGCTCGACAGTTTTCTGTAATTTATCTATATCTGTGGTTGTCTGACCTTAACTAATTCTATTGATTTCCACAGGTTGAACAGGGTAAGATTGCACCTGTACGTGAAGGAATTTAAGCTTCCACAAATACCTGAAGATCTTAACACTGCAACTAAGAGTGGGAAAGTGAGGGCTCCAACTCATATTATTTCCACAATTTCTGATGATAGAGGTAAGCATTCAATTTAATGATGTTCCTATATACATTTTGTTTGCTAGATATTTGAGATACCAGTTCATTGACTTATTTTTTCGTTCACTTTGCAGGTGAGGAACCAAACTATGCTGGTGTGCCTATGTCTTCCATAGTGGAGCAGGGCTATGGAGTGGGTGATGTCATCTCTCTATTGTGGTTCAAACGCAGCCTTCCAAGTTACTGTACTAAATGTATTGAGGTATACTAGAGCCGCGCCGCTAGTTCTTATCCTCCCCTTTGATTGTTTTGTATCTATAGTCTAGCTTATTCACTTAAACTTATGGCATTGATTTCAGATATGCGTCATGCTGTGTGCTGACCATGATCCGTGTGTCTCTGGCGCTCATAGTAACCGCTACGGCTGGCAAAGACCTTGTTTCAGGTACTTGCATTGCCACTGAAAGCTTCTATGTTTCATTATTTTGTTACTGAACTTTGTGCTGATTGGGCTTACCAGAGAGATATTTCATAAACCAATCATAATGAGTTCTGAAACAGGTTTGCTCACAATTGGTCCACGATTTGGTGGTGCGGTTGATGATGCCGCGCGGTACTTCAAGGATGCATATGACAAGGTAAGCTTCTTTGTGCATTTTCTGTGGAAATGCGGAACACTGAATTCTTTATGTTTCAATCTAACAAGCCATCCTTTAATTCCATCAGAATCTTACACCATACGAGTTTGTTGAAAGCATGAAATAGAAGGGCATTCGTGTGCCAGGGATTGGCCACAGGTATTAATGTTTTTCAACACTATGCAACTCGTTAAACATGATTCTCGATTTCACAGTTTTAATTTAGCAGCATATCTTATCATTCTTTCTGAAAGATTTCATTTCTGTGTAAAGGGTCAAGAGAGGAGACAACAGAGATAAGAGAGTAGAGCTCCTACAGTTGTTTGCACGAACGCATTTCCCATCTGTCAAGTACATGGAATATGCTGTTGAAGTTGAGGCCTACACTCCCTCAAAGGCAAACAACCTGGTCTTGAATGTTGATGGTGCAACTGGAACCTTGTTTGTTCTTGGATCTTCTTGCTGGCAGTGGAATGTTTAACAAGCAAGAGATTGATCAGACTGTTGAAATTGGCTACCTGAATGGGTTATTTGTGCTGGCACGTTCGATCGGTTTGATTGGGTAAGTACAGATACAGAGCACTTCAGTGATGTTTTTGCTATATGATTTTGAGTTAGTCATGATGTTGCCAGTGAAGCTACAATTAGATGCTTGATGTCGACACACTCAATATTCAGAAAACAGATTCCAGGTATCTCTCATCCAGGGCCAACTTAAGTGGACTTGATGTAGTCGCTAAACAGATTAGGTGGGCCTTCTATTCTAGAAATCTGGACCTTCCATTCTAGAGCGACATTAAAGAATGAAAGCACCATGCATGGTTGGATCAAATTAAGTTCATATAAACAATTTGGCTATTCCTTCATTTTCCACACATACCTGCTAATAATAGTAACAAAAATATTGCACCACTGCAATATAGCCTCCTCACATTTGTACAATGAATTTGGCTATTTAACCAACCCAACTAATCCATCTCATAATTCTCATTTGTTTAGGAAACAAATTAATCCATTGTATGCAAGCTTGTGGCCAACTTCAAAATGTTCGAACTTATGCAATTTTTGTGAATGGCTTATGCATAAACCAACGACATGATGCGGCAATTGAATTGTTGAATGACATGGATGGTAAGAAGTTGAAACCGAATATTGTGATTTATAGTACTCTTATCCATTGTATGTACAAAGCGGAAAAAATTGAATCCTCTAAGGACATCTTCTGCAGTTTATCATCAAGAGGACTACAGCCTATTAATTGCAAGAGCATATAACATAATGATAGGTGGACTTTGTGATAGGGCCTAATGTTTGATGCAGAAAAGTGCTTTGGAGAAATGGAAGAGAAGGGATGCTCTAGGGATGGTTGCACTTATAAGTTAATGATCAGAGGACTTATCAATAACAATGACACTCCAAAGATGCATATGACAAGGTAAGCTCCATTAATTGTGCATTTTCTGTGGAAATGCTGAACACTGAATTCTTAATGTTTCAATCTAACAAGCCATCATAAACCCTAAACCCTAAAATCCTAAACCCCTAAACCCTACTAATATCAGGAAGTCCAAAAAATGGAAGTATTACAAAAATATTGAGAATATTATCGATATTTCATTCCTTGAATGTCACTGATTTCTCATGAAATTCTACCACAACAATTGTTTTTATAGTTGCTTTCTACAGGTATATGTCATATTCCATGCAGTTTGTTGTTAATTGTTAGAACAACTACATCTCCTCCTAAACTTCATCCATCTGATTCTTCTGTATTAACTACATAGACTGTTTTGATTCTAGTGTATCAATTTTGATCACAGCTGTAATTAGAATTTAATGGCTGATTTGTAACAGTAACATCTTGCTGCAATGCTGCATATATAGGTGTAATATTGCACGTATCAATATCAACAAAACTTACTTTCTACGTTAATTAATATAAGTTGATACTTTAGAAAACTTTGATTTCACTGATTGCACATTACATATTAACAACTAGCCATCTCAATGTCGTTTTGCATGGTAGTATTATTTTCGCCAATTATTATCCCGCTTGCTCTATCATTAGCACTATCAGCTTCATGATTTAAATTTCAAACAACCCTCATACCACAGATATGCTCTAGAGATCGTACCATATCCTATTTCTTGAGCTAATAATTTCCGGAGAATTCTTGCGTGGATCCACCTGTATATCACACACACATTTATCATCCTCATAACGTTCAAATCCCTAGAAACAATGCTAAGGAGCGGAGAGCTCAAAACAATACCTTTCTTCCAATTAAACCAAGTCCCTGAAACACCGTATCTTTACTAGGATATATAGAAAACCTTCAAACCTTTGGCACAGGAAGGAGCTAAGTTTCAGCAATACTAAACATATAATGATATAATTATATCATAGCAATTACACAGAGTGCAATATATTTACATAGTTCAGCCACTAGGCTTTTATTTGTAGACAACAAATGGTGAGGAGATTTATTGAAGACTATTTTCAAACAAACAAGGGAGACAATTGTAAATCCAACACCAAGAGTTTGAAGAGGATAAACGTTAACCCCGGACTTATGTACATGTATGTATGAGTTGAAGTTGAGAAATGGATGTGGTGACATTGGACGATAAGCAATGGATGTAGTAGAACTTATATATAAAATCTTCCCTCAAAGGTTAGCGACCTGAGAAATGAGAAAAGGATGCAGTAGCGTTGGACGATGGGGAACCAGTGGAAGTTGACGTGTCCACTCGTACTCGTCTCTGATCAGATTCAATAAACACAGGCCTTGTAGGCGGCCTATTTTCCCCAGACCTTGTGCTTTTGAGTAAAACAACAATCTCGGACATAGTTGGCCTTTGAGCAGCTGATGATTGAGTGCACATGAGAGCAATCTCAATAAGTTTTTTCACATCTTCTGCTTCATACACACTTGCATCCAATGTTTGATCAACCAACTCCAAGTGCCGGTCGTTCTCATAGAGTTTCCAGGCCTAAAAGTTGTTGAAGATTTATACCATAAAAAGGTAAGGGGTACGTGTATCATTTAGGTAATGCAAGGCATTCTGAAGTATATACAGTTACCTTTTCGAGTAGAAATTCACCATCAGATTTGATTTCACTGCCCTTCTGGCCGCTTACTACTTCAAGGACTACAACTCCATAGCTATAGGTATCCACCTTTTCTGACAGTTGACCATGAATTGCATATTCAGGTGCGGTGTATCCTCTGGCACACAACATCAAATTAGTTTAGTTGACTCTATGGGAAGTGAAGTAGTATTGATTTAGTACGTATTTTAGCAGTTGACAGTTGACCATGAATTAGTTTAGCTTACAATGTTCCTGCAAATCTGGTACTAAGATGAGTCTGATCCTCTGGCAGAAGCCTTGCCAAACCAAAATCTGCAATTCTTGGATGGAAAGCATCATCCAAAAGAATGTTGCTTGGTTTTATATCTCTATGTATGATACATACATGGAATTCCTCGTGTAAGTAGGCTAGACCCCTAGCTGTACCGATGATTATATCAATCCGTTGCTTCCAGTTTAAAGAGCCTCTTTTCTGACCTATTTCCCATGGGAAAAAGAAGAACAAATAAGCTATAAAAATTGAACGAAACTCATCAAATGCATAGTTTATTTATTATATATGTCAGTATGCATGAATTTAGAGCTTGCTGCGGCTAGGAGCTTAGGATTACCAAATAAGAATTTGTCCAGACTGTTGTTTGCCATGTACTCATATATGAGAAGTAACTCTGGTCCTTTGCTACAACATCCAAGCAGGCGAATTAGATTCCGGTGATGGACATTACTTATAAGCTTGACTTCATTTTCGAAACTCGTCTTTGCGCTGGCGGATTGGAGTATGGCTAGTTTTTTCACGGCAACTGTTTTCCCATTGTTTAGAGTAGCCTGTTCAAGGACGCACGAGTACACCAAAGTACTTTAAAGATTATGTGTTCAGAAATAGAATCATAGAATATAATCTTAGAAACCGTGTATGTCTGACCAAGAACTAACAGAACAATTCTTTCACTAAACATTTCACATTCGATCTACTATTTCTCTTACCTTGTAGACGTCCCCGAATCCTCCTTCTCCAAGTTTATTTTCATCACTAAAGTTTGCTGTTGCTGACTTCAAATCTTTATACTTGTAATTTACGGGGCCTTGCAACTCTGTTGCTCCCAATATATCACCTGGAAAGAAGAAGCTTAGGCAATGTGAACTCTTTTCCATATCTTCAAAACAACATAGATTATCTGCTTTGTATAACAGAATACGTACCTCTACGAACTGTCTTGGGCGTCCTTGATAGTCTAAAATAGATCAAAATTCCAACAATGAGAAAGATAAGACCTGCACCTCCCACTGCTACTCCAATGATGATGGCCTTGTTTTTTGAATTACCTCCTACAAGAGAATATATATCCAAAAACTAACTATGCTTTCAAGTTGTGAAGGACTCGGGAAATTGTGTTTTGACTTTTGAGAGGTATATATATATGAAGAAGCACTTTGAAGCATTTCATCAAACATATACAAGATAAATAATTCTTACCATTTCCTAAGAATTGCGCGATATCAGTAGTCTGGTTATCGGGGAAGAAAGAAGTAGCAGAGTACCTCAGGAAACACCCGGCATCAACCGCCCTACCATCTGTATCAGGAAGGCAACTTTGTACATTGGTATATGCTACCTTCAAACAACCTTGGCAACCGGTTTTAGTGGTTGTCTCAACACATTGTGCCACACCATAGACTGTGGTGTTTGCACTACCACTAATTACCTTCTTCGTTGCTGCAAAGAAACCATTAATGTTCAGCGTAGCAAGTTGGAGATCCATTAGCAATTCTTCAGCAGCTGCAGTAAATGTAGTAGCCGGTGATGCAGTTTGATTCCCACAGAGACCTACATTACCAGGAAGGGTTGTCGCACTTGTCTGGTCGAAAAAGCCACTGCTCTCGTACCTACAGAAAAACATACAACAGATGTCAGACTTGTAAAATGCCAGTAGCCAAATTCGATCTACTTGTCTATATTGAAGTATTGATTCAAATGAATCTAGGTTCATACTCCAGAACAAGTTTCACTGTCTTTCTTCATTCCAGCACTATTACTTTGGAAGCTAAACAGAAAGCAGTAATTGTTACGTACTTATTCCTCTATTGAGTTTGAGCAACATTTCGATCGACTGACAACATTTTGTGAGTATGTATATTGTTCGTTAGAATGGTGAGCATGGATTAGCAAGTTCTGTGGCCTAAAGAATGGTCCGGTCACGGTTCAAGGGTTTGTTAAACCGCTGTCGTCTTTGATCTCTTCTTCTCTTCTTCTCTTCTTTCCTCTTGCTTTGGTTTCTCTCAACTTTTTCTGCTTCTCCTTCCTTTCTCTTCCCCTATTTTCTATTCTTCTTTTCTCAGATCTAGAAATCTAGATATGGAAACCCAGATTTCGGTTTTTTTTTTACCGAAAACTGACCATTCCGACCGACTTACTCAATTAACCGAACCGTCAAAATCAACGGTGGTTGGACTGATCACGATTGTGTGTTTTTTTAAAAAATAAACCGGAGAGTTTCGGTTGGTGCAGAACTTTTGACCGAACCGGTCCGAAACCAGCCCTGTACAATTTGATTTTTTTTCTCTATTTGGTCGACGGATCGATGCAACACTTATTTGTTTCTCTATAAATTAAATCTTCATAGTTTTGTTCAAGAGTAGTAAATTTCTGGTCTAGGTGAACGTATCATTGTTCGTGCCTTTGGTCTCAAATACTACGAGGGCTAATCCACTCGATGACACGAAGAATGATACGTCATCGAGCGGATATAGCCCCCTTGACATCGAAATAACGCAACATTTTCGGCTACATTGATGTCGGTTACTTATCAGACCTGTATAAGGGACGTTCCTAATTTAGTTATGTCTTTACCATGGAGAATACAACGATATCTTGAAGGTCTCGAAAATAGACCCTAGTGACTACTTCGACAAATCACTCTGCACTACTCACACTTTATGAGGCAACAAGAGAGTGCATATGGCTTCGAGAAGTTATTAACCATATACGAAGTACTTGTGAGCTATCTCATGATCCTGATGAACCAATTGTCATTTATTAGGACAACACTGCTGTCATTGATCAAGCGAATGAATATATGTTTCGAATCAACCAAACTACTTAGCATAATGTTAATCGTAGTTCAGCTCTAATAAGATGCTTGAAGACGGAGGAGTTCAGATGAAGCAAAGTCAGTTTTGAACATCCAAGGGGAGCGTTGTAATTCACATGAGTGGCTGTCCATATACTTCATTCAACAACCATTGGAATTCTCCTATTTACTCCATATGAGTTGCATGCATTATTCTCATGGTTAGTAGAGTTAGTGGTTAGTAGAGTTGCATGCATTATCTTATGAATGAACATTACTTTTCTTGTTAGTGGGGTTAGTGGGATTGATCCTTATTATGTTGTATATTGTAACTCCCTTAATTAACCTCTCGACTATATAAAGAGGTTGAAGCATCACCTTTTTACACACAACAATAGATACAACAGATCACAATCATTGCTCTCCACACCTCTCTCTCTCTCTCTCTCTCTCTCTCTCTGTTTTTCTGATTTACTTGGACTTAATTTGGGATTAAGGTATAAATATTGAATTTTTAAAAAATATAGTTTAAAAAAAACAATCATTCAATTATTTATTTCTAACCATAATTTTTGTACTTAAAAAATAAAAATAAGTAGTTTTTCTTAGTTTATCAAACAATTATTCTCTCAAAATAGTTGACAATAAACTGATTTAATCCCAAAAACTCAATCCCAAACAGAATCTTAGCTGAGTTAGTAAATGTCTCACAACAAGGATGAATTCCATTTAGCATTTTACGATGAGTATTTTATCTGGAACTACGGCCTGATAATTTCTCATTCTGCAACACGAATCAACGTTTTGACTAACTCAGCAACACTTTTTCACCAAGGGTATTAGTTATTTTTCTTTCTCAATAATCAACGTGGAATTGATTATATGATTAATTAGCATCACTTTAAGTGAATTAACCAGTTTTTTGTAGGTATGACATCTTGTTGAGGAATGAATAATAATTGTGCTGACATCAATCCAATTATCAAACTAAATATATTAATGTTGTTACATGTCGAATTTTACTTATATGACAGTCGCCCAGGCCAGATGAGGAAATTAGATATGGAAACCCAGATTTCGACTTTTTTTGTTAAAAACCGACCATTCCAATTGACTTATTCAGTTAACCGAATTATTAAAATTGACGGTGGTCAGACCGGTCATGGTTGTAATTTTTTTTTTAAATTGGATAGTTTCGGCAGGTGCCAGTTCCAGCAAAATTTTGACCGAACTGGTCCGAGACCCTAAAAACAACCATTTACAATTTGAATTTTTTTTCTTCTCTATTTGGTCGACGGATTGATGCAACACTTATTTATTTCTGTATAAAATCGTCATAATTTTGTTCAAGAGTAGTAATTTTCTGGTCTAGGCGGACGCATCACTATTCATGTGTTTGGTCTCAAATACTACAAGGCACCACGTGCATACAGTATGGAAAAAAAAAAGACCAACTAACTAAAAAAAGAAAGAAAAAAATATTTGACGAATTATCATTAACATTTTACGATAAGTATCTTGTTCAGAACTACCTGATAATACTACATAATTATTCAATCGGTTTTTTTATTGGTCGAGCTAGCGTAGAAGCACGAACACTATCCAAACTATCTTTCTTCCCTTGACTCTCTCCCTCTGTGAGAAGCTTTAGGAGCAGCGGCGGCGGTTCTCCCTTCTCATCTTGTAGTAGCCCGCAGAGACAAGTCTCCTGACTCGTTCTCTGTTGGTGGTTTGCTGCCGGACGGGGTGCAGTGGCTTGAGTTGCTTTAAGATTGGATCTGAATTTGGTTAAGTAGGTTCTTTGTTGGATGCTTTAGTGGTGCAACAGTCGACATATGGTGGTGAGGGCGAGGCGTTGTGGTTGGGCTGTGGGTCCAACAACGGCATTGATGGGCAGTGGTTTGGATGGGAGGAGTTGCATGATTATCAGATGTAGTTGTTGTTGCTAGGGTTCAATGGAGAGCTATGTTGAGCCATATTCGAGTCTTCTCTTTTGGGATCCTCATTGGGGCTAGTATATTCAGCCTAGGTTTTTAGTTTTTTTAGCTAATTACGTTAATTTATGGTCTTTAGTGAAGGATTTTTGAGTCAGGTACTATTGGTACCATGACTTACTTGCATCTTTTTTGGATTGCGTGATTCGTGGATGATGGCATACCTACCACAATTGTGTGCTTAGGGGTATGTCCATCTTCATTCTCACGTGTCTTTCATGATCCGTTAAAGACGCAAGTAAGCTCGGCAATGTTGAGTTTAGCGTTTTAAATAGTAGTATTTGCTCTGATTAGTTCATTCTTCTCTATTTTAGAGTTAAGGTTGCTTGTCAGCTGTGTATGTATTATTCAGGCCGAGAAGGTCGTTTAATGATATTTTCTTTTCGTCAAAAAAGAAGAAAAGAACTACCTGATAATTTCTCAGTCTGCAACACAGTTTAATTAGCAGTGGATTGACTTTTTTGACAAACTCATCAACTCTTTTTTCACCAAGAGTATAAGTTATTTTTCAACTCTTTTTTTTCTTTTCAACTCAGACAAATACAAATGTTGTTAAAAAAATGTTTAGAGAGAGAGTCATCCTTCTCACTAGAACTTTACTACTTTTTCAGTCTGGTGCATCCATTATTCCTGGCAACTCCTTAGACTGATCTGAGAACCCCTTACTAGATCGAGTTTTCATCGTTTTCATTGCCCAGCACCCAATATTCCATGGTCTTTAAGATTATTGAGGTGAGCCCAGTTTTTACTGGGAGCAGTCGGCCCCCTGCGTTTATTTCACTTCTTTAGAGTTTTAACTTCCAAATAGGGGGTGACCCTTACTTCTAATTTCAATTCTACCTTGGTGAAGGTGTTACTGGTTGGTGAAACTACTTGATCTACCTTTGTTTGCGAGCATGCCCATTTAAGGTTAGCATCATTATTGCTTTGAGCTACCTTTGCTTGTGAGCTACTTGTTATCATTATTTCTTACCTACTTGTTAGCGCTTTTACACCCTTAATTGTGGTGGCATGTACTTTTAGTGGCTTTTACCTTGCTTGTGTTCCTAGCATTGAGTGAGTGGCAGAGATATTTCCCTCATGAGTTCACAAACTTCGATGTGGAGAGAAAAAGAGATCCTCTATGATGACAATGGTATCATCGAGGCTATATCGACCAACTTTGAGAATACGGTGGATCTACTTGATTTGGAGAACGGGATAGATCTCCTTGGAATGTTGATAACGGATCATGGGCCAAGTTTAGTTGGCACAAAGGCAATGCTACTTGGACTATGGAAGAACCTTGGTCAGATCCGAATTGTTCTAATAGAGAAGAACGTGTTCTGTGTCACAGTTGGGACAGAGAAACTGGCAAAAGCTCTACTGGATGTGTGCCCATGGAATATGAAGGAATTTTTTTTCTCACTAAGACACTGGCCTTACTACCATTCTTTGGATGAGTTTGTTGCCAACAGAGACATTTTTTTGGTACAAGGACATGGGATACCGAATGAGCTAATTGTTGTTGGTAATACCAAAAGGTTGGGGAGATGATTAGGGCAGTTCTTGAACCGAAAGATCCAAAGGTGGTGGGTTTCAGAGGGTATACTAGGATGAGGGTGGATCTTGATGCCAGGAAGCCACTACCCACACCTTGTAATCTACCTCTACCCATGGGAGAAGCTATGAAGATTATGCTAAAGTATGAAAATCTCAAGCGATTTTGTGTCGAATTTTAGATATTAGCTGCATTCGATGATCATCGAGATAGGGATCACCTACGACGACAGTTTAGTGGCAGTCTTTACACAAAAACCTTTTCCTTTTGAGTTCTCCTATGTAATAGCACTGGGCCCACCATGGAGTGGTTGCAAACTGGGTAGCGTGTTGGGAAAATCTATACAGTCGGATGTTGAGCTATGTGCCGAGGTTGGAATGTGTGTCAGTAGTTGTGTCTTGTAAAGTGGGGCAAGCAGTAGTAATAGTGACGATAGTGTCCTATTTGGTATGGACACTATTGATCCTAGATTTGCTCATATCCCAAAGGACTCGGTGAGAGTTAATGGGAACTATGTGCGTTGGAACCCAAACCTAAATGGGCTTGTTTATCAAAATGGGAGCATCAATATGGCCTTTAATGGTCTATCCCTAAATACGGGGGTATGGATGGATAGAGAAACAATACCTCCTTGGACTTTTGAAAAGAAAGAAGACTATTTTAAGTCCAGCTATTATTTTCAAGTTCCAAAGTATTTTGAACAGGATGGGAACCCTAAATTGATAGAAGGGGTAGGGGTACAACAAACTAGCTTAACTGAAGTGGGGGGTGGTGGAGGATCGTGTCACACCTACAAAGAGGAAATTGACTTTGGTTGATGAGGAAAAGAGAATAAAGAAGAAATAAAAGCTTGTTAACCATAGTCTGAAGCTCTCCACCAAGTTAGGAGGACTAAGTTGGGAGGTACAAATTCCAAAGTAATCAAAAGGAAAAATTATGAAAAGGTTGAAATCAACACTAGCAAGACAACTATTTTTACTGATGATGATGATGATGAGAAGAAGAAGATTGCCACGTATAGAAGGTGCAAGGAAAAATAGAAATTACAAGAATGCAACGGGAAGAAGGAAGTGTTGCAAATATGAATAGCGATGGCATTGGTAGTAGACCAAAAACAACTGCAAATGGTCAATGAATACACTATCCTGGGATTGTCAAGGTCTGCGGAAGCCCTAGACTGTTCAAACTTTGAGGGAGATTTGTAAATCCCTTTCACTTGATGTGGTTTTTCTCTCAAAGACACATCATCAGAGTTTCTATGTTGAGAAGTTGAGAAGAGCGTTTGGCTACCATAAGAGTCACATGGTTCAGCCTATTGATACGGCAGGGGGTTCTTGCCTTGTGGTGGAGATTTACGATGGAGGTGGATATTATAAACTACTATAAATATTTTATTGATACTATTATAAGAAAGAAGGGTGATGGAAATTGCTTTAGAGTTACATTCATGTATGACCCGCCTTACTCCAATGTTAAAGATAACTTTTCGAATATGAGGGAAATATAGGACAAACATGATGGTATTCCCTGGCTATTCATAGGGGATCTTAATGAGTTACTATAGCACCTTGAGAAGATTGGAGGTGTTGCTTGGAACAATAATAGGGGGAAGATTCTAAGAGATTTTATGGATGAGAATGCTCTCATTGATGTTGGGTACCCGAGTCATGGATTCACATGGATCAAAAAGGAAGACCGGGTTATTGTGGTTCAAAAACACCTCGGTCATGGGCTATATAGTGAAGAATGGATCCTTGCTTGGCCGAAAATGACTATCACTCATTTACCTAGGATTGGCTCTGATCACTGTCCTTCGCTATGCATTACCAACCCAGAAGAAGGGAAGGGAACCTACTCTTTCAATTTTGAGGTGTATTGGGCAGAAGATATTGATTGTTATGATATTGTGTATCATAGACATCCCTAATCAACATAAGTGGATTGCTAACCTTGTTCAATGTTAAGCCAAGTTAGTTAGATGGAGTAAGGAGAAGTTCCCAAATAATAGGGAAGAGATTGCGTTGTTGTTAGATGAACTTGATACTATTCAAAAGCTCCTGATGATAACTATGCTAAACAGGGAGACATTGTTACAAATATGGATGAGGGATCAGTTGTTTTGGAAGCAAAGATCTAGGATTGCTTGAGGCTGGAGACACAAACTCTTTATACGAGGCGCAGTAGCAAGGTCCTAAAGATCTCAAGTGATTCTGAGACTGTAGTTGAAGGGGATAAAGATGTTATATAGGAGTTTGAAAGGTTTTTTATGAAGGGGTACAAGGGGAATAAGGAACGTTCATGGGGGATGCTATGATTGGTGTTACTTTGTGTGTCTCTGAGGACATGAATAATGGTTTTATGCCCATGTCAACATGAACGAAGTGAAAAAAGCTGCATTATAAATGAGTGCTCTTAAGGTCCCTGGCCCGGAAGATTTCCCGGGGTTATTTTACCAAAAGTATTAGAGTATTTTTAGGGAGGTGGTTCATGACACTGCCATAGACTTCCTGAATGGTTTTGTAAATCTTGAGGGAATCAACCATACTCATATTGCATTGATCCCTAAGGTCTCATTTCCAGTTTCCACTTCACATTTCTGACCAATCAATTTATGTAACAACTCTTACAATATATTGGTGAAGATTTTGGCAAATAGACGGTTAACTCCCTAACCTTATATCTTGCAATCAGAATGCTTTCATCCCTAATCGCTTGATACATGATAACAGTTTGGTGGCACATGAGGCATTTCATTATCTGAAATTGTTGAACAAGGGTGAGAGGTGTGAATTAGCCTTTAAACTTGATATGGTAAAGGCTTATGATCAAGTTGAATGAGATTTGTTAGAAGGAATACTTCATGCTTTTGGCTTCCACGTGTAATGGATCAAGCTGATTATGGGGTGTGTGAGATCTGTGTCATATTCAGTCATTCTGAATGGAAGGGAAGCTTTTTCAAGCCGGAACGTGGGTTACAACAAGGCGACCCACTATCGCTTTATTTGTTCTTACTGGTTAGAGAGGTGCTGTCTTTAAGCATCTAGAATGCTGTCAATGATGGACTCCTTGAAGGCATCAAGTTAGGGCATAATTCCCGCATAATATCACACATCTTTTTTGCCGATGATGCGATGTACTTCCTCAATGGTATGCTAGCAAATTGTAAATACTTTTCTAGTATTATGAAAACATACGGTGATGCTTCAGGGCAGGCGGTGAATTACAGTAAGTCCAACTTATTCTTTTCATCAAACACTTCTGAGTACATGAAGCACCTTATGGGATTACTTCTTAATATTCACGTCGAGGATAACCCGGGGAAGTATTTGGGGCTCCCTATCTTGTGGGGTAGATCCGAGAAACAAGCTTTGGATTTTTTGAAGGAAAGCATTCTGAAGAAAGGGGAATGTTGGCAGAAAAATAGTCTAACAGCAGCGGGAAGAGATGTCCTCATCAAGTCTGTTGTTGTGGCAATCTCTGCTTATCTCATGTCTTGTTTTTTTTTTCCTATTGGCTTTTGTGACGAGCTTAATGCTATACTGGGAAACTTTTGGTGGGAAGCTCAAATCAGGGGAAGAAAATACATTGGAGATCATGGGAGTTCTCAGGTCGGGCTAAAGATATTGGTGGTTTAGTGTTTCGCAACTTGGAGGAGTTTAGCCTGGCATTACTAGCTAAGCAGGCATGACGGCTTATCACCGAGCCTAACTCTTTTTGGGCTAAAGTTATTAAGGCCAAATACTTTCCAAAAGTCGATTTTCTCAAAGCGTGATCAAGGCTCGTGATGTGCTTCTTGGGGTTGGTCAAGCGTGATCAAGGCTCGTGATGTGGTAATTGAATGGGGGCGGTGGCAAGATCTTGATGGTTCCATGATTAATATATGGGATGGTGTGATATGTGGATTCCGGGAAGTAACCATTTGAGATTGAAGACACTTGTTGATGAGAACCTTAGGGATACCCTCTTTGTCTCTGTTTGTAAACTCATTGATAGAGACAATCGAAGGTGGTGTTTTGATACACAATTTGAGGCGGCTATCTGCAATGAGATAAAGGATCTCATTCATAGGATTCCTATTGGTGACTTGGAGCAAAGGGATATATTTTGTGTGGCCATGGAACAAGTCTAGTGTGTACTCCCTTAAGTCTGGCTATAATTGAAAACATTCTGATATCAACAAGAATTGCCCCATCTCATGGTACAATTCAGTTTTGATTGAAAAGAAAGTATGGAAGCTACTATGGAGTTGTAAAACTTTGCCAAAAGTTAATCATTTCTACTGGAAATGCTTTACAAACTTTATTTTCTTGTAATTTGAACCATTTTCCATCGTAAGATCAGAGTTTCCCCCATTTGTGGACTTTGTAATGAAGAGGAGGAGTCAATGGAGCATGTCCTACTCTTGTGTCCCTGGGTTGTAGCTGTATGGTTTAGGTCTCCACTTGGTATATATTCGTGTGAACAAACAGAGTTACTACACTTGCTAGTTGGATTGTGGATACTGTAAGTGTGCATATGAGTAAGGAGGAAAGGGATTTGGTTCTAACATCGGTTTTCTTCATTGGCTGGGAAATATGGAAGGCCAGAAATTTTGAAGTTTTTAAGCACACTGCTATTAATTTGTCCCATTGGAGTGATCATTAGAGAAAAAGCTGTTGTGAGTGAGTTCTTGGACCACACTAGAAAGAAGTTTACTATTTTTGGTCCACATGGAACAATGGTTGATCAAGTTGCTGGTGCTAATGATGGTGTGTCTGAGATTTGGATTCCTCCCGAGGCTGGTGGTTTCAAGATTAATGTGGATGCAGGATGGTCCAGAGACACTGGTGTTGCTGGTTTAAGAGTTGTGGTTAGGGATTGTAATAGGGTGATGATTGGTGGAGCTGCTAAAAAGGTGTAATGTGATTTTGCTTTCACAGTGGATTTTGGTGCTTGGCTAGGGACTAATCTCAGACTTGATAAGATCTGTTTGGAATCTGATGCACAAGTGGTTGTGAATGATAGTTGCATAAATATGCAACTCTCTTGCACTTAATTATTCTAAAAATACTTAGTTTATTTGTTTAGTTTTCAGTAATTAATTATGTTTTTGTTTATTAGGTTATTTAGAGAAAAATACAAAAATGAGCAATAAAAAGGGAATTCTATTCCAAGAAAGATTGGTGATGTGGCAAGTCCATGTAGCGATAACTCAACCTATGATGATAAGGAGAGGCCAAGGTCAAACCTATATAAGCATACTTTGTAGAGGAATTTGGGGTTGTTGATTTTCAGAGACAAAAGCCTAAGAAGAGAAGAATAGCCGCCAAGAAGATCAACCAGTCGCCTGATTTCGATCGGTCGAACCAAAATCTCGACTCGTCGAAATTACCCTGCAAAGAATTCTAGGATTTTGGTTTATTTCTTCCTTCTCCATTGTGTTATGATATTGTATTTTTATGACTATGAGTAGCTAAACTTCCTAGTTAGGGGCTGATCAAAGCCCTAGATATGCTTACGATTTTGAACCCCTTTTGATTTCAATAACTATTTGGATGAGATTTACTTTACTATAATTTCAATGATGATTTCTATTTCATGTTTCTTTGGTGGCCAACTTAGTTGCATGTTGTAGAGTGTACTATCTTGAATGTGCGCATAACCACCATATTATTGCATGTTCTAAAGAGATAAGCAAGCCCGTAGTGATAGCTTGCGTGAAGTGAATCCTTGGTAAGGGAAGGGTGACCACCAAATCAACCATTGAAGCTTTGTTGTTCTTCAGAGAGTCTTAGATTCTAATGACTCTAGTTTTCTAGGCTTACATCACCATATGTATAAACTGGTTTATTAGGGATCAAGTTAGAACGGATGACCATTCCCTCTTTCATGCCAAGTAAGAGAGTGTAATATGCAAGATGACTTAACCATAGCTCGTGCATGGGGAATATTCATCCATGGTTATTCAGATTAGGTTGGGGTAATTGTAGGTTGTCTAGGTTAGAGAGAAGTTCCTAACATTCATCTGTATCTGATTTTCATCAACATTTACTTTACTGAAATTTGCATATTTTCTGCATTAGCTGTAGTGGGCCGAATTATTTAGGCAACCAAATCAACTCCTAATTTCCTTAAATTTTTTGTGGTAGTCCATCACTGAGTCTAGTTCATTTTGCTAAATTTTCGTGGAATTTGGTTTAGTCTGTATTAGGTTTGTAATTTAGTTAGTGTTAGGTGGTCGAGTCTGCCAGATTTCTGACTTTCGCGTCTTTTAGTGTTTCTTGTGTTCTTAAGTCTTAGTTTCACCAATCCTCTATGGGTAATGACTCATATTTACCATTAAACTACATTGATATAATTGTCATATAAAAAAAGTATCTTTGAGAGTGCTTTTGCGCCTATCAGTGAATGCTCTGAAAGGAACAGGTTTGGAATGTGGTCGGAGACTCTATCCAATTATGTGTGAGATTTGGAGAAAATGATCATCATTTACTAATCTCAAATGGAATTGGATAACAAGGAAAGCGAATTGTGTTGCTCACACTACAACATTACTATGTGACGAGGGGGTGGATCTTTATAAATGGACGGTGACGCCACCACCATCTCTAACCGGGATACTAAGAAATGACAGGTATCCCTGCCCTCATCGAGAATTTTTGGTGGAGTCACCATTTTTGCAACTTGTCGGCTCCATTTCCATGATCATCGTAGTAAGGAAGAGTTATGTTTATAAGTTTTTCAACTTATGCCGTAACTTTTAGCTTATGTCGTAGTTTTTATCTTTTCTGCCTAGATATTTGTCTCTGTATCACTTGAAGAGGCTAGATTTTTTCTGGTTCTCTTCTCTGGTTTATCAATGATGTTTCTTTAAAAAAAGAAGAAGTTATTTTTGTTTCTAAATAGTCAACATGGAATTGATTAAATGATTAATTAGCAGACCTTCAAGTGAATTAACCACTATTTTGTAGGTATGACATCTTGTTGAGGAATAAAGAATAATTGCGCTGACATCAATCCAATTATCAAATTAATTATATTAAAGTTATTACATGTCAGTTTTTAATTATTTGACAGCCCCACCCATGCCAGATAAAAACTACACAAAATTATGTTTTATAAACCTCATGGGGTCAATGAAAAACTAGCTCATGTAATCAGTGTCCTTACTAAACGAAACTCTATGGATGGCCGGCACCACCTTGGAATTAGATGATTTATTAGACTTCTAATTTTATATTTTCTTCGAATTCCGGGTTATGGGGTTGCAAATTTGAGTGCACTCACTTGAGCGACTCTTACTTTTATTGCGTAGCATCATTATATGAGTTGTTGAATATTCTAGCCATGAAGGACCCGGCATATTATGAGAACGATTGTTCACATAGTATAAGTTAGTGGAGAACAACGGATAGAAATCCTAGTATCACTTAAAATTTTAAAAAAGTACAAATTTACGACGTAACGTATAATTACTCAAAAATTATATATTTGAAATTTTTCTTATGTTCACCCCTATCAATTTTAACAATCTAAATAAGATTTTAAATAGAATATGTCTATTCACACCTTTAAAATTCATATTTACACCACTCCTACTAAATAAACTTCCAGTTAATTGTTTTATACTTATAAATGCTAAATACACATCTTTTATTTCACCAAAATACCCTCCTATATATCTTAATCGATGTATGCTTTTCTTTTTTTCTTTAGTTTTCCTCGACTTTGATATCTTTCTATTTTGAAGTTATCTACGCACTTCATCTAATCTGATTGACATATAGAATTAGATCTAAAAACACGGATTAATTTCTTTGTTAACTACATTTGTTAAGAAGAAAGAAAGAAAAAAACTGACACATGTTCCTTATGGATTAGCTTGTTAACTACGTTTCCCCAATATATAGGTTGAGGACCTTTTACTAAAGTAATATGGCTTGTAATTGGAAGAAAAAAAAGTAATATGGCTTGATTTCCATCGTAGTATACTGATAGTTAGGGATGATAATGCCCATGAGGTTCAAAATGTTTGTAAGAATTATTGAAATTTCTACTATTACAAGGTCGGACAACAGAGACAATTACAATTTTTTCAAACTAAAAACTCGATAAAAATAATAGAATAAATGTAAGTTCAACTGTTAAATCAAGTACAATAAAGTGGTTTACTAGATTATATATATATTTTTCTTTTCTTTTATGTCTTGGATTTAATCGTCTTTCTACCACAGTTAAAAAATTTAACTAACAACTAAAAAAATAGGAGGTATAAGTATCGATTTTGAAAATGTGAATAGACGCACCATTTTAAAGTATTAAATTTAATTGATAACAAAAACAACAAAATTGTAATGCAAGGCTAATATTAGGAGACAGGTTGTGTGTAGAAAAGTTGGCTTATATTTTAGACATTACGGCTATGATTCACAACTCTTAAAAGTTGCCTATTTGCTGGAGTTTTGGCACTTCTACGTCTTTCTCTGATATTTTGGCCGGAAGCTTTTCATTATTTAAAGTTTAGGGAAATATCCCATACGTAATTCCTTTAAGATAATCAAATATAATAAAAGATTTTAAAAGAAATGGAAGAATAGTTGTAGGTGACTAGGTGGTGGCCGGTACGTACCTGAGGAAGCAGCCATCATAGACGACACGAGCGCCGTTAGCGGTGGAGCAGTTCCGGATTTGAGATACAGCCGCGGCGAAGCAGGACAGGCAGTCGGCGGTGGAGAGGTAGTTCCTGCATTGTGTCATGGCGTAGACGGGGTCGGAGCCCTTGACCTGTTGCGCCGTGGCAAAGTGTTTGCTGCCATTGAGTAGTTGCGCTTTGAGGTCTGAGAAAGTGGCGTTGAGATTGGTGTAGAAGTCGGAGGAACTAGTGGCGTTGTACTGGCTGCAACCCTCGTTGAGAAGATTGATCTCTGGGTCTGCACCGACGAGGGATCTCATCACACATGTCCACCACCATATGATTACTGATAATGTTTTCAACGTCAACTTCTTGTTCATGATGATCTTCATAATGGAATGTGTCTGTCTACAGCAGCTGAGACTAAACATGCATGGGATGATGAGAAGAACAAAGCTGCTGAGAACTGAGCTTCAATTAATAGCTAGGCAAGATATATAGCACTAATAGCAGTAGCATCATCATGGTCTCTCTCTCTCTCCCTCTCCCTCTCTAGCTCTCGCTTTCTTTGGTCTCGCTCTTCTTTCATTTTACAACGATAAGTTATTTCTTAGCAGCCACTCCCTCATGGCCACTAGAATATCGATATTTCGTTGTGGACAAGCAATAGGTGAAAATTCTATTAGTTTTTTGGAGTACAAATTTTTTTCTAATTTTGGAGTGTTCGATCACTTATGCGGTCTTCACTTTTTAAAAAATAAAGTGATCCAATGCTCCAAAACTGAAGAATTTTGATACTTCAGAGTACTGCAGAACACCTCAGCCATAGAAACCATATATCTAAAGGCAGAGACTTGGGGAAATAAAAAATGGTTTTGGGAAATAAAATAGATGGAAAATCTCTTATTATAAAAGTTTGGTGTCAAACCTTCACCAAATTTTAAATTTTCTAAAATATCTTTCAAAATAAAACATAAATATTTATAATAAAATCATCTAAATATGTATAACAAGATTTAAAGCGTGGATATCAAATAAATTCTCATGTTCTTTAACTTTTCGACAACACCACCGTGCATTGCACGGGTACGAGACTAGTAAGGGATAAACTCATTAAAAAAGAATCAGTTGTAGAAGACTTCCACTCGTAAAATAATCTTCAACGGTTGGTAAAAAACTTCCATAATATAAGTAAAATTACAAAGAGACACATGAATCAATTGTTGACTAAGACCCGCAAAATAAAACTTATTATATAACAAATTTTGGTGCAGTCGGTGCACTGTTCACATGTCTTATTCATTTTCTTGTTGCAAACTGTCATTTTTGTAATTTTCTTCTTAAACGTGGGTGAAGTGAGAGAGCGAGCAACATTTCTCTTGGTTGCTACACTCTGGATCACTACTGTTTTGGATAGATTAACGTTTTCTCTCATCCTAGATCACCATATTCTCCGATTTGTTTGCCCTCCAGAGAATCTTATCGATTAAAGTACACACATTGTGTTCTATCCAAGTTATGGAGTCGACGTCTCACTGATTAAGCTTTAGCCTAACTGATTTTTTTTCTTTTCTTCTATTCTCTGTTTCGGGTTTCGGGTTTCTTCTCGGCTTGGGTTTAGTTTTAACTTTGAATGAGTTCTTCTAGGTCTTGGGTTTCCCTAGTTTCTGGTCGATCGATTTCGTTTTCCGATTAGATAGGTTGTTTTTCCTTGTTAGTTGATAGATCGATTGCAACTGTGTAGGATACCATCGACGTTGTGCCTCTCTACAACACGTGGAGCTGTTAGGTACCCATCTCCGGTCTCTTATCTGGATCTCCTCTGCACACTCAAACGAGTCCTTCATTCCCTCTCATTGGGTTTAATTTGTAGACAACAAAGGGTGACGAGATTCATTGAAGACTATTTTCAAATAAACAAGGGAGACGATTGTAAATCCAAAACCAAAAGTTTGAGGAGGATAAACGTTAACCCCGGACTTATGTACATGTATGTATGAGTTGAAGTTGAGAAATGGATGTGGTAACATTGGACGATAAGCAATGGATGTAGTAGAACTTATATATACCATCTTCCCTCAAAGGTTAGCGACCTGAGAATTGAGAAAAGGATGCAGTAGCGTTGGACGATGAGGAACCGGTGGAAGATGATGTGTCCACTCGTACTCGTTTCTGATCAGATTCAATAAACACTGGCCTAGTATGCGGCTTATTTTCCCCAGACCTTGTGCTTTTGAGTAAAACAACAATCTCGGACATAGTTGGCCTTTGAGCAGCTGATGATTGAGTGCACATGAGAGCAATCTCAATAAGTTTTTTCACATCTTCTGCTTCATACTCACTTGCATCCAATGTTTGATCAACCAACTCCAAGTGCCGGTCGTTCTCATAGAGTTTCCAGGCCTAAAAGTTGTTGAAGATTTATACCATAAAAAGGTAAGGTGTACGTGTATCATTTAGGTAATGTAAGGCATTCTGAAGTATATACAGTTACCTTTTCGAGTAGAAATTCACCCATAGTATCAGATTTGATTTCACTGCTCTTCTGGCCGCTTACTACTTCAAGGACTACAACTCCATAGCTATAGGTATCCACCTTTTCTGACAGTTGACCATGAATTGCATATTCAGGTGCGGTGTATCCTCTGGCACACAACATCAAATTCGTTTAGTTGACTCTATGGGAAGTGAAGTAGTATTGATTTAGTACGTATTTCAGCTTACAATGTTCCAGCAAATCTGGTACTAAGATGAGTCTGATCCTCTGGCAGAAGCCTTGCCAAACCAAAATCTGCAATTTTTGGATGGAAAGCATCATCCAAAAGAATGTTGCTTGGTTTTATATCCCTATGTATGATACATACATGGAATTCCTCGTGTAAGTAGGCTAGACCCCTAGCTGTACCGATGATTATATCAATCCGTTGCGTCCAGTTTAAAGAGCCTCTTTTCTGACCTATTTCCCATGGGAAAAAACGAAACTCATCAAATGCATAGTTTATTTATTATATATGTTAGTATGCATGAATTTAGAGCTTGCTGTGGCTAGGAGCCTAGGATTACCAAATAAGAATTTGTCCAGACTGTTGTTTGCCATGTACTCATATATGAGAAGTAACTCTGGTCCTTTGCTACAACATCCAAGCAGGCGAATTAGATTCCGGTGATGGACATTACTTATAAGCTTGACTTCATTTTCGAAACTCGTCTTTGCGCTGGCGGATTGGAGTATGGCTAGTTTTTTCACGGCAACTGTTTTCCCATTGTTTAGAGTAGCCTGTTCAAGGACGCACGAGTACACCAAAGTACTTTAAAGATTATGTGTTCAGAAATAGAATCATAGAATATAATCTTAGAAACTGTGTATGTCTGACCAAGAACTAACAGAACAATTCTTTCACTAAACATTTCACATTCGATCTACTATTTCTCTTACCTTGTAGACGTCCCCGAATCCTCCTTCTCCAAGTTTATTTTCATCACTAAAGTTTGCTGTTGCTGACTTCAAATCTTTATACTTGTAATTTACGGGGCCTTGCAACTCTGTTGCTCCCAATATATCACCTGGAAAGAAGAAGCTTGGGCAATGTGAACTCTTTTCCATATCTTCAAAACAACATAGATTATCTGCTTTGTATAACAGAATACGTACCTCTACGAACTGTCTTGGGCGTCCTTGATAGTCTAAAATAGATCAAAATTCCAACAATGAGAAAGATAAGACCTGCACCTCCCACTGCTACTCCAATGATGATGGCCTTGTTTCTTGAATTACCTCCTACAAGAGAATATATATCCAAACACTAACTATGCTTTCAAGTTGTGAAGGACTCGGGAAATTGTGTTTTGACTTTTGAGAGGTATATATATATGAAGAAGCACTTTGAAGCATTTCATCAAACATATACAAGATAAATAATTCTTACCATTTCCTAAGAATTGCGCGATATCAGTAGTCTGGTTATCGGGGAAGAAAGAAGTAGCAGAGTACCTCAGGAAACACCCGGCATCAACCGCCCTACCATCTGTATCAGGAAGGCAACTTTGTACATTGGTATATGCTACCTTCAAACAACCTTGGCAACCGGTTTTAGTGGTTGTCTCAACACATTGTGCCACACCATAGACTGTGGTGTTTGCACTACCACTAATTACCTTCTTCGTTGCTGCAAAGAAACCATTAATGTTCAGCGTAGCAAGTTGGAGATCCATTAGCAATTCTTCAGCAGCTGCAGTAAATGTAGTAGCCGGTGATGCAGTTTGATTCCCACAGAGACCTACATTACCAGGAAGGGTTGTCGCACTTGTCTGGTCGAAAAAGCCACTGCTCTCGTACCTACAGAAAAACATACAACAGATGTCAGACTTGTAAAATGCCAGTAGCCAAATTCGATCTACTTGTCTATATTGAAGTATTGATTCAAATGAATCTAGGTTCATACTCCAGAACAAGTTTCACTGTCTTTCTTCATTCCAGCACTATTACTTTGGAAGCTAAACAGAAAGCAGTAATTGTTACGTACTTATTCCTCTATTGAGTTTGAGCAACATTTCGATCGACTGACAACATTTTGTGAGTATGTATATTGTTCGTTAGAATGGTGAGCATGGATTAGCAAGTTCTGTGGCCTAAAGAATGGTCCGGTCACGGTTCAAGGGTTTGTTAAACCGCTGTCGTCTTTGATCTCTTCTTCTCTTCTTCTCCTCTTTCCTCTTCCTTTGGTTTCTCTCAACCTTTTCTGCTTCTCCTTCCTTTCACTTCCCTTATTTTCTATTCTTCTTTTCTCAGATCTAGAAATCTAGATATGGAAACCCAGATTTCGTTTTTTTTACCGAAAACGGACCGTTCCTACCGACTTACTCGATTAACCGAACCGTCAAAATCAACGGTAGTTGGACTGATCACGATTGTGTTTATATTTTTAAATAAACCGGAGAGTTTCGGTTGGTGCAGATTCCGGCAACTTTTGACCGACCGGTCCGCGACCAGCCCTGTACAATTTGATTTTTTTTTCTCGATTTGGTCGACGGATCGATGCAACACTTATTTGTTTCTCTATAAATTAAATCTTCATAGTTTTGTTCAAGAGTAGTAAATTTCTGGTCTAGGTGAACGTATCATTGTTCGTGCCTTTGGTCACAAATACTAGCTATATCCACTCCATGACATGAAAAATGATACGTCATCGAGTGGATATAACCCCCTTGGTATCGAAATAACGCAACCCTTTCGGCTACACTGATGTCTATTACTTATCAGACTTGTATAAGGGACGTTCTTAATCTAGTTATGTCTTTATTATTGGGAATACAACGATATCTTAGAAGTCTCGAAAATAGACCCTAATGGCTACTTCGGCAAATCACTCTACACTACTCACACTTTATGAGGCAACAAGAGAAGTTATTAACCATGTACGAAGTACTTGTGAGCTATCTCATGATCCTGATGAACCAATTGTCATTTATGAGGACAACACTGCTGTCATTGATCAAGCGAATGAATATATGTTTCGAATCTACCAAACTACTTAGCATAATGTTAATCGTAGTTCAGCTCTAATAAGATGCTTGAAGACGGAGGAGTTCTGAAGGCATATTTACAGATTAGCTATTCCTTGAATTCAGACAAAACACAGTAGTAAAGGATCATCAAAGCTAATGTTGACACTGCCTACTTTATCTCAATGAAAAACAGGTATATCATTCATTTGCATTACATGTTTTCATTTAGGATAGCACACTGATCTGATATCCCTGATAATCTGGAACGTCTTTCTTGCTTAAACCTTCATGGCTTTAATCACTTCTAAAACCCAGATTACTTGTCCTTAATCTATGTGCTCTTTGACTGTGAAAAACTGACTTGTTTGAGGAAGATCCCTAGGAGAGTTGACTCTTGTTCACATGTGATTTCTAGGAAACTGGTTTGTCCTTTTCTGGTTGTCTTGCTCCTTTGTTTTCTGGTTTAGCTGGTTCTTCTTTTTGCTGTCAAAAAACGTGCTCTATCTTTGACTATTGCTATGGCTATTCTAGTACAAGTACTTGGAAACCTTTTGCCTCGTTTTGACAATCTTTGCTCAAAATGGAAAACCTAAAAAGCTGTCTTGGTTTTGTTCACCGTATAGACTTGCATTTGTCCCATCAGTAGCTGACTTCTGGAGGACTGCATTAGGATGGTTTTAGGTCTGCGTTAAGGCTTCCTTGTAGCTGTGTTTCACGTGCCTATTTGCTGTCCTTGATCTCTGAATGACCTTCCCTATATAAGGAGTCCTTTGCTGTCTTGACTCTTTGGTTGGTTGAGTGAAATTCTTTGGGGTTTAGGTTATTCTGTTTGGTTACTCTTTGAGAGCACATTTATGTGTAGTTTCTCTTCTCTCTTCTCTTCCCTTTCCATGTCTTTTGGTTGCTCATAACTGTGCATAATAGACATGGATTCTCAAGCATAAAAACTGTTTTCAAAACTCATATGCATCATTGCATAGTGCATTCCATTGAGATAAAGTATGGAGATGTCCAACCCAAGAAGTTGATCAAGAAGATTTAACTTGAGAGTAGTTAAGACCTGAGTTGATACTTCTGAATACTTTCCAAAGTGTAAACACATAGTTTGAGTAGTATAGCTCTGTTAGAATTTGTAGTTAGACTAGTCAGGATAACATACGGGTTATGTATCCCCAGAGTACGAGAGACTTGTAATTGTGTGTGTTACTTGATAGTGGAAAGGTTTGTCCCTCAAGAGTAATGGGCACGCAGTTTTTGATCCTGGTTGTAGAATTTCTGCGTTATCAAAAACATCTTGTGTCACTTTTTACTTACTGTCTTTACATTTTAATACACGTATCCTACGTTTCGGGATAGGACACTATCTTGCTATCTCGAGAACAGATTAAACGAAAAAGTGATAAATGCCTATTCACCCCCCCTCCCTCTAAGACCTTTAAGTTCAGATGAAGCAAAGTCAGTTTTTGAACATCAAAGGGGAGCGTGTAGTTCACATGAGTGGCTGTCCATATACTTCATTCTCAAGAGTTACAACCATTGGAATTCTCCTGGTTTTGACTAACTCAGCAACTCTTTTTCACCAAGGGTATTAGTTATTTTTCTTTCTCAATAATCAACATGGAATTGATTATATGATTAATTAGCATCACTTTAAGTGAATTAACCAGTATTTTGTAGGTATGACATCTTGTTGAGGAATGAAGAATAATTGTGCTGACATCAATCCAATTATCAAACTAATTATATTAATGTTGTTACATGTCGATTTTTACTTATTTGACAGTCGCCCAGGCCAGATGAGGAAATTAGATATGGAAACCCAGATTTCGACTTTTTTTGTTAAAAACCGACCATTCCAATTGACTTAATCAGTTAACCGAATTATTAAAATTGACGGTGGTCAGACCGGTCATGGTTGTAACTTTTTTTTAAATTGGAGAGTTTCGGCAGGTGCCAGTTCCAGCAAAATTTTGACCGAACTGGTCCGAGACCAGCCCTAAAAACAACCATTTACAATTTGATTTTTTTTCTTCTCTATTTGGTCGACGGATTGATGCAACACTTATTTATTTCTCTATAAAATCTTCATAATTTTGTTCAAGAGTAGTAATTTTCTGGTTTAGGCGGACGCATCACTATTCATGTGTTTGGTCTCAAATACTACAAGGGCACCACGTGCACACAGTATGGAAAAAAAGACCAACTAACTAAAGAAAGAAAGAAATAAATAAATATTCGATGAATTACCATTAACATTTTACGATAAGTATCTTGATCAGAACTACCTTATAATACTACATAATTATTCAATCGGTTTTTTTATTGGTCAAGCTAGCGGAGAAGCACGAACACTATCCAAACTCTCTTTCTTCCCTCGACTCTCTCCCTCTGTGGGAAGCTTTAGGAGCGGCGGCGGCGGCTCTCCCTTCTCATCCGGTAGTAGCCTGCAGAGACAGGTCTCCTGACTCGTTCTCTGTTGGTGGTTTGCTGCCAGACGGGATGCAGTGGCTTGAGTTGCCTTGAGATTGGATCTGAATTTGGTTGAGTAGGTTCTTTGTTGGATGCTTTGGTGGTGCAACGATTTTTGGTGGTGGTGCAATAGTCGGCGTGTGGTGGTGAGGGCGAGGCGTTGTGGTTGGGCTGTGGGTCCAACCACGGCGTTGATGGGCAGTGGTTTGGATGGGAGGAGTTGCATGATAATCAGATGTGGTTGTTGTTACTAGGGTTCAATGGAGAGCTGTGTTGAGCCATATTCGAGTCTTCTCTTTTGGGATCCTCATTAGGGCTAGTATATTCAGCCTAGGTTTTTAGTTTTTTAGCTAATTACGTTTATGGTCCTTAGTGAAGAATTTTAGAGTCAAGTACTCTTGGTACCATGACTTACTTGTACCTTTTTTGGATTGTGTGATTCATGGATGATGGTATACCTACCATAATTGCATGCTTAGGGGTACGTTCATCTTCATTCTCGCATGTCTTTCGTGATCCGTTAAAGACGCAAGTAAACTCAACAATGTTGAGCTTAGCATTTTAAATAGTAGTATTTGCTCTAATTAGTTCCTTCTTCTTTGTTTTAGAGTTACGGTTGCTTGTCAGTTGTGTATGTACTATTTAGGCTGAGAATATCGTTTAATAATATCTTCTTTTCGTCAAAAAAGAGAAAAGAACTACCTGATAATTTCTCATTCTACAACATAGTTTATGATGCAAACCCAGATGATTATGGAAATGAACATGGGCATGGCGGCAATGCGGATCATGCACGTGGACATGGAGCTAAGGATGCCATGGAATCTTTATCATTACCAAGCGGCCTAATTACAAGACCTAGGGCCCGGAAGTTCCAGGAAGCACTTAATGGGCTGATTCAAGATAGTGGAGATAATTCTGAAATTATCAAAGAGGAAGCTAAATTTGTGCATGTCATGGAGGTCATCATGAAGGGCAACAATTAAGGAGCACGAATTAAGGGAAAATAATTACGGAGAGAATAAAGGGAGCATTGATCTGATCTTTATTCTCAGATTTTATTATCAGTTTTTATTTCTTAGCATTATGGGCCTTAATTAGCAATTAAAGGCCATAAGTTCTAATTTTCTGTTTTGATTTTTGGTCTCTCCTATATTCCTATATAAGGAGAGCTTTTCTTTGTTTGTAATCAGATTATCATAGATGAAAATTGTGAGAACTTCTGTTCTTCTTGGTTCTTATTAGAACTCTTTCTGAGCTTATCAAGGTAAAACTTGTGGCGCTCAAACCCAAGCTTATCACTTAGAAATTAGTGGGTGTATTTCTCTGTGTGGCACTGGTCCCTTTCGTAGTCTTAGGTTCCCATCTCTTTAGGTGTGGGGTCTAGACTCAACAAGCTTTGTCTTCGCGTTCTTGGTGTTCGGTCCACTTTTATCGGGTTTCATCACAGTTGTTGGTGAGGTTCGTATCAGTTTAATTAGTCGTGGATTGACTTTTTTGACAAACTAATCAACTCTTTTTCACCAAGAGTATAAGTTATTTTTCAACTCTCTTTTTTTCTTTTCAACTCAGACAGATACAAATGTTGTTAAAAAATATTTAGAGAGAGAGAGAGAGTCCTCTTTCTCACTAGAACTTTACTACTTTTTTAGTCTGGTGCATCCATTATTTCTAGCAACCCCTTAGATTGATCTAAGAACCCCTTACTAGATCGAGTTTTCGATGTTTTCATTGCCCAGCACCCAATACTCCATGGTCTTTAAGATTATTTAAGTGAGCCCAATTTTTTCTAGGAGCAGTCGGCCCCCTGCGTTTATTTCACTTCTTTGGAGTTTTATTCCAAATAGGGGGTGACCCTTACTTCTAATTTGATTCTACGTACCTTGGTGAAGGTGTTACTGGTCGGTGAAACTACTTGATCTAGAAGCCCTGTACTGGTCTATGAATATACTGTTTTGAAGCATGCTCATTTAAGGTTAGCACCATTACTGCTTTGAGCTACCTTTGTTTATGAGCAACTTGTAATCATTATTTCTTACCTACTTGTTAGGGCTTTTACACCCTTAATTGTGTGGAGTGTACTTTTAGTGGATTTTATCTTGCTTGTGTTCCTAGCATTAAGTGGGTGGCGGAGATATTGCCATCATAAGTTCACAAGCTTTGATGTGGAGAGAAGAAGAAATTCCCTATGATGACGATGGTATCACCGAGGCTATATCAGCCAACTTTGAGAATACGGTGGATCTACTTGATTTGGAGAACGGGATAGATCTCCTTGAAATGTTGATTGCAGATCATGGGCCAAGTTTAGTTAGCACAAATGCAATGCTACTTGGACTATGGAAGAACGTTGGTCAGATCCGGATTGTTCTAATAACGAAGAACGTGTTCTGCGTCATAGTTGGGACAGAGAAACTGGCAAAAGCTCTATTGGATGTACGTGTGCCCCTGGAATGTGAAGGGCTTTTGTTTCTCACTGAGACACTGGCCTCACTACCATTCTTTGGATGAGTTTGTTGCAAAAAAAAGACATTTTTTGGGTACAAGGACATGGGATACCGAAGAGCTAATTAATGTTGGTAATACCAAAAGGTTGGGGGAGATGATTGGGGCAGTTCTCGAACCGGAAGATCCAAAGGTAGTTGGTTTCAGAAGGTATGCTATGATGATGGTGGATCTTGATGCCAGGAAGCCACTACCCACATCTTGTAATCTACCTCTACCCATGGGAGGAGCTAGGAAGATTATGCTAAAGTATGAAAATCTCAAGTGATTTTGTGTTGAATTGTAGATATTAGCTACATCCGATGATCATCAAGATAGGGATCACCTACGACGGTAGTCTGGTGGCTGAGCCACCAAAGAAGGCAGTCTTTACACAAAAACATTTTCCTTTTGAGTTCCCCTATGTACCAGCACTAGGCCCACCATGGAGTGGTCGCAAATTGGGTAGCATGTTGGGAAAATCCACACGGTCGGATGTTGAGCTGTGTGCCGAGGTTGGAATGTGTGCCAGTAGTTGTGACATGTCAGGTAAGGCAAGCAGTAGTAATAGTGGTGATAGTGTCCTATTTGTTGTGAACACTATTGATCCAAGATTTTCTCATATCCCAAAGGACTCAGTGAGAGTGAATGGGAACTATGTGTGTTGGAACCCAGACCTAAATGAACTTGTTTATCGAAATGGGAGCATCAATATGGCCTTTAATGGGCTATCCCTGAATAAGGGGTATGGATGGATAGAGAAATAATAGCTCCTTGGACTTTTGAAAAGAAAGAAGACTATTTTAAGTCCAGCTATTATTTTCAAGTTACAGAGTATTTTGAACAGGATGGGAACCCAAAATTGATAGAAGGGGTAGGATACAACAAACTAGCTTAATTGAAGTGGAGGTGGTGGAGGATCGTGTCACACCTACAAAGAGGAAATTGACTTCGGTTGATGAGGAAAAGAGAATAAAGAAGAAACAAAAGCTCGTTAACCATAGTCTGAAGCTCTCCACCAAGTTGGGAGGTACAAATTCCAGAGTAATCAAAAGGAAAATTATGAGAAGGTTGCTATCAACATTAGCAAGACAACTACTTTTACTGATAATGATGAGAAGATTGCCACTTATAGAAGGTGTAAGGGAAAATAGAAATTACAAGAACACAACGGGAAAAAGGAGGGAAGTGTTGTAAACATGAATGACAATGGCATTGGCAGCAGACCAAAACCAGCTGCAAATGGTCAATGAATACACTCTCCTGAAATTGTCAAGGTCTGGGGAAGCCCTTGACTGTTCAAACTTTGAGAGAGATCTGTAAATCCCATTCACTTGATGTGGTTTTTCTCTCGGAGACACATCGACAAAGTTTCTATGTTGAGAAGTTGAAAAGAGCATTTGGCTACCATAAGAGTCACATGGTTGAGCCTATTGATACAGCAAGGGGTTCTTGCCTTGTGGTGGAGATCCACGATGGAAGTGGATATTATAAACTACTCTGAATATGTCATTAATACTATTATAAGGAAGAAGGGTGATGGAAATTACTTTAGAGTTATGTTCATGTATGGCCCGCCTTACTCCAATGTTAAAGATAACTTTTGGAATATGATGGAAAATACAGAACAATCATGATGGTATTCTTGGTTGTTCATAGGAGATTTTGATAAGTTAATATAACACTTTGAGAAGATTGGAGGTGTTGATTGGAACAATAATAGGGGGAAGATTATGAGAGATTTTATGGATGAGAATGCTCTCATTGATGTTGATGGATCAAAAAGGAAGACGGGGTTGTTGTGGTTCAAGAATACCTCGATCAAGGGCTATATAGTGAAGAATGGATCTTGCTTGGCCGAAAACGACTATCACTCACTTACCTAGGATTGGCTCTGATCACTATCCTTTGCTATGCATTACCAACCCGGAAGAAGGGAAGAGAACCTACTCTTTCAAATTTTTGAGGTGTATTGGGTAGAAGATATTGATTGTTATGATATTGTGTATCAGAGACATCCATAATCAACATAAGTGGATTGCTAACCTTGTTCAATGTCGAGCTAAGTTAGTTAGATGGAGTAAGGAGAAGTTCCCAAACAATAGGGAAGAGATTGCGTTGTTGTTAGATGAACTTGATACTATTCAAAAATCTCTTGATGATGACCATGCTAGGCAGGGAGACATTGTTACAAATATGGAGGAGGGATAAGTTGTTTTGGAAGTAAAGATCTAGGATTGCTTGGCTTGAGGCTGGAGACACAAACTCCAAATTCTTCCACCTCACTACTCTTTATAGGAGGCACAGTAACAAGATCCTAAAGATCTCGAGTGATTCTAGGACTGTAGTCAAAGGGGATAAATATGTTATATAGGAGTTTGAAAGGTTTTTTTATGAAGGTGTACAAGGGGAATGGAGAATGTTCATGGGGGGATGCTATGGCTGGTGTTACTTTGTGTGTCTCTGAGGACATGAATAATGGTCTTATACCCCTGTCAACATGAACGAAGTGAAAGAAGCTGCATTATAAATGGGTGCTCTTAAGGGCCCTGGCCTGGATGGTTTTCCGGGGTTATTTTACCAAATGTATTGGAGTGTTGTTGGGGAGGTGGTTTGTGACACTACCACAGACTTCCTGAATGGTTTTGTAAATCTTAAGGGAATCAACCATACTCATATTGCATTGATCCCTAAAGTCCCAATTCCGGTTTCCACTTCACACTTTCGACCAATTAGTTTATGTAACAACTCTTACAAGATATTGGTGAAGATTTTGGTAAACAGATAGTTAACTCTCTAACCTTATTTCTTGCAATCAGAATGCTTTCATCCCTAATCGCTTGATACATGATAACATTTTGGTGGCACATGAGGCATTTCATTATCTGAAATTGTTGAACAAGGGTAAGAGGTGTGAATTAGCCCTTAAACTTGATATGGTAAAGGCTTATGATCAAGTTGAATGAGATTTATTAGAAGGAATACTTCATGCTTTTGGCTTCCACGTGCAATAGATCAAGATGATTATGAGGTGTTTGAGATCCGTGTCATATTCAGTTATTTTGAATGGAAGAAAGAGAAGCTTTTTCAAGCCAGAATGTGGGTTACGACAAGGCGACCCACAATCACCTTATTTGTTCTTACTGGTTAGCGAGGTGCTGTCTTTAAGGGTCAAGAAGGCTGTCAATGATGAACTCCTTGAAGGCATCAAGTCAGAGCATAATTCTCCCATAATATCACACATATTTTTGGCCGATGATGCGATGTACTTCCTCAATGGTATGCTAGCAAATTGTAAATACTTTTCTAGTATTATGAAAACATAGTGTGATACTTCAGAGCAAGTGGTGAATTACAATAAGTCCAGCTTATTCTTTTCATCAAACACTTCTGAGTACATGAAGCACCTTATGGGATTATTTCTTAATATTCACACCGAGGATAACCCGGGGAAGTATTTGGGGCTCCCTATCTTGTGGGGTAGATCCAAGAAACAAGCTTTGGATTTTGTGAAGGAAAACACTCTGAAGAAAGTGGAAGGTTGGCAGAAGAGTAGTCTCACAGCAGCTGGAAGAGATGTCATGATCAAGTCTGTTATTGTGGCAGTCCCTGCTTATCCCATGTCTTATTTCTTTTTTTCTACCGGCTTTTGTGACGAGCTTAATGTTATACTGGGAAACTTTTGGTCGGGAAGCTCAAATCAGGGGAAGAAAATATATTGGAGATCATGGGAGTTCTTAGGTCGGGCTAAAGATATTGGTAGTTTAGTGTTTCACAACTTGGAGGAGTTTAGCCTGGCATTACTGGCTAAGCAGGTATGGCAGCTTATCAATGAGCCTGACTCTTTTTGGGATAAAGTTATTAAGGCTAGATACTTTCTGAAAGTCAATTTTCTCAAACCCAAGAGAGGATCCCATGCTTCTTGGGTTTGGTCAAGCTTGATCAAGGCTCATGATGTGGTAACTGAAGAGGGGGGTCTTTTTGGGATAAATTTCTTAAGGCTAGATACTTTCCGAAAGCCAATTTTCTCAAAGGCATGAGATGATATCGTGCTTCTTGGGGTTGGTCAACCTTGATCAAGGCTCGTGATATGGTAACTAAAGGGGGGGGGGTGGCAAGTTCTTGATGGTTTCATGATTAACATATGAGATGATGTGATGTGTGGATTCTGGGAAGAAATCATTTAAGATTGAAGACGCTTGTTGATGACAACCTTAGAGATACTCTCCTTGTCTCTGTTTGTGAACTCATTGATAGAGACTTGAAGGTGGTGTTTTGATACACAATTTGAGGAGATTATCTGCAATGAGATAAAGGATCTCATTCGTAGGATTCCTATTGGTGACTTGGAGAAAAGGGATAAATTTTGTGTGGCCATGGAACAAGTCTGGTATGTATTCCGTTAAGTCTGGTTATAATTGGAAACATGCTGATATCAACATGAATTGCCCCATCTCATGGTACAATTCAATTTTTATTGAAAAGAAAGTATGGAAGCTACTATGGAGTTGTAAAACTTTGCCAAAAGTTAATCATTTCTACTGGCAATGCTTTACGAACTTTATTTGCTTGTAATTTGAACCATTTTCCGTAATAAAATCATAGCTTCTCCATTTGTGGACTTTGTGATGAGGGAGAGGAGTCGATGGAGCATGTCCTACTCTTGTGTCCCTGGATTGCAGCTATATGGTTTAGGTCTCCACTTAGTATTCGTGTGAACAAATAGAGAGTTACTACACTTGCTAATTGGATTATAGATATTGTAAGTGTGCATATGAGTAAGGAGGAAAGGGATTTGGTTCTAACATCGGTTTTCTTCATTGGCTGGGAAATATGGAAGACCAGAAACTCTGTAGTTTTTAAGCACACTGCTATTTGTCCCATTGGAGTGATCATTAGAGAAAAAGCTGTTGTGAGTGAGTTCTTAGACCACACTAGAAAGAAGTTGACTATTTTTGGTCCACATGGAACAATGGTTGATCAAGTTACTGGTGCTAATGATGGTGTGTCTAAGATTTGGATTCCTCCCGAGGCTGGTGGTTTCAAGAGTAATGTGGATGCAGGATAGTCCAGAGATGCCAGTGTTGCTGGTTTAAGAGTTGTGGTTAGGGATTGTAATGGAGCGATGATTGGTGGAGTTGCTAAAAAGGTGCAGTGTGATTCTGCTTTGGCAGCAGAAACAATGGCAATGGATTTTGGTGCTTGGCTAAGGACTGATCTCAAACTTGATAAGATTTGTTTGGAATCTGATGCACATGTGGTTGTGAATGCTTTGAAAGGAACATGTTTGAAGTGTGGGTGGAGACTCTATCCAATTATGTGTGAAATTAGGAGAAAATTCTCATCATTTACTAATCTCAAACGGAATTTGATAACAAGGAAAGCGAATTGTGTTGCGCTCACACTACAACATCGCTATGTGACGAGTGGGTGAATCTTTATAAATGGGCGGTGACGCCACCACCCTCTTTAACCGGGGTACTAAGAAATGATAGGTGTCTCTGCCCTCATTGAGAGTTTTTGGTGGAGTCACCATTTTTGCGACTTGTCGGCTCCATTTTCATGCTCATCGTAGTAATGAGGAGTTTTATTTACAAGTTTTTAATTTATGCTGTAGTTTTTAGGTGATGCTATAATTTTCATCTTTTTTTTTTCTGGATATTTGTCTCTGTATCACTTGAAGAGGCTAGATTTTCTCTAGTTCTCTTCCCTGGTTTATCAATGACGTTTCTTTAAAAATGAAGAAGTTATTTTTGTTTCTAAATAGCAACATGGAGTTGATTAAATGATTAATTAGCAGACCTTCAAGTGAATTAACCACTATTTTGTAGGTATGACATGTTGAGGAATGAAGAATAATTGTGCTGACATCAATCCAATTATCAAATTAGTTATATTAAAGTTATTACATGTCAGTTTTTAATTATTTGACAGCCCCACCCAGGCCAGATAAAAACTATACAAAATTATGTTTTATAAACCTCATGGGGTCAATGAAAAACTAGCTCATGTAATCAGAGTCCTTAGTCCTTACTAAAGGAAACTCTAAGGATGGCCGGCACCAGCTTGGAATTAGATTATTTATTTGACTTCTAATTTTATATTTTCTTCGAATTCCGTGTCATGGGGTTGCAAATTTGAGTGCACTCACTTGAGCACCATTATATGAGTTGTTTAATATTCTAGCCATGAAGGACACGGCATATTATGATAACGATTTTTCACATAGTATAAGTTAGTGGTAAGTTCTTGATGGTTCGATGATTAATATATGGGATGATGTGATGTGTGGATTCCGGGAAATAACTATTTGAGATTGAAGATGCTTGTTGATGTATTCTCCTTGTTTGCAAGGCTAATATTAGGAGACAGGTTGTGTGTAGAAAAGTTGGCTTATATTTTAGACATCACGGATATGATTCACAACTCTTAAAAGTTGCCTATTTTCTGGAGTTTTAGCACTGCTACGTCTTTCTCTGATATTTTGGCCGGAAGCTTTTCATTATTTAAAGCTTAGGGAAATATCCCATACGTAATTCCTTTAAGATAATCAAATATAATAAAAGATTTTAAAAGAAATGGAAGAATAGTGGTAGGTGACTAGGTGGTGGCCGGTACGTACCTGAGGAAGCAGCCATCATAGATGACACGAGCGCCGTTAGCGGTGGAGCAGTTCCGGATTTGAGATACAGCCGCGGCGAAGCAGGACAGGCAGTCGGCGGTGGAGAGGTAGTTCCTGCATTGTGTCATGGCGTAGACGGGGTCGGAGCCCTTGGCCTGTTGCGCCGTGGCAAAGTGTTTGCTGCCGTTGAGTAGTTGCGCTTTGAGGTCTGAGAAAGTGGCGTTGAGATTGGTGTAGAAGTAGGAGGAGCTAGTGGCGTTGTACTGGCTGCAACCCTCGTTGAGAAGATTGATCTCTGGGTCTGCACCGACGAGGGATCTCATCACACAAGTCCACCACCATATGATTACTGATAATGTTTTCAACGTCAACTTCTTGTTCATGATGATCTTCATAATGGAATGTGTCTGTCTACAGCTGCTGAGACTAAACATGGGATGATGAGAAGAACAAAGCTGCTGAGAACTGAGCTTTAATAAGTTTAATTAATAGCTAGGCAAGATATATAGCACTAGCATCATTC
The DNA here is from genome assembly GCA_946800695.1 of Geum urbanum. Taxonomy (NCBI): domain Eukaryota; kingdom Viridiplantae; phylum Streptophyta; class Magnoliopsida; order Rosales; family Rosaceae; genus Geum; species Geum urbanum. Next base: position 2,460,241 of record OX327002.1, on the reverse strand, counting down.
ATGGTATCTCTCTCTCTCCCTAGCTCTCTGGTTCACGCTTTCTCTAATCTCGCTCTTCTTTCATTTTAGAACGATAAGTTGTTTCTTAGCAGCCACTCCCTCATGGCCACTAGGGTATCGATATTTCGTTGTGGACCAAGCAATACGCGAAAATTCTATATATAATACTTTGAAGTACAAAAAATTTCGTAATTTTAGAGTGTTGCATCACTTGTGCGGTTCTCATTTTTGGAGTAATTAAGTGATCTAATGTTCCAAAATTAGAGAATTTTGATACTCCAAAATATTGTAAAACACTCCAACACTAGGAACCATATACCTAAAGACAGAGACTTTGGGAAATAAAATATGTTTTTGGGAAGTAAAATAGATGAAAATCTCTTATTATAAAGTCAACAGGAGTTTGATGTCAAACCTTCACCAAATTTTAAATTTTCTAAAATGTCCTTCAAAATAAAACATAAATATTTATAATAAAATCATCTAAATATGTATAACAAAGATTTAAAGTGTATATATCAAATAAATTTGAGGATTGTTATTTCAACCTCTAGTACTAAACCTCCTTACTTTTCTCACCTCTTAAATATTTATCAGAAAAAGAATTTGCTCAATATACCTCTTCTGAATATCTAAAATATCCTTGTAACTGGTAAGTATTCACAATATAACCATGAGAGGTTCAACGAAGCCTCAATGACGCTTGAAGAAGTACGGAGACCACCAAGAAGGTGATGTCAGCGGTGAGGATGAAAATATATAAAGTTGGAATCCATCAAGGTGGCTCTGACAAGGAACTGGCGAACTGCAATTAAGGAGAATTAATGCTTCCACCGACGAGTTCCAATGGCACTAAGGGAGCTGTTTGTATAGCATTAGTTGTCCGATTAATATACTTATCCACTTAAGCAGGTAAGCAACACCTACCAGACCACCACAAAGACCACCAAGGAGGCTTCAACTTCGTTCACAAGACCGACCCCATCCAAGTGCACATGCGCCCGGCGGGCGCACATCCGAATGCACGGATCACACATCAGCAAGAGCACCAGTCCCACATCGAAGAACACAAGTGAGCTCCAAACTCAACCACCTATGTATGCAAGGTATTTATTACTGGTAAAAGGATCCCAGTTTGAATCATCTGATCTCACTCCAACTACTCGCACGCACGTTCGCTCGACTGTTATATCCAATACATCATCTAACTTAGGCATCGGAGCGTTGAAGGCGGGCCACCCCGTCTCGACCCCTAACCGCCTGTTTGTTCTTCTAACAGCCCTACCTGAACACGCGTACCCGATCACTCGAAGAGAGAGCATCCACACGCCCGACGAAGGCCGCACGCCCGAACACCCGACGAAGGAGCAAGCGCCCGTCCATCTGAGCAGCCCGAACGTTCGGACGAAGGAAGAAGGAGAAGGAAGGAGTATTCGTACAGTTCCGCCAGATTACGTCCTCGCGCGTAATTCGGTAGAAACAGTTGGCGCCGTCTGTGGGAAACTTACAAATTGTAAACCTCGTATAAACACCACAAAAACCAGAGGTCCACGTGCTCAATCCAATGACTAACGACAGCGCCATGCCCGTCGGGGAGACGCCGCCAGACACACAGGAGCAGCAGGTGCTAGGGCCCGCAGGAAACAGCAGCGAGGAACGCATCAGCAGCCTGGTCCAGGAACTGCGGGAGGCGGCGCTCGAGAGAGCATCTGGTGTGAATTCCACAACGTCGCCACCCACCACACCAACCACTGCATCATGCTCAAGAAGGCCCTCGAGGATATGAGGAAGGACGATCGGGCCACCCCTCTCAGAGCAGAAGGACAACAGCGCCAGGCAAGCGCAGGTACCCGGGGGACTATCAGCACGATATCCGGGGGTAAGCGCAAGGAAGGGATACTGGCGCCCGAGCACTCGAGCGGGGAAGTACTGACGGTCGGGGCAGGGAGAGCGCCCAAGGCGGGAAGGAAAGAGATGCCCACCGTTAGCTTCACGGCAGAGGACGAGAAGAAAAGCCCGAAAGACAGCACCCTGCCATTCGTGATCGACGCGATCATCGACCAATTCCTGGTAAAGCGGGTGTTGATCGACAGTGGGGCGTCCGTGAACGTAATCTACTTTGACGCATACAAGGTGTTTCTACCGAATTACGCGCGGGGGCGTAATGGGGCAGAAGCAACAGTGTTGTGCTTCCTCTCTTCCTTCCTTCCTTCTCTTCGTGCGTCCGAACGGTGGGGCTGTTCGGATGGGCGGGCGCTACCTTCTTCCTTCGTGCGTGTGGGCTTCTCCTTCTCTTCGGGCGGATGACTCTCCTGTCGTGCGCTTCTTCTTCCTTCGGGTGATCGGGTGGGTGCGTTCGCGAGCGGCTGTTAGAAGAATACAACAATGAATAGACGGTCAGGGGTCGAGATGGGGTGGCCCGCCTTCAACGCTCCGATGCCTAAGTCAGATGATGTATTGGATATAACAGTCAAGCGAACGTGCGAACGAGTGAGTTGGGATCAATGTCGTTAACTGACTCTTGATGTGGTGATCTTACCTGTAATAAATACCTGATATATAGGTGGTTGAGTTTGGAGCCTGGTGGTGTTCTTCGATGTGGGACAACCTGTACTCTGCTGGTGTGTGTTCTGCTTATTCGGGCGCGCCTCCTCTGGGCGCGTGCGCGCTCGGAAGGGGTGGGTCCGGTGAGTGAAGTTGGTGCCTCCTTGGTGGTCTTGCATGTGGTCGAGTAGGTGTTGCTAATCTGCTTAATTGGATAAATATGTTAATCGTACAGCTAATTGGTGCAATACTAACAAGTCCCCCAATTCCCCAAGTCAAAGAGCACTTTCTTGACTGGGGAGTTGAAAAAGGGTGTGCGATTAACACGAATACTTATCCGGTTGAGCAGTCGTGCATGGTCCGGTACGCGCGCTCGTGGAGCTGCGCGCATGATCGTGTACCTGTGCGCCCGCGCATGATCGTGTACCTGTGCGCCCGCGCCTGATCGTGTACCTGTGCGCCTGCGCCAATCGTGTACATGCGCGCCTGCGCATGATCGTGTACCTGTGCGCCCGCGCATGATCGTGTACCTATGCGCCCGCGCATGATCGTGTACCTGTGCGCCAATCGTGTACCTGCGCGCCTGCGCATGATCGTGTACCTGCACACCTGCGTGCCGATCGTGTACCTGCGTGTGCGCGCCAATCGTGTACCTGCACACCTGTGCGCCGATCGTGTATTCGCGCGCCTGCGCATAATCGGGTACCTGACGAGTATTGCATATTATGCCTGACTTGCATGATCGTGCTATGCAAACGAGTGAATATGGCCTTGCGAATGATACATGAATGGTTCCGAGCGCTGACCCCGACTCCCAAACGAATCTTGCTGTTTGTAGCCGTCAAGCCTCGGAACGGTCTTATGAATGATGCATGGATGTTCCGAGCCGCTTGCACGCTGTTCGGAGCCCGTCAAGAATGGGCCTCGGAACGGTCGTACGAATGATGCATGAATGGATCCGAGCCGCTTGCGCGCGACTCCCGAACGGGTATTGCTGTTCGGAGTCCGCCAAAAATAGGCCTCGGAACGGTCGTGCGGGTGGAGTACGAATGGTCGTGCGGGTGGAGTACGAATACACTTTCAACATAAGAGTGGTGTGAAATCAAGAATACTTATCTCTTGGAGTGACGGGTGCCAAGATGCTCGGGATGATCATGCGGGATCGGGTCGACCTTAGCAGCAGCAGATGGAACACATGTCTTTTGGGTAGTGGTGTTTATACGAGGTTTGCAATTTGTAAGTTTCCCACAGACGGCGCCAGATGTTTCTACCGAATTATGCGCGTGGGCGTAATGGGACAGAAGCAACAGTGTTGTGCTTCCTCTCTTCCTTCCTTCCTTCTCTTCGTGCGTCCGAACGGTGGGGCTGTTTGGATGGGCGGGCGCTACCTTCTTCCTTCGTGCGTGCGGGCTTCTCCTTCTCTTCGGGCGGATGACTCTCCTGTCGTGCGCTTCTTCTTCCTTCGGGTGATCGGGTGGGTGCATTCGCGAGCGGATGTTAGAAGAATACAACAATGAATAGACGGTCAGGGGTCGAGACGGGGTGGCCCGCCTTCAACGCTCCGATGCCTAAGTCAGATGATGTATTGGATATAACAGTCAAGCGAATGTGCGGACGAGTGAGTTGGGATCAATGTCGTTAACTGACTCTTGATGGGGTGATCTTACCTGTAATAAATACCTGATATATATAGGTGGTTGAGTTTGGAGCCTGGTGGTGTTCTTCGATGTGGGACAACCTGTACTCTGCTGGTGTGTGTTCTGCTTATTCGGGCGCGCCTCCTCTGGGCGCGTGCGCGCTCGGAAGGGGTGGGTCCGGTGAGTGAAGTTGGTGCCTCCTTGGTGGTCTTGCATGTGGTCGAGTAGGTGTTGCTAATCTGCTTAATTGGATAAATATGTTAATCGTACAGCTAATTGGTGCAATACTAACAAGTCCCCCAATTCCCCAAGTCAAAGAGCACTTTCTTGACTGGGGAGTTGAAAAAGGGTGTGCGATTAACACGAATACTTATCCGGTTGAGCAGTCGTGCGTGGTCCGGTACGCGCGCTCGTGGAGCTGCGCGCATGATCGTGTACCTGTGCGCCCGCGCATGATCGTGTACCTGTGCGCCCGCGCCTGATCGTGTACCTGTGCGCCTGCGCCAATCGTGTACATGCGCGCCTGCGCATGATCGTGTACTTGCACACCTGCGTGCCGATCGTGTACCTGCGTGTGCGCGCCAATCGTGTACCTGCACACCTGCGCGCCGATCGTGTATTCGCGCGCCGATCGTGTATTCGCGCGCCTGCGCATAATCGGGTACCTGACGAGTATTGCATATTATGCCTGACTTGCATGATCGTGCTATGCAAACGAGCGAATATGGCCTTGCGAATGATGCATGAATGGTTCCGAGCGTTGACCCCGACTCCCAAACGAATCTTGCTGTTTGTAGCCGTTAAGCCTCGGAACGGTCTTATGAATGATGCATGGATGTTCTGAGCCGCTTGCACGCTGTTCGGAGCCCGTCAAGAATGGGCCTCGGAACGGTCGTATGAATGATGCATGGATGTTCCGAGCCACTTGCACGCTGTTCGGAGCCCGTCAAGAATGGGCCTCGGAACGGTCGTACGAATGATGCGTGAATGAATCCGAGCCGCTTGCGCACGACTCCCGAACGGGTCTTGCTGTTCGGAGTCCGCCAAGAATAGGCCTCGGAACGGTCGTGCGGGTGGAGTACGAATAGTCGTGCGGGTGGAGTACGAATACACTTTCAACATAAGAGTGGTGTGAAATCAAGAATACTTATCTCTTGGAGTGACGGGTGCCAAGATGCTCGGGATGATCGTGTGGGATCGGGTCGACCTTAGCAGCAGCAGATGGAACACATGTCTTTTGGGTAGTGGTGTTTATACGAGGTTTGCAATTTGTAAGTTTCCCACAGACGGCGCCAGATGTTTCTACCGAATTATGCGCGTGGGCGTAATGGGGCAGAAGCAACAGTGTTGTGCTTCCTCTCTTCCTTCCTTCCTTCTCTTCGTGCGTCCGAACGGTGGGGCTGTTTGGATGGGCGGGCGCTACCTTCTTCCTTCGTGCGTGCGGGCTTCTCCTTCTCTTCGGGCGGATGACTCTCCTGTCGTGCGCTTCTTCTTCCTTCGGGTGATCGGGTGGGTGCGTTCGCGAGCGGATGTTAGAAGAATACAACAATGAATAGACGGTCAGGGGTCGAGACGGGGTGGCCCGCCTTCAACGCTCCGATGCCTAAGTCAGATGATGTATTGGATATAACAGTCAAGCGAATGTGCGGACGAGTGAGTTGGGATCAATGTCGTTAACTGACTCTTGATGGGGTGATCTTACCTGTAATAAATACCTGATATATATAGGTGGTTGAGTTTGGAGCCTGGTGGTGTTCTTCGATGTGGGACAACCTGTACTCTGCTGGTGTGTGTTCTGCTTATTCGGGCGCGCCTCCTCTGGGCGCGTGCGCGCTCGGAAGGGGTGGGTCCGGTGAGTGAAGTTGGTGCCTCCTTGGTGGTCTTGCATGTGGTCGAGTAGGTGTTGCTAATCTGCTTAATTGGATAAATATGTTAATCGTACAGCTAATTGGTGCAATACTAACAAGTCCCCAAATTCCCCAAGTCAAAGAGCACTTTCTTGACTGGGGAGTTGAAAAAGGGTGTGCGATTAACACGAATACTTATCCGGTTGAGCAGTCATGCGTGGTCCGGTACGCGCGCTCGTGGAGCTGCGCGCATGATCGTGTACCTGTGCGCCCGCGCATGATCGTGTATCTGTGCGCCCGCGCCTGATCGTGTACCTGTGCGCCTGCGCCAATCGTGTACATGCGCGCCTGCGCATGATCGTGTACTTGCACACCTGCGTGCCGATCGTGTACCTGCGTGTGCGCGCCAATCGTGTACCTGCACACCTGCGCGCCGATCGTGTATTCGCGCGCCTGCGCATAATCGGGTACCTGACGAGTATTGCATATTATGCCTGACTTGCATGATCGTGCTATGCAAACGAGCGAATATGGCCTTGCCAATGATGCATGAATGGTTCCGAGCGTTGACCCCGACTCCCAAACGAATCTTGCTGTTTGTAGCCGTTAAGCCTCGGAACGGTCTTATGAATGATGCATGGATGTTCTGAGCCGCTTGCACGCTGTTCGGAGCCCGTCAAGAATGGGCCTCGGAACGGTCGTATGAATGATGCATGGATGTTCCGAGCCACTTGCACGCTGTTCGGAGCCCGTCAAGAATGGGCCTCGGAACGGTCATACGAATGATGCATGAATGAATCCGAGCCGCTTGCGCACGACTCCTGAACGGGTCTTGCTGTTCAGAGTCCGCCAAGAATAGGCCTCGGAACGGTCGTGCGGGTGGAGTACGAACAGTCGTGCGGGTGGAGTACGAATACACTTTCAACATAAGAGTGGTGTGAAATCAAGAATACTTATCTCTTGGAGTGACGGGTGCCAAGATGCTCGGGATGATCGTGCGGGATCGGGTCGACCTTAGCAGCAGCAGATGGAACACATGTCTTTTGGGTAGTGGTGTTTATACGAGGTTTGCAATTTGTAAGTTTCCCACAGACGGCGCCAGATGTTTCTACCGAATTATGCGCGTGGGCGTAATGGGGCAGAAGCAACAGTGTTGTGCTTCCTCTCTTCCTTCCTTCCTTCTCTTCGTGCGTCCGAACGGTGGGGCTGTTCGGATGGGCGGGCGCTACCTTCTTCCTTCGTGCGTGCGGGCTTCTCCTTCTCTTCGGGCGGATGACTCTCCTGTCGTGCGCTTCTTCTTCCTTCGGGTGATCGGGTGGGTGCGTTCGCGAGCGGATGTTAGAAGAATACAACAATTAATAGACGGTCAGGGGTCGAGACGGGGTGGCCCGCCTTCAACGCTCCGATGCCTAAGTCAGATGATGTATTGGATATAACAGTCAAGCGAATGTGCGGACGAGTGAGTTGGCATCAATGTCGTTAACTGACTCTTGATGGGGTGATCTTACCTGTAATAAATACCTGATATATATAGGTGGTTGAGTTTGGAGCCTGGTGGTGTTCTTCGATGTGGGACAACCTGTACTCTGCTGGTGTGTGTTCTGCTTATTCGGGCGCGCCTCCTCTAGGCGCGTGCGCGCTCGGAAGGGGTGGGTCCGGTGAGTGAAGTTGGTGCCTCCTTGGTGGTCTTGCATGTGGTCGAGTAGGTGTTGCTAATCTGCTTAATTGGATAAATATGTTAATCGTACAGCTAATTGGTGCAATACTAACAAGTCCCCCAATTCCCCAAGTCAAAGAGCACTTTCTTGACTGGGGAGTTGAAAAAGGGTGTGCGATTAACACGAATACTTATCCGGTTGAGCAATCGTGCGTGGTCCGGTACGCGCGCTCGTGGAGCTGCGCGCATGATCGTGTACCTGTGCGCCCGCGCATGATCGTGTACCTGTGCGCCCGCGCATGATCGTGTACCTGTGCGCCTGCGCCAATCGTGTACATGCGCGCCTGCGCATGATCGTGTACTTGCACACCTGCGTGCCGATCGTGTACCTGCGTGTGCGCGCCAATCGTGTACCTGCACACCTGCGCGCCGATCGTGTATTCGCGCGCCGATCGTGTATTCGCGCGCCTGCGCATAATCGGGTACCTGACGAGTATTGCATATTATGCCTGACTTGCATGATCGTGCTATGCAAACGAGCGAATATGGCCTTGCGAATGATGCATGAATGGTTCCGAGCGTTGACCCCGACTCCCAAACGAATCTTGCTGTTTGTAGCCGTTAAGCCTCGGAACGGTCTTATGAATGATGCATGGATGTTCTGAGCCGCTTGCACGCTGTTCGGAGCCCGTCAAGAATGGGCCTCGGAACGGTCGTATGAATGATGCATGGATGTTCCGAGCCACTTGCACGCTGTTCGGAGCCCGTCAAGAATGGGCCTCGGAACGGTCGTACGAATGATGCGTGAATGAATCCGAGCCGCTTGCGCACGACTCCCGAACGGGTCTTGCTGTTCGGAGTCCGCCAAGAATAGGCCTCGGAACGGTCGTGCGGGTGGAGTACGAACAGTCGTGCGGGTGGAGTACGAATACACTTTCAACATAAGAGTGGTGTGAAATCAAGAATACTTATCTCTTGGAGTGACGGGTGCCAAGATGCTCGGGATGATCGTGTGGGATCGGGTCGACCTTAGCAGCAGCAGATGGAACACATGTCTTTTGGGTAGTGGTGTTTATACGAGGTTTGCAATTTGTAAGTTTCCCACAGACGGCGCCAGATGTTTCTACCGAATTATGCGCGTGGGCGTAATGGGGCAGAAGCAACAGTGTTGTGCTTCCTCTCTTCCTTCCTTCCTTCTCTTCGTGCGTCCGAACGGTGGGGCTGTTTGGATGGGCGGGCGCTACCTTCTTCCTTCGTGCGTGCGGGCTTCTCCTTCTCTTCGGGCGGATGACTCTCCTGTCGTGCGCTTCTTCTTCCTTCGGGTGATCGGGTGGGTGCGTTCGCGAGCGGATGTTAGAAGAATACAACAATGAATAGACGGTCAGGGGTCGAGACGGGGTGGCCCGCCTTCAACGCTCCGATGCCTAAGTCAGATGATGTATTGGATATAACAGTCAAGCGAATGTGCGGACGAGTGAGTTGGGATCAATGTCGTTAACTGACTCTTGATGGGGTGATCTTACCTGTAATAAATACCTGATATATATAGGTGGTTGAGTTTGGAGCCTGGTGGTGTTCTTCGATGTGGGACAACCTGTACTCTGCTGGTGTGTGTTCTGCTTATTCGGGCGCGCCTCCTCTGGGCGCGTGCGCGCTCGGAAGGGGTGGGTCCGGTGAGTGAAGTTGGTGCCTCCTTGGTGGTCTTGCATGTGGTCGAGTAGGTGTTGCTAATCTGCTTAATTGGATAAATATGTTAATCGTACAGCTAATTGGTGCAATACTAACAAGTCCCCAAATTCCCCAAGTCAAAGAGCACTTTCTTGACTGGGGAGTTGAAAAAGGGTGTGCGATTAACACGAATACTTATCCGGTTGAGCAGTCGTGCGTGGTCCGGTACGCGCGCTCGTGGAGCTGCGCGCATGATCGTGTACCTGTGCGCCCGCGCATGATCGTGTATCTGTGCGCCCGCGCCTGATCGTGTACCTGTGCGCCTGCGCCAATCGTGTACATGCGCGCCTGCGCATGATCGTGTACTTGCACACCTGCGTGCCGATCGTGTACCTGCGTGTGCGCGCCAATCGTGTACCTGCACACCTGCGCGCCGATCGTGTATTCGCGCGCCTGCGCATAATCGGGTACCTGACGAGTATTGCATATTATGCCTGACTTGCATGATCGTGCTATGCAAACGAGCGAATATGGCCTTGCCAATGATGCATGAATGGTTCCGAGCGTTGACCCCGACTCCCAAACGAATCTTGCTGTTTGTAGCCGTTAAGCCTCGGAACGGTCTTATGAATGATGCATGGATGTTCTGAGCCGCTTGCACGCTGTTCGGAGCCCGTCAAGAATGGGCCTCGGAACGGTCGTATGAATGATGCATGGATGTTCCGAGCCACTTGCACGCTGTTCGGAGCCCGTCAAGAATGGGCCTCGGAACGGTCATACGAATGATGCATGAATGAATCCGAGCCGCTTGCGCACGACTCCTGAACGGGTCTTGCTGTTCAGAGTCCGCCAAGAATAGGCCTCGGAACGGTCGTGCGGGTGGAGTACGAACAGTCGTGCGGGTGGAGTACGAATACACTTTCAACATAAGAGTGGTGTGAAATCAAGAATACTTATCTCTTGGAGTGACGGGTGCCAAGATGCTCGGGATGATCGTGCGGGATCGGGTCGACCTTAGCAGCAGCAGATGGAACACATGTCTTTTGGGTAGTGGTGTTTATACGAGGTTTGCAATTTGTAAGTTTCCCACAGACGGCGCCAGATGTTTCTACCGAATTATGCGCGTGGGCGTAATGGGGCAGAAGCAACAGTGTTGTGCTTCCTCTCTTCCTTCCTTCCTTCTCTTCGTGCGTCCGAACGGTGGGGCTGTTCGGATGGGCGGGCGCTACCTTCTTCCTTCGTGCGTGCGGGCTTCTCCTTCTCTTCGGGCGGATGACTCTCCTGTCGTGCGCTTCTTCTTCCTTCGGGTGATCGGGTGGGTGCGTTCGCGAGCGGATGTTAGAAGAATACAACAATTAATAGACGGTCAGGGGTCGAGACGGGGTGGCCCGCCTTCAACGCTCCGATGCCTAAGTCAGATGATGTATTGGATATAACAGTCAAGCGAATGTGCGGACGAGTGAGTTGGCATCAATGTCGTTAACTGACTCTTGATGGGGTGATCTTACCTGTAATAAATACCTGATATATATAGGTGGTTGAGTTTGGAGCCTGGTGGTGTTCTTCGATGTGGGACAACCTGTACTCTGCTGGTGTGTGTTCTGCTTATTCGGGCGCGCCTCCTCTAGGCGCGTGCGCGCTCGGAAGGGGTGGGTCCGGTGAGTGAAGTTGGTGCCTCCTTGGTGGTCTTGCATGTGGTCGAGTAGGTGTTGCTAATCTGCTTAATTGGATAAATATGTTAATCGTACAGCTAATTGGTGCAATACTAACAAGTCCCCCAATTCCCCAAGTCAAAGAGCACTTTCTTGACTGGGGAGTTGAAAAAGGGTGTGCGATTAACACGAATACTTATCCGGTTGAGCAGTCGTGCGTGGTCCGGTACGCGCGCTCATGGAGCTGCGCGCATGATCGTGTACCTGTGCGCCCGCGCATGATCGTGTACCTGTGCGCCCGCGCATGATCGTGTACCTGTGCGCCTGCGCCAATCGTGTACATGCGCGCCTGCGCATGATCGTGTACTTGCACACCTGCGTGCCGATCGTGTACCTGCGTGTGCGCGCCAATCGTGTACCTGCACACCTGCGCGCCGATCGTGTATTCGCGCGCCTGCGCATAATCGGGTACCTGACGAGTATTGCATATTATGCCTGACTTGCATGATCGTGCTATGCAAACGATCGAATATGGCCTTGCGAATGATGCATGAATGGTTCCGAGCGCTGACCCCGACTCCCAAACGAATCTTGCTGTTTGTAGCCGTTAAGCCTCGGAACGGTCTTATGAATGATGCATGGATGTTCTGAGCCGCTTGCACGCTGTTCGGAGCCCGTCAAGAATGGGCCTCGGAACGGTCGTATGAATGATGCATGGATGTTCTGAGCCACTTGCACGCTGTTCGGAGCCCGTCAAGAATGGGCCTCGGAACGGTCGTACGAATGATGCATGAATGGATCCGAGCCGCTTGCGCACGACTCCCGAACGGGTCTTGCTGTTCGGAGTCCGCCAAGAATAGGCCTTGATCTACGCATTTTAGGCGTATTAATTAATGTGTTTTCTCTACATTTGTACTTTGATAATTGCTTAGTTTTATTAGTTTTAACTTATTTTGTTAATATCAGGTGTTGACCAAAAGAGACGGAGTAAAGGAGTCTACAAGCACGCAAAACGCAACAAAATAAGGGAGAAATGAAATTGGTTCGAAATTCCAAGGAAGAAAGAAGAAAAATTGAAGAGAAAAAGAAATCATTGGTTGACTAGGAAAACCTTTCCTATGTTGACTAGGATTTGAAAGCTTCCGGAAGGATCTTGAAGAAGAACAAATGAAAATGGGTCCAATTAATTAGAAGACCATTTAGATAGCCCAAATATGAAGATCCAATCAGCCAATTTCGTGGAGATCAAGATTTGGCAAGAAAAGGTTTCCCAAAGTGAAAAGAAGAAGGAAATCTTGAAGAAGAAGAAAACTGGGCAGTCAGGTCACTCAACTTCTAAAATCCGTAGTAAATTCAATTCAACTCCAAATATGGCGTTCATTATATGGATTTTATAGCCCTTTGAATAAGCTTTCCAATGAAACAAGAATCGGAATTTTCTGAGCTCTAGAACTCCCGGAAGAGACGTTTCAAGACAGGCTGGCAGTTCTACCCGAGTACACTAGGAAAACCTAGTTTGGAGAGGAAAGTTGGAATTCTTCACCTATAAATACAAGAGCTCGGCCTCAAAGCAAATAATCACTTATTCTACAGCCTATGCTCTGCCAAATACTCTCCTCCTCCCCACAAATTAAGCCGACATCCTCAAGAAGCCAACTACGCCATCAAACCGCCGCATCTCTTCTTCCACCGACGCATAGGGGATTCCGAACGTCATCCACCAAAGAAGTCGAGTTCTCTTGAGTATCCATAGGGGATTCCGAAGATATAAAAGTGTAACAATGACCTCTTTACTCCGTAGTCTCTTTTTGTTCATGAAACTTGTTTGTGTGTTTTGGATGATTGTATTTCGGTTTTATTACATACGTAAATTTCAATAACTTTTCCATGTGTTCCTTATTCTAGATTTCAATTTGCATGAAGTTAATTGGTTCTTAATGCTTTGGTTTTGATTTAGGGGATTCCTAGTCTAGATCAATGGTGTTTAGGGGATGCCTAGCACAATCTATGAATTATGCATGTTTAATCGAAATTTAGGGTTATGGGATTTCGGTAGTGTTGATATTTGCATGTGTTAATAAATGAGTTAGATTATGGATTAAGTTGATCACTTGTATATAATTAATTAGGTTTTCTTTTTGTTTCAAACGTGGTATGTGTTTTTGGGTCTCATATGTGTTTGCTTATCTATGAGTCAATGCATGTTAGAGTCATAGGATTATGTGCTATGTTTGAGACGTTTCTAGTAAATAAATTAGGTAATTAAAAACAACTCTTTATACCCCCTTTTACTACACAAGAATTGCATGCACCCTTCAATCCCCGGTTAGAACGATCCCTACTTGCTCAAAATACTACATCTATAGGGTTTTAAATTGTATATGGTTGAATTATGTGTTAAGTTAATATTTGATGCATGTTTTGGTCATATCAGGCCTCGGAACGGTCGTGCGGGTGGAGTACGAACAGTCGTGCGGGTGGAGTACGAATACACTTTCAACATAAGAGTGGTGTGAAATCAAGAATACTTATCTCTTGGAGTGACGGGTGCCAAGATGCTCGGGATGATCGTGCGGGATCGGGTCGACCTTAGCAGCAGCAGATGGAACACATGTCTTTTGGGTAGTGGTGTTTATACGAGGTTTGCAATTTGTAAGTTTCCCACAGACGGCGCCAGATGTTTCTACCGAATTACGCGCGGGGGCGTAATGGGGCAGAAGCAACAGTGTTGTGCTTCCTCTCTTCCTTCCTTCCTTCTCTTCGTGCGTCCGAACGGTGGGGCTGTTTGGATGGGCGGGCGCTACCTTCTTCCTTCGTGCGTGCGGGCTTCTCCTTCTCTTCGGGCGGATGACTCTCCTGTCGTGCGCTTCTTCTTCCTTCGGGTGATCGGGTGGGTGCGTTCGCGAGCGGATGTTAGAAGAATACAACAATGAATATACGGTCAGGGGTCGAGACGGGGTGGCCCGCCTTCAACGCTCCGATGCCTAAGTCAGATGATGTATTGGATATAACAGTCAAGCGAACGTGCGGACGAGTGAGTTGGGATCAATGTCGTTAACTGACTCTTGATGGGGTGATCTTACCTGATATATATAGGTGGTTGAGTTTGGAGCTTGGTGGTGTTCTTCGATGTGGGACAACCTGTACTCTGCTGGTGTGTGTTCTGCTTATTCGGGCGCGCCTCCTCTGGCGCGTGCGCGCTCGGAAGGGGTGGGTCCGGTGAGTGAAGTTGGTACCTCCTTGGTGGTCTTGCATGTGGTCGAGTAGGTGTTGCTAATCTGCTTAATTGGATAAATATGTTAATCGTACAGCTAATTGGTGCAATACTAACAGGGTGGGTCCGGTGAGTGAAGTTGGTGCCTCCTTGGTGGTCTTGCATGTGGTCGAATAGGTGTTGCTAATCTGCTTAATTGGATAAATATGTTAATCGTACAGCTAATTGGTGCAATACTAACACAAGGTGCTCGGTAGGCCCACGCACAAGATGACACAAGACCATGAGTGCGTTACCAGCTTCACGGGCGAGACATCATACCCAATCGGGAGTGACAGCCTCCGGGTCGAAATTGGTGCACCCGACTCCCCGGACGATGAGGTCCGGACGGACTTCATTGTCATGGACACCCCCTCCCCCTACAACGCCATAATCGGGAGGCCGGGGATTTGAAAGCTAAAAATGATCATTGCAGGACACCTGCTTTTGGGACGATTCCCGACCGACCGGGGATACAATCACGAAGAAACCGCGAAACCCCAGGATAGAAAGAAGGTTCTCACCCTAGAACCTACGCCAGGAACGAAGACACGGAGCGACCCACGCGACAGGCTGACAACGCCGCGGGCGGGACCCCGCTCAGCCTGACGTAAGGGACAGAAGCGGTGCTACCCCTGAAGATTTACCCACCAGAGGCCACGGACCGAGGGGAACGATCAATGCACGAATGGTGAGGGGATGCGGCTCAACGACGACCTGTTGAAGGAACGGAGGGACATGGCGCACCTCCATAGTGCCGCCAACAAACAAAGAACCACCCGATTGTACAAATCAGCGTAAACGGGTTCGCCCAACCTAACTGGGGGACTGGGCGATGAGGATGATCCAACAGAAGGTGAAGGCACTTCGCCCATTGTGGGAAGGCTCGTACGTCATTGATAAGGTGATAAGCGACGACACTTTCACCTCAGGCACAGGCAAGTTCAACGATTACGTCACCCGTGGAACATCCAGCGCTTGCGGAAGTACTTTAATAAAAACCTCATATGTTGTACTTTCATTTGTTTTGAGTATAAGTTAGTTTCATCCTTCAAGTGTAATTATGTTACGTTCGTTTGTCCTTACCCCGCCCGCCCATGTACTCGGGGGACTGGGGATAGGCTACTCACAGTTGTAATACTTAGCCAAATTTCCATTTAAAGAGCAGGCGCGCGTTTGCATGAGTTATTCAAAAGATGCCAAAAAAAAACAAAGTACCATGGCACACAGAGAGAAGAAAATTTCAATTCATTCGTATCAAAGGCACGAAGGCCCGATTACAAAAAGTCTACTCCGACAACAGGAAAAGAAAGCTACTCTACTACGCCCCCGTATCATCCAACTCTTCGGCCTCCTCCGACGACGCCACCAAAACAGTTTTCACCTGCTCGCCCGGCTCCACCCGCCTGATCACCGGCTCCATCTCTCTCTCAGGCGCAGGAACCTGAGCGCCCGCCCGTCCCTCCATTTCGGACTCCACGAACGCTTGGTACTCCTTCATCTTCAAGAACGGACTCACCGCTGCCCGGAACGCAGCCACCTCCTCATCCACTTCTGCTCTGACCAATCTGCAGAGCTCATCAGACTCCTTGAACGTCGCCACAGCATCCATGCGAGCAACACGGTCAGCCTCCTTCAGCCGGGACTCTGATAGCGCCTCCCGGGCGGCTGCTTCAGCACAGACGCGTTTTAGCTCGGCGCGCACCTGCTCAACCTTAGCCACGGCCTTATCCCGCTCAGCCCTTGTCAGCGCTTCACGGGCAGCAGCTTCTTTAGACCGGGCAGTCGCCTCCTCCGCACGGGCAGTGTACCGATGCGTCAGATCATTAGCCTTCTCCAGCCTCGCCACCAATCGCTCCACCACCTTCCGGTGCTTCAACGCATCGGCTCTGAGGCGTGCAAGTTCCGAGATCACCCACGAACGGACGCGGAAGACCTGCTGCATCAGGCGGGTGCACGCACCAAAGACCGCATTTAGCCCATCGGGGGCAGCATTCTCCAGCGGCGACAGCAGGGACCCAAGGGAGGCAGCACCATCCACCAGCGCACGACGCAGACCATCCAAAACATCACCACCTAACCCAGGAACGGGGCCGAGAGAGGCGTCTTCCGTTCGGGGCCGCTTCTGCGCGCGCTCCTCGCCATCCCCCCGCCCAGGAGATTTGGGAGGACCTGACGACGGGAGCGGAGGATTTGGAGAGCAAGAGTATGGTGGAGAACCTAACGGTCGACTCGAAGCCAGGAGTGCGCCGGGAACACGACTTGACGACTGCGGTGCACAAACAGCCTCCCATCGGTCTCCGATATCATCTCCCTCGGACTGACGTTGATCACACTCCACCTGCCGCTTCTCGCGATGCTGCTGCTCGGCTAGCGGCCCCCGGATGGGCAAGGCAGGGTCAGCCACGTTGGAGACAGGGGTCTTGGGCTGGGTACTATCCCCCGGGACGCGTACGCCACAACCATCATCCGCCACCTTGCGGGCCTTCACAGCGATCTCCCGCAATGCGAACAGGCGGCGTTTTAGCACATCATCCTCGTCTGTCGCCTTGGACTTCGTCATCTCACCTACAAAGCACACAAATGGAAGGTTAGCGAACGACCCCAACGGCACGCATGCGCCCAACGAGTACTCAACTCATATCAAACATACGGCCAGACTGGGGGACTCCGCCCACGTAGGACGGTCTAGCCCGCTCAACACAAACACAGACACATCCCCAACGTTCGGGTCCATCCGGGCCCACACCGGCCGAGGCAGATTTCATGGGACACCCGGATATGTTGGGAGAACGCGTGGCAAGCCAACACTAGGCAAAAGAGAATAGGGAGGGAAAAACCACCAGCAACACTACGAACCTATAATTCCTACCCCAACCACAAATCAAACCCACCCTACCCAACCACACCCTGTTCTTGAGCCCGAAGCCAAAAAAAAAAACCCCAAATGGAGGAAGAAGAAGATAGCACATTGGCCTCACCAGAATAAAACATCTGGGCAGCACAAATTCCGGTCACAAAAGACACGGAAAGAGCAAATTCAAGAAAACAGATTGCAGAGGAGATTTCAGCAGCGTTTTTTCAAGCTTGAGAGGGATGAAGAAGACGAAGGCCAGGGCAGCCCCATTTATATTACTCGGACAGGACACGCAAACGAACACCGTCCGTCCGTTTTTCCCGTGTCACCGTTGGATCACGACACGTGGCCTGGGCGGTTTATTTACCCTCCTCAGTAACCGCGCCGACTCTCCAGCTTCCCGCCTCGATTCCAAACCCTAGCACGGTATCCAACAACTCGACACGTGGCACCCATGCACCAATCCCACTCTCCCACGCGCGCGACACCTACACTTCGAGCAGTCATGACATCAGCATTTCAATACCAAAGCACGCCAGCATTCATTACACGACAGCTGTAGTTATCACAAGAACGGTTCCCCAGGGCCAACCAAAAAGACTATCACTTAAACACCTTGCCCAGCTGGATCACCGAACCCAAGGCAGGACGCGTCACGCCCCCGGGCTAGCGCGCTTAGCAACCACATGTCCACACGTCCACACGTCCGCACATGTAAACATTAGGTTCGTACATCACCATGACCGTTCCACTGCAAGCCGGATCAGGCGGAAGAGGCATGGGGTCCGTCCCCTCTTTGCGCGCGCTGAGACCGATGGGCGGCACGGGCGTGAGGCCCGTCCTCTCTGTGCGTGCAACGCTAAACCGAAAGCCGACTCGCCATGGCTTGGGCGTGCGGTCCGTCCCCCCTTGATCGCTCCGAGACCGAGGAACGTCGCGGGCATGGGTCCCGGACGTTACAAAGCAAGCCGGATCAGGCAGCAGAGGCGTGGGGTCCGTCCCCTCTTTGCGCGCGCTGAGACCGATGGGCGGCACGGGTGTGGGGTCCGTCTTCTCCGTGAGCGCCACCGACTTGGATGGCTTGGGCGCGGGTCGGTCCCCCTTGATCGTACCAAGCACGATGAGCGCCGGGCATTGGTCCCGCCTTCTCCGCACGTTGAAGGCAAGCCGGATTAGGCGGTAAAGGCATGCGGTGCGTCCCCTCTTTATGCGCACTAAGACCGATGAACGGTATGGGCATGGGGCCCATCTCCTCCGTAGGCGTTTTGTATGTCGCGGTCTTTATCACTCCGTTGACGCTACACCGTACGTGACGGCATCCCCGTTGACGTACGCGGTGCACAGCGGCATCCCAACGCTTGTGTCACGAAAAACATTTACATACATTCATACCATGCATTCACGCATCATACCATACATTCACACATCTGCATACCTATTGTTTGTATAGCATTAGTTGTCCGATTAAATATACTTATCTGCTTAAGCAGGTAATCAACACCTACCAGACCACCACAAAGACCACCAAGGAGGCTTCAACTTCGTTCACAAGACCGACCCCATCCGAGCGCGCACGCGCCCGGCGGGCACACATCCGAATGTGCGGTTCACATGACAGCAAGTGCACCAGTCCCACATCGAAGAACATCATCAAACAGCAAGCTCAACCACCTATATATGTAAGGTATTTATTACAGGTAAGATCATCCCATTTGTTCCATCGTGATGAATTCACTCAACCCGAACACTAAATACACGCATGTTCGCTTGACTGTTATATCCAATACATCATCTGACTTAAGCATCGGAGCGTTGCAGGCGGGCCACCCCGTCTCGACCCCTGACTGCCTGTTTGTTCTTGTATTCTTCTAACAGCCCTACCCGAACATGTGTACCCGAATACCCAAAGAGAGAGCATCCGCACGCCCGACGAAGGCCGCACGCCCGAACACCCGACGAAGGAGCAAGCACCTGTCCATCCGAGCAGCCCGAACGTTCAGACGAAGGAAGAAGGAGAAGGAAGGAGTATTCGTACTATTCTGCCAGATTACGTCCCCGCGCGTAATTTGGTGGAAACAGTTGGCGCCGTCTGTGGGAAACTTACAAATTGAAAACCTCGTATAAACACCACTACCCAAAAGACATGTGTTCCATCTGCTGCTGCTAAGGTCGAGCCCACCCGCACGATCATCCTGATCCCGCACAATCATCCCGATCTCGCACGATCATCTCGATCCCGCACGATCATCCCGATCCTGCACGATCATCCTGAGCAACGTCTTGGCACCCGTCACTCCAAAAGATAAGTGTTCTTAGTTTCACACCATTCTTGTGCTCGAATTATAGTTATACACCACCCGCACGACCGTTCCGAGGCCTATCCTTGGCGGACTCCGAACAGCAAGACCCGTTCGGGAGTCGCGCGCAAGTGGCTCGGATCCATTCATGCATCATTCGTACGACCGTTCCGAGGCCCATCCTTGACGGGCTCCGAACAGCAAGATTCGTTTGGGAGTCCGTGCAAGCGGCTCGGAACATCCATGCATCATTCGTACGACCGTTCCGAGGCCCATCCTTGACGGGCTTCGAACAGCGTGCAAGCGGCTCGGAACATCCATGCATCATTCGCAAGACCGTTCTGAGGCTTAATGGCTCCGAACAGCAAGATTCGTTGGGGAGTCGGGGTCAGCGCTCAGAACCATTCATGCATCATTCGCAAGGCCATATTCGCTCATTTGCATAGCAAGATCATGCAAGTCAGGCATAATATGCAATACTCGTCAGGTACCCGATCACGTGCGAGTACACGATCATGCGCGAGCGCGAACAGGTACACAATCATGCGCGGGCGCACAGGTACACGATCATGCGCGGGCACACAGGTACACGATCGGGCGCGCAGCTCCACGAACGCGCGTATAGGACCACGCACCACTGCTCAACCGGATAAGTATTCGTGTTAATCGCATGAACCACTTTTTCAACTCCCCAGTCAAGAAAGTGCTCTTTGACTTGGGGACTTGGGGGACTTGTTTGTATAACATTAGTTGTCCGATTAAATATACTTATCCGCTTAAGCAAGTAATCAACACCTACCAGACCACCACAAAGACCACCAAGGAGGCTTCAACTTCGCTCACAAGACCGACCCCATCCGAGCGCGCACACGCCCGGCGGGCGCACATCCGAATGTGCGGTTCACATGACAGCAAGTGCACCAGTCTCACATCGAAGAACATCATCAAACAGTAAGCTCAACCACCTATATATGTAAGGTATTTATTACAGGTAAGATCATCCTATTCGTTCCATCGTGACGAATTCACTCAACCCGAACACTAAATACACGCACGTTCGCTTGACTGTTATATCCAATACATCATCTGACTTAGGCATCAGAGCGTTGAAGGTGGGCCACCCCGTCTCGACCCCTGACCACCTGTTTGTTCTTGTATTCTTCTAACAGCCCTACCCGAACACGCGTACCCGATCACCCGAAGAGAGAGCATCCGCACGCCCGACGAAGGCCGCACGCCCGAACACCCGATGAAGGAGCAAGCGCCCGTCCATCCGAGCAGCCCGAAACGTTCGGACGAAGGAATAAGGAGAAGGAAGGAGTATTCGTACTGTTCCGCCAGATTACGTCCCCGCGCGTAATTCGGTGGAAACACCTATATCTCTATGATTGCCTATGTTCATGTTTGCCAGACAATACTCCACCGGTGCCCGGCTCCAAATAGCAAGTCTTGTTTGGACGCTGGACCCACATATACAGGACCGCCCGAACAGGTACACGATCGAACGCACAGGTTCCCCATTCCGTCATGCGAGCCCTTCCTTGACCGGAGAGTTGGGGGACTTGGGGGTTATAGGACCACGCACCACTGCTCAACCGGATAAGTATTCGTATTAATCGCACGAACCCTTTTTCAACTCCCCAGTCAAGAAAGTGCTCTTTGACTTGGGGACTTGGGGGACTTATTTGTATAGCATTAGTTGTCCGATTAATATACTTATCCACTTAAGCAGGTAAGCAATACCTACTAGACCACCACAAAGACCACCAAGGAGGCTTCAACTTCGCTCACAAGACCGACCCCATCCGAGCGCACACGCGCCCGGCGGGCGCACATCCGAATGCACGGATCACACATCAGCAAGAGCACCAGTCCCACATCGAAGAACACAAGTGAGCTCCAAACTCAACCACCTATATATGCAAGGTATTTATTACAGGTAAAAGGATCCCAGTTTGAATCATCTGATCTCACTCCAACTACTCGCACGCACGTTTGCTCGACTGTTATATCCAATACATCATCTGACTTAGGCATCAGAGCGTTGAAGGCGGGCCACCCCGTCTCGACCCCTGACCGCCTGTTTGTTCTTGTATTATTTTAACAGCCCTACCCGAACACGCGTACCCGATCACTCGAAGAGAGAGCATCCGTACGCCCGACGAAGGCCGCACGCCCGAACACCCGACGAAGGAGCAAGCGCCCGTCCATCCGAGCAGCCCGAACGTTCGGACGAGGAAGAAGGAGAAGGAATGAGTATTCGTACTGTTCCGCCAGATTACGTCCCCGCGCGTAATTCGGTAGAAACAGGAGCGGAAACTGCCGATGAGAATGAAGACCAAGTCGTAGTGCCCACTGCCTAAGGTGATAGGGAGTATGACGAGACCTCTATCTCCTCCTTTGAGGAAGAAGAAGCTATGCATCCTGTAGAGAGAGGGAGGGTTGAGCTCATGTCCAAGTCTAAAATTGGGCCGAGTTCACCACAAGGAGTTGTGGGTTCCCTTGAGAATGGCGGACCAGCAGGGGTCGAAGATTAGAGGAGCCGAGGAGGCGATGTGGGCAGAGAGCTGGTATAGTGGCACTTCCATTAAATTCGGTAATGGCGGCGGTGAAAAAGTATATTCAAACTGGGTGAGTATAATTACCTATATAACAACGGTGGGTTTTCCTGTTCATTTGCACTGTATCAATGAACAGTATGACCAGTGCTCTCACGCTTGGAGCGTGCGAGCTGCTGTTCTTGATAAGGCAATCTGATCTGGCTCTCTCTCTCATCACCATAATCTTCTTCGATCAACATTCTTCGCAACCAATCCTCGCAACCAATCTTATTCTCTCTCTCTGATCACCCAAAAATCTGCTCGGCTGATCCCTGCATCGTGCTCTTGCATCTCGATCGAGCTGAGGTTTACAGTCTTCTTCGCACTCTCTCTTCGCTCGGAGCTATCCCGATCTCAGCCACCAGGTACGCCGGCCTCTACCCTAACCCCAACCCTGTATCTCCGCCTTGATTTACGTTTCACCATTTCAATCACTGAAATTCTGCTCTTAATTTACGCCATTTTAGCCAAGTTCCACTGTACCTGATTTTGATTCCTCTCTTCCTTTTGTCAGCGATTCGAATTTGGGTAACAACGAAGGATATCGGGACGGGATTTCAAAAGCCCAAGAGTACCAAGGATATTTGCAGGTATATAAACCTGTGTCTTTCTTCACAGTTGGTTTATGAGTTTTTCTGGTATGTTTCTATAGTTTAGGTTGCTATATTTCTGGGATTACAGAGTAGATGTTCAACTATGCATCCTAAGAAATAAAACCAATCAGAATTGATTTGCTATAATACCAAGTGATGAAAAAATCGACAAACAATTTGGACCAGACTTGAGCATGATATGATAAAATTGTTTATGATTGCATAGCAATCATATGTCAGAAAATAAGGAATTTTCTGATTTAAGTTTGTCAGAAAATTACTGTATATCATTCACGTCAATACAGATTTAAGTTTGTTTATGATTGCATAGCAATTATATGTCAGAAAATAAGGAATTTTCTACAGTAATCTGGAGCTGTAGGTTGCCTCATTGTCTGCACTGTATAAGTAATCTAGATCCTGCAGCAAGAATAATGTTCTACTAAGAATCTAGCCAATTCATTGTTGCCTTTAACTTGATGAGGAAACAGAAAGGCAACTGGATGTAGAGCATACATACCTGGATGCTGAAAGTGAGAGCTAAGTAATAAGCCTAACCAAACACTGATATCATTCCAATACTAACCAGAATAGCTATAGGGCCAGTTTTGTCTGCACCTTTGGTTTCTTCAGTAAGATGAGCTGCAGCATCATAGCCATACAGGAAGTAATTGCTCAACAGCACTGATAAGACCACTGCATAAGGCACACTAGATATCCCACTGCATAAGCCATACACCCATTTTGTTTGAAAACTAAATCAAAATTTAACTAATTTTATTCTTTTACATCAAAGAATCGTCATAAAAGTTAGAGACTTTTGATTTATTCTGATTTTGTGAATGTATCAACAGTTTACAATATCCTCAACACCTCATATGGTCAACAGCTAGATTCTCTTCAATACATGTATTAAGAAAGAAAAGGAGTCCTCTAATTTGCTTCACATGAAAAGAAAGAAAAGCATCGACATAAACGACATGACAAACAATAAAAACGTACTATGGCTGCTGAATCTAGCTAGGTAGAGAAAAACCCAAACCCAAGTATCTAGCTGGATTTGGGTTTGAATTGTGAAACAATGAATGAATGAATGATGTTGAATGGAAAGACCTTTTGGTTTTCTGGAGACGTAGAAATAGTAGGCGGTACCAACACCAATGGCCATAACAACCATGGCTATGCTTAGCATATTTCCGCTCTGTGGCTCTGTAACGTGTCCATTCTATTCTTTTTTTCGCTCGAACACAAACACACACTCTCTTAGTTTCGAGGGGGATTCAGAATTGGAGTCAACAACAACAAAAGTGAAGCGTGGTTTGGTTGCATCTCCCTCTGAATATACCTACCTAGGCAGAGTACCTCACGTGCTCCAATCCACAATTTTTACTTTTTTTTTGTAGGAAAGAAAAAGAAGAAAATTACTTTTCACTGGTTTGGGCACTTTGTGTAGTAAGTTTGAAGTAGAAAGAGTTAATTACCATGCATATGGGAAACACTACTGGTTCTGGTTGATTCAAGAGCAACAACAGCAGCTGCTTGCCAATTTGACCAAGCTTCTTCAGAAATGTTGTTTCTGTGCTGCTGCCTAGGATGGAGGCGATTGCTGATACTGGACAGTCTTGAAAGCGCTGAACAAGAAGAAGGAGACGAGTTTTTCTTCTTCCAACTCTCTCTTTCTTTGGATCTCCCAAATTGAAGTGAGTATAGACTATCAATTGTAGTGTATACTAGCTGATGGCAACCAACTGCAAGTCTGCAACTAGCCATATAAGCAAGACTTGCACTTTAAATGAGTGAAAAGTAAGCTGGATTTGATAAATATGCCTGATATGGAGATTGAGTTTGTGTTTTGTGTGCTTATCTATTTGATATAGGTCATTCCGTTGATGTTTTCCGTATTTCAAATAACAGAAAAGCTGGTTGGCAAAGTTCTAATTCTGCAATCTTAGTACTAATGCGCTCCAACAAATCTGAAAAAGCTTGAACGAACTTACATATAATGCCAAAGGGATATGATTTTGTTTGTGCCTGGACTATTCTTTATTTTATATAATAAAGGTTCTAAAAAAATTTTTAGGTATTGCATTATCGCGGGGTCTAATTGAGGGGTTGGATTTGGAGCAGTAAGGCAAGTGGCTTCAAAATGGGGTAGAAACAAATATGACCTTCAATAATGGCATTATAACCATTAATGAAGCTGCTGTGTATGTTGTATGTGCTACTGCTGTAAAATATAGTAAAATTAGCTATCTCCATAGGTGAAACAATAGAGGTGTTTGTTAGCTGCAGTTTCCAGTGCCACTGTTGGTTGCAGTGGATCGTGTGGGTGAGGTGAGTTGAACAGAGCTTAACTGAATATGAGCTAAGAATGGATATACTGTCAACACAGCATAACTAGGTTAAAGTCAACCAATTAGCTATATATATGGATCTGAATTGAAAAACTTTGATACAATAAATTCTCTTGACTAATGCTATGTCAAGAGTGCTACTAGATACGGAATGCCTGGAGAAAGTGCTCTGGTCACTTGACTAATGTTGTGTCATTTTAATGTTTGTGAAATCAGTAACTAATCCAGGTTGTGAAATCCTATAGTTGTCATCCTTTTGCTTTGCTTTCTATCTCTTATACCAATTATGATATTTGTTTTCCGGTGGTTAGTTCCACGTGACCTATTCCCCTTGGAAACAAGATCAGCGGGACAGAGTGTAGTGGTGTGTGCCAATCTCTTCTTCACAGCTTTGGTAGCACAATGCTTCCTTGCATCGCTGTGCCATCTCCGATAGATAGTAGGAGATGGGGAGCAAATCAATCAAAATGAAAAGCAGCAGTAGTTTAGTGTGCTTATCTATTTGAGGAGTTTTTGATGTTTAAATTATATGGTTTTCCCAGATTGCTTTCTCCTTTTGTTTCTAAATGTTGTATGTATAGTGGCCAAAAATGAATTGTTCAAATGAAGTGCGTGTACAGGTATACTATGAATTTCCTTCAAGATTACATAGCAAGTTGAATAACATACTTGGTCTTCTCCTTTTTTCAGAAAGCAAAAATATAAGATCAAACTGTTGTTACAAGTGCTTTCATGTACTCTTGGTGACATTCGAGGTTCATCTACATCTTAAAAGTGAGTTCTATATTTGGATTTTTGTTGTAATTTGTTCTTTGAAACTGGGGTTTTTATTTCTTTTTAGATGTATGTATATGATTACGTCCTTATACTAATTTGCTTAAATGAAATTCATTTGACTTTACAGCATAGGTTTCATTCAACAATTTACTCATAGTATTCATTTAAAATTTTTTCTTTCTCTCTTTCAATTCAAAATCCATGTTTTAGTCTACGAAATAGAGATATCCAGTTTGACTTGAGGCAAGAAAGACTGTGGCTTGCTTCTTAATTTGTATATTTCCTTTTCGTAGAGATGGCATGCTGTTTGAGTATTTTTTGGTAAAAATGCCATGGTCAATTTGTTGCGTTCTTGGCGTCTACCAACCAATTGGATGATCTAGATTTTTTTTAGGTTTTGATTAATTCAATTGTGTGTATTCTAAATTGAGTTATGATTTTTGTTTGATATTTTTTTTATTCTTTCCTGAAATTGGTTTGGTATATAATCTGCAGTTGATTTTGGGTTAGTTTGCTATCCGTATGAGCTTTGCTAAGGTTGAATCTATTTATCACTTTGTTCTCTGTCTCAGATATCTGCTCTCATCTTCGCTAATCACTCTCAATCCCCCTCTGCTGATCACCCTCAACCTCCACAAATCCAGCCTTCACGAACATCATTGTGGAATAAAGTCGGCTTCTACATTAATACCGTCTTTGTCTCTCCTTTGATTCATTTATGCTCTGATCGATTCAAAGGTATGCTAGCAGATGAGGCTTGATTTAATGTTTTGATTCAAGCATGGGTTTTGAGATTTTGGTTTTCCAATGTGCCTCTCTTTATCGTTTTTGAAGTTTTGTGTTTCAAACTGTGTTCATTACAGTTCGCTTTTGATAGATCGAGTGTATGCATATATGGAAGAATTTTCCTGATTGTTTAGTGGTTGGGCTCATTTTAGTGGCTAGATACATAGCTTTGAATGATCTCTATATATTGGCTTGCTGTTCGGCTTTATGGGAATTTTTGGTTTGTATGTTGGCTTATTAGTGTACTTTCTGTAATTTTACCAAATTTTATAAGAAATTGCATATGAAAATTGTCATCAGAACTAGCTGTATAGATTTATAATGTATAAATGTGCTTACTAATGATATGTGTTTTTGAATTGTATGTATTAGCAGCTAATAATCCATTCTGGATCGACATTTCAAATATTATTGTTTCTGTTTTATGTTCATGTTCTTGGCATTATTTGTTCTCTATATGTTGTTGCAGTATTTTTTGTAATCCATTTCAATCATTTTTTATTCCTTTGGTCTTTCTGCAGGGTGTGTAGGTTGTATGAAAAGTATATTTACCCGCTTCATTGTGTTGTGTCTTTGGCGATTATCGTACTTTCTTTCACCTTCTTATCGATATTCAGGTCTGTGTAATCTTTGATTTACATTTTGCTTTAGATGTGATATAAAGATTATGAGTGTTGTTGTTAGGTTATAATCTGTTACTTTTAGTTTTTGTAATTTGTTATTAACATTTGTTTTATTTGGTTAAATTTGCTTTTTAGGCATGGGGCGAAAGAAAAATGTAGATCATAGAAGTAAAGAAATATTGATGTGCGAAGACACAGCGGCACAACCAGAGAGACGCGGAGGAAGAAGAGGGCGTCTATCTACAGCAAATATTGGTGACAATGAGGCTGTTTGTGAAAATATAACGGGTAATTTCTTGCATACTATGTTTGTTTGTGCAATGAATTCGTAGAATCAGCCAACAATTTTGTTTCGGCAATAGGTTTCATATGGATAACAATGATTTTGTTTTGTGTCCAAGTAATTAATACAAGAGAGATGTTTAAATTTAATACATTGTAGTTTTCCCTGAATCTCATGCACATCTTTCCGTTTGGCTAGACTATGGACAATACTGGAATAAATTGTATAAACATGTTGCAAGCTTGATGTAGCAATGTAGAAATATATGTGCAGAATCTTGCACTGTTTGAGATTATGTTGGGACTATTAGTTATAATGTTTTATTTTTTCTTTCCAGTTATAAGGCCAGGAAGTAGGAAACGGTTATTCGAAGACAGGGAAAATTTAGAAGAAAGTTCAGCAGCCCGTGATAAAGTGGCAGTGTCTCAGTGTTTCACAGCTGAGGGTTCAGGTGGATCCAATCGAGTGCTGTGGGAACCTCAAAATATTCACCATGTTCAGGAGCATCAGTCAGGTAATGCAATAATCTATGCCATTGATATATTTTATCTCTACTGTTGTATGCTTAGTATGCTTACTGATGGTTTTGTCATAGCAGCGCATGGTTTATTTTTTGGGTCTTATTATTTATCATTATTATGTCCTTTGATTTTATATGCAATTCATTGGCTGATTGTTGTATTATTTACAATCCTTAATTGGTCAGCGAGGAAGCGATTCTTCCAAGACTCAGAAATTTTTGAACAAGGTTTGGGAGGTTGTGAAACAATGGCAATGTTACACCATTTGCGAGATGGAGGTTCAAGCAGCTCCAATCCAGTAGTTAGTTCAATTGAAATAACATCTCCTTTTCCAGATTCTTGGA
Source organism: Geum urbanum (assembly GCA_946800695.1). Lineage (NCBI taxonomy): Eukaryota > Viridiplantae > Streptophyta > Magnoliopsida > Rosales > Rosaceae > Geum > Geum urbanum. The sequence continues at coordinate 2,431,948 of OX327002.1, read as the reverse complement.
ATGCCAGTGATGTTGGCCAAGATGAATCAGGTAACATAACCATATAGTGCATTAACATAATTTTTTTAGGGCATTTTGGGACTTTGTGGACAACATAATTTCATATATTGTTTATATATGGCATATAAATGTTTCTGTGTATCCTTATACATTTGGTATCCTGATGGTTTTGCTAAATCAAAATCATTCTCACAATAATATCAATAAGTTATCTATAGATACTTCTATTGCTCATTTGCAATTATATGTAACATCTCTTATACAATTCAGTATGGTGCTTAGTATGAATATAGCCTTTATTAGCTAGATAAAGCCATTATGCAATACAACTTGAAATATATATATATATATATATATATATATATATGCAAGTCCATTACATGGGCTCAATGCCTAGCTCAGATCATGTATACCAGAATAATTGAGTTTTTTTGGCCTGTGAATCTATATGGGAGTGGTTTAACCATAATTTATAAGGGAAAATAGGTGATGTGCTTTACCTGACTGTGAGTCCCTAAGATGGTCACCCTTGGATATTTTCTTCTAGCAACTATTATCTGGTCGCTATTCTCCAAGGATGGTCTGCCAATGTTTGTCTGGCCATTATTCTTTTATGTTCACGTGGTTTCGGCATCGTGATTTTGTGCATAATTTGATTTTGTGAGTGGTCAGACTAATTTATGTGTGTGTGTGGATATTAATTGAATGAATGAGTCTGGAGTTATATGAACGTTCTGATTTCTGTTGTGGTGTGTTTGATCATAGCTTTCTGGTTGTGACTGCTGATGTTAATTTGTATTAGCTTGATTGTTAATTACATAGCTTTGGTATATGTATGTATACTTATCTAAATAATTATAGCATTATAATTGGTATTTTACTGTTTAATTATTCATGTGTTAATGAGGTTATTTTGTCTATGATTTTGTCGATGTTTGTCTGCCTATTATTCTTTTCTGTTAACATGGTTTCAGCACTGTGATTTTGTGCATGATTTCATTTTGTGATTGGTTAGGCTAATTTATGTGTGTATGGATATTAGCTGTATAAGTGAAGCAGAAGTTGTATGGAGGTTCTGGTTTCTATTTTGGTGTTTGTGTGTTGTGTTTGATGATAGTTTTACGTTTGTGATTGCTGATGTTAATTTCTATTAGTTTGATTAGTTTTATAGCTTTGACATATGTATATATATATATTTAACTAATCATATGTTTATAATTGGTATGTTACTGTTCGATTTCGCATGTATCAATAAGGCTATTCTGTTTTTTTTGTATAGTTTCATTAGACAGACTATTTTCATATATATGATGTGATTCCAAAATATGGTGTGATCCTGCTTACTTTAATGTTTGTTGCTTTCTTTTATTTTCTTTTAGAAAAGCATGATATTTATTTGGATTTTTTCGTCATGAATCTTTTGTAGGCACAACAATGAATAGACATGGTGATGATGCAGATCTTCATCAGACTATTGTAGGTATTATAATATTGCCTAAATTATTTGTTTCAATTTTTTTATCTTTGGATTGTTAGATGGGATTCAAATTGGTTTTTCAGATATGATGTGCAAGATGAAGCATGGCAAAAGAATGATGTCAGATCATGCGGAATCTTCTTCTAAGAGAACACGTTTATCTGGTGGTACGTCTCATCAGTCTCTGCCATCTATTGACTCAGAGATGCATGCCAACGATAGCAGTGATGATGAAACACAGGAGGATAGCGACAGTGAAGATGTTCACAGAGTTCTATCAGGTATTTTAGCACATAATTATTTGAGTGTTACTGGTTGGTGTTAGCAAAATAGTTTAATTTTTGTTATCTATATTATAGCACATATAACACATAATGAGTATAGCTTAAATAACAGTTCAGCGAAAATTTGATTAATATCTGCATAACAATAGAGCTATTTCTGTGTGCTGTTAAAAAAAAGAGCCTCAACGTTCATTTGTTTTCTGTTTTCCTAGGCCAAAATGCAGTGTTTCATTTACTATATGATAATAGTGGGTCTTCTATTTGGTTTTGCTATTGTAGAAGTTAAAATTTAGTTTTTAGACCATTGGGTTTATAGATCTTACTATCTTTAAATCTTAATTTAGTTTTGGACGATGTAAATGTGTAATCTTCATGATTGTTTGTTGTTCAGTTTGGCATTTTTAGTACTTGGAATCCTCGAATAGTATTTGGATGTGACACTTCAAATTTAAATAATTCATGGGAGTTTATTTGGTGAGAAATAATAATAAAATGTGTACAAAGAAAATGGCTAAATATTAGGATAACTATGTCTAATTTTTTCTTCATTCTGTTAATAAAGTTATTTAAGGTAGTGTATGGATATAGTGTCGTTTATATGCTATAGTTTTCTTGAACAATCTAATAATTATGCTTATGTATCAATGACAGGTCTTGATCGAACAATTTATGGGCAGGCATCGTATCAACGAACTCAATCAACCTATCCAGGTGAGGACAGATTAAACTTCAATATTAATTATGAATTAATAAAATTTCATTATCAATCATTATTTATCTAATTTATATTTTTATGATGTGATCGCAGGAGTCATTGTGAATTATAATGACTCCGGTGATGATGTTTATACATGCGAACATTGTGCTGCCCTCTTTTGGTTAGATGAAGCATTAAAAAAGAAAAAAAATAACCGATTGATTTACACTCATTGCTGTGAAAAAGGACAAGTCCAACTTCCGATATCATGTCCAACTCCAGCTTTTCTTGATGAACTGTTAAATCCAATTAATGGTCGAAAAAGTGTGTTATTTCGTGAAAATATTAGAGTTTATAATTCCATGTTTGCTTTTACTTTTATGGGGGCTAAAATTGAATATCACATAAATAATGGAACAGCGCCTTATGTATTTAAAATTTGTGGACAAGTGCATCATTTAATGGGTTCAGTTTTACCATCCGAAGGAGAAAGTCCTAAATATGCTCAACTATATGTGTATGACACTCAGAATGAAATTTCAAATCGTATAACTACTATTGATCCAAATAACGCAAACAACAATATTGATGTTAATATTGTTAAAGGATTAGTAGAATTGTTGGATGAGTGTAATGAATTAACCAAAATATATCGATCTATCAGAGATGATTTTGAGAATCATTTGTTGCCCAATTTTGATTTCACTATACTTGATCGTGAAAAAGTTGATGGCAAGCAATATGAATTACCTTCTGCTTCTGAAATTGGTGGATTGATTGTGGGTGATATATGATAATTTAATTCCAATAGAGACATAATTATTCGATCAAACGATGGATTGTTGAAACGAATATCTAAAATTCATCCAAAATTGATGTCATTACAATATCCACTTCTTTTTCCATATGGAGAAGATGGATTTAAAATAAATATGAAATTAAAAAAAATTGCGGAAAAAAGTGACAATAAAGATAGAAAATTGACAATGAACAAATTTGTATGTTACCAAATTCATGATAGAGAAAATCAACCGAGTACTTTGTTGAAAGGTGGAAGATTATTTCAACAGTATTTAGTCGATACATATGCAACGGTTGAAGAAAATCGATTAGAATATATAAGGAATCATCAACCAGAACTGATGTGTGAAACATGGAATAATATATCAACATTTGTTTCGAGTGGAATTGTCCAAGGCTCAGATATTGGAAAAAGAGTTTTTCTTCCTGGTTCTCACACGGGCAGTCCAAGAGATATGATAAATAATTATCAAGATGCAATGGCAATTTGTAAAGAATACGGTAATCCTGATTTGTTCACTACTTTCACGTGCAATGTGAAATGGCCAGAAATTTTGAGATATTTTGAAAAAAAATCAGGATACAAACCAGAAGATCGTCCTGATATTGTTTGTCGAATTTTTAAAATAAAAGTGGATGATATGATTGCTTATATTAAAACAGGAAAACCTTTTGGAGAAGTTGATGCTCACGTGTGTACAATTGAATTCCAAAAGCGAGGGTTGCCTCATGCTCATATATTATTTTGGCTTAAACATAAATACAAATGTTATACAGCAAATGATATAGATTCCATAATATCAGCAGAATTACCCGATAAAAATGTTAACCCACAGTTATTTGAAATAGTTAGTCAATTCATGATTCATGGTCCTTGCGTTCAACTTAATTCGAATTCTCCATGTATGCGAGACAAACAATGTACAAAACATTTTCCAAAACCATTTATTATAAACACGAATTTTCAAGCAATTAAGGCTCCCGAGTATAGACGTCGCGATGATGAATCACGTTTTGTAGTTAAAAAAGGAGTTCATGTTGGTAATAATTATGTTGTTCCTTACAATGCTAATTTGTTGATTAGATATAATGCTCATATAAATGTTGAATCGTGTTCTCAATCTATGTTAATTAAATATATATTCAAGTATATAAATAAAGGACCTGGTAGAGCCCGCGTGTTAGTTCGTGACAATATAAATGATGAGATCCAAAATTATCTCAATTGTCGATATTTAACTCCTCATGAGTCCGTATGGCGTTTATTTGAATTTTTCATTCATTCTAGATTTCCTGCAGTTCAATATTTAAAAATTCATTTGTCCAAAGAATAAACTATTTGTTTTCATCAAACTAATTCTCTTGAAAATGTGTTAAATGATCCGAATATAGAAACTACTATGCTAACTGCTTGGTTTCAAGCAAACAAGACTTATAAGAAGGCAAATAAATTAACATATACTCTGTTTCTACCGAATTACGCGCGGGGGCGTAACGGGGCAGAAGCAACAAGAATAAGCTTCCTCTTCCTTCCTCGGTCGTGCGGTGGGCCTCCTCTCCGTGGTGCGTCCGAACGGTGGGGCTGTTCGGATGGGCGGGCTCTCCTCTTCTTCCTTCTCTTCGTGCGTGCGGGCTCTTCTTGCGGGTGCTTCCTTCCTTCCTCGGGCGTTCGGGTGCAACTGTTAGAAGAATACAACAATGAAGCAGGCGGTCAGGGGTCAAGACGGGGTGGCCCGCCTTCAACGCTCCGATGCCTAAGTCAGAAGATGTATTGGATATAACAGTCAAGCGAACGTGCGAGCGAGTATGGGTTGGGGTGTTGAGAGATCGAAATGGAATTAGATACCGTTCGATGGAGTGATCTTACCTGTAATAAATACCTGATATATATAGGTGGTTGAGTTTGGAACCTGGTGGTGTTCTTCGATGTGGGACTGATGGTTCCCGCTGGTGTGTGATCCGCATGTTCGGGCGCGCCCCCTACGGGAGCGTGTGCGCTCGGAAGGGGTGGGTCCGGTGAGTGAAGTTGGTGCCTCCTTGGTGGTCTTGCATGTGGTGTGGTAGGTGTTGCTAATCTGCTTAAGTGGATAAGTATGTTAATCGTACAACTAATGATGCAATACTAACAAGTCCCCCAATTCCCCAAGTCAAAGAGAACTTTCTTGACTGGGGAGTTGAAAAAGGGTGTGCGATTAACAAGAATACTTATCCGGTTGAGCAGCGGTTACGATCCTGTGACCCCCCAAGTCCCCCAACTCTCCGGTCAAGAAAGGGCTCGCATGACGGAGCGGGACCTGGGTGTCCGAGTGTGTACCTGTTCGTGCGGCGGTGTACCTGTGCATGTTATGGATTTGGCGTCCCAACTAATCTTGCTAGTCTGGGACCCGCGCGCCCGTGGGGTGTTGTCTGTCCGTTCGTTGGTGTACCTATGGGCCCGAACTCCAGAACGAGACTTGCTATTCTGGAGCCGCGCGCCCAGGTGGGATCGGTCTTGCGAATATGTAAGTATCACAGATATGCAGATACGTAAGTATGCAGGATATGATGTATGAATGTATTGTATGATGCATGAATGTGTGCAAATGTTTTTCGTAGTACCAGCGCTGGGATGGTGCGGTGCACCGCGTACATAAACGGGGATGCCGTTTCGTACGGTATAGCATCAACGGAGGGATCAAGACCGCGATCTATAAGTAACGCGCTACGGAGGGAGCGAACACCGTACCCGTGCCGTTCTTCGGCTTAGCACGCGCAAAGAGGGGACGTGCCGCATGCCTTTGCCGCCTAAACCGGTGTTGCTTTCGGCGTCTGGGGGGATACACCTACGCCCGCGACGTCCATCGGTCATCGGTACGATCAAGGGGGGGAACACGACACCCCCAAGCTGTCCGAGTCGGCTTGTCGTTCGGTAACGGTGCGCTCACGGAGGGGAACACTAGACCCCACACCCGCGCCGCCCATCGGTCTTAGCGGAGAGAGAGGACCACTCGACCCCATGCCTCTGCCGCCCAAGCCGGCTTGCGTATCGTTATCGTTACGCACACGGAGGGGAAGAACCCCGCGCCCGTGCCGCCCATCGAGCTTAGCCCCGCTAATTCGGCTTTCGTTGTTACGATCGTCGAATGAGGAGCGTACTCTCCATTCGCGTCGTGTGTGTCGCCTATAGGGGGGACGGACCTCACGTCCCTACTAGGACTTTGTTTGGCACGGAGGGGAAGAACCCCACGCCCGTGTTTTGCCTATCAATTTTCGTCAGGAGAGGGGACGTATCCCATGCCTCTGCTAGGAATGAGCCGCCGCACGGAGGGGAAGAACCCCCCGCCGGTGTTGCCCATCGAACTGTGGAATACTTAGAGAGAGGGCGGACCCCATGCCTCTGCCTTGGAATGAACTGGTGAACGGAGGGGAAGAACCCCACGCCCGTGCCACCATTGGCGCGCGCAAGAGAGGGGACAGAACCCCATGCCTGTTGCCGCCCATCTGTTGCCTGGGACATATAGAGAGAGGGCGAACCTCATGCCTCCGGCGTTTATCCGACATGCGCTGTGTGCGAACGGAGGGGACGTGCCCCATACCCGTCGCCAGTTGGTGTCAAGGGACTGCAAGGGGAGGACGGACCCCTTGCCCTTTCGTATAGGCAACCTGTATCTTTGCGTACGGGGGGACGTACCCCGCGCCCGGCGCCCGTTTAGCCTCGGCGCCTGCAACCTGCCAGGGCCGAGCTGGTATGTGCGGGAAACACCCAACGTCAGTGTCGCTCGTCCGGTTTAGCGCGCCATGCCTGTTGCCGCGTAAACCGTGTTGCCAGTTCGTGGTGGTGCGTATAGTGGCGTTTACCTTGTTTGGACGTGCGCTTTGTGATCTGTCTCTATTTGGTCGTGCGGGTGGTGTAACTTTCCTTGGATTTTGGTGTTGTGTTGGTGACGAAACTGTTTCTACCGAATTACGCGCGGGGGCGTAATGGGGCAGAAGCAACAAGAATAAGCTTCCTCTTCCTTCCTCGGTCGTGCGGTGGTCCCCCTCTCCTTGGTGCGTCCGAACGGTGGGGCTGTTCGGATGGGCGGGCTCTCCTCTTCTTCCTTCTCTTCGTGCGTGCGGGCTATTCTTGCGGGTGTTTCCTTCCTTCCTCGGGCGTTCGGGTGCAGCTGTTAGAAGAATACAACAATGAAGCAGGCGGTCAGGGGTCAAGACGGGGTGGCCCGCCTTCAACGCTCCGATGCCTAAGTCAGAAGATGTATTGGATATAAAAGTCAAGCGAACGTGCGAGCGAGTATGGGTTGGGGTGTTGAGAGATCGAAATGGAATTAGATACCGTTCGATGGAGTGATCTTACCTGTAATAAATACCTGATATATATAGGTGGTTGAGTTTGGAACCTGGTGGTGTTCTTCGATGTGGGACTGATGGTTCCTGCTGGTGTGTGATCCGCATGTTCGGGCGCGCCCCCTACGGGCGCGTGTGCGCTCGGAAGGGGTGGGTCCGGTGAGTGAAGTTGGAGCCTCCTTGGTGGTCTTGCATGTGGTGTGGTAGGTGTTGCTAATCTGCTTAATTGGATAAGTATGTTAATCGTACAACTAATGATGCAATACTAACAAGTCCCCCAATTCCCCAAGTCAAAGAGCACTTTCTTGACTGGGGAGTTGAAAAAGGGTGTGCGATTAACAAGAATACTTATCCGGTTGAGCAGCGGTTACGATCCTGTGACCCCCCAAGTCCCCCAACTCCCCGGTCAAGAAAGGGCTCGCATGACGGAGCGGGACCTGGGTGTCCGAGTGTGTACCTGTTCGTGCGGCGGTGTACCTGTGCATGTTATGGATTTGGCGTCCCAACTGATCTTGCTAGTCTGGGACCCGCGCGCCCGTGGGGTGTTGTCTGTTCGTTCGTTGGTGTACCTATGGGCCCGGACTCCAGAACGAGACTTGCTATTCTGGAGCCGCGCGCCCAGGTGGGATCGGTTTTGCGAATATATAAGTATAACAGATATGCAGATACGCAAGTATGCAGGATATGATGTATGAATGTATGGTATGATGCATGAATGTATGGTATGATGTGTGCATGCTAAATGTTTTTCGTGACACCGGCATTGGGATGGCGCGGTGCACCGCGTACATCAACGGGGATGCCGTTCCGTACAGTATAGCGCCAATGGAGGGATCAAGACCGCGACCTATAAGTAACGCGCTACGGAGGGGACGGACCGCATGCCCGTGCCGTTCTTCGGCTTAGCACCCTCAGAGAGAGGGCGTACCCCATGCCTCCGTTATGACAGCCGGCTTGTATTTCGCGACGGAGGGGACGGACCACATGCCCGCGCTCATCAATCCCAGAACGCGCAAGGAGGGGTCGGACCGCACGCCCTTGGCGCTCTGAGTCGGGGCCGAATGTTAACGTTGCGCTCACACGGAGGGGAAACACCCCACGCCCGTGCCGCCCATCGACTGAGCACGCCCAGAGAGGAGTTGGCCCCATGCCTCTGTCATGACAGCCGGCTTGCTCTTCGATCATGTAACGGTGCGCCCACGGAGGGGGCGGACCCCATGCCCGTGCCGCCCATCGGTCTCAGCGCGCGCTTAGAGAGAGGGTGTGCCCCATGCCTCTGCCGCTTGATTCGGCTTGCTAATGCGTGCGCGTACGTAGAGGAAGAACCCCATCCCGTACGGCGCAGCTCTTCGCTCGGGACACGGCCAAAAGGGAATTCAGGCGTTTAGCCCTCTTTCGGGGCGCCCGAGCGGTGCTTGTACTAACCTGATGGTGGTGTGCGAGCGCTTGGTCGTGCGGGTGGTACGTGGTGTCGTGTCGTTGTCCTTGCCTTGGGGTTGGTGGTGTTCTGATGAGACGTTTGGAGGTGACATTCCTTTTGATTGCTCTTGGGGAACTGGTGTAATAAATGCTAGCCGCCGCATTGAATGCTGGTGTGCCCTTGCATTAAATGCTGATGTTGTGATGATTACTCGGAGGCAGACGTCACGCGCGTGGGTGCGTGGGAGTGGGGCATGGGTGCCACGTGGCGGTCCGTGGGAGACCGTGCTAGGGTTTGAAATCGAGGCGAGAAGCTGAGGAGTTGGCGCGGTTACTTAGGAGGGCAAGTAAACCGCCATGGCCACGTGTCATGATCCGAGGGCGGACACGCGAAAAACGGACGACTGGCGTTCGTTCGCGTATCCCGTCCGAGTAATATAAATAGGGTTCCTCTGCCATTGTCTTCTTCATCACTCTCACAACGTACCAAAACTCTGCCGGAATCTTCCTGCAATCTGTACCTTGTCTGAGCCTTCTCTGTGTTGGTGTTCTCTTGTGGTCGGAGTTCCTGTTTTGGCGTGAAAGTTTCAGTCCGCAACCCACAATCTGGTGAGGCTCTCGTCCTTGGTTTTGTTGTTTTTGTATCTGTGTTGTGTTTGTGTTTTTCTGGGTTGTTTGAACTCGGGGGTAGGGCGTGTTCTTGGGTGGGAGGGTGTTTTGATCTGTTTGCGGGTGGTTTCTCTGTGGGTTTGTGTTTCTGTGTGAAGAGGGATTTTTTTGGGTAAGTGTTGGTCGTGCGCTCGTCTATAGGATGGAGCCGATTGAGATACCGAGCGATCAGTCACGCGAGCGGATCTACATTCGGGGGTTAGGGTGGATTAGTTGTGGGTCGGGTGGGTCGAGTACGTCGAGTACGTCCAGTATGTCTTCGGATGAGTCTGTGTTGAGTGTCCCGCCATTGCAATTCATTTTGCCTGACACCTCTCCCGTGCAGCCAATGGAAGCTAGGCAAGCGCTCGAGACGGTGGGGTTGGAGAGCTCGTCTGGGTCGTCGGGCGGGCAGTTGATCGAACAATCGGGCGCGTCGACCCACTGGGGTGAAGAGAGGTCGGAGGGGGGGGATTCACTTCCTCAACCTACGGCGGGTGGACCTGTCCACTGGGCGTTCCCTGATGGCACGCCCGTCCAGGAGCCCGAACGTGCGCCAACCTCCTCGGAGTTGGACAGGTGGGCGAGAGACTACCACATCCCTGGCTCCGTGAAGTTGCGGGCACCTGGTAGAGGCCAATCGTTCACTCGCCCGCCGTCCGGTCACGTGTGTTTGAGCGAGTATCATCTGAAGGCAGGGATTAAGTTGCCGTTGCACCCGTTTTTCCAGTATATGCTGGCGCTGCTGAACATCACGCTGGGTCAGTGCGGGCCCACTCTCACTCACACGCTCGTGGCCATGTTCAATATTTTCCGGAAGAGCGGACTGAACCATCCTACGCGGGCGGAGTTCCTTCACTTCTTCCGTCTGCGTTACTCGACGCGCAAGAGGGACTGGGGGACCGTCACCGTGGAGCCGCGCGTGACGTGGTGGCTATCGGATCCACCCAGTTCTGCGACCAGCTGGCGTACGATCAGTTGCTTGGTGGGCGGTGACTGGGAGTTGGGCTCCTTCTCGGATGCTGATGTTGAGAATGCCGACTTGATTGATCGAGTCCCCCAATCCTTCCAGCCCCTAGACATGAATGAGTACCCGATGACGTCCGCAGAAGAGGCTCGGGTCAACCGTCTGAAGTTTGTCTTTGACCCAGCGCCCGAGGCGAAGTCATTCTACGCCGCCTGTCATTGGGATATTATTGAGGAGACGCGTCTCGCCAGGCGGCCGCGTATGTGTGCCTGTAGTTTGTTTGTCTGGGAGTAGAGTAGATTTTAGATACTGTTATTTCTGTTGCTAACCTGTTGCTTGTCGTTTGCTGCAGTTAAGAAGATGACTGGTAAGAACGCTTCTGCTAGTGATGTGGCCAAGCGCCGCATGGCCGACCTTCGGGGTACTGGGGCGAAAGTCCGACTGGTGGTGGATGATGGGCAAGGTGGTCTAGCGCTGGGGGACACTGAGCAGCCCAAGCTCCCCTCTCCTGCTGTGAGTGATTATGCCCCTGCCATCCCGGCGGGTGCCCGCCGTCCGCCGTCAGGCCAGGCTGGCGGAGCAAAGGCGCAGGAAAAGGTCGATCGCGCCGAGAGGCAAAGGGAGAAGCGCCAGGACAACCGTGATATGCGCCGGCAGGATCGAGACGATACGCGGGATGCAGTTCGTGCGTCTAGGGCAGGCGGACAGTCTTCTTCGTCGCCCCAATCGTCTGAGCGTCCCGCCACCAGGTCCCGAGCGCCCAGCCCGCCCAGTGGGCCCCCTGAGAAGCGTCTGCGTACGGAGAACCCGCTAGTCAAGGTGTCTGCTGCTCGGCCTGATGACCCGTTTACCTGCTACACTTCGTTGGCAAAGTCCCTTGAGGAGGCCATGAAGGCCGTGGATGTGATGGCGCCAGAGGTGGGTGCGGGAAACAAGGATGACATGGATACGGCCTATAACCTCTGTATGGCGCTACAGCGCAAGATGTATTTGGCGCGCGAGCGCTTCGCCAACAGGCGGTGTGCGGAGAGAGCCCAGGCGGAGATAACCAGGCTCACCAATGCTTGTATGAAGGCGGAGCAGCTGGCGAATGAGCGGGAGGCGCAGGCGGAGATACTTAAGGCCGAGCGTGACTCAGCACTTGCCGCCCTTGAAGAGGAGAAGGCTGTGGCGGGCAATAGGGTGGCTGAGGTGGAGTCCCGCCTGATGGCCGAGGCGCAAGCCCAAGTTCGGCAGGCGCGCGAGGAGGCGGTCGCTGACTTCAAGAATTCTGCGGAGTTCAAGGAGTTGGTGGAGGCCGAGGCTGAGGCTCAGGTCGTCCAATTTCAAGATATGGCGCGGCCTTTCCTGAAGACGGATGAGCTGAATGCTTGGTTGGCGGAGCAGGGGGTGCTGCCGAGCGGAGGTGATGGCGTGGGCGCGGGCGGCGCGAAGTAGGGCAGCTGTTTCTTTTGCTTTGTTTTGTAAAATAGAGTAGATCTTTTGCTTTCCTTTGTTGATCGGGCCTTTGTGCTCTGGATTGTACGCCAGCTGTTTTTTTTTTTTTTTTTTTTGGTTCTGGCGAGATGAATGAAGTTTTCCTTTTATGTCCGCTTGTGTGCCCTGTGCTTGTTTCTCTCTCTCTTTTTTTGAACTTTGTTTTCCACTTGAATGAACTCAGCAACTCGTACGGGCGCGCGTTTCCTCATTGTACCTTTGTGGGCAGCCTATCCCCAGTCCCCCGAGTGTGAAGGCGGGTGGGGTAAGGACAAACGCAACAGTGTTTATACTTGGATGAGAATATATGGTGAGACTTAGTGAAGGTACTTCCTCAAGTGTTGGATGTTCCATGGGTGACGTAGTCGTTGACCCTGCATGTCTCTAAGGTAGAAAGTGTTGTCGCTTATTACCTCGTCAACGACGTACGGTCCTTCCCACAATGGGCGAAGCGCCTTCACCTTCTGTTCGATTGCCTTCATTACCCAGTCCCCCAGTTGGATTGGGCGAGCCCGTACGCGCTGGTTGTATAACCGAGCGATCCTCTGCTTATTGGCGGCGTTGTGTAGATGCGCCATATCTCTGCGCTCCTCTAGCAGGTCATTGTTGAGTCTTAGTCCCTCGCTGTTTGTGCGCGGGTCGTATCCTTCGATCCGCGGGCTCTGATGGGTGATTTCGAGGGGTAGCACGGCCTCCGTTCCGAACGTTAGGCTAAACGGGGTCTCGCCTGTGGCTGCGTTGGCTGTCGTTCGGATGGACCACAGGATTTCTGGGATGATGTCGGGCCAGCGTTCGTAGCCTGCATCCCCAGGTTCAATGTCTTCTATCTTCCTTTTGATGCCGGACTTGATGATTTTTTTTGCCGCCTCCACCTGGCCGTTTGTCTGGGGATGCGCGGGCGACGCGAAGATGAGGTCCGTCCCCTGGCGTTTGCAGAAGTCTATCAGCCTGGAGTTGTTGAATTGAGGCCCGTTATCCGTGATGATGCTGATCGGCGTCCCATATCGGCAGAAGAGGAAGCGCCAGAGGAAACGTTCCACCTTCTCCGTGGTGATCTTTGCCATGGGCTGGGCTTCGATGAACTTCGTGTGGTAGTCGATGATGACGATCAGGTACCTATATTGCCCTTTCGATTTTGGGAGCTCTCCGATCAGGTCCAGTCCCCACTGTGCGAATGGAACGGGCGACAGGAGGATGGATAAGGGGACGGCAGGCGCATGGTGGTGATGTGCGTGGAGCTGGCACTGGTGGCACTTGCTCGTCAGTGCCGTCGCGTCTGCGTGGATGGTGGGCCACCAGAATCCGTGCCGAAGGGCCTTGTGTGCGATCGACCTGGCGCCCGCGTGATGGCCGCACGTGCCCGAGTGGATCTCTTTCAAGATGGAGCCACCTTTTGTCGGGGTGACGCACTTGAGGCTGGCCCAGGTCCTGCCCCGTCGGTAGAGTGTCCCGTCCCGTACGCTGAAGTTGGCTGCCCGTGCGTCGACGGTTCTGGCCGCCTTCCTGTCCGCCGGTAGTTCTCCCCTGGCTTTGTAGGCGATAAGCTCGTCCATGTAACTGTGCTCGTGTGGTTCGATCGCCAAGACCTGTTTTGCCCCAGAGATGCTTGGTCGTCACAGCACTTCGACGATACGCTGCTCTGGGTCGGTGTGTACGGGCGCTGTGGCCAACCGGGCCAATTTGTCTGCCTTTGCGTTGAATCCCCGGCGTATGTGGTTGATGTTGACGTACTTGAATCCTTTGATTAGCGTTTGGACGTGCTTCAGGTAGGCGATCATGGATTCCTCCTTCGCCTGGAATTCCCCTCCGACCTGGCTCACCACCAGCTGTGAGTCACTGAAGATGTTGAGGTTGGGCGCTTCCGAATTTTTGGCTAGTTGTAGACCTGCGATGAGCGCCTCGTACTCGGCCTCGTTGTTCGTTGCCTTGAATTCGAACTTGAGGGCGTACTCTGCGTTCACCCCTCCCGGCCCGGTTAGGATTATGCCGGCGCCGCTCACCTTCTTCGTGCAGGATCCGTCGACGTAGAGGTTCCACTCCGAAAGTGGTCGCTCCACGACCTCTGCCCTGTCGAACGACTCCGCTGTCGGATTGTTGGGCGCTTGGGCGGGCGCCTCCTCTGCTTCTGCATACTCGGCGATGAAGTCTGCCACGGCCTGCCCCTTGATTGCCGTGCGAGGTTTGTACTGGAGGTCGAATTCACTAAGCTCGACGGCCCATTTTGCCAGGCGACCGCTGTGGTCGGGCGATTGGAGTATCTGACGCAAGGGTGTGTTGGTGAGGATGTGGATGCTATGCGCCTGGAAGTACGGCCTCAACCGTCGGGCAGCGGTTACGAGCGCGAGCGCCATCTTCTCGATCGTCGGGTACCGTGACTCAGCGCCTGTCATACCTTTTCCCGAGAAGAAAACAGGTAACTCTGTGTGGTCCTCCTTACGGATGAGGGCAGAACTGACGGCGGTGAGGGAAGCGGCCAAATAGAGGTACAGAATCTCCCCTCGGACGGGCCTAGAGAGGAGCGGAATGGACGCCAGGTATTCCTTGATCTGAAGGAAAGATTCCTCACATTCGAGCGTCCATACAACCTCGCGCTTGTTCGTGGTTCTCAGGGCCTTGAAGAATGGTGCGCACCTGTCCGAGTAGCGTGAGATAAAGCGGTTCAGGGATGCGAGCTTCCCTGTGAGGCTCTGTAGGTCCACTCTCTTGACGGGCGGCTTCATGTCGATGATCGCCTTGACTTTGGCTGGCGCGGCTTCGATCCCTCGTTGGCTGATAATATACCCCAGAAACTTGCTATTGGTGACTCCGAAGGTGCACTTGGCGGGGTTCAGCCTCATGCCATTCTTGATGAGGACGTCGAGCACAGTCCCCAAGTTCTGGACGTGGTCGACCGCCTGGATGCTCTTCACCAATATGTCGTCTACGTACACATCCACGATGCTGCCGATGAGGCCGTGGAACATCGTGTTCATGAGCCTCTGGTAAGTGGAGCCGGCGTTCTTCAGCCCGAAGGGCATGACAACGTAGCAATAAAGGCCTTTGTCCGTGACAAACGTCGTTGCTTCCTGGTCCGCGGGGTCCATGAAGATCTGGTTATAGCCCGAGTAAGCGTCCATCATTGATAGGAGCTCGTGCCCTGCTGTCGCGTCCACCAGTTGATCGATCCTTGGTAGCGGGAAGCTGTCTTTCGGGCATGCCTTGTTGAGATTACTGTAGTCGATGCACATCCTCCATTTCTTGTTGCTCTTCTGCACCATTACCGCGTTGGAAATCCACTTGGGATAATCCACCCTCCGGATGAACCCGATGCCCAGTAGTCGGTCTACCTCCTCGTGCATGGCCGCGTAGTGCTCCGCTTTGTACGCCCGTCGCTTCTGCTTCACTACTCGGGCACTGGCGTTGATGCTTAGTCGGTGGGATATGATATTCGTGTTGATTCCGGGCATGTCTTTGTACGACCAGGCGAACACCTCCTGCTTCTCTTTCAGCAGCGCGATCAGTCGTTCGGCTATTGCGGGGGCCAGCGATGCCCCGATCTGGACCGTCCTCTCCGGGCGTTCGGAGGATAGCCGGATCGTCCTCAGCTCTTCGCGTTCGGGGACTGGTGATACGGCCATCATTCCGTCACGAGGATCGTCGGGTACCTCCGACCCTGGCGCGGGTTCCAGGGCGAGGACCTCACGCTCGTTCTGAGTTTCCGCTGCCTCCTCGCTGTTGTATCCTCGGACATGCCCGACCCCGAGCTCGGTTGGGAACCGTCCGAGGAGCATGTACGTCGCGATGATCATCCTCAGTCTGCAGATCCCTGGCCTCCCGAGTATGGCGTTGTAGGGGGAGGGGGTGTCCATGATGGTGAAGTCCATCCGGATTTCGCTGCGTGGGGAATCGGGTGCGCCAACCTCGACCCGCAGGTTGTCACTCCCGATAGGATACGAGGTCTCGCCTGTGAAGCTGGTGATGCATTCATGATCCCGCGTCATCTTTCGTGCGGACCTTCCGAGCACCTTGTATGCGTCCAAGTAGATTATGTTGACAGACGCTCCGTTGTCGACTAGCACCCTCCTCACAAGGAACTGGTCGATGATCGCGTCGATCACGAACGGTAGGGTGCTGTCCCCCGAATTTTCTTCCTCGTCCTTCGCTGTGAAGCTGATGGTGGGCGCCTCCTCTCGTCGTGCCCCGGGCGCTCTCCTTTCCCCGACCGCTAGCACATCCCTGCTCGGGCGATCGGGCGATGGTACCCTCTCCTTGCGCTTGCCTCCGGATATCGCGTTGATAGTCCCACGGGTCCCGGCGTTGGCTCGGTGCTGGCGTCCACCCGTCCCGGGGCGACCGTTCTTCTTCATACCCCCGAGGGCTCTTCTAAGCAGTGGGCATTTGTTCGTGTGATGGGTGGGGGCGTTGTGGTACTCGCACCAAATGCCCGGGATTCGGTCGACCGGAGCCATCGCCGCCGTCACGCCGCTCGGTTGTGGGAGCTGGTGCCAAAGCAGGTGGAGGAGCTGCTCGGGTGACTGCTCATCGATTGTAAGGACTTTCCGCTCTGTCAGTTGGCGGGCGCCTCGCTGCGCCGATCCCTCCGCCCGGTGGCTGTGAAAGGGAGACTTTCGACTGCTCCGTCCTGGCGTGCCCTGGTGCTTCCTGTATCCTTCGGCTGGAGCCCCCCCGCTGTTCGAGGGCCGTTGGGGCTGAGCGTTCTCCTCCGGCCTGTTTGTGCTAGATTCGGAGGCGGACCCGTACACTCGTGTCTCCACCAGCGCCTTCTGTACAATTAGGTCCATGATCTCGTCGTAGTCGAGATGCTCCTTCCTTACGAGTTTCTCCACGAATGGGGTGGCGAGTAGGTTGTCCATCAGGGCGACCTTGGTCACTCGCTTGTCAAGGTCCCTGCATGTGCTTGCGAGCGTCCTCCATCGATTAATGTAGCTCGACAAGCTCTCGTCCATCTCCTGGCGGACCTTCAGGAGGATGCCCGTGGTGTTATACTTCCCTTGGAGCCGATAGCGCTTCTGAAAACTCTCCGCCAGCTCGAGGAATGAGTGGATGGACCCCGGCGGGATCTCGTAGAACCAGCTCCGTGCCTCCTCCGCCAGTGTTTCCTGGAACAGGAAACACAAGGTTGGGTCCGAATATCGGGTCCCGTCTGTGGTGGACCGAAACTCGTCCACGTGCGCTCGTGGATCCCCGCTCCCGTCAAACCGGGCAATCTTTGTTATCTTGGCGTGGGGATCCCTTCCTCTTTCCAGTATGTGCGCCGAGAACGGGCTGACCCGGGGGGCGAACGTCCCGCCCTGACCGGCCAGCTTGTCCTTGCGCAAGCGTGAGACTTCCTCCGCCAGCTCCTCCATCCTCCGTAGGATCAAGTTGTTGTTCGTCGAGGGTGATGACTCCTCCGCCGGTGAGGGCGTTCGGGCGTTGGGTCTGGCGAACAGAGGGCGCTCCTCGCTAGCGGTCTCCTGCGTCTCTTCGTGCTGCTCTATCCGCTGGCTAATGAGCGCCTCCAGTCGTTCCTCCATCCTTCGTAGGTTTTGGCGCCCCTCCGCCCTCTCAAGCGCAGCCTCCCGCAACTCCTGGGCCATGTCGTTGATGCGCCCGTCCTCGTCGTCCCTGCCGGTTGCCCGCGCGTTCCGCTCCTGTGAGTCTGGCGGAGTCTCTCCTTCGGGTGTGTCGTTGCCGTTAGTCGCCGGGTTGAGCATGTGGACCTTTGGTTTTGGTAGTGTTTATACGAGGTTTGCAATTTGTAAGTTTCCCACAGACGGCGCCAGATGTTTCTACCGAATTACGCGCGGGGGCGTAATGGGGCAGAAGCAACAAGAATAAGCTTCCTCTTCCTTCCTCGGTCGTGCGGTGGTCCCCCTCTCCTTGGTGCGTCCGAACGGTGGGGCTGTTCGGATGGGCGGGCTCTCCTCTTCTTCCTTCTCTTCGTGCGTGCGGGCTATTCTTGCGGGTGTTTCCTTCCTTCCTCGGGCGTTCGGGTGCAGCTGCTAGAAGAATACAACAATGAAGCAGGCGGTCAGGGGTCAAGACGGGGTGGCCCGCCTTCAACGCTCCGATGCCTAAGTCAGAAGATGTATTGGATATAACAGTCAAGCGAACGTGCGAGCGAGTATGGGTTGGGGTGTTGAGAGATCGAAATGGAATTAGATACCGTTCGATGGAGTGATCTTACCTGTAATAAATACCTGATATATATAGGTGGTTGAGTTTGGAACCTGGTGGTGTTCTTCGATGTGGGACTGATGGTTCCTGCTGGTGTGTGATCCGCATGTTCGGGCGCGCCCCCTACGGGCGCGTGTGCGCTCGGAAGGGGTGGGTCCGGTGAGTGAAGTTGGAGCCTCTTTGGTGGTCTTGCATGTGGTGTGGTAGGTGTTGCTAATCTGCTTAATTGGATAAGTATGTTAATCGTACAACTAATGATGCAATACTAACAGAAATGGTTTGAGATGACATTGCTTTTGAGGAACTGGTGTAATAAATGCTAGCCGCCGTGTTCAATGCTGCTTGTCGTCATGATTTGGCCGAAGGGCAGGCGTCACGCGCGTGGGCGCGTGAGGAGCTGCATGGTTGACAGTTGTTGAATTTGTTGGGGGTCGTGCTAGGGTTGTATTTAAGGCGGGAAGATGATGGGTTTGCACGGTTACTGAGGAGAGGCGAGTGGACCGGGTGGTGCCACGCGTCCCAATCCTACGGTGGGCATGATGGAACGGACGGCTGGCGTTGACTGGCTGATACCGACCGATTAGTATAAATAGGGGTATGGGTGCCCTGTTCTGACACTTCCATGATTCACAAAAGCCCTGCAAAAATTTCCCTGTGGTCTGCCTTCTTGAGATTTGCCGTATTTGTGTCCTACGCTGCCGGAGTTCGTGGTCGTCGCTTGTACCCAGTAGTGCCATCCCAAGCTGGTGAGTCCTTTATCCCTGATATTTGTGTACCCGTCGGGTTTGTGTTTTGTGTGGCTTCTGGGCTGTGTTTGGGTTTTACTGGATTTTCTTGTTGTTGTTTTGCTCAAAAACAGGGTTGGTTCTTGAGGCGGGGTGGGTTAGATTTGATTTGGGTGATATTTGGTGGGTTTTGGTGTTTGTGGTGTTGTTCCTCTGTCTGCTGCCAAGTGTTTGGCTCGGTCGTTTAATGGGGCTACATGGGCGGGAGTCCCCCAGTATACGCGCGCACTCAGTGTGGGCGAGGGTCCAACGAGCGCGGGCGTGGCAGTAAGTAGAATTCAAGTGTTGCGAAAGTGTTGTATCTGGTTTGCTAACCTGTCTGCGCGTGCGTTTGTAGCGAAGAAGATGGATGAAGTGAGCAAGCGTCGAATGCTTAGGTTGCTGGGTGCCGGGGCGAAGGTCCGCGGGGTGGCAGATGATGCCGAACGTGCGCCCCCGGTGGGCGGTGTGAGTGCCCCTGCTCCACATGTTCAAGTGCCACAAGCGGATGTTCCTCTCCTGCCGGCGGGCGATGTTGCTAGAGCCGAGACGCAGGTCGAGGAAGAACGTGAGCAACAGCTAGTCGTGCGGAGTGGTGGTACGAGTAGGCGGGAGGGTGGTCCTGCGCTGGCACCGGTGAGTCGTGCGCTTGCTGTGGTGCCGTCTCCAAGTCGGGCGGTTGTCCCAAGTCGGTCCCCGAGTCCTCCCCAGAGGTCTTGTTTTCCAGATCCTCCTCCTCTGGCCTTGGATGCGCCAAAGTCTCCCCCGCACGGGAAGAGTGGAAAACGTGCGCGGAAGAGGGTGCGGACGGAGGACGCCTCTCCCGGCCCCGCTTCTGGGTCGGGTGATGATGTTGTGGAGAGAGTGCGCCAGTCCCTGGAGGATGATGCTGCTGCGCTCGCGGTCGCGCTGCCGCCGGTGGAGGAGGCCCCCGCCGATGGGCTAGATGGGGTTTTTGGTTCCTGCGCGCGTCTGATGCAACAGGTCTTCTGCTACCGTTCGCGGGAGATTGCGGAACTTGCACGCCTCAGGGAGGGCGCGCTGGAGCACCAGAGGTCGATGGATGTGGTGGTGACCGCGAAGGAGAAGGCTGTCGATCTGGCGCGGCGGTACGTCGCTCGTGTGAACGAGGCGGATGTCCGGGCGGGAGAAGCTTCTGCCTGTGAAACTCTGGCCAAGATTGATAGAGATAAGGCTGTGGCCGAGGCGGAGTGTCTGCGCGGCGAGCTGAAGCGCGTTCGGGCTGAAGCAGCTGCCCGGGTGGCGTTCCTGGAGTCTGAGGTCGAGAGGCTGTCGGGCGTCGAGGTTCCTGCGCGTGAGAGAGTGGCGGGGCCTTCCAGGGGACGTGCTGGGGCTGAGCTGGAGCCAGTGGTCAGGCGGATGGGGCCGGGCGAACAGGCGGAAGCTGAGGTTGCGGTGTCATCGGATGAAGGTGAGGAGTTGGATGTGGAGACGGGGGCGGAGTAGTTGTTTTCTCTTTGTTTGTAATAGAGTAGGTTTTGTAAAAAAAAAAAATTTTGGACTGAATGGAATTGCTTTACCTCCCGCCTCTGTGCCTCTGTTTTTTTTTTGGCGTCTTTTTGAATAACTTGTGCGAGCATGTAAAGCAAATGTTACATTCAGTGGCCTATCCCCAGTCCCCCAGTCCCCCGAGTACATGGGCGGGCGGGTCAGGGGCAAACGAACGCGCAAATATGAGCTAACGGAAAGAGTAACAAGTATAATGCGACCAACAGTGACAATACTTCCCCGAATGTTGGACGTTCCGTGGGCGGGGTGTTCCTCCGTTTGGACGTGCCTGTACGGATGATCGGGCGGTCCGTTTCCTCGCCCTCAGTAGATTACTCGTGGTGTTGCCTTGCGCCGCCCAGGCATAGATCGTGCCTCCAGATCCGTGGGTCCTAAGGTAAGGACCTCCTGCCTGCCCCGAGTCTCCGTGGTTTCCTGCTGATTGTATCCTTGGACGTGCCCGATCCCATGCTCGGTTGGGAATCTTCCCAAGAGCAGGTGCCCTGCGATGATTAATTTCAGTTTGCAGATTCCAGGCCTCCCGAGTATGGCGTTGTAGGGGAGGGGGTGTCCATGATGATAAAGTCCGTCCGGATCTCGCTGTGCGGGGAGTTGGGCGCGCCAATTTCGACCCGCAGGTTGTCGCTTCCGATAGGATATGAGGTCTCGCCCGTGAAGCTGGAGATGCATTCATGGTCCTGCGTCATCTTGCTGGCGGGTCGGCCGAGCGCCGCGTATGCGTCGAAGTAGATTATGCTCACGGACGCCCCGTTGTCGACTAGTACCCTCTTCACAAGGAATTGGTCGATGATCGCGTCGATCACGAACGGTAGGGTGCTGTCCCTTGGATTTTCTTCCTCGTCCTTCGCTGTGAAGCTGATGGTGGGCGCCTCCTTCCGTCGTACCCCGGGCGCTCCTCCTGCCCCGATTGCCAGCACATCCCTGCTCGAGCGATCGGGCGACGATGCTCTCTCCTTGCGCTTGCCCCCGGATATCGTGTTGATAGTCCCACGGGTCCTGGCGCCGTCCTGGCGTTGCTGTCCTTCCGCCCTGGGAGCTTTCGTCCGTTCGTCCTCCATGTCTTCGAGGGCCTTCCTCAGCATGATGCAGCTGTTGGTACGGTGGGTGGTGGCGTTGTGGAACTCGCACCATACGTCCGGGAGCTGGCCAGCCGGTACCCCCGCCTTCGTCATGTTGTTCGGCGGCGGTATTCGGTGTCGGTTCAGGCGGAGCAGGTGCTCGGGTGACTGCCCGTTGATTGTTAAGACCTCCTGCACTGCCGGCCGATAGCGTGGGGCTGGCGGAATACGGGCACCCTGCGCCTGGTTGTAATTGTTGCCCTGATATCCGCGGAAGACGGGCCTTTGGTAGTTCTGTCTGTATGTATCCCGGTTCCTCTTGAAGCCCCCGGTTGGTCTCCCGCCGTCCGTCAGCTGTTGTGGTTGAGCGTCCGTTGCCTTAGGTCTGATGGAGCTAGGTTCGGAGGCGGCTCCGTACACTTGCGTCTCCACCAGTGCCTTCTGCACAATCAGGTCCATGAACTCGTCGTAGTCGAGATGCTCCTTCCTCACGAGTTTCTCTACGAATGGGGTGGCGAGTAGGTTGTCCATCAGGGCGACCTTGGCCACTCGCTTGTCAAGGTCCCTGCATGTGCTTGCGAGCGTCCTCCATCGGTTAATGTAGCTCGACAAGCTCTCGTCCATCCCCTGGCGGACCTTCAGGAGGATGCCCGTGGTGTTATACTTCCCTTGGAGCCGATAGCGCTTCTGAAAACTCTCTGCCAGCTCGAGGAATGAGTGGATGGACCCCGGCGGGATCTCGTAGAACCAGCTCCGTGCCTCCTCCGCCAGTGTTTCCTGGAACAGGAAACACAAGGTTGGGTCCGAATATCGGGTCCCGTCCGTGGTGGACCGAAACTCGTCCACGTGCGCTCGTGGATCCCCGCTCCCGTCAAACCGGGCAATCTTTGTTATCTTGGCGTGGGGATCCCTTCCTCTTTCCAGTATGTGCGCCGAGAACGGGCTGACCCGGGGGGCGAACGTTCCGCCCTGACCGGCCAGCTTGTTCTTGCGCAAGCGTGAGACTTCCTCCGCCAGCTCCTCCATCCTCCGTAGGATCAAGTTGTTCGTCGAGGGTGATGACTCCTCCGCCGGTAAGGGCGTTCGGGCGTTGGGTCTGGCGAACAGAGGGCGTTCCTCGCTGGCGGTCTCCTGCGTCTCTTCGTGCTGCTCCATCTGCTGGTTAATGAGCGCCTCCAGTCGTTCCTCCATCCTTCGTAGGTTTTGGCGCCCCTCCGCCCTCTCGAGCGCTGCCTCCCGCAACTTCTGGGCCATGCCGTTGATGCGCCCGTCCTCGTCGTCCCTGCCGGTTGCCCGCGCGTTCCGCTCCTGTGAGTCTGGCGGAGTCTCTCCTTCGGGTGTGTCGTTGCCGTTAGTCGCCGGGTTGAGCATGTGGACCTTTGGTTTCGGTGGTGTTTATACGAGGTTTGCAATTTGTAAGTTTCCCACAGACGGCGCCAGATGTTTCTACCGAATTACGCGCGGGGGCGTAACGGGGCAGAAGCAACAAGAATAAGCTTCCTCTTCCTTCCTCGGTCGTGCGGTGGGCCTCCTCTTCGTGGTGCGTCCGAACGGTGGGGCTGTTCGGATGGGCGGGCTCTCCTCTTCTTCCTTCTCTTCGTGCGTGCGGGCTCTTCTTGCGGGTGCTTCCTTCCTTCCTCGGGCGTTCGGGTGCAACTGTTAGAAGAATACAACAATGAAGCAGGCGGTCAGGGGTCAAGACGGGGTGGCCCGCCTTCAACGCTCCGATGCCTAAGTCAGAAGATGTATTGGATATAACAGTCAAGCGAACGTGCGAGCGAGTATGGGTTGGGGTGTTGAGAGATCGAAATGGAATTAGATACCGTTCGATGGAGTGATCTTACCTGTAATAAATACCTGATATATATAGGTGGTTGAGTTTGGAACCTGGTGGTGTTCTTCGATGTGGGACTGATGGTTCCCGCTGGTGTGTGATCCGCATGTTCGGGCGCGCCCCCTACGGGCGCGTGTGCGCTCGGAAGGGGTGGGTCCGGTGAGTGAAGTTGGAGCCTCCTTGGTGGTCTTGCATGTGGTGTGGTAGGTGTTGCTAATCTACTTAAGTGGATAAGTATGTTAATCGTACAACTAATGATGCAATACTATCCGAATATAGAAACTACTATGCTAACTGCTTGGTTTCAAGCAAACAAGACTTATAAGAAGGCAAATAAATTAACATATACTCAATTTCCTACTAAATTTGTTTGGAATGATAATAAGAAATTATGGACCCCAAGGAAACAATATCGCGTACTTGGTAGAATAGCTCATGTGCCACCAATTGCAGGTGAATTGTATTATCTTAGAATACTTTTAAATATTCAAAAAGGATGTACCAATTTTGATTCAATAAAAACAGTGAATGATGTAATATACTCTACGTATCAAGAAGCATGTCGAGCCTTAGGATTGCTAGGTGATGATAAAGAATGGACAGAAGCACTGTTGGAATCTACTTTTACTGCAACTTCTTCTCAAATTCGTTATTTATTCGTTACGATTATTTTATTTTGTAATGTCTCAGATCCTCGAGCTTTACTTGATACATATTGAATTAGCCTGTCTGATGATATAGTACACAAAATTAAATTAAATTTTAATATGCCAAATCTTACCATACCTAATGATGAATTAAAGAATGCTGTTTTATGTGAACTTGAAAAATTGTTTAACATGTCGTCGAGTACTTTAAAAGATCATCAATTACCAATGCCAAAGACACAACATATACATCAACTTGATAATAGGCTCATTAGAGAAGAACTAGATTTTGATTGTGAAGTGCTAAAACAAAAACATTCCGACTTAATTACTAAACTAAATAGTAGTCAAAAAATGATATACAATGAGGTGATCAAAGCCGTCGAACAAAAGAACCCATGATCATTCTTTGTTTATGGTAGAGGAGGCACAGGAAAAACGTTTTTATGGAATACTATCATTTTTAGATTGAGATCTGAAGGCAAAATTGTTTTAGCGGTTGCTTCATCAGGCATTGCTTCATTATTACTTCCGATAGGCAGAACAACTCATTCACGTTTCAAAATAAAACCAATTATAGATAAAGATTCAAATTGTAATATAAATAAACAAACTAATCTTTCTAATTTAATTGAAAAGGCTGAATTAATTGTTTGGGATGAAGCTCCTATGTGCAATAAATGGTGTATTAAATCAGTAGATAGAACATTGCGGGATATTTTGTCAAAAAAAGAAGAACCATTTGGAGGAAAAACTATTCTATTCGGTGGAGATTTTAGACAGACGTTGCCAGTCATACAAGGTGGTAGCAAAGAACAAGTCATTCAGGCATCATTTAATAATTCATATTTGTGGCCTGCCATTACGGTCTTTCATCTAACTGAAAATATGAGATTGTCAACAGTTGGTTTAAGCAGTGTAGAAAAAAATGAAATTAAAGATTTTGCTGAATGGATACTAAAAATAGGAAAGGGTCAATTAGAATCAAAATTTTCTACAGGTGATCCCGATGTAAGCTGGATTGATATACCAGAAGAATTACTTACTGATCCTACTATTCATCCTATAGAATCAATTTTTCGAGCAACCTATCCCAATTTTTTAACCAAATATAGTGATACAAATTATTTAAGAGAACGTGCTATAGTGACTCCAAAAAATGTAATTGTACATGAAATAAATAATTATGCAGTTAAATTATTACCCGGTGATAATAAATCATATTTTAGTTCGGATTCAATTTCATACAATTCAGATAATAGCGATAATATCAATATTTTATATCCCATGGAATTTTTGAATAAGCTTGAATTTAGCGGATTGCCTACGCATGAACTTATTCTGAAAGTTGGCATGCCTATTATGTTGTTAAGAAATTTAGATCAGATGCGTGGTTTGTGTAATGGTACGAGGTTGATTGTGACAAAATTGTTTGAAAGACTAATTGAGGCAAAAATACTTACGGGAAATAACATGGGAGAAAAAGTTTATATTCCTAGGATAATATTATATGCAACGGAAACTAAATGGCCGTTTACGTTTAAAAGACGTCAATTTCCTGTCAGACCATGTTATGCAATGACAATAAATAAGAGTCAAGGCCAGTCATTGAGCCAAGTAGGAATATATTTGTCTGAACCAGTTTTTACTCATGGACAATTATATGTAGCACTGTCTAGAGTTACGTCAAAGAAAGGGCTTAAAATTTTTATAAATAATAATGACGAAATCCCTAATAATTGTACGAAAAATATTGTTTATAAAGATGTGTTGCAAAATATATAATTGTAAATTTTTGATGCATTACATATACATTTTCATTATACTCACCTAGATTTTTTCGGAATCAATTTCGGCTATGTATACATACATTCACATTTTGTATAAATTTATTGCTAGAAAATTATGTGATTCACAATTTCGCTATGTATACATACATTCACAATTTTTTGTTAAATAATTTGATTTTGATGCCACAAAACTTACAAAATATCGAAGGTTGACTTTTGTGATTGAACTATTTGGACCATGTTGATGACATCGTGGCTGACCATTTTGTGGGCACATCAACCACTCTTTTAGTGGTTCTTATCCTTCCCTGTAAATCATCAATCACAAGGTAAGTTCCAACTTTCACTAAACAGTATAATCAATACTCTCACGTTTCTCTCTCTCTCTCTCTCTCTCTCTCTCTCTCTCTCTCTCTCTCTTACCCGTACCAACTCTCATTGCAAACTCAGACAGAGACTTTCCCTCACTCTCATCGCTGCCAACATCAAGCATTTTCTTCTCCGATGACGTCGAAAATGGAGAGGAAACACAGCGTTCAAGGAGATCAAACTTGCCAACCCCATCTTTGAGATGTACGGTCAGACTTGGATGCTTCTAAAATTTTCAACGGGTGTCACTTTAACTGTATTTAATTTTTCTTTATATTATTGCTTTAATACATTACTCTGTAAAAAAATTCAATTTTACATTACTTTGTTTAAATCAATAATTTTGTTTCTTTGAAATTCTCATTTGTACAAAACCACTCCTCGGCATATCTCTTCAATGCAGTTTCGATCCCTTGCATTCGTATTATAAACAAAATATTACTTTATATATATGCACAGATCTCTCCTACCTTCTTTTATCTCATATATTCTCTACATTAATGTACTATTACTCACCGAAACAGTAGTGTGGTAACACCGCCCCAACGGGGCGGGCGTCCACCTAGTAGCTATTATATATGAGGATAGATATGTAAATTAATAAATCAAAAGTGTTAGAGGTGTGTAATGAAAAAAAATGAAGGTCTAAATAGAAAAACTCAATAAATTTTCATGTTCTTTAACTTTTCGACACACCACCGTGCATCGCACAGGTACGAGACTAGTAAGGGATAAACTCATCAGAAAAGAAACTTCATCGGTTGGTAAAAGACTTCCACTCGTAAAAGAATCTTCAACGGTTGGTAAAGACTTCCATAATATAAGTAAAATTACAAAGAGACACATGAAGCAATTGTTGATTAAGATTCGCAAAATAAAAACAATACCTCTTTGCCCACAATTTATTTATCAGTAAAAAACTCTTTTAAAAAAAATACACCAAAGACACATTGTTGCCTTTAATTTGTTGTCTGTAAAAGACTTTCATAATATAAATAAATTAGAAAGGGCCACACCGTTGTCGATGTAGCAATTGTCAATTAAGACTCACATAGTAAAATATAAAACAAAAAGATCATTTTGCAAACAATTTTATGTCAATGAAAGAGTCATACTAAAAATAAGGAGAAAATATTTGAAGGCCAAAAAATAGATAGGTTTTCTAAAAAAAATTAACTTATGACACCAAGGTAAAAGATGCTCAACTTATAACACTTTTTTTTCTAAAAAAATTGAGCTGATATCATTTTCTTCCAAAAAGACACAATAAGTTATAAAATTCATTTTTAATACTGATTTTGCCCTTCTTTCCTAATTTGAATTATAACCGTCTTTAAAAGAGAGTTACTTCACAGCTCTCTCTTCCCTCCTTTATTTTTGCTGGGAAGTGAATCTCTCTCTCTCTCTCTCTATCTCTCTCTCTCTCTCTCTCTCTCTCTCTCCAACAGTCTCCCTCGCTCTCTCTATCTCTTTCTCTTTCTTGCGATCGCAATGACAATCTCGCCAGAATAAAAAATTTGTTTTGTTTGATCTAAACGTCGTATGAAATTGAAAATTTCAAACGCTGTAAGTTTCAACGCTCTCTCTCTCTAACTCGCTATCGATGATTTCATATGTTAAGTTCTATTGTATATCCATTTTCACTCTATTTTGGCACGAAACTATTTCAGGTCATAGTTGTATTAATCAATTCCATGATAGTATTGATTACTTAATTAGGTTTCTCTAAGTATATGTTTTTTCTCTTCAAACTATAAACATTGCGAGATCGAAATCTACTTAATTAGGTTTGAATATGATTTTTTTTTTGGAAGATGTATCTAAGTATCTGTCTAGGTATCTATTAATGTACCGGTCTAAGTATTTGTTTGAGTATATGTTTGGATAGTTGTTTGGGTAACTAACTGAGTAGCAGTCTGGATATCTATTTTTTTGTTTATAAACTGCATTTCAGTACTTACTATACAACTAGGAACCTCACCTTTTTTGTTCTTTTCAGGACTCTATACAATTGCATGTGCGATAGTTGATGCTGAAAATGACAGTATCTAGAGGTGGTTCTTAATGAACCTAAGAGATGAGATAGATAGACATAGCATAAACTAGGAAATTAATACTCAGAGGAAAATAGTATTCCTCTCAAACCGTCACAATGGTGTTCCCCAATGATGAGCATGACAACTGTTTCGGCACTTAGTTGCTAACCTCAAAGACAACTACAGATGACACTTGAAGGATATAATTTTTGAACTCTTGATGCAATGTGCATATGCTAGAAGTGAAAGGCAATATGAGTTCCTTTTTAACCTGCTTAAGTTAGAAATCGGATACGCAGAGATAACCGACTTCTTCAAGGATCTCCCAACGAAAAAATGGTGTGCTGCATTCTTGAGAAATCGCTTCAGGATATGTCACAATACGGACTGGACGTTAGGCCTCCATTAACAAAGAAACAACCGAGAAGACCAAAGAAAAAGAGAATGAGGAAAAGGGCGAAAAATAAACAATGCCAACAGAGTGCTCAAGATGTCACCTAACTAATCACAACAAAAGAACCTGCAGCAACCCTATCGATTGAACATACAAGTCTGTGTGGATTATTAAAGATATTGTCAGAATAATTTTTGTAAAGTTTGAATATATGTTTGGATATCTGTTGAAATATTTGTTTAGATATATGTCTAAGTATCTGTCTGAATATTTGTATACGAATTTCATATCTGTAACTTGTTACTTGCAAATACAAACACAAAATTGATGTTGTTTTGGGGTTTCTTATTTTTGTGTTTTATATTGCATCGTAAAGAAGGGGAAAACAAGCATTTTATTGCATAAGTTCATGCATTGATTCAATAAAATTCAAGGAAAGCTGTCTGAGTATTTGTTTGAGTATCTGACCAGACCAGGCTGATGATGATGTATAATTCAATGGCTTCATATATTCATTCATAAACTTCATTTCAAAACATTAAACTGAATAACAAAAGATACAGAAATAGTATTGCATAGGTTAATAAATTGATTCACTAAAATTCATGGATAGTTGTTTATGTAGTTAATGTGTATTTGACTGCGTCACAATACCAACTATACAAACGGGTTTGAGTAGGTTTTGTGTTGTAAAATGGATCAGAGAGTGCAAATCAAACACTTTAGTTCATAGGCTTAATGCATTCTCTTCCAGATGTATTCCCCAATGAAGAGTATTGCTACTGTTTTCGACACTTGGTTGCTAACCTGAAAGACAACTACAGAGAACACTTTGAAGGATATAATTTCTGAACTCTTCATGCAATGTGCGTATGCTAGAAGTGAAAGACAATATGAGTTAGAACCTGCAACAACCCTATCGATTGAACATACAAGTCTGTGTGGATTATTAAAGATGTTGTCAAAATATTTTTCTAAAAGTTTAAATATTTGTCTGGATATCTGTATAAGTATATGTCTGAATATCTGTTTAAGTATCTGTCTGGATATCTGGATGGAAAATAATTTGGTCCAAATGAGTTTGGACCAACTTTGTCCAAACTCCTTAATTTTATACACTTTTTGATTTGTGATTTGATAATCAAAACCACTTAGTGTATAATTTACATCTTAAGGATCATGCACACAAAAATTCAATCAAATTGAAGATCGTTTGGTCATCCAATTTTGCAAAACAAATTAATGATCTTTATTGCAATGCTAAAATTTACCATAACCGTTCATTTATTTGACAAGATCGGATACCCAAATGATCTCTAACTTGATTCATTTTTTGAAGAGTTGATCATTAACCAACAATCTACAGAATGAGTGGTCTCAAATTTGGAATAACAGACTAGTTTATGCATAAATTGTATAGTTTGGACAAAGTTGGTCCAAACTCATTTGGACCCAAGTATTGTTTTATCTGGATACGAATTTCAGATCTGAAACTTGTTACTTGCAAATACAAACATAAATTTGAGGTTGTTTTTGGGTCTCTTGGTTTTGTATTTTATACTGCATTGTAAAGAATGGGGAAACAAGAATTTTATTGCATAGGTTAATGCATTGATTCAATAAATTCAAGGAAAGTTGTATGAATATCTATCTGAGTATCTATCTAAGTATTTGCCTGAGTATCTGTCTGGACAAGGCTGATGATGTTGCATCATTCAATGGCTTTATATATTCATTCATAAACTTCATTTCAAAACATAAAATTGAATAACAAAAGATACATAAATAGTATTGCATAGGTTAATGAATTGATTCACAAAAATTCATGGATCATTGTCTGGGTAGTTGTCTATGTAGCTGTTTGTGTATCTGACTACGTCCCAATACCAACTATACAAACGAGTTTGAGTAGGTTTTGTGTTGTAAAATGGATCAGAGAGTGCAAATCACACACTTTAGTTCATAGTCTTAATGCATTGATTCTCTCATTCAAAAGTCTAGACAACACAAATAATATTACACAGACAGATACTCAAGGAGATACTCAATCAGATAGTAATATGATCATATTCATAATGTTCTCCAAAATGTAACACTTACAAGACAAGCCCCTACAACTAACAACAATGTTCACAAAATGATCACTAAAACAAATATACACACATTAGTTATTGTCCTACACTTGTTCCTGAGCTGGTTCAATCCTTCTTCTTTGATACCCATGATAGATCATGATCTATAAACAATTCTAACAATCTGGCCTTGAACCGAGCAACATCCTCACGACTCAGATTTTTCTTTATCTCCTTGCCCAGAGCAATGTGATACATCATGTAGCAAACAATACTTTCCAGCCTCGTGCATGTCTTGCCCAAATAGACATAGGATTTATATGCTCTGAAGTTTTTTCATGTGGTTTGAAACTTACAGCAAGGTGCACCCAATCCTTCAATCCATCATGCGCCAATTGACTTGGTTGTGGTTTGGTCTTGAAAACTTTGCAATAGAAGTAAAATACTTTGTTAAGATCCTTGCAGTACACAAGTCAATCTCGATGATGCTTTTCTCCATTTGGTAAGTACTTGCTGTAAAATTCAAAGGAGAAACGTCTTTTCATTGCATCTTTGGGACCTTTCCCTATTAACAAATCTCTTACATGACCTTTTTACACCAATAAATCCTCCATTTAAGATCAAGATTATCCCAATTTCTAGGATCAAATATGTTCAAGGGAATTTCACCAATATTGTCACAATTGCCATTCAAATTAGGCCCCACCACATTGTCCTCCATATGATCCTCTTCCATAGGTTCCTCCTCTGTAGGTTCCTCCACATGCTCATTAACATCCAATGTTGCCTCTATAGGTTGCTCCAAATTATTTTCAACATCACAAAAATTCATATCATTCTCTTTAAATACATTTTGGTTTACATGAATTGACTCTTCATTAGTTGGACACTAGCTGCTTGATAAAAAATATGTTAAGAGCTCCCCTTTGACTTTCAACAAATTGCTCATCTTTTTTTCCTTTTTAGCGTTTGGTCAAAACTTTCTAGTGGGAGGCATTCTAGATTTCAAAAAGTTCATCACATAAGAAAAAATAATAATAAACAAAACTTATATCATCATTTATCAATTCAACATCGATTAATTTCAATATGTTTGGATTTTGAACAATGAAATAATGATTGCTAAATTACATATATTGGTAATTTTGTATGATCAATCATAAGAAAGGTAACGAAAACTATGAAAGAATCGTTGAATTGAAGAACATCTATGTAAAAAAAATTAATTTAGTAAGATTATCTTTAAGGAGTCTTGATAAAGATCTTCTTCGTTGAATCGTTGATTGTGTGACAATGGAAGAGAATGAAGAGATTAAATTGAGAAGTGAATTGAACTTATGGTTTTTAGGCTTTGTTTTTTTTTCTTTATTGGAAGAGGAAGATAGTGGAATAATAGGAGGATTATGAGATTTTTAGAACATGGGATTATGGGAAACAAGGAATGGGAAAACAAAAACAAAAAGAAGGGGAAAAAAGTATAATTTTTTTTTGCAGGAAAATAGTTTTAAAAAAACAAAACAATGCGCACGCCAGGATGAAAAGGGAAAAAGCAAGGCCCTGTAGGGGTTTGAACATGGGCTACATATTAACTAAGTCAAAGGCCTTGACTAAACACATGGGTTCATCAGTTTGGTATATGTGGGCTTTTGTTTTAATTTATTTAGTACTTACATAGTATATATAAAAACAAAATTTGAGTGCGACCACACGACCCGCACGGGCCCAAGGCATCCCCTGTGTTGATGACTAAACAAGGATGGTTCCAATTATTTATTTATTTATATATATATATTTATATAAGTTCATGAATTGTCCTAAAATTAGGTAAAATTTGTTAATATTCCCAAAATTAGCTAAGTTGTTGATCAATGACTCAAAATTAATCAGCTAATTAGGTTCTTTAGCAATTATTAGAGAATCATGCATGCATGTTGCCTACTATTTTGACAATTTTTTTTCTAACTTCTCGTTTTATTTTATTGTTGTTTCGCTCATGATAACTTACGTAGAATATGGACAAAAGTTGGATGCAGTTGGATAGAAATGATGAGAAGTATATGAAAGGAATTAGCGAGTTTGTGTCATTTGCAATGCAACATGGTCAAGGAATGATGCTTTACAGATATCCGTGCAGAATATGTTGCAACCATAATTATTTAGAGATTAATTATATGGCTCAAAAATTGTGTGTGAATGGTATGATGTATAGCTAGTTAGTTACACTCAGTGAATTGATGCATTAAACACAGTTAAGTACCAGACTTCAGCTCAGGGTACAGTTGTCAGAGTGACCCATCTAGTGGTAATTGATCGATGAAAATTGACATTCATATCTTGTTCACAATATTAATTTCAAGAGAAGATGAAACAATTGGCTGAGGAGATAATGATGTGCATACAGTCACAGAACCGGGAGATGATGCATGAGCTACCTCCCCTACCCTTCGAGATTCAAGTCAAGATTTACGATTGAAGGAGGTTCGTGGACTTGGACGGGTAGGCGTATGAGATTTGACTCATAGGCGTATGAGATGTGACTCAGTCATCGGTGTCGTTGTCAACTTCGTCAAGTAGGCGTTCGAGTGTGGTGGCTATTGAGGAACGGGTCTGAGCGGCCGAGGAGGTCGGCTCGAGCGGCTAAGGAGGAGGAGACTCAAGCGCTCAAGGCTTAGATGGATGGAATGTACAAATTCCTCAAGGGGTTGGGCATGAATCGTCATCCCACTTGTCATCTGAATGTCACGCCACAGGATCTGGGACATGGTGACAATGATTCAAGTAGCGAGGGAATATGCGGGATCGAAACCCCCGATAAAAATTTCGATTCCGATGTCGCTCATTTAATTCCGTAGTTTATATTTCGATACACTTTTAAGTAAAAATAAATATTATTATTTTTAATGAATATTTTCTTAATTTAATAATTATAATTAGTTTCTTTATATTTAATTTTTAATTATGAAACTATTTTTAAAAAAAAATGCAACAAGGCGAAAAATTGTGAACAATTTCGTCGTCTAGGTGGACTATTTTAATACGACGGATCCAATATATTTTGTCGTTTAAGAGGCAAAGCATTGAACAACGAAATAATTTTTGTCATCTCGAAGGAAATTGTTAGATCGACGACGAAATTCAAACGTTTCGTCATCTAGGTGTAATCACTAACACTACCAACATAACAGCTTTAGGCAACGATCTAAAATCGTTGCCTATAGTTTGAAAATCGTTGCCTATAAGTATAGGCAACGAAAATTCGTTGCCTATACCGTCGTTGCCTTTTCATCGTTGACTATATTATAGGCAACGAAAAACCAAACCGATTCGTTGCCTATAGTTCGGGGTTTAGGGGTTAGGGTTTTCTACTATAAGCAACAACTAGGGTTGAATCGTTGCCTATAGTGAAACTATAGGCAACGACTTCTTCGTTGCCTAAAACCCACCGACAGGTCAACTTTGACCACCTTTGAAACTATAGGCAACGACGTCGTTGCCTATACTGAAGAATTTCGTTGCCTATAGTCAATAACATCGTTGCCTATAGTTTGAATTGTTGTATTTCTGGCAAACTATAGGCAACGAAATGGACCAATTTCGTTGCCTATAGTTTGAATTTTTTTTGGTGGCAAACTATAGGCAACGAAATTGGTCCATTTCGTTGCCTATAGTTTGTGTTATTTTAAAAAAAAATACTTGATTCTGGATTGGGCCCAATTCCAGAATCTACAACATTTACATGAGTTCAAACCACAACAGCGTACACATTCCAACCTAAATCAAAAACTAGCTACGTGTTACTGATCAAAGTTAACACAATTGAGGAAGTCCTCGTGTGAACCCTCCTGCTGGTCGTCACCCCTGTAAAACTGATGCTGCAGCGGCGGCTCGGCGTCCCCAAAAAACTGATGCTGCTGCGGCGGCTGCTGGTGGTCCCCATATAACGGCGGCTGCTGGTGACCCCCAAAATACTGCGGCTGTGCTGTAGGCGTGAACAGATTTGGCTGAGTCTGTGGGTGCGGCTGCGAAGCCCCCCGAGGTTGCTGAGATTGAAAGAATGCCCACATTTGGTCGTGCTGCTCCTTCTCACGGGCTCTTTCCTGCTCCATGGCTTCCCTGGCACGCCTCATCTCCTCCAACTCCTCCTGCTGCCTCCGAATCTGCTCCTCCATTTCCTCTGTAACCCATCCCCTTGGCCCAAAACTTGTTCTTTCCAATGGGAAGCGCATCTGACACGCACCTCGCCGCATTAATGGGCGTCATGTGGTCAACCTGAGATGCATACTGGGTCACCTCCTCCTCCGTGCACCCCTGATGCAGCTCTCGAGCTACTTTAGCACGCACCTTCGGGATCGACTCAACCAATCTCTCCTAATAGACAATGCAAAATCGGTGACGCATTAATAATTTAGTAAAATACAAGAATTAATCAAACATGAGATGTATCAAATATGGACAAATATTTATTAGATACTTACAACATATTCAGGGTTGTTCGGATACCCATGTCGGATGGAATACACGAGAGGATCGGTCTCTGGTTCCAACCTTGCCCCACGACGAGTCCATCTCTCATACGTTCGGGAACCGCAATGATGTGGGTTCACGTTCTGCGCTCGGTTTTTAGCATTTTGTTTCGAAATGTGCTTGTGACCATAAGAAAATGTGCACAATTATTAGCCAATTATATATATATATCATAAATTAGAGAATATTCTCGCAACATTAATTTTTTTGATTAAAATCCAACCCATTTAATTTACCTACACAATATATTAGAGATTTACCTACATATTAAATTAATAACATAGATAGAGATTTACCTACTACCTCTTGCGTATATAAAATAATATATCATAAAATGTAGGTAAATTAATAATAATAATATTAGTTTAGATTTAGGTACGCAAATGAATTCATGTGCATACCACAAGCTTAGGATGCTTCCAGTGGGCTATAAGCCAGTTCCACTCGTACTCCCGGTGTCTGAACTCACTTGGAGTGCCATTTCAGCCTTTATCTATGTTCTCCTCCCAGAACGTCTTCAAGTGGGACTTCCACTCTCGATACCTATATTGATGCAACAAAAATATCATATAACCAACACTTTATATTCACAAATCTAACGTATTCAGGATACTTAGCCTTATATAAATCCAAAATCACATCACCTAGACGCGAGCTTTCGTTCACACCACCCCCCGGGCTGCTTCAGCCGATCGTCAATAATAAACCATTGCTGCAATACACGTATACATAATTAGTCTCATAAATATGTATGTTTGGTGGCTTATAATAATAAGAATGCCCATATTTTTATGACAAATTAATGTAAATTTAACTCACCGACAGTGCATTATGCACTCGGGCCTTCACTTGAGCATCAACTGAACCCCACGAGTCCCACAACATCGGGACGAAATCACGTATGACAAATCCTGCTTGGCTAGCATACATCCCTTTGTCAGAATACTCGATAGCCGAGCCATCGTCCTCATAATCAATATGAGCCCGATTGTCACCAACTCGATCTTCAATACCCTTCCCGGTTGTGGTACCTCTGCTCGCTTTAGCTTTAGGGTTGACGACGGTGCCTAAGACACGGTACAAAAGAAGGAAATTAAGAAATAGAACCTAATTTAATGTACTGTATCTACTAAAAGAACATAAACTTACCATTCTCGTAAGTGAGCTGGCCCTTAACCCTCACACTCAACAGAGGTTGAGAGAACGGCTCATATGTGTATGCTTCCTCAGGCGTCGTGAACGGGTCCTCATCATATATGGCCACGTTGTTAGGGTCGAGCTGAGGTATCTTCGGAATAACCGTAGGGAAGAACAAGTCCCTGGGCGGGCATAAGTGCACAGAATCCGTGCGGGATGCACTGCCGGATGGCCCAGATGATCCGGAATTAGGGTATGGCGTCGCCGGATTGGGGGGAAGAGGTGGCATACGCGGTGGGTCCTGCTGGTTTGGCCATAGTACCCTCGTACTATTTGGGCGTTCGCTGCTGACTGAGTGACGACCGGATTCCGTGGTGGAGTTTCGGCTGCTGTTGCGGGAGGGTCGTTCATGAGACACCGAGTGACGTGGACCTTGGGGATCCTGGGATGCTGTATATAGTTGGAGGTGACGATTGGAATGTACATAGACGGTCTCAAGACTGTCCGGTACGGTGCTTCCAGAACTCTGACCAACGGACCTAGACCCACTCCTGGGTCCTTGAGGGTTCAACCCGGAGGACATTTGAGGTGTCGTGAAAGGACCCAACCCCGATTTAGCACCCTAAATCGGAATCGAACCCCTTCGAAAACACGAACCAACAAAAACTTTTCAAAATTTGGGCAGAGTTTCGTTACTAGCGTGGAATTACCATTACCTGCACGCGTAAAATACACTTCATCCTATGCCACAAAAATCAAACCGTGGGCACCAATCCCATCCGGATTTCTCAATATATCAACAGTAAAGTAAAGTAGTAAATATATATGCACTTTACTGAAATCCGGTGTAAAATCGTATAGCATGTTCAACAGGAAGCTCAGAGCGACTTCAAATACATAATCATATACGTATACCACAGTAGGTAGAACAATAAACCTACTGGAAGAAATAAGACCGCTCGAGCACTATGCCTCCGACCACGACGTGCGACACCAGAGTCCGAACTGCAAACTGGGCACGGAAACCGAAAAGCCCAGGTGAAAGACAATAAAAACGTTAGAGTGAGTGGACGAAAATAAATGTCTTTCACCAAGTAATATATATACATATAAAATCATATGCGAGTCGTATGCATGAAAATCAAATGGTACGTGAGGAGACGGTGACTACCACTCACGTACAGAGCATGCAACGTAAAACATATCGCGGAGACTCTCGTGGGCTTCCACGCGATAGCACAGTCTGAATCACGGGATCCCAGACCCACACGTGATTCTAGCCAGAAAGGCCTCGGGTCAGGATATCTGTCCCCCCCGGAGCGTACACGGGGATCAGCCGAGAAGCCAATGTGTATCGATACCACAACATATACTGAGACTGTACTCTGTGTAAACCAAATCATAAATCTTTTCTATGCACATGCTTAAAACATAATATGTACGTATATGTATATATTCGTATACGTATATTCGTATAAGCATAATCGTAAACACATGCTCGTAAAATCATGATCAATCCGCATGCTCAAGTTCGTAAATCATAAGTAAGGACTCGCAAACAATCCGTGAAAATAAAGTGTCCACTCACATACTGGCGTAACGCGTATCGCGTTAACCCGTGATCCGGCGGAAAGTCCATCGCCAAAAGAACGATCACGAACCCCTGAATATTCACAAAATCCAATTCTCATAACCATAATTCAACAATTCAAAACAAATCACGAGAAACCACCGTTCTCGGAAACACGTAATTCGAATACGACGAATCGTCGAAAATCCATATATACCACCTCAATACCTCGCTTTACGTTCGGACGCTCAACTCGAAAAACGAACCTCCCCACTGCGATCGGGGCGCGATTTCGAGTCAAATGACATGCAACTTGCCGAAAGTCCAAAAAGTCAACCCATTGACCGTTGACCGCCGCTGACCGCCGTCCACGGCGGCGCCACTGTTGACCGGAAAATTTCACGGCGGGACAACCTCTATTCCACTCAAAATCACCCACTGAGCAACTTCCCTAACTGCACCGAAGTCCAATTCTCACTCTAACTAGGTCAATTTCATGTAAAACCGAATTGGCTCACAAATTTCAATCCCAAAATTCTCCATGTACAAGATGAATTGGAACTCCAAACTTACATGGTAGCTTGCTAGTGATGAGAGCTTCAAAGCCCACTAAGAATTGCAGCTCGAATCGGCCAAAAATGAGCAACCTGAATTCACCATAATTTCACCGTTTTCATGCCAGAATTCCTCCCTCCTCCGGCAACCTCGCCGTGAGAGGAGGCCAGAAGTGGACTCGGGTGGCCGAGACGAAGAGAACCCGACCAGAGCCGAGGTCGGAGGTGGCCGAAACCTCCGTCGCCGTCGTGGAGCCGTCGCCACCGTCGAACTCTCCCTCCTCCACCGAGTTGACTCGGTCAACTCGGTCAACCTCCCAAAATGGTAAGTCTCTCCCTTACTCAAAATAGCAGGTTACTATATATAGCCTTTCCCAAAATAGAAACTTGTAATTATCCTTTTCGACGAACTTCAAACGCGCGTAACTTTCTCGTCGTAATTCCGATTCCGATAATTCTCGCGGCCACGAATTCGTCTCGACATACTCTTCCAATATTACCCAAAGTCAAACATATCGGTCAAACGGATAAAAAGTCAACCCTTGAATCAACACCTATTTAAATCGACTAAACAATCAATAATCGGAAATATTCACAACTTAAACTCCGTAACTCAAAATCATGCTCCGGAAGTTCCTACGAACTCGAATTTAAATTCTGAACAACTTCTGTGAAGAAGCCAAAACCAAATTCTCGACCGGTAATTTAGTTGCTAAGTAACTCGCCATATTAATCCGTTTCCGTCGAAACTTCAAATATTCATAACTAATTCCTCGGTCGTCCAAATAACGATCCGAAACCGCCCACGAACTCGTAATCACACGTACAACGACTCTCGAGAAGAGACCCAGCTCCAATTCTCGGCCAATAATTTAGTCGTTAAGAACTCTGGCGATTCCATTATCTGTCGAAAATCCGCGACTGCGCTGTAACTCACGAATCAAGCTGATTAATACTTCTGATTCTGGTCCGGGTCGTCACATGTCGCTCCTTGAGGTGACGAGGAGGAAGCTCCTTTCTGTTTCCCACTTTTTCCGGGAATCAATCTTTTGAACACCGACATTTTTATTAATGTCTGCAACAAAATAACATAATGAATAGCTTACAATTGAGGCAACACTAACCTAAATTTAAATTTTGTCTAACTAAAATGAACAACCCAAACTAAAATCACACTTATTCCCAATTCTAATTACCTAAACTAAATAACCAAACTAAAATCACACTTATTCCCAATTCACCTTACATAAACTAAATAACCAAATTAAATCCTCTAATCCACAATATAATCCCAACCTAATTAAATCAACAATCCAACATAGTTCATCATCCTTACCAAAATCAAACCTAAATAAAACCTAAATTCAACAATACAAACTAAATAACAACACAAATCCAACTAAAATCAACCTAACCTAAATCCAACACAAATCCAACACAACCTAACATAAATCACAAGACAAATCCAACTAAAATCAACCTAAATCACGTTGTTTATATATTCAAGTAAGGAGAATCATGAGAGAATGCGAACCGTACTATTCGGGCGAGGGCAGAATATATACTCAAGCGAGAGTAATAGGTGCGGCGGCGCTGGTCGTTGCGGCGAGGGCGAGGGCGAGGGCAGAAATCCGGCGAGAGTACTATTTGGGCAGTCTTTCGAATCGTTGCGGCGGCGCTGGTCGCGACTGGGTCATTTATTCAACCTATTATAGGCAACGAATGGAAGAATCGTTGCCTATACTTTAGGCAACGAGGAGGACTTATAGGCAATGAGTCTATCGTTGCCTTAACTTTAGGCAACGACACCAATACTTTAGGCAACGATTTGTGTCGTTGCCTATAGTATAGGCAACGACACAAATCGTTGCCTATACTATAGGCAACGAAATCAATATTAAAGGCAACAAAATCAATATTAAAGGCAACAAAATTTTCGTTGCCTATACTATAGGCAACGAAATCATTATTAAAGGCAACGAAGTTCAATTTATAAGCAACGAAATTCATAAAGTCTACATAGCCATTCAAGTTCACAGGCTGAACCAGGGTGAACCAAGCTGAACCAGGGTGAACCAAGCTGAAGACTATAGGGTGAACCAAGCTGAACCAGGGTGAACAAAGCTCGAAGACTATACTTAATTACATCTCTAACTAAGGCTGATAATCAGAATCAGAATCATCGCTAGAGTCTGACGCAGTTTGATAGTTGAAGTCTGGTAATAGGTGTCGCTCCTCGTCCTCATCACTCGAGTCTTCATCAAAGTCATTTGGATTAACATTTAGAAGTGCTGCTCCAGAATTTTGAACCACAATACCAGGTCGAACATTATTAAGGCGAATTGTATCGGATTCCGGAATGTCAATTCCATTTCCCTCTTAGTATGCTGCAACTTCTTCGTCATCTTCATTCTCACCAAGTGTGGCAGCACTGTACACATTCCTAGCTTGCACATGGTTTACTACTTTCCACGGGGGTCTGTTCATAAGATCGTCAAGGTAAAACACTTGTTTGACCGATGTGGCAAGAACGAAAGGATCCTCCTCATACCAGCTTGTGGCAGTATTCACGGAAATGTATCCATACTGATCGATGCGAACGTTCTCCGGACGAGTATCAAACCATCTGCACTTAAACAAGTAAACTTTCATGCGCTCACCATACATGAGTTCAACCACTGAATGGAGTACACCGTAGTAGTCAGGATCGTTATCCCCACCATGCACCATTACCCCACAATTCTGTGTCTTCACCCTGTTGTCTCTTTCTTGACACATAAATTTCACGTCATTGACCCTACACATCGCGTAAAATTTTGATGATATAGGTTTCATAGCCAAGAGCCTCAATGCGTGTGACCATTGTGGGTAACCATCATCTTCTACATAGTTCATCTGAAACAAATAACCGTCAATATTAGATACGACATTTCATATAAATAACCGTCACAATTTGCTTTTACACGTCATATATATTATGACTAAATGAATATATACTCACCCATGTGCCAAAAAAATTTGCAAAGGTCCGGTTGTGGTACGCAACATCCCCGCGAACCTGTGGACTTCCAAGGTGTGTGTCTTTCCAATATTTAACTTCTTGACAATTAATGAGTACACACCAGTGTGCAATGTCTAACTCATATGGTGTCAACTCCCACTCCCCGTGCAACCTACTCTGTGGGTAAACATCATTAGAGACTACAGAAAGGTTGAACTGGGGTTCATCTACCGACATATTCGAATGTGGGTCCTCAAGCGCTCCCAAATACAGTTTGACGTACGTTACGCACTCGTGCGCAAGATATGCTTCGGCGATACACCCTTCAGGTGCAGATGTATTATGTACATACCCTTTGTAGTCTCCCAGTTGTCTACAAAGATGAAAACAGCTTGTTATTATTGTTGTACGTAGAACAAGAATAAATTAATATATAAAGACTTAATTAGCAAACATCATACAAATGCAAGGTATATACCTCTCCATTGGATACATCCAAGTGTAGTGAACGGGACCGGTGAGCATCAATTGCTCGGGAAGATGCATCATCAAGTGAGGCATGATGTCGAAGAAATTTGGGGGGAAAATCCTCTCCAACTTGCACATGATAAAAATGATGTCCTTTCGCATTTCTTCGAGGTCTGACATTTTCACTTCTCTGGTGCATAACTTTTGAAAGAACCTTGACAGCGCCACTAACGGCTCTACCACCTCATCATCAAAGTACCCTCGAATCATAATAGGGAAGAGGCGTTGAAGTAGTACATGGCAATCATGACTCTTTAATCCATAAATCTTATTGTCCCTGTAGTTAACACACCGACTTATATTTCCAGCAAACCCATAAGGATACTGGACGTTAGCCATCCACACAAAAATTTCATGCTTCTCGTCACGCGTGACCGTGTAAGGAGCTTGGGGCATCTTTCTCCCCTTCTTTTTCAACCACAGATGTTCCCGCAGTTTCATTTTTTCCAAATCAACGCGAGCTTTAGGGCCATCTTTGGTTTTACCTTGCCAATTTAGAATGGTGCCCACCACACTTTCACACACATTCTTCTCTATGTGCATGACATCTAGATAGTTCCTGATAGGCAACATCCGCCAGTACGGGAGTTCCCAGAAGATGCTCTTGTGTGTCCAGAACTTATACCTGTCGGGTATCTTCGGTATAGTCGCAACAACCTCAGGATGATTGCTCAATGGCCCAAAATTATACTCATTCAGGACTTCTAAGATTTCATCTCCATTCCATCCCATGGGTTGCAGACCTTCTTCTACAGTGCCGTCAAAAGCCTGGGCGTCCTGGCGAAATGGGTGATGTCGTGGAAGCCAACATCGGTGACGCATATGGACAATCTTCGAGCAATGAGCTTGTCCAAACATGGCAGTCATGCACTCTGGACAGGCCCTGTACCCCTTGGTTGGGTTTCCCGACAACATCCCTCGACCTGGAAAATCACTGATTGTGCCCACAAGCATAGCACGCATTCGGAACATCTCATTTTTAAACCTGTCGTAAGTGGGATGACCAACTGTACTCAAGTGCTGAAGCTCCATAATCAATGGCCTCATGTACACATCCAGACACTTTCCTGGATAACCCGGCCCTGGAATCAACAGAGTCAGCATATTATATTCTTTCTTCATGCACATCCACGGAGGAAGGTTGTACGGTACCAATATAACGGGCCATATGCTGTACTTCTGACTCATGTTGCCGAAGGGGTTGAATCCGTCAGTCGATAGCCCCAGCCAAACATTTCGGACTTCAGCTGCAAAATCAGAAAACACATTCACCAGGTGCTTCCAAGCCTGACCATCAGCAGGGTGTCTAAGGATATCATCGTCAGGCGAAGTCCTCTCAGCCCACCATCTCATAGCTTTCGCCGTGAATGCACACATGAACAACCTTTCCAGCCTATCAATAAGTGGGAAATACCGAAGTATCTTCACTGCTTTCTTGTTTCCTGCAGGAGTGTACTTCCACCTTTCCGTACCACACACCGGACAGTAATCAAGCTTTGATAGATCCTTCCCGTCATCGTCTACACCCCAAAAGAGAACGCAATCATACATGCATGCGTGAATCTTGGTGTAGGAAAGTCCAAGATCTTTGAGGACATGTCGTATCTTACGATGAGTGGGGGGAAGACGATGACCGGGGGGCAGCAGATCACCAGTCAACTGAAGCCACCTATCGACCGCTGCCACGGTGCTCTTGGTCTCCACTTTTAGCTGCATCACTGCCATCACACTTTCAAGGACTGTCTTAGGACATCCGTGGTACAACGGAGTTTGATGCATCTGAATCAGGTTGTGGTACTTGTCCATACCACGTGTGTTGACATAAACTCTAGGTAATGGCTGGACTGGCTCAATGTGAGGGAAATTCTCAACTTCTGGAGGAACATATACGGGTGCTTGAGAATCATGAAATACACCGCTCTCATGAGGAAACATATCGTCGATGAACCTCCTGGTGGGATCATAATTGGATGAACTCGCAGTATCAGCAAATTGTCCATGATCATGCGGATCGGCTGCTGATGCTTCACCGTGATAAATCCAACGGGTGTACTTATTCCAAAATCCGTTTCTATGAAGGTGTCCCTCAACTGTAGCAATGGGACAACGATTGCCGCGACACCGACATTGTTTACATGGACAATAATGCACTGGCAACTCTCCACAATTAGCCTCCATAAATTCCAGAAATCTCCTAATTCCCTGCCCATATCTTGCATCAGTTCTATCCAGCCTCATCCAACTCTTGTCCATCCTGAAATGCACTGGCGATTCCAGAACGTTTCAGATTTTTCCACCGATTTTGATTTGAATGGGGGAGCTG
This sequence comes from Geum urbanum, assembly GCA_946800695.1. Lineage (NCBI taxonomy): Eukaryota > Viridiplantae > Streptophyta > Magnoliopsida > Rosales > Rosaceae > Geum > Geum urbanum. The sequence continues at coordinate 2,387,566 of OX327002.1, read as the reverse complement.
CTGGCTAGATCTGATATAATAATAATTATAGGCAACGACATAGTAATTCGTTGCCTATAGGGTTTTTCGTTGCCTATTAAACTATAGGCAACGATTTTTTCGTTGCCTATAACCATACTTTAGGCAACGATATGAATAGGCAACGATTTTTTTCGTTGCCTATAAACCGGACATTAGGCAACGATCTGACTTCAACAGGTAACGAATTCGTTGCCTATAGTTTACAATAGGCAACGAAAATTTTGTTGCCTATAAACCAGACATTAGGCAACGATTTGACTTCAACAGGCAACGAATTCGTTGCCTATAGTTTACAATAGGCAACGAAAACCCTTGTCGTTGCCTATTGTGAACTATAGGCAACGAATTTCATATCTCGTTGCGCGTTATTTTGAAATTCGTTGCCTAAAGTGGTTATGTTGGTAGTGTAAGATGACGAAACATATGTTTATCCAATAACTAGCAGACATATGTCATTATCGTGTACATTATTGAACCAAATTTTTGATAAGATTTTTGACGAGTCATATTGTGACACGTGTCACATCCACGTGTCACTGTCGGCTAAATTATTGATAAAGATTTCCGGTGAGATTTCTAACCAGTGATAATGCGACATGTGTCACATCCACGTGTACATGTCGGATAAGTTATCGATTGAAGATTTTCGATAAGATTTTCGACAAATGAGGATGTGACACGTGTACTCATCCTTCAATATCAGATTATCATAATTTTGCTATAAAATCATCATCTCTGGCTCCTAAAGATTGAAACCTCACAACACGCATAAGTCACTTGATATTCTACACCTAAACACAATTCTTCCGTTTTTCTCATCCAAAAGATGAATCCTAACGATTATGATGAGTTTTCCAGGAGGAGGCGCCAACAACGTCGGCAAGCTGTCACAATGATGAATTCCTTCATCACTGATGCAACCATGGTAGTTGCCACGTTTGATGATGAGCCACCTCGCCGCCGCCTTCCAAATCATCTAAGGCAAAGGGAACCTAGGGGTCAGAATCTGCTTGAAGATTACTTCGTGGAACATCCTGCTTTCCACGAGCAAGATTTTCGCTGGAGGTTCTGAATGAGCACGCACTTGTTTAACCGGATCAAGACAGACCTCTGTAATCACGACCCATTTTGGCATCAAAGAGCAGATGCCACTGGATTGCAAGGACTCCTCCCCGAGCAAAAGATGATCGGTGCTATACGAATGTTGGCGTACGGCGCAGCCGCAGATCAGTGTACTGAGTACACAATGATGGGGGAGTCAACAACGTTGGAATGCATGAAGAAGTGGTGCACACAAGTGGTTTTGCCGGAGATAGGGTATACACTATGACGACAATATGATATGCATAATTGTACATCTTCCGACATGAGCCAATTGGTGGACATTTTTCGCCAAAAAAAAACAAAGAGATTGTGAGATAGAGAGAGTAGAGAGGGGGGAGGAAGAGAATTTGTTTTGCACAAATTGGTGTGAAGTATTTGAGAAAATGAAGGAAGTATTTACAGAAAAATAGTATGGGGTTTTTAGAAATTTTTTGAAATTTTTTGGGATTTTTTTCGGGGTAATTTTGGGGTAGCCGTTTTGAAAAAATTCAGAAAATCAGGTAGCCGTTCTGTTTAAATCTCAGCCGTTGGATTGGATTTCATATTCAAAATGGATGGCCCAGATCAATCGGCTCGTTACTGATTTTACTGGGCCGACAACGTGTCACGTGGCGCGCTGTGATTGGCCCGGTAAAACCATAATTTTTTTTACTTTTTACCGGCGCGTGTATTACACGCGTCAGGTTTAAATTTTTTTCGTTCCCGCTTGACGTCAGCCTTGCACGTGGCTGACGTCAGCGAGAATGTCCGCTGTGGGAATCAATTTCAGAACGTCCACTCGAACGTTCTCGAGGTCAATTGTCAGTCTCCTCTCCCTCCCACCCCCGCTGCACAACCCCAGCACCCCGGACGTCCTCCTTGCTGGCGGGCCCGAGGATTTTTGGGGAGGACGTCCTCTGTTTCCCTCCCTCGCTGCAGCTGCTCTGAGTATGGGTGGGATGGACTTCTCGGTTAGTATCTTGGTGACATTTAAATCTTTAAATTATTTTTCTTTTATTATTGGTTTATTGTTCTAATACCATATGTGATTTTCGGAAATTCGGTGGCATGGGAGGTCATGATGCAATGGGCGGAATGGGAGGCTCGGGATGGAATTCTTGGTAAGTTTATATCAGCTTATTACATTGCACATTGTGTAGTAGTTTCATTTATCAGATCAATACTTTGATATCTTGGCTGTCTATATCTTTGAACAATACTTAATTGTGGATCTCTTCCAAGAATAAACCAATGTGTTTCCTTTGTTCAATTAAGATAAAAAAAAATATAAGTTCAATGTGTCACTTAATGTAAAACTGACAGTTAGTTGAGTAATCAGAATTGAACTAGAAGGTAACTTACCTCAGTTGAGCCTAAACTAACACTCAGTTGACTCAGTTGTGCCTCAACTGACACTCAGTTGAGACTCAAATGACACTGAGTTTAGCCTCAACTGACACTCAGTTGATGTAAAACTAATAGTCAGTTGGAAAGGATAAAAAATTTACTATGAATTCCACATTCTTGTGGTACTTATAGCCAGGTTTGTACTTGTTTAATGGACTCTTGTGTGAGTTGAAGTGGAAGCTTCGCATATTTTCTACTACATTTAAACTGATTCTTGGCATTGATTTTGGAAAGAAGAATGTAACACATAGATACATGAGGAGCATGTATGCTATCTCTTTTGGATCTGCCTTGTCTCCTTTTTTCAACTATCTTTCTAGAGCTTTATCTATGCCTTTTTTCTCCAAACTCTATTTCTTGCCAATGTCAGTGAAGATGGAAGAATTTAATTGTTTGTCCTTTTCCCTAAGGTCTGCATCAAAGACGACCTCTTCAGCCGGCAAACCAAGGAGCTCTCGGACAAACTCTTCTGTCATCTTCATTTTCTTAGACCCAAGGATGAACTGCTTCTCCTCATTGTCGTAGTGGTTCAGAATAATCTCCAAGTCCACTTCATTCTTTATTAGTTGTTCTAATGTAACTGTCAGATTTTGAAATGGCTCCAACATTGGCCCGGATATGGTGTTTTTCAGTTGATGCCACACTGCCTTGGGGATCTTTGTCAGTTGAAGCATCTTGTAGAATGATGTGAGTCCACATCTCTGTTGCAAGTATCTAATTGTTGGTTCCTCCCCCTATGATGTCTTTATTTTCAGATTCTTCGATGTCTTCTTCTTGTTCTGCACAAGGGAGCTCTGCTTCATGGAAATCTTTCCATTCTTTTCATTATCCTTCTTCCTTTTCTTTTGCACTGGTTTCAGGTTTTGTCTTACAATAAGATCTCTTATTGTTGGATCATTTTTGCCTCTATCGACATCAGACGAGGATGACGACATTTCACTGTGTGTACATTATTTCGGACAACGACGACATCCTAGTTATTAACAGGAAATAAAAATAAGTTAAATATAATTTTTAAAACGCAGTTGAGGTTCAAACTCAGTGTCAGTTGACCCTCAACTGACACTCAGTTTACCCTAAATTGAGTATCAGTTGAGATCAAATCCTATCAAATCCAGAACAAACAAGAGCCTCAACTGATATTCACTTGATCCTCAGCTGACTAGCAGTTCACCCTCAACTGACTAGCAGTTGACCCTCAATTGACTATCAGTTGACCCTCAGATCACATGAAACCTAGAACAAACAAACAAACTCAAAATCGTATCACACTCAAATCATATCATACCCTGAACAACTTCAAATACTATCAAACACAACACAACCTCAAATCCTATAAAAACCCTAAACCCTAAACTGAAGTTGCATAACCAAAGTTACATTTACAAATAGAGACATTATAAACTTGAAATTAAATCGTAGTCCTAATCGAATGAGAATAGTTATTGTGAAAACCTTACGTCGAGATTGAGTAGTAGTTAGAATGATTTGGTTTCCCTTTTTCTATCGAAGTTGAATCGATCGACGAAGTTTTGAGTTGCGGTTGCGAGTTGATCGGCGACAGAGTAACGACGATTCTATCTGGAATGTGTGTGAGAGAGAGTTTACAGAATCAGGTGAGAGAGAGAATGAGATAGTCTGTGAGAGATGAGAGAGAGAAAGTGAACAGTTCGATATCCGAGGGAAAGGGGAAATGAAATAGTGTAAGGGCACACTGATAATTTTGCCTAGTAAGTGAGTTGATGAGAATTTTTAATCTTTTGACGGGCTGATGAAAATTTATATTCTTATTCTTGGGCTCTGGGGAAAAGCCCTTAAAATTCTGTTTGTGATTGTTTTTGAAATATATAGAAGTTCTTTTTGAATTTGACAAAACCGCTTTTAACAAGGACAAGTGCTTCTCAAAGTTATTTTCCAAGCTTATAGAGCTCATTCAACACATATTTATTTTTACCACTTTTAAAAAAAATTATCTATTATTAGTTCCAAAATATTTTTGGACCTCCGAAAAACATTCATACTCATGCCCCAAGTCCCGTTGAGAAGGAAAAAGTTGAGAACAAAGAACTCTCCGTGATGGATGCATGTGCAAAACTGCCAATTAATTAAGTGGAATTCTACTCATTTGACGTTGGACCCTGAACAATAATTTCTTAAGCTATTTCATCTTAGAATTTGAAACTTGAAGGTCGTATTGTGCAGCCCACAATTTTTTTTTTTTTGAAGTTTGTAACCATTGGATATAAATTCTACATTGTAAATAATTAACTTTGCTTACTTTAAACTCAGCAATAATTGAATCATTATCAATGATTTCGGCATACTCTCTTCTAGGAATGTATATAGAGAACTATGAAATCATCAAGGAACCCATCACTCATCTTATATCGAATAGTAGTTTCCAAAATATTCAGAGATGAAAATGCTATCTCTATTGTTGCAGTAGACACATAAAAAGTATACACAAGACATATCAATCTATAATCAACAAGAATACTGACTTTCTTGTTTCAACCAATAGTTGACACAAGTCGGAAGTGATGTTGTCATATTGAATCAAACCAATTATCTATTAACCAATTATCCATTATCAATTTCAATAATTTATATCAAAATTCACAAACCACAATTTTAAAAAAATTGTCAACAACACAAAAACATAATGATTTTATAAAAACCAGAAACATAAGAAGAAGATGATAACTCAAAAGAGTTTGAAATTGCGAGCTGGCGAGGCATCAACTGGAATGAAGAGTTCCACTCGTGACTGAATTCGAAGTGGTAAAGCCGTGAAGGTACCGTATTCTTTTTTCTTGTATGTCAACGGCGAGGTATACAATTGTGATAGAGATTTGGTCATTTGGGAAAAGTAAGCTACATGATTTTCTTTTTAATTTTTTCTTCATTTCTCTGTTTTTACCTTTATATATCTCTATTTTTTTTAGTATTGGGTAGAATTTAGGATGGGCTGCAGCCGGAACAGCCTACCGTTTGGCTCCGCCCCTGCAATGAACACGAGGAAGAAGATGAGGATGAGTTGGATGTGGTCCCAAAAAAAACCCTAGGACGAGGGTAAAGCGATTGAATAAGATTGATCATGTAGGCACAAGTGATTCTCACATTTAGAGGTTTATATTTATTAACTGAAAAAATTATAATATTGGTATGATGGAAAAAATATGATGTCACAATGCCATCAATATTATAGAAAAGGAAAAGAATCTAGATGTGACTTGAAAGATAAACAATCTCTAATTCACCACAAATCACCTAAATCCAGGAATTCAGTAACACTAACGATACCATTACTATTATTTTTCTTTTTTTGGGGGTGAGTTACTACTACTATGAGTACTATCATTACTTGTGTTACAAGTAGTAGTTCTTCTAAATCCAGCAAAAGGGAAAGAGAGTCTACAAATAATGGATGACTTGATTGATTCGGAAATGAGCTCGAGTTCTTTTGATAATTAAAAATAAATAAAATAGAAAAGGCTTCTACAATAAAAAAAAAATTGCTAGGAGCCTCCCAAACGTGAGGGAGAGAAAATGACTGTACTGTATTAATTGAACAAATTATCTATTTTGTTGTAATTCACATGAGTGGTTGTCCATATACTTCATTCTCAAGAGTTACAACCATTAGAATTCTCATAATTACTCCATATGAGTTACATGCATTATTCCCATGGTTAGTGGAGTTAGTGGTGGTTACACTATCTTATAAATGAGCATTACTCTTCTTGTTAGTGGGATTACCCTTATTATGTTGTACATTGTAACTCCTTTAATCTTTGAAGGCATACACGTTAATTGGAAACTCCTTGACGATTAGACAAAACACAATAAGACGAGAAGATCATTTAGACAAATAATTGAAGCTGTTGGCATCTTCAATTTATCTCCTTGGTACAGAAGGTAGTTCATTCATTGCATATCATGTTTTCCATCTAGGATATGATAGTATACATGTTCATAACTGATTTCTGTTGCCTAGGTTTTTCTTGATTCTGTATGCATGTGTTTCACAGCTGTCTAGGTCATCCTTAATTCAGAATACTTGTGCTTTGATTCATTATAGTTGACTTTGTTTAAATTAAGGTATCTTAAGTTCACATGTGACTCTTAGGATAGTGTGTTGCTGGACAGCTTTTCTGGTCTTCCCCTTCTCTCCTATCTTTCACGTGTTTGCTATGTCGGTTTTGCCATTTATGGTACTAGGTTGGGAAAGGCTTTTTCCCTCCTAAAAGACTCCTTGCCCAAAATGTATACCTGATGTTGACATTACATTTTGCCTCTTAGCATGCTGATCACTTTGTAATTCGTGTGCAAAGTTTGTATCAAATCTGGACAGTTTTAGGTCTGCTATAGGGTGACCTCGTAGTTGATTTTCACGTGCCTTCTTGTGGTCTTTGACATCTGTTTTGACCTGTTCACGTGCTGCTACTTGCTGCTGTATTCTATTGCATATATATTGTGTCTAAGGCTGTTTAGAAAGTGTGGTTGGTTGAGGGAAACACTTTGGGGTTTATGTTATTCTGTTTGGTTAGTCTTTGAAAGCACATTCGTGTGTAGTTTCTCTTCTGTCTTCTCTTCCCTTTCCATGTCTTTTGGTTGCTCTTTATAGTGCATAATAGACATGGATTCTCAAGCATAAAAACTGTTTTCAAACTCATATGCATCATTGCATTGTGCATTCCATTGAGATAAAGTGTGGAGATGCCCAACCCTTGAAGTTGATCAAGAAAGTTTTTTTTCTTAACTTGAAGAGTAGTTAAGGATCTGTTTTGATACTTCTGTTTTTCTTTCCAAAGTGTAAGCACATAGATTAAGTAGTGTAGCTCTGTTTGTACTAGTGGGTAGACTAGTCAGGATAGCATACGAGTTATGTATCCCCAGAGTGCCAGAAACTTGTAATTGTGTGTGTTACTCGATAGTGGAAAGGTTTGTCCCTCAAGAGTTAGGGGCACGCAGTTTTGATCCTGGTTGTAGGATTTCTACGTAATCAAAAACATCTTGTGTCATTATTTCCTTACTGTTTTTACCTTTTATTACTCGTATCCTGCGTTTCGAGATAGGACAATATCTTGCTATCCCGGGAACAGATTAAACGAAAAAGTGGAAAAGGCCTATTCACCCCCCCCCAGGATCTTTAACCTTTCCACTATATAAAGAGGTTGAGGCATCATCATTTCCAGAACAACAATAGATACAAGAGATAGCAACGACAATTCTCTTTGCTCTCCACACGTCTTTTTTTTGTTTTTCTCTCTTACTTAGCTGAATTAATAGAAGACCCACAACACGTTATCAACACTTTTTACTTAGAGCATCCGCACCGGGGCGGATTTCGCCGGCATCTGCTCGAGCACGAGGGAGGGGCCCGCCGGCAAGTGCTCGGAGGCCGAAAATGAGGGGCGCACCGGGGCGATCTTGCTCGAGCAGGTCGGAGGGGAGGAGAGCTCGAGCTCAAGCTCGAGCAGAAAGAGATCGAGCTGCTGCTCGCGCAGCTGGCGGACCCCACTTCACGTGGGTGACGTCAGCTGAAGCCAGTTTTTTTTTTTTTTTTTTTAACTTAAGGTAAAAGGTGAAAAAAGAAACTTACCAACCAATCAGTACGTGCCACGTGGCACGGCAGAAACAAAAAAAAAGTAACGGGCCAGTTGATCTGGTCCGTAGATTTCGAATTCAAAAGTTGATCCAACGGCTCAGATTCAACCAGAAAAATCAGAACGGATATAAACGGTAATACCCAAAATATTTACAAAAAAATTGCAAAAAAATCCCAAAAAATTGCATATCACCCCCTACTATTTTCCTATAAATACTACACAATTTTTTTCACAACTCACTTCTCATTTGTGCACTACAAATTTCACATCTCCATCCATCTCTTCTCCATCTCTACTTTCATTTCCGTGAGCATTTTTTTGAAAAATGGCCCATTGGCTTCGTTCCGAAGATTTGCAAATGTGCATCTCTTTCGCACGTCATAGTATCGATGAAGTCAACGGCAACAAACAAAGGAAAGATAAATTGTGGGAGAAAATTCACGCCGATTACATGGAAAATTGGGTGCCATCGGAAGGAGAAACACCTCGAGAGGAGCCTAGGTCTCAAATTGCGCTTGCGTCGCACTACAATAAATTCAAGATACTATTGCAGAAATGGGGTCAATGTTTGCGAGACGCACGTAAGCGTAGAGCTAGCGGCACTTCTCACATGGATGAGGTAACTACTTATAATCTAATTTTTATTTAATTTCATTTTTATTTAATTTCTCTCATAATCTCATTTTTATTTAATTTCTCTCATAATCTCATTTTTATTTTACCTATTTAATTTCATTTTTATTTCATTTCATTTTTATTTAATTTGTACTATGTAATTAATTAATTTAGTAAATTTGAATTAACTTTTTGTATGTCAATTTAATTTAATTAATTTACTGTATTTTTTTAGATTAAACAAGCTCAAGCATACTACTATGCCGCTAAGAAACGACCGTTCACCCACTTTGAATGTTATGAAGTTCTTAAGGACCATCCAAGTTACCGCGATGTTGAACCGAGCACTCCGTCTCCGTTTGTTGGCTCATATGAAGATACTCCCTCCGTTACCGGATCATCTCCAATCGTAAATTTGGGTGATGAAGGAGACTTGAATGAAGCATCACCCGCCTACGTTGGCACCGGTTCGTCGAGTCCGGTAAGACCAATGGGATGCAAGGCGGCAAAGGAATCAAGGCGTCATAAGAAACAAGGTAAGACTCCTATTGATCAACGCACTGAGGTTTTGCAAACTATGGCAAGTGATCAAGCAGCGTGGCATTCCACGAGAAAGATACAAAATGAAAGTCAGCTCAATTATTACGCCAAGTATATAGAACTTCAAGAACGAAAAGAAGCAAGGGCGGAAACTGAGCTCCAAATAAAGAAACATGAGGAAGAAGCAAGGATCATGACCATGAACTTGGAGGCTATGACCCCGATCTCCAAAAGGTACTTTACCAAGAGGAAACTAGCTATCCTTAAGGAATCAGAAGATAAGGATGGTGAAGCTTCCGATGATACATTTGCGGATTGTTATCAACCACGCGTACTCTTTCCACAGTAATTATAGCGCCCTATTGTATTAAGAATAAATGTTGTTTATGTTTTCATTATCGTTCCATTATGTTTTCATTATCTTTCCATTATGTATTTGAATTTTCGGAACATAAAATTGCATGTGCTTTATGAAATAACTTGTCTGCGTAGAGGCATAATCTAACATTTAAAATTCAAACACATCATATTTATTACACAATTTCAACTATCGAAACACACTTACTGAATTGAAAGCACATTTATGAAAATTAAGCACACATAGTAAAAATTTAAACACAATTAATTATAGTCTTTCTCCAGTCTCAAGCATCCAGTTGTGCTTCACCAGGTCCTTCTGAAGTTCGTTATGGATATAAACAGATTGGAGATCGGCAACACGATCATGAAACCGTGACATATTATCCCCATCTCTACTCATTGGCTGAAAAGGAATTCGATTCCCATCCTCATCAACAGGCCCATCATAAACTTGGAAAGCTCGTACTGGGTTTTGCATATCTTCTTCTGCATTCTCTTCAAACTCTTCATCTACGAACTCACTCTCAACTATCATGTTATGCAATATGATGCAGGCTAACATGATAGTTTTGATCACCGATTTCTTGTGCAATGTACAACTATGACGGATAATTGCCCATCAGGATTGCAGGATGCCAAAGCATATTTCCACATCTTTTCGGTATGACTCCTGTTTCTTTGCAAACAACTTATCTGGCGGTGTTTGGGGGTTAGAAATTGTTTTCACAAATGTAGAGTACATTGGGTATATTCCGTCTGCAAGAAAATAAGCGTTGGAATACCGCTCTTCATGAACTTCATATACGGCGGTTGGGCTTCTTCCGGCAAGGAGTTCGTCAAACACATCTGATTGGTGGAGCACATTAATGTCGTTTTGAGCGCCTGGAACCCCGAAGAAACTGTGCCATATCCATGTATCATACGAGGCCACTGCCTCTAAGATAATGGTGGGACGACTCTTTCGCCCTGAGTACGCCCCTTGATGAGCTGTTGGACAATTCTTCCATTCCCAGTGCATGCAGTCGATGCTTCCAATCATACCTGGAAAACCTCGTTGTTGGCCCTTAGCTAGAAGCCGTATGAGGTCATGTTCTGTTGGAGGGCGGAGGTAACGTTGACCGTAAAGGAGAACCACTTGTCGGCAAAACTCCTTCGTACATTCTAGTGTAGTGGATTCACCCATCCTTGTGATTTCAGCACACTGATCTGCGGCTGCGCCGTAAGCCAGCATTCGCAGCGCAGCGGTCATCTTTTGTTGGGGGAGGAGGCCTAGCAATCCAGTGGCATCCGGTCTCTGATGCCAATATTCGTCGAAATTGCAGAGACCCGTCATGAGAGTGTTGAATAAGTCTCTGCTCATTCGGTACCTTCGCCGAAATTCTTGCACATTGAAGATCGGGCGTTCGATGAAGTAATCATGCAGGAGATTATCTCCCCTGGACGCCCTCAATCTTTGTCGATTTGCTTTACGACCCCGACGTGATCCACCACCATGCGGTTCATCATCAAGTTGTGCCACCTCCACGGCCACGAGATCCACGAAAGATTGCTCTATCTCGTCATCCTCCTCGTTTTGTAGTTGCCTCATTCGAAAAAAGTTGTCGAAGCTAAAAGGATTCATTGAAATTTGATGATTCAAGGATTGGAAATTGTGGTGATTGGTGTGATAGGAATGAGAGAGATGATAATTTTATACCAAAAGCTCACCGACACCGACAATCGGCTTCAATTATTTCGTTATCCGGAGATGACACGTGTCGCAATCTCATTCGTCGGAAATCTCACCGACAATCGGCCTCAATTATTTCGTCGATATTGTTATCCGGAGATGACACGTGTCGCAATCTCATTCGTCGGAAATCTCACCGACAATCGGCCCCAATTATTTCGCACATATCGTTATCCGGAGATGACACGTGTCGCAATCTCAGTGGTCTGAAATCTCACCGGCAATCCGGTTCAATTATTTTGTCGAAATCGTAATTACGTGATAACACGTGTCACGCCCTCATTCGCTCAGCGAATAGTAACTGCTAGAGCAGTTGGTGAACTGGTGCGTGCAGTTTTGGAACTGCTTGAGCAGTTCTGGGATTGGCAACTGCCAGAGCAGTTTCCGGCAACTGCTTGAGCAGTTGATGGAAAATGGGTACGGATGCTCTTAGAGATTGAAGAACAAAAAGGAAGAGCGACGGACATCTTCCCCAAATTCGAATAAGCTACCCAAATTTAGTTAAAGTTCTTTATTACTCGTGGATCCCTATTTTGTTTTTGGTGCATTTCCCAAGTTACGATATTATTCATTTTCCTTATCTTTGACAATAGTGAACTATTTAATCTTAGGTCAAGAGAAATTGTAATTTGGACCGCCTATTTTTTTTCTTTGATTACTTGATTACTAACTCAAAGAAAAAGCATGTAAAATTGTGAACACCGCACATATATATTCACATTAAGTAACGAAAAAGGTATGAATCTTCTCGGACTAGGCTCACCTAGTTGGATACGATGTCTAGGCAAGGTTCGGAGAATACTGACACTATTCTGAATGAGGTTCGGTACTTAAGCGAGCTTCGCTCCACAAAAATCTCACTCTATCTTACCTAGTCGTATTCTATTGGAGTTACTGAAAACAGTGAAAAGGTCTGAGTAAATAATTTTTCACTCTTAATTGTTTAATTTCCCGCATTTTTATGTGGTAGAAATTTATATATGTGTTTGCCAAAAATGATGACCAGACATTCATCTCCATGAGAATTTAACTTCTTACAAAACCATGATTACATGTTTCGAACCGACGCTTTTAGAAGTAGAACTTATGTTCACATGTATACATAATCTATAAACATTACCATGAACCATATAAACCAGTCGATTTATTTGAAATCCTAATCCAGTTTTCTCCCGTTGTAGAAACAATGTCGATCAAACTTGACTTCCCAATATTGGATGTTGCTGGCAAGAACTATCTGGATTCGTCCCAGGACATCCATAACCACTTGGACGCCCAAAGCTTGCTGGACGTCATCTATAAGGAGAACAATCGCGAGATTCTAGTCACGCGAGACATGATTCACATGAATGCAAAGGCGATGATCTTATTCCTCTGCCACATGTCAGATTCCATGAAATCTGAATTCGTGGCAGTCACCTCTCCAAAGGAGCTATGAGACTCCCTCAAAAATCGCTTTGACCACTAAAAAACCATCTGGCTGCCTGAAGCCCGCTATGATTGGATTAACCTCCGCTTCCAAGACTTCAAGTACGGTACTGAATATAACGCGAAAGTATGTAGGATCTGTGCTCTTCTCTAGTAATGTGGTGAATAGTTGACACACACTGACCTATTGGAGAAGACCTACACCACATTTCCTAGCTCGGATAACCTATTCCAGAAGCAGTACCGTCAATCTAAATTTACCCAATTTTTTGAGCGCATCACTCAGTTGCTGCTGGACGAGAAAAACAGCCTCATATTGATGAGGAATAACTACTCCCATCCCACTTGTGCAAACTGCAAAGGCAATTCCTTTTCTAGAGGCTAATGCTGCTCGTGGACCTCGTCCAAAATCTGAGAACCCTGACAAGGGCCAGTCGTCCCATCAACCTCAGAACCGCCGCGAGCCTCGTGGTCGCTGGGCCAAGCGAGATTTGGGCTCTCGTTCAAATCGAGGACCTTTGTATCCAAGTAAACAGAGACAAACTCGAGAAAGGAACAACAACAGGGCCAGTTGTTCCCAGGCAAGAGATAATGCTCCCGAGCCAAATCTCTGCTATCGTTGTGGTGGTACGGGTCATTGGCAATGAACTTGTCGTTCTTCTGCACAACAAGCTCAAAGCTATCATCATGGCAAACAGCTCGAAACTAAAATGGTCGAAGTTGGCTCCAGTGGCAACTCTTGAGGCCGCCGACTATGTTGCGGATATGGATTTGGATTTGGATTAGTGCCTTTACAATTTTCATGCTAAATAATTGGGCCTCTGTAGCCGATCTATCTAGATAATAGGCCTATGTATAGCTCATCTAGATAAATGTTTATGATTTCCTTTTGGATTATAGTTTTGTTTTATGGATAACGTTTCTCGTAATAATTCTTTTGAAAGTGTGACCGATTTAAAATTATTCTACTTTTAGGCATGACTAGTGGTGAATTGATTGTGTGGCTAATAGTGGTACTACTCACACTTAGGAATATTAATGGATCAGATCGAGATCGAGTTTTGAGTGTCTATACCCGAACTTGAAATTCAAATTTTTGAACGAACCCGTACCCATAGCCGCAAATCCGGGTTCGGGTTTTCATTGAACCCTGGCCCATTGGGTTGGATTACTATTGCCCAGACCCGACCCGTCCGCCCGATCAAAAAACAAAAGAATAATAAAATTTTATAAACTTGTAGTAAAAGAGCTTCTCATATAAGTAACAATAGTAAAATACTAATATGCCAAAGAAAATTTTACCCTTTTATATACTAGGTGGGAGTTCCCGCGCGCGAGGTGCGGGTAGCAAGAAAGATATTAAAAAAAGAAGAAGCAAGAGTAATATTTTGGTATTATAAATTTTAGTAAAGAATTGAACTATTGGTTCATTGACCATTTGTAAATATAATTATGGTTAATTTGATTATTTTTCAATTAATACTCCATTTGGCTTATTTATCCAATCCTAATGTATACGCTACCAAATTTGGCTTATTGGAAAATGCATTGGATATGCATCAGAATTGACATGCAAACTAAACCGTCAAACCCATATCTAAACTCTAAATGTCTGAGTGAAGAGATGATGAATCAGAACACGTTAATAGCAACAAAAAAAGGGAACGATCAAAACTTTTTCTCACCCATCTTCTTTGTCAAGGCGATCAACGATGGCTTCGCTCAGACAACAAAGAGTAAACAAAACAGAAGAAAATACAGTGAGATGCCGAGAGGGACTGGTTCGGCTTCCATTATATATTATGGAATTTGGTGGGGTTGGTTGGCGAGACATTGATTGCAGAACCTTTTGGATACCAAGGAGATCAATATGTTCAGTGAATGATCTGGGGAATGGCTATATGAATTCGATCATATCCACAAATGAGTAGTGCACTATCTCGGGAGTCTATTTTAAAAAAATATTAAGGGAACCGATTGAAAACATTATTTATTGAATAGTAGCTATGTACAAAATTACAAAAATTAAAAGAATGCGGAGAAAAAATTATATCGAAATTTAAATTGCATTTTGAGTTTTAGAATATGGAGAAAATAAGTAATTTCAGAACAAAGAAAATTGATTTATAAAAAAAAGAAAGTGGATTACGAATATGAATGTTGATCAATATGATATAGTGATTATTTGGAGATTACATAGATTAAATAAATTGAGTTCAAATTAGATGATCTCCTAATAATTATTCAGAATTGTTTATTTATTGTTGAAAGAGGCAAAGTGGACACATATCGATTTTTTTGTTGAGCAAGAAGTCATTGCTGAATATTTGGTTGATCTAGATAACAATTTTCAATAGTGTTTGTAATATAAATGTTATGTCAAAATTATTCAACAAAGTTTGATCAGTTGCTATAATAAACATAAGCGATTCAATTACCACGTTAGAATACCTGTATGATACAGATGGGTGGGATTCCCGTGTGCGAGCCGTGGGTGGTGGCAAGAAAAGAGATCAGAAAAGGAAGAACAAAATGATTATGTTAAAAGGCATACAAATTTACAGATGAGATGCATAGCATTGTTTCATAAATGTGGCAGTTTGACCATACGATGGTTAAATATTTATGTAAGTTATATATTAGATCACACATTAGAAATTTAGTATAGGTTGGAACACACAAAGTGACCATTATGTAGCTAAATGAAGAAGCCGGAAGATCGCAAAAAATTTCCGTGGAAAATACAATCTGTCCATGGCAAAGGGCAACTTCATATCAGCTTCATACTAATTATCTTCAGATCCACCTGCAAAATTAATTGTGCAAATAATCAAATCATTTGTTAAAGTTACATTGCATACATCTTTATTAAAATACAGAGTAAGATCAGTCCATATTAATAGCATAAACGAAGAAAATATTGGCCAATAGCATGACTTAAACATAAAAAAATTTGCTGTGTAAAGTGCTGCCAGGAATATAGACATGTAGATTTTTAAATTATTTGCAGTCTATAATATTCAATTTGATCAAATATATTGTAGTGGTGTACCAATTTAAAACATTTCAGATTTTATACGATTTCCTGAAATATAATCATGCATCTTAATGTCTCAAATTAATACCGACTATTTGATCAATAAAGAAATGCAAGATATATAACAAATGTCATTTCAAATGGTATGAAATGAGGTACGATTTTTATGATCAAAAGAACAATACATGTCCCGATTTTAATACATGTTCAACTGAATATTATCTAGTTGAATCTAGTAGTGAAATACCAGAATCTATCATAACCTAGAATTTATCATACCTGAAGCCATAGCCATGAGGTGCGCAATATCAGCAGTAATCTTAGTCATCTGCAGCATAACATTTGTGAGGCCAGCAATGATAGTAGTTTTGTTGCCTTCTGTGTTTCCTATTGGTTCATCTGCTGCTTTCAGTATGGGTTCTTCTTGTTGCATCTCTTCTGCTGCTGCTGGTTTTTCATGTTGCATTTCATCTGCTGTTCTGTGTTCTTCTTGTGCTTCCTCTGATGAGTGTTGTTTTGTTTGTTCCTACAATTTTCTGCAAAATTTATATTTAGTAATAGCCTAAAGAAAATAGAAAATAAGTTTTCTCTGAAATAACCAAACCTTTTTTTGAGATTTATGGGCTTTCATTTTTCCCAGCCTGCTCTGCCTTTCTTGGTTTGTTCGCAACTGTTGCTTTCTCTTGTTCTTTTCTCTGGATTCTCTTGTTGTTCACTGTGCTTCACATTGTGTTATTTTTGTTCCCATATTTTTCTGCAAAAATCGTATGGAGTGATAGCCAGAACAAAAACACCAAAAAAGTTATCTCTATGATAAATCAAACCTCTTTTCGAGATTCCTTGGTTTCCCTTTTTGCCAGCCTCCCTTGCCCTTCTTCTCCTCTTCGCAGCTGTTGGCTTATTCTTCCAATTTTCTACAAATTGGTAAAATGGAGCATTAAGCACAATGAAATTTATTGTTGGTCTGTATTGTAATATATATTAATAGATCTAGAAGACTGTGATATTATCTAATCAATAAAGAAGGTGTTCTATAAAAATCCAATTGAACATAGAGAAATCTAAGTTTAAAACAATAGTCATCCAACTGAGAATAACTTCTCATCCAATTTAATCGCATACAAAAAATCATATATGTTCTTCTAACATAGTCGTGTCCATGAATTGCACACCAAAAATCAAATAGATTAACAATCATAGTAACAATATTTGGCAATAATGAAATTCAACAGAAATTAAAAGTAACTGAATAGGCTGTATCAGGGGAAGGAGGCGACTTTTGAATCTAAAGAAGAGAAACGAATTTTCTTTATAAAAAATTTAACCTGTTCTCATGGTTTTTAGATATATTTGGTGGCCGCCCCCTCTTCTTTTTCTCCCTCGGTTCATAGGAAATTGGTTGTTTTTGCTGTTTCCTTTGTTGATCCTCTTCACATTCAGAAGCAGTAGCTTTGTCCATCTGTTTGTTGAAAAAATATGAAGTGAAGGAGGTTAGTTTTGAATGCAAAGATAATTAAATTTTCTTTGCAAAGAATTTAACCTTTTCTTATGATTTTTAGACACATTTGGTGGCCGGCCTCTCTTCTTTTTCTTGGTTGGTTCATGGTTAATTGCCTTTTCTTGCTCTTTCATTTTTTGATTTTTCTTACATCTAGATACAGCAGTTTTGTCCATTTGTATGCTGAAAAAAAATTAACAATTGATATCATGATAGATCCCACAGCTTTATTTGACTGAAAACAATTCAGTTTTGTAACTTGCGTTTGTTGGACCTGCATACATTTGACGAAGAATCTCACTAAATATGATGGCAGCTTGCTCTCGTTGGTTACTGGTTTTGGCCCCTGATGTCTTTGCCTTGCCTTTGGGGGATTTAGGATTTTTTTTTTCTCGTTCTTCATTTCTGCTGATGGTCGATCTGGAGAAAGAGATGCAGTTGAATGTGGTGGAGCTAATTTAGTGGAATGGGTAGGTACAGATGAAGGAGCAGGTGGTTCAGGCAAGGGTATGACTTACACTGGTATTTCTGAAAATGTTCAGTCTTCCCGCAAATAGTAGTTTCTGCTCAAGTCCAGTGGTTGACCTAACCATTTCATGAATTAATAGTGTATTAGCTAATAAAGAAAAGCCACGAAAGTGATAAATTATTTGATGAATTATCCTTATTTTTTCATAAGTGTAATGCATCACCCAGAAAAAAGAAATTGGAAATCCACTGATTTCCAGATGAGAATATATCTTAATTAAATACATTAATGAACAATATTCATCAAACAAATATTTTTACCACTTTTACTCCACTTAAAATGCAACAAAAGCATGTAGCCATTCATTTCACACTTACTTTATCAACGAATGACACAATATAAACTCATTATGCAGTCTGATTGAGATACGGTAACAGCAAATTTGTAAAACATGATCAATACAAAAAAATACAACAACTTGATCACAATCACACACTCTGCTTCCAACAAATTGTAAAGCCAAAAAATGCCATACATTATTCTCATAAAAATCATTCAAATCATTCTTATAAAGACCCACATTATATAATTCACATTATTAGAGCAATGCATATAAGCTCAGGTTATACACTGTAAAAGTTAAAAACAGAACAGATCGATGTTTCAACAATCTCTTAAAGAATTAGGCAATGTAAGAATTGAAAAAGAATTAGTGCTTCAAGATTGTAGACAAATTTAAATACTGATTACAAATTTCAGGACTCATTCACTTAGGAATCATATTCAACACATAGAAATTTTTTGTCTAAAATAAGTCTACAGAGAAATCAATACACTTAAGACTTATAGCTATTCTTGATAGTTAAATTAAAAAACCTGACTTCATGTCGATATAATGTAATATTGACTGGTAGTACTGAAAGAGTTTCAAATGTGATTGTTATATATGTATTTAAAGTAATAAACACAGGCATACGATGATATTAAGTTGAAAACCAGTGTCAAGCTTTTGGTTAAAGCAAAAATCAAATTCAATATATGAAAGCAAAATTCACACCTGAGATCTAAAGATTTCAAACACATCATTTAAAGAGTATTATTCGAACTCAACTGACAGAGACCACAGACGGCCAAGAGCAATAAGAGGAAAGTAATTTTTTTAACGACAAACAGATGTTTATGAAATAAATATAGTCCAATAAGAGTGAATCTATGAGATCAATAAGAAGCATTGAAATAATATACGATATAAATTCTTCCCAAAAACTCAATTCTCCCAGTTTGATTCAAAACCCAGTATTCAAGACGAAAGAATCAGCAAACTGAGATGTAGAAAGCTTAAAGTTCATCATTATAAATACATGCATCCAAACCGTAATCATCCTCTCATCGAATATCCCTTAGTCGGAGTGAGATAGAGATTGAAAAAACAAATTGAAGTAGATCAAGGGATGATATTTACCTGCTCTGGGGAACAGTCTTGTGGGTCTCATGCTCCTTTCGCTTTCAGCAAGAACATCGGTGAAATGCGAAATGACATGGGAATAAATTGAGAGTTTTATGAGAAGCGATGTTCGTTTGGTAGGTCGCTCAGTAATAAATGCTGGTATTAGAATAATGGAGAAGTTTTATTTGGATTGAATGCCCATAGGAAAATTGGTTTGACTGATTTGGTTCATAAGTGGGTTTGGTAGCTGGGTTTCTAATCAATACTGAACTGGTGGGAGTAGTGCAGAAATAAGACCGTTTTGTAAAGAAGATGGGAAATTTTTTTTGTTCCCAAAAATGCTGATTTTGGATATTTGTTTAGTTTCCAAAACATGAGACGGTTTTGTAAAAAATGTAGGAAAATATTTTTAATATAAATATCAATTAATAGACCTCATTAGATTATATAGATGGAAAGAAATTGAAATTATATATTTTCTAAGTGGTTCTTAAAATTACATGACCGAAATAAAAATAATGTCATAAAAAATATCATCGAACTATTGAATGATTCTTATTTTTAATATTAAAATTTTTTCACCACTTATTTATTTCACAAATGTGTTCAATACAAAACATGATTAAGTGCACAATTTGTAGGCATAAATTTTTATCCTACTGGTGAGTTGGCAAAAGTCTGATTGATATGCTTCAGATCTCCATAGTTTTGTAACGCGAGCAATGATATGGAAGTCATATTCATTTGGTTGAATGTCACTTATCGTGTTCCTACTCATGTTTGTGATATGGAACAATATGTGAATATGAATAGAGAAATATGTGAGTAGTGAATAGAATAGCAAGGAATGAGGAACAAAACAGATTATGGAGTGAATCAGGGGAGACAATGGTAAGATTTTGAACCAATATTTTTTTTCTTTTTATCAAATCTCACTTATATAATGATAACATTTTGTCTTTTTTATCCCACAACTTATATGACAACATAGTTTATATATATATATATATAATAGGAATACAAAATTTAGACCCTTCTTGTATTATTAGAAAATAGTGAGACAGAGAAAACTCTAGAGATTCTCACACATTTGTCTATCATGACTATGAGTAGAAGATGAATTTTTTCTATATGGATAACATAAATTGAAATTAAAAGAATATATGGGTTCAGTGTTATGAGGATTACAAAGGAGTCAATCTAGTTGGTCTTGATAGCAATTTAAAACGTGTGCGTGGCATATTCTAAATCTGTAGAATGTCCCATTGTTAAACCAGCATTTCTCAATGAAATCACCATATGCAGAATGACGGAAGCATGCAGACTAATATAATGCAAAGTACTGTATACTTGTGATACCACAATGTGGCTGAATTATTGGAAAATAAAAATCCAAGAGATATCAAACAAATGAGGGCAAAAAAGAATCTTGCTGATTATAGATACGGTGAATTCACACAATGCATATCACTATATTTCTGTGTTGACATATAATGACTCACATATTGCCAAATAAGTCAAAATAATATCAATTTCGTAGAATCCCTGTGGAAGATCCAAATAGCTATAGATCTGGTATAAGCAAGGATAGATAGGATAAAGCATGACATAGAAAATTTAAAATAAGACATTTAATACATGAGCAGATTTTGATTACATAAGTGAATGCCAAAAAGAGCTAATACCCAGATCAAGAATAGACTCTTGATCACAACATTAGCTAACTTTACTCTCATCCACAATAAGATAATTGGATGTAAGATAATTTTTTAATTAATTAGTAGTGAATGTATATACATAAATATACAGTACTGTTAGAATTTTCAGGATGGACAAGAGTTGGATGAGCCTTGAAAGATGGGATGTGAGATATCACCATGAAATTAGGAGTTTAGTGGATTTTGTGAAGGCTAATTGTGGAGACACTACACTTCATTATTGCCCGTGTAAAGAATGTAAGTGTCGCAACGATCGATTTCGTTTTCCCATTGATAAAGTCCAGAAGAACCTGAGTAAATACGGATTTTGGGATAAGTACACTTGTTGGATTTATCACGGTGAAACATCGTTAGCGGGTCCGCATGATCATGGACAATTTGCTGAGAGGGCCAGTCCATCCTATGATTGTATTCTCTTTTGGGGGAAAGATCTTGAAGACCTTGAAGCCTGCCCGGTATGTTTTACAGAAAGGTATAAGTTGACTCCTGCAGGCAACAAGAAAGCTGTGAAGATACTTCGATATTTCCCGTTGATTGATAGGCTGGAGCGGTTGTTCATGTGTGCTTTCACGGCCGAAGCTATGAGATGGTGGGCTGAGAGGAATTTGCCTGACGATGACACCCTTGTACACCCTGCCGACGGAGAGGCTTGGAAGCACATGGTCAGGGAGTTTGATTATTTTGCAGCAGAGGTCTGAAATGTTTGGCTAGGGCTCTCATCTGACGGATTCAACCCTTTTGGCAACATGAGTCTTCAATACAGTATATGGCCAGTTATTTTGGTACCGTACAACCTTCCACCATGGATGTGCATGAAGAAGGAATACAATATGCTCACTCTATTAATTCCAGGCCCGGGTTATCCAGGAAAGTGTCTCGATGTGTATTTGAGGCCTTTGATTGAGAAGCTTAAGTACCTGAGTGAGTGTGGCCACCCCACTTACGATAGGTTCAAAAATGAGATGTTCCAGATGCATGCCATACTTGTTGGCACCATCAGTGATTTTCCTTCCCGTGGTTACAGGGCTTGTTCAGAGTGCATGACTGTTGATTGTTGCAGTCCTCATTGCAGTAAAATTGTTCAGATGCGTCACCGTTGTTGGCTTCCAGATGATCACCCATTTAGGCAGGATCAAGACGCTTTTGATGGGACTGTGGAAACGGGTGTGGCACCCAGGCGATGGACATGGGATGAAATTTTGGAAGTGATGAACGAATATGATTTTGGCCAGCTGAGCAATCATCCTGAGATAGTGTCGTCAATTCCAGACAAGCTCGAAAGGTATAAGTTTTGGACACACAAGAACATATTCTGGGAACTCCCGTACTGGCCTAGGTTGCCTATCAAACACTACCTAGATGTCATGCACATAGAGAAGAATGTGTGTGAAAGTGTCGTGGGCACAGTTCTGAATTGGGAGGGGAAGACAAAAGACATCCCTAAGGCACACATTGATCTGAAAGCTATGGGACTGCGGAAACATTTGTGTTGAGAGATGGTAAGAAAAATATGCCCCAAGCTCCTTACACCGTCAAGCCGAACCAGAAGCATGAAATTTTTGGGTGGATGAGTAATGTCAGGTATTCTTATAGCTATGCAGGAAATTAATATAATTGTTGCTTATGGCTATATGCAAGAAATATAATTGTTGCTTATGGCTATATATGCAGGTATCCTTATGGCTATGCAGGAAATATAAGCAAGTGTGTTAACTTCTGGGACAATAAGATGTACGGATTAAAGAGTCATGACTGCCATGTACTGCTTCAACGCATTTTCCCTGTTTTCATTCGAGGGTACCTGCCCAAAGAGGTGGTGGAGCCGTTGGTGGCCTTGTCAAGATTCTTTCAGAAGTTATGCACCAGAGAAGTTAAAAAATCAGACCTCAAGGAGATGCAAGATGACATCATTTTTATCATGTGCAAGCTTGAGAGGATATTTCCCCCAAATTTTTTCGACATCATGCCTCACCTGATGATCCATCTTCCCGAACAATTATTGCTTACCGGTCCGGTACACTACACTTGGATGTATCCCATGGAAAGGTACGTACAAATGATTCATACATTTGTGTTTGCCTCTGTTTTTATATGTAAATTCTTATTTTTTAAGTATCATAACATCCACTTGTTAACTTGTAGACAATTGGGAGACTACAAGGACTATGTGAAGAATAAATCTACACCTTAATGGTGTATCGCTGAAGCATATATTGCGCACGAGTGTGTAACGTACGCCAACTTGTATTTGGGAGCGCTGGAGGACCCTCAACAACATATGTCGATAGATGAACCCAAGTTCAACCTTTCTATCATCTCCAATGACGTGGTAGTACATGGAAGCTTGCCAAAGTCATACAAGTTGGATGGAAATGAGGTAGCCATTGCCCACTGGTTGGTACTGATTAACTGTCCAGAAGTTCAATATTGGAAAAACTATCGTCTTCACTGCCCTGCTATTGTCGGTGATGTTGACTACCACAAGGCTACGTTTGCAAACTACTTTAGTCAATGGGTAAGGGTATATGTGTATATATATTTTTTTTTATATCCTTATATAGCATGTGTGTACGTGGTTTTCTTTTTCTATGTTCATAATTTCTTGACGTGGATGAATGCTTTATTGAGACATGGGCAGAGCGTCAACTACATATCAGGTGATGTGATTCGAGTTATTTGAGTATATATCGATTTAGATTTTTGTTTATCAAGTGTTTTAATATCTCTAACATTTGTTTCTGGTGTTAATATAGGTATAAAGAGTGGAAGAACGAGCTTTCAAAACATTACACAAAGTACAAGGATCTAGGCCGAGGTGCTACCCCTAGCGAACTCCGGTTTAGAGAGTACGAGTGGCTGTGGCTGGTAGCCCACTTCGAGCACCCCAAAGTGAAGGTATGTTAATCCTGAATATATTTTACAATCCTAATGTATCGTATCACATTGAAATAGTTAGTTACTAATTTTTTACATATGTTTATCCAACAAGGCAATTTCTAAGACGAACAGCGAGAACAGATTGAAAAACACCAAGTCACATCATGCAGGTTCACTCAACTATTTGGGTTGGTCGTATAAGGCGCAGAAACAACAAGAAGTCAACCCGTTGGTGTTTGTTCATCAGAAGTTCTATCCGCAGTGCCCTGAAGAAGCGGTAAGTCTTTGGCCTCATTATTTTGTAGTTCACATATGCATGTCTTAATAAAACTATTTTTCTCTATTAATTTATTTTGTTTAATAATACGTCATTCATATTCGTTTTTCAATTAGGTAAAAGTGGAGGATGCACTCACAGAGGTCACCATGAATATAGCTCAAAACGACCATCCTGACTGCTCGGAGGAGGAAGTGACCCAGTATGCCTCTCAGATCGATACGCATGATCGCCCTATAACTGCTCAGATCATGGCAAAAGCGTGCGGGACTGGGAGGAATATCCACTACTGCAGGGTAATGGGGCGGCGGGCGAAGGTGTATTGAAGGACACTTCGGAATACTCTAGCGGGTCAAGAACTTCTTCTACGAACTCTAACCTAGCAGCGGAGCTCCAGAGGACGCGGAGGGAGTTGGAGGAGCAAATGAGGGTGGTGGCCGAGCAGCAGGCAGCAAGAGAGGCCGAGCACCGGACGATGGTCGAGCAACACCGAGTTATGGTCGAGCAGCAGGCACAAATTATGACATGGATGCAGACGATGTACGAGTGCCAGACTACAGAACAACCAGTCCCCACACCTCCATCGATGCCTGTGTTCCCCAGTGTTCCACAATCGTAGCCGTCGCAGCAAGACCAAGGTAGCCGCCGGAGTTTAAATGATTTCGTAAACATGGATTTCGTCGACTCTTAGTGTGGTTGTATTTTATTTTTGTATTGTTGTTGTTTGTACTGTTGGACAAATATGTGTGTACTGTTGGATGTGTATTTGTACGGTTTGTGTTTTTCACTGCAGGTTCTGGAATTGGGCCCAATCCAAAACCTATTTTTTTTTTTGTAAAATGTCACCGGGTATTGCCGACGAGATGATCCTATCTCGTCGGCAATAACTCCCAATTTCCGGCAAAAAATCGTCGGCCATAAATTTGGTGGTCAATACGTTGACCCCGGTGGACCTTCATCACCGACGACTTAACTCGTCGGTGATGTCTTTTATCATTGCCGGCGACATAAACTCGTCGGTGATACCTTGGAAGTATCACCGACGAGTTCATCCAAATCTCGTCGGTGATACTTTCACCGACGGGTGGTTTCCGGCGACCTTATAACCGGCGACATGTCGTCGGTTATAAGTATCACAGACAAGATTTTAAGAAAGGCCGACGACTTTAAGTCGTCGGCAATGCGTATATATGTGGTAGTGCCAGCCGAGGACTCACTTAACATCAATTGCCACATCATTGTGCCTAAAATCCTAAGCATAAATAAGACACCAAATAAAAAAAATTGAATACAAAAATTTAAATAAAACTCAAATATAGAAAACCAATTAATAAGATCAAAAGAGAGCTCAGACCAAAGAAATCAAAGTCTGGTCCATTAATTCAGCCTCTTCCATCATTATAAACATAATCAGCACACAAAAATATTCACAGATTTGAAAGTAACTACTTCCAATAGAGCATAACACATATTTCAGCATATCTCAAGACATGGTAGATGCAGATCAAAATGCAGATGAAATTTGGGTTTTAAAATTCAGATTCAACGTTGGACTTTTTATTGAATAGAAGAAATTAAGATTCATTTCCACCAACAGACCAAAACCATTCTATAAAATAGCATAGCACTGTTTTCACATCATACAAAACTGACAATTTCTTCCACAACTGTCAAATTCATTGTTCATTAGCATATAAAGTCCCACTAGCTACATATTCATTCCTATTGAATATATGAGTAAATGACTTCAGGGACCAAACACTAAAGAACTCACCCAAAGTAAAGAAACCTTTAGAATATAAGCAGACCAGTCTTCTTCAGTCTCATCTTGATCCCCAAACTGCACACAGTGATAAGGAAGTGCAGAGAATCCTAAGTCTGCAAAATGTTGCAAATCAATTCCTAGGCGCATTTAATGACTTAGCTAATGTCACGAGATTTCATATACCAGCTTCAAATGTGCATGCAAGGATAGACGTCCATGTCAGATGTCGTGTTCTCGTCGAACACGTTGCTCCGGCCGAACCCGCCGAGCAAAGGATGTTGTTGTCGGCTGTCCAGTCTACGGCCCTTTCCATGAAACAAGGAAGGTCGACCAGTTCCAACGATGTTCAACCTCGAAATAGGAAAATGTAAAACCCATTTTGCTACACGAGATCATATATGATTACAGAGATGTATTAGATGAGCGTGTTCCAGACGAAACACTAGTTCTTTCCCCTCCTACAAATCTCAAAATATCTGTCAATTATGCTAGCTTAGACAATATATTGAAGCAAAATGAAACTATTATCGATGATGTGTTCATATATGCAGTGGCCATTGACATTATGAGCGATGACGATATGGGACCACGTACCGTTTCTGAATGTCAATGAAGAACATACTGGCCTAAATGGAAACATGCAATCCATGTCGAATTGGGTTCTTAGAAAAATGAAGAGTTTTTGTAACAGGTGCTCTAACACCGCCCAATGTTAAAACCAGTTGGTTATAAATGAGTTTTCGTAAGGAAACTTGATGAGAATAATGAGATTTTTCAATACAGAGCTCGCCTTGTGGCACAAGGCTTCTCTCAACGCCCTTAAATTGACTATGATGAGACTTATTCTCCTGTAATGGAAGTTATAACATTCTGTTACTTAATTAGCTTAGTGGTTTCAGAAAACTGAATATGCAGCTCATAGATGTGATCACAGCTTATCTCTATGGGGATGTAGACCTAAAGATATACAAGAAAATCCCTGGCGGACTTAAGTTGCTTGAATAAAGTGGTTCCCGACCATGGAACACGTTCTTAATTAAAATGAGGCGTTCACTATATGGATTAAAACAATCTAGACGGATGTGGTATAACTGTTTAAGTAAGTACTTGATTTGCTTGGGATATGTGAACAATGAACCATGCATTTGCGTGTTTATTAAGAAATCCACTTCAGGATATGCTAGTCTATGTAGATGGTATAAATCTCATAGGAACCTCGAAAGAGTTGATTGAAATTGTTGCACTTCTGAATAAGGAATTCGAGATGAAAGATCTTGAGAAGACACGGTATTGTCTCGGCCTGTAGATCGAGTGCCGTCAAGATGGAATCTTAGTACATCAGTCGAATTACACCCAGAAGGTGTTGCGATGTTTTAGTCATCACGATGTTAAACCGTCACCTACTCCCATAATCGTTAAAACTCTAGACATTAACAAGGACCCATTCCGTCCTAAGGGATACGATGAAGAGATATTGAGCCCTGAGTGTTCATATCTTGGTGCAATAGGCGCATTATTGTACTTGGCCCAATGTACTAGACCGAACATCTCGTTTGCTGTGAACTATTTAGCTCGACACAACACCGCGCCAACACGCCACCACTGAAATAGCATCAAAGACATTTTTTGTTACCTTAATGGAACTATGGATATGGGATTATTCTATCCATATGCGTCATCTAGCGGATATAGCCCCCTTGGCACTCAAAAGAGCGCAACCCTTTCAGCTACGCCGATGTCAGTTACTTATCAGAACCGCATAATGGGACATTCCCAATTTGGTTATGTCTTTACCATTGGGAATACAACGATATCTTGGAGGTCTCAAAAACAAACCCTAGTGGCTACTTCAACAGATCACTCTGAACTACTCGCACTATACGAGGCAACTATAGGGTGCATATGGATTCGAGAAGTTATTAGCCATACACAAATTACTTGTGAGCTATCTCATGATCCTGATGAACCAATTGTCATTTATGAGGACAACACTGCTGTCATTTATCAAGAGAAACATGGTTACATCAAGGGAGATGCCACTAAACACATCTCGCCAAAACTCTTCTTCACACAACAACAACAAGAGCACCAGAGGATCAAAGTGAAGCACATTGGTTCAGAGAGAAACCACGCTGACTTATTTACTAAGTCAAGTCACTACCAAAGCAATCATTTCAGAAACATGTTCAGGCAATCGGTCTTAGAAAACTATATGAGCTACCTTAAAGTTATGATTTATGCCCAGGTCGAAATTTTCGCACCTAGTCGTGTGCGTTTGAGGGGGAGCATCCCGAAGAATGCTCATATTTTATCAACGCTTAGCCCGTGTACTCTTTTTGTTCCTTACCCAAGGGTTTGCCCCACTGGGTTTACCTTGGAAAGGTTTTTAATGAGGCACCATCCTGGCCACTGTCTAGCTATATGTCAATTCATTGACATTGATCACACCTTCATTAAGGATTGTCGAAATCAAGGGGATATCCAGTCGTATACTTCTAACCACCGTGTACTATTTTTTTCCTTCGACCAGAGGTTTGTCCCACTGGGTTTACTCTGACAAGGTTTTTGATGAGGCACTTCTCTTGTGGTTAGTTCCTCCATGCACTTACATCTCATAGTGGTTTGGTCTACGCCATTCGGCAACACAATTTTCTCCTAAATTTAGGTTTTTTTTCCCATAATGGGTATTCCCAGACTTAAGGTTTTGTGTGTTAGCATCAGCAAATGAATATATCTTTCGACTCTACCAAACTACTTAGCACAATGTTAATCGTAGTTCAGCTCTGATAAGATGCTTGAAGACGGAGGAGTTTATATGAAGCAAAGTCAGTTTTTAGACATCTAAGGGGGAGCGTTGTAATTCACATGAGTGATTGTCCATATACTTCATTCTCAAGAGTTACAACAATTAGAATTCTCCTAGTCACTCCATATGAGTTACATGCATTATTCTTATGGTTATGGTTAGTGGAATTAGTGGTTACACTATCTTATGAATGAGCATTACTCTTCTAGTGGGGTTAGTGGGATTGATCCTTATACATTGTAACCCCCTTAACCTCTCCACTAACTATATAAAGAGGTTGAGGCATCACCATTTTCAATTTTCAGACATAACAATAGATACAACAGATAGCAATGACAATTCTCATTGCTCTCACTTCTCTCTCTATTTTTCTCCCTTATTTAGTTGAGTTAATAGGCGACTCACAACATATTTAAATTTATTTTTTATATATTTTATATTATGATTTGTTTGCCAAAGAGTTCGCTATAATTATGAAAACTATCCTTCCCACGTCACTACGTGCGGTTTGCATGTTCGAAAGTCCATGCTCTGATGCTCCCACGTGCTAGAAATATTCTCACCTATTATATTAGCTATTCAGCTTCATTATCGAAATAAAAAAACATTATGATCGAATTGGTAAATTTAACATTAATCCATTTATGAAAAAAAAATTGAAACATTATACATTTCCTTCCATCTTTCCAAGAATTATGATGGACTTCTGATTGTGATGGAGCCGATGTTGTTGGAGCCGATGTTGTTGGAGTCGATACATTTTTTTTTTTTCCTTGCACTACCATAACTTTAACTATTGTCGGCGATTTTTAAATCGTCGGCAATGTTTTTTAACATTACCGGCGATTTTTTTTTTTTTAACATTGCAGGCGATTTTTCCGGCAAATCACCGGCAATGTCCCGCCGGTAATTAAAAAAAAAAAGACATTGCCGGCGACTTACTTTATGTTTTTTTTTTTTAATTACCGGCGGGACATTGCCGGCGACTTACATTTAAGTCGCCAGTAATGTTAAAAAAAAAAAAAAAGACATTGCCGGCGATTTTTCCGGCAAAAATCGCCGGTAATGTTAAAAAACATTGCCGGCAATTTAAAAATCGCCGGCAATAGGTTAAAATGTGATAGTGTTGGTACTCATACCTCTAAAGAAATATAAAAAATGACATCAAGAATAAAATAAGTATCTGTTGCAGGAGAAAGTACAATAAATAAAAAGTAGTTACTCTTCTCACTGATAGAATATCTTAAATATAGGTTGATACAATCTGTTACAATAACTATCCCGATATAACAGAGATTCTCTGTATCTATCTAATCAATATCTGTAACTAACTAGGTTAAGACACACACCGGGATTAATGGAGAACAAATCTCCTTAAACACTCCCTCTTGTATCGATGGCCATAAGAATGGTGCATGACTTATTGTCTCATTAAAAACCTCGCCAAGCAAACAAAAACCTCATGGGTAAAACAAAAGCTTGGTCTAAGGGAAAAATAGTACAATGCACCAATTACTAAAGCTACTACATGTGAGGTAGTCTCCCCCTGATGTCTACAGAAATATAACTCCCCCTGACTGTAAACCCAGTCTAAGAGTTCTGATAACCTGCGTATACCAATGCTTCTCACATGTTTCACAAAAGTAGATTTAGGAAGTGACTTGGTAAGCAAGTCCACAACATTATCAACAGAACCTATCTGACTCACATGAATATTCAACAGCTTCTGTTGTTGCCGATTAAAGAAAAACTTCGGCGATATATGTTTTGTATTGTCACCCTTAATGAATCTCAACTTCATCTGTTCAATGCATGCAGCATTATCCTCAAAGATGCAAGTAGGATCAGTAACAGTAGATTTTAATCCACTAGAGCCTCGAATATGACCTATGATTGACCTAAGCCAAACACATTCTCTAATTGCTTCATGCAAAGCAATTATTTCAGAATAATTCAAGGAAGTAGCAATAAGGGTTTTCTTTGTTGATCTCCAAGAGATCGCCGTGTTTCCCATGGTGAAAACATAACCGGTCTGTGAACGACCTTTGTGTGGGTCAGAGAGGTACTCAGCATCAGCACATCCAACCAACACATCAACCGGTGTTTAATTTGGAATAGGGGATAACATGAAAACTTTTCGAAACATGACCAATTTTTGACGGGTCGAGAGAATCACTCGACCGGTCGATGAAGTGACTCTGGTCGATCCAGGGTGCAGGTTTCGACGGGTGGAGGAAAATCCTCCGTGGTCTAGAGTTACTTGATTTGGGTATAGCAATGCCATCTGGCACTCTCATCACTACAAGAAAACAGCACTTAGACCACGGAAACGTAATTGTTCCGTGGTCCAAGTGACACTTGGACGACGGAGACTTCTCCGTGGTCCAAGTGACACTTGGACGACGGAGACTTCTCCGTGGTCCAAGTACCACCTGGACGACGGAGAATACCATCTCCGTCGTCCAGGTTATAACCTGGACCTCGGAGTCTTCTCCGTCCTCCAGGTGATCACCTGGACGACGGAGACGGTATTCTCCGTCGTCCAGGTAACCACCTGGACCTCGGAGTCTTCTCCGTCCTCCAGGTGATCACCTGGACGACGGAGACGGTATTCTCCGTCGTCCAGGTGACCACCTGGACCTCGAAGTCTTCTCCGTCGTCCAGGTGACCACCTGGACCTCGGAGTCTTCTCCGTCCTCCAGGTGATCACCTGGACAACGGACCGACACGCCGTCGTCCGAGTAACGTACTTCCACTTAGACGACGTACCGACACCTCCGTCGTCTAAGTGAAGCATTATATTAGCCCGATGCCAAACTCTCTGAATTCATTCCATCCGATCCTAGATCTCTTCATTCCATTAATTTGAAGAAGAATTGAAGGAGAAGGGAGAAGGGAGAAGGCCGAGATCGAAGAATCATGATCGATAAGGGATCTCCGCTGACTAGCTAGCTAGCTTAATTAACAGATATCGAGAAGGCCAGCAGGTACGTACGCAGTTAAAATTTGCTTAATTAATATATATTTAGTGAAAACGTACGTACATACATGAGAGGATGTTAGCTATATATATATATACAGATCGATTAAATTACGTACGTACGTAATTGATGGATCGATGTAGATCGAGTACGTATAATTAAGCGTAAATTAATGGACTAATATATATATATGTAATAATTAATTAATTATAATATTTTGTAGAAGTATGGACAAGAGTTGGATGAAGTTGAAGAATAGATGTGATGTCCGGTATATGGATGAAATTAGCGAATTTGTGAATTTTGCGATAGAACATGGTCAGGGAAAGAAACGTTTCAGGTGTCCGTGTCAGAAATGTCTTAATTGTCAGTATGCGGAGGTTAATGTTATGGTGCAACACTTGTACGAAAATGGTATGATGTGGAGTTACACTACATGGAGCGAGCATGGTGAAGCTGTAGAGTTCAGCGCAGCAGACTTCAGCTCAGGGTACAGTTACCATGGTGCCTCATCCAGCGGCAGTGGTGCCGGACCCCCAGCTTGCAACCCAACTGCATATTTGGTCCATGATGCGTTTCCGGGATTTAGTCATCGTGGACACCAACACCAAGACGGAGGTTACAGTACTACTAATGAGCATGATGACACATTCCCCGCAACTAGCTTGGCCACTGACACCAGTGAGATGGAAAAGTACAACCGGATGCTACTTGAAGCGCAGACCCCGGTGTTCCCTGGATGTCGAGAGAATGTGTTGCAATATGTGATGGAGCAAATGAAGATAAAAGTGAAGCACAAAATGTCAGTGAGTGCTTTTGACGAAATTCAGGAGCAAATATGTAAGTTGCTTCCTGATGATCACAATCTTCCTAAATCTCATTATAAGGTTAGAAATATCCTGAGCAGCCTCGGCCTAAAGTACAGGATAATTGACGCATGTCCGAATGATTGTGTGCTATTTTACAAAGAGTATAAAGAGTTGGACTATTGTCCCGTATGTGGCCAGTGCAGATTCCAGTTGAATAGGAAGAGTTCGAAAAAGAGAATTCCTGTGAAAGTTGTTCGATATTTTCCCTTGATTCCCAGATTGCAGCGCCTGTACATGTCTCTACACACAGCAGAGGCGATGCGATGGTACGCAGAAAAGCGAATAGATGACGATGTCCTGCGACACGCCGCGGATGGGGAGGGTTTCAAACATTTCGACAGAGAATTTGGAGACTTTGCTTCAGAGGTTAGAAATGTTAGACTCGGCCTATCTACAGACGGATTCAATCCTTGGGGAAGTAATAGCTCCGCCGTCAGCACTTGGCCAGTTATTCTGATGCCGTACAACTTGCCTCCGTGGATGTGCATGAACAAGGAATTTAATTTCCTTACCGTACTAATTCCAGGTCCTAAATCTCCATCGAAGTGCTTAGATGTCTACCTCAGACCTTTGATCGACGAGCTGAAACTGTTGTGGGAAAATGGAGTCCCAACTTATGACAAATTCACTGACACGATGTTCACGATGAGGGCTGCCGTAATGTGGACGATCAGCGATTTTCCAGCTTATGGGATGTTGGCAGCCTGCAGGACAAAAGGATATAATGGATGTCCTATATGTTTGGACGACGTGAACTCTAGTTGGCACGCGGGGAAGGTGTGTTACTTGGGTCACCGTAGATGGCTTCCTCACGACCACCCGTGGCGACAGGATGAAGCTCATTTCGACGGTACGGTAGAGAACAATTCTAAACCCCGTAGTTGGTCGGGGGAAGAGATTTTAGAGAGGTTGAGCTATTTCGACTTTGGTGTGTTGAGCAATGACGCGGATGTAAAGAAATGCAATCCAATTCCTCCACATGATCTGAGCTATTGGGATCACAAGAGTATATTCTTTGAACTCCCTTACTGGTCGAAGTTGAAGCTGAGGAACAACTTGGACGCGATGCACATAGAAAAGAATGTGTGCGACAGCGTGGTGGGAACAATTCTCGGTATTAAGTTCAAGACTAAAGATACTCCCAAAGCGCGCAAAGATTTGGAATCAATGAATCTACGTCGTCCCTTGTGGTTGAGGAGGGATAGGAAAGGTGTGTACAACAAGATGCCAGATGCACCTTACACAGTGAAGCCGACGCTTAGACGTTCTGTATTTCACTGGTTTAAGGGCGTTCGTTATCCGGCTACGTATGCAGCTACTATAACTGGAGCAGTGGACGAGGTGCAACACAAGTTTGTTGGTCTAAAGACACATGACTATCACGTTATGCTGCAACGTCTTATTCCAGTGGTAATTCGACCATACTTGCCTCGGGACGTCGTAGAACCAATAGTGGCATTGTGCAGGTGGTGGCAGAGGTTATGCGCCAGAGAATTAAAGAAGTCAGATGTGGTGGAATTGCAACAACAAATTGTGCACATCATTTGCAAACTAGAGAGGATTTTTCCCCCTGCTTTCTTTGACATCATGATTCACCTAATGATCCACCTGCCCGAGCAGGTGCTTATTTCTGGTCCGGTCTAGTACACTTGGATGTATCCTCAAGAAAGGTACGTACAACTAATTAATTAATTTGTTCCACTGGAGATTATATATATACTAGCCAGCTAGCTATATGTACTTATGTAATGTGTACGTTTGATTTTGTAGACAGCTTGGACAGTATAAGTCATTCGTCAAAAACAGGTCGGCCCCGGATGGCTCCATAGCAGAGACATACCAAATGCATGAGTGTGTTACTTACTGCAACAGGTACCTCAAAGATCCACCCCCTCCCACTGCCTCCGATCGCAGTGCCCGCATCAATCTTTCTGTCATCACCAATGTCGTCCGACCGTTTAGAGGAGTATTAAAGGAATCGTTAACACGGGAAGAACTTATTGAGGCACATTGGGTAGTGTTGCGAGACTGTGACGAAGTTGAGCCGTACATGTTGTCATACAGGGAGCGGCTTCAGGCGTTAAATCAAAACAAGAGTTCGGCGTGGATTGAGAAAATGGTTAAGAAGAAGTTTCCGGATTATTTCTTCCAATGGGTACGTACGTACGACTCGGTATTAATTATTTAAATACATATTGCTCATGTTTGTAGAAAGTAAACCATTATATTAATTTGGCCTTTTTCGCAGATGATTGATCTGCAAAAATCTGATAACCACGGAGGGTGGTGGTCATGGCCAAAGCACTTGCTAGCAGGGAAGCCGGTTAAACACTATATTTATCCCGGATGTTTTGTGAACGGTGTAAAGTTCCATTCATTGGCCCGAGACGAAGGAAGAAGAACACAAAACAGTGGGGTAGCGGTTGGGAAAGACAATGATCTATATTACGGGGCTATTGTATACGTGGTTCAGCTATGTTACGGGAATGATGTCAACGTTTTCCTATTCAAGTGCAGATGGTTCAAACGTACAAAGGAAGACCTGGGACTATTATCAGTCGATACAAACTCGCACTGGTATGAGGATGAGCCTTTCGCTCTCGCCACCTTAGTTCGGCAGGTGTTCTATCTCGACGATCCGAAAGCCGGTGAAGGGTGGAAAATAGTGAACCATATCTCTCACCGAGGAATATGGAATACAGAGACAATTGAAGGGACACCGGCGACGACTGAAGATGCTGCTGAACCAGATTCTGGTGATATTCCTGCCTATCAAGAGCCTAATATTTCTATGGTCCGCTCCGATATAATGGATCTGGTTCAAGATGGTGAACGGTTACCCATGCCTGATGGTTGTACAGATCTAACTGAAGATGAGATTATCGATGAGGTAGATGAAGAAGACGAGCAGGAAGAAGACGCGGACGAGGACTCAGGTTATTCGTCGGACGATGTTGAGTACGATGACGAGGATGAGCCGTCGACTAACGGGGAAGAGGACGATGATGATTATGACGAACAGTACGGTCATACGACGAGGGAGATTAATTGGTAATTAATTACTGTGATTATTGTAATATATATATGATCGATGCCGGTTTACGGTAAGAAATTAATCTGAATTATATATCCTGGCCAACGGAGAAATTAATAAATATTGGCGCCAAATCTCAATCTCATATAAAACGTACCCTAGCTAAATCCTTGACCCTAAATCTAGCTAGCAGTTCGATCGGATCGATCGAAATTTTTTTTAATTAATTATATTTTTGAATTAGAATATATATAATTAAACGGACACGTACGTACACAAATGACCGGGGACGACCTAAACCGTAAACACTAAGGCCCTAACCCCTGAAATCGGGGTTTAGAACTTGGACGACGGAGAATGGTCATTATCCGTCTTCCAGGTACACACTAGGACGACGGAGAATGGTCATTTTCCGTCGTCCAAGTTCACAAACCCTAAACCCTAAACAGTAAGGCCCTAACCCCTGAATTCAGGGTCTATGCACCTAGACGACGGAGAACAATCATATCCGTCGTCCGGGTTCTCACCTGGACGACGGAGAACGCTCATTTCCGTCGTCCAGGTGAAGATATCAAAATTTTTTCTAAGACAACGACCCTCTAGACCTTCTTCCAATGCATTTTCCTTTCATCAAGACTTTAGAGTAAACAATTCTTGGTGTGTGAGCTTCGACGGTTCGAAAATCGGAGTTGCGAAATGTCTTGTATCCACGTTTCCGGTTTGTGAAATTATCGGTTTTGCGGTTGACTGTGCCGATCAAACCCTTCCCGAATTTATTATTTTATGGTCCTTTGAAGACAATTATATATTATGTTACGACAAACATATCCAACGGTTGTTTTGTCCAAATTCAATTTCGTTAATACTCTGCTGCAAATGAGCGTCTACTCATGAACACTTAAGCCGTAAAGATTAGTCGATACTTAACATGTTTCAACACGTAAAATTAATCGGCGGTTCAAATTTAACTGTTCATATATACGATGCGTTCATCGATATTGTACGACTATTTCACTCGAATGACAGATCGCTAAATTCCTAGCGAATTATTTTTAAAAAATTTTTTTACGTAATTTTCACCTGGACGACGGAGATGGTCATTTTCCGTCGTCCAGGTGTTCACCTGAACGACGGAGAATGACCATCTCCGTCGTCCAGGTTCAGAAATCATGGCGGTTCAATTTTTTTTTGTTTATTTTTTCATGTAATTTTTCACTTGGACGACGGAAACTTACCATCTCCGTCGTCCAAGTCCAAAATTATGGCGGTTCAATTTACCGCGTCCGTTTTTGGGACCGTTTGAATTTTCACTTAGACGACGGAGACTTCATTATCCGTCGTCTAAGTCCAATTCCATGGCGGTTCAAAACGTCCCGCCGATTAATTACGCGCCGATTGAAAATTTTTAAACCGCCACCTGGACGACGGAAAACACTGTTTCCGTCGTCCAGGTTCACTTAGACGACGGAGAATAGTGCTCCGTCGTCTAAGTCAAACTCTATAAATAGAACAGCACCCCCCCCCCCCTCATTTTCTCATCATTCCATCTCCTCCTCTCCCTCTCCTCTCCTCTCCTCTCCTCCGGCGACGCTCCGACGACATTATTTCCGCCGTGGTTCCTCTTCTCCGACGACTCAACTCCGCCGATATTCCCGCAAACTCCGGTTCGGTAAATTTCTATTTTTCTCTTATTAAAATAATTTTATTTATTTAATTAATTTAATTCTAAATATAATTAATTAGTAGAATTTAATTGATTAATTAGTTTAAATATTTAATAAATGATTAATTATTGTTATTAATTAATTAAATCATAATTATTGTAATTATTGTAATTATTTATATATTATTAGTTGCATGATAAATAAATATAAATTATTGCATCTAATTAAAGGAATTATTAATTAATATTTAGGTTTATTTTCTAGTAAATTAATTAGTAGTACGTGTTCGATTTAAATTTAGTACATAGGCTTGGTAATTATTAAGTCGCACTCTTTGGAATAGATGGCGCCTCTTTTCCTTGCTTATCTCCTTAACCCCTCGTGATGTGTGGATTTCATCACCGCACACCATAACCTAAGTGAAGTTATGGACACGAGGTTGAGGGCGGAGTTTGCAAAGGACTTGAGGGAGTGTAAATTTTCGAAAAATTGGCCGAATGTCGGACATGGTGTCTAGAAACGGGTTATGACTGGTGACAGGATTTGGACTAAGAAAGACTTTTGTCGAAATTAGTCCTGCCTCTCGCGTTATCTCTATCCCTAACTGGCCATGTTTTTCGATTTAACCAAGGCTGATTAATTGAAAATTTACACTTTATCGCGCGGGTCGCACGTCCATTGAACGACCGAAAATGCCAAGCTAGTGTACTCTATTTAAATCTTAAACGTACTTAATTAATTAGCGTAAATTTTTAAGTTGTAATTATTATGGTAAGTAGGTATTTTAACCCCGTACTCTTAGGTTTAAATGGCTCCGCCAAAGACGACATCCGGCAAGAAGAAAGCCCAACAAGAGGCAGAAGATGCCATGCTCCGCCGCTTGGCGGACCAAGTCGGTTGGGAATTACCACCGGAGGGCAACGACGCTCTCAATCCGGACGGATCATCTGGTCCGTCCGTAGCGCCCTCTGGGGAAATTCCCGCTCCCCCATTCATCTCGAGCGGTGATGACGTCGACCCCTTCCAATCTCCGACGCCCGATACCCATTCAACGGGAAGTACTCAGGCGTCCTCGACCGCCGAATCAATCATGTACAGCGCCCGCCGTAGGCAAATGAGGGCCCCCACTGACCCGGAACCGAAAAGGACTCGGGGTCTCGTTAAAGGGGGAAAAGCGGAGCGTATTTGCAAGGCGACCGGTAAAAAGATCGACTTGCCGTACGACGAATTCACCGGTGGCCCTCCCACAGCTCAGCTAGCAAGTCTCTCGGCGCATGGGATAGGGTCAATCATCCGTAACCGGGTTCGTATCACTGCCCCTACTTGGAAGGAGGCGCCGGATCATGAGAAGGCAAAAGTCTTCAAAGATCTTTCGGTACGTAATACGTTCAATTTAGTTATTATATAATATTGTTAATCTCGGCCTAAAATTTCATAATATATACGATTATAATTTTCTATTTATTTTTCATGGGAACAATTTGACGTGGATCCGACACCGGCTATGTTGAGGCATATCAATCAAACCGCCAACTCCATCTACAAAGATTGGAAGTACAGGCTCCATAAGTACTTCAAAGATGTCGGTCCCGTGCCTCCCCCGGTAGAGCTGCAAGGGGAGAGAGAAGATGAGTGGGAGTGGTTGTGTAACCACTTTGCCGATGAACAATTTAAGGTATTAATTTAATTTTTTTATTTCAATTAAGATAATTGAATTATTTAAATTGTAGTTATTCATTTTTTAATGATTTAATTATATTGTGTAACAGAAATTCTCCGGTATCAACAAAGTCAACCGGGGGAAGAAGGAGAAACACCATACTACCGGCGCCAAGCAGTTCATTCAAATTGCCAAGGAGCACAAGGATAAGGGTTCCAAACACCCTTTTATTGACGCAAGCGTAAGCGCGTACGTGACGTCAGGGCTCGATAATGAAGCGAGTCAATACGGGGTAAGTGATATATATATATGTGCTTTTAATTATAGTAATTATTATTTAAATATGATTTCATTATAATAAATTAATTATAATTTTGTAGACAAGGGCGATAGAGCGTGCGCATGAAGAGTTGGCCAACACTCAGCTTGCGTTCCCAGATGTGCCGCCGGAAGACCTGCCTCCTCTATCCTTAGAGAGCCAAATTGCAATCGCGGATGAGGTCTACGGTCGTAGAGCTGGCAAGGAGGTTAGGCACTTTGGGCCTAGGGTGGTACGAGATTTTTCGACGACCTCCGGCTCATCATCTACGGGAGGTTCGAGGCAGCGGAGAATGAGTCAGGCTGCGGCCGTCGAAGCAGCCATTCAAGAGGCTCGACTGGCACGAGAGGAGAATGAGTCAATGCGGCAAAGACTTGACCAACAACCACTACAAGAAATTGACCCATTGCCGGCGACTTTTATGTCGCCGGCAATGTTTTGGACATTACCGGCGATTTTTGCCGGAAAAATCGCCGGTAATGTCTTTTTTTTTTTTTTTTTTTTACATTACCGGCGATTTTTTTCGCCGGTAATGTCCGTCGCCGGCAATTTCTCGATGGTAATGTAAAAAAAAAAAAAAAAAAAAAGACATTACCGGCGACTTCATTTATGTCGCCGGTAATGTCTTTTTTTTTTTTTTTTTTTTTACATTACCGGCGACATACATTTATGTCGCCGGCAATGTCATTACAATCGAGACATTACCGGCGACATAAATATATGTCGCCGGCAATGTCTAAAAAAAAAAAAAAAAAGACATTACCGGCGATTTTTCCGGCAAAAATCGCCGGTAATGTCCAAAAACATTGCCGGCGACATAAAAGTCGCCGGCAATGGGAAGAAATGTTGTAGTGAACAAGCACAAATAGCCAAACTCATCGCCCTCATGGAACAAAATCGAGAAGTATGTCAACCTCCTCCGAACCCACACCCCGACGACAACGACCCGACTGGAGGCGGAGGACTCGGCCCCGCATCTGCTCCTCCAGTGTATTAGCTAGCACGTAGTATATTATCTCGTTTCTTTCCGCATTCCGAACAATATTTTAATTTTTAATTTATGGGTTTTTTCGTATGTACAAATTAATTTACTTTGATTATTTAATAATTAAGTTATTAATTATAATATTCAAAATTTAGTTTATTTATTTAATTTTAGCATTTTTCATTATTTAAATTAAAATAATAATAAATTAAATTAATAATTTTTAATTTCAATTTATTTTTAAAAAAAAATTAAATATTCACTTGGACGACGGAGATTATGTTCTCCGTCGTCCAGGTGCAGAACCCCTAACCCCTAACCCCTAAACCCTGTCGTTATCCGTGGCCCAGGTTTTCACCTGGACGACGGAGAATTAGTGTTTCCGTCGTCCAGGTGAACACCTGGGCCACGGATAAGCTACCATTATCTGTGGCCCATGTATGCACCTGGACGACGGAAACACTTAATCTCCGTCGTCCAGGTGAAAACCTGGGCCACGGAGAAACGAGCAATGTCCGTGGCCCATGTGTTCACCTGGACGACGGAGATTAAGTGTTTCCGTCGTCCAGGTGCATACATGGGCCACGGATAATGTCCGTGGTCCAAGTTCACTTGGACGACGGAAACACTAATTCTCCGTCGTCCAGGTGCTTGGACGACAGCACTTGGAGCACGGACCTTGGACGACGGAGATTCCGTCGTCTAAGTACTTAGACGACGGAAAACTGCACCTAGACGACGGAAATGGTCCGTGGTCTAGGTGCAATTTTCTTGTAGTGCATGTATATATGTGAATCAAGATCCCCATAGAGATATGCAGTAACCACATCCATCAGCTGCATACTAAGCTTTCCGGACACTACCAAGCTTATCAGGTAGCGGAAGGTGATGATGTCCATAACTGGAGAATACGTCTCCTTATAATCAATTTCAGGGCGCTGAGAGAAACCCTGCGCTACAAGTCTAGCTTTATAACGCAAGATCTCATTCTTCTCATTACGCTTCTGAACAAACACTCAGTTATGCCCAACTGACTTAACATTCTGTGCATAGCACAACCGGACTGAAAACTTGCATTTTATTCAGAGAGTCTAGTTCAGCCTGGATTGCTTCCTTCCATTTTGGCCAATCTTCTCTACGTTGATATTCATCAACTGAGAGGGGTTCCACTTCATCGTCGTCAATAATCTCCTGAGCGATGAAATAAGAAAACATATCATCAACTAACATGGAAGATCTATCCATAAGAACATGCGCATCATTTGTTCTAAGTGAGATTTCTGAGTTCTCTGATATCACAAAAGGTTTTGGAGCGTCCCCCAAAGATGTCAATTGTGATTCAAGGACATAACCATAATCAGAGATAATCTCATATGAAGGATTCACAATGTTGATGAGAAGTGGTTCTTTTAGTGCCTTGATGGTTTGGCTTTTAACTGGCGGCTCATCTGTGGATTTTCTTGGTCTCCCTCTCTTTCTGGTGGTAGTCGAGGCCGAAGCAACACCATCCACATGAGCAGGAGGAACACCTCCTTGCCCAGTGTTGCTATTAACGAATCCATTTACCAGGATTTCCAACCTTACAGGATCATTAGCAGCAGGTATATATGATCTTGTCACTTTAGCGATATCAGCAAATGAATCAGGCATAGAGTCTGCCACTTGCTGAAGATCGAGTATCCTACGCACTTCTATCTCACTCTGAGATGTGCGTAGATCATGATGAGACACAGTGGGATCAAACCACGTCAATTCCTAACGTTGAACTGTAATAGAACTATTCCTATATATCTCCCCCTAATGACGGAAATATGTCTCATCATATTGACAATCTGTAAATCTAGCAGTAAATAGATCTCCTGTCGAAGGTTCAAGATAGCAGATTATCTTGGGTAATTCGAAACCAACAGAAATGCCCAATCTTCATTAAGGACCCATCTTAGTACGCTGTGGATGCGCAATAGGCACATAGACCGCGCAACCAAAAATGCGTAAATGTGATTTGTCAGGCTCATATCCAGTTAATTACTAACTGGTACGCACTGAATGGTTGATGGGCAACAGGTCTAAAACGAAGGAGCATTGCTGCGTGTAACATTGCATAACCCCAAGCAGAGACCGGTAAATTTGTATGCATTACCAAAGCTCTAGACATGTTTTCTTTATTTTTCTAGCTTATGCACTCTTTTTTTCTTATATTACATTTATGCATGCTTATAAAGAAAAAAAATTGTTCAATTAGTCGGGTCAACCCAACTTTGACCGAATTTTTGGCGTTGTCTGACTTTTCCAACTGACTTGCCAAAATCTGTTCGAATTTTAAAGATCACCGACTAGTCGGCAGATTTTTTCGACTTTCGAACACTGCATGTACACTACTAATAAATATTTACAAAGACATCCACAAATATATAATATTATCACATTTTAATTACATAATTTTTTTTAATAAGGAATTTGTAACCGGCCTATAAGCTCGGAGGCTCATCCCACGCCCGAATAACGTAGAAAGTACAGAAACCGAAACGGAATTACATGAAATTTATAGTGCGAACGATTGACCTAGCTGGTCTGTATTATTGCAAGTAATATATAATTATCTTCATCTTGTTCTCGTATGGCCATGATGACCTTCATCCCCATGTATTGAAAGCTGCAAAACCAATATATATATAGATGTATCAAGTATGTTAATTAAGACAAAGTAAGCTCGCTAGGTTAATAGAATATTATATATGTACGTTCACTTCTTTATTAATTACCTGTTTGAGAGAGAGTCCAGGTATTTGTGTCCGCACCAGTATGCCATGCAAAGTAACCAAGAAGAGCCTTCTCCTTCGCATACGAAACTTTGGTGCTTATACTCTGGATATCATCGTACCCTATCCAAGTCGTCCCATTGTAACAATAGTCACTCACCACATTCTGATCGTACATCGTCTGATATCCATTGTTTTTTAAAGCCCTAATCTGGTTGTACTTTTGATCACCCGCCCCGATCGCCGGGCCATTCGCAGGAGCAGGGAAGCCATGGTTGATAGGGTTAGGGTTTACCAGCCTCCAAGCGTAACCGTAAAATGGAAGACCAATGACTATCTTCTTCGTCGAGAGTCTGGCGTTGTTGATCCACGACGTAATCCCTGCATCGCTGTTGACTATAGGAGGATTTGATCCTCCGTTGTATAATGCGGCCGGCGGGTAAGTTTTGTTCACGCCCACGTCGTAGCCCGGGGCGTAGTAGTCGTAGGTCATGACGTTGATCCAGTCTAGACTAGTTGACACAGCCAAAAACGGGTAGTTTATGCCGCCGTGGTAGTTCGCGCTGCGGAAGACGGCGGCAGTCAATAATAAGGCGGTATTGCCGGAGGTGGCTGCCTCCTTGTTTACGGCGGAGCGCCATTCGGTTATGAGGCTGCCAAAGTTGGTCATCTCGGCGTCGGTTTCAGGATACTCCCAATCTATGTCAAGGCCGTGAAAGGAGTTTTTTCTAGCTAACTTGATGGAGGAGTCTATGAAGGCTTGGCGTCGGTTGGCCTGGCTGGCCATGTCGGCGAAGGTGGAGCGTTTAGCATTTCCTCCGCCTATGGAGAGAAGAGTTTTGACGTTAGGGTTTTTTTGTTGGACTGTTTGTGTGAAGGTAGAGAAGTGTGGCGAATTTTCCGGGGCAATGCTAACTTGGTACGTGGTGGGGTTGAGATCGGCGAAGGCGCAGAAGAGGTGGGTGAATAAGTTGGAGTTTATGTCGGAGACTTGGCCGCCGCCGAGAAACCAGTATGCGGCTTTGACTACGGTGGTTTGGGAAGCCGACATTGATGATGGAGCTAGTTGATGA
The DNA here is from genome assembly GCA_946800695.1 of Geum urbanum. NCBI lineage: Eukaryota > Viridiplantae > Streptophyta > Magnoliopsida > Rosales > Rosaceae > Geum > Geum urbanum. The sequence continues at coordinate 2,343,533 of OX327002.1, read as the reverse complement.
ATGATGGAGTTGATGAAAATATTGGAGGGCAAGCACAGCGGCACAGGTATATATAGCATGTAAACACTTCCGTTGATAATGACATAGACACGTAGTCCACCTTTGTATTACACTATTACATCAGACATGCTGGCTTATAGTGAGGATAGGAACAACCGAGCAACCAGCAAGTTTTATATATAATTTTTTTTTAATACACAAGTGTATATCAGTATATATAGTTGTTATCTTCAATAGGCTTAAACCTAACAGGAGTAGAATGAAGTTTAATACAGGTCGTATCTGTTAGTATAGCTCCACTAATGCGCTATTAAACATATACTTACCTATTTAAGTAGGTGATCAACACCTGTCCGACCACCCGAAAGGCCACCAGACAGGCTACAACTTCACCCGCAAGACCGACCCCATCCGATCTGGCGCGCCCGACAAGCGCACATCCGAATATTCGCAGCACATGGCAGACAAGACCAGACCTATCCCACATCGAAGAGCACAAGTAAGCAACAATCTCACCCACCCATATAGATAAGGCATTTACTGCAGGTAAGAGGGCATTCAATCCAATCTTAAATACTCCAACCTACTCTCTTACGCGTTCACTTATCTGTTATATCCAATACATTCTAACTTAGGCATCGGAGCGTTAAAGGCAGGCCGACCCTGTCTTGATCATCTGACCGCCCGTTTATTGTATTCTTCTAACAGCTAGAGCCGAACGCGCGCACCTGCACACCCGACAACCCGAACACCCGAAGAGAGAGAGAGAGAGTATCCAATCATCCGAACAGCCCGAACGTTCGGACACACGACATAGAAGATTACTCGTACTTGCTTCTGCTAATTACGTCCCGCGTAATTCGGTAGAAACAGTATCTGTATGAGTGTGTTTAACTCTCCAATTAATGTTAAATGTAAAGTCGTGGGCTGATGAGATCTCTAGAAATCTCAAGAAGAAAGAAGAAGATTTGAAATGAAGAGGGAGAGAAGGAGAACCGGTCTGTGAAGTCTATTTTTGTGGGGTATAGAAAATTTAAAAAGTTTCAAGAAGTTAGAGAGGCGGTGGAACATCTCTATAAATAGAGAGTTCCTATTTGGTTTCGATTTTTCTTCAGTCAGGTTACTGCGAATGGAGTGATTGTAAAATGTCTCTTTTTGTATCTACTGTCTGAAGTTATGTTGTGTGCGAGGCGTGCCACTACCGATGACAAAATGTGATTGTGTAGTGCACTGCATAGTCTCTGCTTCTTATCAAGCGATTGGAGCGAGGAAAGCACCAACCTCGCTTGTTAAGTCCTACTTGTCTTGATACAAGATGTAAGCTTTGTGTCTCTCTGCCGATCCACAAAGAATTGATACTTTAAACCCTCGAGCAAGTATAAAGTAGAGCAATTCTAAGGACGTAGCGTTGAGAACATTCGATAGTGTGACTTTGTAGATCTTAAGAATCCCCACGCTCTGTCGGGTAGTCTGGACTCCGCCGATTGCCGTCGTCGTAGCTCGAGTGAATCTTCGAATCCCCACACTCTGTCGAGTGGCCTAGATCCTGAATTCGTTGTTTCCGGTTGGTTAGCTAGAGTGAACCTTCAAATCCTCACGCTCTGTCGGGTGGCCTAGATTCTGAATTTGCTGGTCACTGGTTGTCTACTCGTAGTGGAGTAAGATTTGCTGGTGCGCAAATTGTGTATGAGTGTGGATGTCCTTGCAAATCTGCTTTCTTCGTGTATTTATAGAGATAGGTACTCTGATCCTCCTCGCTTGACAAGGTAACATTTATTGATTAGGAATAATATTTTACCCTTAGATTCCTCTAGATCGGCTAAGAATCACATAGATATATTTCCTGATTCGCAGCTCTTAATTAAGCCACGCCGCTGGCCCATTTTATCTCTAAGGCCCAAAAGTATTAGAATAAATGTTTAATTTATTTTGGGCCTAGTTTTACATGAAGAGCACGCCTTTGTAACAGGCTGCGAATGAATGCAAAACTAAGTAGTTGATCCCTCTTGTGCCTCATACTCCCAAACTGGCTGTCAATATTTTTTTTTAAATTGACCATTAATTGGGTTGCGATGTATTTCACCATCGATGTCACGTAGCTAGAAAGCTCTCTTGCCTAAAATTTTGTTGATAATGAAGGGTCCTTCCCACTTCGCAGACCATTTACCACGCCCTTCCACGGGGTATCAGAGTTTACCGTCAGAGGCTATGTTGATTCAGATTACGCAGGTGATCAAGAAAATAGCAAATCCACCACGGGGTATGTGTTCACTCTTGTTGGAGGTGCTGTAAGCTGAGTTTCAAAACTGCAGCCACTCGTGACAACGTCTACAACAGAAGCAGAATACGTCGCAGCTACATAAGCCAACAAAGAGGCAATAAGGTTACAAATATTGCTGCAGGAGCTCAAACGCAAGCAAGAGAAGATTACTCTGTTTTGCGATAGCCAGAGTGCTTTGCACCTAGCAAAGAATCCAACATTTCATCTGAAAACCAAACACATATGAGTTCAATATCACTTTGTTCGTTAGGTGTTGGAAGACGGATGTGTGGATATGCAGAAAATTCATACAAATGATAACCTAGCGGATGCTCTGACGAAGCTGATCAACGCAGACAAGTTCATTTAGTGTCGATCCTATATTGGCCTAGCAGAAATGTAAGTAGCATGAAAATGGTAATTATAGGAAGGATGACAGAATCCACAAAGTGACTTTAAGTGGAAGAATGTTATATGTAAAGTCCACTTTGTGAGCTGATGAGATCTCTAGAAATCTTAAGAAAAAAGAAGAAGATTTGAGATGAAGAGGGAGATAAGGAGAACCGGTCTTTGAAGTCCACTTTTGTGGACCATAGAAAATTCAAGAAGTTCAAGAATTTTGTATACCTCCAAAGAGTTGATGTCGCCTAATATATTAATAAATAGATTTTTCTTAGTTAATTATTTCAATATCACATTGTATGACTCGAAATAGTACACAATATATACTGTTTCGAGTCATGCAATGTGATATTGAAATAATTAACTAAGAAAAATCTATTTATTAATATATTAGGCGACATCAACTCTTTGGAAGTATACAAAATTCTTGAACTTCTTGAATTTTCTACGGTCCACAAAAGTGGACTTCAAAGACCGGTTCTCCATCCTCCGTTTCAAGTGGAAATGTTCATTATTATATTCTAATTTGAAATTAAGAGTATATGTTGTATCAAGTTCATTTCGTTTGAAATAAAGACATGTTGCCAAGTGAATTTTCAACTTCTTTAGCTTAACACCGCGTAGAATTAGTTATGAGTTTAAAATTGGTTGGACGGTCAGACCTATAAATCCGCGTTAAGAGCATCTAACATTATACAAAATATTCTTATTTAAAAAAAAAACCTATAAACTACTTTGGCTAAGCATATTTATAAATTTGTTCTTCCTAATTTAGTTAAAATTGAATGCCTATTAAGTTTTGATTGGTTAATAGCAAATAAAAAATTAAATATATCTATTTATTAATTGTATTTGCAATGTAAAAGGAAAGAATTAAATGCAATATATGTTAACTATTCTCGTTACCTATAAAACTATCTTTTTGATTTTTGGTATAGGAATAGGGTATGAAAATTAAAAGTTTAGGGATCACTACCAGAAGAACTACTATAGCCGACGAGACAAAGAAAAACAGGCCGACGGCATATTATATCGTTAACTATAGTATACTATAGCCGACTAAAACCCTACGTCGTCGGATAATCCATATAAGTTCTGACCATGTGCAATCAATAAGATAATCTATATATGAAGTGACCCTATATATGAAGTGACCCGTAGCGTGTTAATACTTAGTTTTTATATATGTTTAGTTTTTTTAACACTCATATACTACGTACCGTTGTACCATTGCGTGTGACTAATATTTTTGTGGTCAATTAAGTTCACGTTCGATGCACCTTTTATTTTTGTGACTAGTTGTGACTAGTATATGGTCTTTAAGCTAGTCTAAAGATGGAGACCGGCCTGCACCATTTATAAATAATAATAATTAACAAACCATATTAAGGAGGCTAGTGGGATAGATCGAGGACCAAATAGCTCTGATATTGACAAAGTTTTGCGCATGCCAATTGATAGTGCTATTTTAATCCACATGGTATCAGAGCCCATGGTATCAGATTCTGGTGCCTTGTGGCTTTTGTATTTTATAGATTTTGCTTCCGCTTAGCTATTTTAATCTCAATTTCGTTTTCCCTAATTTCTCCAATTCAAAACCTTAGCTCCAATCTACTGTACTTCTTCGATTCACGGCGGTGAATCTGAGTTTTGCTTGTGAAAGTTCAATAGCAATTAGAGACTGACCGACACATATACGAAGCGGCCGAGGAACACTAGGATCGAGACAACAACTTCTCTAGAAAACTCTAGATCCGACAACAGAGCACTGACGAAGTCGTTGTGCAGAGACCTCGTCGTTTTTGATCCACATCCTGGTGACGTCATCCAATCCGTCTCCGACCAAAATCGGGCAGAGAAGAAACAAAACCCCACCGGAGGCGGAGGAAGGTTATAGTGGCGCATCAACAACGGTTTGCGGTCTTGCCTTCTCTCTCTTTAATCGGTCTGATCTGGTTCTTTTCGTCGAAAGTCATCTCTCAATAACTCCGAGTCAACAACTCAACTCAACCGAGTGAACTCGATAACTCACTTTAACATAGCCACTCAGCAATTGCAACTCGTTTTCTAGCACATCAAACGCCAACAGAGGAGGATCACTCTGGCAAGACACATGGCTGTCCAACAGCGGTTTTGCTTCTTAATCTACACTAGCATCGTTGATCTACATCTTCATCTCCGATCTGCAGCTTCAGTTTTCACCCAAGCCTATCCCTGACTAGACCGAGTAGAGAGGAAACAAAAAACCTACTGGCGGTGGAGGAAGGATACAGTGGTGCAGTCACTGTAGTTATGGAGCGGTATTTTGAGATTGGAGGTGTCTGGTTGTTGAGACACAAGTTGTATAACATAGTTTGTTCTACATACAATGAACTAGAATTGCTTGATTTATTCAATACTTTGTCTTGGCTTAAATATAGCCACTACATGCAACTGAAACAGAAATCCTAGATTCACGTACAACGTGATGCATGATTGTAGAAACAGATAGAAACAACAAACTACTCCCTGCATACCAGGGCGTTATGAATTCAAACCTAAACTAACTCCTATATTCCAGTAACTTCTTAGCTTGGTAACCAAGAAAATCTTCAGCTGCACCTTGAAGATCTCTTCGTACCCTCCCTTAAACTGACTGCAGTCTACAGCTAGTTTAATTCTTCAATATCTATCATCTCCATCTTCTTTCTCAGCTTCTGGAAAGTTTCGAATTTCAATGCCTTTGTCATTAAATATGTTACTTGCTCTTAATTCCACAATGTATCAACTTGATCTTCCCTTCTTTTACAAGATCCCTCAGGAAGTGAAACCGTACTCTGATGTGTTTACTCCTTCCAGGCAACACAGGATTTTTTGAAAGTTTAATGGTGGAAGTATTGTCACACAGAATAGTAGTGCTTCCCTTCTGATCATGACTTAAGTTCTTCAATACTCTTCTCATCCATACTGCTTGACATGCACTGGAAGCAGCAGCTACAAATTCAGCTTCAGTAGTTGAAAATGTAGCGATTGGTTGTTTCTTGGACATCCATGCCACTGCTCTTGAACTTAACATAAAAACATACCCAGAAGTACTCTTGGAATTGTCTTCATCTCCTGCATAGTCAGAGTCTTTAAAAGCCAGTAGGTCTGCAACCCCTCCCTTCTTATAGAAAACTCCATAGCCAGTGGTCTCTTTCAAGTACCTCATAATACATTTAGCAGCCTGCAAGTGTAAATCAAAAGGTTTTGACATATACCTACTAATCAAACTTACATTGAACATTATGTCTGGTCTTGAAACTGTGAGATACATTAAACTTCCAACAATCTGTTTATAATATGTATCATCTACAACTGCTCTATCATTTCCTTTTCCAACTTTGAAACCAGGAACGATTGGACTGATTATAGGTTTGCAATCAGACATTGCAAATTTCTTCAACACATCAGTGGCATATTTCCTTTGACATATGAAGATTCCTTCTAGCTTCTACAGAACTTCAATTCCAAGGAAGAATCTCATTTTTCCTAAGTCAGTCATGTCAAAAGCTTGCAACATGGAACTCTTAAACTCTGTCATCAAGTGTCTATCATTTCCAGTATAAATTAAATCGTCAACATAAAAACTAACAATTAGAATTTTACCTTCATGACTCTTCTTGATGAACAAGGTCTGCTCATTTGGACACTTCTGGAACCCTTCACTCATAAAGTGTGATTCTGTACGACTGAACCAGGCCCTTGGTGCTTGTCTTAACCCATATAGTGCATTGTACAACCTGTAAACTTTGTGTTTTGAAACACTAATCTCACACTTCCTCTACCAGCCACATTCTTTCTGGTATTGTTTCCACACTTGACAGATTGCTTAAGCACGTTTACTAGATCGATAAACATACCTCTATCACCACACATGTGATTTGAGCATCCAGAGTCAACAAACCATGCATTGCTCCTCCTTGTGTCATGTTGTTCTGTGTATGCCATCAGCACCATCTCTTCCTCTTCATCAAGTTGAACATAGTTTTCTTCTTTGTTCCACTTAGGTCACTCATATTGAAAGTGACCAAAGTTATGACATTTGAAACACTCAATTGTTGCTCTGGTGAACCCCTGGCATCCTCTTCCACGTCCTCGCCCTTGATAAGATGATCTTCCACGTCCTCTCCCTTGTGCTCGTTCCTCCACCTTGAGTGCTTGGTCACTTTCATGATTGACCAGTCTCTCGAATTTCTGCTCATGAACTACAAGAGAGCTTTGCAGCTCATTGATGGACATGGTTGAGGTGTCCTTCGCTACTGCAATTGAAATCACTACAGGTATGAACCTGTCCACCAAGGTTCTCAAGATTTTCTCCACGATCTTCTCATTTGTCATGTCTTTTCCATTACTTCTCATTTTTTTGGAGACTGTCATCACTCGTACAAAGTACTCTGTGATAGTTTCTTCATTCCTCATCTCCAGTACTTCAAACTCTCTTTGAAGTGTCTGAAGTTGTGACTTCTTCACCATGTCACTTCCACCGAACTTGCATTTCATGGAGTCCTAGACAATCTTAGCAGATCGTCGATCCAGAATTTGGTCAAAGACGATCCTGTCAATGACTTGAAACAAATAGTGTTTAACCTGATGATCTTTTGCCCTAGCATCATCAAGTTGTGCTTGTTGTGCATCTATTAACATGGTTCTTACTCTTGGTTCCTCGAAGCCATTTTCTACCAGGCTCCATAAGCCTTTTGCTCTAAGCAAGTTCTCCATGAGCTCGCTCCAGTGATCATAATGACCACTAAATTAAGGGATTCTGGTTAGCCCATTTTCTTCACTCATCTGTTTCTCTCTTAAGTTGTTGCTTTACTCTTCAGGCCCAGTGGGGGCTCTGACACCAGTTTTTTGAGACACAAGTTGTATAACACAGTTTGTTCTTCACAGAATGAACTGGAATTTCTTGGTTTATTCAATACTTTGTCTTGGCTTAAATATAGCCATTACATGCAACTGAAACAGAAATCCTAGATTCACGTACAATGTGATGCATGATTGTAGAAACAGATAGAAAACAACAAACTACTCCCTGCATACAAGGGCTTTATGAATTCAAACCTAAACTAACTCCTATATTCTAGTAACTTCTTAGCTTGGTAACCAAGAAAATCTCCAGCTGCACCTTGAAGATCTCTTCACTGGTTTAGTAGAGATAGGGAAAAATCTTTATAGTTAATGCCATTATCACCTGCTTCACTGCTCTCCGATTTTAGAGGTGGTTATCTCTTCCATTGATTGATACCATTGTCGTTTATTCATGGGTTGATGTTTAGTCTGAACTGTGATGCGTTGTTATCAGTTTTTTGATTTTCAACCAAATTCATGTTTGAGATCTCAAAAAAAGAGAGGACCAAATAGATTTACAACTTTGCGGACTGGTGGAATTGGTTGGCAAGTTAGGATTACTACTATGCCCATTGAATATTGGATTGGGGGTTGTGCTATATACTCTGGAAGGTGTGTCCATATGTTTGATTTATTAGGAAGAAATTGTGAAATTGGACAGATGAAATAGAGATCAGCCATTAAATGATGTTCCATAGCAGGAGTGAGTTGTGATGTCCATTATAAAATTTCATCTCTTCTCTCAGTCATTAGCTCCATGATCTTGATCCGAGTCTGGTCAAGCATGGCGTATACCGGCATCTCACGCTAAACGAAAATCCAAGAATTAAAATATTCGACAATGTTATTTGCCATAACTCCATAATAGGATCCCTAAAAACAAGTACGACACCAACATTCAAGAGGCATGTGTTTCAGAAAATAAGTTATAGTAGAATCCCTATCAACTTCTTTCAACTCCCTCAAATGGAAACGATATTCTTTGTCAGAAGATGAATATGCCAACCGGAAAAAATTATCTCTCACTAAAGTTTTGTGATCAGCAATTGTATTCTGAAACTTACCCATCATATTTTGTACCAAATTCTTATGGCAAAAAAGGTGAGGATTACCCGGAAACACTTTACTAAAAGCACTTAAAAGTCCAGCTCCACGATTGCTGATATATGTAATCTCTCTACCTTGTGGTTCCATCAAACTTTTCAAGTGTTGGAAGAAATACAACCAGTTGTCTTCTGTCTCATAATCACATACACACATTGCCAAAGAAAGAAACCTACGTATACACACATCAAGCACAAAATAGAAACACAAAAACATCAGTTAGTCTATTTCTCGACAGATAATGTTCAACTAACACTCAGTTAAGGCTAAAACACATTATGTTTAACAAAAACACAACACAATAGCCTTCAACTTACACTCAGTTGAGCCTTAACTGATACTCAGTTAGGGGTCAACTGAGTATCAGTTGAGGCTAAAACACATTATGTTCAACAAAAACACAACACAACAGCCTTCAACTGACACTCAGTTGAGCTTTAACTGATACTCAGTTGGGGGTCAACTGAGTATCAGTTGAGGCTAAAACACATTATGTTCAACAAAAACACAACACAACAGCCTTCAACTGACACTCAGTTGGGGGTCAACTGAGTGTCAGTTGAGGCTAAGTCTACATATTCAGTACAACAATAGAAAACTGATATCAGTTGAGTATCATTTACCTTTGTTTGTTGTCCTCCCAGTTGCAGCAAGGATCTGCCCTTTGTATAATCTCTTCCGAAATGTGCCATCAACATACAACAAGGATAAATAATATTTGAAACCTTCAACACATCTATCATATACAATGAAGAGCCTCTAAAATTGATTAGTTTCTAGATCCACGCCCAAAACAAATTTAGAGCCAGAGTTACTCTCTAAAACAACCTCTTTATACTAGCTTAATTTGTTGAAAGATTCAGCCTCAGATCCATAAATCATTTCTTTGGCCTTTTGCTTCGCTAACCAAGCAACCTTGTAGGATATACTTAGACCATATGATGTCTTCAATTTATTGATGATATCCTTCGGCGTCATTGCCATGTTGTACGTCATACCCTTCAAGATGCATGTCTTAATAATCTTCGAATCCAGCAAAGGATGAGTCTCCTTCCTCATAACACCTTGACAAGTATACAAGTTGTTGATGTTATCAACAAAAAAACAGCCATTGGGGAAATTGGAGTGCCCTGAAACATGCAAATCACAATGATCCGTACCAAAATTTGAGCACACGGCCATAATCCTATACCAATCATTTTGCAAATAGACAAATTCGAAACCAACTTGAATAGAATACTTGGTAAGCATTTCCCTAAACTCATTAGCACCTCCTCAGAATTTTTGCCCGTGGGAATGGATGCAAGTCTCCCACTCTTTCGATAAGTAGGTCTTGCTATGTTTATCCCTAAATGCCTCAGTGAGGTAATCATCTTCATCAACTACACAAGAAGTCTCATCATCATCCGCAGCAAATCGCTTGCTTGTGCTTCCGCCATTCTTAGACACAATGACATGAACAGAATTCACCTTATACAAATTTGCACCGATTAGCAGCATCTTGAAATTATTCTCATTGTTTAGAGAGCAACTGCTGCATCCAGGAAGTGAGTAATCAAGTTTGATTACATCACTTTGACATAACTCAAACCTCTGACAAATGTACTTGAAAATAATGACATAACTCATATGCTCATTACAAGATAAAACGAATCCCTTCCCTGAATACAAGAACTTCATAGCAACAATACTGCACAAATAATAACAGAAAAGATTAACTCAGTTGAGGATCAACTCATATTCAGTCCAACAAAATCTAAATACAGCAGCCTTCAACAGACTATCAGTTGAGGGTCAATTGACTATCAGTTGAAGATCATTTTCAGTTCATCAAAATATAATTAAGCACAGAAGCCTTCAACTGACTAATAGTTGAGGCTCAACTGACTATAGCACTACCAGAAAAAGTCACTTAGGCGATGAAACTTTAACGGTTTCGTCGCCTAAGTGGGACTTGGCCAACGAAATAGATTTCGTCGCAAAAAAAAAAAACAATGACAAAAAATATCGTCGTCGCCTAAGAAATTTCTTAGAAGACGGTTTACACAAGTCGTCGCCTAAGTGTGTATTTAGATGACGTATATTAATTTTCGTCGCCTAAAATGCACACTCAGACGACGACCATATGTTGTCGTCGGCTAAGTATTACACACTTTCACGATGGAATATGTTTCGTCGCCTAGGTGGATGCTTAGACGACAACTTTTGAGTTTGGTCGCCTAGGTGGTCACTTAGGTGACAAACCTGTTTTCGTCGCCTAAGTGATAACCCAGGTGACGAAACAGGACACTTAGGCAACAAAATGATTCGTTGCCTAAGAAAAGTCAATTATTATATCGCTCGATCAGATTCCTTATCTCCTCACTTCTCTCTCTCTCTCTTAAAAAAAACTCATCGGTGGCTCTGATCACATAATCTGGCAAAAATTTATTAAAACTCGATTTTTCAACTCCCGAAGTTCTAGTTTTACCCACTTAATTATCTCCTTATCAGTAAATGTATTAACTCGTTTCTCTCGATTAATTTTTTTGAATTTAATACCGTACGTAAATTTGTACGGTGATTGATTTTTCCGGCTAATATATAGTACTTTTCGGCGACCTTAGCTTAATTACTTGCATTGTTGTATTGCATTGTTAATTAATCTAATTGTAAGATAATTGATTAATTAGTTAATTAATTGATATATATGTTTTAATTTGATTAATTAGTTAATTAAAACATGTATTTTAGATTAATTGGTTCATTAATTAATTGTTAAGTTATTGGTTAATTTAATCTAGGTACGTAGTTAAACTTAATAAAATTGCATGTATGTTTAATATGTATATATTTAATTAAGCTAATTTTAAATTAATTAATAGTTTAATTAAGGTTATTGTATGTTATATTAATCTAGTTAATTAAGGTAATATATATAGTTAATAGAATTATTATTAATTATTACCCAAAAATATGGACAAGAGGTGGATATTGTTGGCGAATAAAAGTGATGTGCGGTAAATGGACGGCATCAGATAATTTGTGGATTTTGTGCTTGAACATGCTCAGGGAAAGAAGCGTTTTAGGTGTCCATCCAGAAAATGTCTCAACTATCAGTTTGTTCCTTCTAACGTTATGGCTCAACTTCTATATGAGTACGGTATGATGTGGAGTTACACTACGTGGAGTGAGCACGGTGAAGTAGTAGACTTCATCGCAGGACCAGACTTCAGCTCAAGACCAGACCTCAGCTCAGAGTACAGTTACCATTGTGCCTTATCCTGCGGTAGCGGCACCCTTGCTTAGAACCCAACTGTGAATTAGGAACCCAACAAGGCAAGTCGTGAAGACAAAGAAATACACCATGGATCAGGCTCGCGAATGTTCATTTACATCGCAAAAGAGCACATAGATGCGGGTTTAAAGCATTGCTTCCTAGATGCTAGCGTCCAAGCATATGTGAAGCTCAGGGTCGTCATTGAAGCGAGTCATTTAGGAGTAAGCAACTCATATTTCCAAAATTAATTGAATTTACTCGTACTTTAAAAATATATCGAAATTTAGTATAACGCTAATTGCATTTTTAAGAAATTGAATTATGATTATGATATGATTTAGTTAGGTCGTGATATTGAAATATGATTTTGAACTTGAATTAGGTTATGCTTTAGTTTAGTTGGTTAAATTATGATTTTCTACTTAAGAAATTCGGATGAGAATCGGTACCCACGGTGTAATTGTGTTGTTGGAATTGGTTATTCGAAGTGTAATCTTGCCTACAGGTTTTTTGGTTTTCTCCAATTTTATAGGAAACTATGCCAATTTTTTGTTAGAAATTAATATTTATGTATTCTTCACATAATTAATTTCAAGAAAGGTTGATACAAATGGCCGGGGAGGAATTGACGGCAACCCAGCTGGCCAACCTGGAGATGACGCCTGAACAGGTGCCTCCCCTATCGATGGAGAGTCAGATCGCTATTGTCGATGTTGTTTACGGCCGTCGACCTGGCAAGAAAGTTCATAGGCTTGGACAAACGGTGCAGAGAGATTTGTTTGAGTTATCCGCATCGTCGACTCATCGCAGTAGGGATGATTCCAAGGCGCTCCGAGTCAACTTTAAAGATGGTCAATTGGCACAAGAGTCAGCCGATGAAGCTTGGGAGCATTCGAGGTCGTTGGAGGCGCGTTTTGGAGCTCACAACCGTAAGATGACCACCTTCTATGAGGTTTGCAGGCAAATGAGATTACCCGTTCCTGATCTTGATGACAACTGTTGTTCCCCCCACCCCCACTCCTGGCCTCAATGACGACGATCCAAGCGGTGGCGGGGGAATCGACGGCACGATTCCTACTCCTACTCCTACTCTTGGTTTAGTTTAGTAGTTAGTTTTTTATTTTATTATTATTTTTATCGATGTACGTACACTTTTTATTTAATGAATTATTTATTTTATAATGAATATTTTATTATTTTAATTAATAGATTATTAATTTTTAATAGATTATTATATATTTTAAATTAAATTAAATTAAATTAAATTAAATTAAATTTATAATTCAGAAAAAAAATAACAAAATTAAAAAAAAATTAAAAATTAAACTTGGGTGACGAAACATCTTGGTCCGTCGTCCTAGTGAATCATTTAAGTGACGAACCATTCGTCGTCTAAGTGTAAACTTAGGCGACGAAATATTTGTCGCATAAGTGGTTACACCTACACAACGACAAACACGTTATCGAGTAAGTCTATCCACTTAGGCGATGAAATAGTGGTCGTCATCTAAGTGTTGTCACTAAGAAGACAACAACACGTCGTCGTCTAAGTCGTAGTACTTAGACGATGACTGTAGGTAGTCGTCACCTAAGTGGCATCTTAGCCAACGAACACTGTCATCGTTTAGTGGAAGATTATTTCGACGTCTAAATCCTTAGGCAACGACATTTGGTTCGTCGCCTAAGATGTCACTTAGGCTACGATTGTTAGGCGACGAACATTACTTTCGTGGCCTCTGTACCTGGCCAACGAAAATTACAACTTAGGCGACAAATAGCTTTGTTGCCTAAGTGCGTATTTCTGATAGTGTCAGTTGAGGCTCAGCTGACTATCAGTTTAACATCTCTAAAATGCAAATTTCCAGAAATTCAAAAAACACAAAAATTCGCATACATCTCCACGCACAAAACATCGTAACCTAACGAAAACAACAAATTAAACACTATATATCAGCAGCATCACAAAGCTTCACACATCCAAATTCACAGCTGATAAAAACGCAAAAATCCAAAATCCAAAATCAAAAGAAAAAACTAACAACAAATAATCTAGAGAGAGAAGAGAGAATTGAACCTAGCTGCAATGTTTGAATCGATCGAGAAGAAAATCGCAACTTACTGTTTCCATTGCAGATCGAGAAATCAAAGTTTCGCTCAACAATTGGTTTGAATCTGTGTCTCTCACGAAATCAAAGTTTCGGTAGCGAATTTGAATCTCACAAAATCAAAGCTTCAATTAAGAAATCGAATCTCAAATCAAAGCCTCTCTCTCTCTCTGCTCAACTCTCAAATTTCAAATCGAACAAATTTGAAAATATGAGAGTTTTGGACGAGGGCAAAAAGGGAAAGAAAAAAATAGGGATTATGTGATCTTGGGTGGCATGGATGGGAAAACTTTCCTTAAAATTAGTTGGCTAGTGAGAATTTTACAATCTTTTCATGACTAGTGGGAAAGAATTCTCTAAAATTAGGGTCGATGGAAAAACCCTTTTAGATTAATCAAACTTCTGTGGAGAAAATCCTTAGCATAACTCACTACATTGCATGCCAAAAGAATAACAGATGTTAATAAGCTAGCTCCAAAGACTAAAAGGGTGTCTAGAGGATGAAGACTAAAGCTAGTTAACTAGAGTATTAATTCCAATTTTTCACATCTCAGACGAAGAAGACTTGACGTAATTACCCCAAACCAATCATCTTTTGCCAAATTCAGATACCAAACATCATGAGAAATGAAAGAGCTTAAATCGATTGCCCAGAATTCCTTCTGGAGAAAAAAAATCACTAGCAAAACCTAAGAAAGTACGGAAGGTCATTAACAATTGGACTATCTTTATAATGCTGTTTTGTCAAATTATGGTGAAAATTTCTTGCACATCCTCAAATATGGTAATGGCCGAGTCCTGCATATTCCTGTAATCAATATTCTTACTAATCCAGTTCCAGACCAAGCTCAAGTGAATGTTGATGAGAAAGTGATCGAAAGGCAAAGAGATTTACCTAAGCACAAGCTTGTCTTCCTCTAGATGTTGTGGAAACACTTTCAGCTATTAATTTACCTCTATTTTCATTGGAAACCACTTTTATTGCGAGATCATTCGTATAAAATTAGCAGCCTGGATTTAATGGAATGGCTCTAGGAAAACCCTGTAACATGTAAGTTCGTCTACATGCCATCTTTTAGAGGGAAAAAATAGCAGGAAAGAAAATAAGGAATGGAACAGTCGCTTGATACCTATAGTCTAGACAAAACTTCATTGAGTACCAGCACAATGTTCTCATAGCATTGACGAACACGTGATGCATCTTTGTATCTGAGCTCGCTGCATAGTCAAGCTGCAATGCACGTAAAAATATAATGGTCGAATTATTGGACATGATTTTGTTTACAATAAGTGAAATTATTGGCACAAGAAAGGCGAGAAAGGATGAGCTCCGAGTACTGGCAGGAGCTGGAATCAAGTCCTAGGATGTGCTGGAGATATTACGATGGAGGGTAGTGAAGTTGGAGCAGATTCAGAAGATGACTTTTACGATGAAGCAAAACAAAACCAAAACCGAGCTGCAAAACTAGCTGACATGCATTCTAGGTTTGTGTTGAAGCCTATAGGAGTGTAATATGTTATAGTAATTGAAAGGACCCGACTCTGATTTAGTTGCTTAAACCGAAATCAAATCCCTTCGAAAACATGATCTTAAAAAAATTTCGCCAGAGTTTACTTTGAAATACGTGAGCCAATATTAGAACTTGCAAAGAGAATCACACTTCGAATATTCCACAAAATCCAAACCGTGGGACTTCGTTCCCCATCCGGATTTCTCAACATCATATATATAATAAACGACAAGGTTTACAAGAAATCCAGAAATCATTCAGGAGTAAACTTAACTGAAAACATAACATAAGTATTCAGAGCGACGCCTATATACATTATATACAACCAGTAGGTCGAACTAAGAACCTACTCGAACAGAAGTGTGACTGGAACTCTACGCCTCCACCGTCGACGTGCAACCCCAGAACTCAAACTGCAAACTGGGCAAAGGAAACCGAAAAGCCCAAGGGAAGGCAAATAAAATCGTTAGAGTGAGTGGACGAAAAGAATAATATGCCTTTCCCAATATATATGTATATATACTCATAAAATCATAATGCGAGTCAATGCACATGAAAATCCTGACCAGGTACATTTTTCCTGATCCATAAATATGCATATAAAATGCGGGGTCACTCACGGACTCCTCCGCATAGTACAGTCTAATCACGGAATCCCAGACCCTCTCGTGATTATAAGTCCGAAAGACCTCGGGTCAGGTGTTTTTCATAACCTCCCCGGAGCATCTCGGGGATCAGCCGAGAAGCCAAAGCATCGATGCTACTACTATCTCTGAGACTGTACTCTGTGTAAACCAAATCATAAATGTTTTTGTGCAAATGCAAATCATGAATGCATAATCCTATAATGTATAATCATAAAATGCATACTCGTACATGCACAATCATAAAAGCATAAATCAAGACTCTCAAATCGACAGTGAAAATAAAGTGTTCACTCACAGTACAAAGCTAACTCTGAGGTCCAGCGGAAGATCCCTCGCCAAACACTCGATCACGATCACCTAAATAACAGGGATACGATCAATACATATTGAAGAAAAAAATATACGGAGCTAATACGTCAAGAACTCTGTGTTCTCGAAAAGCGTATCCCTCGAAATATCGACGAGGTTAACAAAATTCTCAAAATACACTCAAACAACTCTCGTCCCAAATTACAACACTCAAATCAACTCAAAAACCTCACCATTGCGTTCGGCATGTGAAAACAAGCGAAACAACATAAAACTTTGTCAAAAATCTCACATCGCCAGAGCTCTGCCGCGCACGGCGGTGCGTGGGCCGCAAACCGCCGCCGCCAGCCGCCGGAATCCCAACCGACCCAGAAATCTTCGACCTATAAATGGATTTGAAGATCTCAACATTTCCAACAACTTTGTAGTTCAATGCTAAGCCCAATTTTAACCGGAAAACGTCCAAAACTCACCGTGAAGTTCGAAAATCTCGTCGAAATCATTTCCTCCGATCGGTCACCACCGGCCATGGCAAGGGCTGAGACCACTTGAGTTCAACTCACCATGCAAAGGGCTACAAAACCTCCCAACAAGTCGATCCTTATCGCAGCCACCAATGCCGTCAATTTCGCCCGGAATTCCCTCAGCTTCTCCGCATCGGTTCTTCGTCCTCCGGCAACCATCGTGATCAATCCACCTATCAAACTGAAGAGGACCTCAAGCCCAACAACTTTCATCAAGGAACCATGGCCAAAGGAGGCCGAAATCAAGCACACCGCCAGAAACCATTTCGTGCCCCAAAACGGGTCGGCTTGACCCGTGGTCAACGCGGGTCAACCACCCATCATCCCAAAATGGAAACTTTCCCTTTATATCTCGTATTTATATCATATATATACCCGTACACATACAGCCCGAATCAACGGCTCGGATAAGTACGACTAAATCGACGACAATTTCAAATATTTATTTTATATTCTCCGATTATCCGAAAAATCCTCTGAAATCTCCTACGAGCTTGAAATCAAATCCTCTACAATTTCCGCGAATGAACTCAAATCAAATTCTTGTCCGATAATTTAGTCGTTAATAAACCACATATATACAATCAACTCGCGATAACCACATTTCGTGCCGATAATCACATACTCAAAATTCGGGTCGTTACAATAATACCTCCATTGTTATGTAAACTGATGCAATTCATTTTGATGAAAGAATAGTCTGTAGTTGAATTGTTAAGAAAGCTGATGATTTGTGTTCGGTGAAACAGTGACACTTTTGTGTTCTCCCCATAATTTGTGTTCAACCGGAATCTTTGTTTTTCTCATTCAGACAATGTACCCAGTATTAGATAAATGTACAGTCAATTATTACTTGCAGAATTGTAAGAGAGGTGAAGTTGGTGGTTTGATCAAGGGAGCAGGCATGGACATAGACATTAATAAATCCTGTGTGCCAATGTTAACCACAGTGCAGCCAATAGCTTTTGCAGAATTAAGACAAAGGTCCCTTTTGTGTTGATTGCACGCTCGTCTATTGTCCCAGGAACAGCTACATTGATAAGCTTAATTACTACATGAAACAACTAAAATAATTCAACAATACTTGAACATGCCTGTCAACATAATGGAGATAAATTGTTGAGTGGATCCAGCACACTTACAAAAGGAGAACTCCATCTTTTACAAGATCAAACAAATCATTTGTAGATGGATTTAACGGAAGGTATTTCCTCAAGTAGGCATCTTCTCCCAAGTAGTGTTAATGTGTGCGGTATAAAAAGCCTTTTCACTTTCATTGATGGAGTGCTGAATCGTTGTAGTGGTTGCTTTCAGAAATGAAGTCATCCTCTTGAAACCGAGTCATATATTTTTTTCACACCATACCATTTTATCCCACAAATGTGACAAAATCATGTTTAGTTGGAAGTGTTTGGCTTGATTTTCTCCAGTCAGGTTGATGTGATGAAGAAGATCACAACTGTCACTTTTAGTTGCGTTGTGCGTGCTTGACGTGTTGTTAGGACCATAATTATGTGCATATTACGTTCCAAACTTTGTACTTATAGCTTATTTTCTATGAATAAAGCATTTATTGTTCTTATGACGTTTCCTGTTCTTGCTAGGAAATGTGGATTTGACTCAGAAATGCATTAAATATGAAGAATTAGATACTTATTGGAGAAGACGTATACATTTCCAAGGTCACAAGAGAATTTGGAGTAACTTTGGAAAAATGACGAAATAACTTCACCAGAAATCGCAGAAGTTGCCCAGAACCCGCCAGAATTCGTCACAGCCGGCCGACCCAATCACATGGAGTCCAGCTCAATAGAGGCTCATTCAGCCCATTTATGCTTACCAATCTGATTTAGAGAGAAAGAGAAGAAGTTGGACCACATGATTTCACTATTTTGGAGCTTAGTCTTCCATTGCCTAAAATAGTGGATCATGATCTCCCTAATTCAAAGATAACCCTTAGATCTTCCACATTCTCTTTTATTATCATCCTAGGATTGAAATGAAGCCTCCCAACTCAGCCAAATTCGAGCTCCCCTCTCCCCACTCACATAACTCACCTCGTTTTTCAGATTTTTCATAGTTTTTGCTCTCTCTTGCTCCCTTAGCCATACCCCAACCCTCAAACACTCTCTTCTACCTCTCTTGCTCCAAATCCAAGCCTAAACACCTTCATCTCGACCACTACAAGAGACCTATAGCTCCTCCCACATTTGGATAGAGTCAAACCTCATCATAATCTCACCATCTCTAGGCTTACTTTGGGTGTTCATCCTCTCATCCTATCTCCAAGGACTTATGTGATTCTCTAGAGATTGAAGAAGTAAGAAGTAATCCCTTTTCTCCTTGGCTTCTTTGAGTCCTAGAGATTGCATTTCCTCCTCTTGAAGACTTGGTGCTTGTTGAAGAAGAAGAAGTGGAGCTAGAAGGGCTTAGAGTCACTTGGAAGCTTTGTCTAGGGACCCTTGGTTATTTCTACTCTCTTTTACTTTCAAACATGTATCAACTCTTGTATTTAGTTATGTGTAGTGAGTAGTAGATTTTGGGAGGCTAGAATTAGAACCCTAGCCATGTGATGAACAAATGTTGTCTTGGTTTTGTATGACTTTTGATTTAGTGTATGTTATGTAACTTTTGTGTTGTGATTGAACTATTGTGTGATTGTGGATGTTTATATGTTTGAGCCTCATGTCTAGTTTTCCAAATGCATGTGTTAACCCTAGCTAAGTTAATGTATATAATAAGAAGCTAAAAATGACCCTTAAATGAACTAACTACTCACTTAAGGATAGATGAACATGCGAACATGATTAGGGAATTGTTTAAGAGATTTGTCTTGAGATTTAGTTTTCCTAGCACATAGCATGAACGAGAGGTCTCTTGAGTCTCCATAGACCTGAGAGACTCTAATTAAGCACACATTAATACAAAAAGGTTAATGTGTCAATTCGTAGAATTTCTTGGCTCATAACTCACTAGGTGCGAGTCGAGGAGTTCATCTAGACTTCCTGTCAGATTCTCTAATAGAGATTCGGGAGATGAGAACCTTCCACATTCTTCAAAAAATATGATTGATCATTTCACAATGTGACATACGATTGAGATACAAACCGAAATGGTCTTAGTCTCCAATTCACGACATTCTTCAGTGTTGGGCTTGAGTAGTCTAGAGCCAAAATGGCCTAGGAGCTTAGGTTCAAAATCAAATGTGACTCACAAGGTCACGATTTGGACATTCATTTGCGTGAACGGACTTAAATCTATATACATTAACCGGGATATTGTTTGATGTATCATATGGTTAGTGGGGATTGCCCTAGTCGACCATCTTTCCTTATAAGAACTTGTTTGTTTATTTTCGTGTGCATTTTAGTGTAATAATCAACCAATAAAACTTTTTTAATCACTCATCTTAATTTCACCATCCCTCGCAATGCTAAGTCTCCAAAGGACTTAGCGGTGTGAGATTCATTTCCACCTTTTATTTTAGTCTTTGTGTTAAGTCGTGTCTAGTTAGTCGTAGTTTTTGTGCTAAACATTGTGAGCTAAGGAGTCTAAGTGCTTAATCCTCGTGGATACGACACTCGACTTCCTACATTTATACTAAAACTTGACCTCGTGCACTTGCGAGTGAAGAACTCTTTGTACTTATGAGTTAGTCCATAGTTCATAAGTTTAAGGGGTACAAAACCTTCAACACGTGCCATTGCCGAGGGCAGAATGTAGTTGTCGATATGCGCCGCGTCTGTCTCTGCTTCCTTACAAGCGATTGGAGTGAGAAGAGCATCAACCTCAGTCGTTAAGTTTTACTTGCCTAAGTTGTTTCAAGACTAAGGTTTTGTGTCTCTTCGCTGAGCCACAAAAGAATCGATACTTTATATGCAGTGTGAGTATAAAGTAGAGCAATTCTAAGGGGCGAGTGTTGAGAACACTGGATATGACTCATTTGATCGTTGAAATCTTTACGCTTTGTCGGGCGAACTAGATTCTAAGCTCGTTGTTGCTGGATAGGGTGACTTTGTAAACTGCCATAATCTCCACTCTCTGTCAGGTGAACTAGACTCCTTTGATTGTCGTCGTCTAACCATATAAGATCTTTGAATCCCTCACGCTCTTTCGGGTGAGCTGATTTCTAGAAACACCATCGCCGGTTCTCTCGCAAGGAGATTTGTGTTTGCCAAGGACAAATTGTGTATGTAGAGAGAGATGTCTAACATTGTCTTGAACACCAATATTTATAGTGATCACCATGCGTGTTCCTCGCTTCATGAGGTTTAGGAAATATAGGTCTAAATGATCTTGAATACCAGATTTCATAAGATTATGCTTTCCTCACTTAATAAGGATTGGCGCAAGATAGTATGATTTCTTTTCCAAATTACATTTACTATGCGAGACGCATGAATCGGCCCATGATTTTTAGTTATAACTAAAATATAAATTTTAGGTCCAAACAGGAAAAAATGTCAACAAGATCACACCTTTTGATTCTGTTTCATTTTTTGGTAAACTAAATCCTTTTCACCAATGCCCAAGAACTATAACTTGGTTTATATAAGGGGCAAGTCCACGGATTAATCTCATCCTCTGTGTAAACTTCTCGGAAATTCTTCAATTTGGCAAAAACCGGCGGCAAATATTTAAGCGTGACACAACCAAATAAAATATATATATATATATACACACACACAAACTTAAGACCCGACCTGACCCGAACCCGATCTGAAACCAAAAGAGATCCCTATTTCAGACTCGCTGACTCTATTTCAGACCAAAACAACTGTCATGAAAAAAAAGGTTTAAATTTGATTGAAACTCACAAATTCCCCGAGTCTCTCTCTCTCTCTCTCTCTCTCTCTCTCTCACTCTCATTTGTCCACAACGACACAAATGGAGTTTTGAATTTTGGAATCGCAAGCTTGGCTACAAGAGAAGAGAAGAAAAGTCCGATGTCGGTTTCAAAATTCTTCAATGTTATCTTGATCGATAAAGCCTCTCTGGTATGGATTCAATCTTCTGCACATATTTGTGTTTCAATTCGATCTTCAATCTTCGATCTTCTGCATATATATTTGGGGGTTGAAGAATCTTGTTGCCTTTGATAGTATTTTGTTTGATGAATTGGGTTATGAAAGATGATGCCTTTTTATGAATTTGGATGTTGTTATATATAACGTTGGATTCACTCGGTGCCTTTTAATAAGTTGGGTTGCTTTCCCTTTGATGGTTTTGGCAAATGTGGACCCTTTTTGATGCAATTGATGATTTTAGTTTTCTCTTGATGCTTTTGATGAATTGAGTTTCCATTAATGCCATGTTGAATCTGGTTTCATTCGATTGAGATCTTCGATTCTCTCAATGCCTTTGGTAAATTGAGTTTTCTTTGTAAAACGGTTGCCTTTAGATGAATCCGGAATTTCTTTGATGCCTTTGATCAAACTGGATTGTTTGGATGGATTCTACAATGAGTTATCGTAGATGAATAAGTTGTCTTTGATGCCTATATGATTCTGGTTTCCTTTGAAACCTCGAATGACTCTGGATTGTTTTGATGCCTTCGATATATCCCTAAATCTCCCGAAATTTCTTAATTTTTATCGATATTTCCGATATATCCCCGATATTCCCTATATTTCCTGATATTTCTCAAAATTTCCGAAATTTTCGTAGACTTTTCACATTTAACATTTAGTTTGGTAAATGTCCAATCTTCATATGCTCAATGTCCAATTCATCATTCACGTGGCATGTCTAATACATGAAGAATTACATGGGAGAACAATCATTTAATGATTATTCTTCACAATACACACATGATTATGCACAGGGAGATGGAAAAATAGTGTGAATTTGGAACTTCATAGGTCCTCTATGTGGTTTTGAAGTATTTATATATTTGCTTTTCTGATGTGTGATGTGTAACATATTGTACAAAAGACGTGATGGCCTAGCCTCCCATTAAGTTTTAGCCATCAAAAAATAAAAATAGAACTATTAAATTATATTTTAATAATTATCAGCTCTTAACACGTACTAATTCATATAGTAATATTACTAATATAGCAAATTCATATGTCTTGATGTTGATCAATGTTTTCTTCACATAAGGTAGATAATTAATCGTATAACAACCTCCAAAAGTTTCATTACAAATTTCCATGTATTTTTATTAGTTTTCGTCATTTTCATCAGAATTTTCAATTGATCGATATTTCATCGATATTTCCGTCGATATATCCAAAATTTGGAACGTATATCCTCGATATCCGATATTTTACTCCTTGGACTTATATATATTTTTAATTTAATTGGTTTTTGTTAAACGGGTCATAATATATGGATTATTAAATCCGACACGACATAACTCGATTATCAAACGGGTTGTAAACGGGTCAATTCGAGATCAACCCGTTTATAAATAGGTCGAGTTTAAATTTGTATTTTTGACACGATTCGTTAAATGGGTTGGATTTGAGTTTGTACTTTCGACACGATAAAATTTTCAACCCAACACGACACGACTCATTGACAGGCCTAAGAAAGAGCAAGCAGTGGGCCATATTGTAGATGAGGAAGCGATAGCTGCTGTGCTTGAATGTATGTGCACAGAAGCTATCCATGATTCCTTTGTTTTGAACTAATGAAGAAGGTAAACGAGTCTATAAATCTAAACCAAGTACCATGCAAATAATATATAGGAATGAGAAGACTGAAACGAATGGTGCCCAGATTTTCCAAAGGCTCCGTCGACAGCCCTGTTCCATAAGTTTCCAATCCATTTTAAGAGCTTCATCTAATTTCTTGAGTCAAGTATATTGTGGGTGTTTTAGTGCCTGCCATTATGAATCAAAATAATGTAGCCCCTACTAAATTATCTTTTGAAATTCAAAATTCTACTTGGGGCGGGACACTGAAAATGAATACTGAATAATTAAAGAATTGATGGAGAGTTCACATTATGAGTTGATATGTAACTTCTTACAAGCCATATGTGAGCCTTAGAAGTTTCTGTTTTTTTAGGGGGCGCTAAAAAATTCACTATAGGAAGAATGTCGCT
Source organism: Geum urbanum (assembly GCA_946800695.1). Taxonomy (NCBI): domain Eukaryota; kingdom Viridiplantae; phylum Streptophyta; class Magnoliopsida; order Rosales; family Rosaceae; genus Geum; species Geum urbanum. The sequence continues at coordinate 2,319,489 of OX327002.1, read as the reverse complement.
AGCAATACAGAATTCCACCGGATTACCCGGCACGCTAAAGAAAGAAATTATATCGTACCACTACACTTAGTTAACAAAATGACACATATGTCCTAGACTAATAAATTGGAGTAGCGCAAGTAACTGCCAAACTTAAGAGTGCACCAAACTCCTTAATTAGCTAGGAACTCCCTCATTCTAAGGCACTACATCCCCCGGATCTCATGCCGAGGAGATAAAAATAGTAACAGAAGTGTTGAGACAATGATTATAGATGAGGCCCAAACTGAGAGGCTTAGACCAAGCCCATAAACTAGCCCAGACCAAGCCCAAAACAATAGGCCAAGATCAGGCCCACCAATACCAGGCCCTAATTTCCAGCCCATGCACCACTAACTCTTCACCTCCTCTGCCGCCAGCACAACCCAGCTCCATCCCGATCTTCGGCCGCCAGAATGCCGGCACATGTCACTGATTCCCGACCTCCACAAGCGCCACCTTGTAGAATCCCGGTTGACTCCCTGAAGCCGATCCTGAAAACCCAACCGAACACCGAACACACCGGCAAATCTATTCTTCCTCGCACCGCCAGAGTTCAAGCCACCACCAGGATCCCATAACTCGTGGAAGAGGAGGCTCCCCCTCTGTCGACCGCCATCGTCGCCACCGTGACTTTCAATTGGAAATGGCATACGACGGAGTCGAGGAGCCTCACTCACATCGATCTCCTCTATCCTGCGGAGGGTGGGTTGCAACATCCTCCTCTGATGGCGTGCAACCAACACCTCCCCTAAGTTACAGTATCTCTTGCCGATCGGCCCACAAACAAACTCTGGAATAATCCGGCACTGATGCACGTCGACTCCACCAAAGGCAGAGCCTAAGAGCGTCATTTTACCCATAAGTCATTTTACAATCTCCTGCCTACAAGAGGCGTCGGAGCACAAGAAGAGAGAGGCAACGCACTACTGTAACTCACTCAGAAGTGAAGATTAGTAATAACGGTAGAGAAGTTGTTTATTGTATTCTAGGTATTAGGGTTGGGATTTTCAAACCGAAAACCGGAAGAAAAAAAACCGAGCCGAACCGTAACCGTAACCGAAAAAAATTGAATACAAAGAAATCCAAACCGAACATATCCAAAACCACGTCATTTTGGTGGTTAGATGTCTTTCATTCACTTAGTTGGACTATATAAGGATGCGATAAGGAAAAAAAATTAGGGTTCAATTTGAGAGCGGCTACGCAGCTCTTTCTTTGGTCCATTCCTCTCTCTCCAATCTTAACTCTCAACTTCTCAAGTCTCTCTTCTTCTCAAAGAACACCAGAGATCCGAGGGGAACAGTGGGCAAAGTAATTTTTTGCAGCGTTTCGGCAAAACGTCAAAAGTGAGGAGGAAGACAACACCACACCCCTATTTATACTGATCGCACGACGTAAGCCAATGAGCGCCAGCCGTCCATTCTCGCGTGTCCACTGTTGGATTGCAACACGTGGCACGGGGCGGTTTACTAACCCTCCTTAGTAACCGCGCCAACTTTTCAGCTTCCCGCCTTGAATTCAAACACTAGCACGGTCTCCCACGGCTCGACACGTGGCGCTCATGCACCACCCCCACGCTCCCACGTGCCTGAAGTCTGAGCTTCAAGCAGTTATCACGTCACCAGCATTTAATGCCCGGCCCATGCCAGCATTAATTACGACGGCTCGCATTTATTACACAACGGTTCCCGAGGAACAATCAAAAGGAATGTCACCTCAAAACATCTCGTCAGAGCACCACCAGATCCAAGGCAAGACATACCACGCCACATCTCCCGCCAGTCAAGCGAAACGCACACATCACCCGCACGACCAGCAAACGAAGCCCGCCCGCGTACGCCCGAACAAAGAAAACATCGCCACGAGCGTGGGGCACCTCCCCCCGTGCGCACGCCGGTAAGAACTAGCAAGCCGGATTAGGCGGCAAGAGGCATGGGGTCCATCCCCTCTTTGCGCGCGCTAAGACCAATGGGCGGTACGGATGTGGGGATAGTACCATCCGTATGCGTAACGTTAAACGATCGACTCTCCAACTCAGTCCTAGCAAGGGTGTGGGGTCCGTCCTCCCCTTGCAGGCTCTGAGACTAATAAGCGACGGGTGTGGGGTCCGTCCTCTCCGTACGCGCAAATACAGGCCGGCTGTGGTGCCAGTGGCATGGGGTCCGTCCCCTCTCTGGGCTCACTAAGCTCGATGGGCGGCACGGGCGTGGGGTTCTTCTCCTCCGTGTGCGTAACGTTAACGATCGACTCTCCAACTCAGTCCTAGCAAGGGTGTAGGGTCCGTCCTCCCCTTGCAGTCTCTGAGACTGATAAGCGACGGGTATGGGGTCCGTCCTCTCCGTATGCGCAAATACAGGCCGGCTGTGGTGCCAGAGGCATGGGGTCCGTCCCCTCTCTGGGCGCGCTAAGCTCGATGGGCAGCACGGGGGTGGGGTTCTTCCCCTCCGTGTGCGTAACGTTAACGATCGACTTACCGACTCGGAACCGGCAGGGGTGTGGGGTCCGTCCTCTCCTTCAACGGTCTGAGACCGATGAGCATTACCGGGTGTGGGGTCTGTCCTCTCCGGGCGCGAAATCTTCTCGGTTTAGGCGGCAGAGACCTCTGCGCGCGTTAAGTCCGATGGGCAGCACGGGTACGCGTTCGTGCGCGCTGCAACATTGTACGTCGCGGTCCTGATCGCACCGTTGACGCTACAGCGTACGCGACGGCATCCCCGTTGACGTGCGACGTACGCAGCGGTAACCCAGCGCTGGCGTTATGACCAGCATTTGCATACATTCACACATCATACCATACATTCACACATTTGCACACCTATATATCTATAATGTACTTATTTATGTTTACAAGGCAACACCCCACGGAGCGCGGCTCCAAAATAGCAAGTCTTGTTTGGAGGCCGGGCCCACAGGTACACGAACGCACGAACAGGTACACGAACGCACGAACAAGTGCGCAGGTACCTACTCCGTCATGCGAGCCCTTCCTTGACCGGAGAATTGGGGGACTTGGGGGGTACAGGACCGCGCACCACTGCTCAATCGGATAAGTATTCTTGTTAATCGCACGAACCCCTTTTTCAACTCCCCAGTCAAGAAAGTTCTCTTTGACTTGGGGACTTGGGGGACTTGTTTGTATAGCATGAGTTGTCTGATTAAAATACTTATCCTCTTAAGCAGGTAATCAACACCTACCCGACCACCCGAAAGACCACCAGGAAGGCTTCAACTTCACTCACCAGACCGACCCCATCCGAGCGCGCACTCGCCCAACAGGCGCATGGTAGAATGTGCGGATCACACACCAGCAAGTGCACCAGTCCCACATCGAAGAACACCATCAAGCTCCAAACTCAACCACCTATATATGTAAGGTATTTATTACAGGTAATGACACTCTGATCCAAGCATTAAACACTCCACACGCGCGCACGCTTGACTGTTATACCCAATACACTATCTGACTTAGGCATCGGAGCGTTGAAGGCGGGCCACCCCGTCTCGACCCCTGACCGCCCGTTTGTTGTTGTATTCTTCTAACAGCCGTAGCCGAACACGCACACCCGCACACCCTAGGAGAGAAGAAGCGCCCGACCATCCGAACAGCCCGTGCGTTCGGACGTACAACAAGGAGGAGAAGGAGTACTCGTACTTGCTTCTGCCAGATTACGTCCCCGCGCGTAATTCGGTAGAAACACATACCATGGATAAGAGTATTGTAAATCACAATATCCGGTTTCAACTTCTTACCTTCCATGTCATTCAACAATTCAATTGCCGCATCAAGTTGTTGGTTTCTACATAAGCCATTCACTAAAATGGCATAAGTTCGAACATTTGGGAGTTGGCCACATGCTTCCATCCTCACGAACAACTTCTTTGCATCTTGTATTCTCCCTGATTTGCAAAAACCATCCATAAGAGTGCTATAACTTACAATATCTGGAACTAGTCCTACGGTAAACATTTCCTCAAATAGCATCATAGCCTTGCCCACTTTTTTTTGCTTACAATATCCGTTCATCAATATATTGTAACTGTAGACATTCACTTTCAAGCCTTTGCTAACCATTAGATTAAAAACCTTTATTGCCTTGTCCATCTCTCCTCTTAGACAGTATCCATCCATCAGTGCGTTATATGTAACTTTGTTAGGATGAATATCTCTTTGGATCATCATTTCGACCACACTCTTGGCTTCCACGACCATCCCCTCCTTACAAAGTCCATCCACCAAGACAGTGAAGGTCTGAACATTAGGAGAAATGTTTCTAGTCACCATCTCACTTAACAACCTTGTGGCTTCACTCCACTGACCTAATCTGCAAACTCCATCAATCAATGAGGTATATGTCACGACATTTGGGGCAATCCCTTTACCGATCATTTCTGACAAGAGACTCAGTGCATCAGCAATTAGTGTGTCATTGCAGAGACTGTCGATGATGGTGTTGTACGTAACATAGTCGGGCTTACAATCTGCAGATAATTCCATCCTCCTAAGCAATTCGAGAGCTGCAGTGTTGTTTCCCTTTCTGCAAAGACCCTTTATCAATGTGCTAAAAGTAATCACGCTGGGTTCAATACCTGCCTCCAAAATTTTCTTGAAAAATCCTGCAGCCTCAGCCTCTTTGTTCCGTAGAAGGAAGCCATTGATGAGAGTGTTGAAGGTCGTGACATCTGGTTCAAGGCCATACTTGAAGAATTTTCCCAATACCGATAAACTGAACCCCATTTTGTCTAAATGACTATAGCAGTTAATGAGAATGTTAAGACTATAAACATCAGGATGGATTCGCCTAAAACCCAATTGCTTATACATGGAAATGACTTCCGAATAGTGCTTCAGCTTCACGAGTTGACCCAACAGTTTAGTGAAACAAATAATCGAAGGCAGAGGACGACATTGAAGCATTTCATCGAACACTTTCAAAGCATATTTGAGATTCGTCACTTTGGGCACTGATTGGTCTCTAACAAACATCTTCTGGGTAGTTGTCGATCGAGTAGGGTTTGAAGATTAAGAATGGAAATAGTTGAAAGGAACATCAAGAACAAGACTGGTATTAGTAATTCTAGTAATGTGAAGGTGAAGCATACCTCTAACAGTGTTGATGTTGGCATAAGTATTGTTAGTATAGAACTATTAGTTTATTGATTAAACATATATTTACCCACTTAAGCAGGTGATCAACACCTACTCGACCACCCGAAAGGCCACCAGGCAGGCTACAACTAGACCCACAAGACCGAGCTCATCCGATCGGGCACACGCCCTACAAGCGAACATTCGAATACTCGGCCCACCTGACAGTAAATGCAGTCCAATCCCACATCGAAGAGCACAAGCAAGCAACAATCTCACCCACCTATATAGGTAAGGCATTTACTGCAGGTAAGAATGAACTTGATTCCATACATATCTCACATTCAACCCATCGCATTCAATACTCCAACCTACTTTCTTACATATTCGCTTAGCTGTTATATCCAATACATCTTCTAACTTAGACATCAGAGCGTTGAAGGCAGGACAGCCCTGTCTCGACTTCCTGACCGCCCGTTTGGTTGTATTCTTCTAACAGTTTCAGCCGAGCACGCAAACCCGCACATCCGATAACCCGAATACCCGAAGAGAGAGAGTACCCGATCACCCGACAGCCCGAACGTTCGCATACCCGAAGAGAGGAGATTACTCATATTGCTTCTGCTAATTACGTTCCACGTAATTCGGTAGAAACAGTTGGCACCGTCTGTGGGAAGCTTACAGATCGCAAACCACGTATAAAAACCACTACCCAAAAGCCCACACAAATACCCAAGAGATGAACATCAGTGGCAGCCCGTCGAGGAAACACCCCTGAGCGCGCGGACGCGGCAGGTAGTCGAGTTGGGAACGAGCAGCAGCCCCGGACTGAGCGGGGAGGAACGGGCCGACCGCCTACTCCAGGAGTTGCGGGAGGCAGCGTTCGAGCAAGACTAGGAGCGCCGAGCCCGGCAGAGGCTGGAAGAACGGCTGGACGCGCTCATCAGCCAGCAATAGATACATCATGGGCGGGATCCCATTCGGGAGGAGACCAGCGCTGGAGACTTCCAGCACCCGTTTTGCGGGCCCGACCCTCGGGTGACCCGAACGCCCACGCCAACAAGGGAACCCGCGCCTAGGAGTACGTCCCCGATGGACAACGCCCTGATCCTCCAGAGGATGGAAGGGCTAAGACTCAACAATGACCTATTGGAAGACAGGAGGGACGCATCACATCTTCACAATGCCGCGAACAAGCAGAGAATCGCCCGATTGTATAACCAGCATATTTGGGCTCGATCGATCCAACATGGGGACTGGGTCATGAAGGCAATACAACAGAAATTCAAGGCGCTCCGTCCATCGTGGGAAGTCCCGTATGTCGTGGACGAGGTTGTAAGCCCCAGCACTTTTTACCTAAGGGATATGCAGGGCCAACGACTACGACACCCGTGGAACATCCAACATCTACGGAAGTATTTTCATTAAGTCCTTTTTGTTACGTTATGTATTTTCTTGACACGTTCACCCGGTACTCGGGGACTAAGGATAGACTATTCGCTTTGATGTAACAGTAAAAATAAGTATTATTCAGACAAAAAAAGAGCAAGCACACGCATATGAAACAAAAAAAAATACATTACTCCAAGAGATGGCACGAACGGCCAATTACAAAAACCTATCTACAATCTACAAAAAGAAAGGAAAAAATCTACAACTACTCCACTACTTCTACTTCCACTACTTTCGCCTCCTCCACCACCTGCTCCGCCTGCTCCTCAACGACCTCGACCTCCGCATCCGCCAGCTCGGGCTGCCCTTCAACTGGTTGCTCTCCATCCGACTGTTCTTTGGCATCCGCCTCAGGGGTCCCAGCTCCAGCAGCAGAGGGGCCAGCTGCAGAGGTACCCACCTGCGCGGCCATCTGGGCCCGCTGATGTTCCTGGTAGCGCTCTAACTCGATGAAGGGAGCCACAACCTCCCGAAAAGCAGTTACCTGCTCTTCTGCTTCGGCCGTCACCATCTCCAGGAATTCATCTAATTCCTTGAAGGCAGCAACAGCCTCCGCTTGGGTAAGCCGGACCTGATCCTCCGTCCAGGCACAACGCTCGGCCTCCATCAGACGGGATTCCATCTCAGCCACGCGGTTGGCAGCCTCGACACGCACCCACCCGCTCCACCTCAGCCAAAGCACTATCGCGCTCGGCCTTCAGGGCGTGCTCCCGCTCAGCGCTTTCCCCAAGCTCCCGAGTCAGTTCATTCACCCGGGCGACCTTCCGCTCAGCCAGGTCGTTTGCCTTGGAGAACCCGGCTTGCAGATTCTCATGGGCCGCCGCAGCCTTGCGGAGCTCAACCCTCCCGCGCATCTGCTCCTCCAAATTCTCGCGCGCGCGCAAGCAAAAAAGTTGATGTTGCAGCTTGGCGCACGCATTGAAGGCCCGGTCCAGGATGTCAGGGGCAGGGGTGGAGCCCGGTTGTAGCCACTGTTGGAGTGACTCCACACCCTTGCCCACTGACTGGTGGAGCTTCTTGAGTAGGGCGCGAGGCATCTCCCCGCCACCTTTCACCGCTCCCCAACCAGCAGCATCCACCCAGGGGCGTTTGGGCGCGCGATCGAATCTGACCTCATGAGCGAGCAGGTCGAGGGAGAAATCTGCACCACTAGACGTGAGGGAGGCTCGGCTCCGCGAGCCCGAATTCTAGGAGGCCTCACGCCGATCCCTCTGCTCTACGCGCCTCTGGTCACGCTCCACCTGCTCCTTTTCGCGGGAGAGGCGATCACGTTCGACCAGGTTCTGGCTCAGAGCAGCAGATGAACCCCCGGGGGGAGGAGGAAGCCCGGTCCTCTCAGCAACCGAACCAGCAAGGTGCACTCGCTCAGGGACGGCGCTGGCAGCTACCCTAGAGCCTGACGCCGCACGCACAGGGGGGGCATGAGAAGCAACATCCGGCGCCCGGATCATCGGCTAAACCGTATCCCCCACGATCAGCTCACCATGGCTGTCATCGACCACCCTGCGCACACTCTCAGCGCTCTCCATCAACAACTCCATGCGGCGCTGGATGATATCATCCTTCTCGACGGCCTTGGACTTGGTTATTTTGGCTGCAAACATAAAAACGAACGAAAGGTTAGTCACAAGCTATAAAAATGTGTATACACGCATGCAGGCAAGTAAAAACAAATATCAGATGCCCGACAGATCGGGTGCTCGGTCCAGACCCGTGCGCTCAATTAGATCTAAGTGTCACGCCACCCAAAAGTGCCTCGCCTCGGGCGCCAGGTCAAAAACAAACTTCAAATGCGCAACCCTAGCCTCCTCCGCAGGCGTCATCGGGTACTCATTTGTGTTGAGGGGGTGGAAGCACTGGGGAACTCGATGAATACGGTGCGCATTGGCGGCAAACTCATAGGGGAAAGCGCCAAACTCTCAGTCACCTCCGACCAGGCAGTTGATCGTGCGCCAGGTTGTCGACGAGCTGGGCGGGTCGATCAACCACCACTTCACCCGCGGCTCCACGGTGAAGGTGCCCGAGTCCCTTAGGCGGGAGGAGTGCTTGAGACAGAAGAAATGAACTCCGCCTTCGTCGGATGCTCCAACCCGCTCAGGCGGAAGATGTTGAAGAAGGCCACCAGCGTGTGGGTCAGCGTTGGCCCACACTGACCAAGCGAAATCTTTAGCAGGGCCAACATGTACTGGAAGAAGGGGTAAAGAGGCAGCTTGATTCCCACCTTCAAGTGAAACTCGCTCACGCACGTGTATCCGGGCGGAGGCCGGGTGAATGTCTCATCCTTCCCAGGGATCTTCAACTTCATGCAGGATGGAATGTAGTAATCGCGCATCCATCGCACCATCTCCTTCGCGGACGGCGCTCGTTCGGGCTCTTGCACCAGTACTCCGTCGGGGAGCACCCAGTGCACGCGTCCGCCTTCCGCGAACTGGGGCACAGCAGCCTCCCCTTATGCACGTTCCTCACCCCACGGCCCCGACAACGATGATCCCCCTTCCGACCCCGATGACTCGGACGCGTCGCCCACTCTGATATCTTCGACCACAGTCCTTCGCACTCGCGTACCTTCCATCGGCTGCACGACAAAGGAACTACTATTAGGTATATACCACAGAGGCGTTACACTCATCATGGAGTCCAATCCACTCGTGCACGGACTACAGCTAACCCAGCCCGCCCCCGGAACTTATACCTGCTCACGCGACATGTCGCTCGAAATTTCTATCGGTTCCATCTCCCTAAGACAATACACACGCACGTAACACCCAAACACTTTGCAAGAAAAATCCTACCACAAACAACAAATTACCCAGAAATCTACCCCAAAACAAATCAAAGCAGGCAAGCCTCAAGAACACACCCTTTTCTTGAGACGAAAACCCAGAAAACATGCAAACAAAACAGAAAGGAAATCGGAAAACCAAGCAAACAGAACGGAAAGCCAAAAAAAACAACAGATTCAAGGGTAGGAGCCTCACCAACAGTAAACTTTGAGGTTGAGGATGAATGTCGACGGCAATAACTCCGGCAAGCACAACAACAACAAAAACAAGATCAAAGGCACTAGCACAGAGAGATTTTTGCAGAGTTTCAGTGAAAGCAAAAGAAAGGTAGAAGAAGACGGTTCCCCCGAAGGCATATTTATACTGATCCGACCTCACACGCGAGAGAACGCCTGCCGTTCATTTCTCACGTGTCCACCGTCCGATGGCGACATGTGTCCACAGGGTGGTTCACTCCCCCTCCTAAGTAACCGCGCTCACCCTTCGGCTTCCCGCCTCTATTTCAAACCCTAGCACGGTCTCCCACGACTCGCCACGTATCACGCATGCAACTTCCCACGCTCCCACGCGCGTGACGTCTGGCCTTCCAGCATTTATTACGCCCTTAGCGGTTTCCAAGGAGAAGTTGAAAGGGGTCACTCCAACCATCCCATCAGTCAGATCACCTCACTCGATGTACGCACACGCACGTCACGATTCTCCCACCATTCGGACTATCATACGCACCATCAACACGATCAAGCGCCCTATGATCTCACGGGAAAATAAACGCCACACCACCAGGTTAGTGTAAGACCATTTAGGCATCCCGAAAGAGTTTAACGTCACACGTTTTCTTTCGGTGTGTGCGCGCTAAAACAATACTATTTAGGCGTCCCGAAAGAGGTTAACGTCACGCGTTTCCTTTTGGCGTGTGCGCGCTAAAACAACACCATTTAGGCATCCCAAAAGAGGTTAACGTCACGCATTTCCTTTCGGCGTGTGCGTGCTAAAACAACACCATTTAGGCGTCTCAAAAGAGGTTAACGTCACGCGTTTTCTTTCGGCGTGTGCGTGCTAAAACAACACCATTTAGGCGTCCCGAAAGAGGTTAACGTCACGCGTTTCCTTTCAGCGTATGCGCGCTAAAATAACACCATTTAGGCGTCCCGAAAGAGGTTAACGTCACGCGTTTCCTTTCGGCGTGTGCGCGCTAAAACAACACCATTTACGTAACGGTCGGGGCCCCACCGTTGACGCTACGATAGGTCGGCGCCGAAAATGAGAATCTCCTTTCGGGCACCTAAAACAAGGCCGTTCTGAGGCCCATTCTTGACGGGCTCCGAACAGCAAGATTCGTTTGGGAGTGCCCTGCAAGCAGCTCGGAACCATTCATGCATCAAGAAAGGTCGTTCCGAAGGCCTATCCATGACGGACTCCAGACAACAAGATTCATTGCGGGGCCGTGTAAGATGCTTGGAACCATCCATGCATCTCAAGAAAGGCCGTTCCGAAGGTCCATCCTTGACGGACTCCGGACAGCAAGATTCGTTGCGGGGCCGTGTAAGCGGCTCGGAACCATCCATGCATATACATACATGAGCATACATCTGCATACACGCTCATTCACTCACCTGCATCGCACGATCATACTCATTCACGTAGCGCGATCATACATACATCCGCACATTTACATACCCATTCACTCATACATACTTATATACATGTACTACATACATCTACATACTCATTCACTCATACCTACTTGTATACCTGTACCGCATACATCTACATACTCATTCACTCATACATACTGACATACATCCGTATACATCAAACATACATACTCGTTCACATAGCTCCACAGGTACACGACCGGGCACACGGCTCCAAACATCAAGATTCGTTTAGGAGTCGGGTACCCAGGTACAGGATCATGCGCACAGGTACACGATCGGGCGCACAAGTACCCACTCCGTCAAGCGAGACCCTTCTTGACCGGAGAGTTGGGGGACTTGGGGGTTACAGGATCGCGCATCACTGCTCAATCGGATAAGTATTTGTTTAATCGCATGAACCCTTTTTCAACTCCCGAATCAAGAAAAGTCTCTTTGACTTGGGGACTTGGGGGACTTGTTAGTATAGCACCAATAGTTCATTGATTAAACATATACTTACCCACTTAAGCAGGTGATCAACACCTACCCGACCACCCGAAAGGCCACCAGGCAGGCTACAACTCGACCCGCAAGACTGAGCCCATCCGATCGGGCACGCGCCGGACAAGAGAACATCTGAATACTCGGCCCACATGACAGCAAATGCAGCCATATCCCACATCGAAGAGCACAAGCAAGCAACAATCTCACCAACCTATATAGGCAAGGCATTTACTACAGGTAAGAAGGGACTTGATTCCACACATATCTCACATTCAACCCATCGCATTCAATACTCCAACCTACTTTCTTACACGTTCGCTTAGCTGTTATATCCAATACATCTTCTAACTTAGGCATCCGAGCGTTGAAGGCAGGACAACCCTGTCTCGACTTCCTGACCGCCCATTTGGTTGTATTCTTCTAACAGTTTCAGCCGAACACGCGAACCCGCACATCTGATAACCCGAATACCTGAAGAGAGAGAGTACCCGATCACCCGACAGCCCGAACGTTCGCATACCCGAAGAGAAGAGATTACTCGTATTGCTTCTGCTAATTACGTCCCGCGTAATTCGGTAGAAACAAATATAACCAGAAGTTGTCCTCGTTGTGATTATCATCTTAAGTGAACTGAGAGCGTCCAACAGTAGGTGTTGCTCAACTACTTAACTTCTGACCAGAGTGAGCAACACAGAATAGTTTCCAGGCTCTTTTGTTGTGTCGACCCTTCTTTCTATTAAACTGAAAGACCAGGATTAGAGGGCTTTAAAGCCTTAATATTCGAAACCATATCATTCCTTAGGTAGCCTTATTATTCGAAACTATTTTGATATGTTGGTAATCTTATTTGGTTATGAACCATTTTTCAATAGATTTTTGGTAATGCTTCATAGTAGAGCAAATGTTCCATTTTCATACTCGATAGGGAATTTAGAGAACTACTACGGATAACTAAGTGTGATTCTATCACCAAAAATGTCAAATTTGTTGCCCTTCAACTGGTATTTTAAATCAAAATCGCATTGTTCCTAAGAGCATAGAGAACCGAGGTCAATCAGCAAAAGAGTTCAGGGACAAAGAAACATGAGTATTTGCTACACGCAGGAGCTGCTAGTTTGAAGACTTCAAAACAAGACATTGGGAACTAATCATTTTTGAAGCTAACATAAAGCTCATCAGCACAACAAAAACTGCAGGGCCTCTTTGAATGGCGACCTGCCTGTAGCACAACGCGCGACAAACTACATAGTACACAGGTTTGATACTTCAGTTACAAGTTTCCCTTAAGCATCTACCTGCATTACACCAGTGTTCAACTTTTTTGCAATTTTGATTCCTCATGATCATGCCTTGGTTTTGACACTTGAGACTTTCATCTTAGATATGGTCCAGTTTTCAAGAATTTCAGCTTTTCATTTGCAGCTACAAGCTCTGCAGCTATTCCCGGTTCATTAGCAGAATGTCCAGCATCTTGAATCACCTGTGAAGAGAAAAATAATTCAGTAATATCTTCAAATACAGTGAAAATGCAACCAATACTTCTGCAGTTCATGTGAGCAATTGACAATGCACATGATGCAAGAGGCATTGCATCCTAAATTGTTGATTGATTGCTCGTTCACATAATGGGATGTTGCCAACCCTTATAGAGAATAACTTTTAGATGAATATATTTTGCTGGAAACTTTACATATTGGCTTAGCCAAGCAAGATGGAAAATTATATTTTCACAATGTCAAGCAACAGGTGTTTAGTATAATATTTATAACCATTTAACAGACATGGAACTGCCATGTGCCCATACCTTAAGATCCGCTTCCGGCCATGCTTTATGAAGATCCCATGCTGACATCATAGGACAACACATATCATACCTTCCCTGCAAGATATATCATTATTAAGTGGCCAACACAGGCATCAAGTTCTACACATACCAGTTCACCTTCAAGGAGGACACATAAGCATATATGACCGGCAGAATGTCAAATTTAACTAAATAAGCAAAATTAAGTTTCTTTCTGCATTGCCAAAATCTCAAATGAAGGAGAATAGTATGATTTGAAAAACATCAAATTATTTTAGAAGGGCTCCTTCTGTGGATTGACTTGATTTTATGAAGTAAAAGACCATGTTCCTGCAATACCAAATCTCAGTTAGTTACTGTCTAGGAAAATAGTTAACTAGTTGCTGTTTTGGGCTCCGGTTTCAACCAAAAAATAATATAATATCTGTTACTGCCCTTCTGTAAAGATATTTATACACTATATTCAGCAAGACGTGAATAGATATGCTACCAATTCAGCAATGCAGAAAATAAGCTACTCTTCCATCATCCATTTACAGAAAGCTAAGAATATGCTACTGAATGACCTTTAATAAGCAACGGCAAAAGAAAATACAAAAGCATGGCAACTGCAATCTTGATCCTCCCAACATAGAATAAATCACTATGCTACCAAATAGCATGCATATACAAAATGCACCAAATATCACACTCAATTAGTACCATATAGAAATGAATGAAAACTACAATTCACGATTATGCTACCAAATCTCGGACACACAATCTGAAGATGTAAATATTTTCCCTTCAAAATTAAAAATATTATCAACATGTATGAGTGAAACCCAAAGTATATACCTGTACGATTGTAGTATTTATATGCCTTATCTTATCAATGTTGTCTAACAGGAATGCATCTGTAGGAAAGAATCCTCTGTTTGCAAAGTAATGATTTTCAATCCTGGCAAATGCCTGGATGAACCAAAGTAAATATATCAGTTGAAGGGGAATTTTAGTTATAAGTGAATCAAATATGCATATACTAGTTTACTACACAGTAGTAAATTTACCTACCAATGAAAAACTATCATCTTCCCCTCTTTTGATGTTCTCAATATTTGGAACGAGATGGGCAGTCACCATTTCCCACATGGTCCATGCTCTAGCAGCTGCATACTAATAAATTAAGAAACAGTTCAAAAACCATTTTATACTTACATGCTGTAGAACCAATCCAAATCCCACATTTACCAAATTAACCCACGACACAACTTCATGCATCTACTCACAATTAGATAACAATGGAGCACCAACAAGCAGACGATCTTTTGTTTCTTTCCGTACACAAGAAATTATGTAGAAGAAACTGGCATCTGGAAACTATAAAAGGCATCTATCTCTTTTTTTTTTCCTTCTATTGTTCAAGATTTCCTCTGAATATAGAATGCCAGGGGAACAATGAACAAGGGAATGCTGGTTTATGGAAACTACAGTATGCATCCGTGAAACAATTACTTGCATTCTATATGAATATAACCCTTGAAGAGAAGAGGTCTACGGCAAGGAATTGAAACAAGCATAATAATAAATAGATATTGAATTATATTTTTAACTGGTCAAATAGTCGCACCCAATTTCTAACTTTGGTAAACTTAACAACTAATAATTTATGCAACAAGTGGTCTGTACCATTCCTAGTCGAAGATAATTAGCCTTTTCAATTCCTTTTCATACTATAAACTAAAGCATGAGATGTCAACCACACAGTGCATTCACAATACAAAGTTTAGTAAAACAAAATAAAATATATATATATATATATATATATTTAAATGGCATATGCTCCAAAGCAAGCAAATCTTACTTGTATTTCCTTATCATCAGAATTTAATCTCTTCCTGTAAGCTTCAACGAAACATCCCTGTTCACTTTCTGGAATAAGATCGCGAAACTGTTCCCAAGCTGTGTATATAAGGAGTACCACAAGCATTCAGCCCCTCAAAAGCTATTGTAATATGCAAATTATGTTACAAAGAGACAAAATTCCTTCTTTGTCAACGACGACAACGACAGTGTTTCAAAACTTTAAAAACTAACTTCTTATGTGTTAAATAAAGAAAATGGAAATCCACTCTCTCTTACCTTATATAGCAGTTCAACAATGATATAAAGTATGCTTTAGTGAGTTGTATGTGTAAAAAACTAAGGAAAAAAACGACAAGAGAAACTGTAAAAGGGAAATACTTGAAATCGCTTAAATAGTAGCTATGGAAAGTACATTTGATCCCCTTTGCCTGATTGCCAACAACAATCTTGAATCATATGCCATATGCTAACAAAAACTAAATTGTAACATACCATCAGGGTATATAGCAGCAGCACCACCCTCATAAAACCAGTCGATCTCTTTCTTTCTTAGCAGAAAAATCCCTCTCAGAACCATGCCAGTAACCTTATGACAGCATGACAGGGAAGTCAAATTTTTGTATCATATACTGAGAACAGAGAAAAACTAGGATCTGTATTATGACTCAATAGATCCCAATAATTTATATAACTGTAAATGAACAAAGTTACGCACCTTCTCAGGGTGTGATTGGCTATATGCAAGGGCAAGTGTACTCCCCCAGGACCCACCAAAAACCTGAATTATCATAGTAAAGGAAAACTCTGGGTAACTACAATAGCTCCTGAAATATTAAAAAATAAAATAAAACTCATGAGTATCTCCTCTTTCTTTGGAGTAGAAATTGCATACTAACCTGCCATTCTGGAATATCCAAGTGCTCTCTGAGCTTTTCAATGTCACTTATGAGATCCCAAGTGGTGTTTTCTTCCAAGCAAGCATGTGGAGTACTTTTCCCTGAACCTCGCTGAAGATAAGAAATAATTCTGGTCAGATTTGTAGCATAGTCAAAATATTTAGCATAACAGTTGAAGAGGTAACCTGATCATATAAGATGATTCTGTAGAAGTCAGGATCAAAGAATTCTCGATTATGAGGAGAGGTTCCACCTCCCGGACCCCCATGAAGAAAGATAACAGGCTGAAACATAAGATTCAGAAGGGCACAAGGAAAATTGGATATAAATCACAAAAACAACTTCAAAGAACTTCAAAGAACTGAAACTGTAGTGTAAGGCTGTAAGCATAAGCAAAGCACATCACACTTAAATAATAGCCATCCAAGTAGTTTATAATACTCAGAATGGGATTATAATCGAGTACTGTTGAAGACTTAGTGCCTTGGTATCTCCTCTACCCTTTCCAGTCACTTCATTGAGCATCTACCCAAACATGTTCATTTTACTAAACCTTTTCTATTTCTTCATATTTATACTATTCCAATACCACCATAGGGTCCATCTTCCTATGTGTTGCCCAAAATTCTCTCTCTTTCAATACAAAGGGTTACAAATGCAAAAGTTTCATCAAGAATATACAGGCTTTCACTCATCTATGAAGAACATAAGTAAGCACTGAGCTATGATATTCCAAATCTAAGTTTCATAAACTAGCTTCCTATCTCTGTCATGTTCAAGAAGAAAGCTACAATAGCTTTGCAGGCCACAAATTACAGTGAAAACATATGATTCTATTACATTTCACAACGAAGCCAAACCGAAAGGAACTCAAAATCAAAGCAAAATCACACAAAATTCAAGTTCTATGAACATGCAACCTAAATTAACACACACAAAACCTAAATCCTGAGCCTTAAGTCCGATTTATCCTAAAGAATCACACGTTTTTTTCACAATGCACAACAACAAACACTAGCGAATCAACCAAGACAGAGAAATTCAAGACCGAAAGAACCTAAACGAGAGAGTTTGAAGAGAGCAAATATAAACGCACATGTCCGTATGCACTTCCAGACTGCTCGTAATAGATTGTGTGAACCTCGGAGACCTTGAGAAAGCCGGAATCGTAAGGCTCTATGCTCGGATACAGGCTTCGCTTGAATTGCGGGAACTCCGTCTCTGAATCCATGGATTCCCGAAGCTTCTTCGTCTCACGCGCACAACCACGCAGAACCAGACTCTTCTTCTTCGCTGAGAATTCACAGTCAGTTTGAGTGAGAGAGAGAGAGAGAGAGAGAGAGAGTACCTGAAGGAGTGACGATGGCGGAGAAGGAGACAAAGACGGAGGAGGTGTTGGAATTTGAGGGTGGTGGATGATGTTGAAAAAGGCATGGAGCGAAAGAAAAGGAATTTGGTGTGAATCCCAAGGTCAATAACCGCCTGGTCATTTTCCTTTTTCTCTGGTCTACCCTGAAATCTTTGGAATCTTTTGACTCTTGTGACCTTGTTAATATTGTGATGAAATGAAATTAAAAATTAAAAATGTGATGAATTACAAATTTACAATACAGTCATACAGAAGGAAGTGAAACGGAATCTGATTATGATACAACAGAAATGAAATGAAGACAAAGAGGAATCTTTTTTTAAAGTGAGTTCATCTTGGTGGAACGAATTGTAGTTTATATATATTTCGACTAAATTTTAGGATTTGTTTGAGTCTTGTGGCAATTTTAGTACTAGACAATATAGCAATGCTACATACTCTCATGTAGTTTGCTAATTTCGTTTACTCGTGTTCATCTTGTATCTAGGTCGAGAATCATGTTATCTTCTCTGTATCGTTAGATTTTATCAGATATTTCTAAAGAGACATCTCCTATGTTGGTTTTGTTAACCTTTTGTCATTTTTCTGATACATTTTTGGAATAGTATACCAATTATTTGAGATAAACTATATAGCTCACCCTTTTCTTGCACCAGGAGGCTTGCTTTAATGGCCAATCCAGAACCTAGCACCATAACTTGTGATGCTTTTCCAACAGAAGTGATACCATTATTGATAAGATGTTACAAAGCAAACTCCACTGAATCAGGAAGGAAAAAAGAAATTCAAGTACCTTTATCTGCACTATGATATATCTAAACTTCTAAATGATATACAGCTCCCACCAAGCATTTGTAGATAGAACTTGGGAGGTTAGGAGCTTCTTTTCTAGCTAAGGTGCCTATTACAGTATTCTAGCTCACAAAA
Source organism: Geum urbanum (assembly GCA_946800695.1). NCBI lineage: Eukaryota > Viridiplantae > Streptophyta > Magnoliopsida > Rosales > Rosaceae > Geum > Geum urbanum. The sequence continues at coordinate 2,301,165 of OX327002.1, read as the reverse complement.
TGTTTAAGCACATTTCATGTGTTTTATAGTAACAAGCTACATAACTTCTACATTCGGTAGTGGTATTTCTGTTCCATGCTGTTGTGGTTATTTTCACCTTCTTTTGTAATGCTTATGCTGGAGAGCTGACAAGGCTGTGCCTCTTCCAGCATGTGAACCACCATTCTCATCGATGGTCTTAGAACAGGAACCTTAGCCGTGCAGCGAATTGCGATACTCAAAACGTTGATGGCGTCTTCTTTGAGAGCCTCTGCGATGCTCGAGTCCACTAATTCGCGCTCATCAGTCTCTTTGCAGGTCATTTTGCTACATATCCAGCTCACAATGTCTTTGTTCTCTCCAAACTCAGGCTCAACAGGCTTCTTCCCTGTCACCAATTCCATCAAGACTACTCCAAAACTATACACATCACTCTTCTCATTCACCTTGTAGGTATAAGCATACTCTGAACAACCAAAAACAAGACAAATTTAATCACATTAATTCAGTCTCATAAACTAAAACTGTTACCTCTCATTTTGACATGTCACACATGTAAATAAAAAGAGGGAAGTAGTGAAAGGATGAAAAAGAAATTACCAGGAGCTATATAGCCATGTGTCCCTGCAATGACATGAGTCATTTCACCACCAGCCTGCACAATCTTGGCAAGACCAAAATCAGCAATTCTAGGCTTCCAATCTCCATCCAACAAAATATTACTAGACTTGACATCTCTATGTATCACAGGTCTGTGACTACCATGGTGTAGATACTCCAATCCTCTAGCAGCCCCTAAAGCAATTTCATACCTCACTTCCCATCCCATCTTGATCTTCTTATTCATGTGGAGCTGATCCCATAAGCTCCCATTGGGAAAGTACTCATAAACCAACAGGTTACTGTCCTCACTTGTTATGCTGCAGTATAGCTTCACCACATTGACATGCCTCAATGAGCTAAGTGTGGCCACTTCGGCATCATACTCCGACGACTTGGATGATTTCGACGTCTTCAAAATGGAAGCGCTGCTTCGGTAATTTTTGTGGTTATTACCGGAGTCTGGTGAGGTCCAAATGTGCTTCACAGCAAGTGCTTTCCCATCTCTCAGTTGTGCTTTGTACACATTTCCTGACCCTCCTTTGCCTATCAAGTTTTCAGCTTTCACCGAGTCTAGTATCTCCTTCTCTGTGAAGCTCACCACATGATACTGCTTCATAGTCCATGAATTACTACTCCTTAATGGCTGATCAAGACTGTTCCTTTTTATCTTCCAAAGCAAGAACACACCGACCAAAATAAGCAGAACAAGCACACCAGCAATGAAGGAAGACAAAAATACCCACGGCTGGCGAGAACCATTAGAGCCCGAATTTGAAGAACAAGCCTTCAAACTCTTCATGGACTGACTGCACAAGCCCGGATTCCCATCAAAGCTCTCATTAAAAGCTCCAATAGACAACGACTCGGGCACGCGGCCAGTCAACTTGTTGTTTGTAAGATCAAGAAGGCTGAGTTTGAGGGATGACAAAGCAGCAGGAACTTCACTTGAAAGCTGGTTACTAGACAAGTTCAAGGAATTCAAGTTTGGCAATGATCCAAGACTTGGTGGGATTTGGCCAGAGAGATTGTTGTAGGCAAAGTTAATGACAGAAATCCCGACACATGAGCCTAATGAGTCTGGTATAGCCCCAGACAACAAATTATTATCTAAGTCAAGACTATTTAATCTCTTCAAGTTCCCAATAGTTGCAGGAATTGGACCCTCAAATTGATTCAAACTCAGCTGAACCTTAACTAGAGAAGTAGCTTCTGACAAAGCCTCAGGCAATTCACTCGAAAACTTATTATTAGCTAAGAGTAATGATGATAAAGAACTTGCCTTACCAACATCTGAAGGCAAAGAGCCCTCAAACTGATTCATTGTAAGCTCCAAGATGGTCACATTAGGCAAGCTCCAAATCCCAACAGGGACAACACCCGAAAGCGAGTTGTTATTCACGCGTAAACGAACCAAAGACTTACAATTTGCATAAGATTCAGGAATCCCACCTGTGAATTTGTTCTGCAACAGAAGCAAATCAACCATCTTCTCATTTTTACACATGTCCGGCGGTATAGAACCACTCAGATAATTCTCAGACACATCAATGAAGTCCATCCCAGAATAGGAGCCAAGCTTTTGAGGCAGAGTACCAGTCAGCTTGTTCTGGTAAAGAGACAGCTCAGCTAGATTCTTAAACTCTCCAAACTCCTCTGGAACTTCACCAACGAGTTGATTATCAAAGAGTTGCAAAGACACAAGCTTTGTTAAAGACTTGAGCTGAGACAGATCACCTTCAAGCTTATTACTCGAAGCATCAAACTTCACGAGGCTTGTCAAGTTGCCAAAACCTTCTGGGATTACTCCGGTCAAAAAGTTTTCGTAAAGCTCGAGTTGCCAGAGGTTCTTGAGATTCGTAATGCTCCGAGGAATGGGACCCACCATTTGGTTATCGGAGAGCTCCAAGTTTTCGAGTAGAGTAAGGTTTCCGATATCCTCTGGGATATTTCCGGTGATGCTACAGTTGGATAAGTACAGCCAATAAAGCTTGTCAAGCTTTGACAACTCTGTTGTGATCGGACTTGGATCAAATGAGTTATCACCGAGGCTCAAAAAAGCCAACTCCGTCATGTTTTCTAGTGATTTCCACGGAAACATGCCAGAAACTCCGGTACTATTTAGACTCAAGAACCTTAGTTGAGTCAGAGAGCTCAAGTCTGGGACTTGTGATCCTGTGAAAGCATTCAAACCCAAATCAAGTACCTTCAAGCTAGTACACTCTCTCAAATCCTCGGTGAGGTTTCCGTGGAGATTATTCGACGCCATTGAGAGCTTTTCGAGCTGTGGAAGCGAGCATATTGCGTTTAGAGGAAGAGGGCCAGAGAGGTTGTGTTGAGAGAGATTGATTTCCGAGACCAGCCCATTTGAGTTGCAGAGAATTCCGGTGAAGTTGCATATGGAGTTTTGTTGGTTCCATGAAGTGAAGAGAGATGGGTTTGAGTTTTGGAGGGAGGCTTTGAGCTTCAAGAGAGAATCGAGCTCGGTTGAAGTGGAGGGGGAGAGAAAACAGAGGAAGATGAGGAGGAGGAAGGACGACATGTCGTCCGGTGAGGGATTGGCTTATTAAGGTTGTGCCAGTTTTTCCGAAGTGATGGAAATGATGGTGTTACAAAGTTGGCTTTGAGAAGAGTTCACGGGACTAGAGAAGAAGAAGAAGGAAGAGAAATTTGGTACGCAAAGGTTGGAGCTTGGGACTTGGAAGCATGGTAATCATAAAAGGATCGGATTCCATTAATCATAATTAACATTTAGTCTAATTGATGTAGACATGTTGGATTGTTGGTAATGACAAAGATATCAAAACAGAACAACTCCCCAAGACCCCAACAATTAGTTATTCTACTCTCTAACTGTTTTGATTAGGAAAATTTGAGTTAAAGCTTATGTGACTTCACTTTGCTAGCTTTGGAGAACGTTAACATTCTTATTTTCTATTATTTGTTTAGAAGATAACGTATTCATTATGTAATTACGTGAACTCTAATAATACATTCTTTTTTACTCGATTCTCTTAGTTAAAATATCCGCACCGGTGAGTAGCCTGCAAGGTCTTGCTCGAGCAGTGAGTGGGACCAACAGGATTTGTTCGAGCAAACCCAGAATCGAGCGCTCACCAGGACAAAATCAATCGAACAGCCGTCGTTGACGTTTTACTCTGTCGATCGATCGAGCAAAATATGCATCGTCGAATGCTCGAGCGCCTGGCGGAGCCCACGACACGTGGATGACGTCAGTTGAGTGAGATTTTTTTCCAGTAAGGCGTGTGTAACACGCGCCAGTAAAAAGGTAAAAAAAAAAGTGACTACGAATGGGTACGCGAAACGTGTTGGGCAAGGTAGAAAATTTAAAGGAAACGAACCATTAGATCTCGGCCTTTGATTTTGATTTCAAATTTTGATCCAACGGTCCAAATTTAAAGAAAATGGTTATTTTTAATAGATTAAAATTGAAATTAAAGCATATAAAAATCATAATAAATAGTTTGAGAGTCCGAAAAATTATACGAAAATTTGTACGAACTCGCAATAAAATACTCTACAACTCTCATGAAGAAAGTGTACTCATATTCATTTATTAAAAATAGTCGATTTTCTTAATTAGCTCATGTGTTACAACAAATCGTGTATATATTATTTAGTCAATGCAATTTATTTATTAAGATGAAATTGAAATACACACTAAATTAAAACACATACTAAAATTAAACATACTCTTAATGAAAACACATAATAAAATTGAAACTCACATATTTAGACTAATATTTAGAGTATTTCACCGGTTTCCAACCTCTAATTGTGCTTCACTAAGTCCTTCTGGAGCTCTATATGGATGTAAACGGATTCGAGATCGGCAACACGGTTGTGAAACCGTTGTATATTATATCCATCTCTTCTTATTGGCTCAAAAATAATTTGATTCCCTTGTGCATCCACCAGCCCATCATAAACCTGGAAAGCTCTCGATAGGTTTTGCATGTCTTCTTCTTCTTCTTCATTCTCCTCATCCTCATCCTCCACATACTCTTTCTCAACAATCATGTTATGCAATATGATACAAGCTAATATGATGGATGTGATTACCGATTTGTGGTGCAATGTAAAACTATGACGAATAATTGCCTAACGAGATTGCAAGATGCCAAAGGCCCTCTCCACATCTTTTCGGTATGCCTCTTGTTTCTTTGCGAAAAGTTTCTCTTGCAGCGTCTGGGGATTGGAATTTGTTTTGACAAATGTAGAGTACCTTGGATATATTCCGTCAGCCAGATAATAAGCGGTGGAATACCTCCCTTCGTGGACTTCGTAGACGACAGTTGAGCCTCTTCCGGAAGGATCTGGTCGAACACATCAGATTTGTGGAGCACATTAATGTCATTTTTAGCTCCAAGACATCTCTATGCCATATCCATGTATCATACGAGGCTACCGCCTCTAGGATAATAGTAGGGCGGCCATTTCACCCAGAGTATGCCCCTTGATGAGCGGTTGGGCAATTCTTTCTTTCCCAGTGCATGTTGTCGATGCTTCCAATCATACCTGGAAATCCTCGGCATTGGCCTTTAGCTAGGAGTCGCATGAGGTCCTCCGGTGTTGGACTGCAGAGGTATTGTGGACCATAGAGGCGAACAACTTGGTGGCAAAACTCCTTCATACATTCTAGGGTAGTCGATTCCCTCATCATTGTAATTTCAGTACACTGATCTGCGGCTGCCCCGTACGCCAACATTCGTAAATCACCAATCATCTTTTGTTGGGGAAGAAACTTGATAAGTGTTTAGAGTGATGTGGTATCTGCTCAGATTGGAAGAAACTTGTAGATGGTGTGAGTATATAATGAGTGATAGATAAACGTTTTATAGCCAAATGTAGATAATCGGATCTTTGAAGATGAACACACGTGTTGCATCGTCATTGGACAAAAATCTTACCAGAAATATGGTCCAATTATTTTGTCGATAACGCTATCGCATAGTGACACGTGTTGCATCGTCATTAGTCAAAAATCTTACCGAAAATCTAGTCCTATTATTTTGCCAATAATGACACATGGTAGTGACACGTATCAATTTTTTATTAGTCGAAAATCTTATCGGAAATCTTGTATAATTATTAAGTCGATAATGACACATGTCACATTATTATTAGTTGTAAATCTATCCGATAAATAATTTTTAAATATTTTACAACATGACAAAATTGATTTGCTCAAATATTTTGTGAATAGATGGGCCCAAAATTGAATTTACTTAAGCAAAAAAGAGATTTGGTTTGGTTGAGTAAAAAATCTCATTTACTTGAGCTATTGTTCAAACAAGTGGATGCTCTTAGAATGTGAATACGTATATGAGTTAACATTTATTAGAATTTCAATAAATGTCAACTTTTGAGGATTAGGTGAGGACAGCTAATCATATGCATTTCGAAGTTAAAATTACATGCATGTAAGAGTTTAAGCTACCATCAAAACAAAATGATAAACATGTAAGAATGATTACATGTAATATTTGTCTTAACGAATTCAAACCATTGGAGATGCCTTTACCATCAAAATGATTGATACAAATTTCTAATAATCCAGCCAAATAGAAGGGAAAGAGTTTGAAAGTTCCTAGCTCCACCGTAGCACCGTCCAAAGTCACCCTCCTCCAACGTGAGAAAAGTAGAAGTCGGCGGTGTCATAGATGACTTTGGGTGCATAATGAGTCCAAATGTTTTTTGTTTTTTGCATAGCGAGTCCAAATGTTAGCATTACAAAATATACACAAAAAGGGAACAAAGGCCAGGCAAAGAGGGATACCAAGTTTAAGCACTTGGTCATTGGACCATACGTTACATAAATGCCAGAGACTAAAACATGTTGTAGCCGCCACAGTTGACGCGGGGGTTGTCCCTCCCCGGCTCCCCTTCTGTCACGTCTGCTATAACCTACCACATAATTTGTATACGACTAACAGAGTACCGAAAATTTTAGAGAAATTCTACGATATATATACAAAATACAAGAAATAAATCGATCTATTATTTTCGTGCACATTTAGTGCAATGGTGCATTACGCGAACGACATTTTTACGTTTCACGTGGTGCATTAGCGCTATAATTATTAATTTATTATCATGTAACAACAAAGTAATATCTCATTGTTGAAGTATCAATCGAGTTGTCAAATTCTCATAAATTATTGTAACATAATTGCCTAATTTTACATGGAGAGACGAGGATATTGATATATGATGAGTATTAAGGCTTAATTAATGTTCAGTATTTTTATTCTAAATTGGTGCAAAAATTAAAAGATCATATTAGGTCCTCAAATTGACCCAGGCACGTACGTAAGTTCATATACATACGCATCACCTATCATTTTCTAACGTACTAAATACTCTTTCTGTTAATTAACTAAGGAGATCATTAGAAAAATGGTTGATGCATACGTTGTTAATTTGCACATTTTCTCCATGTTTGTTAGGGAGGGTCGTCATCCCCATGATTTGACTGATTTCAGTGAGGAACAGACAAGCATATACATTTGTCTGCGTTTTCGTGCATGCACACCTATATATTCAACGTGAGTTGCAATTTCGTCTCTTTTGACTGCTCAACTTAGTTTAATAATATTATTATGTATGGTTTTTTTATTATGTACGTGATACAAAACTAAGAAAAACAGAAGGAAGACCCTCTAGTCTCTGAAGCAATTTGCCCCGGACTAATAAAGGGAGCAGATCGAGCCGGCAGCAGGAGGCAATGAGTGATCTATGTGTGGAAGTTCTTGAGGTTATGTTCATAACAAAGTCGGTAATAACATTAAGTGGACTCAAGCTAGAGTTGAGAATATGATCGATCGATCGATCTAGGTCATTAGCAGTTTAGCACCCAGTTCCGTTTGTGGTTGGTTCATCGGCTAACAATTGTGAAGCCAGTTTGGCTTAACGGACCAAATTAACCGTAGTGACGGTGTTCGATCTTCTCGACGAAGCTAGACTTAGTAGACTATATAAGTGAGGAATTCGGTAAGGACTAAGGAGGAGTACGTGCAGGAGGTGGAATATGATCAAGGAATTGATTAATTAAACTAATTAACTCAGTGAGTGTAAGGTGTATATATAATAGAGGTGAATGTAAGACCAAACCAGTGGGGGCATGAAACCAACAACCATGCATGCATGGATGGTCGATCACAGATTCACAATCGGAGTTCGTTACATGCAAGTCTGCAACTTTTGCTTCTGCAATCCTACTCAGATACCACTCGTGTAATAACATCTTCTTTCCGTTTTGCTTTTTAATAGTTTATGCTTCTCTACAATTTCTTTTCTAAAGAAAAGTTCGAATTAATCACAGAAATTATGTGGTGAACGATTCGAAATCTGGACTTTTTCTTTAGAAAGTAGTAATACCAATCGGTCACTACACTAATAGCAAATGCACCGCGCAAGGTCGGAGACAAAAGGCATAGGAACTAGTTTGCAGAGCACATGGGTAAAATTTTAGGGGTCTCATCATTTCTCATTTGATGGGGTCTCATCATTTCTCATTTGATCAACTAAAATGAAAGACAAAAAGATGCATGTTGCTTTGGTCGACCTGAGGTCTTGTCTCATATTATAATGTATAACGTGTGTTTAATTGCAAAAAAACTTTGGTCTAGATCCGGCAAAAGCACCTACGGTGCGCATTTGATCCAACAAACATAAATTGAGTGGAATTATGAAGACAGTGAGAATGGTTGTCATTTTATCTCAAATTGTAAGATGTAAATCATATGTTGACATACACACACTTGATTGACTTGAAAGCTCTTGGAGAGTCAGTCAACAATGATCATTTACTAATCGAGTCAAGCTGAATGGTGCTCGATCAGGTTGATCGATTGGTTTGATGACTTGATCTCCTCTGTTTAATACTCAACGTAATTTCCACACAAGAAAGTTTGATCTTGAAATGACATAACCCAAAAACTGTGGAAGACAGAAAATTTGATGCTAAAACGCAGTCGTATTGTTCAAATATATTGGGAGAGCCATGCCGCCATTGCCACGTACGTTCCTTCCCACATCACTACAACAAGTCTGTATCAAACTCAAGACAGTGGAAGTTCCTAGTTCAAACCGTGAGAGCCACCACAATTCTAGCTAAAATGGGATAGGATAAGAGAACTCGCAACAATTTTTAGTTTCCACACAAATAAATAAACTCGAAAATTTATACATCATTCTTTCCAATTATCTCTTTGTTTCATTAACATGAAAATTTTGGAACTTGTTAAATTATTCATCCATTACATGTAACAGCTAGGCCAAGCTTGTGAGAGAGCTTCCCACTTCCGAGTTCAACTTGACACTCTGCACTCTCTCTAGCTAAGCTTGTGTAAAATAAGAAAGAGATAGCTATGGCGTCCAGTGTGGAAGTGAATCAACGCATTGCAAGGCTCTCAGCTCATCTATACCCTCCAAACCTCCAGGTTTACTTTCTTGGCCTTTGCTCATTGCTTGATACAAACTTAAGACCAAACTATCAATTAGTATTTTCCAAGTTCATATGTACTAAGAGTTTTGTTCAATGTCAATGTTTGATATGCAAATTAAAAGATGGAAGATAGCACTTCTGCTGTAAGAAGAGCTGAGTGCCGAGCCAAAGGAGGAGCACCTGGTTTCAAAGTGGCCATTTTGGGTGCTGCTGGAGGCATTGGACAACCTCTTGCAATGCTCATGAAAATGAATCCCTTGGTCTCAGTTCTTCATCTATATGATGTCGTTAATGCCCCCGGCGTCACAGCTGATATCAGTCACATGGACACTGGTGCTGTGGTAAATTTTCATACTTCATCCACTCTTAAGTTTCAGTCCCTTTCTGATAAAATTGCTTCTATAAAAGTTTCAAAGTTCTAATCGATACCAATGTGACCAATAAGTTCTAAATGAAATTTAGGTTCGCGGTTTCTTGGGGCAGCAGCAACTTGACAATGCTCTCACTGGTATGGACCTTGTGATCATACCAGCCGGTGTACCAAGGAAGCCTGGAATGACTAGGGATGATCTTTTCAAGATCAATGCTGGAATCGTTAGGACTCTCTGTGAGGGAATTTCACGGTGCTGCCCTAAAGCAATTGTCAACTTGATAAGTAATCCAGTGAACTCCACAGTTCCTATAGCAGCTGAGGTTTTCAAGAAGGCTGGTACTTATGATCCAAAGCGACTACTGGGTGTCACGATGCTTGACGTTGTTAGAGCAAACACTTTCGTTGTAAGTGAACATTCACTGTGATAAGCTTCCCATCATCAGCATTCATGGCTTTCATCCTTATTTTATGAATGAATGCAGGCTGAAGTTCTGGGACTTGATCCGAGGGAAGTGGATGTTCCAGTTGTCGGAGGTCATGCAGGAGTGACCATTCTGCCACTTCTGTCGCAGGTATTCTAGAATGTAGTTGCAAGCTTTAGAATCTTCAGCATTGTCATCTGTTGTCATGAAATAGTGAAATGGCTGCATAACTATAGAAGTGATCAATGTTCTGATAAGGTGTGTCTATGCAGGTCAAGCCTCCTTGCTCCTTCACCCAAGCAGAAGTAGAATACCTGACGGATCGCATTCAAAACGGTGGAACAGAAGTTGTCGAGGTAATTTCATAGAGTATAGAGTATAAACATAAAATGAATATACAGATATAAGATATACATGATAGGCCAATTTCATAACACTTACTGATCTGCTTCTTACACTATAGCTTTCAATTGTGTGTTCAAAAAAAGCCATCCGTGGTTCTAATAAGTTTATGTGCACAATTTTGCAGGCAAAGGCTGGGGCTGGCTCAGCAACACTGTCAATGGTAAGTCAATTCAAATCAGCACAATTTCTAAGTACAGCAATCAATCATTGGGACTTATACAAGTAACATGAATACAACACACTTACAGGCATATGCAGCTGTTAAGTTTGCGGATGCATGCCTTCGTGGCTTGAGAGGAGATGCTGGAGTTGTAGAATGTTCTTTTGTTGCTTCTGAGGTACTGTGTTAGACGGTGCTTGTGTGTGATCAGTCTTCCAATTCTGTTCTGAACTTCTAGTAATCAAAGTCAATGTTTGATGTTTATGACAGGTTACAGACCTTCCTTTCTTCGCAACCAAGGTAAGGCTAGGCCGAAATGGAGCCGAAGAAGTCTACCAACTCGGGCCTCTGAATGAGTATGAAAGGTATGTAAACAGTAAACCTGTGTTTCTGAAAAATAGGAAAGAACAGCTAGCCATTTTGCATGCTTCATGTGCTCTAACAAATACTATTGCTTAACAGGGCTGGACTACAGAAGGCAAAACAAGAGTTAGCAGGAAGCATCGAGAAGGGGGTCTCCTTCATCAGGAAGTGAATTGCTGATGTCTGTTAAAAGAGATTTGCTAAACTAGCAGTTGCAATTTGTACCTCAAAATCTTGCAGAGATTTGCTAATATTTGTATTAAAATGTTACTCATAAATTGTTCCAAGTTCCACAATACTTAGCTTCTGTAAATATTATATGAAACGAGTCCTTCATTTCATATTCATGGTGTACATAACATAACAGAAACAAATCTATGAAGCTCTTTTGAGCCTTACAACTTCACCCCTCAACCCTAACCCTTATAGCATAATCAAAGAGGAAGGATAAATTAACACCTTTAGTAACAGCATTTACAGTATCAAACCTCATCTAACTCCATAATCTTTCCAAAATAGCATTTTATCTTTACACTTTCAAGCTCTAGCAGAAATCCCAACCAAGAAGGCCTTACAAGGTGAAGGGAAGTGGGGGAGGTTGAGCTATGGGCGTCGATGACATGGAGACATTCCCAAACAGCACATTAGGTGCCACATTGTCCTCCACAATCACAGGTTTAACTGGAACTACTCTCTCAGGCACGATTTTATCACCTTCAACCTTAGCAAGCACCTCAAAATGCATCCTTACGGTCTCAGGCTTAGTCCTCCAAGCCGGAAAATCTTTCCAGTCAATCCCATCTCCTTCTTTCACCTTCTTCTCTACCCCAAACCCAATCTTCAAAAACGTTTGTGCAGATACATCCGCCTTCAACAACTTGAAGGAACCTTTTTTGTTTGCCTTGGGACCAAGAACAGTCGAAAGCAATGACTCGAAAGCCAGCAAATTGGGGTTTGACCCATTAACAGAAGCAAGAGGCCAAACTGTTGTGAAATATTTTGGAGTCAAGATGGTTGTCTCCTGGTCCTGTAACTCAACGGGAACAGGTTTGGTGTTAGATGGTGATGACAACTCCACAAGGCCAGGAGCAAGGCGCTTCAGCTTCAGCCTGTTGTTCACTGACACAGAGGTTGAGGCAGGGGAAGTAAGAGCGGTCGGACCCACAATACGAAGAGACAATAACAGATTTGATTCAGTTCTCGATGCATGACGTAGCCATTCTGCCAGAGTCACCAGCCCAGAAGCAAAACCACTAGTCGTTAGGTTCAACGGCAACGGAAGCTGAAGAGGGTGTCTCAGGCTCACAGACCTGGCACCCGTCACAGTCACCACCGCCCCTTCCGCTAAAATCACCTTCTTCAACACGCCAGCATCCACATCATGCTGCATAACATTTCGAATCAAGTCAATCACCACCCCGAAAACCCCTAACTTCACTACATAATACCTCAATACCTCGACATCCATCGTCATAATCCCTAATTCCACTCACGACCATATTTCAAGCATAATGGCAATGAGCCACTTGAATATTTCAATCATGTACGTTACAACCTAATAGCTCAATTCTCCGATATCAAATTCCATACTCAAAAATCCACAATCCCAATCATGATCCTAATCCATACTTACAACGAATAAATCAATGAAATTTCAATAATCACAATATAAAACCCTAATTTACCAAATCCCAATAGCTCAAATGCCATAAAAACCTCAATGCTTTGATCAGAAAACTCACCGGAAGCGAGAGCCTCATGTCCTTAGCGTCCTGAATCCAAAGCTCCATGGGCCCAGCCAACTGAAACGGAGCCAAAACGGGCGGCAACCCGTTATTATTTTTACCCAGCTTCTCTTTCTGGACCAACCCGTTTTCCTCCTCGACCCGAAATATCGGCAGCTCCGCATACTCCCACCGATCCACATCCTCCAATAGCTTCAAAGGAAGCACCTTTTTGTCGACCTCAACATCGAACTCGTACGCCACCGAGTGGCCCACCTTCGCGTCCCGTAAATCAAATCCCGATATCTTCAAATCGTCGGAGGATGAGAATCCTAAGCCCTTCACTATCGCCTCCTTCAAATCCTGTAATCATTACACAAATTTAAAAATAAATACACCGATCAATTTGAAAAATTGAAAGAAAAAAATTGAAAAAAAAACTAAAAGATGCTTACCGATATTGCTCTCGGAGTGGGGTTCAAATTCGGAGACGAGAATAGGGAGAGAGATGAAACGTATTGTGTAGCTAATAAAATGAGGAGTAGGGTTTGGGGAGCCATTGGTGATTTTTTGGAGCTTATTTTTGTGTGTGTAATTTTGGAGAAGACGACGGTGGTGGGCTTTTATTTGTTTAATTTTGTATTTATTTATTTATTTATTTACTTAAGTAGTTGGGATTAACCGTTTTAGAAGCGAGAAATTAGTGGTGGAGAAATCTAGAACGTGCTGACGTGGAGGAGCTGGACCAATGCGAATAGAGGAATTGAAGCGTGTGACGTGGCTTGACAAATTATTTGCCGCCCGTGTGGGTTGGTTAAAACGGTGTCGTATTGAGTGCCGGGAGGATTTTCATAAAAAAGGAAATGGCTTCGCCCGGGTTCGAACCGGAGACCTCCAGTGTGTTAGACTAACGTAATAATTAAAGAATGAAATATCGATAACATCCTCGATATTTTTGCGACATATTCGTTTTTTTTACTTCTTGATATTAATCTTACGTATCAATATTTTCTGTCAGATATTTCCCAAAATATTAGATATTTTTCGATATATTCCCGAAATTTTTGATATTTTCGAATTTATCCGAGATTTTGACTTTACATATATGTTGATAGCGCTAAATCAAAAATACAAAACCCTCCACTCTAATAACCCAAAATCTCAATCAAATAATCTTTATAAATAATCAACGAAACATAACTTACAAGTTTCAAAACACATATTAATCGAAATATTCATATTTTGAACAGTCGATATATTTTCGATATTTCATTTTTTACTCTTTGGTAATAACCAACTACACCATGAAACCACTGCTGAAAAATATCCATAGTTAAAGGATATTAGAGCATCTCCGATCATTCCTTCAAAAAAAATCAAATTTGAGTTTTGAAGGCTGCATTTGACAATTTGGTGATTTTTGGCCTTCAATAGATCTGTTATTGCTTTTAGAATTATTAATTAGTTTATCTTGATTTTTCTCCTTTACTCTCTTCGACTACATTTCCAGGTTTCCTTAACCTCTATTACAATTAAACACCTAAAGATGGATCGAGTCATCTTCGTCAATTCGACCCAAAATCTCACAAATTAACTAGTTTCCTCTAACCTTTCGTGTTTGGTCTGAGGATTAGAAACCAAAGTCGAACCTTGATTGAGTTGATTCTCACTTTTCCAAAACCCCGATTGAAAATCTCTTGGTACTCAATAATTAATCGAGTCCATAAACATAAATGCAGGTGAAGAATTTGACCTCCTGAGCAAACCAAGAAAAACCCCAAATAACAAACCTCGAAATCCCAGAACTTCGCACCCGCCTTGTAAGCTTGGGATTTGATCACGCTCATCACCGGGGATTTGATTGGTACAAAGCTCTTCTGCACTAATCTGCTTCTATTTCTATGTTAGAGATCAGAGGAATGTGTGTTAAAGACGACGGTAAGGAAGATTGGGAGAGAGAAAAGAATTTGACTGACAACTTTGGATCTGTCAAATTTGGCAGACGAGTTTGGATTTGTCATCCGTTTTTTTTCGGTTCAGTTTGATTTTTCATTTTTTAAAAGAAAAATTGTAACTATTTAGTTCGGTTTGGTTCAAATTTTTTTAAGGTTTCTTTCAGTTTTTTACATAATGCATAAAAACTAACTTTTTAAAAATCCAAGGATTCAAATTTGGTGTTATTCCCTAAAAGGGTCCCGAACTTTAAAACTAATCAGAATGGTGCCTAAACTTTAAAATCATATTACCGTGGTATCTACGTCAACTTTTATCCATTCACCGTCAACTTTGCTGATGTGACAATATTTTTTTGTAAACAAGAGGTATTTTAGTCAATTTACGTCTATATAACTTGATGAATATCAACATAATACCCAAACTTTAGTTACAATATCAATGATACCCCAAAATTTATGGTAAAAAAAATCTCCACCTAAAACACACCGTGACCCACCACCAACGGCGGGGCTTGGTCGGTGATTTTTTTAATTATTATTACAATAAATCTCTTTCAACATCTTCATAGAAATCCTTGTAATGTTGATTTTTTTTATTACAATAGATCTCTTTCAACATCTTAGAAATCCCTGTAATGTTTGAACATCCCAAGCTTCATAGAAAAATAAGCCTCGACTCGACACATGAAAGATTGTATCGAAAGTGTCGATTCGCATCAAAATCCTATACATACATCGAAACATTACGCAAATTTTCCAAAACATATTAAACTATACAAGAACCATAACAAAACTACTAAGGAAATTTCCCATGAAGAAAATGACTTTCTAGTTGCCAGAGTTTTGCTGTGTATGGCGGCGCGTGGGGACCACGCACCACCACAGTTGGCAGCCATCACCAAACTGCTATGATGCTTGCAAATAATATATCAATCGAAAACTTATTCCAAGCACAACAACTTTCATGAAAGCCACAATGTCAAAACTGGCTGAAAAGTATCAAAAACTACGTTGGAAGTTCGAAACCCTCACCGAGAATTCAAGTTGACCGGTCGGCGTCGTCAAAACACAACGTGACATGAGACCAGTCACGTTCAACTCCTTGGACGATGGGCTTCAAATGCCCCTTAGGAGTGCCACCCATCGTCGACCATATCACTGTCGTTGACGACAATAGTAAACCGAAACCCCTAGAAGTTTCTCTCTCATCGACTCTCTCAATTATGTCAATGCATGACTGAGATAGTGGTATAAGAAGCTCGAGGGTGAAAAGGGGAAGCAATTTTGACAAGGCCAGCGATCAGATGTTGGATCCCGGAGGTGATACAGGCGGAGTTAGTCGTCAGTCTCGGTTTGGAGAGAGAGAGAGAGAGAGAGAGAGAGAGAGAGAGAGAGAGAGAGAGTAAAAAAAGAGCATTAAGGTCTTTTTGTATTTTTTTTATAAAAAAAATTGTCACATCAGCGAAGTTAACGGTGGATGGATGAAAAATTACCGTAAGTACCACGATAGTACGATTTTAAAATTTGGGTACTATTCTGACAGCACCCAGAGTATGGGTACCAAAGGTGAATTTAATCCAAAATATAAATAAAAATTTCCCTATAAAACATTATTTTTTTAGTCGCCTAACATTTTTATTCGCCTTTATGAGAGAATTTGACAAGGATTGTACATAAAGAAATTGAAATTTTAGGAATTTAAGGTTTTAATTATGCATATATTTATATATATAATATATTACAAAATATCTAAATTAATGTCATTTTTTGTGTACTTCGGTTTTATGGTTCGGTTCGATTTTTATAAATCAAAAACCAAAACCGAATCAAATGTTTCAGTTTTTTTGGTTTGATTTTTTTGGTTCGGTTTGTATCGGGTTCGATTTTTTTTGCCGCGGGTCTGTTTTGGCTCAAAAAAATTTCGATTTTCGGTCATAATGTCCCACCCCTAGATATTAGTCAAAAAAGTTCTACAATGTGCTTCATTAACTGTTTAGAGAATCTTCAGTGTACCAGGTTCAAGTGCACCAATTTTTAAGATACAATCTCAACCGTTCATTTGATCTAATTATTATATGGTACTAACATCGAAACTAACACCGTTAAGTGAATTAAAGTCAACTATGGTAAATTTTGAATCGAGGTGAGTATTTAATGTGATTAAAATTTACTTCTATTTTTCTTATCTTACTAAGCAAATAAATTTATTAAACCCTACTCCCGAAATCCCAAACATTAAACCATAAACTCCAAATATTAAACCCTAAACCCCAAACTCAAAACCCTAAATATATACCCAGCTAGCTCCAAACCCTAAATCCAATGCTTGAATTAGCAAATATGTTTCTTCCACAAAGTAAAACCACAATCCCTAAATATTAAACCATAAATCACAACCCCTTAATCCAACACCTCAAACCCTAAACGATAACCAAAGTAATTACATGTTTCTCCATATTGTTGGCATCGAAAATACGTTTTTATAATAGTTAATGAAAATTTTTAAACATATTTATACGTTTATTATGAGTGCAAATATAGTGTGCAAAGCACAAGTGTGTGAGACACATACGCAATCTTGTCACGTTAGATCTGAAGTACGCAGTGAATAAGAAACGTAGATCGTCAATTATTGCCCTGCACATTTGTGCTCGCACATTGTAGAACTACTACTATATTACATGCCATTTGAAACATTTAATAATGAGTTACACTTTCAGTAATATATTCACTGCATATATATTGTGTAAAATAGATAATCTTGTGAATTTGTATTTAAATATCAAAATACAGTAAAACTTTAATAAATTAATAATCTCAGGACTGACAAAATTTATTAATTTAGCGAGATTATTAATTAATCGAGTATTAAATTAATATTCAAGTCTTAAAGTTGAGACTGACAAAAAATATTATTTTATCGAAGTTATTAATTAATCAAATATTAAATTATCAAAATTGTAGTGTAGTATATAAACTATTAATCACAATCAATCATCCCTTCAAAAAAAAACTTTCAAACAAAAAAAAACACACACAATCAATCATAATTAATCTTTCTAAGATGATATTAATAAATAATTCAAAATTTGATTTTTAAAAGTTCTTGATCACATACTTTAATTGCTAAGCTTCTTCTATTATTATACAATTTTAAAATTTAGGAGCTATTCACAATTATTTACTATTTCATACTGATAATAAATATTTAATAATATAAATACATGGTTGGTTTTGTGGATCATATTCATTTAGGTTGAATACCCAAGGTTTGTATTATCTTCTTTCCGATCTGACGGTTTGATTTGACAAATCTTCTTTAATATTGAAAATTATACATTTCAATGTAATCGGATTTTTTTTCAAGAGATAAGTTGGATATATAGATTTTTTTATCGTAATTTTGAAACTAAACATGTAAAATCTTGAGTATTTTCCATTAAATGTGAACTGAACATCGTCTTATTTCTATATAATTTTAGTATTTTCTTTTACCCTTATTTAAATCCCTTTTAATTTTTACAAGAGGAAACTTAATTTTTCTTTGGCACCCATACAATTATCTGGCCACCCACAGTCGTCGTTTGCCTCAATCGATTCCTCTAACCATGATGGCGATGCGGATGTGGCTTCAATAGCAGTAGAGGACACAAGGTCTCAGCTCGCCTACACCTTGCCACCGTCCTCCGCCTCCCCACGGTCACCTCCTGTCGTCCTCCGCCTAACGCCGCTGCTATACTTCTCGACCACAAGCCCACTTCGGCTTCCCCGCCTTCTCTCTATTCAGATCTGCTCGAACTCTGCAAGTCGCATCACTCAAGCTTTGCTCACAAATCTGGTGAAAGCGGGTGGCTAAGATATCCTATCCATCCACTAATTCTCTTTCGGAACATGGTTTCAAGTAAAGATGATGAGATTAGATGAAATTATATTTAAGGCTTAGGGTTGGACTGGGTTGAGTTTGGTCAACGGTTAACCATGATAAGGCTCGGCTCGGCTGGACCGAGGCCATAATTTTGAAGTCTTAGCCCTATCATTAAGGTTAGGCCAATGAGGTTAAAGATGCCGGGCTGGATCAAGATGGGTTTAAATTGAAAAAAATTAATATATAAAAAGTTTAATGTATTGTTATTATTGATGTATGATATTTATTTTGAATATATAATTTTCTGTGAAGTGAACATTAAGGAAAATAAGAAGAGAAAATGAAAGTTTCAAGAAAACACATGATAATAATCATAAATTATATTATGTTTTTTAATAAAAATGGCCAAAATGGGCCTGATTAGTGATGAAGTGGAGAACCACCTCTTAAATATACTCTATTCTCAACTTGGATATATCAATGTAGTATGATAAATAGGGGTTATCAAACACAAGAAATTGGTGAAACTAAATCCTAACACTAAACTACAATGCTGACAGATTCAACTATAGTACACTAATAATACTACGATCCTACTTTACACAGACTCAAATCACACTAAATTTGGGCACAATAAACTAGACACAGTGGCAGACTACCACAAAAAGTTTCAGAGTATTCCAAGTTGATTTGGGTACCGAACAAAATCGGCTAAGCTATAGCTAATGCTGAAAATATATGCTAAAAGTAAATATGCTAATGAATGCAGAGTGTTTAAACTATATGTAAGTGAGTTAAGAGGTATGCAATCCACCACCGTCATTCCATCTATCTAACATACACTTAATCTAATGCACACATCCAATGAATGAAAATTTCCAGGAAGGTCGATAGACACAACACATCCTATTACATAATCCTTATGCCTATGTGAGTTTGTCATGGACCTCCCCTACATCTATCCTTCTATTGAACTCATAGTCATGGACCCCAAGGTTTACAAAGAAGAAAGCATTAAAATCTAGAAAATGTTTGAGAAGCTACAATGATTCATAGGTACATTATAGGCATGTCTTACTAGACCCAGGGTTTCAATCACTCGACGAAATCGGTGTATCACTGTAGAGAATCTGGCGGAAGAAATTATCTTCAGTCGTCTATATCTCATGACAATAGAATCCAAGTATGCATACTAAGTTTCGCACCAAAGCAAACATACAAGAATTCATATGGTGAGCCACATAGAGAAAGAAACCTCATTTTAATTGAATATGAAAAACTAGATTAAAATACATGAATTAGAAAGACTTCATGTACGGGGCTTCAAGCAGCTCCTTAACAAGCATAGATGTTTAGCTACTAAAAGTCATAATGAATGAATCAAAACAAGCATAGAGGTTACAAATCGAGATGGGATGAAGAACAGAAACTGTTGTCCAGTTTCGATGGATCGAATCTGGGCTTCGGGTTCCTTGCGGCTGCTCCTCTCTTTTGCTCGAGTTTTTCTCTCTAAAATCCTGATTAGCCTTTCCAAAAATCTAAAATTAGTTTATATAGTTCCCCCGATTGATCTCCTCAAGCCCTCCTTGGAATATGACTCTTTAATTGCACAAAACTCTTTCTTGAATCCATATTGAGCTAGGAATATCTATCTTATTTCCTTTTTCTTTATTTGTCCACAAAACATATAAAACAATAAACATAATTAAATTACTCAATTATATAACAATAAACTAAATATAGGGAATGAATTAAACATCAAATAGACGCATAAATATATGACCATCAATTAGGCTTGGCATCAAGGTCTTTGAAGTGATATAAATATATTTATATAGTAATTACTTTCATTATTTAAAAAGAGTCTGGGCTTGACAAGGCTTATGAGGCCGATGGTGGGGTAGGCCGAAGAGACTCAAATGGGTTGGGCCGAGAGGCTGGGCTGGACTTCAAATGTATAACTCAAACCCTACTCTTATTCAAAAGACGCTGGGCCAGCCCGGCCTCGATTACGGCTGGGCTGGGATTCGGCCCAAAAGACTGGACGGATTAGAACGAGACTCGAGGCCGAATGGCCAAATGATAAGACCTAAATGAAATGATGAATAGAGGTCGAGTCGAAAAACTTTGCCGCTCAAGTCTATTGGATGACCTTGAGCAAAAAAAAAGGTATATTGGATGAGAGAGAGGGAGGAAAAAATAATATAAAAAAATGAAAAAAAATTACTGTAGGGAATTATATGTGGGTAAAAATTTATTAACTAAAACTGCTAGATATCTGTTAGTACATCTGTCATGCACATGACTCGGTACACTTGCTGAAAATTTTTCCTTAGTTGTTTCGACTATTCATTCATATGTCTTACATATTACTATTTAGTCAAAAATTAGTCAAAATAAGAACCTCCACATTAATGATCGGCACACTGAAAGGTGCACCGTATATTCAAACTCAAAATGTTAGAAGATGTACTGCCCATTGAGAATTAGGCTATTAGCTCGATACTGAACAACACCACACCTAGTAAAGACCGAGAAGTTCTTTTGGGTCCGCATCAGGAAAACTTTATTTTAGACAAGAGTGTCTACACTGTCAATTCTTCAAAGTCCTACTTCCAATACCGACTTCATGAACCTCTTTTTATTTTTATGAGAAGAACACCAACCTCATATAATATGTTGTATTCCCGACTAAAAGATAGAAGATAATCTATATAGAATGCACGATGGTATTCAATGCAAGTATATATTTCTCTTGGTGATGTTGACCAAAAAGAGACAAATGATTTCCCATGTGATTAGTGTGATGTAGAATCATACAGATATGAAAAATGGAATATTAAAACTTTACTTTGCCTTACCGTGAACCAAAGTAGTACATATATAAGGCAAAGAATCTCAAGAAACAAGATTGATGAAGGGATCAGGCTGCTGTGCACGCAGAGTCTAAGCATTCTCGGGCTAATTTTCAAAAGTGGACACGTGTCATATTTTTATTGATTTAAATTGTCAAAATTTATTATGTTGACCGAGCTTATAATGGAGTAAATGTGTTGGATTACACCACATACAATGTCTCTGCGCCATCGGCCGACTTCACTGAGTCCATCGGCGCCGCACCCGTTGCCGACCACGAAAACCCTTCCCATTCTCTCTCCCTCTCCTCCTCCTTCTCCACCGCGTTGCGCTAGCCTTTAATTTTCTTCTCGAAGGAAAATATGCATGGGTATCTCTGTGTAAGAGATCGAGTTCAGATCGATGTTGAAGAAGTATATGTACGTTGTAGTCTTGCTGATGGTGCATGGGTGGAGCAATTGGTCAACCCATTCCTCAGGACAAAGATGCTGACAGAGATCTCATCCTCATTCCCATTCTTCTTCTACGGCTCTTCTTTCTCGTTGGCCGGCATGTGTGGTGCATATGTCTCCTTAGCCCAAGCATCTCCTTAGCCTCGCCGCCGACCTCGAACTTGTCCAAGCAGATCGAACACTCGCCACCGGCCTTGGCAATCGTCATCGTCGGCACGGCAGCGATGGAGCTAGGCCTTGGACATCGGAGGGTGATCGCAGGGGCGGATCCAGGAATTCAAATAGGGTGGGACTTAAACATTTTATGATAGAAAACTTTGACGATACAATAACAACTTATAGTAAAAAAGAAAGCAAAGGAAAATGATACACCTAAACAGAGGCGTAGAAAATATTGTCGTCAAATGCATGTTTATACAAAACAAAATCTATAAAAAACAAATTGAATGTAATACAAAATCAGTTAAATATGACAATAAGTTTGAATGATCAACACATGTTGCACACAATCACATAAAAACAAAAAAAACAGCTAAAAAATACAAGAAAACTAGACTAGTTATCGACAAAAATACTAAAAAGACAAACTATGATTCAATAGCAACATAAAACACCAATAACAAAAAAATTCATCAAAATTCGTCAATTTAAATTTACATGCAAGTGCCAACTATCAATCTAAGTTTTATCTCAATTTGAATTTAGCTGATTGACTATAATTGAACAAGATTGAACTTGATACTCACCCGATTCAAGTGATAGAGTGAATCGAACATATTCATCAAATTTTGAAAAATGATTCAAGTGATATAGAGTGAATATATTCATCAAATTTTAAAAGACGATTCAAATAAAATTCACTAAAGTGAAGAATGATTCGCATAAATTAATTTCACCAAGAGAATCAAGAATTCGAGATTGGATCACAGACGATGTTCAAATATCGAGGAAAGAGGCTATAAAACCAGTTATTTGTTGTTGTTGTTGGCTTGTTTTCCTTTTGTGTTATATACTTTCTTTGAAAACAAAGTATTGGGTTGGATTTTTGGTTGCACATTCTCCCTATTGGATTTTATTTTTCTGATTAGCCTATAAGTTTTTTTTTCTCTTCCAAAAATTTGGATGGGACTTGTGTCCCACTCTCCTACATGCTAGTTCCGCTTTTGGGTGACTGTCCTTGGCGAGCTCGCGCATGAGAGATTTTAGGAGGCAATAGTATACACTAAGTTTATCATAAGCTTAGTCAGTTGTAAAGAATTTTGATTTTTTCAACCAATTATAACTTGACACATAGCAATTTAGAAAATTAGCCCTAGCCTGAGATGCTTAATAATGGGTCCATTTCAGCATTTTTTTCGATCAAGATGCCTCTAAAGTCTAAAATTAACATTAACCATACAATTGCAAGCTGATAATGGGTGAAATGACAAAGCCTGATTCACCAAAAATACCCTTTTTCTTGCTAATATATATAATAGCTTCTGTTTAAGCAAGGGACAAACTACAACTGCGTAAAAAAAACATCAAAAAGAAGCTGTGAGATCACTTACTTAAACAGGTGGCTAATATAACATGGTAGACAAGTTGACAATGCATGCAAAAAATTAGAAGGTAAAAACCCTCCTGCAAAATTGATTTGACAACAAAAATTACAACGCTTGAATTGGTACTAGGGTTTAGAGTTTATTATGAAGGTTCTGGCAGGAGCATATAGAAACTTAGAAAGGGATTAATACTTCTTCCTTGTGTGCACTGTGAAGTTGGTTACGGTAGTTTTACATGAACAAGTCCAAAGCTGAGTGTAGATTCTTGACAAGATCCTTCACTGAGAGGCAGAATTCCACTTCCACCTGCCAAAAATGAGGGCAACATACGTAGTTTTAAATAAATCTGCAGATTTAAATTACGTACATATGACAGAAATAAATCACCACTACATATAGTCATATAGACATAACATCATACCTGAGCAATAATGGTTACATCAAGAACACAACTATTAAATGTCATGACACTGCTATTGATCATTTTCAGTTGGAGCTTCTCAACCTCAGCATGTATTTTCTCCACAACTCCCTTTCTTTTCTCACAGTGAACTCTTATCAGGACACTGTTGTCACAGAATCTTGCTTCAATTTCTGGCAAAGTCTCCTTAAATGAGACGCTAGAGTTGTTATCAAAAGTTGTGTTTTTTTTCACAAATACAACCGATTCCATCTTTTTCGTTCTAGTATGTTCCTCAAGTGTCTTCACCTTCTCTTGCAATTGCTTGATGTACTTGATAGAATCACCAAGAACAGATGCCTTGTCCATCTGTCAAAGGCTCAAAGCAAGATAATTAATTTATCATATATTTGATACAAAGTAGCTACATGAAATGATGAAGTTCATATACTTTGATTCTTTACAGACTTGAGACAGAAGATGTTACCTTTTTAAGGCCAGGAAGCAGTGCAGATAAAGCAATGAACCGTTGGCTAAGCTTCTCACGGCGCTTCCTTTCTGCGATTACGTGATCTTGAGTTTGTGAAATCCTAGTGTTTGTGCTGATCATGTTTGTTCCCTGATGACTGGCCTTAACTAATGAGTTTTGGTTTCCAAGAGAAACCGATATGTCATAAGGGAGATAGTTGATGCTCTTTGAACATACTGGTGTCTCCTCCTTAGGCCTAACCGACCCCATTTGGTTTGTGTTATATGAATTGACAAAGGAGGCAAGGTTTGGCAAGGAAGCAACTTGAGGATTCGATACATGATCAGATAATTTACATGAACTCCAGCTGTTAGGTTTGAGCTGTTTCATGGGTCTATCAATGATGGCATTGTGAGAGTTATCACCAGAAGTTTTGAGGTTGAAATATGGTTGATAGTGGATCTGTTGCAAGTTCTCTCCATATGCAGCTCCTAATGGTATCATGCTGAGCTCATCAAGAGAGTTCATATGCCACTGGTTTGTGAAGATGGGATCCTCCATGCCCTAAAGATTAAATCATAATTAAATCTCTCACAGTGTTTATCAAATAACTTGATTGCTCCACATAATATCAAAACCCTAATTGAGATATTGCCATATAATAGCCAAATACATGACTTGGTTTTGTGCTAAATATTTGGCTATTATATGGCAATATCTCAATTAGCTAGGGTTTTGATATTATGTGGAGCAATCAAGTCATGAACCAAATTCATGAAATGATACTAGTTTCAACAACAGCTAAGCAATAATCTTTATATAAAACTCATCAAAAGTAGTATATGCAAAAATGCATGCATGGATGGTGAAAGAAAAGGCCGGGCTGCAGAATAGCTTTTACCAGTTCAGTTAATTCTCCCATCGAAGAAATCTCCATCGATCAGCTTAGCTTCGCTACTTGAAGATCTAGAGAGCTCAGAGAAGGAATATATATGAAAACGAAATCACTGTAACAAGTTAGTACTCCAGGCTATAGCTAGCTTCTTCAACTTATATAGCTCAAATTCTGCTGTACTTTCCCCGTCTTCTTATATATGTGAAATGGACCAAGCCGAACCAGACTACGTACAGAAGCTCGATAGCAATTTGATGTTTTAACGTGACGAAATGAATCAGCATGCTATTAGGAATGGATGTTTGTTGCTTTTTGGACTTTTAGGATATGAGTTACGTACTGCATGAGTGATTTAGGACGTTGTGAATTTGTTAACAGTGATTTGAGCCGGTGATTATGACCGCACCAGTCTAGCTACTTTAGTCCATCAGAGTTCAAATGCATGTACACGTGTCATTTGATTTGAAGTGTAGAAGATGCATGATGGGTCGGTCACTAAGGAATTTGCATTATTAATGATTAATGATGGAAACTTGTACCCAACAAAAAAATATATATGCTGGAACATGCTATATTATATATATATAATAGGGTTTATTATTTGTGTCTACTATCTTCTATTCTAAAGGAAACAAAATATCGGGAGTATATATTGCCTGCATTTGAATTTTACAACATGAGCACATACATGAGATGCTTAATTTTATCACCACTCATTATCGCGAGAGACAAGTACGATCATTTTAAACTTCGATTAGATCTTGTCGAATATTTGTGAAAGCTATATGGAGGAGAATGCATGGATCGGTGACTACATACTTGATTTGAAGTAATATGTATTTTTTTCTTTTCTAATAATACGAGGGTCACAGAAAACTACATAGACGTATTGTCACATGCATGGCTACATTTAATATGTAAACTAGAAAGTTATAATATTTTTTATTTGAAAATTGTTGGTTTATAAGTTTGAATTTATTATAGTTTTGTTTGAAAATGATTTGATTTACAAATAATGTATTTTTGACTTAAATACAAATAATTAAATATTAATAGACTAAGAATGTTTGTTATTTTGATCTTTGGCTCTACTGTTGTGCTCATCAGTTTATGTAAACCATATAAATCACAACAAGCTCTTGCATGCCGTCTTTCATTGAAGTGCCATATATTTTGACTCGTAGTCGTAAACAGTGAGCTGCATCAGTTAGGCTGGTTGAAAAGTTTGGGAAGCAGTTAAATTATACAACTTGGTTGCACACCGATGCTCAGAGGGTTCCCAATAAACTTTTTTGAAAATCTATCAGTATGTTGTCTTGTAAGACACATAAAATTGAACAATTTATTCATTCTCTAGAGAGTAGTTTTATGCCAACTTGAACTGCTCCAATGTGCATAAATTTAAAATTTCATTTTCTGGTTTTAAAAACTTCTTCAGGCGTTACCAGGGGAGATCTGTTTCTCCTGTGGTCGCCAGAGTGGTGAACTCAAGTATTTTGAACTGATGGCTATCTAACATGTCAAAATATCCTCTTTTGTAAATTTGATTGCATTTAAACTTTGGAATTGAAGAATTTCTAACATTTTCTTCAATTTCATTAAATTCAAATTCTTCAAAATTGACCAACGTACTATACCACTTTTTTCTTTCCAAAGATGCTTAATATATTCATGTTACGAACATCTTCAGTTTTGGATTATGGAAATCTTATACTTGATTGATTTGTTGTTGAATCCAAGAGAAACTGTATTGGTGAAGGGTTCCCCCTTGGAATAAATTTGATTGAATTCAAACTTTGAAGAATTTTTAACATTTTATTCAATTTCATTGAATTCAAATTCTTCAAAATTGACCAACTATACCACTTTTTTCTTTCCAAAGATACTTAATATATTCATGTTACGAACATCTTCAATTTTGGATTCTGAAAATCTTATACTTGACAAATTTATTGTTGAATCCAAGAGAAACTGTATTAGTGAAGGGTTCCACGGCCCCTTGAAACCTCTAATGGTTTAATGTCATTAGTTTTTCTTATGACTGTTCAAGGTGGACTTTTTCTTGACATTTTGTATTCTCGGACTACCCTCTGAACATAGTCAAAAATCTTCATTTGTTGAAGATTTAGTCCCTCGATTTTACTATTAACTTTTGCTAATAGTTCTTTCTTATTTTTCGGATGATTTTGGATATAATCCATTTTAGTTTTCAATTTCTGTAATTGGTTTCTAATCATTAGAAGTATCTCTAGATATTCTCTGTTTCTAGAGATATATGTTAGAGACTCTTGATGTGTTGCATCAGTCATTTTTAATAGAGAGTCTAGTTTCTCTACTATTTTCTCAGAATTTGTTCCCATCTGTGGGAAAGTGTTGAGCTATAGCAAGATTTGATACCAGTAACGGGTGGATCTAACCAATAAGCTCAGATGGATATTCTATATATGTAAATAAAGCTCTGCTTTAGCTTTATCACATAGACACGAAGCTATAAGAGAATGTTGTTTAATAATTTCAATATCAATTTTTTCTTGTTCTCGAGGATGAGATAATCTTTTGAGTCTTTCTAGGAATTAAATTTTTTATTTTGTGTTTTCGGCGAAGTCCCGAAGCCACTTAAGTTTTTTACTTAACTCTGGAGAAGCTGGAAAGTGTGAAATTTTTGTAATGAGAAATAATTGCCCACCTTCGAGTTATGAGATTAGATTTTTTACTATAAGTGTTGGAACAAACAAATTATAGACCCACTACGTTTTCAAAAACACGTACGAAAAATAAGAGTAATGTTCACGGTTCGCTGTTTACTATTCACTATTTATTAGGGACTTTGTAATTTTTTTTGTCTTCTCACACATTCCTGCCCATACACCGCAGAACTACTCTGTAATAATGTATGTACGTGAATTGCAAATTAATTGACAAATTAATAGTCTCATGAGGAACCGAGCGAGGAAGAGAAACTTGGAATTCCAATGAAAATTGACGGAGTTCGAATTCAGATTATGCTAGCTACTAGCTAGTTTGCTTTGACATTTAACACCATTTATAACATGAGTATTCAACTTCAAGGTTATTAATGTAACACTTTACAGTATTGAACATATGCAGCTTCATGTGCGTGAAGAACTCGAATAAAATTTCCTAGAAAATCGCAGCCAGGTGTTGCTAGCTTGTGACATGAGTGGCCAGTCTAGCTAAGCCAAGAAGAGACTGGATTTAAGTGCATGCATGCAAGACTGCAAGAGCAATCATTTCGAGGGCTTGAAATAGAAATGCATGTTAGGTTGAGGCAATCTAATTCAGTTGGATTGGATTCCACGTAGAAATTGTATAGTCTAGGGGATAAATATCCTTGAAATCAGAAGGTGATGAGATCGGATGTGCTTGACTTAAGCAAAAGGTGGTTTGTGATTCGCTCTTAATTTTAGTTATATTATATTTGCAAAATAAGGTTGACGATTATTTAAATAACTTTCCGTTAAATTGGACGTATAGTCTACGTGAATATATACATTTGGATTGGTTCATAGCAAGGGGGACGTACACAAGAAATCAAAGCCAGACAAATTAAGTTATGTACTGTCACAATCGTTGAATGAAGCACGATCACCATGCTAAAATCCACCATGCTAAAATCATGTCTATGCCTATAGAAAAGAAGACCGGATAATTTTTTTTTTATACATTCAGACCTCTAATTTTCAAACTATAAAAAAAACTATTCCGAATTCGGCAAGAACAGCCCGGCCCACCCATCTGGCTCAACTCAACAAAAATAGAAAGAGAGAGAAGTCTCGTTCAACTTGCAGTATCTTCCGGTTGCTGCCAAGTCAAGTCAATGACTGAATTCAATCCCAACCCAAAATCCAAATTTGAAGCTGAATCGAAATTTAAGCTGAATTTAAACGTTTATGAAAATCAATACCAATACTAAACAAAATAATCGTCAATAAAACTAAAATTATTGACTCTAAACAAAATAGTTTATTCCTTAAACGATAGAAACATTAACACCGTATCTTTCTTCAATTAAAGAGGGAGGGCAGTCAACATGATAACTTGATTCTCATTCTTAATTAACCATGCATATTCTTTGAGATTTTCATCTCGACTGAGATCCGGTATTGCGTTTACTTCAACATACACCTCCATTGCATCAACCTCAGACTTTGTAGAGCAAAACTCATGAAAAGATACAGCCAACTTTGCCACTGAAGTTGTAAGAACATCTTTTATACTCATTTTCACTCTCTTCGAAGGAGGAACAACAGAAGAAGATGCATTTGAATTTTCATTATTCTGTGTACCCATTTTATCATCAAAAGTGAAAAAATAATCCATACCTTGAGTGTCACCATCCAAGTCCACAACATTATTGTGGGAAAAACCAATTTCTGCACCTTGTCCAGTAGCTCGATCTATCTTTGCCACACAAATCAACTATATCATTCCAATTTGGAATTACTTTGATCCGATAGCTTTTAGCTTCTTTGTGTAACTGTAAACATAAACTTAAGTTACATATACAAATATAAAGCAAGCAGAAGTAATGAAAGAAGTCAAAGAACTTAAAAAAAAAATTGGCTCTAGCTACTTTGGAAACTTGACTAGGATACTATTAACTTGACATATCCAAATGCTAGACTTAAATATATGAGCACCTAATCAATTTCGTTTCTATTTTCCAAGACAGAAAAAGAGTACATCAATCACAAGTATGAATACCATAAACCAAAAGAAATTTATAAGACAATTAAACACATTTTGACATTACATGAACATACTCTTGCCATGCATGCTCAAAGTCTACAGTGATCATCTTTGCTGCTTCATCCCAATTAAATCTGCTATGGCTTAATATATCACTCACAATTGTGTAAACTTTTTTTCCATGTTTTGACACGATTTCTAATATTATCTGCAATTACTTCTAAAGCACGTTGTGCAGATAATATAGCTGCAACAGTATTATATGCAACATCCTTTCATCCACCATCACCTTTGTTTCCTCGTTGACGTTCTTCCCTCAATATATCAGCCAAAAATTGTTTCATTTGCAAGATTCAAGAAGAAATACAGTTTCTCTTCTCCCTCATTGGCATTTGCTTGCTCCTCTTTTCGCTTCTTGGATTTTCCTTTGTTTCCTTCATTGTTGTTCATCATCTTTCCTCTGAAAAGTAAAGAGTACATACAATCATTTAAGTTCCATAGTTAGAAGTGACAACAAAGTACATCATGAACTCATGCCACCTACAAAACCACTTACAGAACTTAAAAAAGAAAACAGAAAAAGAAAACATGAGACTTATGTAACATGTTGGCATGAGAATGCACACTGTTAAATGATGGTGATATTATAAAGTAAAACAAAGTAACTTCTTTATACACAAACCAACAACAAACCAAATAACAAATACAAAAGAAGACTGAACTCTAACTAGATTCTACAGTTTAATAAAAAGAAAGTATCATATGTCATATTCATGATCGTGGAAGCCTTCTTATTTCTTGATAATCTTCAAACATCTGCAAAGCCAATGTCTCATGAAAGTTTGTCCATCGATCAGTGACTTCAACATTTATAATCCTATCTGCATTTCTATCTTCTTCCACCTGATTGAGTATCTCGACATCCACAACATCTAAATACCTAAAATCTTGATCTTCAAGAACTGGATCGTTGAGTTGCTTAATTCGAATAAAATTACCCAATACACAACATGCAGCGATGATCCTAGTTTTTGTTTTGATGTCAAAAAAGGAAGGAGTACGCAAAATGCTCCATCATTTTTTTAACAATCCGAATGAACTTTCAATAGCATTCCTTGCAGTGAAATAACATAAATTAAATAGCTCTCTTGAGTTCTCCGGTCGGTTTCTAATCCACTCATTTATGTGATATCGATTTCCTCGATATAGTGCCAAAAACTCTGGTCCATTTGCATATCCCGCATCCACAATATTATACTTATCTACAAAAAATTTCATGCTATTTGTATTCAATAGTTACTTGTATAAATGTTTATTGTTAGCCATTTGACAAATAGAGTTTGTAAATACCTATTGGGACTCGAAATGGATTTCTCCTATGTAAAGCGTCTCATAAAATACAGGCATTGGATGCAAAACCTTCCCATCCAGGAAGTACATAAACGAATCTCATGTTAGGTGCACAAACAACTAGAACATTGGTAGAAATTTCACATTTTTTGTTCCGATATCTTGGTCTTGCAATGGAAGACACAGTTACTTGAATGTGGGTACCATCTAGTGCCCTAAGGCAATTCTAATATGACTAAAAAATATTAGAAAATACCCATTGTTCATTAGTTATGAAAAAGTAAAAATAAATAAATAAAGAGTTGCCTCAAACCATTTCCACTTCTCCTTTTTTGAAACAGTGAGAACATATGAGTGAGGTTTCACATATTCGTTACTTATTTTAAGCATTGCATACAACACTATGAAATTGCTGATATACAGCCTCCATTGACTGAAATAATTAAAACCAATGGATATGTACATGTAGTTATGAGCAAGTATTTTTAAAAATATTGCTACAACTTCTTCAAGAATAACATTCCGGGTCCGAACCAAACCACCTCTCAAATACAAAATTTTACATAAGCTTCTGAATGCACTCTTACTTACTCTCAACTGCTCAATACAATCAACCTCAGTTCCATTGTACAAATGATTCAAGTAGCATCGTCTCTCATGATCCCAATTGTGTGAAAGCTCTTTGATCATGAAATTTTCAATATACCATGCTACTACCATTATAATAACAGATGTGATGACAACAAGAATAGTTTTCTTTTTTTTCTTATTTACTTCTTCGACTATAGCATGTTTTCGTTTTAAGCCCTACATAAGTTATGTTGGAAAAATGGTGGTTCTCCACTATTTTAATATGACAATTTAAACAATATAATTGAGTGTGTTGCACTTAATTTTGATGTGAGGAAAATATGATTTTGTGTTCTCCTACAAGAGTACATAAAGATTATGTATTCATTTGTTTAAATTGGTTAAGGGGTGAATGAGAAATTTTTACTCAAAGTTGGCCACTTGAAACAAAAGAAATAAATGTGATCCCACATGGGAGAAATTAGGAATGTGGAAGTCTTTATTTATGATTGCACCCTAGTATGTCTTAAGTAAGTGAGTAAAGAGGCTCTCTCTCACACGCGCAGGAGGGTGCAAATCTTGGTTGAATTGAGTATGTGATATGGACTTGTGTACGCCCGCATCTTGCAAACACGAATGTCGTTCCGATTTGGCCTTTCAATTTCTCCAATTATGGTGGGTTTTCTCACCATTATTGGCCGGTTTTTACTTTTAATTGGCCGGATTTATGTTGCATGGTTAATGAGTGGTAACTCATAACCTTTTGGTGGCCGGCCTTAATGTCATTCTCCATCTCCTCCATGTATAAATAGAGGCTCAATCCTCCCTAATTCTCCATCCCATCAGAAAGCAATCTCCTCTTCTGATCACTTTTCTCCCTCTCTCAACAATGTACAAATCTAGTGATAGAGTTAGGTATTCTTCAGTTTGACGAGAAGTTCTTGTGCTTTGGTACAAAACTTTGAAGTTGTTTTATCCTGAGAGAACAACGTCATACAAGCATGTGGCACGACGTAAAAGTTCTTAAGAAAAACGTGTGATACACGTGACTCAACTTAGTTCATCTTCTTACCCAGAAATTGTTCTTCGTTCTTATGTTTACATTTTATTAATTATTTAATTAGTATTTGTTATATTATATCTAGTTTAATATCACTCAAGTTTTGCTAACAAGTTATCCCAATTATCACTTGTCATATATATCTGTTTATATCATTCTTTAGTTTCTATATCAGCGTTAATCTTATAGCATACGAGTAAGATACCACATATTGTAACAATTAAGCTAGAAAACGTATGCATATATATCACATACATGTAATATATAAAACCTAGCAAGACAACAATGATCAAATAAGATTATAGATATCACAGTCGTCACTAACCATGAATCAAACACAATCATGTACAACAAATCATCTACAACAATTATATGTTCTTTTGAGTCCAACGTCACAAACAAATCAAGCCGAGATGCAACTAAACATATAATAAGCATATGAGATAGAAACGATCATACCTTTAAATATAAAAATCCAAACCCAAACCGTAGCAAGCTCTTCCTACAATCAAATTGAAAATAAACGACATAATTAGACGTTATAATTTCTAAATTCAAGTATGAAGATACCTGTGAAAAGAAAAAGAAAAAAACTAACATGTAGCACAACCTATGAAACGAAGAAGAGCACGACTTTTTTCACGATTGATTTGGTTGAAAAAGGCCATATATAGCAAGAGTATCTCTCTCTTTCCATTGTGCTCAGAAACATGGATCGCGTGGCAGAAAACTGAAATGCGCACCAAAGAAATCATGATTCCCGCGTGAATTGGAATTGATAAATGACACCTATTAGGATGGAATTTCAACTTGGAAGTTTATCTCCTCAAATTCCTCTGATTTTTTCCAATGAAAATTGGGATTCTGTGAGTTAGGTTTGCCAAACATGAGAACTTAAATTTTCCACGCCCAAAATGCCTAGTTAAAGTGAAATTAATTCCTTTTATTTTTACTCTATCCAAACACAACCTTAGGTTCTTCATCCTCATGACCTCATTTTTAATCGTGAGAATATTATAATGACTTGGTTTAGTGTTTGATTTTCTCTTCTGGATTTTGTTGGATTTTCTTAATAAAATTGTTGCTTTTGTTAGCTTTGTGTTGACGTGAGATTAATAATTTAGTAATGGATTAACTTCAAAATTTGAAACTTTAAGCTGTATATATTATCTGAACTAGTAGTACTTGAAAGACAAATGATCAATCAAAATTGGGTATTTACAGTTGATGTCCAACATCTTGGTTTTTATTTCTATTGATGATTTGCGACTTTTTAAATGCATGAAATGAAAACTTATGATTTCATTGTCTAGGAGTTCCTCTAAATTAAAATGTGTTGAAGAAGAAAAGTAGAGAATATACGCAATAGACTGAAACTGTGTTTTTATTCATTGATAGATATATGGCCTTATATATGCATTACAATCTGTCTAAAATTTATATCCCTATAAATCAAGGATTGAGATAATATCTACTTCTATTCTAATTAAAACAAGACACACATCAAGATACCAGAAATATTATTTTTCCTAAACACTCCCTCTCGTGTCGCGATTCTAATGGATGATGCATAACTTGTTGCCTAACAAAAAATTTTGCCAAGCAAACAAAAGCCTCATGGGTAAAACAAAATTTTGGTCGAAGGAAAAAGAGTACAACGTATCAACTACAAAAGCGACTACATGTGATGTAGATTCTCCCCTGATGTCTATGAAATGAACTCCTCCTGATCAGTAACTCAATCTTAGAGTTCAGATAATCTTCACATACCAATGCGACTCACATGCTTTGCAAATGTAGATTTTGGCAATGACTTGGTGAACAAGTCTGCAACATTATCATTCGAACATACCTGATTCATATGAATGTTCAATAGCTGTCAGTGATGAAAAACTTCGGCGATATATGCTTGATATGATCACCCTTGATGTATCCCAACTTCATTTGTTCATTGCAAGCGGCATTGTCTTCAAATATACAAGTTGATGCTGTAGTAGTGGATGGTAATCTGGTAGTTTCTTGAATGTGATGTATGATTGACCTAAGCCAAACATACTCCTTAACCGCTTCATGTAAAACAATGATCACAAAATGATTCGAGGAAGTAGCAGCCAGAGTCTGCTTAGTTGATCTTCAAGAAGTTGCTGTGTTCCCCATGGTGAACACATAACTTGTACGGGAATGTCCTTTGTGTGGGTTAGAGAGGTACCCAACATTAACAAAACCAACCAATACATCACAAGGTGTATCTGAATAGGGGACCACACTAAATTGAGGAATAGTCCTTGTAGCTGGATCGCCGTTTGATGGATCGAACATACCCTTCGATGGATCGAACATTCCTTTCAATGCATCGAAGCCATGGCTCGGGTCCATCCATGGTGCAACCTTCAATGGATTGAAAGGTGCCTTAAGGTTTTTCTTGGATGCTTCTTTCGATGGATCGAAAGCTCTGGATCATGCGTGTTGCGATTCAACCATCCATTTTTCAGGAATATCAAGCTTCTCTCTGTATTCTTTGTAGGGAAAGAACACGCAAAAGCCTATGGAACCTTTCAAGTACCTGAAGATGTGTTTTATACAATTCCAATGATGTTGTGTAAGCCCAGAACTAAACCAAACTAACATGTTTATAGAGAATACAATATCTAGTCTTGTATATTAAACTAAATACAACAAAACTTTAATAACACTAAGATATGACACCTCTTTTCCTAATACTTCCTCATCATCATTGATATGTTGATATAAGCGGGCGCAATGCAATACGTTAAACAACTTTTGCCATGCGTCTCTGTACCATGCTACATCTATAACTTCGTGCACTATATAATTAATATGCCATGCGTGAGCATCACTATCAATCATACACTATTCACTTATGATAGTCGATCCATGCCATGCATTACTTACAAGCTAGCTATTTTCTCTGTTTTGCATCTCACCAACCTCGTCAAACGCGGGAACTACGACGTTTAACTCGTATTACCGTCACAAAACAGAATAGCTTTGTTTTACCTCACAAGCTTCGGCTACACAATCCAGTTCCTCCACGAGCTCTTCCATATCATACCGCTCACACACTCCGGCGAGGGCGTCATCAGCATTGAAACGCCACGGCCTCCCCGAGTGCTACGCACCTCGGACGGCCCCAAGCGTTTCGGCCCGCTATGGTTATCACCCCGTTCGAACACTCCTTTATGAACGGCACCCTCCTCGGATGTATGTATGTATGTATGTATGTATGTATGTATGTATGTATGTATGTATCAAAAGAGACCACATTCTGATACACTACAAACACAGAAGAAAATGTTGGTAACATATATATGCAACAATATAGCAAAATGGCACTACGGCAGTGTCTCATTTCATGGTTCACATGGCAAGCCAACTTCGCACGCTGCATGCATATGTGCAAAATTCAAGGCAAGCTAGCCCCGTTCACAACCCGAACGCCGTCCCGGTCACTGTTTGTATAGCATAAGTTGTCCGATTAATATACTTATCCACTTAAGCAGGTAAGCAACACATACCGGACCACCCGAAAGACCACCAGGAAAGCTTCAACTTCACTCACCAGACTGACCCCATCCGAGCGCACATGCGCCCGACAGGCGCACGCCCGAATGTGCGGATCACACACCAGCAAGTGCACCAGTGCCACATCGAAGAACACCATCAAGCCCCAAACTCAACCACCTATATATGTAAGGTATTTATTACAGGTAAGAGCACTCATTCACTCACTCCACAAAACACTACTCACGCGCACGTTCGCTTGACTGTTATATCCAATACACTATCTGACTTAGACATCGGAGCGTTGAAGGCGGGCCACCCCGTCTTGACCCCTGACCGCCTGTTCATTGTTGTATTCTTCTAACAGTCGCACGCGAACACGCATACCCGATCACCCGAGAGAAGAAGAAGCGTCCGAAAGGAGAGTCAACCGTCGGAAGAGAGAGCCCGCACACCCGAAAGGAAGAGGAAGCGCCCGACCATCCGAACAGCCCCACCGTTCGGACGAACAATAAGGAGAAGGAAGTCTGCTCGTACTTGCTTCTGCCCCATTACACCACCGCGCGTAATTCGGTAGAAACAGTTGGCGCCGTCTGTGGGAAGCTTACAAATTGCAAACCTCGTATAAACACCACTACCCAAAAGACACGTGTTCCATCTGTTGCTGCTAAGATCGACCCGATCCCGCACGATCATCCCAATCCCGCACGATCATCTCCAGCAACATCTTGGCACCCATCACTCCAAAAGATAAGTGTTCTTAGTTTCACACCATTCTTGTGCTCGAATTATAGTTATACGCCGCCTGCACGACCCGCACGACCGTTCCGAGGCCCATCCTTGACGGGCTCCGAACAACAACATTCGTTTGGGAGTCCGTGCAAGCGGCTCGGAACCATTCATGCATAATTCGCAAGTTCGTTCCGAATCCCTGACGGCTTCGAACAGCAACATCTGTTCGGAAGCCCGTTGCATGCGGTAGAACCATTCATGCATCATTCGCAAGACCATTCCGAGGCTTAACGGCTCCAAACAGCAAGATTCGTTTGGGAGTCGGGGTCAGCGCTCGGAACCATCCATGCATCATTCGCAAGACCGTATTCGCTCATTCGCATATGGCATGATCATGCAAGTCAGGCATAATATGCAATACTCGTCAGGTACCCGATCATGCGCGCAGGTGTGCAGCTACACGATTGGCCCAGACGCGCGAATACACGATCAGGCGCGCACGCGCAGGTGTACAGGTACACGATGGGCGCGCACGCGCAGGCGCGCAGACGCGCAGGTACCCGATCACGCGCAGGTGTACAGGTACACGATCAGTCGCGCACGCGCAGATACACGATCAGGCGCAGACGCGAGAATACACGATCCGAGCGCGCACGCGCAGACGCACATTCACACGATCAGACGCGGACGATCAGGCTAGGCGCACAGGTACGCAATCATGCGCACATGCGCACGATCAGACGCACAGGTACCCACTCCGTCAAGCGAGCCCTTCCTTGACCCGAGGGGGTCACAAGACCACGCACCACTGCTCAATCGGATAAGTATTTTGTTAATCGCACGAACCCTTTTTCAACTCCCCAGTCAAGAAAGTTCTCTTTGACTTGGGGACTTGGGGGACTTGTTTGTATAGCATAAGTTGTCCGATTAATATACTTATCCACTTAAGCATGTAAGCAACACCTACCGGACCACCCGAAAGACCACCAGGGAAGCTTCAACTTCACTCACCAGACTGACCCCATCTGAGCGCACACGCGCCCGACAGGTGCACGCCCGAATGTGCGGATCACACACTAGCAAGTGCACCAGTCCCACATCGAAGAACACCATCAAGCCCCAAACTCAACCACCTATATATGTAAGGTATTTATTACAGGTAAGAGCACTCATTCACTCACTCCACAAAACACTACTCACGCGCACGTTCGCTTGACTGTTATATCCAATACACCATCTGACTTAGGCATCGGAGCGTTGAAGGCGGGCCACCCCGTCTTGACCCCTGACCGCCTGTTCATTGTTGTATTCTTCTAACAGCCGCACGCGAACACGTATACCCGATCACCCGAGAGAAGAAGAAGCGTCCGAAAGGAGAGTCAACCGTCGGAAGAGAGAGCCCGCACACCCGAAAAGAAGAGGAAGTGCCCGACCATCCGAACAGCCCCACCGTTCGGACGAACAATAAGGAGAAGGAAGTCTGCTCGTACTTGCTTCTGCCCCATTACGCCCCCGCGCGTAATTCGGTAGAAACAGTCACCACTCTCAAGTGACGGCATCCCGCTCACAAGCAGCATTGACCATGCAACGTCCGAACGTTGACCTCCACCGATCACAAGCCGAACGGTCTCAAGCGCCTCGGCCAGTCACGGGTACCATTCCTCCTGAGTTTCGAAAGCTCCTCATTGCGTTCGTACGGTAAGCCACTTCACGAACGCTAAAGCCTCTAGCATCGAACGTCACTGCCTCCACGCTCACCTCTCGAGCTACGGCATCCCGTTCACAAGCGCCGTACCTGCTCGAACATCCAGTCTCGTTCATCAAGCGACGGCCGTTCGCCGCCACGAGCCCAAACGCTCCTCCACGACGTCCCGTTCAAAATCTTCGAACGCCTAGCCTCGACGTTAACCATGAAATGTTCGAAAGCTCCGACATCTCTAGCCCGTCCCGTTCAGCTCACATACTGTTGGTTCACATCCACTACCAGAAATTGACTCATTGTCGGCGACTTTTAAGTCGCCGGCAATGTTTTTGAACATTACCGGCGATTTTTGCCGGAAAAATCGCCGGTAATGTTTTTTTTTTTTACCGGCGATATAAATGCATGTCGCCGGCAATGTTTTTTTTTTTTTTTTTACATTACCATCGAGACATTGCCGGCATTTATGTCGCCGGTAATGTCAAAAAAGAAGAAGACATTACCGGCAATTTTTCCGGCAAAAATCGCCAGTAATGTCCAAAAACATTGCCGGCGACTTAAAAGTCGCCGGCAATGAGTCAATTTCTGGTAGTGATCTTTGGAAAGCCGCGAGTCCGTTCCATCCCGAGCTCATCCATGTCGCACCGTCCGAACAACTTCACACCGCTCTCCACCCCAAGAGCCGTC
Organism: Geum urbanum; assembly: GCA_946800695.1. Lineage (NCBI taxonomy): Eukaryota > Viridiplantae > Streptophyta > Magnoliopsida > Rosales > Rosaceae > Geum > Geum urbanum. The sequence continues at coordinate 2,261,903 of OX327002.1, read as the reverse complement.
CCGTTTGCAATACGGGACGCCACGACTCCTCGAGTGCCGTTCACCCTTCCCGAACGCCTTCTCACCCCGTTCGTACGCTGCTAACGAACGCCGACAACTCTAGCAACTGGTTTCAAACGCAGTCCTCCCCGTGTGCGTCTCGAGCGGCCTCGAACGATTCAGCCCGCCTACGGGCCTCCTCCGTTCGCATTCCGAACGGCCTCAGGTGTTCCGGCCAGCCACGGCCCCAATCCCGTTCAAAGGGTCGAACGCTTCGTGGTTTCGAACGCCGCGAAGAGCTCCTCCATGTCGCACCGTTCGAAGGCTCCGGCGACGACTTCTAGTGCTTCGAACGCCACTGATATTGAATGCCACGGCCTCCCTGAAGTGCCACGCACCCCCATATCATGTCGTTCAACTCTCTCGAACGCCGCACTCGGCCCATCCCGCTCGGCTTGGACGCCACGCACTCCGAGCGCCGTTCCACCCCGAGACGCCAAGCGCTCCGAAATCCGAACGTTGTCCCTCCCCGAGCACTTCTATCGGAACGGTGGTAGCCAAGCTCACCAAGCTCAACAAAACTGACAGTCCAAGTCCGAGAAGTCGAGAACTGAGAGCATGTGCACCGCGGCGGAGAAACAGCACGAGCAGTTGCTCGTTGGTGGGACCGCGGCGGTGACCGCTAGTTGACCGAGCAGAAAAGCAACTACACGAGCAAGGATTGCTCGCTCTTCTGCTCGAGCAGAGGGGAGGAGCAGCCTGCACGAGCTGCAGCGCTGCATATGCTCTGATAGCTTACTACAGCAAGTTTTTGGCGGAAGACTAAAAGTTTAAAAGCATAAACAAGCAGCCAATCCGCCGGCGCCATGTGGCACATCATATACACCACACAACACAACTTGCATGCATGCATATACACGTAATGTACTACTAAACCATTCTTGGCGCCAAAACAACTCAAATTTGAAATCAAATTTGACAGCCATTGGTCCCTCGACACGTGGAACACACTAAGCAATTTGAAAGACCATATCTCGCCGCAGTCACAAACGGACCAGCAATTAAGGGTCCAAACACTCGGCCTGGGCCTCCATAACCCAATAGGGCCCAGAGTTGGATCAAAACATTGGGACTTCATCACCAAGACTTCACCATTCAATATTATACAATTAAATTTGTATTCCGAAGGAACCCACCAAGAGATAAATTTTTTACTTTATCCTCTTCGTTATTATCGCTTAAGCATGCTATTATTTCATACAAGCATTACATGTCTACACGACTTGTGCATGTAGCTTGAATTAATATCATTAATCAAGTATGTTCATATTAGCTCTAATATGCTATACTTGTGAAAAATATGTGATCATCTAAACTATGCATGTGCTATTTGGAAATTGTTTCGAGCTTAATCGATCAATTGGTTCATAGTTAAATGAGTCTTATTGAGTTGACACGAGTTACGTAACATCTTCCGGGATATACTTTATGTCTAAGGTTCTGTCGTCTCCTACAACCTCTAGATATTTGCTCACTGACTCACATACTTGACCCAATTACTCATGACTCACTTTAGATCACAAGCAAAAATTCTTCATTTACGCTACAACTTATATGCTCTAAGTACTTACTGAACGCTAATATTTAAGCATGTGTCGATATGATTGAATTAGCTCATAACATATATTATTTACTCATTATATGCCTTACAAATATGTGCTTAAAATGTGTTTCAAGTTTGTCATGCCATACTCTGAAATCACATAATATTCAAGCTACATATGCTTCAGTATATATGCTTCACTAACCTGACAGGGAACTCCATCTTATAAGTTCACCTACACGTTTGCCTATAAATATGCAACGTTAGCGTTTGAACGCTTCACATACGCCCACCCATAACCGGAAGGCTACGGTTCGCCAAACTCACTTATGCCTTTTACGGCCACAGTAACCCTTAGCAGAATTAGTTCACTTACGCAGCTGGCGCTTTAAACCCACCGCCCAAATACGGACTCCCCCAGTGGTTGATCACCCTGGATGGGATGTCCCCTGGCGCGTCCTTGTCCTAGTGGCATTGGCTACTTGGGGACTTAAACTCCATTCGGGGCCGAAAAAGCCCTAGTACATTGGCTACCTGAGGACTTAAAACTTCTCTCAGGCCCAAGAATCCGAGTAGATAACTCATCTCTCTAAACACTTTTTAGCAACATTTCCTTGTTCATCACTCTGATGGATCCTTTCAGCATCCCCAATTTTTTCAGGAGGAGACAACGTCAACAAGAAGAGGATGACTATATGGAGCAATCATTCATCAATCAGGTGGTCATGGCGAAAGCACAAGACGACGATGAACCCTCACGACCGAGCGGTTCACGTCGCGGTAAAAAACTGAATCATCCACGACAGAGGCTATCTAAGGGATGCAATCTCATGGCTGATTACTTCATCGAACTTCCCAACTTCGAGGCGATAGAATTTCGTCGGCGATATAGGATGAGCAGAAACCGATTCAACATTATCATGACGGATCTTTGCAACTACAACCAATCTTGGCATCAAAGACTAGACACGACTGAATTGTTAGGGCTTCTTCCCAAACAAAAGCTGACCGGTGCTCTGCGAATGTTGGTGTACGGGGTGGCTACGAATTAGTGCATTTAAATTACAAGGATGGGGGAATCGACTACCCTGGAATGCATGAAGGATTTTTGCAGCCAAGTGTATGAAATCTATGGTCCAAAATACCTCCGCAGTCCAACATCGGCAGACCTCACGTGACTCCTAGCTAAAGGCCAACACCGAGGCTTTCCAGGCATGATCGGAAGTATCAAGTGCATGCACTGGGAGTGGAAGAATTGCCCAACCGCCTATCAAAGGGCGTACTCAGGTCGAAAGGGTCGCCCAACTATTATTCTAGAGGTGGTGGTCTCGTATGATACGTGGATATGTCACAGCTTCTTCGGGTGTCCTGGAGCCAAAAATAACATTAACGTGCACCACCTATCAAATGTGTTTTCAGAGGTCCTTGCAGGAAGAGGCCCAACTGTCGTCTATGAAGTTCATGGAGAGAGGTACAACCACGCTTATTATTTAGCTGACGGAATATATCCAAGGTACTCTACATTGTCAAAACTATTTCTAATCCCCAGACGCCGCAAGATAAACTCTTCGCAAAGAAACGAGAGGCATAACGGAAAGATGTAGAGAGGGCCTTTGGCATCTTGCAATCTCGATGGGCAATTATTCGTCATAGTTGTACATTGCACCACAAATCGGTAATGACTATCATCATGTTAGCTTGCATCTTATTACATAATATGATTGTTGAGGAATAGTACATGGAGGATGAGGATGAGGATGAGGAAGAAGAAGACGTACAAAATCCATCGAGGGCTTTTCGGGTTTATGATGGGCCGGTGGATGAACAAGGGAATCGAATTCCTTTTGAGCCAATTAGTAGAGATGGAGCCAATATACAACGGTTTCACGACTGTGTTGCTGATCTTGAATCTGGTTACATCCATAGAGAGCTTCAAAAGGGCTTGGTGAAGCACAATTGGAGGTTGGAAACCGACGAGATACTCTAAATATTATCCGAGCCAATGTGTGTTTAATTATTAAGCTTGTGTTTAATTTTAGTTTAATTTTTGTATATGTGTTTAATTATTAAGCTTGTGTTTAATTTTAGTTTAATTTTTTTATGTGTGTTTAATTATTAAGCTTGTGTTTTAATTTAAAGTGTATTTCAATTTCATCATAATAAATAAATTGCATCTTTATTTCTTGAAAATTTAAATTACATAAAATTTAAATTATATAAAATGACGAGCCAAGCCCAGATTTATTCTTAGTACAATACTCTAACTTCTATGGAAAGAGCACGCGACTTGGGTGATAACAATCCGAATATATTTCATCGGTAGGTTGATCTTGACTAGGTTCTCCTTCATTAAGGATGGCTAATTTCCTCTTAATTTGTAAAATATCTTTTTGAGATTGGGGTCATTGCCTCCAAATCCATTGTCATGATCCTCGTTTCCTCCTCTTGTTTCTTCAATCGTAACTCTTCATCCCCCCTTGCTTCATTCCACCTTTGAATTTCTATGTACTCCGCGTAATAATTAAGCCCACTTTCATTATGCGCTATCCTCTTGGATTTCCACGAAGCTTGGTCACTAGCAATGGTATGCAAAACATCAACTCATTGCTCAATAGGAGTCTTACCTTGTTTCTTTTGTCGCCTCGTTTTCTTTGCCGCTTTCGTTCCCATTGGTCTAGGCGGACTAGAGGGAGTGGCCACGTGGCTTTGAGGTGTCTCATTCACTTCTTCGTCATCCAAATTAATGGTTGGAGATGATTCGGCGGCGGAAGGAGTAGGTTGGTAACTACTTGCATATGGAGATGGAGTACTTGGTAGCACTGAAATGAAAGATGGATGATTCTTAACCACTTCCCAACATTCAAAGTGTGTAAACACTTTCTTCTTTTCCTTATAGTAACATGATAGAGCTTGCTTGACCTAATAAAATAATTATATTAGCTATTTCACCATGCTACATATTTAATTCAAATTACATATATAAATTATGCTACAAAAAAATATAATCTAAAATGGATGGTCATTATATAATGTATGCTTCAAAAAATTTGGGATAATGCATAGTTTGTATACATTATATAAATTGTATACATTAAACTATATAAATTGTATACATTAAATTTGTATACATTATATAAGTTTATATAATTTATAAATTTGTATACATTAAATTTGATACGCATACAAATTTATATAATGTATGCTACATAATTTAAATTATATAATCTATATAATTTAATTCATCATTATGCTACAAAAAAAATAAACTTACTTCATCCATTAGCGAAGTGCCACTAGCTATATGTTGTCGTGCCGCGTACAAACATACGCCCCATTTTTGCAAGAGTAGCTTGAACTTGTTGTCGTGAGATGCAAGCACGATTCGGGTCCTCGGCTCTTCAATTCAGAGGATCGCCTTGTGTTGGCTTCCAATTTTTCACATAATCCCCATGAATTGTCTCCCACAATTTCTCCCACTTTTGTTTGTTGCCGTCGTATTCATCAACGCTATGAAGCACAAAAGAGATACACATTTGTAAATCTTCGGAAGGAAGTCAATGTGTGCACATTGTTTTAGAAGAAAAGCTTAACGAAATGAGAGAGGAGATGGAAGGAGAAGTGCAATTTGTTGTGCACAAATTGGTGTGAGTTGAGCAAAAATTGAAGTACTATTTATAGGCAAATATTTGGGAGAGTTTGAGAATTTTTGGGATTTTTTAACTATTTTTTAAAGATTTTACAGATTATTTTCGTTCTGATTTGTAAATAGCCGTTTCATTCAAATATTAGCCGTTGGATTGCTTCTTTCTGATTCAAAATGAACGGTGCAGATGGATCTGACCGTTGGAATTTGATTTACCAGCGGTAAGCCACGTGTCAGCGTGTGATTGGTCCGTTAATTTTTTAATTTTTTTTACCTGGCGTGCATTGCACGCGCCTGACATAAAAAAAAACGGTCGCCTGGCGTCACCCACGTGCCGTGGGATCCGCCAGGGAGTCGAGCAGCAACCGGAGTAGCTCTTGCTCGAGCGTTTGCTGGAGCAAATCGTCAACGATGACTGCTCGGCCTCGTGTTCGCCGGTGCGCACTCCAAAACCCAGACGATCGAGCAACTCCGTGCGGCCCCACCTTATGCTCGAGCAAAACCGGTGCCGGTGCTCGTCGGTGCGGTTGCTCTAAGGGTAATGTTTTTGGAAAGAAGATGGAGATGGAACTTGCCAGTTTAAGTTTAAGATCTTTTTCATTAAAGGAAAGTTTGTTTTTCTTTGGCTTTGAAATTCCGTATGCATTACTTATACATATGCTTTACTCTGTGGATTCAGATATAGTTTTTATGATTTTCGTGCTGGGTTTTTATTCTTTTGGTTAAATCGATTCTGATTATGGTTTTGTTGGATTATTTGAGTTGATTTGTTGTTCATCTATACTAAAATCATCCGTTGTCACCTAAAACAGAATTTTTTTTACGATGATGCCGTTTAAATATTAAAAACAATAAAATCAGTTAAGTAATTAAGATTTGTTTTTGTTTGAAAATAAGGTATGTGTAGCAGTCCTCAAGCCTTGATTAATAAAAATGCATAATACATAAGGGGGGAACATAAAATCTGAACCCCATATTACAATAAGTTCATATAGAATATCTCGAATGATAACAAGACATCCTACAAAAACTATGTATACTAACATGCACCACCTAATATAAAACAACTCCTCAACAACTATTCTATCTGTTTCTTGATAATGACGACATATTGGAAATAAGGAATAACTTTCCCAACAATTCGGAACAATGAAACTTCTCCGGCAAAAGTGATGCATCAGTACCCGGTCTAGAGCAGCTTCCACAACCTGCTGCCGACAAATGCCGACACTTCCTCTCATCTGACCACTAGGTGGAAGCACCCATTTGGACACAGATCGCTCACCACCTAAGATCGACAAAGCACTTAGAGTGCACACACGGATAGATCGTAATGACCGTCCGACATACCTCGCTACTCGAAGATTTATTCTCAACATGAAATACACAAATAAAAAATAAATGCAAACTAATTAAAAAAAAGACATGGGTCATGAGCCGAGGCCCACAAACCTAGCGAAGCCACACCAACCTAGCGAAGCCATTCCACACGAAACCAGACCGTTGCCTTACCCTTTGCCTGGGATTATTCCGGCGACCCCAAACTCGCCTGATGACGCTGTTAGTGACTAAAGTGATATTTTAGAAAGTAGAGTGACTACAGTGTCGAACGTAACAAAGATGAGTGATCATTTTAATAATTTTTCTTCTTCATTTCAAATTATAGGTTTTAAAATAATTTTTTGGTGGGTATCGGATAGTTTCAAAAAAATTAAGTATTTTTTTTTGGACAAATGGATAATTATAAGTGATTTTGAATATTTTTTTCTTAAAAGATCAAATTGTGTGGGTAATGTCCAAATGCCATTGTTTGCTGCTGCAGATTAGTGCAGAAATAGAAAGCAAATTGTTGGCGTCCATAATCCTCAAATGGCAGCAATTCAAATCCTCAAACACTGTCGTCACATTTCACCAACACCAACACCAAAACTCCTCTCCGCCTCTTCCTCGCCGTCCGTTCAACCCCCCGACTCCCTCAACCCATTAATCTCCTCCGTCGTTTCCATCCTAACCGAGCAGCGCTCCAAGTCCCGCTGGGGCTACCTCCGCACTCTCCACCCTTCCGGCTTTACCCCACACCAATTTTCCCAAATTTCCCTCGGAATCAAAAACAATCCCCACCTCGTCCTCCGCTTCTTCCGCTGGACTCAAAACCCCGACAACAACTCCTTCTGCCGCCACGACCTCCGCTCCTCCTCCACCGTCATCCACATCCTCGCCCGCCACCGCCTCAAATCCCAAGCCTTCTCCCTCATCTCCGCCGCCGTCAGATCCTCATCCTCTTCGCCTCTGGAGCTCTTCGACGCTCTTGCCATAACCTACCGACAATGCAGCTCCGCCCCGTTCGTTTTCGATTACCTCATCAGAGCCTGCCTCGAGTCCAACAACCTCGACCATGCGATCTCGATCGCCGAAAAGATCGGTCGTCCGAGTCTCGCCACCTGCAACGCCTTGATCCGCGCCGTTTCGCAGCGGCGCGGCGCGTTTGCAGGGTACGAGATTTACAAGGAGGTTTTCGGTGCGAATAGATGTAGTAGTAGTAGTCCGAATTTGCAGACTTATAACGAGCTGATGTTGGGGTTTTATAAGGATGGTGCGGTGGAGATGGTGAAGGAGGTGTGGGACCAAATGGATTGCTCTCCTGATGTTTATAGCTACTGTATTTTGATGGAGGCTTATTGGGAGGAAGATGAGATGAGTAAAGCGGAGGAGGTGTGGGAGGAAATGAGAGGTAAAAATGTGGAGCCGGATGCGGTTGCTTACAACACTATGATCGGCGGGTTCTGTAGAGTTGGAGAGATTGAAATGGCAGAAGAGTTTCACAAGCAAATGGGGTTGAGTGGGATAGAGAGTAGTGGTGCAACATATGAGCATCTTGTTAGAGGGTATTGTAAGATTGGACGAATCGATTCGGCAATGCTAGTGTATAAGGATATGGTTAGGAAAGATTTTAGGCCCGAGGGTGTGGCCGTGGAGGAGTTGATCAGAGGGTTATGTGATGAGGGAAGGGTTTTAGATGCATTGGAAGTTGTGAGAGTTGCGACAGTGGATTACAGTTTCTGTCCAAGTGAGAAGGCGTATGAGTTTTTGATAAGAGGGTTGTGTGAGTTGGGGAAGCTAGATGAAGCACTGAAGCTTCAGGCTCAGATGGCTGGGAAAGGGTTTAAGCCGAATTGTGAAATCTATAGTGCATTTATTGGTGGTTATATGAAAGAAGGGAACTCGGAAGTAGCAGAACTGTTCAGGAAAGAAATGTTGGGGACTCAGGTGTGTGGGAATGCAGGTTAGATAATCGTGTTTTGTCAGTGACACTCTACAAGACCTTCACAGCAGTCAAATGTCATGGCAGAGCAGAAGTGGTGGATCACATCATCGATTCAATGAACGATGGATGTCATCATAATTATTATCTATGGTGACAAGCCTGACAGAGAAATTAGATAGCCTAGCTGCAGGGAAGATGCAACACGCTGAGATTGAGGAGGATTGACTAAATCACCAAATGTGTGAGTTGGGAAATGTCTGAGGTTTAAATCTGTGCAAGTTGTTAGGTTTCAATTGCATCAGTTTAGTCTCTTTATATTCACCTTTAGCTGTTCAGTTTTTGTATATCCCTGACCATGTCTATCATTTTCCTTACTTTTCTTTCTTCGTTGTTTGCTTCTATATATTAGTCATAAATGGCCATTTCTCTTCTAAAAAAGTTTTTAAACTGAGTTGAAACCATTCTGCTCCTCCATAAATGGAAGTTTTTATTTTAAAAAAAAGTGACAGTTTTAGAACTGAAATATGCACTCTGCCATCTATATATGTTGGTGTTTCTGATCTTTCATTACTCCAGCCTATACAGATTTGAAGTGACCAATTATGTTTTGAATCTGCGGAATTCTTCAACAGACATATAACCAACCTTTTATATGAGTTTTGGATTGACTAAGAGTTGATACTTGATCCATTTTTTTCTTTGTGCATTTTCTTGTATGACCTTTTATAGTACCATTTTTTATTACCTTACACAGTATACACTTAATTATATGATCGAGCTTTGACATCTTCTCTGTTAATATATATACACACACTCAAATCTATCAACTAGAAAGTATATATTCACCTTTTAATGCTCGAATTCTTTGGTTTTCACAGACAAATTCCTGAAAGCATCAAGGTCCGAAGAAGATTGTAATTTGACAATAGAGTGATTTTGTCTGGTTACGAGATCGTCTATTTGATAAATACAAAGGAATCATTACTCCCCCCTCTCCCAGAAAAGAGTGCTGTAGGTAAGAACTCAACTCTAGCCTCTTTTTTCTCAGAACTATTTGGAGTACTTCCAAGGTAGAAAATGCCATCTATTGGTTGCAATGTTGCATCCTCAAGTATGCTCTTAAGTTGTCTGTAGACTATATCTTGGTTATGATTTTCATCCAAGGCACTGCGGTTTGACCAGGAAATTAGCTCACCCTATGATAATCTTGCTGTTAGGTCCTCAATTATGCTTTTAAGGGCGCCCTTTAGGCTATATTTCGTAGAGATTTTTTTGTTTGAGCTGAATTTGGGATTAGTGGGGATACAGTACATTGCTAATGTTGTTGTTATATTTGATGTCCTCAAAAGTACTCATTACAGGTCCACTGTGATCTATTTGTTTAACAGTACCGTAGGGATAATGCCAGCGTTTCATTAGCCCAACATGCGGGAATAGATTCAGAATGTCCTATTCTGCAGAGTGAATATGCTGGTTTTCTTGGTTCACCCAAAAGCATTTGATGATTTCCATGCTGTTAAGAAACACTATTTTTTGTGTGTGGCAAAAAGCAGCTTGATACTCTGCAGAGTGCAGTTAGTATTTTTAACCCAACTGTTTCATCAGCCTTTACTGTTTCAATCCTGCTCCAACTGTTCTCAATCTCTCACTTACAATCAAGTGTTGTAGATCTTTCATTACTTGAGCTTTTATAGATTGTAAGCAGTCTGAATTCTGTCTGCAGGGAACTCCACCGCAAAAGAGAAGGTTGATTGAATATCAATCAAATTGACTTCTGTTTTCTTTGCAACTTTTTATGGACTGACGTTAAAGGCCTCATTTGTTTCACTGGAGCGGAAGGGAAAGGAATCTGGGCATTTCCTTTGTTTGGTGTGCACAAGGAAAGGAAAAGCTTTCCTATGTCAGAAGGACATTTGGGTGGAAAGTGGTTCCTCTCATAACTTGAAGGAATTACTTTCCTTTCCCATGGGAAGAGAATTCCATATGAAAGATTTTCTTTTCCAATTACCAAACGAGGCCTAGGTAAAGCTGCACTAACAGTGTGCAAAGAAGTTGGAGTTTTTTGTATATAACTGATGAGTAAAGGAGTTCTCTTCTATAGGCTATTTGCATCATGTGCTTCTATTGTTTGTACATTAGCCAACGTTTTGAACTTGGTTTGAATATGTAATCAGACTGCTGTTTGTACATTAATCTTTGATGCTGCTAATGTTTCTTATCAGGAGCATGTTCTTGATCTGAATATTAGCTAGTTATATACTGTTCAATCTGTTTCTGTGAAATGTGATAAACTGATAATGCATTAGTTAGCTTCTGGTATGCACTGTGCATTTGTGATGTGACTTGGAACAAATTCTATACTGATATGCATCAGATGTTTATAGGCATTAGTTAGCTGTTCGATTTTTAAGTTAAAATTGACCGAATTGGAATTGGAATTAATTCATTTGGATTCAGGTCATGATAGCTAGCCTTGACATTTGAGACCGTATATAACACGAGTACGTACTCAACTTGAAAAATGTACCCTTTATATATGCAGCTTCGTGTTCGTGAAGGACTCGAATCAAACTTGACATGGCTGGCCAACCTAGCTAAACCAAGAAGAGTAGATGCATGCAAGAAGATGCTATGTAAATATGAGGATGCTAGGCAATGAAATCCGTTATAATGAGTGAGGCCGTAGCTAGGCACATAGTGGACAAAGGTTGAATGGATTGGTATTGTTATGGGAACGAGATTTCCGAGGAACAAACTCTTAAAAAAGAGCAATCATTTCGAGGGCTTGAAATAGAAAGTTGGAATCTAAGTTGGATTGGATAATGTAGATTTCCATTATGATAAATGTGTCACGTTTCTCCTTTTGCCAAATACAAGTCGAAATCTAATAGGATGATTAGAACTGCACCCGCACATAAAGTCCCAAAGTTGTGTTCCTTCCTGCTCCAAACCAAAGACTCAACCTCAGCATCTTCCACTCAGTTTAAACTCGATCGCCCCCATTCCTCACTTGACACTTGACACTTGAAACTTGAAAACTTTCACTTTTCCTCTAAGTTAATGTCTTCTTCACCGCATCCCAAGGTCGAACTCCGACCACTCGGCAACACAGGCCCCAAACTCAGCTGCGTTGGCTTCGGCGCTTCCCCTCTCGGCAACGTCTTCGGTCCTGTCTCCGACGAAGAAGCCATCGGCTCTGTTCGCCAAGCCTTTCGCTTTGGCATCAACTTCTTCGACACCTCTCCGTATGTTTTTGTGTTTTTAGCTGTCTTTGATCTTCTGTTTGGTTGCTTAAAAACCCAATGTAGATGTTCTGTTCTGGTTGCTTAGTTTTGATCATCAAGAATTGAACTGAGATGGGTCAAAAAAAGTTCAATGCTTTTTTAGAAGAAACAAATGTGAGTAGATAAAGTTAAATATTTTATGTAATGGGCTGTTTTTTGGGTTAGAGGAAACGGATTAAATTTAGCTTCTGTCTGTTTTGTCATTCACCATAACTACCTATGTTGAAGTAATTGGCTTGTATAGATATGAACTTTTCATCTTATACATGTTATTTGGTTCCTGCAAATTTAAGGTATTATGGAGGGACATTGTCAGAGAAGAAGCTTGGTAAAGCACTGAAAGCTCTAGGAGTTCCAAGAAGTGAGTACATTGTGTCGACAAAGTGTGGACGATATGTCGAAGGTTTTGATTTCAGTGCGGAAAGAGTGACTAAGAGCATTGACGAGAGTTTGGAAAGGTTGCAACTTGATTATGTTGATATATTGCAATGCCATGACATTGAATTTGGGAATCTTGATCAAGTGAGTTGTGATTTCTTCTTTTAAGTGTTCATTTCTTTTCCTTAATTTGTTTTCTTCTTTTGAATTGTTGAGTCTTGTTTAATAAAGGGTCATTGATCAGCCTTTTGTTCTATTTTATAATGTATTATGAACAGATTGTCAATGAAACAATTCCCGCCCTTATAAAACTAAAAGAAACTGGGAAGGTTCGTTTCATTGGTATTACAGGTCTTCCATTATCAATCTTCACATATGTTCTCGATCGAGTATCACCTGGCACAGTGGACGTTGTTCTGTCATACTGCCACTATGGTATTAATGATTCTGCTCTGGAGGATCTACTACCATACCTAAACAGCAAAGGTGTTGGCATAATTAGTGCTTCCCCCCTTGCAATGTGGCTTCTCACCGAGCTTGGTCCTCCAGAATGGCACCCAGCTTCTCCTGAATTGAAGGCACACACTTTCTGAAATATTGTGGTTTGAACCATCACTTTATACAAACCAAGTTCTCTTGTTTATCCCTGTAGCAAATCTGGTCTACTTTAACATTATTTGGATTTCATAACTGAAGTTGATCGATCTGTTATATATATCTTGTAGTCTGCCTGTCAAGCTGCTGCTGTGTATTGTAAAGAGAGAGGAAAGAATATTTCGAAGTTAGCTTTGCAGTACAGCTTGTCGAATAAGGATATCTCGTCAGTGCTGGTTGGCATGAACTCTATCAAGCAGGTTTTATTCCATGATTTACCTTTTAACTTCCACATTGAGGAAAATATTATACTGCTGGGAACAATGGATGTTCTTATAATTTTTGTGAAATTTCATCAAGCAAAGTAGGTTGATTACCAATTACCTAAGATGAGACCCTGTTGTTTTATTGTCATAAGATGTCTATCAATCATTGATCAAGTATTGTTGAATATTAGAGAATTGGGAATGACTATCTTGAAACTTGAAAGTAATGGGATTAGAAACTGTTGAGTGTTGAAATAGAGGAGGGGAGGAAAACACGGAGAGAACAAATAACGGTTAAAGAAAGGAGAGGACTGAGATAAAGACATAGTAGAATTTGAACCATTTTCACTTTGTAATTAATAATAACTGATAGATAGTTATGGCAAATCGGCCTTGTGGTAAGCAACATATTTACAAGATCTAATTTTCCGGCTATTACTTCTGGTATCTTTCTCATTCTTACAGAGTTACAGGCTACAATTGTTGGTTCTACAACTCTTTAACAAATATTAACATAGTTATTGTGTTCAAGTTTAAAATGACTTAACTATGCACAGTCAGAGCAGTTTTGAAATGATTTATACTTTCTGAGTTAGTATGTTAAGCTATCCCTTTATTCCCTTGTTCTTATCTCTAAATTTTACAATCATTTTCACATCAGGTTGAAGAAAATGTTGCTGCTGTTTTGGAGCTTTCAACTGTTGGGAAAGATGAGCGAACTCTATTTGAAGTTGAAGCTATTCTAAAAGCAGTCAAGAATCAAACTTGGCCAAGTGGAATCCAGCAAAGCTGACAGTTTTATTGTGCTATCTTGCATAGTAATTATTTGTATCTTTTACTTTCCATGCTTTTTATAGATGTATTTCTTTCCAAAGTTGTGTCTGTTGCTCTTGTGAATAGAGTAGTCTGTTCTTTGGATTCTATAGCTATTCGGCAAGATCGTATGTGAAATTGTTTCTGAACAGTATCGGTATAGAATAAAGCTGAATATGGATTAAATCATTTCTGTTTTTTGTTTTTTTGTTTTGCAACTTTGTGTCAGTTAGTATGCTGTTAGAGCAGTAACCAACATGACTGCTATTTTGTGTGCAACAACAAAAGTGTATGGAGAAGATAGAGTATTTGTATAGGTCAGCAACATACTTTGGCAAATGAGACAACTTTCGTAACAAAAATAATGTGAAGATCTCATGTAGACTAATATAAGTTTATTCCACTATTGTAACTAAGTAAATTATGTTGGTTATTTTTTACAAGACTTCCTGGGAATCAAACCCATGACCAAATATATGGATTACATACTGAATACTGAGTTAGCAGTTATTATTCGTCACCCCCTGCAGAACCTACGAACACAATTCGCAACTACATGCAAAGAGAGGAACACCGGCCTCTCCTGCAACAGCCTTAGTTATCATTGTTTTGCCCGTCCCATGTTCCTCCTAAACGGGTGCATTGCTACAAGTCTACAACAGCCAAGAGAAAGAATGTGAAAATCAGATGTCCACGATGATTAGGTGAAGGCCATTCTAGATTGAAGACTGCAAACATAAAGTACTAGAAATCTAGAATCAGTTTCACATGAAATCTCACATTCAACTTTCCTGTTTTTTAAACCCCCGATTATGAGGACTGAAACTTTCATCATCCAGTTGCTAATAGGCTAATAGCACTACACTGAAGGAAATAAAAAACATATAAATCCAGGGTCAGGGAACGACTAATCGCACAAAGAAAAAAAGATAGAAACTTGGGACTTGAAGAAGCTAGATAATCATGTTCAAACTTCAAAGGATGTTGACCCTGGAATCACATCTTTTTGGGGGAAAAAATGAATTGCATTGAAAGGGTTTATCATACCCCAGCTTCTCGGAGATCATGAACAATTTCCTTAAGCTCAACTTTAATCTCTACAAGACCCCTATCAGCATCTAATGTTATCCTAGGTTGCAACTCAGTTTTCTTTTCTTTCTGTAAACAGAAAACCAAATACCGGCTGGGCAGGTCGGGTTGTATTTTTAGAAAAAAACATACAAGGACAATGTAAGTATCAATAATACAAATAAACTAACTGTCATAATATTTAGACAATTAAAGACAAGTTTGAACCTAAAACTGTAGTGTCAATAAATCCAACCCACTAAATGAGTTAAATGACATTTGTACCCTCTATATCTATAAACCCTAACAAGAAAAATGTCAATTCATTTTATTCTCTCTCTCTCTCTCTCAGTATCAGTGCTACACCGAGATCGAGATCGATTGACCGCCCTGCAGTCGTCGCCACCGACAAGCCTCGCACACCGTCTCGCCTGAGATCGCGTCGTGGTTGGTTTTGTGACCGACTAGCAGTCGCGGCTTGGATCGCACATCACCGCTGTGCCTCACTGTCGCGCGACGCAGCCTTCATGGCCCGTGCCTCGCCCTCACAGCCGCAATCGCTCACTCTACAAAGTTTTTCGTGGCTCACCCTCATGCTCGAATTTGGCCTCAGCCCGGAGCTCCGCCTCGCTGGCTTATCCTCCCCGCACAGCAACATGACGTGTGACTCCTCCACCAGCTTGCATCTGTTGCCTCCATGTAGCCTCTACCGGCCAAGATCCACAAGGTCTGGTCAACGCCACTCCACACCGCCTCCAGTAACAGTTTAGTTTCACCTCTTCCTCGTGTCTACACAAGCAATCTCGACTTCTAAAATTTGCAACCGAATCAGTGGATTCCACCCATTCTTTTGTTGTTTGCTTTTGAAATGAAAATATTGATTTGTTTGTGTTTATGTACTATGAATTTGTTTGCGGCTAATCTGGTTTATGCAGCAACACCCAAAAATTTATATCTGTTTTAGAGTTGATTTGATGCTTTTTTTCCCGTTTGGTTTGGTAGTGTAGATGCTGCAAGTCTGTTACTACAGAAATTTACAAGTTTTTCTTTTGAAAGGGAGAAATGCACAAGTTTTAAATGTAGGAATTGTTTAAGGAGATTTATTCTCCATAATTCCCGGTGTGTGTCTTGTCTTAATTAGATACAGATTAGATCAGATAGATACAAAGAATCCCTTTAACGCATTCTATCAATGAAAGAGTAACAGTTTTTCAGTTATCATATTATTCTTCTGTAACACGTTATCAGCACAATATTCTAACCCAAAGCTTTGTTCCAAAAATCAAAACACTTTTCCCATCCCAAATTTCGAGATATGACCACTTCAATCTCATAAGTTTGTGCGCATCTCTCAACTTCAACAGTGGATTGCGATAAGCTTACGCCTAACTAGATGGAGTTATTCATATGCACGGAAAGCTCCAGATGTCTAGTTTTTAGAACATCCAGAAAATCTCACTTCGGATGTGTCTAACCAGAGTTATGGCTAATTGAGTACACGAAGGTCAGTCTGCTCGAAAAGAAGAAAAGAAGAAAAGAAGAAGGCATCCTCATTCAGTTGGAAGTTTCGTGGCCGTGTTCCTCTCTTTAAATGTCTTTCACAGCAAAGTTTTCATACCAAGTATAACACCCTTGAGGCCAATTTTTCTAAACCTTGAATCTATAGATCTATGATCAAACTTACTTACCGCAAAACTCTATATCTAAGTTGATGATAATTGCGATATGAGTTGTTTGTATTACATATTTTCCCTAGTACCTATGGATTTATATACATAGAGTATAAGTGACGGTTCTGGGGGAGTCGCGGTTTAGAAAAGAAAATAAAAGAAATGAAAATTGATACTATGTGATGGTTTTGTCACGGTCGATGGGTGTGGTTTTGAACCACTGTTTATAAATTGATTTTTGTGACCATACATCATGGATCACGTTCTTATTCCTCACACTTGATATTAGTGATCGTAGTTTTCGGTCGTTACTAATCAACATCTCGTGTCTCTCTTGTAGATGACATCAAATAAGCCGGTTATGCTTGTATTTGGTATCCTTGATCTTCAAGGAGCATAATACTATCGTTGGGTGTTAGATGCTGAGAACGCGGTTCTCCATATAAATCTGACGTTTACAATCTAACCACCACCACCACCACCTGGTGCTAAGCCATAAACTCTAGTTCACAAAGCTCAAGCCCTCATGTTTTTTGAGGCATTATATACATTCAGTTCTAAAGAAACAATACTTGCTAAAGAATGACCTCGCAGTTTTGTGGGTGACTTTACAAGCCAAGTTCCATAATGTGCATTATGCACAACTTTCTGAACTAAGAGAAGGATGTGATTTCATCCGGTTATTGGATTATCCAAATATTTATGCTTCTAATCAAGATATGTTAGAGCTTCAATCTGAGTTGAGTGTATGTGGCATTATCAAGACTGATCAGGCTACGATCGAGAAGTCTTTAAGCACATTTCCTACCCTTATGAACAGGGACGAAGCCAGGATTCTTGGTTAGGGGGAGCCTAAATGAAAAACTTAAAAAATAGTATCGATTAGAGTAGTCAATTTGATCTTGATCTGTATATTTTGCCAAAACAGTCTCAATGTGTTATTTTTGGTTTGATAAAGCATCACAATTACTCGCAGCCTGATTATGAGTAATATTTGATCTTCCAAAATGTGATATTAGCGTTTCCTTCTTCTTCCAATTACTGAATCCATGATCAGCACCAGTAAAAGTTTCATCGCCGCATTGTTCTCCAATAGCTGGTTTGTAAAGATAACAACATAAACAAAATTCAGCATCCTCTTTAATACTGTACTCTAACCAATATAGAAATTCAATAAACCAATCACGAATAAACCTTTTTTTTCTTTTTTTTCCCCAAATTCCGTGAAAGGAAAAGTATGATTTTTAGGTCGACAAGGGTCTTGTTGTAGATAATATCTTCGAACTTCTTCTTGAATGTTAGAATGATAACTTGAAATTGGCGGGCGTTTAGTGGGATCCGATGGATACTTTTCTGTAATATTTTCAGCACGAGACTTTTTCATATTGTTACTATTCTTCTTTTGAATTTTCGTAGGTAGTTGCTCATCTGATGTTGGAGTAGAAGAATAGGGTTTTTCTTTTCTTTTAAAGTATCTCTCAATATCTAATAAACTTAATAAAAATGATTGTATTTTATTCTTAGAAATTGTAGAGCTTTTATAAAGAAAAAAAGACCATAAAATCCTAAACCTGGTAAGAGATTGAATCCTAATTGACATAATATTTGGACTTTATTATTGAAATAATATATAATAATATTCTTACAAAGTCGTTGGATTTGAATTAGTCATGCACTCATACACATCAGTGAAGTTTAGATATTCTTCAAATAAATTATAATATTTATATTATATAATAATAATAGTATACCAATTTATTTTTTCACATAAACTTAGGAAGGGCATGCCCACCCTGGCCCCCATGTCTCTTTGTCCATGCCCATGAACATCTTTGCGCACAAATATCGCATAGATTATGTGCAAGGACGACTCAGATCATTCCGTGATCTCACAGATGTGCTGGCTAAGAACGATTGAATTCGCAAAAACTTTCTCACCAATAATGCTCAGCCAGCCGTTACTAAAAACATCCATGAATCGTACAATAATGGTGGGAAGGCATGTAAGGATATGGGGAACAATCGTTCCGAGTCTTACAATGACCATGGTGGACATGGACGACGTGACAATGGTCATGGTAGAGGAAAGTATAGTTGGAATTTGGATTGGACTCGCCATGACAACATTCACTACAACTCCAATAAGAATCATTCCAATTTTAGTTCTAGGAATGGTGGAAATTTTTCACATTTTGCTTCTACTTTGTGCTTGTCATCTTGCTATAGGTGTGGTTCTACTAAGCACATGCACAAGTAATAACATGCCTACAAGAAGTGCAAGAAATTTCTAGCACATGAGACTTAACTTCAATGAATTTCTTGAGATAGAAGATTGCGGAGAAGCAAATCTGATAACAGCAGACAGTACAAAAGAAAGTCTGGTAACTGCTATTTTTGCACAGTCTATGTATTAGGCTCATGTCCTTGCTATGTAATCAACTTTAGTTTCCATTTTGACTTAGTTTTAGTCATGTTTTGAGACTTTGTTTTTTGTCGGTCTTGGAATAAGACATCTATGATGTTACTTTTACTTGTTGGCAAGTAATGAATATTTCTCTATTTTTTGGTATATGAAAGTTTTGAGAATATTCTATTTTCATACAATTCTTGTGTATGGTTTGATGTTAAAATTGTATACGTCATAATGACATAATGATACAGAAAAGACGAGATATGAAGATGGCAATTTTTGATCTCAGAACATTTTTCGACCCATCGAATGTTCCACTATAGATCGGTATTTTACATTTTCGACCCTTCGTCGAATGTTTGCTTCTGCCTCAGACTATGTCCGATTTCGACCCGTCGAAGGTTTGCTTCTGTCTCAAACGTGTCCAATTTCGACCCGTCAAAAATTGAACTCGACCTGTCGAAAATAGATATCGAAAAAATCGATATAAGTTTTGGTTTTCTTCAACCCATTGAAAAAAAACTCGACCAGTCGAATGTATGCCCATGGATACTATTTCGACTAGTCGAAAATATCACTCGACCCGTCGAAAATCAGTATTGGAAAATCGACATCCTATTTGGGTTTTCTTCTACCCGTCAAGGATTTCTTTCGACCCGTCGAAGATGTTACCAAGATGTGATGTTTTTAGATGTGTTTATACATCAGTTTTATTGGAAATATTGAAAACATTTGAAATTTTCCGTTGAAAAATTCTTGGTCTAAATCGACCAACGTACCTGGATTTCAGCACCAGATGTTGTTTATACATCGATTTATGTTATGCCATGGAACTTAAAATACAACTGTTTTATCGATCAGTTCGATGTTGTTATATATCGGTTGTATTTAGGCATTATCATATCATATCAGTAATCAACATGGGTTACACATGTTGAAATTTTTAAGTATTCACTACAAATGTTCGCCATGTCTTGGATTCAAAGACGGTTTGATTGACATCATTTTGTTGATATATGATGGCGAGATTGAGTGATATTGTTCGAATCTTTCTCAAATTTAAACACATTTGTGCCAACGTTTCTCGCTTAGACATAACATTGTGAGAATGAAAGAAAGTTTTGTGTCTAATCTCCGAAGAATGCTGCCAACGGCGCAATCTGGAGAAGTTTATGAGGATTTGTAGTAGTTTATATCTTACTATAGTTCGGATCATTGTATCTAATGCAGTCACTTATATTACTATGCGTGACTTAGTCTCATATAATCTTTTGCACTTTGATGATCAACTTATCGAGAAATTCTCATGGTCATCTATTCTTAAGAGTAAAGAAGCATGTGAGAATGTTTAAAACCATCAATTTAGATGGGGAAAGTGAGATTACTCCACTCGGTTCAGGCTTGGTCTCTAAGACGAGTGCAGCACCATCCCAGCAATATATCGTTGAGGTGTTGTGCGTTATCTCACAAGATTCATATGTTGTAATATTTGATGGACATTGCTCGTTTTGAAAAGCTTGTTTATGTCTATAATGCTGTAATGTTGTTTAAATGCATGACGATCTTTTGTTGAAGACACACCTTTCTTTCTCTATAGATTCTAAGAATCTATTTGTGGATAAATCAAACTGATATGCGGACTATTTATATATGGTTCTGATTGCTGCATTGATGCATTGGTCACGCATCTTTGCTATCCACATTCTACGCTGCATTTCAAAAATCCTAGTACATATTATTAAACTTCGGGCTCACCACCCAAACAATTCAATCTGGCCATTCAGACTTGTTTAATATAGGAGAGTCTACATTGAAATATTTGTTGATTATTGCATATTGATTTGGATTGTTGTTGGATATCTTGGTTCCTCATGTTCTTTCATTGAATGGTTTAAGAGCGGGCACAAAACAAGCGATTAAAGCTTGTGACCAGATCTATGGTAATGTATATTAATTTACTGGTTTCTTCTTGGGGATATGCAATGTTATATGCAGCTATGCTTATTTGCTTGATACCCATAAAGTGCTAACCATTTAGTGCGTATCAATTGGTAACTGGATATGAGCATGATATCTCACATATACACATCTTTGGTTGCCCGGTACATGTGTCTACTACGCTTCCACTGCGTACAAATATGGGTCATCCATGACGATTAAGCATCTATGTTGGTTCTCCAACCATTGTCCGTTATTGAGAACCTTTGACATAAGATCTCTTTACTGTTAGTTTTGCAGATAGTCACTGTGATGAGACATACTTTTCGCTATTAGAGGGAGATAGGAATGGTTTCATTCTGGATTAATGTCAAAAATTGACCTGGTATATCCTCACTATGTCTCATCATGATCCCCGCACATCTTAGTTTGAAATTGAAGTGCAATGTATTCTTGATCTTCAGAAAGTAGCATATTCACTGTCTGACTTCTTTATTGATATCATGAGAGTGACGAGATCGTTTATACATGCTGCAAATCCTGCAAGGTTGAAAGTCCCTGATATTGGGCAAGTTAACGCAACACCCGGGTGATATAGTGTTTCTCATACCCGTAGTACAGGTGCAGCATCGATCAAAATCCACTGATGAGTTGCTGGTGAAAAGGTAAACCATCAAGGTACAACCGTTCATCATCAACATATGGGATTGTTTCTAACTGCAATTGTGTCTAAAAGTTGACATTGACAAATACTGGGGGACACCTTAGAGTCAATGACGATTTCAATAAACAAAGAAGTCTCAACAAGTGAAACAAATGCTAGCGTTATTATGGATAGTTCTGCCATGTTCGTTGATGATGTGTTTACTTATTTCATCACTTAGACATTGACGATGATGAAGTAGAACATTACTCTGTTGCATATTGTCAATAGTTAGTGTAGAGAAAATTGATCGATATGAAAAGTTGCAATCTAGGCTGAACTAGACTCTCTTACAAATGGCAAGTTTTCGGTATGGTAGTAATATAACCATCGAATGGTATGCCGGGTAGACACAAATGAGTTTATGTTTGGAAGCAAAATGAGAAGAACGTGTGACGCAAGGATTCTCTCAATTCCCTAATATTGATTATGAGGAGATGTATTCTCTGGTCATGGATATCATTGCTTTCCACTACCTTATTAGTTTGGAAGTGTCCAAAATACTGAGTATGCAGCTTATAGATGTAGTTACATTATATCTCTATGAGGATCTTAATTCAAAGATATACATGAGAGTGCCGATTGGCATGGTTCTACCCAAATCAAGTAACTCTAAAACACAGAGTGCTCATGTGATTAGTTTGAGATGTTCATTATATGGATTGAAATAATCTAGTAGGATGTGGTACACACGTCTTAGTGACTACTTGATTGAGAAGGGATACAAGAATGATGACTTATGCCCTTGCGTGTTCATTAAAAGAACAAGTTCAGGTTTTTCTATAGTAGTAGTCTATATTGATGATATAAACATTATCAGAACTCTTAATGAGATCAATGAGACGGTTAGCTACTTGAAATCTAAGTTTGAAATGATAGACTTGGTAAGACTCAATTAATTCTTAGTTTAAAGATAGTACATTGAGTTGGTTGAATACTTATTCACCAGTTTGCTTATGTATAAATCAGGAAATAGACAAAGCATACCCTATTAGTATATCAATGGTTGTTTGCAGTCTGGAACCTAAAAGGATCAATTTCATCTGAAAAGATGATGGTAAGGAACTTTTGGAGATGAGATTCTATATCTTTGTACGATTTAGAGTTTGGTTGAATTTAGCTCAGTACATACATCCAGACATTGTCTTCTCAGTATGCGCCTACGCAAAGTCATTGGATTTGAGTAAAACAAATCTTCAAGTACTTGAAGTGATCCACTGACATGGGCTTATTCTTCCCTTTCAAAGAATACAGAGAAAAATATGAAAATTCTGGTAAAGGGATAGTTGAATCACAACATTCAAGTTCTGGGCATTTCGACTCGTTGAGCATATCTCTCGACCCGTTGAATGCAATGAATTGTGATAACCCGAAGGGGTCCTTCGACCCGTCGAGAAATGGCTTCAACCCGTCGAATTTGGTGTCATGGATCGGACAGAACCATTTGTTCTACCCATCGAGTGAGAATTTTGACCCGTCGAATTTTCCTTCTACTGCGAGCAGTTTTACTGCAATCCCCTTATACCGAAAGACTGGTTGATATGTTGGTCAGATTTGCTGATGCTGGGTACTTCTCTGACCCACATAAAGGATGTTCCCATATATGTTATTCATCATGGGAAACATGGCGATTTCTTGGAGAACAACAAAGTAAACCCTTGTTGCTACCTCGAACTATTCTAAAGATTAAAGCTTCCTACGAAGCTATTGATGAGTGTGTCTGGTTTAGGACAATAATCCACCACATTCGAGGGTTTAGTGGAATACCATCTACTATTACAACACCAACTTGCATCCTTGTGGATAATGTGATTTACATTGAACATATGAAGTCGCTTGGCGAGGTTTTTAGTGAGGCAACAAGTCATGCCTCATTCTTGAGGCCATCGACACAAGGGGGAGTGTTTAAGGAGATTTATTCTCCATAATTCTCGGTGTGTGTCTTGTCATAATCAGATACGGATTAGATTAGATAGATACAGAGAATCCCTGTTATATCAGGGCATTTATTGAAGATTGTATTAGCCTGTGATTGGTGCATAAATATGCACCTTTATACTATTTATTGATGCCCACATACTTATTTGTTTGTTATTTATTTAGCAATAACTTTACTTTATTGTTTTATAGGTATTTTGAGTCAATATGTAGAAAAGAAGTTAAAAAAAGACTTTAAGCTTAATTTGGAAAATCTGTCTATACAGGTCAGTCAATTTCGATAGAGAATTGGGAGCATCGTAGGAAGAACCAGTGAATTATCTTTTTATAAATTTAGAAAGCTATGGATGTCTAGTTTCTATAGCTTCTTCCAGAACGTGATTATCAATTGTTTAGAGAAAGTTATGACCGATTTAGTCCATAGAAGTCAGTCTACACTGAAATCTGACTTTTATGAGATAGCTGGGTTTGGAGGCCCAAATCACACCAAGAAGCCCAAGAACGAATTTGTGGTTTAAAATCTAATTAATTACTGATGTGGCTTATGGAAAAGAAGTCAAGAGCTAGAATGATTAAAGAAGTTTGACTTGTCAAAGAAGAGAGCCCAAAACCTAAGTGAAGAAAGAGAAACCCAATCAAGACTCTATAAATACTCTTTTTAGGGTTTTAGTGAAGGTTAATCAGCTTTGGGGAAGAATAATAATTTGAGAGAAGAGCAAGGAAGCCAGAAAGAGGAGTTTCAGTCGACGACTTGGTGTTGCTAGGTTCTCTTCTTCTCCATCTTTTATCGCTTTATTTTCTTATGAACTTTTATAGTCTAACTTCCTTGTCTATGAGGCACTAGTTATTTAGTTAGGGGCTGATCAAAGCCCTAGACATGCTTATGATTTTGAACCCCTTTTAATTTCAATAACTACTTTGATGAGATTTGCTTTACTATAATTTCAGTGATGATTTCTATATCATGTTTCTTTTATGGCCAACTTAGTTGCATGTTGTAGAGTCTATTATCTTGAATGTATGCATAACCACTATATTATTGCCTGTTCTAAAGAGATAAGCAAGCCTGCTGTGATAACTTGTGGGAAGTGAATCCTTGGTGAGGGAAATGTGACTACCAAGTTAACCCTTAAAGCTTTGTTGTTCTTCAGACACTCTTAGATTCTAATGACTAGTTTTCTAGGCTTACACCACCAAATGTATAAGTCGGTCGATTAGGGATCAAGTTAGAGCGGATGACCATTCCCTCTTTCACGTCAAGTAAGAGAGTGTAATATGCAAGATAACTTAACTATAGCTTGTGCATGGGAAACATTCATCCATGGTTATTTAGATTAGGTTGGGGTAATCGTAGGTTGTCTAAGGTGGAGAGAAGTTCATAACACTCATCTCTATCTGATTTTCATCAACATTTACGAGAAAGAGGAACAAATCAACCCTTAAAAACATATTTTCTGCATTAGCTATATATAGTTGGCCGAATTATTTTTTCAACCAAATCAACTCCGAATACCCTCGAATTTTGTGTGGTAGTCCACCACTTAGTCTAGTTCATTGTGTTACATTTTCATGGAATGTGGTTTAGTCTAGATTATGTTCGTAATTTAGTTAGTGTCTGGTGGTCGAGTATGTCAGATTTCTGGCTTTCGCGTCTTGTTGTGTTTCTTGTGTTTTTGAGTCTTAGTTTCACCAATCCTCTGTAGGTAATGACTCATATTTTCCATTAAACTACATTGATATAATTGTCATATAAATAAGGTATTTTTGCGGGTGTTTTTGTGCCTATCAGCCTATATTTAAGACATTATATCAATGAAAGAGTAACAGTTTTTCAGTCTAATATTTTTCTCCTAAAACAAGAATAACTTTTTTTAGTAGTAGATCTGATTTTTTATAATAGTAGCAGATCTGTGTTTTTTTACAGTAGCAGCGTGTGATTTTCGTTTGTTCCGATTTTCCTTACACAAAATATTTTACTTTTCTTTTAAAAAAAATACTATTTATGAAGCTGGCCTCTAACCGTAATGTTTTTATTTATTTTTCCAATAGAGCATGTAGAATTTGTTTATGTCATGTTTATAGTTTTCATACAACTTTGCGTGGTACTGTATTTTACGAAATTGATATTAAAATTTTATTTTATTGACACTGTTACAGTGTGTTTTCATGCTTGTTACTATTTTTTTTTGAAATCGCTAATGTGTTTGTCGAAATTACTACTGCATTTTTTGGTTCAAGAACTGCTATTGCATTTTTGGAAAGGGTTAGTGCATTTTAGTTTGGAAATTGTTATTGTATTTTTTGTTTGAGGACTGCTACTAGGTTTCGAGGACTGTAACTGTATTTTCGGTTCAAGGATAGTTACTATATTTTTGAGACTGCTATAACATTTTTGGTTTGATGATTGCTACTAAATTTTTATACCTATACTGCATTTTTGGATCGAGGACTGCTACTTGATCTACGCATTTTAAGCGTATTAATTAATGTGTTTTCTCTACATTTTTACTTTGATAATTGCTTAGTTTTATTAGTTTTAACTTATTTTGTTAAATTCAGGTGTTGACCAAAAGAGACGGAGTAAAGGAGTCTACAAGCACGCAAAACGCAATAAATCCGGAGAAGAAATAGTCCGAGGAATGGTCTTCAAATGGTTACTAAAATACATTCCCATATGGTGTCAAGAATTGGAAACCAAATGCCAAATAAAATGGATACCAAAATGGTGGACAAAAAGATGAAGACATTTCTCCTGCGCGACCCAGGAAAGAGCAAATATGGCGGAATATATGGAGCATATAATGGACGAATTTTTGAAGGATATTCCATGAAGAAAAATACTTTATTTAAGGGCCAAAATATGTGCAAGAATATGGTATATTCGGCCAAGAAGTATTGGGGAATAAGGAATGCAAGATTTGAAGATATAAAGATTTCCTTTTCCTTGAAGAAGAAGAAAACTGGGCAGTCAGGTCACTCAACTTCTAAAATCCGTAGTAAATTCAATTCAACTCCAAATATGGCGTTCATTATATGGATTTTATAGCCCTTTGAATAAGCTTTCCAATGAAACAAGAATCGGAATTTTCTGAGCTCTAGAACTCCCGGAAAAGACGTTTCAAGACAGGCTGGCAATTCTACCCGAGTACACTAGGAAAACCTAGTTTGGAGAGGAAAGTTGGAATTCTTCACCTATAAATACAAGAGCTCGGCCTCAAAGCAAATAATCACTTATTCTATAGCCTATGCTCTGCCAAATACTCTCCTCCTCCCCACAAATTAAGCCGACATCCTCAAGAAGCCAACTACGCCATCAAACCGCCGCATCTCTTCTTCCACCGACGCATAGGGGATTCCGAACGTCATCCACCAAAGAAGTCTAGTTCTCTTGAGTATCCATAGGGGATTCCGAAGATATAAAAGTGTAACAATGACCTCTTTACTCCGTAGTCTCTTTTTGTTCATGAAACTTGTTTGTGTGTTTTGGATGATTGTATTTCGGTTTTATTACATACGTAAATTTCAATAACTTTTCCATGTGTTCCTTATTCTAGATTTCAATTTGCATGAAGTTAATTGGTTCTTAATGCTTTGGTTTTGATTTAGGGGATTCCTAGTCTAGATCAATGGTGTTTAGGGGATGCCTAGCACAAAATATGAATTATGCATGTTTAATCGAAATTTAGGGTTATGGGATTTCGGTAGTGTTGTTATTTGCATGTGTTAATAAATGAGTTAGATTATGGATTAAGTTGATCACTTGTATATAATTAATTAGGTTTTCTTTTTGTTTCAAACGTGGTATGTGTTTTTGGGTCTCATATGTGTTTGCTTGTCTATGAGTCAATGCATGTTAGAGTCATAGGATTATGTGCTATGTTTGAGACGTTTCTAGTAAATAAATTAGGTAATTAAAAACAACTCTTTATACCCCCTTTTACTACACAAGAATTGCATGCACCCTTCAATCCCCGGTTTAGAACGATCCCTACTTGCTTATATTATACTACATCTATAGGGTTTTAAATTGTTTATGGTTGATTTATGTGTTTAATTTAAATGCATGTTTCCGTCATTATCAATTTTTATATGGTTGAATTATGTGTTAAGTGTTTATTTGATGCATGTTTTGGTCATATCAATTTTTGGCGCCGTTGCCGGGGATTGTTAATTGTTTGTGATTTTTGTGTGTATATATGTAAATTTATACTTGTGCATATTACTAACCATTTTCTTTTTCAGGAATTTTCGAAGTATATATGCTAATTTTACTTACAAATTTTCGATGCCTTGTATATGTGCCCTAATTGATTTAATTTTTCGTAAATAAATACATGTGATTAAATGTTAGTGTAAATTTTAATTTTTGTAAATAATAATCGGTGTTTGTATATATATATCTAATAATTGTTAAGCATGTTAAAGAATAGTCTTAGATTTACATTGATTACATGCTTGATTAATTAGGTCTCACTCCTTGGAATAGATGGTGCCTCTTTTCCTTGTTTATCTCCTTAACCCCTTATGTTTTACACATAAGGTTGAGGGCGGAGTCTACAAGAACTATGAGGGAGTGTGAATTTTCGAAAGTTTGGCTGAATGTCGGACATGGTGTCTAGAAACGGGTTATGACTGGTGACAGGCTCTGGATCTAAGAAAGACTTGCATCAATGGAGTATATACCAATGATCCGGTGAGTGGAGGAAAACTTGTCTTTGAGTAAGAAATCTTTGGTAACTTGGTGTCTAGAAGGTGACGGTTTCTATGACGGGTTCTGGATCCGAGATCTCAAATCGGTCCTACCTCTCGTGGTCTCTCTTGCCAACTGGCCAAGCTTATTAAAGTTGCCCAAAGAAGACAAGGACTAAGTCTACTTTCCATGATCGGTAAGCCTCGGGATGTATTGTCGAAATTAGTCCTGCCTCTCGCGTTATCTCTATCCCCAACTGGCCATGTTTTTCGATTGAACCAAGGCTGGACAATTGAGAATTCATACTTTATCGCACGGGTCGCACGTCCTTGGAAAGACTGAAAAATCAATGCCTTGTAATCCTTGTAAATTTTTGGCGAAATCAATTTGGGACATGTGTGCTAAAAATCTCGAAAATTGTTGAACATGTAAAGGACTTTCCAACGTTGCAGGTACTTAGTTGCATTAACTCCCCTGCGGTTTCATGATGCTCGGATTTCATCACCGGGTACCCTAACCTAAGTGAAGTTAGGGACATGAGACCAATGGATGAGTCATTCTATTCATGATTGTTCATGTAACTTGGATATTTTTTGCAGGTTCTAACCATTTTCTCTTATGCATTCACACCATTTTATCATCTAGGTTGATCTTGTTTGATGCATTTAGTTAATTCTCATTAAGTAAATGTGTGATACATGGTAAATCGAAGTGTGACATTGTGTGAAAGGTGCCCTAAGAACATGTCCAACGTGCAAAACAAATTTTGTGTGTTTATATACTTAGATTTCTCATTGGTTACTATATTTTTGCATCATTTGCATTGCATTTTTATTATATATCATGTGCATCCATGTTTCTAGTATATTGTGCCTTAGTATTTTCGTTGCATATGTGTTATATGTTTAGTATAAATTCAGAGCTGGGCAATAGGCTGTTTTGTGTGATTTATCTGACATAGTTATACGTCTCGGAAAATTCTGAAACTTTTATTAAGTATTTGTATATGTGTCTAGTCTTTTCGTGTAAAATTTCAGCTAGTTCCAACGTGTTATTAATTCTAGAGAAATTATTCAAATAGTCATGCTCAGGTTGCTCGATTTTTGTGAATATTTAGAATAGTCAAGCATCTTTGCATATCATTCATTCATTCATGCATTACATAATTGCATCATCTTGCATCATATTCATCATACATTTAATGCATATCATGCATTTGCATTGGATTTGATGATTGTTGAGTTTTGAAGGATACGAAGGAGGAACGTGCTCCAAGTGTTTTCATAATTCGCAGCTTCTGTCTAAAATAGAACAGTCAACTTTGAAAAGTCATAACTTTCAGCTCGTTTGGAGTTAGCACGAGTTCTTTATATGAATGGAAAGCTCGAGACGTCTAGTTTTCAGTCATATAAAGATCACGAATTTCTGAGCTCTACATCATTCGGAATTCTAGTTTAAAGACACGGAGGTCAGAACATTAAGCTGCAAAGTGGAAAAAACAAATGGAGGAGATGCACCTTCAAGATCAGGCTGTTCCAAGAGCATAAATGAAGCATCATGTCTAGGCTGTAAGACAATAAAAAACAAGCACTTGTTGGGAGGCAACCCAATGGAGGATCGACATACAGATTTGCTTTCTTTTCCCTTCCTCCTTATTAATTAGTTTGTTAGTGTGTTAATTAGTTATTTTTGGTGAATTCATTACTCCATGCTTGATTCTATGCTTTTACTTTGTTACATTGAGGACAATGTAGAATTTAAGTGTGGGGGAGGGGTTCACAACTTTCTTTGAGTCATAAATTGTAAAAATTGGGCGGACAAAGGGTTCCGACGGATGATGCCCTAAAAAAAAAAAAATTTATTTAATTTTCGTGGGTTTTTATTTTTCTAAAATTTTAGGTAGTTTTTGAGTGTATTTTAGTGTTTTTCAAAGTCTTAGGATGCCCTTAACTCGTCTATGATGATATTTTTCTGAGACAATTTCGAGTTCATGGCTTTCATATTATTAATTTTTATGGAATTCTTTTGTTAATAGAGATGTTTTGATTGCATTAACATGTAGTGGATATAGATAGTAAAACTTGGTACAGAATTCGCATGTTAGAATAAGTTTTAAATCATACAAACCTAAAAGTGAGTTTTTGAGCCTACATTACTTCATTTAAGAGTGAATTTCGTGCATATGGTTTTCAAAAACAAAACATGCTTCATCTAATTACTTGCCATAAATTTTAATGAACTAGAGATTACTAGAACTTACAGATGTAGATTTACAACGCTTTTAAGTTGATATATGCTCTGATTTTGGATATGATTAAAGGCAAATTAGGTTACCACCACTTAAACCAAATGGCCTTGTGTCCTTTTGTGCGCACGAGTTGCGACACCCTTAGATTACCCCTTTGTGCCTACATTAAGCCTTTTCTTTCATTTACCACATACATATCTAAACACTTAGCCTAGTGTAGAGTTCCTACCCTTGTTCAAAGACTTGGTGAAGAAGTTTCGAAGCTAGCATAAAAGAAGTGGCGAAAAAAAAAAAGAGATGAAAGAATACAAAAGAAGGGAAGACTTGTCCAAAAGATGATTGCCGAAAATACAAAAAAAATATAAAAAAGAGAGAAGAAAATATCGAGAGCAAAAGAAAAGAAAAAATGTATGAAAAAGCTCTCCGGCAAAAGTTCTAAGTGTAAAAGTTTGGACAAGTGAAGTTGAGAATGAAGTTAGGGCCCAAAAAGATGAAAATTGGCCCCCGATCTTGAAGTTTGACACAAGAAGAAGTGTAGAAAGGATGAGCCACGAATTTGAAGAAATTCTAAGTGCTAAACTAAGTCTTTGGAACGTTTCTACACCACCACTTATCTAAATTTCGAATGCCTTAGCCTTAGCCCCATTACAACCTTTCTAAAGTCCTTTATGATCCTTAAGATGAGTAGCCTTCAATTGGTTGAGTAAGTTACATGAGTAAGCATATGGTTTGGTTCATTTGTGCAAGTAATTGTTTTTATTCATGAGGTATTTTGTTTATTCATCGATATATCTTGAGTGAATACCCTTTTTCATGAGTGAAAAGATGATGAGTGCATCCATGTGAAATTGATTTAAACTTTTTCGAAGCATGCATAGCTTATAAATCACCATTGTTTTCATCTAGGTCTTACTTGTTCATGCATGAGAATGTCTTTATTAACTCTTGAATTCCTTGTGCTTTAATTTTGTGAATTCTCATGGAATTTTCGAAATTCATTTGTTAAGGGCTTAGTAGTATTTTTGTTGAAAAATTTTGAGTCTTAGTTTAATTTAGTATTTGCTAAGGGACTAGCAAAGTTTAAGTGTGGGGGATTTGATCTACGCATTTTAAGCGTATTAATTAATGTGTTTTCTCTACATTTTTACTTTGATAATTGCTTAGTTTTATTAGTTTTAACTTATTTTGTTAAATTCAGGTGTTGACCAAAAGAGACGGAGTAAAGGAGTCTACAAGCACGCAAAACGCAATAAATCCGGAGAAGAAATAGTCCGAGGAATGGTCTTCAAATGGTTACTAAAATACATTCCCATATGGTGTCAAGAATTGGAAACCAAATGCCAAATAAAATGGATACCAAAATGGTGGACAAAAAGATGAAGACATTTCTCCTGCGCGACCCAGGAAAGAGCAAATATGGCGGAATATATGGAGCATATAATGGACGAATTTTTGAAGGATATTCCATGAAGAAAAATACTTTATTTAAGGGCCAAAATATGTGCAAGAATATGGTATATTCGGCCAAGAAGTATTGGGGAATAAGGAATGCAAGATTTGAAGATATAAAGATTTCCTTTTCCTTGAAGAAGAAGAAAACTGGGCAGTCAGGTCACTCAACTTCTAAAATCCGTAGTAAATTCAATTCAACTCCAAATATGGCGTTCATTATATGGATTTTATAGCCCTTTGAATAAGCTTTCCAATGAAACAAGAATCGGAATTTTCTGAGCTCTAGAACTCCCGGAAAAGACGTTTCAAGACAGGCTGGCAATTCTACCCGAGTACACTAGGAAAACCTAGTTTGGAGAGGAAAGTTGGAATTCTTCACCTATAAATACAAGAGCTCGGCCTCAAAGCAAATAATCACTTATTCTATAGCCTATGCTCTGCCAAATACTCTCCTCCTCCCCACAAATTAAGCCGACATCCTCAAGAAGCCAACTACGCCATCAAACCGCCGCATCTCTTCTTCCACCGACGCATAGGGGATTCCGAACGTCATCCACCAAAGAAGTCTAGTTCTCTTGAGTATCCATAGGGGATTCCGAAGATATAAAAGTGTAACAATGACCTCTTTACTCCGTAGTCTCTTTTTGTTCATGAAACTTGTTTGTGTGTTTTGGATGATTGTATTTCGGTTTTATTACATACGTAAATTTCAATAACTTTTCCATGTGTTCCTTATTCTAGATTTCAATTTGCATGAAGTTAATTGGTTCTTAATGCTTTGGTTTTGATTTAGGGGATTCCTAGTCTAGATCAATGGTGTTTAGGGGATGCCTAGCACAAAATATGAATTATGCATGTTTAATCGAAATTTAGGGTTATGGGATTTCGGTAGTGTTGTTATTTGCATGTGTTAATAAATGAGTTAGATTATGGATTAAGTTGATCACTTGTATATAATTAATTAGG
Organism: Geum urbanum; assembly: GCA_946800695.1. Classification (NCBI taxonomy): domain Eukaryota; kingdom Viridiplantae; phylum Streptophyta; class Magnoliopsida; order Rosales; family Rosaceae; genus Geum; species Geum urbanum. The sequence continues at coordinate 2,228,995 of OX327002.1, read as the reverse complement.
TTTTCTTTTTGTTTCAAACGTGGTATGTGTTTTTGGGTCTCATATGTGTTTGCTTGTCTATGAGTCAATGCATGTTAGAGTCATAGGATTATGTGCTATGTTTGAGACGTTTCTAGTAAATAAATTAGGTAATTAAAAACAACTCTTTATACCCCCTTTTACTACACAAGAATTGCATGCACCCTTCAATCCCCGGTTTAGAACGATCCCTACTTGCTTATATTATACTACATCTATAGGGTTTTAAATTGTTTATGGTTGATTTATGTGTTTAATTTAAATGCATGTTTCCGTCATTATCACTACTACGTTTTTGAGACTGCCACTGCATTTTTGGTTCGATGATTTCTACTACAGTTTTGAGACTGCTGCTGCATTTTTGGTTCGAGGACTGCTATTATATTTTTGGGCCTGCTACTGCATTTTTGGTTCGAGGACTGTTATTACGTTTTTGGGATTGATACTGTATTTTTGGTTTGAGGACTACTGCTATATTTTTAGGACTGCTACTGCATTTTTGATTATGTTTTGTTCAAGGATTGCTACTACATTTTAGGGACTGCTACTACATTTTCGGTTTAAGGACTACTATTATGTTATCGTGGATTGCTACTATTATTTTAGGGATTGAATTGTATAAGAATGTGTATCAAAATTGTTACTGAGTTTGTATCGAAATTGTTATCCAACTTGTATCGAGAACCTCTAGTGAATTTAGTTAATTTGTGTCGAAATTACTATTATTTGTGTTTGAATTGGTATTGAATCTTTATTGATAATGCTATTAAATGAGAATAATCAATTCAGGTTGGAAAAAAATTGAATAAAAAAATTGAATGGAAAAATAATATAACTAAAAAATATTGAAAATTTAAAAAAATATTATTAAATATTTTTGGGACAAAAAATATATTAAATACACGCAAAAATAAGACAGAGTATAAAAATAAATTTATATCTGCCACATGTCAGCTTACAAACAACTTATCCTTATGTATTAAATTTTATTTTTAAGTATCTAAATATTGTGCCCTTATCGTTAAATGTATGCAAATTCTCTAACTTGTCATTCTAAGTTTTGCTATTGTATTTTTAAAGTCCAATCCATCCCCATACACAATCAAAATACAAAAAAGTGATATCCCTACTTTCATTCTGTTTATATGAAAATTATATTGCGTACTAATATTTCTAGTATTTTGGAGTGTGTTTTATTTTAATTAAAATAAAAATAGATATTCTCCCAATTTCCTATAAATTATAAATTTGTATCAAATTATAATATTTATATAAAGTCATTTATCAATAAATAAATAACAATTTCAAATTAATTACTTGCATCTTTATTTCTACTTCAACCAAAACTTAAGACAAGTCCAGCCTTACCCCGGCCCAGCTCGACGAAAAAGGATTGAAGAAGGGTGGGACAGCTGTTGTCCTCTGTATTCGATGTTTATCTGAACTGAACTAGAACTAGAACTCCAACCGAGATCACAATTAGTTTAAAGTTGGGTCGTCCATTAGAAATTCTTATATTCCTCAACGAGAAAAAGAAACCATCGAATCCTCCCTCTACAATCAATCAATCAATTAAATCAAACCATGGGAGCTGGTCATATTGATTATCCTTTACTTAAGAAGATGGAAGACTTCGAAAAACAAGAAGAAAAACAGGAGATGGCCGACTTTGACGCAGAGCTCCGTCGTCTTCGTGAGTATGAAAACCGCCATACGGTCTTAGGATTCGTCATCTTCTTAATTTTTTTTGTAGGAATCTGTGTGTATTGTTCTCCTGGTGCTGTTGTAACCAGGCCCGTACCTGAGGTGAGGCGAAGGAGGCGGCCGCTTCAGGCACCAAAATTCTGGATGCCCAATTTTTTTTAGATATACGTATATAAATTGTAAGAAAAATTATGCATATAAAAATTACTTTTAAAAACTCCGAGACAAAAATATTTAAGTAACTTTGTGATACATTTGAAGAAATACATTATAACATGTGGATTGTTTTATTTTCTTTGTTATTAGTATTGCTATGAATGTGAGTTTTCTTTTAATGTACGGTGTTGAAATATTGTTAATTTTATTTATTTTTTTATGTACTATGTTGAAGCATCAATTTATATATATTAGCTTGATTTATACATAGTTGATTATATGATTGTATTTCGATTGTGGTTAACAAATCTTTAGTTTTACTATTTTATGTACAATATTGGAACATCAACTTATATTGGTTTGATTTATAAGTATTTGGTTATAGTTTTGTATTTCACTTATGATTAATAAATGAAACATAAATGTTAGTTTACATTGATTTATATTTGTTCTTGTAGATACGAGAACAACATGAGAGTAAATTAGTTTGAATACTTATGTAACATAATTTTGTATATTTGTCTTTTTTTTGTATGATCATAAGAGGGCACCATTTTCGATTCTCGCCTCATGTCTCAAATTCTCAGGTCCGGCCATGCCTTCAAGACTCTTTATGGGAGAATTTTTGCAGCCATTTGGATTTCAATATGTCAGCCATTTTTTGCATGTGCCGCAGCGTTTGTCACCGAGGGGATGCTCTACAAAGTGAAGTTTGTAATGGATGGTACGTAATCCACACTAGTCTCGACTACATCCTCTCATATGCATGCTATTGTTAATATGAAGCATTTACTTTATTATTTTTTAATACTATTTTGCAGATCTTATATTGTGCCGTGTTCGACAACCAGCTATACCTGATGCTGATCCTGATGATGCTGATGCTTGAATATATATGTTGTGTACGTCTTCTGCGTTCTCGACTTCTCTTAGATTTGTGAGACATTGTTTGCACATAAGCAAAGAAGCTGGTCTATATATATATATATGCTTTTACATCCTTTGATTTTGTCGACGATGATCATTGTGTATGTTGATTGGTAAACAGAGCATTGGTGTTATAGCCATTAGTATCGGATGCTACTCGTGTGAATCAAGTTTGGCATGAACCACCGCCAAAAACATGCTCTCTTTTTTTTAACAGTAAAGTGGTCTGAAAATACTAAAATACATTTATGACTATTTACATTAATTTTAGCTATTTACGTTCATATGAGTCAATTCCATTAGTATCACCGTAAACGTTGCAGCCACATGCATATAGTAGAGGTACTTCAAGATTTGGACATCTTGTTAACCAAACACTTCATCTTTCGGAGTTTCAAATTTGCCAAGACCGTATCAGTTTATCACTCAGCACCAACTCCAGCTGAGTAACTTCCTATAACGATCCAATTTTATAGTAGCACAAGGATCTCTGGAATACAATCGACATGGAAACATATACAAGCTTAAAGAAAAGAAGGCAAACCTGAAAAGAAACAATGAGAAGGCTTAACAACCTTTGTTTCTCATTCTATCATTGCAGAAACATTATGTCATAACCCCCATATAGAATCTTAAACTGATCATGACCTTGATCATCCAATTGTGTTAGGTTACAGTATGTAGCAATCAAGATGCTGGTAAGGTTCTGAGCAGAAATACAATGCTGTCAATTTAGCAGGGTTGTAGTGGGAAACACAGTAAATGATCTACGACTGTCAATAAGGGTTATAACTTACAAGAACTTAGCATACATGTACTCTAGTCAAGATCTATCTACCGTAGATGTTTGCTAGTATCAATTTTGTAAGAAGTGTATCAATTACATAATCTCAGAAGATAAAGGTTAACATTATTCATAAAAGATGGAACAGAATTTCATGTCGGAGTTAGACAAAGTATATGTCAAAGTGTACCACTTCACTTGCTATAGCCAAGGATTTGGTTTCAGTATGTATATTGAAACAATTCTAAACAAATATGGATTTTATAGAGGGTGAATCAGAAGTCCACAAACAAAGCATAGATAGCCTCTAAAAATCTGACATTGACAACCAAACGAAAAACTGAATATTCGCTAAAAGCATGGGGTTAATTCAAGACAAAATGTCAAAAATGATACCAAATGACAATTTGCCACAGCTTCGTAACATCTTACTTCATCAAAAACCAATATTCCTCTCCATCCGCTAAAAACCCCAAAAAGATTGTCATCATAGAGCACCTACACAGCACCCCCACCTCGCTTGGTATACCCAAAGAAGAGATTCACACTTGATAGCCCCCCACGGGCACTATAACGATCCCATGATAAAAAAATTTGTCTAAACAATCAAGAGCATAAGGTTGAAGCTACTGGGCAGCGAACAAAAATATGGTACAAGTCTCGCAAGCACACCAGTGAGGGGATAGGCAGATGAATGGTATTTTCCTGTGACCAAGTCACAAGTATTGATCTTCCTATGAGCTATTGTCCAAACAAAAGCTCGAATGTTGGGGTGGGGACACTGCTTTGCTAGATCGCGGAGAGGGTAATAAGAGTGGGAAGATAAATTTTCCATTAGGTATGCTATGTCCGGCCTTGTTCAATGAAAGGAGAGAGAGAGAGAGATACTCTGTTTATCAATTCAATTCAATCCAAAGCAATACATCTAAATGTGATTCTCTATTTGAGAAATCATGCAATATAGTATCTTAACAATCAGTTGAATCCTGCACTTTAAGGCCAACCAGATAGAAATCAAACTACAAAATTTGTCCAAATGATTACATAGTATATGTCACCAAACAAATATCCAATCCAAAATGTACAGCCTGAGACTGACATCAAAAAATACAATGAAAGAGGTAATTTACTCCGGTGATGTGATTTTAGGGAGCGCATACCTGAGACTGACCTGTGAAAACTCCGGTGCCATTAGTAGCGGAGGAGAAGATGAATTGTAGCGGGTGGGCAAGACAGTATACACCATCCACGGCGTGCATATAAACCCCGAATGTGACAGACCCATTCACAGCCTTCTCCTCTGAGATTGCCTTGCTTTGTTCAGCGGTGATGGTTGCCCCAACGACTCCGAGCTGCAAATTCAATTGGGTTTGGTTCCCAGGCTTGAGAAACAAAGGATTCAACATCTTCTTGGCGATACAGTACTTGTAGTATTCTCCATAAACAAGAAGGAACTTTGGGGAGCCGTAGTAGACGAATATTTCAGAATCGTCCAAGAGAATGTCTTTGCTGCCAATATTGGCAACGAATAGGGTAAAGTTCCAGGTGGCACTCAAATCGGTGGCACTAGTCTGCAGGCCAAATACGGAAGACGACTCGATCCAGAAGTGTGGGGTTACAAGTTAGTTGATTATAGGATTGTATTTCGATTGTGGTTAACAAATCTTTAGTTTTATTATTTTATGTACAATATTGGAACATCAACTTATATTGGTTTGATTTATAAGTATTTGGTTACAGTTTTGTATTTCACTTATGATTAATGAATGAAACATAAATGTTAGTTTACATTGATTTAGATTTGTTCTTGTAGATACGAGAACAACATGAGAGTAAATTAGTTTGAATACTTATGTAACATAATTTTGTATATTTGTCTTTTTTGTATGATCATAAGAGGGCACCATTTTCGATTCTCGCCTCATGTCTCAAATTCTCAGGTCCGGCCATGTCAACTATGTATAAATCAAGCTAATATATATATAAATTGATGCTTCAACATAGTACATAAAAAAATAAAAAAAATTAACAATATTTCAACACAGTACATAAAAAGAAAACTCACATTCATAACAATACTAATAACAAAGAAAATAAAACAATCCACATGTTATAATGTATTTCTTCAAAGGTATCACAAAGTTACTTAAATATTTTTGTCTTGGAGTTTTTAAAATTAATTTTTATATGCATAATTTTTCTTACAATTTATATACGTATATCTAAAAAAAATTGGGCATCCAGAATTTTGGTGCCTGAAGCGGCCGCCTCCTTCGCCTCACCTCAGGTACGGGCCTGCTTGAAGGACAAGTCTCCAAATCCAACCGTGGTGAGTGTGATCAATGACATATAGAAGAGGTCTAACACTGTAATTGGGTTCCCTCGGAGTTGATGATTTCCATCCAATTCAGTGAAAAAGATACCAAGCATGCCAATTGCAATTGGTATGGCAGATATCAGAATTGCATAGAGAATAGAACTGACTTTTCTAGCCTCTAGCAATAGACATCTACCAAACAACTTAGACACCAGTTTTTCCATCAAAATATGAACCAGTGAGTTGAGCAAGAAGAATGCGAGTATCACCCAGAAACATGTCAGCACCTTTCCCAAATTGTGAATTGGGTACAGATCCCCATATCCAACCCCATAGCCAATCACCACCATGAAATACAATGCATTAATGCAGATTGCAATGATTCTATTGTTCCCATTTTGTTTAGTCGGGTCCATTGATTGATAAGAGTCAGAATTATTAACCGTAATGAAGAAACCGACAATGAAGTAAAACACCACAAGAAGGAATGCCGCCAGTATAGATGGTGTTCTCTCAGCTATCTGTTTCTCTTGCTTTATCTTGTCTTTTTTATATTTCTTCAGTTCAGAGTACTTAACTTTCTCCGAGGCCCAATTCCTGAAAAGAGAATCAACAGTCTCTTGCAATGGTTGGTGGTTTGGCATTCTAGTTCGCACATAATCAATCATTTCTTGTTGTAGTGGCAGAAACAAAACACCCACGTCCGCTGCTAGTAAAGGCACGGCTTGGGGCCTGTCTGGTTGACCAGCCAATAAATTTTGCAGCTGAATATACTCGACCTCCCGATTGGCAACATGAGTTAATGCATTGTGAAGACGCATTCGCAAACTTTGGTCGACGAGGGGAAAATTGAAAATGTTGTCTCTGAGGTAGTCGATCTCGTCCTGTATATTGGGCAGCGGCACCAAATCAACTTCAGATTCAGCATTTACTCCTCCTCCTCCTCCTCCTAGTAAAGGCTCAAGTAACGGATCTGCAGCAGCCATTTTGAATTCTATTCTTCGGGATTTGGGGACCGAGCCTGAAAGGAGAGAGCTTTTACGAGTTGCAAAAGGAGAGAAGGGTTTAAGGAGGGGACAATGGGTATCGGGCCAAGCTTTGTTTTTCTAAAGGCCTATGTATATTTTTGAATTTACAAAGAAAAATTCGTCATGAATTGAAAAAAAAAATTAGATCGAGAAGTCTTAGAAAAATTTACAGTTGACGACATGTGCTTCTTCTATAATAGTATAGTTTATTTTTGGGAGGGTCTTTTTGTCGGACCAGATATCGGCATCCCTCTTTGTAATTTATCGACTTCGTTTCATTTCAAAAAGAAAAAAGAAAAAAGAGATGATGTGTAAAATGTGATGTGCAAAATGAGTGATGACACACTTCTGAGCTCAACAACAGACAGCGAGAAAGTACACAAGAATTGGCAACATTTTAAGCTAGCTAGTTTACAAACCGATCTTTAATCTTATGACATACACTTTGCCTTTTATTTTTTTGGATAAACAGCAAGATTAAGTCAACAATAGTTGAATAACAGATGGGGAAAATCCCTAAACATCTTCATATTTTGTCAAATCAAACAGTAATAATACAATGAGTTAACATTCAGTTCTCCTAGTTGAACCAGAAGAACAATCTTTCAACAGTTAGGCCATTACAAATCATTATTAATTGATATAAACTAGGCTGTTCATCAATGTGGAATATGTAGTAATGAGTGTGTCCTAAAACAGATCAGGTGAAAATCTATATAAAGCAACTTGATGTAGAAGTTCTAAAGTAAACCGCTGGTCCCTGCCCTCAGAAGGTGGATAGTGCCGGTGAAAATGTCATTGGCTTTAAGTTGTCCTACCATTTTCACCACTCTATTCTGGTATTCCTCCTAGTACCAAAGTTGTTGATTAAGTGAAATTGCACGCCTACAAAAAAGGTAGACAGATCATTATTTGTCTGCGTCTACTAGAGAATTGAAGGACAAGAAACCAAGTCATTAATAAGATGTAAAATGTCAATGTTTACCTCAAACCCGGCTGTCAATTTATCATAGCCAGAAACAACAGCAGAAGCGAAGTTGACTTCAGTCAAGGTGTTCATTCCTGTGGCATCTTAAGCTGTTGGCATTGAGTTCAATCCAAGAAATTTGGCTACACAAAATAGCGATGGGACAAGTTACACACACATACATCCATTAGAGTAAAATACTCATACATTGAACTGGTGTTTATGTTTATAAAGTTCATCGAAAATAAACATGTTACCACTGAAGTAGTCCATGGCCAATCGTTGGGTTGGTTCACTATATATGTAATTCTTCCTTGACAATGGTTACCAACAAGAAACAAAGCGAGCTCATCCTAAAAGGCAAGTGATACTGAAGAAAGACTTAAAGTAAGAGAGAGCATCACCTTATGTTCATGGACTAGTGGGAAGAGGCACTCGCGAAGTATCAGTTTCTGCTGCTCAGGAGAAGCTGCAACAAACATGCAGCCACTCAGCATCTCTGGTCCTTAACAACAGAATTGAAAGCAGTTAAAGAGACTGCCTATTATCTGTTCATACCACGTTGACGACCAATAGGAGCATACTTAGGCCTCCCCGTCTGCTGCAATACAATATTAAGCAGAATCAGAATTTTTCACATGCCCATAAACAATCATGCAACACAAAGGAACAAGAGATTACTCATTTTAATGCCAAAATCTCCAAAGACTACAACATGTGTGAGATTTAATAAGAGACTATAAAAACATATTTGGTAGCGCAAAATATCCAGACAACCATGTCCCCATATCACCCCAACCATATGCAACAACATTGTCACAACATCGACCAAAAAGGGTACAAAATCATATTGATTTGTTGAGTTCACTGAGAAATGAAAAATTAGTGCCACAACAAAAGTATTCAAAGATTAAATGAGTGGCGGAAATTTTGTTTCAGTAAGAAAAATATAAAATGGTAGATTATTTGAAATTTTTGACGAATGAGTCAACTGACTTGGCTGTTGCAATTTGGAAGAAATGGCCAACCCTGGGGAAGCATATGGCTATTTAGTTTTACCCCATTTTGCCTATGCATCTGTAGATTCCTTTGCCTTCTTTGTTCTTTAATGTAAGTCAGGGAAATCTATGGCCACAAATGTAAGGTATTTCTCTCCAGAAATTTTGACTACAGTTCAGACACAGTATACTGCCTACAGAATTTGGTATCCCAATTTCTCAGTTCATTTTACACTCCACCTACAATGTTGCAAAAACTAATGTGGCTCACGGTGAGAAATAAAATCTTCATCTATATAGATCATGAATTTGAATTGAGTTAAACAAAACCAACAACACGAACACAACTTACATCACAAGAATGGATTAAACATTCTACCTACGCAGAAGTAAAAGCCGATATTATGCGATACTTTAGTTGAGACACTGCAAAAATTTGGAAGTGCCAGACAGAAAAATCTAGTTAAGTTATAAGAGCATACCATCTTTTCTCTCTGTCTTTGATTTGACAGAAAACGCATCAAGTGGAACGCCATGGGAGAAATCACGCTCAATCATCTTTCGCCACACAAATCTATAAATGCACAGCTTAAACTCAGATATAGACATTAAAAAGCAGCTTTTGTCAGTCATCCGTAGGCAGTAAATCAGATGCAGATACATCGGTAAAAGAAATTACCAAACAGTTTTCCAATATGGCCTGATATTGAAAAAAAATAGCAGATATCCATAGAATCTGAAGAAAATTTAAGGGACAATTGGTTCTATGACTAGGCAATACTACTAGCTAGACGGATGCTCTGCTATGCTTTGATCATAGGACCCTGCGTTTGGATAATGAAGCCTCCATCTACAATTTGTACCTCAGCATTGTGAGTTTTGACCACGCTAATGTTATCATATGTATGTAATGTACGTAAATGGAATATCAGCTATGTTTATTTCTCATCAGTTTGACATTTTCTCAGTATCAAAACATCTAAGGTTTCAATATGTGGATATTTATCTGTCACAGCCCAACTTAAAACCTTAGCATGCCATTTAAATAAAAGCTTCATAATCATGGCCAATGCCACGGGTATATAACTTCAACCATCACATTGCAAAGCCTAGTATTGATCCTGAGCCAAATTCCATCATTTTCATACTTCGTATTGAAAATTGTCTCGCATACAAAAAAAAAAAATACAAATTTGGACAAGAATCACAACAAAATGTAAAGAAACTCACATACTGAGATTGAAATCGCCAGAGGCATTCGAGTCATTAGAATAACCGGAGACCGACTTCGATTTGACCTACTTAGCTACTCGAGCGACCTGTTCAATCAAAACCAACAGCATTTCACGGTGACCTGTTCAAGAATCTATGAGCTTTTCAAAATATGAAATTCGGAAACTTATATCGTTTGAAATTTGGTACCTGGGGACCTCCTCTGAGATTAAAATTTTACTGCTTAAACAGCAATTCAGAATTACTGAATACAAATTGGACCGACCCAGCAATTGAAAAATATTGAAACATGTATGTATTAGATTACCTTGGAGAGTTCTTTTTCGGTTTCTCCATGTCACGTCGAAAGAACTTCTGTACTGGTTGGCATGGCATGATCACGACTGGGCTGCGAAACAAGTCATGGATGAGGAGCGTGTTTTGGGTTTGGGATTATACCGGACTTTGGGCCTGTCTCTGAATTTGGGTCTTGGGGGCAAAAGCAAATGGTGATTGTTGTGGACCTGATAACTTTATTGGTCAGGACTGAGGCACAAAAGATTACTCACTCTACTATCTACACCGTCTCTTACTTGCTCAAATAAGTGGCGGGGTTTGACAGAGTTTGCTTTAGCAAAATAAAAATGCATGTGCAGTGGGAAGAAATTAGATGCAAGTGGGTGACGTCAGGTTATTTATTTTTTGATAGTTGAAGAGCGTGTATTTCACATGTCAGTAAAAATAAAAAATAAAAACTGAAGAACCAATGAGAACATCACACTTGGCATGGTTATGGGGCTGGATAGCTATTTTTACATTTTAACGGTTCAGTTGATCTGGACCTTTGATTTTGAATCCAAATTTTGATCATGCGGTCCTTATTTAAAGGCAACGGCTACAAAAAATTTCAACAGAAATAAACGGGCAAATTGCCAAAAAGATTACAAAAAAAATCCCCAATAATTACATAAAACACCCTAATTTTTCCCCTATAAATACTACTTTATTTCATTCACAACTCACAACAATTTGTGCACCACAAATTTAACATTCCCTTACATCTCTTCTCTCATTTCGTTGAGCATTTTTTTCCAAAAAAATGGGCACCCATTGACTTCATTATGAAGATTTACAAATGTGCATTTCTTTAGCACGTCATAGCGTTGATGAATACAACGACAATAAATAAAAGAGGGACAAATTGTGGGAGACAATTCATACCGATTATGTGCTAAATTGGGAGTCAATACAAGGTGAAAACTCTTCTGAATGACCTAAGGATCCAAATCATGTTTTCGTCTCACTACAGTAAGTTCAAGCTATTCTTGCAAAAATGGGGCGAATGTTTGCACGATGCACGTAAGCGTATAGCTAGCGGCACTTCGCTATTGTATGAAGTAAGTTTATAATCTTTTATCATATATGATATAAATTTAATTTGATTATATGAATTAAATTATGTAACTTATATATCTAATTTGTTTAAATATGTAGTATTGTGAAATAGCTAATATTTATTTTTTATTAGGTCAAGCAAGCCCAATCTTTTTACTATTCTTCCAAGAAGAAACCGTTTGCACACTTCGCATGTTATGAAGTGGTTAAGGACCATCCATCTTTCGTTGCAGTGCTACTAACTACTCCATATCCGCATGCAAGTAATTACCAAGCTACTCCTTCCGCAACTAATAAATCTCCAACTATCAATTTCGGTGACAAAGAAGTGAATGAGATACCTCAAAGCAACGGGACCGCTCCCTCGAGTCCGACTATACCAACAAGGTAACAAAGAAAGCAAGGTGGCAAAAGAAACAAGGTAAGACTCCTATTGAGCAACGAGTTGAGGTTTTGCATACCATTGCAAGTGATCAAGCATCGTGACATGCCTCGAGAAAGATGCATAATAAAAATGAGCTTAATTATTACAAATAGTACATAGAAATTTAAAAGCGGAAGGAAGCAAGGGCGGCCGAACAGTTCCAACTCAAGAAATAAGAGGAGGAAACAAGGACCATGACAATAGATTTGGAAGCTATGACCCCAATCTCGAAAATGTATTTTACCAAGAGGAAACTAGCAACCCTTAATGAAGGAGAACCTATTCATGGAGAAGCTACTGATGAAACATATTTGGATTGTTATTACTCAAGTCACGTGCTCTTTCCATAGTAGTTATAGTATTATACTAAAAATAAATCTAGGTTTGGCTTGTCATTATCTAATTTAAATTTTCGAGAAATAAAAATGTAATTTATTTATCAAGATGAATTGAAAAGTATATTTTTTACACATTAAATTAAAACACATACTAAAATTAAACACACTCTTAATGAAAGCACATAATAAAATTGAAACTCACATATTTAGACTAATATTTAGAGTATTTCACCTGTTTCCAATCTCCAGTTGTGCTTCACCAAGTCCTTTTGGAGTTCTATACAGATATAAATGGATTTGAGATCGATAACATGGTCATGAAACCGTTGTATATTACCTATATCCCTTCTCTTTTCAAAAGGAATTCGATTCCCTTGTGCATCCACTGACCTATCACAAACCTGGAAAGCTCTCGATGAGTTTTGCATATTTTCTTCTTCATTCTCGTCATCCTCTTCCTCCACGTACTCTTCCTCAACAATCATATTATGCAATATAATGCAAGCTAACATGCATGATGGATGTGATTACCGATTTGTGGTGCAACGTAAAACTATGACGAATAATTTTCCAACGAGATTGCAAGATGTCAAACCATCTCTCCACATCTATCCGATATGTCTCTTGTTTCTTTGCGGAGAGCTTATCTTGTGTTTGAGGATTGGAAATTGTTTTCACAAATGTAGAGTATCTCAAATATATTCCGTCAGCCAGATAATAAGCATTGGAGTACCTATCCCAGTGAACTTCATAGACGACAGTTGAGCTTCTTCCAGTAAGGATCTGGTCGAATACATCAGATTGGTAGAGCACGTTAATGTCATTTTTAGCTCTAGGACAATCGAGAAAACTGTGTCATATCCACATATCATACGAGGCCACCGCCTCTAGGATAATAGTGGGGCGACCATTTCGTTCTGAGTATTCCCCTTAATAGGTGGTTGGGCAGTTCTTCTATTCCCAGTGCATGCAATCGATGCTTCCAATCATACCTGGAAAGCCTCGATGTTGACCTTTATCTACGAGTCGCGTGAGGTCCTCTGGTGTTAGAGTGCAGAGATATCTTGGACCATATAGGTCAATCACTTGGCGGCAAAACTCTTTCATACATTCCAGGGTAGTTGATTCCCCCATCCTTATATTTTTAGTACACTGATTTGCGCCTGCCCCGTACACCAATATTCGTAAAGCACCAATCATCTTTTGCTGAAGAAGAAGCCCTAGAATTCTAATGGTGTCTACCTTTTGATGTCAATATTGGTCGTGGTTGCAGAGATCCGTCATGATAAGGTTGAATCAATTTCTGCTCATTTGGTACCTCCGCCGAAATTCATGCACGTTGAAGTTGGGGCGTTTGATGAAGTGATCTTCCATGAGATTTTGTCCCCTCGACTCCCTTTGTCTTGGTCGATTCTCTTTTAGACCATGATGTGAACCACGACCTTGTGGCTCATCATCATATTGTGCTTCCTCCATGACCACCTGATTAACGAAGGATTGCTCCATATCGTCATCCTCTTGATTTAGTTGTTGTCTCTGCTTGAAAAAATTGTGGAAGCTGAAAGGATTCATCAAAGTTATTATGTAGGAAGTCTTAGTAAGTGTTTAGAGAGATGTGTTATCTGCTCGGATTGGAAGACACTTGTAAATGGTGTGAGTATAAAATAACTGATAGATGAACGTTTTATAGCCAATTGTAAATAATTTGATCTTTGAAGATGAACACACGTGTCACATCGTCATTGGACAAAAATCTTACCAGAAATCTGGTCCAATTATTTTGTTGATAAGAATATCTGTTGGCGGCACATCTCACATTGTCATTAGTCAAAAATCTTACTGAAAATCTAGTCCAATTATTTTTGCGATAATAACATGTGGGAATGACACGTGTCACGTTTTTATTTATGAAAAATCTTATTGGAAATCTTGCATATTTATTTAGTCGATAATGACACACGTCACATTATTATTAGTCATAAATCTATTAGGTAAATAATTTATTAACATTTTACAACATGATGAATAGTAACTGCTCTTGCATTTTGTGTATGGGTACATTCAAAATTTGGTTTGCTCTTGCAAATGATGGATTTGGTTGGCTCTTGATATTTGGAGCACTTGCTCTAGCAATTTCTAGAGCAATTGGTGCATATGCTCTAATTGGGTTACATAGCTAGATACGGTGTGGAACCCTGAATTTTGTTCTACCTCCCACATCTTTAAGGTCTAGCAATGTTAAATACTTGTTTGAACTGTTCTAGTGTAGTTTAATCTAGGAAATTCATTTCTATTGGGCCGGAACACCGGTGGATTCAGTGTATTCAACAACTTCCGTCAATGAACTATCATTTAACTCAAGAAAAAAATGGCCTTTAAAAAAAAGATGTTAGCTAGGCACCTTCTCTATGGAGTTGCATTGGCATGCAGCTTTTTCCTTCATAATCGTGCCTCAGGTGGGCGTGGCAAGCCATCACTCTAAAGTACTTTGAGAAACCTCAAGATAACCGATTCTTACTCGGAACCATAATCGTAGAAGCCCAATCCCACTATTCGAATTATTAGACCTCTTCTGCTCGCGGACCTTGGGGGCCAGAGCCCCCCAAGATCTATGTGGACAATTTTGGCTCCTACACTTTCATTGGGAGCAAAATTCTAGGCTAACTCTCATGAACGAAGGACGATGGAAAGTTATACGAGAAACACCAACGTTAACGACCAGCATGACAAAGACACCACCCCTCCTCAGGGAGTGGGACAGACAACCCTTACCACGGGGGCATCAAAGTATGGTAGCACTCTTTCGCATCAAGCTAGACGGAGGAACCTCTCAGGAGAAATCCACATCAGGGACGAGGAAAATTCTTAGCCTGAAGAAGAGGGAGCCCGTGTATAACATCCTGACCCAAAATTTACCTCATTATTTTGATTAAATATTAATCGACGATAGTAATTAATTTTTACCGTCACTATTTATTGATGGGTTTTATCAGAATTTTATTGATTAAATTTTTCGAGGAATTTCTTTGGAAAAAAGTCGTAGTTTATTGAGACGAGTTCGTGGCAACATCAAGTGTTTGAATCACAGATATGATGAAGAAGTTATGACCATTAAAAGTTTTTAACGATTTACGTAGTTAGTTAATAGCGAGTATAAATACAACTTTCCGAAAATGAAAAGTTAGTCAGTTTCATTTTCTCTCTCTTTTCTCTCTCCTCTCTCTCGTGCTCTCACTCTCCACCGTTGGTCTCTCTGGCGACATACCACTAGTCGGCTACCAAATCCAATGGTCTTGGTGTCAAATTGATCACCACGACCTCCTATACCTTTTCCCCAACATATTCAACCCTATTTTGAGACGTAGCGTCAGTGAGGAGGACATAACCGAACCGGAAAACCTAGGAGGGATCAATCATTTTTTGGCCAAATTGACCAGCGAGACCTATTGGACTTTGAAGCTCTCATCACCACGAAGTTAACCATAAAAGGATAGTGTTCCAATTCAACCCGAGGAGAAAGAATCGACGATTTCAATTTTTTGGTGTTCTTGACTTCAAAAGGTAATTCGATAAGTTTGGGTTAAAATTAGACTTTGGTGTAGTTGAGAAAGTTTTTGTTGGATTGATTTTGCACAGGATGAGTCTCGTGTTGCCGGAAAAGGTCATCGTTGCTGCCGCTCCGCCGTCGTCGGCGATAGTCCACGGTGGCACTCTGGTGAAGGGAATTTCGGCATAAATTTTATGTTGTTTTACTCATAATTATGTACCGAATGTAATGAAGAGGTTATTGAATTGATTTGTACATTGATGATTAAGACATGTGGTTAATCGGATACTAATTAAATAATTTTACGCTATTATTAAACAGTTGAATCGATTGTCGATTCGACCTTGAGTCACGTAACGTTTGAGAAATATGTTGTAATTTTAAAAATGATTCAAGAATATATAAATTATTAATAAGTTACAAATTAAATAACCAAGGTATTTACCCGATTCTGACGTCGATGTGTTTGTTACCCTCGTACTAAAAATAGGTGTATCAAATGGCACATAGACGTATGCTTCTTGCGGGTGGATGTAATGGAGCTCTTCTGGAATATGTTTTTTGTGGTCATCAACATCAGGCAGGACAGGTACACTCGAAGGCATGAAGATGATAGCCGGCAGTCCATTTGGTACCCTCGACAACGAGGTACCAGAAGCACCAGCATGAGAGGTAGAATGAGCTTGAGCCGTAGAGGGAGAATGCGCATGCCGGATAATGGAAGGCATACGAGCACCACCAGAAAGCGCGGGACCCGTAGAGCCGACCATTGAGGGCATGCGGGTGCTGTCTTTATTGAAGAGCTACCTCGTGCTGTGTGGTCGATGTGGGTGGGGTACTACATTTTGCTGTGGCGTCAGCAGAAGTAGTTAACAGTGTCAAGAGCTCAACTGAGGGCCGCCAATTGTGGCATACGGGTTGTTGATAGAGGCGGACCCGGAACTGTCGGCGCTATAACTGTTTCCTTTCTGAGATCCCCTCTTCCCTTTGTCGAACAAATTCATGATGCCTACAATTAAAAACCATCCATAAATTACACAAATACATTTTATATGCAATTACCATTCCTACTTAACCATACAACAACATTAACAAATCTAAACAATAAATACCACAATACACTTACTTCAAGACATATACATCATCACTACCACACCCTATAACCAACAATCTATTACCAATAACAATCTAACCAAATCTGCCAATTACATATAATCGTCCAATACCAATCTAACCAAATATAACACAACCATGCATCCAACATTTTTAAGCATACGCAATATTATTCACATACATAACCACAATCACAATCACAATCAAAATCCATTAACAAACATCAATAAGTCAATAATACATAATCAATTCCCTCAATCATCCATAATCATCCTAAATACACAAAATCACAATCATCCATAACTTCATCACAAAATCAAAATCACAAGACATATAAAGCCCTAAACCATATCAAAATCACAATCAAAACTACCCTAGAAAATATGTGTTGAGAGAGAGAGAGAGAGAGAGAGAGAAATTGGCCCACATATCATCATTGCATGAATTTTATTTTAATGCTTTAAAATAATTTAGGATGCGACCATAATCTTTAATTCATGTTCTAATGTTTAACAACACCTATTTTCGTTTTTTGGATTGATTTTAATTTGATACTTGTAGTGGTAGGAGAGGAACATAAATATGTAAATAAAATAAATAAAATATGAAGGAACAGAGAGGACCAAATGAAAAATGGAGGAGAGAGGGAAAAGATGTGGGTAGGGTTTTGATAAAAGTTAGAGAGGTTTTAGGTAAAACAACATGTAAACCTAGTAACATTTCTAATAACCTCATATCTTGGACCTACAAACATGCATGTACTAAAGAAAAAGGCAAACTTACAGCTACATATGGAGGTTGTGAGAGGCCGGAGAAAGATATATATATATATATATATATATAGAGAGAGAGAGAGAGAGAGAGAGAGAGAGAGAGAGAGAGAGAGCAAAATCCTAAAGTAAGTAGCTCAGACAAGTTTTTCATTTTTTTTTCCTGTTCTTCTATGAAAGCAATAAAGTTTAGACTATGTCTCCCAATCCCGTAGAAAAAATCTTAGTTTTCTCTCTAAGAGAAATTTTTTATTCTCTAGTTGACTGCGCCAGATCTGCGTCAGTTGTGTTTCTCTATAACAATCTTCATCTTCTCTCTTATGTGTGCACAACCATGTGTATCACCAAAGCAATAGATGGAATGATTACTTCCTCAAGGATCAATTTTGACAGGGATGGAGTTCAAGAACAAGGGATTCATTGGTTGCTGGCTTTTGATAACCTTTGTTGAAGAGGAGAAACTCTAACCCCTAGGTTCCTTAATGTTAGGGAAGAAGAGGTTGACGTTGTTGAAGTTTTGGTTGCAAGGGTTCCTTTGCTTGCAAGTCCTACTATTCCTAATGAAGGAAGGCAAAGCAAGGATGCCTTAGATATTAGGTATCTTAGTCTAGTTTCATCTAAATAATTCTGATAGTCTCGACCTAGTTTATTGTGCAAAAAATATTTATAGATACATCATTGTCTCGTTTAGATTTACCTCTCCTAAAAAATAGGGTTATTATAGGTGTTCTTGATTGTATCTAACCATTTTATGCAATATATGCATTCTTTTGTAAAAAAGAAAAACATGCATGTGCTAAATTTAGTGTTGATAACACAACATAGATATCTACTTTTTATTTGTTATAAGCTATATAGAAGAGATAATAAATAGCCCTAATAAAAAAATAAAAATATATAATGTATACTTATTAATATTTTTGCTATAATATAAAAATCTCGTTTTAGTCAATGAAGCTGTCACACATTAGGGTTTTCGATCAAACCAAAATGATGGAGGCTGATGCTCATTTAATGACCATTATGTATCAAGTAGACCATAATCTGTAGATGGGTCAGAGTGCAATTGTTGAAAGCATTAACAGTAGAATCAGTCAAATCGCGAAATTACTTTCACACATAGACGTACTAGTGCAGCCCACATGAGTCTAATCTTATTAGTTTTGTGGGTCTCCCCTCACTAGGTCCAGGCATAGTCTATGTAGACTTGTCCCGCATCTATTCGACCATCGTAGGTATTCAAGCTATCATTAACCTCGATGAGTCTTACAATGTTACTGAGGTTGGTAACCGGGCAGTTACACTCCAAAGAAGTTTGAAGGGTATGAAATTCTTTCAAAATCTAATTCACCCAATAAGGAGAGTTGGAGAGTATGAAATTCTTTAAAGTCTGGTTCACCAATGGTGGTATTTCACAGCCGGTAGGGTTGCCTGTGTTAACTTTTTGGGTTCGGAGGATGTTGATCGGATCGACGATGTGCTTCCCATCCCTCACCAGATAGGGCATCGTTGCTGAAGCGGTCAATTTGTGAAGAGACTCCCCCACCAGAAGCCAATGGGGGTAGTGGAAGGATCAAAGGGCACACAATATGGAGTCTCCTAAGAAAAAGATGGCTATGAGCCCGACAACACTTGTGAAGGTACAAGCGGAGGAGTGTTGGTTGATTTTAATGTAGTTTGAAGTACATAACTAGATATGGCCCCCGATTTTCTTTAGTCTTTGTCTTACACTTAATTCTATTTAACTATGTTGTTGGGTACCCGTTTGAACTGTAATAGTGTATGTTACTTTTAGAAGATTCTTTCTATCGGGTCGATAATCGGTATTCCTCTTTGTAATTTATCATCTTCATGTACTACCATTTCACAGAACAAAAAAACAAAAAAATCATTTGATTCATTTCACCGCGATTATCCAATACAATCAATTCTAAAGCCGACTATCTTTTTAGCCACAAACTTATCTTCTATGAGCGTATGAGTAATTTTGAATTGAAAATAAGCCACAAAACTCAAATCATTATGCCTTATAATTCTGATGCACTAAGGAATACATTATGAACTCTAAACGTATTTTACCTCTAAATTAGAGTTAGTTTCCAACTATAATCTAACACAATGCTTTCTTTAACAACATTAAGAGCATCAACCCCACTACTTCTCTTTGACTGGAGTAAGAGGCTCCAACCATAATTTATCTTGATGCTTACTAACTCAGTTACAAATTAATGGACTCACCCAACATCATTATAAACCCTTCTATCCAGTCTTTCAATGCATTCAATTATACGAGACTCCACACTATGTCATATGCTTGGTCCTCCAACACACTACGACATTATAAAGAACACATATAAGTGACTTTCTAATTTTGACCACTTGCGCATTACATCAAGTTTAGTGATTTTATATGTGCACATTGAGTCATTGACTATATATCTTTCTTAAATCTCAAGTGACAAGGTGCTTCTGAATGGCAATCAACATTGTTTTACTAAAATTACTCGTATAACTCTGTGTACCACTTAGACCAACTGAAATTTCTTCAGACAAGAAATGAACATTTGATACAGCTTCGGATTTAATAAAAGGTCCTGCTAGTATAATGAATGATAGTCTCGTCTTGGCTGACTCATGAAGATTAGGAACATGTTTGAGACATTTAGTAGTTGATGAGATAAACAAGATGATAAAACCCAAATTTGGAGATGATCTGACGCCAAGAAAACGCCAAATGATCATTAATGATCGTTTATTGCAGGGAGCAAGTTGTTAGTTATGCATTACAACTTGAGCTTCAAGCTTCTTGAAGCTTCCCTACTACTGATCCGTTTACTGCATAAACCAACTTGAACACCAAAAAAACAGTCTAAATACTTCTTCTGGTTGCTATGAATTGTCATTTCAAACATTTTCCCAGTTTATACTGTGTTCGTCACTTGTTCGCGAAGCGACAACTATTTGCAAATGGAGTTTGATTGAGGACAGTTCCTGATGAATAACATGGTTTGTCTCCCAAACTAATAAGGCTTGACAATTTTCAATACTGCCTGTTGTCTGTCATATTCATATCCTTGCAAACCATCAAAGTGCAGACTGTAGTTGTTTGCCAAGTTGAAACTATCTTCTATGTACTATCACTTTCAATCTTAATACATAATGCCCCCAGAATATACACAAAATGGTCTATAGAGACTAGTCAGTTGCAACTAACAGGCGGAACAGATTCATGTGTGATGACAAAAGGTTAGTGATAGAGTTTTGGAAAGATACATTATTAATATCCCCTCATTTAGTCAAACTTGAATGGTGATACATGGAATACAATCAGACTTATATATTAAGAGCAGGCAGGTACATTTTAATTGGAATTGTACAGGTGAATAGTAGGGAATCATGTCAAGCAAGTTGCGACCTTTGAAAACCAGATATGAGACAGAAGTTTGTGATCTTAAGAGAGTGAAGTTTCCTCTTAATATTTCTTCACTATATATACACAAAAACAAGCCAAGAAAATCAGCAGCTAAATTCCTCATATTCTCAATCATTATTCATCATAACAGCTTTTTCCATACATACCACAGAAGATGGGTATCAAATTGCTATCAGTTATCCGAAGATCTCTCCATACCGCTAAGCAGTCGAGTATGGCTACTACGGTTGTTCCAAAGGGTCACTTTGCTGTTTATGTAGGAGAGGAACAGAAGAAGAGATTCATAATACCAATATCATACTTAAACCAACAGTGGTTCAAAGAGTTGCTTACTCATTCTGAAGAGAAGTTCGGATTCACTCATCCAATGGGAGGCATCACTATTCCATGCACTGAAGAAGACTTCATTGGTTTAACTTCTTGTTTGCATTCCTTGCAGTGATCTGACTTGAGGCACTTGGCAAAAATAGGTCATCAAAATTCTTCAATTTTCCTGCCTAGAAGAGTTAGCAATCACTTGTAAATTTCATCTTTGTAGTGTAATTGTACTGAAAGATTAATAGGAATCTCATTTTTTTTATTCTATTTCATTTCCACCAGAGAACTCAAACTATTTTCTTCTTCAAAGTTGTCTCTCTACATACTGGAAATCCTGCAATCTGTATATAAGTCATTCCTTCATACGTCAAAACAGCATGGAAACTTTTATAGTGTTCTTTATAGTTCCTCTTGACATGCTCAAAGAGAACCAGAACACTATGAAATTGGATGAGACTACATCTTAATCCCTCACCAACCATCAACAAAAAAAACCAGAATAATGACATACTTAATGGAATAAAGGAATTAACAAGCAGATTCAGGTTACTTAGAGCTATAGCAGAACATATACACAAAGAAAAGCACCTTGGTATGTAAAAAGTTCTTCATTGAAAAATCCAAGCTTTAAATCATGTTCCGGGAACAACTATATATAGGGTTCTTTCAGTTCACTTAACCATATAAGATAAGAAATGTACTTGACCAATTATTTCATACTTTCCCCTCTCCTTTGGTGCATGTAAAAACAATGGACCAGCCACAGAAAACACTTGGTGTTAATTTGGCCTTTTTAGTCATGTGGAAAGAAGCTCAACTCTAACACACTTGATCAAATTATTTCTGAAGTCCCCTCGTAGTAGATCTTGGATGGATAGGCCTCATATTTGGTCAAAGAAATAAGTCTCAGGAAAAGCAACTCAATGTACATTTGAACCAAATCATCAACAACCAACAGTGTTTGGCATAGATGCTTTACACATCAAGAGAATGAAGTTCAGTGCTCGCATTTAGCAAAATCTTCATGAATCATATCATAAAAGATTGAGATGATCGGTTCAACTCTACCGTCGACTATCTGTATCTAGTCATGTGAAGAGCCAAGAAGGGACCCAAAAAATGGATTATTAGTAACCCTAAAACGAGAGAAACTGAAAGAAGGAAAAAAAATCAACAACTGGATTACTATTGGATGCTGGTTTTGATAGTACTCAACACAAACAAAGGCTTATTGGCTGGTTGTCACTAAAAAAGCTACTCAATAGTGAAAATCCCACGTCCAAGTTCAGTGGATTTTCTATGCATCCCCAATGATTCAGAGACTCGGTATCTTCTTTACTTGATCTTGGTTCCACTTGTGTCCTGGCCATGGCTAGCATAGAAAAGATGAGTACTGTTTGTTAATAATTAATTAGTTGAAACATTACTCAGATAAGTCTACGTACCTTTCAAGTTGAGCCACTCTTTCTTGATTCCTAAAGTTGGTAGGACAACATGTCTTGGATAGCTAAGGCCACAACCATGTGACGCCTCACCAGGTCCTTCACCATGTGTTCGTCAGACATTCCTAAATAGTACACTCTTAACAATTTTATCCACTATATATGAGGTTTGAACATCAAAGTCTCCATCTATATAAATTAGGGTACTAACTAACCTTGCAAATTCATCAAACCAAGTCTGCAATTCTCTCAAAAGTCTCAGTCACTACAAATTTTCTCAATCACACCTTTGAGGAGCATTTCCTTATTTCTCATTAATTCCGAAGATGGGTATCAAACTGATGGGTATAGCTCATGCCAAGCAAAAGCTTCAGCGATCGCTTTCAGCGAGATTAAGAGCAGTCATAGATCATACTGGTAGTGATGTTCCAAAAGGCCATTTTGCTGTATATGTTGGAGAAGGCAAGAAGAGGAGGTTTGTGATTCCGATATCGTATTTGAACCATCCTTTGTTCGTAGACTTGTTGAACAAGGCTCAAGAAGAGTTTGGATATGATCATCCTACAGGTGGTCTAACGATTCCATGCAGTGAAGATTACTTCATTACTCTAATTTCAGCTCTAAATTCTTCATGATATATAGATGATCAAAAATATATGTAAATGACCTGAAAACAGGTCGATCATTACTTAGCCGATTCATTTTCTCCTTAGATCTATTCTCCCTTGATCCTACAATTCAAAGCAACAGAACTTGTGACAACAACTAAGTGTGAGTCTCATAAGTTTTGTGTTAGATGATAGTTCTTCAGCAATGTATACCATGGATCCTCTCATATGTTCTGTAATTGCAGTCATATTTTTCACCATTATTAGTTTCTACACCTTTATGGTTTACATTTGAACTTCATTGCCTACATCTAATACTAAAACTCACAGAAACACATGATCTTAATGATTCTGCATTGTCAATGGTAAATACATCTCGAGAAAAATCGAAAGTATATTATGTAAGAAAAGAAAAAAGTTCTTACTTGCCATTTTGAAATCCGTTGGAAAGTTGGCCGCGGAGAATGATCGATGTATGATGTATCCATTGTCATCTTCAAAACGGAATCACAATGCCGGCGCAGACATGAACAATCGTTGTCACTAATTCAGAATATACATGATCGAGCTCCAGGAATTTTCGTAACGACGATGGATTCTCTAGTTAGGGCTGACTGGTCGATCTTTGAATTATGGATCACCCTCAAGAATCGTAGCTAGCATCAGCAGGACTTGATGCTGATTAGTTAGGAATGGATCAAGATCCTTCAATAATAGAATGGATCCACACAACAAAGTTGATCCCAAGCCCAGGCCCATCCAACATGCTTCGGAGTAGGGGTCTCCATTTGGCTTATATGCTCAAAAGTTCGTGGGTGGCCCGAGGCTTGAAAAGCCCAAACCCGGCCCGGCCTGAATTTAGGCCCAAAAAGCCCAGCCCAGCCCCGTAAGGCCAAACACGTATATCCTATCAATTGTATATGTTATAGATTATTTTATCAATATAAACTTTTAAACTCTCTAATTTACCTTAATATCATTCATTCATACACTAATTATCAATTTATTTATGCTTATATATTATTTAGTGTATATAATTGTTAATATATTTAATAGTTAAACACTATTAATTTCTAAAAAAATTATTAAAGCCCGGCCCAGCCCGACCTTATAGACTTAGCCAAGCCTGGCCCAAAAGCCCGTGGGCTTCAAATTTTTGAAAAAAACTCCGCCCAATTTTTGGAGACGTTGTGCTAAACCCCAGCCTGGCCCATTGCCAAGCACTACCTTGGAGCTCCCTGACCCGACATTGCATGCCCAGATCGGTGCCCTGCGAGTGACCTAAACCATGAAATTTACTAGTCACCCATGCAATCGAGGCACCCCCGAGGGACCACTAGAGTACCCAAAAAAAATAAGACAACTAAAAATCAAACGTCTCTTAATTACAATCATCTCGGTCAAAAGTCAAAATGATAATTAAGCTTGGTTCGCGGAATTAGGGAGCGAAGAGCACCAAATAGGATTAAGAGAGAGACCTCTCAACATTTTTCTTTAAAACTTAATGTATATGTTCCATTAGTAAATGCATTATTTTTCTGAACCTACTTCTCTTACAATCATCTTGGTCAAAAGTCAAAACGATAAGCTTGGTTCGAGGAATTAGGGAGCGAAGAATACCAAATAGGATTAAGAGAGGGGTCTCTCAACATTTTTCTTTAAAACTTAATGTATATGTTCCATCGGTAAATGCATTATTTTGCTGAAACTACTTCTCTTACAATCATCTCGGTCAAAAGTCAAAGCGATAAGCTTGGTTTAAAGAATTAAGGAGCGAAGAGCACCAAATAGAATTTAGAGAGGGATCTCTCAACATTTTTCTTTAAAACTTAATATATATATATAAATATATTCTATTAGTAAATGCATTATTTTGCTAAACCTGTTAAATGTTTTTATTTTTAACATGAAATGAAAATTAAATTGGTGATACTTACCAAGAATTATTATTTTGTTTCAGAATACATTTGTCTCTAAACTATTTCTTTCTTATCTTTAATGAATTTTAAATACATGCAATTAATATACGATATCTATTCGAGACAAGTAGCCCTAGCTAGGAGGGAAGATTTTTTGGGTGCAAGCTAGTAGTTTCAACTAGCTAGGGCCATACCACTTAAAAAGTCTCGACTAAGGCTTGAGTGTGTTTGTCCCTTCGCTCTCAAATGTTCGTAGCCAACGACTATATTCATTGTATATATTCATTTGTATGCTTGCAATCAGTATGTAGTATCAGCTCTACAACTCTCGCAGAGCCATCAGATCGAGCAGCCATGATTACACTTCACTGCCTGGAAGTAGATCAATGAAGCTTAATAACTGCAGAATCAAATGGTTGCTCGGGACTATTCTGAGAATGATTTCACTTCCCATGCCACTATCCACATGACCACAGGTTGGGCGCTTCAAGATTAGCTTCTGTGCATGGTAGAGGTGAATGTTAGAACCTGTTCTTGCTCAAGGTTTCACACACAATTGTTTGAAGGAAAAACTTACTTCTTTATTAAACAGAACACTGG
The DNA here is from genome assembly GCA_946800695.1 of Geum urbanum. Classification (NCBI taxonomy): domain Eukaryota; kingdom Viridiplantae; phylum Streptophyta; class Magnoliopsida; order Rosales; family Rosaceae; genus Geum; species Geum urbanum. Next base: position 2,202,977 of record OX327002.1, on the reverse strand, counting down.
CTTTATATCCAGTCTTTTACAGCAGGAATGAGAAATCAACAACCCACGAATAACACTTCCTTTGATCGTGGTTTACTAGATAGCAACGTGAACAAACACTAACCCTATCCCTAAAGAATAGGTCTTATTCAACAGATCAGAAAACACAAAACGTGTTACTGAAGTAGCTCTAACATTTCCTCCCTTAAACTGCATTGCCTAAGGCAATCAGTTTACTTCTACTGGCAGCTCACACACTCCAAGCCACCCTCTCAATTTTTCAAACGTCTCTAACTTCAGGGCCTTTGTCATAATATCTGCTACCTGATTCTCTGAGCTGCAATATTCCAGTTGAAAAACACCATCTTTACAGAGATCACGGATGAAGTGAAATCTGATATCAATGTGTTTACTTCTCCCATGCATCACAGGATATCTGGATAATTTGATGGTAGAACTGTTATCACAGAAAATCATAGTGGACTTACTTTGTGTGCAGCTTAGATTTTCAAGAACTCTTCGCATCCACACGCCTTGACAAGCACATGTAGCTGCTGAAATAAACTCTGCCTCTGTGGTGGAGAGTGTAACCACTGGTTGTTTCTTGGACATCCATGCCACTGCTCCATCACTCATCATAAAGACGTAGCTTGTAGTGCTCTTTCTGTCATCAACATCTCCAGCAAAATCACTGTCTGAAAACGCCACCAATTCTTCTCCATTCACAACCTTTCTTTTGTAACCAATTCCTAACTCCACAGTTCCCTTTATGTACCGTAACACTCTTTTTATGGCTGCCATATGAAACTCAGTAGGTTTCTCCATGTATCTACTTACCAGACTAACCGCAAACATCAGATCAGGTCTGGTAACAGTTAGGTACATCAAGCTACCTACAATTTGCTTGTATTGAGTTGAGTCAACCTGAGCACCTCCTTCATCTCTTATCATTCTGAAACCTGGTACAATAGGATTCCTTACTGAGTTTGAGTCTGCCATACCAAAGCGTTCAAGAACCTCTTGAGCATATTTGCGTTGACTCATGAAGATGCCTTCTTCATTCTGCACAATTTCGACTCCAAGAAAGAACTTCATTTTTCCCAAATCAGACATGTCAAACTTGGACTTCATTGAAGCTTTGAATTCTTCAATCATTCTCAAACTGCTCCCTGTAAAAATCAGATCATCCACATACACACTTACAATTAAAATCTCACCATCTTCTTGAATCTTCACAAAGAGTGTGTGTTCATTTGGACAACGTTCAAATCCTTCACCAACAAAGTAAGCTTCGAGTCTGCTGTACCATGCACGTGGAGCTTGCTTCAATCCGTATAGAGCCTTTTTGAGTTTGTAGACTTTGTGCTCCTCCCCTTGCCTCTCATAACCTTGTGGCTGCTCTACATATACATCCTCCTCTAATTCTCCATGCAGAAAAGCGCTTTTGATATCAAGCTGATATACACACCACTTTCTTTGTGCAGCTAGAGCTAGGATCATTCTGATTGTGTCCCATCTGGCCACTGGTGCAAACACCTCCGTGTAATCTATTCCATGTCTCTGTGCATACCCTTTAGCCACAAGGCGTGCCTTGAATTTATTCACTTCTCCTCTCTCATTTAACTTTGTTTTGAAAATCCATTTCACTCCAATAGTTCTTGCTCCTGTTGGTAGATCAGTTAACTCCCAGGTATCATTCTTTTCTATTGCTTGCATTTCATTCTCCATGGATGCTCTCCATTTTAAGCTCAGAGATGCTTCCTCATAAGTACTTGGATCATATGCTGTGGTATAGAGAACCAAATGCTGCATCAAAGTCTCATCATCAGATAAACCTTCTCCTGTTTCATACTCCTGCATCCAATATGGCTGCCTTCTAACTCACTTCCCCTGTTCTTCTGGAGAGGCTGGTGCAGCATTATCAGATGATTCAGTTGATGATAGACTGGTTCCTTCTTCATCATTATTTGAAGCAGGTTCAACTGCTTCTTCTGCACTTCCAGTTGCTTCTTCATTGTTCCCCCATTCCATGGTATCATTCTTTACTGCTTCAGTGCTGGCTTCCCAGTCCCATTTCTCATTCTCTTCGAAGACCACGTCTCGGCTCACCACTATCTTTTTGGTAATTGGATTGAAGAGTCTGTAAGCCTTTGTCCCTTCACTCACACCAAACAGGACACACTTTAGACTCTTGTCATCCAGTTTACTCCTCTTGACATCAGGAATATGCATATGACCTATGCATCCAAAGACTCGAAAGTAATCAACTGTAGGCTTGATGTTGCTCCATGCTTCTTCTGGTGTAACCTCTTTGAGTGCAGATGTTGGACTTCGATTTAGAATGTGGATGCACCAATTGACAGCTTCTGGCCAAAATTCCTTAGGCACTTTCTTCTCAGATAGCATACTTCTCACCAGGTTCATAATTGTACGATTCCTCCTTTCAGCTACCCCATTTTGTTGAGGGGTATATGAGGAGGTAAGCTGTCTCTTAATCCCACTCTCACTGCAATACTCGTTAAACTCCTTAGAGGTGAACTCACCACCTCTATCAGTACGTAAACAACATAGTGGTGATCCAGACTCTCTCTCAACAAGACTCTTGAACCTTTGAAATGTACTAAATGCCTCTGATTTTTCTGAGAGAAAGTAGACCCAACACTTTCTACTGAAATCATCAATAAATGTAATCAAGTACCTTTTTCTGCTGTTTGATTCCGGCTTTACTGGTCCACAGATGTCAGCATGAACTAGTTGTAACTTCTCTGAAGCTCTCCATAGACTCTTCTTAGGGATTGACTCTCGATGTTGTTTTCCAACTAGGCAATCAGAACACACCTTCTCTGGAGTTTTGATAGAAGGTAGTCCCTTCACCATCTTCTTGTAGTATAGTGTTCTCAGCCCTTTGAAGCTGAGATGTCCAAACCGGTAGTGCCACAATTGAGTCTCAGTGTCACTAATAGTTTGTAGACATGTTGTCTCCTTTGAAGTAATACAGGCTAACAATACAAACATGCGATTTGCTGTCATGGAGGTTTCTAGAATTAAGCCTCGAGTTGGATGAAACACCTTACAGGAGCCATGCTTGATGAGTATGTCCAGACCTCGCTCTTGTAGTTGGCCTAAGCTCAACAGATTGTTCTTCAACTCTGGAATATAGAACACTTCACTCACCATGTGATTTACTCCTCCAATATTCAGCTGGACATTTCCCTTTCCCATTACAACCATTTTTGTGTCATTGCCAAGCTTTACTGAATGTCTGAAATCCTCATTTAGGTCTGTAAACCAAGCCTTATTTCCACACATATGATTGCTGCATCCTGAATCTAAGAACCATACCTCTTCTCTCTGAGCACCGTGTGATTCAACAAGGGACATGAGCAGCATCTCTTCTTCTTCGTCCAATTCAGCATAGTTCACGTTCTTCTCCCAACTAGGGCATTCATATTGAAAATTCCCTAGTCTGTGGCATTTGTAACACTCTGCAGTAGTTCGGTTGACAGGTTGCCTACCACGTCCCCTTCCTCTGCCTCTGTAGCCTCCACCACGGGCTCTTCCTCTGAATCCACCTCTATCATCCTCCCTTGCTCCTGATCTCTCTGCTTCTGTAACTTTGAGTGCATGTTCCTCTTCTTGATGCCCTTTCATCCTCTGCTCATGTACTAAGAGGCTGCTCTGCAACTCATCGATTGTTAATGTATCCAAATCATTGGATTCTTCAACAGAGCAAACTACATGATCGAACTTAGAAGTCATAGAGCGAAGGATCTTCTCGACAATCCCTATCTGTTCCATCTTCTCACCAAGCATTTTCATCTTGTTGGCAATGACCAGAGTGCGTGCAAAGTATTCATCGACTCCTTCACCTTCCTTCATCTTCAGGATCTCAAAGTCTCTTCTTAGGGCCTGCAGCTGTGCTCTCTTAACCCTAGATGTTCCTTGGTACTTCATCTTCAAGGAATCCCATATCTGTTTTGCTGTGTCTTTCACCAAGATGGTTTCCATTATGGTTCGATCTATGGCTTGGAACATATAGTTTTTGACTTTGAGATCGTTGAGCTTCTGCTCTTCTACCAGCTTTCTTCGTTCCTCAAACTGCTTACGTTGAGCTTCACTCAGCTGTGTCCTCTCGACAGCTGCTGAGTAGGATGCTTGCTCTGGTTCTAGAACCTCATCTGGTACCCCATGCTCAATCAGCCCCCAAAGTTGTTTGGATCTGATAAAGTTCTCCATGGTCATTGCCCAATGATCATAGTATCCGTCGAACTTTGGAGCTGGTACATAACTTCCTTCAGCTGCCATGCTTCCTCTCTTGCTCTCACTTTCTGGCTCTCCCTTTCTTTTAAATCAGGCCCCTGAGGTGGGGCTCTGATACCACTTGTTAGAACCTGTTCTTGCTCAAGGTTTCACACACAATTGTTTGAAGGAAAAACTTACTTCTTTATTAAACAGAACACTGGCTTTATATCCAGTCTTTTACAGCAGGAATGGGAAATCAACAACCCACGAATAACACTTCCTTTGATCGTGGTTTACTAGATAGCAACGTGAACAAACACTAACCCTATCCCTAAAGAATAGGTCTTATTCAACAGATCAGAAAACACAAAACGTGTTACTGAAGTAGCTCTAACAGTGAAAGGCCTCCGATGATTTGCTCCTTTACTATATCTGGGCACTAGGGTCGTTTTGAAATTCACAGCCAAGCCACATGCAACTCCATCATTTCGTTTTCATCATCTTCAACTTTCTACATTTATTGGGTTCGATCCAGTCTCTTCTGTATATGTCTCTGACTCGTATCAGTTTGTCACATGCAATATAGTTACTTCCATCGTCACCAACACCTTCTATTTCGCTTTGGTTGGTGGAATGAAACTAATGTGTAACTTTGAACCCAACAGTAGCTAGCACTGATCAATCATTTGCATTATTGTTGATTGATTATGTCATCTGGGAAAGGTACCAAACAAGACAGGGATTTTCTTTTATTCCGGGCCTGTAACTTCCACATATCTATGACATTTGCATATCTTATATTACATGAATTCCATTGGAATGTTAAACTTGAAATTTATGTTTAACAAAACTAGCTAGAAACTGTATATTCAGTTTAGGGCAAACTTGCGCATTTGCTTGTGTTAAATTATTAGGATATTAAGCACTGGAATCAAGATCAATACGAAACAGCAACTTATTAATTCCTTGATACAATACCTCAAGTGATTCACTTTCACGTACTCATTGCATGCATGTGAACGAAAAAGTTTTATGTAGACTTGTAGTGCTGTTCTTCCCTAATCATGCATGAACGTAGATCATTGAATTAGGAAGGTAGTTCAGTAATATATATTAGATTTTATATATGTGGATAAATCCATTGATATTTCTTCTTTTGAATCTTTGTCCCAGTGGTCACACTATCCTTATCTCTTGGGAAAACATTTTGTGACGAAAGCACCTGGTTTGTGAGAAACCGTGTGCGAAATTAATAGAGCTTTTCAAATATATTGTACTATCTCGATCTCATCAGGACCCAAAGGTTCGATACCGACTGACATGCAAACCCGAAGAAAATAAATACAAATCATATAAGCAATAGGACAAGATCGAGATGATGATGATAGCTAGCTAGCCAGAATTGTTCCTATATATAACCTTACAAAATGCTCAGAGAACCCATCCATCCGACTAAAGATTCTCAACTACTCAACCACATACAGCTTTTCACATCAAATATCAACTTCATATCAGCTCTCATTTTTCTGAGAATCAAAATGGGGATTCGTCTGCAAGAGATGGTTGGTCATGCCAAGCACATTCTGCAGCTCCGGCGGCATAATGCGGTGGCTTCGTCGACGACCAAGAACCAAATAAGGTGCACCACAAACACTAGTACTACTGTCGATGATGTGCCGAAAGGTCATTTCGCGATTTACGTCGGAGAAGAAGAAGAAAAGAAGCAGCGGTTCGTGGTTCCTATTTCGTACTTGAAGCAACCGTTGTTCCAAGACATGCTGTCTAAAGCTGCCGAGGAGTTTGGATTTGATCTGATGGGTGGCATTACACTTCCATGTAGAGTAGAAGACTTCACTACTCTTACTTCTCGTCTAAATTGAATAATTACTAGTTACTTTTAGTGAGGTGATGATCGCCCACAGTTAAGCTAGGCAGTAGACATTGTTGTGGCTTTCAAGTTTCAACGTATGCAGATTTCATGTATATGACGTACTATATGATCGGCAGAAAACTACTTACCCTATTTCTATAACAATTATATCAATATAGTTCAATGGAAAATAGAGGTCATTATCTATAGAGGATTGTGTTGGGAATCAGTCCTCAATTGATACTAATAAGTTGTGCTTGTTGCGGAAGCTAACACACCAAACAATACGAGATCGAAAAACACACACATAAGTTTTAACGTGGTTCCACAACAAGGTTGCGTACGTCCACGGGGAGTAGTATCCTGAATTCACTATGATGAATAAGAAGATTAAAAACTTACTTGCTCACCTAAACAAGAATTCCCTTATACCTCACCAACCCTCTAGCTCTCAATGCTAGAAAGAAGAACTCTCAATGCTCTTCAACTTGTGTTCTCTAACTTGTGATCTGTTCTATCCTTATGCCTACATGCTCTTTTATAGATCAAGGCATGTAGACTTACATAATCCAAATAGGAATCGGATTCCCCAATGAAACCAAAACCGTATATGTATCGGTTTCCTTCTTTGGTATGTATTAACTCATCGAAGTCAAAGCCTTCCTCTAGCGAAGCTCGCTAGACGCTTTACAACGTGACTCTTCGATAGAACACTATTGATCGAGATGGGCCGCTCGCCAGACCGCTCGCCAGCCCGCTCGCCAGATCTTGACTACCCAGGCCCACTTCTTTCCTGATCTCCTCCATCGAGGGATCCCAACAGATTGGTGAAACTAAGACTCAAGAATACAAGAAACACAAAGAGATGCGAAAACTAAAAATATGACAGACTCGATCACCGGACACTAACTAAATTACGAAACTAATCTAGACTAAACCAAATGACACGAAAATTTAATACAATGAACTAGACTCAGTGGTGGATTACCACACAAAATTTGAGGGTGTTCGGAGTTGATTTGGTTTCCTAAATAATTCGGTCAACTACAGCTAATGTAGAAAATATGTAAATTTCGGTAAAGTAAATGTTGATGAAAATCAGATAGAGATGAATGTTAGGAACTTCTCTCCACCCTAGACAACCTACGATTACCCCAACCTAATCTAAATAACCATGGATGAATGTTTCCCATGCACGAACTATGGTTAAGTCATCTTGCATATTACACTCTTTTACTTAGCATAAAAGAGGAAATGGTCATCTGCTATAACTTCATCCCTAATCACCCGACTTATACATATGGTGGTGTAAACTTAGAAAACTAGAGTCATTAGATTCTAAGAGTGTCTGAAGAACAACAAAGCTTCAAGCGTTGATTTGGTGGTCACCCTTCCCTCTTCAAGGATTCACTTCACACAAGTTATCACTACGGGTTTGCTTATCTCTTTAGAACATGCGATAATATGATGGTTATGCACACATTCAAGATAGTAAACTCTACAACATGCAACTAAGTTGGCCACCAAATAAACATGAAATAGAAATCATCACTGAAATTATAGTAAAGTAAATCTCATCCAAATAGTTATTGAAATCAAGAGGGGTTCAAAATTGTAAGCATATCTAGGGCTTTGATCATCCCCTAACTAGGAAAGTTTAGTTACTCATAGTCATAAGAATACAATAGCAAAACATGATGGGGAATGAAGGATTAAACCAAAACCCTAGAATTATTTGCAGGGTAATTTTGACGGGTCGAGAAATTGGTTCGACCGGTCGAAATTAGACGGCTAGCTGGTCTTCTTGGCGGCTCTTCATCTCTTCGTAGGCTTCTATCTCTGAAAATCAACAACTCCAAATTTCTCTACAAAGTATGCTTATATAGGTTTGACATTGACCTCTCCTTATCATCATAGGGTTGAGTCATCACCACATGGGCTTGCCACATCATCAATCCTTCTTGGAATAGAATTCCCTTTTTATTGCTCATTTTTGTATTTTTCTCCAAATAATTTTAATAAACAAAAATATAATTAATTAATGAAAAATAAACAAATACACCAAGTATTTTTAGAATAATTAAGCACAAGAGAGTTAATTAATGAAAACTAAACAAATACACCAAGTATTTTTAGAATAATTAAGCACAAGAGAGTTGCATATTTATGCAACTATCAAAATACCTCACATGTAACATTTGCTAGCCCTCGAGCAAAACACTAAACTAAGACTCTAAAAGGACTCAAAAAATAAACTACAAAACTCTAATGCCCTTAACACATTGCCTCAGAAATCTTCCTACATTGTAACACCAAAATCACATGATATTTCAATTCAATCCATAGAATTTTAAAAGTTAATGTCAATGCATGGCATACATGTAATATGTAGGACGAAGACATAATCATGGTGAATATAAAGCTATAGCATGCGATAAACAAATCAAGATTCAATATCACTTAGATATGCTCTCAAAAGTGTTTCTCTCATAATATGTCTATGGTATTCACTCAACTCAATTACTTGCAAAATGGACTGAACCATATGCTCAACTCTTGTGACTTATCTCCACAGATCAAAGGCTGCCTATCTTGAATCAAAAAAGACTTTTAAAGGTTGTAATGGGGCTAGGCTCATGGATTTATAGAACAAAAGGATATGGAGTTCAAACAAAAGTTCTAAAACCTAGTAGAGCACCAATAATATGAGACTTTTCTCAAACTTTACAAACATTGAAGCATCTTCACTATTGTGGCCGGATTTTATCTTGTTGGGTATTCACGTCATTCTTTTTATCAACAGTTAACTTGGAGTATCAAGCTAGACATTACTCAGGAACATTTTTTCTTTCTTTCTTTGCCGATTCTTTTTTTTTTCATTCGGCTTCTTGTTTTTCAATACAACGTAACTAGCTTGAAACCTTACACTTGTTCCTTTGCATCATCTTCATAAGCTTTCACCTTGATTTTCATGTACTTGTCTCATGTATAGCTCTACTAAGTCCTAGAACAAAAGTAGAGATATAACTATTATAAGGTTCAAGGTTAGGATTATGGGGTGATAACGAAAAATTTAAACATGTAGGCTCAAAGTGGTTAACTAAGGAGTACACAACTTGTGTACATAACAACATGGGACACAGGCTTCATATGGCAATGGTGGTAGATCCTAAGTGCCTTTATCACTTCCTCAATCAAGACATGTAATGAATATAAGCTTTGAAAAGCACAAGAGCAAGTTCTAGTAATCTCTAGAGTCCATTAACTTAATCTGCGGCAAGCAGTTGACACACAACAAAGAAATCATATATATAACATTTAGGCTCAATCGCTCACAAGTTAAATGAATTTCAACAAAATCTAAGCATGCTCAAAGATCTGTACCAAGTTAACCTGTTTCTACATCCACTACACATTAGCACATGCACCATATATCAAGATTAATTAACCAAAAAAATTTATATAACATAGTTACATGTTTCACTCTTAGTCACAATTTTGGAAGATATAATCACATCATGGACTAGTTAAAGGTTCCTAAGACTCAAAATAAAAATAAAAATAAACTCTTTTTGTGTTGCTTTTCTTGACACTTTTTATTTTTGTATTTTGTTTTTTTATATAAGACACAAAAACACACCAGAAAAATAAAGAAAAACTTAAAAATAAAAAAATAGGATGCAAAAACTCTTCCACGACAAACTAGTCATTGAAGAGGACTCAAAATTCGATTCGTCGAAAATTTCATAAAGGAAATCCTTGACCGGTCGATGCTTTGCCCCTGTCCAAAAATTGCCCAATTTCGACGGGTCGAGGAAATTCCTCAAAGGGTCAAAGACAATATCAATAAATCATAAAAAAACCATAAAAAAATTCGACGGGTTGAAAATTTTCTTAAGGATTTTTTCGACGGGTCAAACTAAGTAACTTGTACGTCGACAACTGCGCAACTCTACTTTCATAATTTACACAGAATTAATCACATATCATAATGAGATGAAATTTTATGAGCATAAATTAGACATATAAATAAACATTTTCTCAAAATTTCATAATTTTATGAGATCTGTAGCCATATCAAATAAATTACATAAAATATCACACTGCACAGTTCCGAAATAACACTCAAAAAACGAAAAAGTTATACATCGACGCTAAGGATATGATATAAACTCCACCCCACACTTGAAACTTTCATTGTTCTCAATTTAAAACAAAATTAAAGTATGCAATACATCAAACAAGCATGGAATGGGACACATAACACATCACAACACACTAAACATGGAGAAAATTAACAAAAGAAAAGGTTCAAGAATGAAAATCTGGTTTCCAAGCTTCTACATTAACATGAGTTGCCTCTCAAGTAGCGCTAAGTTTAACGTCTTCATCCAAACGGTACGCTTCAATTTCACTCCATTGTAGAGGGATCTTGGAGGAGTACTTCCTCCACATCCTTCACTTGAATTGGCTTATAAAATGGCTTGACACGGTGTCCATTTACTTTAACTATGCTGTCATCTTTGGGATTGAGAAGTTCAACTGCACCAAGGGCAAACACATTAAGTATAACAAAAGGACTCATCCATCAAGATCGAAGCTTACCTGGAAACAACTTCAGACGCGAATTGATCGAATAGCAAAACTTTCTATCCAACAACAAAAGATTTGCCCTTAATCATCTTATCATGAAATGTCTTGGTCTTTTCTTTGTAAATTCGATTAGACTCATATGCATTGTTTCAAATCTCATCAAGCTCATTCAACTATAACTTCCTATGAACACCCGCAACATCAATATCAAAGTTAAACTGTTTAATAGCCCAATATGCTTTGTGTTCAAGCTCCACCGGAAGATGGCATCCTTTCTCATAGACCATCCGATAAGGAGACATTTTAATCGGTGTCTAGTATGTTGTTCTATATGTCCATAACGCCTCATCTAAATGTTGACTCCAATCTTTCCGGGTTAGTCTAACAGTCTTCTCTAGAATTTTCTTGATTTCTCTGTTGGAGACTTCTACTTGCCCGCTCGTCTGAGGACGATAAGGTGTTGCCACCTTATGATGAACAATGTATTTCTTAAGCAAAGCTACAAAAGACTTGTTACAGAAGTGGGAACCTCTATCACTAATGATGTACCTGGTGATCTACGCATTTTAGGCGTATTAATTAATGTGTTTTCTCTACATTTTTACTTTGATAATTGCTTAGTTTTATTAGTTTTAACTTATTTTGTTAAATTCAGGTGTTGACCAAAAGAGACGGAGTAAAGGAGTCTACAAGCACGCAAAACGCAATAAATCCGGAGAAGAAATAGTCCGAGGAATGGTCTTCAAATGGTTACTAAAATACATTCCCATATGGTGTCAAGAATTGGAAACCAAATGCCAAATGAAATGGATACCAAAATGGTGGACAAAAAGATGAAGACATTTCTCCTGCGCGACCCAGGAAAGAGCAAATATGGCGGAATATATGGAGCATATAATGGACGAATTTTTGAAGGATATTCCATGAAGAAAAATACTTTATTTGAGGGCCAAAATATGTGCAAGAATATGGTATATTCGGCAAAGAAGTATTGGGGAATAAGGAATGCAAGATTTGAAGATATAAAGATTTCCTTTTCCTTGAAGAAGAAGAAAACTGGGCAGTCAGGTCACTCAACTTCTAAAATCCGTAGTAAATTCAATTCAACTCCAAATATGGCGTTCATTATATGGATTTTATAGCCCTTTGAATAAGCTTTCCAATGAAACAAGAATCGGAATTTTCTGAGCTCTAGATCTCCCGGAAAAGACGTTTCAAGACAGGCTGGCAATTCTACCCGAGTACACTAGGAAAACCTAGTTTGGAGAGGAAAGTTGGAATTCTTCACCTATAAATACAAGAGCTCGACTCATTCATTATAATCACTTATTCTATAGCCTATGCTCTGCCAAATACTCTCCTCCTCCCCACAAATTAAGCCGACATCCTCAAGAAGCCAACTACGCCATCAAACCGCCGCATCTCTTCTTCCACCGACGCATAGGGGATTCCGAACGTCATCCACCAAAGAAGTCTAGTTCTCTTGAGTATCCATAGGGGATTCCGAAGATATAAAAGTGTAACAATGACCTCTTTACTCCGTAGTCTCTTTTTGTTCATGAAACTTGTTTGTGTGTTTTGGATGATTGTATTTCGGTTTTATTACATAAGTAAATTTCAATAACTTTTCCATGTGTTCCTTATTCTAGATTTCAATTTTCATGAAGTTAATTGGTTCTTAATGCTTTGGTTTTGATTTAGGGGATTCCTAGTCTAGATCAATGGTGTTTAGGGGATGCCTAGCACAAAATATGAATTATGCATGTTTAATTGAAATTTAGAGTTATGGGATTTCGGTAGTGTTGTTATTTGCATGTGTTAATAAATGAGTTAGACTATGGATTAAGTTGATCACTTGTATATTTTACTACACAAGAATTGCATGCACCCTTCAATCCCCGGTTTAGAACGATCCCTACTTGCTTATATTATACTACATCTATAGGGTTTTAAATTTTTGGCGCCGTTGCCGGGGATTGTTAATTGTTTGTGATTTTTGTGTGTATATATGTAAATTTATACTTGTGCATATTACTAACCATTTTCTTTTTCAGGAATTTTCGAAGTATATATGCTAATTTTACTTACAAATTTTCGATGCCTTGTATATGTGCCCTAATTGATTTAATTTTTCGTAAATAAATACATGTGAATAAATGTTAGTGTAAAATTTAATTTTTGTAAATAATAATCGGTGTTTGTATATATATATCTAATAATTGTTAAGCATGTTAAAGGATAGTCTTAGATTTACATTGATTACATGCTTGATTAATAAGGTCTCACTCCTTGGAATAGATGGTGCCTCTTTTTCTTGTTTATCTCCTTAACCCCTTATGTTTTACACATAAGGTTGAGGGCGGAGTCTACAAGAACTATGAGGGAGTGTGAATTTTTGAAAGTTTGGCTGAATGTCGGACATGGTGTCTAGAAACGGGTTATGACTGGTGACAGGTTCTGGATCTAAGAAAGACTTACACCAATAGAGTATATACCATTGGCCCGGTTAGCCTCGGGGTGTATTGTCGAAATTAGTCCTGCCTCTCGCGTTATCTCTATCCCCAACTGGCCATGTTTTTCGATTGAACAAAGGCTGAACAATTGAGAATTCATACTTTATCGCACGGGTCGCACGTCCTTGGAAAGACTGAAAAATCAATGTCTTGTAATCCTTGTAAATTTTTGGCGAAATCAATTTGAGACATGTGTGCTAAAAATCTCGAAAATTGTTGAACATGTAAAGGACTTTCCAACGTTGCAGGTACTTAGTTGCATTAACTCCCCTGCGGTTTCATGATGCTCGGATTTCATCACCGGGTACCCTAACCTAAGTGAAGTTAGGGACATGAGACCAATGGATGAGTCATTCTATTCATGATTGTTCACGTAACTTGGATGTTTTCTGCAGGTTCTAACCATTTTCTCTTATGCATTCACACCATTTTATCATCTAGGTTGATCTTGTTTGATGCATTTAGTTAATTCTCATTAAGTAAATGTGTGATACATGGTAAATCGAAGTGTGACATTGTGTGAAAGGTGCCCTAAGAACATGTCCAACGTGCAAAATAAATTTTGTGTGTTTATATACTTAGATTTCTCATTGGTTACTATATTTCTGCATCATTTGCATTGCATTTTTATTATATATCATGTGCATTCATGTTTCTAGTATATTGTGCCTTAGTATTTTCGTTGCATATGTGTTATATGTTTAGTATAAATTCAGAGCTGAGCAATAGGCTGTTTTGTGTGATTTATCTGACATAGTTACACGTCTCGGAAAATTCTGAAACTTTTATGAAGTATTTGTATATGTGTCTAGTCTTTTCGTGTAAAATTTCAGCTAGTTCCAACGTGTGATTAATTCTAGAGAAATTATTCAAATAGTCATGCTCAGGTTGCTCGATTTTTGTGAATAGTCAAGCATCTTTGCATATCATTCATTCATTCATGCATTACATAATTGCATCATCTTGAATCATATTCATCATTGCATTTCATGCATTTTTATTGGATTTTATGTTTGTTGAGTTTTGAAGGATACAAAGGAGGAACGTGCTCCAAGTGTTTTCATAATTCGCAGCTTCTGTCTAAAATAGAACAGTCAACTTTGAAAAGTCATAACTTTCAGCTCGTTTGGAGTTAGCACGAGTTCTTTATATGAATGGAAAGCTCGAGACGTCTAGTTTTCAGTCATATAAAGATCACGAATTTCTGAGCTCTAAATCGTTCGGAATTCTAGTTTAAAGACACGGAGATCAGAACATTAAGCTGCAAAGTGGAAAGAACAAATGGAGGAGATGCACCTTCAAGATCAGGCTGTTCCAAGAGCATAAATGAAGCATCATGTCTAGGCTGTAAGACATTAAAAAACAAGCGCTTGTTGGGAGGCAACCCAATGGAGGATCGACATACAGATTTGCTTTCTTTTCCCTTCCTCCTTATTAGTTTGTTAGTGTGTTAATTAGTGAGATATTTTTGGTAAATTTTATTCTCCATGCTTGGTTCTATGTTTTTCTCTATTTACATTGAGGACAATGTAGGATTTAAGTGTGGGGGAGGGGTTTACACTTTATTTGAGTCATAAATTGTAAAAATTGGGCGAACAATGAAACTTTTCGGCGGATGATGCCCTAAAAATTTTTAATTTTTTTTATTTAATTTTTCGTGGGTTTTTAGTTTTCAAAAATTTTAGGTAGTTTTTGAGTGTATTTTAGTGTTTTTCAGAGTCTTAGGATGCCCTTAACTCGTCGATGATGATATTTTTCTGAGACAATTTCGAGTTCATGGCTTTCATATTATTAAAACTATGGAATTCTTTTGTTAATAGAAATGTTTTGATTGCATTGACATGTAGTGGATATGGTTTGATTAAACATGGTACATATTTCGCATGTTAGAATAAGTTTTAAATCATACAAACCTAAAAGTGAGTTTTTGAGCCTACATTACTTCATTTGAGAGTGAATTTCGTGCATATGGTTTTCAAAAACAAAACATGCTTCATCTAATTACTTGCCATAGATTTTAATGAACTAGAGATTACTAGAACTTACTCATGTAGATTTACAACGCTTTTAAGTTGATATATGCTCTGATTTTGGATATGATTAAAGGCAAATTAGGTTACCACCACTTAAACCAAATGGCCTTGTGTCTCATTGTGCGCACGAGTTGCGACACCCTTAGATTACCCCTTTGTGCCTACATTAAGCCTTTTCTTTCATTTACCACATACATATCTAAACACTTAGCCTAGTGTAGAATTTCCAACCCTTGTTCAAAGACTTGGTGAAGAGGTTTCGAAGCTAGCATAAAAGAAGTGGCGAAAAAAAAGTGATGAAAGAATACAAAAGAAGGGAAGACTTGTCCAAAAGATGATTGCCGAAAATACAAAAAAAAAAAAAAAAAAAAAGAAGAAGAAAAATCGAGAGCAAAAGAAAAGAAAAGAAAAAAAAATGTGTAAAAGCTCTCCGGCAAAAGTTCTAAGTGTAAAAGTTTGGACAAGTGAAGTTTAGAATGAAGTTAGGGCCCAAAAAGATGAAAATTGGCCCCCGATCTTGAAGTTTGACACAAGAAGAAGTGTAGAAAGGATGAGCCACGAATTCAAGAAGTTCTAAGTGCTAAACTAAGTCTTTGGAACGTTTCTACACCACCACTTATCTAAATTTCGAATGCCTTAGCCTTAGCCCCATTACAACCTTTCTAAAGTCCTTTATGATCCTTAAGATGAGTAGCCTTCAATTGGTTGAGTAAGTTACATGAGTAAGCATATGGTTTGGTTCATTTGTGCAAGTAATTATGAGGTATTTCGATGCAATACATATACATTTGAGTGAACCTCTTTTCATGAGTGAAAATATGATGAGTGCATCCATGTGAGATTGATTTAAACTTTTTCGAAGCATGCATAGCTTATAAATCACCATTGTTTTCATCTAAGTCTTACTTGTTCATGCATGAGAATATCTTTATTAACTCTTGAATTCCTTGTGCTTTAATTTTGAGAATTTTCATGGAATTTTCGAAATTCATTTGTTAAAGGGCTTAGTAGTATTTTTGTTGAAAAATTTTGAGTCTTAGATTAATTTAGTGTTTGCTAAGGGACTAGCAAAGTTTAAGTGTGGGGGATTTGATCTACGCATTTTAGGCGTATTAATTAATGTGTTTTCTCTACATTTTTACTTTGATAATTGCTTAGTTTTATTAGTTTTAACTTATTTTGTTAAATTCAGGTGTTGACCAAAAGAGACGGAGTAAAGGAGTCTACAAGCACGCAAAACGCAATAAATCCGGAGAAGAAATAGTCCGAGGAATGGTCTTCAAATGGTTACTAAAATACATTCCCATATGGTGTCAAGAATTGGAAACCAAATGCCAAATGAAATGGATACCAAAATGGTGGACAAAAAGATGAAGACATTTCTCCTGCGCGACCCAGGAAAGAGCAAATATGGCGGAATATATGGAGCATATAATGGACGAATTTTTGAAGGATATTCCATGAAGAAAAATACTTTATTTGAGGGCCAAAATATGTGCAAGAATATGGTATATTCGGCAAAGAAGTATTGGGGAATAAGGAATGCAAGATTTGAAGATATAAAGATTTCCTTTTCCTTGAAGAAGAAGAAAACTGGGCAGTCAGGTCACTCAACTTCTAAAATCCGTAGTAAATTCAATTCAACTCCAAATATGGCGTTCATTATATGGATTTTATAGCCCTTTGAATAAGCTTTCCAATGAAACAAGAATCGGAATTTTCTGAGCTCTAGATCTCCCGGAAAAGACGTTTCAAGACAGGCTGGCAATTCTACCCGAGTACACTAGGAAAACCTAGTTTGGAGAGGAAAGTTGGAATTCTTCACCTATAAATACAAGAGCTCGACTCATTCATTATAATCACTTATTCTATAGCCTATGCTCTGCCAAATACTCTCCTCCTCCCCACAAATTAAGCCGACATCCTCAAGAAGCCAACTACGCCATCAAACCGCCGCATCTCTTCTTCCACCGACGCATAGGGGATTCCGAACGTCATCCACCAAAGAAGTCTAGTTCTCTTGAGTATCCATAGGGGATTCCGAAGATATAAAAGTGTAACAATGACCTCTTTACTCCGTAGTCTCTTTTTGTTCATGAAACTTGTTTGTGTGTTTTGGATGATTGTATTTCGGTTTTATTACATAAGTAAATTTCAATAACTTTTCCATGTGTTCCTTATTCTAGATTTCAATTTTCATGAAGTTAATTGGTTCTTAATGCTTTGGTTTTGATTTAGGGGATTCCTAGTCTAGATCAATGGTGTTTAGGGGATGCCTAGCACAAAATATGAATTATGCATGTTTAATCGAAATTTAGGGTTATGGGATTTCGGTAGTGTTGTTATTTGCATGTGTTAATAAATGAGTTAGATTATGGATTAAGTTGATCACTTGTATATAATTAATTAGGTTTTCTTTTTGTTTCAAACGTGGTATGTGTTTTTGGGTCTCATATGTGTTTGCTTGTCTATGAGTCAATGCATGTTAGAGTCCTAGGATTATATGCTATGTTTGAGACGTTTCTAGTAAATAAATTAGGTAATTAAAAACAACTCTTTTATACCCCCTTTTTACTACACAAGAATTGCATGCACCCTTCAATCCCCGGTTTAGAACGATCCCTACTTGCTTATATTATACTACATCTATAGGGTTTTAAATTGTTTATGGTTGATTTATGTGTTTAATTTAAATGCATGTTTCCGTCATATCACCTGGGAGTGTCAAATCTCACAAATAGTGATTTCAAAAACTTCAAGACAACATCAACCTTGTTAGTCCGAGTGGCCACTGACTCCATCCACTTAGAAACATAATCAACGACAAGTAGAATGTAGACATTTTGTTGGGAGCTAGGAAAAAGACCCATAAAATCAATACCTCACATATCAAAAATTTCTACAACTAAAATTCGGTGCTAGAATATTTGATATTTAGGACCTATGTTACCTGTGAGCTAACAGCGATCACATGATTTATGAAACTCATGTACATCTTTGAACAAAGTTGGCCAGAAGAAGCCACTTTTAAGCACTTTCAATGCAGTTTTCTTTCCAGCAAAATGGCCTCCACCTATATGTGAGTGACAAAAAGATAAAATAGATTGAAACTCAGTTTCAGGAACGCACCTTCTTATCAATGAATCAAGACAATATTTCCATAGATAAGGCTCATCCTACACGTAGTACTTTGCTATCTTTGCCAACTTGTCTTTCTGAGCTCGACTGTAGTCACTTGGTATTCTTTCTGACTCAAGATAGTTGACAATATCCACATACCAAGGCTAAGAAACATTGAGAGCAAACAATTGCTCATCTGGGAAGCTTTCACGTAGAGGCAAAGAATCCTCTTCTGCATTGGGTCCATGCAAATATCCACATGCGTGATCCTGCTCAGGTGATCTGCCACCACATTGTCAATGCTTTTCTTGTCTTTGATTTCAATATCAAACTCCTGAAGTAGTAGCATCCAGCGAATCAACCTGGGCTTTGCATCCTATTTAGTTATTAAGTATCTCAAAGCAGCATGGTCAGAGAAAATAATCATATTAGTTCCTAGCATATAAGACCTAAATTTTTTCAAAGCAAAGGCCACAGCTAAAAGTTCATGTTCTGTAGTTCAATAATTCAATTGTGCATCATTTAAAGTCCCAGAAGCATAATAGATGACATGAGGCAACTTAGCTAGACATTGACCCAAAACCCCACCAACTGCATAATCAGATGCATCACACATCAATTCAAACGGTAAATTCCAGTCAGGTGCCTGTATGATGAGAGTAGTTGTCAGAAGCCCCTTGAGCTTGTTGAATCCCTTCAAGCATTCATCCGTGAATTTGAAAGCTACATCTTTTTGGAGCAATGCACACAATAGTCTGGATATCTTGGAAAAATCTTTGATAAATCTGCGATAAAACCCTGCATGTCCAAGAAAAGATCTCACCTCCTTCGTAGTTGAAGGAGGGGGTAAAGTACACATAATATCAACCTTACTTTATCAACCTCAATCCCTTTAGCAGATACTACATGTCCCAAAAATATTCCTTGTTCCACCATAAAGTGACATTTTTTCCAATTCAAAACAAGGTTAGTCTCAACACAACATTTCAAAACCATAGACAAATGATGGAGACACATATCAAAAGAATCACCAAAAACTGAAAAATTATCCATGAATACCTCAATGATTTTTTCAACCATGTCTGAAAATATGCTCATCATGCATCTTTGAAACGTCTCTGGAGCATTACACAAGCCAAAAGGCATCTGTCTGTAGGCAAAAGTGTCAAACGAGCATGTGAATGTGGCCTTTTCTTGATCATCTGTATGAATGACAATCTGATTGTAGCCAGAATAACCATCCAAGAAGCAGTAGAAAACATGACCTACAAGACGCTTAAACAGCTAATCAATAAAGGGTAAGGGAAAGTGATCCTTACGTGTGGTTGCATTGAGTTTGCGATAATCAATGTAAACTCTTCATCCAGTTTGTGTTCTTTAGGGTACCAACACATTCTCATCATTTTTCACCACTATGATGCCCGAACGCTTTGGAACAACCTGCACAGGACTCACCAATTTACTGTCGGAAATAGCATATATGATACCTGCATCTCGAAGCTTGATAACTTCTTTCTTCACAATATCCATCATTGGAGGGTTAAGCCTGCGTTGAGCTTCCCTTGTGGGCTTAGCTCCCTCCTCAAGATATATTCTATGCATGCAAGAGTAGGGCATATTCCCTTGATACCCGCTATTGTCCATCCAATTGCTTCTTTGTATTTCCTAAGGATAGTTAATAATTTCTTCCTACAATTGGGTTAACTGTGAAGAAATAATGACGGGTAAAGTATTACCAGTTCCCAAGAATGCATACTTCAAGTGCTTAGGTAATGATTTAAGTTCAAGTTCAGGAGCTACCTCAATGGAGGGACGAAAAGTTGTTTCAGTTACAGGTAGTGGAAAAGACTTAACAAACTTACATGTAGTTCATGAAGTTGCATCAAGTTCAACTATCACCTCATAGAATTCTTCATCCATGTTCAAGTCTTTAAAGGAATCGATCCTCAAACTCTCATCATCATAATCCTACCCCACACTTGAAGGTTTGCATCTCAGTTGTTCTTCAATGTTATTCAATTCTTCAACGGATCCGCCTCGAACCTCAAAGAGCTTTCTTCAAAGCATCTTCCTTCATCAAATATTGGATGTATTCCTGCATGAAACTATCAAACTCATCAACTGAATAACAGGAATAATCATTAGAATTTCATGGATGATTCATAGCTTCAAAGATGTTGAAGCAAATCTTTCTATCATCAACTCTCATTATGAGAGTTCCCTCATAACAATTAATCTTTGTCAAGGCTGTCCTCAAGAATGGTCAACCCAGAATCAATGGAAGTTCATAGGGCATGGGTTCTCTTTCCATCTCCAAGATGAAGAAATTCACTGGGAAAATTAAGTCACCTACCTGCACTAAAACATCCTCAACAACACCTAAGGGGTAACAACCAGATCTGTTAGCTAATTTAATAGTTACCAATGTGGGTGCAATTGTTGAGCTAGGTTCAGTTTATTACAAACAGAATAGGGCATCAAATTAATAGAAGCACCTAAATCCAATAAAGTACCATAAAACATTTTATCGTCAACAATGCATGGAACAGTGAAAAGACCTGGATCCCCCATCTTGGGTGACAACTTTCTTTGTATCACAGCAGCCACTTTCTCACTCAAAGCTACCGTCTCAGTTGGTATGTACTTCCTCTTAGCTGTACAAAGTTTCTCGAGAAACTTTGCATATTGAAAAATTTGCTTAAGTGCTTCAAGAAGATGAATGTTGACTTGAACCTTCCTAAAAATCTCCAATATATCATTGGTCTTGTCCTCCTTCTCTTGCTTCTTCAACCTGTTAGGAAAACGAACGAGAATATTAGTGGAAGAATAAGGTTTAGAAGATACTTGCCTATTCTTTGAACTTGTCACTCCAGGAGAATTTTTGATGGGTCGAAAGTTTCCTGAAGGATTTTCTCGACCGGTCGATGCCTTGGTTCTGTCTGAGTTTTGCACTTTTTCGATGGTTCGAACTGGGACGACTGAAATTGGTCTGCCAAATTTTCGAACACAATTTGCTCAATGACTGGTTCCTCCAATGCTTATGACCCCTTCTTAGGCTCTGAGACTTGTTCTACAACCTTTCCACTCCTCAACTCCATAGCATGCACATCACGCTCATTTTGGATTAGGCTCAATTTTGCTAGGAAGTGCTTCAAAGTTTTGCTGAGTCAAAATTTGTTAAACATGACTCATCTGGTGCTCAAGAAGCTCGATAGATTTCCCATGTTGTTGACCAATAGTCATGACTTCTTGACTGAGAGTGGTTATAGCCGCAGTCGTTCCCTCAAACACTTTCTTGTTATCCAATATCATCTGATGAAGTAGGGCTTCCATGCTTGAAGTACTTGTGGATGCTTGATAGGCCTGGCACAAGATCCGAAGAACTGATCCGAAAGAACCGGATCCGTAGAGTCCAGTTCCGGATCTCTAAAAAATTGTGTTTTCTAAGATTCGATTCCGGATCCTGATATCAAAAAACAGTCAGATCCGAAGGAACCGTTTTATAATTAACACAACTCATATATATAACTTCAACTATATAAATCTTAAATACTCAAACTCAAATAAGTCGGCCCAACCCAACACCTACTCTCTTTTTTCTTTCTAATTCAATTAATTTCAACTTGTCACAATTTGTATAGGCCTATAAAATTTAATTTAATGAGTGATATGATGCAAATATGATCTTGATGAATGACAAGTTGATATGTTGATGATCACATGCATGTGATTTAATATGCAAATTATACGTTTTTTTTATAGATAGATTATATATTAAGCTATATCAAACATAAAGTAAGAGAATTTTGAAGTCCATTTTACAAAAGTTTCATTGTTCATTTTTCGGTTTTTTTTTTCAAATGGATCTTCTACGAGAACCGCTAGAACCGAAACTGAAACCGAACGGTTCTGGTTCCAAACAGTTCTACTCATGATTGTTACAGAACCGAACTGAATGTAAACAAACAGTTCTGGATCCGGATCTTAAATTTTTTGCCTAGATCTGAACTGAATCCATGCTTAATGCCTGAGTTTATGGAATAGGAGCTTGGTATTGCTGCTGTGTTGTTTTCCTTTGACCATACATCTGTCCATCTCCTCTAGGTGGTCTTGGTGCAAATCTAGGTGGATTAGATGAAGGATTTAGCACATTGTTGTTCTCGTAGCTCAGAAGTGGATGATCCATGTTTCCTCCATAATTATTGAATTGTCCCCCAGTAAAGTTTGCATCCTCTTCTTCCTCATTTGCCCTAAACTTAGGACAGTCTTCAGCTAGATGTTCTATTTTAGAACATATAATATAAACTACCTGAGCTACAGCAACTGTTTTCTTCTTATCGACCTTCAAAGCACTGGCTATCAAGGCTATATCATTCTCCATAGAGCTCTACCTCTTTTTCATGGCTCCATCAATTGCAACTGCATTCAGAGATCTCCTACTAGCACCCATGGATCTATCTCTAGACTGGAGCTGTTTGGAGTTCTCTGCTTGATTTTCCACAATTGGTTGAGCTTCCTCCTCAGTCAGATTCCACTAGTTACCCCCAGTAGTTGCATCAAGTTTCTATATATTAAATGAATCCAGTCCTTTATAGAAGAACTCTATTTGAGTATTGATGTTAAACTTATGGTGAGGACATTCTTGAAGTAGACCCTCGAACTGACTTCATGCTTAATGCAATTCATCCCCATCTTTCTGCCTAAATGTACTGATCTGTTTCTTCAAGTTTTTGGTGCGAGATGCAGAATAGAATTCTTTCATAAAGGCAACAGCCATCTTTGGCCATGTATCCATCGATTGAGAGGCCAATGATTTGAACCATGTCTTTGCTTGCTCTTTCAACGAGAATGAGAATAAGAGGAGCTTGACAGTATCTTCCTCAACATTCTGTGACTTCTGTATCCTGCATAGTGTTGTAAACTCATTTAGATGGTTTTGAGGATCCTTAGAGGGAGTGCCTCTGAAGTGTGGAAAATTTGAGATAAGAGATGGAGGTTTTGAATAAGCTCTCAAATTTGTTGGCAACGCAATTGGTGAATCTGCTACCCCTGAACGTGGAGTGATTCTCTGAATTTTTGGTTATTAGCCATTGGTGGTGGCGTTGGAATCAACTGCTCTTCAACCTCTAGCTTAGACTCTGAATGTATCTCGGACTCAGAATATACACCGCCACTGTTACTCATGCTCGCCAATAGTCGATCTCCTTTGTTTTCGGTTGTGCTTTGTTGATTTCTCAATCTCTGGATCAAGTAACAGTGGCTCAGAGCTTGCAATGTGATGAGTACGCATACAATAGGCTCATGCACACAGTAGCACATGTAAGACTCAAAATAAAAAGAAAACTAAACAAACAACCAAAAATAAAAGACACTATTAAGACTTAGAATTAAAGCAATCCCCGGCAGAACGACGCTTAAATTTGATAGGAAGAAAACCACCTATCAAAGATACCCTATTTATATAAACATTATATCGATGTAGTTTAATGGAAAATATGGGTCATTAAACACAGAGAATTGGTAAAACTAAGACTCAAGAACACAAGAAACACAAAGAGACGAAAAAATCAGAAATATGGCAGACTCGACCACTAGACACTAACTAAATTACGAACCTAATCTAGACTAAACCAAATGACACGAAAATTTAATACAATGAACTAGACTCAATGGTGGACTTCCACACAAAATTGGAAAATGTTCGGAGTTGATTTGGTTGCCGAAATAATTCGGCAAACTACAGCTAATGCTGAAAATATGTAAATTTCGGTAAAGTAAATGTTGATGAAAATCAGATAGAGATAAATGTTAGGAACTTCTCTCCACCCTAGAAAACCTACGATTACCCCAACCTAATCTAAATAAACATGGATGAATGTTCCTCATGCACGAGCTATGGTTAAGTTATCTTGCATATTACACTCTCTTACTTGGCATAAAAGAGGGAATGGTCATCCGCTCTAACTTGATCCATAATCAATCGACTTATACATATAGTGGTGTAAGCCTAGAAAACTAGAGTCATTAGAATCTAAGAAGTTTTGAAGAACAATAAAGCTTCAAGCGTTGATTTGGTGGTCACCCTTCCCTCTCTAAGGATTCACTTCACACAAGTTATCACTACGGGTTTGCTTATCTCTTTAGAACATGCGATAATATGATGGTTATGCATACATTCAAGATAGTAAACTCTACAACATGCAACTAAGTTGGCCACCAAATAAACATGAAATAGAAATCATCACTGAAATTATAGTAAAGTAAATCTCATCCAAATAGTTATTGAAATCTAGAGGGGTTCAAAATCGTAAGCATATCTAGGGCTTTGATCATCCCCTAACTAGGAAAGTTTAGCTACTCATAGTCATAAGAATACAATAGCAAAACATGATGGGGAATGAAGGATTAAACCAAAACCCTAGAATTATTTGCAGGGTAATTTCGATGGGTCGAGAAATTGGTTCGACCGGTCGAAATCAGACGGCTGGCTGGTCTTCTTGGCGGCTCTTCATCTCTTCGTAAGCTTCTGTCTCTGAAAATCAACAACCCCAAATTCTTCTACAAAGTATGCTTATATAGGTTTGACTTTGGCCTCTCCTTATCATCATAGGGTTGAGTCATCTCTGCATGGGCTTGTCACATCATCAATCCTTCTTGGAGTAGAATTCTTTTTTTATTACTCCTTTTTGTATTTTTCTCCAAATAATCCTAATAAATAAAAATACAATTAATTACTGAAAACTAAACAAATACACCAAATATTTTTAAATTAATTAAGCACAAAAGAGTTGCATATTTATATAACCATCACTATATGTAGCCAATTTCTGAGAAACTTAATTGACAGAAACATATATAATTCCATGCGCTCATTCTACGACTTGGATCACTTAGTTTACGAACGTACTTGAAATTAGAGATTACAAAAGAGATTCAAAGTTTCAAACTTGAGATCTAAAGCAGAAATGAAAACTTGAGGCTAAAGTCGTGACCTAGACTGCTCTGATATCTCTAATATTAACCGCCCATTAACAAACGCGAGAGCTTGAAGATTAGCCATGCATATTACTTAGGAACGTACTTGTTATCTAAAGCTAATAAGTGATAAACTGATAATTGAAATACATGATTTGATAATGTTATAATTAAAATCGAGCTATATATATAATTAATCTTAAGTAACCAATGTATATATTGTTATCTGCTTCAAACTACTGACCGATCCGGAGCAGTCGACATATATAAAATGATACAATTAAGATAATACAATATGTATAATATTGCTATCAATTTATTTGCATACTGTGGAATTTCTTATAGTACGTAGACCGGACATATCAGAAAATACTTCTATACATGATCATGAGGGCCTTTCATGTTTTGATAGATAAGATGGCCTGTCGTTCTTTGATATAAACCAACCATACAGAAAACTATTCACATTCTATAAACTAATTAAGAAATCATCAACACGAGGATACATCGATCTAATTTCATCTCTATACTATATATTAAATTTCGGGGTTTCTAGCTCATAGCGGAATTATATATCCATGCATAAAAAATAGATAAGTTCGGTGATACAGTGATCGAGCAATAGTGATTTACAATCAGAGAGAAGAAAACAAACATATGGGACCTAAACCATGTTACGTACAACACTCTGCTTAAAGATATATATACCCTCGATCTCTCAACAAAACCAGCCATCATATACTCCAACTCACCACCACATGGCCATTGTTCTTGATCGATCAGTTGCTTTCCCCAGTCTCCTCCGGTTTAGAAATCGAGAGATATAGCCTCTGGTTTCATCAGCATGCATTTAAGTTCAGTGACATATGGACCTGCACTTAGTTATCTATAATAATAGTATTTACAAAACACAGTCGCACTGTCTGACTGAGGCCAATGGATGGCAGCAGCCAGCAGGAGTTTCTATTTGGACCGTCATGATACCATTAAAGAAAAAACAAGTGGAGCAAAATTAATCTTGGTGACAAGCTTAGATATATAAAAGCAAACCCATGTGAGTAGTTTCACACAAGTCCTCTATAAATAGCACCACAACATACTCAAATTTTCACAACTTCATACACACTACCATCTAGAAGAACAAAACCAAACCAGAAAGAAACGTATACAGATCCATTTTTTCACGTAGACAATGGCTATAATTCGATTACCTTCGTTGATGCAAAACGTGAAGCACATTCTGAGAGCTAACAAGTCGTCTCATAGTAGTCGTGAAGTTCCGAAAGGGCATGTTGCTGTCTATGTTGGAGAGCAACTGGGGAAGACGAGGTACGTGGTGCCTGTGGCTTACTTGAACCATCCTTCATTCATGGACTTGCTTAAGAGAGCTGAGGATGAGTTTGGCTTCAACCATCCCATGGGTGGTCTCACCCTTCCTTGCCGGGAAGAGACCTTCCTTGATCTTCTTGCTTCTGATCTTGCCGGTGCTCGATGACTCGGTTTCGATCGGCCGGTGATGAGTATATTGCTCCGATCACAGTTTTGATATATACTTAGTTAGGTTGTTATAGTAGAAGCTCGATTTAGGGTTTAGCCTGGTAAGTAAGATGAGAATGGGCGTGAAGTGATGATATCTACCTTCCATCCTCTCGGTTTCATTATCATCAAATACTTTATTCGACCCACATTTTAGATAGATTAGTGTGATCAATGTACTACTATGGATGATGTAATTTACTTGGTTAGACATACTTAATTAATGGAATTACATTTTTACTAATCGATCTACTCTGTTGCGATCTCATGTTGTGTATGAATGCTACTCCAACATGGCACATGAAGTTGACATTAATATACGTGGAATATGGCCACCACATGCACATGTTAATTATCACGTTTTCAAGTACCATTTGACTATAAGTTTGCCGATTAATTAAGGGATTAAATTTACCTGTGTTCGAATTCTTTAGGTCAGGTTAAAAAAATGTCTGAATTCGAAAAATTATCAAAATGGTGTCCAGACTCTGAAAACGCTATAAGTGTGGTGCCTGGAGCCATTTTCCGGTGAATCTTCGGCTCCAATAATGACGTGTGCATGATGATTATTTGAAATTAGGGTTATAATTATCATTTAACATACCAGGTCATTTTTTTTTCAATTTTTTTCCTTTCCTCCTCCTCGGGCAGGTGGCCAAATCTCGGCCCTAACCCCTCCCTCTCGATCAACGTCGCCCCTTTCTCCATCCACCACCTCATGTCGAGGCACCCCATCAACAACAAATGCATTCACAAATCTAAAACGTTAACCCTTTATCGTACTACATCCAAATCAAATAACCCAAGAAGCATTCAAGACAATCAATTCAAAAAGCAATCCGGGGCCACATCGTCAACAGCAGAGAGTGCAAGAGGGCGACGATGTTCGTCACTACTGTGCGAGAGAGAGAGAGAGAGAGGTGCGATTATCTTGTGGTGGTGATGTGAGCCTGATGAGGCGACACTGCTGAGCTAAAACAAGGAGCGTTGGGCTAATGCTGCAAGCACGGCGAAGCCGAGAAGAAATTGAGGTCAGGGCGGCGCCATCTCCCTCTCTTCCACACCCAAACTCCGCCATAGATCGAAAACCTAATCCTAACCTTGACTTCAATTCGTCTCCAATTGTTGACTTCGATTCGTCTCCAATTGAGTCCGGCGACAACGACCTGGTTCGTGTCCAACTCCATTTTTCTCCTAATTGCCAACTTACCTCATCTAAACCCACAACCAAACGCCCAGCCACAACAACAATAACAAGAAGAAACCATCCTCCTCGCAACCGACCCGAACCCGCGCTAGAAATGCCCCACCCACCCTAACACAACCCGATTTCTATAACCAACGTGATCCAAAACCCATATCACGAGACCTGAAATTGGTTCGCGACCCGATCCGGATTCATCATCACCCATTCCCTGGCATCATCCCGGGTATAGTCTTCAAGCACCAACTGGACTTTCTGGAAACCCATCGCGGACCTCCTCGAGAAAAACCCGAACCACTCTGATCTCATGAGTGGGGGATGTGATGGGAGTGGGGCTGGATTGAATGGATCAATGATAATAAGGTTTGAGCACACTGTTTTGCGATCTAAAGCCACCAACGACGTGAGACAAGTCGAGGAAGAAAGAGGACGGTACAGGCGAGCACCGGTCTAGAGAGAGAGAGAGATCGAATAAAAGAAAATAAAAGAAAACTAAATAAAAAAGGAAAAAGAAAAAGAAAAAAAATGAAAGGATATTACAGTTATTTTTCCTCTTTTTAAAAAAAAATAATTGTCACGTCATCATCATTGGAACCGGAGATTCGTCGGAAAATGGCTCTAGGCACCACACTTATAGCGTTTTCAGAGTCTAGATATCATTTTAATAGTTTTTCGAGTTCAGACACTTTTTTAACCTGATCCAAAGAATACAGACACCACGAATGAGTTTAATCCTTAATTAATTGAAACCTAATTATAGTGCAGTCGGTACACTGAGATCCATGCATATATATGAAACAGCTAGATGGGAACTAACTAATTAGATCAACCACAAAGGGGATTAATGGTTAATTAGACTCATGCAGAAAGAATATTTACCATCTTGGATGATAATTCTAACTCATACTGTAAGAAACCACGAACAGCTATAGCTAGCTTTGTTTGCTATTCAGTGTACAAGTTCGCATACAAATACAGTTGCATTGTGTTATTAGTACGGTACATACGTAGTTTCCGAAACAACTCGATCTTTATAACCTTAAAATGCATGAAAACCACAATCATATCACACCCATTTTAACTCATAATTAATCGATCAGATCCATATATACGTGCGTAGAAATGACAATTATTGGTTTGCCTTCGATGAAAATTAATTAAGAATATTAAGCATAGTTTTGGAAGGCTCATGATCATCAGGAAGTCCCAAAAGGGTATGTTGCTATTTATGTACGTAGGTGAGCAAATTGGGAAGAAAACCAGGTATGTTGTGCGAGTATTCTTCTTCAACCACTCTTCCTTCAAGTATTTGTTTAGGGCCAAGTCTAATGGTATAGTCAATTATTATGGTGGAGCAACAACAGTAAAATTTGGCAGAAGAAATGAAAGTTTTTGCTTCTTCGACCAAATAGCCAATTACATGTGGATGGTATTTTAAATTGTTACTATCCTCTTCATCTCATCTTTCTTCTTCCTCTTTTTCTTCTTCTTCCTATTTTTTCTCTTCCCAACTCAGTGCAACAGACCATTCGAAATTTCAAATCATGAAGAAATTTTTTGTAAGTGAAGAATAAAAAAAAAGAAGGAATTATATATGCCCAGGAGAACAACGCACAAGCACATTTCATTTTATTTTTTGGGCTTTATAGTTTGTCAATGAGATTGCTGGGATCTAGTTGTTAAACAAATTACTTCAACAAATAAGAAGCCATATGTAACAGATCCATATTCACTAGTAGCCTGATAAGAGTATATTAAGCTGCATATCAGATCTATGTTTTGATATTGTAGGAGTATTTGGTTGCAAATATGTGTAGAGCTGCAAATGGAGGTATACTATTTTTGATGTTGTTGTAGGAGCAGAACTTTAGAAGTTCATCAAGAATTCAATGCAGAAAAGAACATCAATATATTAATATAATAATAGAAACATTTGGCATATCGGTTGGGAGGAATTTGGGCCAAAATGTTAATTAATTGCCACATCAACCTTCAAAATTTAAATTTGACAAAAAAATTTTGACTACATCAACCTTCAAATATCTTATCGACGGTCTGATGATTCTGTGTCGAGAAGAGATCGAGCTCGATCAATTCATCGATCTGATTATTACTTCTGATCAGATAGGTGGTGATGTTATTATCACGAAGAAGATCATAGATTGAGCCTAGAGGCTGGGTTATATAAACATAGCTAGATTGCTATTACTAAATAATATTGTTGAATTGAAGATCCCACATTGGAAAATAAGCAAGTTGAAAATAACTTATAAATAAATGGACTAAACCCAATATTAACCGAGATCTTTTGGATAAAATCCAACACCTTAAAAATGATTTAAAATGAGAGAATATTGGTTATATTGGGGGCCCACGTGTCACGCTTGTCGCTAATTCAACTTGGTATCAAAGCCAAAAATCCTGAGAATTGTATGCTACACCCACACCTTCGAGATGTGAATAACTAGTTCATGGAACATAGAAGATTTGAATGGAGATACACTAACTAGCAGTGTAGAACTTGTACTAGGAAAGGCCAAGTTTCACCTTCTTCTTTTTCTCTGAATAGGAAGAAAAAGAGATGCATCTGAGACCAAGTAAAAGACCACATTTGGCTGAGAAGGGATCTCAACTGCCCCTCAAACATTCTAATGACAGTGGAAATGTCCCATTTCCCCGTACTGTGGCCTTTGCAGATGGAACAGTACGTTTGGAGAGAGAATTAAAGAAGCCAAAGGTGGAGGTATCCGCAACGTCTGCTACATTATCTGGCGAACATACCTCAATGAAACCTCCTGGTAAATATATCTTTCAACAGCATGAATATCTTCTTTTACAATAAAGGTCAAAATCTGTTACCTTCTTCATACTCTTTCTGGGCTACATGTTATGCTTGGAAATTTGCAGGAGTTCTAATTTCAGACTTCGATGCATGAATAATGAAACATCAAGGCACCCTTAAAATTTGATATCTTTTCCCCCTATATATCATATTGAATAAGTCTTTGCAATAACCTCCGTGTTACAGGACCAATGAACGGAGGTGTTAGAAGGCACGGCCCTAATACAGACTCAAATGGTGCAGAAATTACTTGTGAAGACACAAAGCCAGGTCAATCTATACCAGACATAACAAAATCAACTGAAAAAGTGCCAATATCCCTAGTAGGTGACGTCAGAATTAAGAGCTTGCCAAAGTTCAATTACATCCCGCAAAACGTCATACACCAAAATGCCAAACTGAACGTTTCACTGACTCGCATTGCGGATGAGGATTGCTGTAAAGATTGTTCTGGAGATTGTCTTTCAGCCGCCTTACCATGTGCTTGTGCTCACGAAACTGGTGGCGAGTTTGTGTACACACCAAAAGGTCTGCTTAAAGAAGATTTTCTAAGTAAGCGTATGTCCGTGATATGGGAACCAGAGAAGCAGCCTCAGGTTTATTGTCAAGACTGTCCTCATGAGATGGTTAAGAATGAACTCATGCCTGAAAAATGCAAAGGACACTTGGTCAGGCAATTTATTAAAGAATGTTGGAGAAAATGTGGTTGTGATATGAAGTGTGGAAATCGAGTTGTACAAAGAGGGATTTCATGCAAGTTACAGGTCAGTTTTGCATTAACTTTCTTGTAGGACATCTTTGTGAGTTTCATCTGAAATATATGAAAGCACCAAAAGGAAATGACTTTAAACTGCCATTTTCTTTTAACAAAAACCAAGTTTGGTACATTCAGTTTGGTATTTTCAAGAAGCATACTTTGTACCAGTCCAGGGATTCTAGCCTTGTATTTTTAAAGGAACCACTCCTATCTGTCAAAAACAAAATTCTATTTGCAGCTTTCCAAACTAAATTCAATTCTTTACTCAGAATTTTCAGAGAGCAGTAGTTGCGTTTTTTTTTTCTTGTAATTATGTACTTCCTTTTTTGAGGTTTTCTGTTTCTCTACGAAAACAAATAATTATTATACTGCTTGATTTATATGAACATTCATGTCAGTTAGATGACAATACTTTCTGCAAGAATATGATTCAGAACAGTCTACTAGATATTTCTTGTTTGCATATACCTCAGGTGGTCTGGACTCCTGAAGGAAAAGGCTGGGGAGTTAGAACCTTAGAGGCCTTGGAGAAAGGAGCTTTCGTCTGCGAATATGCGGGGGAGATTATGACTAATACTGAATTGTATGATCGGAATATAGAAGGCATTGGTACTGGCAGACACACATACCCAGTGTACCTAGATGCAGACTGGGGGTCGGAACAAATTTTGGATGATGAGCATGCCCTCTGTCTGGATGCAACGCTTCATGGGAATGTTGCAAGGTTCATCAATCACAGGTAATATTTTCGAGTCATTTGCATTTCCATTTTGTATATCTTGATAAAGTTATGCACTGCCTAACTTTCAGTCTTCACATAAGCAGTTCATATAGCCTATAAACATATGTGCAACAATCATTTTGGTGCCTTTGGTTTGGAAATTACGTATAACTGCATAAGCTGTAGCAAATACTATTACAATGTGGGTATTTCACATACTAGATTGACAAAGATCATCCAACCATAAATTGTATGGTCTAAGGAACTTGTGTTGGGTTATTTAAAAAAAAATGGAACTTGTGTTGGGTTTTTTTTTTATGAATAACTTGTTATTCTGGATCGGAAGAAGGGTGTACTGTCTGGTTGCTTAAAAGACTTGTTTTTGAGAAATGATCAAGATATATGGTTTGGCAATTTCATTGTTCCATTTACTTTCTCTTACATTTGATTCACATTACAATTCCAGATGCGGTGATGCGAACTTGGTTGATATCCCAGTTCAAGTGGAGACTCCTGACCGCCATTATTATCATGTGCGTATTGGGCTGCTTCCTTTAGAAATGTGTAAGCATGCGCGCGCGCGCGCACACACACACAAATGGAAACATTGACAAACATATTAAACAATGTATCTGATGAATATTGAAAGCTCTTCTGTTTGATTGTGATTATGCATTGAAGAAAACCCTGATTTTATCTTCTGGTCCTTGTAAACAGATTGCCTTTTTTACTACCAGGAAAGTCAATGCCTTTGAAGAGTTAACTTGGGTGAGTTTGCCTGCTTTTTAATCTAGTACATGGTTCATTATTGACTTAGGTACATAGGAATATGATTTCGATTTTCCTATAACAGTAGGTTGACGTTTAGTCGAAGTTGGGTTCCATTAGCAAGTTTGAGAATTTTGACTTTCAGAGTTTCAGTTGTGGATGAGATGAACAATAGACCTAGCCTAGAGGGTTTATTTTGGTTGGGGCACGCTCAGTTGTTCCTCATTTTTGTATAACATTACATGCATACATAGTACATACTAAACACTTCACGAGATCACTCTTTCCAGTTGAGTATATACCCAGAGGAGAAAAGTTGTCTCTAATTCCATCCTAGAAAGTACATAATTTGGCATAGTAGCATTACCTGTACCGGGGTTTGAGTCCAACCTTTGTGGTACTTCCCTGAACCAGATGTCTGCAGTAGAAAGTCAAATTCCTGTGGTGAATGCAAATGTCAAGCTAATTCATCCTTATTACTTAAGTCTCTATACTATACGCTTGCTATGTATACTGTCAAATGGTTTTTCATATCTTTTGTAATATCCAATTGACTGATATCATAATATCATAAAGACTGAATCAATCAATTCAGATGTTCTTATATGAAGTTGTCTTTTGTTGATAGATCTGTGAAATCATTTTACAGGATTATGGGATCGATTTTTATGATGACAGCCATCCTGTCAAGGCATTTAAGTGCACTTGTGGAAGTTCATACTGCCGAAACAGAAACAAATAGGTTGGTACAGTATCTCTTTTTAAATTATCTGAGCTAAATGGTAGTTTCTGCTGTGTAAGACAACCCTCAGAACAGTGTGGCAAAAGCAAAAGTTCAAATTGGACATTGTTTTGGGCACAGTGGAGCTGAAAGAGATTTTGTGCATTATTCATAGTTAGCTGCTGAATATAATCTATTCCACATTTTTTTGCAGGGAAAAATGTGTTGACTCTTGGGTAACCAGTGACATTCTTCTTCTTCTTTTAACTGTACTTGCTTTAGTTGCCATCATAAGCTACCTATACAACCTACTAACAAATTCATACTGTTTGTTTGGATGAGATGAAAAACAGGAGAGAATTAGACATATTTTGCACAATTGTAAGAGTGTTTTAGGAAATAAGAATATGAAGAGAATAATTTGAAGCAATGAATTCTGTAACTTTATTAATGAAGGAGCAACTCCTATATATAGGAGAGTACAAGAGGTACAATCAGGAAAGTAATCCCATTACAATACTGGATAAGTTATACTTGCCATATCCTGTAATCTCCACCATAACTAGGAACATCAAATATCCTACAACACTCCCCCTTGTGCCGGTGTATGGTGGTGATTCCTCTTCATTTGCTTCATTGGTGCCTCATCAAAAACCTTGTCGAGCCAAAAACCTTTGCAGGAGAAAAATCGGTCTCGCCAAGTAAAAAGAGTGCAGATCGTCGTAGACAATGATATGACACATAGCTATGTTGCCTCATTAAAAACTTGCTAAGTAATAAAAACCCAGTGGGATAAAAACAACCTTAGTCAAGGAAAAAGAGTGCAACGTGTCCTTCACATTCAGAAACGCTCATGTGTATGCTAGACTCCCCCTGATGTGTGCATCTATCCTTGATACCAATAATCAAGGCAGCTTAGACAAGCTGAGCAACCCTATGCTCTTCACATGCTTCTGGAATGTGGATTTGGGCAATGACTTAGTAAATAAATCTGCCACATTGTTCTCAGATCGAACTTGGTTAATCTGGATCTTGAGAAACTCTTGTTGTTGCTGATTATAAAAATACTTAGGCGATATGTGCTTGGTATTGTCGCATTTGATGTAACCTTGCTTCATCTGCTCAATGCAGGCCGCATTATCCTCATAAATGCATGTAGGTTCATCAGTAGTGGATCCCAATCCACAAGTCTCACGAATATCTGTAATAATGGACCTAAACCATATACACTCCTTAATTGCCTCATGAAGAGCAATAATCTCAGAATGATTCGTGGATGTAGCGACTAGGGTCTGCTTTGTAGACCTCCAAGATATCGCGGTGTTTCCCATAGTAAAGAGATATCCTGTTTGGGAACGACCTTTATGTGGATCAGAGAGAAATCCAGCATCAGCAAAACCCGTCAACACATCACAAGGATTGTTGGTATAGGGGGTAAAGGGAATGGCGTCACCATCTTCAATGGCACGACCTTTCGATACGGTGGCTTTCCGTCTTGTCTCTCTGTAGGGATAAAACAAGCCCATATCTATCGTACCCTTCAAGTACCTGAAGATATTCTTAATGCCTGTCCAATGACGTTGCGTGGGCGCTGAGCTAAATCTAGCTAACAAGTTCACAGCAAATGAGATGTCCGGTCTTGTGCATTGAGATAAGTACAGTAATGCACCTACTGCACTTAGATAAGGCACTTCAGCCCCTAACAGTTCATCGTCCTCATCCCTTGGACGGAATGGATCCTTTTCTGGATCTAGGCTGCGGACTACCATGGGGGTGCTAGCAGGATGTGCCTTGTCCATGTTGAACCTTCTCAACATCTTGCGGACATAAGCAGCCTGGTGGACTAATATTCCACTACTACGGTGTTCTAGCTCAAGGCCTAGACAAAACCGTGTCTTCCCAAGGTCCTTCATCTCAAACTCGGATTTCAAGTACTTCGCAGTATCCCTTAATTCATCAAGGGTTCCGATGAGATTCATATCATCGACATAAACTGCTACTATTGCAAATCCGGAACTTGTTCTTTTAATGAACACGCAAGGGCATAGCTTGTTATTCACATATCCCTTCCCAATCAAGTATTCACTTAGGCGGTTGTACCACATACGCCCGGATTGCTTCAATCCATACAGTGACCTTCTCAATCTTATAGAGAATGCTCTCCGTGGTTTAGAGCTACTTGACTTGGGTAATTCGAATCCATCAGGGACTCTCATGTATATCTCTGAATCTAGATCCCCATAGAGATATGCAGTAACCACATCCATTAGCTGCATGTCCAGTTTTTCGGAAACTACCAAACTGACAAGGTAGCGGAATGTTATGACATCCATTACAGGAGAATACGTCTCCTCGTAGTCAATACCAGGGCGTTGTGAGAAACCTTGCGCCACAAGGCGAGCTTTGTATCTTACAACCTCATTATTCTCATTACGCTTTCTAACAAAGACCCATTTATGTCCTATAGGTTTTACACTTGGCGGGGTTAGCACTACCGGGCCAAACACCTGTCTCTTTGTTAGTGAATCTATTTCAGCCTGGATTGCATCTTTCCATTTGGGCCAATCTGATCTCTGTTGACACTCTTCAACAGATCGAGGTTCGATGTCATCATGTTCTATGAGTTCATGTGCAACTGAGAATGCAAATGCATCGTCAATGATCATAGATTCTCTCTCCAAAATCTCATGTATGCTAGCATAATTCATCGAAATTTCTTTATGCACTGAACTAAGATCAACCGTTGGAACTCCCTCCAAATTGGTTGTCTCAAGGACATAACTGTAGTCAGGAATAATTTCATGAGATGGATTCTGAGAGTTGATGAACAATGGATCTTGTTGTGCCGATCTCCCCCTCTTCCTAGGGTGAGTATCCATCGAACCTACAGGTCTCCCCCTCTTCCTTTGGGGAACCGTGGCCTCAGCCACCATACGTCCACCATGTGTAGTGGCGCTGCTCTCTCCCATCATAGGGATGGCGGCATGACATCCTCCCTGTGGGATGTCAATCCTTGCAGGCACATTTGCAGCAGGTATATGTGATCTTGTCACTTTAGCAAGGTCAACAAACGTATCAGGCATCGAATCTGCTACATTACCAAGCTCTATAATTCTCCTTACTTCACTATCTGCTAGTGAGGAGCGGGGATCAAGATGAGACAAGTTAGGGACTGACCATGACAATTCTTGTCGTTCATGTGTCCTTCCTCCCCCTAACGACGGAAAGTTTGTCTCATCAAAGTGACAATCCGCAAATCTTGCGGTAAATAGATCGCCTGTCAAGGGTTCTAAGTAGCGGATTATAGTTGGTGAAACAAAACCAACATATATGCCCATTCGTCTCTGAGGACCCATTTTATTGCGTAAAGGTGGTGCGATTGGCACATAGACTGCACAACCAAATATGCGTAGGTGAGAAATATTCGGCTCATATCCAGTAACCATCTGGTACGCAGAAAATGGTTGTCTAGCAGCGGGTCTAAAACGAATAAGCATTGCTGCATGTAATATTGCATAAGCCCAAGCAGAAGTGGGTAGGTTGGTATGCATGACCAAAGCCCGTCCAACCATTTGAAGTCTTTTAATGGTGGCTTCTGCGAGACCATTTTGGGTGTGTACATGGGGAACTGAATGCTCGACATCAATCCCGATGGACATGCAATAATCATCGAATGTTTGCGATGTAAACTCCCCAGCATTGTCGAGACGGATCGACTTTATAGGATGATCGGGATGGTGAGCCCTCAAACGAATAATCTGGGTAAGGAGTTTAGCATATGCAGCATTTCTTGTGGACAATAATGCGACATGTGACCAGCGTGTCGAAGCATCCACCAATACCATAA
Source organism: Geum urbanum (assembly GCA_946800695.1). Classification (NCBI taxonomy): domain Eukaryota; kingdom Viridiplantae; phylum Streptophyta; class Magnoliopsida; order Rosales; family Rosaceae; genus Geum; species Geum urbanum. The sequence continues at coordinate 2,165,256 of OX327002.1, read as the reverse complement.
AGTATCTAAATGGTCCGCATGATGGGTGGATGGGTCCACAAATATCACCTTGGATACGTTGTAAGAATGGAATATTTTCTTTGGTGTCTTTAGCGTAAGAGGGTCTCGCTCCTACCTTGGCTAAAGAGCATGCTTTGCAGAACGAGCGATGAGCATTAGACATCACCAGTGAGGATGCTGACGTTTGCTCAAGGTCTCCATGGACTTGGGAAGCATCATAGGGGACGAGAGCACCACTCTTGGTGTCAAGTCGTCTCCTCTTAGGTGAGGAGGTGTCGGTATGAGGCCGACCATGGATGGTGGCGCCACCCCTCTTGGTGCCCACCTCCATATTTGTGTGAACCGCTCTTTGGTTCTTGCTTCCTTTCGCTCGAAAGAATGGATGTCCGTTTGAATTCTTCAAAATTCGGATCATCATATCACGACCTGGGTGTCCCAGCCTGTCGTGCCAAAGCATATATGTGTCTGAGTCCCATAGGTCATCTCTTATGACATGGTGTGACTCTACAAACTCTCATAGTTGTAATGCATAGCCCATTTGGCTGACACATGAGCTTCTCTAGTATTCGGTTTCTGCCAGAATCACTAGAAGTAATGCATATATATTCCATTCCATTCTCACAATGAGTATTGATATGAAATCCGTTGGCTCGGATGTCTCGACTACTCAGTAGGGTCCTGGGAGCCCTAGGAGCATAGAGAGCATCATCAATGATGAGTTTTGTTCCATTTGGCACCCCCTCGAGTTTTCCTCAGGTTTTGGCCTTCCTCGGGCAAACTGATCTCCGAGTACTTAAATATGCATAACTTTGTCTAGAAAATAGCTTTTGACGTTCCGGATGAAGTTCTAGAAACTAGATATCCGTAGCTTTCCGAGAATATAAGACTTATATGCTGGATCGTTTTGAATCAATCCCAGATTCATGTCAAATCTAAGCAATCTGCACAGCCAAATACGTTATGTCGGTTTCAGACCTCTGTCTAGTAAAACGGGCATAACTTTTTCTAGAAAATAGATATCGACAAGATGGACATAGTTCTAAAAACTAGAAGTCCATATCTTTTCAGAAATATGCCATCCATATGTTGTTTTATTCTGTAAAAATTCCAGTTTGTCGTCGATGTCAACTAATCTGCAGAGCAGATTCTGTTGTGCCCTGTTTCTGACCTTTGTCCAGTAAAACAGGTATAAATTTTTCTAGAAATTAGCTATCGACAATCCGGAGGTAGTTCTGAAAACTAGACATCCGTACCTTTTCATCCATATGACACTCATATGCTGAATATTTCTGGAAAATTCCCAGTTCGTTGTTGAAGCTGGCTGATAGTGCAGCAGATTCTGTTTTCTGCGTTTTTGGGGATTTATAGCACTCTTAGCTATCCCAATAGATACATGGACGAATTTGTAAGTTTTCTAGGACATCTAAAGTCGTTTGGGTAGCTCTTTTCACTTATGACCAGGTGAAGAGAGATCAATGTAGGTGAGACATAAAGTCCGCTCAAATACCTTTATCGAAATCTCTTGTCCTAGACATCACAAGTTACTAAGGTGAGCCCTAGTAGACGATAGGTTTGTAGCAACCACAAAACATGTATATTACACAGAAAATGTAGACAAGCCTATTCTTAATAATCCAAAACAATGCCTTTATTAATAATGCCAACGAGTTACATCAAAGTTTACTAATCCAGAAATTTGACGAATTACAATGTCAATAATAAGACTTAGGCCACATGCCTTTATTTATGGAAAACATAAAGCTCTAATCAAAATCCGGTATCTCAGCAATTGAGTCTCTGCCAATTTTGAAGTTTGCCTTAATGAGATTAGCCTCTGCTTCATCTCTATCTTGTGCTTTGTTGTTTCTTTGATCCTTAAAATTCGTAAAATATGAGCACACTTGCTTGTTGATTTTCTTCCGAATTATTGGTGTGTCGGAATGAAATGAAATTTTGCATACCCAAACTTGACACGTACATGAACACTTCTGCAAATTTTCATAATTTTTTGAGACCTGTATCTAGGTCGAATAATTTGTACAATAGTATGCAGAAAACAGTTCCGAAAACTGATGTGTTCAAGGATCAAGTAGATTCGGATTGGGTGGTTTTGATGATGATCTTGGAAATCCATAGACCCATCATATCTATTGCTTATCAATGGTAATCAATACCTATTGACCCAAAACTTCCGAAATCTAACTTCTCAAACATTTTGAGAATAAACAACTCGTTTGATTCGAGAAACATCATGCGTCTTATCTTGGCCTCTCTTGGCATTGGTACCTCAGCCTCCATGGCTTCCTTGGTCACCACGGCCTCTATGGCCGGCGCTTCCTCTATCATGGTCATCGATCATGACCTTCATGAAACTTATGGCGTCCTTCCTTGTGTGGGCGGTGGTGGAGACCAAAAAACAGTCTCATCAAGATTCCCTTAACTTAAGGGTTCCGCCCCTTGCGCTATTCTCTTGATGCGCTTTCATAATTCGCATAGTGAACACTCTTAGTTCCAACTTGCCTTGAATTATGATTATGTAGAGGATTTTCTCGATCAAATTTTTCTCTACAATTGCTTTTCGCATAATTGGAGCATGGATCTAAGCTTAAGCATCTCATAGTTGATTGATGCAATTTGCTTATAGTCGGAAAACCACATGCTATTCCACTTCTCTTTTAGATCCGGGAGCATGGTGTCAATGTACTTTTGCATATCAAACACCATGAGAAAACAGAAGATGTATTAGTTTCGCAGTCGTTAGAGACTTCCTCGACAACTAATTTGTTTTCCAATATAATATTTGGATTAGACCTTCACTTTGATGTATATGTGGTCTCGCGAACAATCTTTGTTCGTCTTAATCGATGCTTTTCTTTATTCTCGATTATGTGAACGCTCTTAGTTCACTTTATGAACACTCTTAGTTCATGTGGGAACGCTCTTAGTTCCATAAATGCCCACCTTCAAGAAAGGTGCGGTGTAGAAAGGAGGGATGAGATGTTATCCCGAAATCCCTACGGAAAAATCCAAATTTCCCAAAAGAGTAGATTATTTTGAAAAAGACAAAGTTGAGTTTATAAAACTTACTTGTTGTTATTACAGAACTATTCTTTTTCTTCCTCCTTTTCTCTTTGGAATCACAACGGCGGTCGGCTGCAGTGGAGTCGGCGGTGGTGCTCGATTTTAGGGCTTCGTGCTGATAACGTGTTTTAGGAAATAAGAATATGAAGAGAATAATTTGAAGCAATGAATTCTGTAACTTTATTAATGAAGGAGCAACTCCTATATATAGGAGAGTACAAGAGGTACAATCAGGAAAGTAATCCTATTACAATACTGGATAAGTTATACTTGCCATATCCTGTAACTAGGAGCATCAAATATCCTACAACAAAGAGTGTACTACTTTTACGTTCATCAATTTTCCAATTCCAATGTATGAAAATTGAGATTGTGCCAAGTATAATTGCCTTCAATATGTCATGGCTGTGCGGTTGAACCAATGTGCTAGAGTATCTAGATATATTCAGTAATTCCTTTGGTTTTCCTATGCTATTAATTGGATTGCTGTTTATTTTCGGGGATAGTCTAATTGACAAGTTCTAGAGTGATTTTACTGACTTAGCTGCCTATAAAAGATACATGTAGTTTTCTGATATGGCATGAATGAGCAAACTCAGCTTTTAAGCATTGGAGTTTGATCCCCTTGAAGTGATCTTGTTCTCTTTCGTTTCTATATTGTTGTGAGACTCCAATTTGTAGTTCTGGTCTTATCACAATGCAGATGTAATAGTGATATTTCAGTTATGGTTTTTCTATAACTAACAACCTAGGACTTCAAATTGTTCAATGTTCAATTGCTCCACCAGCCTGCATATTGTTTCAAGAAGATTGTAAATGGGATTCAAGAAGATTCATATTATCTGCCTGATCTGGCAAAACTTTAACCCCCGCTTATTATATATATCAACATAAGATTCATTGTTTATTACATACAACTATAACTCCCATGATGCTATTCAAAAGCTCCATCACAGAAGTGCCAAGGTTACAAAGACAGTGGAATAGTGTAGTTGGTTGAACAGACATCTCACAGTGAAAATGGTGCTGACAGTGTGATATCCTTTCATGCATCTCTCTTTGTATGAATTGGCTCTTGGGATCCAGGTAGGACAGTAGGTTCTCTATCAGTCCACGGCCATATGTCGTTACTTTTCTATAAACTCTATGCAAGTAAGAAGCTTTCAACTTCTTTTTCCCAAAATCAAAGGAATTTCAGGTAGGTATAGGAGCATCAGCCGAAGTTAGGAAAAATGCAAAAGATGCTTCAAAAATGCAAATCAGCGGCTTCACTATCTTGCGCATGCGCCTTAATTAAAGGAAAGATTTCCGGTTCGAATATTGCGCTGCTGATTCGAGATTCCTTTCCCCAGCCAGAATTGGGATGAACCTAATTCTTCCTGTCTTCCAGTGAAAGGTGAAGCAAGCTTTGGCTGGAACCATCTTTTCATGGTTAAACCACTGATTCTTATTTTACCGCGTGATTCATTTCCTTGGTAATCTAGCCCAAGCCTTCTCAGTAGTGATGCAACTGACTGGCCAATCCTGTCAAACAAGTCATCCGTACAGATGAACATAAAGAATGTACATGTACTTCTCTACATATTCATGAGTTCTGTTTAAATTCAGATGAAGGTTGTAATTATAGTGCATATATACCACATAGGCCTGTGTTAATATTCCACCATCCAAATTGAGTTTATTGTTGCTTACTTCTTTACTCATTTCAAAAGCTGCCATCCAGTTATCCATACCTTTGCACTTGATCAGCTTAGGCCTTAGAGTAAATATAGCAATGTAATAGATCTTTTGAATCAAACCAATAGCCATGTTTGAAGAGGTCGGTTCATCAATGCTCACAACAGGTTCTTGGTTACTAGCTTGGATTATTATTTTGGTCTTAAATCAACTAATCAGATACAGTGAGTACACATGGAATAGAAAACACATCGATTGCATACGGTAAGTTTAGTAGCTGTTTATACCTTCCTGAGAGCTTGATTGTCTTCGTCTTCCCCTTCGGAGACAAAATTTCTGTGCTTTCTGTGGGCAGTAAGATGGTCATATTAGGTAACTTGGCACCTGAAAGAAACGACATATGGAAGAGAAACAAATCAGTTTGAGATTTAATTTTTTTATATGAAACCTGACCTTGTTCTACTTTCCAATACCCTAATTTGTCAGTTCAATGTTTTATGCAGTACACTCACTCAAAAAGCATCACACTCATCTTTAAACAAAATGAATATGCAAGAAAAACATAAATATAGTTTATATTACCAGCAGCAAGCCGGCGTTTGAGACCTCTTAGAACAGTCAAGATGTAGACCTGGCAAGTTTCAAACAGGATTTCATGAGTTTAAAACTTTAAATTATCTGGCAATTGTGTTTCTGTAGTACCCTATGCTGTTTCTTTGATTTTGAGAAAGAGAGTGAGCTGTTTCAAAACACAGTTGAGCTCCATCTCATTGACATACTTGTGAGAACGGCTAACTTTATGTGTTACTAAAAAGAAAATAAGCTATCAAAATCATGAATATAATTCGATGACCTTACACAATGAATGAATGAGAATGAGCATGTGGAGATTGTCAAGAAAGGTTTGTTTACTCTATGTGAAACATTCAGCTGTCTATACTGAGACTATTACAGCTACACTGACCTCAATGTGGAGATTCAAGAAAGGTCTATGAAGCACTACTACCTTTGCAGGTAGAGAAGAAACTTAAGCAAGTGGATAACTGACCTCAGCAGTATGAAGCTGTAACTTATTTGCATCAACAACAAGGGGACTTGCTTTGAAGGATACAAATGGAACAATTCCAAGTGATGCAGCTTCCTAGCAATATATGATCGTTTCCAGTTAGTCTTCATTCATATTTCACAATTCGGAACAATGCAGCATCCAAGTGATCCAACTGACCTCTAGTAATGAAAAGGCACGCGGGTCATATTCACCAAACCCATCTATCAATGAACAGAGTTTTGAAGGTCTTGATGTGTCAGCAGTTACACCAAGATTCTCAATAACTCTCTTCTTAGATGCTGCATCGTGAGGGAGCTGCAAGCATCCCAAAACTTGTGAAATAATTTCAATGGTAGGAGTAACACCAGCTGCAATAGTTTTCCGGTAGACCATCAAGGCCACTGATGCCCTAGAGAAACAAAAACAAAAAACAAAAAATGAAACAAATCTTCTGTCAAACTGATTATAGCCTAAAAAGCTAACTCAAGGTTCCTTTTCTTAACCAACTACGTCAAGAAATATAACAGATTATATTTGCTTTCAGACATGTATACAAGTAGAATAAAAAGGGAGGTTTCATCTCCAGACTGGTAGCCACTGTTACTCTCTAATGTACTTATCCTTCCTCATGTTCCTTTTTCTGTTTAATTCATATATCTTTGTCATTGCGTATTTGTGCATGATTTTATTTACCAATACAAAAGAGACAGGTTATCCCTCTCTAGCATAACTCTTTCGATTACATGGCCTAAAAATTCCATAATTGTCCAAATACATTACATTGTTTTTCAATTTTCATGACCATACAAGTCCAGTGGATCATTGCACAAATTTGAGGAAGAAAGTAAAATACCATTTACTATTAACTTGTGGTTGGCCTGAGTCAAGCTGATGGACAGGTTCACCAAGCATACATGCCTTCTCAGATCTCCATAAGCACATTCCTTGAAAGAGATCAGGAGAATAAAAGTTTGTAAAAGACAACAGACGGCAATAGAAATTAAAATAGAAAAACGTTTAAACAAACCAAAAGTCAAACATCTAGTTCATCTTTCCTTGAATCTGAAAGACAGCATGAGCATATCTATCCTTGTTATTCCAAATATCATTTCAGCAGTAACATATCTAGAGATACACTTCCGGGATGACTTGACTTAGTACATAGTCATTACACGAGATATGACAAAACTAGGAGCTGAGCGTTGGGTAATTGACTAGAGAAGGACATCCCATTCACATATCATAAACATTCCCATTCATAAGCTGTGTCCTTTACAATGGCAAATTGGTTCATATGTTATCGGGGCAAAACAATCAATCTAATCATTCAGATGCCAAAGAGAATAAGATATGAAAAAATAGGAACTACTGTAAACTCACCAATAATGCATCCACACATGACAAGGTTTGGAACAACTTTATCCTTTTCGGCTTGAGAAAGAAGCATCAGGCCAGCTTCTAGATCATCCTTCCTTCAATCAGGATGCACCAAAAAGAGGTTAGAGTTTCACTTTTACATAAACAGATAGATAGATACAGACCAATCACTAATATAAGGGCAAATCCAGTTTAAAAAACCTACTTTTCACTTGCCACTACGAGTATGGAATATGTTATACTGTTTGCGCGCAATCCTAAACTATTCATTTCCAATAGAACCTCCATAGCCTTCTGTAGTTGATCCCCATCACCTGAAATGTGATTGTGTGATATCTCAGTTAAGTTTTGCTAACTTACAGGCCAACAATGTATATGTATGCCTCGAAAATGTGACTACCTAGGATTTCAAAGTAGAATTGTACTGCTATCAAATACATGATACAATATTTGGGATGGAGATGGAGGTGACACTTCAGTACTTACACAGGGCAGTAATCAAAGCATTGACAGTTGAAACAGTCTGCTGAATCTTAGTAGACTTAAGATACTCATAGAGCTCCAGTGCTTTCTGCCAGTTTTTTGCCTGAAACAAAATGTGCATATTATAAATTTATAAGCAGACGAACAGTAGGATTTAAGGGAAACAGGTTGAGAAGATAATCAGAGAAGTCATTCTCTCTCAATTGGAGAGTGAAATCTGATTTACTTCTGAATCACAGGACTACAGAACTAAGTTGCTTGTATGATTGAGTTTGGTACTCAAAGTAATTAGTTTCTGTCAAGCAACCAGAAGTTTATACGGCATCATAAAGCCTTCTTAATAAATAAACAAATATGTTCAGACTTTCAATTTTAATTTGTTACGAAAATAAAGAACCAATCACAAAACCCTGTATAGTGTTGTTGATATAGGATTTCCCAAAATAACTCTGATTAGCTGTTCATTCTTGGTTTGCAACCAATTATTTCTCATTTGTGTTTTCATACAAAAGCATATTTACCACAGAAGTGTCAAAATGGAACATACATTGCTGCATGCGCCCATCAATGAGCTAAACGTTACAGTTCCAACTTGTATTCCTTGATTTCTAGCATCCTGAATTATTTGAAAGGCAGCATCTAGCTTTTCAGCATGTCCAGCAACATCCACCAATGCACTCAGAAACACCTGCGTTGAAGGCCAAAAGAAAATATGCGCACAACCTTGAGTTTGTATCAGAAGCATGATGACTTATGAACAGCTAACATAAAATACAAAATCGATACCATCATCCAAAATACTTAAAGACATAACGATTGACAACTAAACCAACTGTCTTTTCCTTCTACTATGCACCCTCATAACTTCCCACCTTATCTAAATCAGCAAAATTCATTAAAGACTAGAACTTGTCACAAAAGTAGCTAGTTGGTACAACCTGAGAAGGAAAAGCATAAATTTGCAAAAATAACAAAAAAAGTACCTCATCAGGGACCACGCCTTTCCTTATCATGTCCTCATATACAGTGGAAGCAAACTCCCAATCACCAGTCTGGCTGCAACAATTAACAGCTATGGTGTAAACCTCAGAGGTTCCTTTAATCTTGTATTTGTGCATCAACTTATACACTTCTCGTGCCCTTTCAACCTACCAAAAACACAGGAATGTTAGCTGATTACAAATACAAGAAAATGTACAGAATGGTTATGTTAGAGCATTGACTACTCTGCATTCTGTAGGAATGACAACCCTAACCTGACCAGCATTTGCACATGCTTTTATTAGTGCACCAACAGTGGTGTGATCAGGTTCTATAGGCTGTGTTTCTGCCTTCATTTCTTCTAAGACATCAAACGCACGGTCAACTGCTCTTGATTGACCACAGGCAGCAATAAGCGCATTGAATATAACTCGATCTGGCTTCACTTTCTACTGCATGCAACATCTTATCAGCATGAAATCTATTTGCAATGCATGAAGAAATAAGAAACCATTCATTGAGAAACCAAAAACATGATTGAATAGAATTAGTAACTATAAAGGAAGAGATTGTAAAGTTTGTCAGTATAGTAGTACCTTAGACCTCATTATCCCATAAGCACCAAATGCCTTTGCCACTTCCCCAGCTCTGCCACAACCATCAATGAGTGCTCCATACGTGTGAACATTTGGTTCTACTCCAGCACTAACCATCTCATGGAAGACCTAGGAAAAACGCAAAGCACTTGTCATAAGAAAATAAGACGCTCAGAGTCTCAGAGCAAGACACACATGTACAGATTAAGGCATATCAACAACAAACACATCTGAATCAGCTTGAACAAAATCAAATTATAGCTTCACAAAATTAAATTAAAAAAAATAAGTAGAAGAAATGGTAGATACAAAAACTTGCAATTGATAAGTAGACGGTAAAACTTCTATTTGCTAGCTTAGTTTTGACAGTCAGCTTTGCTTGGGGAACACTATAAAGAGACCTAAGAATTCTATCAACATATTAAGCAAGCCAAATTGACATGATTTGTCAGCCAGGAAGTAAGCACAAAAAGGTAAGTCAAAACTTTGGTTCAAAAGGCTTGAGTTTAAAGCTGAATACTCTGTATATTTCATTCTGAGCTAAAGTGATAAAAAAGGAAGATACCATACATCAAACATTGTGTAGACTTTTCCACTTTTACCACATGTTGATATCAGAGTAGTGTAAAGTTTGCAATCAACCCTCAGTCCAGCCTCCCGGACGAGTCCCAGAACATTAAAAGCTCCTAAAATCACAATACACACATCAGGAACTAACACTACAATAAATGATCAACAGCTGTTGTAAGGTGTTTAATGAATTTACCCTCTGAATCTTGAGAACTCCCACAGACAGACATAAGCATATTATAGGTACTCAATCTTGGATTTGGTATCAGTTTGATGAAACGAAAAGCTTCATTGACGGCCTTTTTCTTTTTGCATGATTCAAAAAACCTTCCATGATAAACCTGATATCATAGAGCTAGTAAGATAGTTACCTACTTACCTTATTCATAATCCATAATCCATCATCAAAAGACAGTTACCTCCTTACCTTATTCATATCCAACAATCCCCTCCTTTCCAAATCTTCTAACAATATTAAACAGTCGGCTAACCTAAGAAACCCATAAAACAATAATGAGGTTAACTGCAAGGAAAAGGGACCTGTGTGGACTAGAAAAAAGTTTCTATAAAAAATAAAAAGATACAGCAACAGCCAGGTACCTCCCATCCTTCAGCAAACGATGGTACGCAATTAATTGCTCCGAATGTTGATCTGTGTCAATTTTATGTGTACCATTTGGTTCGGATACAATCTTATAGTTCATTTCATGCGAATGTCTCGTTTCTTTGTCAGCTACATGTCCATTGCCGTTCCCCAAGTCTCCTTTGCTTCGGACATGGCCTTCTTTATGATTTGGTATCCTGCTTTCTACATGGTCTAAACAAAAAAAAGACTCTCCATTTTTATTATTCAATAATGAATAAACAAATATCAGAAATTTCAGAATTGGTATACACTATTTACCTGAAGTAGTGGTAGAAGGTCTGTGATTCGAAACTTGTCGATACCAATCTGAACTAGTGAGGCTACTATTTCTCAAGAACGTTGAGAACTTGGTATCATCATCCAACTTCACCTCAGACTTGTTGGCTTCATAGAACATGTGTATCTCTTCCCTCACAGTCTCTCCTCCATTAAGTAACCGAAAACCACCGTTATGCTCACCAACTTCACTGCCTTCCACGACGGTTTCTTCGTCGTCGCCGGAAGCTGACGACGACTCGATTTCATCATCATCACTTACAGTGACGACAGAGCCGAAATTAGAAACTCCCATCAGATTAGGCAACTCGAAAAGCGGGTCATGACGAACAACAACGGACTCTTCAGTTTTCGGAAAACGAAGCGGCTGCAGCACCGCCGTCGATTCAAACACCAACGGCGGCGACAGAGTCTCCGAATTGGCGGAAATCACGGATGAATTATGCAATTGTAGAACAGCTTCTTCGGAATTCGCATTCCTCGCCTCTCTAATTTCCTCATTCAAAGCATCAAAGTCAATACTCCGTTCATCAGCTCCGTTGACCTTAATCCTCTTGTTCTTTGACTTGGACGGAGCTCGGAGGCGGCGGTTGAAGTAGTACACGACGGAGACGGCGGTGAAGGTGACGACGGCGACGAGGACTAAAACGGCATTAGAATCAACGATTGAGGATCTGACGAGCAACCTGGACGGATTATAGGAGGAGCGACGGCCTCCGGAGAGGTCTCGGCGGCGGCGGAGGGAGCGGAGGCCACCGGCGAGTGGTCTAGTGCTAGTGAGACTGCCACCGTGTGGGGCGGCGCAGCCGAGAAAGTCGCGGCGGAGGGACGAGGGCGAGTGAGGTGTGCATGAGATTAGAGTGAGAGGCTGAGGCTTTGCTGAAAAGCTCATCTCCTTTTGAGAGCAAAGAAGAAGAAGAAAGCTCTGCGTCCTATCACATATGGGAGAGAGAGATAGAGAGAGAGGGAAAACCAACCATCCAACAGTTTCTAAATTTAATCCGTTAAATCCATATGTTGCTGACGTGGAGAAATTCCTGGTCATAGTTGTGGGTTTTGTTTTTCTTAGCATTAGCTTGGGAATGCTGCTGTAACGGGTTTGCTGTGTTCGAGGAGTGCATGCGTTTGGTTTGGTTTGGCGCCGAGACGTGTCGAAGATTATCTTATTGTGCAGACGCAATTTGAAACTTTGGGCCTCAAAAAAATGGAGGACCAAATCTGGAATCCAAATATGACAGATTCCTCATATGGGCCAGCAAGCTAGTCATATGTTACGGTGTCAATCTGTTTTTTTTTTTGGCTTCATAAAAATTTCACAAATTTCGAACTCGATCCATTTCGTTATAAAGACGGCCGAAAATTGTCCCGACCCCCTCTCATGGCAAGCCTTTTTCCTTGATGAGCTTTATTATGTTCTAGGTTACAGGTGCAGTGGGTGCACCTACGTACGGCGTGTGAACCCCAAGTCTAAACGATAATTTGTAACGATTTTTAGCCGTTTTAGGCTAAAATAAATAGTGCATAAATATATATAAATTGTGGATCATTCTTTACACATTTATGTTCTACACATTAGAACTTCCCCAGATAATTATTCTAACTAAACTATATACTAAGCAACTAATGTAGTCCACAAATGATTAGATTATAAGGAAGTCCTGTGTAATACAGATAATTAGCTAGTATACGCATGCATGCTTGTCAAGTAACAATCTTACAATCCCAATCCTATTTGAACATGGATCACTCTATACTTAAATAACATATCCTTGAGTACAAACACCTACTGTGCATATTTAGTGTTTGTAATTCTTGGTGATCTTTGTATTTTGGGTCTGTCTCCCCCGTGAGGTTAACAAGGGCATTAACGGCAGCAGATCAAGGCGAAGGTCCAGCTATTGGAATTGACCTGGGAACGACTTAGATGCAAAACAGTTGATTGGTAGGAGATTCAATGATTCTTGTGTCAAGAGTAATATGAAGTTATGGCCATTCAAGGTGAAACCTGGTGAGAACAATAGACCAATGGTCGTAGTACAATACAAGAGAGAAGAAAAGAGATTTACAGCTGAAGAGTTATCATCCATGGTTCTCCAGAAGATGCGTGAAATAGCAGAGACATATCTAGAATTGAAGGTGAAGAATGTTGTTATAACTGTTCCAGCATATTTCAACGATTGTCAACGACAGGCTACCAAGGATGCTGGTTTGATTTGTGGTATGAATGTGATGCGTATCATCAATGAGCGGATGAGCCAACAGCAGCAGCAATTGCATATGGTCTTGATAAAAGAGTCATTACTAGTGCTGGTGGCAAGAACATTCTCGTATTTGATCTTGGTGGTGATACCTTTGATGTGTCGATTCTTAAAATTGAAGATGAGATTTTCGAAGTGAAAGCTACAGGTGGAGATACCCATCTTGGAGGTGAAGATTCTAACAATAGAATGGTAAACCATTTTACACTAGAGTTTGAGAGAAAACATAACAAGGAGATAACCAAAAACGCCAAAGCATTGGGGAGACTGAGAGCATCATGTGAAAAAGTAAAGAGAATTCTTTCGTCCACCGCTGAAACTAGTATGAGATTGATTCCTTACTCGAGGGTATAGACTTCCAGTCGAAAATAACGCGAGCTAAATTTGAGGAGCTCAACATGGATCTCTTCAAAAAAATGTAATGGATATTGTGGATAGTTGTTTGAGTGATGCTAAAATGGACAAGAGCATGGTACATGATGTTGTTCTTGTTGGTGGATCTACTAGAATACCCAAGATAGAACGGTTATTACAGGATTGTTTCGATGGCAAGGAGCTTTGTAAAAGCATTGATCCTGATGAAGCGGTTGCATATGGCACCGCCGTACAAGCTGCAGTTTTGGGTGGTGGCGTCGAAAAAGTTCAAGACTTGCTCTTATTAGATGTCACTCCACTTTCCCTTGGTGTTTGGCGTTATACAGAGAATGTTAAAGTTATGATACCAAGAAACACTACTATTCCCGTCAAGAAAGAACAAGTTTACACTACCAATTTTAAAGATCAATATGGTGTCATCGTAAGTGTTTTGGAGGGAGAAAGAGTAAGAGCCTTGGACAACAACTTGTTGGGTACTTTTGTACTCTCAAACATTCCACCTAGCCCAAAAGGAAAGCCAGAGGTTAGGATTTGCTTCGAAATCGATGCCAATGGAATTTTGGTGGTCTCTGCAGAGGAAAAATCAATGGGTCTGAAGAACAAGATCACGATCACTAATAGTAGAGGGAACATATCTAAAGAGGAAATTAAGAAGTTGATCGACGAGGCAGAGAAGTTTAGGGTAGAAGATGAGTTTCGATTATATGCAACTAACTTGAGGGAGAGCCTTAAGGAACTTGTACTAGATGAGCAAACAACAAGAAGGTTGGAGATGCGATTGAAGACTCTTTGCAATGGCTGGACCAGAAACACGTTCATGAACGTGGTGATTGTTATATTAAAAGGAAAAAGCTTGAGACTTTGTGCAATCCCATTGTTGCAAAAGCCAAGAGGCGTCGCAGTGCTGGTACTCGTCCTGATTTGCGGTGGCGTCGGGATGCATAGACATGCGAAGATCAATGCTTGGATCCTCCAGCTTAGTCTTTGGACATCTCAGATAATGTCATAGTTTATGGCCGATTTGTAAACAGCTTTTGGTAAATCAGCTTGAAGTAGTAAATCAATCTGCTTTTTACCCTGTTAAAGTTTCTTAGTTTCAGAATTGTTTTTCTTCCAATACTTTGGTCAAAATCCAAGAATACCAAATTCTCAAAATGCCAGAACAGATGACCTAACAAATAAAACGTTGTCCTGCACAAGCTTATTTAAACCCAAAACTTCCTTGTATCCGAATGACCACTTATACCTATATGTTGCATCGAGATCGACATCGTACTTTATCAGGAGCCAATCTGATCCGGAAAATTTGATCTCACACTAAGATGAACTAAAACACCACTCAGGTGATCCAATATCAGAACCCCTTTTGATCTCGCTGCATTACTAGAAGATCAGCACATTTTGTAACTTGGGAGCAGCCCATCAAGGCTCCAATCTCAACAGAAAGGAAAAGAATACAGAAACATAGAACACTACTCGACTCAACAACAATCACCATGTTTAGTTGGCATGACAAATGAGCAGCTATATTTTTTTTTGCTTTCGCTTTCTTTTTTGTTGTTTTGTAGTAGTGAACTTTGCTTTAGCGCCTGCGTTCGTTTTTTTCATTCTTCGAATGAGAGCTAGGTACAACTTTTGTGAAATATATCTAAGTATCATTGTTTCATTTACACTGTTTGTCTGAATGCTTTTGATTTATATTAATACTTTCATTGTCATCGATTAAAAACAAAACGCGCGAATGTACTCATACAAAAAGTTACACAAACGTTGGATGTACGTGCGCCCGTGCCAATCAAACGCAAACAAATAAGACCTAGTGGAAATATTTCCTCAAGTGCTGTGTGTTCCAAGGGTTGCCTAGCCTTCTTCCGAACATGTCCTTTATGTAGAAGGTGTCTGGGCTTGCGACTGCGTCAATGATGTATGGACATTCCCATGACAGACGTAAACTCTTTGGCTTCATTTGGAGTGCCTTCGTTAGTTGTTCGCGGTGTTGTGAAGATGTGTCGTGTCTCGTTTCTCTTCAATGAGGTCGTTGTCGAGTCGTAGTCCTTCTACGTTTGTGGTGGGGTCATAGCTTTCGATTCTTGGGTTTCTGTATTTGAGTTCGAGTGGTTGTACGGCCTTTGTTCCGAATGTGAGGCTATACGGGGTTTCTCCTGTCGCTGCCGTTGCAATTGTTCAGATTGACCAAAGTATTTTAAGGAGGAGTGTGGGCCATCGTCCGTACCAGATGTCTCCTTTCTCGATGAGTTCGATCTTCTTCTTGATTCCCTCCTAGCTTGATGATTTTGTTGGCTGCTTCTACCTGTCTGTTCGTCTAGGGGTATGCCGGTGATGCGAATACCAGGTTAGTGCCTTACTTCCTGTAGAATTCCTTGAGCTCGTCGTTGTGGAATTGCAACTCGTTATCGGTGATGATGTTGAGTGGGGTGCCGTAGCGACAGTACAGGAAACGCTAGAGGAATCTCTTGACCTTTTTGGTTGTGATTTTGACCATTGGTTCGGTCTCGATAAACTTGGTATGGTAGTCAATGATCATGATGATGTAGCGATATTGGCCCTTGGATTTCGGAAGTTCTCCGATGAGATCGAGTCCCCACTGTGCAAACGGAACTGGAGAAGTGAGGATCGATAGGGGAACTGCAGGCGTATGGTTCTTGTGTGCGTATAGTTGGCATTGGTGGCAGATCGTTATAATTGTGTTTGCGCCAGCATTGATGATAAGCCACTAGAATCCACTTTGGAGTGCCTTCTGTGCGATTAATTGTGCTCCTGCGTGATGACCACATACGCCCGAATGGATTTTCCTCAATATCATGTCGCCTCTCAAAAGTGTAACGCATTTGAGGTTGGCCCATGTCTTCTCCTGTCAGTATAGGTGGTTGTGTCGGATGCTGAAGTTGACTGCTCTGGCTATGATGTTTCGTGCTTGTACCCGGTCTGTTGGGAGTTCGCCCCTTGTTTTATATTTGACCATTGGGTCCATCCAGCTGGCCATATGTGGCTCGATGATGAAGATCTCCTCTAGTGTTTTCGTGATGTTTAGTCATTTCAGGACTTCCACTACCCGGTGCCCTGGCTCTATATGGACGGACGATGTGGCCAATTGGGCGAGTGCATTTGCCTTGGTGTTTCTGCCCCTTGGGATGTGGTTGATATTGAAAAACTTGAACTTGCTTGTCATCGTATCTCCCTTTGTTTTGAAGTCGCCTCGAATTTGGTTAACGACCAGTTGCGAGTCGCTGAAGATGTTGACGCTTGGGGCTTCTGGGTTTCGGGCTAGTTGCAGTCCGGTAATGAGGGCTTCTTATTCGACCTTGTTTTTTGTAGCTTTTAATTCTAATATGAGTGTGTACTCTGCTCGTACGTCCCCGGCCCGGTAAGAATGATTCCGGCCTCACTAGTCTTCTTGGTGCACGACCCATTTACGTAGAGGTTCCATAGTGATTCAGGTTTTGGGGGCTCCTGGTTGGGGATGTCTGTGATGACGGGTGCTGTGTCGTCGGGAGCAGGCTTTATTGTATCTTTAGCCTCAGTGTACTCGGTTACGAAGTCTGCGACGGTCTGGCCCTTTATTACCTTCTGGGGTGTATAATGGATGTCGTATTCGCTCAGCTCAACGGCCCATTTTGCCAAATGACCACTGTAATTGGGTAATTCCAGCACTTGTCGTAGTGAGACGTTTGTAAGAATGTGGATACTGTGGGCCTGGAAGTATGGCCTGAGTTATCTGGCCGCTGTTACGAGTGAGTGTGCCACATTCTCGATTGTTGGGTAACGGGTCTCGGGTAGTGTCATGCCTTTTTTGATGAAGACAACTGGCAGTTTCGAATTTGTTTCCCTCCAAACAAGGGCGGAGCTAACAGCCGTTAGAGAAGCAGATAGGTATACGTACAAGGTTTCTCCTTTCACGGGCCTGGATAGGAGGGGGTTGAGGCCAGATATTGCTTGATGGGTGTGATTACGGCTTCGCAGTTGGGTGTCTAAATGATGTTCCATTTGTTTGTTATCTGGAGAGATTTGAAGAATGGTGCGCACTTGTCGGAGTAGCGAGAGATGAAGCGATTCTAGGACGCTAGTTTTCCCGTTAGGCTTTGGAGCTCGGCCTTGGTCGTTGAAGGTTGCATGTCTAATATTGCCTTGACCTTCATGGTGGAAGCTTCGATACCCTGTTGGCTGATTATGTATCCAAGGAACTTGCTTGTCGTTAGCCGAATGTGCATTTAGCCGGGTTCAATCGCATGCCATTCTTAATCAGAAGCTCGAGTACAATTCGTAGGTGTTCGGGGTGGTCCACTGCCTTGGTGCTTTTTACCAGTATGTCATCAATGTATACTTCCACGATTTCTCCCGTTATCCCATCGAATATGATATTCATCAATCTTTGGTAGGTGGAGCCTGCGTTCTTGAGGCCGAACATCATGACTACGTAACAATAGAGTCCCATGTCTGTAGTGAAGCAAGTGACTTCGTGGTCTTCATGGTTCATGATGATTTAGTTGTACCCCATATCCGCATCCATTATAGATAGCAATTCGTGTCCTGCAGTGGCGTCTACCAGCTGATCAATCCTGGGCAATGGGAAGCTGTCCTTCGGCCATGCCTTGTTCAGATTGCTACAATCCACGCACATGCGCCATGATCCGTAGTGCTTCTTGACTATAACGACTTTGGAGATCCATTTCGGGTAGTCAACCTTTTGGATGAAACAGATCTTCTGTAGTCTGTCCACCTCCGCATGCATGGTCATGTATCGTTCGTGGTCATACGCACGTCGTTTTCGCTTGACCAGCTTTGCGATTGGATTGATGTTGAGTTTGTGGGAGATGATGCTTAGGGCGATTCCAGGCATGTCCGCGTAAGACCATGCGAACACCTGCTGGCAATCTGATAGGATCTGAACCAGTCTGGCTGCTATGTCTAGCTCTAGCTGGGCGCAGATGCGGATTGTACGATCTGGGTGTTCGCTAGACAGGTGTATCGTGCACAGCTCTTCTCGTTCCATGGCTGGCTGGATAGCGTTCAGCCAATCCCTTAGGTCATCGGGTTTCTGTTCTTTAGGGAAGCTTTCTGCCACTACGAGTACCTTCAATTGTGTGCTATCTTTGTCTGGTCGTGCAACCTTTTTCATGAAATTGTACGCTTTGATCGTGCTAATTCTGTAATCTGTTAGGAACTTGGCTAAGAGCATGTGGCTTGCGATAATAAGCTTTAGCTTCGAGATGTTGGGTTATCCCAGGATCATGTTGTAGGACGTGTGAATGTCTACAACGACAAAGTCCGTTCTAATCTCGTTCTAAGGGGTGCCTGGCGTCCCGACGCCAAATCGCATATAGTCACTCCCGAGAGGGTATGAGGTTTCGCTCGAGAAGTTGACAATGCATTCGTGGTCCTGTGTCATCTTGTACCTCAGGCGTTTGAGCCCCTCGTATGCATCCCGGAAGATGATGTTAACAGATGCCCCGAATGTATGTGTCATCCTTGACAAGATATCGATCCACCATTCCGTCAATGATGAATGACAGTGTGCTGTTCCGGTTGCCCTCTTCTTCGTTGCAGGAGAAAGTGATTGTAGGTCAATCCTTCCTGCCTGTCTTCGGTGGATTCCCCGAATGTACTGCGAATACGTCCCTTGGGTCAGGCTCTTCCCGCTCTCGTGGGAATTCGGGCTTGCCCTCCTGAGATGTTGTTGATTGTACCCCTTGTTCGTATGTTTTCAATCTGTCGTTCGGTGTTCGGCCTCTGAAAGATTAACGTTCCCTCGTTGTGCAGCCATTCTATTCCCTTTGCCAGGATTTTGCAGTCATTTGTGTTGTGGGTGTTCGAATCATGGTACATGCGATACCAGGTGCTCTCGGTATTGGTGGGCGGATTTGGCTTTTATTTTGCTTGAGCACCTCCTTGTTTGAGGCCGGGGTGATCGAGAAGATTTTGTGGCGTGGGTGGAGATATCTGGGTGGTGGTGGTGGGTTCTATCGAGCTGGGGGTTCGCATCCGCGATACGCTTGCTGATATTGTTTGTTGATTTTATGTTCGCAGTAGTGGCTCTCGCGTTTGCGAGAGGTTAATTCGGGCTATGTTTTCGGTGGTGGGCATTTAGCTATTTGGGGGATGGTGGGTGATTGTGTATGTAGTTGGGTGCTTTAGAGGGTAGAGCTGCATTCAGACCTTGTGCCCCATATACATGAGTTTCCACCAGTGCCTTCTGTACGATCAAGTCGATAACCTCGTCATACCCGAGGTGGTCCTTCCTGACCAACTTCTCTACAAACGGGGTTCTTGTCAGATTTTCCAGTAACGCCATTTTTGCCACTTTTTTATCGAGGTTCATGTATGTGTTCGCAAGGGCTCTCCATCGATTGATGAAGCCGGACAGGTTTTCAGTGTCTCCCTGACGGATCATGAGTGTGCTGGCGATGTTGTATTTGCCCTGCAGTTGGTATCGTTTGAGGAAACACTCCGTTAGCTCCTCGATCAAGTGTATGGATCCAGCGAGCACCTCGTAGAACCAGTTTCACGCTTCTTCCGTTAACGTCTCTTGGAACATGAAGTAGAGGGTTGTGTCCGAGTACCGGGTACCTACGGTGGCAGATTGATACTCGTCGATGTGTGTTCGTGATCTCCCTTCCCATTGCGTCTGCTGATCTTGAAAATTTTGGAATATGGGTCTCTACCTTGTGCCATGATGAACGCATCAAGTCGTTCCTCTGTCGGTCCTGGCTCCTCGCATTAGGTCTCCTGGCTCCAGATGAACGCATCAAGTCGTTCATCCAATCGTTGTCAGGCCTAGCGTTCCTAACCTCTTTCGGTTCTAGCCAATTAGAGTTCCTTCGCGAGAGGTGTTGCCGCTTCATCCTCCGTTAGGTTGTTGTTGCTGCTGATTACATCTACGGGTGTGTCTCTTGTCTTCCTGCTTTCGGGTGTGATGTGGTCTGTCGCCATTTTGGCTGCTGGTTTTGGTTTTCGGGCTCTCTTTTTTTGCGAGATTTTTGTACGTGGCTCGCTTCCCAAAGACGACGCCAATTGTTTCTACCAAATTTCGCAAAAGTGTTTAGCAAAAGAGCGGGTTGAATTGTGCTATTTCGGGCTGACCTGGTCTATCGCGTGTATGTTGTCATTTACCTGTTGTTAAGAACAATACATCAAACAGGCGTTAGGAGACTTGACGGGGTGTTCCCGCCTTCGACTCTCCGACGCTCTAGTTAGAATGTATGGAGTGTAATAATAGTATTGGTAGAGTAACGGGCGTACCTTGTATCTGTCATAAATAGGTTGTTTATATTGGTGGTTTAGTATGGAGGTTGTTACTGTCCTTCGATGTGGGATCTTTGCCTATCTTGTACATGGCCTGCCCTGGTCCTTTGTGTTTGCCGTACCAAACGCGTGGACGTTCGGATGATGTTGGTTTCTTAGTTAAAGTTGAAGTCAGCATTGTTGCCTTGCGTTTGGTCAAAGTTGTGTTGACCCGATTTTAGTGACTAAGTGTGCAATAATTATGTGTTACGGGATCACACACTAACACCATAGATATAACTACGAATATTCTGTGAATTGACTAACTATTTGGAGTCCACACTGAGGGCTTAGTTTCACGCAAAAAAAAAATTAACGTAGAATATAATATCGATGATCATATTTTCTCGCAAAAAATTACAAAGACAAATATTCTTAATCATTGTTGTCGTAGTAGTGTATTTTATAATGATTTTAATTTATAATTTTTTTTTATCATTTGTAAGGAAATAGTTATTTGCGAGGAAACGAACATTTAAAAGGAATTGAATTAAATTTTCTAAAAAAATATGGCTTATTTGCAAGGAAATCATCATTTTAGCGACAAAAGATGTCATGTTTCGGCAAGGATCTAAACTGTCACTAAAGAGCAATAACGATGATATTTTATTTTGTCATAAAAAATGTTAGTCAAGGAAATAGTTTTTTCTCGCTAAAACTTTTCTTGACCATCTTGTTGGGAGGAACTGTTAACCAATTTTTTTTCCTCGCGTAAACAATTTTGCAAGGAAACACCTTTATTTAGTGAGAAATTTTCCTGGCAAATCGCACCTTTTGTTGTAGTGTTAGCTTCAAAATGAAATTAAGTCTCTTACTGGATCAATAGATTTTATCATAACACTAACAATCTTTGGTATAATATTAAGGTGCGGAATCTAAAGGTCAAATGAATGACATTACTTGTGAATGCACTTTTATAATCTACATTGAGTTACACAATATAATTGTCAGTTAAATAAAATAATTCTCCAATTACGGTTTCATGTAGATCTATTACGTAGTAGATTGACATGCATGCACGTAAACTTAAGCCATCTATAAATGTGTACGTTTGTTCTAAATTTTGATGCATGCAAGCTATCGAAGATTATAAGTTTATACGACAGTATGGTTGGCTTGTTGCTTTTTCATCAAACATGCTTAAGTTAACTAAAGTTGTAATGCAAAGTATGGTGGTGCAGTTGCTGCACTTTTGCCTTAATCTCTGGGAAAGGTGCATAGTAACCTGGTTCTAGTTTCCATTTTTAATTTTCAATAGTTTCACATGTGAATTCCTATTGTCATACTTTTTTTTTTATATACTTGTAACAAATCAAGTTGTAAACACAACTCATATTATTCAATACAGAGAAAATTGTCTCAAGTATTCTTTGTATTCTTCTTCCATTTTTCTCCATGGTATCAGAGCAGGTTTAGTTCCTGTCTCTGTTGTTTTTTCTTTTGCTTCCGCAAAATTTGTTCTTTGTGTTGCTAATTCTTATCATAACATGCCTGAAATTACTTCTTTAAGTTCTGATATTGAAAACCCCTTTGAGATCTCAAGTAGTTTAATCACACAAGATATGGATAGCGACACCAATCATAGGCTATGTTTAGCTTTGCGCAATGAGCACAACTATTTTTTATGGGCTCGGGCCATGACACTGACTCTTGGAGGAAAGGCTAAACTTGGCTTTGTCAATGGAGTTTTCAAGATGCTTCCATCTCCATCTGAAGCTCACGATACTTGGTTGTGCAAAGATCGACTTGTTTCCATCTGGCTCTTAAACTCTTTGGAGCCGAGGATATTTGAATTTTTCAGTTATGCTGAATCTTCCATGCTTGTCTTGAACAATGTGAAGAAGATGTATGGAAACTAAAATAACTCGGCTAGAGTTTTCAACTGAAGAAAGATATCTCAGATCTTCAACAGCAAGAAGACACCTTTGTCAAGCATCTAGATGCTTTAACCAGCATATGGAATGAGCTAGATACCTACATACCTCATACCACAGATTCAGCCACACTTTTGAAGAGAGATGAAGAAGAGAAGATCTTTCAGCTGCTTGCTAGTCTCAACTCAGACTTTGAAGATCTCAACAGCCACATTATGATGAATCATGTGCTTCCCTCCTTCACAATTGTTTGTGCCATCATTAATAGAAAAGAAACCAGGAAGAAAGTGATGAGCAGTGACAAGCCAAATCTCTTATAATCAAGGGCTTATACTTCAAGATCTACTATTCATAAGGAGAAGGTTTATAGAGGGAAAAGGCCTGATCTCAAATGCACCCACTGCAAATGCTATTGATTCTTGTAAATCAGACAATTATGCCATTCGGAAGAAGTCTTCTACAGAGGGAAAGCCTGTTACGATTGTATTCTTCATCCAAAACTAAAGCAAAAGTTTATGAAAGAAGGAAGATGTTAGTGTGTGATCTCGTAACACACAATTACCGCACATTTAGTCACTAAAAACGGGTCAACATAGCTTAGACCAAATGCAAGCCAACAATGCATGCTTCAACTTTAAACAAGGAATTAACACCATCCGCACGTCCACGCGTTCGGTACGACAAACGCAAAGTATCAGGGCAGGCCATGTACAAAATAGGCAGGATCCCACATCGAAGGATAACAACAATCTCCATACTCAACCACCAATATAAACAACACATTTATGACAGATACAATGTACACACATTACTCTACCAATACTACTGTTACACTCCTCACATTCTCACTAGAGCGTCGGAGAGTCGAAGGCGGGAACACCCCGTCAAGACTCCTAACGCATGTTTGGTGTATTGTTCTTAACAACAGGTAAAGGGCATACGCGTAATAGACCAGGTCAGCTCGAAATAGCCCGACCCGCTCTTGTACTAAAGACCCTTACGGAATTTGGTAAAAACAATTGGCGCCGTCTGTGGGAACCGAGCAATTGTAAACCACGTACAAAAACCGCAAAAAAAAACAGGGAGCCTGAAAGCTAAAACCAACAGCAAAGATGGCGACAGACCAAATCACACCCAAAAGCAGGAAGACAAGAGACACACCCGCAGACACAATCAGCAGCATCAACGACCTAACAAAGGATGAAGCGGTAGCCCATCTCGTGAAGGAACTCCAATCGGCCAGGACCGAAAGAGATCAGGAGCGCCAAGCCCGACAACGATTGGAGGAACGACTTGGCGTGTTCATCCGGAGCCAGGAGACCCAACGCGAGGAGCCAGGACAGACAGAGGAAGAAAGAACGAGCATTAGAATCAATCGACCGTGGAAACTGCGAAACAACCATCTCCCGGGACCACCTCCACCGCCCGAAAAAATACAGGAATACGACGACGAGGAAGCAACTATGACAATCGAGGATGCCATGCTCCGATGGATGGAAGAGATGGAGTCCGAAATCACATCACTAAAGAAAAGCGAGCACACGGGGCCAAAAGAGATGTACACGCCCCGCGTAAGCCCATTATTGAACGTCATCATGGCACAAAGCAGGGATTCGTATTCCAAGGCCGTCAAGATCAGCAAATTCAATGGGAAGGGAGACCCATGAACACATATCGATGAGTATCAATCTGCCACCGCAGGGACTCAGTACTCGGACGCAACCCTCTGCTTTCTGTTCCAAGAGACGTTGACAGAAGAAGCACGAAACTGGTTCTACGAGGTGCCCACAGGATCCATACACTCGTTCGAGGAGCTAATAGAGTGTTTCCTCAAATGATACCGACTACAGGGCAAATACAACACCGTCAGCACACTTCTCAAGATCCGTTAGGGAGACACTGAAAACCTGTCTGGCTTTATCAATCGATGGAGAGCCCTTGCGAAAACATGCAGGAACCTCGACAAAAACGTGGCAAAAATGGCGTTACTGGAAAATCTGACAGGAACCCCGTTTGTAGAGAAGTTGGTCAGGAAAGACCACCTCGGGTACGACGAGGTCATCGACCTAATTGTATAGAAGGCACTGGTGGAAACCTGTGTATAAGGGGCACAAGGTCTGAACGCAACTCTACCCTCGAAAGCACCCAACCACAACAGCCCACCATCCCCCCACATAGCTAAAATCCCACCACCGAAAACACAGCCCGAGTTAATCCCCCGCAAATGTGAGAGCCACTACCGCAAACACAGACGCAACAAACAATATCATCAAGCGCATCGCGGACACGAACCTCCAATCCGTCAGAACCTACCACCATCACCTAGAGATATCCAACAACGGCACGAAATCTTCTTGATAGCCCAGGCCTCGAACGAGGAGGTGCTCAAGCAAAATATAAGCCAGATCCACCCACCAATGCCGAAAGCACCCGGTATCGCCCCCATGCGAAATAACAGGGAAACGTGGTGCATGTACCACAATTCGAACACCCACAACACAAATGGCTGCGAAATCCTGACCAGGGAAATCGAACGGCTGCACAACAAGGGAAAGTTAATCCTCCAGAGGCCAAACACTGAACGGCAGGTAGTGAACATATGAACGAGGGGTACCATCAATAACATCTCAGGAGGGAAGCGGAAGCACGAATTCCCATAAAAGCGGGAAGAGCCTAGCCTAAGGGACGTATTCGCAGTACATCCCGAGAATCCACCAAAGGAAGGCAGGAAGGATTGGCCTCTAATCACCTTCTCCTGCAACGAGGAAGAGGGCAACCAGAATAGCACACTATTATTCGTCATTGATGGAATGGTGGACAAATATCTTGTCAAGCGTATCCTCATCGACAACGAGGCATCCGTTAACATCATCTTCCGAGAGGCATATGAGGGGCTCAAACGCCCGAAGTGCAAGATGACACAGAACCACGAAAGCATTGCCAGCTTCTCGGGCGAAACCACATATCCTCTTAGGAACGACTATATGCGATATGGCGTCAGAACGCCAGGCACCCCCCAGAACGAGATCAGAACGGACTTCGTCATTGTAGACATTCGTACGTCCTACAACATGATCCTAGGACGACCCGGCATCTCGAAGTTAAAACTGATTATCGCAAGCCACATGCTCCTGGCCAAGTTCCCAACAGGTTGCGGAATCGGAACTATCAGAGGATACGATTTTGTGGAAAATGTGGCACGACTGGACGAAGACAACGCACGAATGGAGGTACTCGCAATGGAAGAAAGCTCCCCTAAAGAACCGCAACCCGATGATCCAAGGGATGGGCTGAACGCCATCCAGCAAGCCACGGAACGAGAAGAGCTGCGAACGATACACCTATCGAGCGAACACCCAGAGCGCGATCCGCATCGGTGCCCAGCTAGAGCCAGACATAGTAACCACACTGGTTCAGATCCTATCAGATTATCAACAGGTGTTCGCATGGTCTTATGCCAACATGCCCAGAATCGCCCTAAGCATTATCTCCCATAAACTCCGCATCAATCAACCTGTGAAACCAGTCAAACAGAAACGATGGACGTATGACCAAGAATGATACACGGCCATGCACACGAAGGTGGACAGACTACAGAAAATCGGTTTCATCTGAAAGATTGACTACCCGAAATGGATCTCCAACGCCGTTATAGTCAAGAAGAAGAACGGGTCATGGCGCATGTGCATGGATTACAGCAATTTGAACGAGGCCTGCCCGAAAGACAGCTTCCCATTGCCTAGGATTGATCAGCTGGTGGACGCCACTATGGGACACGAACTGTTATCCATGATGGACGCGTATTCGGGGTACAACCAAATCCTCATGAACTACGAAGACCAGAAGGCCACTTGCTTCATTATAGACAATGGATATACTATTACGTAGTCATATCATTCGGCCTCAAGAACGCAGGCTCCACCTACCAAAGACTGATGAACATCATATTCGATGGCCTAACTGGCAAAATCGTGGAAGTCTACATTGATGACATACTGGTAAAAAGCACCAAGGTAGTAGACCACCCCGATTACCTACGAACTGTATTCGAGCTCCTAATCAAGAATGGCATGCGATTGAACCCGGCTAAGTGCACATTCGGCGTAACGACAAGCAAGTTCCTCAGATACATCATCAGCGAGCGGGCTATCAAAGCTTTCACCATGAAGGTCAAGGCAATACTAGACATGCAACCTCTAACAACCAAGGACGAGCTCCAAAGCCTTACGGGAAAACTAGCGTCCGTGAATCGCTTCATCTCTCGCTACTCCGACAACTGCGCACCATTTTTCAAGGCCCTATGAACCACAAGCAAACGGAACGTCATTTGGACACCCAATTGCGTAGCCGCATTCACATCCATCAAGCAATATCTGGCATCAATCCCCCTCCTATCCAGACCCGTGAAAGAAGAAACCTTGTATATATACCTATCTGTTTCTCTAACAACCGTTAGTTCTGCCCTTGTTCGGAGGGAAACTGATTCGGAACTGTCAGTTTTCTTCGCCGGAAAGAGCATGACACCACCCGAGACCCGTTACCCAACAATCGAGAAAGTGACACTCGTAACAACGGCCAGATGACTCAGGCCGTACTTCTAGTTCCACAGTATCCACGTCCTTACAAACATTCCACTACGATAGGTGCTACAGTCCCCTGATCACAACGGTCGTTTGGCAAAATGGTTGTCGAGCTGAGCGAATACGACATTCATTATATGACCCGAATAGTAATAAAGGGCCAGGCCATCGCAGACTTTATAGTCAAGTACACTGAGGCCGAAGATATAACAAAGCCTGCCTGACAGCACAGCACCCGTCAGCACAGACATCCTCAACCAAGAGTCGAATCACCATGGAAGCTCTACGTAGACGGGTCATGCACCAAGAGTACTAGTGGGGCCAGAATCATCCTTACCAGGCCAGTGGACGTACGAGCAGAGTACGCACTCAGATTTGAATTTAAAGCCACAATAAACGAGGCCGAATACGATGCCCTCATTGTCGGATTGCAACTAGCCCAAAAATCAGAAGCCCCAAGCATCAACATCTTCAGTGGCACGCAACTAGTTGTTAACCAAATCCAGGGTGACTTCAAAACAAAGGGCGATACGATGATGGCATATCTCGACCACATTCATACAATGCTGAGCAAGTTCAAGTTTTTCAACATTAACCACATCCCCAGGAGCCAAAACACCAAAGTAGATGCACTCGTCCATCCATACGGAGCTAGAGAAATGGGTAGTGGAAATCCTGAACGGACCAAGTATCGCGAAAACACTAGAGAAGATCTTCATCATCGAGCCACACGTGGCCAGCTTGAGGGACACAATCATCAAATACAAAACCAGGGGGAACTCCCAACAGACCGGGCACAGGCACGAAATATCATAGCCAGAACAATCAACTTCAGCATCTGACTCAACAACCTCTACCGAAATGGGCCAACCTAAAATGTGTTACACCAAAAAGAGGCGACATGATACTGAGGGAAATCCATTCTGGCGTATGTGGCCATCACACA
The DNA here is from genome assembly GCA_946800695.1 of Geum urbanum. Classification (NCBI taxonomy): domain Eukaryota; kingdom Viridiplantae; phylum Streptophyta; class Magnoliopsida; order Rosales; family Rosaceae; genus Geum; species Geum urbanum. The sequence goes on along the minus strand of OX327002.1, from coordinate 2,137,189 downwards.
GGAGCATGATCAATCGCACAGAAGACACTCCAAAGTGGATTCTGGTGGCTTACCATCAATGCTGACGCAACCACAATTATGACGATCTGCCACCAATGCCAACTATATGCACACAAGAACCATACGCCTACAGTTCCCTTATCGATCCTCACTTCTCCAGTTCTGTTTGCACAGTAGGGACTCGATCTCATCGGAGAACTTCTGAAATCCAAGGGCCAGTATCGCTACATCATCATGATTATTGACTACCATACCAAGTTTATCGAGGCTAAACCGATGGTTAAAATCACAACCAAAAAGGTTAAGAGATTCCTCTAGCGTTTCCTGTACTGTCGCTACGGCACCCCACTCAACATCATCACCGATAACGGGTTGCAATTCCCCAACGACGAGCTCAAGGAATTCTACAGGAAGTAAGGCACCAACCTGGTATTCGCATCACCGGCACACCCCTAGACAAACGGACAGGTAGAAGTAGCCAACAAAATCATTAAGGAGGGAATCAAGAAGAAGATCGAACTCATCGAGAAAGGAGGCATCTAGTATGGACGATGGCCCACACTCCTCCTTAAAATACTTTGGTCAATCTGAACAATTGCAACAGCAGTAACAGGAGAAACCCCGTTTAGCCTCACATTCGGAACAGACGCCGTACAACCACTCGAACTCAAATACAGAAGCCCAAGAATCGAAAGCTATGACCCCACCACAAACGGAGAAGGACTACGACTCAACAACGACCTCCTCGAAAATAAACGAGACACGACACATCTTCACAACACCATGAACAACCAACGAATGCACTCCAAACGAAGCCAAAGAGTTTATGTCTGTCATGGGAAGGTCCATACATCATCGACGCAGTCGCAAGCCCAGGCACCTTCTACATAAAGGACATGTTCGGAAGAAGGCTAGGCAACCCCTGGAACACGCAGCACTTGAGGAAATATTTCCACTAGGTCTTATCTATTTGCGTTTGATTGGCACGGGCGCACGTACATCCAATGTTTGTGTAACTTTTTGTATGAGTACATTCGCGCGTTTTGTTTTTAATCAATGATAATGAAAGTATTCATATAAATCAAAAGAATTCAGACAAACAGTGTATACAAAACAATGGTACTTAGATATATTTCACAAAAGTTGTACCTAGCTCTCATTCGAAGAACGCAAAAAACACACGCAGGCGCTAAAGCAAAGTTCACTAATACAAAGCAACAAAAAAGAAAGCGAAAGCAAAAAAAAATATATAATCAGTTGGCCCCAGCAGCATCAGCTCCACCCTCCCTCGTCTCCGGCACTCCACTTCCTGGTTGAGTTCCGACCTCCGACTTCTCCAGTGAACGCTTCAGCTTTTCTGCCTCAACGGCTTGCCACGCCTCGAACGTATCCACCTTGACAAATGGGAGTACGAGCATGGAGAAGTCCTCGCACTGGACATTGGCCTCAACTACAACCAAGTCCTCGAACTCCTCTGAATTCTTGAAAGCTTCGACCGAATCAGCCTTGACCTTCTCAAACTCAGACGACGCCTTGAACTCGGCTACAGCCTCCTCCGCAATCTGCCTGCAAATATCCTCTGTCATCGCATGAGCACGAGCCTCAGCCAACTCATGCTCCAGCTCCACAATCCGAGCAGCACTGGACTACCGGAGAGAGGCAAGATTCGTCTCCAGGATTACGATCCCGAACTGAGACTCACCCAGCTCCTTCTTCAGCTTATCGAGCTCACAAAACAGCTCGTGCACTTAGGAGATCTTGCGATTTTCCAAGTCAGTAGACTTCGAGAGAGCCTGCTTTAACTTACCGACCCCGGTCGAAAGCTGTCTGCTCTCAGCTTTCGCCTTCGACAATAGGGCAATGTACATCATCGATCCCTCTAAACCCTTGATGAGGAAAAGCTGGTGCTGGAAAGGAGTGCACGTGTCCAACGCCGCTTTTAGGGACTCGCTCGAAGACGCACCGAGCTGGCGCCACTTCTACAAAGACTGGATGCCCGCACCCATAGAGCTCTGGATGCGAGCAAGGAACTTGGAGGAAAGCGCCATTTCGCTCGCCACAGCAACAGTAACGCCCGGGGAAGCTTTTGGCGTTTGAGAGGACGGTTAGATTCCCCTCACTACCACAATAAACACTATAACCGACGAGATCTGTAAAACTATAACCGACGAGATAAAAATCTCGTCGGTTATAGTGGAAAAAATATTTTTTTTAAATTTTTTTTTAAAAAATAAAAAATCTCGTTGGTTATAGTACTATAACCGACGATAATGGCTAAAAATCTCGTCGGTTATACTATTACCGACCCCCTTTAACCAACGGACTATAACCGACGATCCTGAAACATCGTCGGTTATAGTCCGACGAGATTTTTATATCGTCGGTTATAGTTTTATAGATCTCGTCGGTTATAGTGTTTATTGTGGTAGTGCCTTGATCATCCGGCTAATGCAACGAAGACCCGGCTTTGGCACCCTCGCATCTCCAGGCTGACGCGGGGGGGGGGGATAGCTCGAACAAACTCTTAGAGGAGACTGTCTTGGCAGGCGAGTAGGACTTGCTCCAAGAACGGGAGTGCGGTCGGTCGACCTTCACTTTAGCACTTATATCCGCGCTCAATTAGTGTTCACGACATTCCTTGCTCCGCACGTCTTTCTCTCAATGGAGGCGGTCCTTTCGGGCCCGTTCACCTTCTTCCCCCTAACAGATGTCAAGAGTAACCTCCTACACCCGAGCTTCAGGAAAAGAGTCAAATGTAGCCTGAGCCTCGGCAACGGCACTCAAGACCTCCACCTCCTCATCAACCTCAAGAATCGGGTCAACGTACTGGTTGCAATTAGGAGGAGGGAACACGGGCTGAGGAGTGTCGCCCTGTACAAGGTTTCCATTCCCATCATCCACCACCATCCGGGCTTGCCAGGCCTTCTCCATCAACACTAGCATATGTTGTTATACCGCATCTTGCTTAGCAGAGGAACGAGACTTCTTCATTTTTGCTACAAAAAAGAGAGAGAACGTCAGTCTGAAAGCCACACAAACGTCATAAGCAAACGTACGAAATAGAAACAGGTCGCGAACATACCAGGGGGTGAAAGACCGCAATGTTCAACTAGCTCCCAGTGATTGGCCGCCCAGAAGTTCCTCGCATCCTGATGAGGATCGAAAGCAAACTTAATACGAGCCAAATGCAGCTCCTCCAAATGAGTAAGCGGATACAATTGTTGATCTACAAAACAAAAAAGATAAGGCATTAACAAGCACGAACATGAACAGATGGAGCAAACAAACGCCGACAACCGGCAACCAACACACCTAAAGGCTGAAAGAACTCGATGACTCGATGTATTTGATTGCGCCCGCATGAAAGAGCACCATCAGGCTTGTCAAACTCCCACTCACCCCTGAAAAGACAATGAAACCGGCGTCAGGTAGCCGCAGAGGAATGGAGCTCCGTTAACCACCACTTCGTTCGGGGCTCCACCGTTATCGTACCTTTGTCCTTCATAGGCGGGGAATACTTCAAACGGAAGAAGTGCCCGATCTCTGCACGAGTGGGGAACTACAACCCACTAAGCTTCCAAATATTATGAAACGCAATCAACATGCGCGTAAGCGTAGGACCACACTAGCCCAACATGATGTTGAAGAGGGCGAGGGCATATTGGAAGAACGGGTGGAGTGGAAGCTTCAACCCAGCCTTGAGCTGGAACTCGCTCACGCAGACGTGACCGCGAGGAGGACGCATGAATGATTCTCCTTCACGGAGGGCCCTCAGCTTCACCGTTCGGGGAATATGGTAATCCCGGTACCACCGTTCGATCTCACTTATTGACGGGGACCCCTCCGACTCTTGAACCGCCTACTCGTCTGCAAGACGCCAAAGCAGGGGCCCACCTCTAAGGAATACGGGGAGAGCAGCCTCTGACGCCCGATCACCACGGGACAGGATCACGTAACCCTGCAAGCCCCCAGAAGAAGAGGTAGACACTTCACCACTGGGCACCATGGACACACCTTGACGTTCGTACCGCACCACGACAGACCGACTTTGCCCCATGTTCGGGGTGGGTGACCTATGCAAAGCACCACCAACGTTAACAGAAAGAGGGGAGACGCTAACTAAGCTATCAGACGAGGAGTCCGAAACACTATTGATAGGACTGTTAGACCCTACACGGAACCTAGGGGTTTGTGGATGGGACTCATCACTTGAAACGACTACAAATTCCAGAATCCTAAGAGAAAAGCAAACGGGAGAATAAGCCAAACGGCAAACGCATGGAGTATGTCATGACCCCAGCTCTTCAAACAGCACAAACAGGTACCAATCATTTTGCAAACACCCAAAAACATATCAAAACCCCCAAAAAAAATAAAAACCTCAAGAACAAGAGGCTGTTCTTCGCAACGCACCCAGAAAAGCCCAGAAAACAAAAACCCAAAAATTCTTTTGAGCAAGAAAAAAAAAACGCGGTACCTTACCCAGCCAAACATACTTCACACTAGCAAAACCATAAGAAACGTACCCCAAAATCCAGAAATTACCACAACAGTACTACAAACAGTAACAAAAACGAGTGCAAACGCACCAAAGCAACACAAACCACGCGTTTTGAAGTAAAGAAGAACAAGAAACTACCTTTAAGATGAGAGGAAGATTTACGAGATGGCTAAAACTCCAAATTGATCACAAGCAGAGCTTCGGGATGGCGTTTCGGCAGAGTTTCAGTTGAGAGCGAAAGTGTAAAAAGTGAGAAACTGAAAGCAAGGCTATTTATCGGTAACAAAACTAACCCTGGGCGAATGCCTATCGTTCATTTCCAGCGCTTTCTACCGCAGGATTACGACATATGTCCCACGCTCTCCCACCAAAATTAAATTACCCTACCGCTCAGAATTCTGTGTGCCACGCGTCACACATGCAGCAAACAACTATCACACGTCTCTGACACACAAGCACATCAAACGACAAGTAACCGTTACGAAGTTGAAAGGTCATAATGCGAAAAGACAGAGGGGGGACCAGTCCGAAAATAGCAACATTAAGTTTCAGAGTCTACCCCGATAGTCGAACAACAACATTCGCACTATCGTGGGACGAGTAGCAACATCACTTATCTCCACAAAAGCGGCTCCAAACAGCAACATGAAGTTTCGGAGTCCACCCCGATAGTCGAACAACAACAACATTCGCATTATCGTAGGATGAGTAGCAACATCACTTATCGCCACGAAAACGGCTCCAAACAGCAACATCAAGTTTCGGAGTCCACCCCGATAGTCAAATAGCAACAACATTCGCACTATCGTGGGACGAGTAGCAACATCACTTATCACCATGAAAGCGGCTCCAAACAGAAACATCAAGTTTTGGAGTCCCACCCGAATAACAACATCAAGTTTCAGAGTCCAACTCGAACAACAACATCAAGTTTTTGAGTCCAATCGGATAGCTGCACAACAAGAACATTTGACATCCGACCTTGGACCAGCTCTTCATTGGAGAGTTAGGGGACTTGGGCGTATCAGGGCGCGGACCCCTCCCAGAGTGACCATGTGTGCGCAACCGGGAAAAAACTTTACGACTCCCCAATCAAGAGTTGATCCCCTTAACTTGGGAACTTGGGGGACTTGTTAGTATGTGACCCCGTAACACACAATTACCGCACACTTAGTCACTAAAAACGGGTCAACATAGTTTAGACCAAACACAAAGCAACAATGCAGGCTTCAACTTTAAACAAGGAACCAATACCATCCAAACGTCCATGCGTTCAGTACGATAAACACAAAGTATCAGGGTATACCATGAACAAAATAGGTAGGATCTCACATCGAAGGACAACAACAACCTCCATACTCAACCACCAATATAAGCAACACATTTATGATAGATACACGATGCGTATGTTATTCTACCAATACGTACTACTGTTACACTCCATACATTCTCACTAGAGCGTCGGAGAGTTGAAGGCGGGAACACCCCATCAAGACTCCTAACGTCTGTCTGGTGTATTATTCTTAACAACAGGTCAAGGACATATGAGTGATAGACCAGGCCAACCCGAAATAGCCCGACCTACTCTTCTACTAAAGACCCTTATAGAATTCGGTAGAAACAGAAGAGGCACAACTAAAACCTGGACTCACAAAGCCAATGTGGCCACTGCTACATCTAATGTAGTTCTCAACTTCACAGCAAATCCTACCATCCTAATCAATGAGTTTGTAAACTACCTTCAACAAAGACAGATGATAAAGGAGGGAGCAAGTGGCTCTAAAGGATCTAATGGAAATCATACAGCCTTGTTGGGAAAGTTTGCTGGTTTTCTTGCTGATTCAGATAATATAGCTCCTAGTGATGTCTCAGGTATTCTAAAATCTTTCTCTATTGCTCTCAATTTTAGTCTTAAGCATGATTATTGGATAATAGATTCCGGAGCCGCTGACCACATGACCAATCAAACTTCAAATGTACTTGATTTCAAAAAATTGTTTGCTCGTGTTTCTATTGCAAATGGAAATGGTGTCTCTAGGTGTGGAAAAGGAAAAATAAAAAATTTTATCAGATGAAATTAACTCAGAAGCCTTATTTATTCCTTCTTTTCCTTTTCATCTCCTATCAGTAGGAAAGCTCACAAACAGCCTTAATTGTTATGCCATTTTTACACCTAATAAGGTCTTTTTTCAAGACATTCCTACCATGAAGGTAATTGGTGACACTACCGCTGGAAACACTATAGCCGACGATTTTTTTTAAAACTATAGCCGACGAGATAAAAATCTCGTCGGCTATAGTTGAAAAAATGATTTTTTTTTATTTTTTTAATTTTTTTTTAAAACTATAGTCGACGAGATAAAAAATCTCGTCGGCTATAGTTTTAAATTTTTTTTTAAAAAACTCGTCGACGATAATGTGTAAAAATCTCGTCGGCTATATTATTACCGACAGGTTTTAGCCAGCAACTTTAGCTGACGACCCTTAAAAATCGTCGGCTATAGTCTCGTCGGCTATAGTGCGTCGGCTATACTATAGCCAACGATGTTTTTGCCCATTTTTCGTCGGCTATAGTATAGCCGACGATTTTTTGTTGATTTGTCGTCGACTATAGTGGAAATTGTCCACTATAGCCGACGACAAAAAATCTCGTCAATTTTTTTTTTTTCGTCGGCTATAGTGAAAATGCTGGTAGTGTGAGGGGTTTTTTCTAAATGGTCTCTACTATCTCTCCAAACAGTCCAAAGCTTTTCAAGTTAGTTCCAGCTCACATCAAGATCATCAAACTTGACATCAATGTCTAACTCATCCATCATACAAAGTTCTGTATGTTTTGTTTCCAAATTTAAGCAAGAAAAATCCTCATTATGATGTATATATGTCATATGTCTAAAACAGTTAGGTTACCTTTTGGGATCTCTACTTCTAGAGCTAGCCATCCATTTGAAATCATCCACTCTGACATTTGGTAGCATGTATTAGAGTCAATGGATGGTTATAAGTATTTTGTAACTTTTGTTGATAATTTTCAAGGATGACTTGGTTATACCTAATAAAAAGTAAAAGTGAGTTGTTTGATATATTCAAAGATTTTTATCATTTAGGTGTTACTCATTTAAGTTCTAAAATTCAAATCCTAAGATCTGATAATGGCTCAGAATATATGTCCAATAACATGTCTCAATTCTTGAGCAATAATAGAATATTACACCAAACTAATTGTATTGGAACACCACAGCAAAACAAAATTGCTGAAAGGAAAAATAGAGATCTCCTTAAAAAAACTAGAGGGTTAATGTTTCAAATGAATGTCTCCAAGAAGTTTTGGTCACATGATGTTCTTACTGCTAGTTATTTGATAAATAGATTTCCTGACAGGATCTTAGATTTCAAGTCTCCTCTTCAGAAATTGAAAGGAAGAGGCATTGATCTATCACATTTAAGAACCTTTGGTTGTGAGTGTTATGTTCACATCCAAACTTCTCACAGAGACAAGTTAGATCCTAGAGCCATGAAATGTGTGTTTTTGGGTTATTCCTCAACTCAGAAAGGTTACAAGTACTATAATTCCATCACTAGAAAAATCCTTGTATCAAGAGATGTGCAGTTTGATGAAACCACACCTTATTTTGTTGAGAATGCTGAGGGTGGAGGTCAGGGGGAGTACTACAAGGAATTGTTTCCATTTCTTGAGTATTAAATGTGCATGAACCTTCTGATGTTGTTCACCATTTTGATGCCCCTGAGGTACCTCAAGTACCCATTGTTGAACATGAAGTTCCCATTTTGAACCTGAGATTCAAGAAAAGGAAGTTATGGATGTTGTCGATCAACCTTAGGAGGTGGTTATCTAAAGGAATCCTAGTAGAACTAGGAATAAACCTGCAAGACTTCAAGACTATGTCATGTTCTCTTCAAGGCATCCTCTAGACAACTCCATCACTTATCAGAAGCTATATCAATCTCATTCTTCTTTTCTTAGCAAAATTGACAGTTGCCTTGAACCTCAAACTTATTGTGAAGCTTGTCTCTATGAATAATGCAAGTAGGCTACGGAAATTGAGCTATCTGCACTTCACAAAAATCAGACATGGTCCATTGTCAAACTACCTAAGGGAAAAACGAGTTGTTAGTTACAGGTGGATTTTCAAAAATAAGTTCAACTCAGATGGGGAACTTGAAAGACAGAAAGCTCGTTTATTGGTTTGTGGCTTCACTCAAACATCTGGAGTGGACTATAAGGAGACATTTCATCCTGTAGCAAAAATGAGTGTTGTAAGGGTTTTACTTTCTGTGGCAGTTAATAAGGATGGTCCTTTCATCAGATGGATGTTAAGAATGTATTTTTACATGGTGAACTAGAGGAAGAGGTGTACATGAAATTATCACATGGTCATCCTTAATTTGATAATCCTGAATTAGTGTGTAAACTGCATAAGAAAATTTATGGTTTTAAATAATCTCTAAGAGCCTGGTATGCAAAACTCAGCTCTGTTCTAGAAGAAGTTGGATTCCAAAGAAGCAATGTAGATCCTTCCTTGTTGATCAGGAATCACACTTGTGAAAAATTGCTGGTTCTCATCTATGTTGATGATCTCATCATTACATGAGACAACATTGATGAGATTGCAACACTCAAACAAGCACTCCATACCAAATTTGCAATCAAGGATCTAGGAAATTTGAAGTACTTCCTTGGAATAGAAATGACCTCATAAAAAAGGGGGTTGTTCCTAAACCAAAGAAAATATGTCCTAGATCTATTGAAAAAAAGTGGATATGTTAAACTGTAAAGCAGCCAAAAGACCTCTGGACAGCAAATTTAACTTGAAGACAACATGAGAATTACTCCAAGATATTGGCCACTATCAAAGGTTAGTTGGCAAACTTATTTATCTCACCATTACAATACATGATATCTCCTTTAGTGTGAGCATAGTTAATGGATTCATGCATGCTCCCACTGATTTTCACTTAAACATAGTGAAGAGAATTCTTAGATATCTTAAAGGGTCAGCTGGTAGAGGTATCTTGCTAAACAAAACTGGTGACATAAATATTTAGAGCTGAAGTTGGAGGTAAATTGGTTACATGTATAAGCAAGAAACAAGTTGTAGTTGCTAGGTCAAGTGTTGAAGCTGAGTATAGAGCCATGACATCGATTTGTTGCTTGTGAACTCATTTGGCTCAAGGGATTACTTCAAAACTTGGGATTTTCAATCTCTTCTCCCATGTCTTTGTTCTGTGATAATCAGACCGTAATGCATATTGCATCTAATCCTGTCTTCCATGAGAGGACCAAGCATATAGAAGTTGGTTGTCATTACATTCGCAATCAGGTTCAGTCTAACATCATTACAACTGTGTACACTCGCATTCATGAACAACTTGATGATATTTTTACCAAAGCTCTTCCAACAACTCAGCTTCATCATTTTCTCGTCAAGCTTTGCTCAATTAACCTTCTTGATCCAGCTTGAGGGGGAGTATTGAAGATTATAGGTTTATAGGATAGTATGGTTGGCTTGTTACTTCTCCATCAAACATGCCTAAGTCAACTAAAGTTGTTATGCAAATCATGGTGGTGCAACTGCTGCTGCACTGTTGCCTTAATCTTTGAGAAAGGTGTACAGTAACCTAGTTTTAGTTCCCCTTTGTAGTTCTTTATAGCTTCACATGTGAATGCTTACCGTTATACTTTTTTTATATATACTTGTAACAAATCAAGTTTTAAATACAATTCATATTATTCAATACAGAGAAAATTGTCTGAAGTGTTCTTTGTATTCAATACAAAAAAAATCTCCATGTGTTTTTATCGTTTATATTATCTCGGCTTTCTTCAAACCTAAGAGTCAATAGTTTCACGAGTTTATACAAAATATAAATCTTCAAAATCCTAGGTCATCTAGCTTGCTCCTTCATGATGACCCTGACTTTTAGGTTATTCTCTGGCCATAGAGCAAATAGAGTTTTCCCGAGATCATTATTGAAGTTCTTTGCTTTAGATCGACCATAGAGATACAAAAACAATTGTTTAAATTAAAAGAATATGTCGAGGAAAACATTAGATCGACCATATAGAGATACTAAAAACCATTAAAAAAAATTAAAAAAAACTTGGCAAATACTGCCTCTGAATTTGCTAAAGCATATAAAACCATGCATGATCTCACATTTGTTTAATTTTCATTTCCGATTCAAAATTGTAGATAAAGCGTATAAAACCATGCATATATTGAGAAGTGAGGCTTGAAAGTAGACGAATCTCAAGAATAAGCAAACAACATAGAAATTTTATTGCAACAACTCCTCCCACAAATGAGAGGTTACGATGACTGGAATACAACGAAACAGAAACATGAAACACAACAACACTGTCAACACACATGACATTATTGAGATAGATAGATATGGGGACATATCCCCTGCAACGATGAAAGCAAATCAAACAAACAAACCACACAAACAATCAAAACAAACACACAACACAAACATAATTAGAGATGAATACGCGAAGAAGCTGGCAGATATATCATCAATAGGGAAAGAAGCCTCCATTTCCAAGATTCTGGTTCGAAGAAGAAGGAGCACCATGCATGGGAGCAGAGTTGGGAATTAGGGCACCAGTGTTGTTCGATGAACCCTCCCCACGATAAACCTGATCAGCCGCAGCATGAGCAGTATTATTAAGAGTTGGCTGCCCGCCAAAGTTCATGTACTCCTCCTCCTCACCAGAAGTCGTCATAGCAGCAAACTGACGCGCCAGCTCAGCTTCCTCCTGCTCATCTTGAGCTTTCAGTATCATTTCAGCCTGGTGCAACACCGTATAGTGCAGCTGTGTCAGCTGCTCTAACAGCCACAAGCATTGCTGCTCGTTCATGCCCTCAATCGGCCTCTGCCACCAGAACTCTCTCAGGCCGTTCTTCTCCCTCCTAGTATTCGCATCTTGCTCCCTCCTCGCAGCCGCCATCGCCTCGGTGAGGTGAGTGATCCTCTCGCTAAGCTCAATCACTCTCTGCTTGCGCTGCGTCTCCCTGTAGCTTTCAACGCCATGATCGATGTTATTTCCCAGGGTTGGATTCCCGGCGCGGTAGCGGCTGATGATGGCATGTGCACTAGGGTGGCCGAACACGTGCTTCTTCCCTCCGGGAGATTCCATGATCATGGTCACCTCGGCACCGGTGAGAGTGCAAAGCTCACTGGACTTCTTGAAAACTCCAGCCCTTCTCTTTGAGAAAGTCACAGCCAAGTGAGTTTCGGATTCTATTTTCCTCATTGGGAGTCTTTGGCGACCCCTAGAGGATCTAGCCGGCATTGCGGCGACTAAAGGAAAGAGCCTCCAAACTGATTTGTTAACAAGAAAGCTTAGAAATGCTTTGTTTGTTGAGTGCTGCTGATAGATTAAGAAAAGGGGCTATTTATAGGAGGATTTTGGACATACAAGAGTTAGGGTTCATGAATAGGGTCGAGATATTCAGGAAAGGAATATAGAATTTAATTTGACAGTTGCATTCTTAACAAATTTGAGTCAAATCTCATTTATCACTTGACAAACACAACTGATATATGATGAGGCAAATTAATTCCCAGGTGATTCTTACGAGTATATCCTAATTTGCTAATATATAATCATTGAAATTAAAATTTTCTCTATGGATTGTGGACTTGCTAAATTAAGCGAGATGCGATATTAATTCTCACAATAAACATGTGTCAAATGATTATTATATTGAATGTTAATTATGAATACAACCTAGTATTTCAAATTTTCAAATTGCCTCTCTCTGCAGCTTAATTTGACAGTAAATCGTATTAAATTGGATTCAGTCAACCAGTTTGAGTTGTAGCATTGTCATTTTCAAATTGCATCTCACAAAAACATAAGGCTCCTGCATCAGTTTGAGTCTTATCTAATGTATATGTAACTACTAGTTTGTATAAAAAAAAAATATGTATTTACTGATTTTAAACAAGTAGCTCTTAGTTAATTAGACTTTGTCATTCATGTTTTAGCTTCTAAAAGATGAGATGGTGCCCAGCCTAGCTTTGGCGATCTAGAGATGCATCTCTTTGATTAGTACGGTTCTAGCTGCCTTAGAGAAATTTCTTTGTGTAGTTTAGTTTTTGCTTTTGCAAAAGGAAAAGAAAAATCATGTAGCTCAGTAGCTTAGGAACTCAATTTATCAAACATTAATTTAATTATCTGATCGTTATATTTTAACCAAATATAAATTATCATCGTATGGCAGGCGCCGCCTTTAACATTGTACAAAATTATTTTTTCAGTTTAATTATCTGAGTGTTATATTTTAACCAAATATAAATCATCAACATACGGCTAACAAAAAATAGAATATAATGTATATCATGAAAACGAGACTAGGGTTTTAACTGACTCGTTTCCATTAATTTGTAACATGAAAAACAAGCATAACAATAACATTAAATTAAACACTCAAACACAAGGATAATATTAGCAGCATCAAACTAGCAAGATATGACTTAGCTAGTTTAATTTGATGCTTAGAAACCAAAAATAACACAAACATGCAAAACAACTAAAGACAAACACACACACAAGTAATAAAAGGAGCAAACCACATATGACGGAATTGAAATTAAAGATCGATCATTGGGATTCATCTTCAGAAAAGATGGCCCGGCCTCAAGGTTCCTCGAATAATTTCCTCACATATGCAAAACCTTCCTCTATGTCGATCTCCAGCTCCAAATTCGCCTTCAGCTCTTTCAAATGCTCCATCAGCGCCTTCGCTTCCTCCATGGTCAGCTTCTCCACCGGCTTATTCCACCATTTCATGAATTGGCTGGCTTTCTCGGTTTCTCCTCCCATGTCAGCTCCTCCGCCTTCTTCTTTTCCAACTCCAGCTCCTCAGTGACCTTATCCAGCTCTTCATTGAGAGCTCCCATCCTCTCCTTGCGAAGATCACCATCCTCCGAGGCTCGGTCTCCGGATCCCAACCTCAACCCTGCTGACAAGAAACGCTCAACAATAGATTGGACACTAGGGTGGCCGAAAGATTAAACTTTTTTGCGGGGGGAGAATAATATTATGGAGCTCTCTGCACCAAAGAGAGTGCAAAGCTCACTAGCTTTCTTGAAAGCATTTTCACGGCGTTTGGAGAATGTCACGTTGAGATTATTTTTCTTCTCCATTTTTTTCATGGCAATCTTACCCCGACCCTTCATTAGTCTTGCCATGGCTAGAGAGAGAACAAAAGCTCTTAGTTAATTAACTTAGAAGCAAACCCTAGCTAATAGCTATGATGAGGAAATCTTATTGCATAGTGTTTGGGACTAAGTTGCATGGAAACGGGTGTGCGAGTACGTGGAAGCGAAACGTTTGAAAACGCGGAACTATTTTTTTTCAAAAATCTTTGAAAGCGGATACGTTTCGGAAGCGTCCGAATAAAATAATAATAATAATATAAAAAAATCCTTTAAAATATATAAAAATATCATAGCAATGAATTTCAAAACGTCAACAAAGAAATAAGAGCCCAGTATCATTTAACAAGTTGATTAATTAACAAGTTGATTAATGCCGTTGATTTCTTTTTATATGACTAAGATAGACTTCAATTTTACTTCTTTCTTTATAGCAGCACATGTAATTCCATCTTTTCTTCTCTTCCTTCTCCTTCTTCTAGGTTTGAATTTGGGTGGAGGCTGTGAAGATGCAACCATAGAGGTAAATCACATCTTTCTATCAGTAATCATAGAAATTGGCCTTATTCGAAGACACATGCACCCAGTATTGTTGTTGTTCTTTTGCTGAGATACTTTCATGATTATTAGATTCATCAATCAAAATTTAACTTGACTAAGCCACTGAATCTAATCGATGAAGGTAGTTGAGTCCAATTTCAAAATCTCATGCAACCCAATTACCCTGACATCTTCTTCTTCTTTCTCATAATTATTTGGATGTAACAAAATCATGGACGTCAGAACTATCAAAGTCACTAAAGTTTGAAGCAAACAAACACTATCCTTCCTCTGTATTGACAAAACACGCTTCCAAAGCGCTTCCGTTTTGTTCAAAATTTGGAAGCATGCTTTCACGCGCACCTGCACCTGCACCCGCTTCGAAAACGCAAAACGCATGTTCAGTGAAGCTTCCGTGCTTCTTAGGTTTGGGATAGGGGGGTATTTGTACAACTCTACGTACACTTTTCAGAGTTAGGTGCATGTATAATCCTTAAATTCTTTGCTTTAATGGCCTTAAACATTTGTTTGAAATTAGAGAAATTATGACACATAAATAGGATAAAATGTAAATCCCATTGATTCATTTCCAATTACATTCGGCCCTTATTCATCCGGCCATATTAGCTAGATAGGAAAACACTTGATGCACCAACCTATTTACTTAAATTAAAACTTTGCGTTCGATGAATTATGAATATGATTAGAGTTGGGAATAATAATTGTTACATCAAAGAGAATCTGGATAAAGTTTCTTCTTCAATGATCTGTTTCTTCTTTTTCTTTAAAATTAAGGATTTTTAATACAAAATGTCAAAAATTACTAATAGTATAGATGTACAAAATAAAATCAACTATATCAAGGCCTCTGTTGATGGTACAAAATAAGGTATCGTCAACCCTACCTCCTCTAGTACTGACTAGAGGGAGACAAAAGATTTAGTGTAATTACTAGATCAACCAGCGTGGTTTTCCACGACAATGTACCTATTTTTTCTTTTGCTATCTTGTTTCCCGATCCTCTCCTCATTCTCGATCTCCTTCCCTTGTATCAAACTACCATTTGCAATTGTTCGATCTCCATCTCCTTCTCTTTCTCCTTCTCCTCAAGATGTTTGAAGGCTTCGCGCTTTTCAAATCTCGATTGCGCCGAACCCTAGCACCATACGGCCTTGGTTTTCAATTGAGTTTCTATTGGCTTGTTCATGACGTGCATGGATCAAGGTACGTGGGCAGCTTTCGTGGGCGTTGTCCCATATCGGTGTGTGGTGGAAGCTTCCGGGCTCAAGACTATTCAGGTGATGGAGCTGCTTCTGGTCTGCCACAAAATAAGGCAGTGCTTCTCCCTGCGGTGATGACTGTCGAGGATTTTTGACAATCAGCTTCCCAAAAGATATAGTGTCAGGATAACTAATGAGTGATATCTCAATTTTTTTAGTCTCTTACTATTGTGGTTTGTTATTTCGAGATATTATGGACTCCAATGTTGTAGTATTGTAGTGCTTAAAGGGTTTCAATTTGTCAAACCGAGAATTCGGTAAACTTTTATACTACAGTCATTGATTATAAATGTTTGCCGTTAAAAAAAAGAGTCTTTGTTGATTACAATATGCAATAGCTTACACTGCCAGAAAAAATACTTTAGCCGATGAAAAAAATTCGTCTGCCTGTTAGACTTTTTTGTCAGCTAAAGTAAAAGTCGACGAACTTTCGTCGGTTAAATGTCGTCGGCCATTAATTTAGCTGACGACTTTTTAGAATTTTTCCGACGAAAGTCTTTATAAATCGTCGGCTAAAATATTTGTATATCATCGGCTAAAGTTTGCATTTTTCTGAAGAAGAAAAAGCTACAGATTCTATATTTCTATTCCCTGGACCTAGGTTATGGGAATAGAAATCCAAAATCTATCAAGTCCACAATTTTATTTCCACAATAGCCAACAACACCTAAAATGAAAACAAAACACATTTTTATTAACAAACACAATTTTATCTAGCCCTAAATTTCAAAACAAATCTCAAATTTTAAACTGTACCCAAGGAATTTCTAGTCGGTGGCGGCGACAGGCGGTTGGGCGGCGGTCAAAGAAAGAGAGAGTGCGCCGAGTTGGGCAGCAGACAGAGAGAGAGAGAGAGATTGCTGGGTTTTGAGAGATCGAGAGACTGCAGGTTGGACGAAACATATCAATTTAAACCTGAGAACTTTTGTCGACGACACAAAAAATCGTCGGCTAACGTATAGCTGATGAAAATGCATTTATTATTGTCGGCTAAAGTATAGCCGACGATTGGCCGACGACACGTGTCCCAATCGTCGGCTAAAGTTACATAATTTTCGTCAGTTAAAGTCACAAGACGAATTTTTTCAACTAAAGCCGATGGCATTTTTTTCCCATCGGCCAAAATACTTTAGGCTATGAGTAAAAACTTTAGCCGACGACAACTTTTGTTCGTCAGCTAAAGTATAGTATAATCGACGGAAAAAAAAGTCGTCGGTTTGTTTGATTAATTTCTTCGGTTAAAGTGTTTTTTCTTGTAGTGTTAACAAATTTCTAAAGCCCTAGACAAAATCAATCTTATCGTGATCGAATTGTCGAGAATTAACCGACTAAAAATTATTTTTTATTTATTTATTTCTCACGTGACTTCCGATAAGTATAAGAAATATCTCGCTTATCCGAAAAATTTTCCAAAAAATTATATGAGCTCAAAATTATATACTCTACAACTTTCCTGAAGAAAATCAAATCAAATTCTCATCCGGTAAAAAATTCGTTAACAACCTCAGTAATGTGATTAATCCGCAATAAAATTTAATATAACTCGATAAGCACGTAATTTTTGTTAAGTAAAATGAGTTGTATATACTGATTATAAACATGATGGTATGAAACATAATGTCCTCATAGTTTAGCTCGATAATTTTTGTATATACTCGATAATTTGTAGCGTAGTAAAATGAGTTGTATATACTCGATAAGCACGTAATGTCCTCATAGTTTTCCACTACGCTACATTTCTATTTCGTCAATTCATGTGTCTATACTGATTATAAACATGATGGTATGAAACAATGAATTTGATGCGTATGAAGTAATATCATAAATTAAATTTCCAACAATATATAGATTTTTCTTCCTTCACGTGTCAAATTACATGATGAAATCATCTCGTGATTAATGGACTTGATCATTAGTACAAGTGGGTATTGGGCCTCAACCCTTTGTTGGGCCGAACGTCCATACACACGAGTACTTTGTAGTAGGTTTTGCATACTAAAAGTCGCCTAGCTGTGAAAAGTCATCGGTAATCGGTAACCAAGCTGCTGATCGACACGTGTGAGGTACTTTCTCCGATCTGATTCGCTGGCAGCCCACGTGTCGAACATATAGAAGACGACCGCAGTAAAAGAAGAATAAACAGAAACGGTGGGCCTTGGAGTCAGGTCCTTTTGTATTTCCTATTGTCCCTAACCGCCCCACGTGTCACATCCACATTGTCTATGTTATCTGACCACTGCCCAAAAAGCCTAGCTGCCCCACCCTATGTATGCTCTTTTACCAAGACCGCGTTTCGTTATGTTTTTTCGTTTTCACATTTTTCAGTTTTCTAGCTTTTAATTTTATGACTGTCAAAGTGAAGAACATCCGCATTGGTGAGCGATGAAGTTTTGCTTGAGTAGTCATCCGGCTGAATTTATTCTAGCAAATTCAGAAATTGATCGAACAGTTGACGTTTTGCTCCATAATTGGTCGAGCAAAAATTTACTCCGACGTCTATTGGCATAACTCACGGCACGTGGGTAACGTCAGGTGCGTTTTTTTTGTTAAGCAGTAAAATAGTAAAAAAAGAAGTGACGGACGAATAGAAGGCTAACACGTGGCTTACCGGCTGAGTTTTACACTCCAATGGTTCAATTGATCTGGGTCTTCCATTTTGAATCTAAAATTTTGATCAAACAGTTTAGATTTAAAGAAAATGGTTATTTTTAATAAACTAAAATTGAAATTAAAACATCTAAAAATTATAATAAATAGTTCAAGAGTCCGAAAAATTATACAAAAATTCGTACGAGCTCGCAATAAAATACTCTACAACTTTCATGAAGAAAGTGTACTCGTATTCATATATTAAAAATAGTCAATTTTCTTAGCTCATGTGTTACGACAAATCGTGTATATCTCTACTAATATAAAGCCAAGCGTAACTTTTGGTGTCATCCCATACCAAAATATTAATTTCCCAAAATACCCATAATAAAAAAAATATTTATTTTCTATTCTTTATTTTAAAAAATCAGTAAAATGAAAATAACTTATATAAATATGTTTTTACTCTCTTAAACTCCCATTTGCGTCTCTCCGCACACATCGAGTGCGGATTTTTTCTAGTATTATTTAGTGGATGTAATTTATTTATTAAGATGAAATTGAAATACACATTAAATTAAAAACAGATATTAAAATTAATTTTTTCGATAACGCTATCGCGTAGTGACACATGTCACATCGTCATTAGACGAAAATCTTACCGAATATACAATTTGGCCAATTATTTTTTCAACGACGGTATCTCGTAGTGACACATGTTGCATCATCATTGGTTGAAAATCTTACCGAAAATCTAGTCTAATTAGTTTGCCAACTCTGACACGTGGTAGTGACATGTATTAATTTTTATTAGTCGAAAATTTTATCAAAAATCTTGTATAATTATTGTTGATAATGACACATGTCACATTATTATTGGTTGTAAATCTATCCGGTAAATAAACTTTTAACATTTTACAATATAACAAAATAGAATTGCTCAAATAAACAGTGAATGAGTGTTAAAAATTGATTTGCTTGAGAAAAAGATGGAATCAGTTTGCTTTGAGCAAATTTTGCTTTTATTTGAACTGTTATTCAAGCAACGCGTGTGGATGCTCTAAGAGTTGGTTATTGGATAATGGTCGGAGGAAGATTGGCAGTTGTGTTCTGTACTACTATGACCAGTAACAGTATTTTATGCGGATAGAGGTACGTTGTACATGAGGCCATATTCTTGGTCCTATAGGAATATTACTGATTCATCTTGTTCATCATATTATAGTAGGGGAGTAAAGAAAGAATAAGCTTATTTTCTTCTAACACTTGCATAAGAGAGTTTGATGAAACTAACTTACTTGTATCAAAGAAAAATAAAACTCTTACACATCTGCAAGATTATCTAAAGAAACGTGGACGTCTAGCAAGTTCTAAGAACAAGAGCTGTAGTGAACGTGTGATAAGTAGACACAATTTGGAATGGTGGTGAATAGTTGACATTTAAAGCCGAAGGATACTACCAATTTGGAGGCTCCTACGAGGTAAGGCTACCTCGTGTTGTAATGGTACGTCTTTCAATGAAGTTCGTATTTTAGTTTATGAGTCTGTTTGCATGCAACCTCTTGTTTTTCTTACTAGGAACTAGAATATTGAATAAAGTCGTGATACTTTGTCATGTTATTCGTTTAAGTTAGCATAAATACTGATAAATTCTTTTCGTTATTTGTTATGAATAGATAACGTATCACATTTACTTACTATTTTTCTAATGAAATGACACACCATTTAAAAAGATAGGTTTAGCCAGAGAATGGTTTTGTTAATTTTTGAGTTGTGAGTTGTGAGTAATTCACTAGAGATGAGGATGGAGATAATCTCTCTTGCATCATGTGTTTGACTTTGTTCCACACCTAATACGTAAGGAATCTCAAAAAACTTGTTTCTTTTCTTGTTGGTCGGAAAAGAAATAAGAAACTAAGCTCAGAAAACCTTGAGGTCCAAAAGAATTTGCGTTTCGAAAACGAAAGCCCCTCTGCCTTTACCATTCGTTTGTGTACTGTTCCACACAACACACTCAGAAGTCATAAATACACACACAGGGACACCCTACCTCTCTCACACTCAATATCTATTTAAGCCAGAAGATCCACCAAGACACTAGTCCAACAGACCAAAGCAAAGCGGAGAGTCAAGAGAGAGAAGCCTTCTCTGCCTTTTAACTCGTGTACCGACCTCACGAGACTCACAAGCAAAGCTAAACACTAAAGCGAAGCAAAGCCAAACTGCCAAAGCTCTCACAAGAAAGATAGCAAGAAACACCGAATGGAGACGAATCAGAAGAAGGGAGAGGTTCTAGACGGTTCGGATATAATGGAGTTGGTTGAGAACAGAGAGGTGTTCGGCAATTTTGTGGACCATAAGTTTCAAGAGCTTGATAGAGACAGAGATGGTCAGCTTTCAGTGAAGGAGCTTCAGCCTGCTGTTGCTGATATTGGTGCTGCTCTCGGCTTACCTGCTCAGGGTTCTTCACCTGACTCTGACCATATCTATTCTGAGGTCTATTCTCTTCTATCTACCATCTGACACTATCTCCATATATTCATTTACTTAAATTTTCTTGATCTTGCTACCTAAGCTTTTCTGGGTTTCTTTTCTTCTCTCATTTCTGTGTAGAAAGTTTGTTTCTTTATCAGTTTTGTGAAGAAAGATTGGAACTTTACAGTCTTACTAAGCTAAACTATGAGTATTGCGGGGACAAGTTGCAAATTACATTCTGATATCGATTGCTAGCTAGTTTTCTATTATCGGTTGTTATGTCATTTTTTTTCAACTTGGTGTTGATTTGTTTTGGGCTACAATGCTAAAGTCTTTCCTGAAGAGGATAAGTAACTGTATAATTGTACTTGTGAACAGTTCATACTTTCTGTGTTAGGCTATGAAGTTTTCTGCAGCTGTGAAAAGACTTGTTTTTGTTTTGGGTTGTACACTTGTACCCCAACAGTACTCAATTGAAAAGATGATATAATTCTTAGTAGAGAATTGGTGATTAAGATAAATCTTCTAAATTCAAGTTGCAAACTTATAACAGATGCATACGTGGTATTGTTGGTCGCACACTAAATTTCGGCAGACCTTATCTTCGTTTAAGTAAATGTATTCAACTTTGTTGTCATTCTTCTGTTATAAGTCCTGATATTATTTTGAAGTGCTGACATGCTTAATGTTGATGTGGGAGATAGTAATGCTTGCTTTCTTGGTTTTGTCTAGCATTTCTGAATTTGTACTTCTAGCTAGCCTCAGAAGCACCAAATGTATGTCAAACGTTGCGGGTCTATTACAATGTTCGACTTTGATCTTCAGTTGGACTTTCTTTTGCCACTTGCGCATTTTCTAAATGAATCTTTTATTTTATTTTTGTATTGTAATACTTAGAGGTATCTGCTGACGAACTCTGTGGAAACTAGAGAGTGGTTTTCATAACATTTATTTTATTAAAGCTGACAGTTCAATGTAGTTTAAGCCATAATGTGCTTACTATTCTATGAAAGATATTGGTGTCTGCCTATATTTTCAAAGGCAGTAGATTAGTAGGGGACAAGTCAAAAAGGTTTATTCAGTGATTTGCTTTTGAGCTAACTACCAACCTTACCTAATCGGCCTACAATGCTGCCACCCCTTATATTATCAAAACTACATTATACGAATATATGTTACTAATAAATCATTAAAATGTCAACTTTTGTGAACATAATGATTGAGGAATCAAAGAGAATCATACTCATGCACATGAAACAGTTGATCCAAAGTTAATTTCATGTTTCCTGTTGTAGAAATTCATGATTATTGTATTCCTTTGTTGGCAAGTATGGATCAGGTTAGAGCAATCAAATGAATTGGAAGGGAAAGTTTGAGGGAATGAAACTTATTAGATTGTGTTCTGTGTGTCATTATGCAGTTAGAAAAGAAAGCCTCATAATTAAATATATGAGTATTGTCCCAATTTTGTGATCCAGCCTCTTATATGTATAAATTGCTCACTAATGTAGGTATTAAATGAATTCACTCATGGAAAGCAAGATAAGGTAAGCAAGGTTGAGTTCAAAGAAGTTCTTTCAGATATTCTACTAGGCATGGCTGCTGGTTTGAAGAGAGACCCTATTGTGATCCTCCGCATTGATGGAGAAGACCTCCTAGAGTACATCAATGGTCCAATGTTTGAACCAGAAATGGTGGCTGCTTATTCTCAGATAGAAGCTGCTGGGAACCTTCAAGATTGTATTACCAAAGCTTTCGAAATGATCACAGTTGAACAAGGGATGCCTCCTCCATCAGATCCTTGGGTATGTAATCTTCTACAAAACTACTTTCATTATCGATAGTTCATAAATGAATTTAGGGGAAAGACATTATGCAAGAATTGCTACTGTAACATGTATATTTAATATTCTTAGAATCACCATTTTGACTGCTTTTCCCGTCTTTTCCTATTTGGATGCTATCAATTCTTCAGGTTGTGAGCAATATCATTGAGCCTGCTCTGCAATCATGTGTTGGCCCCAATTGGAACAGGCCTGTCTCTCAGGAAACATTCCTCGTGGAACTCAAGAAAGTCATAGAGTATGTGGCTCAACGTCTTAGGGAGCAGCATGTGATTGTAGCTCACAGTGAAAATACCTTTGATGGAAGTGGCATTAGGAGATTGCTGTCCAACAAGTTTGAGTTAGACAAGGTTTGCCTCTATGGTTCTCTATGTGTGGATTTGGTTGTGCATCAATCCACTTTGAGTGTTGTACTTTTGGATAATTGATTATTATGATTTGTTGTAAAATGCAGACATTGAATGCAGCTATTGAGAATCTGCCAAAAGATCGCACTGGGAAAATCTCAAAGGAGTATCTGCGTTTGGCGCTGGATGCTGTGGCTCCATCAGCTGGTCTTCCACCACTTGGTGCAGTTGAGCAGGTACCCTGTCAATCATCGTTACCTATTATTAAGTGCTTGATCTGAGACTCAGATGTTCTCCCTTAGATACTCCCACTATTTAAATCATTTCTGCAATTAAAATCTGCAGATGGACAAGGTTGTTTTGGAAGTGTTCAACATGATCAAAGCAGATGATGGGAAGCTGCTTAAAGAAGACGAGTTCAAGAAGATATTGACTGAAATCCTGGGGAGTATGATGTTGCAATTGGAGGGAACTCCTATCTCCGTTTATTCAAATTCTGTCGTGCATGAGCCTCTTGCCTCAGCGTCTACGCTACTGCAGGCACAGTCATCCTAGTTTAGCGCTAGCTACTGGAGCTCGGTTAGATATATCCAGTGGCACAAGATAAAAGCGACAATAAAGTTTTGATGAAGAACTGGTTACTACTTACAACCATAAGCTTGCTGTGTTGCTCACTTATATATATCGTAATCATGCTAATCCGAAGCTGTTATCGTTCAAATATCAGAGATGCATTTATTCACTTGTTTTGTTCTGTTTTTTATGCTGTAAAGGTTTAAGGTTATGAGTAAACTGTTGCACCGCATAGGGTAAACATAAGCAGGCATGTTGCTAATTTGCTATCATCTGCCTAAATATTTCCTTCAACGATTGAAAAAATATATATGAGAGTACATCAGTAATATTCTATAAAACGATTTTGCATGCACTAAGAAAACACTGGCACCGATGAACCTAAAAGAACCATTCATAATACTTCTTTAATTTGGTGAGATTTCTTTGTTTATTAATATCGTCATTGAAGTTGAGGTATCCCCCAGTGTTTGTCAATGTCGACTTCTAGACACAATGTTAATGCTGACTTTTAGACAAAATTGTAGTCAGAAACAATCTCATGTGTGTTCATGATGAACGGTTATGCCTAGATGACTTCAGGCCTGTCAATTAGGTGAGTATTGATCCAGACCCGTACATATTAGGTGGATCTGGATCTAATTTTTGGACATGTTGATGAGTTTGTGACCAGGACCCGTTGACCCATTTATTTAACGAATCGAATTCATATCACAATCAATTCAATCCGTTTATAATCCGACCCGTTTATTTTTTAAAACTTATTAAATATAATTTACTTTTATTGACATATATGAAATGCTTTTAATCTAAAAGTCTTTTTATATATATATAAAATATAAATATCTTTAACAAAGTTATATAAAATTATTAATAAATTAAAAGATTAAAAACTCAAAATAATTTGTTTCTTGTCAAGTTCCTCGATGTGAATAGAGTTTGGTTATACTCCTTGTTTTTTTAACATGATTGGAGCAATAAGAGATTTACTTAGCTAGGAGAACATGCTAACCCTAGGCACTCCTCCCGCGCCTCTCTTTCATTCCCAACTTCCTAGTGCAACATTTTCTGTTGTCGTGCTTCACTTATAGTCGCCTTCCTTGACGATTTTGAGTGCATCCCCATGGTTTCAAACCCAGACGATGGTGGAAGCTGTACCAAGCAAGATCTTGAAGGCTTGGGTGAAACTACCTCAGTCGTTAATCACCACGAAGACTATAACCGTCTTTGTTTCAAGGGCGCTGGCAAAATCTTTGCCGCATATTGCCTTTAACGCGGTTTCGTCTTCTCTTTCAAGGCCAATAATCTTCGGCTCTAGTCCTAGCCTCATAGGGATTGGTGGATGGCATGAGAAGTCACCATGGAGTTCGCTCACAAAATTTTGGTGAAGGTGTTTTAGGCCAAGGGCGGCTTAGGCTATGGGGGAGGCAGTGTCTTGGAACTTTTTTGGTCAACTTTCGGCGGAGTCAACTTGGACTGGTGGTGCGCGACGTGGTAAGTGGTTGTTGGTTTCGTTGTTGCATGAAAGATCCAGTGCAGTGCAACATGGCTGTGATGGGGATCTGAATCTTTCTAGGCCTGCCATTTGGGCTTGTGGATTTTTGGTCTTGTTCTTGGGCCAGTTAGAGGAGGCTGGTGGCTTATGGGCCAGCTGAGAATCCCAGATCTTATTTGGAGCTGCTATTGGATTCTATCAATGAAGAAAACTTCTCACCCTTTTTTGGGCAAAGAGAAGATGATTTAAGCACTTATATAGTGTCGGCTTACTTGCATCTTTTATGGATGACGGGATTCATGGTTGATGATATATCTACCACAATTATGTGCTTAGAGGTATGTCACCTCCATCTCCTATATGTCTTCCGTTTTGCCGTTTAAGTTGCAAGTAAACTCGACAAATGTTAAGCTTAACGTTTCAAAGAATAATATTTACTTTTGACTTGTTTCGTCTTCTTTTAGTGGAGTAGGGTTGCTTGTCATGTTATGTTTGTACTATTTAGGCCGAGAATGTTGTTTAATGATTTCTTCTTCTTTTTTCAAAAAAGAAAGAAAGAAATATTTTGGTTATTTAAAGAGGTCATGTGACATATTGGTAATAATTAATATATTGATAAAAAAAATACATTTAGTAATTGATAAATGGGTCTAGATTCGCTCAGTTGATCCACTGGATTCGGATCCGGATTTGATTATTAAAGATCCACCAAATAAACATGGTGGGTCTAGTCTTATTTTTTCTCTCCTTAAATGGATCTGGATCTAGGTTGGTCCGGTCCGGCTCCATCCCATTGATAGGCCTAAATGACTTACATTTTCACCATCGACTCATCAGTGAATTTTGACCGATGCTACAACCTCACTATGAGTAGGAGAAATATTACATTGCCCAGGTGTTACATTATCTTGCCCATTGCTAAGGATTTTAAACCTTGCTGAAATTGCAATATGTATAACCATTCTTGTTACTTTCATGATATCAGTAAAGACGTCAATCATTGAATCTACTACTTTGTGAAGATCAAGAATACATTGCCTTCAATCTCAAACTAAGATGTGAGGGGATTATGATGAGACATAGTGGGGACATACCATGTCAATTTTTGGCGTTTAACTAGAATGGAACTATTCCTATCTCCCCCTAACGGCATGAAGTATGTCTCATCAAAGTAACATTCTGCAAAACATGCAGTAAAGAGCCTGTCAAAGGTTCTATATAACGGACAATCGTTGGAGAATCATAATCAACATAAATGCATAATCATCGTTGATAACCCATTTTTGTATGTAGTGGAAGCGTAGTAGGCACATGTACCGCACAATCAGAGATGTCTAAATGTGAGATATCAAGCTCATTCTCCAGTTACCAACTTGTACTCATTAAATGGTTGGCTGGTTACCGGTCTCAAGTGAATAAGCATAGTTGCATGTAATATTGCATATCTCCAAGCAGATACTAGTAAATTTGTATGCATTACCAAATTTCGTGTCACAAGCCGTAACCGCTTGGTTTGTGCCTCTGCAAGACTATTATGTGAATGAGCATGGGGAACTCCTGCATTATCCAATCAAATAGACCGAATTGGATTGTCCATGTGGTGAGCACGAAACTTAATAATGTATGCTAAGAGTTTTGCAAATGTAGTGTACCATGTGGATTGCAAAGAAATGTGATCTATGCGTTGATGCAGCAATCAAAACCATATATAAATAGTCCGCATACCAATTTGATTGGTCCACAAATATATTTTTTAGAATATGCAGAGGAATGGAAGTCATGTTTACAACAAAATATTTTCATGCATGTAAACAACATTACATACATGAACAAGCTTTGCAAATTGAGCGATATGCATTGGATTTTTCCATAAAGACGTCCGGTGAGAAAAATGCATGGGATTGTGTTGCACTCGTCTTAGAGATCGAGTCTAGACCGACTAGATAGATCTCACTCCCCCTATATAAACAGATGGTTATAGATATTCTCACATGTTTCTTTGCTCTCAAAAACCGATGATCATGAGAATTTCTCAATATCTTGATTATCATAATGTAAAAGCTTATATGAGGCCAACTCCCACATAGTAATATAAGTGACTATATCGGATTCAATGATCCAGACCATAGTAAGATATAACTACTACAATTATTCATGCATAAACCTCTTCAGATTGCGCCGTTGGCAATATTCTATGGAGATAACACACAGAATTCATTTCTATTCTCACAATATTTTTCCAAGCAAAAATCATTGGAACAAATATTTTAAAACTTAGCATAATTCGATTAAAGTGTTGATTATAGTACCATCCATAAACCGGTGTACAACAATATCTAACCGGTCCAAATGACCCTTGTAGATTACGTTTCATGGCATAACAAAAATCAATGTAAAACCACATCTGATATAGATTATCAGATGCAAAAATTCAAAAAAAAATTGAACCTTGATTTGTCGATAAAACAGATGTAAAATATATCCAGAACACCAATTCTGGGTATATGTTTTGATTGGTCAGGAAATCTACTCGACGAGTCGAAATAAAGCCAAAAACAAATTTGAATTTTTGATACCGATTTTTGATGGATCGAGGAAAGCCATCGACGGGTTGAACATCATGAAATTTTGGGACAGTAGATTACCTTCAACGGGTTTGAGAAAAACCTTTGACACGTCAAGGAAAAACCTTAAACAAAAAAAATGAATTTTTCGATAACTTATATCTACGGGTCGAAAAAATCTATCGACGGATCGAAAACTGTAAAATTTTGAAACAGTAGCTTGCAATCGATGGGTCGATATGATATCTCGATATATGGGTCGAAGTACTAAAAGGTATGACGGATGACCACTTTTGATGGGTCGAAAGAAAAACTAGGCATAATTTTCGAAGGGTTAAAAAAGTGCCAAAATCGATCCAGAATGTTGTCTTTGATGGGCCAAGAAAGAATCTCGACGTGTCGAAGATTTTCAGGATCAAATCATCCTTTCTTTTGTCTCCTTTTTATGATATTTTTGTGTCAAAGTGACATAGATCAATTTATAATTCGAACCACTCAAGTAATATAAAGTTAAATAAGCATTTTTAACACTTACAAATATCGGAAGGAAGAAATTTTATTACTTTGCCGACATCAAATGACTATTCTTATTAAAAAAATCGACTACAGCAAATAAAAAATAAAATAAACTTGATTACATAAAAAAAACATGAGTCTAATACATAGACTAACTATAATCCGAAGTCTCAAGACTTGGTTTGGTGTCGTCTGCTATAACAAAATTGGCTTCACCGCCATCTTCCATCTCAATCTTTAATGAAGTTAGTCTCATGCGCCAAGTACTACTGGCACTTCTTGTAGACATTTTTGATATCCTCTGATGCATGACATTGTTTGTGCATATGTTTTGTAGAACCACAGTTATAGCAAGGTGTTGAACTAGAAGTAGAAGCAGAATTTGAAGAATTTCCACCATTTCTATGACTATAATTAATTTGATTCTTGTTCAAGTGGTGGCTATTGTCTTGGCGAGTCCAAGTCAAATTCCGTTGTTTTCTCCTCTAGCATGACATTTTCCATTCCCTCTTCTACCAGCACGATTTTGGTAAGGTGCAGAACGACTGTTCCTCTTATCCTTTCGTGTATTCCCACCAGTATTGTATATCTCATGGGCTTTCTTTGTACTGGCTAGCCTAATATTGTTGTTGAGAAATATCTCACAATATCTCTTTTTCTTGGCCAAAACACTCATGAGGTCATCGAATGATCTCAATCTTCCTTACTTGTAATCTGTGTGGTATTAATGCGCGAGCGTATCCATGGAATTAGGGAAGGTGCCCAAAGACTTCTCGACCATAGCTTGGTCAGTCTTTACAACACCACAAATGACAAGCTCTGACTATAGCTCTAGCTTATCTTGATAAAAATTATTTTTATTTTAGAATTATCCTATAACCGAATTCTATCCCATTTTTCTTGTAGCTCTAAAAGTTGTGCATCATGCACATTGTTGAATCGTTTTTGCAAAGTCGCCCCAAAATCTGCGAGGTCATCCTTTAACAAGTATTGTTTGATCAGAATATGATGAATCTGTCTCCTTAGAAACATTAAAGCTTGAGCTTTTCGAGCTATGATTTTGTCGTTGACTGCAGTGCCAGGTAATAGTGGTTGTATAGTATCAATGAGAATTTTATCAAAGAGAGTGTACTTAAAGTCAGATACCCATATGTCAAGGATATCATGATTTGATACATTGTGTGGCTCACACAGCTGCTATGTCAGCTTATCTTTTTCTATAAATAGCTGGACTGTTGTAATGATTCTTATGCTTTGATTTTGTATAGCGAAGCTCTGCCAAATTTGAATCTCATTCTTGCTTTCTGGTATATTTGTGCTTTGTTCTTCACTTCCTTTCCTTTGAGTCTGATGCCATGTTATCAACTATGGTCAGCTTCTTCGGGGATGATAATCTACTCCATTCCCTCACAATCTCACATTCATGGAAACTAAGAAAGGGAGATGAAGGTTTAAAATTTAGATAGAGATGTACACAAATTAAACTACTGTATATAATGTGCATGCAGCCCTAATTGGCAGATGCCATTCCAAATTATGCTCCAAAACAAGCTTTGGTTTTGGGCTTTTGGCCCTTGAAAGAATAGCCAATTATATATGTTATTTTATGCTTTGAAGTCTGAAAGTCGAAAATGAATGAGATAAGCTAAGCTAAGTTGTAAACACCATACAGGCATATCCATCTGCAAAAAACGATGATGCTGGTCTAGCTTATAGATCGATGAACTAATTAACTTTGCACTTCACGGCGCAACCCATGTAGGCCAAAGATTGCTAACATATGTTAATTTTGTCTATAGCTCGATGCATGGATGCCTAAGTCTAGTTAAGATCAAGATAGTCGATACGTGAGTCGAGCATACAACTAATATTAATATTTCACTTTTGGAGATCAACTAATCACGATTATATAGAAAATGACATCATGATCGATATGAATACAACTTTTTCTTTCAACTTTAAGCAATAGCAAGTGTAATCTACATATAGATGGAATAGTACATTGGAGTAGGACACACACTTAGGCTCAATCAACAATTATTAGTTGATACTTGATACACATGAGCTAAAACACATTTCTCATCGATTCATAGGAAATTGATGACTATGGAATTAGAGATTCAGTACATAACGATTTTTTTGGTCTTTTGTTGTGCGGAACACCTTGGCAAACCTTGGCAAAGTGAGGATTTCAACATGAATTCCTTTCATAATAACGATCAAATTCTACCTAGGAAGACTCTTCACATAGTTGAAGATGTCATGCTTGTATCCTTCCCCATGATGGAAATGCTTACCGGGAATGAGCTTGACGTACAAATAGAAAGCCAAACAAGCAATAGTAGGCCCAACCCAAAACACCCAATGCCCAGTCCAGAGATGACCCCCACGAACCAATGCTGGGCCGATGCATCGAGCTGGGTTCAAACCAGCCCCAGCATAGCCCTTCACAGTCGTGACGCTTGTCGAGATGAATACGAGAAGGCCCACCACTACTCCGACGATAGAGAGGACTGTCACCTTACCGAGGGACTGAGCTTGGCGGTGGTCGAACGCCATCCATATGGAAGCAAAGAGGAAAATAAATGAACATATGATCTCCAGCCAAAGGGCCTGGCCCGTCTCGATTCCAACCGTGATGGGCCCATTAGGGCCCGGCCCAACGACCGTGAGGGTGCATCCTCCAAGCGAAAATGCTTCTTCAATGCTGCTGTTGACCACAGCCTTGAGGGCCAAGGCACCGAGAACGCCTCCGACACATTGCATGAAAATGTACACGGCCGCGCGAGAGAAGGAGATAATTCCGACGAGCGCGGCGGCGAAGGTGATGATGGGGTTGATGTGGCCTCCGGAGACGGGGTTGGTGGCGATAAGTAAAATTATGACGATGATTGCTACAAGGATTGACAAGACGAGGTTTGGAGCTGTGTTTTTGGTCTCGATGGTGGAGATGACGATTGTGTCTATGGCGAAAACAAGCACCGCCGTGCCAAGTAGCTCAGCTAGAGATGCTCTCCACACCTAGTAACAAAAATTAATAAACTAATTATTCAGAAATATATATAACTATTTATAGCTAATTAATTAGGTTATACTGTTTTTGTAAAATATTAAATAGCCAAAAGGGTAAGTGGCCGGAGCATGATCCCAATTTCTTGGTGAATATACAGAGGAGCAATGAATCTATTCATGCATGTTAAAATTGTACGTCTGATTAAATCACTAACCTCGGGAGAAATTAACTCAGGCAATCCCAGAACCTCACTGAAACTGGTGGGACTATTCGATATCGATTTCTTCCCAGCTTCAGAACTCTTCCGATGTTCCGACCTGCAATATATCGTTTTCGAAAACGAAAATCGAACATGAGAAACATATAACATCACTGTTAAGTAATTGAGAAACCAAGTTCATATAAACACTCAAGCTTGCTTACATCAGTGGTGGCATGGGGGAGGCAAGAGCATGGAATTTATCTTCCTCCATGGTTGGCCTGTGTTTGGAGCTTGATCGAGTTAGGATATATTAGAGATGATGTATATATAGAGACTAGAGTGAGCAGAGAAACTGAGAAAGGTAGATCGCAGCTGGAGACATGCGATGCTTATATTATTTTATGTACTGAGGTCAACTACATTGCTTTAACTACACTTGCGGCTGCCCTACTTATATTTATTATATGATCTTCAAGGATCGATGCACAGTTGCACTTGCATGCCTATCCATTTCTAATACCAAGACTGGCATTAACAATGTTCACATATAATTCGCCGGGAAAAGTAATCAGAAAAAAGAGAGAAGGAAAAGTATCTTAATTAGGACAAGAGGGAGTGTGTGTACCGCGTACTAATCTGGGAATGTACGTACGTACTTGACTGTCTAGATAAATTGAGAAGAAATAGCGTCTTCGGCCTGCTCCTTCATATTTTTATTTACTTAATTTTTCTTTTGATATCAATAAATTTATAAATCGGGAAGATGAGGTAGTCTCGGTTGCGTTTTCTTTAATATATATATATATAAGTAAGGCTATAGTAGAGTGATCTACCATAAAAATTTATCTATAATTAGTTAATCAAAATTATAATTTTTTGAACTAGAAATCACAATATTTAGAACAAATTTACAACTATTTTTTTAACATTTATAAATAATTAAACTAAAATAAAATATTGACAATGATTTGTTCTCAAATTTGTAAAAATGTACTCATTGTAATATTTACAAAAGTTTGAACGAAATTACTGAAAATTCATCTCATTTTACAACAATAACAACAAAAATGATTAATAAATTTTACGGTTGCTAGAGTTACTCCACCTAGAACTTATATATATATATATAGGTAAGGATATAGTGAAGGAGATCTACCTTAAACATATATGTACAATTAGTTGAACAAAATTATAATTTTTTGAACTAGAAATTACAACATTTGAACAAAATTACAAGCATTTTTTTTAATCATTACAAACAATTAAACTAAAATACAACATTGAAAAAAAAATGTTCTCAAAATTGTAAAAATTTCCTCATTGGAATATTTACAAAAACTTGAACAAAATTACTAAAAATTCATCTCTTTTTACAATAATAATAACAAAATTGATTAATAGAATCTAAGGTAGAGTTACTCCACCATAGAACTTCCCTATATATATATATAGAAGAAATTAGGAAAAACTCCTTGCAACTTATTAAGTTTGGTTAAAAGTCCATCTACATTTTCATTGATGGATTCAGTCCCTACAATTCAAATACATTCCATTTTAAGAGGGATGAATTAATATTCAGTTTTTTGAGATACCTGGTATCAAAGTTCTAAAAAACGTTGGGCGCTAGTCGGGCGGACAGCGTCCAAAAGATTAATCGGGGATTAATCGAATTTGTATTTTTGTATTTATTTTATTTTTTAATAACAAATAATTATATAAATACAATTAAAATAGGTATTATAATGAAATTAATGTATAAAAATAATGGAAAAAACAACATATAATGCTGAAAATAATGAAAATACATAACATATGTCCTTAAAAATGTACTAACAACAATGTTCTAAGGAAAATAAGAAATACAATTCAACATTTCAACGACAATGTAATTGACGCAAGTAAGAAATACAATTAAACAACAATAATGTCTTTAAGAAAATCCGAAAATAAAAAACACAATTCACCAACTAGGCAACAATGCATGTCCAAAAAAAAAATTCAAATAAAGAAAAATACATTCTTACAAGCCTACTCCTCCAATTCTTCTTCTCCATATCCTTCAAGTACTTCTTCGGTATCGGGGTCAAAATCAAAATTCATAGTTTCGTCTTCCTCGATCTTCATCCGAATCAAAATCTTCTTCAATTCAAGTTCTCTTATTTCTTGAATCCTAGAACTTCTCCTAGGCTCTAAGCCACTAGGCTCCTAGAACTTCTCTTATAATAGTTTTTTTTTCTGTTTTAAAAAAAATATATTTTTTGTCCGCCTAGCCGCCGCCTAGCCGCCGCCTAGCCGCCGCCCAGGCGGCCAAAAAACAACCAGCCTCCTACACCCGCCGATTTGCCTAAAATTGGGACGGCAACCTTTCTCTGGACGCCCAGGCGGCCGCCTAGACCGTTTTTTAGAACCTTGCCTGGTATGCCCTTAAACTTAGCTAATTTCATAATTAATATTCTATTTTTTCTCCCTTTATATATCATATAGAAATTTTGATCATGAAGTACATCGAGAAGTAGCGCCGCTGCCGTCTAGGTCTCGAAGCTCTCGGAACAGTGCCAATTCATCATGAATGTATTGGCATGGAATTGTCGCGGGATTGGAAACGATTCTTTGGTAGAAGTGTTGTTACACTTGATTCATCAAAATAAGCCATCTTTGATTTTCTTAAGTGAAACCACGGTCTCAAACATCGAATACATGGCGAGACTTCGTGGAACTCTAGGGTTCCTCAACTACGAGGTAGTTTTCAGTGACAATGGGGCTGGGGAAGCAGGGCAATCCGGTGTCCTTGCTCTATTCTAGAACAATGAAGTGAAGGTGGATTTTCTCTCGAAATCGAAACATCACATTGATGTGGAGGTTATTCCATCATCAGGTTTTGCAAGATGGCGATTCATGGGGTTTTATGGGCATCCGACTACGTACGTTTGAGTGCCACCGAACGTGGGATCTACTTTGCTCTCTCAGTGATCTCTCGTCCCTTCCCTGGCTTGTTTTGGGAGATTTTAATTAAATATTGCATATATAACGAAGAGAAAGTAGGCAGGGAAGATCGTCGTGAAGGGCAAATGCAATTGTTTCATAATTGTCATGCCTACGAGGACTTGATCAACCTAGGGTTTACTGGAATTCCTACAACATGGGGCACTGGTGGTATTCGTTATAGACTTCATAGGGTCGTTGCTACGCGTACATGGATTGATCTTTTCCCATGTAGCTTTGTCAGCCATCTCCCTCCCATTCACGGTGATCATCTTCCTATTCTCCTCGGAGTACTTCGAGAGGAACCAACACCTTTCTATCGACAACCGCGCCGCTTCAAATTTGAGAGTTTTTAGACCTTTCATGGTCAGTGCGTCGAAGTCATCAAGCAACACTGGCAGCGCTCTCGAATGGGTTCTCCGATGTACGAGACCACGCAACGCATCACAAATACTCGCTTTACTTGAATAAATGGCAGCGAACCACCTTCGTTCATCCTCATCGAGAGATAGAACAGTTTCAAGGTCGCCTCTCTTCCTTACTCGGGTCCTCTCTCTCCGATCAATCACGTGAAGAGTACTCCACGCTCTCAGGAACCCTCGATGGTCTTCTTGCATCGAAAAGGGATTACTGGAAACAAAGGGCCAAAACAACATACTTATTGGAAGGTGAAAAAAAATACTAAGTACTTTCATCGGAAAGTGTCTAATCGGAGATCAAAAAATCGTGTCAATGCTTTGGTGGATGAACTAGACACAAAGCACGCTACTCCCGAGGGGCTGGAAACGGTTGTTGTGGACTATTTTTCTTATATGTTCACTGCTAGCAATGTCTCTTCCTCCCGAATGATGGAGGTGATCAATTTGATTCCACGTAAAGTTACTTCAGAGATGAATGTGTGTTTGAACGCTTCCTATTCGGTTGATGAAGTGACGAAGGCTCTCTTCCAAATGTACCCGACTAAATCACCAGGACCGGATGACATGCCTCCTTTATTCTTTCAACGATATTGGGATACCATTGGTTCGGATGTCAGTAAGGCTGTTATTAACTTCCTTGATACAGATATTTTGTTGGGACATGTTATCTATCTCATATTTGTTTGATTCCAAAAGTGCCTAACCTAGAAATGATGGTTGATTTACAGCATATCGCCCTCTGCAATGTCATATATAAAATCTGTTCTAAGGTAATTGTCAACATGTTGAAAAGCTGCCTTGATAAGATCATTTCCCCTTTTCAGAGTGCCTTTGTTCCAGGTCGACTTACCTCGGACAATACATTGGTGGTTAATGAGATCTCTCATTATCTACATAATTGTGCTTCCCGAACAGAGGGAGTGTTTTCCCTGAAGCTAGACATGAGAAAATCCTATGATCAAATGGAGTGGAATTTCTTGGAAGCAGTGTTGACTCGGCTAGGATTTGATGTCAAGTGGATCTCGTTAGTCATGCAGTGTGTTTCTATTGTTCGGTATTCTTTCTTGGTAAATGGTCAAGTGAAAAAGGGTATTTATCTTCTACTAGAGGTATTTGTCAAGGGGATCATCTCTGTCCATTCCTCTTCCTCTTGGGGACCGAAGCCTTCACTGCTCTTCTGGAAACTCGGGCTGCGGAAGGCTCTCTCTCAGGCATCACCATATGTCCAGGTGCTTCTACTATATTTCATATGTTATTTGCTAATGATAGTCTCTTATTTGGAAAGGCATCGTGTGAAGAAATTCATCAGCTACAACAGGTTTTAGAAGATTATGAGATGGCTTCGGGTCAGCGTGTTAATTTCGAAAAGAATAGCATTTGCTTTAGTAAAGGTGAGACAGAGGAACAGAAAAGTGACTTAGCTGGTATTCTTGGAGTTCAGATGGTTGATAAACATGATAAATATTTGGGGCTCCCTACTTATGTAGGAAGAAAGAAGACTGCTACCTTTGCTTTTATAAAGAAAAAATTGAGTAAGGAACTTGAAGGTTGGCAAGGGAAGCTTTTGAGTAGTGTGGGTAAGGATATCATAATCAGAGTTGTGGCGAATTCTCTCCCTACTCATGCTATGAGCTATTTCTTGCTTCCAATAGAGTTTTGTGACTCTCTTCATCAATTATGTGCTAAGTTCTAGTGGGGGAGTACAACTGAAAATAAGAAGATCCATTGGCTTTCTTAGGATAAATTGTGTCTCCCTAAGGAGGAGGGTGGAATGAGTTTTTCGTAATCTCCACACTTACAACCTAACCCTTCTTGCTAAGCAAGGTTTGTGTAATCTTCGTAATCCAGACTCTCTGATCAGAAAATTGTACAAGGAAAAGTATTTCCCTACTTCGTCTTTTTGGGAGGCTCTTCTCTTAGAGACACCTTCCCAATGCTGGAGAAGCATTCTGGGAGCCCGACACCTTCTGTCTTCGGGTATGATATGTAGGATCGGTAACGAAGTGTGCACCGATGCCAAAATTGACCCCTAGATCCCTCTTGCTGATCGGTTTCGGCCTAGTTCTACTCTTCCTTTGGGATTAAAGGTATGTGATCTTTTTGTTGCCTCTGGTGCTGGGAATATTGAGCTTATCACTTCTCTATTCGATGAGGAGGAATCCACCTCTGAGTATTAGGGATGTTGATGAAAAGATGGTTTGGTTTTATGATCCAAAAGGAAGATTTACTACTTCCTCGGCTTATAAACTGGCTATGAAGCCAAATGTCAATTTGGCGGCAGAAGCTTCCGCGTCGGCACCGTCTGTCTCCTTATGGCAGCATTTTTGGAAATCACTTATTGAACCCAAGATCAAAGTTCATGTTTGGAAGGCTTGTAGGAGCATTCTTCCCACTTATCTAAAATTGCAGAAGAAAAAAGTTCATAACCCTACATGGTGTGCACTTTGTGAGGGTCATGAAGAATCTATAGAATATGTTAGTTGTGATTGTTCTTTTCTACGGAAAGTTATACAATTATTACCTCAGTTGATAGATTGCTTTCCTACCACCAATTTGACTAAGTTTCGGCATTGGTTCGAAGATTGCATTCTCAAGTTATCACAAAAGGATCTGTGTTAGTTGTGCTTTGTACTTTGGTCTGTTTGGAAAGAGCGGAACCGTCGCATTTGGTCTGGTAAATCTTTGAATGCTTCTAGTGTTTTCTTTCAGGCTTCTACAGCTTATCAACTATATATCTCCCAGTTACCCACCAAAATCCCTTCTCGGGTGTGTAATCCGAGTTCCTGGGAGAAGCCTCATATTGGTTGGGTGAAAATCAACAATGATGGGGAGTGGAACTACTTTGTGCTTTCAGGAGGGATTAGGATAGTTTGGAGAGACTATACATGGGTTGTTTTGGGTGCGTGGTACTTGTGAACCAGTCCCAACTGTCTACTCTCCCTTCATTGTAGAGGCACTAGCTCTGCGCAAAGCTTATCAAACTGCTATGGATATGAGTTTATCTCCAGTTATCATCGAATCAGATTGTTTGGGCGTAATTTAATAGGTCTCTGCTGAAGAAGTTGACTCTTTTGGAGGAAGTTTGATAGGTGACAATAGCTTTTTGTTATCTCAAATAGCTAGTGTTAAGTTGTCTCATGTATTTAGAGAGGTTAACCAGGTTGCTCACAACCTAAGTCAGGTTGCGTTGTATAAGGTCATGTCAATGGCTTGGCAAGATGTGATTCCTACGATCTTAAGGAGGCACATTCTTCCTTTTTGTACTTAATCCTGAGTATCAATGTTATCGTCTTTGATTCAAAAAAATATCATATAGAAATTTTACATATAAGTTATTTGCTTATGTGTACTGAAAATTCAGATAGGTAAATTCCTACAAAATTTATTTACATATTAACATTCTGGTACCTACATTACAAATAGGTTATTTACCTATATATAAAATTGAGATAGGTTATATATACCTATATATATAATTGAGATATAGGTTATTTATCTATATATTTACATAGGAAATTGATAATAGGCCCGTTAACTATGGGCACTATTGGCTTCTACATTCATTGCTTAATCTACCTACAGACACATATATATTATTTACCTACATATATATATAGATTAACTAAAAATATGTCAATTGCGGACACTACCAGAATCTACTTCAGCTTATTAATTTACCTACACTACATATTGCATGTTGTTCATAATATACCTATTCATAATGTATTTCTTACGTACAATACACCTAGTTTCATTCAAATTACCTATGCCATAATTTAACTAGTAATTCTTATATACAATTTATCTACATACTACACCTAAATGTTTCTTGGTATAATTATTCTGATGTATAATTTACCTAATTTATGAATAGTTTACCTGTCTCATAATTTATTATAATTCTTTAATGGACAATGTAACTATATGAATTTGAATTAAATACTATTTTTTTTAAACTATTAAATATTGATTTTATATTATAAATTGTTTAATTGTGGCATTGTATGTAAATAATTTGAAATTAATGATACAAATATATCTTAATTGTTACATTCATTAATATTTGTCCTAAATCTCTTTAAAAAATGTTGATGGACCTTATTCTCAAAAAAAATGTGGCAAATTAAAGAGTTTTATCTGATCACCCATATATTTATCAGTCAATTTATTTCAAATTATTCAAACCATTCCATTTTATATATACACACACAAGACACATGTATTGACCTAGTTTGATAATTTAAGAGATTAATTTGGTTTTCAAGCTTTGAATTCCTTGTCCTTAAAATATTAGAATCTGAATATAGGACAAACTACGTAACTGTGGTATTGATCGCGTGACATCCCAATTTTGTTTTATTTGACATTTTATATTTGCAATTTGTATCGTTCTTGATCTATATATATGCTTTTGATTAGGTGAGATTTAGTCAAACAAAACTTGGTGGTATGTGCTAGAAGCACAAATAGCAACTTTCTCTCAAATTGCCAAACAAAAAAATTCTCTCAAATATGTTGCCTCTGAGGATAAAGGGTACCTTTTTTTTAAAGAGAACACGTAAGACATCCGGGTAAAAAATGAGGACAGATTACGTACAACAAGTAACTACCTTCAGCAAGAATAAACGACAAACAAGAAGCTGCTGTCTAGACTAACCTAACATAGTTAACTTAGCCCAAATAATCTAACCAGCAATCAGCTCAAGAAAACAAAAATAACCAAGTTCGTAACCAAAATGTAAGGCGAGATGATACGATAAGAAATACCTATACCATCCGCACTTATTCATGCATACCAAAAGTAAAAGCAATAAATTGAAAGAAAACTACTCGACATGAGTAGCCTTTGTTGCTGTGACCCCTGCCATACCACCTCCGCAATCCTCTGGAAGCTCCATCGAATCCGCATCCATATCCTCACTCTCACTACCTTCAAACACACCCGAAGTCCACTTCCAATCTTTGGGTTGTGTTGATGGCTTCTCCGTGAGTAAAAGAGGCTGAGGAACAGTCTCCGGTTCAGGAATGACCCCAATCTCCATCCCACCTTTAGACGCCGCCTTAGATCGACGTTGCTTGACAACACTTACTTGTCGCCGACTCACAGATACTTCCGAGCCCGACTCATCCACAGCCATCTCCTTTGGCTTGTTCTTAGAACCACTGGGACGGCCACGCCTTATTTTCTTTGCAGGAGACTTGATCAACCAGCCATTTTTCTCTGGAATAGCAAGATCAGTGCAAGGTCCTAAATGGAGAGAAGAGTTCTTTTTACCTGTTTTGAGTTTTTTGGCACCATTCTCTATCTCCTCCACCGCCTTGCGCTTAGAGTCATCATCCCTACCTACAGGCAAGATCACCGCTTGTCGGAGGTGAGTATCCACTGCCGCAAATATCTCCGGAGTCAATCCCGGGACGGTAAACAACAAGGTCTGGGGGACCTTCACTTCTTGCAGTATTTGGACCTGTTCATCACTACTGCCAGCTACGCCAATCATAGAACTAGGGTTTACAATGGAGCCTAATGAGCCAGCCTTGATAACGTTCGGCTCTCCAACAAAACTTGCAGCAGACTCCAACGTGATACTCTTTGAGATCGAGATCCGGTGCCCCTACGCACCCAGCCTTGGGATGTTCAAAGAGACCACAGGAAGTACAGAAACCCTGAAATCTTTCATACCGAAATCGAAGCTGTGCAACCACACCGGGATCGAACTCGAAAGTCCTAGCTAGGAACGGTTGCCAAACTCACGAAGTAACTGGGTGTCGAATACGAACCCTAGCAATTGTTGAAGCTCGGTTGGTCGATCTTGATAAAAATGCCAATGGTATTGGCAATCATTCTCAATGCCGGTTTAGTGAAAACTATCGGATCCAAACCTAGAATTTCCACCCAGATAAGAATCGATGGTAACGGAAACTGCAAAGGATCCCCTCGGCCACTGAGCCTCGCCGCCACCAATGTCGCCCTCCCAAAGAACCAGGAGCCTCCTTCAATCACATGTTTCGCTTCTGCTTCCTTGGTGAACTCCATTAAAAACCGATTCCCAATCGTTTTGATATTGAGTCGATTACCATAAAAATGAGAGCCTAAAGTTCCAGCAGCCGCAAGCATGCTAGTCTTTCCCTTCACCGATAGCAATCGCGCCACCACAAAGGAATGGTTGGACACTGCTGCTGATCCATTCGCACCAAAGGAGGCTTTTCCTTCCTCTATCAAGGTCAAAGAGGACCTGAGTTGTTCCGAAACCGCCTCAGTTGTCATCCTATGGAGGAGATCGAGAAGATCTGGATCGAAGAAATTGTCAAAAAACCTAAGCGCAGGCGGCTCTATGGTTTCGCTCGAGATTTTTTTACAAACGGAAGATATGTTTCTTGTCTTGTTCTGTTTAAGGAAGAAAATTATTGGATATTTGGTCAAACATCTCAATAAGTATAATCATCAGACTCGTATATATAGGATAAAGGGGACTTATAAGACCCTTAATATATATATACGTTTTGGTAAAGTATATAAGTCTCTTAATTGCAATCCTCTTAATTATGCATCAATAGAGGCAGAAAATTACTAGACTAAGTATTTTTTGGGGTCTCCATCGCTCTTATACTCTGGAGTGTGTCTGGAATATTTGAAATATATAATATATGTATGTATGATTAAGTGGACGTTTTGCTTCAAGGTCATGCAAATCATATGCTATATTACTTTATAACAAATCATTTGATTCAGAATGATTAAATTCCAAACGTACGTAATCAAATCATGACTCTAGAAATGTTTAAGCATGAAGCTAGATGATGGTCAGATGGTGCGTACGTACGTGATAGTTATACTTTGCCGTCAATATTGATCTTGAAGGAGAAATATTGCATATATGACGAGTTGGGGTGAAATTCTGACGGTTTGGTTCGGTTTTTGATAGAAATTATAACCATATCGAATTTTTTTTTTTTGTTTGGTTCAGTTCGGTTTTTACATTTTTAGCACCAAAAACCGAGCGGTTCGGTTCGGTTTGGATCGGTTAAAATTTTTGATTTTTTTTCGGATTTTTTCAGTTTTTACATCTTCACTCCCCTTGTATAACTTGACTTTGCTACTCAATAAACAAAATCAACCATGCCATGTTCAAAACATGGAATCCTTCATAGCATAATTTACTGGGAACATGTCATCCACTTTGCCCATGTCACTACCACTTATATATTAGTATTGAGGTTAGCTAGGGAGTTAAATATGGAGACCTAAGTTGAGTGGGGTACCAGGCACGAAATTTCCATCTCGTTGCTTATAAGAATCAAAGCATATATAGGAAAGTTAATTAATCAAGAGATATAAAAATCTCCATCACATCGCAAACCTAATAAGGATTTGAATATAAGGCCAAGCGACAAAGACATATATAGCACTAATAGTAGCACAATGAAATTTTCTGTCTGGTTCATACGAGCCCCCATGACTACTGATATTGAGAACTTGATCTTGTTGTCAACGAGAGGGAGTTGAGTAATAACACCCCATGTTACCTGAATGACTATTGATCTTGAGAATTTATCTTGTTGTCAACGAGAGGGAGTTGAGACGGTCTAGACAGGCGAGCAAAACAGGGATGGAGCTAGTGAGGTGATTGTGGGAGAGATCGACGACATGGATGCGATGGAGGGTGAGGATGGAGAAAGAGTTGCAGGAGAGGAAGAGGGACTTGAGAAGTTGAGAGTTGAGAT
The DNA here is from genome assembly GCA_946800695.1 of Geum urbanum. Taxonomy (NCBI): domain Eukaryota; kingdom Viridiplantae; phylum Streptophyta; class Magnoliopsida; order Rosales; family Rosaceae; genus Geum; species Geum urbanum. The sequence continues at coordinate 2,094,938 of OX327002.1, read as the reverse complement.
TGGAGAGAGAGGAATGAACCGGAGAAAGAGCTGCTCGGCTGCTCTCAAATTGAACCCTGATTTTTTTTTCCTTATTGCATCCTTATATAGTCCAGCTAAGTAAATGAACGACATCTAACCACCAAAATGATGTGATTTTGGATATATTCGATTTTTCGGTTCAATTCGGATTTTTAAAATCCGAAATCGAAACCGAACTGAAATTTTCGGTTCGAATTTCTTCGTATTTGATTTTTTTCGGTTACAACTCCGCTCAGTTTTTTTTTTCGATTTTCGGTTCGAAAATCCCAGCCCTTATCCTTTATATGCATGCATGAAATATCAAATATCATAATAAATGAAGATGAATATCCTGAGAATTTGAGGATCAAAATACCTTTATACAATATTTTATGTATGTATTATTGCTGTTGTATATTCATGGCATGGGGAACCTTCTTCTATCATCTGATCGATACTTATTACTTTATTGGCTCTCTCTTGTGGAACAATGGGGTCCTTTAGTTTATAACAAAGTCAAATATGAACATGCACTTCCTGGGCTCCTCCAGACGATAACTTTCTTATATATATTGTAAGGACTTCTATAATTAACTACAATATTTTGTTCAAAGATATGCAGCAAGCTGGGAGAGCAGGATTATAATCATGGAAATGGGATCTGTATAATTCTGTGTAGTGCTGCGATAATGGAAGTGAGATTTGTACTTCTGTTAGTTCTGTAATCGATCTTGTGATTTGACTGAGTTGTAATTATGCAAAGAGATCGATCGATGCATTTCACTCTCTAAATTTCAACTTAATTAGTCTAGCACTCTAGCTAGCTAACCACTTAAGAATTCAAACTGGCGCAGCTAGCATACTTTGACAAACGTACTAAATATCTTATCATTTATGGAGTTTGGGACCAAACTCGTCAACATTTATATGAGCAATGCAAGACTAATAAATCAAGCCACGAGCTAGTTGGTTGCATGTAAAGAGATAGAGCATCGTCCACAAATTAAAGTAGCCTCATCACTTATAAATGAGTAGGGCAAGTTCACTAGCTAGCCAGTTCGTCAATGGATGACATTTCAGGCAACTGCCTTATAATTATGGATGTGACTTGGAGTGTGGATTTTCCGAGGGCTAACCCAACGTGAAAAGTTCTTCAATTCACTAAGGCGACATGCGACGTGTCTGGTACGGTTGGCCAATAGAAGAGATCGTTAATGCCACATCGATCTGTTTACAAGAAAGAGAAAATTTAGTTTGTTCGAGACTACTTTGAGATCGAGGTTATGATCGAATAATACATGTACGAGAAAATCAACCGTACGTTAAGATATATATAATTAGAAATTAAGAGACATAAAGAGAAATGAAGCACTGAAACTCTGAAAAGTAGCATCGATAGAAAGAACATTGTTCTAAGTTTAGCATAATTAACCTTGTAATATAACCAAAACGATTGCTTCATTTCTATCGTGATCATGATTTTAGCATCGTCTAGCTTTAAGTGTTTCACGATCGGTTCACATGCATGCCGTTACATTTTATGGAAATATATGTTAAGCTTCGATCTATCCCATGTTTAAGATTAAGATTATGCAAACAATGTGGTACTGAACTGCTGATACGAGGATCATTCCTCCTCAATCGACTACATGGTTAGCAGAACTTTTAATACCAATATATATGATACAATTAATAGATAAGTATGAAAAGCTTAAGCTTCAAAATTAATGACAAGAAGGAGGGTTCCAAATAGTGTTGCTTTTGTTGCTTGGTATATTTACAGTAAGCAAATATGGAATCTTCTGTTCCTTCTCCAAGGAACCAGGTCATTTGGATTGGTCTGCTAATTTTAAGTTGATATTTCCAATGAATATTGTTTGAGAGTGGCGAATTTGGAGTTATCTCTAAACTGATGCCGACCATATCTTGTTTATAAACTGAAATTAGGAAACACAGGTTGGTTTCATTGTACTGTACTTAAGGTACAACTTATTCTGTTAAATCTGTTTACCTCTAACCTACTGCTAATTCTGAAAATGGCAAACATGATCGACTCTTGTTGGTGGCTTTTTGCAGCGGTCTCGATATTTCTAGTCACCATGTGCAGTTTATCAGGCTAGAGAAACCATCCTGTTGTATAATTCTTTGTTAAGTTTTGCTTCAGGGTTTGGGAGGGATCTTTCTAGCTTGTACTGAAATAGATCCTGCTGCTTTCTTTGCCTTGCAGACTGCTATGATCCCCTGGACCCAAATGGAAATTTTACAGTTATTTTTGACACTTACCAGTGGGAAAATGATGGCTATTTGGTTAGTAAACAGCTGCTCAAGACTTAGTTTACACTTTTAAGAGATTGGCTAACAATTATCAGCATGTTAATACTAAGCAATTTGCATTTACAAAGTCTAACTAGTATAAGGACTAACACATATATTTGCAGGCAAAAGTTACTTTGCATAATTACTACCAATATCGTCACGTAGACAAACCTGGTTGGAAGCTGGGATGGATATGGGCGAAGGATGAGGTGATCTGGTCAATGAAAGGTGCATTTGCCACGAAACAAGGGAACTGCTCATCCTTCAAGTCTGATGTACTACACTCCTGCGTGAAAGATCCCGAAATACTTGATCTCATGCCAGATTCTTCCCCGGAAGATATGTCAGAAGACTGCTGCCGCGGTGGCCTTTTGGATGCCTGGGCTATCAACCCCTCCAAGTCATTCTCTTCCTTTCAAATTAAAGTTGGAAACTTGCACCAAGGTTCGTTTGGTAATGCACCTCTCAACCTTACTTTGATGGCACCAGGTCTTGGATACACTTGTGGACCATTGTTGGATGTCGATCCCACAGTGTCTTTGGATATTGGCGGTAGAAGACAGGTTCAGGTCTTCAGTAAGCAGTTTAACCAAGACACATTTACACATATCTACTGTACAGTACTATGAGTTTGTAGCATACGTTAAGCTAGTTTCATATTGGTGACAATGTGAAGTTACTAATATGCAGGAACCTGGAAAGCAACTTGCACCTATTCAAGTTTTATAGCTGCAAAAACACCAATCTGTTGTGCTTCACTCTCTACATTCTACAATCCTACCATCACATCATGCCCCTTGTGTAGCTGTGGATGCAGATTAGCAGACAAAACTACCCAGACATGTATAAGGTGAGCTTCTATTCGTGGTCTAACATCTTAAAGTAGCCTCGGGGAATCTGTTTTATCCTAGTTCACAAGCATTAAGGAATTTGAACTCAGCTCATCCTCACTGTGTACCGGTACCTATGTCTTACCTCTTTGTTATACCAGAAGCAGTTTCCCATCTATAACAGATGATACGCAAAGTGACCCTGATGTGGTGAAATGCACTGATCATATGTGCCCCATTCGAGTTCACTGGCATATCAAGAGCAACTATGTGGATCATTGGAGAGTAAAACTAACAATTACTAATTACAATTATCACAAAAGCTTCTCGGACTGGAACGTACTAGTTCAGCATCCAGCTTTCAGCCAAAAGACAACAATATACAGTTTCAACAGTACAATGCTTCCTGCTGGGTTTAGAGGTATTTACTGTCAACAATTTTTTCCAAAGTTTTTCTTTTATCACGTATGTTGCTAAATAACTTCAAGGGTACAAAGTAAGCAAAATATACTTAAAAATCAAATGTCCAAAGAGTTTAGTTAACAGCTAGACTAAACTTTCATCATCGCAGTTAACAGAAGCCATCAAAATTCCTATTACTTGTATACTTCCCTTACTAATTTACGGTAATAAGGTTTTTGACAACTCAAGTGGCAAAGTAAAGGAACTCCTTTTTCAATTTGAAGCTCCATTCTGCCACATGCTATCATTCCACAGCATGTGAAAAAGCTATAACAAACACAAAGAAATTGTATTCTGAAGCATTTTTCAAACACATAACATGCAAGTTTAGAATGCAATATCAAAAAAGTAATAGAACAAGTCATAGTTCTAGTTTCCTCACCAAATGATCTGAACTCTTGCAGATGAAGTTGCCCTCTTTTGGGGTATACCCTACTTCAACTCAGAGCTGATTTCTACAAACAATGACCAAGTGGGTTCAGTTTCAACGGAGATACTTTTGAAGAAGGACATGGACTCCTTCACTTTCTCAAATGGATGGGCCTTCCCTAGGAGGATATATTTCAATGGAGAAACTTGCCAGATGCCTTTACCAGACACATTTCCAATGCTACCAAATAGTGCTGTCTCCATTTTTGTAAAGCCCTCACATTGTTTGATGCTGCTTCTGACCTTTTTGACTTCACAAGCAATACAAGTTCAATGGCTTTGATTGTTGACCATGCATTAATTATTCCTATCTATTTTCTACATGGGTTTTCTTCATGTCTACCATGTTCTAGAGTACCAAAGTACATGATTTTTTGCACAGGATACATTGAAAATGATCAGCTATTGTTTTGTGGCTGAACTTTGGCCCTTTGGGGTTATATAATGTTAATATTTGCAGTTTTCTCTTTAATCTAGCCATATTTTGTAAAGTCCACAAATTCTACATATAAGGACTAATTCAAAAATTTGCAGGCAAAAGTAACTTTGCATAATTACTTCCAATATCGTCACGTAGACAAACCTGGTTACGAAGCTGGGATGGATATGGGCACAGGATGAAAGGTGCATTTGCCACTAAACAAGGAAACTGCTCATCCTTCAATTCTGATATAATACATTCCTGCGTGAAAGATCCTGAAATACTTGATCACATGCCAGATTCTTCTCCTGAAGATATCAGTGGACTGCTGCCGCGGTGGCCTTTTGGATGCCTGTGCTAACAGCCCCTCAAAGTCATTCTCTTCGTAACAAATTAAAGTCGGAAACTTGCAACAAGGTTCTTTTGGTAATGCACCTCTCAACCTTACATTGAAGGCTACAGGTCTTGGATACACTTGTGGCATGGATCATTGTTGGATGTCAATCCACAAGAGAATCGGCGACTCCACATTACAATGGACTAACATAAAAATCGAGCAGTACTAAGAAAGGAAAAGAAATGGCATCAAAATTATAAGTTAGTCCTCGTTTTAAGCTATGCTTTCTATTTTGCACACACACACTCGACCCAAGTTTAAGCCTTCTGGAAGGCATTTAAGATACGAAAAAGATGAGCCAAAAACCGATCTCTAAAACCACAAAGCTAGTTAGTTAAAACAACATAGTAGCAATAGACCATCGAATCGCAGAATCACAAGCACTTCCCAACTAAAAATTCAACGGCATACGCACAGTTGACAAGTGAAAGATAAATAATACATTTCTCCTATGCTAATAAAACAAGAACCTTACACTATGTTTACATGCATTCTATGTTACAAAGATCAAACTCAGAAACAAACAAGCTCAATGGTCGCTGGCAACTAACTTGGAACAAAACTCACTGGACGTCCGTAGCAAATACATAAATAGAGTGAGCATACCTGGCCGACGTCCATGGAATCATCATCCTCCTCTATTTCAATTAAAAGTCATCATAAATAGATGAATCTGTAGAGTTTAGTCCTGAAGCGCAAAAATGAGAATCGCCGATCTACAGGTGCATCTTTTCCTTCCCTTTGGTTTTTAGTCAATTTCATTCTTACATAAAGAATCTTAGATTTCAATTTCAAGAAAATAACTCTAATTTTAGTTCTCCATTTTTAGGGATTTGATTTTTCAACAAGCGTGATCTTGTAGGATGATTATTCCTTGTACAATCTGATTGCATGCATGGGTTACAGTTCAAGTGTAGGATCTGCACTTGCTTTCATACAATTATCATGGACATTCATTATTCTTTTAGGACTCTCAGTCAAGACTTGTTGTGTTTCTTCAATTCGGACTATCTTTGATTTAAGAGACTCATTTTTGGGAAATGTCTTTACTTTATTTGTTGGACAAAAGAGTTTTCTCCTCAATATTGGACATCAAGAAGTACGCATTATGATTTTGGCGAAGGAAAACAATAAGTAAAGTTAATATTATTAATATCTGCATATAAGATGCAAGTATTTCCAGATTTACACCAACTGCTTGTACTAAGAAAGATATGTTTTCATTTTACTGACCTTTATTGTTGTTGGCTTTCCAGGATTCAAGTTTCAATACAACAGCATAGAAATTATGAAGATAAGACTTGCGGGGCAGTTGCAGGAGGTAATATAGGTTTTTGAGTCTTGAAATGAATATATGTTTAGGTATGAATGAAATTCGAACGCATATAATAACAAATTTAATACAACATAAGCTTGCTTGTAGACCTCCAAACCAAAACTGCTTTAGTTTCATCAAATGAGTGATTCATTGCCGGTCATTGTCATATTAGATTCATAATGAAAGTAGGATACAAAAATATATAAATGTATAGCTGAATTATGCAGCCTCACCACTATCTCAAAAGGGCAAGTCAGTTTGCAACACCTTACAAGAGAACAATATGATTTGGCTCCTGTATGTCAGAGGAAAGTAAATTTCTGAAGTTGGAAACTTTGAAACTATATTGGCTAATTGAGTAATGTAAGTGGTTTTGTTAATTCATTTAAATCGTTAAGTTCATTGTGTTCTCCGCAGACAGCTTCCTCAAACCCTCAATTGTGAACTGTAATTGGAAGTGTCTTACCAAATCATATAAAGGTATGAGGAATTTGTTTTATTGTTATTAAGTATCACCAATATGAAAAGAGATGATTCGTTTCTTACCTTCACTAAATTTCAGTTCTAAATGTGCAATGTAACTGTACAACATCAATGCATGCATATAGATTTTGAATGCTCATCAATCCAAGCTGAACTGTCACACGATCAAAATGAGGTTCGTATACAGTATCATTATTGTCATGAAGTTATTTTGATTATGTGCTAGTAATTTTAAGTTCAGTTTCATAAGTCTATATTGGGTTGACTTCATCCCACCTAATTTGATTTTTGGGCTGACGTAGCTGTGTCAAGTCTATATTGAACCCCTAGTACTCCAGTTTTCGTAAACACATTGATGCAACATGAACTACCTGAACTTAATTCTAACCAGACACATTAATGGTTAGTGTCCCATTAAATGAACTGCTTTGTAGCTTTGTAGGTTCATTTCTAGTATGTTTGTCTCAGTGACAGCTTCATTTGATAGGTTTGGATTTCCATGGTTTAATTTGTATGTGGTGTATGAAGTACGTGTATATACATTAGTTTGATGTTTTCTAATGATTTTTAGACATCAGTTTTCTGCATAATTTTGATATTTGTTTCTTCCTTGTCAGAGCTTTGGATCCTTTTTTGCCAGATAATTAACATAGGTAACCACTCAATCAGATCAATCGCTTATTTATGTAGATTTTACATATGTTGTTCAGTTACATAACATTTGCTGTTTATGGAGTTGTTTTTTTTGTTTGTATGCTTTGTTATCTACTTACATATTTATTAACATCTTGATATGATTTCAGGGCTTCTTTATTCTACTGCATTATGTCTATAATTTCTCATGATGGTGCTTTGTACAAGGCTCGCATATACGTACTGACAAGGTATTACTTCATATTTTCCTTCTTTCTTCTTTCTTCTTTCTTCTACTACTGAATTTAGGTTGTTTCAGGTAGTTCATATTGTAGAATAAAAGCATCACACACATGGGAAACATAAATCAACGTCATCTATAGTAGGATATTTATGTTTAAGTTGATTACCTGGCCTATATATATAGTATTATGGAAATGTGGTAGAGCTAAGCTCTCTAATTTGTCTTGCTCTAATTTGACTATAGTAAAGGTCTGGAATGTTTTAGTAATCTCGAAGAACTTCATCATATTCAATAGTTTATAAATGTTTGCAGAAAATGTTACTACTGCTGATAATTTCTCACTTACTGTAGGTCAGATGTTGTACTTGCTCAATTGTTAGGACTTGTTCATGAAGCTTAAGGCAAGTTTTCTTATGTGAAGATACAATTGAAGGAATGCAGTTATGCCTCAAGTTTAATTTTCTTGTTTTTATTTAATGTGAAGATCCTATTTAGCACTTTATACACATAGTAATTGTAAAGAATTTTCTTTAAATGTAATTTAAAGGTTAGCATAACTGTCAATGCCCAGTAAATTGAATTTTTCAATTACATTTTTTTATATTTCATTATTTGGAGTCACCAATGATGTTATGCTGGTTATGGTGTACAAAGAACAAACCATTAAAAAATTTCAAAAAAAAAGAAGAACAAGCCATTAAATAATGATGAAAGGGTCACCAATGAGATTAGGTAAGGGGCCACACTTAAAGTCACCAAAAGTTGTATTAGTGAATTCCCTTGCGTGTTTTGTCACCGAGCTAGGCAAAGGGCACTAGCATGAAAATAGTAGCCAAATGGTGGCTATTGATGGTTGACACCAATTATCGGTGTCTAAAGACCCAATACACAGAGGTTGGTGTCCTTAGGTCAATTTTCTAGTAGTGTCTAGTTTCCTCACCAAATGATTTGAACTCATGCAGATGAAGTTGTCTTCTTTTGGGGTATACCCTAGTAATTAACCCTACTTCAACTCATAGTTGATATCTACAAACAATGACCAAGTGGGTTCAGTTTCAACTTCAATGCTTTTGAAGAAGAATATGGACTCTTTCACTTTCTCAAATCGATGGGTATTCCTTGGGGGATATATTTCAATGGAGAAACTTGCCAGATGCCTTTACCGGACACATTTCCAGTGCTACCAAATATTGTTTGTTGCTGCTTCTGACCTTTTTGACTTCGCATGCAATACAAGTTCAATGGCTTTAATTGATGACCATGCATTGCCTACAAGGCATAGTTTGACTGTGAGATTCATTATTCCCATCCATTTTCTACTTTGGTTTTCTTCATGTGTACCATGTTCTAGAGTACTAAGTACATGATTTTTGCACTGGATACATTGAAACCGATCAGCTGACGGTTCGGCTGAACTTTGGCCCTTTTGCAGTTTGGGTTAGGGCTCCGCAATGGGCCAAACAGGGTCGTCCACAGGTTTTTCGGGCTTATAGCCCAAATAGTGACCCATAGTTTAGGTTATACTAGGTAGGTGCCCGCGCCTTGGCGCGGTTTTATGACGAAGTGTTATAAATTTTTTGGAAGCCTAATTGTTGTTTGGCATAAAAATAGATTTGTAAATAGATTCTACATAATCATCACAAAAATAAAATAAAACTATAATCTACTATGTAAACTTTCAAGCAAGTTACATAAATACCAAAAGTAAGGAGATATTGTAGCTCCTTTCAAAATCATAAAGAACTCTTCATTTACAGCAAAAAAATTGTTCTATATTTATTTACATTCTTTTTCTTCCTATTTGATTTAATTATTGCTATATATACTATACATTTTGAAAAATATCTTTGTAAACTATATTTTTTGTATAATTATTTGGTATGTTGTCACCGTTGTTTATCATAATATTTAATCCTTTTTTTGATGTAACTCTCGATAGTGCAACGTATAATTGTCCGTGACTAAAAACTGGTTCTGTTAAATATACTCCGACTTGATTTAGTGATTGACCCTGACTTTTGTTGATTGTCATTGCATAACAGGCTCTGATAGGAAACTGTCGTCTCTTGAATGTGAATGGCCACTTAGTTTCATTCGCATTCAACACAATTCTTGGAATATAAACCTTTTCCCCAATATTAGTCCCTGTCAGTATTTTTGCCTCTATTATTTTTTCAAACAAATTAGTTATAATCAATCGTGTTCCGTTGCACAACCCCTGTATTTGATTTAAATTTCTTAATAACATAATTGGCATTCCAATCTTCAGTATGAGTTCGTGTGATGGTAGACCGCTAAATTCAAGTTTATTCAAAAATTCTATAGGATACAAAAGACTGTTATCACTATAGGTAGCAGAATTGAATGAAATCGAATCAGAACTAAAATATATTTTTTTATCACCAGGCAACAAAGTAATTGCATATTTATTTATTTCATGTACTGTTGCATTTCTCGGTGTGACGATGGCACGCTCTCTCAAATAACATGTATCGTTATATTTACAATCAAAATTTGGATAAGTAGCCATAAAAATTGATTTGATAGGATCCAAAGTTGAATCAGTGAGTAACTCTTCAGGAATCTGAATCCAAGATGTATCAGGGTCATTTGTTGGAAAATTTGACTGTAATCGACCCTCTCCTATCTGTAGCATCCATTCTGCAAAATTTTGAATCTCATCTTTTTCAGTGGTCGTCAATCCGATAGACGATAATCTCATGTTTTCTGTTAAATAAAAAACTTTAAGATATGACCATAGATATGAATTATTCAAAGACGCCTCAATAATATCACTCTTGCTTCCTCCTTCTATAACTGGTAAAATCTGTCTAAAATCTCCGCCGAACAAAATTGTTTTGCCTCCAAATGGTATTTGTGTCTTTCGATCATCAGAGTTTGCTGACAAAATATCTCGAAGAGTTTTATCTAATGATTCCATGCAATATTTATTGCACATCGGAGCTTCATCCCAAATGATTAGATGTGCATTTTCAATTAATTCTGAAAGATGCGTCTGTTTGTTTATCGAACATTTTAAATCTTTCTCTATAACAAGCTTTATTTTAAAACGCGAATGCGCTGTTCTACCTTTTGGAAGTAACAGAGAAGCAATTCCTGACGAAGCAACAGCCAAAACAATTTTTCCTTCAGATCTTAGTTTAGAAATTATAGTATTCCACAAAAAAGTTTTCCCTGTTCCGCCACTACCATACACAAAAAATGATTTTTCAGTTTTCTGTTCCACAGCTTCAATCACTTCATCGTATATAATTTTCTGACATGAATTTAATTTAGTAATCAATTCACAATGTTCACGTTTAAGTGTCTCACAATCAAAATCTAATTCCTCTCTCATTAATTTATTGCTCAACTCATGTATCTTTTCAGTTTTTGGCATCGGCAAATGATGTTCTTTCAATGAACTGGATGCCATACTAAACAATTTTTCAAGTTCATATAAAACGTTATTTTTCAAATCATCCTCAGGTATGGTAAGGTTGGGCATGTTGAATTCCGATCGAATTTTGTATAAGATATCATCAGACATACTTATCCAATGTGCATTAAGCAAAGCTCGCGGATTTGAGACATCACAAAAAAGAATGATGGTAACAAATAATTGTCTAATCTGAGAAAAGGTCGCAGTAAATCCAGATTCAACCAGTGCATCGTTCCATTCTTTATCATCATCTAGTAATCCCAATGTTCGACATGCTTCCTGAAAAGTGGCGTATGTAATTCCATTGACTGTTTTGATCCAATCGAAATTGCGACATCCTTTTTGAATATTCAGCAGCATTCGCAGGTAAAATAATTCGCCTGCAAGTGGTGGTACGTGTGCAATTCTACCGATAACGTCATATCGTCTCTTTCTTGGATTCCATGTTTTGCTATCACTGTCCCAAACAAACTGAGAAGGAAATTGAGCATAAGTTAATTTAGCAGCGTCTTTATAAAAAGTATTTGCATCAAACCAAGCAGTTAGCATTGTACGTTCTGCATCTGGATTTTCTACAACTTGTTCAATAGATTGTCCTTCATAAAAGAAAACACTCTGCTCGTTTGGCAAATGAATTTTTAAGTATTGCACTGCAAGATATCTAGTATGAATGGAGAATTCAAACAATCGCCACACAGATTCGTGCGGAGTTAAATATCGACAATTCAAATAATTTTGTATTTCATCATTTACATTGTCACGAACCATCACTCGAGCTCTATCTGGACCTTTATTTATATATTTAAATAAATATTTTATTAACATAGACTGAGAACACGATTCAACATTTATGTGAGCATTATACCTCAACAACAAAATAGGATTATATGGAACAACAAAATTATTACCAACATGAATTCCATTTTTATTTACAAATTTTGAATCATCATCACGTCTTCTATAGTGAGGAGCCTTAATTGCATGAAAAACGGTGTTAGAAATGTATGGTTTTGGAAAAGATTTTGTGCATTTCCCATCTCTCATGCACGGAGATTTTGAATTTAATTGACCGCAAGGACCATGTATCATAAATTGACTAACTATTTCAAAAAGTTCTGGACAAATGTTTTTATCTGGTAATTCAGCAGAAATAATAGAATCAATATATGTTGATGTGTAACACTTGTATGGTCTTTGAAGCCAAATTAATAAATGAGCATGTGGCAATCCTCTTTTTTGGAATTCAATTGTACAAACATGTGCATCAATATCTCCAAAAGGTTCTCCGGATTTAATGAATTTTATCATATCATCCAATTTAATTTTAAAAATCCGAGAAACAATATCTGGTCTGTCTTCCGCTTTGTACCCAGGTTTTTTTTCAAAATATCTCACAATTTCTGGCCATTTAACATTGCAAGTGAAAGTTATAAACAAATCCGGATTACCGTAATATCTACAAATTGCCATGGCATCTTGATAGTTATTTAACATATCTCTAGGACTGCCGGTGTGAGTACCTGGAAGAAAAATTGTTTTTCCCACATCAGAACATCGAGTAACACCACTTGAAGCAAGCGTAGATAATTGATTCCATTGTTCACACTTCAATAATGGTTGATGATTTCTTATATATTCTAAGCGATTTTCCTCAACTGTCGCATATGCATCAACTAAGTATTGTTGAAACAATCTTCCGCCTTTTAGCAAAGTGCTAGAATCATTTTCTCGATCATGGATTTGATAACAGACAAATTTTATCATCGTCAATTTTGTTCTTTTTCTCTGACGCTCTCTTTCCGTACACTCTAACAACATATCTATTCTGAATCCATCCTCACCATATGGAAATAGTATCGGATATTGTAATGACATTAATTTCGGATGTATCTTTGATATTCGCTTCAAATGTCCATCAATCGATCGAATTATGATATCTCTGTTAGAATTAAATTCTCCAATGTCACCAACAATTAAACCGGCAATTTCAGAAGCACTCGGTAATTCGTATTGCTTACCATCGATAGACTGACGATCAAGTAGAGTCATATTACAATTAGGCAATGAAATATTTTCAAATTGATCTCTCATTGATCGAAATTTTTTAGCCAATTCATTAATGTCGTCAAGCATATTTGCTAATTTTTCAACAATGGCAACATCAATATTTTGATTTCTATTATCTGGATCAATGGCATTAATGCGATTTAAAATCTCATTTCCCGTGTCATAAACATATAATTGGGCAAACTTAGGACATTCATTTGCAAAAGGTAACACTGATCCCATCAAATGATGCACTTGTCCACAAATTTTGAATACATAAGGAGCTGTTCCATTATTTATCTTGTAATCAATTTTTGCACCCATAGAAGTAAAAGCAAACATGGCATTATAAACCCGAATATTTTCACGAAAAAGTGTACTTTGACGACCATTGTTTGGATTCAATAATTGTTCAAGAAAAGTTGGAGTTGGATTTGATATTGGAAGTTTTATTTGTCCTTTTTCACAACAATTCGTATAAACAAATTGATTTTTGATTCTTCTCTTTAAAGCCTCGCCTGACCAAAAGGAAGCACCGCAATAATTGCATGTGTAGGAATCGTCTCCAGAGTCGTTATAATTCACAATCACACCTGCATTAAAAATTGCGTTAAAAAAATAATAAAATTTTATAAGCCAAAAAATTGATGATGTAATATATCATTTACCTTGGCGAGTTCTTTGATAAGATGCTTGACCAAGGAAAGGTAGAGCAAGCACTGCATTTCAAGTTGAAAAATATTATTGCTATGCTTATGAGAACTTTTGGTAAACTAATTTAATATCATAAAATAATGATTATTGAAAATAGAGATTCAATGATTACCTGACACATTCTCATCGACAACATCATTCTTGTCGTAGCTTCTCTCCTCTATAGGCATTGAACTCGTACCTTCATTTCGAAAATTTTGCTGATCCTCAAAGAAACAACTTCTCTTGCTTAACTTCTTGGTTGAGATGCCTAGATTTGTTTCACTTGGTCCCTCATCTTCAAAATATTGTGGCGTTACAATTGTCTCATGGTGTGATGATGATTGTTCAAAATTTGGTTGGAAAAAAAGTTTCCTCTTGCTTGATTTCCTTTTTGGCCCCATACCTAAATAAAAGCACAATTAATCAGTAAAACCTTTTATCATGGAAAGGTACCTAGCACAACACCAACACTGCCTACCAAGAAATGGCTTTAGCTTTAAACATCTACTGAAATGAAAAACATTGCCAGCAAATGTAATGCAAATGATCAACTAATTTACATTTTTTAGCCTAAAAAAATTTAATAGCATTCAGATTCGGTTCATTAAATCCAAATCCAAGCAACAGAGCAAAAAAATATAAATTCATAATAGAACTGAGCATATAGATACCATACCAAAGTTCTCACCACATACAAATAAAAACTTAATGTTTGACCATAGCCAAATGTTATCTATTCATGACATAAATTTCTGAAAGGAGAAAATACCACTATCCAGAATCAATTTACTACTATGAGATAACTCAATTCATCACAAAGCATGATGTAATTGATTTACTTTCATAGTGGACAAATTGAGGAATATAGCCCTCCGACTATTTTGGAATTGTTATTTTTTCCATTTCAGGTCAAATTGATGAGCTAATCCCGGTTGCGTTTAAAAAAAACTAATAGGAAGTATCTAATGATTCATGACAAATATACAACCATAATCATTAACATAAGAAAAGATCAATACTGTCAAATTTTCAAAATAATATCATTTAGCTCTAACGCATTAACTACTCCATTTAGTTAAAAACAAATGCTTTAAACACCAACAATTTCATCGATTACCATCAAAGGAGATCAGTTGAATCAGATGAGAAAGTAGAGATGCCGACCGGAGGCAGCAAAAGAGATGAGATGAGATGAGCTGTGTATCCAAAAAAGAAAAAGACATAAGATGAGCATAAACTCCAGCTAGAGATAGTTGCTTTAAGATGAGCACAAATCATCTTCTATGTTTCTATTCATGAACAAAGAGACACACAGTGAAAGATCACACCATTGAGCAAACGTATGTCCTCAAAGCACAACAAAAAGTCCAAACAACAATCAATGGCCAGTCCTTGATTTTCACCAAATAAAAAAATCATAAAAAACCCAAGTGAGGACCTCAAATTATCTAACTTAGTAATCATACATTAGAGAAAACATATTGTCACTTGGCATTATCATCAAATGAAAAGTGAAGCACATACACTGAGGAGTTTAGCAATCTAACGAAATCGTGAGCGCACCAACATGCAAAATTTTACATTTTAAGTGAATATCCCAAAGTTTATAAATTGCAAGGTAAATACAATTAGACAAAGTTTACCATACTTTAATGCAATTAGGCAATTGTGCACATTGGAAAAAATCAACAATGCACATTGGTTACAACGAAGAGAGCAGTAACTATTAAAACAATTGAAAAGAGAAATCCAGATAACCCCATTGCTTACAACCCCAAAGTATCACCGAATCACACCATATATATGAGAATCCAAAGAAAATAAAATAGGAAACACTGATCAAATTGATCTCCGTCATGTAATTGGAATTAAATAAAGCCCCAATAGCTAAATCACTCATCAAGAAACCTAAAAGAGGCAATCAAACAACATAGAATAATTTTTTCTCTATTTTTGGCAAAGGCTTCAACTGTTGTTATGTTGAATGATCAATGTATAGCATAATCTATTTGGCTCTTTCTTTATGAGGCAAATATATATGTTTGGAGATTGTAGCGGAGTTCAACCTACAAAATCTTAGCATATGGCACCTCTCAATTTACTTAGCATAAACCCACAAACAGAATTGCCGTGATTTAAGAAGGCAGCGAACAAAACATACCTAACAAACCATAAATTTAATCAAATAGAAGGATGGTTTGATTAGAGTTCTTTAGATAGAGTACGCCAATTAATAGCTGGCCAATTGAGAAGCTATGATAGAAGCAAAACAATTACCCACAAAAATCAAGCCTACCCAAAACAGATTGGCTCAAAACTTTCACATAAATTGCTCAGAAAAGAAGATAGTTGGGATTCAATTTGACGAACCTGAAGGCTGTACTTCTCTCTGTTTATCACCTGATGTTTTATCTATTTTTTTCTTTGAGTTCCTTATTAAATCTCTGCAAGACAACAACACAAAGTTCAAATCCCATCAATATATATTTACAGACAGCTCACGTAAACGTTAACCACATACTATCCCCCAATAAGAGGACATAATCGAAGCTAGCTTTTCACTAAAACGAAATCAATACCTGATTTCGGAACAAAGATGCCAACTGAGCAGACTGAATTATACTTAGTCAGGATCAGCGATGATGGGAACGAAACCCAAACAGGTAGAGGGCTATTGCAAAACTATGAAATCTGAATCCACAAATAGAAACACAATAAGAAAAAGAACTTCAAATCAAGGAGAGAAAGGGAACCTATATCCAAACCTTACGAACACAGAAGATACAACGATGATGGAATCTTAAATTTCAAATCGAAAAGTGAGAATGAGAATGAGGCTGACAAATCGATCGAATGAAGTGAGATTGTAGTGTGCAATTGCGATTATGTTGGAGGGACACAATTTTTTCCCTGATGTTGGTGATGATATCAATTTTTTTACGGTGCTGACACTCTTGTGATCCATTTTTTGGAAATAAAAGTTGGGTAGACATTGTGTACGAATGAGACTATATTAGTCACAAATGAGCAAATTGATTTGTAGCAACATTTGTAATCTATAAGACACAATATTGGCCATGAACAATTTCCAAAAAGATGCATTATCAGTTCATTTATAATAAATAAAACCAGATTCTTCCAATTGGCCATGAAGGCATGAACAATTTCCACCACTCGCCAATCTATCGGTGCTCGTGTTTGTGCATATCTTGATGAAATAAGGGATATTTATATTAATACATTAGTGATAATTAGGTATACTACGATATTAGTATTGCATGTGAGTCAGGCCGCGATGAGAGGAAAGGTTGAATGTAAGGAAGAGTAGGTGGGATAAGATGAGTAAGGCTGGGATGAGATTAGGTCTGGCTTTAAGGGTACTCTTGATGGTAAACCCCAACTTTTCTTTGCTCCGGGTTTCATTATTATGTTTTAGTCTTTTATATATGCCTTTTATAACAATAAGATCAAAGAAGAACCACTTACCGCTTTGATTACGTTGGTTTTGCTGTAACCTCATTTAGATTTTTTAGATTTTTCTGTAAGGTGCACTCTTACTTTCTAAATATCAATGAAGTAATGACTTTTAGTAAATTTGGGCAGTAATACATCAGCGTTGATGCCTAGGTGATGTACGGTAGTAATCCTCTTTAACATGAAAATAAAGAGGGAGAGTCATCAAAAGAACCCATACCTGAAGGCCAAGCTTGTTCTTCTCTGGCCGATAAAACAACAGAATTTGAACCCGTACGTGAAGGTGAATGTTGCTTTTCTCTCTCTGAAATAAAAATCAATACGCAACCAAATCACTCATTATCAAACCACACAATTACGAATTATACACGCATTACTTATATATGCATTTCAATTTAATAAATTTTCTTTTACCCACAATCATATACGAATCATACATGGAAATATCTTTCCAAAACTGACATAAATTACTTAACTCAATTTTGAAATCGAATGTACAATGGAAAAGTTTTAGACATTGAAAAAAAAATATGGACATATAAACTCTAAATAAATTCAACACCATACAGCCAACATACAAACTATAAAACTCATGAATCAGATCTACAAAAAATCAAGAAACGTTGAGACTAAGTGGAGTTGTCCTTTGTTCTTTTCTAAACGGCTTCTCTAGAAACCACCTCTTCCTGTCATCCTCTCACTTCCTTAGCTTGATAGTCATTCCAACGTCCCACTTTTAATAAATGAACAGGGATTTGAACAGTACTAAGGATGCTTCAAAATTGTGATATAACTTGAAATGTTTGGCACAAACAAAGGGAAAACTGTAACTGCATCTCAACCCAATGCCGCCACATCAATGATAATCTTGATTTAGGGAAAACAAATATTTCCAAGCTTCAAGAAGGAAATTTCAAACTCTATACAAAGAAACCCAGAGAAGACTCACAACATTGACCCCATCAGCTAATATCAAGCACAGGCAAATCTAAATGTGACTGGGTTTTCATCATAGTCGTTCAAACAAATCAAAGAAAACTAAGGTAGCTCACTCAATTATCAAGAATTCAAAAACAAAATAGACCGAAAAAGACTTAGAATTTATGCGTATATAAGCACCTAATCATGCATAGTAAACGTATCATCAGTAAACTACATTGCTGATGTGAAGGGATAGTCCCACATTTTATTCATCTACTTACAAATTAATCTGGCATGGCTTTGACAGCCTGCATCAAAGGTCAGAAGGAAGCATATGGCAACAATTGCTTGAAAAAAAGGCATGGTAGCAAGAATCATGTAGTTATAGCTGGTAAGTTGTGTAACTCTTATATGCATTGTATTTTGACTTATTTGATCACATACACAAATCCAACAAAATATAATCACAACAATCATCATTACAGAATTACTGAACCACATGAACTGAACACAAAGACTTAATTAAGAAACGAAGTGCCTTCCCGGAACCGCCGCATCTGAATTTAGCTGGAAAACATTGTCTTCATTTCTCAAGCTAAGTAAAAAACCAAACCACTTATCCAAGTTATAGCAAAAAGCCACAAATTGTTATCTTACTTTACAGTATCATAGTGTCAAGCCCTGCTTCTTGATCAAGCAAAAATCAAGAGGAAGCCTCAAACTTATGACTTTCAATTCACCAGTTACCCCAACTACTCTAAGATACTCCATACAATCATAAACAATCAGTAAAAAAACATAACTTCCTCGGCAAAAACTTAAAACCTTGGTTATCTTCCCTACTAATAAATAAAAATGACCAGGATTTCAACAATTCAGCTCAGTGATCATCGAAGTTTCAAATTTTGCAATCTGGGTCAGACCACAGGTGACCAAACATGAACCACATACACATCAAGAAACCCCCAAATCATAAATCGAAACACAAAAGAAAGAGTAAAAACGAAATTCAATAGTAATTGAGAAATTGGGACTTACAGAGATTGTTTTATGAGAAATGAGAGTGGGTTTCTACGACAAAGGTTTGACCGCGAATCGGATCGGTGGCCCGGGAAAAACAATTGGGGTTTGGATTGTGAGAGACCCTTGAGAGAGAGAGAGAGATTGAACCCGATATGGGTGGCTATCAGTCAATATGGGTTGGATCCGATAAGTCTGTACAACCCGTATTTTGGGTCAAAAACTCTTCGATTTTGAAAGTTTAGGGTGCACCGAACCCGAATGAAACCGGGTTATTGTTCTTATCGAAGGATTCAGCTTGGATCCGTTTTATTGCAGGCTCTTCTCATGGGCTTCCGCCCATTTCCGCGGCTAGGAAAGTAAGTCGGAGATCGAAATGAGCTGTTACCTTGATCAGTGAGACGCAGAGAGATGGCAGATTCGGAGAGGAGAGCGAGCGATTGCAAATCGGAAGTGAGAGAGTCAAACAGAGAGAGGGAGGGAGGGAGAAAGAGAGAGAGAGCAGATTATCTTATCCAGAACAGGTTTCGCAACAGTGGTTCACACGTATGGCATGCCCTGAATAGAATGAACAGGGTTCGCAACAGTGGCCTCCTTGCTTCAAAATTGTTATAGAGTAAATGGTAAAGTCCACAAACTCTTCATGAACGCAAATGTAAAATTTGAGTCATATGACCCCTTAAACACAGTATCAAACATTTAATTCAGAAAAAATATATATATATATATGAGTTGTGAGAAAACCGTGCAGATTTTGAACACGTGGGTCCATCTATCAATCATAGAGTAACCAATGAGCGGTGATAGATCCACTTCCAATTCTCTCTTCTTCTTCCTTCTTCCTTCTTCCTTCTTCTTCTTCAAGTCTCTAAGCTGTAAACGAAAGTCTCAAACTTTCTGAATCTCTGAGCTTAAAAAACCCACCGGAAACTAAAGCTATGGCTCCTCACGGTGAAGCTGCGGGGGACGCCATGGTTTCTGAAGCCGAGAAGCGACCCATTTCCAGCGTCCTCATCGTCATCGGTAAAAGTTTTTATTTTTACCTCTACTCATATTCAAGCTTTGAACTTCTTTCAGATCGCTGTAATTTTTTTTGGATGAAATAGTAATTTTTACTAGTGAAAACTAACAGCTATGCAGACTGAAGCTCTTCCTGTGGTGAACAAATTTAACCTCACTGAGGCCCCTGACTCCGTGTAAGAGTTCAACTTATCTCATTAATAATTCAACTAACTTTGTTGAATTCAATTAATTTGGTTTGCTTTGATGTTCTGTTAAAGACTGTCACTTCTGAAAAGTTCATTTCTTTGAATGTTTGAGATCATTTTTGGCTTCTGTGGTTGTATGTTGAGAATCAGAAGCAATTTGGAACAGATTAAAAGAGCTTTAGTTGGTGTTGTGTTGTGTTGTGTTATGTTTGTTTGTTTGTTTGTTAATGGAGATGTGATGCAGGTTTCCGAAAGGAGTTCCGTGGGTCCGGTATCATGGTTTCTATCAAGATCTTCAAATTAATCTAGT
This sequence comes from Geum urbanum, assembly GCA_946800695.1. Taxonomy (NCBI): domain Eukaryota; kingdom Viridiplantae; phylum Streptophyta; class Magnoliopsida; order Rosales; family Rosaceae; genus Geum; species Geum urbanum. The sequence goes on along the minus strand of OX327002.1, from coordinate 2,074,288 downwards.
TTGGCCTGGAAAGGATCAATCTTTGGGTGAGTTGTTGGTTCTTTCAGACTGGGTGGGATTTATTTGTTAGCTTAAAGTGGAAGGTTACTGATTGATTATAAGATAAAACCAAAGATTTTTGTTTGGTTAGTTGAGGACATAATTGTATGGGTATGGTCAACAGACTTAAATGTCATATAGATGCTAAGTTGTTAGGACTAAGCTTCCACAAACATACGAATTTGTGTAGATTGCTGAGCTGGGAAGCTTTTGGCCTTTCCTTCGTTTGTTGAAAGGGTAGGCCTTGAGTTTGTTAGGTTGGGATACTGGTAAGAGGCTTAGCTAGTAGAATTTAGAAAGGACGAGAGAGTAGTAGCTGGAAGTCCTTGTAATGCTATTTTATTTTCTTTGCAAGCATCAGAGTGAAGAGTAGAATCATAGCACTTTAGGGAAGATGTCATACCAAGGAATGATCATATGAGTGTCATTACTAATCACTCACAATGCATACATCAGTGGTAGGTATAAGGTTTATAAAGGCTTAATATTTTCGAGGACTTTGAGAAGCGGAGAGCTTGGAGAATATGACATATGCTTGCAAATAAATCACTTCAACAGAGAATTATGTTTCTGTTCTATGAAAGAGATTTTAGGACAGTTGGTTGTCAAATGCCTAGTCTGTTATAAAATTTATAAAGTGGAGCCATTTGTTTATTTTTACTTTTTACTACCTTTTGTTTTGAAATTCAACCACTCCCTCATAATCTCCATAAGCAATACTTTCCCATTCAGTGACTCATACGGTAGTCTTTTCTTTATCTTTGAAAGTAGATTTTTTTTTCTATGTGCTTACTAATTTTGAAAATCTCTTTCAGGGGTTGATTGTGTAGGCACAGTTCCTGCATCTCTTGTCACCTATGCTTCCATTCAAGCATTACAGCCAGACCTAGTTATCAATGCAGGCACTGCCGGTGGCTTTAAGGTAAATCATTTTCCTATCAATTTGCTCATCTTATAATACAATTGTATTTCTGATTTCATTTTGCATTCTTCTTATGTCATATGAATTGAGAATCTGAACTGTTGAAGTTAAGGGCCATCCTCTAATGTTTATAGTAACCATGATATAGATTCCAGACTCATACTTTTGTGCTTGCACTCACACACAAACTTTACTCTATGACTATTGCCCATAAGAGAAGCTATTTAGACTTCTCTTTTCTTACACTTATTCTTTATGACTGATTGATGGATGCTTTCAGGGAAAAGGAGCATGCATTGGTGACGTGTATCTTGCAGTTGATGTTGCTTATCATGATAGAAGGATACCTATTCCTGTTAGTGCTCATTGCTTTTCCATTCAAGTAGTTGTCTGGTTAAGAAATCAAATAATCACAGATCTGTTTGCTCATTATATGTTGGATGCCTGCATAAGTTGAAACATACAGAAAAATCAGATCTCTTTGAGCTTTTAGGATAGTCAATCAAAATTTATGTGCATAATTGGATAATAGCAGTTCCTGATTACTGTATTTGGTGACAATAACCAATTCTTTTAAGAAATTGCATCTTTCTCCTGTGCCTTTAGTCCTTTTAATGTAATTGCCACCTGATAGTGGGTAATCTTCTGTAGAGTATAAGGGTTAAAACATCAAATTGGTGTTGCTAGGATAGAAGTACAGTAATTAGAAGATGTTAGCAGGATAGTCATACTCCAATTTTCTTTCCTGCTTCATGTTGTTTGAGAGAATATCAAGTGGTATGCTTTAAAATATTCTACTCAATTTTTTTTTCTACCTTGTATGTGTGCTACAGGTTTTTGATCTATATGGAGTTGGCTTGCGACAGGCCTTCTCAACACCTAATCTTCAAAAGGAACTTGAGTTAAAGGTAACTTGTAACTGCTCAACACCTTTATTTGGTACAGCTTTCATAATCATGTGATACATTGTCAGTCAGTGAAATTTCCTAGATTGTAGACAAATGAGCTCAGTCATACCTATGAATTACTACAGATTTCATTACCTATATGATAACATGATTAGCATAACAAACACTAAAAATGTCACTCTAAAGTTGTCCTCATGCTGCAGGTTGGCAAGCTTTCTACCGGCAACTCTTTAGATATGTCACCACAGGATGAAGCATCAATTATTGCAAATGATGCTACAATTAAAGACATGGAGGTAACATTTCAAAAAGACCCTATACTTCTGTTTATACACCTTGTTTTGCTTATTCGTATATATACTTCTTCCTAGTGTTTTTGATAGAGTATCCCTTCTTTTTCATTCAAATAATACTTAACCGAGGAATGCATAATCTTTATGTAAGAGAATAATATGGATAAATACACGTTTATCTAAATCTCTTTACATCTCAACCTTCTGCGAATGGGATATCCTCTTGGTGCATTTCCAAAAAATCCTCTTGGTGGCATAGATAACCATTAGGCGCTCTTCTTCCTGCAGTCATTTCTCCTTTGTATTAGGTCATTCATTTCTTAAACATTCTGATTTCAGGGCGCAGCTGTTGCGTATGTGACAAATATGTTGAATGTCCCAACAATATTTGTTAAAGCTGTGACTGATGTAGTAGATGGTGAAAAGCCAACCGCAGAAGAATTTATGCAAAATTTGGTTGCAGTAACTGCTGCTCTTGAACTGATGGTCACCAAAGTTATTGATTTTATTAATGGAAAGTGCCTCTCCGATCTTTGAAGCATTTCCATTCATATATAAACGTGTGATTAAACTGTCCAATGGATTAGTATAGTTAGATGTCTTCGGATGTTCCAATTTTGCTACAGCAAAGTTTTATAGCTTGTACCAATATTTATGGTGATATTATTATTATTACTAGCTTGCTTTCACTTTCTTGTATAAGTTTACATGTATTGGTTAAACTATCTGTAACGTGTTTGGGAGCACACTTTCTCGTATGAGTTTGTCATTCTCAGTTTGTCAGAGATACCACTAGTCAATCTAGCCAAAGATTTACCAAATGATGCCAATGAAGATCTGGCCAAAAAGAAATTTTGCCAATAAAGGCAAGCTAGACCATTGGCATTTTGGGTTTCAGGCTTTACCTAGGGATGGCAAATAATTAGGACCCGCGAGTATCTGCCTAACCCGAATCTGACTGAATTCGAATTTTAAGGCAAAAAGTCGGATACTAAGTATTTATCGACTCGAATTCGATCTGAATGCTGACAGGTTCGGGTCGGGTACGAATATGCATTTATCGAATCTGAATTTGGATTTGAACCCGACTCGTTTATTTATTATATTTGATAATTTATTATCTAATTTTTAATATATATTTTATTATAAAATTGTAACATTTATAAATTTTTTTTTATATTTAAATTATTTTTAGTTCATATTCGGGTATTACATTTCTGATAGGTTTGGATCGGGTAAAAACTTGAATTCAATATCGGGTATCCAAAACCAGGCTCCGACCCGTTACCACCCCTATTTTTATTTAACATACATATAAAGAAGCAAAACAGTAGCAGTAGAACTGTAAACACAAGGAAAAGCTGGAAGAACGAGATTTCCAGCGGACCTAAAAGTTTGGAGAGCTAAAACTGTACCTTGTACCCTCACTGCTCCCATTCGGGTTACAAGTTCGAGTTACCGAGCTCAGTGAGATTGGTACCTTTGTCAACATATATGAAGCCCACACTATCTTTCTCGCTTTCAATGTGGGAGTAACTAGCTCATCTACTACCATATGCTTCGCTTCTCTCCATGGGAGTATATTACTCAAATTGAACTAACAGACTTGACTACCCTATATGAACTGTGGATCGCATCTACTATTCTACTTTATATTTGTCATGTAAAGTACACATAGCTTCCATTGCAGTTGGAGCATCAAGTAAGAAGCTAAGCAAGTATTACGACCTTACCTCAGATCAAAACAATAATAATTTACTTCAGAAGTTCAGAGCTTCTCTTGGAGAATCATGGAACGCCGTAATCTAGCTATCAAGGAATGTATATTGGATCATCTTTTTACAGAAGTAAACGTTGGATCAAAGTCTTCAATTCTCTTGGTTATATCATAAGATATACGATTCTTAGAATCCTTTTGATGATAGGTGTCCTACGAAGTTTGTGTTCAATTAGGATTCTGCTCAAGACGCTAGCTGTCCAAAACCTACGAGGACTAGGAATACCATAAGCCAATCTTTGTGGATTTTCTACGACACTTGCGCACTTAGGATGGAATTGACTGAGGAGGAGCAACTTCGCAGGCATCCCATTTTGGCAAAGACATGGAGAAGAGATCACCAGAAGAGTGAAGGCAATGGTGAACAATGATCAACTATGTAATTGATATTATTCGCTAACGTTCCGATTATGTTGAATACCACCCTTAACGAGACAGCTCTTTAGTGTCATTCATGTACTGATCTGCAGTACACTAGTACAATAGTAGCATTCTTATGATCCAACGGATCATACAAGTACTTGAACCTGTTTCACTCTCCAATATGGGCATTGCGATTCAACCAAAAGTTTCAGAACTTCAGTTATCGAAGTATTAAAACAATTGTGACTCTTGTGTTGCTGTCAGTTTAAATCAATATAATTCCCTTTCCTATTTTTTTTTTCATGGATTCTATTGGTCTATGGAAGATACAAGCTTACATGACTACCAAACGGCTACCTGCATCTTTAAACACAGTCTACATGAACAACTTGTTTCTCAACTAAACCACTATTCTTGTTCTTGCCTACATTACAAGAGCGAGTTTTTCACAACACATCTTTCACCCAATATGAAAATGTTCATTACCTTTACTCCCTCTAAGCCTACTCTGATGTCATCATAATCCTTCAGGCTGATCTGTATATATATATAAGACCAGCCGAGGTGATACACAAGTCACAAGACCTCCTATAAGTCCTACAGAAGCATTTCAACATCTCATTGATATACATGGGGAGTGAAGGTAGTGCTGCACAAGGAGATGCCACAATGAAGGCCAACCCCGGAAAAGCGACCATTCTGGCTCTCGGCAAGGCCTTCCCTCACCAGCTTGTCATGCAGGATTATCTGGTAGATGGTTATTTCAAAGATACCAACTGTGATGATCCAGACCTCAAAGACAAATTAGCGCGACTATGTAAGTTCTTCATAACATCTCTTCTCCCTTTTTAAACAGACTAATTCAGCTAAGCCTGAAGTGACCATGACTAATTCAGAAGTTCTTGTATGACATTTCAGGCAAGACAACTACAGTGAAAACAAGGTATGTTGTCATGTCAGACGAGATTCTGAAGAAATACCCTGAGCTTACGCTTGAAGGCATTCCGACAGTGAAGCAAAGACTAGACATTTGCAACGATGCAGTAACTCGGATGGCCGTTGAAGCATCACAAGATTGCATCAAGAACTGGGGAAGGCACACTTCAGACATAACACATGTGGTCTATGTCTCATCCAGTGAAGCTAGACTACCTGGTGGAGACCTATACCTAGCTAGAGGTCTTGACCTCTCTCCCAAGACTAAAAGAGTCATGCTTTACTTCTCGGGCTGCTCTGGCGGCGTGGCAGGTCTCCGTGTCGCAAAAGACATTGCCGAGAACAATCCTGGGAGTAGAGTTCTTCTCGCCACTTCAGAAACTACAATTATAGGCTACAAACCACCTAGTGCACGTCGACCATACGACCTTGTTGGTGTAGCACTGTTTGGTGATGGGGCTGGAGCTATGATCATTGGCACAGACCCTGAACTAGTCTCCGAAAAGCCTCTATTCGAGCTTCACACGGCTATTCAGGAGTTCTTGCCTGATACCGAGAAGAGCATTGATGGAAGGCTGTCCGAAGAAGGAATTAGCTTCACACTAGCCAGAGAACTCCCTCAGATAATTGAAGATAATGTGGAGGGATTTTGTGGAAGGTTGATGGATGTAGTTGGGTATGGTAACAAGGAGTACAACAAGATGTTCTGGGCTGTTCATCCAGGAGGTCCGGCAATCTTGAACCGGATGGAAAAGCGTCTAGATTTGTTTCCGGAAAAGCTCATTGCTAGCAGAAGAGCTCTGATGGACTATGGGAATGCTAGCAGTAATACCATTGTCTACGTACTTGAGTACATGATAGAAGAGAGCAAAAAGATCAAGAAGAAAGAGCAAGCAGATGGTGAATGGGGTCTGATTCTGGCATTTGGACCTGGCATTACTTTTGAGGGCATCCTAGCAAGGAACCTCACTGTCTAAGTTCGAAGACAAGTCATAAAGATTGTCTTCCAAACAGATCAAATAAATAATCTTGTACTTAAGGTTTACAAGAGTCCATCCGGGAGAGTTTGAATAAGAAACTTGCAACTGAATTCATACTTCATAGTATAAATTGTTGACTTAAACAGAAGATGCTGATATTTTATGCCAAGTATATCCACATGAATATGAAGACATAATACCTTTATATCCCAATGGGTACTGTGTATCAAGGAGAAGGTAAGGCACCTGGCAAGAATAACACAAAAAATAGGCAGGTAGTGAATTCCTAGTGGTAGCTAGTCTTAAAAAGTGGCTTAAGTTATGCACACCAACAAAAAAAGAAATGAGTAGGTTATCACTTATCAGCAACTCAATAAAGCAGGAGGAACCCACTGAAATTGTTGGCAGGTGGTATAGACATTTAGACAATCATGTTGTTGACTTTGAGTGACTTGATCCACCAATATAAATCACTAACTACTGCCAATGAAAAAAAATAAAAACTGTAAATGATGTATATATCTACTAATAACTTAAACTAGAGCAGCACTCTTTGTCCAGCATCAACTGTGAATCATACACCAGCACATCATCAGATCAGACTGTGAAAGAGGAATGAAATCATGTTTAACTTATAAATGTGAAAATTAGGTCACTATATCCCTTCCCAACTTTACAAGCAACCCACTTCATCTTCAGTCATGATTTTGTTCATACAAAGAGAGAACTAGAACTATCTGGAGAGCAAAAAAGGGAACTTAAAATAAGGATGACCAGCCGCCTGCCTAGCTAGGTTAAGTGTCGATGGCAGTGTGCTCACATACCACAGTAAAAACATATTGCAATCATACAACTCCAGAAGGGAGACGGAGAACAAGCTGCCCTCCGAAAACACTGCAAAACAAAAACAATCCCAATATTTAACGACATACATACATACACTAGGGCAAAATGATTGTGATGCATATAGACTTGAGGAAAATATCATGGCTCGAAAGACCAACCTTTTGACATAGTAGTAACAGAAGTCTGCTAATATGAAAGTCTGGACAATTTCTGAAATAAGAACCATAGAAGGCCATAACCCGTACCCCAAGGCAACGAGCAAGTGTCCGCGAGTATCTAATACCTGTTATGCGATGGAATATATTTCATTAGTGTGAACTGTGAAGAATCTATTACCCTTTAACTAATGACAACAACATAGATCAACCATAATATGGACAGCTGGACTACATCTTGGTAAAGCAACTTCAGGTACAGGGGTTCTCTCTTCCTCATTGAAAGGAACAGAATAAATTACTCTAAACTGCTCCTTTATCACTAATATGCTTTCAATCCAAATAATCAATACAATGCCACTTTCAAATATTATAATAAAGCCATCTCAACAAGTGCCCACATCTAAAATTGATTTAATATCACAATCATAAACAAGATCTAGGCTTCTACTAAGTAAAACAATTTCATGCTGAACCAGGAATTTTCTAAATGTAATAATCAATCACAGAAGATCAAACCTGGAGAACCCAATGCGCACAGCTCAGGAACCTTGCCACACCAAGTGCAAACACATAATGAGCTGTGAATGGCTCAACAATCTGTAAGTAGAAAACAGAGAAATCATAATTGGGATTAGTTGCATGCCATTTTCTGGTAAACTCACAGACAAAATTTTCCATTCTATGGGGTAGTAAACCTTTGTATTCTGCATGACGCGCAACTGAGGCAGCACTGAAACAGCTTCTAGGTATACACAAAAGGCCCAGGATATCCTGTTCAGTAAATGATGAGATGTTGATGGATGAATAAACAAAGCTAGTAGAGCACATGGTGCCACCTGCCACAAAATAAAAAGGTGAGGCATATTACATTAGAACATGAGCAACACAGTAAACAAGGTCAAAATGCCAATCCGAATGCATTAACACTGAAATAGGAAAGTAATCAATTTGCTTCCACTAATATACACCTTAAGATGTCCAAGACACACAAATGAATTATCCACCACTACCTCAAATACAAATGTCAAGGAACAAAAATAGTAAAAGAATAAAATAAAACAAGTTACGGAATGCTGATTGAACCGAAGCAACCAACAAGCAAGGCTAGGTGGCTGACTATGGTGGTTAGGGATTTAGGGGTACGTTGTTGTGGCAAATGAGGCAGAGGGAGCTATCAAGGGGGATCTAACAATACAAAGTAACAACATTGCATACCTCCAAAAGATTAACTTCTTATTATTATACAGGATTCATATTTAATCCGACACACAAGTTAAATGTCAGAACCTCTACACAGGAGCTATTTGGTACATTCACGAAACACCAATATCTTCTTCTCTACAGCCCATTACATGTCTGACATACAGATGAGAGTTGTAACACGTCTTAGAGAAAACAAAATAAAACAGATAGTTCTAACACTACTCCGACGAAAACACAAAAAAGGGGGTGCTGAAAAAGAAAAAAACTCACCACAAAGTATGTTGCAAAGTTATCTTTGTCCTCCATATAACTCGACTTCAAATTGAACCGGATCATATAAATAACCCAAAGCGTCGTCACCAGCGTAGCTAAATCCAGCAGCGTGTGTATATCATATTCCATAACAAAACTGCAGTACAATCTCACAGCTAAAAACATGGCCGTAAGCTCCTGCGATTTCAGTGATAAACCTGCACACAATTCACATAATCATATCATAAAACAACAAATTAAAAATAGAAACTTTACACCTATATGATCAATCTAATTTAACCCCACAATTTTTTCTTCAATTTTTATAATAACATGCAGTTAGATCACCAAATACTAATAACAAAGAATTAAGAAACCAAAACAAAACCGAAACCCTAAATTAAAATAAAGGTGAAAGCATTTACCCGCGCAAGTCTTCTCCTTCATGAGTTTATAAATAAGGACGGAGATTCCGGCGGAGTGAACCGCCTCGGCGGCGACGAAGAGGTTATCGTGATCATGAACAATGAATCGGAGTATAACCAAAGCCGTCATACCGGCGACGACGGCGAGAAAGGCCTTAACTTTCGGCGGCTGGCGGCGGACCCATGTCGAGGCGGTGTGGATCGGCGTCTTCGGAGCCCTCATCGGAATTTTTTTTTTTTTTTAAATTGAAAGCTCCAATTTTTTTGCCGATTAGAAAAAAGTGAAGTTAAAGCTTTTTTTGGCCGGAAAGAAGTGTAGGAAAACAAAACGAATGGGAAGCCGTAAATCAAATAGAGAGAGAGAGAGAGATTTGGATGGCGAGCTTTTGTTCGGTGTTATATAAATCGGAAAAACGACGTAGGAAACTAAGCTTCTATGGATGTCGCTTTTTCAAGGGCATAAGATTAGAAAAAGATTGGGACACTAATCAGATTTTCAGAAGTTAATTTATCTTTTTTGGGATAAGGTGTTTCAGGTTTGGAACAGGATTAGTTTATAGGCTAGTTCTGATTATAGTATTATTATTGAAATAGGAAGAGTACATCGAGCCGTTCATAGAGCCAAAATTTTGAGAAAATGTTACGATTATTAAGTAATTTGAAAATTATGAACCCTTTTCCTTTCTAAAGAAGAATGGCTTGTAGTTTTATTGGCTAGTTCTGATTGTAGTATTATTGAAATTTTGAGAAAATTGTATTCATTTTCAATGAAAACGATATGGATAATATTGTGGATTAAATTAGTGGAAATCAAAATGGTGGTTGGTGCTGATTTCCTGTTTTAGAATAACATAGATGGATTACTACTTCAGTGGTTAGGTCAAGTAACACTACACATTACTGACAGTAGTTAGGAACTATGGAATTAAAAGAGACATATCAACTGCTATACATAAATGATGACCCTTACCAATATTCCTAAAATGGTATTACTTCAGCACAGCTACTTTTCTTGGTGTTTTTTTAAGGACTTTTCTTGGTGTTTTGTTGTTAATAGTTTAGGAACCAACTTCTCTAATAGCATTTAGTGCAAAAGCTCATCTCCAGAAAAGTGTTGCTTGTCTCAGCTCTGGACTAATGAATGAGCTAATGTCACAATCTGCATAAAAGCTATGAATTGATATGAGAATAATAGGTTATCCATCACAGATTCAAAGCCAAACAGAGATAGTGAGAAAGGACCTAGGAAAAGTTGTGTTATTAAGAAAGGACAAGATGACAAGATGACAAGCATACTACTACATGGGAGTAGCTATTTATTAAGGTTCAAGAAGATAGCAAGTACTCATTGATTGAAATGGTCCCCAACAATCCAAATGACCCCTAGTTGCAATGTAATAGAAGGTAAAAAGTTGTTTGATCAAAAATTTAGCAAGTCCATGAATTTGATCTCCTCAAGAAAGGCTTCGTCCGTTTGTCTTCCTCCAGCGCGATCATACCCAAGTGGGAAGGGTCTTCCAACATCATCTTGGCCACCAAGTAACCTGCAATGGACCAGGTCTGGAATTTACGAGCCTGCTTCCCAACATACCGACCACACTTCCCATCATAGTATTCGGGCCAGTTGTCTTTCGGCAACCTGCTCTCAGCAAGTTCAATGGCACGTCTTGCAATCTGGGGCCGTCCAGTCTTAATGCATGCAGCAGTGAGAAGCCATAACAGCACTGTATACCACAATGACAGAATGTAATTAGCAGGAAGTAAGAGATAGTAGGTACAAGAGCATAACACATTAATTATGTATCCTGATGACAAATCTAAGCAAGTATGTACATAGTGTAAGCAAGTTTTTGCCATGGTCATTCTCCTGGACTTATCCACTTTCCTTAAAGACCAACAGAATTGTTACAGTATGATTTTGTGCAGAGAGGACTATAGTGTGAAAAGATACCTGGCCAAGAACCCCCATTGTGGTAGCTCCATCTAGTATTTTTTGGGTCGCTTCCTGTTTCAATCCTCCATTCATGACTTTCGATGGCTGGATAGCAAACCTTCAATGGCATTTCTCCTGCCAATTCCTCCCATCGTGACTCGATGAGATCCATGATTGCCATGGACTGTTCATGGGTTGCCAAGGATGACATAATTGCTATACAATTACCCAAGCAAAACCAGCGGAAATCCATTCTTGCAGGACTCACATTTCCAATGAAGTAACCTCCATTAGTTGGCATAAAATCAAAGACCCAGTCTGGAAGAGAATCTGGAATTACATTGAACTTGTTGACGGCTGTATGCGAGTATTCTTCAGTTTTATACCGGTATATGTCATTTAGCTGCTTAAAATCAAGCCAAAAGTAACTTCTCATGTGATAACTCAAGGCGAGAAGGCGCTTTTCGATTCGCTCTATAAACTCCTTTCCCTCATCATCTTGCTTAAGCAAAATCAAAGCACATCTTAAAGCCATGAAGAAAAGAGCCTGAATTTCTATGGGATACCCATAAACTCCCTACAAAAATATAAGCATTGCGGAAGAAAGCTATGAGAATCGTAAAAATAGGCAACACTGGATCAAAATATGAAAGATAAACATATATCCCGAGACATAACTTGAGAACAACTTGTAGCTTGACAGATGAAGATCAAGAACTACTGACAAAACACCTTCACAGTAACTTCTATTACAAGGCAATGGACTTCAAATGTATTCTATAAATTACAATGGTCATTTTTCAATCATTCAGGCAGAAAAATCTTGGGGTTAACAAGGTAAATACCTAATATAAGTCATAGTATAAGAAATATATTCATCAGATTATAACATGTTGAATCCAAAACAATCATCTTCGATAATGAAACAAATTGAGGTTTCTCAATGTAGTATACTTGGGATACAAAAACCAACATCATATGTATATATTCTTGTTCATATCTCAAGGACGTTCACCACGACGCTCATGTAATCATGCATATCGTAGAGGCAAAGTTTCATAAAGTTTACTAGGTACCAAAATAAGAAACACATTTTTTTTTCTGAAATCATACCATTCTACGATCGATCATGCAGCATCCGTCAGCACACAGAAGAGTTGGAAATGTGTCGAACCCTTCTGAAAGGCATAAACTTAGAATAAGCCGCATACCCTTCTGGCATTCAGGCTTTTCAGCCAATGAAGTGTCTCCAGTAGATTTTGTGTAAGCCCGAAGCAATATGATCCACCAAAAGCCAGAATCCACTGGAGCAACTCTGCCAATAGCACTCTCACCAAAATCGGCCATCAACGTTTCAGTGTTCCTGACTGGGTCATGGAGTACCTTGAAACTAGCTGGCATAACTCCTTCCCCAAGCTGGAACCTGTCAACCTTTTTCTCCCATGACTGTAAACGCAGAGTCTTCAAAAGAAAGTTTTTAACTATTTCGGGTTCACCATTCATCAGAAAAGCCAACGCGCTGGGGACAAAATCTCTCACAAACACCTACACAGATTCAAATAAAGAAAAGAAAAAAAGTGCAGAGGATTAGTGCTTGCAAACTTCAAGTAACTGAATCTGCTTAGAAGGACTATCAAGGTAAGAACTGGACAGACATCTGGTCTGAAACATAGTGATAACATTAAACTAGCAGGTATGGTAATAAGTAAGGAATAAGAATACATGGGGGGCAGAATTCTGTGAGTGATGAATAAGTAATGACTTGAACCTCAGGGGTTTGCGAAGGCCACTAGCTAAAATCTGTCAAAGTTTACCACATGCTGTTCCTTATATGTATGGATATAAATATGTGGTCATCACAAACTTAAGGTGGTCATCACAAACTTAAGTGTTTCCATGGAAGAAAACAAAAAGAATGATAAGCAGGGAAATCCTAAGCCTCTCAATGCATTTATATAATGTAATACTTAAATGCAACATGAAACATTCAAATGCAACAGCATAAACATGTCCGTTGTCAGCATTTATCCCTTACATAGTAGTATAACCAAGAGATTGAATAAGAAAATAGATGGAAAATATGCAACAATTACTCTCATTTGTTCCAACTTCCAAGCCTTATAAATGAATGTAAAGAATAGCACTACTGATAAGAAATCAGTCACATTAACTGGAAAAACATAGACTTTGGATCGGTACCTGATCATAGTTTAATTTTTCTTCCGATGTATCTGTTGCAGCAATTGTCCCAACCGGCTCACCACGGAAAAACACCAATGAACGCCTCAAATTCTCCCAAGCTTCAGCAACCATCGGATGTGGCTCAAATCCAGCATGTACACTAGGAGTGCAACTGATGACTGACCTTCTACTACAGGGCGAAAACAAGTACTCATGTTGATCATTAGTTCTGGATGTGTTCTCCGGATGTCGCGCTGAGGGATGTGGAGAAAGTCCAGCAGACAATTCACTGAGTGACCTCTCATCATATGATGCATGTCTCTCTATATTCAGAGGTTTTGGTTTGTTTAGTAATAGCTTCGAGAAATCAAATTCATCGATTTCACCCACGGTAAACAAAGACTCCGTATTTCTTGTATTTCCATTCTGAGACGCATCTCCGATGTGCGATGCCATTTCTGTAAATCTAGAGAACTAGATGGTAAGCTTGGCAACCTACCCGAATGGCAAGTTTAGTGTTCAACACCTGCATTTCAACCAAAATAAACAAACCATTCATCACTAGCAGAACACAATACCTAAACTTTTAACTACTCAACCTAATGAAACATACAAGACATTATAGAACTGTAAATCTTTAACAATGAAGCAAATAACTAGTAGCTTCTCTGTTCATGAATGAATCACCAACCAGACTTTGCTGTGTAAAACACTAAAAGATGCCAAATCTAATCTCGCAATCACTATGATTCATACAACACAAACCAATACATTTTATTCATTTCTTGAGCAGTTAAAAAAACCCCTCTAGAGTATTCCACAAGACAAAAAACAAAAGTTGGGTTCTTGATTCCGGTAAAAGCCAAAACAAGAACATACACAATGCTCAACTGTGATTCAATCTAAATCATATCACCAGATTACAAATCCACCAACTGGGTCTCTCTCAGTTAAATTAACACTACGAGATCCAATCAAGAATAAAAAAAACACTGCATGCATTTAACCAAAACGAAAATTCAAGAAATGGGGCTTCAAGAACAGAGGACTAACCTCACAGGAGTCTCCAAAAGGCCAAGTCTTTAAGCTATTACAATTTGGTGAAACGTGGCGTGGAGTGAGTCTGCTTCGTTAGTTTTACTGTGGTAGGGGGCAACCTTTGGCAAGGACCTTGTGATAAAGTTAGTTGTCCTTAATTTCCCGGAGTGTCCATAATTCGTGAAATAAAATTCGTTTTGGCGTGAGAGTAGCCTATTACTTGAGTCGGTAAGATCTCTAAAAAAGAAAATTTCCCAGAGTGTTCATAATTTGTGAGATAAAATTTATTTCGGTGTAGCATTAAGAGTGGTCGAGTACTCCAGTAGGTAAGATATTTTTATGTATTAATTCGGATACGGCAACGTTATTTGCAATTTAGTTTCAATTCATTGCGAGTGATCTGCATTCTAATGTAACACTTTGACATAATTAGTTTTAACTTTTAAGACTTGAAATAATTGGTATGATTTTGATTGAAAAGATGTGAAATCTCAATCTTTGTAACAATAATTTATAAATGGAAAATATCTGAACTCTTATCTAAAAAGATCTCAAACTTTAAAAATTATCAATATAATACTTAAATTTTTAAAACGTATCAACGTGATACATGCGTCATTTTTTCGTTCATTCACATTTATTTTTGTTGATCTATTAATTTTTTTTTATAAAAAAAATAGGGGCGAAAGGACCTTAATGCCCTTATTTTTATTTTATTTTGTATTTTTATGTTTTTTTTTATCTCTCTCTCAACTCGACAGTAGCAGAAGAGATTGGCGCCTCCTCCCAGCGTCTCTTCCGTGTTCCAGCACCGCGGCCTCCAACCTCATATCTCGTGCCACGCCTGCATCTCGACCGCGTCCAAACGCACACCCTATGTCATCGTTGTAATTCGCAAGCCATCGTTGTTGCTCTCAACGGAGCTCATCTTCCAGGGCCTAGATCTAATGAACAAGGTTTGGGTCTTGTTTGACTTTAACAACTCCAAGATTGGCGCGGCTAATCAGGTGAGAGTGACCTCTCCTGGATCCACGAGCCCTCCTTCGTCCCCGACCTCAGCTCCTGCCTCCTCAGCAAAATGGCCCTCATCTTTGATCCGGGCCCTTTCTGACGCCACGCGTCTGGAGGTCTACTTCTATCGACTTTGAGAACTTTCTGGCTTCATTGTTTCTGTTCTGGGTTTATTTTTGTGTTGGGAATTATTAATAGTTTGTTGGGTTTGTTTGACTCGATTTTTCTCAGCCGGAGATGGACTAGGTAATCAAAAATTGTCTCTTTTATGCGTGTTTGATGTACCACTGCTGAGAGCAGAATGTCGATTCGCGTCGCGCCACTTGGCTTCTAAGAAGCGATTGAGACAGAGAGAGCATCAAGCCCGCCTGATGGATTCTTCTTGCCTAAGTGACTTATGACTTTCGCCGAACAGATTATGAATTCAGTTCGTGTCTCGCTGCAGAACCACGAAAATTGATGCTTCATACACCTTACCTGGTACAAAGTAGAATAATTTCTTTGGCGGGTGTTGAGAACACTGGTTGTGACTTCTTTGACCGCCTGAACCTTCACACTGTATCTGGTGAAACCTCATTTGATCACCGTCGTCTAACAAGAGTAAATTGCTGAATTCATCACGCCCTATCTGGTGAAAAACTCGTAGTCCGCCATGTAGATTGACAAGATAGAATTGTCAAATCTTTCCCGCCCTGTCTGCTGAGAATTCTAAATTCATCGTTGTCGGTTTCTCTCGAGAAGAGATTTGTGTTTGTCGAGAAAAAATTGTGTGTGAGAAGAGGTACCTTTTTGATCTGTTCATGAAGCCTCTATTTATAGTGATCTCTCGAGCGTATCTCTTGTTGAAAGAGCAAGAAATCTAAATCCTTGAAGGATTCTGAATACTAGATTCGCTAGATTTTGTTTTCCTTGCTCAACAAGGGATACAGCGAGTTAATATGATTTTCTTCCCAAACTAGGCTTATTAAGCGGTCGGTGAGAATCAACTCAAATAAAATGTTATTTTTGGTTCAAAAAGAGTCATCTACGATGGTTTTGAAATTTTCTTGTGGCTTAGTTTTGCCTAAAGACCACGATTTGTGTCGTTGTTCGTCTAATTATGGTATGTGCTCTAATAGGTATGTGAGGGATCAATGTAAAGACAAGAGTTTGGATTATTTTTGTAAGAGTGGTGATTCTTTGATTTCGAATAATTCATATTACAAAGTGGAATCTATCCAGTTTACAATTCACAAATACTTTGGTTTCCAATGTATATAGTTTTGGTAAAGGATTAAATTCATCCATGATATCTAGAATATTGGTGACCTAAAAGGGTCCCGAACTTTAAAATATATCAGAACGGTACCCAAATTTTAAAATCGTATTACTGTGGTGCCTGAAGCGTTTTCCTGTCACTGAGCCGTCTTATTTCGTCGAAAATGATGATGTGACAACTAAGATTTTGAAATTGAAGGTAAAAATACCTTAATAGCCTTATTTTATTTTTTATTTTACTCTCTCTCTCTCTCGGGCTTGGGACTTCTCGACAAAGCCGGGGACGTTCTTTTGGGAGCAGGTCAGGGTGAAGGTGCCTTAACTCTCACGCACACTAGTTTGTCAATTGACAGTCATCAACTTTACATGGAGAGGAAGACGGAAAAGGGGAGAAATCGGAAATCAGTTTTGGGAGAGAAAACCCTAAAATCGGATTTCTGATTTAGGCACCCCTGCAATTTCTTGGAATTACTCAGGACACAGTAGCAGACTAGTGGTGCTTTGCCTCCGCCGTCATCCATGAGAGCCTCGAGCTCTATCTACCGAGCTCTGCCGTCGTCCATTCGTTTGCACTAACCTCCTCGCCTCCACTCTCCTAGTCGCACCTCTGCGCACTATCATCGGAGACTCGGAGTCATTGAGCTCGACCCAAGCTTGCTATTTGAGCTCTGCCACCAGCAGATCTCACCGTGTGCTAGATCTGCTCCACCACCCCGGTTTTGGGTCTCAGGTCGCTCTGGTAGGCGAAGAACAAATACGAGTCGCGAGAGGCACTTGGGCTAGGCTGCTCCTGCTACAAGAGAAGGAGTAGTGCGAGAGAGTGAAGGTGCAAGAGACATTTGTCGGATTCCGGGTTGATGCTGTTTCGGATGTCGAGATGTCGAGGATGTTGGCATGGGAGATGGTGGAGGGACTCTGAACGGAGAGAGAGAGAGAGAGAGAGAGAGAGAGAGAAATTGCCACATCATCCATTTCGACGGAACTAGACGACTCAGTGACGAAAAAATGCTCCAGGTACCACGGTAATACGATTTAAAGTCTTGGTACCATTTTGATAGATTTTAAAGTTTGGGACCTTTTTTGGTACAGCACCAAGAGTCTAAGTACCACGGGTGAACTTAATCCTTTGGTAAATCAATGAAAATTTGGAGGCTCTAAGTTAACTTGTAGCTTAATATTGGAGGAGACGAATAGTGTTTGTAGCAAGGTTGCGATTTGGTCGGAGACTATGAGATTGACGGCAAACAAGGAATATGACCTGCCATAAATTGAATAAAAACTTTGGGTACGAGACCAATATTGCGATAAAATTTTTGGTATCATGTTGATTTATATTAAATAATAACATATATAAATTGACTAAAATACATCTTGTTTACAAAACAAAATTGACACATAAGCAAAACTAACGAAGAATGGACGAAAAATTGACAAAGGTATCACCTTAATACATTTTAAGAGTTTGGGTACTATATTGATAACTTTTAAAGTTAAGGACCCTTTTAGGTTTAGCACCCAGAATTCAGGTACCACGGTGAATTTTTTCCTTTATAAATTAATGTTTTGTTTTAGGTGAAACGGTAGAATATTGAGCTGGTAAATTATAAAGGAGTTCAGTGGTTATCGGCACGATAGAAAGAACTCTTCATGAGTAACCTACACTATTACAATTCAATATGATACCTTACATAGGTAGACAGACTAGGTATAGAACAAAGACTAAAAAAATTGAGAATCCCACACTCAATGTAGTTATGCACCCTCAATTCAATATCATACTTCACATAGCTAAACAACCTAAATAAAGAACAAACACTAAAAAATTCAGAAATCCCACGCCACGGTTTTTAGGTTTTAGTTTGATTAACATTTCAGAGTACACCTTAGAAAGTTAGAATGGTAAGGAATGGTTTCATTAGTCTGATTGTATGGTATTGAAGCTAAAATATTTGTTCTAAAAAAAAGTATTGAAGGTAAAATGTGGTGTGGGGGTGGTTTTGGGAATTGGACCCGAAAAGGAAAATGTACATGATTGGGCCAACTGGGTCTGGCTCTTTACTATCCCTTGTAGCACAGATTGATTTGAATTTAGCGAGTTGAATTTAGCGAGTTGAATTTACCATAATAATGCGGATGGTTCTTCTTGTTGTTGTATGCAGAGAAAAAGAGAGAGAGAAAGAAAGAGACGCAGAAGATTTTGTCTTTGTGCTAAGATAGGGAGAGCCAATAGATCATGTTTGATTCTGTTTGGGTTTAGGACGCAGAAGGTTGGCTGGTGGAAGCCTCAACGGGCATGCGTTTCTCTTTGATTCTGTTTTGCGCTTGTCAGCATTCAGCCAAAAGTGATGACTTTATTTAACAACGAAAGGCTCAAAAGGGCTCGCATATGGGAAGATATTTCTTACATAGCGTTGTACTTATATCCTCTACGGGACACATTTTTATTAGTCTAAAGCTAATAAAAAGTTGAAAAATTTAGATAAAAAATGTTAAATTCCTCTTTTATCTTTATTTTTATAAGCATCGCATATGATGGGTCAAATATTTTGCATAGCCAAACTCGATTTGTTTAGAGAAAGATATAATGTTTGATAGATTTTTTCCTAAAATAACAAATAATTAATCAGTTTTAAGAAGGTACTTTGGGGTTAGTTGATACATGTATGGTGGTGGTGCACTATGGATGGCGGCCTGTTGCATTGCCCGGTTAGATAAAATGACCCAAAGTCCCTAAATACACACCTAAAAGTCACCTGATTTCTTCAAAGTGACCCAAAGGTCACCAAACTTGATCTTCACTAACTCAAATCCAGGGATCATCGTTTGTCCCACAGACTCGAAAAGTCCGCGGGCATCCCGAGGTCTGAAAAGACCAAACCTGGTCGGTCCGAATGTAGGCTCGTAAAAGTCCGACCCTATGGGCATATGGTCGGGCTCGGGCCAATGTCCCAAAGCCTATTAGCCCGACAAAGCCTAGCCCATCGAGGCCCGTCAGCCTGACCCGTAGGGCCAAGCCTGTGTAGTCCATCCATTATATGTATTATCTATTATTTTATCAATATAAACCTCTAAACTCTCTAATTGACCTTAATATTGTTCATTTAAATACTAATTATCAATTTATTTAGGCTTATATCTTATTTAGTACATGTTGATATATTTGCTAAGTAGACACTATTAATTTATTTTTATTTTTCATTTAATATAAGAAAAGGGCCGGCCCGACCCAGATTTTGGAGATGTTGCGCAAAAACCTGACTCGGCCCGTTGCAAAAGACGATTATCAAATCGTACAATTAAGAGTACTAATCAACGGGCTCGGGGGAGCCAATGTGTTCTTTAAGTTTGATGAAAAAATCATGATTCTGGCAAGTCAAGAGGCATCCTGACAACATTCCCCTTACTGCCTTCGGAACTCCACATGGACACTACGAAGGGCTAGTAAAGCCTTTTGGGCTGAAACAAGCTCAATCCATTTTTCAAACTAATATAAGTCTACTTTTTCATCAAAAGATTTTGCTGAACATTTTAATGTTTGCCTTCTAGGAACAAGACAAAAGGCTTATGGTAGAGGTCATGAACGCCTTAGTTGAAGAACTGAACCAAAAAGGAAAACAAAAAAGTGTTGTTAATAAACCAGTGGTGCAGTACATCAAAACTTCTGAAAGTACGAAAGTACCAATTTAGGCGCTAAAAGAGTCAGAGTGGTTCAAATTTCACAATACCATTAGAAGACCCTCGACCAAGACAGTTCTCCCTGACACATTTTTTCACTATTCCAGGACTATTTCCAGGAGAACACATTGTAAATGTTTAAAGTAATTAAACATCCTCATGAGTAAAAATTGTGATTGGTATAATCGTTAATATTTATGAATAATTCGAGTTTGATTTAGTGGTTGCGGTAAATGATTTTTACTATCGATAAATATTGAGAGATCTTAAGTTGACTTTTTATCGAATTGACGAAGTTGGTTGACTTTGGGTGAAATTCGTAGAATTTGTCGATATGAGCTCGTAGAGAAACGAAAAATATCAAAACGGAGTTACGATTAACGAAAGTTTATTGAAAATTGATTTCTGTAAATGGATGGATATAAATAAGACTTTCTCGTTATGGAAAGTCAGTAGAGAGTCTTGGGGTTGACTTTGGTCAACTCTCTCTCCCAAAGAGAGAAAGGATTTTTGGGCGGTGCGGCGGTCGATCGGCGATGCAACGCCGTCTTGCAACCTCTGACCTCAAAATTGGTCGAGTTCGATCGACCTCGTCGTCCTCTTCCTGATTCTGGATTTGATTTTGGGGATTATGGTATGAAGAGGGAGAATCAAGAGCGACATGTTTTAGGGTTCAGCTGTAAATCGTCACCGTCGCCGGTGAGTGCCCTTGCCATCTTCTGCGACAATATGGATATGTTTCGATCCTTATATGCATGCCTCATCTTTATGTATGTGTATGAGTTTTGATAATTGCAAGTCAAGGTTTAGGGATTCAAATTGATCTGTCGTTGGTGGATGACGACGTGGTTGGTCGATGAGGAATGATGGCTTTTTTTCTCCTCCTCATCGTGAGTCGATTGGGACCGGCCACGAGCCCAGGGGTGGCTCAACAACAGAGTTGTATTGCCGGAGAGATTTCTGGCTAAGTTGTTTTGAGGCTGATTCTGGCCAAATGAGCCAAAATCAGGTAAGGGTTCTTTGAGATTTATTGTTGGGCTTGTTGAGATCTTTCTTTTAATAAGTTAATCTCCGCCGTCATGTGACGGCGCGTGGCCAATTTTTTTTAATTTTTTTCTGGAAACGAGTTGAGTTATATATCGTTAGGTTCGGTATCGAGGATACGAACATAGTTGTGAGGTTTGTGCATCGTTTAGGTTTCGTCGATAAAGTGGGTGAGCAATGGTGATAAGTGTCTCCACCAGTGGCAGTGCGGCAAACGAAAAAATTAGATATGCATTATATCATTACGATTATCTCGTCGTATCAAGTTTGTTGAATAGGTTCTTCGACTAGATTAAGCGATATTATTTTTGGATCGAGTACTTCCTTGATTTACCTATTTATTTATTTATTTTAACAATTTTTGACAAAGATCAAGTCGTCACAGGTTTTGCCCATAATCTATGGACAAAGACTAATGATGATCTCAAAGGATTGTCTGCGACCATCTGCAATACAGCTAAGAATGTAAGGAAGTCCAACTGCATTCTTATACTGAAGTTGAGATCCACACTTCCATAATGGGTGAAGAAAAATAATAGAGAAACTGAGTATATTTTTCCATACCACTATGTCAGAATCATCGAAGGTCAGTATCTAGAACCAGCTTGTGTTGGATACAATAGAACTCCAAATTCTAGTCTCTCATAGATGAAAGCCATGACATTAGAATACATCAAGAAAATAATTAAAGCAGATCAGAGAGATCACTTTTCTTGCTTCAAGAGAGAAGATAACATTCACCACTTATGACCACCTAGAAGTCGTTACTAGTGATATGTCTGTTACTCTCAACAGAAAATATATTGATTCCACCTTACATGTGCTCAATGGCTCAAAAAGACAAAAAATGACAGGCACTATAAGATGTATGAAGATACAGGTGTGTAAGAAATTGGAACAAGAAAATGCTTGAATTTTAAGTGCCTTATCTTGGAAAAAATTCAGAAATATACGATGACATATAAAAACATGAGAATTCATTTCATCTTTTTCTGAAGAAGGAAACATTTCTTATCGATAAGGAATCTGCTTTCAAAAGAAGATAGTGTAGAAGAACTTTAACCTTATCAGTATGGGGTCACCATTCTTAGTGTAGCTATTTTTTTACTGTTGATTATGTATATTTCAATTCTAGATTGATTTCTGATCCCTATATAAGGATCCTTGAGTATTAGTTAAAGGCATCGAAAATCAAAATTGAAGAGATCTATATGAGAGTAAAAAAGCCTGTGAAGTAGAGCTTGTGAGTCGAGAGATAAAGTCGAATTCGAAGCAAACTGTTGAGCTTCTCTATTTCCAAGTAAGTATATCTACTACTATGAGTGGATAAACAACTTATAGTGGTTTACCAAAGAGTGAGGCTCTTGATGTTTAGTTTGTAATTTTATTGGAATAAATAAGCTATGATATCCCACTATAATTCTTTCAAATTGTTATATATGTGTTCATAAACTCATTGAACTCCCTTGAGAGGCGAACTACTGACCAAAATGAGGAAGAAATTGAGTTGTTTATACTTGTTTATACTCATTTGATCCTCTATGAGGCAGACTACCGCTCAGAAGGTGAAAAAATAGGTTGTTTGTTGAGTATCTTTCTTTCATACTCTTGTGCATAACTAACAATAATTTGCATCTTAGAATCTTTACATAACATAGATAGTATCTTTGTTCTGGGTAAAAAATTTGTTCCTTAAAATTAACCTTTTCTTAGCTAAAAGACATTCAGCAGTGACTCCACTTGCATTAGTATCCAGCTAGGC
Source organism: Geum urbanum (assembly GCA_946800695.1). Taxonomy (NCBI): domain Eukaryota; kingdom Viridiplantae; phylum Streptophyta; class Magnoliopsida; order Rosales; family Rosaceae; genus Geum; species Geum urbanum. Next base: position 2,051,285 of record OX327002.1, on the reverse strand, counting down.
AAAAAGCTCATAGGTGAATTTGTGGCACGACGAAGGCTCGTTATATTTTTTGAAGAAAAAAATGATAATTTTTCCATATAATACATTATTTTTACCTTATATACTACCTTTTACTCCCAAATATGTGACTTATTGGTTAAATACAAACTTTGCATGACTTTTCGGTCAAATACATGTTTTAAGTGACTTATTGTTCACTTGCCCTAAAAATTTGCAGATCTTTGAAAACTAAACGACAATGTTTATGCCTAACTAAACGACGACGTTTATACCGGCCCTAAAACCCCGTTAGTCAAAAACCCCGACGAAGCCTTTAAACCATGTTTGTCTAAAACTCCCACCACAAAACCACAATGAGTGAAGAATTCACCTTTTGTATCTCATGATGCTCGAGTCATTGGTTTGCGAATAACTTGTTAATCGTGGACATACATATCATATATGAATGACTGAATCTATCTTGTCTTGGGAGAACCTGAAAATTTGAGACTTGAGGTGAGAATCTAAATTGGTGCCCTCCCATTGTCTTTAAAAAAATATGACCATACAAAAAAAATCATCTCACGTCGTTCTCACATCTATCAATATAGGTAAACAAAATAAAAAATATAAAAAATATATGTACATCAACATTCTTATATATGATATGTTAATCACAAGCCAAATATAAACCTATAAAACAAAAATCAATATAAACTGGTTTTCCGATATAGTACATAAAAAATGAAACAATATTCTAATAAAGTACATGAAAAGAAAACTTATGTAAATAACGATACTAATGATAATAAAAATCATCCTCATTTTTTTTCTTATGAAAGCAGAATAAGAACTAGAAATGTCCTCATTCAAATTTTATTGATAGATAAGTAAAATTACATAAATTTGTGGGGAACGAAGCCTAAAACCAACCAAATAAAATATACACATCTAACGAAAACGATAAGAAACTCGTTGCAAAAAATTATGCACAAACAAGGATCGAAGGAACTCCGGTAGAGTATTCCATCACAAACCACCATCATGTGAAGGTACACTACCAAAAATACTTACTTAGGTGACAAAATAATTTGTCGTCGCCTGAAAAATATTTTTGTCGGCCAAGTCCCACTTAGGAGACAAAAATGATCATCGTCGGCTAAGTGATTTCTTAGACGACTGTTTACGTATGTCGTTGCCTAAATGTGAACTTAGACGATGTTTGTCATCTTTTATCGCCTAAGAGAAACACTAAGACGACAGTCATTTATTATCGTCAGCTAAGTATGCCACACTTAAACGACGAAACTGTTTGCGAAGCCTAAGTTCTCACCTAGGCGACGAACCTGCTTTTGTCGCCTAGGTGAGAACTTAGGCGACAAAAGCATGACACTTAGGCGACGAATCATTTCGTCTCCTAAGAAAACTAAATTATTAGATCGATTAGATTCCTTTTATCTCATCCTCATCCTCATCCTTATCCTCACTTCTCTCTCTCTCCTCACTCAAAAAATCCACCGGCAACCTTCGATCGCATCTGGCAAAAATTTCATCAAAACTCGATTTTTCAAGCTCCGGAGTTCTAGTTTTACCCACTTAGCTCTTTATCGGTGAAGGTATTGACTCGTTTCTCTCGATTAATTTTTTTTAATTTAATACCGTACATTGATTGATTTTTCTGGCGAATATATAGTAGTTTCTGGCACCTTAGCTTAAATTACTTGTTGAATTGTATTGTTAATAAGCTACTTGGTTAGTTAATTAATTACTATATACATTTAATTTGATTAATTAGTTACAACATGCAGGTTAGATTAAGGTAATTGGTTCATTAATTAATTAAGCTAATTAATAGTTCTAATCTAGCTAGGTAATTAAGCTTAATTGATTGCATATGTATGTTAATTTAATATATATGGTTAATTAAGCAAATTATAAAGTATTTAAAGCTAATAATATAATAGATATATATAGATATTATACAGATTAATTATAGTATAAGATTTATTAATTAATTAATTGTGTTATATGCCATGTATTTGAATTGATAATATATATAGTATATTAGATTAATTAATGAATTATTAATTAAAAATTATATAATTAATATATCGAATTATTATCCTTGCGCAGAAATATGGACTAGAGTTGGATACAGTTGGCGAATAGAAGTGATGTGTGGTATATGAACGGCATCAGAGACAATATAGATTGCTGCTTGATTATCATAAAACAATGACATTGGTTTGCTAGTAGAAAAACCCAAGTCCATCAACAAACATTTTAGCCAAATCAGCTCACATGCCGCAACTACCATGACCCTGTATTCAACCTTTGCACTAGATCTAGCCGCCACTGTCTGTTTCTTACTCTTCCAAGTAACTAAGTTTCCTCCAACAAACGTACAATAACCAATGGTACTTTCCTGTCAAGAGCATTGCCAGCCCAATCTGCATCAACATAACCAATCATTTGTGTGTCTTCATTATTTTGAAGAACAATGCCTCTACCTATAGAACCCTTAAGATACCTAAGAATACGTCTCACTATACTCAAGTAAAACATAGTGGGAGCATGCATGAATTGGTTAACAATGCTTACTCCATAAGAGATATAAGGTCTAGTGATAGTGAGATAAATCAGTTTTCCCACTAACTTTTGATAATATCAAGGATCGGGAAGCAGCTCGCTATCCTAGTTTAGATGAATTTTGCTATCAAGAGAACTTCTTGCTGAATTGCAATTTGACATGTCAACTTCCTTAAGAAAATTTATTTGATTCAAAAATAGTCCCTTCTTTGATGAAGCAATTTTTATGTTAAGAAAATATTTAAGCTGACCAAGATCTTTAAAGTGGCAATCTCATCTGGGTGGTCTCCAGTGATGATCAAATCATCAACATAGATCAATACTATCAACTTACCACTAGTGCCAGCTCTCACAAATAATTAAGAGTTTGCCTTGCTCATTTTGAAACCAACTTCTTCAAGAACATAACTCAATTTGACATACCATGCCCTTGGAGACTATTTTAAACCATAAATGATCTTATGCAGTTTACACACAAGTTTTGGATTTGCAGCTTGAGGATGACCAGTGGGAGTTTCATGTACACCTCTTCCTCTAAATCACCATGCAAAAACATATTTTTTACATCCATCTGATGGAGCAGGCCTCTAAACCAAACGGTCTCTGCATAACCAGGCCTCATAATCTCTAGCAGTAGGTGTTGAAGGTACAGTGACTCCATTAACAAATTCAAGTTTGGATTTTTCTCCAAGTGTCAGGGTGACAGCTCGAGCCCAAGGGAGGTAATTAAATTTATTCAATAGCACAGAACTCAGACGTTGATTTGCATTAACCTCAACATCTGGAACAAGTGAGCTGGTTGTTCTAAAATGATTCTTTGTCTTTGAGGCAGAAGAAGTATCTTCCGTCATTAAAGCTAGAAGGAAAGATGAACAACCAACAAATAAGAATTAAATTGAATGCGGAAGCAAAGCAGAGTCAGAAATCAATCCTGCTCTGATACCATGTAGAAAAACTGAAGGAGAGAACACAAATATTGTGGAACAATTTTCTCTTTGATAATTTTAATGTGTTTATGAGAGGTTGATACAAGTATATATAGAAGAGGAAAAGAAAAGTTATAGCTCAAGACTTGATGAGCAAGAAGTGTGAGACTTGACGAGCAAGAAGTCTCAAACTTGATGAGTAAGAAGTAAAACATAAGGGACAAGGCTCTCATGTACAACTAGCATATAATAAGCTTCAATGGACCGAAAATTGGTTACTTGAGATTGATAGGTAGTTGCTTTGAGTTCAATGTGAGTTGGGTACGAAGAAAGTTTGGTTCTCTGACTAAAGCCATTACGTGTTGATGATGAAGTAGACCAAAAAGTTGGAATCTTTTTTTAAATTGATAATAGAGCCGACGGAGAAAGTTGAGATCTTGTTGAAACTACGGAGCTTATAACCTAGTTGAGCTAATTGAGTCAGAGTAGAATCAATGTCTTGTGTCTCTTTTGAACTTGAAATGGCGCGCGCGCGCGTGTGTGGTAGTGTGAAAAGCTACACTAGAAGCTTATGTTTTTGTGTTTGCTATCAAGTGATCAAAAGGGCTAACAAGAACTCAATTCTCTGAAATTCTCAAATATAAAGTTCCATAATTTTTTTAAAATTTACGCTCTTAATCTAATCTAATGGCTAACGAGAATCATATTGAATTTTGCTAAGAAGTTGCTGAACCCTGTAAACTTAAAGTTACGTACGTTAACAGAAAACAGAAAGAAAAAGAAAAAGAATAAACGTGTGTGCTACGTTTAGGAGTTTGACGTGCCCTAGCAAGAGAAGAGATGACTACTCTCGATCGATATCCCGCTCAATTGCCAAACTGGTGACACTACACCTCTTCTCCAAACTTCAATGGAGCATCGTCCATGGTTGCAAGACGAAGTGAATAATACCAAATAAAAGTTAATTTAGATTAGGTTAGAGTCACTTCTTCTCCAAGCTTGAATTTGATTCAATGTATTTACATGATTTTAGTCTAGAGATCGTAAATTCTCTGTATTATATAATGGAACACATGTTTTTATATATCGTTCCAATTTTCTTGTATCTCCATTATGCTATATCGCGATTTTAGTGTCATATTGTGAATCCCTCATCTTCTAGAATTTAGAATCAAAGAGGTGAATTATGCAGACGAAATAAGACGCCATATTATGAATCCCTCATAACGTGTTGGAAGTCCAACCGATTATATCTTTTGTTCTGGGTTAAAGTGTAGATTCTTCATATTCTTTCGGTGTTATTTATATATAGTGTATTGAAAAATAAAATCTAATTGTGATTTGTCATATTTATATTTGTAGGGAGACAAATGACAATGCTAATGGTGCGTGTATAGTGGAGGAGAGCAAGAACACTTCTTTAGAATGGATTCCTAGGGATACAATTTGATTCGATTGAAGATACAATTTGATTCGATTGAAGATGCATTTCGAGGCCGAGTCAGTTTTGGTGTTTGAAAAGCTTACAAAAATGTGAGAAAAATCGACGGTAGTATTACTTCAGTCAGATATGTATGCTCAAAGAAGGGTTCTCGACCACAAGATAAACGAGATCATTTGACCAAAAATTCTAGAGCAGAAACGAGAAAAAATTATCTTGCACGACTTGGACTGCAATTTGATAAAGAAACTAATAAGTTTCAAGTTCATGATTTTTTACATGAGCATAATCATCTGCTGCATACTTCTGAAACTTGTCACATGATTCGATATCAACGAGAGATATCAGAGACTCAAGGAGTTCATATTGATGTGGCCGATGATTCTGAGTTTGGACCAAAAGTTGCACACCAGTTCTTTAGCCAACAAGTTGGTGAAAAAGGAAATCTCCCTTTCACAGAACGAGATCACATAAACTACTTAAGAAGTAAACGCAAGACAAATATGGCTTATGGAGAAGCAGGCAGCCTTTTAAAGTACTTACATAACCAATCATATGGAAATCCTTCTTTTCAATATGTTGTACAATTGGACTGTGAAGAACAAATTACAAATATATTTTGGGTTGATTCAAGAATGATTGTTGCTTATGTTCATTTTGGAGATGTTGTTACTTTTGATACAACATACAGTACCAATAAAGAATACCGACCTTTTGGAGTGTTTGTTGGTTTTAATCATCATAGGAAAACAGTAATATTTGGGGCTGCACTTCTCTATGATGAGACGACTGCATCGTTTAAGTGGTTATTTGAGATATTTTTAGAGGCACATAAGCAAAGAAAGCCAAAGACCATATTCACATATCAAGATCCTGCAATGGCAAAAGCACTGATTAAGGTGCTTCCCGAGATATATCATGGGCTATGCAACTGACATATAATGCAAAATATAATTAAGCATTTGGGGTATCTGATGAAGGATGACTCATACTTTCTTCAAGATTTTTTAGCTTGCATGTATGAGTACAAAGACGAAAAAGAATTTGAAGATGCTTGGAATAAAATGCTACAAAATATAATGTTTGTGGCAATTCATGGTTGGAAAAGACATACGAGATTAAAGAGAAATGGACAAAGTGTTACATGAATGGGGCATTTTCAATTGGAATGTGAAGTACACAACTAAGTGAAAGCCTAAACAGTGACTTAAAAGCTTATTTGAAGTCAGACATGGATATTATGCGCTTTTTTCAAACAGTTCGAAAGGGTTGCTGATGAAAAATATTATAAGGAGATGGAAGTTGAGTTTAATTCTAGACAAAAATTACCAAGAGTGAAGATGAGAAAGTCGCATGTACTACAGCAAGCCGCAGAAGTCTACACTCCTCATATATTTGAAAAGTACTTTCAAGAAGAGTTTGATTTGTTTTCGACAGCTGTTATGAAAGAGCAAGAAGAGTCTACTCCTACACATGAGTATACGATTGAAATTATAGACAAAAAAAAGAGCATAAGGTAATATATAACTCTCTAGACCAAACTATATCATGTAGTTGCATGAAGTTTTAGAGTTTTGGAATTTTATGTTGCCATGCTCTAAAAGTGCTTGATGTTTGGGATATCAAAAATATTCATGATCGATACATTCTTGAGAGGTGGACTAGAGATGCAAGAAAATGGGATGTTGGAAGCATGAATGAGGCAAATAACACAAAAGATAAAAGGTTAAATATCTCTAAGCGATATAGAATTATCTTACCACTGTTAGTCAAAATTGCATCTCGAGCATCAGAAGATCAAGAAACTTTTTCTTTTGCCTTAAAATTTGCAACTGAGATGAGCAAGCAGATTGATAACAAATGTATAGATGCCTCTACAAAGAGCCATGATGACAATAATAATTCTTCTCAAGGTGTTGATGAGAGCATAGAAGAAGACACTCCATTGAAAAAGTTACTTCAAAAAGTAGAAGGTTTGAAGAAGAAGGAAAGTTGCAAAGGATGCAAAAAAGGCCCAAAGGCTTGGCAGGAGAATATAGGAAAGAGAACCAGAGAGTCATGTATCAAGGAAAATAAAAAGTCATCTCAGGTACAAATAATTTCAATATTATACTCTATATATTTATAATAGTTATACGTTTATTCTAATTATACTTTTTTTTTGCTAAGTCTAATTGTACTTTATGAATCGTGTTATAAGGAACAAAAAGATCAACAATCCAACAAGGAAAAAAAAGGTCGCTCATCTCAGTAACACAAGAATCATCTAAGGTTTGTATTATCTTTTGCATATATATAATTGGCATATGTTGTATACAAGGTTGTTATACTGTAACATCACTTTTCTCATTCTGCTTAGAATGATGAAGGTATACAATCAAAAAAGAGGAAGAACAAAAAGTCATCTAATAGTGATGAGCCAATTACATAATCCTCCAAGGTACTATAAGTTTGTGTGTGATAACTTATTAGCTTCATATATGTTATACTGCGTAATCAAGTTTTTTTTTCCTTTCTCTATGTACAGGATGAACCAACTAAATCATGAAAGAAGACAACTAAAAATTCCTCTGATGCTCAGATTAAATCATCAAAAAAGGCACCTAAAAAGTTCTCTAAATATCATTTGAAATCAAAATCATCTAAGATAATATGGGATTATTCTCTTATCGTTTTTGTATTTATCATGTATATACATTAGTTTATATTTTCTCTTGTAACATAGGCTGAAAATGTTCAGCCACTAGAAAAAACAACAATAAAATTATCTCATAATGAGCATTCCATATCACATCAATCTCAGGTATTTTTACGGTTTTCAGTTTTACACATTTGAATTCATTTTAAGTAGTTCACTATAAGGAACTTTTATATTTTTTTTGTGATTCAGAATCAAGAAAAACAACAACCAACAAAAAGAAAGAGACAAATGTCTAATCTTCTAGCTAGTTACTTGACAAAATGAATATATATATTTGTCAAGAAAGAAGGATGTTTGTCGAATCATCGTGATGTTCTTAGAATAGTAAATCAACTCATATATGGAGATGATTCTTCCCTCTCTTTTTTTTTTCTAATTTAGACAAAATATCTTAATGCAAATACTTTTATGAAAGACTACTATTATTATTTAACGATTGAGTTTGAATAATATTTAAATACTAAGTTGGTTTATTATAATTGCCCATCACTTGATTCATCTCTTTTTAGAGTGAAAGAAGGGATAATATAGACAAATTGAATCACGTGAAAGAAAGAGAATGAAAGAGTTCTAAAGAACAAAAAAGAAGAAGAATTACAAACAGAGCAGCACACGTACGTAGCACACATGCGGCTATTTGTTTTTTTTTAATCCCTTTTTTTTTCTTCCTGTTTTCTGTTAACGTACGTATCCTTAATTTAACCTTAAAGGGCCATAACTTCATGTCACTCTTACACACAAGGGTCATTATATCTCCTACCAATCAACACTTTTGCATCAAAAACAGTGTTGATGGGATTCATGGAGCTCTGGTTATTTGCGGCTTCACCAATCAAACATTGAGTATCAATAAACGCAACACAAGACGGCGTCGTCCTGTTTTCTTGACATTAGGAATGATCTCAACTCGATCATGTCGCCAAACACCAATGCATGAGCATGTTGTTTCGAGGTCTATACCAATAGCTGGACCCTCTCTTTTATCTTCTTTTGTAGCCACTTCCATTTTGAGCGACAGTATGTGATCAAATGGAAATTTTCAACGGAAATTTTTATAAGATGAATTGACAGGTGAGGTTCTGAGCCTGATGCATTATGTATATAAAGAAAGATTGAACGATTGATACCAAATCCTTGATCCACTAGAAGTGGTACGGTTGAAGTTAGATGTTGTTTTTGACTCGGATTTAATATATATATATATATATATATATTTATACAGAGCTCTTCGGTTGCGGACGTCCGCACCGGAGAGCTCCGTGCGGATTCCGGCTTTTCGCCGGTGTCCCGGTCACCGAATCTGATCTCCACCGTTCAGATTATAGGTATGCGTGTGTAGATTAACCCTGTAAAATTTCATCCAAATCGGCGATCGTTTGATACATCAAAATCATGATTTACCAACCGGAATACGAACGGTTCCGGTTTACTAATTTCTGTCCGTTCGTGTAAATCGCGATTTTGAGGTATCAAACGATCACCGATTTGGATGAAATTTTACAGGGTTAATCTACACACGCATACCTATAATCTGAACGGTGGAGATCGGATTCGGTGACCGGGACGCCGGCGAAAAGCCGGAATCCGCACGAAACTCTCCGGTGCGGACGTCCGCAACCGAAAAGCCCCGTATATTTATATATTTATGTATGTTCGTCCAACGGCAAAAGATTGCATGCATTCCTAGTCCGTCTAGGATTCTGAATGAGACCCAAGCGACCTGTAGTAATAGCTACTGCGCACTAATCCAGATGAGGCTTTTGCAGTCTACAAAGAACATCAAAACATATATTCAAGCTATACATAGGCATTACATATCAAAACAGCTTGCAGCTTGCAATTTCTTCATCTTAGATATAACTTCCTATAAATACATATATTCAAGCATTCCATATACAGAGGCATCCATACCAACACAAGGTTCCAACCCAGATTAGTTACAACTAACAAGATTGGGTCAGAATCCAGTGAAGTTCAAACAGTCATCATAGTAGAAGATTAGGATAAGAGTTATGTTGGATATGCCATGCTCATTCTGGGATTTCTGGAAGTATAGTGTAAACAAAAAGAACCAATGCAATTGTAAAAATATATATTCCCACCGTTATGATTAAGGAAGGAACTTGAAGGTCGGATTGTAAAATATATCTATGAAGATTTGTATGATCGTATTCATTGGTTTAATTTGCAATAAATTTCTTGTATTAGTTGCACTACCTAAATCTTAAAACAAAGGATTTCGTATTTCTTTTTTAACGTAAGTTGGACATGAGATAAGTATTATTTATCGTCCTATGATCCGTTATGTCAATGGTTACTGATCTTGATGCTTATTGCTAGAATACAATTATTTAGGTAGACATTCATGATTGTAATTATGTTTACGTCTTCTTTTAAATTTAAATGAGAAACGTTTCACGCGTTGTCCTTTAAAAAAAAACCACTGGAAACGGAAACAGACAATGTGAAATTTATACTCGGCCTCCTAAATAACAAAGGATAATGTTATGCAAAAGAAAAAGAAAAAGACCATGTCAATCAACTAAAGAGATAACGGATCATTGTTTAAAGAGATCCTAATGTAACAATCATGAACCAACAATCCATAATAGATTGGTTGCCTAAAAGAAGTTGCGAATTTACATTTTCGTCTTGACCTAAATTCTCATTCACTCACAAACCCAATACTATAATAGTTACCAAAATCATAATAAAATCCACAAACTTCAGATACCACCAAATAGATGGTGGGATGTACATTAGGTTTATGGCTCTCTCAAGGGTGTGGAACAATTTTTATGTTTTCTTTCCACAAACCACGGTTTCAAAATGTGGCCGCGCCAGCACGATTTTACCGTCCCTTCCTCAAGGTAGCAATCATTACCATCTACTCTATGTTTCAATTGTTTATCACTGATCTCTTTGATTTCTGACCAATATCGTTCTCAATGAACCAGGGAGCACCAAATTTTCTTCCCAACACAATCATATCTCAAAGAGGGCTACTGTTCTTCTACTATGGTTAGAGAAACAGACCGTTTTATATTGAAAAAGTGGGCAGCGACATCGTTCTTTCCCTATGTGGCTGATTTGATTTGGGCGAGGTCATGGTGCTGACGCAAGCCCTCAGCTTGGTGGTTGGATTTGAGGAGATGCTTGCCTCATATAAAAGGAATCCTACTCACATAGCTTATTTCTTCTTCTTTCCACTGTAATCAAACTCATTGCTATCTAAAGGTCAATTTCTTGCCATTTATTTCAATGGGTTATCCTCAAAGAGTAGTATCCAAACTAAAATTATCCTGTATAGTTTGATTATGAGGTGTGATGTGCTTAGAAGATCATAAAATCTACATGTCTGTTTTTTTTTTGTTAAGTCTTTTGTGGTCTGTGGCTTCTCATTGAAACTTTTCCTTCACTTTTTCCTATTTGGATTACTTTGCTATGTTGGGTGTAGTCTTTGTGTCTTTGTCATTCGATCATTTGTTAAAAGAGAACATTTTAAGTGGAGTGTGAACTGGGCTTGAAGACTATCTAATTTCAGCTTGCATGGGAGGGGTTTAGACAGCTCCAAGCTGTGGATATTGTTGTCATGGTCCAGCTCTGTAGCGAAGAACGATGTAATTGATTAGTGACATTAAAGCTTTAATGTCGCCCTCGGAACTATCAAAAGTCTTTTGTTGGAGCGAAACATGTTGATCGATAAGATAATCTCTCATAATATATTTCGGCTTAATCACGGTCCTTTTTGTCAACCCGCGCTTCAGCGCGGGATTCACACCTAGTGGTTCACCATTTCTTGAAACGTCAAATGTACCACCACCAAGATCAAATACGAGAACATTCTTCCCACTTTTGTTAGAGCTTTTCTTGTCAAGACCATAAGCTATTGCAGCAGCCGTTGGCTCGTTTATGATACGCATCACATATTCACATTCAATCCCGCAATTACACCAGCATCCTTTGTTGCTCATAGTCATTGAAGTAGGCTGGTACAGTTATAACTACATTCTTTACTTGCAATCTAAGGTAATTCTCTGCTATTTTACGCATCTTGTGGAGAACCATTGATGATTTCTCCTCAGCTGTAAACCGCTTCTCTTGGCTTTTGTAGTTGATCACAATCATCGGCTTGCTCCCATCGCTTGCTATGACCTTAAAGGGCCATAACTTCATGTCACTCTTACACACAAGGGTCATTATATCTCCTACCAATCAACATTTTTGCATCAAAAACAGTGTTGATGGGATTCATGGAGCTCTGGTTATACCAATCAAACATTGAGTATCAATAAACGCAACACAAGACAGCGTCGTTCTGTTTCCTTGATCATTAGGAATGATCTCAACTCGATCATGTCGCCGGGTGCATGAGCATGTTGTTTCGAGGTCTATACCAATAGCTGGACCCTCTTTTTATCTTCTTTTTTAGCCACTTCCATTTTGAGCGACAGTATGTGATCAAATGTGAATGCAGATGCAAATTGAGTATACATCGATCAACGGAAATTTTTATAAGATGAATTGACAGGTGAGGCTCTGAGCCTGATGCATTATGTATATATAGAAAGATCGTCAAACGGCAAAAGATTGCATGCATTCCTGGTCCGTCTAGGATTCTGAATGAGACCCAAGCGACCTATAATAATAGCTATTGCGCACTAATCCAGATGATGCTTTTGCAGTCTACAAAGAACATCAAATCATATATTCAAACTATACATAGGCATTACATATCAAAACAGCCTGCTGCTTGCAATTTCTTCATCTTAGATATAACTTCCTATAAAAACATATATTCAAGCATTCCATATACAGAGGCATCCATACCAACACAAGGTTCCAACCCAGATTAGTTACAACTAACAAGATTGGGTCAGAATCCAGTGAAGTTCAAACAGTCATCATAGTAGAAGATTAGGATAAGAGTTATGTTGGATATGCCATGCTCATTCTGGGATTTCTGGAAGTATAGTGTAAACAAAAAGAACCAATGCAATTGTAAAAATATATATTCCCACCGTTATGATTAAGGAAGGAACTTGAAGGTCGGATTGTAAAATATATCTATGAAGATTTGTATGATCGTATTCATTGGTTTAATTTGCAATAAATTTCTTGTATTAGTTGCACTACCTAAATCTTAAAACAAAGGATTTCGTATTTCTTTTTTAACGTAAGTTGGACATGAGATAAGTATTATTTATCGTCCTATGACCCATTATGTCAATGATTACTGATCTTGATGCTTATTGCTAGAATACGATTATTTAGGTAGACATTCATGATTGTAATTATGTTTATGTCTTCTTTTAAATTTAAATGACAAATTTTGAAAATGGTTAAAATCTTCGGCTGTTTATGTAATCGACAGTGAAATTAAGACTAGTTCAAGGTGAATCCAAGTTGTACCCAAAGCTTACACAACGAATGGTTTACTAAAATCATTCCTTGAATATCCAGAAATCTATTAAATGAGTTATCTATATCATGAATTTTGCCAGTCAATTCCACATGGGTCTGTTTTTTTATTTGATTTGGTAATTGTGCAATTGTGTAAACTCTGCTTTGTGTATTAGTTCGAGTACGTTGTGCTACAATTTAGGTTGCTAGTGGAATTTACTCTTTAATTTGCAAATAGGGGCAGTATAGTGTATACAGCTTATTGTATATGTGCATGCAGAACATGTTACGTGCATGCTTGTGTAGCAATGCAAATTTGTCTGCCTTGACTCATGGTGGCTTTTTTTTATGACGCTTGCTTTTAGATTTCTGTATGAGTTCTTTACCGTTATGATCGAGTCACAAACAATTGTTTTAGAGGCTATGTTTTCTATGATAAACGAAAAAATATTAGCTTTTAATATGCTGCTTGTACATTCTAGGCTTTTTCGTTAATTTTATTTTTGTATCAAGAAACTAAGAATCTTAGCATAACATATTAGCATTATAAAGGTTAGGACACCAGGACCATACATAAGTGAAGGTTGTTTTTCAAAACTCAAAATCAAAACATAAAAAAGAAAAATAGCCACAATGATCATTGAACTTTGTCATAATGGACAATTTGATCACTGAAATTTAGAAAATATCAATAAGATCACAGAACTTTAACTTTGTCTATCAATTTGATCATTATGTCCGTTAATGATGTCAATTTCTCTACTTTCTCATCGGTCTTCATACTTCTCTCGCTTATGCTATGCGCATAAGAAAAACACTTGACAAATTTTAATGTTTAAAATAGATCAAGTGACACGATCGATCAAGTGTTTTTCCGTTAATATCGAAAAAATGATATTGGTTTTAGGTTTCTTTCAACCTGTCGATGACATGTCTCGACCCGTCGAATGTCTCCTTTTGTTATTCTGGGTGAGGCGACGAAGAAAAAAAGATGAACTGTGTAGAATAATGTGGTGTTATTCTGGGTACTCATTTTGTTTTTGAGTACTTAGAATAACACCTCCTAAGGAGGTTAAAACGAGAATCCGACGCTACCATGTACCATTGACTTTATTACCAGCGCCTCCCAAACACAGGACAAACCAAATAATCTCTCTTATTTAGCACAGTGAAACCTAGTCCCACCAAACAAACGTACCCTAAGAGACATTAAGTTGTTGGTAAAATGTATTAAAATTTATACCATACAATATATGCTATGTATTTGAACAGTATGAGTTTACAAAAGAAACCGAAGAAAATGCTTAGCAAATGCCAATGTGGGACTGTATTGACTCCACCGGTGGGTCTTATCTTGAAAGTGAAGATGATAATTGATTCATATTCTCTCCTCTTCTCTTCCACACATTCCACACATACAAAGTCACATACACACACTAGTCTTCGTCAACTTCCTCTCTCTCTCTTTTGCTCAAGTTTCATTCTGAATCTTCATTTGCAAATTCAAGAAACAGATCGATCATGGCCTTAGAGGTTATTGGTGGCGCTTTTTTTCAGCAGGTGTTTCAAAAGTTAGATTCTCCGGAGGTGAAGAACTTCATCAGGGGAAAGAAGCAGACTGACAAGTTACTTGAGAAGCTCGGAGTCTTGTTGCTGTCAGTTAACCATGTTTATGATGATGCTGAGGAGAAGCAGCTGACTGACTTGGCCGTCAGGAAATGGCTCGGTGTTCTTAAAGACACAATCCTTCATGCGGAGGACCTGTTGGACAAGATCAAGACAAAGGCTTTGAAGCGAGCTATGAGTAGTGGCACAAGAAGTAAGGTACGACACTTCTTGTCTGATGCAATTCATGCTTTTGATGAATCCGTAGACACCAAGTTAATGGAAATTATTGAAAGCCTAGAGTTCATTGCACAACAACGAGATGCCCTCGGTTTGAAGTCAGATGGTGGGCAGAGAGTGGTTTACACTCAGCATTCAACTTCTTTGGTTGAAGAGTCTAGTGTGTATGGGAGAGATGAAGATAAGAAGACCATTGTCAAACTGTTGTTAGAGGATAATGCGAGTGGCAATAAGATAGATGTCATTCCCATTGTGGGAATGGGTGGGATTGGAAAGACCACCCTGGCTCAGCTCGTATACAATGATGAAGAAATCAAGACGCATTTTCGCGTCCGGGCATGGGTGTGTGTTTCAGATGATTTTGATTTTGTGAAAATAACCCAAAAGATCTATATGTCGGTTACTTCACGGGATCAATGTGACATTACTGATCCAGATCTGCTTCATGTTAAGCTCAAGGAGATTTTAAATGAAAAGAATTTTCTCATTGTTCTTGATGACGTTTGGAATGAGGACTATGCTCTGTGGGATTTCTTAAGGCGTCCGTTTGAGTCTGGAGCTGGTGGAAGTAAGATTGTAGTCACAACTCGTAATGAAGGTGTTGTATCGGTGATGGGTACTGTTCATGCACACCATCTACCGGAGATATGTGAGGATGATTGTTGGTTGTTATTTGCAAAACATGCATTTGAAAATAGAAGTGTCGATGCATATCCAAATCTTGAGGTAATTGGAAGAAAAATTGTTACAAAGTGCAAAGGCCTGCCTTTAGCTGCAAAGTCTCTTGGAGGTGTTTTGCGCTCTGTATTGAACGAAGAGGAATGGCAAAATGTACTAGAGAGCGACATATGGGAGTTGTCTCATAAAAAGTGCAACATTTTACCAGCTCTATGGTTGAGTTACCGTTACCTGCCTCCACATCTCAAGCGTTGTTTTGCCTATTCTTCTATATATCCCAAGGATTTTGAGTTTGAGAAAGAAGAATTGATTTTGCTTTGGATGGCCGAAGATCTCTTACTGCCTGTAAAGAATAAGACTATGGAAGCAGTGGGAGATGACTACTTCAATGAATTTGTTTCAAGGTCATTCTTTCAACCTTCTTCGTATGTCTTCTTTGGAGGTTCTGGTTTCACCATGCATGATCTCATCCATGATTTGGCAAAGTTTGTATCTGGAGATCTGTGTGTTAGACCAGAGGGCAGTGACTCACTAAAAATTACAAGCAAGACTCGTCACTTCTCTTTTCTAGCAAAGGATGTTGATACGAAGATGTTCGAGGCTTTGTATAAAGCCAAGTGCGTGCGCATCTTCCAGCCATTACGCGGCTGGACAGTACATTCAAATATTATTGAGAAAGCTCTACCTGACCTTTTGTTAAATCTACAATGTTTGAGAGTGCTCAATTTATCATGCTATAACGTGAAGGTCTTGCCCAAGTTAATTAGCAAGTTGATACATCTAAGATACTTGGATCTGTCTCGCACTGAGATTAAGAAGTTGCCCGATGGAGTGTGTAGTTTGTATAATTTACAGACTTTGTTGCTGAGAGATTGTCAGAATCTTGTTGAGTTGCCGACTGGCTTGGGAAGACTAATCAACTTGCGCCATATTAGTTTCCACGGTACAAAGTTAGTTAAAATGCCAGCTGAGATGTGCAAACTAGAAAATTTGCAATCATTAGATGCGTTTGTGGTAGACAGTCAAGGACATAACAGTATCATCGATATAAAAGAGTTTCCCAATTTGTCCAGAAGGCTTCATATATCTGGGCTTGAGAACATCAAACATCCCCAGGATGCTTTGGAGGCCACTATGTCGGAGAAGAATTATCTTACAGAAATTGTTTATGAATGGGCAGAGGGAAGTCATACCAATGATTCTCAAAAAGACCAACAAGTGCTGGACAACCTACGACCTCACACAAGCATAAAACAAGTCCAGGTGAAGAATTACCGGGGAACACATTTTCCAGCTTGGTTCGAAGATGATCCTTGTTTCTCAAATCTAGTCTCTATCACACTTCGAGACTGTGCAAACTGTTCTGTCCTACCAGCACTAGAGCAACTCCCTTCCCTCCGGTCGATACATTTATATAGAGTTGGTATAGAATCCTTCTCGGTAACTAAATGCCCTCGATTCCCAACTCTAGTTGACTTGGATTTACAGAATTGCCCAAATCTGGTATGTTTTCCAGATGGAGGATTGCATGCGCCCAACTTGGTCTCTTTGTGGATCTGGAGTTGTGCGAAATTGAAATCAGTGCCAGAGCAGATGCATACCCTTCTCCCATCACTCAAGTCCTTCGAGATATATGATTGTCCAGAATTGGAATCATTTCCAGACGGGGGATTACCTTGTAAATTAAAATCTCTTTCTGTCCGGAAGTGTAAAAAGGTCGTTGACAACCGTAACCAATGGGGTCTCCAACAACTCACCTCGCTTGATAGGTTGGATATCGGGTTCGAAGGATGTGGAGATGTGGATTCATTTCCAGAGGAGGGGCTGATGCTGCCCACCACTCTTACGCATCTCAGAGTCTACGAGTGCATTTCAAATCTCAACGGGAAGGAGTTGAAACGCCTCACCTCTCTCACAGATTTAATAATTGCAGATTGCCCAGAGCTCCGTTGCTTGCCAGATGAAGGTCTGCCTATTTCTCTTTCCTTCCTGGGGATCCACAATTGCCCTTTACTAGAACCACGGTGCGAGAAGGAGAAAGGGGAAGATTGGCCCAAAATTTCTCACATTCGCGAGATCTACATTTCACCTTAGTTTGGATAATTATGTTGTGCCACTACATTTTCAGTTTGGTCACAATTTCGAATTTCGATGATCTCCAAATTCATCTATCAACTTTGCTGTCTTTTTTTTTGTCTGATCCAATTATTTCTGCGTTTGCTAATTAATTTGTCTAATTGAGCCATCTGTTTCGATCAATTGGTTTAGTTTGGTGTAGTTTACCAATTCCATGTGACATTTCATATGGCTTGCTATAATGCTGATTTTGAGATGGTGAGAAACTTGAGCAATAATCAATCTGATAAACATAGATATTCTATTTTCAAACAATATGACATACTATTAATTCATCGTCAATCCTCTAATAGAAAACAAGTGTATCGTTCTGTTGCAAAAGTAATATATTATATGTTTACGAGTAGGTTGAGCAACCGCTGCTGTATGTAAAAGAAAAACTCATAAGCAATGTTGATGTCCTATTTATAAAGGAAATAATCTCTAATAAGAAAAATGACAATAGCCCTCAATTTGAAAATGCAACAGCTGAGTAGTATATTATGCCAGCAAACTGCATCAAGTTTAAGAGATATAGGAATTTCTTTGGAAGAAAATACTAAATTTTGTTTATCATTCAGCAAAAACAGAGGGTCCAATCCTTCAGCACAAGGAAATTCCAAAACAGTAAAATTATATTATGTTTTTGGCCGAAAACACAGAAAAGCTGTAGCAACATTTTATACTCTATCCTTCTAATTTTAACCAACAGAGAAAATACTGCTTATCATTCCAAGTTTCCAACTTTTAACACTTTATCATCTGAGCCACCAAGCTACTACAAAAAACTGTTACTTCTAATGGAATTAGTACCTGAATTTCGCTCTTACAAAAATACTGATACACGGTCAATTACAAAGCCAAATAAAAAAAACAAAAACAAAAACAGTTTGACAATGGTCTTCTTATCTTCATCTCTCCCATACACACTGGACTCTTCAACCAAAGAAGTTGAATGCCGAGTGTAAACCACTCTCTGCCCACCATCTGACTTCAAACCGAGGGCCTCTCGTTGTTGTGCAATGAACTCTAGGCTTTCAATAATTTCCATTAACTTGGTGTCTACGGATTCATCAAAAGCATGAATTGCATCAGACAAGAAGTGTCGTACCTTACTTCTTGTGCCACTACTCATAGCTCGCTTCAAAGCCTTTGTCTTGATCTTCCCCGGCCAATACAGGTTCCCCGGCCTTCCCCACGCAGAAGTACTCGTGGTGGCCTCCACCTAGTCGCCGACCATAGCACCCCCATTCCCCTCCATTGCAGACCGACCACTCCAATCACAACCACCAGAAATCTCGAACACCCTCAACAATCTCAACACTAATAGACACTTTCTCCGTTATCGAGCACTATCGTTTGTTCGTTAATCACATTCGATATATATATATATATATATACACACACTTTGAATAATTGTCATACACAAACTTGAACATATATAACATATTAATAAAAAAACACATATCTTTTGATAAATAAATCGTTCTAAAATTTCAATGTTCAACCACATAGATAAGAAGATAATCACTATTGTAAAATAAAAGTCATCAGACGCTATTCAAAAACTACTCTTCTTGCATTTTTTGAAGTAAAAGTACTAGTTAACTTTCTATAATCGAGCTTGTTAACAATATTTTTTCAGTTGATAATATAGCCAAACTATACCTGAGGAATAAGATTATAAAGCCTATGAAAGATCGATATGAGAAATGAGGTGTCCATCGGTCGATGTTAGAGACTCAGAGGTTAAGTTTCTTAGAGCATCTCCAACAATGTCACTTAAAATTTTTCTATTTTGTTCCAAAATATAGCTCAAACCTATTTTAACTAAACATTTGTAAAAATTTACTCCAACAATATTACTCATAATTTAGCTAAATATGAATAAATACTTTGTTTTGATTGGTTAATAAAAATAATTAACATTTATTAACTTAGAAATTGATTACATTTACAACCTTTTAGGAAACAATTAATTACAATGTTGACTTTTACATCACCTAAAATTCAAGCTTTAGGTATGGGGATAGGGGATGAAAACATGAAATATAGGGAATCCCTAAAATAGCTAATGTGATAGGGGATCTCTTGGAGCTGATTTTAAAGCAAAAACCTCATATTATAGATAAAATTGACTTTTAGGAGATCTGCTGGAGTTGCTCTTAAGTTTTGTTTTTCTTTCCTCTTCTTGACTCTTTGTTTCGAAGGAAACCGAATTGATTGCCTTTATTATGAATCATTGAATGATTCTCAAACGTATTTGGAGGTGGTTCTCTTACTTCTCTACAACAATCAAACTACTATTTATTTTTTTATACAACATAATTTTTTTTTAGGTCCTCTCAAATTTTGGAAATCTAGGCCATGTTTACTTGCCTATACCCAGAGCCGGGTCCTCCAAGAGAGCAATAGACGCGGCCTATAGAGGAATCTCGACAATTTTTCTTTGCGCATAGCTTTACAGATGGTTGTTACACGAAACAAAACGACATCGTTTATTCCTGCCCTAAAACCCCGTTAGTCATAATAAACCCACGGAGTCCCTAAACCCCTCTCTGTCTAAAACTCCCACACAAAACCACAGTGAGTGAAGAGCTCAAAAGCTTCAGGTTCAACCATGGCCGATTCAGGAGGCAAGAGCAAACAGAGGAGACAACCCAACAAAACCCAAAAGAGAAAGCAGAGGAGTAACGCTGAAGAAACTGATAGGCCGCCCAAAAAAACCAACCTCACCACTTCATCATTACAAGAGCAAGCTTTTGAATTTGAAGGAGCAGAAGAAAACCCAGAACAACAACAGAGTCAGCCCAATCTCCAAAAAGGTGGCCCATGGAAGAATCTCGAGTTAATTTTGTCAATCCAGAACAGAGACATTGATCTTCACAAGTTAGTATTTTTCCGTCTTCATCCACATTTTTTGGGTAATCTTGTAGTTGTTTTAGTTCAATATAAAGACCTGAAATTGGTTACTTGAGATTGATGGGTAGTTGTCTTGAGTTCAATGTGAGTTGGGTATGGAGAAAGTTTGGTACTTTGATTAAAGGCATTGTGTGTTGATAATTTAGACCAAAAAGTTTGAATCTTTTTAATTTGATAATAAAGCCGGCAGAGAAAGTTGAGATCTTGTTGAAACTATGGAGCTTATTACCTAGTTGAGCTAATTGAGTCGGAGTCGAATCAGTATCTTGTGTCTCTTTTGAACTTGAAATGGTGTGAAAAGCTACAGTAGAAGCTTGATGTTTTTGTGTTTGCTCTAATTTGATCAAAAATAGGGTTAGTATTTGTGTCTAATGAATGAGGGATGCAAATGCAGGAAGGTGGAACTAGCTTATGAGTTTGTGATGTCAAGAGCAAAGGAAGAAGGCAGCAGTGATGATGAGGATATTCAAGTAGTGGACATGTCACGTTTAGTAATAGTCGTCAATGATTGGATCCAATCATTGTTGATTTCTGAAGGAAAGAACGTTCAGAGTGGTGGAGAAAAGCATCAAGTCGAAGTTATTTATACGTATTTGGATTTAAGATGCTGGGGGATTTTCAAATTCTGTTTGGAAGAGTCTCTGAAATTGAATGTTTCATTGAGTTTCTCACGGAACCTTTTGCGCTCCCTGTGTTGGATTGCAAGGAATGCACTGTCCTTATTGAATGAAGCATCTGCGTGTCCGAGATATTTGTTTTCCAAAGGCTCACAACTGTACAATACTGTTCTTGATTGTATTTCTTTGGTATTTTCATCACAAGAAGGCCTGTCAAATGAAAATTTGGACATGTGGATTTCAACCGTAAGTGCAGTTCTTGACCTTGGACACAAATCCTACTCTGAAGATCTTGTTAGTGGCACTGACGGCTTTGTTTTCCGATTTTTGTGTCTGGTGCTTGAGCCATTTTCCAGGTTTTTGGGGGCTCACGCAGCTCGGAAAAATGGATTTCATGATTTTGTTGATAAGCTCCTTGAGCCTCTGTTGCATCTCTTAACTCTGTTGCATCTTCAGATTGGTAGAACTAATCCTTGTTGGACAAGAAACTTACAGAAGCTTGTTGAAGATGTATTGTCTCATGGACTATATCATCCACTCCACATTGACGGATTTTTGAATTTGTGCAGTTCTGAAAAATATGTCACATCCAATAATGAGAAGTCAAAATATATCAAAAGAATCATCAAGAGTTACCATAGGCATTTATTTGATACTCTGGCTGGAATTTCAGCTGCAAAAAATGGACTGGCAGTAGAAAGCATAGGGGTATTGTTTCACTTGCTTATTGATCAAGTTAAAAAGGTTAGGAAGGATGGAGTACTGACCGCAACAACCAATACGATGGGAAAAGATGGAGGTTCAACACAGCTAGAAGATACTCCATTTGATCAAGCATCATCAATGTCTTCTGAGAGTTACTGCTCAACCAGTTTCAGTCCAGAAACACGAAAGTCACTTCTTGACTTCTTTATACTGATTATGGAGCCTCTTTTGCTTGAGATCAATGGGTATCTTGAAACTAATCTGGAAGTGGGGCCTGCATTGTTGGATGCCCATTGCACACTTAAATCTATTAACAATGTACTTGCGGTCTTCATGCATGACAAGATTTATGTGAGAACAGAAGATGCCTCGGAGGGAGCTTGTCTTAATTTCTTGAAGAAGGTTTATCATATTATCATCTCATTTTCATCCAATTTATTTCAGTTGCCGGGGAAACACACAGATACGTTTAATGTAATAGCAATGGAGTTACTTACAGCTGTAGGCTATCTTTTGGAAATTGAATATGAGGTTGTGGAGAATGATCTAGTAAGCTTATGGTTAATGATGCTCTCTTACTTGGCCATTGGGCTATCCTTGGTGGATTCTTCTGATCAATCCCCATTGTTATCGAAGATAACAGATATTGGATGCCAATTAGTTATTCTCTATGGTCAACTTCGCCAGGTTAGTAGAATGCTTGTAATATACCAATTTTCAGCGTTTTAACTTTCTTATGGAATATATATATATATCTGTAATGTGTGTAAGATGTTTTGGAAATCAAGTCTATAACCTGTTCCGCTAATGATTGTAGTGGGGAGAATTGTCGCATGACCTAATTTTTGTAATTGTATTTTAGTTTCTTTTGATTACTGGTTAACTTTAAAAAAAATTGTTGTGCTTTGATAATGATTGGTGAAGCTGTTCTATTGTACCATTGCAGATTAATAATACAATTTTTGCATTATGCAAAGCAATCAGGCTTCTCAATGGACATAGTAGCAATGTTGAACTAGGCTATACTAGATTTCTCATTCCTTTTCATGGTGAAGCATATGCAAAATCTGTGGAAATGCTGTTACGTGCACAAGAATTCAAAGTTGCAATACAGAAAGCAATGAAGTCCATACCAGAAGGACAAGCTAGTGGCTGTATTCGGCAGTTAACATCAGATGTATCAGACTCTCTAGACTGGATAAAAATAAAGTGTTCGGAGGCTGATGAAAATCCTAGTAGCTTGTACAGTTTTAATGGGGAAGCTGAACTTTTGGGGAGAGGGTTATCTGAAATATATGCACTAATGCTGGAGTCATTGATTATCACAACTGGAAACTGTAAACTTAATGGAGCATCCATAAAAGAACTTATTAAAGTGATCGTCCCTTGCATGATCAGTCTGGTTGGACCACAGCAGGATGCTATAAACAAGTTCCTGTGTTCTGTCACTGCAAAAGTTTCAGAAAATGTGATCGCTGGAAACAGAAATAGTAGCCTGATATTTGGATTCTCCACTTATTGGGTGGTTTTGTTCTTCTTTCGACTCTATATGTCCTGCCGATGCTTATATAGACAAGCAGCAATCCTTATGCCTCCAGATTTATCAAGAAAGATGTCAGTGGAAATGGGTGATTCGTTCTCCACATTCTCTGGCAGGGATTGGATGAATATGTCTAATTGGATCAATGAGGGATTTTTCTCTTGGATTACGCAGCCTTCTGCTTCCCTTCTTAGTGTTATTCAATCTGTTTCAAACATCTTTTGTCAAGACACTTCAGCTGATTCTAGCCCCTTAACTTATGTAATGCATGTTATGGCATGTGAAAGGCTTGTTGATTTGAACAGTCAAATAAAGTCTATTGAATATTTGATGGAAAATGTTGACAGTCTGGTTCAAGTTGCTGACATCTCTTCTTTGAGGCAAGAGGCAGCAGGTCTTACTGGTTATATGATGGAGCACCTCTCATTAGTCTCTGAAGATCAACAGATCTGCACTTCTGATGATGTAACTAATACTACGATGGTGGCCTCTGAAGGTGATGAATGGGATTTCAGTATTTGTTCTATAAACAAGAAGTCATTGCCAACCGCAGTTTGGTGGGTTCTTTGCGAAAATATTCACGCGTGGTGCCCTCATGCTCCTGAAAAAAAACTGAAGAGGTTCGTTTCTCTTTTGATACATACGTCTCTTCCCTGTGTAAGAAGCAGCTTTGGGACGAGTATACATCACAAGAATCATGGAGCTGACAGGCTGAAGAACATGACCTTGCATCAAATCTCATCACAGTGTTTTGTTGATTCCGGTCTTTATGAGCAAAAAGTAAGCATTTTTTGTATACATACAAACATATACCCTTCCAAATTATTTACTTTCAGTGTTTCTATTGTTCAATTTGTTTTGCACTTTCTGTTGTTTATTCAAGTTTTTACAGGCTCTCGTAATAGTTTGTCCGCAGGTATTTCGCAAGGAGGTTTTGCCGTGCATTGGAGAAATCTACTGTGCCATTCATCAGTGACTTCCCATCAAGAAAAGTTAAATTGAATTCATCACCTAATTGGTCGAATGTCTTGAGTGATCTTGAGAACTCATCGGTGGCTGTTTCCTGCAACAAGCTCAAGGTATTTGATTGTTCCTCATCATCAAGTTGCGAGGGACAGAACTCCCTAACATCGACTATCCAGAAGTTTACAGCTTGTCAGAGTTTGCTTAGTCTTCTGAACTGTATGCCAAAATGTCATTTGGATTCGAGATCATTTTCACATTATGTGACTGCTATTCTCAACCTCGAGAGGTATGACCTTTGATCTAGACATAATACATTGTTTGATGCATGGTTCAGTAATTGGTACAGTTCATTTTAGTTAAAAGAAGTAAAAAAGAAAAAAATATATTATTTATCTAGCAGTTATGATATGCAATTCGAAATAGTGAATAAGAGGAAATATTCACTTGACTGAATTGGGTTCTGAGTTTAAGAATGCAATGGGAGTAAAATATGGTCAAACTTGGGTTCTCAGCTCAAAATCTCGTGAAAGGTAATATTGTGTGTTTGCCTTTCAATTTGAGTTGAAGTTCTTTGTTTCTTTCCTTTTTGACTTTTTCTGTTTTGTACAAGAGAAGAATTTTTAAGGAAGTTTAATATTTGGAGCCGATCAATCAAGATATTTCTTAATATTACAAGTTCTGTGCTTTTCAGGATTGTTGTTGGCGGATTATTAGATTATCAGAGTGCTTTTTACTCAACATATTATTACGAGCTCTTCAGATTGTTCATGTCTTGTCGGAAGGCCTTGAGATACATAATTATGACTCGTGAGGAGACAGTAGCCAGTCACACCTCAGAGGCTCAAGCACTTTCTGAGGATTTGATTCCTGTTTTATGGATGTACAAGTCAGTATATGTAGTTGCTGGCCTTCAAGAGTCGTTCTCAAAAGATATCTATCATCAAGTTAATGATATGGTCTTGGCGTTGATGGATCACACATTTTATGTGTTTCTGGCATTAAGTAAAAATCAGTCTAATTATGCTGTTCGTTACCTCGAGGTTACTGAGCTGAATTCTGGATTTGCTAATGAACAGAGAAACTTATTGAATGCATCCAATTATATTGAAGCATGGAGCAGTGTAAACATTGTCGCTAAGATTTTGAAGGAACAGATGCTGAGCTTACTTGTTAATTTGAAGGGTGGCTTGGGTAATGAAAAAGAGGGAGTTGGTGTTGATGGTTTAGATTTGAACAAGTTTTCATCCATAATATCATGTTTTAGTGGGTTTCTTTGGGGCCTAGTGTGCGCTGTGGAGGAGGCTAACTTGTCGAGGTGGAAACATAAACCAATTTCTGAACTTGACCTCTGTAAAAATGTGTTTGTGGAAATTTCCAGTCTTCTATTACATATGTATATTTGTGATGATAATCAACAGTCTACCACAACTACATGGGATGCATATAATCTTCAAAAGTGCGACTACAATGTAGATTTTTTGGGTGCAGAAAAGGTCTTACCAAAAGGCAATGATGACACTGAGATGTCATGTGGGGAACTGCAGGATGACTCTGCAGTTGCAGTGACGTGCTCAGCATCATCTGACATTTTTGATGGCTCAGTAAGTGGTAGTGCTCATAGAAGAAAATCGCGTTTGAAAGATGTGAATAGTGCTGTTAGTTTTCTCAATGGTGTTGATTCATTTGAACAGCAGTCCGTGAATAAGCCTTTGTTAAGAAGCATGCTAAAAGGTGATTTCTGTGAAGCAGCATTCTTGCTCAGGCAGTTGTTAATTGCCTCTTCTGCTATCTTGAGGCTAAATTTGCATATCAAAAGTGCTCCCATGCCATCTAGCCTGGTGCATAAGTTTGCTAGCCTTACGCAAATCTTGTTAGTGGAATCAGTGGAAACCAGTCAGGTGCCCCACTTTGATTATTTTGTGTGTTTAGATGGTGCTCTGAAGTATCTGGAAGAATTAGGCAATTGTTTTCCTTTGACTAATCCTACCATGTCTGGAAGTTTGTTTGACAAGTTGGTTCAGCTACAGTTATCAGCTTTAGGAAAATGCATTGTATTACAGGGGAAACGAGCAACTCTTGCATCTCATGAAACAAACACCAAATCTCTCTTTCCTCCAATGGGAGTGTCTGAGGCATCGCTTTCTAGCTTGGAAAACTTACTGGATGAAATCAAAGCTAGATTGAGGTCATCATTTGCAGTGTTCATAAAGAGTTCGACAGAGTTGCATCTACAATCTGCAGTTCAAGCTATTGAAAGAGCACTAGTTGGTGTCAGTGAAGGGTGCAGAATAAGGTATGACATATGTGCTGGAAGTGAAGATGGGGGAATGGTTTCGTCAATTGTTGCATCTGGCATTGATTGCTTGGATATGGTTCTGGAGTTTGTTTCAGGTAATATTATATAATGGTACTAGAAATGAGATGTGTCTATAGTAATTCTGACATATACTTTAGTTCTAGGTAGTTGAGCAATCATTGAAGTTTTGATGACACGGTTGTTTTCAAAGGAAGAATAGGAATGCATATTGAGTTGTCTAAGCCACACTTTGACTACATTTCTATGTGTTCCTGTTGTTTTGAAAAATAAACTTCAAAATAGTATAGGTTGAACATACGCATATACATGCAAAATATGTACATTTATAATTCCTTTCAATAGTTATATGGATTCTTATGTATAAAAGTGCAGTTGTCTGGACATGCTCTGACCATTTATTTGTCTTTCAGGACGCAATTTGAGTGTGGTTAAAAAAAACATTCAGAGGTTAATTGCCTGCGTGTTCAATGTTATTCTGCATCTGGCGAATCCACTAATCTTCTACGAGAGATGCTTCCAGAGTAAAGCTGATAGTGATCCAGATCCAGGATCAGTCATTCTTATGTGTGTTGATGTACTAGCGAGAATTTCTGGAAAGCATGCAATATACAAGATGGATCCCTGGCACGTTGCACACTCTTTACGTATACCTTCGGCCATTTTTCAAGATTTCCATCTCTTAAAACATTCTAAAGGTCGTGTTCCAAATGATTGTTCAACAATTCCAAATAACAAAGTCTCTGACCCAGTAGCAAGTGTACATGTCTCTGG
Organism: Geum urbanum; assembly: GCA_946800695.1. Lineage (NCBI taxonomy): Eukaryota > Viridiplantae > Streptophyta > Magnoliopsida > Rosales > Rosaceae > Geum > Geum urbanum. Next base: position 2,023,770 of record OX327002.1, on the reverse strand, counting down.
TATAGATAGGCAATGCTCGATTGGCCTATTCTCTGCATGCTGCCGGTTATTGCATAATGCTGTGAAGCATCACAAAAGGTATTACAACTTTCATGACAAAGACTTGTGAATATTGCAATTAGATGATTGAGCATAGGCCAAAACTGAAAACATATTGATAAGGTGGTAGAAAGTTAGTATGCATAAGAACTGTAAGCTTTCGATATTCATTTGTTGCAATTTGATCATTAGAGAGCTTTCAAATGGTCTATGTTACTCCCATGTTCGTCGTTAAGTAGACTCTGCTTAGAATTGCAGTAATCTTGTTTTGGTGTAATTTCTAGTGCATGCGAGGGGAATGTTGCTATACTTCAAGCTTCTGTCCGTGGTCTTCTTTATTGTTTGGAGACATTAGATGCTATCCTTGTAGCCAAGGAAGGCCTCTTTTCTTGGGAAGTGGAAGAGGGAGTCGAATGTGCAAGCTCATTAAGAAGGATTTATGAAGAGGTATTATGATGCATGCCATACTCTGGATGCACGCTTTTAAATTAGATTTTGATTTTCTAAACTGACAAACTAACTTCAGCGCCTGGTTTTATTTTGCAGCTAAGTCATCAAAAGGATGTCTTTGGTCCGCACTGTTACAAATTTTTAGATTATTACATACGGGTTTATTCAGGATGTGGCCCCCGGAAATCAGGCATTAAAAGGTGAGTTTTGGTACCTTAAAGAATATTTGTTGTTTTCCAAATATGGTGCCTCATCAATTTCCTTTCTTATGTTGATAGCATTTATATTAATGCTGGTTTGATGAGTAGGGAAAGGGACTGGTTGGTCTAGACACTGTCCATACTTTGTTTTCACTAATTCCCCCTCAATTTTCCCAGAAAGTTGAGTATGAAATAAGATTGGTGATGTAGTAGTACTGATAGGCAGACTTGAGAATTTAAAGATAAGGTTCAGAACAGATTGAAGGACTACAGTTAAAAAGAGGAACAATGAGAAAAGTAGACTAGGGAAATAACAGACTATTATGCAAAGAGACTAAGATTGAATTTGTATATCGTAACCTATAGTAGATAACCCTAAATAAAGTACTCTCCCTCATATGATCTTATCTTGCATCTGTGGGAGGACTCTGTCAATTGAAATATCTGTGCATGTGTTGGTGTGTTACAATCTCCAAACTCATTACTTGTTGGAGTAGACAGTCTTGGAGGACAGGAATACAGTTGTATGTCTGAACTCTCCTGTGTATTTGCAGGGAAATAAATGAAGCTCTTAGACCAGGTGTATTTGCTCTAATAGACGTTTGCTCAGATGACGATCTTCAACGTCTTCATACCGCATATGGAGGTAAACAGTTGTGACATATAAAGGATGTGGTTGGAATGAAGTGTTTTTTTTCCTCTTATTTGTTTCTTGTTTCTGCAGAGGGTCCTTGCAGAAGCACTCTAAATACCTTGAAGGAGGATTACAAACTCAATTTCCAGTATCAGGGAAAAGTCTAACCAAAGCATATACCCGTTGTCCAGCGTCATAATTTGATCTGCCTATGCAACGCTTGTACCATGATACGAATAGGGTAACATCTTACCTTTTTGTAGTGATATAGATACATTAGGCTAGCAATTTCTGAAGCTGCTTGGGGATAGCAGTAAGTCATGTTGTGGGTAAATCACCTAAAAATTGAAGGACTACATTTTCGATATAAATGGAATAAAAGTTTCTCATAAAGTTTGAGTTTCAAATTCATTGAGTGGTATGTTTAGTTATCTCTGTGCAAGTCTGTGAACGATTGAGTCAGCTAAGGTTGCTAATATGGTATGCCAAACTGTGACACTGAAAATGACATGCAACTGACAATGGATTTTTATATTAATATGCCTTGTCCACCCACCACCCTTTTTAACTGGCCCTATGTCATTTGCATCATCCAGTGCTGATATTCCTAATCAGTATCATTGTGCTGGTATGTTGACGATTGATTGAGAGCAACCACCAGATTTTAATAACCTAAACATAAATACCAGAAGTCCTTGACTTGGTTTCAGTCTCTAACTTTTCTTCTTTCAAATAAGAAATTTTCAGTTCTCATTGAATCCTGATGGGTCATCACTGTTGTAGAACAGAAGCTCCTTCTTCATACCCAGTTCTGGTCTTCCTGGCAGTGACTCTGGTACTTCTGATTCTATCAACTCTGATCTCGTCTTTGGGGATCGTAATTCCCAAAATCGAGTTCAGTCTCGAGACTTTGATAACAAAGTTGGTTCTCATTGCCATACCATTGCTGCTGTTGGCCGTCGTGCATTTCTTGTCATCCATGGAAACTTACAAGAAGCCCTTTTACATGCCGCCGTTTTGTAAGTGCAGGCATGCTTGTAAGTGTGCCTACTTCTGAAATGATCTTGTAAAGCTGGTTTGTCTAATATTGTAGCTAAGAAAAGAGAGGGTGGGTGTATGATCTATTTCTCTGGTTTGTTTACGCTATTATGTAATCTGTTCAAGACTTCCAAGTGTGTTTTCTGTGAGCTGATTGTTGTACTGTACAGAATCTGGAGAATCTGATAGTGAACATGTTTGATTATGCTGCATTGGATAGGATCAAATCATGGTTCTAAGTTCTAACTCAAAGACTTGCTTCCCCAGTCTTTCTCACCAAATTTTGTTTGTGTAGTTGGTGAACAAGTAGAGTATACAAAAACCAACTTTCCTGGTGTGTATATACAAGGGATTCAAAATTTCATGAAAGAAGCTAGCTGCTGGTGCAGCTCCTCCATGATTCTCCATTGTTCTTAATTAAATGGTGGGATTGTCTGCCATAGTTTATTTAGTGTAGTGCAAAGAAAAGTTATGGGATAACAACAAGAGTGTTCTGAGCTTCCATTGGTGGTCAGCTGCCTCCATACAATCTCAATTATTGTCCATAACACATTGTTTTCTGGTTTAGAAGATTTGTCATTATGATAGGACCCTAAAGGATGCGACTTTAGAGTTAGGACCGACTTTGTGTAGGCTAGAGGTTTAGTGTATGGTAATCAAGTGAAATATCGGGTATTGAGAATATATTGGCGGACCAAAATTTAGATATATCAACGGAGATATCGATGAAACATCGATTCAGTGAAAATTCTGACGGAAAATACGGAAACTAATAAAAAATACATGGAAATTTGTAATGAAACTTTTGGAGGTTGTTACGTGGTGAATTATCTACCTTATGTGAAAAGAAAATATTGATCAAACATCAAGACATATGAATTTGTTATATTACTATATGAATTATTCCGTATTAAGTGCTGATAATTATTAAAATACAATTTAATACTTCTATTTTTATTTTTTGATGGCTAAAACTCAATAAGAGGCTAGACCATTACGTCTTTTGTACAATATTTTACATATCACACATCACGAAATCAAATATACAAATACTTCAGAACCACATAGAGGACCTATGAGGTTCTAACCATTGAATCGTCATACTCTCTGGCTGAATCACGTCTACTTAACCCACTATCCATAACAATAATTTAATGAACTCCTATGTATAATTTTTTTTAACATTATTAACTCTTAATCAATATAATATCAATAACGTAGCATGCATTTATTTATACTAACTAAGTACTTTAACATAAGTACATTTAATAAGAAATATTAGAACAATAATAATATATTTATAGACATTAAAAGAAATATGTAATAACATATCCGATTGGTCAATCTACTATAAATCAATGGCATAAGTTGGTGAGAGAGTGAGAGAGAAGTTGTGATCGGCGTGATGGTTTCAATGAGAATGCACATATTTATAAGAGACTAGAAGTGAGAGAGAAGTTGGGATCGGTGTGATGATTTCAATTAATTTTTTGTTTTTTACTCCTTGCTACTGACTACTACTTTAAACAAAAACTTTCTAACTTATTATAAAAGTTTATCTGACATAATGATGGCCTGCAATGACTTTAACGGAGGTATGGTCGAATGGGTGGAGGATTGGATATTTGCATTATGGTGAGCGGTGAGTCACGTGAAAGATTGGACATTTACCAAATTTTAATATGAAAAGTTTTTGAAAGTTTCGGAAATTTCAGAAAATATCGAAAATTTTGCCGATATATCGATAAAAATCGAAAAAATTCGAAAAATTTAGGAATATAATTAAGAATTTTTTAGGTAATTCAAAAAAAATCAAAATATTGCCAATGTTTTCGATTTTGGTAACACATTATGAATGGAGATTAGGGAGTGCCACCACAAATGCATTCTCAAGTGGACAATTTACACACTAAGTAGGAGTGAATTAAATCTTTTCTTTCCTTTTCTTTTTATCATTTCTTTAATGAAAAGGTTGTGTGATCCACATAAAAGAAACCCACAACCATTAGTTTAGTTGGGATTAAAGAAATAAACTCATATTTTCAACAACAAAAAAACTCATAAACAAGATTTTCCTACGAATACAAATCACTTTGACCCGAGCAATGCATTTGATTCAATACGTTTACTCAATTTCATGGATTGTTGTACATTACTACTATAAAAATAATACTCTGAATAACATAAGTACTCCATGCTTCTTAATTTTTACTTTATTTCTATCTCTACTATAATAAAAAGAAGCGCGAAAAGTTTTGATGTCATCAGACACATCAAATTTTAAGTTTTTAAAATTGCCTTAGATAATATTAAAAAGTAATCACAAACAAAAGGATATAAAAATGAACATACTGTAGATTCTAAAAAAAAAAGAGAGAGATTACTATCATAACTACTCCTGATTTTTCTCCAACTGGGTACGGGCAGAGACTTTTCTAGTTAAATTTGATTAATATCATTTAAAATTGATGGTTGCCTTGACTTGTGAAAAACAAGTCCAATGATATGCCAAATTCTATTTTACCCGCAAATAAAACTGTCAAAACTCGATAAGTACACGAAACTCAAAAATATGGTGATTTTTACCGTAAACACCACTTCTCTTTGTTAGCTTGGTGATGAACAAAGAAACCATTTCTCATTTCTTATAGCATGCTGGCCTGGAAAGTATCCTAAACAGCCAAACTCTTTCCCCATTGCTATCACCTTTAATTTCCTTGTGGGGAATTGTGGCCCATATCATAGCCTCCCATCACTTCTATGAAAACCCCACAAACGACTTGATTAGGCCATCATCATAATAATCACATCTTTCTTGTGCTATATATTTAAGGCCTTCAATTCCTATCACAATTCAAGCCTACCAAATTTGAATTCCATGGCGTATGGAAGAAGAAACCAAACCTCTGCACTCATAGAAGGGTTCACTCTAAACCCTCTACCCTACCCAGTTCTCATAATCCTAGCTCTACTCTCACTCTTTCTTGGCTTCTCATGGTACTCCTCCTACGAATCAGCCGTCGAAGAAGCCGAGTCACACTTCAATTGGGTCCTTCTTGCAACACCAGTAGTCCTACTCCTCATTGTTCAGTGGCTCTCATCTATTGACACCGACTGGCTCTTCTCCACCCAATGCCACCGCCGTGGGACCTACAACCGGCCGTCGGAGGGGAGCTCGCCGTGGGGCGTTGCTGCTGTCATTGTGGTCTTGCTGGTTCTGTTGCAGTTTCAGTCGATTTTTAGGGATGGTTGGCTCATATGAATTACTTATAATCTGTTTCGAGGTCAGAGTACTCTGTTTCTCTCTGTGTTTAAAGAAAGAACGAAAAGAAAAGTTGTGATCTTTTAAGCTAGTTGTGTTGTATATAATGAAAAATGAGTACATGATCTTTGTTTGCTTTTATATAATTTGGTCTAGCTTCACTGAAAACACAAGTTGAACTTAAAGTTGGGATCTTTATATATAGCTATTTTTTGTGTGTATAATGAAATATGAATACTTTGTACCTAGCTATATTTCATTTATTACTTGGTTCATCTGTTCATCACCATAGAAGAGTTGATACACAAGTTAATAAGTTCCTATATGATTTTGGGTATTGGATGCTTTAATTTCTTCTTTAATGATTAAACTTATTGGGTTGCTTGGATGAAATGATCAATAGTCCAAAGTTTACAAGTTATAGTTCTTCTACAAGCTTGATATTGAAGGTAAAGTGTCTAGAGAAATGTGCTTGAGTAATATTCAGAGTATGAGTTCATGAATTTGAAGTGGGAAAGCGTGGATTGTTCAGAAGTAATAGGATAGATATCATATCTTGTCAACTACTTCTTATGGTGGTACATACAGGAGTAGCCTGAAATTCTGGGTATTTATTAAATTATTATAGTCTCCAAATTGTTTATTTCAGCTGCTTGTCTTTGTCTAAGCTTCTAGCACACCTCTTATGAGACATTGAGACTTTGAAAATGTGTTTTTCATACAAATCCAAACCTATCATCAGCCTTGTGGTCCAAAGTTGCTAACCAAAACCAAAATGATTTGGGTAGCAGTAATGAAACTTTGCTCAAATGATGAGATGGGATGAGCTGGGAGACTATTCTTTATCGATAACTTAACTCAACATGTCGGTATTAGGTTTTATACGAGTGAGATAAGAATTCTCTTGATGCAAGGAGAGTAATCTGCAGATGGTGGTAATTAAACATAGTCATCACAAAAATGACATAATGTATGATGTAAATATCAATTCTTACCTTGGCATTTGATTCCTGAAGTCTTGAGGTGATTGGACCAGGCCGAATGGAACCCATTTAGCTCCTAAATATAGAATGAGTAACTGGAAACTTGATGAGAAAATATAGCTTTGGGCTACACAAGTAGAGGAATCAACGGAATTGAACTGACCTATATATATACTAGTGGATCAAACATCGATTATGGCTCTCCAGTCTCCACCAATGCCTCAATCAGACATAATTTGTAAAACAGATTTCTGCACAGTTTCTGTTTTCAGTTTTGGTATCAATTCAGCAGTAACTTTACAAACCACGTACCATGGTTGAATGCTATACAATATGCTTCCTTTTATAACTTATAGACAAATAGTTCTCTGCAAAAACAGGAAAGAAAGGAAAAGAAGAAGAGGAAGAGCATACGTTTAGCTCTTCCTCTTCTTCTTTCTTGTGTACTAGAATGGGATCTCAGGTCTCTAAACAGGTACAAAGGCGTAAGGCACTCACAATAGAGAAGAGAACATTGTATGATCTTCATCAAAGCTGCGGCGAGGACTTTCCGGCTTGTGCATTTAAACCCTCGGATAGAAAAAACTGAATGGATGACCTCCACCCTGAGAAGCTTCAGATAAGCAAGATTGTATGGCTGGCGACTCATGATTATGCGACAGACAGGATTGGAATCCCATTCATCACCAGGCCTTTTGCACAATGCCAAAAGTTATCTGTCTACTACCAATTAGTACTTGGCACTAGAGTTCTTGACATTCGAGTTCAGAAGGATCGCCGAGTCTGTCATGGCATTCTCGTCTCGTATGACGTTGAGGTTGTGATCAATGACATAAAGAGATTCCTGTCTGAAACACTTTTGGAGATCATAATCCTTGAAATGGGCACAGAATATGGTCACGAAGACCCTCCTGATTTCGAGAAATATTTGGTCACTAGCCTCGGACAATTTCTGATCCACCAGAATGACAATGTGTTCAACAAGACCATTTCTGAATTGTTGCCGAAGAGAATAATATGCATATGGAAGCAAAGGAACTCAGCTCAACCAAAGCCAGGAAGCCCTCTATGGAGCTGTGAGCATCTAAAGAATGATTGGATCGACACGGACTTGCCATCGACAAAATTTGAAAGCAACCTCAAGTATTTAAGTGAGCAGCAACCAAATTCGTCAAGGAAATTTTTCTATAGGGTTGAGAACGCGGTGACGCCGCGGCCTGATAACCCTGTTGTTTGCGTGAGGCATGTGACAGAACGGATTCATGAATTTGCAAGGCTTGTTATTACTCAATGCTTCAATAAGGGTATTCCAGATAGGTTGCAAATCTTCTCCACAGATTTTATAGACGAGGATTTTGTTGATGCATGTGTGGCAGTTACATATGCAAGATCTGCAGGGAAAGCCTGAGCATGCATGTGTCGCAGTTCCATGCAAATTTGTATGTAATGTGTTTCTTGTTGTAGTTCTTGTAAACATAAATTTTGCTCTACTCCTAAGATTGTCAATTGTATGCTTTCGAGTTTACTTTAATGTTCTTCGTTAGTATGCTTATTAGTCCAATATGTTTTGGAGATCAATAATATATGTTGTCAAAAGTATTACATTGAAGGAGCCGGTACTTATTTAGTGTAAACTATGATCTTAGAGGACCAAACCACTTGAAATGAAAAGATGACTGATAGCAAGACCAAAACCAAAACTACCAAGATGGCAACACCCCACGAGGAGCCACCACTGGCTTGCTTCATTGAATCATTATGTAGATGTCGGCGCCTGAAATTGAACCATCCGCTTGAAGTAGTAATCGAAGAACAAGCCGCTACCAAAAATATTAAGATAATAGGCAGCAACATTAGCAGTATCTGGAAGTTGACTGCAGTCTATTGCATATGAGATTTGTGCTTTGTGTACTGAGAAAACCATAGCAACAAAATCACAATGGCAAAGATGGTGAGAAAATGTAAAGATGGTGAAGAAATGGAGGTGAGGGTCTGTCCAGTCCATCCTAGTTTCCACTGTGGACCTCTTCTCATATGGTAGAACCACTCCATATACTGGTTCTTCTTGTTGTCTTCTCACTCATGCATATCTCTTGTCATCACAAGGCAAAGTTATATATATAAGACATTTAGACTATAAGAGCCAAGAGGTAGGGATCGGTTTGGTTTGCCCTTGACAGAAGGGAGTCTTTGGCATATATGCTTTGAGTGTAGGCTTTGCTTGAATTTTTTTTGCTTTGAACTGATGCTCTCTGCCATGTGATTGATAGTGAAAAACTTTTGAGTTCAACAATTTATCAAATTGATTTCCATCAATCAAGCTTCTCTATCATTATGACAAATTTAGATTACAATACACATATCTCATTTTATACAGATATATGTAGTTCATTAGTCGCTTGATATTGAAGAAGATGTAAACAGCATGCATGCGAGGAACACTGATATCAGTTTAAGTGATCCATATTCAAATTAGGACTATTCCTAAACGGACTAGGAATGTGATCATGTGGCGTTAGGACGAACATTAAATCCCAATCAGAAACATCATCTGATTTCAATTTCTTCCATAGATCAAGGATTTGGTTTTTACTTAAAATATCGCTCCCACAATATGATTGTGGATCATTATATATAGACATTAGACATCAGCCTCTCTGTCTCATCCTTCAATTCGTTTCAAAAAAAAACTTTTACAGTAGACAGGTAAACAGCGCATTCATATTTGATCACATACCGTCGATCATAATGAAGTTGGCAGCAAAAGAAAATAAAAGCGAGGGTCCGGCTATAGGTATAGACCTTGGAACTACTTACTCATGCGTTGGTGTTTGGCGACATGATTGGGTTGATATCATTCCCAATGATCAAAGGAAAGTTAGGAAACAGAACAACGCCGTCTTGTGTTGCGTTTACTGATACTCGACGTTTGATCGGTGATGCCGCAAAGAACCAGAGCTCGATGAATCCCATCAACACTGTTTTTGATGCGAAAAGGTTAATTGGTCGGAGATTCAATGACCCGTGTGTTAAAAGTTACATGAAGTTATGGCCTTTCAAGGTGATCGCTGGCAATGGTAGCAAGCCAATGATCGTGGTCAACTACAAAAACCAAGAGAAGCGGTTTACTGCTGAGGAGATATCATCAATGGTTGTCTATAAGATGCACAAAATAGCGGAGAATTACCTTGGAATGTAGTTATAACAGTACCAGCCTACTTTAATGACTATCAACGACAAGCCACAAAAGATGCTGGTGTAATTGCTGGCTTGAATGTGATGCGTATCATAAATGAGCCGACAGCTGCTGCAATTGCTTATGGTCTTGACAAAAAAAGCTCTAGCAAAGGTGGGAAGAATGTTCTCGTATTTGATCTTGGTGGCGGTACATTTGACGTTTCTATTCTTAAAATTGAAGATGAGATTTCGAAGTGAAAGCTACTGCAGGTGATACGCATATTGGGGGCGAACAGCTTAACATAGTTTTCTTTGAAGAATGCATGAAAACTGTGGACAAGTGTATGAAGGATGCTAACATGGAAAGTGATAATATTCATGACGTCGTTTGACGGTCTCTGCTGAAGAAAAAAAACTGGGTCTGAAGAAGCAGATGACAATAACCAATAATAAAGGGAGGTTATCTAAGCAAGAAATTGAAAAGACGATCAAGGAGGCAGAGAAATACAAGGCAGAGGACGAGGAGTACTTCAAAAATATAGAGGAGGCCAAGACTGCATTAGAAGACTATGCAAAAGACTTGAGGGAGAGAATGTCTGATCTAGTACTCGACCGACCGAAAAAGAAAAGAATTGACGGGGCTATAGAAGATGCACTGCGGTGGGTTGAAGAGAATGATTGTGCCATATATTGTGAAGTCAACAAAAGGGAAAAACTTGAGAATTTGTGCAATCCCATCATTGAAAAAGCAAAGAAGCGTCAAGGTGCAATGGATTGATGATAAGCTGATAGCGGCTGCTGCGTTAGTGTTAGCTAGTCTCATGCCCTCGGCATATGCAAGTATTGTGACTTTTATTATTGTGACCGAAACATTTTTATCGTCCTTAGCTCAGTTAATATAATTAAGGTGCTTTTAGGACTTCACAGTGCAGAACTAGACTGCTTATATATATATATATATATATATATATATATATACACACACAGTCCTTTTCAGGTGCGGACGTCCGCACCGTCCGCACCCGTGCGGATTCCGGCTTTTGGCCGGCGTTCCGGTCACCGAATCTGATCTCCACCGTTCAGATTATAGGTATGCGTGTGTAGATTAACCCTGTAAAATTTCATCCAAATCGGCGATCGTTTGATACATCAAAATCATGATTTACCAACCGGAATACGAACGGTTCCGGTTTACTAATTTCTGTCCGTTCGTGTAAATCGCAATTTTGAGGTATCAAACGATCACCGAATTAGATGAAATTTTACAGGGTTGATCTATACACGCATACCTATAATCTGAACGGTGGAGATCGGATTCGGTGACCGGAACGCCGGCCAAAAGCCGGAATCCGCACGGGTGCAGACGGTATAGTCGTCCGCACCTGAAAATTTCTGTATATATATATATATATATTACAATCCGAACTTCAATTTACACTATATACATCCAGAATGCATGGATGTTTGGTTTTGTGAGGATTCTGTTCATCATTTTCATCTGTGTTTCTTGGGTTTTACTGAAGCTTCAATTACAGCTGCCTCCACCCTGTTCTTGGTTTCTCCAAACTCTATCTGCATGTAAAACAGAAAATGATTAAAGGTAATAGTTGCTCGATCTCCATCTTTAGGTGTTCCCTCGATCACTTGCATATCCATGTAAAGGTCCTAGAGGGGGGGGGGGGGTGAATAGGCCTTCCCCACTTTTTCGTTCAAACTGTTCTCGGGATAGCACGATAGAGATCTATCCCAAAGTACAGAAACGAGTACTGAAAGTAAAACAGCAAGTAAAGAGTGACACAAGATGTTTTTGATAACGCAGAAATCCTACAACCAGGATCAAAAACTGCGTGCCCCTAACTCTTGAGGGACAAACCTTTCCACTAATTTGTAACACACACAATTACAAGTTTCTGGCACTCTGGGATACATAACCCGTATGCTATCCTGACTAGTCTACCCACCAGTACAAACAGAGCTACACTACCTTAATCTATGTGTTTACACTTTGGAAATTTACAGAAGTATCAACTCAGATCTTAACTACACGTAAGTTAAATCTTCTTGATCAACTTCTTGGGTTGGGCATCTCCACACTTTATCTCAATGGAATGCACAATGCAACAATGCATATGAGTTTTGAAAACAGTTTTTATGCTTTAGAAATCCATGTCTATTATGCACTAAACAGGGCAACCAGAAGACATGGAAGGAGAAGAGAAGAGACAAGAGAAACTACACTCTAGAGTGCTCTCAAAGAATATCAAAACAGAATGACCAAAGCCCCAAGTGTTTTCACTCAACCAACCAAGGATCCAAGGTAGCTTGGGACTCCTTATATAGGCAAGGTTATTCGGTGGTCAACAACAGCTAAGAGAGCATGTGAAACATAGCATGCGCATGTCTTAATGCAGACCTACAACTGTCCTAAAGAAAGCCTAAGCAATGGAACACTGCAGACCGACAAGAGTAGCAGCAAAGAGGACACAGCACGCTAAAACAGTATGCATATCAAGACAGCTTTTCAAAACTTACCTTAAAGAGCTAAGGTAGTCTAAGCAAGACAAGAGGGGTCCTATGTGCTTATACCAGAATGGCAATATCAGTTCTCAAGGAGGAAGCACGTTACAAGACAGCAAGGAGAGAAACCAGAAAAATCAGACCTGAAAGCGACTTGTCAGAAGGAAAAAGACAAACCGATTTTTCAGAAAAACCATGTGAACAATTTGTCAACTCTCCTGGGGAACTTCACTAAACCAAAGCAGATTCTTATGATTAAGAGTCATATAGATTGAACACAAGTGATCTGGATTTAGAAGTGTTTAAACTCATAAAGAAAACACACAAGGGAAAATGTTCCAGAATGTCAGGGATAAATGCTTAGTGTTCTATCCTAGATGGAAAACATGATATGCAATGAATGTTATACCTATTTGTCCAAAGAGATAAAGTCACTTAATCATTGATAAGCTTCCATTACTGTGTTTTGTCATGGCTTTAAGAAATAGCCAACATCAAGTGTATGCCTTCAATCTCCCCCTTTGGCATTTCTTGACAAAACACAGGTCTACAAACAGTACTTGCAACACATGCAAACGAATGTAGCAACAAGGATATCTATATCGCATAGTATCCTGCTCAAAAGGGTGACCAATACAAACAGTACTCCCCCTAAGCAAATGCAGGGGTCAGGATACGTAAACCCTATGATATCCTGTCAAAATAGTAACCGATTCTCCCCAATCAAATACCTGCAACATAGTTATAACCACAACCAGACAGGTATACATTCAATCTCCCCAATATAGCACAATCATATCAGAATATCAGAAATGATCATATGCATAACGTCACAATAGTTTAATCATCATCATACCATCCGGTTCTCCCCCTTTTTGTCAATAAAGGACAAAGGGTTCAAACAAAAATTTAAGCATCATAAACATTGTTTGCAACACATCCACAAAACAAACCATAGAAATTGTTCAGCATAAGAAACCAAAAGAAATAAACCGAAAGGAGAAAGACAGAGAAACCATTAGAAGGTCTTCACACCGCATAGCCCGACCCGTCATACACCACATCATCATCATCAGCTCCTAGTGCGCCAAGGCGAATAGTGGCTCCGGAGTCCGATGGGGTGGCACTGTCATGTTTGTCCGAGGGAGGGGAGGACACCGTGGGCTCCTGGGCAGGAGCAGATCCAACTTGACTCGAGAGGAGGAGAGACAGCTCGGCTTTGAACGCGGTGAATTGTTCCTTGAGATGACCCTTGATTTCCTGAACAGCCTCAGAGATCATGGATTGATGCACAGATCGGGTGATAGTGATGCCATCAATCAGAATGAGCTCGGGACCCAGAACATCTCCTTGAGTCAGAGGCACTCCAGCATCACCACAAAGTTTGGTGATGAGGCAGGGGAACACCAGAGCCTTACCAAGAGCATTGCGGTGGGAGACACCAGCAGTGCGGATGGCCGGAAACATGAAGTATTCAGCTGGGATGACAGGACGGATGGGGTCGTGACTGAGATAGGCCATGAGAACAGCTTGTTTATGGGGGATTTTGCTTGTTTGGGTGGCTGGATGGAAGAGAGAGCGAGCCAAAAAGCCTAAAGCTTTAAACCATTCTGTCATAAACTTGCTGGAAAGAAAGGTACCGAGGACTGGTTCTTGAGAAGGAGATGAGTAGAGACGCAGTGCTAGGTCTTGGATGGAGAGAGAGGTGGAGTATTCAAAATAAGCTTTCAAAACACCATCAGTGGTGACTGGGAGAGACAGGGCTTGACGGATCCGAGAGGGAGAGAAGTTCACAGAGACTCCACGGACAGTGACACAGATTTGCTGCTTTGAGCGAAGACGGACTTCAGAGGAAATATCAGCAGGAAAGTTTGCATAAAACTCCTGGACAAGAGTACGATTGTAGTGAGGCAGGGAGGCTAAAGCTGTGACCCATCCCAAGGAGGACACGAGGGAGAACAGAGCAGGGTGCAGGGAAGCAAAATCAAAGGGACGTTCTGAAACGATGGGCCGATGCATGGTGATATAGCCATACAAGCTAAAGGAGTCTGCAGAGACAAAATGAGAGCGAGGAGGAAAGGATGAGGTGTCACTAGATCATTTGGAGATGGTGGAAGGAGTAGGTTTGAGAGTGGACTTTACTTGAGAAGAGACAGAGGACTTGATGACTTTCTTGACACGAGGAGAGACAATGGACGCTTTGGCTTTGGATCGAGTGACCCGGGGAGCAGCAGACACGGGGGAGATCTCAACAGAGGGAGTGGAGGTAGAACCAGAGGAACACACAACAGTTGTTCTTTTGCGTTTCCCCAAGGCAACTTGGGGAGAGACAGAAAAGGGCTCTGCAACAGGAGGAGAGATAGGTGGAGGGTCGATAGGCGCTGGAGACTGTGCAGGAGAAGGAGGCAGAGCAGAGGATGCCTCAGGCTGAGGAGAAGGAACAGATTCAGTAGCAGCCACATCCCTTAGAGGAGATATTGGGGGTGAGACAGCAGAGACATGAGGGCTCTGTTTCTTCTTCTTAGAAACCACCTTCTTGGTTCCCATGGGCTTTGATCCTTGCTTTTTGTGTAGGTATGTCGACCGAATAGCAGGAGATTCCGATTTCTCGGCCGGGGTAGGAGAACCAGTAGGGTTTGGGTTTAGTGGAGGATGAGAGGGAGACTTTGGTGGAGGAGCAGGAAGCAAGATGACTTCTTCGGGAACGAAGGGATCGGGAAGTTCCATTTGAGGACGGAAGAAGTGGTTTTTCTTAGGAGGAAGAAAGGTTCTTCGATTTCTGACTTGAGACATGAAAGAGAGAGTGAGATTTAAGAGACCAAAGAGAGACGAACCGCCTAAGGGAAGAGAGTGGACTCGAGGGCAGGGGAATCGAAACTGACGAAGGTAAGAGGAGGGACTTCTCCTATTTCTAAGCGCCATCATTGCAAATTCAAATTGATTCAAAAACGAATCAGTTTTCTTGGAACCATAAGCCAAGATTAGTCAAGCACTGTAGCTGAAACAACCCAGTAGTTGTTGCAGTCCCGTGTAGTCACTTCACAGCAGAAGGTGCTGCAGTAAATCAACCCTAGGATACCACGTGTACTCCAACATGGGATACTACAGTTAACCACACAATGGCCAATTAAGGCAGGAGACCATGCAATATCCACAGGGATATGCAAGACTTCCTGAATAATAGGGTGTATTCATGTACCTACCATCAGATAGATAACTCCCCCTCACATGATGCATGACACAAAATTTTGGAATTTATTTTTCAAAGGGTTTTTCAAACCGTTCAGCAGAACAACTGGGAGGGGAGCAGTCTATAGAATCCCAGACCACAGAAAAACATTTAAGCATGAATCACAAGAATGTGACAACTAATTTCCATATGTCTTGTAGGCTCAAATTTTTCACATGGGTATATGACTACAAAGCAACATTAATGCAATGTTCTTACAAATCAAATCTTGGAACCTTAAGAGTGTGTGTGTGAGAACACCTAAGGGAGTACAAGATTGAGCATCAAATGATATGAGGATCTTGAGAGTAACCAAGTGACTTTGTCACAATATTTTTAAAGCTCTGGAAATTCAGCATAACAAGGACTTTGTCCCAACATAGCCTTTGGCCGTTCACATTTAAACTCAACTTAAATTTCTCCCCCTTTTTTTTTCTAACAATTGTCCAAGAGCTCATCTGAGAAAAACGTCCTCATAGGTTCATGTAACCAAGGAATGCAAAATCGATATTATCGGCGATATTTCGCCGATATTTCGATATTTTGAACTTACCTGAAAAATCCGTGAATATATTTCCAAATTTTCCGAAATTTTCCGAAACTTTCCGATATTTCTGATATATCCCTGATATTTCCGATATTTTCCGATATTTACCGAAATTTTTGAAATTTTCAGTAACTTTTTTAATTTAACAAAATTAAAAGCTTGTCAAAATTTTGCAATGTCTTATCCTTCATATATCATGCCTTATGGTCTTCCAACAAGTGATAACTCATCGTTACAATCACAAACAAATGCCTCAAATGATGATAGCAATGAAGAAAGTCGAGCAATGCCTGGTTCATACTTCGAGCTCCAAAATCTTCAAAGACCGCCCCCTGACCCATATGGTTGGCATGCAAGTCAATACGTGCAGAATTACATGGGAGAGCAATCATTTAATGAGTACTCTTCACAATACACACATGATTCTGCACAGAGAGATGAGGAAAATAGTGTGAATTTCGAACCTCATAGGTCCTCTATGTGATTTTGAAGTATTTATATATTTGATTTTATAATGTGTGATGTGTAACATATTGTACAAAAATGTGATGGTCTAGCCTCCCATTAAAGTTTAGCCATCAAAAAAATAAAAATAGAACTATTAAATTATATTTTAATAGTTATCAGCACTTAACACATACTAATTCATATAGTAATATAGCAAATTCATATGTTTTGATGTTTGATCAATATTTTCTTTTTACATAAGGTAGGTAATTGATCATATAACAACCTCCAAAAGTTTCATTAAAAATTTCCATATATTTTTATTAGTTTCCGTCATTTCCGTCAGAATTTTCAGTAGATCGATATTTCGTCGATATTTCCGTCGATATATCCAAATTTTGGACTGTCGATATATCCTCGATACCCGATATTTTACTCCTTGCATGTAACAGAGTAGTTACCATTATGTCCTGAGCGTAATGCTCGAAAGAATAATGTGTGTTTCAAGGACACTCAGTGGGTAACTAGTCCAAACCAATCGAATGATAGATAACATCTCAGGGATCCCTACTGGTTCCGGTTAAGGTGCACCCAGCAAAGGACTAGCTCATTCATTTACTTAATTTATTTTTCAATAAGCACCAGATATTCACATTGTTCTTCAGTAACTAGTTCAACTCACTCAATTTTATAGCTCAAGTTTTGTACACCCCACAAGAGTAACCTTTGTGCTTAAGAATTCTATCCAGTTCCAAGAATGATTCAGACCACATGTACTAACATTTTTAAAGGCATAGATGCATATACGCAAGAGAAAGATGCAGCAATTGTCTATCAAGAAACATGAAATAAGAACACAACATTCTAGTTCAAGTTCAGAAATATTTCCAGGGATGCATGCATAGGCTCGTAGAGTATGCCAACACTTATTTTCAGAAAAGTAAAATGCTGAAAAGTAAATTGAGATCAGTGAGGGAGATATCTCAAGTGATGGTGCATACACCAATAGCCTTCCTAAGAATTTCAAATCTCATGTTGTCTAAGGGCTTAGTGAATAAATCGGCCAATTGCTGTTCAGTTGGAATGAAAGTCATTTCAAGCTGATTCTCTTCAACCAAGTTTCTAATAAAATGATATCTGATTTCTATATGCTTGGTCCTAGAATGCAACACAGGATTCTTAGAAATATTAATAGCCGAAGTATTATCACAGAACAGGGATAGAATACCTTGCTCAAATCCGTAGTCGCTCAGCATGTGTTTCATCCAAAGGAGTTGGGTGCAGCAACTTCTAGCAGCTATATACTCAGCTTGTGCAGTGGACAATGATACGCAGTTCTGTTTCTTGCTATGCCACGATACCAAGTTGTTCCCAACGAAGAAGCAGCCTCCTGAGGTGCTCTTCCTATCCGTGGCATCTCCAGCCCAATCCGAGTCCGAATATCCTGCAATCTCAGTGTTAGTATCTGTTGTGTACAGAATACCGAAAGCACATGTACCTGAGACGTATCAGATGATACGCTTAACTGCCTTCACATGAGATTCCTTGGGGTTGGCTTGATACCGAGCACAAACACCCACACTGAAGGAGATATCAGGTCTACTGGCTGTGAGGTAGAGCAAGCTTCCAATCATGCTTCTGTAGAGGGTTTGATTAGTACCCTCCAGATCTGCACTGATTCTGCATGAAGTCCCCATCGGGTTCCGGATGGGAGAGGCTCCTTCCATCCCAAACTTCTTCACAAGTTCCCTCGCATATTTTTCCTGCGAAATGAACAAACCATCTTTCCTTTGTTGAACTTGTAGTCCAAGGAAGAAGTTTAGTTTACCACACAAGCTCATTTCAAATTCTTGTGTCATAAGAGTGACAAACTCCTCAACAAGTTTTTGAGAAGTAGAGCCAAACACCACATCATCTACATAGATTTGAGCAATAATCATATGATGTGAAACATTCTTGATAAACATGGTTTTATCAATGGAACCTCTTACATACCCATGGTCAATCAAGTGTGTAGACAATTTTTCATACCAAGCTCTAGGAGCTTGCTTCAAACCATAAAGGGTTTTGTCTAATCGGTACACATGTTCGGGATAGCAAGAGCTTAGGAATCCCGGAGGCTGTTCCACATAAACTTCTTCTTTCAACAATCCATTTAGAAATGCACTTTTCACATCCATTTGAAAGAGATCAAATTTAAGAAAACAAGCAATGGCCAAAAGTAACCTAACGGACTCAAGTCTAGCTACGGGGGCAAAGGTTTCATCAAAATCTAGGCCTTATATTTGCGAATAACCTTGCACAACCAATCTAGCTTTGTTTCTTGTAATAATTCTATTTTCATCCGTTTTGTTCTTAAAAACCCATTTTGTTCCTATAACGTTCTTACCCTTAGGTCTAGGAACTAAATGCCACACATTGCTTTTCTCATATTGATTTAATTCCTCTTGCATAGCCATTATCCATTCTGAATCCTTTAAAGCATCTTTAACATTCTTAGGCTCAATACTAGAAACAAAACCATAGCAAGCAATTCGATTGATAGCTAACCTATGCAAAGTAAGAAAACTTTTGAGGCTAACGAGATTACTTACAAGCACCTTGGACTTACTTCGGGTCTGCCTTGGTTCATTCATCGTGCCAATCACATCCGAGTGAGAGTGATCTTTTTGAACTTGACGTTTCCCAACGCGATGTGGCTTCTGGATAGTCAGGGTCTGATCTATCCCTGCACCTTCAGTATCATAATCTGTATCCTTGGATACATCGTCCGGTATAGGGTTCTGCTCATCAATAGGGGTCTCAGCAGCTTCGGGAGATGTCTTAGGACTTACATCCTCAACCTGCACATCTCTTGAAGAATGGTTGTGAGAGCACACAAGAGAGTCATTGATGGCAACATTTACCGTTTCTACAACTTTACAAGTTCTCTTGTTATAGACACGATAAGCACGGCTGTTCAAGGCATATCCTAGAAAGACACCTCTATCACATTTAGCATCAAATTTGGTCAAATACTCACGATCTCTATAGATAAAACATGGACTACCAAACGCTTTTAGATGTGAGATATTTGGCTTCTTGCCTTTCCAAAGTTCATAAGGTGTTTTACTAGTACCCGGTCTAAAGATTACACGATTAAGAGTGTAACAAGCATTAAAGATTGCTTCGGCCCAGAACATATGAGGTAAGTCAGCAGAGCTAAGCATTACCCTCCCCATCTCAACCAACACTCTATTCTTTCTCTCAACAATCCCATTCTGTTGTGGTGTGATGGGGGATGAAAACTCATGATGCACACCATTTTCCTCACAATATTCCGCAAACAAAGAATTCTCAAACTCAGTTCCATGGTCCGACCTAATCCTCAAAATGCATTTGCTTTCAGAAAGCTTTTCATTTGAAACACGTTTTGCTAGTTCTAAAAACTTCCCAAAGGTGTGAGTTTTATCACTTAAAAACACTACCCAAGTGAACCTAGAAAAGTCATCTACCACAACAAGCACATATTTCTTTCTAGCAATACTTTCTGTTTCAACAGGACCTACTAGATCTAAGTGAAGCAATTCGAGCACATTAGAGGTTGGTTTAGCATTTAAGACAAGGTGAGAAGTTCGGGATAGCTTACCCATTTTGCAATCTCCACACATACCTGCAGCTCTCCCGGACAGTTTGGGCAGACCACGAGCTCCATCCTTCGAGGACAGCTTCACCACATCTTGATGGTTGAGATGGCACATCCTTCTATGCCACAGATCTAGCAAGCTTTCTTGTGTCAAGGATCGGAAACACATTTCGGGTTCCAACTTTTTGTTCGCACGGACACATTAGCAATGATCTCTAGACCTCTCTCCCTTCATCACACACCTTCCTTTCCCATCAAGAACAGTGCAATGAGATGTGTCAAATGTCACAGTCTCATATTCGTCGACGATCTGACTTACACTGAGTAAGCAGACTTCCAAACCTGCTACCAACAGAACATTCTTCAAGGCTGGGAGACCAGGAGTGTCAACTGTCCCGCATCCAATAATCTCTGCCTTGGCACCATCACCAAACATAACATCACCAACTGGATGAGTGTCATTCATGGAGGTAAACCATTTTCGTTCTCCGGTCATGTGCTTCGAGCACCCGCTGTCCATGTACCAAGAATCGGATTTCCTGGTGGAGAGAGCAGTCAAGGCAACATTGCAAACAGCTACAACTTCTCTTGCACCAATGGGTGAGGTCTTCACTCTTGAAAGGAAACAGATGACTTCTTCCTGTTTCTTCTTGCCACCAGGTTCTTTGGGAGGCATGACACTTCTGGTATCCCTGGTTCCACGAACAGATTTTCTGACCCAGTTTGAAGGAGCTGGCTTGTTCTTCTGCATCGGGATGGAAAGGGACTGAGCCATCCTGGTCAGTTCGTTGAGAGACTTCTGAAAATGAGCGAGCAGATCGTTGCTCTGTGGGATCTTCGCCGGTCCAGGAATTCTTCTCAGCTTGTAGCAGTGCCGCTTGATATGTCCACTGTTCCCACAGTGAAAGCACATGATTCGTGAGCTCTTCTTGTGCATGGACGCCTTGGAAATTTCAGGAACATTGATCTTTTGTCGAGGCGGAGGCATTCCCAACACCGAGCTTGTGCCTTTCACAAAAGTAGTCTTCCCTGAGCCTTTGGGTTTGTCATCATCCTTGAACCCCAAACCTCTCTTACTGCCATCCAGCCTTCCCATCCCACAGATTTGGGATAGCTTCTCCGAGCCAATGGAGAACTTTGAGAATTGGTTCCGGGCGTCTAGCAGGGCTTCTTCGAGTTTCAGCTTTTCAGTAGTCAGCATGCTTATGGAAGAAGACTGTCGGTCCAGCTCTTCTTTGAGAAGAATCACCTCCTCCTCAAGTTGAGTTTTGGTTGAACTCCATTATGCTTTTTGGGATAGAAACTCCCCTTGTATCCTGGAATGTGTCTCCTTACTCAATGAAAGCTCATTAGATAGAGCTTCATTTTTAGCAAGCATAGACTTAGAGGCTTTACATAAACGTACATACATATCATGTCCTTCATCATCAGAGTCATTGTCATCGAGAGACTCATCTAATGTGATATGGGAGACAAAAGCAACTTTCTCGTCTTCATCGAGATCGGTTTCAGAATTTTCATTAGACTCACTATCACTCCAAGTTGCTTTTAACACTTTATGAGACTTATTTCTCCTGTTAGCACAGTCTACAGCTTTATGTCCTACTCCATTGCATTCAAAACATTTCATGTCCACTTTCGGGATAGAAGAGGATCTGGTATCCCGACTTTTCTGTGCAACCTTATTTCTAAAAGGCTTAGAGCTAGATCCTTTAGAAGAATTCCGGTTAGAGTTGAAGGATTTCCTTTTTCTTAAGAATTTCTCAAATTGTTTGGTTAGAAAAGCAAACTCATCATTATCATCATCTTCATTTTCATCCAACTTTTCAACCTCAATTTTAACCGAACTTAAAGCAATGGATTTCTCATGCATGGGCCTTTTCTTTAGAGTCTCATAAGTTTTCAGATTTCCAACAAGTTCTTCTAAAGGATAAGTATCAAGATCATGAGTTTCCTCAATAACATTCATTTTAGAGTCAAAGAAAGATGGTAAAGCAGTTAAGAATTTCCTAACAATTTTCTTTGATTCTATAGCCTCACCTAAGCTACGACATTGATTAGTAATATTAAGTACACGACCATAGAAATCATCAATAGACTCTTTGTCACTCATGCTTAACCCTTCAAACTCAAAAATAAGACGTTGAAGTTTTTGTTGTTTAACACGAGAGTTACCTTCATGAGTGTTGATGAGCACTTCCCATGCCTCCTTAGCAGTAGAGCAATGAATGATCATTTGGCGCTCTGCTTCGAAGACGGCATTGAATAGACAACTTAGAGCTTTGATGTTTGCTCTAGCCAACTCTTTGTCGGTTTTGTCCCATTCGGACCTAGGCTTTGAAATCTTTTCGGTTGATTCATCGCCTTTTGGTTTTGTGGGATGTGTCCAGCCTTCCTCTACAATTTGCCATAGCATACCATCATCTTGGTAAGAGAGGAAGGCGCTCATCGTGATTTTCCATTGAGAAAAATCATGTCCATCGAAAAAAGGTGGAACATTTATGGAAGAACCTTTTTCTCGATCCATAACTAACCCCTCAGAGGATCTCACTAGCAAAGGCTAGTGGCCGCTCTGATACCACTTAAAGGTCCTAGAGGGGGGGTGAATAGGCCTTTCCCACTTTTTCGTTCAAACTGTTCTCGGGATAGCATGATAGAGATCTATCCCAAAGTACAGAAACGAGTACTGAAAGTAAAACAGCAAGTAAAGAGTGACACAAGATGTTTTTGATAACGCAGAAATCCTACAACCAGGATAAAAAACTGCGTGCCCCTAACTCTTGAGGGACAAACCTTTCCACTAATTTGTAACACACACAATTACAAGTTTCTGGCACTCTGGGATACATAACCCGTATGCTATCCTGACTAGTCTACCCACCAGTACAAACAGAGCTACACTACCTTAATCTATGTGTTTACACTTTGGAAATTTACAGAAGTATCAACTCAGATCTTAACTACACGTAAGTTAAATCTTCTTGATCAACTTCTTGGGTTGGGCATCTCCACACTTTATCTCAATGGAATGCACAATGCAACAATGCATATGAGTTTTGAAAACAGTTTTTATGCTTTAGAAATCCATGTCTATTATGCACTAAACAGGGTAACCAGAAGACATGGAAGGAGAAGAGAAGAGACAAGAGAAACTACACTCTAGAGTGCTCTCAAAGAATATCAAAACAGAATGACCAAAGCCCCAAGTGTTTTCACTCAACCAACCAAGGATCCAAGGTAGCTTGGGACTCCTTATATAGGCAAGGTTATTCGGTGGTCAACAACAACTAAGAGAGCATGTGAAACATAGCATGCGCATGTCTTAATGCAGACCTACAACTGTCCTAAAGCAAGCCTAAGCAATGGAACACTGCAGACCGACAAGAGTAGCAACAAAGAGGACACAGCACGCTAAAACAGTATGCATATCAAGACAGCTTTTCAAAACTTACCTTAAAGAGCTAAGGTAGTCTAAGCAAGACAAGAGGGGTCCTATGTGCTTATACCAGAATGGCAATATCAGTTCTCAAGGAGGAAGCACGTTACAAGACAGCAAGGAGAGAAACCAGAAAAATCAGACCTGAAAGCGACTTGTCAGAAGGAAAAAGACAAACCGATTTTTCAGAAAAACCATGTGAACAATTTGTCAACTCTCCTGGGGAACTTCACTAAACCAAAGCAGATTCTTATGATTAAGAGTCATATAGATTGAACACAAGTGATCTGGATTTAGAAGTGTTTAAACTCATAAAGAAAACACACAAGGGAAAATGTTCCAGAATGTCAGGGATACATGCTTAGTGTTCTATCGTAAATGGAAAACATGATATGCAATGAATGTTATACCTATTTGTCCAAAGAGATAAAGTCACTTAATCATTGATAAGCTTCCATTACTGTGTTTTGTCATGGCTTAAAGAAATAGCCAACATCAAGTGTATGCCTTCACCATTAACGAGTTTGGACTACTTTAGTCAAATCATTACTTCATTATACATTGATCGATGCTGAACCAAAGCTAGAATATATGTGCTGTCTCTGTACTAGCTGCATTGCAACAACTTGCGGAAGAAGAAGCTAGAATATGATGATGCGAGCACATGCAAACAATATGGGAACTTTTATATTATCCAAACTGAATATCCTCTTTTCTTGTTTAGTGTGGGAAGGAGACAATGCAAACGTACGTACGTAAACGGCTAACATGACCTAAGATTTCCCAACAGCCTCAACTGTGCTTCTTGGTTTCTACCGAAATTTCAACAGATCAGATCTTAATTTCGTTGACTGTTGGCGTAGAGGTTAAGTTGACGTTCAACACACACTTGAGAGTTGAATTGGCACATCACACACATGTAATAAAAGTTTGATCGACTATCTCACCTCGCCAAGGAAATGTATACATAAATACACAGCATGTTCTTTAGGTAAAACATAGAAAGTTCTAAAACATATTCGATCTTCATGATCAAAGAATGCCAGCAACCGGTTTGAAATTAAGTGAGCCCACGAGGTCCGTTTAGCCATCTAATTATCAAAGTTGTCATTAGTTATAAAATTAGTAGGTAGTTGTAGTTTTGTTGGCCTGAGAAACCATAGAGCGCTGGTTGGTAAAAACAGTGAAAAATACAGAATGTGTTAGTAATCGTGTTCCCATAGTTAAAATTTTAAGAACAATATCTAAGTATCAAACAATCGGAACATTACTTCAAAAAAAATAAAAATTGGACCATTCATCACAACAATACATGCAATTTTAAAATATTCACAATTGATATGGTATCTGATAATAAGATCCCAACATCATATAAATACCTATCGTCCGTGATTTCGTCTCCATGTATTATAATATATTTTACTTATTATTTTAAAAAAAAATACGACTATGATGAATTAAATGGTTAATAATTCTTACTACTTTAAAATTCACGATGAAATTAATGGATGAATCTAATAAGAATTCTCTCTTAATTTTTTGTTTTTATTTTTTGTTGTTGAGAAAAATAAGAATTTCCCTCTTAAAAAGGGTTCTTAAAATTTCACTAGGTTTGGGAACGGTTCGGTTTCACTTATAATTTTCAGGAACCGGAACCGAATCGTTTGATTTATATACGGTTCGGTTCCTTATATTTAAAAGGCAAAACCCCGAACCGGTTCATAAACCGATTCGGTTTCACGGTTCCTCAGTTTGGAACCAAACTATAATTTGTGATTGTTGTTTCTAATATATATGAGTCTATACTCATCATAATACATTAGCTGATTAATAATAACATACAAATATATTTCATAGTTTTTGCGTTGAGTGATATAATCAAATAAAAATATCATTCAACTTCATAAAAAAGGGTTAACTCATGATCACCAAATAAGTTATTTGAGTGACATAAAAAAAATAACAAATAACATACCCAATATATTACCCATGATTAGCAACTTGATTATTTGAGTGACAGTGACAAACAAAATAACAAATATTTTATATGTAATGATATAATGACATATAATTATAATATTTAATTAAAATATAGACTATGTACGGTTCTCGACGGTTCCTTGTAAAATAAAAACGAGGAACCGGAATCGAATCAAACCATAAGAATACGGTTCAATTCCTGATAAAATATATCCTCCAAAATTTTAGAATCAAACCAAATCGTCCTATTCCAATTCGATTCGAATCGATTTTGCGATTCCCGATTCCAAAGGCCCAGCCTAGATTTCACTAGTACTTTATAATACAAGCGCGCGTGAACCACACCAATCCTTCCTATCCATCCTTAACAACCCTTCTCCTTAACCACCACAAATACAAAACGAAAAATAAAAAAAGAAGCAAAAGAGAAAGCTCAGTCTCACGGACTCACTCTTCGTTTCTCTCGTCGTCTCTGAAGAAAAGCAAAGCTCCCCCCTGAGAAAATGGCGGTGGCCTCCACATCTCTCGCCTCCCAACTCTCCGGCCTGTCGTCTCAGTCCTTCTCCGGTCTCCGACGATCTTCCCCCAAACTCGACCACTCTCACTCTCACTCTCTCTCCCAACACCTCCACTTCAATCTTAACCGCAAACCTTCCCGCCCCGTCGTCGCCATGGCTGGCACCGGAAAGGTCCAATCTCATCTCAAATCCAAATCTCCTTAGTGAAAATTTGATAGGGAAGCTTGCGGATTGTTCTATGTGTGATTTTGATTTTGTATTTTTTTTCCTAATCGGGTTGAATTTTCTTCTGTGTGTTGCAGTTTTTCGTCGGAGGAAACTGGAAGTGTGTAAGTATTTTCTCTTTTGCAACAATGTCTTTCCGTCGGCGGCGATACCTATAGTGTGTAGAATTTGTTCTTAGATAGTTTCTGCTTTGCTGTCAATACTTAAGATCCAAGTAGACTACTAGGTATTCAAGCATGTGGTGTAATTTGATCTTTCTGCTTTTGTTGGTTTGTTTAGAATGGTACAAAAGACTCGATCAGCAAGCTAGTCTCAGACTTGAACAGTGCAACATTGGAACCAGATGTTGGTGAGATGATGTTTAATCTTCAGTATATACCTGATTTAGTTTCAGTGGATCTATCAGATTCCAATCTCAATCGTGTCACTGACCATCTAGATTTTCATATAACAAAATTAAGTTTAAATATGTATACAGTTGTGAGAAGGTTAATATAGCAACGGAGTGATAAAGTTGCAACTGTGTGAAACAGACCGTTGTGTTAACTTAGAAACTAGAACTATTTTTCTTTAAAAATGGATATCAGTTATATGTTTTTTGGAGTACTAAATGTATCACTTTGTTAAATATATTCACAATCTGTTTGCATGGAAAATTCACGTAAAGAGTTTAGTTTTAAAACGTTTC
This sequence comes from Geum urbanum, assembly GCA_946800695.1. Taxonomy (NCBI): domain Eukaryota; kingdom Viridiplantae; phylum Streptophyta; class Magnoliopsida; order Rosales; family Rosaceae; genus Geum; species Geum urbanum. The sequence continues at coordinate 1,996,775 of OX327002.1, read as the reverse complement.
TAACTATTGAATTCTTTTACAATGCACAGATGTTGTTGTAGCGCCACCATTTCTTTACTTAGACCAGGTGAAGAGCTCACTAACAGATCGTATCGAGATATCTGGTCAGAATTCTTGGGTTGGGAAAGGTGGAGCTTTCACGGGAGAAATCAGGTTAGTGTACTGGATGACAATGTCAAATTTGTCTATGCTTAATGGGAGTCCTTTCTTGTCGCTATTAATAGAATTCATTCTTGATTGTGTGGGGATGGCCCTGTATCACTTTGAATGGAAACTTTGATATATTTTTATATATGCAATCAAACTTATTACCACTGCATGTGAACATCACATAAATTTCCTAAATCATTCTTGTTATTTTACTGCATGCAACATGAGTAGTCCATTTTATAGGTTATAACTTAAGAATCTGAGAAGTTTTTTGTAATACTGTTGTGTTATTAATTTACTAATTCACATAATAATTATGGTTACCATTACATGTTTTAGCGTGGAACAATTGAAGGATATTGGCTGCAAATGGGTTATTCTTGGGCACTCGGAACGAAGACATGTGATTGGTGAAGACGATCAGGTGAATGTTTCAAAAGATTTAATTATATAAGGAATTTCTTTAATTAATTAGCGGGTTTGATGTATGAGAAGTGTTCAAAGCTGACTCAAATGTATGTTGACTGCAGTTTATAGGAAAGAAAGCTGCCTATGCCTTGAACGAGGGCCTTGGGGTCATTGCTTGCATTGGGGAAAAGTTAGAAGAACGAGAAGCAGGGAAAACTTTTGACATCTGCTTTCAGCAATTGAAGGCTTTTGCTGGTAATTACCACGATGCCTTTTCTTTTATTTTATTTCAGGATTGCTGCCGACTATTAAGTTATGCTCTAAAAAGGAATCACATTTAGTGTGTATCATACTGATTTAGTATATTGTGTGCAGATGCTGTACCTAGTTGGGAAAATATAGTTGTGGCATATGAGCCTGTATGGGCCATTGGAACTGGTAAGGTTGCCAGTCCACAACAAGCTCAGGAAGTACATGTAGCTGTTCGTGATTGGCTAGAAAAAAATGTGTCTGCAGAAGTTGCATCGAAAACCAGAATTATTTATGGAGGTAGCTACTTTCCTGAAACTTTGATTCATAGTTCATCTATCTCTTACAAATTTACATCTGTCACCGAGGATTAGAAAGACCAGACACATGTTTTGAAAGTAGCTCAAGACAGGTAAAATCCATTGGTTAGAGTTAAAACCATGCAAATAGTGGGAGTTTGGTGTTTGGCTTGTCCTTGAGGCATTATTTATGGATCTTACAACTGGAAGAGGTAGATCACCTTAGAAACATTGAATCTTGACCTTATATATAGAAATTTATTTGGCTTTGTCCATTTTACCACGATCAGTAACTTATTTGGTTTCAACATGATTAATGAATAGCCAACCTAGAAGCTTAAACTTTTGGGACTTGTCGTATTAAACATTACGCGCAACCAGTGTGACACTAGTGCGTCGTATTAAACATTATGCGCAACCAGTGTGACACTAGTGCTCATCAATGATGATTCTACTCAGCTGTTTAAAGTATACTAGTCTTTTCTTCACTGACATCAAAAACCTGATAGAATAGTAATGTAACAATATTTGAATATGGATTCAGGATCTGTAAATGGAGGCAATTCTGCCGAGCTTGCAAAGGAGGAAGATATTGATGGATTTCTAGTCGGTGGTGCTTCCTTGAAGGTACGATCCTTACAACTTTAACCTTCAGATTCTATCTTTAATTATATTTTTACATGATCTGACGAAATTGAGTTTGATTTTACCTAGGGTCCTGAGTTTGCTACCATTGTAAATGCTGTGACATCCAAGAAAGTTGCTGCATGATTATGACGGTTTGATGGCTACAAGATCAAATAAGGAGCAATGAGAATTGCTTTGGGTTGGGTTGGAAGAAGCTTGTTGTAACAAATGTATGAGGCAATCTATATTTTTCGGATTTTTCTTTTTCGTCATTTTTAACTCAGTTTTTCCTTCCTCCATAAAGATAGGTTATATCTTCTATCCATTTTGCATGGGCCACTTGTCTGTGGACATTAGATAAATACCAGTCTGTATCACAAGGGTCTCTTAAATGTGTTTTCCATAATCAGTGGTCTGTAGTGACCATATCATGCTCTTGCCATACCTAAATTTGAGGCATGGACAACTGATGGTTCTGCTTCAAACAATTACTCTACAAACAGCAGCTCCTTTGGGATAAAAAAACTGGTAATGCCGAGCAAAAACTCAAAAATTATAATTATTGGATGACTTCCGTTGAGCTACTCTTTAGATATTCTATTTTTTTGTTTTTGCAGTGCTCATAAGCATGATGTATGTAGTCATAAATTGTATTCCAGGACGAGGAGAGGATTTGGTCCATCTGATATATTTGCTAATTTAACCTTGCACTTCAGTTGCAGTTCCTAAATCTTAATTGACCTAACATGTGCACTGTAAATAATTTCGGTCACTATAAAAGTCACGGGAGTTGCATATGCCGAAAGCCTAAGACCAACAGTTTAATACTAACACAGCAGTGGCTACAATCAATCCATTGCACCTTGACGCTTCTTTGCTTTTGCAATGATGGGATTGCACAATTTCTGAAGTTGTTCCCTTCTGTTGACATAGTCACAATATCCAGCAGATTCACTCTTCAGCCCACCGCAATGCCTCTTCTATAGCCCCATCAATTCTTTTCCTTTTCGTTCGGTCGAATACTAGATCGGGCATTCTCTTGCTCAAGTCTTTTGCATAGTCTTCTAATGCAGTCTTGGCCTCCTCTTTATTTTTGAAGTACTCCTCATCCTCTGCCTTGTATTTCTCTGCCTCCTTGATCATCTTTTCAATTTCTTGCTTAGATAACCTGCCTTTATTATTGACGATTCTAATCTGGTTCTTGAGACCCTGTAACTTTTCCTCGGCAGAGATGGTCAAAAATCCCATTGGCATCAATGTCGAAGCATACATTGATTTGAGGCGTTCCTTTTGGAATATAAGGATGGAGTCCTGAGAGATCGAATGTACCTAAAAAGTTATTTTCTTTACTATTGTTCTTTCACCCTCATACACTCCGACTTTCAAGGCATATTGATGTTTGTCTATAGTTGTGGCAACTTTAGTTTTCTTCGTGGAAATGGTAGTATTTCTTGGGACGTAAACATCAAATCTTCCTGTGCGACGCTCTTTGTGGAGTCACATCTAACAAGAGCAGGTCTTGAACCTTTTCAATGCCACCACGCAAACCTGCAGCTTGTACGGAAGCTCCATAAGCAACCGCTTCAGCAGGATCGATGCTCCTACAAAGCTCCTTACTATCAAAGAAGTAATGCAATAACTGCTGTATCTTGGGAATTCTACTAGATCCACCAACAAGCACGACGTCATGAATACTGTCACTTTCCATATTAGCATCTTTCATACATTTGTCCACGATCCTCATGCATTCTTCAAAGAGATCCATGTTGAGTTGCTCAAATCTAGCTCTTGTTATCCTGTAGTTGAAGTCAATACCTTCAAACAAAGAATCAATTTCGATGGTTGTTTCAGAAGTTGACGAAAGAGTCCCTTTTGCTTTCTCACAACATGTTCTTTATCTTCTCAATGTTCTACCGTCTTTGCTAATGTCCTTGTTGTATTTCCTCTCAAACTCTTGCACAAAATGGTTCACCATTCTATTGTCAAAGTCTTCACCTCCAAGATGAGTATCTCCTGCAGTAGCTTTCACTTCAAATGTTTCATCTTCAATTTTAAGAATGGATACGTCAAAGGTACCACCACCAAGATCGAATATGAGAACGCTCCTCCCACCTTTGTGAGTAATATTTTTGTCAAGACCATAAGCGATTGCAGCAGTTGTTGGCTCGTTAATGATACGCATCACATTTAAGCCGGAAATTGCACCAGCATCCTTTGTTGCCTGTTGTTGATAATCACTAAAGTAGGCTGGTACAGTTATAGCTACATTTTTTACTTGCAATCCAAGGTAACTCTCTGCTATTTTACACATTTTATAGAGAACCATTGATGATATTTCCTCCCCTGTAAACCTCTTGTCTTGGTTTCTATAGTTGACCACAATCATCGGCTTGCTCCCTTCGCCAGCAATCACCTTAAAGGGCCATAACTTCATGTCACTCTTTACACAAGGGTCATTAAATCTCCTACGTAACCTTTTCGCATCTGAAACATTACAAAGATAAGATGTCAATTAGTAAGACTAAACGCTTTCTAGTTGTACATTAACAAGAATCAATAAATTAGAAAGAGGATAACTAAGAAATATATGAAGAAATATAGTAAAACTTCTATAAATGAATAACTTTGGGATCGGAGAAAATTATTACTTTAGCAAGGTTATTATTTTATCGATAAATGAATAATTTATTTATTTATCGAGACTTTTAGATATTTCCTAGTTAATGAAAATAATATGATAATGGAATCGCATATTGATGAAGAGATAATTGCAGGATAAAGAATCCACATGATGAATCCGATCATGATCTAGATAACAATTATGTTATATGGATAGTTTCTCCAAAAAAAGCATTTGAGGCAATAATTAACTAATTACCTTGAATAAATTTTTGCTACAAAATAAAAAGAATTTATCAATTATGATGCACTAATTGCAAAAAATAAAAGGCGAAGATGCAAAGAAAAAAAAACTACAATAAAGTCTTTTTTCAAGAAATAGAAAAGTTGATCAAGAAAATAGAAACTCTGGGTTAAGAATTTAATTTTTATGAATTTTAATATATTTTTATGTTTTTAGAATTAAATTAATACTTTACTAGTCATTGTAAACATGCTATACATGTGTTTGACCGTAATTTTTTTCTTAAACAACCTAAAAAAGAAGCTGTTAATTTTTGAGGTAGTTTTTTCTTGAGGTAATTTTTCTCTCCTGCAAGGTAATTTTTCTTTTTCAAATGGGTAGTTTTTTTGTTCAAAAGGGTAGTTTTTCATTTTCAAACCGGTAGTTTTTTTGTGTGAGATAAATCTGGGAAGTTTTACTAATTATCCAATTAATTTGTTTTATTTTACTTTCACATTTATATCTTATAACTGTTTAACTGTTTAATGATTTTTTAACATTTAAAGGGTATTATAGTAATAAAATGTGTATGTGTCGATCAAAGGAAAAAAGCTTTGAGACAAATTGGCGAATGAAGCTGAGATGTTAATGTATATATGGAGAGAGACCGAGCGATCCATACCAAATCCTTAGTCCACTAGAAGTTGGAATTAGATTTCCAACCGGCACATGTATTCCTAGACCGTCTAGGATTCTTAATGAGAAACAAGGTGCATGTAGTAATGGTATGTTTCCACTTCGGTAACAGTTCGATACTCGCTGCTATCTACAATGGATAATTGTAAACTTAAATCACTAAAATGTTGAATAACTTAACGTAAATTTAAAGGGATTTTTGGTCAATAAAAGGAATGAATACAGCCTCATTGCTTTGGGCCTCCTTCTTGTTCTTGCAATTGTGCTAATGATACGTTTACTGTACTATTCAGGCAGACAGGCACCACGCACATACTTTGATTTGGATTCGAGTCATGAAAAAAAAAATAAAAAATTACCTGTCTACATTAGACAGCTCGATGAATTCCTCATTTGGCAATATGGATCTGTTGATTTAAAAACAAAAACAAAACTCTAGAAAATTTCACATACATTGTACATTTTCTTGCTGTAGTATCAGCACCTAACCCAAAGAGCCCCAGCAGACTGCTCTAGCTAGTAACAAATTTGTCACTCACATTCCTCGTGAGTGGTAATCTACTTAAAGCACTAATATTGCCGCAGAAAATATTAAGGTGAAATGGATGCTAGTCATCTTTTAGTTTCTTGTAGGGAGACACCTGCCATAAACCCAACATTACATTTAGTATTAACAGCATAAGCACAGATCAAATATTAAAGAGACTTGTAAAAAGTTTCTGAACGGAAATCAATAATGAAAATATGCTGAAGCTGTTTATAGACAAAACATCTTGCCTTGTTCTATAATTTAATCTCTTTCAGTCATCATCCTTTCTGCCACCAACTACGCTGTTGGATGAACTGCCCTGTACACTATTAGAAGAGGAACATCTACTTGAAGAAGTAGCTTCTGTCACCTTATGTTCCTTACTTAATGACTTCTGCGATTTTCTCTGTGCTGGTGATAAATCCTATAAATAATACAATTCATCAATGAGGACTCCTTTTTCCAAAGAGAAATAACACTGAACCAACAAGGTCCGTCATACATCCTTCAAAATGGTGGAAAGCTTTATAAAACAAATCACAAGTCTATTGTATACCTGATCAGTTGTAGACCCAGGCGTCTTCAACTCAAGTTCTGTCATGACATCATTTGAATCTTCACTTCTGTCAACTCTACTCTTGCCAGATAGTTTGTTTCTGGAATCTTGTCTAACCGAAACTTGAGATCGACTTGCTGGATGCACAACTGGAGTCACATACGGATTGGGATGCTGCTTAACGACATTAGTGGGAGTGATGTACGGAACAAAAGTTGAACAGGGGTTAGGAATGACCCCGGGATATTGATTTCCGAAGTAAGGGTATGGCTGCATATGGGGGTGCATGGGAATTGACCCTGGAGGCATCGGCATTGGCATAGGAAATGGATATGAAGGTGGGGCCAGTACTACTGACTGTACTGAGTGATCAACAGCCCCCCAAGGAAACATGGTCCCGAGTCTCTGCTGATACTGAGCATTGAGGTTCTCAATGTCATTTTTAAGAGTTGCCTTCTCTTCTCTCAAATCGTTCTTCTCATTTGTCAACTGCTAACAACAAAATAGTGACTAACTACACATACCTTACAAAGAGAATCAAACAGATGTATAGTTTTATACACTAAATCACCTCACGAGACTCTTCGGTTAGCGAAGTGCACTCAGTTTTAAGCTTTTCTACTTCGGATGATAAATCCTTTAGCACTTGGATTGTATCAGCTAGAATGGTTGCCTTGTCATTTTTGGGTCTGTCTGGATCTGCAAGTTATGTAATACATGTAAACCAAATAATAAAATGTAAGCTGTTCATGCCTTCACCCCGGAAAAGAAAAGAAAGACTTATAGATAATCATCATACAAGAGAAGCATTTTTGTGTAAACAGAACTTAGAAGTCCACTTTACATAACATCTTTAACACACTCCACCATGATTAGAACATTGAGGTAATTTATCGTTTAAAGTTTTTGGCATGATATATAATGTATTACACTTCATACCTCCTAAAAAGACTTAATCTACAGTAGCATCACTCACTCGTATAACGTATCCCAATCTACCTAGTTCAAGATTAGCCAAGAGATAAAAGATAATGCACAGAACTCTCAACATATCATATAGCAAAGAGACTCGTCATCTAAAGACAAGATAGAAATTAAGCACCAGGAGTCCTACACATCATTCTAAATCTCCAAAGGAAAGCATATTAACGAATGCTGCATCTAGATGTATTCATAACAAGAGGGCATTTCACAGAAGGCTAGCGAGTTTAACATCACCAAAAGAAGAAACATTTCAAAACATGCATTTACATCAGTTTCAAATGCAAAAAAGGGCAGTGGCAAATAACTTGATTCATTGTTCAAATCGGGAACTCCTAACCTCTATATGATCAAAGGAGTTCAAAGTAGCCAAAATGATCAAGTAGTATATGAATTGACCGTACCCAAAACATTTCCCAACTCAAGAAAATGCTCATTCAGTTTATCCCTCCTCAATTTTTCGCGGTCTGCCTTTTGCATCTTCCTAGCAGCTACATTATTCTTAGCCTCTCCTTCATGCATTTGGCTACAAACCAGATCACAATGAATACAATCTAGTCATCCACACTCTAAATAACTCTCCAAATTGTAGAAGTCCGAAGTAAAGTATTGATTATAAGCTTTAACTAAATCAAACCCAGAAAGGATGATGAGACAAAAATGTGAACCTTGAATTGGGTATGAGGGAGTCGGAAGAAGGTTGAGGGGGGAATGGGTTTGGCGCGGTTTGGACGAAGACTTCGTGTTTGAGCTGATCCATAAGAGTCTGCTGCATCTGCATTATTGATGATGGTGATGAGGGTTCTGGGTTTTTCTGAATTGAAGATTGGGCTTAGTATAGGAGATGGTTTTGATTGTGATTTCTGAGAAGCAGAGGAGATGAAATCTTATCTGACATTGGCGAAAACCAGAGAGATATGACTGACAGACAGACTCGCACTTCTGCCGCTATTTTTGACACGTTTATTTATTTTATTTCATACAACCCAAAGCATCAATTTATATGGGCCGTGGGCTTTGAAAGTATGAATGGCCCAGCAGACCATTGAGCCCAAACTCAGGCCCAACCCGCAACTCTAATTAGGAAAATACATAAATCATTTGTGTGTTTGTTACCTAAGAAATTTCAAATTTTAGATCGAAATCCTTACTAATCCATAGTGTTGACCAATATTGAAGGTAACGCTTCTATTTTTTTCCAACAAAAAAAACATAGCATATCTAAACGTCGTCGTTTGGGAATCACAATTTTCATTTTTGATCTGTTATCGACGTCATTTGTACCAATTCCCATATATGACCACGATTTTGTCATGTTGACCAGAAACCCACGCTTTACTCACTAATCCAGACCAAACTTACAACTCGTCGTCTCCTCTCTTCTCTTCTCAGAGCTCTCTAACCATGGTGACCAAGAACATTAGGGTTTTTCTGCTCGCTCTACTCCTCGTCGCGTCACCTTTCCTTCAAGGTTCGCCCTCTCTTTCTCTCAATTTACAGATCTAGATCTATATCTACTCTGCATGCCTCTGTAATTTGACTCACTTCGTTTGTATCGCAATTTCAATATTCAAGTATCTGAACGATTGTTTCAGCTAGTTTTGGTGGATGCATGTTTAGGCTCGACTGTAATTGATCAATGTAAATGAGATCTGATTCGATACTAGTTTTGGCTCTTGGTTTTTGATCGATCATGGACTGTTAAGGGTTTAGATTCAAATCATTCAATACTGTTTTTTGATTGCGTTGTGTTGCTTCTGCTCATTTGAAAGCTTTGACATGGCTTAGCTGATTCTGCGGTTGGTGAATTGATGACTTTGATAGTGAAATTTCAGTTCATAAGTGTTGTAGCTTTAATTAGCTTTCTGAAAGCAACTTGTTGCATAGCTCTTTTTCCATTTGCTTTCAGAAAAAGTGCTTTACAATTTTGGATTCAGTTTTAAACTGCGATCTTTGTCTTTTGTGAGCCTCTGCTGATTTGGTAAAATGGTTAGCCTGTTTGATTTTGATTTGAAGTGACGAGTACTGAGTTTATGGTTCTTTGATGCTGCAGTTGCCAGGGGTGACGCAGAAGAGGATATTGCGTCTCAGGTTGTGGAAGAAAACAGTGATCTTGGGACTGTGGACGATGATGTTCCGGATTTTGGTGATGGGAGTTTCAGCGCAGCTCCAGGCATAGATACAGTCTGTGTCTTCCCGAAAAATAGCGGAAAAAGTGAGAATCTAGACTAGTGTTATATATTTCCGTCTATGTATGATTTTGAGTGGTTTGTTGAATTGTTCATTTACTTTGACATTGTCTTTGCAGATGTGGCAGCAGGAGAACAGACTGAACTACTTGTTGGATTGAAAAATAATGGTAATTATTTCTCTCAAAATACTTGTTTTTTTTAGCTCTGTGGATTTCTTCGTTGCACATTGGAGACAGTTTTAATTGAAACTATCATGAATAAATATCTTGTTCAATGGATATAATGTCCTGTGGTAATTTCATTGCTCCTCTTTTGTTTGACTTTCTGAATTGTATACAGTACATGGTTGCTAAGTTTTGATGAATAAACAGGGGAGTCAAGTTTGAAAGTCATTGTAATCAAAGCAAGTGTTCACCTTCCTTTCGATCACAACCTGCTTGTTCAGAATCTCACTGCAATGGTAAGCCTTCATATGCACATGTTGATATGTATATGTGATATGCGCTCTATATCAAATATTGATGCTGGTTCTTTGTGAAGAATTTGTTTCGTTTCTTACCTATTCTTATGAACTTGATAGTGTTGTATCAGAATTTTGTGTATTGTGCTTGAGCTTCATAATCTATTTAGCAGTTGAATACTGTTTTAGTGGCTTGCTGTGAATTGCTCTGTACTTTCATCATTACATCTAACTTCAATTACAATTGAGGCATGTGTGTGACTCTACAAGATGCACCAGATGACAGTTTGTGGTTATCACTTACTATTGTCAACATTGAGATGAACTTAAATGCTATTTATTGTATCTAATATATAAATAAGGTCTATGAGATATTTTTCATTATTGAATTGGTAAGAACTTTTCCTTGATGAGTGATTGATGCTATCTGATTAGGGCTAAGCTGCCGTTGATCCATTAATTCTTCTACTCTCCAAAGTTTCTTGTATGGCATTTAGATATTTATAAATATGAGAGGTACAAATCACTTTGAATAGATTATAATAGTTTTCATGGCCGACTCCACAATTGAAGTGGAGCAGCGTGATCTCTAAATGTGTAACTTTGAACAGATACGTTTGGAAGAATAATGATAGAATAGTTTGTCATTATACGTGCTTGATAAGTTGATAACCTATGTAGCACCGACACTACATTCTAGTGCCGTGTCACGTGTCTGACACTTGGGGAAGCTTGGGGACGCCGAGTCCAAAGTGCCACGGGCGTGTCCCAAAATTTTGTTATTTGGACACTTGAGGACACTCCTTAAACACTCGGGGACACTCCTTTGACACTCGGGGACACTTTAGTACATCAAAAAATATATATATTTTTACATTTTTTTAGTAAGATCATATTGACTATAGAATTAGTTGATTGAGTTGGAGATATAAATGTATATTATGGTTGTATTAAGGTTAACAGTTTTCATCCATGAACAAAATCATTCTAACCGTACATCATTGTTGTCTCTAACTTCTTCTTTGGTTGATATATGGATTTAAAAGATATGTCCAACTTAATTTTAGTTTATGTTATATTAAATATTTATATTTATATTAAATTAATTGCCGTGTCCTGCCGTGTCCGTGTCCTACATTTTTAGATTTTGCCGTGTCCCATGTCCTCACGTGTCCGTGTCCCCATGTCAGTGCCCATGCCCGTGCAACATAGTTGATAACTATAATTTCTGTCTTTCACTAAGCTGTAAGAACACTAAAGGGCTTAAATTGTATATATCCCCTGTAACACTATTGCATGCTATGCTTTCTATTTTGTAAGAGATGTCCTTTTCATTTCCATATTAAAATTCATGTGTTTAGTTATGCTGGTGTTTTATTAAATTGCCTCTGGTTAGCTTCATTCTCATAATTTCTCATTTGCATTTACTGTTTCGATTTAATTGTAGGCTTTTAACAATGCATCAGTTCCAGTTTCTGCTCAGGCTAGTTTCCCATACATCTTTGCTGTCAGCAAGTACTTGCAGGTACTGTGTTTCTTAAAGAAGTAACAAGCCTATTTGAATATTTCTTAACCTAAAAATCACTTGAGCGGTAAATTACTTATGGCCTGAAGCAATTTGTTTGTACATGCAGGCTGGAACATTTGATCTGGTGGGTTCCATTATTTATGAGATTGACCAGCAAACTTACCAAAGCACATTCTACAATGGTACCATTGAAGTAGTCGAAGCTGGTAGTCTTGTTAGCATTGAGTCTGTCTTTCTTATCACTCTTGGGTTCGCTCTTCTTGTGCTTTTAGGATTATGGATTCAAGGGCAAATACAGCAACTTTCTAAGGTATTGCATATTTACTATAAGATAGTTGTATTTGCTGAAATTTTTTTTCTTCTACTTTTTATAAGGCACATCCCAATCCGTTAACCTACATTGATTGGTTGTTACTTTAACATCTTTAATTCTGGTCTTTTACATATCACCTAAAATGATATGTAAAAGAGGCAATCGACATATATGTGCATGAGCGACACAGATCATGAGATTTGGTTTGTATATGGTGTCCATGTGTTTGTTGTCATGTGGTCTCCTGGCTTGGATCAATTATATTTGTATATGTTTGCCAAGTAGACTATGTTTTAATCATAGAATTGTTGTCATTTATGTTTCTATGCTCAGAAAACCAAGAGGGTTCCCAAGGTGGAAGTTGGAACAAGGTCTACTGATGCATCAATGGATGAATGGCTTCAGGTATGCAGCTGGGCACTTGAAATAATCTTCCAGAGTTGTTATTACTAATTGTCAGATATAACTTTTTCTTTTTCTTCTTTGGCAGTTTAAACTTGGAAATAAATAAATACATAAATAAATAAAAAGACCTTTCTATCTTCAGCAGTTTAAGCTAATTGTATATAGTCTGTCTACTGGCGCTGCATTGTTTCACCTGCTATTTATTTTCCAATTGCATGACTGGGTGATTTTTATATATGTTTTCAAAACCACTCACAAAAGTAAAAAGGAGGATACTTGTGTTTGAATGACGTGCTTCATATTGGGGTTAACTGGTTAACTTCAAGTAGACCTTGTAACTTGCTCCTGACATGTTCCTTTTTTCCTGTTTTGATTGTCAGGGAACAGCATATACTCAAGCTAACAAGTCCAAGAAGAAGAAGTAGATTACAGAATTTTGTGCAGTTCAGCTGCTCAAGAGATTACATGGAAGAGCAGACGCTTGTAACTCACATTAGGGTTGTGGAAATACTAAGTTATCGACGTTAGATGAGAAGAAACCTGAGTTTTGTTGTAGTTTTGAAGTATATCACGCGGTTTTCAATTTAGAATGAAGTTGAGAAGGAAAAGTAACACATATCTCTGTTAGGAATTATGTCACTCGGTTTCCTCTTAATACAGTTTTCGTTGAGTTATCCTTGTGCTCTACCTCTTTAAGTGAATTTGATATGCGTTCACCTGAATGAAAAGGTTAAAACTTATTACTCAATATATAAAGGTTAATGGCATGGTAAGATCGCTGTATAAATCTGCATATTTCTATCCTCTTGTTCACATGAGCCAGTCATCAATGTCTACCTCACGATCTTGTTCAATTGGGTTGATGACCGCATTTGAGAGGTCAAGGAGCGGGCGGAGGCGCATATTCTCACTGAGAGGGAGTGGGCGGAGGCGCGCCTTCTGGAGGAGCGGGAGCGGTATGAGTTGCGGCTTCGAAAGATCAAGGCAAGGACCGAGGCGTAGATTTGAGACATGATGTTACAGATGGAGTTACTGTCGCCGCCTAGTAGTAGTTCACATGTGCCGTTTCAGTTTTCACGAAACACCGACCACAATGGTAATGATGACAGTTGTGGGAGTGACGTGGACTAGGGGTTAGGACACTGATGTAGATATCCGCTATTTGTAGATAACATAGATATAGATTGACTATTATGTAGATATTTTAATTTTAGATAGATTGACTATTATGTAGATATTTTAATTTTAGTAATTTTATCTGAAATTTGGTTTTTTATTTAATTTAATAACTTAGACGACGAACATGAAAATGTCGTCTAAGAAATAACGGTTAGACGACGAAATTGTACGTTCGTCGTCTTAGTTATAACGGTTAGACAAAATCAAAAATGTTTGTCATCTAAGATATGGTTTTGTGACGGAAAAGTTCGTCGGTAAAGCCATAAAGTATTCTTAGCCTAAAAAATTAGACGACGACATTGTTTTCGTTGTGTAAGAAACTTTTTAGACGACGAAGATTATATTTTCGTCATCTAAAGTTTGTTGCGACGACGGACCTTAGGCGACAAAATGTTCGTCACCTAAAACTTTGACCCAGGAAATGACTCTCTTTGGCCGTGAATTCATTTCGTCGTCTAATATAGATATTTTAGTAGTGAGGTTTCACTGCGTCAATATATTGTGTGTTTTCTTGCTGTTTACTTGCTTAATTCTTTCCCAGGATTTTCACATCAGAATTCGCTCGCACTACTTTTTACATGAATTAGGGATAGTCAATAAAATGTTACATTGGTTACAAATTATAAGCACCTCATGAAGTTTATTTTGTGAGATTGCACTGGCTTTATATTCCCCTTGTCAGGGAATTTAATTTGGTGCCCTGGCTATATATGAAATATGAATGACATTCTGCTCTTTGTTCGATGGAAACAGGGTATGAATGACTTCTTGCCTCTTTCTGCAGCTAGATGATTAGAATTTACGTACAGAGTCTACCTCTGTTTGGTCCTTTAAGATTGCCAACAGTCATCATGATGCCAATTCATACATACAAGAAGATGGTTCGGTCATTTACACCATATGTCCCAACTCCCATAACTGCTAAATGTGTCACTATCATGATGACAAGTTTGATCGCCGATGACAAACCTTATAGGTGATTGCAAGTATCTTATACATGACCTTAAGACGTTTCGACTCGAAACCGTGCTTACTGAATATGCAATGCCGGAGTTTTAATTATGGATGCACACTACGTTTAGAGCAGGCAGAATTGAGACATTACGAATTTACGATGATCGGATTGATCGGTAACCGGCCAACATTTCAGACCAAATTCGATGTATATATACAAACTTTGTACCAACAGCTCGCTTATTAAGATTCGAGAGAGTACAAAGCCTAAATGAAGTATCAACTGTCCCTTGTACCTGTATCTTGATATAAGATCGACTTGAGCTCAAATGGCATTCATACGTTCCTCTATGACTTTCTGAGCTGTGTGGCCATTTCCTCCTAACCAACAGTAACCTCATCATGGGGTATCATTGCTATCCGGCTAGTACATTCTGTTAATTTTAATTTCTGTTACATGTTATTCTAGAACGTTTAATTATATATATCAATATGCCGAGCAATTATCATGTACTAAACCCCAAAATTTACTTAATTATCAAATATTGTGTCATGTACACTTGGATAAAATACCGTCATATATATCATGTTCACGTACGTAAATTGGTACTCTTTCTCATGTCGTTTACGAGCTAGAAATAGTTGAGATCAGAGTGTACTTGCATTTTCAATATGCATGTCACACATACAAAGACGTTTCGAGAAGTTGGATAAATTGATCCAGGCCACCATTCTTAAATCTTAATAGATTGCCCCCAAGTCCCAACTGTTTTTCTCCATTATATTTCGACCCATGCATGTTTAATTACATTAACCGATTTCAAATCAGAGGTACGTACGTAGCTCGAGTTAGGTTTTCAGCAGGCTTTTTATTTTGCCGCAGCTAATAATTCAATACTTTAACTAATTATATAATATACATATATCATGGAGTTTTGAAAAAAGAAACAAAAAATGTTGATCGGTATGAAATGCATGACTACTACGTACTTGTAGCTGAATAAGCACATGAAGTAGTTAGCTAGAGATCTGTATGCAGATCACAATTCACATTCTTTTCTCCTTCTATCAGTTTTTCCAACTGTGACAAATACAACCAATTCAAAAGTTCCCAAGAAAACTGGTCCAATTTAAACCAAGTCATCTCCGTAAAAACAAGCTAAGCCAAATTGGGTATAACAAGGATCGTTTAACTTGAGAAGCAAGGTATTAATGGGGAGCTGAATAAGTAGGTTTAGACAGATAATACGTTAAGCTTTTGCAGTTGGGGAACTTACGATCTCATTCAATTCCGTTGAAAATAATGGCCGCTGTAATGCACGTTATTGTCTCTTTCTCTCCCCAAAACGTAGGTCATCTCTGCCCTAGCCTCATGTGATGCCCTTAAGTTTAGTGTCGGTGTGCCTTTAAAAATCACTGCCATATGGCCACTATATATAACCAGCCTTGGTATATTGTCCCATAAGCCAAGTGAGTTCTCACTTCTTCTTTCCATATCTTTATTGGGATTTGGTTCCCCCAATGAAGAAATCTCATATCTGCCTCGTCTTGTCCTTATTTTGTTTAGGACTGAGCAGCTTCTGTTATGCCGATGATCAGAAGACAGTTGAGGTAGTTGGTTTTGGAGAATGTACCGACTGTGTTCAGAACAACATTAAGACCAGTCATGCCTTTGCAGGTATGTTCCAATTTTTTTGTTCATGACATTTCTTGTTCCATAGCTACATTTTGTGTTAGGTACATAGATTTTCAATAACTTTGCCGATTTCTCGTCTAGGTCTTCGCGTGACGATCGACTGCAAGGCGGAAAGCGGCCACTTCGAGAGGAGAGGAGCCGGCGAGCTGAACGAAGAAGGGAAGTTCACGGTGTCGATTCCAAAGGAGATTGTCAAGGATGGAGGAGATGACCTCAAGGAGGAGTGTTACGCACAGCTTCATAGTGCAAAGGCATTACCATGTGCTGCTCATGATGGACTTGAGTCCTCCAAAGTTGTGTTCAAGTCCAAAAACAGTGATGGCAAACAGACCTTTGGGGTTTCTGGAACTAAACTGAAGTTTTCACCAGCTACATGCATGTCTGCTTTCTTATGGCCTCACTATAAACACCCACTCCCCAAGATCACTATCCCTAAGGTCACTATACCTAAGGTCACTATCCCTCCCTTCTACAAGAAGCCATGCCCTCCCAAGATCCCAATTTTCAAGAAACCACTCCCACCACCTGTGCCAGTTTATGTGAAGCCCCTTCCTCCACCTGTCCCAATCTACAAGAAACCTAACCCTCCTCCAGTACCGGTTTACAAGAAACCAAACCCTCCTCCAGTACCAGTTTACAAGAAACCTAACCCCCCACCGGTGCCAGTCTACAAGAAGCCACATCCCAAGAAACAACCCAAGAAGCCATGCCCACCACCAGTCCCAGTATACAAGAAGCCAAACCCACCACCAGTTCCAGTATACAAGAAGCCAAACCCACCGCCAGTTCCGGTATACAAGAAGCCAAACCCACCACCAGTCCCGGTATACAAGAAGCCATGCCCACCACCAGTTCCGGTATACAAGAAGCCACTTCCACCGCCAGTACCGGTCTACAAGAAGCCGCTTCCACCGCCAGTTCCCGTGTACACAAAGCCGCTTCCGCCACAGGTTCCTGTCTACACAAAACCACTCCCACCTTCCATTCCAGTTTACAAGCCAAAGCCACACCCTTTCTTCAAGCCTATCTCACCTTCAATTCCATGGTACAAGCCAAAGCCACACCCGTTTTTCAAGCACCCGTTCTTTAAGCCTCTGCCTCCTCACCATCCCTTCTTTAAGAAATCACCACCGTACCCAGCACAAACTGCTCCCAATAAGGTTTAATTTGCCCTAGACGCTCTATTAAATTTGTTTTATTTATTTACATGTAACTAAGATGAATATTGTTGTGTGATCATGTGCATGTGTGGAATCCTTATATCATGGTCATAATAAATTATGAACCTGCAGTTCAAGCCATAGAGATAGAGATCGAGGATTAGCAGTATTGTACGCTATATAGGCAGATCAGATCGTCAGATCGATGACTGAGAGTGAGAGAGTACTGCAACAGATCGAAAGAAAGTGTTTCTTGAAATGATTTTATTTTATAAATTAATTGGTGAGTTTGACTTGTGTTGATTGTGTTTCATTTACTTGCATACGTGATCGATCAGTACGTAATTCGCGATGTCGGTATAATAATTTGCGGTTTTTCAGATGCTCAGAGAGATCGATCGATCAGATAACGTACGTGGATGTTCAAAAGAAAATGTGGTTTTCACCTAGCTTTGTTCCTTAATTAATTATCTTCTGCAAATTCTACCCTAATTCCCACGTCTTTACTTATCAACTCAATCTTTAGCTATAATACATGCATGCAAATTAATTTGTTTCCATTTATGAGATCGAGATTCGAGAGTCGAAGGCCACAAAACTCAAAATCTATAATAAGACTCCCCAGAAATACAAATCAAGTACTGATGTTGAATCCGAAGTACATGCACACGTACGCCCTAGCTAGTTGATTATGATTTAGCTTAAGAAGTTATAACGATTAGCTTATGAAAACTACATTTCGCCAGCTTCTATAAGCAACTACTTATTCGTACACCTTTTTGAGTTGTGATGTATGGCTTAATTATTTAGGAAAAATATCTAAAATGATCACTAAACTTTGTCAGAATAGACAATTTGATCATTGAATTTTAAAAAATATCAAAAATGACACTGAACTTTAACTTTGTTTATCAATTTGATCACTTTGTCTTTTTTAAACATTCTAATTTGTTCAATATTTTGCTTATATATAGATAAGATTACGAGAGAAATGTGCATACAAAGAGTTAGAGGAGTATGAAAACCACCATGAAATAAGAAAAATTGACATTCAAGATGGGTAAAGTGATCAATTTGATAGACAGAGTTAAAATTCAGTGACTATTTTGATATTTTCTAAACTTGAGTGATTAAATTGTCGATTTACAAACTTAAATGATCATTATAACTATTTTCTCGATTATTTAACGTAGTTATTATTTAGTTAAAGAAAAAACCATGAACTAACCTTTGCCGAATCGGTATCTATGTACGTAGCTTTATTTCAGTTCGTATATATTGCTAGCAGCTTCAATCAAAATCATATATCTCATTATAGCTATTTTCTCAAATATTTAACGTAGTTATTATTTAGTTAAAGAAAAAACCACGAACTAACCTTTGCCGAATCGGTATCTATGTACGTAGCTTTATTTCAGTACGTATATATTGCTAGCAGCTTCAATCAAAATCATATATCTACATTTTTGTCGAGTACGTGCACACACGTTGCCATGGAAATGATGCCATGCATCAGGCTGGAAACTGTTGTCTCTTTTAAATTTGGAACAATGCCATTAGTCCATAACTAACTTGCCTTTGGGTTCAGATGTGTACGTACGTCAAATGTGAAATCCCTAAATTTGCCCCATGCCGCCCTCGTTCGATCTGTTGTTTGATCATGATGACATTGACATTGACATTGCATGTTGGCATTTAATTCATGAAAAGGAAACATGCATGATTAGTTTTCGAACTTTCTTGATTTTTTCATTCTCCTTTCTTCTGTGTGTGGTCGATCAATAATTTGGCCAGCAAACTGAGCCATCATGATATATGTATGGTACATACTCATAAGTCATAACTACGTACATATTTCTGGTATAGAAAATTAACTTAAAAAATCATATATATATATATATATATATAGAGAGAGAGAGAGAGAGAGAGAGAGAGAGAGAGAGAGAGAGAGAGAGAGAGAGAGAGAGAGAGAGTCTTGGCTAAGCTAGTAGGAATGATATCCATCACGTAATAGTGCAGGCATCTGTTTAGGTAATCAGTAGTCTTGGCTAGCTATAGCAAGTTGACCGAGAGCACTAAAGAGTACAATGTACGTGCTCAAGATCAAAACATTATTTTCGACGATGTTTTCAACCCCTTAGTTCGTCTAGTAATCTGATGAATCTCTATCTAAATGCTTAGTCGTTAATCAGTATTTTTGGACTTCTTATATACGAGATAATATGTTTCTGGTATATGTGTTAAACAAAAAAGTTTGAACTCTTTGTATATTTGGACTTATTATATAAGAGATATATAATATATTTCTTATATTAATGAGTGTTATATAAATAGCAAGTTTTTGGGCTCCTTGTATAAGAAGGACAAAATTGTGTTTTAATCTCTTTGGCCACGTTTACTTACTTGGAATCAGAATCAATTCGCCGAAATCTAAATCACAAGGAATCATAATAGGAATATATCATTAATTTCTATTGACATTACTTTTATCATTTGAAATCATATCAGGAATCGAAATCAAAATTAGTTTGGTTACACAAATATATATATATTTTTTTATGATTTTGAGCAAAGTTAATTGAAAAAAAGATTAAAATGACACGGATATAAGAACAAATTATATGAGCTAACTAAATACAAAAAACGAAAACCAAATGTCAAATCTAGCAAACTCTATAGCTAGCTAGACAAAGTTTCAAATTCAACAAAATAATAATTATATATAATACATTTAGAAAAATTTGAAATATAACTATTTGTAGTAGCAATTTAGAAAATAGATTAAAATATCATGTTTAAAGAAATGAGAGTCATTTAATAATACATAAAGTTCTTTAAAAAAATATAGGTAAGGGTATTATTGGTACAAAACTTGATTACGGGAGGAATGATTCACAAACTCACTTCTCCCCTTGGGAATCTTATCCCGAGTTTATTCGGGAATGATTCTTGATAAGGTGGTGAGACCCACCTCCATTCCGATTCCGATTCCAATCCCAAATGTGCAAGTAAACGCTGGAATTCTCTCATCTTGGAATCATTCCCAGAAATTTGATTCTCATTCCCAATTAGTAAACATGCCCTTTAAAGACTTACATAACCTCATTTAAAATAGTCTCTTGTGATACCAAACATGAAATTGAATTATTTTCATAATATGCTAAGAATTATAATATAAGGTGGTGTAATAAACATGTTCTTAAAAACTTACATAAACTTATTTAAAATCTAACATTAAATTAGACTATTTTTAAAATAAGCTAAGAATAAAAAGATTTAATAAACATATCCTTACTATATGCATAGAGTTGACAACCTTGCCGATCTAAATAGACAAGGTTAACATTTTTAGCGTTCGATTAACAAATGGATGAAAAACTGTAAGTCTACGTAATTGAGTTCAGAGCTAGACATTGTCTGCGAGTCGGCCCGCAAGTTTTTGGGCTCATGTGCTCAGTCTATTTGGAGTGTTTGTAAACCAAAATGCCCAATATTTTCACATCCTAATTATCAAATACAGAAAAGCCCAAACTGAAGCCCAAAAGGCGAAGCCCAAATGAAACTGCTGTTGTTCCTCCTTTCTCAGCTCAGTTCTCGCAAAACCCGTATAGCGCGAAAAAAATCAAAATCAATATAAACAAAAACCCTCAAGGCCTCAACTGTGTCTGTAAAGCTTTCTTAAGCTTCTCCAATGGCGACTTCTACCACCGTCGACGCCTCCCTCTGGTGGGACCCCTTCTCTCTCTTACTCTCCGAGCTCGACAATGCTTCTCTCTCCTCCTCCTCCGACCTCCCTCCCAATCTGGTAAGCTCTCTCTCCTCAAAACCCTACTCTACTACATATGCCGCTGCTCATTTGTACCGTTAAAGAGTACTGAAACTCGGGTATGCGTATTGCTCAGGTTAAGAAAGTGAAGGAGAATCACGCTTGGTTTGTAGACACGGTGGTCCGGTTCAAGCCGGCCAACGAGAAATCGAAGGCGGCTTTGAATTCACAGACGGTCAAAGTCGGGTCGCACCAGTTGGATATTAAGGCCGAATTGAAAGAGAAGGCTCTCACTGCCAGCTCGTATATGGTGAGTTTAGCTGATCGGTTATGCATTTTTAAGCTCAGAAATTGTGGATTAGTGTATTAGAACAGTGGCAATTTTACTTTAGCAAAATCGGAATTGTGTTTGAGCTGATATGAAATGTTATTTCAGTGTCTAGATGAGGTGCAATCGTACATTCTAGTGGAAAGGTCTGTTGAGGACAAAAATGTAGCTCTTGACTCTATGAGCGACGAGTATGTTCATGCAGTTAGTGTCTCACTCGTTTGGCTTCTTGTGAAAATTGAACATTTATTATGTGTTGTATTTTTTTTTACATTTCTCGTTCTCTCTTATGCAGGTACTGATTCAGTATTACATTGAGCGGCAGTGCTTGCTGAAATGTACCAGGAGTATCCTCATGCTTGCTCGTAAGTCGATCGTGAAATTTATGATTTCCTAGGATATCTTGCATTTTTTTTTGAAGCTGAAGTCCCAATAAATTTTTAAGATTTTGATCATTATTTTTTCTGTTCTTACACTTCAATGCTGGGTGCGATGCAGTGTCTTTAGAAAGTGTCCCTGGAGAAGGAATTGCTATTAAGGAGGAAGCACTAAAGTTGGTTTCTGATGGATTGGAGAAAAAGCTAATTTCTGTTCTGCAAGACGTTTTATCATCCAATCACCCTGAACAAATGGTATGTTTAATAGCTGATGCACCCTTTGTGCTTTAAGTATACTAAGCTATGATGAGATTTCTAAACCATCTAGGTTGTTCCTCTCCCTCCAACTAATTCAAGTATACTAAGCTATTATAATGTTTATTTGTTATTATAAAAAGCATTACATCATACTGCATACTTGCCCATCTTTGACTACAACGTGGACAATAGGGTCTCCTAAATTGACAAATTTGCTCGAGGATCTTCTACATTCTTTATTTACTAAGCTTTACCATATGTATTGTTCACTGTGTAGTAGCTTTGCCTTTGTTTGAGGAAAAAAATGAACAATTTTGTATTTTAGAAGCCCTGATGTTAAGTTGTCTGAATTCTTTATTAGGATGCTGGCCTATTCAGTCTGTGGGCCGAGGAGACACTAATTGAAGACATACTGGTTTTGGATATTCTTTTCCTCGCTTATTCTGAGTCACTTTGTACTTGTAATGGTGAAACGTGGAAAAAATTGTGCTTGCTCTATAAGGTATTTTGATAACTTCCTCGCTGAATTTTTTCATGAAGTACTTTCCCATCCTAACCCCTGAACAAAATTTCTGTTCCAGGGAATTTTATCCGGGTCTTGTAATTTTGAAATGCTTGCAATATCAACTGAGGCACTACGTTCTTGTTGCCAAGCTAAAGTTCAGCTGCTTCTTATCCTTATAGAAACCCTAGACCTGGAGACTCTTCTCCAAATGGTTCATGATGAAATACCTTTCAGGTATTTTGCTACATAGGTTGCTTTACATGTTTACTGTGCCACCCATAAACTACCAACTCACCAAGATTAAAACATCTTGGAGGACATCAACGATTTACACATTTAAATATCCAAATGGTACATGGACACCTCATTTGTAGCAAATGACAGTTTCATTTCCTGGCATGTCACATAGAATGAAGATGCCTTGAGATTTCATAGAATTAGAATAGCACAATTGGACATAAGCATGGTTTCCATTATGCTTAAAAATATTCCGCAAATTATAATACAAGTGGAATGAATACTGGTAATACTTCAAGCTTCAACCATATCCATCTAGTGAACCATCAATCATTCAAGTTTATATGGTAGTGCTCACACTGCCCTTTATGGCCATTGTTAAACTGTTCCATAGTTAAACTGTTTTAAACTCCATCCTTTTTTTTCTTTACTTTATCTAAAAGTTAGAATACTTGTATTCTCAGGAACAGCACAGCTGCTGTTACATTGGCTGATGTCCAAGAGATTGACGCAATAATTTCAACTTATAATGCTTTTGATACGAAAGAGGCAGGCCCATTAATTTTAGCATGGGCTGTATTTCTTTGTCTGAGTTCGTCACTTCCAGACAAAGAAGATAACAGCATACTAGTGGTATGTGTTCTGCACAAAGGTTATCAATCTCTTTGTTATTTGAATTTTACCATTTTCCAACAATCACTGGCTTTAATCTTATCCTATCTTCCAGGAGTTTGATCATGTTGGTTATGTTCGTCAAGCATTTGAGGCATCAGCTTTAGAATATTTTGTTGAAATCCTTGAAAGTGATGTAATGAAGGAATCCGACGTAAGTTATTCTCAGTACTAGGTCTGAGTGGTCATAGTGATTTATTTTAGGTTTTGCCCAATATGTACAGGTTGATAAAGTTTCACCTTTTAAGTATGGGGATTCATTATCTAAACTTTTAGCTAGTTCTGCTTTATATTGGTTAGTCAATCTAAAAGTATTTCTTTTTTGGTCTCTCTACCTTTTTGTATTACAAAAATGTGATAAGTTTTATTTTTTCTTTTAGGGGCCTGTTGCTGGTTATCGAAGTGTGTTGAGAACTATAATTTCTGCATTTATTGCATCGTATGAGATCAATCTTCAGGTAAAGTGGTGGTACACAAATGCAAATTCATTGTAAGCTGTTGTTGGATGCATTTCTTATTTCCTTTTCCCTTTGCAGACTGAAGATGACTCTCTTGTGTTAATACTGGATATTATTTGCAAAATTTATCAGGGAGAGGTATGGACAGTCTATTATTCTACAACATCTGTTGCTCTGGTCAATCTAGTCTGTAGTCGTATCTCTTTTAGTTGAACTTACTACTGTTACTATGATTAATGTGTTATCACTCATTTGTTCCTCTGATTTCGCAGGAGTCACTTTGTATCCAGTTCTGGGATCGAGGAAGTTTCATTGATGGTCCTATTCGGTCTCTTCTTTGCAACTTAGAGAGTGAATTTCCTTTCAGGACAGTGGAGCTTGTTCGCCTTTTATCATCTCTTTGTGAAGGAACTTGGCCTGCAGAATGCGTGTGAGTATAATACATATAGGCATGGTTGTGTTTTTGGTGATTCATATGCTCTTTGAAATAGGGTAGTTTTTGTTCACTGTATGGGTGCTGGCGGCAGTCCCTAGGTCACGCTTGTTTGAATTTTACACGAAGTTGTATTTCCAACCCAGCGGAATGAGTATATTTGGTCTAGTCTGGAGGTCAGTGAAACATAGGCATACCTCATGGGTGTTGAAGCCTAAATTATTAGGAAGGAATGAGAACCTTTTTTTGGTGCTATATAGCAAACATATGAGAACTAGAGTTAAGTTACTGCATTTTTTGCTACTAAGTTTTTGTTTAGCAATTCTTTTTATATTCCATTTTCTTGTATGCTCTTGTAACAACACTTATTGAAAGCTTAGAGTATGAATGCTGTGAGTGTAGACCATATTGTACTTAGAAATGTCAGAACAATCACTGTCTGAACCATATAAGTTTAGCAAAAAGATGGGATCTATCTCAGCCTATTTGTTATCATAGTTTGATATCTAATTGTGCTTTCTTGCAAGTTCCTTTTCCCCTATGTTCATGTCTGTCTGATTTTTTTAACCCTTTTATTTTGGAAAATGATGTTGAGACTTCCTCTCTCGGCAACACTCCAACTCCCTGTTCTGAAATATTATTTGCTGGTATTGTTAATAGGTACAACTTTCTAGACAAGTCAGTTGGTATATCATCCTTGTTTGAGATTGCTAACAATTTCTCTAGGGATGACATCCCTCAAACTATTGAGCCACACCTCCCAGTGCATGTCCCTGGATTTGAAGGTTTGTTCATTCCCAGTAACACTCGTGGGCGTATACTGAGATTAGTTGGTGAAAATACTGTTCTTGTTCGATGGGAGGTAATGATCTATTATCGATGTCTGTTAGCTTCTTTCTTTGTCTACTGACAAATTATTGCAGTGATATTAAATGATGCTTTCCAATGTTTGGGTATTTGTGTGTATGTCACATATCGTCCAATGTAATTATTAGTCTATTTTTTATGTAATTTGAAAAAGCCTTTTTCAAAAATTCTCGTGACACTGTTTTACCCTTGTAGGCTTGTCTGTAGGTCTTAATATTTTGTGACAGAATTGTGTCTTATTTATTGATACATGAGCAGAATTTAAATGCAAAAGGTTGGTTATATTTTAGATATTGGTTCTATTTTGTCATCGTTTGCATCTACTAATTAAGGTGTGATTCCCCCTTCACCTATTTGCACCTAGCACATTCTTGTTTGTCCGTTCTCAAGTGACTAATGCCTGAAATATCCCATACCAGTATTTGTTTTAACCTGTGTAAATTTTATTTGGAATGTAAACTGTGTTTCGATCGTAAGAAATCTGCTCTCGTTAGATTACCTGCCAATTCTAAGTAGTCCTTCGTTGCAGAGTTCTTGAAAGCATATATTGTGTGCAGTCTCTAATGAATCAGATGATTATCTTGCTTTGCTTCTTGTTTTGTTCTAAGTCTCATCATATTTGTACAGTATACACAATCTGGGCTGGTGGTATTGCTCATTCGCTTGGCACAGGAGTTATATTTCAAAAGAAATGAGGAAGTTCTTCTTATCCTTGATCTGCTTAGCCGGATGGTCACCTTTAGCAAGGTAAACTTTTCATTACTCCTAGTATGTATGGATGAGGTAATAATAAAATGATGTAATCTAGTTGGGTTGTTAGTTGTCAGTGAAGTAATTTGGTGGCGTTCATGTGAATAACGTCGATTATGGTATTAGATGGTATTGGTCTATTGGATTCAAACAGAACATCAGTTTAATAATAACCTGGAGTTAACTTTTGCTTTGTAAATCACAAAGATGATTAAAGGATCAACTCAACAAATAAAATTCCAAAAATAACTTGTACTCTTAAAAAAAAAAAATAAGCTACTGCATGTCAGTTTCCAGATTATAAATTAGGCTTTGGTTTTGCATGAGCTTCTGGTTGTTTGGGAAATTAATGTACCTGGAAAATGTGTTATACCAAATGGTACTTTTCTTATTCAATTTTTTTAGTAACTGAATTTTTTTAAAGAAGATATTAGATATTTAAATGCTAAAGTTTCTTCCTCCTTCTGTAACTAATAACTCTGTATTTTACTGTTTTGTATGTGTATCAGATTTTTTTCTGAATTAAATTAAAAGCCATTTTAACAGTGACTTAATGTACTTTTTGGTTATTTGTCCTTAAAAACCTGGTCTGCTCAGTGCAACAGCGGACTCATTACTAATTGACCTTTTATGTGTCAAGTACAGATGGACTGGTAGATACAATATTGCCTGGGCTTGAAACATAGTTTTCTGAGTTCTGACTAATCCAATCCTGTGCTTCCAAATCTTGATATACTAATAAAAAAACATTTTGCATGGTTATAAATAAAGTGTGTATTTTGATTTGTTCGTCTCTTCTATTCTCTTTGGCATGTATGATCAATCTCTTTTTTGCCAACTTGTACATGCTCATGTTCTTTTTAGGCCGTATGCTTTGCTTTGCTGAACATTGGGAGCTCTTTGCATCTTAAATCAACTGGCATGAGTGGGCTGAAAGGAAATAATATGTGGTAATCAAGCTACCGTTTTGCTCTTGTGTAATTTCCTTCATGTTCTTGCATATATATTTGTATCTAATGTGTGTATTTGTTTCCCATCCAGGGTAGTTGAGATGATTAGTACTTTAGTCAGAAGGTTATCTCCTACTGCTAGTGGTGCCGCTCTGATGTCTGTGGCTATAAATATATTGACAAAAATGTTAAGATGGTAATTATCCTCTATTTTCTTTTTTGAGTCGATCTGAATGTCACACTGCTAAATTGAGTAAATTCTATTTCGTTAGTATGATCTATGAAAATAAATACAGAAATAAGTTGGTAACCAAAAGCAAGGTTGCTATCTGCTTTCCATTATTGAAGTTTAGAATATCATAAAAGCCAGCTTCAAATCCATCTTCTTACCCAAAACTTTCATAAACTATACAGAGTAGGTACAAGATTACCTCAATGACTTTGAGAGTACATTGAAGTACAATCTCTCAAGAATGTACAATTCCAAACAAGTAGTGCATAGAGTGCATTATTGTTTAGAAAATGGGAAATAATATGAGTGTACTCATGCCGTGAGACATAGTTCTATTTCTTCTAGAATTTTTGAAGATATACAGTGTAAAATGATTAATTATTCAAACTTGTTTGTGTTAGGAAATAAAGCTGTCATATCACTGTATTGATTTAGATAGATTTGTACAGATTGTATATTGTCAATAGCTTTCCTTTCTAGTACGATAGTTATCAATCAGTGCCTGATCTCTAGGATCAGAACTTCTGTCAATTGATAACCAACCCTGTATAAAGGATACCATTCTGTATCAATGAAGATCATCTATTCAGTCTCATCTTCTTTACATGGTATCAGAGCAGGAAAAATCCTGTCTCTTGTTTCGATCTTATTACCCGCTCTCATACAATAGCCAAATCCTCTAAACTCTTCTTCTCCATACACCACACTTTACTTCTCGTGTGTTGTGTCAATCCTGACCATTATCATGAACAACAATATTGTTCTTCAGAAAGGCAATATGCCTGCCACCTCCTTCAATTCCAAGAATCAACTTGGGCTCATCAATGGGAACGTCAAACCCTCTTCATCAAGAACCAAGAATCAACTTGGTCTATCGAAAATATTGTCTCGTGGCTGGATCCTTGACAGTGGTGCCACAGATCATATAGTTTCATCCTTAAGCAGATTGAGCAGTCAAAATAAGAATCATTCTCTACCTCCTGTATTGTTGCCGAGTGGAGAAAAGGCAAACATATCTTCTACGGGATCGGTACCGTTAAATTCATATTATATTCTGGACAATGTTTTATATATACCAAATTTCAAAGTCGATCTCTTATCTATTAGTCGACTAACAAGGGGACTAAATTGTTCAGCGACATTTTTCCCTTATTGATGTATTTTGCAGGATCTGGTTTCGAAGAAGACGATTGGTTTGGGTAAGCAACACAACGGTCTCTACTATTTGATGGCATTAGCGACGGGGAAAAACAATCATAAACCCTGTCCTTCCTCAACCATTCAGCCCACATGTAACCTCACAATATCCTCTTCCCATTTGTGGCATCGTCGTTTGGGTCATGTTTCATCTCGTCCTCTGGATTATATTGCTAAGCATTTTTTAAATGATTCTTTCACTTCCGATCTAAATCATGTTTGCGATGTTTGTCCATTAGCAAAGCAGACTCGTCTCTCTTTTAGTACTAGTTCTATTTCGTCATCTAAACCCTTTGATTTGATCCACTGTGATATTTGGGGTCATTACAAACATGCTTCTCTCTGTGGCGCTCATTATTTTCTCACTATTGTGGATGATTATTCTCGTTTCACTTGGGTTTTTCTCATGCGACATAAATCTGAAGTCCAATCTTTGGTTAAACATTTTTTTGCTTATGCATCTACTCAATTTTCATCTCAGATAAAAAAATTTCGCAGTGATAATGGCGCTGAGTTTCTTTCTCTTAGAAGTTTTTTCAAAGATAATGGAGTCATTTTTCAGCATTCATGTGTTTATACGCCTCAACAAAATGGGGTAGTAGAACGCAAACATCGTCATCTCCTCCAGGTTGCACGTGCTTTTAAATTCCAGGCCAATCTTCCTCGAAAATTTTGGGGAGAATGTGTACTTACTGCCGCTCATGTTATCAACCGTTATCCTACTCCACTTCTCTCTTTTAAAACCCCATTTGAACGTTTTTATTCTCAACCTCCTTCTTTTCATCATCTTCGTGTTTTTTGGTTGTTTGGCTTATGCTACAAATGTCAAAGTCACACATAAATTTGATGCTAGGTCATCCAAGTGCATCTTCATCGGTTATCCAGTTGGTCAAAAAGCCTATAAGCTTTACGATCTCTCAAGTCATAAAATTTTTACTAGTCGTGATGTCGTCTTTCACGAGGATTTGTTTTCTTACCAATCAGATGTTTCCGAGTCCAATATAGGTCCAGCTAGACCTTTGGCCCAAATGACCAGCCCACCTCACATACATCCCGAAGCCTTCAACTTTGACCCTCCCCAACACAACTCCACTCCATCGTCCCTCCCTCCTAACCCGCACCTGCAAACCGAACAACCTTCGACGCCGGCATCCACCCTTCACCAGCCCAGCCCCAGCCCATCTCCACCACTTCCGCCATCTCCACCTCCTCTCAAGGTCTATGCTCGTCGTCCACCTGCACCACCTCCACCTCCTCCTACCCAGCCGACCCCAGACAGCCCAGCCCCACCCTCTCCCACACCCGTTTCCCCTCGTGCCGCTCCTCCGTCGGCATCCCAAGCCCAATCTCCACCTTCCTCTCCTCAACCACAGCCTCCAGCCGACCCATTACCTCCGCCTCCCGCACCTGCTCAGCCACTACTCCGTCGCTCCAGCCGTGTTTCCGTTCCCCCAAACCGGTACGGTGATTACGAATGTCATCATATTTGCTCCGATCAATCGTCTTCTTTGTTGCCTGGTCCAACCAATGGCACTCGGTATCCCATGAGTTCCTACCTCTCTTACCATCGCTGCTTGCCGCGTCATCAAGCCTATTTGGTTCAACTTGATCATGTTCCTGAACCTCGTTCTTACTCTGAAGCGGTTATGCATCCTGAGTGGCGCATGGCGATGGATTCTGAATTGCAGGCTTTACAGGAGAATGGTACTTGGACTTTGACCTCTCTTCCTGCTGGTAAGGTTCCGATTGGTTGCCGCTGGGTTTACAAAGTGAAGCACAAGGCAGATGGTTCTATTGAGCGGTATAAGGCCCGGTTGGTCGCACAAGGTTTTACTCAGTTGGAAGGTGTGGATTATCAGGAAACTTTCTCTCCCACGGCTAAAATCACTACTGTACGGTGTTTGTTTGCTTTGGTTGCCGCTCGTGGATGGTCCTTGCATCAATTGGATGTTAACAATGCCTTTCTTCATGGTGATTTGTCTGAAGAAATTTATATGTCTCCTCCGCCGGGTCTTCGGCGACAGGGGGAGGAGCATCTAGTCTGCCGGTTGCACAAGTCCTTATACGGTTTGAAGCAAGCCTCGCGTCAGTGGTTTGAAAAGTTTTCTGAGGCCATTCGATCGGCAGGGTATGTGCAATCTAAAGCCGATTACTCTTTGTTTACTAAAAAGAATGGTGCTTCATTTACTGCATTGTTAATCTATGTTGATGATATATTGATTACGGGGAATGATCAGAAGACCATTGATTCACTTAAGTTGTTTCTGCATAGTCGATTTCGTCTTAAGGACCTTGGAAATCTAAAATATTTTCTTGGTATTGAGGTCTCAGCTTCCAAACGTGGGATATTTGTTTGTCAACGAAAATATGCTCTTGAAATTATTGAAGATGCAGGATTACTTGGGGCTGCACCTGTTGACACTCCCATGGAAAAAGGTCTCAAGTTGTCTGAGAAGAGTGATTTGCTCAAAGATCCAGGGAAATATAGGAGGCTGATTGGCAGACTGATTTATTTGACTGTTTCCCGTCCTGACATTACCTATGCAGTACATGTGTTGAGCAGGTTCATGAATCAACCTAGGAAGCTTCATTGGGATGCGGCATTACGAGTTGTTCGTTATCTCAAAGGTTCTCCCGGACAAGGTCTATTTTTCTCTTCTGTCAGTGACTTGAAATTAAGAGCATATAGTGATTCAGATTGGGCAGGATGTCCTGTAACAAGAAGATCAACCACTGGTTATTGTGTGTTTCTTGGTCCATCTTTGATCTCTTGGAAATCAAAACGCCAGAAGACTGTTTCTTTATCATCAGCAGAGGCAGAATATCGTGCAATGACAGGCACTTGTTGTGAATTGACTTGGTTGCGGTACTTACTCAAAGACTTGGGAGTGTTACATCATGAATCAGCTTCTTTGTATTGTGATAACAAGGCGGCTCTGCATATTGCAGCAAACCCTGTATTTCATGAGCGAACTAGGCACATCGAGATAGATTGTCATTTCATTAGAGACAAGATTCTAGATGGCTCAGTAGTAACCAGGTATGTCAGTTCAACTCATCAGCTTGCTGATCTCTTCACTAAGCCTTTGGGAAAAGATCAGTTTGTTCCTATGAAGCGCAAGTTGGGTGTTCAAAATATTCACTCTCCAACTTGAGGGGGAGTGTTAGGAAATAAAGCTGTCATATCACTGTATTGATTTAGATAGATTTGTACAGATTGTATATTGTCAATAGCTTTCCTTTCTAGTACGATAGTTATCAATCAGTGCCTGATCTCTAGGATCAGAACTTCTGTCAATTGATAACCAACCCTGTATAAAGGATACCATTCTGTATCAATGAAGATCATCTATTCAGTCTCATCTTCTTTACAGTTTGTTCAAGGTGACATAGTGAGCTCTAATGAACAAGTCTTACTTTTCAAAATTTGAAGTGTAGTGTAGAACGCTGTGTCTGTATGGGTTGTATCTTAAGTCTTATTTCTTGGCAATCGATTTTGGCATAGGTCACTATAGCCTCTGTCCCTAAGATGCATCTATTTTTGCAGCTTCCCTTCTCATGTTGCTGAGGTGGTCTTAAAAGCAAATATGTTTGATTTCGAGATTACTGACAATGGCGCATCAAGGTGAATCCTTGATTTGGAAAGACTTCTTTTGTTATTTTTCTGTTTTTGTACATATGAGTGAGTTAACAGTTTGAAGAGAAGCTGTATCTTACTGTTTGATTGTTAGTTTCATGTTCAGATCTTCAATATCTCTTTTTAAAGTGTATACTGTTGGCATTGCTCATCTTTGCTTCCGTCCTTATCTACTTCCTCATGAGGCAGCTCTTCTTCTTGTTTTCAGTTTCATCGGATAATTGTCTCTTTTGTGTCATTGCTTTCATCCTCTTTTGTTTTACACATTCTCTATAACTAGTTGAAAAATCTAAAAATGACCGAGAATGGCCTTCTGTTGCAATTAATCTTAGTAGAAGGAGCAATCAGCTTACCTTAAAGTTACAGTTATAGACAGAAAAAAAAAATATTGCTGAATCTGTTGGCTTCTTTCACTAAATCCTTCATTTTCTTGTGGCTTTTATAAAGTAACCTTTCTACTATGCAAGTGAAGGTGGTCAGATAGGTTCCAGGAGTTGTTTGTGTTATACTACTTGTCTGTGTTGGATATGCTTGTTCCACTTCGAGGCTACAGTCAAATTTTGTATTTGATTCGATGTTAGTGATTTCACTTTTTCAGTGGATCATGGTTTCTTTCTGGAAAACTGGCGAAGATGGTGTTAATTGACTCTGAGCATAATGATAGTGACTGCACATGACTATATCAGGTATAAATTTATTGAAGAATTTTTATTTGTCGATGTGGTTGCACCTTGTCATTCTGCTTTGTCTCAGTGTAATATCATTTTTTTTGCCCATTTCCATACAAAAGTATGAAAGCTTGGTAGTTAGCTTCTGGAAACATATGAATGTTACAATTTTCTGACAGTGCTCTGTTTCTTGACATGAATGATATTCAAACCATGCAGCGCTGGACTTTACTCTGCAACTCATGGAAACAGGTGTGAAGAAAGACGCTGTTCTGCCTTTACTTGTTTTCTTCCTGCAGTATGTTCTTGTTAACCATGAATACTGGAAATACAAATTGAAGCATACTCGTTGGAGAGTAACATTAAAGGTAAAACCCTTTGGATCTGCCGTGCTGATACTGTGACACAAGCTGTTTACTTATTTCTAACTATAAGACAAACATATTAATCAATTCTTGAGATCATTAAGGTTTTGTGTGGTTCTTATAGATGACATAGACTTGTAGTATATCCCTAGCACTACATACCGAATACTTGACATTTTAGAGGAAAGAGGTAAAAGAATACTTGAGCCACCTGTACTTTTAAGAGAAGAGTCAGATATGCAGATTGGATTCCTTTTGGCTTCCCTGTTTAAGGATTCCAAGGGATTCCCCTCGATTTGTATCTTATGGTTTTGTCTGCTGTTTTGTTTTGTTTAGGGGAGTAGCTTAGTCTTGCATCTTTTTTGTGTTATAGCTTGCAGTTTCTATGGTTCATTTCTTTGCATCCGTGGGATACGTTTTTAACATAACTCGTTAGTGATGAATTATACTAGTGATTGAACTTAAGGTTCTTTCTCCACATGCATGTTTGTGGTACCTAATTGGTGCCTTTTTGGCCTACTTACAGCAAGTGTAACGTTTGGGATGCCTTTTTAATTTGAAATATTACTGTTCCAGGTTCTTGAAGTGTTGAAAAAGTGTATCGCATCAATTTCAATCCCTGAAAATCTGGATCAAGTCATCCGAGATAGCATATTCTGTGATTCTGCCATTTATAATACTCTCTTTCAGATTGTATGTACAACTCCACAAGCATTAGAGGTGGGATGTCTCGTCTTTTGATCTTATATAGTTACTGACTGTCACCATTATATTTTACTTTACTAATGGGTACATTTTCACTGTAGAGACTATATTTTAGCCGTCATATTGAGCTAGCAGAGATTGAAGGCTTAGAGTTGGCTATATGCTCCACCTTAGATATTCTTTTCCTCATGCTCTCCAATTTTTCAAAGGTACATTTGAATTTAAAATAGTAGTGATGTGGAAAAAGTTTTATTGTTTCATATCTTACTTTATATCTTTTATTTAATAAAACAATCAAAAAGCCTCTGAGCTGTATAAAAAAAATTCTTGGGTTTTCTATATAGGAGCCATCCATATGGATCTGTGAGAGTCATCTCTCTGTTTTACTTCTGATGTTGTGACACTGATATTTAGATGTGTTTATTTCCAGGATACATTTTCCAGCGTTCCAATTTTCCACCAAGCCGTTTTCTCCTCTGCAACAAGGCCAATTCCAATAGTTGCAGCTCTTGGATCGCTAATATCTTATTTCCGCAATCCAGTATGTTTTTTCTCCATGCTTATTAAATATACACTCAACTTTCCACTTTGTCGTTTGTTTTACATTTCTTTTGAACTTAAACCTTTTCTGTTTGTCTGTCTACCACTTAATGTTTTCTGGTCGATAAAAATAAGTTTTTGGTCTTTTATAAATACTAACATGTGCATGCCGTTGCTACTTGAGGGCCGAGCATGAAAGGTGTAGCGTGTAATCTTTTATGTTTTCTTGCCATATAGTGAATAATATGGCATTATGCACATCTTATAGCATCTAATCAAATGAATATATTGTTATCTTTTACTATTAATTGTCACCACAAATCAATTTTACGTGGTTTACTTTTCATCTGTATTGATAGCATTAGGATGTGAGTGGGACTATTTCTGGCATTGTACTAGAGCATTTTGCTTTAAATACGATAGCATTTCTTTGCAGCAAATGCAAATTGGCGCTGCTAGAGTATTGTCAGTGTTCTTGACGAGTGCTGATGATATCCAACCATATATATTTGGAAGCACCTTTGGCCTTGATGATAGACAGGTTTGGATATTTATGTTTATCTTGTTTTACTATTAATTTCTTGTATTCTCAATCCATTTAACCGAATTGCATCAATCTGCTTATTGCATTTGTAAACTGTTGGTAGATTGCAGATCTGAGGCATGGTATTAGTGACATACTACTTGAGCAGTCAGTATCGAATGAAGATCTCTTTGTTGCTATAATCAATCTGCTTACTTGTGCTGCACATCAGGTTGGTTTTCAATTTCTTGATATTATTTTCAGTATCGCTCGTACAAGTTTCATCAATTTGGCTGGTTTGCTAGATGTTATCGCATTAATCACAAATCATTTACTATCTTTCATATTAATGAATTTGTATACAGCCTGCTTTCCTTGTTGCTGTGCTATCTACCAAAGCAAATAAGGATGTCCAGACAAGTAATGGTGGTGATGCAAAGCTGCAAAGAAATGAAGTTGAGAAAAGAAGTGTTGTGGATGCATTCTGCACCAAATTAAAAGATCTGTGGATCTTATCAATAAGTATGCTGTCATGAAATTTCTTATTTGTAGTTTATGTTCCAGTTCTTTATCCTTCCATAATTTCTTGCAGTCTTGCAGACTTGAATTTTATGCCTTTTACTTAGTTTGCTATATACCTATATTATGTCTCTAATGCCCCAATTTGTTTGTTAACTCTGTGAATATGCAGCAATCCACGAATACTGCTGAATGTTTTGAATTTTTTAAGAGCTTTGTGGCAAGATGCTGGTCAATTCTCTGATATTCTCGAAACCATGAAAGGCTCTGAGAATTTCTGGAAAAACTTGTCCAGTTCTATTTCAGTAATTTCCAATGTGGAAGTTCCTCCACCTGAGAACTTAAGTGAGTCTGAAGCTCAAGATTTGGCATACAGATACCAGTGTCAGTCTGCCATACTTGATATAATGGCACATGACATGTTTGTGCAGAAAAAGTTGTTACATGCAGAGTCACTTGAAAAACAGTTGACTGAATCACAGGACAAAATTAGGAATACAATAAGAACCGAAAAATCGATAGGAGGAAACCTGAAGGATATTTTATCAGCCTGGTGTGGGAGCTCTGTTTGGACAAATCTGATTAAGTCATTAACTCATTGTGAATATGACACCAATTTGTATTTGCGGGCAAAGGTGACTACTTTTCAGTTATTTATCTTTGTTGGTCAGTTATCATATCTTTGCTTCTCCTCTTTTTGCTGGTCATCATATGTTACATAAATACCAGAACTACTACTTAAGTTAACAGTTCCAATATGCCGAGTGTATAATAAATAAATAAATCATACTATATTACTCAATTCAATATGTTGCTCCATGGCATCTATCTGTATTAACACTGTCTTCCTGATAGTGTGTGTACTGTTTGCATTATTTTGCTTAATATTTAGACAGCAATAATCATAAGTGTGATTTTGCAGGTTGCTGCTAGTTCAGTTATGGCCCATGTAATGGTGAAATTAGCACTTAATGATGGTGGGAATTTGTCGGTATCATTGCTAGAGAAGTCCAGCGTCCTTTTTACGAAGGTTTGATGCTCTATTTGATTGCATTAATTATTTGTTAGGCAAAGTGTGCTTTTGAAATCCACTAATATCATAGTTCAGTTTCTTGTTAACCAGTCTGAATTGAAAACTTTTTTAGTTGTAGTATTGTTATTGTATAGGTTGCATATGTGGCTAAAATAGGTGCCGTCTTTTGCCTTCTTCTTTGCAGCTCAGAAGTCATCCCGCATTTTCTAACTTGTTGGCTAAATACTCACAGCAGGGTTACAGGTAATATGTGTGTTATTGGTAATTTATGTTGGAGCTTCAATGAGTGTGAAGAAGAAATGAATTTCCTTCAGTTATCATCTCAACTGCCTCTGAAACTTATACTCTATATGGATCTTACAAGTTCCCATTCTGTCTAATGCAACATCAGCTTCAATCATTTTCTTATCTATATAGTGGCCTAAAACTTTGGTTTTAAGTGGCATGCCTTTTGTTAAGCAGCACTGGATGGTTTCATTAAACCATACAGAAGTTCTTGTTGCCCCATGCATATATATTTGTCTTCCTCGAGTGTGAGTTGACTGGTGACTAATGCTGTGTTTTGCTTTGTTTGTTTGAGTTTAGATACCTCTTCCTGTTTCTATGACCTGATGACCATATACGATGGACATCTCCATGAGATGTTTCATCACTTCATTTATGCCATTGAACTTGATCTATTCATCTGGAATTTGACAGACCATCTAAGTAGAGACAAATTTTGTGTCTTAGCTCTATAAAGTGTTGTTTCTCTTTGATTCGTTTCTGAAAATTATGCTGTTTGAGATCTAGAATCTTTAGTTCTCAGTTTCACTTATTACTCTTGTGATAACATATGTTATGTATTTCTATCATCTAAAAACCATATTATCTTGCTCCAGTGCAGGGACGGAACCAAGTTATTTGGTACTCAGCGATCTTTATTATCATCTAGAAGGGGAGCTAGAAGGCCATCAAATTAGTGCTGGATCATTTAAAGAACTCTCTCAGTTCCTAACTGAATCATTCGTATTTCAGACTTACCAACATAAGTATGATGGTGATCTTTTTGTTAATGGCAAAGATGCATACTTGTTTGATCTCGAACGTGTAAGAGCTGATTTGGGATTAGATCTTTGGGATTATTCAACTTGGAAGGAATCTAAGGCAATTGCAGAAACAATGTTGCATCTCATGAAGGATTTCAACTCAATGGTGATCCTTACGATCTCCAATCTTTCTGCACTTCGAGCACTAGGAAGTGTTCTAACTCTTTACCTGGATGAGGTGAGTTATTAAAAAGTATTTGCTTTTTCTTGCTTTCTATTTTCATATCAAAGTTTTGTCCACAATTTTATCAGTATTAGGGATACTTGATTAACATTATCACTATGCTAAACGTATGTCACATCTAATTTAGAATGTAATAAAAGCCCTAGGATTTTGAGATATTTGAATGGAAACTCTTATGAAATATTAGTTTGACATCTTCAAAATGGGATATGCATGTTAAAGGTACTTGTAGTTAGCCACTTTCCCAAAAATCATTTATGAACTCATATTTCAAAATAAGAATCGATACAAGAAAATGTGATTGTTGAGGTTTGAACATTTGATTGAGGCATTTGTTATCGTTTGGTTTGCTTGAAGAGTCAGTTTCTTTGGCTTGACCGTATCTAAAGCTTTACTATGAATTAGCCACAGTTGACTCGTACTTGATTGGCTATGAATTATGCTCTTTTTCATTCTCTTTTATTTTAATCACAGTTCGGCCCGTACTTGATTTGCTTTTGAATGTGCCTCTTTTTTTGCTTGAAATTAAATTTGTGCTTACCTGGCAATGCAGTCACTGGAGGCGAAGAATACAGCGAGAGAGAATGCTGATAAACTGGTCTTCTCAGGAGTAGATCAAGTCTGCCAGAATTTCCTTGAAACTGTAGAGTCATTGGCTCCAGAACTCGGTTCCTCTGAAGATATCTTTTACTTCCTTGCAGCTCAAGCAGAATTGCTTCTCCATCTAACGATATCTGCACAGAAGAACCTGCCTCCATCTGTTTGTATTCTTGTGTTAAAAACATCTGCTGCTGGCCTTAAAGTATTGGGCGATTTTCGACCACTAATTACCGGCGCATCAGCTATCGCTGTTAGCTCTACAGTTAAGCCCTTATTTATGCTCCTTCTCTCAGCAGTTAAGTTTAGTTGTCGGGCTTCAAATTTAGCTGGGGAAAGAGATATGGTATCAGTTGAAGACATGGCTAAAATTTCTAACGTGAGTCTTGGTCTGCTACCACTTCTCTGTAACCACATTGCTCGTGCTGAGGATAGCACACTCTCACTTACTACGATGGACTTGGTATTGAGAAACTTCTTGTCTCCCAACACTTGGTTTCCTATTGTACAGAATCACCTCCAGCTTCAACGTGTTCTTCTGAAGCTTCAAGATACAAGATATCTGGAATCCGTGCCTATAATAATGAAGTTCTTTTTGACACTTGCTCGTGTGAGGCAGGGTGCAGAGATGCTAATCAATCATGGTTTCCTCTCGTCTCTGAGATGCTTATTTGCTGAATACTTGGATGAGAGTTTTTCTTCAGTAACTATCAGTAATTGTCTTTCCAACTCATCTGACACGATGGAAAAGCCTAGACAAATTTGGGGATTAGGTTCAGTTGTCATCACAGCAATGGTTCAGTCTCTAGGAGACAGTTCTGCATGTTCTGATGTTGTGGAGAATGTTATACCTTATTTTTTTTCCGAGAAAGCATATATGATTGATTACTATCTCAGTGCACCGGAGTTCCCGTCAGATGATCATGACAAGAAAAGGGCTCGTGCACAGCAGAGACAAACCTCTCTTACTGATCTTAAAGAAACAGAGCATACTCTCATGCTAATGTGTGTGCTGGCAAAACATTGGAAATCATGGGTTAAGGCCATGAAGGAATTGGATTCCCAGCTGAGAGAGAAATGCATCCATCTTTTAGCATTTATCAGCAGGGGCACCCAACGCCTTGGAGAATCTTCGAGTCTTAGTCCCCCTCTGTTATGTCCTCCTACCCTTAAAGAGGAAATGGATGGCTGCAAGAGACCTTCATTTGTCAAAAGTAGAAATGGATGGTTTGCTCTTTCTCCGCTCAGTTGTGTGTCAAAACAAAAAGTGGCAGCTGCATCTATCACATGCACAATGCTGAGTATTAAATCACAAGCTACTGCAATTGGTGATGACATTTCTCAGTCGTATTTCTCGGACACTGTTGCCCTACAGATCTACAAGATTAGTTTTTATCTACTAAAGTTTCTCTGTTTACAAGCTGAGTGTGCTGCTAGAAGGTCAGAGGAGGTTGGGTTTGTTGATCTTGACCATTTTCCTGAGCTTCCAATGCCCGAGATCTTACATGGATTACAGGTAAATGGTAATTTCAGCATGTGTTCATCTTAGAATATCCTGGGATGTCCCAAGATCTGTTTTGATCTTTTTCAGTATGCCAAGATCTGATACAAAAAAAAAAAAAACTTACCAAGTTTACTTAAAATTTTGTAATATTTTTCTTGATCAAATTGGATATCTATGATGCAGGATCAAGCAATTACCATTGTTACAGAACTCTGTGAAGCTAACAGAATGAAGGAGATTAAAAGTGAAGTCCAGTCTATATGTTGTTTATTGCTACAGATAATGGAGATGGCCATGTACTTGGAACTTTGTGTTCATCAGATATGTGGCATAAGACCGGTGCTAGGTCGCGTGGAGGATTTTTCAAAGGAAGTCAAACTGTTGGTAAAAGGTAAAGCTCCTTTCAACTGACATCTTCTGTATCCCAACAAATACAAATCTAACTGTTGGTTCTATTCTTTGCTGTATGTTTTGTAGCGACGGAGACACATGCTTTTCTAAAACCTTCTCTGAAGTCATTGAAGCAAATAATGTCAGTTGTCTATCCTGGACTTCTACAAGCTGAGGATTTCATGTAAGATAGTCTTGTACTCTTAGTAGTGTATAGATGAAAATTGCACGTTTCTGGAGGACTGATTTGTAAGACCGGCTAGAGTGCGGCTTCTCTTCCTCCCTTGCCTCCTCCCTTTCAACAAATTAAAAGCTAATTTACTTCTCTGCTAGATTAGTATAGATCACTTCACTCTGTATCGCTTCAGTCCTCAAGTCATTTGCTTTAGAAATATTCCACGTGCTTCTTAAAATAGTGACATTTTTTTCCGCTGTTTTTTTTTTTAAAATTTTGAATTTTTTCTTATGATGGTCATGATTGTCATTGTTCGGCTTCTTTTTCTTTGTTTCTTCTCTTTCCCAAAGGCAGTTGCTATCAGTAGTGGGGGACCTAGGACAATATCTTTACTGGACCAATGTATCATATAATGCTCACTGAAGATTCCTAAAAATTTGATGCCACAAAAAAGTTAAGTTTTGAATGCGAATTAGTCACTACAAGTCTTCGCCACCATAACCACACCAACCCCAAGCCTTATAAGCCATTCTTTTGTTTTCTGAGTAATATGCTTCCTATCAAACCGATAGTGGGAATAAATGTGTATTTCCAACTTTGAGGTGTCTCATTTGAGTCATTTGGCTCCAGAACGCTTTAATAATTTGGTTTTCTGTTCCAAATTTCAATACTTTGGTTTTGGTTTAAGAAACACAGAGAAATCTCGTATGATAATATATGAATCTTCCCATGATGAATCATTAAGCATATAATCTGATGAAAATCTTCCATCAACTGTGGACCAAAAATTAAGTATTGTACATGTATAAAATCTTCAAATACTTTGTCCACATTGAACGGATCCCATTAACCGTGGAATATATACATATTTTTTCTTTCTTTTTTCCACATTTTATTTCTACAATACTGGACTCTTTGTGCTCGATCATGATGCGTAATTTGAGATCTTTTGGCTCTACATATTTGGATTTTGGAGCCGTGTGTGTCTCTCTCTCCGTTGTGAAATACTGACCGTAAAATTTCCATCAGCGCACTTTTTAATTGTTTTTATTTATTGAAGCACGTGCGACATGTGTTAACCGTAACCTCCCCTAAAACGACGTCGTGACTCACTTCGCGAAAAGTCCTCACCCTCTATCCGAATAAATGATTGAAACACGAGTATATACCCGGACCCAAGCTTTAGCCACGCGTCCCTCCTTAACCCAACCCAATCCCAAACCACGGTCACATATCTCTCCGTCCAGATCAACCCACGTGTCCCCCCCATCCGACGGCTCAAACGACCTCGTGATAGATATTCACCGCATAACCCCTCTATTATAAACCCCTCAAAGCTCGTGACCTCGTCCACGCAAATCTCACAAACCCTAATCTCCCAATTTCTCTCTGATCTCACAAACCCTAATCTCTCTCTTTGAATCGCATCATCCATGGCTGCCCAAAACCCTAAAGTCTTCTTCGACATGACCGTCGGCGGCGCTCCTGCCGGCCGCATCGTCATGGAGCTCTTCGCTGACGTCACTCCCCGTACCGCCGAGAACTTCCGTGCTCTCTGCACCGGCGAGAAGGGAGTCGGTCG
Source organism: Geum urbanum (assembly GCA_946800695.1). Lineage (NCBI taxonomy): Eukaryota > Viridiplantae > Streptophyta > Magnoliopsida > Rosales > Rosaceae > Geum > Geum urbanum. The sequence continues at coordinate 1,955,011 of OX327002.1, read as the reverse complement.
CTCCGGGAAGCCACTCCACTACAAGGGATCGTCTTTCCACCGCGTGATCCCCGGGTTCATGTGCCAGGGCGGCGACTTCACCGCCGGAAACGGCACTGGAGGCGAGTCGATCTACGGCGCCAAGTTCGCCGACGAGAACTTCACCAAGAGGCACACCGGCCCCGGAATCCTGTCAATGGCGAACGCCGGACCTGGAACCAATGGATCTCAGTTCTTCGTCTGCACCGCCAAGACTGAGTGGCTCGATGGAAAGCACGTGGTGTTTGGACAGGTCGTGGAGGGACTCGATGTCGTCAAGGCGATTGAGAAGGTCGGATCGAGCTCCGGGAGATGCGCTAAGCCTGTGGTGGTTGCTGACTGCGGCCAGCTCTGAAAAGTGTCCTTTTTTTCGCTGTCTTCCCTGAACTGAAGTGTCGGTTTTTAATTTTTATGCCTGTGTTTTAAGTTTTCGAACTCGTTTTAAATTTCGGTGTCGGAGTAGTGGGGTTGTTGGTGGTTATGGTGGTATTGGGGTGTTTGTCCGATGCTCTGGGTTATGATGATCTGAGACTTTTGAAATATCGTATGGTGTTGACTGAGAGCTGCTATGTTTAAATAAAAATAGGACTTCATTCTCAAATGCATTGCTATATCTCTCTCTTTATGGTGTTTATTATTGCTATGGTTCTTTGATATCTATGTCAATTGTGATTGTGGGTATGTTAAATTATGGTAGTTGTGGTCTATTCAAAATTTCAAATTCATGATTTAGGGTTGAGACTTGAATATTTTGTTGACTGAGCTACTATGTTGAAATAGAAATAGGTCTTTATTCTGAAATAGGATTCAACTATGTTCTTTTGCTTTGCTTTTCTATCTTTTATATTAGTTATGATATATGCTATTTGGGTTGGTTTTTGAATATATGTCAACTTGTCATATGCTGAATAATTGGGGATTTTGTGTCCATTGAAATTTTAATTGATCTGTTTGTTAGCAGAGGGGGATGTGGGTTTTGGGTTCATGTTGTCTTGATGTGGCATCTGTTTCATTATGATTTATTTAGATTTCTCTTTCCTTTTTTTGTGGCAAAAAGCTTCTGTATGTTTGATGTTGTAGCATATTTTCTCTTGATTAATGGCTCTGTACTGAGCTGTAGTTTATTCTGAAGTCAATTTCAATTTTGAATTTGTTACAACTTTAATTTGGTGGATTTTAGATCCTTAAGGTGGTTGGCTTAATTTGAGTGAAAATGGGTTCGGATTCATACATTGTGGGTGGGTGTAAAAAGGGACATTTGATTGAGAGGTGGATTACAAGAGTGTGTTTTGGGTGATGCTATGGCCTTGGTTCTCTGGCCTTCTATCTTGCACGTAAGTTGATTTGGAGTTTGGCTTAATAGGATAGTAGAATTTCTCCATTACCATACCTGTCGAAAGATTGATTAAATGAGAAGAATGGTTTTGATTTTTGTCCGCAAATGCGACCAAGACAAATCTCAAGATCTGTTTTCAATAAGCACTATAAGTTATGCAATACGTGCTAAGAGCATATGCACCTGTGGGATTTCGTTGCTTATTGGAAGTGGAGTAGACATTATTTATCAAATAGAAGGTATAGTATTTGAAGTGGAGCATACACTATTCATTAAATAGGAGATAAAGTAGTTTTTGTAGTGTGTACTCAAATAGCACCTCTTATTATTTTTTATAAATTAATTTTTTAATTAAAATTTTACTTTTATTGGTTTTCAATCAACGACATGTGTCGTTGTCATATGAATAATTGATTAGATTTCGGATAAAGTTTTTAATCAATGATGAGTTGATACGTGTTACATTGACAAAACGTTAGTGTAAATAATTATATAAAATTTTTGATAAGATTTTTGATTAATCATGAGATAACACGTGTCAGTACTACGTATTGTTATTGTCCAAATAATTGAATAAGATTCTTGGAGAGATTTTCAATCAATTGGTAGACGACATGTGTAATCATCTTCAGACATTAGAAAAACTAGATTTGACTATAAATTTATAGATTATGACTCTTTGCTTACTCACATCATTTTTAATCATATATTCTAGATTTCGATAAGATGAATCTTTTTCAGTTTTGACAATTTTTTCTGGAGGAGGCAACAACAACGCCGGCGAAATGTCGAAATTGCTAATGTTTTTATCACTGAAGCGGTCACGGTCGATCAATGCTAGCGCTTGATGATGAACCACTTCGGCGCCATCTAAATGAAGAAAGATTGAGGGAGTCAAGGGGACATAATCTGATGAAAGATTACTTTATCAAACGTCCCGTTTTCAACGAGCAAGCTTTTCATCGAAGGTACCGAATGAGCACGAATTTATTTAACCGTATAATAACAGTTCTCTACAATCATGACCAATTTTGGCATCAAAGAGTAGATGTCACTAGACTGGTTTGACTTCTTCCACAACAAAAGATGACTGTCACTCTTCGTATGTTGGCGTATAGCTTAGCCGCAGATCAGTGTGCTGAAATCACAAGGATGAGTGAATCTACAACATTAAAATGCATGAAGAAGTGGTGTATCCAACTATACGAGTTTTACGGTGACCTCTATCTCCGCGCTCCAAATGCAGCAGACATAACCCGACTTCTAAGGAGAATAAGACATCATGGATTTCCTGGTATGATCGGAAGTATTGACTGCATGCAGTGGGAATGGAAGAACTGCCCCACAGCTTGACAAGGGGCATTCTCGGGGCGGAAGAAGCGTCCCACTATTATTTTAGAACCAGTGGCCTCATATGACACGTGGATATGGCACAACTTCTTTGGGGTACCTGGATCACAAAATGATATCAACGTACTCTACCAATCGGTCATCTTCGATTCGCTCCTTATCGGAAACAGTCCAAGTGCGACTTATAAAGTCAGCGGTATGACGTACTACAACATTTATTATCTAGCTGATGAAATATATCTTAGGTACTCCTCGTTTGTCAAAACAATCTCCAATCACCAGAAGTTACCACAAAACCTATTCGCAAAGAAACAAGAGTCATACCGCAAAGATGTAGAGAGGTACTTTGGCATTTTGCAATATCGTTGGGGAATTATTCGGCATGCAGCTAGGTGTCACCACCAATCAACATTGAAGAGCATCACGTTGGCTTGCATCATAATGCATAACATGATTGTTGAGGAAGAATTTGTGGAGGAGGAGTTTGAGGAGAACGAAGAAGAAGATCTACAAAACCCAACAAGTGCTTTCACAGTTTATGATGGACCAGTGGATGAACAAGGTAATCGCATTTATTTTGAGCCAGTTCGAAGTGATGGACAAAATGAACAAAGATTTCACGATCGTGTTGTTGATCTCCAATCTGCGGACATCTTTGGAGAGTTGCAGAAAGACTTAGTTAAGCACAACTGGTATGTAGAGACCGGTGAACGACTTTCAATAATATGATATGTGTGTTTAATTTTTATTAACTATGTTTGCTTTATGTTTGTTTTTCCTTTTGGGTATTTGAATGATGTGTGTTTGATTTTAAGTAACTATGTTTTATTGTAATGTGCGTGAGTTTTGATGGAATAAAAAAAGTGCATTTTTATTACTTGAAAATTTAAAGTACACAATGTTAATCAAAGCCTAAATTTATTAAAAATTTAAAGTACATAATGTCATAATAACAAACAAATACCAAACTATTGAAAAAGTGGACGATAACAATTTGAAAATACTTCATCGCTACCATCTCCTTCCTCTTCCTCCATTTGCTTAGGATATTCGCTTTTCTCTTCGAAAAATAACTCTTCGATTTTGGGGTCATAGCCTCCATATCCATTTCCATAATCTTTGATTCCTACGCTAAAGTCCTCAATTTATAGTCCTTCTCTTTAAAGGCGAGTTGCTTTTCGTATAAAGCTAGTTCGATGACATCACTTGCTTTTTGTCCGGCGAGATGCAATCTTTGATTTTCCGCCATGTTTTTCAAAATCTCATCTCTTACCTCATTTGTAGGAGTCATGACATTTTTCCTCTTTCTTTAAACTTCCTTCACTTCGATTGGTCTAACCGGACTCGAGTACACTTCTTCTTTGTTGCTTTGTGGTGTTGCAATGACTTCATCATCCTCCACCTCGACAGTGGGAGGCATTGAGGTAAATGGTGGAGTAGTTTCGGAGTTAGAATATAAAGGATGTGGTATACTAGGTTCGACGTGTTGAAAATTTGGATGGTTCTTCATCATTTCCCAACAATGAAACTTGGTAAACTCTTTCTTCTTTTGTGCCACACCATGATTGAGCTTTTCTTATCTAGGAAAAAAAATTATATCTCAAAATAATATCTAGGAAATGGAGATGTCAACATTTATTTAAATAAATGTAATAAAAAAGAAATAACAAAATTATAAACATTTACCTCATCTTGCAAATTTGAGCCGGATTGTGCATTCCTTCGTGCATATGCAAGAGCGGCACATCAAGTTCTAAAATTCGGCTTCAACTTTGTAAAACGAGAAGAAACCACGGTTTGGGTCCTATGCTCCGACCTTGATTCACCACGCGCAATCTCCTAATTTTTCTTATAATCGACATAGACTTTTTCCCATAATTTGTCAGACTTTTGCATGTTGCCGGTAATAGAACAAACACTAATATGACAATAAGAAATACAAAGTTACAAATCTTTGGAATCAAGCCAATTGAACATTTTTTGAGAACTAAAATACAAAGGGATGAGAGAGGAGGAGGAAGGAGATGATACATTTGTTGTGCAAAAATTGGTGTGAGAGGTGAATGAAATTGATGTAGTATTTATAAAAAAATTGTATGGTGTTATTTGCAATTTTTGTGATTTTTTTGCAATTTTTTAGGGTTTATTTTGCAAAATATACCAATCTAGCCGTTATACCTAAAGTAGCCGTTTCGGTTGAATCTCAGCCGTCTGCTCAGATTTTTGGATTTAAAATTGACGGTCCATAACCACTTGACCGTTGGGCTTTTAATCCACCTGGTAAGGCCACATGGCGCCATACGATTGGTGCATAATTTTTTTTAATTTACTTTTACTGGCGCGTGTGTTACACGCGCACACACCCACCAGACGTAAAATAAAAAATGAGTAAACCTGATGTCACCAGACGGCAAAAATCTAATTTGCCAGGCCTCCAATCCATATGTTAAAAAAGTATAATCGTTTATTCATCTCTCTCTCTCTCTTTCTTCTCCCAAGACTTCATCTTCTTCCTCCTTTCGAAAAAAAAAACCCTTCATCTTCGTTTTATTTCAGCTCCCGCTACCAAGAGAATAGAACATAGAAAAAATACAAGGGAATATACTTCAAGACCAAGATCCGACACTTTCCACTGCCACCATCTTCGTTTTATTTCAGCTCCACCTACTCACAGGCCAAAATCGTCATTCTAAAGGAATATCACAGCGAACCGCGACGCAGTGAATCATTCCCTTTCTTCTCGGTCTATATTATCACCGTCGACACCGGAAACTTCCGACAACACGACGACGGACTCTTCGTCGTAATTTCTATCACTTCTCCAGGTCCCATTCCCTCTCTCTCTCTCTAGAAAAGCCGCCATTACAATTCTTACAGAGACGAAGAGAGACACAGCGAAAGCGCGCCAGCCACTTGTCCAATTCCGGTTGGCGGGAATCCAATTCGCTCTGCTCAGCTCAGATGGGGGTATCGGAGAACACGAAGGGTCTGATACTAGCGATGGCCTCCAGCGCCTTCATCGGCACCAGCTTTATCTTGAAGAAGAAAGGCCTCAAGCGCGCCGCCGCCGCCGGAACTCGAGCAGGTTCATTTCTCAATTTCGCTCTCTTAGGTTTTGAAATATTGGACTGAATTGTGAATACTTGATCGGAATATTCGTTCTTTTAGGATTGATAGATTTGACAAAGATTCTTCTCTGGTTTTGAGCTGTGTAGGAGTTGGAGGTTATACGTATTTGTTAGAGCCGCTATGGTGGGCTGGCATGATCACTAGTAAGTTTAGTTTTCTTATGTTGTAATATGATTGATGTTATGATAAGAAATGATGTGAATTATTGATTTTTTCGGTTTTTGAATTTTTTGTAATGTGTAGTGATGGTGGGAGAAGTTGCGAATTTCGTTGCTTATGTGTATGCTCCAGCAGTTCTTGTAACTCCACTTGGTGCATTGAGTATAATAGTCAGGTGAGTTTGACAGTCTGAGCTTATTTCTGTGCTGAGTTTCGAAGAAGAGGAAGTTTGACTTTAAATGTGTTTTGTTGGGTTTGTGTAGTGCTGTGTTGGCTCACTTCTTGTTGAAGGAGAGGCTGCAGAAGATGGGCATTGTGGGATGTGTTACGTGCATTGTTGGATCAGTGGTCATTGTGATTCATGCGCCTCAGGAGCATATGCTGAGTTCTGTACAGGAAATATGGGCTCTTGCGACTCAACCAGGTCAGGGACTTTATACCCTTCTTCTTCTTTTTTCCAGAGTTTTTCATGCTACTTGTATTCATGTAACTTCACTGGTCTAGTTAGTAACACTTTCCCTTTTTCTGTTAACAGCTTTTCTAATATATGTTGGAGCTACACTATCCCTAGTGTTGGTTTTGGTTGTGCACTTTGAACCTCGCTATGGACTAACAAACATACTAGTCTACTTGGCGATCTGTTCATTAATGGGTTCACTTACGGTAAATATTCTCTTCTTTGCCAACTACATAGGAACTCTGTTTATGTATAATATGTGTAGATTCTCAGCTGTTGAGCTCTGTTCTGCTGCTTTCAGGTTGTAAGCATAAAGGCCATTGGAATTGCAATAAAGCTTACTCTCGGAGGAGTAAGTCAAATAGCATATCCTCAGACTTGGTTCTTTCTTACAGTTGCAGTGATTTGCGTCGTGACACAGTTGAATTACCTCAACAAGGTCAGTAATCTGCTATTCATATTGTCCGTTTCTGAAAAGATATTTTCTTTAACATTTCTTCTTGTCACTAGCTATTTTTTCATAGTGATAATCTGCTCACTACCAAAGAAGCATGTTGCAAGCATATGATGTTCTGCCTATTTGTTACATTCTGACCGTCCTACCCTATAAAGGAGGGGGAAATCTGGCATTTTTTGGTCTGACTTTCATATCTCTTGATTTATCGTAGCATTAGATCAAGTACACAAATTTAACATCGTGACAATTATGACATTTACTCCAAATTATGAATGGTTAATGAATATATGTATCTAACAATTCAACAAGGGATTAGGAAGAATGGTCAGGCTCATTTCACCCATGCATTCCCTTCATTTTATTTGCTTGAAAATCCTTTGTAAAGATTGTAGGGTTCTTACATGATGTGTAGCCTAGTTTCTAACACGCGTTTGGAAAAGTGGGTTTGGAATACTTCTCGGAAATAAAATATATATATATATGTCAGAGTTTAAGAGGGGTCCAAGTATCGTGTACATACTTATGCATGCACCTGCTGGTTTTCCCTAGTTTCCATATCCAATGGCATACATCTTTGGACTTTCTCTATTTTATTTTTACTGATAACTGAGCTTATGTGTTAGGCATTGGTTGGATGCTGATCTTCCCATGGGCCTACTGAGTCTCATTTGACTGGTATTCATGATTTCTTTGTTTCAGGCTTTGGATACATTCAGTGCTACTATTGTTGCCCCAGTATATTATGTGATGTTCACAACTCTGACCATCGTTGCTAGTGTAATTATGTTCAAGGTAGATTGCTTGATCTATATTCCCTATTGATGCGTTAATTTTTGTACTTATTTTGCATGCAATAAAGGAGACATATGATTCTGAATTGCACATGATCTTCTATATGTTGTAGGATTGGTCTGGTCAGGATGCGAGCAGCATAGCCTCGGAAATATGTGGATTCATCACAGTACTATCAGGAACTATTATACTCCATGCAACCAGAGATCAGGAACTGCCCCCTCCGCAAGGTATAGTATGAACCATGTTTCCTAAGCTTCTCGCTTTGTAATTGTTTATGTTTTGTTTTTTTCAGTTCATTCTTTAAATTCTGAATCAACTTGCTAACGGTGATAACTGATAGTTTCTGTAAAAGGTGGATTAAACATAAGACACATGCACATTACAGATATTGATTTCCGGAACATGAATTCCTGCTTGAACCTAGTACTTTCTGGGTAAGAGCATAATATCATTTCAGGGTTGAGTCTGCCATCTTGTTTCTCTTCAAGAAAATAGTTGAATTTAATGATTTTGAACCCTATAGTGCATGATTTTTAATTGCATCGTAATCAGTAAACCCTGAGCAAATATATCTATAACACCCTGTGCCTCAAGCTCAACTTGGAATGCCCTATCTTAATTTAACATCTTCTCTGGTGACAATGATGAGTAGTGAGTAACACATGGAAAAATAGAGTGTGAAGTTAGGTTTCTAATGGGCAAAATGCTGAAATAGTTGGATGTGGTCACATTGTCATTTTAACGAATGGCATTTGTCAGTTGGGTGTGATATTTGTGTTCTTTGCTTATAGTGGTTAACAGTTGGCTTTCTTTTTCTCAGTTAAAGCTATTTTGTTGGCTGTAAACTCTAAGTAAATCATAATTGTTCGTATTGGTATTAACTTTAGCTCACAAGTAGTTCTGCTCTCATAACAGGAACAGTCACATGGTACATTCATGGAGATTCAATGAAGGCTTCTGAAAATGAAGATTTGATCGCGTTACGCAATTCAGATTTTCTTGAACCATAATATGCAATGCATCAAGCAGCAGTCATTTTGAAGAAATGGATTCCCAGCAATGACATGGCGCTGCGAGCTGATCGAGTCTATTGCCACCTAGTGCATTGCTCATCACCCCTCCATGTATCAATATGTTCCTCCTCTCCCCTATTTGGGCATTGCCAGGGCATTTGGCTAGCCATGGCCGGTCTTTTTATGATTTTTTCTTCTTTTTGTTTGGAAAATATGAAATTTTAGGACAAAGTGAGAAAGTAAAGAAGATTAGGTACAAAATATATGCCTTTTGTCATGAGTCAGCTGATGAGACATTCAAAGGGGCACTTGCAATGGTGTGCTAGTGAGACGAACCACTCCGAGTGCCAACTCTGAGTCATCGTAGAATCAGAACAAGGGTTTGCCATATACTGTATCAGTATGTATACCAGTGGCGCAGAGACAGTTACTGTGGGATCCAGTCAGTCCATGAAGGCTAATGTTATCTGTACATATTGAATCCCCCAGTTCTGTTCATGAATCTTTTTGATGTATACGAGTGCGTTTGATATCATCCTCTTCCGTTTCAAGTTTGATTTTCATGTTTCCTCGGTTTCATTAGACATTTATAGAACAGAATTAAGGTCCATAATGGCCATTTAGTGCTTGCCAAATATTGTACTAGTTTGTACATCACGAGTCTTCAATTTTCATGCCAGACTAGTCGAATCAAAGGTCAAATTGCACCTCAGAATCAAAGATCAAAATTATTCCTACAGAGATCAGAGGGAGATTCCCTTTGTGATTGGGAATGCAATCTGGACCGTCGGATTAAATCCACATCTGACTACCCTATATATTCCAAACCCTTTGTCACTCGCTTGAAACCAACGCAAAAACCAAACACACACACAATCTCGAGCAAAATAGCAACCATGGCGGCAACAGTGTCGTCTCCTTGGGCCAAGCCCGGCGCGTGGGCCCTCGAAGCCGAGGAGCACGAAGCCGAGCTCGAACAACAGAAGCAACAGCTACAGCAACAGAATCAAATCAACCAAGCCAAGCCCTTAGCCGATTTCCCTTCGCTCTCAGCGGCCGCCGCGGCTAAGCCGAATAAGAAGAAGAACAAGGGGCAAACAATCAGCCTCGCCGAGTTCTCCGCCTTCGGTGGGCCTAAGCCCGCCGCGGTGGAGCCCGTGGGCCTGACTCACGAGGATCGCCTCGGTTTACCGACCGGGCCGCGCGAGCGGACCGCCGAGGAGCTCTCGCGCGACAGGCTCGGCGGCGGGTTTAGGTCCTACGGCGGCGGCGATCGGGGTAGCCGCGACGAGAATTCCAATTGGGGGTCGCAGAAGAGGGAAGGCGGCGGAGGATTTGGAGGGAAAGAGGAGAGGGATAGAGACGCCCCGTCACGCGCCGACGAGGATGATAATTGGGGCGCCGGGAAGAAGTCGATTGGTTCCGGTAATGGATATGATCGGAGGGAGAGAGGAGGTGGAGGAGGAGGAGGAGGTGGATTCTTCGGTTCGCAATCGAAAGCGGATGAATCCGACAGCTGGGTTTCGAATAAGAGCTCGTTTTCGTCGTCGGAGCCGCGGAGATTTGACCGGGAGAGGAAGGTGGGGTTCACATCCAACGGTGGCGGCGCCGATGCCGACACTTGGGGAAGGAAGAGGGAGGAGAGTAATGGTTTTGATAGAGAGAGAAAGGTAGGGTTAGGGTTTAATTCAAACGGCGGCGGCGCTGATTCGGATAGTTGGGGAATGAAGAGAGAGGAGAGTAATGGTGGTGGTGGTGGGACTGTGAGTAATGGTGGGAGGCCGAGGCTCAATCTGCAGCCGAGGACATTGCCGCCTGTAAGCATTGAAGTCTCACCGGTGGCGGCAGCTGCGGTGGAGGCGCCGTCTACGGTGTCTCCTGTGGCAGTGGTGCCGAGGCCTAAGGGTGCAAATCCTTTTGGGGCGGCGAGGCCGAGGGAGGAGGTTTTGGCGGAGAAGGGGCAGGATTGGAAGAAGATTGACGAGCAGCTCGAGTCTGTGAAAATTAAGGAGAAGGAGGCCGTGGTGGCCGAAGGGGAGTCCTTTGGAAGGAGGAGTTTTGGGATGGGGAATGGCCGCTCCGGTGACCGCACCGAGGGAGTTTGGAGGAAGCCTGCTGCGGCTGAGGCTGAGACTGAGACTGAAACTGAGGCTCGTCCTCATAGGTATGTTGCTTCAGTAATTTGATTGAATTGAATGGTTTGGTAAAGTGCTCGATTGCTTTGGTTTAGGATTATTAAGTGATGCTTTTAATACTTCATTGGTGAATCAATGCGTGAGTTTTGAAATGCTAGGTGGATAACTACATTGTAGTTAGAAACTTATATTTGGTTTCAATTAGCTAGTAGAAGCTTTTGCAATCTTTTACTTGATTGAGTCTTCCTACTTGCATTGTTTCGAGTTACTTTATGATGAGAATGATGTTGCACAAGAAGCATATTGAACTCTAAAAAGTTATTGCATGACAAAATCCGATCTTGCTTAGCAAGTAACTGCATTGTGTTCGGTTATCGCTATTGTATTGTAGAGGAAGCATACTGAACTCTAGAAAGTGATCACATTACTAACTTGGACCTTGCTTAGAGTTAGCTGGCAGTGTTTTATGTAATCTCTATTATATTGTAAAGGAAGCATATTGAACTACAAGGTATCTCAATGTTTTCTATGGGATATTACAATCTTGTCTTGATTGCAATCAATGCATTGTTTTCTGTAATCTCTATTGTATTGTAATCTTGTCATGAGTGTCGTCTCGACTTTGGTATTGCTATTGTGTAATGAAAATATCTGTTCAAATTCCTCCTTTTTCATGTTCTCGTGTGTTTTTTTAAATCAAGTTGTTAGTCGTATATCTTGAAGTCTACCCCTAGAACACCTTGTATGCTGTAATAAATGGGATGTAGTTTCTTTCATCCGCTCTTTGAAAACAGTAGCAAGCCAAAATAAATGGGAAAGTTGTTTTATGCACCTATCAATCTGTAAGTAGCTGTTTATCTAACAATTTTTTTTATCATGGAGTGCTTTATCTTGAAGGCACATAAAACCTTTTTTGTTGATACAAAGGCACATAAAACCATTTGTTGCCAAAACTTCAGGTTTTTTTAAGACACAAAACTAACTTGTTTTCTTTGAGTGCAGTGCTGAGAACCATGAGAGTGAAAGCCTCAATACCAAGGAACCAGAGCCAGAGAATGAGAATGTCAATGAAAACTAAAAAGTAGCTTGCCAATTTGATGTTAGAGACGGAAAAAGTTCCAAGTTGCTTGAGTCGCTGATTCCATGAGGCTGTTGATTTTTCAGTTTTTATTCTATAGTAATGTTCTGTTGCTAAATGTCATAGATTCAATTTAAAACAGTTTTTTTGGTAGGTCTCCAAGTATACTAGTTTTGCCTATAGGGCTTTGTTCTGTATTATGTTGTATTGAGATTGATAAACATTGCGACTCTGATAAATTATTTTTGATCGTTAAGTTAATGTGGAATTGTGGTACATTTAGTGGGTAATCATCTGGATTTTTGTTCTTCATTTGTTGGTGTTGGATGTGTGGTTGATGAAGTTTTGGTGAATGCATGGCTTAGACTCTTTCAGTGATGAGAAGTTGAGAAATGCTTTGGCTTTATATATGCCATTTAGGTGATGAGTCGGTATTCTCTCCATCATCATAATAGGCTTCATGTGGATAGTTTACAGGCGTCCAACCGAGAGAGATCTTAAGCATCAGCAGCGGGGCTGGATGAATTTCGATTTGGAGGAATTCTTGGTGGGACCCATGCCGAATAGGAATTTCTGGGCGGGTTGGGGTGTGCAGCGGGGGAGAGGAGGAGCGAAGACCGATTGAAGACCAGGAGGAATTCCTTCCGGAAATCCCTAAATCGATCGAGCTCAAGGACGTCCGGCTTGGCGGATCCACGCATGTGGGTGATGTCAGGTGCTTCGTTTTTTTTTCCAATCTGGCGCGTGTATTACACGCACCGTAAAAAGTAATTTTTTTAACTAGCGAATGACGAGCCTATCAGGGAACGACACGTGGCAGAGTTGTCTGCCCCATTTCAGCCCAAGTGCTTTACGCATCTGGGCCGTCCATTTTGAATGAAAAATCAGATCGGACGGTCCTAATTTAAATATAACGGCTATGTTTTGTTAATATCTCAAATATTTACATAAAATACCTTAAAATTTGTAAAAAATTTAATTAAAAAATTACCAATAACCCCCTTTAATTTTCTTACAAATTTTACCAATTTTTTTTAAGTAATGAATAGTAATAAGAATTCATATTTGTTGTAATGCTGCGCAAATCGCATGAATAGAACTTCCTATTCGATGTTATTCGATAAATAGTGACAAAAATTTCTTAAATAAGAATTCTTGGGCCAATAAAAATTCTTGAACTGGTGCGGATGCGTGCTTGATACAAAAGTCATCTACAAATCTAGTTTTGTAAAAGCGACATGTACATGAGAGCACAACGACAACTAGAGTTAACATGCATGATCTGCCAAGCATGTGCCATCCTTGCTACTTTACAAGTCATCCCATGTCATTGTGCCTTGGTAGCTACTTCTGATGTCATTTAGGAGTATGGTGGATGCCTATGTCTTGCATTAAAATTTTAGTGAACTGATATAGTAGACTAAAAAGATACACTACTTCTAGATCAAGCTGATACAATATTGCAATGCATATGTTGGTTTATTATTGTATCAAAAAACCCTTTTAGTTTACATCACAATCTTCTTTTCGGTGTGAAGAGTAATTGGATTAGATTAGACTTGACTCACTTGAGCAATGAACTCTTAAATTCTGGATGTGAAGTTAGTGGACTCTCAGTATGTGGAGTTTTGAGGTGGGCTTGTTCCGGCCTATTAGGAGTTTAGGACCCAAAGACTTGGGCCCCTTATCTAGTGCCTAGAGAATTTCATAATGAATTTAGTGTAAACCATACTTCCTCAGTATAAAGGTCTGAACTTTATACAGAAAATGAAAGCTGAAGCATCCCCTTCATGTGAAGTTGTGAACTAGACACACCAAATTAGTTTGCACATCAAATTAGTTTTAGTATGAACACGAGAAAGCCAGAAAGGTTTGAGCTGAGATGTAAAGAGAAAACTCTGACATATCTTTGCAGACATACACATGCATGTGTGCTGAGTTGTTGAAGCTAACACTAAAGTGAGACTGTGAGAAAGCTTGACAGTCCGGCCACTAACCATGCATGTCTAGCTTCGCTTCCTCTTAACCTCTCATTTGAGAAGCCCATATCCTCATTAATGTTGTGGCTAGCTACTTTGGACGGCCAATTAAAACTCCCCACCAGTAAAACCTTTGAAACAAAGTTCATGTATCTCATCCCTCTTCAATGGCATTTATCTAGAAACTCAATCTACCTTGACTAAACTTACCCTACTTCTCCCATCATTGCTCAGCTTATCCCTCTGGCAGTGTCGAAGTCACTACGCTCTAAGTCTCTAACTAAAAGTTCATGCCTGCACGTATTACCGAGGGCCATGCATGCATCATGGAGGTTTTGAACTCTCTAACTAGTCTCATATAATACGTACAAATTTAAATTAATTGCAATAATGTGACCATAACACTAGTAGTGAGGCACATAACTAGAATAGGATATCCAACACGGCAACACTGATTGTCTAAACCTGAATCTACGTACAAAGTTATGTGCATATTTTTGGGTTTCGATCATTTTGGAGGAATGATGTACTATTAGAGACTCATTTGCATTTTTTCTTCTTCTTCCAACTACAATTTTGGCATATGCAAACCAACAAGTTTTCATTCTGAGTGAATGTTTAACAAACATAGCTTGGGAAACAAACTATAGTATTAAAAATATTAATAGGCCTGCATAAGTGGTTTGCCAGCCCTCCATGCTAACCAATGTTTTAAAGGTTACACATTTTTCGCGTTAAGGCTAGATTTAAGGAAGATCGTACTAGATTAATGCATTATGGATAAAAAGTTTAAAAGGCTTAAAAAGCGAGCAAAAAAGGCTTAAAAAACGAGCAAAAAAGGCTTAAAAATTTGCTCTTTTTTGTATTTTTTTTTGTCAAAACTATGTTGTTTTATTGATTAAAAGAAATAATAAAAAAATTTAGCTTATAAATTTAAATTAAATAAAGATAATTCTATGAATGATATTACTGTATATATTGATCCCGAGTACCGTATCAAGCTTAGATGAATATGATGAATGTGAAGCATGAAGTTGATCTAATATTTATGTTTATGCTTGAGACTTTAATTTTTTATGTTTGAACTTTGAAATTTTTTAGATTTTAAAACTAGAATATTTATGTTTATTGAACTTTTAGCAAATATATTTTATTTTAAAAACTTACGCGTTTCAAGTCACGTTTTTTCACGTATATGAAACTATCAATTTTTCACGTCATGTCCACATTTTTTTGCGATTTTTAAAACATTGATGCTAACTCCAATTAGATTCTTAAGTCTTAACATCACCAATCTTAAAATGTAGCACCGTACTGTTTGCTGCATCTAAATTGAAAATCATGGTCTTCCAATCCACAGTACATAATAAATATAGGCAGTTGAGTTGAGAGTTGAACATCTGGCTTTGCTGAAAATTTTCCTTCTGCTATTAAATATCAGTGTTGATCAGTACATTTTTATACACCAATCCTTTTGCTCTCTTCCTCTGCAGACCCATTTAGAGCTTCTCTCTTTCCAACTCTCTCATGGGTTCTCTTCAGAATTCCATTTCTGCAGCAGCATTGCTAGTTCTGGTTTTGGCTGCAGCAGCCATTGATGGAGTTCAAGCAGACACCATGGTCATTGGCACAGTCTATTGTGACCAATGCAAGGATGGTGAAAGATCCCTCTTTGATTATCCCGTTCATGGTCAGATCCACAATCTCAAGATTCTCATCTAAATTTTTAAACTTGATTGACTTCTACTTGTCTAAGTCTAACTGGTCTTAAAGTTTGATCCTTTTGTTTGCAGGAATTAAGGTACAAGTGGCATGTAATGACAGTAACGGCCAAGTGACAATGTCAAGGGAAGAGACCACCAATTGGTTTGGATACTATGCTGTGAAGTTTGATGGGACACCAGATTTGAGTGGCTGCCATGCCAAGGTTTCAAGCACTGGGCAAGGCTCATGTGGGATTCCTGCTGGTTCTGCTCAAAGTCTCAGACTTGTGTTTAGCCTGTTTAACATCGCCATTTATGTTGTGGACTCTTTGCTCACTCAGCCTGCTCAGCCTATGTCATTCTGCCCAAAGTCACCATCTAATCCAGTGCCTGCTCCTGTGACACCGGTCAGTCCTCCCTCGTATGGACTTCCCCCGGTTGCTCCATTGCCGCCAATGCCTCACTATCCACCGTGGCCGCAACTCCCACCGCTGCCTCCATTGCCTCCAATGCCACCAGTGCCCTTTTTGGAAGCCACAGCATGCCCACATCAGTGAGTTCTTCCTTTTATATTTGGTCCATTGATACTAGATGTAGCAATGCATTGGTTTAAATAGTTTCTAATTAAGTCACATAATCTGGTAGGTAAGGTGACAACATCATTTAAGTCAAAAAGTTCTTGATTGGACTTAAACATGAAAATGTTCGAATCTGTTGGGATACCTAACTTTGGGATATCAATTAAGGGTTTAGTCTTCAATACAGTTTCTAATTAGTGTACTGTAGCCACTAGCCAGTACTTGGTGCTACTAGCTAATTACCAAGCTTCTTTTAATTTTGGTGATCTCATCATTGGTTTTGTGATTTTTCAGGAGCTGGACAAGGCCAGAATACAAATGCTACTGGAGGGCAGTGAATCCAGACACAAAGGTATCAGTTATTTTCGGAATGGCTGCAGCAAGGAGATATGGGACTGACCTTACATTATGGCAAGGCCTACAAGGAAGAGGAGATCCTTATAGGACTCTCCTAAGGGAAGCCATCACTGCATTTCTCAACTCCTACAACAGTCTCCAGTTTCCTTACAATAACATCTATGTTGTTCAGCAGACGAATTCAGGGTTGATGGGATCCCAGAGGAATGTTCTGTATACAGCCTTGAGGTTCATCAGGGCTAATTCTGGCCGTGGAAAAGTCACTTGCAAATTTACTGCTTGCAAGTGATGGATCGATCACATATATGATATATATGTTCGTCATTTTAAGTAGCCTATATATTTATCTGATTGTCTATCATGTTATGTGGCCACGGACGTTAGACTATAACTATTAATGTCCGGTAATAGAGAATTTCGATTTAGCTCTACATTACTTGAATTTGCAAATAATCTTCATGCTTTCTTTATCACATTAATTGTCAGTTGATTATTTCTAAGGAATACTAGCCAGTGCAGCTAGAGGAAGAATGTATGATTTATCCAGATATTTGGAAATGTCTACTAATATTACAATAATATTGACCAATCCCTCAAGTAAACACACTATCGTTTGGCGAAAGCAACAAAAAATAACGCACGTCTTGTAATGCTGATACTTTAACTGTTTAGAGAAATTCAACAAAGGTTCTCAAGTGAACTTGGTTCACCTTGAACCATATTATTTTAACATACAAAACTAGTGAGCCTATTTTTTCTTTTGGACAGGCCCCATATTTTGTGGGTAAAATTGACCTAGTTCAAAGTGAACCAGGTTATGAGCCGTACCGAAAATTCCAGCATAAGAGTCAAACTATTTAGGCATTCGTGTGTGATAGAACTCTTTATAACCAAGGGATAGCTATTTTCACTTCTTTTCTAAGCTTCACATTCCGACAATATATTATGGTCCGTGGGAAAATGTTCTTTTTAGAGGAAACTATGAACAAGAAATTCAATTTGAAATCTAATTGACACCCTAATGGGCCTAATGCTAGATGAGTCCAATTTACTGGGTTAGAGTTTACTGGATCAATTGAGTTTGAGTGATAGGTCCAACTTACTCGACTTTGGTTCCATGACAGAAGCTTGTAATCTAATCCAGGCCCATGGTCATATTGGTAAATTAAACCAATCGAGATTGCGTTTTTAATAGCTTAAACCCTCACATCTCCACCCATCACATACTCTCCGCCTCCTCTTAGAAGTTAAAACCCTGTGCCTCCTCTCTGGACTCTCATGTTCTCTGCAATTTTCATAAGCTTTCTGAAATGGGTTTTCTTTTTTTGGTCTTTGCTTACTGTTACGGCTGTGTGTTTGCAATGATGATAAATGATAATCCCAGCTCTATGAGACCTTTTGTGGTCCGGGAATACGATAAGTTCATATATCTGAGCCCAGACCTTTTGTGGTCTGGTTCTTCTTTCTTTGAATTGTTGGCTTGTTCTTGTTCTTGTTTTTCTTTCTTGTTTGCATTACTAATGCGCTTGATTTTGCATTATTGATCGCTCCAAATCCAGTTTCCATAAAAAAAAATACAAACATAATTTTAGATGGGACTGTGATACTGGCCAGTGTTTGTTTATGACTTCAGTGGCTCAGTTTCTTGGTTTATTTTTCATGATCTACTGGCCAGTGTACTTTAAATAGGCTGATGTTATTGCGACAAGATTTCTAATTCGAACCAATATGAACCATGAACATGCGAGTATGTTGGCATATAAAAACTGGGTAAAATGACAAAACTACAGCAGCTGAAAAATGAGTTCGGAACAGTTTGAACACAATGTGCTAAATTTGGACTATCATTATATGAAGTTTAAGTTGAAAATGTGGTCTACCAGATACTTTGTTGTTGCTAACTTGTGTTTCTCATGGTGGTCTACCCCAGTTACCCACTATAGTAGAAACCTTAAGATTAGATTCCCAGATTGGTTTTTCTGGATCACCTTTCACCGAATGTGTTTCTACCGAATTACGCGCGGGGGCGTAACGGGGCAGAAGCAACACGAATACACTTCCACGGATACTCCTTCCTTCCTTCCCTCGGTGCGTCCGAACGATGGGGCTGTTCGGATGGACGGGCGCTCTCTCCTTCTTCCTTCGTGCGTGCGGGTTCCTTCTGTCAGGCGCTTCCTCTTCTCTTCGGTGATCGAGTGGGCGCGTTCGGGTGCGGCTGTTAGAAGAATACAACAACGAAACAGGCGGTCAGGGGTCAAGACGGGGTGGCCCGCCTTCAACGCTCCGATGCCTAAGTCAGATGATGTATTGAATATAACAGTCAAGCGAACACGCGAGTTGGATTCGTCAAGATGGAACGAATGGGGTGTGAATGAGTGATCTTACCTGTAATAAATACCTGATATATATAGGTGGTTGAGTTTGGAGCCTGGTGGTGTTCTTCGATGTGGGACTTGGTGTACTTCTGCTGGTGTGATCCGTGCGTTCGGGCGTGCGTCTGACGGGCGAGTGTACGCCCGGATGGAGTGGGTCTGGTGAGTGAAGTTGGAGCCTCCTTGGTGGTCTTGCGTGTGGTGTGGTAGGTGTCGCTAATCTGCTTAAGTGGATAAGTATGTTAATCGTACAACTAATGATGCAATACTAACAAGTCCCCCAAGTCCCCAAGTCAAATAGAACTTTCTTGACTGAGGAGTTGAAAAAGGGTGTGTGATTAACAGGAATACTTATCCGGTTGAGCAGTGGTGCGTGATCCTGTAACCCCCAAGTCCCCCAACTCTCCGGTCAAGGAAGGACTCGCATGACGGAGTGGGACCTGGGCGTCCGAGTGTGTACCTGTTCGTTCAATCGTGTATCTGTTCCTGTATTCTGGGCTCGGCGTCCAAACTGATCTTGCTAGTTTGGACCCGCGCGCCCGTGGAGTGTTGCTTGTTCGTGCGTTCGTGTACCTACGGGCCCAGCCTCCAGAACAAGACTTGCTATTCTGGAGCCGTGCGCCCAGATGGGGTGGGTCTTGTAAACATACATAAGTACAACAGGGATACAGACATAGATATGCAAGTGTGAATGTATGGTATGATGTATGAATGTATGGTATGGTGTGTGTATGCAAAAAATGCTGTCCGTACGCCAGCGATGGGGTACACTGCGCACGCCGCACGTCGACGGGGATGCCGTCGCGTACGCTGTAGCGTCAACGGGGAGATCATGACCGCGACCTACAAGTGTTGCAGCGCCCACGATCACGTACTCGTGCCGCCCTTCGGCCTTAGCGCGCGCAGAGGCCTCTGCCGCCTAACCCGGGAAGATTTCGCGCCCGGAGAGGACGGACCCCACACCCGGTCTACGCTCATCGGTCTCGGGCCCTTGAAGGAGAGGACGGACCCCACACCCTTATCGGTACCCGAGTCGGAGAATCGATCGTTAACGTTACGACCACGGAGGGGAAGAACCCCACACCCGTGTCGCCCATCGAGCTTAGCCCCGCTAATTCGGCTTGTACTTTTGCGATTGTCGAGGAAGGGCGCACCCCACACTCGCGTTGTGTCCGTGGCCTAGAGGGGGGGGGACGGACCTCACATCCCTACTAGGACTTAGTTGGCGTACGGAGGGGAAGAACCCCACGCCCGTGGTCGCCTATCGCGCTTAGCGCGCGCAAAGAGGGGACGGACCCCATGCCTGTTGCCGCCTAAACCGATTTTAGTTCGTCAGGAGAGGGGACGTATCCCATGCCTCTGCTAGGAATGAGCTGCCGCACGGAGGGGAAGAACCCCACGCCCGTGGCACCCATCGATTTTTTTGGGGTACCCAGAGAGGGGACGGGCCCCATGCCTCTGGTTTGGAATGAGTCGGCGCACGGAGGGGAAGAACCCCACGCCCGTGGCACCCTTAGCGCGCGCAAGAGAGGGGACGGACCCCATGCCTGTTGCCGCCCATCGATTTCGGGACGTCCAGAGAGGGGACGTACCCCATGCCTCTGGACCCTAATCCGGCCTGTATTTGTACAAACGGGGAGGACGTATCCCACGCCCGTTGCCTGTCCGTTTTAGGTTCTGTAAGGGGAGGACGACCCCCCTGCCTTTTCACGATAGGCAACCTGTATACTTGTGGGTACGGAGAGGACGTACCTCACACCCGTCGCTTTCAGCGCCTGCAACCTGCCAGGACTGAGTTGGTGCGTCGATCGCTAATGTTTTGCGCATACGGGGAGAACCCCATACCCGTGTCGCCCGTCAAGTTTAGCGCGCCATGCCTGTTGCCACATAAACCGCGTTGTCAGTTCTTACCGGTGTGCACACGGAGGGGACTGCCTTTTGGGCGCGGTGGTCTTTACCTTGTTTGGTCGTGCGTGGGTGATCTGTTTCCACCGGTCGTGCGGGCGGTGTGACTTGTCTTGGATTTTGGTGGTGTGCTGATGAGGCGGTTGAGGTGACATTCCTTTTGACTTCTCTTTGGGAACCGGTGCGATAAATGCTGGCCGTCGTATTTAATGCTGGCGTGGCCTAGGCATTAAATGCTGTTGTCGTCGTGATTACTTGAAGGGCAGGCGTCACGCGCGTGGGTGCGTGGGAGTGGTGCATGGGTGCCATGTGTCAAACTTTTGGGAGATCGTGCTAGGGTTTGAATTCAAGGCGGGAAGATGATGGGTTGGTACGGTTACTGAGAAGGGTGAGTGAACCGGACTGGGCCACGCATCACGATCCAACGGTGGACACGCAAGAATGGACGGCTGGCGTTCGCTGGCTGACGTCGGGCGATTAGTATAAATAGGGGTGTGATCCTCGTCTTCTCTTGTCACTTTCATATTTTGCCGAAGCTCTGCCCACTGTTCCTTCTTGGAATTCTGCTGTTCTTCGTTTTCTTGCCGGAGTTTCTTCGTTGGCGATCCTCCTCTCCACCGTAAAGAGGCCGAATTGGTGAGGCCCTTTACGCTGTTTCTGTTTGTTTTCTGTTTTTGGTTTGTGTTTCTGGATTGTTGGGTTTTCTGGGTTTTTGCTTCTCAAGAATAGGGCGTGTTCTTGAGGTGGGGTGGGTTTGATCTATTTTGGGTGGTATTTGGTGGGTTTTTTTTGGTGTTTCTGGTGGTTTGTCTTCTGCTGCTAAGTGTTGCTCTTTCGCCTGTTCGACCAATGTACCCTGGCGCATCCCATACGGGCGGAAGTCCCCCAGTCCTTTCGCACGCGTGCTTGGTGCGAGCGAGCGCCCGATGGGCGCAGGCGTGCCATCAGACCGTGCTTGCTGTGTTGTAGTTTTCTAACAGAAATAGGAATAGTACAAATTGACGAAGTGTTTGTATCTGTTTGGCTAACCTTTCGTGCGTGCGTCTGCAGTGAAGAATGTCGAAGTCCACGGCCACCGATATGGATGAAGTGGTCAAGCGTCGCCTGGTCAGGATGCGGAAGATTGCCGCGAAGGTCCACAATGTGGTGGATGACGGTGGTGGCCCGTCCGTCGCGGGGGATAGTATCCCACATCCGCCGCCTGTCTCCAACGTGGGTGCCCCTGCCCTGCCCGTCCAAGGGCCACAAGCGGATGCTCCCCGCCCGCCACCAGGTGATGTTGCTGGATCCGAGGCGCAGGCCCGGGCGGAGCGCGAACAGCAGCAGGTGGGGTGTGAACAGCGTCAGTCCGAGCGAGATGATGTTGGGGGCAGGCGGGAGGTTGTTCTTGCGCTTTCGTCCTCAAGTCGTGCGAGCGTCGTGCCTCCGTCTTCAAGTCGAGCGCCTGTCGCGCCTTTGTCTTTAAGTCGACCTTCAAGTCCTCCACGATGCTCTTTCTCTCCAAATCCCTCGCTCCTATCCTTGGGTGCTCCAAAGTCTCCCGCGCAAGGGAAAGGCGAGGAGCGGGCGCAGAAACGCCCCCGAATTGAAGGATCCTCTCCCGGCCCCGCTCTTGGGTCGGGCGGTGATGTTGTGGATGGGTTGCGCCGCATGCTGGCGGATGGTGCTGCATCTCTTGCGTCCCTGCTGCAGCCGCTGGAGGATGCCGCGCCTGATGAGTTGGATGCGGTTTTTGGTTCGTGCACCCGCATGATGCAGCAAGTCTTCCGCGTCCGCTCGCGGGAGATTGCGGAACTTGCACGCCTCAAGGCCGACGCGCTGGAGCACCGGAAGGTGGTGGAGGGGTTGGTGGCCAGGGCGGACAAGGCGAATGAGCTGGCGCGTCGGTACGTCACCCGTGCCGATCAGACGAGTGTCCGGGCGGATGAAGCTGCTGCCTGTGAAGCTTTGGCGAAGATCGATCGGGATAAGGCCTTGGCCGAGGTGGAGTGAGTACGGGGCGTGCTAAAGTGCGTCCGTGCTGAAGCAGCCACCCGGGAGGCGTTCCTGGTGTCTGAAGTTGAGAGACTGGCGGGTGCTCAGTTTCCTGCGTACGAGAGAGTGGTGGGGCCTTCTAGGGAACCTGCTGGGGCGGAGCTGGAGCCGGTGATCAGGCGGGTGGATCCGGGCGAGCAGGTAGAAGCTGTTGGGGTGGAGTCGTCGGAGGGTGAAGAGTTGGATGTTGATACGGGGGCGGATTAGAGTATCTTTTCTTTTTTCCTCCCTTGTAATAGAGTAGGTCTTGTAATCGGGCGAATGAATGAAGTTTCTTTTCTTTCCGTTTGTGTGCCTTGTTCTTTTTTTGTTTTTTTTGGCATCTTTTGAGTGACTCAAGCGAATGCGCGCCAATTCCCTTATTTTGAATGGCTATGGGTTTTAACCAAGTGTTACATATACGCGAGTGGCCTATCCCCAGTCCCCCGAGTGTATGGGCGGGCGGGTCAAGGACGAACGGGCGCGCAAATATAAACTACCGGAAAGAGCACAACAAAAGTACAATATAATAAGATCCTAACGTGAGTACTTCCCCAGATGTTGGACGTTCCGTGGGCGGGGTGTCCCGCCTGTCGGATTGCCTCCCAGTCCCCCAGTTGGGTTCGGGTGAGCCTGAATGCGCTGGTCTGGACGATCGGGCGGTCTGTCTCTTCGTCCTTTCAGTGGTCTGCTGTTAAGATGTGGTCCCTCATCGTTCGCGCGTGGAGCGTGCCCTTTGATCCGTGGGCTCCAAGGCGAGGACCTCTTTTCTGCCCCGAGGCTCCGTGGTTTCCTTGTGATTGTATCCCCGAACGTGCCCGATCCCATGCTCGGTTGGGAATCTTCCCAAGAGCAGGTGCCCTGCGATGATCAATTTTAGTTTGCAAATCCCTGGCCTCCCGAGTATGGCATTGTAGGGGGAGGGGGTGTCCATGATGATGAAGTCCGTTCGGATCTCGCCGTGCGGGGAGTCGGGCGCGCCAATCTCGACCCGGAGGTTGTCGCTCCCGATTGGATATGATGTCTCGCCCGTAAAGCTGGTGATGCACTCGCGGTCCTGCGTCATCTTGCTGGCGGGCCGTCCGAGTTTCGTGTACGCGTCGAAATAGATTATGCTTACGGACGCCCCATTGTCCACTAACACCCTCTTCACAAGGAATTGGTCGATGATCGCGTCGATCACGAAAGTTAGGGTGCTGTCCTTCGGGTTCTCCTCCTCGTCTCTCGCCGTGAAGCTAATGGTGGGCGCCTCCTTCCTTCCCGCCCTGGGCGCTCTCCCTGCCCCGATCGCCAGTACTTCCCTGCTCGTGCGATCGGGCGATAATGTTCTCTCCTTGCGCTTGCCCCCGGATATCGTGTTGATAGTCCCACGGGTCCTGGCGTTCATCTGGCGCTGTTGTCCTTCCGCCCTGGGAGGGGTTGTCCGCTCGTCCTTCAAGTCTTTAAGGGCCTTCTTCAGCATAATGCAGCTGTTGGTATGGTGGGTGGCGGCGTTGTGGAATTCGCACCATACGTCCGGGAGTTGGCCGGTCGGAACCCCTGCTTTCTTCATGTTGTTTGGTGGCGGTATTCGGTGTCGATGCAGGCGGAGTAGGTGCTCGAGCGATTGCCCGTCGATCGTAAAGACCTCCTGTCTCCCCGGTCGGTAGCGTGGTGCTGGTGGAAAGCGGGCGCTCTGCTGCGATTGCCCCCACGCCTGGTTGTAGTCGTTCCTCTGATGCCTGCAGAAGAAAGGCCTATGGTAATTCTGTCTGTGCGTGTCCCGGTTCCTCTTGAAGCCCCCGGTTGGCCTTTCGTCGTCCGCCAGCTGTCGTGGTTGGGTGCTTGTCGCCTCTGGTCTGCTGGAACTGGGTTCGGAGGCGGACCCGTACACTCGCGTCTCCACTAACGCCTTCTGTACGACCAGGTCCATGATCTCGTCGTAGTCGAGATGCTCCTTCCTCACTAGCTTCTCTACGAATGGAGTGGCGAGTAGGTTATCCATCAGGGCTACCTTGGCCACTCACTTATCAAGGTCCCTGCACGTGCTTGCGAGCGTCCTCCATCGGTTGATGTAGCTCGACAGGCTCTCGTCCATCCCCTGGCGGACCTTGAGGAGGACGCCCGTGGTGTTGTACTTGCCTTGAAGTCTGTAGCGCTTCTGAAAACTCTCTGCCAGCTCGAGGAATGAGTGGATGGATCCTGGCGGGATCTCGTAAAACCAGCTCCGTGCTTCCTCCGCCAGCGTTTCCTGAAACAGGAAACGCAGGGTTGGGTCCGAGTACCGGGTTCCGTCCGTGGTGGACCGAAACTCGTCCACGTGCGCGCGTGGATCTCCGCTCCCGTCGAACCGAGCGATCTTCGTTATCTTGGCATGGGGGTCCCTTCCCCTCTCCTGTATGTGTGCCGAGAACGGACTGACCCGGGGGGCGAACGTCCCGCCTTGACCGGCCAGCTTGTCCTTGCGCAGGCGCGAGACTTCCTCCGCCAGTGCCTCCATCCTCTGAAGGATCAGAGCGTTGTTCGTCGGGGGAGCCGACTCTTCCACGGGCGAGGGCGCTCGGGCCGCCTGGGTGTTGGTCCTGCCAAAGGGGCGCTGCTCCTCGCTGGTGGTCTCCTGGGTCTCCTCATGCTGCTCCATTTGCTGGCTGATGAGCGTGTCCAGTCGTTCCTCCAACCTCTGGCGGATTTGGCGCTCCTCTGCTCTCTCGAGTGCCGCCTCCCGTAGCTCCTGGACCAGGCTGCTGATGCGCCCCTCGCCATCGTCCCTGTCGGTCGCTAGTGCATTCCGCCCCTGCGAGTTTGGCGGCGTCTCCCCATCGGGCGTGTTGCTGCCGTTAGCCACCGGGTTGAGCATGTGGACCTTTGGTTTTTGTGGTGTTTATACGAGGTTTGCAATTTGTAAGTTTCCCACAGACGGCGCCAGATGTTTCTACCGAATTATGCGCGGGGGCGTAACGGGGCAGAAGCAACACGAATACACTTCCACGGATACTCCTTCCTTCCTTCCCTCGGTGCGTCCGAACGATGGGGCTGTTCGGATGGACGGGCGCTCTCTCCTTCCTTCGTGCGTGCGGGTTCCTTCTGTCGGGCGCTTCCTCTTCTCTTCGGTGATCGAGTGGGCGCGTTCGGGTGCGGCTGTTAGAAGAATACAACAACGAAACAGGCGGTCAGGGGTCAAGACGGGGTGGCCCGCCTTCAACGCTCCGATGCCTAAATCAGATGATGTATTGAATATAACAGTCAAGCGAACACGCGAGTTGGATTCGTCAAGATGGAACGAATGGGGTGTGAATGAGTGATCTTACCTGTAATAAATACCTGATATATATAGGTGGTTGAGTTTGGAGCCTGGTGGTGTTCTTCGATGTGGGACTTGGTGTACTTCTGCTGGTGTGATCCGTGCGTTCGGGCGTGCGTCTGACGGGCGCGTGTACGCCCGGATGGAGTGGGTCTGGTGAGTGAAGTTGGAGCCTCCTTGGTGGTCTTGCGTGTGGTGTGGTAAGTGTCGCTAATCTGCTTAAGTGGATAAGTATGTTAATCGTACAACTAATGATGCAATACTAACAGAATGATGGAATATTGTTGTGAAGGAACATTAGCATACGAAAGAATTGTGAATGATGAGTGTGTCGGTCCTACTAGTCACTGTGCTAGTGCTCATTTGTGTTTCTAACTTGTGTTCCTCATGGTGATCTACCCCAGTTACCCACTATAGCAGAAACCTTACGATTAGATTCCTACATTGGTCTTTCTGGATCACACCTTTCACACTAATCTAGTTCATATCAGTACTATAAATAACCATAATTTCCTCAATGACAGCCATGGCAAAATCAAACTTCCCAAAAATGGTTTCATTCTTTTTGCAAATGGTTGCTCTCTTCACATTGTTGTCTCTGTCGGGCACATTGGCATCCGGCAGAGTCTCACTTGAAGAAGCAACCATAGATGATATCCAGCTCGCTTTCAAGAACAACCAACTAACCTCGAGGCAACTTGTCCAATTTTACTTGCAAAGAATCCGAAAACTAAACCCAATCCTCAAGGGAGTCCTAGAAGTTAACCCAGATGCACTTTACCTTGCGGGACAAGGCTGACTACGACCGTAGAACCAAGGCACCAGTGTCACTTGTCTCTAAGTTGCATGGCATTCCTATTCTGGTTAAGGACAACATTGCAACCAAGGATAAGATGAATACCACTGCCGGCTCTTTCGCACTACTTGGATCTGTCGTGCCTCGCGATGCTGGCGTGGCAGAGAAGTTAAGGAGGTCCAGGGCTATCATTTTGGGGAAGGCTAGCTTAAGCGAGTGGTCACATTATAGGTCTAATGGTGCACCATCTGGTTGGAACGCCAGAGGTGGTTATGGCTTGGTGAGTTGATTGAAGATACTTGTCTTTTACATTGTATATGCTCCATTTATCTTATTATTTTATGATTAATTACTATGATAGATATGTTGCTACACCATAAACATCAATACTCATTTGATCCGTAGGTGATATTAACCTTATAATTAACAGAACAACAGCATACTATGGTAGGGTGTAACTGACAGTAGCTTGCGGAGTTTTGTGATAAATAAATTAAGTTTACAAATCATGTATGAACAGCAAAACTTTACTAAATCACTGCATAACTGATCAAGAATATGTAAATTAATTGCAGAACCCTTACACATTTTCAGACCCTTGCGGCTCAAGCAGTGGTTCTGCAATATCAGTAGCAGCAAATCTGGTAGCAGTTTCAATAGGTACGGAGACTGATGGATCAATCATATGTCCATCGGGTTATAACTCAGTTGTAGGCATCAAACCAACCGTTGGTCTGACTAGTAGAGCTGGGGTTGTGCTAATTTCTCCAAGACAGGATACAGTTGGGTACGTAAGTTAGTACATTTCCTTTTCCTATGGCGATGACTAAATTTAGTTTGCATATTATTCATCATTGATCTTTAGGTATAGGAGCAAACAGGCCAATTTGTAGGACAGTAGCAGATGCTGCTTATGTTCTTGATGCCATAGTAGGCATTGACCACAATGACATGGCAACAGTTGAGAAATCAAAATACATTCCCAAAGGTGGCCATGGACAATTTCTCAGTCGTGGCGGACTCCGAGGAAAAAGATTAGGGATAGTCAGAGCCTACTATAATTTTGGCAATGACACTTCTTTGGCTCAAACTTTTGAGAAACATCTGGACACTCTTAGGTAACAAATTGCTGCAGGCTCATTTTCACTTCCATGTTTTGTCTTCATCTATTTTGATGACATTGAAGCTTCCTTTTTAGGGATGGAGGTGCTGTTTTGGTAGACAATTTGGAACTACCTCATATGAATGAAATATATTTTGGAGGTGATGAAGATATTGCATTGTCTGTTGAGTTCAAAATATCCTTGAATGCATACCTAAAGAAATTGGTGGCCTCCCCGGTGAGATCCTTGGCAGATGCCATAGCCTTCAACAACAAGCACCAGAAACAGGTACGGTTGGTGAACAATGCTACACAAACCTCATGATCCATAACTTGATAAAGATAAGTGTTAGGTACGTAGTAGTTCTTTTCGGTTCCTTTTTATTGTGTTACTATAGCAGTGCAGGAGAAGATCAAGGAGTATGGACAAGACCTATTTCTAGCAGCTGAAGCAACAATTGGGTTCGGAAGAACAGAGAAAAAGGCATTGTTGAATCTTACAAGATTGTCAATAGACAGTTTCGTGAAGGTAGTCACGGAGAACAAGCTGGATGCTGTGGTGACTCCTAATGCAGATTTCTCAGTTGTACTTGCACTTGGGGGTACACCAGGTGTAATTGTTCCAGCAGGATACCAGAAAGACGGGAGACCAGTTGGTATTTGCTTCGGTGGACTTTGGGGCTCAGAGCCAAAGCTCATTGAGATTGCAAGTGGTTTTGAGCTAGTTACTAAGATAACGAAACCTCCTTCACTCAAAGGCTTCAAGGTTTAGAACAACGTTGTTCTACTTATTATAGTGTTCTATGATGCTATTGATGCCTAGCTAATAGGAGGAGCCCTGTAGTACTTGAATAAAACGACGTCATCTTGACTCATCTCTATGCCTAGCATGCAATGCATTTGAATTTGAATTCATGCTTGGTATGGAAGAACGAGATTTTTCGTGCAATTAGGTGGACGTAGGAGAATGGCATATACATAGTGATTCACTAGATAATTCCTGGGAGGATTATCGAACTGAACCAGGGATAGTCCAAACAAAAAAGTTATCGAGGAAGAGGCCGGAATAATGAAGCTTTGAAAAATAAAAATTAATGAACTCTCCCAAGTGGAGCAGGTGTTGGATTGTAAATCTCACGTCGGGGCAAGATAAAATATAATTTAAAAATGAATGGATTAAGAATATCTTCGAGAATTAAGTTAAAAGTTATAGTTAAAAGATTTTTGACCCAACAATCACTTAAAGCCTAAAAATTGACCCAAAAGTCACTCAAACTTGATTTGTGACCCAACAATCACTTTATTTATAAACAAGTGCAAAATGTTCCTGAAGGTTTAGAAAATTACGACGTGTCATTGCACATAACTTGATGAAAATTATGTTTCATGCCACTGGTTTGTCCGACCCAAACACACAAGATCCGGTCGGTCTCCTTACCGACGTCGTTGACTCCTTTCCTCCATTGTTGGGCCGCCATTGTCCTCGCCTGTGAGCTCTCATCTCCTCTTTTGCCTGGTTTGGGTTTGTACCGGTCGGGAGATCGAGAGCACGGAGGCAGTGCATGAAGAGAAGAGCGGTGGTTACGAGCTCAAGGAGGTGCGCGAGGAGCAGAAGATGGCGACCGACGAGGGTATTGAGTGATCAGCAACCGACAAGGGTATTGAGTGATCGGTGACCAGCTTGGGTGCCCAACCCGTTTGGGTGTCCAAAGTAGATTTACTTTTTTTTTTGTAATAGTAACTTTGATCAACGTAAATAATATATTTATAAATGGTAAATAGTATCTTTACAAATGGTGAATAGTATCTTTATGATTTTGGATTAGTATATTAAGTTTTTGAAGAAAAATTATGAACAATACTTTTATGGTATCTTTATAACACTGCAATGGTATCTTTATGACACAGTGTTGGTATCTTTACAACACTAAAATGGTATCTTTAAAACACTGGCATGGCATCCTTAAAATATTTTCAATGTATTTTTATGATGCTGCGATAGTATCTTTATGACACTGTAATGGTATATTTGTAACACTGAGAGAGTATCTTTAAAACGTTGTCATGGTATCTTTATGACACTGTCATGGTATCCTTATGACACTACGATGGCATCTTTATGATATTGTGATGGTTTCTTTATAAACAAATGATGGTATATTTTTCAACTTGTATCTTTAGATTTTTCCGAACTTAAATTCATATATTTCTTGTGTTGTGTTGAAATCCTAAACCATACACACTAAACCCAAAACCTTAAACCACATACCCTAAACCTTACACCCTAAACCCTACACCCTATACTCGAAACCATACACCATACACCATACACCCTATGCCCTAAACCATATACCCTAGACCTTAGACTCTCTCTCTCTCTCTCTCTCTCTCTCTCTCTCTCTCTAATATCATGATATCTCATGAACGCGGCATAGTATTCTTGTTGATTAAGTTTGTGTTAAGTCGTGAAAATAAGTCATGGTATCTTTACGAACTTGATTTGGTATCTTTATGTACTATAGTTGGTATCCTTATTTTTTGAGTTTGTTTTGAGTCGTGAAGAACAAAATGAAAAATTAAACAATTTTTTTTAAAAAAAAAATTGGACAAAAAATAAGAGGGTATAATGGTCCAAGCAAAAAAGGCTTTTATTTCAAATTTTAGGCTTTAAAGTGACTTTTTGAAACCATAGTTTGGTTACCTTTTGGTACTTTCTAAAAAACAAAGTGACTTTTTAGTCAAATGGATGGTTTTAAGTGACTTTTAAGTAACTACCCTATAGTTAAATTGCATGAAAAACTAAATGTAACTTATGTGTTTTTAACTTTCTATTTAGGTTTTAATTATTTTAAAGTTATTGGAAATTATTTTAGCCAAAAATGTGCTTCTATTCACACATTCAAAACTAATATTTACACTTCTTTTAATTTTTGTACTATTTATAGAAAAAACATGCAAAGACAATGAAAATATCATTAATACAAAAAATTCAACTAGCATAATATTTAGACAACAAATGACTGGCCTAACAGCCCAAAATGTAACAACAATAAACCCATCCCAATAACATAGAGAAAAGACTTGTATACTCTTCTATGTATATTAAAAAGCCCTAGCAACCACATCATTCACCTCTTTCTATTTCTCTCATCTCTATCTTCTCTCCGGGAGAAGCAATTTAGTAGCAACAAAAGTTGAGGAGCTCACCGCCTCCACCTTGCTGTTCTCGCCTCCACTCTGTCATCGTAGCCACCTCCTGACCCCTTTAGTTTGCACCCCACCATAGCCTTTTCAAAGAACAGTGGCACCATAGTCTCAGAACATCTCCGCCTCTGAGGTGCCGAACGTTGCGTACACCATCCTAGGTCTTCAATAAGATCCATTAGATCTCAATCTCCACCTCTTCGTAGCTGCCGAGCAACTCAGCCTCCATTTCTCCACGTCTCCCAACCACCAAGGCGGCCTCCAAGCGATGGCGGACTTCTCGAGCTCAATCGGCTGCAATCACAGCCCGCCTATGTCGTCTTCAGTAGCAGTAAGCTTTCTTCAACTTTGGTAGAAGCGCACATTCGTTAGCACCTTTATGGTAGAACTGGATGCACTATGTGTTTCATGTAGATGCACTTTTTTTTCCGAGGGTTTGAAGTTCTTGTTAACACGGTTTAGTTCAATTAGTCAATGAAAATGTTGTCGACGAGCTTTAAAGGATCCAATAGAGGAAAACAGTCTAGGATGTTGCTACTGCATCTACAGTAAAAACTCGATTTAAGAATATTCTATAAAGGAATAACCTCTTTATAGTAATAAAAAACTTTGGTCCCAACTCGGGACCAGTTATAAATAGAAATAACTCTCACATTGTGATAAGTTATAAGACTTTTTTGTCCCATATATAAAAAAGTTACCTCTATATAGTATTAACTGTCAATAATAATAAAAATATATAAAATATTATTGAAGAAGAATTAAAATATTTATCTATACTAGTTTGAGACAATGATTTATGCTTAGTTGTTGCAATCACATATTTGAATTTGCGGGTCCGTAGTAACTCGTTGGTATATTCACTTTATTGTTAAAGCTAAAATATTTTCAACTTCTCTAGGATGTCAATGACTTTTTTAGTTGAAACTTTTGGTAGTTCTACACTCTCATCCTCTGGATTATCTTTTTCTTGTCCTTGTCTAATTTGAGGTAATAATTTTCTCTTCCGTTAAAAGGTACACAACTTGTTGCTCATTAGGATGATAAAAAAATACGATGATATCCATTGAATTAGTGTAGTGAAATTGTTGCATCTGACCATTCAATTCTCTTATTAATCTCTCATGCTCCTGAATCACTTCATTTGTAGCATGCAAGTCATCACTTCATTAGTGTAGTGAAGTTGTTGTATCTGACCATTCAATTACTTTCCTAATAATTATGAACAAATTTATAAGTAAACCTCTATATAAGACCAACCTCTATTTATGAATAAATTTTAGTAAATCCAACATTATGACTAGAGAGAGAGAGAGAGAGAGAGAGAGAGAGAGAGAGAGAGAGAGAGAGAGAGAGAGAGAGAGAGAGAGAGAGAGAGAGAGAGAGAGAGAGAGAGAGAGAGAGAGAGAGAGAGAAGAGGAGCGGAGAAATTTTGGTTGCAGATACGATGGAAGGTGAGGCATCAATTCTTCGTATATGTACATGCTTGTTGTTCTATCTTGTTCAATTTTGCATTGTTTGTACTGTGATTTCAAATTTTCATCCCCAATCGCGGTTTTGTGATTTTGTTGATTTCATATTCTTATATTGTTTCTAATGTTAATATGGCTATGGTAATATGCATTATAGTAGTGATCATAATGGTAGGCTTTGATTCGATTCTATAGATTCTATAAGTTTGATATGTATTTGATGTTGATGTGTGTTTGTGACAAATATTATGAATGACTTGTAACAATACTATGTGTGTTGCAATATGGTACTACTTTAAGTCGCTAAATATACTAGTGTTGATGTTTTGTAGGTTTGTTGTGTGTTATCACTGTTGCAGTTAAACATACTACTGTTGTTGTCTTATAATACTACTAGTGTAGGATTCTAATACTAGTGATGCAGTTTCTCTTTAATTTGCAGATAAGTAGTTATGGAATCAAAGTTATATGTGAAGTGAATCTACAACAACTAGAGAATCATGTTCTTCTTTACGCCTACTATAGCATTTATTGATTTAGCGATGGAGATGTCGTTGCGTTTTTCTGGTTTGAGACCGGGTTCATTCACTCTTGGTTTCTCGTTACCACATTATCCAAATTGTATGTTGTCCAGTGATAGACTTTAAGTTGATGATGAAGACTATGATTGAAATTGATGTAGCTTCTTTTTGACTCTCGTTGGTGTTATCAAATTTCAGTAGAGTAGTGTTTGCAACAACCTGTAGTAGTATTTTCAACAACCTGTGGTAGTCAAAAATCTGTGGTAGTTTACTGATAAACACACTACAATGTATCAACACATTAGATCACAACGTCAAAAGATTCAATGTAGTTCCTTATTGTTAAACATACTATTGTTGTTTTTCGTACACACTACTACATCACAACGAAAATACTACTATTTGATAAACACTACACAAACGTAGACTAATGTTGTTTATTACACACACTACTACATCACAACATAAAACACTACTTATGTCTGATAAGCACACTACAATGTATTAGCACATTAGATCACTACTTCAAAACATTTAATGTAGTTCCTCATTGTTATACATGCTAATGATGTTTCTCGTACACACTTACATCACAACATAAAACACTACTTATGTCTGATAAGCACACTACAATGTATTAGCACATTAGATCACTACTTCAAAACATTTAATGTAGTTCCTCATTGTTATACATGCTAATGATGTTTCTCGTACACACTACTACATCACAACAAAAAACACTATGATTTGATAAACACTACAAATGAACACTATTGTTATTTCTAGTACACACTATTACATCACAACAGAAAATACTATTTCTGTATGATAAACACACTACAATGTTTCAGCACTAGATCACTACTTCAAAACATTCTATGTACTTCCTCATTGTTAAGCGCACTAATGTTGTTTATTTTACACACTACTACATCACAATGGAGACACTACTATTTGATATACACTAAAAATGAATACTATTGTGGTTTCTCACACACACTACTGCGTCACAACAGAAAGCACTACTACAATATTTTAGCACACTGGATCACTATTTCAAAATATTCAATGTAATTCCTCAATGTTAAACATACTACTGTAGTTTCTAATACACACTACTATATCACAATAGA
Source organism: Geum urbanum (assembly GCA_946800695.1). Classification (NCBI taxonomy): domain Eukaryota; kingdom Viridiplantae; phylum Streptophyta; class Magnoliopsida; order Rosales; family Rosaceae; genus Geum; species Geum urbanum. The sequence continues at coordinate 1,920,669 of OX327002.1, read as the reverse complement.
AAACACTGCTTATATTTGATAAAATACACTACAATCTTTCAACACACTAGATCACTACTTCAAAACATACTACTGTTGTTTCACATACACACTACTACATCGCAATAAAAACACTAACATTACACCACTTGGACTTGAAGATTTTGGTTGCCTTCTTCTTGTTGTGTAGTCGAAATGCACGTCCTTGGTCATCTTCTTCCTCTGTTTCTTCTTCACAGCCTCTATCAAGGAAGAATGTGACTTCCTTTTACTTGTCCCGGCTAGACTGTATTTTTTTCTTCGTTTCTTCAATTTCTGCCAAACAACAAAATAGACCATCAAAATGCTACCTTAGACAATCAAACACTCTACCACATGCCATTAAACATACTACTCAATCACACTACCACAAAGGTACAAACATCTTGCCACATATCATCACACAATTTGTAAAACCATTAAACCTACATATACTACCTGAGACTTACAATTGCATTACAACAAACCATCAAACATAATACTCAGTTCATCAAATCAACAAACTTCAAGTCTACAAAAATGCTACCACTCTCCAGCAAACATACTACTATAGATTAGTAAAAAACACTATAGTAGATCAACAAACACACTATTATTAACAACATCATCCTTATCAACATCAATTCTAAATGCACTACTTTCAACCAACAAATGCACTATTACAGAATCTCAATAACACTACTGATATCCTCAATTCTAAATATACTAATTTCAGCCAACAAATGCACTATCACAAACTATCAATAACACTACTGACATCATAAATTCTAAATGTACTACTTACAACCAAAAAAAAAAAAATACTATTACAGACTCTCAATCACACTAATAGTTGAATGACTTATAAACACTAGCACATATAATACTACTACTTATAAGCACCATAATACTACTTGAATGACTTATAAACACCATAATACTACTTTCTCCATACAAAACTCATGTAAACCCTAAAATCAACACGGATTGTATTTAGAAACCCTAACACACACACACACACATAGAGAGAGAGAGAGAGAGAGAGAGAGAGTTACCTCTAGGGTTTTCTCGCTACCGCGTCAAATATGAAGGAAGAGGAGATCTCACCTGAGTCGATTGAACTCGTCGTGGACGGTAATGGAGCATCTTGCCTGAGATCTCCTTCGTCAGTCTGAGCTTTGATTAGGGCTTTGTGGTGGTCGGCGCAAAATTAACGACCACAATAGGGAAGAGGAGATGCGGTGCCGTTAGTCGCTGAAGAGAGAGAGAGAGAGAGAGAGAGAGAGAGAGAGAGAGAGAGAGAGAGAGAGAGAGTGTGTGTGTGTGTGTGATGACGAAAGTGATTTCATGAGAAGAATTTGGTTGCATGGCCTAAAAACATCATAAGCTCAGTCAAAGGATATAAAAGTTGAAAGATCAAACAAATGTTAATTTGCCACGTGTTAAGTTTGGTCAAAAGTCTATTTGGTGCATAGTAGCATGATCCTGATACATATTAAATTCTACGCGTTTCAATATCACAGTTTATATTATGGTATTGATGTAATTATTCAGAACGATGAGGTATTTTTTTTCCTCGCGTTATTATTAAGTGACCTAATTTGGGAAGAAAATACATGGTGACCTTATTTAGTATAAACTTTTCCTAATTGACCTTATCTGCAATTAATCCTTTTCATATTTATAGGAGGGAAAATTTGTATTTTCCTGTTGTTTAATGGGCCAGGTTCACTGTTACTATGTTTTAGGTTGTCAGCCTAGTCCTTTCTTGTCTAAATATTATGGTAGTTGAGTTTTCTGTCTTATTGATATTATATTTGTCCTTACTTATTTTTTTTTTCTATTTTCTTTTTTTGAGAAGTACCCTAATTAATGCTAAATGAAAGAAAAAATATGGATGTTCCAGGAGCTAACTGGATCAATTGAGTTAGTAAATTAGTCCAATTCACTATTTTTTAGGTCATCTCCAATGGTGGGTTGCATATGGTCATGGTCATATATGTAACATCTATATTATATATTAAGGGAACAACCATTGTTTCCAACATTGGCTGAAATTTTACCAAAATATCCTTTTCAACTAGGTTGTAGTTTATATTTGGAGGATAGTATAGTAATTTACAATTAAACAAAAAAATAATTAGAAAAACACACGCTTAAATGTTCTCTTTCACTCTCTTCAATAACTCCTCTCCCATAACCACATTTCCTCCTTCGAATTCGGATAACCTTCTATTAATATGGGTTAATAATATTTTTTAAACAAAATTATTTCTATTATTTCTAATTTGCCCATACACAGTGTGTGATGTTCCTCTAGTGTAATTGACTCAAGGCCCATGGTCATATATGTAAATTGAGCTACCTGCTATAGCCTTTTGAAGTGCTTAAACCCTCACCTTTACACCTCACTCTCCACTTCCTCTTTGTTCCGACCAGTAAAAATGTAAAACCCTATGCCTCCTCTCTCACTCTCAACTCTTATTTCCTCTGAAATTTTCATATGGTTTCTGAGATTTGGGTTTCTTAGTTTGGACTTTGGTTACCGTTAGTGCTGTTTATTTGCAATGCTGATAAATCAGGGATGGCCCTGAGATGTCAAAAATATCATGGGGTTCTAGGCTAGATAGAAATATAGGGGCCCAAATATATATATATATAGTACATACTTAGGCTTAATTTTGAGACCTCTTCTTAATAGGGGCTCTAAGAGCAGGCCTATAAGACCTATACTCAGAGTCGGCCTTGTGATAAATGAGAATCCCGACTCTATGAGACCTTTTATGGTCCGGGAATACAATAAGTTTATATATCTGAGTCCAGACCTTTTGTGGTCTGGTTCTTCTTTCATTTGGCTCTTTTCTTTCAATTGTTGGCTTGATTTTATTTTTTCTTGCTTGCCTTTTCATTCCTGATGCGCTTGATTTTGCCTTATTGATCGCTTCAAAGTTCAAATCCCATTTTTAGAAAAATTAATAACAAAATCTTAGATGGGATTGTGATACCATCCCGATTGGTTTGGTGGAAGCTGTTTGTTTATGACTTCAGACATTTAGACATTTTTACTTACCTTGAATGAATTAGTTCATAAATATGAATCAAAATTAATGGTATTATAAGGAATTGGTAAGGGAATAAATCATTCTCATTCACTTGTTTACTATCTATAAAGAAATAGAATAAGAATATTGCTAGTTCCCATATATGTTGTTTATCTATCTCATAAATTAGAATAAAATTTAAGTAATTACTAATATATCCATCAAATATACATTGTAACAATATGTCTACTTATCATCATGAGTCTTCCACCCAAATTACAAATTTATATTAACAATCATTCAAAAAATATAAAAGGAATAAGTAAACCAATTATCAAGTTGAAATAGAAGACTATGAATTAGATTTTTGTTTTATAAATGAAGGACAATTTGAAAATTATGAATTTGGTTTGGCTAATTTAGGCATAAAAATTTGATTCATGTTAATTGCATTTCAAATACATACCCCCACTTGAGTATCAAGTCGAGGGTTTATTTAGGAATCGATTCCTGATGAAGTCATGAAAATGTAGGTCTCATTTCATTCCAAATTTAATTTGCACAACTAAAAACAGTAATACTCATCAGTCGGAATCGATTCCAGATTTCTCATAGCCATTCCAAGTAAATGTACACATCCTCTCAGTTTCTTGGGTTTATTCTCACGATCTACTTGTCAGTGTACTTTTAAATCGGTCAATGTTGTTTTGACAACATTTCTTATTCAAACCAATATGAAGTTATGAACTAAGAACATACGATTATATGTTGGCACATAAAAACTCGAGGGGTAAAATGACCAATCAAGCCTAAAATGAGGTCGGGAACAGATCTAACACAATCTGCTAAAGTTGGACTATCATAATATAATATGAAATTTACCGTATCATTGTACGGCTATAATAAGGCCACTAGATTTAAAATAATCATTAGGATAAGAAAGAATTATCATAATATAATATTATTTAAGGAAATTTATTCTCCTTAATTTCTGGTGTGTGTCGTGTCCTAATTAGATACAGATTTGATTAAATAGAGATATATAGAATCCCTGTTTTATTTGGACATGTATTGTAACAGATTGTATCAGTCTATATTTAAGGCATTATATCAATGAAAGAGTTACAGCTTTTCAGTCATCATATATTCTTCTTCAACACGTTATCAAGCACGCAATGAGTTGATAGTAAACTATCACCACAAAAAAACTGTAGGAAAAGTAAGTGATGTTAAATTAAATACAATATACGAGATACTAATAAAATAATTAGTAAAATGTAAACGTATGAATGGAGAACAAATTCTGGGTAAGAAAATGGACTAAGTTGAGTCACGTGTATCACACGCTTTCCTTAAGAACTTTTATGTCACCCACAGGCTTGTATGACGTTGTTCTCCCAGGATAAAACAACTTCACAGTTTTGTACCATAGCACAAGAACTTCTCGTCGAACTGAAGAGTACTTTACTATATCACCGGATTCACTCTGAGTTGAGAGAGGGAGAGAAGTGATCAGAAGAGGAGATTGCTTTCTGATGGGATGAAGAATGAGGGAGGATAGAGTCTCTATTTATACATGGAGGAGATTGAGAATAACTTAATGGCCGACCACCAAAAGGTTGTGAGTTATCACTCATTAACCATGCAACATAAATCTGGCCAATTAAAGGTATAAATCGGCCAATAATGGTGAGAAAAACCCACCATAATTCGGCCAATAGCAGGACGCGGGCGCACACAAATCCATATCGCATACTCATTTCACCCAAGATTTGCACTCCCCTACGCGCGTGAGAGAGAGCCTCTCTACTCACTTACTCAAGGTATACTAGGGTGCAATCATATATAAAGACTTCCACATTTCTAATTTCTCCTATGTGGGATCACGTTCCTTCCTTTTGTTTCAAGTAGCCATCTTTGGGTGACAATTTCTCATTCACCCCTTAACCAATTTAAACAAATGAATACATAATCTTTATGTACTCTTGTAGGAGAACACAAATCCATGTTTCCCTCACATCAAAATTAAGTGCAACACACTCAATTATTTTGTTTAAATTGTCATATTAAAATGGTGTAAAACATCATTTTCCAACATAAACCCCAACCCCTAGACATCTCGACTCCACCACCCGCGGCCCATCCTCCAACGTCGATCTCTACCGTCGGCTCCTCCTCTTTGCTTTTGACGATCTTCTTACTTCGTCAAGATTGCTCAACTTCCAAAGAACAGTTTCAGATGAGCTCTTCCTCAACGTTGTTCAAACGTACTATATACCGGTCATACCGAGCATAACACGAATTTGAGGTAAATTTTTTTAATCGTCAATCTTTAGATCTAGGATTAAAACTTACTTCTAGCAACTCCTAGATCTAGGATTGTGATATTGATTTGTGATTATTGAATATCTGTACCCTAGTTCCTATGGACCTATATCTATAGTGTATAAGTGACAGTCATTATTAGGGAGTCACGGTTTAGAAAAGAAAAGAAAAGAAAGAGAAATCGATATTATGTGACGGTTTGTCACAATTGTTGGGTGTGGTTTTTATACCACCATTTGTTGATAATCAATTTTTGTGATCATAAATCATGGATCACGTTCGTATCCAATGAAAACTTGATATTAGTGATCGTGGTTCTTTGATTGATACTATTCAAATCTCTATCTATTTTATAGATGAGTTCGAACGAGCTAGTTAGGCCAAAATTCGACATCCTTAATCTTCAAGGAAGGAAATACCACCGTTGGGTTTCTGATGTGGAAAATAAATTCATCGGCTAGAGATTTACCAACACCATCAAACCCTCTGGGCCTGGACAAAATCTTATTCCACCCATAGATGAATCAAAATCTCAAACTCTTATATTTTTGAGGCGTCATATTCATCCAACTCTCAAGAAGAAGTATTTAAAAAAGACTGATCCCCTAAAATTGTGGAATGTTCTGAAGCAATGCTTCAACAATGTGCATGATGCACAACTCTCTGAGTTTACTGTAAGATAGGAAGCCCTTAGGCTCCTAGATTTTCTAAATATCCAAGATTACAATCAAGCGATGTTGGATCAGCAGTCTGAGTTGAGCTTGTTGGAAAAATGGTAGTTTTCTACCATTTTAGTTGGACACTTTAAACAAAATAAATAAGTGAGATGCACTTAACATTAATGGAAGAGAAACATGAATTTGTGTTCTCCTATAAGAGTACATAAAGATTATGCATTTACTTGTATAAATTGGTTAAGAGGTGAATGAGAAATTGTCACCCAAAAGATTTTATATTCACTTGTTTAAATTGGTTAAGTGGTGAATGAGAAATTGTCACCCAAAGTTTGTCACTTGAAACAAAAGAAAGGAAGTTTATCCCACATGGAAAAAACTATAAATGTGGAGGTCTTTAAATATGATTTCACTCTACTATGCTTTAAGTGAGAAAGTAGAGAGGCTCTCTCTTAGTTGGATTAGGCTTGCAATATGGACTTGTATGCGCTTTGGGTCCAAGTTGCACAAGTTTTATTTTGCACTCATGAAAATTGATGTGACTTTTAGTTTTCTACATTCCTTTTAGTTACAAAACTTTTGACTTTTCATATTACACCGTTTACAAACTTATTGTCGGAATAAATTTTGACAATAAGTTATCTGAATAAATTTGGCTAGTTAATTGTTACAAAACCGAAGACCTTTGGAGTGATCGACATTTATGTTCCTCCTCATTCCTCCATGTATAAATAGATGTTTTCTCCTCCTCATTCTTCATCCCATAAGAAAAGCAAGCATCTCTCCTCTTCTGATTTCTTTCTCTCTCAAACAAATCTAGTGATAGAGTAAGGTACTCCTTAATTCGACGAAAAGTTCTTGTGCTGCGGTACAAAAACTTTCAAGTTGTTTTATCCTAGGTGAATAATGTCATACAAGCCTGTGGATATCGTAGAAGTTCTTAAGGAGAGCGTGTGATACAAGCGACTCAACTTTATTCATTGTTCATCGTTCATCGACATCAATCACTTGAGTAACAAATTCAAAGTTTTCGAATTTTGTTCTTCCCATTTTATTTTATATTTAATAATTATTTAAATTAGTAGTTTTATTTTTATTTAATATCACATTATTTTCCTACAATCTTAAAAATTTTCATATGTGATATTGACTGCTTGAACGAAGTGGTTGCCTAACAAAAGGTTGTCACCTTAAGGAATTGGTTGCCGACACCAAAATTATGTTGTCTTCGGAAAATGGTTGCCTTAAGGAAACACTTGCCTTTGGAGTTGTGTTGTGAAACACAAAACGTTGCCTAAGAGAATTAAACTTCAAAGACATTATTAATTAGCTACCTACGTTAATAAGAGGTTTACAAGGATAATGAAATTTTTTTCTTGTAATAAAGAAGCACTATGATTTGGTTATATACCAAATTTAAGTGATTGAATAGTAAGATATTCAATAACTAATTCTTTGTGAATTTGACCAAATAATCAATAAGGAAATAATATTAAATATTATTTGTTGATTAACAAAATAACACTTTGTTATGCGTATTTTCAGAAATGGCAGATGAAGGTGTAAATGCACCAAATAAGAAAATCACATTGGGTCCTATTGAAAAGGATAATGTGATGATGAGTGTTGATCAATGCAAACTATGAATGGCTTGCACTTGATGATGTGAGATCACATATCACTTGGGGAAGATGAGGTGATACGCCCTAAGTGTGGAGACTCACCTTCATATAGGAAGACGCATTTTAGGGGTGAGGCCCAAAAGTAAAAGTGTGAGTGGTTGGCCCAAAGGATAATATCTTGATATGAGAACTGTGTCGTCACAAATGATGTCATAAACAATGGACAATGCATGTAAGCAGTCAAAGGTTATGACTGAGAGATTAAAAAATTGGAGCGGTGGTATGACCAAACCAAGTTTGATGAACAATCAATGGTCAAGTAAATAAGTTCAAATGTTGATCTCTAGAAAGAAAGTAAACAATACACTATATGTTCCTAAGGACTGAGTCAGGGTTTAGTGAAGATGATTTTCGTTTATTGATTAAAGGAAAATTAATTCTAGTTTCGTAACATAGAATGTATGTCGGTAATAGATACATGAGTGTTGAAAATAAAATATATAATGACCATAGTCAATGATATGGATAAAACTAGCGTTTTCACCTTTGTGTCTTCTAATGTATGGTATGGTAGACAATTACATGTTAATTATGATTTTCTGTGGAAGTTAATTAACTTGAAAAGTTTACCAATGTTTCAAGCATAAGTGTGAAACTTCTGTTGAGACAAACCAAACGAAATCATCTTTCAAAAGCACTGAAAGAATCAATGAATCCCTTGAGTTTATCCATAACAATATATGTGATTTTAAATCAATACAAACAAAAAGTGGTAATATGTATTTTATCACTTTTATCTATAATAGTAAAAATATTTTTATGAATACCTCATGAAAAGTAAATATGAGGTTGTAGAACAATTTATTCTCTATAAAATTGAGGTTGATAATCAACTCAACAAGACAAGAAATGTCATAACAAGTGACCGAGGAGGTGAGTATGAATCACCATTTGATGACTTATGTGCTCAACATGGGATCATATATATATGAAACAACAACACCTTATTCACCACAATTAAATGATGTGATTGAACGAAAGAATCATACCTAAAAGGATATGATGAATGCAATGTTGTTGAGTTCTGGCTTGCCACCAAGCATGTGGGGATATGTCATTCTATCGGCTAATTATCTTTTAAATAAGATACTCAAAAAGAAAGAAGAGAAAACTCCATATGAATTATGGAAAGGGAGAAAACCATCCTACAATTACTTGCGAGTGTGGGGATACCTTGCCAAGGTGGTAATTGGGCGACAAAGGATTGATTAGATTTTTATTGGGTGTACAGAGAATGGTTCCACTGATCGGATCCAAGTGCATAAATAAAAATCTCTGATATACATGAGAACACAACAATGAAATCAAGGAATGCATCACTCTTTAAAATTGTTTTTCCATGTGAGTCCAGAGAAGAATCAAGTTGTTCCAAACATATATGGCCACTATGGAAAATGGCCAAGGAACTGAGTCTAAGGTAGAACCTAGACGAAGTAAAAGAGCAAGGATAGGAAAATCCTTTGGACTTTGAACCTTTAAGAAGGTTGTGAACTCCACCTATGATTCTTTGTAGAAAAAGCTATATAGAGTGAAATTGACTTTATACTGCAAATCCCATCTTGAGAATTGGTGGATCTTCCACCTAGTTAGGAAACCTTTAAGTTCCAAATGAAGGCAGATGGGTTAATAGACAAATATATACAAGGCAAAACTTGTAATAAAATGCTATAGACAAAAAGAATGTCTGGAATATTTTGACACTTACTCTCTAGTGATAAAAATTACCTCCATCAGAATGGTACTTGCTATTGCCACGTTGGACAATTTCAAAGTACATTAAATGGCCAGATTTGAAAATAGTTTTCCTCGATGGAGATATAGAAAATGAAATCTATATAGAACCTGAAGGTTTCTCAACTCTTGGTCAAAAAGGAACCTGAAGTAATTATTTTGCTTAAAACAAGCCCAATGCAGTGACATGAAAAATTTGCCAAACATTATCACCAATGGTTTCAAAACCAATGAAGGTGATAAACTTGTATATGTCAAAAACACAGAGAATGTATATGTTACTATGTGTTTATACGTAGATGACATCCTTATTATTGGAAACAATGATAAGATGGGCAAATCTGCTAAAAATACGTACTCGACTTACAATATTTATGACTCTATTTTTTAATAGGGCTCACCTTAATAGCTCATAATATCTAGAAAAAGAGATTTTTGATAACAATATACTTGAGCGGGTCTCGCCCCACCTAAATCGATTTCTTATACCTTGGTTATGAGTGAAAAGAGCTATCCAAATGACTATAGAAATCATAATTGCTAGCAAAATTGTTCACGTATTATGTTGGATTGTAAAAGTGTTGTAATCCTTGAAAAACTATCACAAGAATACTAAAAGGACTAATATTAAATTAGACAAATTACCTGGAGAATATCCTTGCAAAATATGACAAGGAAAATTATGAAGTTTTCAGAACTCTTATAGATATGACTTATTAACGAGTTGTACAATGCAAGATTTAGCTTACGCTGTGAACAAGCTAAGCAGGTACACGAGTAATTCTGGAGGGATGCATTGGCAAACATTTGCAAGAGCACTCAAGTACTTAAGGTATACTCGTACCTATGTACTACACTATACGACATATCCAGTTGTCCTAGAAGCGTATAGCGATGCAAACTAGATATCTAACATGAAAGACTCAAACTCTATTAGTGTATGCGTGTTCACTTTAGGGGGTGCATCAGTGTTGTGTAAATCCTTAAAAAAAACTATTATAACTGATTCACATCTTTTCAAGCATTTAATTAAACACTTAATCAAACACGAATACAATTAAAACCCTTCTTTGTTGATGTAGCATTGATAAGTAGGGATCGTTCTTAACCGGGGATTGAGGGTGCATGCATAACTATGCTAGGTTATATAGGGGGGGTGCAAAGTTGGTTTGTTTTCTATAATCTACGAAATTAAACAAGAAAAATGGTTAGAAACACATCAAGAAATCACAAGTTCTAACATGTTTAAACTCATAGACAAGCAAACAATCAAGAACACATAACCCTAAACATGTTTCTACACCGAAAAACCCTAATTCTATTATTTACAAGTGATCATCACATTTATTCAACCTAGCCGTTTACCTCATCCTTATTTGATCCCAACGAAATTCATAGCTCAAGTTAAAACATACGCACATGTATACATCGAAAGTAGGGAGCAACCAAATCGAGTTAACCACCTAAATCCAATTTTATCTTTGATTAGTTCATTAAAACATGCGAGGGTGAACTGGATATTCGAGTATCATCCTAACAAGCTCTAACGCATTAAGTGTTGGTATACTAGCATGCATATTCGAACCTAAGGCTATGAACACATGGAAGGTTTCAAACAAATATGAAAATAAACATCTTACAACAAAACATAATCTCACTACACAAAGTTTGGAAAATTCCTTACAAAACCGAAACAAATTACAAGACATTGTTACACTTTTTGATCCGAGGGATATTCGCTCCGCAATCTCCAAGTGTAGCAGCTCCTTGATGGTTGATGAAGTCGCACGAACTCAAAGCCAAATCGAGCAAGAGAGGCCGCGGGTGAAGGTAGGTTTATTTGGAAGGTGGTGGAGATGGTGTTTCGGTTTCTTGAGAATTCTCTTGGCTAAGTGTGAGAGGAGGTGATGTAGAGACAGAGGTTCGGCCCTCTAAATGTGTGATCCCCTTTTCTCTTCCCCAAGCTCTCCTTATATAGGAGATGATTTTTGAACTCCGTTATTAGCATTTACCATTAAGCCTCTGTTTCAGCTTTTTAACACCTTGCTCCATGCAATTACAATCCCGTTACTCTCCATGCAATTAAGCTCACCGTTTCAGCCCAATTAAGCCTCCGTTTCAGCATATTAGCTTCCGTTTCAGCATATTAGCTTCATGCCGTTTGGTGCAATTATGCCTCCGTTCTGCAATTATACCTCCGTTGTGCATATTAGCTTCATGCCGTGCCAAGCTTCCAATTAAGCTCACCTCCGTTATTCTCCAATTAAGCATCCGTTTCATACATGCAATTATACATCCGTTATTGCTTTTTAACACCACTTTCTCCATTTCAAAACCGTACATGCATCACCACTTGCTCCATGTCATGACAAAACCCATTCAATTAATTATACATCCATGTGCATTCATCCATGTCACAACCACTTCATCACCATCCATGCCATTAAGCAATTAAGCTCCATGCAACCATGTAATTAACCTTCTTTAGTCTCTAATTATCCTACAATTAAAAATATAAAAAAAATAAGTAAAAGCTAATAAAATTAACAAAATTAAGTAGATAACAAAGTAAAAATGTGGAGAAAATATATTAAATAATACGCCTAAAATGCGTAGATCAAATTCCCCCACACTTAGACTTTGCTAGTCCCTAGCAAATACTAAACAAAACTACGGACTCAATAAAAGAAAATAATAAGGTAAAACGTCTTACACAAAACACTTAGGAGTTTCTTCGTTTCAAAGCTGCAAATTCTCATGTAATCATGTTTGAAAACGAAGGAAACACTAAGTAAACAAAAACTGAGCCCTTAGTCAAGATTGTCTCAGAAATTTCTTTAAGTATATGGCGATGGAATCACAATGGTTTGAGAATGAATGTTCATCGAATTCAAGTGATAATAGAGACATGATCATGTTATCAACAAGTAAGACATAGAGAAAACAATAGTGATTTTAAGTCTATGCATGCTTCGAAAGAAGTTCAGATCAACTCACATGGATGTTCTCATCATATTTCCACTCATGCAGAGGTTTCACTCAAAGTGTTTAAGTATGCAACGAAATGGAAGTCAACTACTTGCACAAATGAACCAAAACCATATGCTTACTCATGCAACTTACTCCACAGATTGAAGGCTACTCATCTTAAGGATCATAAAGGACTTTCGAGGGTTGTAATGGGGCTGAGGCTAAGGCATTCGAAATTTAGATATGTGGTGGTTAAAAGCATTCAAAAGACTTAGTCAAAACACCAAAACATCAACAATTCGAGCTCCAATTTAACCAAAACGTCACCATGTGTCTCTTTTAAGTCCACGGGCCAGATTTCATCTTGTTGGGCCCTAACTTCATTCTAAACTCCCCTTGAGCTTTGTGAACAGGACAAAGGCCATGTTTTGCATTATTGGGCCTTCTATTCGGAACAAACTCCAAACTCACAAGTACGGGGGACATTAATCCAAACTTAGACACTTAGAACCTATTGCCGGAGAGCTTTTTGATCTTTCTTTTGTTCTTGCTCTCGAAAATTTTCTTCTTTTTCTTTGTTTTCGGCAATAACTCTTTACAAAGCTGTTTGAACAAGTCTATCCCCATACACACATCATAGCAGTTAAGAAACATCACTAAAAACATCATCTTCTCCTCTTGTCGACATCACTTCACACTAAGTCTGCAGAACATAGGGCAAAGAAGTCCTACACTAGGCTAAGGTGTTTAGATATATATGGTGATGAAGGAAAAGCTAAATGTGGGCTCAAAATGGTTATCTAGGGGGGTCACAACTCGTGCGCACATATGGGATACATGGCTGTTTGGCTAAGTGGTGGAAAATCCTAAGTGCCTTTAATCACATCCAGAATCAGAGTATGTATCAACTTTAAGCTTTGTAAATTGACATGAGTAAGTTCTAGTATTCTCTAGTTCATTAATATCTATGGCAGGTAATCAAATGAGGCATATTTAGCTATGAACTACAAAATAAGATGGATTGATCAGATCACTCAAGAAATAAAGCACATATAGCTCAAAAGCTCACATAAGGTCATATGATCCAAAAACTTATTCTAGCATGCGAATTTCTGTACCAAGTCTTGCAAACCATATCTACTACATGTCATAACACTCAAAAGATGTCTCAATTAGCACATGAATTCATTCTTTAGTGATATGCAACGCCATATATGTTTCAATTCTATCCATTTTCATCATTGACTAACTAAGGGCATCCTAAGACTCTTTAAAACACTAAGTTAAACAAAAAGACTCAAAAATACACTGAGTATGACTGAATTTTTTTTTTTAAATAAATTAACAAAGTTGTAAACCCCTCCCCCACACTTAAACTCTACATTGTCCTCAATGTACCAAAGTAAAGTCATAGAGTTTAAGCATAGAAGAGAGACTCACGAAAATTTCTAATTAATAAAAGAAAATTTACGAAAATTTAAAAGAAAAAGGGAAGAGAATGCAAATCTGTTGAAGACTCCTCCATTGGGTTGCCTCCCAACAAGCGCTTGTTTTTTAACGTCTTCCAGCCTAGACGTGATGCATCCTTCATGTGTTTGAAGTAGGTGGATCCACAAGTGTTTCCTCCTCAACGTTATGCTCCTTGAAGTTCTCATAGTAGGGCTTCAATCGTTGGCCGTTCACTGTGAAAACCTTGCTGGTTCCTAGGCTCATGATCTGAATAGCTCCATGATGAAAGACTTGTACCACTATGTAAGGACCAACCCATCTTGAACGCAACTTGCCAGGAAAAAGTCTAAGTCTCGAATGAAAGAGTAAACCTTTTTGTCCAGGCTCGAAACTCTTTGTACGGATCATCTTGTCATGTATGCGCTTTGTCTTCTCCTTGTAGATCCATGCGTTGTCAAATGCTTCATTCCGGATCTCCTCAAGCTCACAAAGTTGAAGCTTTCGATGTAGACCAGCCTCATCCTTGTCCATGTTGAATTTCTTGATCGCCCACCAAGCTTTGTGCTCTAATTCCACCGGAAGATGACAAGCCTTCCCATAAACAAGTCGGTAGGGTGACATGCCTATGGGAGTCTTGTATGCCGTCCTATAAGCCCATAATGCATCATCCAAACATTGACTCCAATCCTTGCGATTTGGTTTGACAGTTCTCTCCAAGATCTTCTTGATTTCGCGATTGGATACTTCTGCCATTCCATTGGTTTGTGGATGATATGATGTAGAGACTTTGTGTGTGACGCCATATTTCTTCATCAATGCATCCATGGTTCTGTTGCAAAAGTGACTCCCTCCATCACTGATTAGAATGCGTGGCACTCCAAACCTTGAAAAGATGTTTATCTTGAGGAAATCTGCAACAACTCGCGAATCATTAGTACGGGTGGCTTTTGCTTCCACCCATTTCGAAACATAATCAACAGCAAGTAAAATGTACATATAACCATTAGATGATGGAAAAGGACCCATGAAATCAATGCCCCAAATGTCAAAAATTTCGACATTGAGCATATAGTTTTGTGGCATTTGGTCCCTTGCACCAATGTTTCCAGATCGTTGGCACCTATCACACTTAGCACAAAAATCATTAGAGTCACGGAAAAGGTTAGGCCAAAAGAAACCACAATCAAGAACCTTGAGGGCAGTCTTTCTTGCGCCAAAATGTCCTCCACATGCACCATTATGGCAAAACTCAAGAATGGATGCAAACTCACTATCTGGGATACATCTTCTTATTACTAAGTCCGCACATTGTTTCCACAAGTAAGGTTCATCCCAAATAAAAGACTTAGCATTACTCTTAAGCTTATCACGTTGAGCTTTATGCATAGAAGGTGGAAACGCACCAGTAACCACATAGTTAACAATATCTGCATACCATGGAGTTTCAGATGTACTTACCTGAAGTCCGAAGAGTTGTTCATCCGGAAATGTTTCCTCAATAGCCACGGCTTCTTGTCCATGCACAATTCGAGAGAGATGGTCAGCCACAACGTTTTCCACTCCTTTCTTGTCTTTGATTTCCACATCGAACTCTTGTAGAAGCAGAATCCATCGAATGAGCCTTGGTTTTGCATCCTTCTTTGTCATCAAGTACTTCAAAGCCGCATGATCCGTGTAAATGATAACCTTGCTTTGAAGTAAGTACGATCTGAATTTGTCCAATGCAAAAACCACAGCAAGCATCTCCTTCTCGGTTGTTGTGTAGTTGGCTTGAGCATCATCGAGTGTCCTTGAGGCATAGTAAATGGCGTAGGGCTTCTTCTCCTTCCTTTGTCCCAAAACAGCTCCAACAGCGTAATCTGATGCATCACACATGAGCTCAAAGGGTAGAGACCAATCCGGTGCTTGAAGAATAGGAGCACAAGTGAGCAACTCCTTCAACTTGGTGAATGCCACGTTACACTCTTCATCAAACACAAAGGGAGTGTCCTTTTGAAGTAACTTGCACAAGGGCCGAGATATGTGTGAAAAGTCCTTGATAAACCTCCTGTAGAAACCTGCATGTCCAAGAAAAGAACGAATCTCTCTAACCGAAGTCGGAGAGGGTAAGTACCGCACAAGATCTACCTTAGATTTATCAACTTCTATCCCCCTTTTCGAAACAATGTGGCCTAGAACTATCCCTTGAGTTACCATGAAGTGACACTTCTCCCAATTTAGTACTAAGTTCGTTTCAACGCATCTTTGCAAGATTAGCTCTAAGTTCTCTAAACATGCATCGAAATCTTTCCCAAAAACACTAAAGTCATCCATGAATACTTCAATTATTTTTTCAATGTAATCGGAAAAGATAGAAAGCATGCAACGTTGAAACGTACCAGGGGCATTGCACAACCCAAAGGGCATCCGTCGATATGCAAACGTTCCAAAAGGGCATGTGAACGTTGTCTTCTCTTGATCCTCCTCCGCGATGCTGATTTGGTTGTAACCCGAATATCCATCAAGGAAGCAATAGTAGGAATGACCAGCCAACCTCTCAAGCATTTGATCAATGAATGGCAAAGGGAAATGGTCCTTCCTTGTGCTTGCGTTGAGCTTCCTATAGTCGATGCAAACTCTATGTCCAGTGATAGTTCGCTGAGGCACTAACTCATTATCCGCGTTTTTTACAACGGTGATTCCGGACTTCTTAGGAACAACTTGCAAGGGTGAGACCCAACGGCTGTCCGGAATTTGATAAATGACCCCACAATCCAAGAGTTTGATCACCTCATTCTTCACAACCTCCATCATTGGCGGATGGAGCCTTCTTTGTGCTTCACGTGAGGGCTTAGCTCCCTCCTCATGTAGAATGCGATGAACACAAGTTGCTGGATTTATACCTTTGATGTCCGCAAGTGTCCATCCAATGGCAGGCTTGTATTGTTGAAGCATTCGAACCAATCTGCCTTCTTGTTCTTCCTCTAACGTTGAAGAGATGATAACCGGCAAAGTCTCATTGTCGCCCAAGTAAGCATACTTCAAATGATCCGGTAACACCTTGAGTTCCACTTCGGGTGCTTGAATAATGGAGGGAACAAGCTTGTTCTCGCCATAGACCAAAGGAATAGGGGGTGGTCTAGACGTCACATAGGCTGCCTCATTCAAAGCCATCACCATTTCTTCAAGCCGTGGCTCCAAGATATCAATTAGCACATCAATTAGGGCGTCATTCCTAGTGTAGGTCAGCCCCATACCATTTTGAAGCACGGTATCAAGCTCATCCTCTCTAAGTGTGTCCAAATGTTGCTGTGCCATGTCTCCAACGGAATCAATAGTAATGCATGCGTTGGCACAAGCACTCGGAACCTTCATCGCCTCAAGGATGTTGAACTCGATCTTTTCTCCATCAATCTCCATGGAGAACTTTCCTTCAAACACATCGATCTTTGTTCTTGCGGTTCTCATGAAGGGACGCCCAAGTAAGAGTGGCGTGGTGTTTAGGGAACTCTCCTCCATGTCAACAATGTAAAAATCAGCTGGAAATATCAAGTTGTTGACTTGCACAAGAACATCTTCTACGTACCCTCTTGGATACTTGTGAGAACGGTCGGCTAGTTGAATGATGACATTGTCGTGCTTAAGCTCACCAAGCTCCATGGATGCATACAGATAGTAGGGCATAACGTTGATAGATGCACCCAAGTCAAGCATGACATCTTCGAATCTAGTGTCACCAATCACGCAAGGAACACTAAAGCTCCCAGGGTCCTTCAATTTAGGGGGTAGCCGACGTTGCAACACCGCTGAAACTGTTGCATTCACCTTCACAACCTCCTTCGCTCTCGTTTTCCTCCTTTGGGTGTGATGGTGATGGTGGTGGCAAAAGTGGCGCCACCTTCTTCTTTCTTTTGAGCTCTTCAATAGCTGGATCTTCTTCAAAAATTTCCTCCACAACGACTTCATCTGGTGATGACGTTGCCTTCTGCTTTGGTAGCTCCAAAACCTTCCCACTCCTTGTAGTAACTGCACTCGCATTCCTAGTAGGTGGCGTTGGTTGAGATGGAAGCTGTCCGGTAGTTCTGATATGTCCCATAAAATCCACAAGTTGCCCCATTTGCTTCTTTATCTCGGAAATGTCATTTCCATGAGTCTCCAACAACGCCTTTTGCTGATTTTGTCCATCAATAAGGGCTTGCGTTGATGTGGAGAGTTGAGCAAACATTTTGTCATAATCCGGATTGGTGAATTGTTGAACTGGAGGAGGCAAAGGTACTTGTGGCGTTGGCAAAGGTGGTCTTGCTTGATATTGTTGTTGGGGACGTTGATAGCCTTGTTGTTGTTGAGGTGGAGGGTTCAAACAGCCCTCATTACTGCTCCACTTGAATCCGGGATGATCACGGTTGACATAGTTGTTGTTGTAATTGTTGTACCGCTGACCTCCTTGATATCCTCCAATGGCATTCACTTGTTCTTCACTTGTTTGCTCCACCAAGGTAGGACATTGACTTCCATGATGATCGTGAGAGTGGCAAACGCCACAAAGTTGTCCCAAAGAAACCTTGGCTCGTTTCACTTCTAGTTCAAGCATTTGCTCCATCAAATCTGAAAGTTTGTCGTACTTCTCATCCGTAGCATGCTTGGTACTCACCTCGGACACCACTGATTTTCGAGGTACCATCCCATATTGAGCATCATTGTTTGCTCCGCAATCTCCAAGTGTAGCAGCTCCTTGATGGTTGATGAAGTCGCACGAACTCAAAGCCAAATCGAGCAAGAGAGGCCGCGGGTGAAGGTAGGTTTATTTGGAAGGTGGTGGAGATGGTGTTTCGGTTTCTTGAGAATTCTCTTGGCTAAGTGTGAGAGGAGGTGATGTAGAGACAGGGGTTCGGCCCTCTAAATGTGTGATCCCCCTTGAAAGGGTCGAGCTTCCCTTTATATAGAAGAAGATTATGAAACTTCCCACCTTCTGAAAGCTGTCAACTCTGACCCTTCTGTATTAAAAGCTACGTTTCGGACGTTTTACAACTTCAAACGGCGTGATTGTTTCGGCACTAGCAAATAGACTTCCAGGGCTTTCCAGCTATGTATTAATTGTTCCATAATTCCTCTTAACGCGCCTTCACTGCCCATTTAAAGTTGGCTGTTACGCAGAATGACCTGTACCTACTAAATCCGGGATTTCTGAATATTTACACATTGTAACGGCATGATTCCAGTGGAGTTGGAAACTAGACTTCCATATCTTTCTAAGCGTGCCTCACATGTGTCCAAATTCGTTTTAAATTGATTTTGGTGGCCTGTTGAAGTGGGCTGATCTGCACAGGTAGATTTCCTAATTTCTAGCTTTTGATCCATTTTCTTCTTTTGAGCTTCTTTGTGGGCGACTCTTGACATGATCTTGGACCTTCTTGGATATATGAGCATGGTCTTGACCCATCTTAGTGATCTTTGATCCATTCTTTATAAATCGTGGCCCATTCTTCTTCATCTTTCCTCCTCATTTTAGGAACTTCCTCCTTAGTAGGTTTTGAGCTCATTTCTGCCTCCTTTACGGATTCCTCCTTTATTTCTACCTACAAACATAAAGTAAGTTAAAAACATATTTACTAAGCATAAAACAAAGCTAAATGTAGAGAGAAATACATTAAGAATCAAGCATAAAATGCGTAGATCAATAACCAGATCCACAATAGAATATAAGTTTGTTGCCTAGACAAATATGAAGAAGAGGCGGAATGACTACGCCAATTCATAGAGGATATTCTGAAATGGACAAAGATTATGCCTGCAATTTATATACACTGCGATAATCAGTTTGTAATTGGTAGGGTACAAAGCAAAATGTATAATGGTAAGTCGAGACACATTCGTCGAAGACACAATACCATTAGACAACTACTTTCTACTGGAGTTATCTCCATTGACTATGTGAAGTCAAAAGATAACATAACAAATCGATTAACCAAATGGTTAAATAGAGAGTTAGTTGACAAATCATCAGGGGGAATGGGACTAAAGCTCATGAGTTAATTTTTTTTTACAGTGGATATCTAACCTAGTTGACTGGAGATCCCAATATCTAGGTTCAAAATGGACAACTAAATTGTAGAGACTGTGTCAGATCATTTTGGGGATCTACCCCAAGTCCATTCCTATGATGAAAACAGTGATGCCTATAAGGAATGAGATTAAGCTAAAATTTTTTTAATGATTCTTATGCATCAAAAATCCGAGCAGAGTAATGCAGGTTACTCTTAATTAAGAAATCACTTGTGTAAGACAGAAGTGGGGTAACTCCTAAAGAAATTATTCAGGGCATAATTCCTATTAAGCTTTTACAGAACTAGACATGCATATCCAATGCCAAAATGGACACGACAATGAGAAATGAAAGTATCAATAAGATACATGTGTGAGGTATGCCATCGTTTACACAAATGACGAATAGTTCAAAGACATCGCGTCTAATATCTAGTTAGTAAAGTAAGCATACTTTCACAAACGAAGGTTCAAATGGTTAACTCTTACTTATCCTATGCAGGTTTTCAACTGCAGAATCTATCACCAAGTCTATCAAGTCTTTGGTCGCCAATGTTCATTCATATGGGGAATTGTTGGGAAAATGGTGGTTTTCCACCATTTTAGTTGGACAATTTAAACAAATAACTAAGTGGGATGCACTTAATATTAATGGAAGACAAACATGGATTTTTGTTCTCCTATAAGAGTACATAAAGATTATGTATTCACTTGTTTAAATTGGTTAAGAGGTGAATGAGAAATTATCACCCAAAGTTGGCCACTTGAAACAAAAGGAATGAAGTTTATCCCACACGGAAAAAACTAGAAATGTGGAGGTCTTTAAATATGATTTCACTCTACTATGCTTTGAGTGAGAAAGTATAGAGGCTCACTCTAGGTTGGATTGGGCTTGCGATATGGACTTGTGTGCGTTTTGGGCCCAAGTCGCACAAGTTTCATTTTGCACTCATGAAAATTGACGTGACTTTTAACTTTCCACATTCCTTTTGATTACAAAAATTTTGCCTTTTCATATTACTCCGGTTACAAACTTATTGTCAGAATAAATTTTGGCAATAAGTTACTAGAATAAATTTGGCTAGTTAATTGTTACAAAACCGAAGACCTTTGGAGTGGCTGACATTTATGTTCCTCTTCATTCCTACATGTATAAATAGAGATTTCCTCCTCCTCATTCTTCATCCCATCAGAAAAGCAAGCATCTCTCCTCTTTTAATCTCTTTTCTCTCTTAAACAAATTCGGTGATAGAGTAAAGTACTCTTTAGTTCGACGATAAATTCTTGTGCTGCAGTACAAAAATTTTCAAGTTATTTTGGCAATAAGTTACCGGAATAAATTTGGCTAGTTAATTGTTACGAAACCGAAGACCTTTGGAGTGGCCGATATTTATGTTCCTCTTCATTCCTCTATGTATAAATAGAGGCCTCCTCCTCCTCATTCTTCATCCCATTAGAAAAGCAAGCATCTCTCTCTTTTCTCTCTCAAACAAATTCAGTGATGGGGAGTAAAGTACTCTTTAGTTCGACGAGAAGTTCTTATGCTGCGATACAAAAACTTTCAAGTTATTTTGGCAATAAGTTACAGGAATAAATTTGGCCAGTTAATTGTTACGAAACCGAAGATCTTTGGAGTGGCCGACATTTATGTTCCTCTTCATTCCTCTATGTATAAATAGAGGCTTCCTCCTCCTCATTCTTCATCTCATCAGAAAAGCAAGCCTCTCTCCTCTTCTGATCTCTTTTCTCTCTCAAACAAATCTGGTGATACAGTAAAGTACTCTTCAATTCGATGAGAAATTCTTGTGCTGCGGTACAAAAACTTTCAAGTTCTTTTATCCTTGAAGAACAACATCATACAAGCTTGCGGGTATCGTGAAAGTTCTTAAGGAGATCATGTGATATACACGACTCAACTTTATTCATTATTCATCGACATCAACCACTTGGGTAGAAAATTCAAAGGTTTTTTGAATTTTGTCTTCCCATTTTATTTTATATTTACTAATTATTTAAATTAATAATTTTGGTTTTATTTAACATCACATTATTTTCCTACATAGCTTTTGTGGGGTGGAAAAGTCTGAGAACGACATAATTGAAAAGTCGTTGAATACCTTCCCAATCTCTATGAGCACTCTTGCTCATCAGTACCGGATCAAGTATGAATAGTGGAGGATCCTTATCTTCAGTGATCTCATCAATAGCCTAGCTAAAAAAGAAAGGCATTATGAGATCATCCTCAATAATAACTCAAGACATGCTGGTACTAAAAAGCCTGAAAGTTACTAAGCTGGGGAAAAAGCCCATAAGGACAAAAAGAACGTTCGTTCGGAACCTTATGTGTGTGGAGGACAAGCTCCACGCGGTGGGAGAGGAGGGCGTGGGCATGGACAAGGTTGCAGCTAAAATCTGACTTGGCATAGAGATCAGAACTCTAACTCCAAGAAGAACCAAGTTGGTTTGGTTAATGGTGGAAAAACGTATTCAAGTTATGGAAAATACACTTGTTTCAAGTGTGGTTCATACAAGCATATGCACAAACAGTGCCGTAATAGTAGAGAAATCCAGAACATATACAATAAGCACAAGCATTACTTGGCTCAAGAGTTAAACTATGCTGGAGATATAGAGATGGAGGTTGACATCAATCTCATTAGTGCAGAGGACAAGGAGAAGATACTAACTACTCCGGATTTTGAATAAGCTTATGTAAAAGACGGTTATCTTTGTTATGTGTTCAAGTTTTGGTTTGTTTTTTGGCTTTATTTTCATTCACTTTTAGAAGACTATTTGTCTTGGTTTTTGGATAAGAACATCTATGATGTATTTTTAATTGTTGGCAGTAATAGAATTTTCTCTATTGATCGGTAGGTATATGAAAGTGTTGAGAATATTTTTGATGTTTATAAATACATATGGCATAATGACACAAAGATACGGTAAAAACTAGACATAAAAAAGAGGAAGTTTTTTATCACAGGACTTTCTTGACCCGTTGAAGGTTGTGTTCAGTTTTTATACCCTTTGACCTGTCAAAGGAACGCTTCTATCTCCAAAATTTTCCAATTTTGACCCGTCAAAAAATTGATATCGTTTCACATTTTTCTTGGACCGATCGAAAAAACACCTCGACCTGTCGAAGATGTGCTTCCAGACAACTTTTTCAACCCGTCGAAGCTTGTCTTCGACCCGTCAAAATCTCGGTATCAAAAAATCAAAAATTCTACTTTCAGTTTTCTTCGACCCGTCGAAATATGTACCCGAATGTGCTGTTTTTAGATGTGTTTTACATCTGTTTTATTGGAAAAGGATGAAAATTTTTGAACCTTGATCAGTTTCAAGGATATTCGCACCAACGGTTTTCGCTTAGAAATATATTGTGAGAATGAAAAAAAACTATTATGTATCACCTCTGTTGATTGCCGCAAGCGCATTTTAGAGAAGTTTCTAGCTATTCATAGTGGTTTATATCTAACTACAGTTTGGATCATTGAATCCAATGTCGTGACTCACAAGACTTCGTGTGATTCAGACTCATATAAGCTTTAGCATTTTTGACTGGGACATCCAGGTCGTGACATGATGATCAAAATATTGAAAAATTCTCATGATCATTCATTCTTCATAGCAAAGAAGCATGTGGGAATACCTCAATCCATCGGTTTAGATGGGGAAGATGAGACTACTCCTCTCAATCCTGGCTCGGTCTCCAAGATGAGTGTAAAACAATCCCAGAAAAATACTGCTATGGTGTCGTGCGTTATCTCACCAGATTCATAAGCTGCAATCTTTGATGTACATCGCTCGTTTTGCAAAGCTTGTTCTTTAACAAAGTTACAGGCACGTCCTTCTTTTGTTGTTGCTAATATAAACAATATTTCATTCTTACAAAGGATCCAATGTGATATTTGTGGACCTATCAAACTGGAATGCAGACCTTTTAAATATTTCATAATTTTGGTAGATGCATCAACGTGATGGTCACACGTTACTTTGCTATCCATAAAGAATGCATCAACGCATGAGAGTTTACATCAAACTCTTTTGATGACTACTGCATGTCAGTTGGGATTGAAGTTGAATATACCGTTCCTCATGTTCATTCTCAAAATGGTTTAGAAGAGGCTCATATCAAGCGGTTATAGCTTGTGTCTTGAACTTTGGTAATGCATACAAACTTACCAGTCTCTACGTGGGGATATACAGTGTTGCACACAACTATGCTTCTTCATTTTCGACCCGTAGCTCGCCAACCATTCAGTGCATACCAGTTGGTAACTGGGTATGAGCTTGACATTTTATATTTGCTCATTTTTGGTTGTGCAGTACATGTGAGAATTGAGCTTTCACGACGAACTAAAATGGGTCATCAAAGAAGATTACGCCTTTATATTGGCTATGAAGCTCCAACGATAGTCTGTTATCTTGAACCTTTGACAGGAGATCTCTTTACTGCAAGATTTGCAGATTGTCACTTTGATGATAAATATTTCCCAATGTTAGGGGAAGGAGGGAATTTATCTATTCTAGTTCAATGTCAAGAATTGACATGGTCTAATCCCACTATGTTTCATCACTATCCCCGCACATCTCGGAGCAAGATGAAAGTGCAAAGAATACTAAATCTTCAGAAAGTAGCAGACTCTATGTCTGACTTCTTTGTTGATATCCCTAAAGTGACGCAATCAGATATGCCTGCTGTAAATGTTCTTGCAAGATTAGAAATCCCAAAAAAGAGATTGGTTAGTACCAACACCGGGCAAGGAAGCGTTCCTCCTACTCATGTGGAAGGTGTTGCATCAGCCTCGGCTTCCACCAAGAAAAGGGGGAGACCAAGAAAATTCATCGATGAGCAGACAGTTAAAAGGCAAGCCATGGAGGCACAAAATGATCCATTCATCATCAACATTGTGAATTCTTCACATGAGATTGTCTCTGACTACAGTTATGTCCTTGAATCACAATTGGCATGTCTGGGGGATACCCCAAAACCTTTTTGATGTCAGGGAACAAAGAAATCTCACTTAGAACAAATGATGCACGCGTTCTTATATATAGATCTTCCATGTGTGTTGATCATATGTTTTCTTATTCCATCGCTCAGGAGATCATAGACAACGATGAAGTGGAACCTTTCTCTGTTGCGGATCATCAACGTAGAGCAGATTGGCCGAATAGGAAGATACCAATCCAGGCTGAACTAAACTGTGACGACCCGGAACAGAATCTGTAGAGTAATCGGCTTAATTCATGAGTTAGCGCGTAATTGTAGTTTTACGTAAATTGATTGATTTACCGATTTTAATCACGACTTAATTATCGGCCGAGAATTTGAACTGAGTCTCTTCTCGAGAGTTGTTGTACACATGATTTCGAGTTTGTGGGCGGTTTCAGATGATTATTTTGATGACCAAGGAATATAATATGAATATTTGAAGATGCAGAATTTTGTCGAGTATATCCGTTTGTATCGAGTTTATCCGAATCGTAATGGTTATCCGTTTTGGACCGTCGATCGTCCCGAGACGCGAGTATAAATATCGGAAATAGTCGAAAAATTATCGAAAAGCACTGTTGGAAGTTTGACCGGCGTTGACCCATTTTGACCGCGTTGACCCGCGTTGACCATAGAGAGAAAACTCCACCACCGCTAACTCGCCGACGACTCTCCAATTTCTAGCCACCTCCAGCCTTGTTATTGGTATATTTCGAATCCTTGCTTGATTTGCTATTGTTTGGAAGTTGGAATTGCTTGATTTAGTGATGAATTGAGGGAGAAATGTCGATTTGAAATTTTCGGAAAATTGGCCGAAATCGGGTTCGACAGAGGAGGGTGTTCCGGCGACTTTCTGAGGGGGGTTTGTGTTGGAAATTATTGGGCTTGAGGTAGGTAGATGGACCCTTGAAGTTGGGAGGTCGTGATGGCCTCACGGTGACGGATTTTGGCGGAGGAGCATTTTCCGGCCGGTGAAGGACTTGGACTTTTCGAGCTGTTTTCCGGCGTGTGTGGCCGGAATTGGGCTTAGCCTTAGTTGGGAGATGTGTTGGGCTCATTGAGATGAAGCTTCAGTGAGCTTGGCTGCCAGAAAATCTCTCCGGATGACGGCGCGGCGGAGGCGGCGGCGGTAGTCAACGACGGAGCTCCGGCGACCGTTGACTTTTTTGGAAATGTGTCGAGTTATATGTCATTTCGCTCGTATTCGCACCCCGATCGTCGCCTTGAGGTTTTCGAGTTGATTTGGGTACCAGATTTTTAGTCGAGGGTTTTGAGTGGAGATATCGGGAATTTCCTTGATTATTTTTGTATCAGTTATACGTTTCCGGGAACGGTTGGTTTCCGAGGTGTGGTACAGTGTTGTGAGCTATGATTTTGATCAGTTATATTTTATGATTATTCAGGGGATCGAGATCGTGCTTCGGGCAAGGGATCATCCGCCGGACCACGTGATTAGCGCGAGTACGCGCTTTGCTCACCTATGAGTGGACGCTTTTATATTTTCACTGTCGTGCGAGTTCGTGATTTTCCGTATTTGTTTATATACGATGTTGAGCTTATTTATTATTTTCGGAGGTATTATTTTATATTTTTATGGTGATGGCATACTTACATTGATGCTTCAGCTACTCGGCTGATCACCGGTAGTCTGACCAGAGTTGAGAGATTCCTCTAGGCAGGGTTGAGAGATTCCCCTGTTATGCCGCCGGGGTTGAGAGATTCCCCTGGCCTATCACCGTCGGGCTTGAGAGATTCGCCTGACCGTCGGGTTTGAGAGATTCGTCTGACACCTCTATATATATTTTCCGAACTCGCTATACTTGTTTATTGTATATGAAATTGGTGAAAGGCATATGTTTATTTTTGTCCACTCACTCTAACGTTTTATTGCCTTTCCCCTGGGCTTTTCGGTTTTCGTGCCCAGTTTGCAGTTCAGATTCTGGTGTCTCACGTCGCGGTCGGAGGCTAGTCGTTCGAGCTACCTTTCTTTTCCAGTAGGTTTCTTGTTTTTCCTACTGTTGTATATTTTGTATATAAACATTAGAGGTCGCTCTGATACGTTACTGATACATGTTTTTATATGGTTTTCCCTGGATTTTCTATATAGTACAATTATGTTTACTGTTTATTGTTATTGATATGATATTGAGAAATCCGGATGGGATTAGTGCCGACGGTTTGGCATTTGTGGCATAGGATGAAGTGTTATTTTTCGGGTGCAGGTAAAGGCAATTCCACGTTAGTAGCGTTACTCTGCCAAAATTTTAATGGTTTTTGTTGGTCCGTGTTTTCAGAAGGGGTTTGATTCCGGTTTAGGAAACTAAATCGGAGTTGCGTCCTTTCATAGACTCTCTGAATAAAAGGTAAGTTTTCGGTCTGGTAGTGCTATGCCCACTGAATGTTAAGCTGGTTAGACATAAATGAGTCTTTGTTTGGAAGCGTAATGTGAAGAAAGAGGTCTTGCATTATAAAGCTAGACTTGTGGCGTGAGTTTCTCTGAACCCTATGAAATTGATTATGAGGAGACGTATTCTCTGGTCATGGACATCAACATATTCCGCTACCTGATATGTTTGGTAGTGTCCAAAAACTAAACATTCAGCTTATGGATGTGGTTATTGCATATCTCTATAAGGATCTTAATTCAGAGATATACATGAAAGTGCCGGATGACATTGCTATATCCAAATCAAGTAACTCTAAACTATGGAGTGCTCATGTAACCAGATCGAGACTTTCACTATATGGATTGAAGCAATCCGATAAGATGTGATATACACGTCTTAATGACTACTTGATTGGGAAGAGATACAAGAATGATGACTTATGCCCTTGCGTGTTCATTAAAAGAACAAGTTCAAGATTTGCTATAGTAGTTATCTATGTTGATGATATGAACATCATTGAGACTCTTAATGAGATCAATGAGACAGATAGCTACTTGAAATATGAATTTGGGATGAAATATCATGGTAGGACTCGACTTCGTCTCGGATTAGAGATGAAACATTGAGTTGGTGGAATAATTATTCACTAGTCTGCTTATGTCCAAAAGATGCTTAGGCGATTTAATATGGACAAGGCACACTCTTTTAGCACATCGAGGGTTGTTCGTAGTCTGAACCCCAAGAAAAATCTATTTCATCCGCTAGATGATGACGATGAAGGAGATCTTGGGAGCTAAAATTTCATATCTTAATGCTATAGGAGCTTTATTGTATTTAGCTCAGTGCACACGTCTAAATATTGCATTCTCAGTGAACTTGTATGCTAGATTTAGCTATGTGCCTACGCAATGTCATTGGAATGGAGTAAAACAAATTTTCAAGTACTTGAAGGGTTCCATGGACTTGGGCCTTACAAAGAATACAAAGAGAAGCTTGAAAATTCAGGAAAAAGGATGGTTGAATCGTAGCATTCAAGTTCTGGGCATTTCGACCCGTCGAGTATATCTCTCGACCTGTCGAAATCAATTAACGGTGACAACCCGAAGGTGTTCTTCGATCTATCGAGGAATGGGTTCGGCTCGTCGAAGCCGGTGTCTTGGATCAAACAGAACCATCTGTTCAACCTGTCGAGTGAGGTTTTCGACCCGTTGAACTCCTCCCATACCGCGAGTAGTTTTACTATAGTCCCCTATTCTAAAACACCGGTTGATGTGTTGGTTGGATTTGCTGGTGCTGGGTACCTCTCTGACCGACAAAAAGATCGTTCACAGATTGGTTATGTTTTCACTATGGGAAACACGACGATTTCTTAGAGATCAACTAAGCAAACCCTTATTGTTACTTCCTCGAATCATTCAAAAATAATTGTTTTACATGAAGCGATTAGAGAGGATGTCTGGCTTAGGTCAGTCATAGGTCATATTCGAGGATCTAGTAGATTATCATCTACTACGACAGCTCTCACTTGCATCTAATGCAACATGCATTGAACAGATGAAGTTGAGTTACATTAAGCGTGAATACAAAACATATATCGCTGAAATTCTTCTTCAATCAGCAATAATAGCAACTGTTGAATATCAATGTGAGCCAAGTTGGTTCAGCGGATAATGTTGCGGACTTGTTTACTAAGTCACTACCTAAATCTACATTTGTGCAACATGTGAGACGCAATGGTATGTGCAGGTTATCTGAACTTGATTCGCATCTTTTCAAGCACTTAATTTAAACACTCAAACAAACACGAATACAATTAAAACCCTTCTTTGTTGATGTAGCATTGATAAGTAGGGATCGTTCTTAACCGGGGATTGAGGGTGCTTGCATAACTATGCTAGGTTTAAATGGGGGTGCAAAGTTGGTTTGTTTAATCTACGAAATTAAAAGACAAAAGATGGCAAGTAAACACACATAGAAATCCTAAGTTCTAACATGTTTCACTCATAGACAAGTAGAAACAATTAAAGAACATAAAAATCATAAACATGCTTACTAGACCAAAAATAAAATCTAAGACTAACATATACAAGTGATCGACTCATCTTTTTACCTAGCCTTTAATAACCTAACCGATTTCATGCAACCTATTTAGCATCTAAGTTTTTAGCTACGTTTTGCATGCATGTTCCATAGTTAAAGTGCCAAACTTGGGAATTGCCCTACATTCAAACACTTTCATAATCTAAACCGGGAATTGCCCTGCATTCAAATTAAGCATTAAGTGCCAACAAGCATGTGTAACTAAATTCAAAGAACACTAAATAAAATACAAGAAAAACATATTAGAATTATTTAACCAAAAGACTTCTTGAAACCAATCCATAATAACTGAAAATACATACAAGGAAGAATAAAGAGAAGAAGACATGGTTACACTTTTAAATTAGGGAATTGCCCTAGACTAGCCGTGTAGATGCTCTTCAATGGAGAAGACGTTGACACCTTGGGATTGCCAAGCTATGCCTTCGGCTTCAATGGAGGGGACGACACCTTGGGATTGCGAAGCTATGCCTTCCTTGGAGGATGGTGACGACGGTTTGTGGTGGAGGGGCGGCTTCCTTGGAGACTTTTAGTGTTTTGGAGAGTAAGAGAGCTCTTGGACAAGATTTTGGCTCTAAGATGAGTGATACCTTTTTCTTCCCCCAAAATTCTCTTTATATAGTAGTTGATTTGAGAACTCAAATTGATTCAGCTGTGCCGTACGTTCACCTGCAATTATTCTCCGTTTCCATGCAATTATACATCCGTTATTGCCATGCAACAAAGCTTCCGTTTCAGCATATATCACCACTTGCTTCAGCCATGCTATTACAATCAAGACTCCGTTATGCATCAATTAAGCCTCCGTTATTGCTCCACCATGCATCATGCCGTTTCATGCAATTAGCTCCATGCCGTTTTGCTCAATTATACCTCCGTTTTGCCATGCAATTATGCTTACGTTTCAGCCATGTATATATCCACTTGCTCCATATATGCCATGCAAATCAACCCATTAATGTCCATGCAATTAAGGTCCATTTCAAAACCATGCAATTATCATGCATCACCATTTCATGTCAAAACCATGCAAGCCATGCAATCACTAATTTAGCTCATCTTCATGCAATTAACTCCATGTAATTCCACGTGACCATTTATTCTTCCGAATTTAGGAACGTCTTCCTTAGCACACATTTTGCTCCAAATCGCTTCCTTTATTATTTCTCCTTTATTTTCTACCTAAAAACATAAAACAAGTTAGAAACATATTTACTAAGCTCGTAACAAAGCAAAATGTAGAGAGAAAGATATTAATAATCAAGCATAAAATGCGTAGATCAGAACTCCATGATTAAGTTTACAATCAGGGGGAATTACATTTCTGTAGACCTTATGGGGAGTTTACGTCACATGTAGTAGCTTTTGTAGTTAATGCATTATACTCTTTTTCCCTTAGACCAAGTTTTTGTTTTACCTATGCAATTTTTGTTTGCTTGACGAGATTTTTAGTGTGTTGACATGTCATGCATTATTCTTCAGGTCAACGACACAAGGAAGAGTGTTTAAGAAGATTTATTCTCCGTAATTCCTGGTATATGTCGTGTCATAATTAGATACCGATTAGATTAGATAAAAATATAGAGAATCCATGTTTTATAGGAATAATTATTATAACAAAAATTGACCATTCTATCGAGAATCCATGTTTTAGATACCGATTAGATTATATCGGTTTATATTTAAACCATTCTATTAATGAAAGAATTACGATTTTTAAATTACCATATATTCTCTTTCAACAAATATTGTAATCGATCCTTTAAAAAAAAATATTGAAATTGATTGTATCATTGTGGCTATAATAAGGCCACTAGATTTAAAATAATCATTACGATAAGGCTACCGTGTGTCCCTCATGGTGGTCTTCCCCAGTTACCCTGCTATTAAGATAAACTACTATATTCATGAACTTAAAATAGTCTGGATAAGAAAGAAGGTACTACTCGTGACTGTGTTGCTCAGCTACTTTGTGTTCCTCATGGCGATTAATTATAAAATATCTTTTCAACTATGGAGTCATTTTTATTTTAGTACTTAAGTATCAAAAATTTACATTTTAGTACCTAATGTTACATTCATTTTACACTTCACAATCCTGTCAATTAGCCCATCAGAGTCCTTCATTTTCTACTTGTGTGGCAAACTTGAGTCCCACAAATGTCAGCTCCCACTGAAGTACCAAGGGTGCATTTGTCATCTCACTCCCCTTATGTTTCTTTACCTCGTTTTGATCACGAATTTTCGATTGGATCCTCACCTATTTGTATCTACTTGTTTTGCCTATATGTGGTGATGGTCTCGCTCTTTGCTCACTTACTTGTCGTTGTTTGCTACAGTGTTCTTATTTTTTTTATGAAGTCGACACCGACGTAGAGATCATCAACTTAACTTCTTTTGTTTTTTGGCCCAACCAAGAGCGACGGAATATTCAATCTCAATGCGCTTCGTCGCATGAATCATCGCTCGATCTATTCGTGTTATCGCGCACGTCAATCACGGTCACCAACTAGTTAACTACATCAGCGTCGACTGCTAAGGTGACATCGTTCTGCCTCAGGAAGGAAATTTTGGAGAGGATGGGTTGGATCAGTAGAAAATTTTTGAACTGTAGCTGGTTGTGGAGGGGATGTTGCATCAAAGTTTAGGGTTAATAGTAGTGTAGAATTAGGTGTTTTGGAGCCGTGGCAGCGGTGGTACAGTAACACGTAGGTTGATTGAAGTCGATGAGTTTTTGGGTTTATTCGGTTGGATGAGAATTAAGAACAGAAGAAATTGGAATTGGAAGTGATTATGGGGCTGTGGGTAACTGGGTATAGTTTTTTTTTTAAGAGTAACTAGGTATAGTTGGTGTGTGTGTTTCCTAGCACATCTGATCGACAAAGTAATTTTGGAGTTTGGTTATTAATGGTGTTCACATTTGGTTAGTCTGTTTCTCCAAAAACGAGTGAGGAAGACCGATCAAAGCGAGTGATATGATGAAATTGTCCTCAAAGTTTCAGTGAGATCTGACATTGTGGGACTCCAAGTATGCCACTGTTTGCTCAAAAATTGTCACGGCCAAAATCAGGACGGCCGGTAGACTTCTGGTTCAAAGTGTCATTCTGATTGACGCGGGGCATGCCAACTCATGGCCTGTAGGCCAAGCGAAGTTTTGATGAGTTGTGCTGATTTTATTCTTCAAATGATTGACGGCCGGGGAAGGAACCCTCTCGGCCGTTGGTCGGACTGCCTTGTACAAAAGGACTTGACTAAGAGTTTAATCTTGGTTCTCGATGACGTCCAAGCTCTGAATGAACTCGAAAATGAGCGTGACCAATGAGAAATAAACTGGACTGATGTACTCGCAAATCACAGTGAAGGTGAAGGTGAAGTGGACTCAGTCGTCAAATGAGGTGATGTGTGTGTAAACGGCGAATCGCATCGACCCAATCTGGGTTGGCCGAAAGAGATCAATGAGTAGAGAGTGCTAAGTTAACCAACTACTCCTAGGTAAAAGGAATCAAAGTGCAAAAACTAAAGAACAGAAAATAAATTGCAAGAAAGTAAAGAATAAGAATGTAAATGGCTAAAAGCGAATCTATATTATCAAACTAAAGGATGAACAAGGTAAAATACCTAAGAATATGAAAGATAGAAAAACTTGTATGTAAGTTTGTGTGTTTGGTGCATGACCTCCTACAATGTGCTATAAATGTTCTATATATACAATTTGTACAAAATTCTAACCTAACCGACTCGTCCATCCAGCCAACGAATTCCAATAGTACTCGAACTCCTTGATTTTAGCCGAGTAAAACCTATCTTATCTCGACCACCACTTAATGCATTCCTATTCAGACTCGGTCACTCTTGATTCGATGACGATTTGTCCATTAAAACTTGATCCGGCCAATCACTATAATTTTTGCATTAAAAGCATTCCTTATCTGAATGACACACTCCAATCAACCGATTCGAATCAAAATCATTCTTAGTTGAAGCCTAGAAAGTCAACCGAGCTTGGCCCATAATAATCACCTAAGCTCGGTCCATGAATAGTCGCCCGAGCTCGGTCCATGATAGTCACCTACCACTTTATCGAATGTCTTACATCAACATGCCCAAGTACTAAACCCTTATTTCCTTGAGTCTGACATCCCACTTGGCCCATATGATAAAATGTTACCTTCGTAGACCACCAAATGAACCATCACCACAGGCTACTTGACTCGTCAGTCGTCAATGCTATGTATTCCCTTTTATTGTTGGCCAACGAAAAATACATCAACCGACGACATATCTGATATTCGTAAAATTAGGTACAAACAGTCACACAAGCAGAAAACAGGGGAATATGACGGGCTGATTGACGAAGGTAGTGAAGTGCAAAACAGAGGTAACATTAGGTACTAAAATGGAAGTTTTTGATACTTGGATACTAAAATGAAAATGATCCCATAGTTTAGGGTGTATTTTGTAATTTATCCTACGGTCCTACCCACTATTAAGACTAGATGCTTAAATTTGTTTATTGAATGATCGGATCACTCCTTTCACACTAATCTAGCTCATATCAGATCAACATAGTTTCCTCGATGAGAGTCATGGCGAAATCAGACTTCCCACAAATGGTTTCATTCTTTTTGCCTGTGGTTGTTCTCTCTTCATTGTTGTCTCTGTCGGGCACATTGGCATTTTGCAGAGTCTCACTCGAAGAGGCAACCATAGATGATATCCAGCTCGCTTTCAAGCACAACAAACTAACATCGAGGCAACTTGTCCAGTTCTACTTAGAAAGAATCTGGGAACTAAACCCGGTCCTCAAGGGAGTCCTAGAAGTTAACCCGGATGCACTTTACTTTGCAGACAAGGCTGACTACGAGCGTAGAACCAAGGCACCAGTGTCACTAGTCTCTAAGTTGCACGGCATTCCTATTCTGGTCAAGGACAGCATTGCAACTAAAGATAAGATGAACACCACTGCAGGCTCCTTGGCGCTACTTGGATCTGTCGTGCCTCGTGATGCTGGCGTGGTGGAGAAGTTGAGGAAGGCCGGGGCTATCATTTTGGGAAAAGCAAGCTTGAGCGAGTGGTCACATTTTAGGTCTTTTGATGCACCATCTGGTTGGAACGCCAGAGGTGGTTATGGCTTGGTGAGTTCATATATGTTCCGTTGATCTTACAATAGTATTACAGATATGTTGCTAGCTACACCAATACTCATTTGATCCTCAGGTGATATTAACCTTATAAGTAACAACATACTATATGTTAGGGTGTAATTGACAGTAGCTTGTGGTGTTTTGTGATAAACAAAGTTTAAGTATATGAAGATGTAAATTGCTAAAGCACTACATAAATGATCAAGAATATGTAAATTGCAGAACCCCTACACATTTGCAGACCCTTGTGGCTCAAGCAGTGGTTCAGCAATATCCGTGGCGGCAAATATGGTAGCAGTTTCAATAGGTACGGAGACGGATGGTTCAATCTTATGTCCATCAGGTTATAACTCAGTTGTAGGCATCAAACCAACTGTCGGTCTAACTAGTCGAGCAGGGGTTGTCCCAATTTCTCCAAGACAGGATACTGTTGGGTACATAAGCTAGTACATTTCCTTTTCCTATGGCCATGACTAAATTTAGTTGGCATATTGTTCATCATTCATTTCTATGTGTTGGGATCATGCAGGCCTATTTGTAGGACAGTAGCAGATGCTGCTCATGTTCTTGATGCCATAGCAGGCATTGACCTCAATGACATGGCAACAGTTGAGACATCTAAATACATTCCCAAAGGTGGCTATGCACAATTTCTCAAGCGGAGCGGACTAAGAGGAAAACGATTAGGGATATTGAGAGCCTACTATGATTTTAATAATGATACTTCTTTGGCTCAAACTTTTGAGAAACATCTGGATACTCTGAGGTAAGGTTTCCAGTATCCCGTGCTCCTTATTTGAAATCATATAGTCTTCATTTGGTTTGATGACAAAACAAATTTTCCTTGTTAGGAAAGGAGGTGCTGTTTTGATAGACAATTTGGAACTACCACATATGACTGAAATCAAAGATAGAGGTGATGAAGGTCTTGTATTGTCTGTTGAGTGCAAAATATCCTTGAATGCGTACCTAAAGGAATTGGTGGTCTCCCCGGTGCGATCCTTGGCAGATGTCATAGCCTTCAACAATAAGCACCAGGAACTGGTTAGTGAACAATGCTACACAAACCTCATGATAACTTATTGGTGATAAGGATTAGGTAGTAGTTCTTTTCAGTTCATTGTATCTACCCTTATCAATTTGAATTGTGTTTCTATGGAAAATGCAGGAGAAGATCAAGGAGTATGGACAAGACGTATTTCTAGCAACTGAAGCAACAAATGGGTTTGGAAGAACTGAGAAAAAAGCATTGTTGAATCTTACAAGGTTGTCAAGAGATGGTTACGTTAAGTTAGTCACGGAGAACAAGCTGGATGCTGTGGTGACTCCTAATGCAGATTTCTCAACTGTACTTGCACTTGGGGGTACCCCAGGGGTAATTGTTCCAGCAGGATACGAGAAAGGCGGAAGACCAGTTGGTATATGCTTCGGTGGACTTTGGGGCTCAGAGCCAAAGCTCATCGAGATTGCATATGGTTTTGAGCAAGCCACTAAGATAAGGAAACCTCCTTCACTCAAAGGCTTCAAGCTTTAGAACAACATTGTTTTACTTTTAGTGTTCTATGATGCTATTGATACCTAGCTAATAGGGGGAGCCATCTAGTACTCGAAAAAAGGTAGTCATCTCTATTTTTTAGCATGCATGCATTTGAATTTGAATACCGAATTGTGTCTGTTTCTACCGGATTACGCGCGGGACGTAATCTAGCAGAAGCAAGTACGAGTACTCCTCCTCCTTGTACATCCGAACGCTGGGGCTGTTCGGATGGTCAGGCGCTCCTCCTCTCTTCGGGTGTGCGGGTACGGGTGCTCGGGTATAGCTGTTAGAAGAATACAACAATAAACGGGCGGTCAGGGGTCGAGACGGGGTGGTCCGCCTTCAACGCTCCGATGCCTAAGTTAGATGATGTATTGGATATAACAGTCAAACGAACGTGCGTGTAAGTGGTGTTCGGGTGGAGTGAATTCAAGTGAATGCCTTGGATTGAATGCTCTTACCTGTAATAAATACCTTACATATATAGGTGGTTGGTTTTGGTGCTCACTTGTGTTCTTCGATGTGGGACTGGTGTGCACTTGCTGATGTGTGATCCGCACATTCGGGTATGTGCCCTACGGGCGCGTGTGCGCTTGGATGAGGTCGGTCTTGTGAGTGAAGTTGAAGCCTTCCTGGTGGTCTTTTGGGTGGTCGGGTAGGTGTTGTTCGCCTGCTTAAGTGGATAAGTATATTTAATCAGACAACTAATGATGCTATACTAACAAGTCCCCCAAGTCCCCAAGTCAAAGAGAATTTTCTTGACTGGGGAGTTAAAAAAAGGGGTTCGTGCGATTAAACAGAATACTTATCCGATTGAGCAGTGGTGCGTGATCCTGTAACCCCCAAGTCCCCCAACTCTCCGGTCAAGGAAGGGCTCGTATGACGGAGATCGTGTACCCGTGCCTGTGGAGCCGAGCGCCTGGTAACCACAAATAAGTGCAATATAGGTATGCAAATGTGTGAATGTATGGTATGATGCGTGAATGTATGGCATGATGTGTGAATGTATGTGAATGTTTTTCGTAATGCCACCGTTGGGATGCTGCTGTGTACCGCGTACGTCAACGGGGATGCCGTTGCGTACGGTGTAGCGTCAATGATGGGATCAAGACCGCGACGTACAATTAACGCGCACGGAGGGGATGGACCGCATGCCCGTGCCGTTCTTCGGTTTTAGCGCGCGCAAAGAGGGGACGGACCGCATGCCTCTGCCGCCTAATCCGGCTTGCCATCGCGCCCAGGGAGGGCAGACCATTGCCCGGGACGCTCATCGGTCTCGGAGCGCGCAAGGAGAGGACGGACCCCACACCCCTGCTGGTCCGAGTCGGCGAGTCGATCGTTAACGTTGCGCTCACGGAGGGGAAGAACCCCACGCCTGTGCCGCCCATTGGCTTAGCATGCTCAGAGAGGAGTCGGCCCCATGCCTCTGCCAAGACAGCCGGCTTGCCGTCGCGCCCGGGGAGGGCGGACCATTGCCCGGGACGCTCATCGGTCTCGGAGCGCGCAAGGAGAGGACGGACCCCACACCCCTGCCGGTCCAAGTCGGCGAGTCGATCGTTAACGTTGCACTCACGGAGAGGACGAACCCCACACCCGTGCCACCCATCGGTCTCAGCGTGTGCAAAGAGGGGAGGGGCCCCATGCCTCTGCCACTTGATCCGGCTTGCTTTCTAACGTTACGTGTACGGAGGGGATGAACCCTATGCCCGTATGACGCAAGTTCTTCATTCGGCGTGAGTCCGAAAGGGAACCCAAGCGTTCACCTTCTTTCGGGGCGCCCGAATGGTGTTTGTACTAACCTGGTGGTGTGATGCTAGCTTGTGGTGTTTTGCGAGCGTATGGTTGTGCGGGGGGGGGGGGGGGGGGGGGTGTGCGCCAGTCCGAATGATGGGAGACGTGGCGTGGTGTGCCTTGCTTTAGGTGGGGTGATTCTGCCTGACGAGGTGCTTGAGGTGACATTCCTTTGACTTCTCCTTGGGAACCGTTGTGTAATAAATGCTAGCCGTCGTAATTAATGATGGCGTGCCCTGGGCATTAAATGCTGATGACGTAATAACTGTGCGAAGCTCAGGCGTCAGGCGCGTGGGAGCGTGGGGTGATGCATGACACGTGTCGAGCTGTGGGAAACCGTGCTAGGGTTTGAAATCAAGGCGGGATCTGAAGAGTTGGCGCGGTTATTAAGGAGGGTAAGTAAACCGCCCTGGGGCCACGTGTCGCAATCTGACGGTGGATACGCGAAAATGGACGGCTGGCGTTCGTTCGCGTAACTCGTCTGATCAGTATAAATAGGGCCTTGAGTGTCGTCTTCGTCATCACTTTCATAATTTACCGAAACGCTGCCAAATTCACTCTGCAAATAGTGCTCACTGTTCGTTTCTGATCTCCTGTGTTGGTGTTTTTCTTGCCGGAATCTCCTCGCAACGTGCAATCTCTACCTTCAATCTTCAAATTTGGTGAGGCTCGAGTCTGTTGTTTGTTTTGGTTTTTGTCGTTTTTCTATTTTGTGGTCGTTGGTTTCTGGGTTTATTTGGTTTTGGATTTTTTTCTGGGTTTTTATCTCAAGAACGAGGCGTGTTCTTGAGGTGTGCCTGTTTTTGATTTTGGTTTGGGGTGGGTTTTAGGTTTTTTGGTGTTTTTGGTAGGTTTTTTTTTTCTAAGTGTGGGTTCGCGTGCGTGCGCCTAGGAATGGAGCTGATAGAGGTATCGAGCGGACAATCGCGTGAGCGCATGTACATACCGGGGGTGGGGTGGTTAAGTTGTGGGTCGAGCGGGTCGAGTACGTCGTCGTATGAGTCCGTGCTGAGTGTGGCGCCTCTGCGATACATCCCTAACACTTCTCCTGTGGTGCAGCCAATGGATCCCAAGCAAGCGCTCGCATCCGCAGGGTTGGGGAGCTCGTCGGGGGCGTCAGGCGGGTCTTCGTCCGATTTTGGACCGTGGGGCGAGGGAGGCGTGCAGCAGCAGGAGTCCATTCCTCAGTTTGCGGAAGGCGGCCGCGTCTACTGGGTGCTGCCAGACGGGACGCCGGTCCAGGAGCCAGAGCGTGCGCCGTCTGTCAAGGAGATAGCAAGATGGGCGCGTGATTATCATATTCCGAGCTCCGTGCACCTGAAGATCCCAGGCAAGGGTGACACGTTCACCCGCCCTCCGCTCGGCCACGTCTACCTGAGCGAGTTTCATCTCAAGGCCGGGATCAAGCTGCCTCTGCATCCATTCTTCCAGTACATACTAGCGCTGCTGAGGATCTCTCTCGGCCAATGCGGGCCCACGCTCACCCGGACGCTCGTGGCCATGTTCAACATCTTCCGGGTGAGCGGGATGGATCAACCGACGCGGGCGGAGTTCCTCCACTTCTTCCGCCTGCGATACTTTATGCGCCAAAGGGATTCGGGGACCTTCACGGTGGAGCCTCGCGTGAAGTGGTGGCTGGTGGACCCGCCCAGCTCATCAACCTCCTGGCGTACGATCAACTGTTTGGTGGGCGGCGATTGGGAATTCGGGGCCTTCCCTCCCGAGTATGCCGCCAAACGCCGACCAGATTGATCGAGTCCCCCAATTTTTCAATACGCTCGACACGAACGAGTATCCGCTCACGCCTGTCGAAGAGGCC
This sequence comes from Geum urbanum, assembly GCA_946800695.1. Lineage (NCBI taxonomy): Eukaryota > Viridiplantae > Streptophyta > Magnoliopsida > Rosales > Rosaceae > Geum > Geum urbanum. The sequence continues at coordinate 1,881,002 of OX327002.1, read as the reverse complement.
AGGATAACTCGCCTCAAATTCGTGTTCGGCCCCGTGCCCGAGTCAAGATATTTTTGGGCCGCGTGCCATTGGGATCTCATCGAACGCACGAGTCTCGCCAGACCGCCTGGTCTGTGGGTCTTGTAGTTTTCTGCTAGGAGTAGGAATAAGATGATTTTACCAAGTGTTGTATCTGTTTGCTAACCTTCCGTTTGTCTGTGCAGCCAAGATGACAAAATCCAAGGCGATGGACAAGGATGAAGCACTCAAGCGTCGAATGGCCGCGTTGCTGTTGACCGCCGAGAAGGTCCGCAAGGTGGCGGATGACGGGTGTGGTGGGCTCGTGCTGGGGGACAGCACCCAGGCAAAGATCCCCATCCCTGACGTTGCTGACTGCGCCCAGCCCATCCGAGCGGATGCTCCCCGCCCGCCCCAAGGAAATGCTGGTGGATCAAAGGCCCAGGATCGGGCGGACAATCGTGATCGCCAGCATCGTGAGAAGGAGCAGCGCCAGGCGGATCGTGATCAGCGCCGGTCCGATCGGGTGGAGCAGAGGGATAGGCGTGATGCTGTCCGCACGCCCCAGTCTTCAAATCCACCTTCAAATCCTCCACGATCGTCCAGACAGGAAAGTGGTGACGAGCCTCCGTCGAAGCGACCACGGACGGGTGCTCCCGGGGGTCCGCTTGCCTTCTGCAGGCCTATGATGGACGCCATTGAGACCGCGGTGAGGTCCGTGAATGGGCTGCTGCCGCCTGGACCGCTTGTCCCGGATGATATGGACCGGGCGTTCAACGCCTGTGCAATGATGCAGTACAAGCTCTTCAGAGCACGCCAGCAGCAGGCGAACGACCGGCAGGCGGAAGTGCTGAAAAGGGAGCTGCGTGAGCTTACTGAGGTGAATAAAAGGCTGCAGCACAGGCTCTCTAAGTCCGATGAGGTGGCGGATCGCCAACGTCGCCAGCTTCACGAGGCCGCCGAGCGGGAGGCAGTTCTGAAGGCAGAGCGGGATAGCGCCATGGCCTCGGTGGAGGAGGCAAAGGCCGAGGCGGCGAACCAGCTTGCGGAGATGGAGTCCCGCTTGATGGAGGCCGAGCGCCATGCGTGGACTGAGGAGCGCTTCCACCGGGCCCAGGCGGAGGCGGTTGCTGCCTTCAAGAATTCTTCGGAGTTTTTGGAGTTGGTAGCCGCTGAAGCCGACAGCCAGGTGGCCGAGTTCCAAGAGGCGGTGACGCCCTTCCTGGACTTGGAGTGCTACCGCGCCCACCTTCAGGGGGGCTGGTGGGGCGTCCGCAGAGCCGGAGCGGGGGCAGCCGGAGGCGGGGGCTCGGGAGGCGGCTGGCGGGGAAGATGGGGCGGTAGAGTAGCGTTTCCTTTCCTTGTAAGTAGGGTTTTTTTTTTGTTTGTAACAGTAGTGTAGGGCTTTTGTAATAGGCCTTTGTGCCTTGATGAATATAACGAAGTTTCTTTTCCTGCCGCTCGTGTGCCTTGTTTTATAATAATATTTTTTTGGCATCTTTTGAATGACTCACGCGAGCATGCGCCTTCCCTTTGCATATTGGAATGAAATTTTTACCAAGTGTTACATTGACGTAAATAATCTCGACCCCCAGTCCCCCGAGTATCGGGCGGGCGGGTTAAGGACAAACGAACGCGATAATAAAAATGAACTAAAAAATGGAGTAAGTACATCACAACAGAATTTAATGAAAGTACTTCCTCAAATGTTGGATGTTCCACGGGTGCCGTAGTCGTTGACCCTGCATGTCTCTTAGGTAGAAGGTGTTGGCGCTTATCACCTCATCGACGACGTACGGGCCTTCCCACACGGGCGGAGTGCCTTGACCTTCTGCTGAACTACCTTCATCACCCAGTCCCCCAGTTGGATTGGGCGAGCCCGAATACGCTGGTTGAACAATCGGGCGATCCTTTGCTTGTTTGCAGCGTTGTGGAGATGCGCCGTGTCCCTTCGCTCTTCCAACAGATCGTTGTTGAGGCATAGCCCCTCGCCGAGAACGGGCTGACCCGGGGGGCGAACGTCCCGCCTTGCCCGGCCATCTTGTCCTTGCGCAAGCGCGAGACCTCTTCCGCCAATTCTTCCATCCTCTGAAGGATCAGGGTGTTGTTCGTCAGAGGTGCCGATTCTTCCGCTGGTGTGGGCGCGCGGGCTGCCCAGGCGTCGGCCCTGCCGAACGAGTGTCGTTCTTCGCTGGTGGTTTCTTGGGTCCCATCATGCTGCTCCTGTTGCCGGTTGATGAGTGCGTCCAGTCGCTCTTCCAACCTCTGCCGGATCTGGCGCTCTTCCGCCCTCTCGAGTGCTGCCTCTCGTAATTCTTGGACTAGGTTGTTGACGCGCTCTTCGCTATCGCTGCTCCTGCCAAGTTCCAGTGCCAGCCGCTCCTACGCGCCCGGCGATGTTTCTCCCACGGGTGTGGCGCTGACGTTAGTCTCCTGGTTACGCATGTGGGCTTTTGCTAGTGGTATTTATACGAGGTTTGCAATTTGTAAGTTTCCCACAGACGGCGCCAACTATTTCTACCGGATTACGTGCGGGACGTAATCTAGCAGAAGCAAGTACGAGTACTCCTCCTCCTTGTATGTCCGAACGCTGGGGCTGTTCGGATGGTCGGGCGCTCCTCCTCTCTTCGGGTGTGCGGGTACGGGTGCTCGGGTATAGCTGTTAGAAGAATACAACAATAAACGGGCGGTCAGGGGTCGAGACGGGGTGGCCCGCCTTCAACGCTCCGATGCCTAAGTTAGATGATGTATTGGATATAACAGTCAAACGAACGTGCGTGTAAGTGGTGTTCGGGTGGAGTGAATTCAATTGAATGCCTTGGATTGAATGCTCTTACCTGTAATAAATACCTTACATATATAGGTGGTTGATTTTGGTGCTCACTTGTGTTCTTCGATGTGGATTTGGTGTGCACTTGCTGATGTGTGATCCGCACATTCGGGTACGCGCCCCACGGGCGTGTGTGCACTTGGATGAGGTCGGTCTTGTGAGTGAAGTTGAAGCATTCCTGGTGGTCTTTTGGGTGGTCGGGTAGGTGTTGTTCGCCTACTTAAGTGGATAAGTATATTTAATCGGACAACTAATGATGCTATACTAACAGTGTCATTGATATATAGAACAACTAAGTAGAGCATTAGAGCCCCTTCCGAAGCTCTACTGTTATGGGAACCCATAAGAGTAGAGAAGAAACCTAAGAAATGGTTAATCAATGAGAAACCAGTTGGAATGAGAAAAAATTGAAGTACAGGATGATGTTATTTGACTCTCTTTCGTCATTTTTGATTGAGCGTGTGCGACTGTCTTGGATTCTTGATCATGAATTACTTTGTGACAGACTTTTAATTATAATGCTCCCATCCAATTCAGTCTGTTTTTCATTAACAGACTTGCATTTCTTCCCCTTAATATCACCAAACACTTGCAGGAAGACAAATTTGATGTTCTTGTAGATTACAAAAGCATCATCTGGACTGCCAGATGTGCTATACAGTCGAATCAGAATAAACACATCAGGAAGACTAGTGCGAAGTTGCTGTTATAGGATGCTTTCGTCTCGTTAAGAATCCTAGACAGACTAGGACTAGGACTAGGACCAGGAATGCATGCAAGTATGTGCCTGTGCCGTTGGACAAACATATTAAATCCTACTCAAAAAGAAGATTTGGTTTGGATCGCAAGCTCAGTCTCTTTTATATATACATTATGCATAATGCATCAGCCTCTGAGCCTCACCTGTCAATTCATCTCAAAACTGTTTCTGTTGATCGATCGACATATACTCAATTTGCATCTGCATTCACGTTCACGTAATTAATTTGATCACATACTGTCGTTCATAATGGAATTGGCAGCTAAAGAAGAAAAAAGCAAGGATCCATCTATTGGTATAGACCTTAATTGGAACTACTTACTGGTTGAGATCATTCCCAATAATCAAGTAAAGAAAACGACGCCATCTTGTGTTGTCTTCACCGATACTCGAGGTTTAATTGGTGATGCTCTAAGAACCATAGCTTCATGAAGATCATCACTAAATATTAATTTCATCACACTTTTACGATAAGATTAGTAAGGAAAGAAACAATAAGTCTGAATGTTTATTTTAATTATACTATGGTTGTATAAAAATAACTATTTTTTTCATCTCACATTTCTATTATAAAATAATTTTTTATACTATGGTTGTTCCAAACTTTATATTCACATGAAAAAAATAGTTATTTTTATACAAAGTATTGAATATTAATTTATTTTCACATTTCTATTATTAAATAATTTTTTTTATTATGATTTTAAACGATCAGTGAAAAACAAATCAGCAAATCAAAGATTGAATTTTATATTGATAATACTATGACCGCTGAAAATCAATTCTTTATTTTTGTTTACGAGAACATTAGTTTAGACAATCGATCGCATCTTTTGAAGTTCGCCAAAAGTTACTTTTTCTTTCTTATATAAAACAACTTTGCCTTCTTTGTTCATGTCAAACTCATGAATACGCGTTTGGATCCTTGAATGATATAAGACAAATATGCAGATAATTTATTTATTTGATCTCAGAAATTGCTTTTGGTTTTCTTTCATTATTAGCAATACGAATTTGCTTTGTTTTCATGCCAATAAGAATACTCTCATGTTTGTTTGATTAAATGGATCTTCTCGGAACACATGCAAATAGAACAAAGAGCAAATCACAGTTTTCCATTTAAATAGGTGAATAGTAGTTATTTGCATATTGGAAATGTCACGTCACAATAACACAATATTAATTTTATCTTTCATTATTTTAATTTTAATTTTATTATTTTTTTATATCAAGAATCTACTATCAATTTATTATATTTAAAATCACAGATAAACTCTATGTAGAACACCACGTTCTTCGAACAAAACCCAAAAATTGAATCATCATTCCCTCTTCTTCTTCATATTGGATTTGTTGTTCTTTCTTAACTTTTTATCATCTTCTTCTTCTTCTTCTTCTTCTTCTTCTTCTTCTTCTTCTTCTTTCCTCCTCTCCTTTTTCTTGTCGTTAATCTAACCTAAAAATTAAGGAATATTAAGAAATTTTCCTAGTCATTAGATCATAAAAGGACGTATTCGTAATACGAGCCACATCGCTCTGATTTTCGATATGCATCAAATCAAATCAGTACCATGACTACACACATTTCTGCAGTTGTCAACAAAGCTAAGGCGAAGGGTAAGCCAGGGAAGATGATAGGGGAAAAAGATGATAGGGGTGGTGGAGCCTCAGGATTTTTCACGCCACTGTGACCTACCTAAAGAAGTACTATCGCTCGATCAAGAAGGCTATGATTGTTGTGCAGAAGTACATTTGTGAGGCCCATGCAAATGAGCCAATGAGGTGGGATAAGGCTAGAATGCACTACAAGGCTAAGGTCATCTTCAATCTTAAAGGACAATATAGCTCTCCGTTTTAGCCCTCAAAAACACATTTTAAATAAATATTGAAGACTATAATTTGTGTCGTCTTCACCCTATTAGGGTGAAATTTTTTACACTCGTATAAGTTATATATAATTTAGAGTACATATGTAATTTTTTTTACAAATCTATACTATTATAAAGAAAACTCTCATTACCAACCAAAACATATTTTTTTTACCAAATTAATCCTGAGATACAATAAAACTTTACAAACGGTTAGTTAGTTAAGGTTAATAATGTCAATCCAAAAATTTACAATTTCATAAAGAGGAAAAAACAAAATCAATATTATCTACTAACTACCCATATCCGGCAGTTATTTGACTTAATTCTCTCCATAAGAAAAAAAAGGAGAAAAATTGTTGAATGTTGTTGAATGTTAGCGAATAGTGGATTGGTTTAAATGAAAAGATATAATACTAGTTGAACTAGACTCTCTGAAGAAAAGATAAGTTTTCGGTCTAGTAGTGTTATGCCCACCGAATGTTAAGCCAGTTTGACATAAATGTGTCTTTGTTCGGAAGCGTAATGAGAAAAATGAAGTCTTATGGTATAAAGATAGACTTGTGGCGCATGAATTTTCTCAGCGTCCTAGTATTGATTATGAGGAGACGTATTCTCCGGTCATGGACATCATTACTTTCTACTACCTTGTCAGTTCATGTGGAAATTGTAGAGTTTGTCGAGACAAGTTCGTAGACGAGAGAAATGTCGAAAATGAAGTTACGACGAAAAAAATATGAAACACGGAGTATAAATACGACTTTCCAAAAAATGGAAGCTAGGTCAGATTTTCCATTTCAGGCCAGACACATTGACCCACGTTGACCGAAGCTCTGGTGACGCAAATTGTTGTTCGGCCACCAAATCAGACAATTTTGGTATGAAAATGATCGTTCTAGCCTCCTCTACCTTTTCCCTATGTTCTTTAATATCAAATCAACTAGAAGAAGCCGAAATTTGGAGGAGAAACGCCTTGAAACCCTAGTTATCAAACATATAGTTTTCCAGCCGATTCAGGTATGGTTCGATCCCCCTTGATGTGGGGAACAATATGGGTTGTCAAATTTGTAATTTTCACGTGAAATTGTGGACGAACAGACGTGATGTCCGTTCGGAATCATAGTTGAACGCTATCATCGGGGACGGTGGCTAACGACGTTGTTGGCTGGCATACGGTTAGGGGTTTTTGTAGCCCCTATCCTTATAAGTGTTTTCTGACCAACTTTGAGCCCTGAGATGGCGATTAGGGGATTTCGGGTCCGTTGCCTTTCGTGGAGGTTTTCAACCATTTTTAGTCCAAAATGAACCTAGGCGTAGTTAGACAAAATAATGGGATTGGAGATATATTTCAATTGTTGTATTATCCTTCGTAGCTGGTGGTGGTGTGTGGGTGGCATGCGGCGATGCGTGACATAAAATTATTTTTTTAAATGTATCGTGTTATATATCATTAGATTCATATCGATGTGGCAAGCATATTTGTGATGTTTAAAATATGTTTAGGTTTCTTCATCCCAATAGGTGGGCAGTAGGGACTAGTGTCACTTCCAGCGGCAGTGCAGGCGACGGAGAACTAGATGTACCTTATATCGTTACGAATGTATTATTGTATTGGGTTTACCGATAATATTTTCTATCCATTTTGATTGAGTTTAATTTTAGTCGAGCATTTATTAGAATTACCCAAATAATTTATCAGTTTTATGATTAACGACAAGGGTCGGGTCATCATATCAGTGAACTTGTTAGCAATTTAGCTCTGCACCAACGCAACGTCATTGGAATGGTGTAAAACATATTTTCAGGTATTTGAAGGGATCCATTGACTTTGGCTTGTTCTTTCCTTACAAATTAAGAAACAAGAGAGATACTTGAATTTTTGAAAAAATGAATGGTTGAAACATAACTTTCTGACTCTGCCTAGTTTGACCCGTCGAGTGGATCTTTCGACCCGTTGAAGATTGCTCCGACTGCAATTAATGTACATCAATTCAATACAGTCCTCTATTACAAGACACCTTGTGATATGTTGGTTGGATTTGCTGATGTTGTGTGTCTCTCTGACCCACATATAGGACGTTCCAATACAAGTTATGTATTCACCCTAGAGAATTCAACGATTTCTTGGAGATCAACAAAGAAAACCTGCATTGCTACATCCTCGAATCATTCTGAGACTTTAGTTTTGCATAAAGCGGTTAAGGAGTGTGTCTAGATTAGGTCATTTATACACCATATACGAGGATTTAGTGGATTACCATCTACGACGACAACACCAATTTGTAACTTTGAAGATAATGCGGCTTGCAGTAAATAGATGAAGTTGTGATACATTAAGGGTGATCATACTAAACACATTTTGCCGAAGTACTTCTTCAATCAGCAACAACAACAGTTACTGAATATCTATGTGAACCAGATTGGTTTGGCAGATAACGTTGCAGACTTGTTCACCAAGTCACTTCCAAAATCTACATATGATAAACATATAAGATGCATTAGAATGCAAAGATTATATGAACTCCAAGATTGAGTTACCAATCAGGGGATTACATTTTGGTAGACATCAGGGTAGTCTACATCGCATGTAGTAGCTTTTGTAGTTAATGGGTTGTACTCTTTTTCTCTTCAACCAAACTTTTCTTTTATCCACCAAGATTTTGTTTTACCCATGATGTTTTTGTCTGCTTGGCAAAGTTTTTAGTGAGGCAACATGTTATGCATAATTTATTAGGAGCTTGACACAAGGGAGAGTGTTCAAGGAATAATATTCATAGTATCTCAGTGTGTGTCTTGTCCTAATTAGAGTAGAAGTAGAGATTTTAGCAATCCCTGATTTATAAGGATATTGATTGTAATGTATATATTTAAGGTCATCTACCAATGAATAAAGAGACAGTTTTTACTCTACAGTTATTGTATATATTTTTCTCCTTAAACAAGATAGACCAAAAGAAAAGTTTTATTCAATTTTTTTATACTGGAAAACAAAAACTGCAAGATAATTATTAAAGTATTATTACAGATACCAAAAGATTATATAAACAACCATTACCAAATGACATGACATGTGCCACACCAACTTAAATTCCATGATATATATTTATTTTTCTTTTCTATTATCTTTAATTTCTTTTTTCTTTAGTTAATTTAGGTTTTTTCTTATGTTTCCTCTCTCTCCTGCAACTAGTCGCATATGTTATAAGTAAACAAAAAAATTGGTCGCACATCATGTCGCCACCGCCACCTCTCGCATCATGATGCTTTGGTTGTCGTGATGACGGTGCTACCCTCAATGCCATGCCACGGCGCCGTGCCTGTAGGAAATATTAAGTAAAATTGACTAAATCTGAAAAATATTAATTAATTTAATTAATTAGATTAAACATAATTTTAAAAAAAAAATCAAGAAACTATGAATTTGTTACCGAATGGTTAATGATAATTTGAGTAGGAAGGAAAGTCAAGTCACGTGTATCACAAGCTTTCTTTAAGAATGCTTACGCCGCCTACTCTGGTGCAATAGACTTGCTTGGCGTATGTCTCCCAGGATACAACGATTACTTGAGTTTTATATTTGCACAACGCAACAATTCCTAGACGAATTGGATAACACCTTTCTCTATCACCGAATATGAGAACTCAACTAAAGCTCACTGAAAGGAGACTTTGAGAAGAAAAGATGCTTTGTGAATGAGTGAGTGAGTTGGTTGGTCAAGAATGAGGTGAAAAATGCCGTTATTTATAGATGGAGGAATTTGATGGTTGACTACTGAAAGCTTTTCCCGTTACAAAAATTAATGGATCAATCATTAATTCCATCATAACCGAAGTATATGAAAGGCCAAAAATTTTTCCTCATTTAACTTAGTAACTTATTCCAAGAATATAAAATATCAAAGGTCTTTTTACTTAATTATGTAACTATTCCCGAAATGCGAAAACTATTTTTCTTACTTTCAAATAGGCATCTAGCCATATTTAGATGACAATTTCTCATTCACCACTTTAATTATTAGAGCAAGTAAATATATTAACTTAGTTGTCTCAAAATGGTTATTTAAATAGTGTTCAACACCTAGTTTTTCAACAATTCCCCACATGAATGAAATTGGCTACCAAATACTCGATAGACTTGGTGACAGAGTCTGCGGTTGAAAACCTGCATATGATAAGTAGGAGTAAACCTTTGAACCTTCTCTTGTGAAAATACGCTTACTTTACTGACTAAATAGTAGACGTGATGTCTTTGAACTGTTCGCCGTTTGTGTAAACGATAGTATACCTCACACAGATATCTCCCTGATATATTTAGTTCTCACTATTTGTGTCTGTTTTGGCCCTGGACACGTGCATAGTTCTATTAGAGGTTAACAGGAATTATGCCCTCAACAATTTTCTTAGAAGTGGTCAAACTTCTCTATTACATAGGTGATTTTTTAATTAAGAGTAAACCGCATTACTCCGCTCGAAATTCCGATGCATAAGAATTATTAAAAGCTTTTAGCTTAACCTCATTCCTTACATGTATTACTGTGTTCATCATAGGAATTGACATGAGGAAAGTCCCCATAGTGATCCAACATAGTCTCTACAATTTAGTTGTCCATTTTGAACCTAGATCTTGGGATCTCCAGTCAACTAGGTTGGGTATCCACTTTAAAGATTTTAAAAAATGGGCTTTAGTCTCATTCCCTTGATGATTTGTCAACTAACTCTCTGTTTAACCCTTTGGTTAACGGATTTGCTATGTTATCTTTTGATTTCACATAGTCAATAAAGATAACTCTAATAGAGAGTAGTTGTCTAATGGTATTATGTCTTCGATGAATGTGTCTAGACTTACCATTGTACATATTTCTTTGTGTCACGCTAACTGCAGATAGACTATTACAATGTATACAAGTTGTAGGCATAAATTTTATCTATTTTGGTATATCCTCTACAAATTGGGTTAGGCATTATGCCTCTCCGGCTCCTCTCCACATTTGTCTAGAGTAACAAACTGGTCATGTTAGTTTGTTTCAAGGATTTTCAAGACATTGTTGCACGCCTAGTGTGAACACGTATTCAGTATTAGACTTTGAGTCATTCATGTTAGATATCCAATTTTCATTGTTGTATACTTTTAGATAGTTGGATATCTCGTTTAGTGCAGCCCGTAGGTACAAGTATACCTTAAGTACTTAAGTATTTTTCCTATTGCTTGCCAATGAATTCTTCATGAATTACTCGTGTACTTGCTTAACTTATTCTCAACGTAAGCTAAATCTAGCCATGTACAATTTTTTAAGTGCATTAGGCTTTCGATGACTCTAGAGTATTCTAATTGAGAAGCACTCTCTCTTATCTTCAAAAGATGAAGAGTCATGTCTATGGGAGTTTTGTGAACTTCAGAATTCTCCTTGTCACATTTCCAAGGATATTCTCCACGTAATATGTTTGATTTAATATAAGCCATTTTAACATTCATGTGATGGTTTTCAAAGATTGAAACGCTTTTTCAATATAGCCTAGTAAGTAAATGACTTTGTTGTTAATTATAATTCTATAATCGTTTGGGTAACTTTTTTCACTGATAACCAGGCTAAGAAAAATCGATGTAGATGGGGCAAGGCTCGCTCAAGTACACTATTATCAAAAATATTCTTTTCTAGACATTATGAGCTACTATGGTGAGCCATATTAGAAAATAGAGTCATAAATACTGCAAATTGAGTACATATCCTTAGCAGATTTAACCATTTTATCAATGCTTCTAATGATAAGAATGTCATCTACGTACAAACACATAATGACATATACATTCTCTGTGTTTTTGACATGGGCACATTTATCACAATCAGTGATATGTTGTCAAATCTTCCATGTCATTGCATTGGTATTGTTCTAAGCCATATAATGACTTCACCAATTTATATACTTTTTCTTTTAACTAGAAGCTGAGAAACCCTAAGATTCTTCTATATAGATTTTCTCTTCTATATCTTCGTCCAGGAAAGCTATTTTCATATTCATTTAATGTACTTCACAATTGCCCAATGTGGCAATAGCAAGTACCATTCTGATGAAAGTAATTTTCGTCACTAGAAATTAAGTGTCAAAATAGGCAAGGTCTTCTTTTTGTCTGTAGCCTTTCAATTACAAATTTTTCCTATATATCATCACATCCGACTTCATTTTCCTTTTGAAAATCTACTTGAAACTTAAAATTTCATAACCAGGTGAAAATCCACCAATTCGCAAGTATGATTTGCAAAGTCAGAATCATATTTTAGTGACATCTTCCTAGCAAGGATAGTAAACAATGTGACTATCCTTTATGAATTCAAGGTTTACTCTTAACCATACTTGTTAAGAGTTGGAACCTAAGAATTTCCAATCCTTATCTGGATTCCACCTCAGACTTAGTTCTGTAATTCTCAAGAGTCACAATTTATTATGCTTCATTAGAAAGCACAATATAGATTACCACACAATCATTTTTGTGTTTATGAATTTTAACTCGTCCATTACATGCATTTATTCAATGGTTTATAAGTCATAAAAGGTGGTAATTAGTTCTTATTTAAGTTTGTGAGTAGAGTGAAAAATCATTTTAAAGAAGGATTCCCAGTTCTTGTGTACCAAGGAAATATCTCATTTCCTTTTCTAGTAAGGACTTGTATACATTGAGGTACTCTACATCAATACATTCAACTTTTTCCCGACTAGAATCGTAAGAAACCACTCAAACTAGATACCAAACCTATCAATCATACTTGTGTTCGTTCTTTCATGCTTGCTCTTCAGACACTCTTATAGAATGGAACATCAAACTTGTTTGGCTCGATTTTTCCTCAGCGAGTAGATGTGTGTTGTTTCTAGATAAACCACAAACTATCTCTTTTATATGCATTTGGCGTGCTACTGCCTAAAGTAGAACGTTGATATGCGTTGCACCGCTAATGAACTTCTAAGAAGCGATTGAAGTAAGGAGAGCACTAACCTCGCTCGATGAGTTCTTTTTACCTAAGTGACTTAGGACTTGGGTCCGTGTCTCACTGCTGAACCACAAAAATCGATACCTTACAACTCCTTCGGTGCAAGGCAGAACAATCTTCTTGGTAAGTGTTGAGACACTAGTTTGTGACTTTTTTGACCGTCGGAATTTTCACGCTCCTTCGGGTGAAACCTCCTTTGATCAACGTCGTCTGATAATAGAGGATCGGATCTTCGAATCCGTCACACTCTGTTGGATGAGAATTCTAGATACGTCATCGCCAGTTTTCTTACGAGGAAAGTTGTGTTTGCGGAGGAAAAATTGTGTCACTGTATGGAGGGTGAATTGGAAGGGACTTGACTATCATTGTATGGAAAATTCTATATCAATTTAGCCATTCTATTAGAACGTGTATATTGCTGCAAATATACTACTTTTGGATCTTAGAATTTTGAAGGCAAAGTCTTTTACAAATTAAACAGCTTTAATATAAAGCATGTGTCTTATGTTTCCAAAAAGTATGTACCAAAACCAATTTTCAATATGGCACACTGAACTCTTAATATATACTTATTTGCAAAGATTGCAATATAGTTAATTTGATGATATTTGTGCGTCTTGTCAAGCTCATACCAACTCCGTCAATTTCTTTTGTCCAAGTCAACATGCATTTTTGCTTGCTTGCTTGCTAGGGGACCGGAATTTTTAGTGTGCGTGCTCCAAATTGCCGGAATCGGCTGGCCGGTGCACCAAGTCCACATGCAAGACTTAATTTGATGTACATGATGAACGTTTTTTTTGGGTAACATGATCAACCTTGATGTAGTCGTTCACATGGAGTCTTTGCTAGGTAGCGTCACGGAGGCCTATGTCCTATTTAAATTCGGCTGAGCATGCGGTGGCGGTGGCGGTGTGTAGAAAAATATAATGGGATATGAGATTAATCTTGTATCCTTGTACTCAATCAATTTGTATTAATCACATTCAACCTTACAATCAACACGAAGCATCTATATACACAGCTTCGTTCATACACGATGAAGGAAAGAGATCAGAAGATTTCTTATAGAAGAGAGAAAGACGATATCCCACTGATATCCACTCTTTCCTGGTAGACATAGGAAAGAAGAGAAACAACAGGATATCAGAAGAGTAACAACAGGATATCAGATATCAGAATATCTGTATCTAATATCTGTATCTAATACTCCCCCTCAAACGGGATCAAGAGCTTCTCGAGAGCCAAGCTTGAACAGAAGACGATCAAACTGAGATGTAGGCAAAGATTTTGGTGAAAACATCAGCTAGTTGTTCACTAGATTTGACGTAAGTTGTAGACAAAACCTGAGACTGAACTAGATTGCGAATGAAGTGGCAATCCACTTCAATGTGCTTGGTTCTCTCATGGAAAACTGGATTGGCAACTATGTGCATGGATGCTTGATTATCACAATGGAGACGTATTGGAGCAGAAGACAAAATGCCAAGATCACTGAGTATTAACTTCAACCAAATTAATTCACAAGCAGTGGAAGCCATAGCCCTGTACTCAGGCTTTGCACTGGATCGAGCAACCACAGATTGTTTCTTGCTCTTCCAAGTGACAAGATTTCCCCCAACAAACGTGCAAGAACCAGTAGTGGATTTTCGATCAATGACATTACCAGCCCAATCAGAATCAGTGTAACCTTCAAGTGTAAAATGTCCATTCTTCTTTATGAGAATGCCTCTGGTGATGGTGCCTTTTAGACAGCGTAGAATACGTTTAACCAGTTGAAGATGATAGGAGTGGGGAGCATGCATAAACTGACTAACCAAGCTAACAACATATGTAATGTCAGGACGTGTGATAGTAAGGTAAATCAACTTCCCAACAAGCTGTTGATAGCCAGAGATATCAGTGAGAGGATCATCGACAGTATTCAGATTCAGATTGCTGGGGAGCGGTGATCGAGTAATCTTAGTGTCCTGCATGCCTGCCGTGTTGAGGAGATCACAAATGTACTTTTGTTGATTTAAAAATAAGCGGTCTGGTGAGTGATCCATTTCAATTCCAAGGAAGTATCGTAGCTGTCCTAGGTCTTTCATGGCAAAAGAGGACTGAAGAGAAGATTTTAAGGCTTGAATCTCAGTGTTACTATCACCAGTGATAATGAGATCATCAACATAAACTAACACCACCAGTTTGCCTACAATTCCAGTTCGAACAAACATGGAAGAATCACCATGACTCTTGTTGAATCCAGAGGCAAGAAGAACAGAACTAAGTTTAGAATACCAAGCCCTTGGAGACTGTTTCAACCCATAGATGGCCTTGTGTAACTTGCAGGCTATCCCAGTTTTGTTTTTTTGCTTGTGTCCAGGGGGTAAACGCATGTAAACTTCCTCTTCCAAGTCCCCATGGAGAAAAGCGTTCTTTACATCCATTTGAAACAACTTCCAACCATGGTTAATGGCAACTGACAATAGAACTCGAACCGTATTCATTTTGGCAACTGGAGCAAATGTTTCCTTGTAGTCAACCCCAAAGGTTTGAGTGAACCCTTGTGCAACCAATCTGGCCTTGTGTCTTTCAATGGTGCCATCTGAATGAAACTTTGTTTTGTAAATCCATTTTGCTCCTACAGACTTTTTTCCTGGTGGTAAGGGAACAATACTCCAAGTGCCATTATCATGAAGTGCATGTAACTCATCATCCATGGCTTTTCTCCAAACAGGAGATTTGGAGGCATCAGCAAAAGTTGTGGGATCTGAGGTAGCACACAGTCTGTTGATAAACGCACCATGAGACATTGAGGCTTTGTTTAGTGTGCATATGTTGCCAAGAGGGTGCTTGGGAGTATATGATTCATAGCCTTCTAACCTTACATTGGATTTCCTAGTGCGACTAGGATATCTCTGAGAGGGAAGGGAAGCCACAGGAGGATCAACTTCTGTGTTAACTATGTCAGGTCTGACTTCTTCTGTGACAGCAGCAGGATTCTCAATGTTTTGAGTAATTTCTTCTTGATGATTGCCAGAAGGAGAGGAACCTGAGGGAATCATAAAAGGAACATCAAATAATGGGTTGTGAAGCTCCCCCTGAAGGTCACTATCTGAAACTTGGAAGCCTGCCAGATATTCATTAAATTTCACGTCCCTGGTTACAAACAATTTCTTACTGACTGTATCATAACACTTGTAGCCTTTTTGTGAGGAAGAATATCCTAAGAACACACATTTTGCAGCTCTAGGATCAAATTTATCTATGTGATGTGACTGGAGATGAACATAGCAGACACATCTAAATATGCGAAGGTGACTGAGATGGATTTCTCTTCCTTTCAGGACTTGAAGTGGAGACTTGAAGTGTAGTACACTGGTAGGGAGTCTGTTGATGATGTAAGCAACACATTGAGCTGCATAGGACCAAAAACGTTTTGGCACATGTGTTTACAGCATAATGGATCTTGTTTTTTCAAGGAGATCACGATTTTTGCGTTCAGCAATGCCATTTTGTTGTGGTGTTCCAACACAGCTCGTTTGATGAAGAATGCCATTCTCACTGAGGTAATCTTGCATGATTTTGGATGTATACTCAGTACCATTGTCTGATCTTAATGTACCAATGTTAGTGAAAGGACCCAACCCCGATTCAGTTACCTAAACCGGAATCGAACCCCTTCTGAAAATACTAATCAACAAAAAATCATTCAAAATCTCGGCAGAGTTTCGTTACTAACGTGGAATTGCATAATCCTGCACCCTGAAAATAACACTTCGTCCTATGCCACAAAAGCCAAACCGTGGGCACCAATCCCATCCGGATTTCTCAACATCATAATATAAACAATAAACAGTAAACATACTGTACTATATATAATATATCCGAGAAAATCCGTATAAACAAGTATCAGAATGTATCAGAGCGACCTCTAGTATAAACATATATAATATACACATCAGTAGGCGAAACAAGAACCTACTGGAAAAACACAGGTAGCTCAGATCACTAGCCTCCAACCGCGACGTGAAACACCTGAATCCGAACTGCAAACTGGGCACGAAAACCAAAAAGCCCAGGGGAAAGGCAAATAAAAACGTTAGAGTGAGTGTACGAAAATAAACATATGCCTTTCACCAGTTTATATACATACTCAATGTAAAACAGTGCGAGTTCGGAACACAACACATATATATATGGAGGTTGTCGGGCGAATCTCTCAAGCCCGACGTCAGGTGAATCACTCAACCCGACGGTGATAGGCCATGGGAATCTCTCAACCCCGGTGGCACTCAGGGGAATCTCTCAACCCTGCTTCAGAGGAATCTCTCAACTCTGGTAACATCGATGCAATAAATGCCATCACCAATAAACATATAATAACACCTCCGAAAATAACATATAACTCAATCATCGTATAAAGTAAACACGAAAATCATAAAATCCACGAACTCGCAAATCAACTGTGAAAATAGAAACTTGTCCACTCACAGATCTGCTAGCACGAACTCGCGCTAATCTCGTGGTCCAGCGAAAGATCCCTCGCCTGAAGCACGATCACGATCTCGATCTCCTGAACATAAATAAACATAACTGATCAAAACATAATCCTCAACTCTGAACTTAACCACGGAAACCAACCGTTCCCGGAAATATGCAATGCAGTACAAAATGATTAACGGAATTCCCGAAATCTCCACTCGAAACCCTCGACTGAAAATCGGTTACCCAAATCAATCCGAAAATCTCTGGACGATAATCAGTGCGCGATTACGAGAAAAATGAGATTAATTTCATCAAAATCCAAAAAGTCAACTCCTCGTCGGAGCGCCGCCGTTGACCGTCGGCGCGCCGTCAACGGTGACATTTTCCGGCGAGGAAGCTCCAGCAATGAAGCCCATCTCAAGCCAAATCACTTTCATAACTACAACCAACCTCAATTCAAACCCCAACACCACCAATTTCATTCATACCCAAATCGGAATTTCCCTCCGGTAACCTAATCGGGTTCACCATTAATCACCACCTCGTCCCAAACCAACTACCCAAAGAGCATCACCGAGGTGTGGGGAGAAAAAACCCCAACAACCCCACCTCCAAAACTCACCGGAATCCTACCAACCGTCACCGGCGACCAACCCATATCGGCCTCGATTCGAACTCAAAGCAAACACAACCAATTTCAACAAACTCAAACATAAAACGAAAGAGGAACTCAAGGGGATTTGAACTGTACCCTCAGCCTAGCCGGAGGTGACCGGAAAAGTCAGGTCGGCCGACGAACTGAACCGGGTCACGTTCTCCTTCACGGGTCAACGGTTACTTTCCAAATTTGGAAAGTCAACAGGTGGTCAACGTCAGTCAAAACCCAAATTGAGAATTTCGACTAATTCTCGACTATTTCCGATATTTATACTCACGTCTCGGGTTGATCAACGATTCGAAATGGATAACCATCACGATTCGGATAAACACGAAACAATCGGATAAACTCGTCAAAAACTGAAACTTCAAATAATCGTATTATATTCCTTGGTTATCAGAAAAATCTTCCGGAACTGCCCTCGAGCTCGAAATCACGTGCTCAACAACTTCCGTGAAGACACTCAACCCAAATTCTTGGCTGAAAACATAGTCGCGAATAAAATCGACAAACTATATATATAACGTAAAACTGCGACTATGACCAATATCGGGAATCATGCAGAATACACAACTGATTCTGGTTCGGGTCATCACAGTTAGAGACAAAATGGTTCTTTACGAGATGATGAAAGTTTTGAAAACTTTGGCTAACTTCCTTCTTTGATTTGAGTAGGTAAACAAACGTGGTTCTAGAAAAATCATCGATAAATGTGACATAATATTTATAGCCATCCTCAGATACAACTCGAGCAGGCCCTCATACATCTGAATGAATTAGTTGAAACTGATGAGAGGCCCTAGATATGGATTTAGAAAAAGGAAGCCGAGTAGATTTGGCTTTGTGACAGGTTTCACAGTCAATATTACTGTTACATTTTGAGGGAAACAAAAAAGACAATACATGAGAGGATGGATGAGCTAATCGTTTGTGCCACAGTGTTTGATGAAGGTCAGGAGACTTTGTTTCAGCTAAGAGACTTGTTGAGGGGCTTGAATGAACTGAGATGTAGTAGAGATTGTTGAGGAAAAACCCTTCACCAATCATTTTCGTTGAAACTCGATCCTGTAAGATGACAGTACGAGTTGAAAAAGTGACAAGACAATCGAGCTGATGAGTTAATTTTCCAACAGACATGAGTTTAAAAGGAAAGGTAGGGACAAACATGACACTAGAGTGTATATGAGGAGAGAATAGTTTCAAGGTTCCTTTCCCAAGGACTGGCACAGTATGACCATTAGCCACAGAAACATAGGAAGGTTTAGAAAAAGACTGATAGTTAAGTAGAGATGTTTTGTCATTAGACATGTGATCAGAGGCTCCTGAGTCTACAATCCATAAATTTTGAGTTTTGCTAAGCTTTAAAGCTGTTGAGATAGTCTGGATGATACCTGGAATATCTGCAGATTCAGCAAGATTAGATTCAGCAAGAAATCCTGCAAATTTGCCTAACATAGCAGAGGCATCACTGTCTTGAGGTTTGCTTTGTTTCTGTTGGATGAAAGAGGGAAATTCGTGTAGCAGATTGATAGGATTGGATGAGTAATCTACCATATTACTAGTGGTACGATTAGTCATTGAATTACCCTTGAGTTGATCACGAGTCTTCTTTTCTTCATTAAACTTTGTCTTAAGTTCAGGATGCAGAATCCAGCATTTTTCCTTGAGGTGACCAATACCAGTTCGTCCAATCTTCTTACAGTGAGTGCATACCAATTCAGGTCTTTTGCCCTTGTATGGCTTACCAAAAAATGCTCTAGTTTCAGGAGCAATAGTATTCTCAGATTGCATAACTTTTCTTCTGGTTTCTTCTCTTTGAATTGTGGCACTGACTGAGTTCAGAGAAGGGAGTTCAGAAGCCATAAGTATATTTCTTTTTAAATCCTCGTACTCAGTACCAAGGCTGATGAGAAGTTCGAATATCTTGTCTTCTTCCCTTCTTTTTAAGATTGTGGTAGCATCAGTAGTATGTGGTCTGTATACTTCAAGTTCATTCCATTTTGCTGTGAGTTGTCCATAGTGTTCAATAAACGTGAGACTTTCTTGCTTGAGGGCAGTAATCTCTTGTTTGATTTGAAAAACTCTTGCTGAGTTGTTGAGGTCACCATAAAAACCCTTGATTGCCATCCACATCTGAGAAGCTGAGTCATAGTACTGAAAGATCTGATGAAGCTTTGGTTCCATGGAATTAATGATCCATGCTCGTACTAGTTGATCTTGAGATAACCACATATCGAAATCTGAAGACGTGTCCTCAGGCTTTGTAGTTTTCCCATTGATGAATCCAAGGTTGTTTCTGCCTCCAATAGCAAGAGTCATGGCATTTGACCATGAGATGTACGTAGTTGTACTCATTAAGTAATGTGGATATGAGACGCGTGGTGTTTTCAACGAATTCAGGTTTAGAAGAAGAGGAAGATGAACTTCCGGTCATTGTGAAGAAGATGATGGAATGAAGATGAAACTGTAAACAGTACACAGCGAAGCAGGTCCTATGAGGATCACTGCTCTGATACCATGTAGAAAAATATAATAGGATAGGAGATTAATCTTGTATCCTTGTACTCAATCAGTCTGTATTAATCACATTCAACCTTACAATCAACACGAAGCATTTATATATACAGCTTCGTTCATACACGATAAAGGAAAGAGATCAAAATATTTCGTATAGAAGAGGGAAAGAAGATATCCTGCTGATATCCACTCTTTCCTGGTAGACACAGGAAAGAAGAGAAACAACAGGATATCAGAAGAGTAACAACAAGATATCGGATATCAGAATATCTGTATCTAATATCTGTATCTAATGGTGGTTGGTGGGAGACGGAAGTTTAGGCTTGCTACAGGGTTTGTTAGGGTGAAGACTCATTCATTACTTGATTGCCACTAATAGTGATTGATGCCATTTTGGAGTATAAGGCAACTGATTCACTTCTAGTATAAAGTCTCCCAGTTATATATTTTGGCTCCGCAATTCTTGGAGTGCCACAAAAACCCTAGCCGTCTAGGATTTCTCCGTCTTTGATCCTGATCTTGCTTTGTTTGGCTTGCCGATGTCGTAACTTCAGCTTGTTTCCTCCTGGTCGTTTCTCTCTCGCTGTTGGGGCGATTGAGATCGGTGCCGATTCTTATTTTTGTGTTTGCCTTCGATGGTGGTTGAAGGTATATGATTATTGACATATCTTATATGATTACAAAACATGATTTAGAGGACTCGAAACAAGTGAAGAAACAAGCAAAGAGATCAAAGATACATCATAAAGAACTCATGGGCTCAAGGTAAAAACATGCATATACATTCACTGTTTTTCACAGAAGATACCTACATAGGTTCATATCCCGAAAGCCCCTGCCTTCACAAATCTTTATGTTCAGGTTTATTAAAACAGTTTTTTATAAATATAAAAACCTTTTCCAAAACATATTTTTGACCATATGGTGTTTTTTTAAAATGAAGCTTATGTTTTATACAAAACACACTCTCACTTTTACTTAAAGATAAGAAAGATATTTTGGAGTAAAATGTTCTTAGCTGTCTACAGCTCAATGCATTGTTGTAAATTTCAGTACAGTTTGTGTACTTGGCTGTGAGCTAAGTTCACTTGGTTAGATCTTTTCTTTAACATTAAAGAAAGGTTTGTGTGGTGATCAAGTCTCAAATACATGGCTAAGATTACTTTGGGCAAAACCTTTGCACCTCCTTCCCGTGGCTATATATACACATAGCAGCCTCATGTTTGAGACTTGGTTGTTTTAGATGGTAGTCACACTCTTTCTTCAAAACAGAGTCTAAGCTTGTGCTTATTGTTTTGTGTTGTGCTTTATGTTTTAAAGTCTACATGAAAACCCTTTCATGTCATCTACATACATCTTGCATTCCATGAGTTCTTTATGGTAGATGCAAGCAACCCGAAGAGTTTCCAAGGGAGTTAGTTGTGCGATAGCTAAGCTCATTGTTAAAATTTTGTAAACTTTCATTTGTAAAACTCTTACATACAAGATGGAGTATAGCTCTTAGTCTACTGCGCGAGTCTAGATAGGATAGCACCGTTTCCTTGCTATTATCGGAACTATAGTCTTGTAAAAGTGTTGTTACGTACATATTGGAAAGTTTTGGCCTTCAAGAGAAATGGTCACGCAGTTTTTATCCTTGATTGCAGGGTTTCTGCGAGAAAAAAAACATACATGTGTTATTTGTCCTATGTACTTATAGCATCGTATATTTACTTGGTTCATCTAATTGTCAGGTTAGTTTCACATAACTATCTCTAATTATTAATCACCATACTTTCGAGAAAAAGTCGTTAAGGGTCTATTCACACCCCCTCTAGGACCTTCGGTGGTGATGATGATGCGCACGGCATGGAGTAGCTTGGATCCGGTTCTTCTTGGCTTCTTGCTTTTAATGGCGCACCAGGCTTGTTTTCCGGGAGATGTGGAGGTGTCTCGAACGACCAAGGATCTAAGATGGGTCAACGGTTGGGCTGCTGCAGTGACGAAACGGCGGCCTGCATATGCAGTGGCAATCTGGTCGTGGCTGGGCCCAGAGTCCCTCAATGTTGCTAGGAGACACGGCGAGGCTCATAAGCGCCGACTTCCTTTGCTGAGTCTGTGTTGTCGACGTGGTGGTTGGCCGACAGGTGATTGGCCGATCGCGACTGGGCGGCGGGACACGTCAGGGATGAGGAGCGTGTTTTTGGTTTGGGATAGTGGATGTGGACTTTGGGTCTGTGGGCTACCTTGTGGTCTACCGAACCCTCTGTTGGCCTTGAACGATTATACCAAATTAAAGCTTGGGCCTGTCTTTGGATTTGGGCCTTGTAGCTTATACAAATGGTGATTGTAGACCTGATGACTTTATTGGCTAGGGTTGAGGCGGAGGAGCGGCGGCTCTCTCCACTTTACTTTGGGGTACATAGTTAGATACAGTGTGGGACCCTGAATTTTTTTTAGTTTACACCTATAGGTCTAGCTATATAGATACTTGTGCGGATATATAATAGTGTAGTTTACTCTAGGGGTTCTTTCTACCAAGCCGGAGGTTTCGATGAAATTCTTTGTACTCTACTACAATATCAATTCTATCGTTACCGGTATACGTTTTGAATTAATAGTAATCCATTCCTACCAAGCTGCTTTTATGACATTGGAATTTCATGAAGGTCGAAGAAAGAATAGCTTGAGTTATAGAAAAGCCCCATTAATGGAAATTAGGCAAACAAACATGCAAACCATAGCACCCCATGGGCATCAACTTCCCATCCAATAGAATATTAAGCAGATCGATGCTTGGTATGGAAGAACCTGATTCTTCGTGCAATTAGGTGAACGTGGGAGAATGACATATATGTTCAATGATTCACTAGACAATTCCTAGCAGGCATGTTGTCTAAGTGATATGGGTTTGATTTAAAGACATCGAGACTACAAATTAATTTTGGTATTTACCATCGTTTTCATGAAGTTATTATGAAAGATACGGTAAAGAATTTTGTCTTGTCAATGAACATCAACAAATAATGCTAGTCAAAATGTCCATGTTGTCCATAACATATACATCTGCTTGCACATGTTAATCAAGCAAGCAATTTTGATATTATGTGATTACCTTATGCAATAAGGATTTTTATTACTTGTGTACAGAGGAAAGATTTCATTTCCTTGTAAGGACCTGTATTGAGGATTTGACAGCTCTATATAAAGAGCATGTATTCTACACATTAATATACAAATCCAACTTTCTTCCGGCTAGAGTCGTAAGAAACTTAATAACTATCAATCATATATGTGTTCGTTCTTTCACGCTTGCTTTAAGTCACTCTTTTATCGAATGAAACATCAAACAAACCCAATGGCTGCTGGACCCGATGCCGCCAACGCCGAAAAACAAAACTCCGAGTTCAGATTATTAGTTCTCGGCGATGATGCTTCTATTGTGGACGACGACGTAAAATGTGATTGTTTTGAGGGGCACCCTATTAACTTTGCTTGCCCTAGGCGCCCTTACCGTTGTAACGCCTGTTGGAAGCTTCACCTGGGTCGTTGCCCTTACTTGGACCGTTTCCCACGGGGTGCAACTTATAACAACATTGGCTTTGAGATAATGTGTGCATATGGTAGTAAGTTTATTGAGGAGAACTGGTCTTGTACCTCATGTGGTGCATGGAGACTGGGCAGTGATTAAGCCAAGTATTGTCACGTCTGTAATATCTGGGGTCAGCACAGTTCTTATGAATGCCAGAAGGACAAGGTTCGTGCTGCTCAGTATAAAATAGTTAGAGACGAGATGCTTTCACGTGTACCTATTCCCTATAATCCAGAATCATTATCATCAGGAATGACTTATATATAGTCCAGAAATGACCTGTAGTGCAACATACTCTTCGTCCTGATTGGGTTTGCGGAGGCATGAAAGAAAGCAAGTTACTCTACTCCTGAATTCAGCGGATAGGTGTATCGAATATGATATGTTGTTAGCACCTTATTTTTATGATTCGGATAGACTGGAAAGAACTTAGTTATTTAGTATGACTTTATGAGCAGCAGATAATCTAAGCTGTTTTGAGAACTTTGTTGTAGTGAAGTGTACTATTATTTACAATGTATTTTGATAAACTTATGACATCTATCGATTGTCCTTTATTAATGTACTTTAGTCTCGACAACCAGAAAGCCACTATATATCTAGCAAGGTGATGATCTGCTATCACTACCACATTTTTCATTATTTCTGACGACTTAAAGTCGTCGGCATTTCTCTTTAAATCGCCGGTAATTATTATTATCGGCGAATGGTCGTCGGTAATAAGGTCGCCTGATCTACGTATTTTATGTTTGATTCTTAACGTCTTTCTCTTTACATTTAGCTTTGTTTTGACCTTAGTATTATCATTTCTTACTTACTTTGTTGTTTTTAGGTTTTGAATAAAGGAGGCAATTTGGAGTGAAAAGCGTGCTAAGGAGGAAGTTCTCAATTCCGGAGAAGAAATGGTCCGAGGAATGGTCTTCAAATGGTTACTAAAATGCATTCCCATATAGTGTCAAGAATTGGAAACCAAATGCCAAATGCAAGTGGATACCAATATGGTGCACAAAAAGATGAAGACATTTCTCCCGCGCGACCCAGGAAAGAGCAAATATGGCGGAATATATGGAGCATATAATGTAAGAATTTTGAGAGATATTATATGAATTTTCAGACATGATTTGAGGGCCAAAATATGTGCAAAAATATGGTAGATTCGGCCAAGAATTATTAGGGAATAAGGAAGGCAAGATTTGAAGATATGAAGATTTCCTTTTCCTTGAAGAAGAAGAAAACAGGGCAGCCAGATCATTTAACTTCTAAAATCCGTAGTAAATCCAATTCAATTCCAAATATGGCGTTCCTTATATGGATTTTATATCCCTTTGAATAAGCTTTCCAATGAAACAGTAATTAGAATTTTCCAAGATCTGAAACTCCGGGAAAACGCGTTTGAAGACAGACTGTCAGATTTGCCCGGGTACACAAGGAAAGTCTTGTTTTGGTAGGAAAAACCCTACTCTTCTACTATATAAAGGGGAGCTCGACTCATTCATTCTCATCACTTATCAAAGAGCCAAACCCCTGTCCAAGAGTCATCTCAACCTCTCCAAAACGTCATAGACCTCCAAGGAAGCCGCCTCTCCTCCACAAAACCGTCTATACCACTCTCCAAAGGCCGGAGGCATAGCTTGGAAATCCCAAGGTGTCTTCATCCTCCATCCATCGAAGGAGCATCAAGCACGGATTAGTATAGGGCAATTCCCTTACTTAAAAAGTGTACCATGACTTCTTCTCTTTATTCTTCCTTGTGTAAATTTACAATTACTATGGATTGGTTTCTTAAAGTCTTTTGGTTAAATAATTTTAATTAGTTTTGTATGACTTGTTTGGTGTTCTTCGAAATTGGTTACTCATGCTTATTTGTTCCTAACGCTTAATTTGAATGCAGGACAATTCCCGGTTTAGATTATGATGTGTTGAATATAGGGCAATTCCCGAGTTTGGCACTTAATTCCGAGATATGCATGTTAAAACATAGCTAATGACTTAGATACCAAATAGGTTGCATGAAATTGGTTAGGTTATTAAAGGATAGGTAAATTGATAAGTTGATCTTGTAAATATTAGACTTAGATATTATTTTCGGTGACAATACATGTCTTGTAATTCTAAGTTCTTGATTGTCTGCTTGTCTATGAGTGAAGCATGTTAGAATTTTAGGATTTCCCTACGTGTATTGGTAACCAACGTTTGTACATTTAATTTTGTAGGAAATTAGTTAAACAAACCAACTTTGTACCCCCCATACCTTTTATTTTTGTGCTTACAAACGTTGTCATGCATTAGTACCATCAATCCCCGGTTAAGAACGATCCCTACTTATCAATGCTACATCTACAAAGAAGGGTTTTAAATTGCAAACGTGTGAGATATGTGTTGAGTGTCTACTTTGTGTTAATATTTGATGCATGTTTTACGCGTTATCATCGTTGGCGGCAACCCGTCGGTGATACTATCACCGACGAAAAATTGTGAAAGTCGTCGGTGATACCTTTGAAGTATCACCGACAACTTTAGGTCGCCGATAATAACAACTCGCATCACCGATGACTTACGTCGCCGGTAATAACAAATGGTATCACCAACAAGTTAGTCATCGGTGATGATATCCCGGTGGGTCCCGGTGGGTCAACGTGTTTGACCGCCACCATTATTGTCGACGACAAATCGAAGAATGTCGTCGGTGATAAGGAAAAGCCTCGCCGAAAATTGGGAGTTATTGCCAACGAGATAGGTCCATCTCGTCGGCAATACCCGGTTACATTTTACAAAAAAAGCAGGTTCTGGATTGGGCCCAATTCCAGAACCTGCACCGAAAGACAGAAACCGTCCAAATACACATTCAACAGTACACACATAATTGTCCAACAGTACAAACAGCAATAATACGAAAATAATATTCAACTACACTAAGGGTCAACGAAATTCATGTTGACTAAATCATTTGAACTGCGGCGGCTACCCTGGTCTTGCTGCGACGGCGACGGCTGCGATTGTGGAACACTGTGAAACACAGGTATCGGTGGAGATGTGGGGAGCGGTTGTCCGGTAGTCTGGCACGCGTACATCGTCTGCATCCATGTGAAAATTTGTGTCTGCTGCTCGACCATAATTCGGTGTTGCTCGACCATCGTCCGGTGCTCGGCATCTCTGACTGCCTGCTGCTCGACTAATTGCCACATCTCCTCCACCACCCTCCTTTGCTCCTCCAACTCCCTTTGCGTCCTCTGAAGCTCCGCTGCTATGTTAGAGTTCCTAGAAGAAGTTCTTGACCTGCTAGAGTATTCCGAAGTGTTCTTCAATACTCTTTCGCCCGCCGAGCCCATTCCCCTGCAGTAGTGGATATTCTTCCCAGTCCCGCACGCTTTTGCCATGATCTGAGCCATTATAAGGCGATCAAGCGTATCGATCTGAGAGGTATACTGGGTCACTTCTTCCTCTGAGCAGTCAGGATAGTCGTTTCGAGCTATATTCATGGTGACCTCTGTGATCGCATCATCCACTCTCACCTAATTGAAAAGCGAATATAAATAACATATTATTAAACAAAATAAATTAATAGAGAAAAATAGTTTTATTAAGACATGCATATGTGAACTATAAAATAATGAGGCCAAAGACTTACCGCTTCTTCAGGGCACTGCGGATAGAACTTCTGATGAACAAACACCAACGGGTTGACTTCTTGTTATTTCTGCGCCCTACCCGACCAACCATAATAGTTGAGTGAACCTGCATGATGGGACTTGGTGTTTTTCAATCTGTTCTCCCTGTTCGTCTTGGAAATCGCCTTGTTTGATAAACATATGTCAAAATATTAGTAACTAACTATTTCAATGTGATACGATACATTAGGGTTGTAAAATATATTCAGGATGCATACCTTCACTTTGGGGTGCTCGAAGTGGGCTACCAGCCACAGCCACTCGTACTCTCTAAACCGAAATTCGCTAGGGGTAGAACCTCGGCCTAGATCCTTGTACTGTGTGTAATGTTTTGAAAGCTCGTTCTTCCACTCTTTATACCTATATTAACACCAGAAACAAATGTTAGAGATATTAAAACACTTGATAAAGTGAAAATCTAACTCGTTATATACTCAAATAACTCGAATCACATCACCTGATATGTAGTTGACGCTCTGCCCACGTCTCAATAAGGCATTCATCCACGTCAAACCACAACTGCAAGATGAATATATAAATGGTAAAATTATATATTTCTTCGAACTTAATTAAGAAATGTAAAATTTACGTAATGAAAATACGATTTAACTCACAGTCAGTGCATTATGCACTTGCAACTTCACGTAGCGAGGCACAACACCCCAATCTGGCCACAGCATTGGGACCTTGTCCCGCATGACGGCCCCGGCCATGCTGGCATACTTTCGCGTGGTGTTTTCTGTCTCGATCACCTCACCACGCTCATTGGCCTTAATGACCGTTTTCCTCCCCCCGGTGGCCTGCTCAAGATTCTTCCCGGTGCAGGGGCCTCTAGTCTTTCGTTTTCCATTGCCATTAACGATATTGACTAATAATACAATGTCAAAAAATCGAAATTATTAATTGACACTATGTATAGTCTTAAGTAATAATTAAGTAATCAATCTTGTTAAATAAAATTTACCTGCATCGTCTTTTTGCTGGTTCATGCACCTCGCACTCCAAAGATACACGGGGTCGAACGGGAAGAACTTGTACGCTTCCTCCATGGTCAGGAACTCCGGCCGTCCTTCAATAAAAATAACCCTCCCCCTAGCATCGAATTGAGGGATGACAGGAATCTCGTCGGGCACGAAGAGATCGGACGACGGAGCTAGACGAGGCCTGGATGATGAGCAACCTGCACCATCTGCATAACATGATTCCCGTGAAAGGGGAGTAGGCACCGGGCCAATAGGGGCATTCAAATGGAGGGAGTTTTTGATGCCCCCGTTGAGTGTCGCTCGCCTGAGTGTCTGCTGTCTGAGGGTCGAGGCTGGACTGAGGGTTGCACGGATCCGGATCGTGCAGCTTCCTCCACTACAAAAAAAATTAGCAATAGCCACGGACTTTTGCCACGGGAGTGTTTTGCCGTTGCCGTTGGTCCAATTCCTGCGACGAAAAAGGAGCCGTTACCAATTTTAGCGACAGAAATCCAGTGCCGTGGCTAAGCCGTCGCTCAATATTTATGTTTGGCGACGGCAGACTTCTGCCGTCGCCAAATATATATTTTTGGCGACGGAATATCTCATGATACGTTTTGCCGTCACTAACTCTAATTTTTTTTTTGCGACTGTTAGGCTTTGCCGTCGCCAAGCCACAGCGTGGGAATAACTTTTTGGGTTGAGCGGGAAATTTTTGGCTTGCGCGGGCTTATCACTTAGACGAAAAAACTTACAAAGTCCCAAAACCATAACAAAGTCCCAAAACCCCCAAACATATTGACCTAAATCCCAAAACCATATTGACCAAAATCCCAAAATCCATCGGTATGAACTCGAAGGTAGCTTATTTCTGAGGTGAGTGTTGCTCATCGTTATTGAATGTTTAGTTTTAATTTCATTAGATTAGCTTTCATGAGGTGAGTGTTACTCATTGTTGTTTCAGGTTTTGGCTAAGAGAATTGTTTGACTTCGATTAATTGGCTGGGCAACGTACGGGCTGGGATTCTAGAGCTCACTCTCAATTCCAGGTAGTCCTTATCTCAATTCCAAATATATTTGTGTTTGTGTTCTGAATGTTACAGAGGTTCTGGGTTTTATTTGAGAGATCTGTGTTCCCTGAGTTGAATTTGGTATGGTGTGAGTTGTGAACTGGGTGGGTAAGGAGAGGTTTCGTGGCTCAGCTCTTCATCCACCAAATAATAGGCCAATTATAAGTATATATCAATATATGTATCCAGATATTGACTTGTTGGCTATTACTAGTTTTGAATTGATTCGTTTTTCCAGTCCCAATTGATCGTTTCGTTGTCAGCTTTAGGATTTTCGAGGGAGTTGCTTTGTTGGGTTTTACTAAATTGTTGACTAGTGTTTTAAAGGTTGGGTTTTTGGGTGTTATAAGCTTCTGAAACTTGTGAATTCCGTTGAGTTTTAAGTGCCCACCAAGTGTTTGTGAAAATGCCAGACTGCCCAACTCCACATTATCGAAATCAGTTTATTTCTACAACAGCATTGTTTAGAAAGAGTTCTGGCATATGCATTGGGACAATAATGCATTACTGCCTGTATCTAATGAATGGTATTTTGTGTTCTTTGGAGAAGCACTCTCCGAAACTAGCTGGCACTGTCAACTGGGGCACTGTCAAAAGTTGTTCATTACAATGACAGTTTATTTCAACAAAAGAGCTAGCTATTGTGATCATGTTTGTTTTTCCCGTTGGTGTGAACTTGATGACGATGTTGTTGCATCTGTTGCTTCCCTGCAAACAGAGTAAGTTGGTGTTAAATCAACTATGACGGATGATGCAAAAATAGTCAATCCATATTGATATATTTTCCTATTGGCATGCAGCCAACATTTTGTCAACCGTTGATAATGCTAAAAAGTAATGTATTACTCTACCTACATTTCAATGTCACTGAAAAAAAAAGATATTATTTATAACTCTTCCACTTATATATAATGTAATTTTATATGTCTAACAAAACATATTCTGTTACAGACTCAACTCAGCCAAAGGAAAAGTTTGTGAAACATATACTTATTTAGGCAAAATATGTACTTGTTTTGGTGAAACATATACTTGTCTTGGATTCTAAGAAACTGATGCATATTCAATCATGATAAAAACAAAAGCAGTTTAAAAGAGTGAAGAGGTATAGTCCTCATTTTTACGAAGATATGCCAGAAGGTGTATATACTTGTCTTTTTGCATCCCATCACAAGTCACCAACTATTATTAGATCATACACACATTGCAGTTTTCTTATACTACACTAATACTGATCATCATCATCTAGTTCTTTTGGATATTCTTTACTTCTGTAGCACAGTTGCTAACACATTCTTCTCTCACTTTTCTAGCTATACCTGAATGTGTATATATATACATACATATATACCGTAGCACAGTTTCTTTAGGGCTAATCAACTTATTAGTAGCTTTTGGTTTTGTGAATGGTTCTAGTTATGAACAAAAGGAGAAGGTGAGGATCCTAGGGCAGTGCTTGTTGGTTGTGGATCCTACTGATAGTTACTGTTAGTTATGAACCATTACTGATAATGCTTGTTGGTTGTGGCCTCACTACTAATATATAGTCTATTTACATTAGGTTTAGCTCTTAAGCATTCAGTGTTAGTTATTTAGTCTAATATGATATAGCTAATGGTGAACAAAATGTCATGAATTGCTAATATTTTGTTTGGCTCTTATTTGTGTATTACAGATCTTCTTCGGAATCAATTGAGGATAGGAAGATAGCTGCACTACATATTTGTGGAAGCTTTTGAATTTCATACTGGTGAGTTTATGCTTCTGAACTTTTTGTATCTTGGATGTTATGTTTTAATCTATGCTTGCTGTGAGTTGTTTGTTGTGAGTAATCTATGCTTGCTGTGAGTAATCTATGTTTGTTGTGAGTAATCTATGCTTGCTGTGAGTTGTTTGAATGCATGTGAGTAATCTATGTTTGCTGTAACTAGTTGTTATATATATACATGTGTTAGTTAGGATTGTAATAGTTTGTTTGATTTGAATTTAGGCATAAATACTCAAGAGAGATCTTGAGGGGGAAAAATGGATAAATCATGGATCGATTTACCAAATAGGTGGTCTAAACCATATCTTGATGGCATAGATTCTTTTTTGGCCTTTGCATTCTCTGATCAGAATGAGTCGACAAGACTGTATTGTCCGTGTAGAAAATGTGCTAATCGTCTCTTGTGGGTTAGGAAAGTAATGTTACAACATCTGCGTGATAATGGATTTCTAAGAAAGTATAAAGTATGGGAGAAGCATGGTGAGTCTAGGCTTGGTGATAATCTGTTAGGTGTTGAAAATGGAGTTGGTTCAGATTTTGTAGTGGAGAATGATATGTTTGGTCTGGTTCAAGATGCTTTAGGAATTCCAGATGTGAGACCAGTAGATGAGAATGGCAGTGAAACCTCAGATGAACCATGGGTTAGGGCAGATGAACCTACTAAAAAATTTATAAAGTTAATGGAGCGTGCAAACCTCCCATTGTATCCAGGTTGTAAGAAAGGCTCCACTGCCTTCTTATTTACTGTTAAATGGTTGCGAGCTAAGGTGCTCCATGGTTGGTCTGACAAATCCTTTCAGACTATCTTGGATATACTAAACGAAGATATGCCAGAAGGTGTTAATCTCCCTAGTTCATATTACGAAGCCCAAAAATTAACAGAAGATTTAGGGTTCACCAAGACTACCGTGGATGCATGTCCAAATAACTGTATGCTATTTAGAAATGTGCATGTTAAGCTTGATAAATGCTTAATATGTGAGGAGTCTCGCTGGACGGAAGATCGCAGAGTTAGGCCTAATGATGCACCCCCTTTGAGAAATCAGGCTAATGTTATTGTTCCAGGCCCTGTGAAAAAGAGGGTTGTAAAAAAAGTGCGATATTTTTCTGTAAAACAGATGTTGCAGAGGCTGTACATGTGTTCTAAAACAGCAAAACTGATGAGATGGCATGGGGAAGAACGCACTGATGATGGTGTATTTAGACATCCTGCCGATTCTCTTGCATGGAAGGGTTTTGACACAACTAACCAAACTTTTGGTGAAGGGATTCGCAATGTCAGACTTGGTTTAGCTACAGATGGATTCAATCCATATAGGTCACGAGATATAACCCATAGTACTTGGCCTATTATACTTGTACTGTACAACTTGCCACCGATGATGTTGATAAAGCAGCCTTTCATTTTTGTGGCTTGTCTAATAGATGGGCCTAATGGACCTGGTGATAAGATTGATGTGTATATGGAACCAGTTGTGGAAGAATTGAAGGAGGTGTGGATAGAGGGGATATTAACCTATGATGCATACAAAAAGGAAATGTTTCAAATACGGGCAGCAATACTGTGGACTATTAATGATTTCCCAGCCTATGCAAACTTGTCTGGGTGGAGTACCAAAGGGAAATATGGGTGTCCTTGCTGCAATTCTGATGCTAATTCTTGTTGGTTGTCGTATAGAGGTAAACACTCATATGAGTGTCATCGTCGGTGGCTGCCAGAAAACCATGAGTATCGAGAGGATGATGTGTCATTTAATGGGGAAACAGAATATAGAATGAAACCTCAAACATTATCTGGAGTTGAGCTTCTCATGCAAATGGAGGCTAATGGCATTCTGACAGAGTACAAAATGGAGGACTTACAGAAAAAAAAAAAAGAGCTTGCAAGGAAACGTGGTAGAAAGTCTGTGAAAACTCATAATTGGAAGAAGAGAAGTATACTTTTTGAGCTGCCTTACTGGAAATTCAACATGATACGGCACAACATTGATGTGATGCATGTGCAGAAGAATGTGTGCGACAATGTGCTTTGGACAATATTAGGTGCTGGAAAAAGCAAGGACAACATCAATGCTCGACGTGATCTGGAACAGATGGGAATAAGACCACATCTATGGCCTTTGCAAAGTGAATCAGGGGCTGATTATGGTCCCACTGCTGAATTTGAGATGGACAATGAAGGCAAGGACTTGTGTCTTAGTGTGTGGAAGCAAGTTAGAATGCCAGAAGGGAGTGCTTCTAATATTTCACGAAGGGTGCGTTTGCGAGATCAGAGTATTGGAACTTTAAAAAGCCATGATAATCAACTTTTATTGCAGCAACTGATTCCTTTAGGTG
Organism: Geum urbanum; assembly: GCA_946800695.1. Classification (NCBI taxonomy): domain Eukaryota; kingdom Viridiplantae; phylum Streptophyta; class Magnoliopsida; order Rosales; family Rosaceae; genus Geum; species Geum urbanum. The sequence goes on along the minus strand of OX327002.1, from coordinate 1,847,546 downwards.
TAAGATGTTCGCTGCCCAGCCATGTTGTTCAGGTGTTAATTGACTTGGGTAAATTTTTCAAGCAATTGTGTTGTAAGACCAATACTCTACAAGACTTGGAAAATGCCCGTGATGGCATTGTGGTGACACTGTGTAAGATGGAGAAGATATTCCCACCATCTTTCTTTGATATAATGGAGCATCTAATTGTTCATTTGGCTGATGAAGCAATAATTGGTGGTTCAGTGGTGTTTCGATGGATGTTCCCAATAGAGAGGTATTTGGGAACTTTGAAGGACTATGCCCGTAATAAAACTTATCCTGAAGCTTCAATGGCGAAAGGTTATTTGATGGAGCAGTGTATGAACTTTTGTACTCAGTACCTTAATGACGTGGAAAGCAAGTGGAACAGACCAGCCAGGAGAATTAATTCTGTTGATAGAGAGGGAGGGAAAGATATTTTGTTGAGTGAAGTTACTCGTAGTCAGATACATCGATGGATTTTGTTCCATACAGAAGCCGTCACACCATATTTGAAGTACGTTTTTCGACTATAAACCTTACATAAGTTGCTTTCCAACTTTTTATGTAGATGAATCCATGTTCTGAATAGTTTTCTCCAATACTTGCAGTGAGCATCTTGCAGTCATTCGAGGTCAATATCCTAATTCAAATGAACAGCATGTTCAAGGTCTTCATTTTGCTAATTTTGTGGCTTGGTTTCAGACAAAAGTATGTTAAGTAGTGTTGTCCAAATGTGATTTTTATATTCTGCTTGCTTGTTATATAGTAGTTTTGAATTGTTTGTTTTTTCCTGTTATTATCAGGTTATGACTTTACGAAGTACACATGATGCCTTTTTATCTGAAGAACTTATCACTTTGTCTAGCCACCCTAAGAACAAAGCACAAAGTTTTACTTCGTATACTGCCAATGGGTACTTCTTTCGTATTAAAAGTGTTGATAACTATCGGTCAACTCAAAATAGTGGTGTAGTTTTGCAAGGTTATGGTGCAGATGTTACATCATATTATGGGAGATTGACTGAAATTATCAGAGTGACATACTCAGATGAAATTAAGTATGTGTTGTTCCGTTGTGAGTGGGTAGATCCTTCTGTAGGGGTTAAAGTAGATCAATTTAACTTTCCTTTAGTTAATTTCAGACGTTTGTTATACCGAAATGATCGAATAGGGGATGAACCATTCATTTTGGCAACTCAAGCACATCAAGTATGGTATGCTCCAGATCCCTCAGGACATGATTGGATGACTGTCACTCCAGTGCTCTCTTGTGATTTTGAACATGTGGGAGTGAACAATTCAGCAGAAGCTCTCTCTTGATTCTGTACCTTTGTTTGAGCAAGTGCTTCAGGAGCTATTTTAGGTTCAACTATGAGGATTTTGAATATGTATGCTTATATACTGAATAATATTGGATTATTTTGCTAGTTTCTTATATGGTGTAGTTTCATGCTTGTATGGTATTGGTTTTACTGCTCTCAGTAAGTTTAATAGTCGCTGCTTATAAGTTTTTCAAGCTGTAACATCTTATGTAATGATGTTATGTTCTGTCAATACAAAAGTTAACATTTCTTGCAGCCATGTCACAGATTACTATGAAGAGAAAGAGAGTGGGTCGACCTCGCACCATGTCTGAGGTTCTAAGTGCAGATGTGTCTGAGGATATACCCAACAATCCCAACATCAATAGCAATGCCCCTCAGCCATCTCAATCACAGTTTCGTGTACCTCGCACCATGTCTGAGGCTATAAGTGCACGCAGGTCTGGAGGCTCATCCAATACAATCTCCATAGGTTCACAACCACCTCAATCACAACTTCGTGCACACGTGCCACCAAATCCTACTCAAGTCCAAATTCTACCAGCTGCTTCACAACCAGGTATGTATGTAATTGTCCTACAAATGAATGTAAAAATGCTAGAATGTTAATACTCTTACAAATGAATGCAGTAGTAGAAGAACAAGTTGCTGCCCCAAATACTAGAGGACATAGTAAAGGATTTCCAGAGTGGAATACTGGAGTAAAAATTGTCATTGAATTTGATAAAAAGTCTCAGCCAGTAGGTGCTAAAGGTATGCAACTTAAGACCCAGTTGGGCCAGATTGTACGTGATGGACGCAGAATTCCTCTAACACTTATTGATTGGCCGTCTGTTGATAAAGATGTGAAAGAGAAGATCTGGAGAGAGGTTAAGGTATATATTTTAGCCAAACTTAATGTTTTAAATTTCTGTATAAGATTTTGACATATATATAAGCTTCTTCTGTGGTATATAAGCTAAGGTAACATTTCAGTAAACTGATAAGCTAAGCTTCTGTAGGTAAGGCATGTATATATATATAGCAGAGCTATAACTTTCTCATATTTGATTCATTTGTTTGTTGGCTACTAATTGTAGGATAATTTGGTTTATGCTCCTGATGATTACAAGTCAGTGTGTTTGAAAACTTGTAACATGCTCTGGAAGGATCATAAAAGTAAAACAAAGGCTCAGTTCTTTGAAAAAAGAAGTGACGATCCAAATTTGATCAATGATGTTCCTCCACATGTTGTTGACGAGCAATGGCCTGACCTTGTTGCCTATTGGAGAAGTGATGTTGCTAAGGTAAATGTGTAAGCAATTGTTTGTCCATTGAGATATGATCAACTGAAACTTGCTAAAACCTTTCCCTTACATATTGCTGACTTCAAAGGGTAAATATTAACACTGATATCCTGGGATTCCAGCTTGTACACTCCATATCAAAGTGAGTGGAGAAGGTGCTGTTGGAACAGATGTTACGTACAATAAAAAAAGGCCCATCACAATAATCTAGAGATGAGAGCTAGTGTGCCTAGCTAAACATGTATATCTGTAACACTTTGATATACTGATTTTGTATTTTTTGCTGTTGTAGAACATATCAAGGAGAAATTCTTGTAACCGAGAGCAGCGAGGACCAGTTCATAATACCGGCAGAAAACCTTTTTCTGAGTTGCGACATGAGGTATTCACAAATATTCAGTTAGATAGAAGAATTGTTGTGTTGCTTATTAGTGATTTGGATTAGCTTCTGAGTTCCGTATGTATTTCTCACATGATAGATGGAACTCAATGGAGAAGAAACTGATAAAATGAGTGTGTGGATCAAGGCACGCAAAAGAGATGATCCAGATGTTATCATTGCCATTGTATGTATATCCAAAAAAATTGGTACTTTCATTCTTGAGGCTTCTGGATATCTATTAACTCCTTTTGGTTTATATTTACATGAAGGATGAATATAATGAACTACTGAATATGGAACCTGAGGACCAACGTCACCTCACAGTTGTCAAAGATCGAGTATTCCATGAACTTTTTGGAAATGATGGTCATGGATACTGTCGCACTTTTGGTGGTGGAGTTCCTACTTCCATGGTGTATCCCCAAGAACCATCTTGCCCTTCAAGTAACATTGTCAGCATGTTTGACGAAATTAAAGAGTCCTTCAGAGAGATGATCAAAGCTGAGATGGCATCTGTGCATGCTCGACTTGATTCATTATAGAACAAGGAAAGGAGAGAAACTGATGCATCAGCACAGGTTTGTAGCATTTAGTGACATTTTGTGTTGTTATGTTATTTGTTTCAAGTGCCTTAAGAATGTATATATATCTGCAGTGTGTGCCAGATGCCGACAGTGTCCATAACCTTGAGAGAGAGTCCATAGGAGAGGGAGCAACCCCATCTCATGAAGTCAATCATCTTAGCAATATCAGGTTTACATCTTTGAAAGTTATGCTTATAGTTTGGTTGATTAGAGTTATTGGTATGTTTGTTGGTTTTCATTCAAAACCTAACTGCTGCTGAAATTGAGCCAAAAGCTTGAATCTTTGAGGCATGGAGCTGTTTTGATCTCTTGTGCATGAGTATGAATGTTCTGATAATACAGGACAGGACATTAAGAGCTGTTTTGATCTCTTGTGCTGTTTTGATTATTTTATGTGTTCTTTAGAATAAGATTTAAGACAGGACATTAAGACATGCCAATTGCAACCTTGTTTGAAAAAAAAATAACTAGATTTTGTGCAGAGTTTGGTTGTGGGTTGCCAATGGTAATTGGTCATTGATAGGAGAAAGTTAGAGAAGTGTCTTAGGAATACACATTTGGTTAGGGTCTGAGTATCTGAGGAGATATCAGGGCCATAGTAGTTGCTGTTTTATCATGCTGTGTTATCTGAGGGAATTCCCTAATCATCATGCTGTGTTATTGCATATCAGTTTTGATTCTACTGTAAATGATAGTTAATACTAGATTGTAACAGTAATGCTAGGATGTAACAGTAGAAAGCTACTACTATATATTGTACAGATTACAATTCAAGGGATTACAGATTACAAATTTGGTTTTTTTTGTTGTTGAAGGGATTGAAGAATCAGGGGGTACTGTGGTGATGCAGATCAGATCAGTGATGCAGATCAATGATGCAGATCAGTGTACTGTGGTTTGTCTACAATATTTGCCAATCAGTTTTGGTGCAGTAGTTTACTAGCAGTTTGAACACTTGGGGTTTAGTTTTGGTGCAATAGTTTACTAGCAGTTTGAACACTGAAGTACTGATGTCTAGTTTACTAGTTTGCAGACTAAAACAGTGGCTAGCAGTGTTGAATTAACAGTACTGATTGATGTGATGAATGCACAATTAAATATATGGCTATTGTTGTGATTGTGATTGAATATGTATTGATGTGATGAATGTGTATTGAATATGTTCCAGGTCATTGGCTGATTATTGGCAACGGTTTAGAGCCGTCACAAATTTCAATAGCCACGGCAAAGTGCATATATAAAATGGTGGTGGAATTGAAAATTTGAACATTAGCTACAGTAAGAGCCGTCGCAAATTTCCCAAAGGCGACGGCAAGTTGCCGTCGCCACAATAATGGCGGGAAAACTAGGTGCAAAATATTTAAAATTTGAATTTAAAATTTGAACATTAGCGACGGCATTAGCAGTGGCGTAGTTTACAATGGCGACAGTAAATGGCGACGGCCATTTCCAAAGCTAAAAGTGTAGCATTGTCACGGAAATGCTTGCGACGGCTCGCGCAGTCGCAAAAAAGCATGGCGACGGTGAATTGCCGTCGCTAAAGAGCATTAGCGACTGCACCAACGACGACGGCTCCGTTGCCGTCGCCACGCCGTCGCCAAAGGTCTTTCGCGACGGCAAAACACCCTTTGGCGACGGCTCCGAGCCGTGGCCGTAGCAATTTTTTTTTGTAGTGCTCCTGTTCTCGCGCACGTAGCAAAATTTGTGTGCGAGCATTCATAATAGGGCCGCTGCGCGTGTTGCTGATTGCGGATGAGGATGTTTGACTACTGCTCCCTCCACTGGATCTAGTCCCTCTCCTTTTGATGCCCCCAAGCCAATTTGCCATAAAACCTCCTGCACATCCAACAATAAAACAGAACATCCAAAAAAATATTCTATTAAAGTCGTCCCTGCACATCAACTTAACATATACACATAATTTTACACCAACTTAATTAAAATTGAAGATTAATTTTACACCAACTTAAATTAATGCATACATAATTACATAATTACATAATTACATAAAATGCATACATAATTACATAAAATTAAATTGAGAGAGAGATGGGGGGGAGGGGACCTGTCATTCTTCGGGTTAAGAGAGATGGCGGTGGCGGTGCTCGAATTCCGGCGAGTTAGTGAGGGGAGGAGGTAGGGGAGGAGGAGAGGGGAGAGGAGATTTGGAGTTTTTTTTGGGTGGAGAGGGGAGAGGGGAGGCTAAGGAGGAGATTTGGGCAGGGTGGGCGGCGAGAGGGGAGGAGAGAAATTTTAGGGTTTTTTTTTTAGTGAAGAGGGAAATGGCCACTGTCCGTTGCGGGCTGGGATATAAAGGGAAGTATTACCAACGAGTTGCATTAATTCGTCGGTAATACTATCACCGACGAGTTAATAAGCAACTCGTCGGTGATAGTTTCATTCCCATTTTCCGGCAACAAATAATTAACACCATTAATTATCGATGAAGGCTTCGTGTTCATTTTCCATTTTAAGTCTAATGTAGACGTTGACCACCTTTTTGTAATTTAATTACGAAGCTGTGTGAGTTCTTCTATTTCGGTGATAGTATTTCTGACTCGTCGGTCATAACAAACATACATGCACGTTTATATATACTAAAATACATACATCATTAACGTACTAAGGATGATAATCATAATCATCTTCATCACTTGAGTCTGACTCGGTTTCATAGGTAACCTCTGGCAATATGTGCCGCTCCTCGTCATCTGAATCATCGTCTACTTCATTTGGATTAACATCAAGAAGTTCTGCTCCAGTAATTCGAACCACACTCCCAGATCTCATATTATTAAGGCGAATCGTAGAGGATTCCGGAATATTAAAAGCGTTCGGCTCTTGGTATGCAGTAACTTCTTTATCATCTGCGGTCTCACCAAGTGTGGCAGCACTGTATATGTTTCTATGAGCAACATGGTTAACCACCTTCCACGGGACTTTGTTCATAAGATCGTCAAGGTAAAACACTTGTTTTACTGATGTGGCAAGAACGAAAGGGTCTTCTTTATACCAGCTTGTAGCAGTATTCACCGAAAATATTCCGTACTGATCGGTCCTTGTGTTCTCAGGGCTAGTATCAAACCATCTACACTTGAACAAGTGCACTTTCATGCGGTTCCCATAAATTAGTTCAACAAATGAATGAAGGACACCGTAATAGTCAACGCCATCCTTCCCACTATGGACCATCACCCCACAATTCTGTGTTTTCAGTCGGTCGTCTTTATTTTCACATATAAATTTCACGCCATTGACCTGACACATCGAGTATACTTTTGAAGCTATCGGTTTCATCGCCAAGAGCCTCAATTCGTTTGACCACTCTGGGTAACCATCATTTGCTGCATGGTTCATCTAAAAAAGATAAGAAACCACGTACACAAGAAATGATGAACATAGAAAAAGAAAACCACGTACACACATGCTATATAAGGATATAAAAAATATATATACACACATATACCCTTACCCATTGACTAAAGTAGTTTGCAAACGTCCTGTTGTGGTAATCAACATCACCGACAATAGCAGGGTAGTTCAGATGATAGTTTTTCCAATATTGAACTTCTAGACAGTTAATCAGTACCGACCAATGGGCAATGGCTACCTCATTTGCACCCAACTTATACGACTTTTGCAAGCATCCATGTACTACCACGTCATTGGAGATGATAGAAAGGTTAAACTTGGGTTCATCTATCGGCATATGTTGTTGGGGGTCCTCTAGCGCTCCCAAATACAAGTTGGTGTACGTTACACACTCGTGCGCAAGATATGCTTCAGCGATACACCCTTCAGGTGCAGATTTATTCTTCACATAGTCCTTGTAGTCTCCCAATTGTCTACAAGTTAACAAGTGCATGTCATGATACTTAAAAAATAATAATTTACATATAAAAACAGAGGCAAACACAAATGTATGAATCATTTGTATTTTTCCATGGGATACATCCAAGTGTGGTGTATCGGACTGGTAAGCAACAATTGTTCGGGAAGATGGATCATCAGGTGAGGCATGATGTCGAAAAAATTTGGGGGAAATATCCTCTCAAGCTTGCACATGATAAAAATGATGTCATCTTGCATCTCCCTGAGGTCTGATTTTTTAACTTCTTTGGTGCATAACTTCTGAAAGAATCTTGACAAGGCCACCAACGGCTCCACCACCTCTTTGGGCAGGTACCCTCGAATGAAAATAGGGAAAAAGCGTTGAAGCAGTACATGGCAGTCATGACTCATTAATCTGTACATCTTATTGTCCCGGAAGTTAACACACTTGCTTATATTTCCTGCATAACCATAAGGATACCTGCATATATATAGCCATAAGCAACAATTATATTTCTTGCATATAACCATAAGCAAAAATTATATTAATTTCCTGCATAGCCATAAGAATACCTGACATTACTCATCCACCCAAAAATTTCATGCTTCTGCTTCGGCTTGACGGTGTAAGGAGCTTGGGACATTTTTTTCTTACCATCTCTTAACTGATATACGCATTTTATGCTCGTTTCTTAACGCATTTCCCTTTACGTTTAGCTATGTTATTATCTTAGTTTTTATGTTTTTCTTATTTAATTTGTTATTTTGAAGATATTTACGGTGGAGATTAATAACGACGCAATTCGGAGGAATTTCGGCAATTTTGCGATTTTTGCGATTTCGGACCACCGGAAATGGGCCGGCCCAAAAAGCATTTTGTGGGCCCATTTCTCAAAGTTTGTTTCGGCCCAAAAACCAGCCCAAACCCATCTAGTTCGGCAAGGAGGCCACTTGGTGAAGTTGAAAAGTCAAGCTTGTCAAGCTTTGTGACAAGGCTTAGTGACTAAGCTTGTGATCATCACAAAAGATGACTAAGTGTGTGACTTGCCATGGTGACTCTTTCTTAGGGTTCACAAATGGTGACTTGCCATGGTGACTCTTGCTTTGTGATGATCACACTTGGTGACTAAGGGAGTGACTTGCCATGTGACTAAGGCTTGCATTAAATGAAGGGAGGCAAGGTGGAAGAGAGATGAAGGCATATGCTTGCCTATAAATACCAAGGGAGGCCGGCCATTATTCAGCATCACATAAATTCATAAGCCAAAACTCTATACACTTTACTACTCTTCCATACACAACCGAAGTCCTCCCGAAGTCGAAGTCCTCCGCCACCTCCGGATCAAGAACGTAGAGTGCGTCATTCGTGTTCTTGAGAACCACCGCTAGTAGATTGGTGCGTCACCTCTCTAAAAAGTGTAACCATGTACTCTAAACTCCATCTTCATCTTTGTAATACTTTCGGTTATGTAATGAAAGAAATTCTCCATGTTCTTCTCTTATTTCGATTCTTCCATGTGTTCTTGATTTTATTAGTTTGGATGCATGTGCTAGCTTTAAAGTTCTTAATGCTTTGAGTATGATTTAGGATAGGGTGCGTCACTTATTGTCCTAAATTATACCTCATTGATTCGGCAAAGAAGCTATTGTTTTAAGTTGTTATGCGTCATGACATTCTTATTCAACGAAAGCATGTGTATGTATCTCGACTAAAATTAAGGATTTCGTAGATGATAAATAAGGTAAAAGCAAAGGAGTAGGTTCGGTTAGTGAATATGTTGATCACTTGTAATTAATAGATTAGCTTCTTATTTTTAGCAAGCATAATTAGACTTGAAGTTTCTTGATTGTTAAAACTTGTCTATGAGTAAAACATGTTAGATGCCTAAGAGTTTTTGTTGTGTTTGCATGTTTTTGCACTTTAATTTAGTAGGACATTTAATCAACCAATTTCCAATCCCCCCAAACATTTAGATTTCCGCTTATTAACGAAACCATGCATGCGCCCTTAATTCCCCGGATAAAGAACGATCCCTACTCGCCAATATTATAATGACAAAAGAAGGGTTTTAAATTGCAATGCGAGTAATCTGTGTTTTTAAGGTCTACTGTGTGTTAACGTTAAAGGCATGTTTTGCGCGTATCAATTTTTGGCGCCGTTGCCGGGGAATTAAAATGTTTTTGTATGATTTCGTTGTATATATGTAAAAATAGGTAAATAAATGCATGTCTATAATTTCGAAATACATACTTGTTTATACTTATAGAAATTTACATACATGTTTACAATTCTTACTTATTACTTATACGAATTTATTTACACTTCGTATTTACACTTGCATAATTTATTTTCATGTTAAAGGATAGTCTTTGATTTAATTTGAGTACTAGCACTTAGTTATTAAATAAATCTCTATGGAATAGGTGGTGCCTCTTTTGTTTGTCTATCTCCTTAACCCTTCGTGAAGTGTGGATTTCATCACCACACGCCATAACCTAAGTGAAGTTATGGGCATAAGACCGAAGAAGAGGTCATTCTTTGCATTCATATTTTAAGCACGTAACTCGTGTGTTTTCTGCAGGTTCTAACGTTTTCTCTTATACATTCACTCCATCTTTCACGTAGGATTGTTGTTTGATGCATTTTATTGAAAAAATGTGTGGTGCACAAATTCAATGTGAATTATTGTTTTCTTGTATTTGAACCTTGTTTATATATGTTCTAACTAAATTCTTAGGTTTAGCATTATATAGTGTTAATTTGCAGAAAACGTGTGTTTTAAGTTTATTACGTTCATGTGCATAGCCCATAAAATTGATTAAATCATTTGCATTACATAGTAAATTACATTTAGTGTCTTAACTATTATAAATTTTGTGTGTTTTAGTAGTTTTTAAGTATTTGTGAGTGTTTATAGTTTGCTTTGATAGTTTTACTATTTTATGTGTTATCGCTTTGTTTTCTAAATATGCCTTACGATTTTGGTTAGTATTCCTATATTCATCTCATATTCTTTGTTGATACTAACACTTGGTCTTTGGTGGATGCTCAGGCTAATGAATGTCCGATCGGAATCCTGGACCATCTAGAACAAAGTTTGAGGAAATCGCAGAGAGAATAGCGAGACTTAAAGCTCAAACAGACATCCTGGATTATCCCATCATCGAGGAAGTTTCCGAGTCTTCACATTCATCAACCGACCATACTTCAGAACAGGAAGCACAAGACGTCAACATGGCCAATGCAGGACAGTCTCTTCGCCAGCGTACCTGCTCAACCGAATGGAGCAGCGGGCCTTCGAGCATTGCTTTTCCACTACCGGAGGAAAACATGAAGGAAGTCGAGCTGAAGAGTGGTTTCCTCCACAGACTACCCATTTTTCACGGACTTTCCAATGAAGATCCGAACAAGCATCTCAAACAATTCCAATTTGTTTGTAACAGCATGAAGCCATCCGATGCTGATACGGAGCTCTTCAAGCTGAAGGCATTCCCATTCACCCTAACCGACAGGGCCGAGTCTTGGCTTATGGAACTACCGCCGAACCATATTACCTCATGGAAGCAACTTGCGGATATGTTCCTAGCGAAGTACTTCCCGGCCTCAAAGATCACCGTCTTGAGAAAGCAAATCACTGGCATTACACAGAAACCGGACGAGACCTTCGGCCAATATTACGACCGATTCAAGGTTTTGTGTGCCACTTGCCCATCGCATGGATTTTCCGAGACCAACCTCATGAATTACTTTTACGATGGTCTCAAGCCGATCGATAGGGAATTACTAGATGCAGCAGCTACCGGTGCATTCATGGACTTAACCGAGACCGAAGCTAGAACTCTTCTAGAAAATCGGGCGAATAATGATGCACAATATGGAATGTCCAACAGACGAGCAGTCGGTGAAGCGAGTTCTAAACCCGACGCGGACGAAAAATACGACAAAATAGCTTATATGCTAGAGAAGGTTTTAGAGCTCGAGACGACAAGAGCCAAAGCAAATCATGGGCCTGTTTGTGGCATATGTCAAGTACAAGGTCACCATAATGACCAATGCCCTCAAGCGCCAGAGCAAGCTAGCGAAATGGAGCAAGCTAACGCCATCGGCGGATATCAAGGAGGCCAACGGTACAACAACTACAACAATTTTGGCAACCGAGATCATCCAGGTTTTAGATGGAGCAGCAACGAGGGAACTTTGAACCCTCCAGCACCTCAACAAAGTTACCAACGCCCTCCATTTCAACCAAGGCCACCGATGCAGCATGGTTCGTCATCTCAATCCTTCACCAACCCGGATTACGACAAGATGTTGTCGCAACTTTCGGCCTCCACACAAGTTCTCCTCGACGGACAATCGAAGACAAAGGAGACACTGGACTCACATGGCCGAGACATCACCGAAGTGAAGAAGCAGCTTGGCCAACTTGTTGATTTCATGGGCCAAATCAAAGAAACCGGTCGGCTTCCACCTCAACCCACTCCTAATCAACGAAACGTGAATGCCATCGTCACAAGGAGTGGGAAGATAATTGAAGAACCAAAGACCAAGCGATCTCATCTCGATGAAGTCACCATCGAGGACATCACCAACGAAGACGATGATGAGATCGATCCGGCAACTCAAGAAGCCGAGAAGAAGAAGGTGACGCCTATTGTCACCAAGGCACAATCCCCTCCACAACCCACCCCAATCAAAGGTAAAAGCCCTATTCCTTCAAATACGGTTATTACTAATTCTCCTTTTGCTGTTGCACCTTTCCCTAGCAGATTATTAAAATCAAAGAAGAAGGATGCCCAATATGAAGATATCTTGGACATCTTCCGAAAGGTGCAAGTGAATTTGCCCTTGATCGAGTGCATAAAATAGGTGCCGATATACGCGAAGTTTCTGAAAGAATTATGCACACAGAGGAGGCAAACTCGAGAGAAGGAGGTTGTGAAGGTGAACGCAACCGTTTCGGCGGTTTTGCAGCGTCGGCTACCCCCAAAACTGAAGGACCCAGGAAGCTTTGCAGTTCCGTGCGTAATCGGTGACAACCACTTCGAAGACGTGATGCTTGATCTAGGAGCCTCCATCAACGTCATGCCTTACTATCTTTACGAATCGATGGAGCTTGGAGATCTCAAGCAAGATGGTGTTGTCATCCAATTAGCCGATCGCACACACAAGTATCCGAGGGGATACGTAGAAGACGTGCTCGTGCAAGTCAACAACTTAATATTCCCAGCCGATTTCTATATAGTTGACATGGAAGAGAGTCCACTGAACACCACGCCGCTGCTGCTTGGGCGACCTTTCATGCGGACTGCGAGAACAAAGATCGATGTGTTTCAAGGCACTTTCTCCATGGAGATTGATTGAGAAAGAATCGAGTTCAACATCCTGGACGGGATGAAGTTTCCAATGTCGAGCGTAGCTGCCATTTCGACATATGATCCCGTGGATACCTTAGCACAAGGCCACCTCGACACCATCAATGAGGATGAACTCGACATGGCCATTCAACTCGGGGATGACGCCCTTCTCGAGGCCTTACTAGAGCTTAAACCTCGAATTCAAGACATGGCCATGGCCCTAAATGCCGCACCACGAAAAGTAAGTTTTTCTCCTCCTTTACCAATTACTTTTGGTACTAATAAAATTGTTCCTTCTATCGTAGAAGCTCCAGTTTTAGAACTCAAGCTACTACCGAATCATCTGAAGTATGCGTACTTAGGCGAGAATGAAACTTTACCGGTCATTATTTCGTCTGCGCTAGAAGAGGAGCAGGAGGAGAAGCTCGTGAGTGTGCTCAAGAGGTACAAAACCGCAATAGGCTGGACGCTTGCGGACATCAAGGGAATAAATCCAGCAACCTGTGTGCATCGGATTTTCCTCGAAGAAGGCACCAAGCCTACGCGGGAAGCACAACGTCGGCTCCACCCTCCGATGATGGAGGTGGTAAAAAAGGAGGTAATTAAACTCATGGACTGTGGAGTTATTTACCCTATTTCTGATAGCTGTTGGGTTTCCCCAGTGCAGGTAGTACCCAAGAAATCGGGAATCACCGTCGTCGAGAATCTGGAAAATGAACTTGTGCCACAAAGGACGATCACTGGACACCGAGTGTGCATTGATTACCGGAGGCTCAACGCCGCAACCCGCAAGGATCATTTTCCATTACCATTCATCGACCAAATGCTGGAAAGATTAGCCGGCCATGCATTTTATTGTTTTCTCGACGGATACTCCGGCTACAACCAAATTAGCATTGCGGAGGAAGATCAAGAAAAGACAACGTTCACATGCCCTTTCGGAACGTTTGCATACCGCCGAATGCCATTTGGACTGTGTAATGCACCAGGTACATTTCAACGTTGCATGCTCTCAATTTTCTCCGAGTACATTGAAAAAATTATTGAAGTATTCATGGACGACTTTAGTGTATTTGGGAGTGATTTCGATGCATGCTTAAACAATTTAGAAACTATTTTACAAAGATGCGTTGAAACGAACTTGGTGCTTAATTGGGAGAAGTGCTATTTCATGGTTACGCAAGGGATCGTGTTAGGTCATATTATTTCTGAAAAAGGGTTAGAAGTTGATAAATCTAAAGTAGATCTTGTGCGTCACTTACCCTCTCCAACTTCGGTTAGAGAGATTCGTTCTTTTCTTGGACACGCAGGATTTTATCGTAGGTTTATCAAAGACTTTTCCCACATCTCGCGCCCGTTGTGTAAATTACTGCAAAAGGAGACCCCGTTCGTATTTGATGAAGAATGCAACGCTGCCTTCAACAAGTTGAAGGAACTTCTCACGAGCGCTCCTATTTTAAGCAGCCCTTATTGGTCTCTGCCATTTGAACTCATGTGCGACGCCTCGGATTATGCCGTAGGAGCCGTTTTGGGTCAGCGGAAGGACAAGAAACCCTACGTAATTTATTACGCCTCTCGGACGCTTGATGAAGCTCAAAGAAATTATACTACAACCGAGAAGGAGTTTCTTGCAGTGGTTTTTGCTTTAGATAAATTTCGGTCTTATTTACTTCAAAATAAAGTAACTGTGTATACTGATCATGCAGCTTTGAAGTACCTAATGCTGAAAAAGGACGCAAAACCACGGCTTATCAGATGGATACTTATACTCCAAGAATTCAACGTCGAAATCAAGGATAAGAAGGGAGTAGAAAATGTCGTCCCTGACCACCTATCACGTTTGATAGGTGACCATGAGACTATTGAAATTGAGGAAACTTTTCCGGATTAAAAACTCTTCGGAATTGAGGTGAGTGCTTCGGAAACTCCTTGGTATGCCGATATTGTTAATTAATTAGTTACCGGTGAGTTTCCATCTACCATGCATAAATTTCAACGTGACAAACTTAAAAATAATTCTAGAACTTTTATCTGGGATGAGCCTTATTTATGGAAACAATGCTCCGACTTAGTCATTAGGAGATGTATCCCGGATAGTGAATTTAAGCATATTCTAGAATTTTGTCACAATGAAGCATGCGGGGGACATTTTGGTTCAAGGAGGACAGCCCTTAAGATTTTAGATTGCGGTTTCTTTTGGCCTAGTTTATTTCGCGATGCTCATGCATTTTGTGCTGCATGTGATAAGTGCCAGAGATTCGGTAATTTAGGACCTAGAGATCAAATGCCACAAACTTATATGCTTAATGTCGAAATTTTTGATGTATGGGGTATTGATTTTATGGGACCATTTCCTCCCTCCAATGGTTATACGTATATTTTACTCGCAGTAGATTATGTTTCTAAATGGGTGGAGGTACAGGCCACCCGTACTAATGATTCGCGAGTTGTTGCAGATTTCCTACGAACTAACATCTTTACTAGATTTGGAATGCCACGCGTTCTAATCAGTGATGGAGGAAGTCATTTTTGCAACCGCACGGTGGAAGCATTGATGAGGAAGTATGGCGTAAGACACAAGGTTTCCACACCATACCACCCTCAAACAAATGGAATGGCAGAAATTTCCAACCGTGAAATCAAGAAGATATTGGAGCGAACCGTCCGCCCAAACCGGAAAGATTGGAGCCAGTGCTTAGATGACGCATTATGGGCTTACAGGACTGCCTACAAGACTCCCATCAGTATGTCACATTTTCGACTAGTTTATGGGAAGGCATGCCATCTTCCGGTAGAACTGGAGCATAAAGCATGGTGGGCTGTTAAGAAGTTCAACATGGATCGAGATGCGGCTGGACTGCATCGAAAGCTACAAATTTCTGAGCTCGAGGAGATACGAAATGATGCTTTCGACAACGCATGGATTTACAAAGAGAAAACCAAGATGATCCATGACAAGATGATTCGTGGCAAGAGTTTTGAACCGGGGCAAAAAGTCCTACTTTTCCATTCAAAGCTCAAACTCTTTCCCGGCAAATTACGCTCAAGGTGGAATGGGCCTTACACGGTTGTTCAAGTTTTCCCCTATGGAGCCGTCACAATTCAATCTTTGGATAGCGGGAACTTGTTCAAAGTTAATGGCCACCGTTTAAAGCCTTATCGTGAAGCACTCACAGATCAAATCATGGAGGAAGAATCGCTGGAAGAGCCGGCCACCTCAAACACGTGAAGGGAGACAACAGATTTGTTTTCTTCTCCCCATTTAAATTAATTTAATGGCTTTTTGTGTATTACATTAGAATTTTCGTAGATCCTATACTTCATGCTTAAAATCTATACTTTTACTTTAGTACATTGAGGGCAATGTAGAGTTTAAGTGTGGGGGAAGGGTTTACAATTTAAGTGTGTCTAAATTAGTGTTTTTCAGAGTATTTAGGATGCCCTTAACTAGTCGATGATGAAATTAGACCGATACGAACACATATGGCGTATGAATCACATGCATCGAATTCTTGTGCTAATTGAGATATTCTATATGTTTTTAACATGTAGTAGATATGAATTGCAAAACATGGTACAGAAATCGCATGCTTGAATAAGTTTTTAATCATATGAACCCTATGTGAGCTTTTGAGCTATCTGTTCTTTATTCGAGTGAATATGCATCCATTTCGTAGCTACTAGCTTATATATGCCTCATTTGATTGCTTGCCATAGATTTTAATGAACTAGAGAATGCTAGAACTTACTCATGTCAATTTGCAAAGCTTTTAAGTTGATACATACTTTGATTTTGGAAATGATTAAAGGCATTTAGGATCTTCCACCACGTCGCCAAATATCCATGTATCCCATTTGTACGCATTAGTTGCGACACCCCTAGATAAACCAATTGAGCCCACGTTAAGCTTTTCTTTCATCACCATATGTACCTAAACATTTACCCTAGTGTAGAATATCCTTACCTTTGTTCCGGAAACTTGGTGAGAATTTTTCTAAACTAGCACATAAGATGATGGTTCGGTAGGAAAGATTGGAAGAGTTAATGTGAGTAAGGGGAAAGACTTGTCCAAATAGCTAAAAAAGTATGAGATTTCCAAAAAGAAAAGAAAAAAATAAAATAAAATAATATTTGAGAGAATGAAAAGAAAAAAAATCATATATATCTCTCATGGCAATGTGTTGTGTTCTAAGTATAAACCCTTTGGATTAATGTCCCCCTTATTTGCGGATTTGGAGATTACGACAAATTAAAGGCCCAAAAATAGAACAAATATGGCCTTTGTCCTGTCCGAAAAGCTCAAAGGGTAGTTTAGATTGAAGTATACATGGTAACATTCGAGTGGAGATGGAGGACGAATTTGGTGCTAGACTAAGTCATTGGAACGTTTTTATCACCACATATCTAAATTTCGAATGCCTTATCCTTAACCCCATTACAACCTCACTAAAAGTCCTTTATGATCCTTAAAATGAGTAGCTTTCAATTAGTAGAGTAAGTTGCATGAGTAAGCTTATGGTTTTGGTTCATTTGTGCAAGTAATTAACTCCATTCATGAGGTTTTCATTTCAATTCATATACACTTTAAGTAAACCCTTTTCATGAGTGAAAAATATGATGAGTGCATCCTTGTGAGTTGATTAAACCTTTATTCAAAGCATGCAAAGCTATAAACATAACCACTGTTTTCTCTTTGTCTTACTTGTTCATTACATAATTATATCGCAATTATCTCTTGAATTCGTTGAGCATACAAAGTTGAAGATCATGTGAGACATTGCCATATACTTATGAAAATTCTGAGACAAATTTTAGCTAAGGGCTTAGTTATGTTCTTTCCTTTGTTTTAAATTCGTAGAAGAGTCTTAGTTTAACTTAGTGTTTGCTAAGGGACTAGCAAAGTCTAAGTGTGGGGGAATTTGATATACGCATTTTATGCTCGTTTCTTAACGCATTTCCCTTTACGTTTAGCTATGTTATTATCTTAGTTTTTATGTTTTTCTTATTTAATTTGTTATTTTGAAGATATTTACGGTGGAGATTAATAACGACGCAATTCGGAGGAATTTCGACAATTTTGCGATTTTTGTGATTTCGGACCACCGGAAATGGGCCGGCCCAAAAAGCATTTTGTGGGCCCATTTCTCAAAGTTTGTTTCGGCCCAAAAACCAGCCCAAACCCATCTAGTTCGGCAAGGAGGCCACTTGGTGAAGTTGAAAAGTCAAGCTAGTCAACGCCATCCTTCCCACTATGGACCATCACCCCACAATTCTGTGTTTTCAGTCGGTCGTCTTTATTTTCACATATAAATTTCACGCCATTGACCTGACACATCGAGTATACTTTTGAAGCTATCGGTTTCATCGCCAAGAGCCTCAATTCGTTTGACCACTCTGGGTAACCATCATTTGCTGCATGGTTCATCTAAAAAAGATAAGAAACCACGTACACAAGAAATGATGAACATAGAAAAATAAAACCACGTACACACATGCTATATAAGGATATAAAAAATATATATACACACATATACCCTTACTCATTGACTAAAGTAGTTTGCAAACGTCCTGTTGTGGTAATCAACATCACCGGCAATAGCAGGGTAGTTCAGATGATAGTTTTTCCAATATTGAACTTCTAGACAGTTAATCAGTACCGACCAATGGGCAATGGCTACCTCATTTGCACCCAACTTATACGACTTTTGCAAGCATCCATGTACTACCACGTCATTGGAGATGATAGAAAGGTTAAACTTGGGTTCATCTATCGGCATATGTTGTTGGGGGTCCTCTAGCGCTCCCAAATACAAGTTGGTGTACGTTACACACTCGTGCGCAAGATATGCTTCAGCGATACACCCTTCAGGTGCAGATTTATTCTTCACATAGTCCTTGTAGTCTCCCAATTGTCTACAAGTTAACAAGTGCATGTCATGATACTTAAAAAATAATAATTTACATATAAAAACAGAGGCAAACACAAATGTATGAATCATTTGTATTTTTCCATGGGATACATCCAAGTGTGGTGTATCGGACTGGTAAGCAACAATTGTTCGGGAAGATGGATCATCAGGTGAGGCATGATGTCGAAAAAATTTGGGGGAAATATCCTCTCAAGCTTGCACATGATAAAAATGATGTCATCTTGCATCTCCCTGAGGTCTGATTTTTTAACTTCTTTGGTGCATAACTTCTGAAAGAATCTTGACAAGGCCACCAACGGCTCCACCACCTCTTTGGGCAGGTACCCTCGAATGAAAATAGGGAAAAAGCGTTGAAGCAGTACATGGCAGTCATGACTCATTAATCTGTACATCTTATTGTCCCGGAAGTTAACACACTTGCTTATATTTCCTGCATAACCATAAGGATACCTGCATATATATAGCCATAAGCAACAATTATATTTCTTGCATATAACCATAAGCAAAAATTATATTAATTTCCTGCATAGCCATAAGAATACCTGACATTACTCATCCACCCAAAAATTTCATGCTTCTGCTTCGGCTTGACGGTGTAAGGAGCTTGGGACATTTTTTTCTTACCATCTCTTAACTGATATACGCATTTTATGCTCGTTTCTTAACGCATTTCCCTTTACGTTTAGCTATGTTATTATCTTAGTTTTTATGTTTTTCTTATTTAATTTGTTATTTTGAAGATATTTACGGTGGAGATTAATAACGACGCAATTCGGAGGAATTTCGGCAATTTTGCGATTTTTGCGATTTCGGACCACCGGAAATGGGCCGGCCCAAAAAGCATTTTGTGGGCCCATTTCTCAAAGTTTGTTTCGGCCCAAAAACCAGCCCAAACCCATCTAGTTCGGCAAGGAGGCCACTTGGTGAAGTTGAAAAGTCAAGCTTGTCAAGCTTTGTGACAAGGCTTAGTGACTAAGCTTGTGATCATCACAAAAGATGACTAAGTGTGTGACTTGCCATGGTGACTCTTGCTTAGGGTTCACAAATGGTGACTTGCCATGGTGACTCTTGCTTTGTGATGATCACACTTGGTGACTAAGGGAGTGACTTGCCATGTGACTAAGGCTTGCATTAAATGAAGGGAGGCAAGGTGGAAGAGAGATGAAGGCATATGCTTGCCTATAAATACCAAGGGAGGCCGGCCATTATTCAGCATCACATAAATTCATAAGCCAAAACTCTATACACTTTACTACTCTTCCATACACAACCGAAGTCCTCCCGAAGTCGAAGTCCTCCGCCACCTCCGGATCAAGAACGTAGAGTGCGTCATTCGTGTTCTTGAGAACCACCGCTAGTAGATTGGTGCGTCACCTCTCTAAAAAGTGTAACCATGTACTCTAAACTCCATCTTCATCTTTGTAATACTTTCGGTTATGTAATGAAAGAAATTCTCCATGTTCTTCTCTTATTTCGATTCTTCCATGTGTTCTTGATTTTATTAGTTTGGATGCATGTGCTAGCTTTAAAGTTCTTAATGCTTTGAGTATGATTTAGGATAGGGTGCGTCACTTATTGTCCTAAATTATACCTCATTGATTCGGCAAAGAAGCTATTGTTTTAAGTTGTTATGCGTCATGACATTCTTATTCAACGAAAGCATGTGTATGTATCTCGACTAAAATTAAGGATTTCGTAGATGATAAATAAGGTAAAAGCAAAGGAGTAGGTTCGGTTAGTGAATATGTTGATCACTTGTAATTAATAGATTAGCTTCTTATTTTTAGCAAGCATAATTAGACTTGAAGTTTCTTGATTGTTAAAACTTGTCTATGAGTAAAACATGTTAGATGCCTAAGAGTTTTTGTTGTGTTTGCATGTTTTTGCACTTTAATTTAGTAGGACATTTAATCAACCAATTTCCAATCCCCCCAAACATTTAGATTTCCGCTTATTAACGAAACCATGCATGCGCCCTTAATTCCCCGGATAAAGAACGATCCCTACTCGCCAATATTATAATGACAAAAGAAGGGTTTTAAATTGCAATGCGAGTAATCTGTGTTTTTAAGGTCTACTGTGTGTTAACGTTAAAGGCATGTTTTGCGCGTATCAATTTTTGGCGCCGTTGCCGGGGAATTAAAATGTTTTTGTATGATTTCGTTGTATATATGTAAAAATAGGTAAATAAATGCATGTCTATAATTTCGAAATACATACTTGTTTATACTTATAGAAATTTACATACATGTTTACAATTCTTACTTATTACTTATACGAATTTATTTACACTTCGTATTTACACTTGCATAATTTATTTTCATGTTAAAGGATAGTCTTTGATTTAATTTGAGTACTAGCACTTAGTTATTAAATAAATCTCTATGGAATAGGTGGTGCCTCTTTTGTTTGTCTATCTCCTTAACCCTTCGTGAAGTGTGGATTTCATCACCACACGCCATAACCTAAGTGAAGTTATGGGCATAAGACCGAAGAAGAGGTCATTCTTTGCATTCATATTTTAAGCACGTAACTCGTGTGTTTTCTGCAGGTTCTAACGTTTTCTCTTATACATTCACTCCATCTTTCACGTAGGATTGTTGTTTGATGCATTTTATTGAAAAAATGTGTGGTGCACAAATTCAATGTGAATTATTGTTTTCTTGTATTTGAACCTTGTTTATATATGTTCTAACTAAATTCTTAGGTTTAGCATTATATAGTGTTAATTTGCAGAAAACGTGTGTTTTAAGTTTATTACGTTCATGTGCATAGCCCATAAAATTGATTAAATCATTTGCATTACATAGTAAATTACATTTAGTGTCTTAACTATTATAAATTTTGTGTGTTTTAGTAGTTTTTAAGTATTTGTGAGTGTTTATAGTTTGCTTTGATAGTTTTACTATTTTATGTGTTATCGCTTTGTTTTCTAAATATGCCTTACGATTTTGGTTAGTATTCCTATATTCATCTCATATTCTTTGTTGATACTAACACTTGGTCTTTGGTGGATGCTCAGGCTAATGAATGTCCGATCGGAATCCTGGACCATCTAGAACAAAGTTTGAGGAAATCGCAGAGAGAATAGCGAGACTTAAAGCTCAAACAGACATCCTGGATTATCCCATCATCGAGGAAGTTTCCGAGTCTTCACATTCATCAACCGACCATAGTTTAGCCTCATCAACCGACCATACTTCAGAACAGGAAGCACAAGACGTCAACATGGCCAATGCAGGACAGTCTCTTCGCCAGCGTACCTGCTCAACCGAATGGAGCAGCGGGCCTTCGAGCATTGCTTTTCCACTACCGGAGGAAAACATGAAGGAAGTCGAGCTGAAGAGTGGTTTCCTCCACAGACTACCCATTTTTCACGGACTTTCCAATGAAGATCCGAACAAGCATCTCAAACAATTCCAATTTGTTTGTAACAGCATGAAGCCATCCGATGCTGATACGGAGCTCTTCAAGCTGAAGGCATTCCCATTCACCCTAACCGACAGGGCCGAGTCTTGGCTTATGGAACTACCGCCGAACCATATTACCTCATGGAAGCAACTTGCGGATATGTTCCTAGCGAAGTACTTCCCGGCCTCAAAGATCACCGTCTTGAGAAAGCAAATCACTGGCATTACACAGAAACCGGACGAGACCTTCGGCCAATATTACGACCGATTCAAGGTTTTGTGTGCCACTTGCCCATCGCATGGATTTTCCGAGACCAACCTCATGAATTACTTTTACGATGGTCTCAAGCCGATCGATAGGGAATTACTAGATGCAGCAGCTACCGGTGCATTCATGGACTTAACCGAGACCGAAGCTAGAACTCTTCTAGAAAATCGGGCGAATAATGATGCACAATATGGAATGTCCAACAGACGAGCAGTCGGTGAAGCGAGTTCTAAACCCGACGCGGACGAAAAATACGACAAACTAGCTTATATGCTAGAGAAGGTTTTAGAGCTCGAGACGACAAGAGCCAAAGCAAATCATGGGCCTGTTTGTGGCATATGTCAAGTACAAGGTCACCATAATGACCAATGCCCTCAAGCGCCAGAGCAAGCTAGCGAAATGGAGCAAGCTAACGCCATCGGCGGATATCAAGGAGGCCAACGGTACAACAACTATAACAATTTTGGCAACCGATATCATCCAGGTTTTAGATGGAGCAGCAACGAGGGAACTTTGAACCCTCCAGCACCTCAACAAAGTTACCAACGCCCTCCATTTCAACCAAGGCCACCGATGCAGCATGGTTCGTCATCTCAATCCTCCGGATCAAGAACGTAGAGTGCGTCATTCGTGTTCTTGAGAACCACCGCTAGTAGATTGGTTCGTCACCTCTCTAAAAAGTGTAACCATGTACTCTAAACTCCATCTTCATCTTTGTAATACTTTCGGTTATATAATGAAAGAAATTCTCCATGTTCTTCTCTTATTTCGATTCTTCCATGTGTTCTTGATTTTATTAGTTTGGATGCATGTGCTAGCTTTAAAGTTCTTAATGCTTTGAGTATGATTTAGGATAGGGTGCGTCACTTATTGTCCTAAATTATACCTCATTGATTCGGCAAAGAAGCTATTGTTTTAAGTTGTTATGCGTCATGACATTCTTATTCAACGAAAGCATGTGTATGTATCTCGACTAAAATTAAGGATTTCGTAGATGATAAATAAGGTAAAAGCAAAGGAGTAGGTTCGGTTAGTGAATATGTTGATCACTTGTAATTAATAGATTAGCTTCTTATTTTTAGCAAGCATAATTAGACTTGAAGTTTCTTGATTGTTAGAACTTGTCTATGAGTAAAACATGTTAGATGCCTAAGAGTTTTTGTTGTGTTTGCATGTTTTTGCACTTTAATTTAGTAGGACATTTAATCAACCAATTTCCAATCCCCCTAAACATTTAGATTTCCGCTTATTAACGAAACCATGCATGCGTCCTTAATTCCCCGGATAAAGAACGATCCCTACTCGCCAATATTATAATGACAAAAGAAGGGTTTTAAATTGCAATGCGAGTAATCTGTGCTTTTAAGGTCTACTGTGTGTTAACGTTAAATGCATGTTTTGCGCGTATCATTAACCACAAATATTTTCGCAGTCCCATAGCTTTCAGATCAATGCGTGCTTTAGGGATATCATTTATTTTCCCCTCCAAATTCAGAACTGTGCCCACCATACTTTCACAGACATTTTTCTCTATGTGCATGACATCTAGGTAGTGTCTGATAGGCAACCTGGGTCAGTAGGGGAGTTCCCAGAATATGCTCTTGTGTGTTCAAAACTTATACATTTCGGGCTTGTCTGGAATTGACGACACTATCTCAGGATGATTGCTCAGCTGGCCAAAATCATATTCATTCAGCACTTCCAAATTTTCATCCCATGTCCATCGCCTGGGTGCCACACCCGTTTCCACAGTCTCATCAAAAACGTCTTAATCCTGCCTAAATGGGTGATTATCTGGAAGCCAACAACGGTGACGCATCTGAACAATTTTACTGCAATGAGGACTGCAACAATCAACAGTCATGCACTCTGAACAAGCTTTGTAACCCCTGGTAACGTTGCCCGACAACATACCGCGGGCAAGAAAATCACTGATGGTGCCAACAAGCATAGCATGCATCTGGAACATCTCATTTTTGAACCTATCGTAAGTGGGGTGGTCATACTCACTTAGGTACTTAAGCTCCTCAATCAAAGGTCTCAAATACACATCGAGACACTTTCCTGGATAACCCGGGCCTAGAATTAACAGAGTGAGCATATTGTATTCCTTCTTCATGCACATCCATGGTGGAAGGTTGTACGGTACCAAAATAACTGGCCATATACTGTATTGAAGACTCATGTTGCCAAAATGGTTGAATCCGTCAGATGAGAGCTCTAGCTAAACATTTCGGACCTCTGCTGCAAAATGATCAAACTCCCTAACCATGTGCTTCCAAGCCTCTCCGTCGGCAGAGTGTATAAGGGTGTCATTGTCACGCAAATTCCTCTCAGCCCACCATCTCATAGCTTCGGCCGTGAAAGCACACATGAACAACCGCTCCAGCCTATTAATCAGCGGGAAATATCGAAGTATCTTCACAGCTTTCTTGTTGCCTGCAGGAGTCAACTTATACCTTTCTGTAAAACATACCAGGCAGGCTTCAAGGTCTTCAAGATCTTTCCCCTAGAAGAGAATACAATCATAACTGCATGCATGGATTTTGATGTAGGAAAGCCCAAGATCTTTCAGGATATGTCGCACCTTATGATGAGTGGTAGGAAGGCGATGACCGGGTGGCAGTAGCGAAGCAGTCCGCTTCAACCAAGAATCAACAGCTTTGACAGCTTTTGGACTTTATCAATGGGAAAACGAAATCGATCGCTGCAACACTTACATTCTTTAGACGGGCAATAATGAAGTGTAGTGTCTCCACAATTAGCCTTCACAAAATCCACAAAACTCTTAATTCCATGGTGATATCTCACATCCCATCTTTCAAGGCTCATCCAACTCTTGTCCATCCTGAAAGTTCTAACAGTACTATATATTTATGTATATACGTACATTCACTACTAATTAATTAATTAAAAAATCATCATTAATTACATGCATGCATCCGATTAATTAACAAAAGTTAACATGCATATAAAAAAATATATATATATATCAACAATTCACAATTACAAATTAACATGTATATATATACATATTAACAATTAATCACTTCATAAATTTATATACATATATATATATATATACACAAACATATATATTTTCATCGAAATCATCTCAAATCAACTCAAAATCAACGGTCAATCACTCAAAATCAACAATATATCAACTCTATTTGCATATCAAACCATTAATCTCAACTCTAAATCAACACATGCATATATCTAAATCAACACACATATACATCGATCCACATATATATATATACGTACCTAGCTCTATAACTTCCCGTGCGGATTTTGGACGCCTTTTGACAATACCCAACGATTTCAGAGCGTTTTCCTTCTTTCTCACCGGATATTTGTAAAATGAATGAGCTGCTGCGGCGGAGATCTGATATAAGAGTTATTGTCTACGATTCATTAAATCGTCGGCTATGGAGTTATTGCCGACGATATTCCGGCCAAAACATCGTCAGCAATTAGGGGAAATTATTGCCAACGAAATTGTCCATCGCCGACAATACTTTCCCCTAATTGCCGGCGACGAGGAAGGCATTACCGACGACTAGTCGGCAATAATCTCATTATCGGCGACGAGGCAAAACTATTGCCGGCGATTTCATATTTCGTTGGCAATGCTTATTATTGCCGACGATATATGATATCGTCGACCTTTCTTTTGCCATTTCGTTGGCAATAGGAAGAAATGTGGTAGTGTATATATGTTGTTAGTATAGCACCATTAGTTCATAGATTAAACATACTTGCCCACTTAAGTAGGTAATCAACACCTACCCGACCACACAAAAGACCACCAGGCGGACTACAACTTCACTCGCAAGACTGAGCCCATCCAATCAGGCACGCGCCCAACAAGCGCACATCCGAATACTCGGCCCACATGACAGCAAGTGCAGCCATATCCCACATTGAAGAGCACAAGCAAGCAACAATCTCACCCACCTATATAGGTAAGGCATTTACTATAGGTAAAAGGGCAATTGATTCCAATCTTAAATACTTCAACCTACTTTCTTACACGTTCTCTTGACTGTTATATCCAATACATCTTCTAACTTAGGCATCGGAGCGTTGAAGGCAGGCCAACCCTGTCTCGACTTCCTAACCGCCCATTTGTTGTATTCTTCTAAACAATAGGAAGCCGAACGCGCGAATCCGCATACCCGATAACCCGAAAAGAGAGAATACCCGACCATCCGAACAGCCCGAACGTTCGGACAGTCAGAAGAGGAGATTACTCGTACTTCCTTCTGCTGATTACGTCCCGCGTAATCCGGTAGAAACAGTTGGCACCGTTTATGGGAACCTTACAAATTGCAAACCTCGTATAAACACCACTACCCAAGAGACGAACATCAGTGACACGCCCATCGAGGAAACACCCCTGAGCGCACGGGCGCGACAGGTGATCGAGCTGGGAACAAGCAGCAGCCCCGGACTAAGCGGCGAGGAACGGGCCGACTGCTTGCTCTAGGAGCTGCAAGAGGTAGCATTCGAAAGAGATCATGAGCGCCAGGCCTGGCAGAGGCTGGAAGAACGGCTAGACGCACTCGTCAACCAGCAACAAATACAACACAGGCGGGGTCCCGTTCGGGAAGATACCAGCTCTGAGGATCTCCAGCACCCATTTGGCAGGACCGACCCTCGAGTGACCCGAACACCCACGCCAACGAGGGAACCCACGCCCAGGGGCACGTCCCCAATGGAGAACACCCTGATCCTCCAGAGGATGGATGAACTATCGGTGGAGGTGTCGCGCCTACGAAAGGACAAGCATGCCGGGCAAGGTGGGATGTTCACCCATTGAGTCAGTCCGTTCTCGGCGCATATACTGGAGAGAGGCAGGGACCTGAACGCGAAGACAACAGAGGTCGCCCGGTTTGATGGAAGTGGGGACCCCTGCACACACATCGATGAGTTTCAGTCCACTAGGGACGGAACCAGGTACTCGGACTCGACTTTGTGCTATCTGTTTCAAGAGACGCTGTCTGAGGAGGCGAGGAGCTGGTTCTACGAGATACCGCCAGGCTCCATCCATTCATTCCTAGAACTGGCGGAAAGCTTCCAAAAGCGCTACAGACTCCAAGGCAAGTATAACACCACGGGCATCCTCGAGAGCCTATCAAGATACATCAACCGGTGGAGGGCGCTGGCGAGCATGTTCAGGAGCCTCGACAAGCAGGTGGCTAAGGTTGCCCTAATGGATAGTACTTTCACCAAAAGTGTTACATCGGGAAGACTATAACTTAAATTCAAAGTAAAGATATTGGGAGATTCATGGAGGGATTCCTAGTTAATAAAGATATCCTAGATAATATAGGTATAGCTTGATTACTTACTGTATTCGTAGGCTTCAATATAAGCAGGTGCTGTAAACCCTTTTGGAGATAGAGATTTGATTATTAAAACTACAAAGTTCGTTGGCTTGAAACTTTATGGTATGTTTCTGAGAATTGGTGCTGGTATTGTGCGTTAACTTGACCCTAATAGCTTGAACTCATTATAAACAGTCTACTATGATACCAGGACAAATGAAAGAAAAGCTTTAAACATATAAATGATATAATCATACAAATCGAAGAAACGTTGTTGAACTAATAGAACTAACTAGCTCTAGTGAATTACAGTGACATTGTATCCTACAATTGCATCGCCACTAATATCAAACCAATGTGTATGAGCGATTGTATATCCACGAGCCAGCCAGAACACACCGGTTCCACCCACAACCGGCAACTCTCGAACCGGGTTCAGAGGCGGGTTCTTACCAAAAATACTGATGGAGCTGCCATTGTATGTACCCTCAGTGAACGTAAAGCTCATGGCCATAATCAGGCTGAATTCGTGTTGGCCGGATGACCCATACATCTCTTGTACCCGGCCCACGAGTTTGGAATCGGGGTTGGGCGTCTCGGTGAGGGGGTCATCGGCCATCAGAAGTGCCCCAAAGAGTGTGAGCGACTTATTGGTGTCGGCGGCTTGCGCCACATGCACGGCACTAGGGTTTTTGCCTCTGACCGTGTCGTGGAAGTAGAACTGGAGGTTGGTTACTGTCTCCGACGACTTATTTTCCTTCCTTGCCCGAACTGACTCTGCACTACAAGAAAAACTCACTTAGACGACGGAGAGTTTCCGTCGTCTAAGTACTTAGACGACGGAATCTCCGTCGTCCAAGGTACGTGCTCCAAGTGCTGTCGTCCAAGCACCTGGACGACGGAGAATTTAATCTCCGTCGTCCAAGTTCACTTGGACCGCGGACAATCTCCGTGGCCTAGGTGAGCACCTGGACGACGGAGATTCAGTTCTCTATCGTCCAGGTGCTCACCTGGGCCAGGGAGAAGCTAACAATCTCCGTGGCCCAAGTAAGCACCTGGACGACGGAGATTCAGTTCTCCGTCGTCCAGGTGCTCACCTGGGCCACGGAGAAGCTAACAATCTCCGTGGCCCAGGTAAGCACCTGGACGACGGAGATTCAGTTTTCCATCGTCCAAGTTCTCACCTGGACCACGGAGATTGGCCCAGGTGAGAACCTGGACGACGGGGAACTTAATCTCCGACGACCAAGTGCCTATTTAATTGTTTAAAAAAATTAAATTGTAATTAAATATTATTAATTTAATTTATTATTAATTGAATTTAAATAATGAAAAATGATAAAATTAATTAAATAAACTAAATTTTTAATATTACTTAATTATTAAATAATTAAAATTAATTTGTACATACACATCCAAAAAACCCATAAAAATGAAAATATTGTTCGAAATGCGGAAAGAAACGAGATAATTAATAAACTACTGCTAGCTAATTAACACACTGGAGGAGCAGATGCACCGCCGCGTCCCCCGTCTCCAGCCGGGTCATCGTCGTCACGGTATGGGTTCGGAGGAGGTTGACATACTTCTCGAGATTGTTGCATGAGGGCGATGAGTTGGGCTATTTGTGCTTGTTACTCGTCAAGTCTTTGCCGCATGGATTGATTCTCCTCTTGTGCCAGTCGATTCTCCTCTTGTGCCAGTCGAGCCTCTTGAATGGCTGCTTCGACGGCCGCAGCCTAAGTCCTTCTCCGCTGCCCCGAACCTCCCGTAGATGATGAGTCGGAGGTCGTCAACAAATGTCGAACCACCTTAGACCCGAAGTGCCTAACCTCCTTGCCAGCTCTACGACTGTAGACCTCATCCGCGATTGCAATTTGGCTCTCCATGGATAGAGGAGGCAGGTCTTCCGGCGGCACATCTGGGAACGCAAGCTGAGTGTTAGCCAATTCTTCCTGCGCACGCTCTATCACCCTTGCCTACAAAAGAATAATTAATTTATTATAATGAAATAATATTTAAATAATAATTACTATAATTAAAAGCACATATATATATCACTTACGCCGCATTGACTCATTTCATTATCGAGCCCAGGCGTCACGTACGTGCTTATGCTTGCATCGAGATAAGGGTGTTTGGAGCCCTTATCCCTGTGCTCCTTGGCTATTTGAATGAGTTGCTTGGCGCCGGAAGTATGGTGTTTGTCCTTCGTCCCCCGGTTGGCTTTGTTAACACCGGAGAATTTCTGTTAGACAACATAATTAAATCATTAAAAAATTAATAAGTAACTAAAATTTAAATAATTCAATTATCTTAATTGAAATAAAAAAAGTAAATTAACACCTTAAATTCGTCATCGGCAAAGTGGTTACACAACCACTGCCACTCATCTTCTCTATCCCCACGCAGCACTACGGGGGGAGACACGGGACCGATAGTTTCGAAGTACTGATGGAGCCTGTACTTCCAATCTTTGTAGATGGAGTTGGCGATTTGGTTGATATGCCTCAACATCGCCGGTGACGGATCCACCGCAAATTGTTCCTATCAGAAATAAATAGAAAATTATAATCGTATATATTATGAAATTATAACTAATATTAACAATATTATATAATAACTAAAATTGTACATATTACGTACCGAAAGTTCTTTGAAGACTTTCGCCTTCTCATCATCCGGCACCTCCCTCCAAGTAGGGCAATTAATTCGAACCCGGCTACGAACGATTGACCCTATGCTATGCGCCGAGAGACTTGCTAGCTTAGCTGTGGGAGGGCCACCAGTGAATTCGTCGTAGGGCAAGTCGATCTTTTTCCCGGTCGCCTTGCAAATTTTCTCCGCTTTGCCCCCTTTAACGAGACCCCGAGTCCTTCTCGGTTCCGGGTCAATGGGGACCCTCCTTTGCTTACGGCGGGCGCAGTAC
Organism: Geum urbanum; assembly: GCA_946800695.1. Taxonomy (NCBI): domain Eukaryota; kingdom Viridiplantae; phylum Streptophyta; class Magnoliopsida; order Rosales; family Rosaceae; genus Geum; species Geum urbanum. Next base: position 1,816,907 of record OX327002.1, on the reverse strand, counting down.
ATGATAGATTCAGCGGTCGAGGACGCCTGAGTACTTGCCGTTGAACCGGTACCGGGCGTCGGAGTTGAAAAGGGGTCGACGTCATCACTGCTGGAGATAAATGGGGCAGAGGGAATTTCCCCAAGAGGCGCCACCTCCGAACCAGATGAAGGGTCCGGATTAAGGGCGTCGTTGCCCTCCTGTTGAACCCAACCGACTTGGTCCGCCAAGCGGCGGAGCATGGCATCTTCTGCCTCCTGTTGGGCTTTCTTCTTGCCGGATGGAGCCATTTAAACCTAGGAGTACGTTGTTAAAATACATACTTACCATAATAATTACAAGTGCAAAATTTACGCTAATTAAGTACGGTTAAGATTTAAATAGAGTACACTAGCTTGGCTTTTTCGGTCGTTCAATGGACGTGCGACCCGTACGATAAAGTGTAAATTTTCAATTAATCAGCCTTGGTTAAATCGAAAAACATGGCCAGTTAGGGATAGAGATAACGCGAGAGGCAGGACTAATTTCGACAAAACACCTATTGGTGTCGTCTTTCTTAGATCCAAAACCTGTCACCAGTCATAACCCGTTTCTAGACACCATGTCCGACATTCGGCCAATTTTTCAAAAATTTACACTCCCTCAAGTCCTTTGCAAACTCCGCCCTCAACCTCGTGTCCATAACTTCACTTAGGTTATGGTGTGCGGTGATGAAATCCACACATCACGAGGGATTAAGGAGATAAGCTAGGAAAAGAGGCGTCATCTATTCCAAAGAGTGCGACTTAATAAACTAAGCCTATGTACTAAATTTAAATCCAAGACGTACTACCATGCAATTTACTAGAAAATACACGTAATTATCAATTAATTAAAACAATAAATAATGACAATAATGAATTATTATTTATCATGCATTTAATAATAATTATTCATTTACCAATATAATTAATTATTATTAACAATAATTATTATTACTATTATTTAATTACAATAATTATTATTTACCAAATAACTATTATAATAACTAAATAATTAAATGATCACAACCAAATATTAATTAGAATAATTATAATAACTAAATGATTACTAAATATTAATAATAACCACTAAAAATTATTATAATTACAATAATGAATTATTTAAAATAAATTATTAAATTATATTTACAAATTAATTAATTAAATAAAAATAATGTTAATAAGGTAAAAAATAGAAATTTACCTCGCCGGAGTAATCGGGAATAACGCCGGAATTGAGTCGTCGGAGAGGAGGAACCATGCCGGAAAATTTGTCGTCGGAGCGTCGCCGGAGGAGGAAAATCGCCGGAGGAGAGGAGAGGAGAGGAGAGGAGGAGAGGAGAGGAGATGGAATGAGAAAAGGGGGGGGTGTTGTTCTATTTATAGGCTTTCACTTAGACGACGGAACACTATTTTCAGTCGTCCAAGTGCACTTGGACGACAGAAACAGTGTTTTCCGTCGTCTAAGTGACGGTTTAAAAAAATTTGAAGCGGCGCCAATTAATCGGCGGGACGTTTGGAACCGCCATAAATTTGGACTTAGACGACGGAGAATTGAATCTCCGTCGTCTAAGTGGAAATTCAAGCGGTGCCAAAAATTGAGGCGGTAAATCGAACCGCCATGATTTTCGACTTGGACAACGGAGATGTCATTATCCGTCGTCCAGGTGAACACCTAGACGACGGAGAATGACATCTCCGTCGTCCAAGTGCAATTTACATTGAAAAAAAAATAAAAAATAAATTGAACCGCCATGGTAATTTGCACCTGGACGACGAAGAATGACCATCTCCGTCGTCCAGGTTCAAATTACGTAAAAAAAAATTAAAAAATTAATTCGCTAAGAATTTAGCGATCTGTCATTCGAGTGAAATAGTCGTACAATATCGATGAACGCATCGTATATATGAACAGTTAAATTTGAACCGCCGAATAATTTTACGTCTTTAAAGTTGTTAAGTATCGACTAATCTTTACGACTTAAGTGTTCATGAGTAGAGGCTCATTTGCAGCAGAGTATTAACGAAATTGAATTTGGACAAAACAACCGTTGGATATGTTCGTCGTAACATAATATATAATTACAATAAAAGACCAGAAAATAATAAGTTCGAGAAGGGTTTCATCGGCACAGTCAACCGCAAAACCGAGAATTTCACAAACCGGAAACGTGGATACAAGACATTTCGCAACTCCGATTTTTGAACCGTCAAAGCTCACACACCAAGAATTGTTTACTCTAAAGTCTTGACGAAAAGAATATGCATTGGAAGAAGGTCTAGATGGTCGTTGTCTTAGAAAAAATACGAAATCTTCACCTGGACGACGGAGAAGCTCATCTCTGTCGTCCAGGTGTATAGACCCTGAATTCAGGGGTTAGGGGGCCTTACTATTTAGGGTTTAGGGTTTGTGAACTTGGACGACGGAGAATGACCATCTCCGTCGTCCAGGTGTAAAAACCCTGAATTCAGGGGTTAGGGCCTTAGGGTTTAGGGTTTAGGTCGTCCAGGGTCATTTGTGTGTCCGTTCAATTATTTTGAATCAAAAAAAAATTAAAAAAATGATCGATCGATCCGATTTGCTAGATTTATGGTCGAGGATTTAGGGAGATAGCCAAAATACCCAAAAGGCGACAACCTGCGATGTCATTCTCCGTTGTCCAGGATATATAATTTGGATTAATTAATTAATTTAGTTTAGTTTACGTACGTCGGTCGATCCAATATATCTGATCGAGCATGGACGCGTGTAATTAATTAATTAATATATATACGTACATATATACATTCTCCTCCTTATAATATTTATATTAATTATTGATCGATGATGCATCATATATTACAATAATTACATAAATTAATTACCAATTAATTTTTCTCGTCTTAGTTAAGTAGTCATCATCATAATCGTCATCATCCTCGTCCCCGGTATCCGATTGCTCATCCTCCTCATCATACTCAACATCGTTCGACGAATAACCTGAGTCCTCGTCTGCGTCCTCATCCTGCTCGTCTTCTTCATCTTCTTCATTAATGACATCGATAATCTCATCTTCAGTTAGATCTGTACAACCATCAGGCATGGGTAACCGTTCATCATCTTGAACCAGGTCCATTATATCGGAGCGAATGACAGAAATATTAGGCTCTTGATAGGCAGGAATGTCTCTTTCTGGTTCAGCAGTATCTTCAGTCATCGCCGGTGTCCCTTCAATTATCTCTGTATTCCATATTCCTCGATGAGAGATATGGTTCACTATTTTCCACCCTTCACCGGCTTTCGGATCGTCCAAATAGAACACCTGCCGAACTAAGGTGGCGAGAGCGAAAGGCTCATCCTCATACCAGCTTGAGTTTGTATCGACTGATAATAGTCCCATGTCTTCCTTTGTACGCTTAAACCATCTGCACTTGAATAGGAAAACGTTGACATCATTCCCGTAACATAGCTGAACCACATATACAATAGCCCCGTAATATAGATCATTGTCTTTCCCAACCGCTACCCCACTGTTTTGTGTTCTTCTTCCTTCATCTCGGACCAATGAATGGAACTTTACACCGCTCACAAAACATCCGGGATAAATATAGTGTTTAATCAGCTTCCCTGCTAGCAAGTGCTTTGGCCATGACCACCACCCCCCGTGGTTTTCAGATTTTTGCAGATCAATCATCTGCGAAAAAGGGCAAATTAATATAAGGGTTTACTTTCTACAAACATGATCGATATGTATATAAATTACTAATTAAATACCGAGACGTACGTACGTACCCATTGGAAGAAATAATCGGGAAACTTCTTCTTAACCATTTTCTCAATCCACGCCGAACTCTTGTTTTGATTTAACGCCTGAAGCCTCTCCCTGTATGACATCATGTACGGCTCAACTTCGTCACAGTCTCGCAACACTACCCAATGTGCCTCAATAAATTCTTCCCGTGTTAACGATTCCTTTAATACTCCTCTAAACGGTCGGACGACATTGGTGACGACAGAAAGATTGATGCGGGCATTGGGATCGGAGGTGGTGGATCTTTGAGGTACCTGTTGCAGTAAGTAACACACTCATGCATTAGGTATGTCTCTGCTATGGAGCCATCCGGAGCCCACCTGTTTTTGACGAATGACTTATACTGTCCAAGCTGTCTACAAATCAAACGTACAATAAGAATAAGTACATATAGCTAGCTAGTAATCTCCAGTGGAACAAATTATGAATCGAAAAACCTGTATAATTAATTAGTTGTACGTACCTTTCTTGAGGATACATCCAAGTGTACTGGACCGGACCAGAAATGAGCACCTGCTCGGGCAGGTGGATCATTAGGTGAATCATCATGTCAAAGAAAGCAGGGGGAAAAATCCTCTCTAGTTTGCAAATGATGTGCACAATTTGTTGTTGCAATTCCACCACATCTGACTTCTTTAATTCTCTGGCGCATAACCTCTGCCACCACCTGCACAATGCCACTATTGGTTCTACGACGTCATGAGGCAAGTATGGTCGAATTACCACTGGAATCAGATGTTGCAGCATAACGTGATAGTCATGTGTCTTTAGACCAACAAACTTGTGTTGCACTTCGTCCACTGCTCCAGTTATAGTAGCTGCATACGTAGCCGGATAACGAACGCCCTTAAACCAGTGAAATACAGAACTTCTAAGTGTCGGCTTCACTGTGTAAGGTGCAGCTGGCATCTTGTTGTACACTCATTTCCTATCCCTCCTCAACCACAAGGGACGACGTAGATTCATTGATTCCAAATCTTTGCGCGCTTTGGGAGTATCTTTAATCTTGAACTTAATACCGAGAATTGTTCCCACCACGCTGTCGTACACATTCTTTTCTATGTGCATCGTGTCCAAGTTGTTCCTCAGCTTCAACTTCGACCAATAAGGGAGTTCAAAGAATATACTCTTGTGATCCCAATAGCTCAGATCATGTGGAGGAATTGGATTGCATTTCTTTACATCCGCGTCATTGGTCAACACACCAAAGTCGAAATAGCTCAACCTCTCTAAAATCTCTTCGCCCGACCAACTACGGGGTTTAGGATTGTTCTCTACCGTCCCGTCGAAATGAGCTTCATCCTGTCGCCACGGGTGGTCGTAAGGAAGCCATCTACGGTGACCCAAGTAACACACCTTCCTCGCGTGCCAACTAGAGTTCACGTTGTCCAAACATATAGGACATCCATTATATATTTTTGTCCTACAGGCTGCCAACATCCCATACGCTGGAAAATCGCTGATCGTCCACATTATGGCAGCCCTCATCGTGAACATCGTGTCAGTGGATTTGTCATAAGTTGGGACTCCATTTTGCCACAACAGTTTCAGCTCGTCGATCAAAGGTCTGAGGTAGACATCTAAGCACTTCCCTGGAGATTTAGGACCTGGAATTAGTACAGTAAGGAAATTAAAATCCTTGTTCATGCACATCCACGGAGGCAAGTTGTACGGCATCAGAATAACTGGCCAAGTGCTGACGGCGGAGCTATTACTTCCCCAAGGATTGAATCCGTCTGTAGATAGGCCGAGTTTAACATTTCTAACCTCTGCAGCAAAGTCTCCAAATTCTCTGTCGAAATGTTTGAAACCATCCCCATCCGCGGCGTGTCGCAGGACATCGTCATCTATTCGCTTTTCTGCGTACCATCGCATCGCCTCTGCTGTGTGTAGAGACATGTACAGGCGCTGCAATCTAGGAATCAAGGGAAAATATCGAACAACTTTCACAGGAATTTTCTTTTTCGAACTCTTCCTATTCACCTGGAATCTGCACTGGCCACATACGGGACAATAGTCCAAATCTTTATACTCTTTGTAAAATAGCACACAATCATTCGGACATGCGTCAATTATCCTGTACTTTAGGCCGAGGCTGCTCAAGATATTTCTAACCTTATAATGAGATTTAGGAAGATTGTGATCATCAGGAAGCAACTTACATATTTGCTCCTGAATTTCGTCAAAAGCACTCACTGACATTTTGTGCTTCACTTTTATCTTCATTTGCTCCATCACATATTGCAACACATTCTCTCGACATCCAGGGAACACCGGGGTCTGCGCTTCAAGTAGCATCCGGTTGTACTTATCCATCTAACTGGTGTCAGTGGCCAAGCTAGCAGCGGGGAATGTGTCATCATGCTCATTAGTGGTACTGTAACCTCCGTCTTGGTGTTGGTGTCCACCATGACTACATCCCGGAAACGCATCATGGACCAAATCTGCAGTTGGGTTACAAGCTGGGGGTCCGGCACCACTGCCGCTGGATGAGGCACCATGGTAACTGTACCCTGAGCTGAAGTCTACTGCGCTGAACTCTACTGCTTCACCATGCTCGCTCCATGTAGTGTAACTCCACATCATACCATTTTCGTACAGGTGTTGCACCATAACATTAACCTCCACATACTAACAATTAAGACATTTCTGGCACGGACACCTGAAACGCTTCTTTCCCTGACCATGTTCTATCGCAAAATTCACAAATTCGCTAATTCCATCCATATACCAGACATCACATCTATTCTTTAATTTCATCCAACTCTTGTCCATACTGCTACAAAATATTATAATTAATTAATTATTACATATATATATATATATATATTAGTCCATTAATTTACGCTTAATTATACGTACTCGATCTACATCGATCCATCAATTACGTACGTAATTTAATCTGTATATATAGCTAACATCCATGCATGTATGTACGTTTTCACTAAATATATATTAAGCAAATTTTAACTGCGTACGTACCTGCTGGCCTTCTCGATATTAGTTAATTAAGCTAGCTAGCTAGCTAGTCAGCGGAGATCCCTAATCCTGATCCTTCTCCCTTCTCCTTCAATTCTTCTTCGATCTTTAAAATTTCCCGCGGGACAGAGGATCGGATGGAATGAAAAGAGTTTGGCATCGGGCTTATATAATGCTTCACTTAGACGACGGAGGTGTCGGTACGTCGTCTAAGTGGAAGTTACTCGGACCACGGCGTGTCGGTCCGTTGTCCAGGTGATCACCTGGACGACGGAGATGGTATTCTCCGTCGTCCAGGTGATCACCTGGAGGACGGAGATGGTATTCTATGTCGTCCAGGTGTTACTTGGACGACAGAACAGTCTCCGTCGTCCAAGTGTCACTTGGACCACGGAACAGTCTCCATCGTCCAAGTGTCACTTGGACCACGGAAAAATTACGATTCCGTGGTCTAAGTGCTGTTTTCTTGTAGTGTTGCCCACTTGGCTTCTGCAAAGGCCATCGTCAACAAGATGACGGCCATCATCAGAGCTGTGTGGTTAGCCATTTTCTGATTGATTTTCTGTCGCGTTTTGTTTGTCAAGAGATAAAGGAGATGTAAGGGTGCACGGGTTGGACGTTTCTGCAGATCGAGAGGCTCTTATATAAGGAGCGAGGATCCAATGTCGTTGAACTACCACCATAGGAAATGTCCAACTTCTTTACCAGTGAGCTTGACAACTGGTTTTAAAAACCAAGAACGTAAGAATAATTGCGTATGACTATCAATCTTTAGGTACTTGAGGAATATTTGTTTTGAATGTAGGTAACAGTAATTATAGTAAAGTGTTAATTTCCCACTTTCCCTTTGAAAGAAGCTAGAGTGTTTTTGTTTCTCTAGAAAGTTGAATGTATTGATGTGTAGAGTACCTCAATACAAGTCCTTTTTTTGGGGGAAAGGAACCTCAAAACAATACAAGTCCTTGATTTATATATATACCTCAATACAAGTCCTTACCAGAAAAGGAAATGAGATATTTCCTTGGTACACAAGAACTAGGAATCCTTCTTAAAAATGATTTTCACTCTACACACAAACCTAACTAAGAATGGATAAGACATTTCCTTGATGTGAGTTTGTTCCTTCTCTTGTTCTGCTTCAAAACAAAACAACATCAAAATGCACATTGGAATAGTAATCGATCGAGCCCCTTTGCTAGTACACGATTGAATAGTAATCGATCCATTCCTACCAAGCTGATTTTATCATTTTATGACATTGGAATTTCTTGAAGTCGGGGAAAGAATAGCTCGAGTTATAGTAAAACCCCATTAATGGAAATTAGGCAAACAAACATGCAAACCATAGCTACAACATGGCATCAAATTCCCATCCAACAGAATATTAAGCAGATAGATGCTTGGTATGGAAGAACCAGATTTTTTGTGGAATTAGGTGGACGTAGGAAAATGACATATATAAGATGATTCACTACATAATTCCTAGGAGGATTATTTCGATCAAATTAAACCTGAAACCAAGCATATAGTTATGTAGGATTATTTCGATCAAATCAAAATCATATAGCTCGATCTACACATCAATACATTCAACTTTCTAGAGAAACAAAAACACTAGCTTCTTTCAAAGGGAAAGTGGGAAATTAACACTTTACTATAATTACTGTTACCTACATTCAAAACAAATATTCCTCAAGTACCTAAAGATTGATAGTCATACGCAATTATTCGTACGTTCTTGGTTTTTAAAACCAGTTGTCAAGCTCACTGGTAAAGAAGTTGGACATTTCCTATGGTGGTAGTTCAACGACATTGGATCCTCACTCCTTATATAAGAGCCTCTCGATCTGCAGAAACGTCCAACCCGTGCACCCTTACATCTCCTTTATCTCTTGACAAACAAAACGCGACAGAAAATCAATCAGAAAATGGCTAACCACACAGCTCTGATGATGGTCGTCATCTTGTTGACGATGGCCTTTGCAGAAGCCAAGTGGGCAGAGTCAGTTCGGGCAAGGAAGGAAAAGAAGCCGTCGGAGACAGTAACCAACCTCCAGTTCTACTTCCACGACACGGTCAGCGGCAAAAACCCTAGTGCCGTGCGTGTGGCGCAAGCCGCCGACACCAATAAGTCGCTCACACTCTTTGGGGCACTTCTGATGGTCGATGACCCCCTCACCGAGACGCCCAACCCCGATTCCAAACTCGTGGGCCGGGCGCAAGGGATGTACGGGTCATCCGGCCAACACGAATTCAGCCTGATTATGGCCATGAGCTTTACGTTCACTGAGGGTACGTACAATGGCAGCTCCATCAGTATTTTTGGTAAGAACCCGCCTCTGAACCCGGTTCGAGAGTTGCCGGTTGTGGGTGGAACCGGTGTGTTCCGGCTGGCTCGTGGATATGCAATCGCTCATACACATTGGTTTGATATTAGTGGCGATGCAATTGTAGGATACAATGTCACTGTAATTCACTAGAGCTAGTTAGTTCTATTAGTTCAACAACGTTTCTTCGATTTGTATGATTATATCATTTATATGTTTAAAGCTTTTCTTTCACTTGTCCTGGTATCATAGTAGACTGTTTATAATGAGTTCAAGCTATCAGGGTCAAGTTAACGCACAATACCAGCACCAATTCTCAGAAACATAACATAAAGTTTCAAGCCAACGAACTTTGTAGTTTTAATAATCAAATCTCTATCTCCAAAAGGGTTTACAGCACCTGCTTATATTGAAGCCTACGAATACAATCAAGCTATAACTATATTATCTAGGATATATTTATTAACTAGGAATTCTTCCATGAATTGACAAGGCGGATTAACATCTCTCAAAGATACTCTATTCACAACCTGGATATATCAATGTAGTAAGATAAATAGGGGTTATCGAACACGAGGAATTAGTAAAACTAAATCCTAACAAACTACTATGCTGACAGACTCGACTACAGTACACTAATGATAACGCGAGCCTAAGCTAGACAGACTCAAATGCTACGAAACTTTGACACAGTGGAGGACTACCACACAAAATTTGAGGGTATTCGGAGTTGATTTGGTTACCGAAATAAATCGGCTAAGCTATAGCTAATGCAGAAAGTAAATGCTGAAGGTAAATATGCTAATGAATGCAAATGGATTTAAACTATATGATTATTAAAGAGTTAAGAGGAATGCAATCCACCACCGTCATTCCATCTATCTAACACATACTTAACTTAATGCACATATCCAATGAATGAAAATTCTCAGGAAGACTTGATCGTTACAACCACATCCTATTACCTAATCTTTATGCCTATGTAGGTTTGTCATGGACCTCCCCTACATCTATCCCTCTATGAACCTATAGTCATGGGCCCTAAGGTTTACAAAGAAGAAAGCATTAAGTTCTAGAAAATGTTTGAGAAGCTACAAGGGTTCACAAGTACACTATGGGCGTGTCTCACTAGACCTATGGATTTCAATCTCCCGACGGTAAAATCGGCGTATCACTATAGAGAATCCGATGGAAGAAATTATCTTCAGTCGCCCGTATCTCACGAAACTAGAACCCTAGCATGCATACTAAGTTGGCCACCAAAGCAAACATACAAGAATTCATACGGTGAATCATTCAGAGAAAGAAACCTCATTCATAAAATATGCAAAACTAGATTAAAGTGTATGTATTAAAAAGACTTCATGTACGGGGCTTCAAGCAGCCCTTAACAAAGGAAAATTGGCTACTCATAATCTTAAATAATAATATCAAAGAGTTCATGAAAGAATAATTTAAATGATGGGGAAAGAAGAACTCTTGGCGACGTCGCAATTGTGCTCGCTTGAATCCTCTGTTTTTTGTCTCTTCTCAATCTCCTTGCAAGCCAGCCGTACGTCCTCCCATTTGCTAGCTAAACATATATATATAAGCATGCAACTTGATTACCAAGCTAGCCCACGTGCAAGACTTCCACTCAAATTAGACTTCTTTCTTTATTTTACTATTAGTCTCCAAGTCCAAGTCCACTTCTACTTCTCACCAACTTTGCTCGCCAAGCCATATATATAAATAATCTCCTCTTTCAAATCCACTTCTACTTCTAGCTAAACATATATACATATATATAACTAGCAATAGCTAGTGATCACGTGCCAAGTATATCCAATTGCAATCATTAAGCCCATCTTCACTTGCATAAATTCCCTCGCCAAAGACATGCATATATAAATATATATATATATATGTCTCATTTCGCTCTTAAACTCCCTCGCCAGGCAATTCCTCGCCAAGTAGCTTCAAAATATATTATTTAATCTCATTTTCTTCATTAATCTCCAAAGTACCTAAAAACAAATAAACTTAATTAATTCACTCAATTAATAACAATAAACTAAATATAGGGAACAAATTAAATACCAAATAGACGCATAATTATGCGACTATCAAAATACCCCACACTTAGACATTGCTAGTCCTCGAGCAATACACTAAACTAAGACTCTGAAAAGACTCCAAGACTCTAACTACATGACTCCAACACCCTTAACAAATTGTCTCAGCAATCTTTCACAACTGTAACGCCAAGATAAGTGTGACTCCAAATTTATATTCCGTAAAATTTCAAAAGTTAATTTCAATGCATGACACACATGTAATATGTAGGACGAAGATATAATCATGGTGAATGTAAAGTTGTAGCATGCGAAAAACAAGTCAAGATTCAACCTCACAGGTATATGCTCTCAAAAGTGTTTCTCTCAAAGTATGTCTAAGGTATTCACTCCACTCAATTACTTGCCAAATGGACCACACCATAAGCTTACACTTGTGACAAATCTCCACAGATCAAAGGCTACCATCTTGAGGATCAAAAGGACTTCATGGGTTGTAATGAGGCTTGACTCATAGGTTAAAGAATAAGTGGATAAGAAATTCAAATATAATTCTAAAACCCAGTAGAGCACCAAATAAGAGACTTCTTCAAACTTTACAATCATGAATTTTCTCACTTTTGTGGCCGAATTTCATCTTGTTGGGCCTTCACATCATTGTTTTCATCAACAGTTAACTCGGGAATCAAGATAGACATTACACTTCTTCTTTTCTTTTTATTCATCATTTTTCATCTTTTTTTTTCAAACACTAGCTTGATACCCCACACTTATTTCTTTGCATCACTTTTCGACATTGTCGCAGTCTTCACATACCTGTCTCATGTATAGCTCTACCAAGTCCTAGAACAAGGGTAAAGATATAACTATTCTAAGGTTTACGGTCAGAGATATGTGGGTGATGACATAAAGTTTAAACATGTAGGCTCAAAGTGGTTAACTAAGGAGTGCACATCTTGTGTACAGAAAATTAGGACACAGACTTATATGGCTATGGTGGTGTCCCCTAAATGCCTTTATCACTTCCTCAATCAAAACAAGTATTGACTATAAGCTTTGAAAAGCACAAGAGCAAGTTCTAGTAATATCTAGAGTCCATTAACTTAATCTGTGGCAAGCAATTGACACTCAATAAAGAAAGCATGTGTATTCACATATAGGCTCAATCGCTCATATGTTAAATGAATCTCAACAAAGTTTAAACATGCCAAAAATCTGTACTATGTTAACTTTTTCTACATCCACTACACATTCACATATGCATCATATATCAAGATTAACCAAAGAAACTCAAATAACATGATCATCTTTCAGTCACAATTACGGAAGATATAATCACATCATGGACTAGTTAAGGTCATTTAAGACACAAAACAAAAGACTCTGTTTGGGCCTGAAATAAAGTATTTCATTTTGGGTTTGGATGGCCGAGGTCTATGCGAGCGGCCCATTATATTAGTAATTGCTTGGCGAAGAGTCAAGTGAGATAATGCCTAGCAAGCGTTCGCCAGAGGCAGACTTTGAGTTCTATTAGAACTATATCTTGTTAGCTGGTTCTATGCGGCTTTGTTGCTGTCATAACTAGTTTCATTTTAGATAGAACTCTTAAAAGAGTTATGATGGTATTAGAAGATCTATGAGTGATACGATACGTATGCTGGTGTTGGATTTAGACTATGATTACAAGAGCAGAAGGAGTTTAAAACAGAATGAATGACTGTTATTAAGCGAGTATATAAGGAGAGTAAGAACCTTGTAAGAAGCCCCCCCCCCCCTGATCAATCAAACAATCTTGCTATACGCAAACAAACCTAGACAGACGTCTCGTCCTCGAGATTTCTATCTTCTTTGCAACCAGAAGGTCAAAGTGCTTGTCACCTATCGAGTGAGAGTATTGCGACTACAAGGAAGCAATTGCAACCGGAAAGTTGAAGAGCTTGTCACTTGTATGTTGAGAGCTTGAATACTTAAAGGGAGCGAGTGTTCTCAACACTCTATTACAAGATTGCTCTGCTTTGCACGAGTAAGGACGTGTGGAGTATCGATTTCAAGACTTAGCTAGAGATTCACATATCAAAGTCCTAGGTTTCTAGGCGAAAATGACTTATTCGAGCAGGGTTGGTGCTCTCCCTGTTCTAATCGCTTAATATAGAAGTCAGGCGGTTGTAATCAGTCCATATTCCGTCAAGAGACGGTGGCACGTTAGCATATGAAGCACAAACAAGATAAACCGGTTCTCTTGGTTAAAACATCCGAAAATCATAAAAGAGACTGCTTCGCGAGAAGGATCTCTTCGCGAGAGATATTTTTGCATCGAACAGACTCTTTTTATGTTTTTCTTGACACTTTTTACTTTTGTATTTGGTTTTTCAAATAAGTCACTAAAATACCCAAGGAAAACAAAGAAAAACTCAAAAATTCCAACCTCTGGCGAGCAGCTCGCCAGACTCTGTGTACTGCGCAACACTTCTCGCCAGAATTTTAAAAACTTAATCACTCATCGTAATGGGCTGAAATTTTGTGAGCACTAACTAGACACAAGTACAAACCTTCAAGAAAAATTTCAGAAAATTAAGAGACCCCTAGCTATAGAAAATAAATGACACGAAACAGGTTATTGCTCAGTACCGAAGACTGCCGCTCGCATGACTCAGCTCCACTCGCAAGAATTATATAGAATTAATGACAGAGTGGAATGAGCTGAAATTTAGAGAGAAAAAACTAGACTCCTTTACATACATTCCCTAAAAATTTCAGAATTTACAAGACCTCTAGATATGTCAAACAAATCACACAAAACATCAAACTGCACAGTACAAAATACGAAGCTCGCCAGAGACTCATTCCCCTCGCAAGAATTTTACAGAATTGATCATAAATTGGAATGATCTGGAATTTTAAGAGCACAAATTAGACACATTTAAAAACATCCTCTAAAAATTGAAAAAATTTACGAGACCTCAAACTATGTCAAAAAAAATTGACACGAAACAGCATACTGTACAGTACCGAAAAACGAAAAATTTGTACATAGACGCTAAGGATATGATATAAACTCCACCCCACACTTGAAATTTGCATTGTTCTCAATGTAAAACAAAACTAAAACATACAATACATCAAACAAGCATGGAATGAGACACATAACACATCACCAATCACACTAAACATGGAGAAAAATAAAGCAAAGGAGAAAGAGAGAGAGTTAAGAATTTCAAATCTGGTTTTCCACGCTTCTCCATCAACATGGGTTGCCTCCCAAGTAGTGCTAAGTTTAACGTCTTCAGCCAGACAGTGCACACCAATTTCAATCCTCTGATGTAGGATCTTGAAGAGGAATCTCTTCCACGTCTCGCACTTGAGACGGCTCATAGAATGGCTTGAGTCTATGTCCGTTCACCTTAAATGTCTTCCCTATTTTTAAACTTACAATTTCTATGGCACCATGAGGAAAAACATTAGTGATAACATAAGGTCCAGTCCATCTACTTTTTAGCTTACCTGAAAACAAGCGTAGACGACTACTGAAGAGTAAAACTTTTTGACCAACAACAAACTCTTTTCTCTTAATATTCCGGTCATGAAAAGCTTTAGTCTTTTCCTTGTAAATCCTGCTGGACTCATAGGCATTGTGCCTAATCTCATCAAGCTCGTTCAACCGCAACTTCCTATGAAAACCCGCATCATCTATGTCAAAATTGAACTTCTTGACAGCCCAATATGCCTTGTGTTCCAATTCCACTGGAAGATGGCAAGCTTTTCCATACACCAACCTATAAGGAGACATTCCAATAAGTGTCGTATATGCTGTCCTGTAAGCCCACAACGCTTCATCAAAGCGTTGACTCCAATCTTTCCGGGCAGGCCCGACTGTCTTCTCAAGGATTTGCTTGATCTCCCTATTTGACACTTCCACTTGCCCGCTGGTTTGAGGATGATAAGGTGTGGCTACCTTATGTGTTACACTGTACTTCCGGAGCAAAGCATCAAAGGTTCTATTGCAAAAATGAGATCCTCCATCGCTGATAATGCATCTAGGTGTTCCAAATCTAGCAAAAATATCTTTCATAAAACAAAGAACAACCTTAGCATCGTTAGTGCGGGTGGCTTTAGATTCCACCCACTTAGAAAAATAATCCACAGCGAGAAGAATATACAAATACCCTTGGGAATTAGGGAATGGTCCCATGAAATCAATACCCCACACATCAAATATTTCAACAACAAAAACAGGGTGTTGAGGCATTTGGTCTCTTGGGCCAATGTTACCAGTCATTTGGCATCTCTCACATGATTTGTACATGACGTGGGCATCATGAAACAAAGTTGGCCAATAAAATCCACTCTCAAGCACTTTGAGAGCAGTCTTCTTCCCTCCAAAGTGTCCACCACCTGCATGTGAGTGACAAAAAGATAGAATAGATTGAAATTCAGATTCGGGTACGCACCTACGGATGATGGCATCGGTACAATGTTTCCAGAGATATGGCTCATCCCATACGTAATGCCTGGCTTCCTTGACCAGTTTGTCTTTCTGAGCTCTGCTGAAATTGGGTGGTATGTATTTACTCACCTTGTAGTTAACAATATCAACATACAATGGCACCAAATCTTGGAGAACAAGGAGCTGTTCATCCAGAAAACTATCTTTGAGAGGAAGATTATCCTCTTCTGCGTTGGAACCATGGGTGAGTCTACTCAAGTGATCCGCCACCACATTTTCAGAACCCTTCTTGTCCTTGATCTCAATATCAAACTCTTGAATTAAGAGCATCCATCGAATCAACCTGGGTTTGGCATCCTGTTTAGTCATCAAATATTTCAAAGCAGCATGGTCAGAAAATATGATAACTTTAGTTCCCAATAAATAAGATCTAAACTTTTCAAGAGCAAACACCACTGCTAAGAGCTCCTTCCCAGTAGTTGAATAGTTCAATTGTGCATCATTTAAAGTACGGGAGGCATAATAGATGACATGTGGGAGTCTTTGTGGGCGTTGGCCAAGAACAGCGCCAACAGCATAGTCTGAAGCATCACACATGAGCTCAAATGGTAGACTCCAATCCGGTGCTTGAATGATGGGAGTTGTAGTGAGCAACTCCTTGAGCTTATTGAATGCTTGCAAGAACTCATTGGTGAAGTTGAAAGCTACATCTTTCTGGAGCAATGCACATAACGGTCTGGATATCTTAGAGAAATCCTTGATAAACCTGCGATAAAATCCTGCATGTCCAAGAAAAGATCTCACCTCCTTCACAGTGGAAGGAGGGGGTAAGGTACGCACAATATCAACCTTAGCTTTATCAACCTCTATACCTCTAGCTGAAATAACATGTCCCAAAACTATACCCTGCTCCACCATAAAGTGGCATTTTTCCCAATTAAATACAAGGTTAGTTTCTACACAACGCTCTAAAACCATAGCTAAATTATGAAGACATGTGTCAAAAGAATCACCGAAAACAGAGAAATCATCCATAAATACCTCAATGATCTTTTCAACCATGTCTGAGAAAATACTTACCATGCACCTCTGAAATGTGGCAGGTGTGTTGCATAAACCAAATGACATCCTCCTATAAGCAAAAGTGTCATAGGGACATGTGAAGGTGGTCTTCTCTTGATCATCCTTATGTATGGCTATCTGGTTGTATCCTGAATAACCATCTAAGAAACAATAGTATTCATGACCTGCCAACCTTTCCAACATCTGATCAATGAATGGGAGCGAAAAGTGATCTTTTCTTGTGGTGGCATTGAGCTTGCGGTAGTCAATACACACTCTCCATCCCGTTTGGATTATTTGAGGCACCAACACGTTCTCATCATTCTTTACCACTGTGATTCCTGAACGTTTGGATACAACCTGCACATGACTAATCCATTTGCTGTCAGAAATAGCAAAAATGATACCTGCGTCTCGAAACTTGATGACTTCTTTCTTGACAAGATTTGATAACTTCCATCATGGGAGGATTGAGACAACGTTGAGCTTCCCTTGTTGGTTTAGCTCCCTCCTCCAGATGGATCTTGTGGGAACACAATGTTGGGCGGATGCCCTTGATATCGGCTACTGTCCATCCAATGGCGGCCTTGTACTCCCTAAGTACATTCAGTAACTTCTCATCTTGTAACGTTGAGAGCTTGGAAGAGACGATGATTGGAAGTGTATCATCCTCCCCTAGGAAAACATACTTTAAATTAGGGGTGGAATTCGGGCGGTTTGGTTCAGTTTTTGCTAAAAACTATAACCAAACCGTAATATTTTTTTCGGTTCGGTTTTTCAATTTAAAAAAAAAACCGTGACTATTCGGTTCGGTTTGGTTGGGTTTTTTATTTCGGATTTTTTCGGTTTCTTTCGGTTTTTTACATAATGTATAAAAAAAAACTTTTGAATAAATAACTAAAAACTTGTCTATAAAATTTCTTTTTTTGAGTTGTCTAACATTTTAATTAGATTCTATGAAAGAAATTGAGAAGAAGTGTGCATAAAGAAATTAGGATTTTAGGAGTTTAAGGTTTTTGTTTTGTATATATTTATACAATATATTACAAAATTTCTAAAATGATATCTATTTATACATACTTCGGTTTTTCGGTTCGGTTCGGTTTTTATAAATTAAAAACCATAACCAAACCAAATATTTCGGTTTTTTTCGGTTTCGGTTTATTTTGGTTTGGTTTTTTTCGGGTACGGTTTTTTTCGGTCGCGGCTCGGTTTGGATCAGTTTTTTTTTCGGTTTTCGGTTCGAATGTCCCACCCCTACTTTAAATATCGGGAAGAAGTTTCAACTCTAAAGTGGGTGCTACCTGTATAGACGGAACAAGAACATCATCTGAAATTGGAAGAGAAATGGGTTTAGAATATTTACTTTTCATAATTGGCAGGGATTCAAGTGCTTCTTTCATAGCATAATACTCCTCTTCCATTTCAAGATCCTCAGCCGAAGCTATCTCAAAAAGAGGTTCAAATTTTTCTTCTCGCCAAGCTTCAGACCTGGAACATCTTATTTTCCGGATACCTCTATGACCTTCCTCAAAGGATCCTCCTCCAATGAATAGTGAATGAATTCCTGCAGAAAACTCTCAAAAGTGTCAATTGAACAACATGAATAAGCATCATCACTATTCGGATGTTTGAGAGCTTCATAAATATTGAAGTGGATTTTCTCCTCAGCTACTTCCATACTCAATGATCCATCAAAACAATCTATCTTTGTACGTGCTGTTCTCAAGAACGGTCTCCCAAGAATCAATGGTATTTCTGATGGCATTGGCTCATGCTCCATCTCCAGCACAAAGAAATCTGCTGGGAATATCAAATCTCCCACCTGCACCAAAACATCCTCAATAATACCTTGAGGGTAACAGTTAGACCGATCAGCAAGTTTAATGGTGACACCTGTGGGAATAAGTTCTCCCATTTTCAACCTGTTATAAGCAGTGTATGGCATTAAATTAATGGAAGCACCTAAATCAAGTAAAGCACCCGCAAACCTGTGATCACCAATGGTACATGGGATCGTAAAACGTCCTGGATCACCTAACTTAGGTGGGAGCTTTCTTTGAAGCACTGCAGATACTCTCTCTCCTAAAGCCACAGTCTCAGTTCCATAGAATTTTCTCTTTGTTGTGCACAAATCTTTCAGGAACTTTGCATACTGTGGTATCTGCTTGATCTCATCCAACAAAGGGATGTTTACTCCTACCTTTCTAAACACATCCAAGATCTCCTTCTCTTTGTCAACCTTCACCTGTTTCTTCAACCTGCTAGGAAAAGGTAAATTAGGAATAATGGAAGGAGAAGGACTAGAGGATACCTGACCTGATTTTTGATTTGTCAGTTCTTCTGTTTCAGGTGCATTTTCGACGGCTCGAATTGGGGTTCCTGCAGAATCTTCTGACGGCTTGTCCAACGGCTTGTAAGGGACAAGTTGTTCAAGCATGAGCTCCTCCCATTTTCTCTTTGTTAACTCGGGCAGTTCTTCCAACATCTTCCCACTCTTCAGGGTCATGGCATGAGCTTCATATTTTGTGTTAGGACTTGGAAGAGTGTTACTAGGAAGACTTCCTTCCTTGACTTGAGCCATTCTTTGCTGCATTTGGCTCATTTGTCATTCAAGTAAGTCAATTTCTTTTCCTTGCTGTAGAGCTGTAGCCTTGAGTTCTTGAGTTGTGGCCTTGATATCTTGGCGAAAGGCACTACTCTCCTCTCGTTCCTTTTTGTTGTCAAACATCATTTGTTGCATCAAGGCTTCCAAGGTAGAATTTTCTGATGATGTTTGAGCTTGTGCTTGTTGTTGCTGAGGCATACACCTTTGGCCAAACTGCTGCCCATCTCCTGTAAGCTGCCTCTGTTGAAATTCAGGTGGAACAATGGGAGGATTGAGCACATTATTTCTCCTATAGCTCAACAGGTCTCTATTTCCACCATATGTGTTGGGCTGTCTTTGGAAGTAATTTGCTTCTTCCTCTTGATCAACTTTTTTATCTGCTCTAAACTTGGGACAATCATCTGCTAGATGGCTTGAAGCTGAACATAAAGTACACACAACCTGAGCTGCAGCAACTGTTGTCTTCTTGCTCACTTTCAGACTACTCGCAATCAGAGCAATATCATTCTCCATAGAGCTTAATCTTTTTTCCATGGCTCCATCGATTGCAACTGCATTGAGAGACCTTCTACTTGCTCTCATAGATCTATCCCTTGACTGAAATTGCCTTGAATTTTCTGCTTGATTCTCAACAACTTCCTTGGCTTCAACTCCAGTCATATTCCACCAATTTCCCCCACAAGCTTAATCAAGCTTTGACCTGTTGAAAGAATCAAGTCCTTCATAGAAGAACTCCATTTGAGTGTTGAGGTCAAACTTATGATGAGGGCATTGTCGAAGAAGACTCTTAAACTGGCTCCAGGCTTCATGTAATTCATCACTGTCTTTCTGCCTGAATGTGCTAATTTGCTTCTTCAAGTTCTTGGTGCGAGAAGCAGAGTAGAAATCTTTCATAAATTCAGAGCACATCTTCTCCCATGTGTCTATAGATAAAGGAGCTAAAGAATTATACCATGCTTTTGCTTGCTCCTTCAAAGAGAACGAAAACAAGAGGAGTTTCACAGTATCCTCTTCCACATTAGTCGATCTCTGGATTCTGCACAATGCTGTAAACTCATTGAGATGGTCCTGAGGGTCTTCAGAAGGCGTTCCTCTGAAGTGTGGCAGATTCGATATAAGTGATGGGGGAATAGAATAAGCCCCCAGATTCTCTGGTAGTACAAACGGTGAATCTGCTGCACCTGTGCCCGGTATAAAGGACTCTCTCAGCTTGGTTGCATTTGCCATTCTTTTTGGTGATGGTGGTGGTGTTGGAATACTTTGTTCTTCCTCAAACTCATACTCTGTATCAGAATGTATTTCTTGCTCCGGCAGACCACCACTGTTCACGTTCATGGACCGTTGTCCCTGCTGCTTCCTGTTTTGCCTTGCTGCGTTCAATCTCTGGATCAAGTAATAATGGCTCAGCGCTTCTTGTGTGCCTAGTACGCATACACAATGCTCCTGCACACAGAAGAGACAGTAAAACTCAAAAGAAAAAAGAAAAACAAAATAAAACAAAACTGAAAATTAAAGACTCTATCAGGACTTAGAATTAAGCAATTCTCCGGCAACGGCGCCAAAATTTGACAAGACGGATTAACACCTCTCAAAGATACCCTATTCACAACCTGGATATATCAATGTAGTAAGATAAATAGGGGTTATCGAACACAAGGAATTGGTGAAACTAAATCCTAACAAACTACTATGCTGACAGACTCGACTATAGTATACTAATGATAACGCGAGCCTAAGCTAGACAGACTCAAATGCTACGAAACTTTGACACAGTGGCAGACTACCACATAAAATTTGAGGGTATTCGGAGTTGATTTGGTTATCGAAATAAATCGGCTAAGCTACAACTAATGCAGAAAGTAAATGCTGAAGGTAAATATGCTAATGAATGCAAATGGATTTAAACTATATGATTATTAAAGAGTTAAGAGGAATGCAATCCACCACCGTCATTCCATCTATCTAACACATACTTAACCTAATGCACATATCCAATGAATGAAAGTTCTCAGGAAGAGTTGATCGTTACAACCACATCCTATTACCTAATCCTTATGCCTATGTAGGTTTTTCATGGACCTCCCCTACATCTATCCCTCTATGAACCTATAGTCATGGGCCCCAAGGTTTACAAAGAAGAAAGCATTAAGTTCTAGAAAAGGTTTGAGAAGCTACAAGGGTTCACAAGTACACTATGAGCGTGTCTCGCTAGACATATGGATTTCAATCTCCCGACGGTAAAATCGGCGTATCACTATAGAGAATCCGGTGGAAGAAATTATCTTCAGTCGCCCGTATCTCACGAAACTAGAACCCTAGCATGCATACTAAGTTGGCCACCAAAGCAAACATACAAGAATTCATACGGTGAATCATTCAGAGAAAGAAACCTCATTCATAAAATATGCAAAACTAGATTAAAGTGTATGTATTAAAAAGACTTCATGTACGGAGCTTCAAGCAGCCCCTTAACAAAGAAAAATTAGCTACTCATAATCTTAAATAATAACATCAAAGAGTTCATGAAAGAATAATTTAAATGATGGGGAAAGAAGAATTCTTGGCAACGTCGCAATTGTGCTCGCTTGAATCCTCTGTTTTTTGTCTCTTCTCAATCTCCTTGCAAGCCAGTCGTACGTCCTCCCCTTTGCTAGCTAAACATATATATATATAAGCATACAACTTGATTACCAAGCTAGCCCACGTGCAAGACTTCCACTTAAATTAGACTTCTTTCTTTATTTTACTATTAGTCTCCAAGTCCAAGTCCACTTCTCACCAACTTTGCTCGCCAAGCCATATATATAAATAAGCTCCTCTTTCAAATCCACTTCTACTTCTAGCTGAACACACACACATATATATATATAACTAGCAATAGCTAGTGATCACGTGCCAAGCATATCCAATTGCAATCATTAAGCCCATTTTCACTTGCATAAATTTCCTCGCTAAAGACATGCATATATAAATATATATATATATATATGTCTCATTTCACTCTTAAACTCCCTCGACAGGCAATTCTTCGCCAAGTAGCTTCAAAATATATTATTTAATATTCTTTTCTTCATTAATCTCCAAAGTACCTAAAAACAAATAAACTTAATTAATTCACTCAATTAATAACAATAAACTAAATATAGGGAACAAATTAAATACCAAATAGACGCATAAATATGCGACTATCATGAATCTCCCAATATCTTTACTTTGAATTTGAGTCATAGTCCTCCAAATGAGCTGGGAGTTTAGGAGTCCTTCTTGGACGTTCATCTTTTCTTTGTGCATCAGCAAGGCCTGGTCCGTTCTCATGCATTAACTCTTCGTGACCTTGACTTACTTCGGATGCTCCTGCATCAGTTTATGTGATGCTCTCTATCTATATTTTTCATATAAGTACTTCATCGATCATGATTCTCTACAGTTAAAGAATATACAGTTCCATAAATTTTTTAAAATTTGGTCTCTTAATTTAATCTCACTACAAGAAAAAGTGACTTAGACGACGGAGCATTTCCGTCGTCTAAGTGACAGTCTCCGTCGTCTAAGTACTTGGACGACGGAAAATCCGTCGTCCAAGGTACGTGCTCCAAGTGCTGTCGTCTAAGTACTTAGACGACGGAGAATTTAATCTCCGTCGTCCAAGTTCACTTGGACCACGGAGAACGTCCGTGGCCCAGGTGGTGACTTAGACGACGGAGATTAATGTCTCCGTCGTCTAGGTGACTACCTGGGCCACGGAGAAGCTAACAATCTCCGTGGCCCAGGTATGAACTTAGACGACGGATCTCCGTCGTCTAAGTCACAACCTGGGCCACGGAGATTGTTAGCTTCTCCGTGGCCCAGGTAGTCACCTAGACGACGGAGACATTAATCTCCGTCGTCTAAGTCACCACCTGGGCCACGGACAAGCTAACAACGTCCGTGGCCCATGTGGGGACTTAGACGACGGAGATTAATGTCTCCGTCGTCTAAGTGAAAAATTAATTTTTTAAAAAAAATTAAATTCAAAAATATTATTAATATTAATTGAAAAAAAATTAATTAAATTAATTAAATACACTAAATTAATAAAATAATTAAAATTAATTTGTACATACATAATCGAAAAAACCCATAATTAAAAATGAAAATATTATTCGTAATGCGGAAATTAAGAAACGAAATAATAAACTACTAGCTAGCTAAAACACTGGAGGAGCAGATGCGCCGCCTCGTCCTCCGCCTCCAGCCGGGTCGTCGTCGTCGGGGAATGGGTTCGGAGGAGGTTGACATTGTCTTTGAGCTTGTTGCATAAGGGCGATGAGTTGGGCTATTCGCTCGTCTTGCTGGTCCATTCTTTGGCGCATGGCAATATTCTCCTCCCGTGCGATTCGAGCCTCTTCATAGGCTGCCGCAGCTTGAGAACTTCTCCGCCGCCCCGAACCTCCCGTAGATGATGACTCAGAGGTCGACAAATCTCGAACCACCTTAGGCCCGAAGTGCCTAACCTCCTTGCCAGCTCTACGACCGTAGACCTCATCCGCAATTACTATTTGGCTCTCCACAGATAGAGGAGGCAGGTCTTCTAGCGGCACATCTGGGAACGCAAGCTGAGTGTTAGCCAATTCTTCCTGCGCACGCTCTATCACTCTTGCCTACAAAAGAATAATAAATTTATTATAATGAAATAATATTTAAATAATAATTACTATAATTATTAGCGCACACACATATATATATATATGACTTACGTCGCGTTGACTCGCTTCATTATCGAGCCCAGGCGTCACGTACGCGCTTACGCTTGCATCGAGATAAGGGTGTTTGGAGCCCTTATCCCTGTGCTCCTTGGCAATTTGAATGAGTTGCTTGGCGCCGGAAGTATGGTGCTTGTCCTTCTTCCCCCGGTTGGCTTTGTTGACACCGGAGAATTTCTGTTAGACAACATAATGAAATCATTAAAAAATTTATAAGTAACTAAAATTTAGAGTATTCAATTATCTTAATTGAAATAAAAAAAGTAAATTAACACCTGAAATTGCTCATCGGCAAAGTGGTTACACAACCACTCCCACTCATCTTCTCTATCCCCACGCAGCTCTTCGGGGGGAGGCACGGGACCGTTAGTTCGGAAGTACTGATGGAGCCTGTACTTCCAATCTTTGAAGATGTTGTTGGCGGTTTGGTTGATATGCCTCAACATCGCCGGATCCGGATCCACCGCAAATTGTTCCTATCAGAAATAAATTGGAAATTATAATCGTATATATTATAAAATTATATATAACTAATATTAAAAATAGTATATAATAACTAAAATTGTACGTATTACGTACCGAAAGATCCTTAAAGACTTTCGCCTTCTCCGAATCCGGCACCTCCCTCCAAGTAGGGGCAGTGATACGAACCCGGTTACGAACAATCGACCCAATGCTATGAGCCGAGAGACTTGCTAGCTGAGGTGTGGGAGGGCCACCGGTGAATTCGTCGTAGGGCAAGGCGATCTTGCTCCCGGTCGCCTTGCAAATTTTCTCCGCCTTTCCACCTTTAACGAGACCCCGAGTCTTTTTCGGTTGGGGGTCAGTGGGGGCCCTCCTTTGCTTACGGCGGGCGCTGTACATGATAGAATCGGCCGTCGAAGACGCCTGAGTACTTCCCGTTGAAGCGGTACCGGGCGTCGGAGTTGAAAAGGGGTCGACGTCATCACCGCTTGAGAGAAATGGGGCAGAGGGAATTTCCCCAGAAGGCCCCGGATTGAGGGCGTCGTCCTGCGGTTGAACCCAACCGACTTGGGCCGCCAACATTTGGAGCATCTCATCTTCTGACTCCTGTTGGGCTTTCTTCTTGCCGGATGTGGTCTTTGGCGGAGCCATTTAAACCTAAGAGTACGGTGTTAAAATACGCGTACCTACTTACCATAATAATTACAACTTAAAAATTTACGCTAATTAATTAAGTACGTTTAAGATTTAAATAGAGTACACTAGCTTGGCATTTTCGGTCGTTCAATGGACGTGCGACCCGCGCGATAAAGTGTAAATTTTCAATTAATCAGCCTTGGTTAAATCGAAAAACATGGCCAGTTAGGGATAGAGATAACGCGAGAGGCAGGACTAATTTCGACAAAAGTCTTTCTTAGTCCAAATCCTGTCACCAGTCATAACCCGTTTCTAGACACCATGTCCGACATTCGGCCAATTTTTCGAAAATTTACACTCCCTCAAATCCTTTGCAAACTCCGCCCTCAACCTCGTGTCCATAACTTCACTTAGGTTATGGTGTGCGGTGATGAAATCCACACATCACGAGGGGTTAAGGAGATAAGCAAGGAAAAGAGGCGTCATCTATTCCAAAGAGTGCGACTTAATTACACCAAGCCTATGTACTAAATTTAAATCGAACACGTACTACTAATTAATTTAATCTCATATTTATTTAATTATGCAACTAATTAATAAATAATTACAATAATATTTATTCATTTCATAAATTATCAAGTAATTACAATTATTCATTTAATTATTATTAATATATAACAATAATTTACCATTTAATTAATTAATAACAATATGTAATCATTTATTTAATTAATAACAATAATTAATCTAAATATAATTAATAACAATAAATTTACAATTATTCATTTAATTAGTATTAATAGCAATAATTAATAAATAACATTAAAATAATCATTTAAGAAATATTTAAAACTAATTAATTAAAAAAAAATTATTTTAATAAGGGAAAAATAGAAATTTACCGAATCGGAGTTTTTCGAGAGTTTTCTGCGAAAATCGCCGGAGTTGTGTCGTCGGAGAGGAGGAACCACGCCGGAAATAATGTCGTCGGAGCGTCGCCGGAGGAGAATCGCCGGAATGAGAGAGAGAGAGGAGATGGAGGAGAGAAAGTTGTAAGGGATGAGGAAAAGAAGATGAGGCTCGGCCTATTTATAGAGTTTCACTTAGACGACGGAGCACTATTCTCCGTCGTCTAAGTTCACTTAGACGACGGAAACAGTGTTTTCCGTCGTCTAAGTGAAGAGTCAAATTTTTTCGAACCGGCGCCAAATAAATGGGCGGGCCGTTTCACCGCCATAAATGTTGACTTAGACGACGGAGACAGTGTTTTCCGTCGTCTAAGTGGAATTTCAAGCGGCGCCGAAAATTGAGGCGGCAAATCGAACCGCCATGTTATTTCGACTTGGACGACGGATATGTAGTTTTCCGTCGTCCAAGTGAACACTTGGACGACGGAAAACGACATATCCGTCGTCCAAGTCAATATTTACATCGAAAAATAATAAAAATTTTATTCGAACCGCCATGGTAATTTGAACCTAGACGACGGATACGGTCATTTTCCGTCGTCCAGGTGAACACTTGGACGACGGAAAATGACCGTATCCGTCGTCTAGGTTCAAATTATGGAAAAAAAAATATTTAAATTAATTCGCTAGGAATTTAGCGATCTGTCATTCGAGTGAAATAGTCGTACAATATCGATGAACGCATCGTATATATAAACAGATAAATTTGAACCGCCGAATAATTTTACGTTTTGAAAGTTGTTAAGTATCGACTAATCTTTAAGACTTTAGTGTTCACTTGTAGTTGCTGATTTGCAGCAGAGTACTAACGAAATTGAATGTGGACAAAACAACCGTTGGATATGTTCGTCGTAACATAATATATAATTACTATAAAGGACCAGGAAATAATAAGTTCGGGAAGGGTTTCATCGGCACAGTCAACCGCAAAACCGAGAATTTCACAAACCGGAAACGTGGATACAGGACATTTCGCAACTCCGATTTTCGAACCGTCGAAGCTCACACACCAAGAATATACTACTCTAAAGCCTTGACGAAAAGAATATGCATTCGAAGATGGTCTAGATGGTCGTTGTCTTAGAAAAAATTACGAAATTTACACCTGGACGACGGATACGACATTCTCCGTCGTCCAAGTACACACCTGGACGACGGAGACGCTAATATCCGTCGTCCAGGTGTGTACTTGGACGACGGAGAATGTCGTATCCGTCGTCCAGGTGAATATACCCTGAATTCAGGGGTTAGGGGTCCTTAGGGTATAGGGTATAGGGTTTGTCACTTGGACGACGGAGACAGTCATTCTCCGTCGTCCAAGTGTGTACCTAGACGACGGATAATGACTGTCTCCGTCGTCCAAGTGTAAAACCCTGAATTCAGAGGTTAGGGCCGTAGGGTTTAGGGTTTAGGTCGTCCCCGGTCATTTGTATGTTCGTTCAATTATTCTCATTCAAGAATATAATTAAAAAAATGATCGATCGATCCGATCATGCTACATTTAGTGTCGAGGATTTAGGGTTTGAAGGGCTGCTTGAGCGAAATGTAGAGCAGCTTCAGCTAGCTTACTTTTAATAAGATCAGAGAATACACCGATGAAGTTGAAAGCAAAGAGAGGGGCCGGGACTACGTACAAAATTTGTGCTCTCAATAATACTATCACAAGTCAATATATATAATCATATATAGGGACCCATAATTAATCCAATTTATACATAAATAGTATTTAAAAACAATAAAACCAACCAAAGCTGGACGAGGAATCTTAAAGTCTCGACATAATAGAAATCTTTCACCTTTTTACGATGCATCGATCGATCATATATATATTACAATAATAAATTAGGGTTTACCAATTAATGATCCTCGTCGTGTGACCGTACTCTTCGTCATAATCGTCATCATCATCATCACCGTTATCCGATTGCTCATCCTCCTCATCGTACTCAACATCGTCCGAGGAATAACCAGAGTTGTCGTCATCGTCCTCATCCTGCACGTCTTCTTCATCTACCTCAATAATCTCTTCTTCAGTTAGATCTGTACAACCATCAGGCATGGGTAACCGTTCACCGTCTTGAACCAGGTCCATTATGTCGGAGCGGATGACAGAAATATTAGGCTCTTGATAGGCAGGAATGTCTCTATCTGGTTCAGCAGCATCTTCAGTCGTCGCCGGTGTCCCTTCAATTATCTCTGTATTCCAAACTCCTCGATGAGAGATCTGGTTCACTATTTTCCACCCGTCACCAGCTTTCGGATCGTCGAGATAGAACACCTGCCTAACTAAGGTGGCGAGAGCGAAAGGCTCATCCTCATACCAGCTTGAGTTTGTATCGACTGATAAAAGTCCCAGGTCTTCCTTTGTACGCTTGAACCATCTGCACTTGAATAGGAAAACGTTGACATCATTCCCGTAACATAGCTGAACCACATATACGATCATTCCGTAATATAGATCAGGGTCTTTCCCAACCG
Source organism: Geum urbanum (assembly GCA_946800695.1). Lineage (NCBI taxonomy): Eukaryota > Viridiplantae > Streptophyta > Magnoliopsida > Rosales > Rosaceae > Geum > Geum urbanum. The sequence goes on along the minus strand of OX327002.1, from coordinate 1,788,354 downwards.
CTATCCCACTGTTTTGTGTTCTTCTTCCTTCATCTCGCGCCAATGAATGGAACTTCACACCGTTCACAAAACATCCCGGATAAATATAGTGTTTAATCGGCTTCCCTGCTAGCAAGTGCTTTGGCCAAGACCACCACCCCCCGTGGTTTTCGGATTTTTGCAGATCAATCATCTGCGAAAATGGAAAAATGTAAGGGTTTACTTTCTACAAATTAAACATGCATGATCTCAATATGTATATAAATCACTAAATACGTACCCATTGGAAGAAATAATCGGGGAACTTTTTCTTAACCATTTTCTCAATCCACGCCGAACTCTTGTCTGGATATAACGCCTGAAGCCTCTCCCTGTATGACATCATGTACGGCTCAACTTCGTCACAGTCTCGTAACACTACCCAATGTGCCTCAATAAGTTCTTCCCGTGTTAACGTTTCCTTTAATACTCCTCTAAACGGTCGGACGACATTGGTGACGACAGAAAGATTGATGCGGGCACTGGGATCGGAGGCAGTTGGAGGTGGTGGATCTTTGAGGTACCTGTTGCAGTAAGTAACGCACTCATGCATTAGGTATGTCTCTGCTATGGAGCCATCCGGGGCCGACCTGTTTTTGACGAATGACTTATACTGTCCAAGCTGTCTACAAAATTAATCAAACGTACAATAAAAATAAGTACATGCATATAGCTAGCTAGTAATCTCCAGTGGAACAAATTATGAATCGAAAAACCTGTATAATTAATTAGTTGTACGTACCTTTCTTGAGGATACATCCAAGTGTACTGGACCGGACCAGAAATGAGAACCTGCTCGGGCAGGTGGATCATTAGGTGAATCATTATGTCGAAGAAAGCAGGAGGAAAAATCCTCTCTAGTTTGCAAATGATGTGCACAATTTGTTGTTGCAATTCCACGACATCTGACTTCTTTAATTCTCTGGCGCATAACCTCTGCCACCATCTGCACAATGCCACTATTGGTTCTACGACGTCGCGAGGCAAATATGGTCGAATTACCACTGGAATCAGACGTTGCAGCATAACGTGATAGTCATGTGTCTTTAGACCAACAAACTTGTGTTGCACCTCGTCCACTGCTCCAGTTATAGTAGCTGCATACGTGGCCGGATAACGAACGCCCTTAAACCAGTGAAATACAGAACGTCTAAGTGTCGGCTTCACTGTGTACGGTGCAGCTGGCATCTTGTTGTACACTCCTTTCCTATCCCTCCTCAACCACAAGGGACGACGTAGATTCATTGATTCCAAATCTTTGCGCGCTTTGGGAGTATCTTTAGTCTTGAACTTAATACCGAGAATTGTTCCCACCACGCTGTCGCACACATTCTTTTCTATGTGCATCGCGTCCAAGTTGTTCCTCAGCTTCAACTTCGACCAGTAAGGGAGTTCAAAGAATATACTCTTGTGATCCCAATAGCTCAGATCATGTGGAGGAATTGGATTGCATTTCTTTACATCCGCGTCGTTAGTCAACACACCAAAGTCGAAATAGCTCAACCTCTCTAAAATCTCTTCGCCCGACCAACTACGGGGTTTAGGATTGTTCTCTACCGTCCCGTCGAAATGAGCTTCATCCTGTCGCCAAGGGTGGTCGTGAGGGAGCCATCTACGGTGACCCAAGTAACACACCTTCCCTGCGTGCCAACTAGAGTTCACGTCGTCCAAACATATAGGACATCCATTATATCCTTTTGTCCTGCACGCTGCCAACATCCCATACGCTGGAAAATCGCTGATCGTCCACATTACGGCAGCCCTCATCGTGAACATCGTGTTAGTGAATTTGTCATAAGTTGGGACTCCATTTTCCCACAACAGTTTCAGCTCGTCGATCAAAGGTCTGAGGTAGACATCTAAGCACTTCGATGGAGATTTAGGACCTGGAATTAATACGGTAAGGAAATTAAATTCCTTGTTCATGCACATCCACGGAGGCAAGTTGTACGGCATCAGAATAACTGGCCAAGTGCTGACGGCGGAGCTATTACTTCCCCAAGGATTGAATCCGTCTGTAGATAGGCCGAGTCTAACATTTCTAACCTCTGAAGCAAAGTCTCCAAATTCTCTGTCGAAATGTTTGAAACCCTCCCCATCTGCGGCGTGTCGCAGGACATCGTCATCTATTCGCTTTTCTGCGTACCATCGCATCGCCTCTGCTGTGTGTAGAGACATGTACAGGCGCTGCAATCTGGGAATCAAGGGAAAATATCGAACAACTTTCACAGGAATTCTCTTTTTCGAACTCTTCCTATTCAACTGGAATCTGCACTGGCCACATACGGGACAATAGTCCAACTCTTTATACTCTTTGTAAAATAGCACACAATCATTCGGACATGCGTCAATTATCCTGTACTTTAGGCCGAGGCTGCTCAGGATATTTCTAACCTTATAATGAGATTTAGGAAGATTGTGATCATCAGGAAGCAACTTACATATTTGCTCCTGAATTTCGTCAAAAGCACTCACTGACATTTTGTGCTTCACTTTTATCTTCATTTGCTCCATCACATATTGCAACACATTCTCTCGACATCCAGGGAACACCGGGGTCTGCGCTTCAAGTAGCATCCGGTTGTACTTTTCCATCTCACTGGTGTCAGTGGCCAAGCTAGCTGCGGGGAATGTGTCATCATGCTCATTGGTGGTACTATAACCTCCGTCTTGGTGTTGGTGTCCGCCATGACTACATCCCGGAAACGCATCATGGACCAAATCTGCAGTTGGGTTGCAAGCTGGGGGTCCGGCACCACTGCCGCTGGATGAGGCACCATGGTAACTGTACCCTGAGCTGAAGTCTGCTGCGCTGAACTCTACTGCTTCACCATGCTCGCTCCATGTAGTGTAACTCCACATCATACCATTTTCGTACAGGTGTTGCACCATAACATTAACCTCCGCATACTGACATTTAAGACATTTCTGGCACGGACACCTGAAACGCTTCTTTCCATGACCATGTTCTATCGCAAAATTCACAAATTCGCTAATTCCATCCATATACCGGACATCACATCTATTCTTTAACTTCATCCAACTCTTGTCCATACTGCTACAAAATATTATAATTAAATAATTATTACATATATATATATTAGTCCATTAATTTACCATTAATTATACGTACTCGATCTACATCGATCCATCAAATTACGTACGTAATTTAATCTGTATATATAGCTAATTAACATTCATGCATGTATGTACGTACGTACGGTTTCCCTAAATATATATATATATATATATTTAATCATGCAAATTTTAACTGCCTACGTACGTACGTACGTACCTGCTCGCCTTCTCGATATCTGCAGTTAATTAAGCTAGCTAGTGATCGAACACCGGAGATCCTTTAATTAATTTCTAGCCCCGGCCTAGCCTAATCCGGCCTTCTCCTTCTCCTTCGATCTCAAAAATTCCCCACGGGAGAAAATATAATGGAATGATCGAAGCTAAGAGAGTTTGGCATGGCCTATATATATATATAATGCTTCACTTAGACGACGGAGGTGTCGGTACGACGTCTAAGTGGAACTTACACCACGACGTGTCGGTCCGTTGTCCAGGTGATCACTTCTCCGAGGTCCAAGTAAAACTTAGACGACGGAGATGTAATTCTCCGTCGTCTAAGTTTTACTTGGACCACGGAGAAAGCTCCGAGGTCTAAATGTTACTTAGACGACGGAGATGTAATTCTCCGTCGTCCAAGTGATAACCTGGACGACGGACACGTCTCCGAGGTCCAGGTACTTACCTAGACGACGGAGAAATTACATCTCCGTCGTCTAAGTTACACTTAGACCTCTCCGTCGTCTAAGTGTTACTTGGACCACGGAGAAATCTCCGAGGTCTAAGTGTAACTTAGACGACGGAACTAATACTGTTCCGTCGTCTAAGTCCTCTTTTCTTGTAGTGTCTGATGGTTAATTAAATGCCATATTAGATCATAAATAAAATTTCACTTTTTTGTAAACAACCAGGCAGATTATTTAATGTTGGTGGTGTTGACAAAAAAAGTCAAAAAAATTTACTATAATCTTATGTTACATCTAATTAACCATCAAATTAGATTAAGTGATAAGATTTTAAGAATTATGAAACAGTATATTCATCAACTATAGAGAATCAAAATCCAAGTACTTCATATATAGCACATTTTATCAACCCGCGTCTCGAGAAGAGATCACTCTACTTATATATGGCCATTATCTTTGCGCTCAAGGGCGGCAAGCGACAACAGTTTTATTAAATTGGGATGCATCGTTCTCCTCAAGAGTTTAAGATAATTTCCAAAAGAATCACATTATCGATTGTCATAGCTAGACGATGTGCGTGGTCACGAAAGATTAAAGAAAAGCAAAACTTAGAAATAAATTAGGAATTTAGGATATTGGAGCGAGAAGTCATCAATTTCTATTAATCCATAAATGTAAATGACGGTAGATTCAATTTCTATTCGATGCATATATGATATGCGCACAAAAACAATTAAAGCAGATTCAATTTCTTGCATCATTACGCATTCTAGCTCGATCATCTTCTTCTCCAAATTTTATTTAGCCATCATTTCTCTTTTAAAAGAGAGAATTAATCCTGCACATCCGAGTAGTAAACACACATGATGATCCGTTGATCTTGATATCATTTATAATTTTTGAAGAACAATAATAAAAAAAACACTGAGATTAAAGATAGAGCAATTACTTGCTACAGTCAGTCTTGGGGTCAAGAGGAACAGGAACAGAGACTTTGCAAAAGTCAGGAAGCTTTTTCAATTTGTCAGTATCAATTGGAATGCCAGCAGCAGCCTTCTTGAAACATTCACACAAACTCCTTCGAATTTCAGTGCTAGTGGCTGCAGCTGCCACTTTTGAAACACCATCACAACAAGAAATGGTCGGAGTTGGTGGTCCACTGGGATCCAAATAAGGTTTACATGGCAACACATCGAGTATAGCATCTTGGCATGTGATATCACCATTTGCAGGGGAGCATGTGTTGAAGATGATGGCCATAAATGCCACACCAAGAGCTAAGAGCGACGTCTTCTCCATACTCACTGAGAACAAATAAAGAGAGCTAACAATGAAAATCACTAGAGAATACCAAAGATTTTGTTTTTTAGTTTTGGTTGCAAAAGCTAAAGTGCGATTTAGAAGCATAGAAGTGTGCTTCTTTTATAGAGGGAATGCTAACTAGCTAGCACTCATATTGAACTTATTACTTTGAATTAAAAAAAATACTACATGTAAATGTGATTAACTTAATTGAGTTTTCCTGCCTAAAAATATGGTTTGACTAACCGTTATAGAAATAAATATAAATAAATAATAAAAAGAAGCGAATATTCTCACTATTCTTGTACTTACACTATTATTTTACAGAAGAATTACTAGTACTTATATGCGAACTCATTAATTAGAATTGATTTTTTTATTCTACTTGTAGATATGATTACTTTAACCGACTATTCATGCCTTAAAAATGTGATTTGACTAACCATACGTTATAAATAAAACCAAGAAAAATGATGAATGGTCACACTATTGTTGTGTTTATACTAATTTTGTACAGAGGTATTGCTAGTGAATTTAATCTTGCACTCTTGTTGCATTCTAATGCATTTGTTGTCGTCCCAACTAACCATTATAATTCATGTAAGTTTGCACTTCAGATCCGGAATAGCCAGTTGAAGTCAGTATATAGAAAAAAGGCATATTTTTATGTACATAGTAAGTTGGTAACGACGACACATGCTACAAATAACGATATATATATATACATTGAGTCTTAATCTGGTGGTCAATAAATTATGTGGTCAGTTGTGGTCAACTACCGTTAGATCTACATCTAATGGTGGGTGATTAAAAAATAGTTGGAAGATAATTCATTATCGACCGTTAGATGGAGATCTAACAGTAATTGACCACGATTGACCACGAAATTTATTGACTACCAGATTAAGACCGTATAAACATTGGGTTTCGTTTTTCTAACACTCTAATCTACAAGTTTACAACCCTAGCAAATTAAAAATCTACAAGGGCTAGTTTTTTTTTCTTTTGAAAGGACAAGCTAGTTTACACTACTGGAGGAGGGAATCGGGGCGACGTAGTTATATTTCTACGTCGCTCCGATTTTAGATGAGACGACGTACATTGCCTTTGATAAAAAGTACGTCGCTTCAAAAAATTGAGGCGACGTAGATTGAAGTACGTCGCTTCAACAAACTGAGGCGACTAGTTTTTCATTCGAAGCGACCAAACTAATCTACGTCGCTTCGAATAAAAACTAGGCGACGTAGATTGAGCAATCTACGTCGCCTAGATTTTATTCGAAGCGACGTAGATTAGTTTGGTCGCTTCGAATGAAATTGAGGCGACGTAGATTGATCAATCTACGTCGCCTCGTTTTTTTAAAATCTGGATCTACTCTTCTTCTTAAAGTCAACCCGTTCATAAAGTTAGAATTTTAGAAAAACAGTTCTCCGTCGTTCTGCAGCTGTTTTGGGCGATTTTGGGGAGAAATTAGAGGAAATTGAGAAAGAAGGTTGTTCTTGCCATTGATTTGATTCTTGAGTAAGGTTAGTTTGATTTGTATCTCTTTAACCCTCTTTATGACCATAATATGTTAAATTAGAAGTGAAATTGAAGTTTTGGTGAAATGTTTGAAGTTGAATTGAATTTGGTGTTATGTTGTAGTTTTAGTGTTTGAATCATTGAATTGTGTTAAATCATGTTATGGGTTCATGAATAATGTTTGAAATTTGGTTAAGTTTAGTGAAATTTATTGATGATTAGAAGTGAAATTGAAGTTTTGGTGAAATGTTTGAAGTTGAATTGAATTTGGTGTTATGTTGTAGTTTTAGTGTTTTAATCATTGAATTGTGATAAATCATGTTATGGGTTCATGATTAATGTTTGAAATTTGGTTAAATTTAGTGAAATTAATTGATGATTAGTGTAGATTATGTGTATTCGAGCCTTAATTAGTAGTGTTATTAGTGTTAATCATGAAATCGAGCGTATGGCTATATATAATTGTGGTGTTTATCAACTTAGAACTCCCGTTTGAGAATGAACAACTCATCTAGTTGATCGAGTTGAGTTGTTGATTCTCGAATTGTCCCATTTTTGGACACTTTAGGTGAACATGACTTTGTTGATCCTTTTGCTATTCGTGTGATTTCAGTTTCAGTTTTGGGATATGGTTTCGACAGTGTCTCCTTTAAATGTTCCCCGAGTGCAAATTAGGTTGTTTAGATATGTGTGCACTCGGGGAACTGTAGGGAGATGCTGCCGAAATTTTCCTAAACTGGAGCTGAAACGCATGGGTGCAAAAGCGTTGACAAATGTCGTGTTCCCCTGAAGGGGATAGGACCCAACCCGGAGGTATAAGGCGAAGAAGTGTGGGGTTTTGGTTGAATCGCAACTGTGGCGTGGTAACTTTGTTCATATTGATTGTTTATGTTGACAGGAAACATGGACGGACTCCCAGACAAAACTTGGATGACATATCATCGTGCTGATCCAGGGTACATCACAGGCATATTCGAGTTCATGAATTTTGCCCGGCTACATAGTAACGGAGCCGATTATTACTTTTGCCCGTGCAAACGTTGTAAGAACGGTCCGTTCAAGGTTACTATGGATGTCATGTATCATCACTTATCACACAGTGGTTTGAGTCCTACTTATACAGTCTGGCACCTTCACGGGGAAGTTTCTGGTGAACCGGCAATGCTCAGTCAACGAAGACAGTGGCTTCAAGACAGAGTCGGTCCTTCTAGTGGAGCCGGTCCTTCAGTGAACCCGCAGTTGGAGATTCTACATGATGCATATCCCTATTATCCTGGATACCATGCAGATGCACCCCAACAATTAGTGGAAGATAATTCGGGCATGAACTTCAATGACATGGTAGACGATGATTATGAAAAGTACGATAGATTATTGAAGGAGTCACAGACCCCATTATATGAAGGCAGTGAGGAAACTGTTTTGAGTGCCATATTAGATGCAATGGAAATGAAAAATGAAAATGGATGGTCGGACACAAGTGTTGACTCTTTATGTATTGACATTAATAAACTTCTTCCTAAATGGCACACATTCCCCTGTTCATACTCGAGAATAAAAAAAATCTTGAGTGATCTTTCACTGGGTTACGAAAGAATTGATGCGTGTGAGTTTAACTGTGTGTTGTTCAGGGGGGCGCTTGTAAACAAGAGGATTTGTCCAGTGTGTTATTCTGAAAGATATAAGCCAAATACGAATGATATTCCCAAAAAAATAATTCGTAACTTCCCTCTAACACCAAGGTTGAAGCGCTTGTTTATGTCCCCACACACTGCCAAGCATATGCGATGGCTGGGGGAGCGGATATGCGTGGCTGGTAGCCTCAGCCACCCAGCTGACGAATAAGCGTTTCAACATTTTGACAGAACTTTTCCAGGTTTTGCACGGGACTGCAGGAATGTGCGCCTTGGAGTAGCAACAGACGGTTTCAATCCATTCGGAACAATGGGAACTTTGCATAGTACATGGCCCATTGTAGTGATGCCGTACAATCTACCACCATCAATGTGCATGAAGAAGGAATATAACATGTTATCAGTGTTGATTCCAGACCCTAAATCTCCCGGAAAGTGCCTTAGTGTACTCATTGAGCCGATGATCGAGGAGCTAATACATTTATGGGTCGTTGGAGTCCATACTTTTGATCGAGTAGACAATGCGGTATTCTTGATGAAGGCAGCGGTAATGTGGACTATTAGCGACTTTCCAGGTTTAGGGATGCTTGCGGGGTCAACTGTGAAAGGGTACAAGGCATGTCCAATCTGTCTAGATGAGCTAACTTCAGAGCATATATGTGGGAGGATAGTTTATGAAGGTCATCGAAAATGGCTCCACCAAGATCACCCTTGGAGATTGAGCAAGGCATTTAACGGGAAGGAGGAGTTTGGCTAAAGACCCTATCGTAAGAGTGGAGATGAAATTTTGGAGGACGTTAGGTCAAACGTTTACCCTATTCTTAGCCAACATGAAGACTTGAAGGTGCCGTACAATCCGAATAACAGACAGTGTTGGACTCACGAAAGCATATTTTGGAAGCTGCCGTATTGGTCATCATTGAAGATCAGAAATTGCCTAGATGTCATGCACATTGAAAAAAATGTGTGTGACAACATCCTTGGAACCATTTTTTCGATTGAATCGAAGTCTAAGGATGGTCCAAAAGCTCGCGCTGCTTTGAAGAAGAGGAATGTGCGAAAAAACCAGTGGCAAAGAGCGGGTGACTTGGGTACGGGGAAAGTTCCTCATGCACCCTTTTTAGTTAACAAGGATGATCTAGAAGATGTGTTCCAGTGGTTCAGGGATGTTAAGTATCCTCTTGGTTATGCAGGTAGTTTGAGAAGTAAGGTGAAAGTAAGTTCCCCGTCACAGTTTTATGGATTGAAGACGCATGATTGCCATGTCTTGCTTCAACGTCTTCTTCCTGTGGTTATCATAGGGTTCCTGCCAGAAAACGTTGTGAAGCCATTGATAGCACTGTCAAATTGGTTTCGTCAACTATGCAGTAGGGAGCTTAAGAAGGAGGTTGTGCGTGACATGGAAACTGAGATAATGATGATTCTCTGCAATTTGGAGCTCATATTTCCTCCACATTTTTTTACATCTATGGTTCATCTCATGGTTCATCTGCCCGAACAAGTATTCCTTACAGGTCCAGTACACTATACATGGATGTATCCAATTGAAAGGTAAAATGTTTTGTTATTGCTAATATTATGTTCGTTGTGTAATATGTCGGCAATTAGGAAAATATTGTACTAATCGTGAGAGGTGTTTTTGCAGGCAATTTGCAACAATATTTTCTAATTATATGATGCTATCATGTGTAGTAGTGATTTGAGAAACCGATGTTAAATAAAATATTTAACATCGGAAGTTTTTCTAACTGATGTGGTGATATCTATGTGCCTAATACTAGTAGTGGTTGTCACCATTAGATGGAGAGTCGAAGAGGGAATTAAGGAAGACACGGGAAGAATGAGAGAAGGAAGGGTAAGGGTAGCAGACAAGGGAGGTCAGAGAACGAAGGGGACAAAAGGAGGCCATGAGTGAACTCACGCTGGTGATCCTAGTTAGACTGCGGCGCTAGATCCTAATATCACGAGTTTTAGGTCCAAGAAACTTGAAGCTCTGGGAGATTTTTGGTCGCCACATAAGTATATCAGTGTGGTTCATGCCTTCAACAATTTTACTATATTGTGACGCAATGAGCTGGAACATTAGAGTTTCAGCTATTTGTCAAACGATACATATATCGATTTTAATAGTTAGTCAATTTTAGTCACGAAACTAAAGAAAACCGAAACTTAGAATCGAAATAAATCAAGCTAGATATTGGAGAAGTCACCGATATCTATTAATCCATATAACTAAATGATAATAGATTCAAACATAACTTAGATGCATGATACAAACACAATTTAAGCATGTTCAAATATTTCTTGCATCATAAAGCGTTCTTGCCTGTACGTGGACTGTAGTTTGAAGCATGCACGCTCATATTCTTCTCCAAATTTATTTAGCCATCATTTGTCTTTTAAAAAAGAGAATTAATCCTGCACAAAAAACCCAAAAATATATGGTGATTAGTTTATCTTTACATCATTTATAAATTTAAATTAGTAAAAGACAATATTAATTTGTAAAAACAATGAGATTAAAATGAGAGTAATTACTTGCTACAGTCGGTCTTGGGATCGAGAGGAACAGAAACTGGGACTTTGCATAACTCTGGAAGCTTCTTTAGTTTGTCAACATCAATTGGAAGGTCAACTGCAGCCTTCTTTAAACATTCACACAACATCCTTCAAATTTCGGTGGTGGTGGTTGCAGCTGCCACTTTTGAAATACCATCACAACAAGCGCAGGAACAACAGGAGTTGGGGGTCCTTTAGGATCCAAATAAGGTTTACCTGGGAACACATCCAGTATAGCATTTTGGCATGTGATATCACCATATGCAGGGCATGTGTTGAAGAAGATGGCCATAACTGCCACGCCGAGAGCTAAGAGTGACGTCATTGCCACGCCGAGAGCTAAGAGTGACGTCATTTTTTTCTCCATACTCACTGAGAACAAAAAAGGAGGGCTAACAATGGAAATCACTAAAGAATACTAAAGACTATTTGGCTTTGGTTGCAAAAGCTGAAGTGCCATTTAGTAGCATAGAAGTGTGCTTCTTTCTATAGAGGGAATGTTAGCTATTACACATATGGAACTTATTACTTTGGATTAAAAAAAAATTATATGTGGATGTGATTAACTTAATTAACTGATTTTTCCTGTATTAAAATGTGATTTCACCAACCGTTATAAAAATAAATATAAATAGATAATGAAAAGAAGTGAATGATGACACTATTTCTGTATTTACACTATAATTTTACAGAGGGATTACTAGTATTTATATGAGAATTCATTAATTGGATTTTTTTTTATTATATTGCGGATATAATTAATTTAACTGACTGTTGATGTTTGAAAATGCAATTTGACTAGATAAAATAAAATAAAAACGGTGAATGGTCACAGTGTTGATGTGTTTACACTAATTTTGTATAGAGGGATTGCTAGTGAATGACTGTCGTTTAGTATTGCACTCTTGCTGCATTCCCACATATTTGTTGTCTTAACCATTATATTCATGTAAGTTTACACTTTGTAATAGCTAATTGAAGTCAGTTTGACAGAAAAATACTTCTTAATTATGTACATAGTAAGTTAGTAACAACGGTACATGCTACATATAACGATATAAGCATTCAGTTTCGTCTTTCAAACACTCCGATCTCTTATCTACAAGTTTACAACACAATGAAAAATTCAACCAAAATCCCGTGGTTCTAATAAAGCAAAGGATTCGACCGTCGACCAGAACAGGCATGCAAATGATGCAATCGTTTGGTTAATATGTTGCTCAACAAGAAGATCCTCACCGATTTATCAACTTGTAGCCCAAAATAGACATCAAAGCTCATAACGACCTCACAAAGAAACTTTACCTCATACTATCACTAATTTAATTATATATACCACTAATTGCTAATTAACCGAAGCATGCATGCAATTTCTATAGTTGAAGGTACGTGCTTTGTCTGGTTTATTATCTAAAGTTGCTTGGACTATAGCAGAACGAAGGTGCTTGTCCTATCGACGCTTCATGAAGCGTACAGCAGCATATATTACGTACGTACGAACCACTTGGTACTTAGTTATTGATATAACTACAGAGTAAGGTGGTTGAAGCCTCCACGGTTCCACTTATATATAAAGGCATGCATTAGCTTGAATGGTCTTCAAGTATTTAATTTGTTTAACAGGAGCTAGATTAAACCTAGCCAGAGAGAGGGAGATGGGGAAGGTTGCGTCTCCTCTAAAGCTTTTCTTCGTAGCTCTGCTCATGCCATGTCAATATTAGTGCATGGCTGCAACACTGATGAAGAACGTAGAGAGGATGATGACCACTGGTTTCGAGAGTTGCACTACTCAGAACCGAAGCTGACCCGACTCCATTTCTATCTTCACGACATCGTTTCCGGCCAGGGACAATCCATGTTCGCGGTGATCCCGCCGACCAGAACCATCACTGCTTCATCCACCACCTACTCTGGACAAGTTAACATGTTTGACGATGCCCTAACCGAGGGACCCGAACAACGTCAAAGCTCCTAGGTCGTGCCCAGGGACTTTACGGGTTCGCGTCCCAGGAAGACATCAGTCTACTTACGGCAGTGACCTTCGTGCTCACGAGCGGCGAGCACGAGGGCAGCAGCTTTACTATAATGGGACGCAATGCGGTGGAACACTCCCCTCGAGAGTTTCCGGTGGTCGATGGAACTGGGAAGTTCCGACTCGAAGAATTATTATGCGAATGTTAGTGTTGCTATTGTGGAATATGATGTTACCGTTGTACATTATTGAATGGAACAATTAATGAGATTGGCGTGTTGGTTTACGTTTATATTAGCTGACTAATAATGTAGTTGAGCTTGTAGTATATAGGACATTTTAATTTGGCCGACAGATTTTGTAGCTTTTGCTAGATTTATGCGAATGGATTTGGTGCCCAAATTTAAAGTTTCATTAGTTCACAAGGGGACACCGTAAAACAGTTACCGGCCGCTTCTTATTCAAAAACCAGCTTAGCTAGCTCGAAAGCTACTGAGCTAGCATGTACGTAGACTCATCCCGAGCACAATTATATCTATTGAAATTTGGCTTAATATCTACTAGACATGATGCATCACACACAACGGAGAAAAATCGTTTACCTTATGGGATTTATGGCCATGAGCTTTGTGTTCACTGAGGGTACGTACAATGGCAGCTCCGATCCATTAGTATTTTTTGGTAAAAACTCGGGTCTGAACCCGGTTCGGGAGTTGCCGAGTTGCCCCTTTGTGGGTGGAGCAGTGGAGTTCCGGCTGGCTCGTGGATATGCAATCGCTCATACGTACACATCGGTTTGGTGTGTGGTGATGCAATTGTAGGATACAATGTCGACAATGTAATTCACTAAAGCTTGTTAGTTCTACTAAGTTTATACTGTATGATTATATGTTCAAAAGCTTTCCTTTCATTTGTCACTTTCTCAGGGAATCATAGTTTACTACTTTACTTCGTACAGTCCCTCATAACACACTGTCAACCTCTCTTTATGTTTTATGCTGATTAAGAGATTTCTTTGGTCGTGGAATTAAGTGATCGAGAGATCGAGCACTGTTGAGGTCTCCAAATATACAATCCTTTATTGAGCTGAAGCTAGCCTTAGAAATATGTCAATTAATCCCACCGAGTTTAGCCTGGTAGCCAAAAATCCATAGTCAAGGGTTTAAGCAAAGGGGTCTATACGTAGTATTCTTATATCGAGACGCGATGAGGTGGAATCTTCTCCTCGAGAGTTCCAGATATTTGTCAAAAGATACACATCATCGATTTTCATAGCTAGACGATGACAGTGACGAAATTAAAGGAAAAAAAAACTTAAACATAAATCGATCAGGATATTGAAGAAGTCATCAATATCTATTAATCCATGCATATAACCAAATGACAATGGATTTTATCATAACTTAGATGCATGATACAAAAACAATTTAAGCAGAATCAAATATTTCTTGCATCATAAAGCTTTTGGTTGTCGACTATAGTCTGAAGCTAGCTCATATTCTTCTTCCAATTTTATTTAGCCATCATTTGTCTTTTAAAAAAGAGAATTAATCCTGCACAATAAACCAAATAAAATATGATGATTAGTATATCTCGACAGCATTTATAAACTTGTGAAAGATAATATTTGTAAAAATAATGAGATCAAAGTGAGAGTAGTTAGCTACAGTCGGTCTTCGGATCAAGAGGAACAAGAAAGGAAACTTTTCATAACTCAAGAAGCTTCTTCAATTTGTCAACATCAATTGGAAGGCCAGTTGCAGCCTTCTTGAAACATTCACACAACGTTCTTTGAATTTCAGTGTTGATAGCTGCAGTTGCCACTTTTGAAACACCATCACAACATGGAACGGCAGGAGTAGGAGGTCCTTTGGGATCCATATAAGATTTTCAAGGCAACACATCAAGTATAGCATCTTGGCATGTGATATCACCGTTTGTAGGGCATGCGTTGAAGACGATGGCCATAACTTCCACGCCGAGAGTTGAGTGACGCCGTTTTCTTCTCCATACTCACTAGCTAAGAACAAATGAAGAGGACTAACAATGAAAATCACTAGAGAATACTGAAACTATTTGGCTTTGGTTGCAAAAGCTAAAGTGTGGTTTAGTAGCATAGAAGTGTGTTTCTTTTATAGAGGGAATGCTAGCTAGTAGGACTGGGCCTTTAGCCCGAAAAAACCGACCCGTGTGACGACCCGGACCAAAATCAGCAGTATGATCAGCTATATACGTGAGTTACTGCGTAGACGCAGATGTCCGACTGATGATTGAATCGCCAGGCTTGATAACGACTTAATTATTGGCCGAGAATTGGAGCTGGGTCTCTTCTTGAGAGTCGTTGTTCATGTGATTTCGAGTTCGTGGGCAGTTCCGGATCGTTATTTGGACGACCGAGGAATAAATTATGAATAATTGAAGTTTCGACGGAAACGGGTTTAATTGGTGGCTCTTTTAACGACTAAATTACCGGACGAGAATTTGGTTTCGGCTTCTTCACGGAAGTTGTTCAGAATTTAATTTCGATTTTGTGGGAACTTCCGGAGCATTATTTCGAGTTACGAAGATTAAGTTGTGAATATTTCCGATTGTTGATTGTTTAGTCGATTAAATATGTGTTGGTTTGAATGGTTGACTTTTTATCCGATTGGTTGATGTGTTTGACTTTGGGTGATAATTGAAAAGTACGTCGAGATGAGCTTGTGGCCGCGAGAATTATTGGAATCGGAATTACGACGAGGAAATTACGTGTGTTTGAAGTTTGCCGAAAAGTGTGTTTGTTGGTTTCCATTTTGGGAAAGTCCATAAATAGAAGTTACCTGTTTGGGCAAGTCAAACATTGCCATATTGGCAGTTGACCTGGTCAACTCGGGTTGACCGAGGTGGTGGAGGAGTCACGACGGCTCGCCGGCGGCGAGGTGCATTCCGGCCACCCCACGGCTTGGGATTGGTCCCTTTCCCTTCGTCTCAGCCTCCCGAGCCCATTTCTAGTCTCTCCCCACGGCATGGCTCGCCGGAAGTGCATGAATTTTCCGGCCAAAGTTGATGAGTTTTGAGTGAATTCGGGTTTGTGTTTTCCGGCCGAATTGAGCTGTAATTTGGAGTGGGCTTTGAAGCTCTCATCACCTACAAGCTACCATGTAAGTTTGGAGTTCTAATTTTGATTGTGGATGGAGAATTTTGGATTTGAAATTTTGGGAACAATTCGGTTTATCACGAAATTGGACTAGTTAGAGATTGAATTGGCCTTTGTTGCAGTTATGAAAGTTGCTCAGTGGATGATTTTGAGTGGAATAGGAGTTGCTCTGCCGGAAAATTTTCAGGTTGGTGGCGGCGGTCAACGGTCAACAGCGGTCAAAGTTTGACTTTTTGGGATTTTCGACAAGTTGCATGTCATTTCACTCGCAATCGCGCCCCAATCGCAGTGGGGAGGTTCGTTTTTCGAATTGAGCATCCGAACTTACAGCGAGGTATTGAGGTGTGATTTCCGGATTTTCGACAGTTTGTCGTAATCGGATTATGTGTTTTCGAGAACGGTGGTTTCTCGTGATTTGTTTTGAATTGTCGAGTTATGATTTTGAGAAATGGATTTTGTGTATATTCAGGTGTTCGTGATCGTCTGTTTGGCGAGGGACTTTCCGCCGGATCACGGGTTAACGCGAACTGCGTTACACTAGTCTGTGAGTGGACATTTCTTTTCACAGATTGTTTGCGAGTCTTTATATACGTTTTATGAACTTGAGCATGCATATGAGATTTCGGATTACATGAGCATGTGTTTTACGATTATACATATACGGATATACGTATACGAGTACATATATACACTTATATGCTGTTTCATGCATTTGCATCGAACTGTTTATGATTTGATTTTCACAGAGTACAGTCTTGGTTACATTGTTGTATCGATACACTTGCCTCTCGGCTGATCCCCGATGGTAGGCCGCCAGGAGGGGCGTCGTTACCCCGACCTGACCGGTGAGGGGCGTTTCCCCGGAACCGAGGCCTTTCTGGCTTAGAATCACGTGGACTAAGGACCCCGTGATTCGGACTGTACTAGCACGGGTGTGTCCATGAGTGACCCCGTGGAATTTATACTTGCATGCTCAGTACGCTGGAGGAGTATGAGTTTACCTCGTGTACTTTGTTATTTCTATTTACCTGGACTCGCATATGTTATTTTAAACATATATATATATATATCAGCTGGTGAAAGACATTTATTTTCGTCCACTCACTCTAACGGTTTTCATGTCTTTCCCCTGGGCTTTTCGGTTTCCGTGCCCAGTTTACAGTTTTGACTCTGGTGTCACACGTCGTGGTTGGAGGCATAGTGCTCGAGCTACCTTGTTTCTTCCAGTAGGTTTATTGTTCTACCTACTGTGGTATATTTATATGATTATACATTAGAGGTCGCTCTGAGTATTCTGATGTATATGTTTATACGATTTTACTCCGGATTTCAGTAAAGCACAGATATATTTATTATTTTACTTTACTGTTGATATATTGAGAAATCCGGATGGGATTGGTGCCCACGGTTTGATTTTTGTGGCATAGGATGAAGTGTATTTTCCGCGTGCAGGAAATGGTAATTTCACGTTAGTAACGAAACTCTGCCAAAATTTCTACGGTTTTTGTTGGTTCGTGTTTTCGAAAGGGTTTGATTCTGGTTTAGGGAGCTAAATCGGGGTTGGGTCCTTTCACCCGAATGGCCCGAAACCTGAAGCCCGAACCGAATGGCCCAAACCGAACGGATCAACAGATTTTTGGGTCCGAAACTGAATGGGCCCGAACCGAAAGTTATGATTCGGTACAGTTCGGTACCTTCCATAACCCGAACCGATTAATACCGAAATCCGAATTGGACATGTGTCGACAATCTGGTGGTGTTCTATCTTTACTATTCTACATCTGCTTACACTTAATCCAGATTTCGTGGCCCTCCCACATCCTCTCGACCTCTCAATCCCTTCTTATCTCATTCTCTCGTCTTCATCTCTCTCATTTCTCTGCTAAAAGCCTAAAATGGTGAAACTTGAAATCCTGAAACAGTCACAAATTGAAGCACCACAGACGGCGCAGAGCCTCAATCCCTGTTCGAATCGGCCGTTGCCCATTGTCCTCATTTCTCAACCATTGTTCGTGTCTTTCTGCGACTCGTAGCTCTCCGGGTCCAAGCTCGTCGCCGCGTCCTCCTCCTCCTCCGTCGCTCGGAGGACGACGGCGCCGTTTGTGGTGTCGCCGAAGGCCGTCTCCGACTCCAAGAACTCATAGACGTGTCTCGATCCTGACGCCAGCCGAGTGAGTAGCTCACATGCATCGTTCTCGTTCTCTCTATGTGTTATTTGATTTTGAAATGTTGTTGTGGTGGTGTATGTTTTGAGTTTTCAGATCTTTGTTCCAATTTGAGGTTTGTAAAAATGCATGATATTGAGGTGTTTGAGATTTCGGCTTGGGCGAAGAGTTTGCAAGGGCGGAGTGTTGGACGGTGACATTTTGGAAGACGGTGAGGATCCGAAATATCCCGAAACCGAACCGAAAATTTCGAATCGGTTCGGATCGGTATTGACTTTTGGAAAGTAAGGAACCGAACCATGCAGACCCGAGATACTGTTTCGGTTTCGGATTCGGGTCAAGTCCAATACCGAATCGTACCGACCCGTGCCCACCCCTACTAGCTAGTACTCGTATGGAACTTATTACTTTGGATTAAAAAACGAAATTATATGTGGATGTGATTAACTTAACTGATTTTTTTTATATGAAAATGCGGTTTGACCAACTGTTATGAAAATAAATATAGAAAGATGATGAAAAGAAGTGATATGGTCACATATACTACCATTTTACATAAGGATTACTAGTATTCATTGATTAGAATATTTTTTTTTTATTCATTTTGTGGATATGATTAATTTATCGACGGTTAGCCTAAAAATGTGATTTGACTAACTGTTGTAGATAAGACCAAAAAAGTTGCGAATGGTCACCCTACTGTTGTGTTTATACTAATTTTGTACATTGGGATTGCTAGTGAATGAATGTCGTTTAGTCTTAGTCTTGCACTCTTGCTGCATTCCCACACATTTGTTCTCGTCCCAACCATTTGGCTTTAGTT
The DNA here is from genome assembly GCA_946800695.1 of Geum urbanum. Classification (NCBI taxonomy): domain Eukaryota; kingdom Viridiplantae; phylum Streptophyta; class Magnoliopsida; order Rosales; family Rosaceae; genus Geum; species Geum urbanum. The sequence goes on along the minus strand of OX327002.1, from coordinate 1,769,463 downwards.
GTGTTTGTCCTCTTCCTATTATTGTGAATGGTCACACTATTATTGTGTTTGTATTTTCACAGAGGAAAATTGCTTGTGAATAATGTCGTCTAGTCCTGCACTCTTGTTACATTCTCATGCATTTGTTGCACTTTGGAATAACTCATTGAAGTTAAATCGACAAAAATAAAAGGCTTAGCTCAAGAACTACCATGTAGATTATCCAAGACCCAATTATACCTACTGAAAAAACAAGTCTAGAGAATCCGGTATAGGCACTTATACCGCGGCTTCATGTTTTGTGGAACATTAAATCTAGTTTTAGACCTGATACTCTGATATGATAGTCACAAAATAATGATAGGGAAGTATAATCTCATCTCAACTGCTCTAAACCCCACCCTCCTTGTGACCTTGTCTATAGGGACGATGACAATACAGCGTCAATAACCATAAAACCAAACTCATTTCCAATGATATACCACACCAAGCATAAGTTTCGAAAACAGTCGCTATTTTTCTCAATACAGTTCTGGACTCCTGGGAAACCTGAATAGTTTAAGCACATTCCAGAGTCGAAGCACAACTCTGCATTCTGCTTCGAAAGCATAGTTTATAATCATAAGCAAAATATGAGTTTCCATAGTGTCCATTACAAAGAAATTAAAAGGGGAGTTTCATCATAGAAAGCAACTCATTTCCAGGATGATGGCTTCAGAAAACAAACGCCACCAACAAACAACTATTGAGTTCAATTGTTCTCATAGCACCTGTTGTTCAAAATAACTAGCGAAAACAGAACTAATATCCACCATCAAGTTGATGAATAGCTAATAACTTATGCAGATGTCAAATCAAAATAATTGAAATAGAATAGAAGACCAAGCTTGATTCCATTTCACCAATATAAACGAATTCTCACACTCATACAGAGAATTAAACCAAAGGCCTGATTCAAGAATAAAACACCGTGTCCAATACCTTAACAAGAACAAAAATTTACCAACTGCCAGGATCTAAATAAAAAGCTCAAAATTTTTACTGTGATCACTAGAAACACTTCCAGATCGATTGGTAGAAAACAGCAGCTTAGTATCACTCACTTGTATGAACCATCACGTGACGATGACCTCCTCGCTTGCTATTGCTGACAACCTATTTCCGCAAGGCTACTGCTTCAAAATTATTGATCTAATTTTCATCATTGTCCCTACTACTCGGGGTTAGTGAATAACTTTCTCAGCAAAGGAACAAGACCAACCAGAGCTATTTGAAGCTGTTCTGAGCTATTTAAGCGGATGCTGAGTTGTCCTGCTCCCCTATTATTTAAGTTTGCGCGGGCTATAAGGTTTGTATTTCGTCCAACTGGAATCTGAGACTGTACATTACCTCCAATAGCAAGATCTCCACGCCAATCCATGACGGAAAGCCCAAAAGTTGATAGTGAACGACCCAGCGGATGATCTTTGTCTCTCAACTGAGCCTCCAAACTACCACCATAAGCAATGTCCCCACGTGCTGTCATTGCTCCACCTGTCATAACCATCCGGAGCCGTTTATGAGGAATGAATTTGTCTTCAATCTTCAACCCAGCCGATAAAGCATCACCCAAGAGGGTGACTGACACGCCAGCACTTGCTTTATTTGTCCTATAGTTACTGAACCTTGTGTCACCTCGTAAAGTATAAGCCAACTCCTTCCCAACCGTCTGCATTTCAAGTCCTACAGAACTTGCTTTCCCTTCCCCATGCTTTACTGAACTAGCAAGTTCCATTTGAACATTGGCATCCTTCTTATCTTTTGTAACCTGGCCAGAAAATGATAAGGGTATTTTTCCATTTAACACAAACAATCTTTCTGCATTTATCCCCTCATAACCAACATCATGATCCCAACCATGAGTTTCCAGAACAGGTCTTACAAGCCACTGGTTGGAAGAATCTAAATATCGATAACGGTGAGTGGGATTATCAGAATCAAAAGAAGCGGGCAAGGGCAAGTCTGGCATGGGAATAGGAACAGATGCTACACCGACACTTTCTTCCTCTACGGTTTCACCATAATCACTAGGCAGATCCTTTGCTGCAGCTGCCATTTTCTTCATCATCTTTCGTTGTCTTTTCTCCTCCTTCAACTGTTTCTTCAAAAAAAGCTTTTCCCTATATTCCAACTCATCAAAATATGCTTTCTTCTGAGCTTTAGAGAGTTTCTCCACCTGAGCCTTGGTCAACCGTTTAAATGGTGGCAATTCATCAAATTCTGATTCCTCTTCAGAATCTGAAGAGTCATCTAAATCATCATCTATTCCATCGTCATCATCACCAAACTGATCCTCAGGCAGTTTCAACTGCGGTTTCGACTGAAGGAGGGAGGAAAGAAGGAAAGGTAATGGAGGTGTCCTAGATCGAGGTGTAAAAGTTCTTCCAGGATGACTGTCTTGCAACTTCAACAGTGCATTAGCTTCAGCAAGGATCTTGGATGCAAAAGAAAGCAACAGCAAATGAGGCTTCCAAACCTGACCGTTTGGCAGGACTCTCTGGCCAGCCCTATTGGTCCTGCAAGCTGAGTGGTTCTCCACTAAGGAAACAGGATTCATGAGACGCGCATCCCCAGCCGCCTGCCGAATGGCTTGCTGGACAACATGGGATCTTTGAGTGACAAACATGTCATAACTAGACGCAGCACCATTTGGACCCTCAGGGGGAGCTGACGCAGCATGAGTCAGAACCACAATTGCATTGAACCATATAGTCGCCCCAAAAATTTCTGTGATGGTGCGCAAGAGCGGCATGTCACTGAAATCCCTGCTTTGCATGTCCAACCTATCCAGATACAAAACAATATCTGGAGGTGTTTTCTTGATAAAGTGCTTGGTGGTGAGAAGGATTTTCTCATTCTGACGCTGGTCAGACCAGGAAGGTAGAAGCCCAGGTGTGTCAATAACCCTTACCTTGATCCCTTGCACAGTACCAACAACATCCTGAACCGTCTTTGTCCCCATCTGAAAAGCATCAGTGTTGAACTTCATCTCATCAAAAATAGAATTGATGGTGGCACTTTTACCAACTCCAGTTTTTCCAAGAACCATAATTGTACAAGCAAAATCAAGGGGTTCGTTAGATGACTCTAGCTGCTCTGCCATGGCACTTGAACGGTCAAAACTAAAGGAACCGACACGACCCCCACTTCGCCCATGCAGCTGCTCAGCCAACCCCAATCTGTACAAAACCTGGGCAACAACAACATTATGTGGAGTCTGCCCAAGCCTATGTGAAAGCCGCAGAAATTTCACTCTGATCATCTGAAGCTTTTCACGAGTCTCATCCGACTCCTCTGCCTCTCCATTAACGGGATCCTCAACTTGCTGGTTTTGCACATGAGATACTGTACCATTTACCCGAGGCTGCTGTACCACCCTAGGTGCAGGTTCCAATAGTGGAGCAGCACGCCCAAGGCCAGCTGGACGTGCAGGAAGGGGAGTGGAATGTGTTGGATTTCCAGAGGAACCATGAGCTGTGGCTGGCTGATGGTCTTGTACTCTATTCATCCTGTTGCTACTCTTCTCTACATGATTTGTTTCTCTCTTTTCAGGCTCCGGATGCATAGTACCATTGTTGCACACTACAGGAGCAGTCTCATCAGCACGCTGAGGTTCATCATCTTTGTTTTTTTCTGGTTGCAAATCAATGGAACTAACCTCAATCTTCTCTTTGTCTTCAGTTGCAGAACATTTAGACACATCTGGGATTTCCATTTCAGATGATACAGACCTTTCCACCGCAGAAAACTGTTGTTCAGATGAAATGCCTTTAGACGTTTCAGCATCACGCTCAAGCCCAGAAGAAATACTTTTCACATCTGCAAAATCTTGATCTAGTGAATCTGTACACCTTAAAGTAGCTTGCAGCTCTTCAATCTTATTATCCACTTGCCTTGCTTCAGTGATAAATATAGCATCTTTTGAGTCGATATCACAATCTGAATGTTTTGAATCCATGTTTCTCTCATGCAAATCTACATCCTTGTCATCTTCAGGCTTCAAAGAAATGCCAACAGAAGTATCTACCAGATCCACAGTCTCATCGTCCTTATTCTCCGTAAGCAAGGTACTTTTCTTTATTTCCTGACTATTTCCAGCTTCCTTCGAATTTTCCATACTGAATTCAGTTACTTGAGGAGAATCAAGATTAGCAACTTCCTTCTCTAATATTTCATCTCTAGCCACTACCTCCAAAACCGACTTGTCCACATCATTCTTCTCATACTTCTCATTCTCAGGAACTTCATCAGGCTTTACGTCATCCTCCTGCACATCACTCAAATTTGGCATTTCTCCAACAGCACCAGCCCCTGTATCCTTATTTTTGGCATCCAACAACCCATCACTCGTCAATCCATTTGATACCGAATCGTCTTTCTCAGACTTTACGTGGCCAACCTCATCCTCACCCGTCAAAGCAGCTTCTTCTCCAATAGCACCAACCTTAGAAACATCTATAGCAACATCTTCTAAGCTTCCAACCAACTCTCCATCCGCCACTCCCTCCGTTTCGTTGCTCTCAGATTCCTTCACAATCTCTTCGCCGTTCTCAACAGGCTCCTCCTCCTTGATCTTCCCAACATCTTCCGGAACCTCAACCGCCTCTTTAAAATCCTCCGCACGAGGACTGCCACCAACCGCCACAGTCTCTATCGCCTCCTCGAAAACCTCTTCCTCCACATCATCATCATCCCTGATACCCCCGCCATTCGAACCAACACTCTTCTCCTCCAAAACCTCAGCCGCGTGGGACCCGCCTACAATCATCCCATCACCATTTTCCATCCCCAAAATCTCCAAAACACAGTATCAAAACCCTAGATTCACCAGCAAAACAATATCATCCAAACATATTCAACAAACCATCAAATTGAACTAAACTCTAAAACAGCATCATCTCAAATTTCAAACTACCTATTTCATCAACGATATAACTCTACGAAAAATGACTGAAATGAAACGCCGCGAGATCGTGACTTGGATTTAAATTAGGGTTTATGCGAAATCGAAATATAACAGAACACCGATGCGAACATAAATTAATTTAAATTCAAAAAAAAGAAGGAAAAATAAGCAGAGAGAAAGCTTACCAGGTTTTCTGGGTGCCACAGAGAAAAAGGCTCCGCCTTGCCTTATTGAGAGAGAGAGAGACTGAGGATCTCTTACGCTGCTTCTCTTTTTAGTCTTAGTCGTCTCGCAGGAGAGTAATTAAGGATAAGAGACAGATCAGACGGTGGGATTAGTTTGATCCGACGGTGGAGATGAGAACTTTGGTAATATCGTGAGAGACGCAAATCATGGTGGTTTCGTGCGACGGGAAAACTTGGGGAAACCGGGTTTGGCCCATTTTTGTGGATTTTCGCACGTGTGGAATCGACGGCTGTGGAGGAGTCACGTGACGTGTGACGTCCGTTTGAGTTGCTAGCTTTGAGGGGGTTTGGTGCTTTTTGCTTGGACATTTTTGGGTGGAATTGGTTTTACGTGGGTGGTCACGTGGAAAGTGTTGGAGGGGTTTAGGTACTTTGCTTAGGGATGGAGCGAGGGAGATGGGGGGGGGGGGGGGGGGGGGATCCTAGGGAGCGAGGGCATCGGTATCACTGAAGCACATGTTGCACGATATCCCTTTATTTTTTTTTTCTTGGTTATACCACTCTCCTGGGTAGTTGGAATTTCTAGTTAAAAATGTACAAATGGGAATGGTTCTATGGTATGTAGATGCGAAAATGAAGGTTTTCATGTATGATTTTTGGTTGATTTTAATGTCAATTCATAAAGTAAAATCGTTTTTACTTCTTTTATTGTATAGTTACATGGTATTGTGAGTAAAGGAAAATTAAGAATAGTGGTTATCAAAGTTTCCTTGTTGTTCATATCGAGGTATTCGACATTTTAAAACAATAATTAAATTAATACGTGCAATAAATAAACAGTACAAAAATTATAGTAGTTCACCAAATTTGCTACTCCACTTTACTATTTTGGGCTTCTACTATTGGTCTCAAGCTCAGAGATAACTCAAGCCAAATGACTAAGAAGCTTCCTTTTATAGGCTAAGAGTGGCTTCTCTCCTTACATTTCTTCAATGTGGGAAGTTTTTCTCCTTGCCCAATATCAACCAATCCATGAAACCCTTCTTGGTGGCTTGAGAGGATGACTTCCGTTGGAGGTTTCGGGCGGCTCTCGCCGTGGATGCCTAGCTCCGATATCGATCATGTCGTGACTTTGATTACGCTTGGTAATTACACTAATATAGTGTGTGTGTGTATATATATATATACACACACACACACAAGTCTCATAACTCCTCAAGTAAAAGTAATTCTTACTTGGAGAGTTACAAATAAATTATCAAGCATAAGTAAGGGTACATACCTCCTAGTCCCCTAACTCTCCAAGTGAGAATGACCACTCATAAATTATTTTACAACTTTTGCAATTTAAACAAATTTGTGCGTATAATATAAGTAGACAGCGGAATATGATATTTAGTTGAGTTGCGTCAATAGCAATATGCGTCATATGCTAGACTGTGTGCGGAAAGTGAATCATACATGACAAAAATAAATGAGTTAGCATACGCGAAATGATTACCGGTGATGTGCTATGAGTGCACAATGCATGTGTGTATGCAATACACATATGATGATGCACATGGTTGTGTCATGGGCATGCATGGGTGATCATGCTAAACAATGTGTTTCAGTCCCCGAGTCCTTAGACCATAAATGAGTTCTTGCATAGAAGATGTAACTGTTAGCAAAAGTGTATCCGCACAAAGTGGCTCGCGTGCGCGTAGTACCCTAGCCTCAAATAAGATGTGAGGTGTACCCCCAAATAAATTTGTATTCGTTGTCGCTACTCTTGCTTTCACTACACTTTTTCGTTGCCATTTACGGGTCATATAGTCCTTTATCTGTGACGACCCGGAACAGAATCAGTAGTGTAAACAGCTTAAATCCATGAGGTTAGCGCGTAATCGCAGATTTTCGATTGTTGATTGAATCGCCAAACTTGATTACGACTTGATTATCGGCTGATAATTTGAGTCGAGTCTCTTCT